>JAQMRL010000001.1:295864916-298414736 GCA_035578175.1 Catonia carolina
TGTAATGCCTTGCAAAATTGTTATAAAAGAGTAACGTTAATATTGCTGTGAAACTTTACTTATGCTATTTTCATACACCATATTTTCACCTTCAAGTAATCATTTTTACTCAGTCACGTGTACTGAGTTTCCCATTTAAGTCTATACCAGTAGTGAAAAATATTTTATTCATTAAATTAATATAGCATTTAATGAAAATAAAAATATAAACTTCTTTTTGACTTGAAATTTTCATTTTAAAACAAAACATTGCAGCAAGACCATCAAAAGCGTAACAAAATTCTTGGCAAAATACAAATGTTTTTAATAAAGAATATACATGTAGTAGCCTAATACTGCAGCATTACAAACTGTTCTTAATTTCAGAATAATAAGTAATAATGTTTTAGTTTTTACTGAAAGTTGAAAATCTTACACCCACATTCAAGAATTATTGATTAACAGATACTATAGTTTTTTTACACAGATCTTTGCGGCAGATAAAGCATGTTATAATTTGTCCAATCTGGAATTGGCGCGCGTAGCTGTATAATTGTGATCATCTCTTCGTCCTTCGGCTACATGTAGATGGTAACTCACAAACAATGTGACAGAATATAAGTGAATTTTTTATTTATTTTTCTCGATTAAAAGGTTAAAATGTTTAAACAGTCTGTGGTGTAAGGAAATACTCTGAACTTTTATAGCTATTCAAGATGATGCGCCAATTCAGTTTGGACATACTATACGTCGCTTGGGTTTACCAAAACTAATGGTATACTGTTCGCCAACTACGGCGGCACGTAGGGAGGGTAGCGGGACAGAGAGAGAATGTGTTGCGTCCGCCATTCCCCTCGACTCATTTCAATCAGTGCACAGTTTTCAAGCGCAATAGTAACAATACGCGGTACGGTAGGGCACTCTGCCGGCCAGGTTCGTTCACTACACTCTAACAAGCTCATTTTTCATCAAAAAATTCTGAAAATATTACTTTCGCTTCCTAATGGATCTTATTTTATTACACTAAAAATTTTATTATTATACTCTGATATTTATATAAGATACGCTCGTACAAAGTTAGACGTTTAAATCTCATCGCATTTTTTGCGTATCACGTAGGCTAATATAACTTTTTTTCCATAATATGCGTTTTATTATTTTGTTATAAAATATAAAATTTTATCTGTAATATGATGTATGTAGGGCAGGAAGAGAAATAATAAACGAACTTGAAAAAATCACTTTTTGAAAGGAAGTCAAAGATAGATCATCGTGTCTGGTGTCTATTTCCTGTTAATATTCCAAGAAGCTGAATCAATTTTAATAGTTGTGAATTTTATACGAAACATAGGCCTACGTCAAATTTTAGAAATCAACTACACACGCACAATATCAGTTGTTTGACATTTTAACAAAAAGAACCGTATAGTAAATATAACAGAATGAGGTTATGATGTACCTTTCTTTTGGGCCTATCAAAACTTATGGTAGGTACATCATTTAGAAAAACACTTATTGCCTATTACCCTAAAATGAATCCCAGACATTTTCCCCGTATTTTGTGCGCGCGCAACTAATTTTGACGGGGTGTGGCTTTCGACACCGACACCAATGTCAAAACGATTACCGCATGAACACAACACAATGAGTAGTGAGTACTACTTTAGAGGCAGCCGGTATCAGGCTGCGACGCTGTGGTGGGGGAGCTACTTACTGCGCATGTGCGGCCCGCATGCCAACGTAGTTGGTTATATTTATAATGATGTCTAAAATATAAAGAGCTGAGTAATTTGGATGGTCATGAAGCCTTTTTTGATATTGTTCACTGTAAGTTGTTATTTCCTGCCTAAGTTTTCACTGGTATGTCAGCGAAGACATATTTATTACTGCAGCACCAAGGAACTTTAAAAATTTCTCGAATTGTTTTGTCTGGAAAAGCTCAAGTACTTCTATGTTCAAATTGCTGGAAGTTTTCAGAGTTGAATTCTGTAAGTACACTCTGGTTTTACCTATTAACAACTAGATCTTCATTAAGTAAGAAATAAACGTCACAAAATAAACAGAACGAAATTTTTATAACCTACGTTATTGATATGTTTAACATATACGAAATGATAAAATTATAAAAAGAAAACTAATATCTCTCATTGAAAATTATATACTGTAAACGAATTATTTTGGTTGCATAAAGAAGGTGGGTCAAGTTGACAGTGATGGGCGAGTGACGTCAAAGGCAGAGATAATATTCAACCAATCAGAGATTAGTATCCTCGGCCAATGAGCAAGCCTTAAATTTAACCAATCAATTTTCTTCTAATGCGTAATTTTGATTGGTTAATATGATCCAACCAGAGGGCTTAAAGAACTCCACTATGTTAGACTGTTAAGTTTAGAACCAATAAAATGGTCTCAGAATGCTGCTTTCTGATTGGTTGGTACTTTTACTAAACGTGACGTCGAGTGCATTTTTTTACACAAGGTCCGCCCAGTGTCACCATGTAGTCAACAATACGGCAGAATATATCAGAGTAGCTTCTATTTACCTGTTAAACACTGCAGCATAATTTCAGTTACCAAATACGTACGACCACATATTAGAGATATTCTGGGTACTGATTTATAACGGAAAGATAAATTATTTCTGTTACTGCAAAATATTCACTTATTTTAATAATAAATTATATTTAAAAAAAAGATCTTCCGAGTACTAAACGATAGTAGAATTTTGTGCTTTTTATGCAGATTATTTAAATGTGTTTTTTTTAAAATTACGAATGTTACTTCCAAAAAAAAAATAGTAGAGGCTGTCCCGTTTATGTCTTGCTCGCATTTTTGTACTTTACTTCGTTGGCCAGTAACGGAAAACTATGCGTAAGGGATGGTAACACTTTTTTTAAAATGTAAAGATTTTTATGAGAAAGAAGAGGCAACTGAAATTTCTCCGTGAAAATGTCTTGAGTAGAATCACTGCTCATATCAAACCGGATATATACCTAATATATACCTAACCAGAGAATATATACCTAATTAATACCGTTTTATAACAAGATAAATTTCTTGCTTTACCTAGTATATATAAAATAAAAAAGTGGTAAAACGAAATAAAGGAATTCATGCAGAAAGAAATTATAATTAAAAATGTTACCCATTTGTTATGCATTAACCAACAGATCTTGAAACACCCAGGAGTAAAATTCACAAAACGTTACAGAACGAAATTTTATTCAACATACGTTAATAATAATATATGTCTTTGATGTTTATACAAAATGATACAAATAATCTAATATAACTGATAGCTCTTACATTAAACGAATCATTTGGATTGTGCGAGTGGGGTGGGCCAAGTTGACAGTGACGGGCATGTGACGTCAAATGCAGTGATAATACTCTACAAATCAGAAGTAAGTATTCTCAGCCGTAGAGCAAGCCTAAAATCTAACTATTCAGAATTTTTCTTATGCGTCATTTTTATTGCTTAATATTGTTGTCCAATTAGAGAGCTCGTAGGACTACACTATGTTAAACTTGTAATCTAGCAACCAATCAAACGGTCTCATTCAGTGTAATGTAATTTGTCAAAACGGTGCTTTCTTATTGGTCGGTACTTTTAATCGATGTGAGATCGGGTGAGTGTTTTACATAAGTTTCACTCATTGCCAACATCTAGTCAACGATATGGCAGAATATATCAAAAAACCTCTAGCCACGTGTTGTATATGCTAGCATAATAACACCTACCAAAAAAATTCAACCTTATGTTACAAAATTTCCAAGTACTAAACGAAAATGGATAAATATTCTGTTACCGGAGAAAATTATACGTGTTTTTTATAATGAAATTACGAATGTACTGAGCTTGGAGTCCCTTTTTTGTACTCCTGCCATTTTTGTACAATATTATGTTCACTCGTAAAGTATCATTATAAGAAGTACGTATCATTATAACCTTATAAGAAGTAAGTATCATTATAACCTCTCACGTTTTTTACAATTGTAAAATAATATTAATTAATCATAACGAGAAGGCAATTGGAATTCCTTTGTAAAAATGTCTTGAATAGAATCACCGTCGATATCAACCCAGCTAAGAGAATGTACGCAATCATAGCGTTTTGTAGCAAGTTAACTATTTAGCTGTACCGAGCATCAGACAAAAAATAAATGGAAAAACGAGAAAAACCAATACACTCGTTGTATGATATGTTCATCACGTGTACATAAATTACGTTTTTGAAAAATTACTTCCTTAAGGTGCATTTGAAGTGAAAAACTCATCAAAAATTAAATAAATTTAACAATGGTCCGTTGTATTTTATACTAAGTTTATTAAGTTCAATTAAACTGAAATTTTTGTTACGAAAACATCATTAAAATGGGTTAAATAAAAAAAAAAATAGTAGACGAATAGTTAATAAAAGGGTAATGCAGTTTATCGTCCTTTTTATTTTACTGATTTAATATTGAATTATCTGTAGTTGTTGTTAAGGCTTTTAAGTAGCTTTTGTTGTTAAGACGAAACACTAGATGTGTGTATGACGCGAACCAGAGTCTAAACATAACTGAGATGATATATATGAGAAGTAACTGGATGTTGAGGTGTTGGGGTGTTGAAGTACGGCATGTAAGACTGAAAACCGACACATTGTAGGTCACGTGGTGGTAAGTGGCAAGTGGATGACGTTGCGGAAAGGAAAGGTAAAGAGATATAGTGTAGTAGTAAAGGGGAAAGAGGAAAGCGGGGGAAAGTGGAAAGCCAATGCCGCGATTAATCCTGTGTGGCGACGACGGCACATGATGGATGGACTCTTGGTATGGTTGCCAGCACCACCGACCACCCTCCGACCGATATTGCTGCACCTTTGTGTGTTGTGATGTAAAGAGAGAGACGAACATTACTTGCTACTAGAACATCCCGTTTCCACATTTCCATACTCGGCACTGAAACCGCAGTGCGCCCCTCATAAGCACAGCACCTTCTGATCTGATGTATTTAAGCGTTTCATAATGGCTCACCAATGCTTATCAAATTCATGATCATGATGATGAAAATTAGAAAACCCTTTCCCTTTACCTTCCTTTGTAGATATAACCAAAGCATCGGCAAAACCACCTTACTCCTTACCCATCCTTACTTTGAAACACACCCCCTTGCGCTCAACCTAATATTATTACATTTTGCGATATAGGCTTCTTTACTTTCTCTTTTTTCTTTTAAATCTAATTTTTATTGCTTTACGTGCTGTTAAAACTTAATCAACTTTTAATATGCAATGCTTGTTTTCTGTTGTACTTAACAGATTTAGATAATATATTAATTTAGCTATTAATTCGATCGTTGACCCTTTTACTGGAAATAGGTTATAATTATTATAATTTTACAAATACCTTAAACATAAATTGCATTTATTAAAACTGTATAAATTATCATTTCACTCTAAATGATTAATCATATCTAGAATTATTTGTACCGTATTTAGGTCCATGAAAATATTTTATATTTTTCTAAATATTAACGTTATTATCACGGGTGTGAGGAGATCTTTTTGGTTTTTTGATTTTTATTATGTGTTTACTAAATATTTTAAAAGTTTGGTAAATGTTTTTAGTTTTGTTTTTACATGTATAGTTGTTCTTTAAATTAGCTATTGTTTCATTGTTTAGTTATTTTTAAATTATTAAACAATTGATGAAATCAGTTTAGATATACAAATTCTGAAAGTTATCTCGTGAAAAAATCAAACATTTTTTGTAATTATTAATAAATTAAATAATTATGGACGATATTATAAATAATTATAAATGGCTGTCATGATCAACGTTTTTTCACACTTTCCATTGAGTAATACAAGCAAATGCCAGGTCACCCGCTTTTTTGCGTTCTGTGCGGTAGCATAAACGTCCTAATACCTATTCTAAAATTTGACATGTCATAATATAATAATTTGTCCATAATTATTGAAGATATTGAAGGACGAACGCGTTATACTACAGCCGGGAAGGAACAAGCAACGATTGGGAAGAGTGGTTCCAGAGGAGGAAAGAAAATTGCGCTCGGAAAGGATGAAAAAATATTGGGCGGAAAAGAAAAAAAAGAAAGAAGGAAAGACTTTAAATGTAAAATGACTAAAGTGGTCCTTTGTAGGCCATAAAATATTAATATTAATAATAATAACAATAATAATAATGGGTAGTTGAAGTATTTAATTATTTGCTCTCGACCAGCTAGTTTCAGGGCTACAAAAAATAGTTCTGTTTGTTATCAAATGGTCAGCAAATTATACGACTGAAGTATTTAGGAACAGAAGAGGTAGCGATATAAAAACACTAATCAGAGTTATCACATCTAAGAATAATGAATTTAAATAAACAGCCACACCTTGTGGTAAATGAAGTGAAGGTGTCGTTTGCAGAGTGAGAAGTATATGCTTTACAGAGGGCCTGGCATACTGATAAGCATTCATTTTTACTTAGTGAAGAAAGGATCGATCGGTAAACTACCTCACTCCTAGTTTTATTTAGTAAAGCTTCTAGAGGTTCAAACCAGCTGTTCAGTATTACAATAAGTTCAAATACCCCGCGCCGTCGATCATTCTAGAATATGATCTTCCCGCTCGACTAAATCTCTAATATTGATTCTGCATTGATTACCTCACTAATTAGTTCTACGCATGTGTGATCCTCGCTCACGTGGCTCGCTCTCCGCCAATATCAAAATTCCACTAATTTCTGGCTCTCACTTCGCCATTGTTCCTTCCTTCCTGATTCTCTCACTGAAAGTCAACCTTCCGAACGGGTCGGTCGTGTAGCGCACCACGGTCTCAACGGACGCTATCAGCCCGCTTGTGCTGGCGTCATTTTCATGTAACGCATTGGACATTCCAATACCATGTTGCCGTTAATACTTTAATTACGGCCCCAAATAACGAGCTATGCAGTGTAAAACGCGCGTGCAATTAATCAACGAACTATTCATGTTGGATTTCATTCAAGTGATTACCGGACCTTGTGAAATTTGTGTTACTCCGTGTTGTGAACCTGTAAACCGTTATCCTAACTGCAATTACTCAAGTGTTAGCAGTGCTTTATTTCTATTGTTAACGTGCCTTTTGTGACTTGTTTATTGTGTGAAATCTGTACAGATCTTATCAAACGTTTTAGTGTCTTCGTACAACGTCGTTACCGAGCCGAAGCATCCTGGGAAACCTACGCACTCAAAATCGAGTAAGTACTGCTAAAATTATCACTAATTGCAGTTTTATCCCATGTGTATGTTCCTATCCAATATCCAAAATTACCTATTCACTAACGAGCCAAGCATTACGCCTAATGTGCGCGTCGAAGCCACATCGCGTCTTTTGTTTCCTGGTTGTATTAGATCCAACCGCCTTAACGAAATTAAGCAGAATGTAGGAATCATACAAAAATTTGATTACTGCATTGCACACCAGCCTTTCGGCTGATGACCTAAACAGAAGCAACAGTTTAATAACCCACCTATAGCCATTAAAACACTACTGTAGTCATCTAAGCAACGGTAATCATTAAGGAAACATTAACGCAGGAATGATAAAAAGTAAAATTTCTAGAAGTCTCCGAAGAATATGAAATCAAAACAGATGTTCTATGCATGGATGTACTGTCACCTAATATTTTTAAATGTGTGCAGGAGAGGCAGGACAGGAATGTGAAATAGAATTTGCCAAGAAAAGGTTGTTAAACCAAGTACACAATGGAAGATCAACAAACGGCATAAAGATAAACTGTATTTTTTTGCAGACGACCTAGCAAACGTTTCTAAGAGCACGGAAACAGCAATAGAATTAAGCAGTCTTAAAAGAACAAGTAGAAAAAGCAGGATTACTGATTCCCTTCAAAAAAATAAACACGTAACGAACATTAAGACAGCCCCGTGTCATTTGAAGACAAAATATGATAAAAATGGGATATTTGATAGCTTCAAGTACCTCGACAAATAATACAGCCTAAGACCAGCGAAAAGGAAGAGAAAAACAGCAGACAAAGAAAGGTGGCCTGTGCACTCCGAGGAACTAATCCAACTCATAAGAAAATAGCACTCTTAAGACAACCACAGATCAGACTGTGATTAAATAATAGGATATAACCTGTGTGTCTGTACATAAGCGAGTGCCTTAGAATGGCCAGGAAGATTGGTCTAAGAGAAGCAGAGAAATTTGAGAGAAAGATCATCCACAAGGTAATGGGTTCAAAGATCAACAAAGACGGACACTACAGGTTACGAGGACGAGAAGAATTGTACACGATAAATGAAACAATTAGAAAAAGAAGACTTAAGCATTACGAAAGCCTATATAAAATGAATGAAAAACGGGTGACAAAATAAATTTTTAAGACACTAAACAAGAGACCTAAGGTGTCAGATAATTGGTTTAAAGACATAAGAAATGATATCAAGAAAATTGGAATAAACCAAGAAAACATAAAGGTTGAACGAAATTCACACAACAAATTACTGGCTTCGGGAGCTTCCATACAGAGCAAAATCAGAACACAGATGGACAGAAGAGAGTGCTGACAACTGTACAAATGATGAGAATGTGGGCTGCAAAAAGAGCTTCCAGAAACGTCTGACGTCACTTTAATTGGTCTAAAATTGGCCATATACGGACAAAATCTGCCAGCATTATTTTAAGTGATCATAAAAGTATATGTTTTCTTATTTTTAAGGAAGTATTTTAGTTCAGAGTGACAAAAGCTCATATTATAGCTATATCTGTGAAATGCTTTTTAATTTTATTGTTTACCTACTCAATTTAATGTGCAGACCTGACTTGGAATTGAACCCAGGACTAATTGACCCAGTACTACACCAGTTGCATGTACTTGTACAGACACCAAATTTTGTATATCTTTTTTTTTAATATTTTCTAACGAAGGTTGTTCTTGTAGTTATTATTATAAATTAAATTGAGAAAGTTTAAATTTTCGCACCGGCCAAATTATTCACAGATGAATGAGTAAAGTTATCGCTAATAATAAGAAAGAAGAATTAATGCAACTTCGAACTATGAGACACACCATACTGAAGTAAACTATGTGTTGTAGTAAAGATGTGATTGGTTAGAAGTGACTGACTCCTAACCAATCAGATTTAACGAATGTCTTCTGTACTACGTCACTGTAATGGATGGCTGCCCGACTCCTAGCCCGGCGACTTAGCCCGGTGTTGGTTAAAGCCACATTTTTTTACTGTAAATATTTTTCTTTATTTTTGTAAACCTGAACAAAATTTTGATTCTGAACAAAATTGTATATTTAATTCATTAAGAAATAACATATTTTTATGTCAATAAATAAATAAATAAAATATCACAGAAAAATCAACATTATTTTTCTGAATATTCTTACTTTTAAAAATCTTATTATTTTATTTAAGAGTTGAAATGTATTAATGGGGATGGTTCATTTAAAAGCTCACTTTCCTGTGTAAGTTCTATAAGTTAAAAAGAGAAAACTAAAAGATAGAGAGTTCAACACGGTATAATGTAAAAAAACGTACGGTATCAGGTGTTTCAAAAAGGACGCAACCGTAATATTACGAACATAAAAGTAACCCATAGGTAAATTTCACAACTCCTTACATTTCAGTTGGCAGTACTGTGTTCAATGTTAACAACTTGTAACAATTAAAATTTCTTTCTTGTGCACCAGTGCTATTTCAGTATCGATTCGCCTTAATTGTGTCAACGATGTCGTTTTCTAAAGTAGAATGTGTGTTTATTCTTGAGAATTATTTCGCTTATAAATCTTAAGAACGAGTAAAAGATGAATTTGTTAAAATTTCTCAACTGCACTGTTCCGAATAAAACGGCAATTTTGCGTTTGTTAAATAAATTTCTTGAGACCGGGAAAGTATAAGATCGCAAGAGCACATTTCTCGCCGTCATGTAATAGGGACTTTATTTTTAAACAAATCTGTGAATGGTGTGGTTTATCATGACTTAACCCATCCTCAAGTTTATTTAAATGTTACATTTACACGAACGTGAAAGTGGGTTCCAGTAGGCTAAGCAATTTGCTATACTGCCGATGGCACGCTAGACACGTAACGGAATTTTTTTGCCATCTTTTGATATCGCAAGAATTTGAACTCCAAGATCCCTAGATTTTACACCAGTAGACTGTTTTTGTGAATCTTTAGCAGTCAGATTTGAAGCCACATTTTTATAAACAGATGTTATTGTATCATAACATAAAAATAATACTTAGTATAATAATAAATATTTTCAAAATTCTTTGACAAGTCACACGAACACGAGAACCCCCTGGTGCGTTCACTTTCCACCTTCCATTTACCTGATAATCCCCCTAGACACCTTAAAAGACGCTTGAGTAGAGACCTGCTAATTTGATATACAAGTTTCATTCTTGGGCAGGCACCAATGGGGGCCCTACCCCTCTCATGCCTATCATGTCATTTACATTATTATCATAATCATAACATTTGCTTGTTGTAAAATTTTACAGTTCTAAATAAAGAATTAAAGAGAAAAAAATTCTGAGTTAATAAATTTTATAGTATTTTTTTTAAAAAGTTTGATTTAATCATTATTATTATAAATTCAAATATTCTAACGAAAACAAAATAACAAAAAAATCACCTCTAGAAAGCCTCTAGAGTATTAAACTCCAGTCGTATAGTTAATATTAAATAAATTAAAATTCAAATGTTTAAAAACAAAAAAAAATGAGCCGGTCGCATTGGCGTAGTTGGTAACGTGCTCGCCTCTCATCATGCGGTCCTGGGTTCAAATCCTACTCAGGCACGGCATATTTTCATACGTTACAAAAAAATCATTTCATCCTCATTACGCATAGTTACACCCCAACGTCGTCGCTAATGACTTTGCAGTTGATGCGACGTTAAATAAATTTAAAAAAACTTAGTAAGAATGGAAATGTCTGTCGGTAGTAAGTTACCGTGCCGTTCAGACACGTTTGCTTTGTCGGTAGATCATCTTTTTGATATTTTAATAAAATCGTCATTGAATCTTTCTGATAATTTTATTGCATAATAATTTGTACGAGGATTAAGGAGAAAGTACCCACTCAAGATTTAGAAGAATTTTAATTAATGAAATATATTTGAATATTATTTTTGTATGTCGAGGATCGAAATTTTGAATTTTTTATATGTAAGAGCACAGCTCGAATATATGAATTTTGTTTAAATATCTGAACTGTACTGAAACAGCAAGCAAGATCACCGAAGGTAAGGGATAGCTATCCATCAAAGTAAGTAAATAAAGACCGCTACAGACCATTAAAACGTTTTGCTTTTAAAACAATCCGCATACATTTGGTGAATTGATGGCGAAAATTCAACGTGAGATTTTTAACATTGATGGGGAAAAATCAAAAATGTCGTAACAAATATTACGAAACGTGTACGAACCTGCATTCGGGTTATGGGGAATCATTTTCAGCATCTATTATAGCGTTTTTAATGGTAAGTTTAATTACAATTTGAACATTGTCGCAATTATAAAAAATATTTAATTAATTAAATATCTTTTTACTGCATTCATTTAAAAAAAACGAGTTGCGTCCTTTTGAAACTATTACATTAACTCCTACATTAAATTCTTATTATACTAATTAATCATTGTTTCCCGTAATATTTAGCTTTCTAAGAATCACAATTTTTCAGAAATCATGAACTTTGACTTGCTCAACCGAAACCCAAGATGTTAAAAAAGAATAACTAAGTTGTGTTCTTTAGGGTCTCTTGTACGTAAAATACGAGTATAAGAAGAATGTGTTTTGAATATAAAAAAAAATTATTGTATTTCATTGTGGATTAAATTCGATTGTTTTAGAAATCAGTGTAGAAGCCTGTTATGAGGGCTCATTATTATAAAGCATCATATGATATTATAGAAATAAAAATAATTTAAAATTTTCAAAATAAATGTAATTTAAGTTATTAAAATGTTATTAAATTGTTAAAAATAAATATTATATGTTATTCCAAATTTAAATCTAATATTATGTAAAAGTAAATTAAATAAATTAAATTATTTTTTATAACAATAAAAAGTTGAAGAAGAAATAAAGAAAGGAGTCGGTGGCTGGTAACCGATAGAGGAAGTTGTGTTTTTATTTGCTCTAGCCTAATTAATGATTTGCTCAAAATAACTGTACGCTACATCAGTTTTAAATTTTTAGTATGAAGAGAATACTGCAGCTTTAGATGGTACTCTAGAATGACATTTCCTTCTATTGGACACCAATTATTTGGCCCATGGTGTATTAATGAGCTTAACTGGCTTCTACGTCACGGGTTCCAGGTTCGATCCCTGGTCAGGTCTGGAACTTTTTCATCACTAGTTTTTATCTATCACCCTTTGTCATGTGCATTAATAGTAATATTCAAAACAACTGGACGTAAAACAAGAAAATTTGAGGCCGATACAAATTTCATGTAAATTGACCAAGGCATATCTAAAATTTACGATTTCAAAATCTAGTGTCTGTTAATCAATTCTAATTTAATTTTAGAGGATGAAGTAAATTTTTGAAATAGTTTTTATTCAGAAATTATAAAAAGGATTATTTATATTTAAAGAACAAAAATATTTTCAGTAATTTTCAATGAAAAATGTTTTTGAAGTTAAGCCTTCCTTTAGGTATTAATAAAATTCTTCTCTTCTTCTAGCAAACAAGAAGCATGTGCTTTTTCCGAAATTACAAACTATATTTGACATCCATCTTTTTTTTAGGTCTGCCAACGTCTCTCTTCCCCATTGGAGCATTTCATGCAGAGGCATCATTTGAGCTGGCATCCTCTCCATATGTTGTTTCTCTTCACGATATTCTTTTATTTTCCCATTACTTTGAAGATATCCAGTTCCAACCGTACATATTCATTTCTTAGTCTATCCAACTGAGGAAACTTAAGAAAATTATTTTTAATAAATATTTTGCTTGCATAAAAACAAACATAATTGTAATATTAATCAAGTAAAAGAAGCAGTATAGAAAAAGAAAGAAAAGATGGCACATGATATTTTCATAAATTTATCATTTACGAGAAGCATCAAAGAAATACATACACATATATTATATAAGCGGGAATTTTAGCTCAAAAGAAAATTTTGTCATAACGGAACAAGTGGAAAATTAAAAGAGACTTTGTTTAAACAACGCTTTAGTGGAGTACTTATTGCAACTTTATATAGAGCTAAGCAACAACCTCTTCTCCGCCTCATACTCTCTCTCTTCCCCCGTACTTTTTATTCTTCTTCTTGTTCTTTCATAACCGATATTAACGTCTAACCACTTGTTTACTATACTCTTAAGAGAAAAGTTCCTTATTTATGGACAGACATTTTGTTGAAGCGACTAACTTTTTGAAAATTACCTTCTCTTCTTCCACTTCTTCTTCTTCTTTTTCTTATAGATAATGCACCACCCCCATTCATCCATAGTTCATAATATTACTCGTCGTCTACTTGTTCACCGTCTCTCCAACTTTACAAATAATGCTACTACTTTTACTATAACAATATTGGTTGGATTTGTTCAACTATCAACGTGCTGGAAGGCTGTTCTGTATTTTCTCTCTACTCTAACCCGTTTCAGCTATAACATCCATCAAAGGTTTTTTTAAAAAAATAGACTAACTTAAACTACATTGAAATTTTCTTTAAAGCAACAAACTTATAACAATCTATTACATTATTGTGTACTGGAATTAATCCCGAGTTGAAATTATTATTTTTATGTTTTAGATAATGTATTCTTAAAAAAACTTAGATCCATTTCGTATGACTTTTATCGACTTTTTTATACAATAAATAATAGAAATAGTTAATTAATACATCTGCACTGGTAAAAAAGACACTTTATCAGCGTCACCATGGTGATTTGGCACCAAAAATGTTTAATTCACTCCTTTTGCACATAAAATACTTAAATGATATGTCTCTTAAAACTAGTGTCCATGAATGGATAATTAAATTAATGTGGAAAGAGATAATATAGAAACGTTATTATCAAAATAAAGCTTTTGGCTCGTATATTACTCAGTTAGATTATTATTGTTTGTTACTTTTAGATTGCATTTTTTTATCCTTAATGTGTGTACGTTGTAATCTGTTTAGTCTAAGAACAATAAGTAACCCCATGACTCAGTGACATGACGATGATGTGTATAACGTGTAAATAAGATGTAGTCTTATACAAATCCAGGACGACCCATCCTGAGAGAATATGGGTAATTTTGAACTCCAACCATCAGTACACCGGTAACCACTTTCTAGTATTCAAATTCGTATAAAAAAACTACTTTATCTAGGATTTAATAAGAGAAACTAGTCCAACAATTTACTTAGCATGCAACACACAGACTTCCTCTGCGAGCATAAAAATATAAACCTAGAGGAAGGGAGGTTTGGGAAGACCTAAAAAGAGGATGCCGGAACAGGCCATTGAGCCTAATCCTTGACTGATGATGATGATTTTTAAGTAAATAGCGTATGTAAACGGTTTTTTATCCTTTACCTTGAATCTTCAACTGTACTATATAGAACAACCAAAAGATGAGAAAACATTGATATCAAATTACAAATAATAAAAACAGACATGTAACAATTCAACATTCAGCCATGTTAGATTTGGAATAACAATGAACGTAAAATATACAAAAAAAAAGAAAACAAAAACAAAAAAATTCATATTGTCACAGAAAAGTTATTACCAATAGTAACAAAACATATTTAAAACAAAACAAAAATTACATCTAATATTTCACATTATTTTATCTTTTTTGACATAAACATGGAGAAAGAATTAAAGAAGATCTCTGCTCCATATTCTTTTTAATCTTCTAATAAGCCCGGCGGATTTACAATATCACTGATAAGCGGATTATTATGGATGGGTAGTTTTGAGTAGAATTTAATATAACTATTTTTGACGATGTCGCAAATGATGGTGTTTTTAAATTGGTGTGTAGTGTATAATTTGAGACATAGTATGGTGAACCGGTAATTATACGGAGAAAATTAAACTGAAATGCTTGAATAGTTTTTAAATTACTCAGCTTTGCGCAACCAAAAATTTGAATACCGTACATCCAGATAGGTTTTAAGAGAGAATTGTAGAGAAATAAATTTCTGTTTGAGACGTATGGGTGATTTAGAGTGAACAAACCCGTAAAGTTGTTTCAAACTTAAAAAAATGTAAACATTAGTAAAAAAACTTCAAAATAAAAAAAATTATAATTTATTTTCTTTTTTTTTGGTTTTACGTCCATCTGTTCGACACAATAATGCAGGCAATGAAGGGTGATAGATGAAAATAAATGATACAAAAATGCCAATCTGACCGGGAATTGAAACTGGACACTTGGCGTAGAAAGTAATGAAACACTGCTCTGAAACATCTTTCCCTGTTCATTGAACTGTTGGGTACTTATGGTTCATATTATTTTATAGCAAATTTATGAAAAAAAGTACAAGTTTAAACAGCTGCAAATAGTGAAATGAGTTCCACGCAATAAGGTATTTAAAGTTAAAAAAATATTAACCTGGCTACGAAAACCCTTTTATATTTTGCATTGTTTACTAAAGCTATCAAGTACTATGAAATAGATTTAGTAAAATCCATTAATCAATTCCTTAAGCAATCAATTACGTCTACTTAATTATTTTCAAAATAAACAAATTCAGAAAATCGAAAAGGTTAAAAGTTATTAATAAAGTTAGGTTAAATAACGGAATCTAAAAAAACGTTCAGTCTACGATATAATCTTTATAAGACAATACAATATAATTCGAACATAATAAAATAGAGTTTCGATAAAATATTTTTTTTTCAGCCGAGTGAAAATATTTTTGTTTTAGATTATATTTTGGTTAAATAACGTGTCTGAAAGAGCGGCGGCGTCTAGTTGTGGATTTTATTTGCCTCACATGTTTACACTTACAACAGAAAGGATAAAATGTGACTGGAAACAACCTAACAACAGAACAAACTCCCAAACAAAACGATATCAACTTTTACGTCATAAAGTTTCAAACGAAGGAGGGTTCAAAGAGAAAGAAAAAATAGCAGGAGAGAGAGAGATAAGGAAATAAGATAACGAAGAATAAGAAAAACGAAAATGGTTTTCAGTATTATACTTTTAGTGCAACATATCTTGATGCGCCGCGCCGTCCCGTCAAACAAATCACAGTTCCATTCTAACTTTCAATTACTCCCCAGAGGATTAACAAACTCACCCATACCCCCCCCCCCCCAACAAAGCCGTTGCTATTCCTATTCTTTTCTTAAATCTCCTTAATTCGCAAATTTATTTTTCTTCTGTTTTTAAAAGAAAACATTTTTCAATATAAACACATACTTTACTTTCCTATAAGCTTGTCTGTAGTAATCTACTGGAAACGCGTTATACAACGTGTGGCTATTAAATAACGAGACTGACGTTGTAAAAATTATTTTTATTTTATACATAATCACCTTGCCCATAACGGGCAATCCACCTACCCATAACGGGCAGGTGGAGTGTTAAATTATTTTCACTCGATCTGCTTGTTCCAGGGCTACAAAAAAAGTTCTGTTTCTTATCACATAGTCAGCCAATTGTATAACTGAACTATTTAAGAACAGAAGAGGTAGAGATGCAAAAGACACTACTCAGAGTTATCTCCTCTGAGAGTAATGAATTTCACTATACAGCCAGACCCTGTGGTGAATGAAGTGAAGGTGTCATTTGCAGGATGGAAAGTAAGTGCTTTTCAGAGGGCCTGGCTTGCTGAAGCATACTCTTTCAACTCAGTGAGGAAGGCATTAGTAAACCACCTCACTCCTCGTTTTTACTTAGTAAACCTCTAGAGGTTCAAACCAGCCTTCCGGCTGTTGACCTAAACAACAACATAATCACTTATTGTCACCTTCAATATACAATCCTTCTCTATCCCTACAGCGCCCCATCCGAATTTTCCATCGTTGGAAACAGTGCTTAATATAATAACCAAGGGTAATTGTTTTCTTAACTGAATGTTTTTAATGATAAATAAAAAATATACTTTAAAATAATTTAACAACTGTGAGCAAAAAGGCGTCGTAGTCGGATCGTTTGTGTAGTGGTTGTCCGGACAGGCTTCTATGCTAAGAATATGTAATTTTATTTCGTTGATATTGGCATTAATATACCGGGTGAGCATAAAGTCTTACCCTGATTATAAAATTTTTTTACAGAATAATCGTTTGACGTAATAATTTAAATCTGGCGCTGTTACATAGGTTATTGTTAGTAGATTTTGTGACCAATAGATGGCGCTAGTGCTCCTCAACAATGACATGGTCTGTTAGTTCACGTTAGTTGCTGGCGAAATGGCGTTGAAGCAGGAGAAAGGACAATGTGTGCTTTGGTTTCACGAAACGAAATCGCCCATCAGTGTTCAGCGTAATTTTCAGGCTTTTTATGGAAGCGTTGAAGATCTTCCTAGAAGTGGCAGGCCTAGTGTGAGTGAAGCAACTGTTGATCTTGTTCGGGAATCGTTTCAACGGAGTCCGTCTAAATCAACTTGTCAAGCATCACGTGAACTTCAAATACCGCAAGCAAGTGTGGTGAAAATTTTTCATAAAAGGCTTAGGTTGCATGCTTATAAAGTGCAAATCGTGCAGGCCTTGCAACCGAATGATTTGCTGAGACGTGCAGAATTCGCAACTGAGATTCTCAACAGGATTGACGGCGCTAACGATTACTTAAATCGCATATGCTTTACCGATGAATCCACCTTTCATGTCAGTGAAATGGTAAATAGGCATAATGTCCGTATATGGGGATCAGAGAATCCACATGCTACTGTACAGTTACAGCGAGACAGCAAAAATGTGAATGTTTGGTGCGGCCTCATGCATAATAAGGTTTTCGGGCCGTTTTTCTTCACGGAAAACACCATTAACGCTAACATTTACTTAGATGTTTTGCAACAGTTCATTGCACCATAGTTAGAAGAATATCAACCATGGATAATTTTCCAGCAAGATGGGGCACCGCCCCACTGGGCTTTGATAGTGCGTAATTTCCTGGATGAAACATTTCCAGATCGGTGGATTGGAAGGGATGGTCCAACACCCTGGTCACCCCGCTCTCCAGACATTACTCCCCTTGACTTTTTTTTCTGGGGCTATATCAAGGATAGAGTCTTCGCCACACCAGTTGCTGACGTTGACGAACTGAAGGCTAGGATACAAGCTGCTGTGGGTACTGTGACAGAACACATGTTACAAAACACCTGGCGGGAACTGGAATACCGCTTCGACATTCTCCGAGCTACCAAGGGGGCACACGTTGAAGTTTACTAATGTAAATAGACAGGAATATCAAGGAATATCAATTATTAGTAATCTTAAAAAAAGCTATTAACACTAACCTATGTAACAGCATCAAATTTAAATTATGTCAAACAGTTATTCTGCAATAAATTTTTATAATCAGGGCAAGACTTTATGCTCACCCGGTACCATATAACTTATTTTTATGATACTCACCTCGTCTAAAATTATATAATTGTTTAGAATACTCTTATATGTTTGCAAACGTTTGATTATTACTATAGAATAAAGCAACGATATTTAAATGCCATTTATTTGGTAGAAGTAATAAAGGTAGACCGTTGGCAAAATACTTTTGAATGTTTGAATGCCGGATGTTAAGAATAATGACCGGGGAAAATAGTAGGTGGAAAGTAGAATAACGATGACGGTCATAGATCTCTCTCCCGGTCGAGTGGACTAAATCCCAGATCCATGGTTCACAGTCAAGGCTGCCCGTTGGTCAACTTAGGTGTAAGATGTCCCTCCTTTTATTATTGTCCAGTAAACGCAGGACGCCCGATAAAACTGCGGTAGCAGACGATTTGTTGCTCACCTGAGGGCCCTTTAAATCTGATCCATTTGAACCGCTGCCAAGTAACATTTCTTCTTTCATTTTGACCACGAAAAAAATAAAAAAATAAAGCCTACCTACGCCTACATTTTCTTTAAATAGTGTTAATTTATTGAACAACTGGTTCTGTTTATTATTATGTTAATAACCTAAAACTGTTTTAATATCAGCATCTTAACATATATTTTTGAAAAAACTTTGAAGTATTCTTAAAATTGAAACCCTCAGAAATTTTGTACCTCTTAGACATGAAGCCGCTCTTAACTTAAGAGCTTGTAAATTGATAAGAGATTTCTATTGCAGTTTGAATCACATATCAGTAGTTTATAAATTATAGAAATAATGAATAAAACAAACTTAGCTGCTTTTTCCAATATTATGAAAGTTGTTAAGAAAGTTAGGTACATAATATTAAATAAAATGTACAAAGTAGAAACCTTATGATACACGAAAAAGGAACCAATTCTTATATGAAGCGAGTTAATTTGGCTCCCAAATTATCTAACCTGAAATTATTAAAAACTAAAATCAAAAAATTAAATGAAGATATTAGCTAAATTGATATTGGAAGGGATGCAATGAAAGTTATGGTAAGCAAACATAAATGTTAAACTAGAAAGTAATGATAAATTATCTAGCTATCTTTCTTTAAATTTCCTTTTGTTATGTGTATTTTACTCTATTTAGTTTATTAAAATTATTGTTAAATCAGAATTTTTGTTTCTGTTTTATAATTCTTGTTTTCTGTAATTATAAATCTGTGCAGCTCCATTTGTATGAGTATTTCTCAAAACAAATTGATAAATTATTATTTATTTTAAATAAGCTTCTGCCCATATCAAACAGGTGGAGTGTTAAACTATTTACATTCAATCTGTTAGGTTCAGGGCTACAATAATAGTTCTGTTTCTTATCACATGGTCAGGTAATGAAATTAATGAATCATTTAAGAACGGAACAGTTAGAGGAATAAAAGACACTAGTCAAAGTTATCTCCTCTGAAAGTATTGTGCGGTTTCAAGCTCCTTCTAGTTGCGGGGTGAAGGGTACGGGTGAGGTATAATGAATGAGTGACGCATGCTGGGAGAACGATTGTTGTATTACTCTGATACAAAACATTCGTTTTCAATTTTTCCGTATTTAACATATTTGTTTGTATTTATTACATTTATTTATTCACATATTTTGAAATAAATTAGCAAGTTAAATATTATGAATCCGACAAAGTTAATTACCCGGTAGATTTTTGTTAAATTAATGCGCCGGATGATAAGAATATTTTTTTAGTCAGTTAGTGTACGCTACTACTACAAATGCATAAGCTGTGAAACACTACTAACTCATTCATTCTCCCACTACTATAACAACGTTCTGCATTCTTTCCAACTACACGGAGTTGGGACTCAAGAAATAATTCAGTCAGACCTTGATATGTATGAAGTGAAGGTGTAATTTGCCGTGTGAAAAATATGTAATTTTTAAAGGCCTGGAATGCTGATAAGTATACTCTTTAATTCAGTGAGAAAGGCTATTGTAAACCACCTCATTCCTCGTTTTATTTAGTAAAACCTCTACAGGTTCAAACGAGCCTTTCGGCTGATGATCTAAACAACAATATGATCTTCAACACAGGAATCCAGATTTAAAATTAGCTTTGTTAAATTAGAAATACCTGATTAGAATATGGGAAAATGAGAGGATAAAAGTAATCATTGGTAAATGTTCAGAAATTTAGCGGTAAAAAACTTTTCTAGAAACGTGTTGAATGCTTGATGTGACCGTAATGACCTTACAATTTATTATTTGGTGTGAAACACACACAACTTTCTCTTGCCAATGAAAATAATGACCAAAATAACCTAAAACTCGTAACAAAACATTAGAAATAAACAAAAACTAACCTCAAAAAACATAACTTTATTTTAAATTATGAGTGAAAGACGCAAAATGAAAATCGACCTCAGTTTGGCTTAAAAATACGGAAAATCACTATTTCACGATAAACTAGACTCTGTGGAGAAAAATGCTTTAAATAAAAGTTGTAGATCTTTTAATTTCCTATTAATTTGATTATCCCCTTTTGTCGTGAAATTCATACTAAGGCCTAAATCTTAAAAAAATCAATTTTTCACACGTTTTTGTGAAAAAACAGAAAATTAATAATTACCGCTAAACTAAGCGTTATACAAAAAAATGTTTGACAAAATAGTTGTTGGATTTTAAGTTCTCTACATTTTTTATTATATAAATTTTTGCGCTAAAATGCATATTAAAGCCGTAATCTTAAAAAAACAATTTTTCTACCTAAAAACAGCCTCTCCAAGAATATCAGCAGACATGACGCCTATCCGTTCTTGAGATATTTTGTTCACACACACACACAAACGCGCACACACACAGACACACAGACCAATTGCTAAAAACATGCTTTTTGGGTTCAGGGGGTCTGAAAACGTGTAGATCCGGTGAAAACTCGATTTCGAAAAATCGATAAAAACAATAATTTCCTTCCTATATATTCATTTAGGCAAGAGAAAGTAAAAATATGTTAAAAGATTAAATAAAAACCAGTCATTTATTCTTAGTTTAATCTCTTTTTTTAAATCTTAGCTTATTTGACAAGATGAGAAGAAAATTTAATTTAAAAAATGTTCTTCGTTATAGGGAAAACCTAATTTATAATAATTTAAGAATATTTTCTTGGTGTTTAGAGGAGTTTGAAGTGAACTACTAATTGTACGGAGTGAGTTGATGAATGAGTGAGTGAGTGCTTTAATTAGAGAAGCGTTGTGTTTAGATGTCGGTGACCCAACTCACCGACCGACTTGCAATTATCATGCAAAACGAGCTGCGCTTCATCTAACGTCACTTGCTCCTTTTAAACTACCACTAAAGTACGTTGCTCTGTTAGTTGTCCTTGGTGTACTAATTATCAAACTGGCTTTTATTCCAAGGATTCCAGGTTTGTTTCCCGGCTACGTCTGGATTTTTTTCAAAACTTAAAATTTAATACCCAATCAATTTATTATTTGACAGAAATTTTGTTGTACAATTATGAATTTATTGTTTTCATTCTTTCAATTCCACCATCCGATGATAGATCGAACATAGATTGTTTATGTCTGTCATCTCAGCGTCTAATCCGTCGAATGCTGATATGATTATATTTGCACTTTTTTGTATAGATGCTGAAGTCACGAGATTGCCTTTTGCGTATGGATGAGCTGTGAAGAAGAAACTGAAAATTTGACAGTGCTGCCAACCTCAACAGTCAGACACTACTCGTACATTTCAGTACCATGAAGTTTCTACATACATTTTGTAAGCTGTGGTTTATTCCGAGAAAATGTTTTCTTCATAAACCTTATTAGAAATAAATGTGACCTGTAATATTGCCTATAGCTTAATTACATGACTAGAAATGTTTGATTTTCTGTAATTAGCAAGCTGCCTTATTCCATTAGAACTAAATTTTCTACGAATGAATCGCCTTCTTTACTAATCGCTGTCACCGGCGTCTTCACTATCAGTCTCGCTATTTAGTATCTGCCGAACAGTTTCCTTTATTTTACCAGGTGTCAACTCTTTAATTTCTGCCCTTATTTTTCGAATGGTGAGAAGAGAAACATCACAGTAGGAAGCCACTCGCTCATGGCTTTTGTTAAGAGGCAGGGAAAGGCATTTTTGTATAGCTTCAACTTCACAGCATTACTGCATATTAGATTTCGTTCAGCACTGTGAATAGTCTGCCCACGTGTTCGAGAAACTAACATTTCTGTTTACAGTAACAAACAGTTATATGCATATAGTTAACCTACAAAAGGTTCCGTGATATACTGAATATACTCTGGGTGTAGTGTAAGTTGTTAAGTTTATCGTACTGAAATTAAAGCAGTCGCGCATGCGCACTGATCCTTTTCCCCCTTTACCCCACGTTGCAAACAAAGGTAAACCGTGACTCAAATGACAATACCAGTTGACATAAAAAACTATGAGTTTTTATAGTATGTTCATGGATCGCGTTGTTAATAATTTGTCGTTTAGTAAACAAAATATTTAATATAAAATATTTTTATATTTAATATAAAATCAAGTGTAATTGTAATAATTGATCAGCCTGTCATACTCATTAGTAACAACGTTACTTATTGGTCACTTTTAAACGAAATGTTTTAGAATAGTTTATTTCAGTTGTATTAAACATATTCTAAATTTCGGACATTATAAAAAATGTATATAGTAATACAAATAAATACAAAGATAATTCTTACAAATAAATTAGCAATAATCAAAATATTGTTTGTTAGAGCCTTGATGGCAGGAGTTTTGAAATTAACCCAAAAAATATTGGATAAAACGAGTGATGCGGTAAGCCGACTTGTAACTGTAGGACATCAACCCACTATCCACGACTAATGGCAGATTAATGTAAACTTAAGCATAAACGACTTATTTCGGAGGACCTAGTTTCATTTAATGGCGCCAGAAACCAACGGCGGAATGACTGAATAAGCAAGATACAACGATAGAAAGTACACTGCGGGAGGCAAAGGTAAAACGATAAGTAACTGCTGGAACAGCAGGACATCACTGGTCAACTCAAACACAAAATCAGAAAGCGTACAACAAAATAGACTAATTCGCTTACCTGTTGAATGGCCTGAAGTGTAGAAACGGCGTCCACGCGACCCGTGTCCGGGGTTCGATTCACACTGTAACTTTAATGTTTGATACGAAAACAGGAACAATTGTAAATGATTATAAATTACACACATAAGCAAAATCACACTTGAAAATGATGTATGGTACATCAGAAACGAACGAAGCATAACGACAATTGCAGAAGCGACGCCATAGGATGGCCGGCGCAGAGAAGGCACGAACAGTCTACATGTCGCAGAATCTAACCAGTGAGAGTTGAACCGGGAAGAAAGGAATGTGAGTAGAGGGAGAAAAATTACGTCATGAACTGAGGTCACCATCGGAAGTCAAGACAAGTATACAGGCGGAGGCGGGAAAAAGGTTATTAATACAAAATCAGTGTATTTAACAACGATAATAATTAGTAATTGTTAGACGGGGGGGGAAGTGGCGTTAACATACCGCCCGCCTAAATCGATGAAAGCGATTTACAGAAACAAAACTAGCAGAGAAGATCGAAGAACGAAGCCGCCCGCCCTGAAACAACCAGGGAGCGGAAAACGCAGGAAGAAGACGAAGAATGAAGCCGCCCGCCCTGAAGCAACAGGGAGCGGAAAACGTAGCAAACGAAGAGTACGAAGCAAAGAAGACGACGAAGAAGAATCGAATGAAGCGAAGAACGGAGCATCTTGAGGTGGCGTGACAAACGCACGGGTTTGCCCGGCCAACGACGAACGGAACATCTTCCACGGCTTGCGCGGAAGCCAACGAGTAACGGAACGATCTTGAGGTGATTGCCAACAAGGGTTGACAACCAGAAGCGACGCAGAAGAAGAATCGAAGAACAACGGAGCAAGGTAGAGTTCCAGCAAGGGAACAGGCGAATGAAAAGACGAATACATGAATGTGTATTTGTATGTGTCAGGAGTGAATTCTTTAAGTTGTTAAAGGAAACTTTTGTTGAAAGATTGTATGAATCAATACATACAATATACGCAGCGGTTGATCAGGAGCAGCCTACTCAGAAAATTGAATCTCTAGGAGAGAAATAAGACGACACATGCGGAGCAGAAAGCGGTGAGAAGAAGACGTAGAGTTGAGAACGAAGGTAAAGCCTAATTGTCAGGCAGGACAATTAGCTTTGACACGGGTCGAATGTAAGTACCATGAATAGTTCTTACCTCGGCGGTACGAACTGTACGGTCTCTGCCAGGAAAGACATCGGTAACTGTGCCTAATGGCCATGATGCAGGAGCAGTGTCGAGGTTTTGCACGATGACAACACGACCAATTTGTAGGTTGTCACGAGCACGAGTCCATTTATTGCGCTGAGTTAGCGTGTGCAGGTAGTTCAGGGACCATTGTTTCCAGAACGACTTAACTAGAACTTTGACTTGCTGCCAGCGCGAGGCCGGCTGGAGTTGATCAATTGTGCTATGTTCAGGTGGTTGTAACAGAGACGATCCGATGAGGAAATGCCCAGGAGTCAGCATACATCTCTCCTCATTGGGGTCGGATGAGAATTGAAACAGAGGTCGGCTGTTTAATACGGCCTCGATACGAGCGAATAAAGTTATGTACTCCTCGAAGAGCAGTGGTTTGTCTCCGATGAGCCGAAGTAGACAATGTTTGGCCGATTTGACGGCGGCTTCCCATAATCCGCCGAAGTTTGGCGCAGAAGGTGGATTGAAGTGCCAAGTAATTTTTAATGCAGCGAGATGACTTCCAATAGCAGGAAACGATCGACGAAGCAGATTATAAATTTCGACAAATTTATTTTTGGCGCCAACGAAGTTGGTGCCGTTGTCGGAGTAGATGTCCGAAGGCAGACCTCGACGAGACACAAAACGATCGAGTGCAGCAAGGAAAGCATCAGTAGAAAGATCAGACACAAATTCGAGATGAACAGCCTTGGTGGACATGCACACGAAGACGCACAGGTAACCTTTAGATAAGGAAGATTTACGAAGACGACTGGTTTTGCGAAGAACGGGCCGGCATAATCAACACCAGTAGATGAGAATGCACGGGAAGCGGTGACACGAGAAGATGGAAGCGTAGACATCATAGGTTGAGAAGGTCGTCCGTTGTATCTAATGCAGCGAACGCAGCGATGAATTCTTTGTCGGATGACCGTTCTAGCAGATAAAATCCAGAATTGTTGAACGATCAACGCCTGTGTTGTACGAGGTCCCGAATGGAGCGACAGTTGATGATAATAGTCACATATTAAGTTGGTTAAGTGGCTATGTTTTGGCAGCAGTATGGGATGCTGTGCAGTAGTGCTAAGCGCAGAACGGCATAGACGACCGCCGACAGTTAGAATGCCGTGGTTGTTAAGCAACGGTGACAAAGAAACGAGTGACTTAGACGGTATTTTTCCCTTGGAGACAGCATTGATGTCGTCGGAGAAGTAGCGCAGTTGAGTCAATTTTACGCAGACATTGGTAGCAGCGCAGATTTCGCTTGAAGTCAGGAACGAAGAAAAAACTACGGAAGGCGTTTTGAGTTTTTTCACGAAGCGCAGAACATAAGCCAGGATTCGCGTTAGGCGAGAAAACGATGAAAATTTTAATAAAATTTCGTCGGGAAACGAAGGATCAGTTGAGACGGCGAGACAAATTTTTTCTTGCCGGAGATCGAGCTTGTCAGTAGAAACGGAAGGAATATTAATCGTAGGCCATTCGGTAGATAGCGCACGATAAATAGGCGGCCCTTG
Source organism: Catonia carolina (assembly GCA_035578175.1). Lineage (NCBI taxonomy): Eukaryota > Metazoa > Arthropoda > Insecta > Hemiptera > Achilidae > Catonia > Catonia carolina. The sequence goes on from JAQMRL010000001.1 coordinate 295,891,199, forward strand.
CCACCACAACGAGTGATTGATCAAATCGGTACAATTGGCACCACGAGATGCAACATCAGCAGGGTTTTGGTCAGTAGAGATGTGAGACCAAGAGTCAAGATCGGTTAATGAAAGAATTTGTTGCACACGGTTGGCAATAAACATTTTTAAGCGGTGTTGCGGCGTTTGCAGCCAGGCTAACACTATACTAGCATCGGTGAATAATCGCATGTCACAACAAGAAATAGAGTTCGCAAAATCAGAAACAGAAGAAATTAAACGAGATAACAAGAGTGCAGCGCACAGTTCAAGACGAGGAATTGTAACGTTTTTTAGCGGAGAGACTCGACTTTTGGCTTTGAGCAGAAACATATCAGAAAATGTATTGGTTTGTACATGAAGGTATACACAAGCGGCGTAGCCCTTTTCGGAGGCGTCGCAGAATCCAAGAATTCGGTATTCAGCGCCGTTAACAGAAATTAATCGAGGAAGACGAAAATCTTGTAGAGCAGAGAGATCAGTACTAAATTTACGCCAGGCGTGGTCGAAAATCGGCGGTAACTGGTCGTCCCACTGTAAATTGTTGTTCCATAATTGTTTTAGAAAGTGTTTTACCCAGAAGGTGACTGGAGTTAGAAATCCGAGAGGATCGAAGATTTTTGCGAGATAGGAGAGCACAGTACGTTTGGTGACCGTAGAATCGAAAGGAGTTACGTGATACGAAAAGGAATCGGAGGTGGGGTTCCACTGAAGCCCTAAGATTTTAATCGATGAAGTTTCATCTGAGAAACAGATAGGATTTTCTAGATGATCGTGCGGAAATCGTTGCAGAAGGTCAGGATGATTGGAAGACCATTTCCGTAATTGAAAACCTCCCAAGGCGAGTAACTCGATGAGTTGATCGACTAGAAGTTCAGCCTCCTTGAAATCGGAAGCACCGGTCAGTATGTCGTCGACGTAAGTACTGGAACGAACAGCCTCGGACGCAAGAGGAAACGAAGAGCCTTCATCTTCTACTAACTGAAGTAAAGTACGTTGTGCTAAATAAGCAGACGGTTTAACTCCGTAGGTTACCGTATTCAGTTCGAATTCTTGCGGTGTGGAGTTTGAATCGGAACAATAGAAAATATGTTGATGAAAACGATCTTCAGGACGCACGAGAATTTGCCGATACATCATCTTGATGTCCGAGCAGACGACGATTGGATGTTTACGAAAAGTTGTTAAAATATTACAGATGTCCTTTTGTAACTTAGGACCAGGTAACAGTTGGCTATTAAGTGAATTGCCGTGAAGATCAGAGAAAGAAGCATTAAATACGACACGAATTTTCCCATTAGGGTCGGCTGTTTTAAATACGCCGTGATGCGGAATTATGTATTCAGCGATAGAAGAAGCAGGCGACATGTGGTTGAGAGTAAGATACTCACGCATAAAATCGTGGTATTTTTGTTGAACTGCAGGCTGCTGAGAAATTTTAACAGTAAATTTTGTAGCAGCACGACTTGCGACATGACGATTAGAAGACAACGATACAGAATTGTTTTTGAACGGAAGCGCAACAATATAACGTCCGTTACTATCACGAGTGGTGGTTTCGGAGAATAACTTTTCACAGTAGTCATCGTCCGGATTGGTAGCAGGGGGAGCGAAGATTTCTTCCGACTCCCAGAAGCGCTGCATAGTTTGAGACAGCGTATCGACAGAAGTGAGTAACGAGCTAGGTGGTTGGTTATTTGAAACCATAGAAAGTGCTGGTAATTTACCAAAAATTACCCAACCGAAAACTGTAGAAATGGCAGAAGGACTGCCTTTGATTATGGAATTATTGTGTTGAATAATTAGATCAGGAAACACTTCGGCGCCCAGTAAAATGTCTACAGGGGCGGAGTGGATAAATTCAGGATCAGCAAGAATTTTACCGGAGTGCAGCTGTAAAACTTCGTGAGAAATGCAGACAGATGGTAAATTGTTAGTAATTTTAGGAATTACTAGCGCAGTGGTATCGAGACGAAAATCGCTGTTTTGTTTAGAAGCGATGGTAATCTGAGAAGTACCTTGTATTTGAGTAGTGGCGGCTGATATGCCTAACAAGTTTTGACGACACGGAATTGTTTTTGCGCCAATTTGCTCTGCGGCGCGAGATGTTATTAAGTTCACTTCAGAACCGCAGTCAAGTACAGCGCGGAAAGCGTGAAAGTTGCCAAATTGAGTTTGCAACAGCACTGTAGCAGTACCTAGCAAAACCTTTTGTGAACCAGTGCGACACGATAGCGAATTGCTGTTGGAAGAATCAAAAATAGGCACGGTATTTTCAGCAGCGGTACTTAAATGCGCGCTACTGGGTGTAGATAGTCCTACAGAAGGATGTCTATTAACAACGTTATTGTTAGAGGAATCGCAATCAGAAGAATTAACAACGGGAGAAGTAGTATTACGATTAGAGTTAGTAGTAATTGATTTGTAATTAAAATTACTTGATGCAGAATTACGAGTGGTAGAATCGACTGGAGTAGAGGATTCGTGCAACAGTGTGTGATGATTAGTAGAACCACATAAACGACAAGACTTGATAGATTTACAATCTTTGCGAGAGTGTTTTCCTAAGCAGGCAAAACATTTACGAAGCTGAAACACTTGTTTGTGCCGTTCTTCAACGGACATGGCGAGAAACTCGGTACAATTGAAAATGTTGTGATTAATAGAACCACAAAACGGACATTTGTATAGCGGTTCACTATTTGAATTAGCAAGATTACTACCTAATAAAACCGAATGCTGTTTTTTAGGCGTTGTAGGAGACATTGGTTGTTTACGGAACACCGGTCTGTGACTAGCCGGTTTATCGACGTTGGATTTGCTAGTATAAGAAGAACTAGCGTTATCTGTCGGTTGAGATGAATTCGAGAGCTCGAAAGCATGCATCTTAGCGGTAACGAATGACATTAAGGCCTCGTATGTAGGCACGGCTGAATTAGGATTTGAATCCTCGAACGCTTGCTTTGTTACAGGATCCAAATTAGAATAGGCTATCTCAAAAAGTAAATATTCAAGTAAATTTATATTTAGCAGACGTAAGGCTCCGATTGATGATTCGTGGATATTAAGAAAACCTTTTAATGATTGATAGGACGGAGTGTCAGATTTAACGAAATTGAATATCTGATTTAAGTGAACATTTGCTATGCGCCTTGAGTTGGAGTAGCGCTCAACAATTAAATTGTACGCTAACGTATAATTTTCAAGCGAGAGAGGCAGGTGTTCTATTAGACGCAGTGGTTCACCGACTAATGAGCACCTCAAATAATGAAGTTTTTGAACAAATGATAACTCAGAATTATTGTGAATTAAATCATTGAACAAGCTGATGAAATTCTGGAATTTTGCAACATCTCCGTCGAATGAAGGTAGGCGAATTCGAGGTAATTGTATTAATTGCGAATTAGAAGACTTGACTTGATTTTGTAAAACGATTGTATTGTCCAGAGATTCAATTAATTTCTGGGCGCGATCAATTAACTGGAAATAATGAGTTTCGAATGCAGTGCGTTCTGATTCGAAATCTGTTTCGGGTTGAAGTAATTCGATATTCGTTTGTATCTGTTCGAAGTCACACCAGAGGTCTAAGAATTTGTCAAGTCGTAATTTGACTTGGTTAACTTCAACGTCAGATTGAAGAAAATTATTAAAACGAGAAAGATGATTATTAACAACGTTGCGTTTTTTGATTAAAGATTGTAAGTCGTCCATGTTGAAAATAATGAACGAAGACAGCGAGCGAAAAACAAATAATAGAATGTAAACAAAACACAGCTGTTTATTGAATCTAGGTTAGTTGCAACTATGATGTGTATGTTGCAGACGACACAAGTGAAGTGATTCTCTCAGCGCTAGCAGTATCGACAGACAACACGAGAGAGAGTGAATGAGAGAGAGGGCACGCATGCGCTGTAAGCTGCGTGAACCAGTTAACAAGAACGAAGGAAAAAATGGCGATTCTAGCCAAATTCTGGCCGTGTCGAAAGATATAGCACTGAACCGATCTACTGTGACGTCAGCATAGCGTTGGTTGATACTTGTATTGAATGAACGCGTCACAACAAACTGATAATGCGTTGCATTTGTTATGCAACCTAGCCCCGTATTTTTTAACTGAATAAATGAAATTGTTTTTAATATTAATAATTTTATTAATGTTTTTATTAATATATTGAACACATGTAAGGCACGAAACACAATAAATGCACAATAAATAACACGATGAATGTAATGTAACACCATGTAACGACGAATTAAACAAAATACTGAAATTGTTGACGATTGAAAAAATTAAGACAATAGACTGTATTTCCAAATATGCACTGATAAATATCCTGCCCGCGACGGACCAAATGTTAGAGCCTTGATGGCAGGAGTTTTGAAATTAACCCAAAAAATATTGGATAAAACGAGTGATGCGGTAAGCCGACTTGTAACTGTAGGACATCAACCCACTATCCACGACTAATGGCAGATTAATGTAAACTTAAGCATAAACGACTTATTTCGGAGGACCTAGTTTCATTTAATGGCGCCAGAAACCAACGGCGGAATGACTGAATAAGCAAGATACAACGATAGAAAGTACACTGCGGGAGGCAAAGGTAAAACGATAAGTAACTGCTGGAACAGCAGGACATCACTGGTCAACTCAAACACAAAATCAGAAAGCGTACAACAAAATAGACTAATTCGCTTACCTGTTGAATGGCCTGAAGTGTAGAAACGGCGTCCACGCGACCCGTGTCCGGGGTTCGATTCACACTGTAACTTTAATGTTTGATACGAAAACAGGAACAATTGTAAATGATTATAAATTACACACATAAGCAAAATCACACTTGAAAATGATGTATGGTACATCAGAAACGAACGAAGCATAACGACAATTGCAGAAGCGACGCCATAGGATGGCCGGCGCAGAGAAGGCACGAACAGTCTACATGTCGCAGAATCTAACCAGTGAGAGTTGAACCGGGAAGAAAGGAATGTGAGTAGAGGGAGAAAAATTACGTCATGAACTGAGGTCACCATCGGAAGTCAAGACAAGTATACAGGCGGAGGCGGGAAAAAGGTTATTAATACAAAATCAGTGTATTTAACAACGATAATAATTAGTAATTGTTAGACGGGGGGGGGAAGTGGCGTTAACATTGTTATTAGGTAGAAAGATAGTGTTTGAGTACACCTTGAAAACGAGGTTAGTATTTTGGTATACTCTAATTTAAATATCCTAAGGATATTTATTTAGGGTAAAGGAATTTTTCGGGTAGTCAGGAAAAAACGGTTTTTTTATTTAGAGTTTAGTAGTTAAGTTTGAATCGTTGTGTAATAAATTTTAAATAGTACTTATTCATGTAAAAGTATCTCCAACACTTAAAATTGGGGTAGAACCGAAAAAGCAGCCCTTACATGAACAGAACTTTGCGGGATACTATGTACTCGTATAATTGGCGGTAGATTAAAAGACGATCATTAAGAGTAAACAACCATTTTTACTATTAGTTAAGTTTAGTTTAATCTTTAATTTTTATAAATAACCTAGTTTATGCAATATCATAATCGTACTTTATTTGTATAAGCGTAATAATCCTTTGTAATATATTATTTTAATAAATAATTGTAATAAGTTAAAAGAAATTTGTTTATTATATTTATTATATATGAATCCCGAAAGAACCTTGAATAAGCGTTACAATATTATATGAAAGTTAATAGTTTGATTTTGTTTCGGCTGTATAGAGTTTTAGATTTAGATGTTGTTGGCTTCCACTCACCCCTTACAGCCATCCCAACCTCCATGAAAGGAACAAATAGGAAAGCAGGGATGACCTACATGAGGGTGAAGCGGTGCAGCAAAAGATAAAAATCCTTGAAAACGCTGCACTTACCTATCGGGACGTAAATCCAGGGGACATCAAAATAAAAACACTTAACTACATGCCTATAAGCCTATAAGTAAACTTGTTCAGGGATTGGCAATGATACCACATATACTGCGTGGATAGACGACAACGAGAAAGAATATAAACACTAACAACCAAAAAAAACCACCAAGCTAACAGACAAGTAAAAAAAATTTATTATCAAAACGTGAGTCCTATATGACTTAACAACGCTGGTAGGCTACTCAGTTCACCTAACAACTTGTCATATGGCTGTCCCAGCTGGATCAACCTATCCAACATAACATAATTTTCTTCTTAAACTTAGATATAAGCCTGTTGAATATAACAACCCTGCAACCATTAACAACATTCATAATTCGAACGCATCTCGCTAGAGGAGATATCCGAGTAACAATGATATTTAAATAACAAAAATAATAAACGTGTTTATTTACGAGACATAAAATATGTAAAACAAATTTTAAAAGCTGTAATATAAAGATATTAACATTTACGTAAAATCTAGAAACAATAAAAAGACAACTGCTACACGAATGGTAGGGTATGACCTACGGTCATCTGCCAGGTCAAATGACGCAACAAAAAAGTAATTCATCAAAGTAAATATTTAAAAAATTAACGTGAAATACTACGTTTTTTTTGCCAACGTATATAAAGAATTTTATTATGACTATAAAGCATGTAAGAACAGAAAAGGTAGAGGTGAAAATGACACAAGTCAGAGTTATCTTTTCGATAAATATCAGTTAAAAAACTAAATCAGTGGTCTAACGAAACGAAAATTTATACTGACAGATTTAATTTCGAAAATGTATTCTAGGTTTATTCGTTGTTTTATCCTTTAATGTTTTTTAGGATGCATAAAATTATTTTTACCTGTAAAAGGAAGGAAGATTGTTAAATCTTAAGCAATTGATTAGCTACTTCCAGGCTCCAAGAAAAAAAAATTGTGTTTTTATTACACTGTCAGCCAATTATATGACTAAAGCATTTAAGAACAGAAGAGATAGAGGTGTAAATGACACTAGTCAGAGTTATCTCTTCTGAGAGTCATGAATTTCTGGCAAACTGTCTTTTGAAGACTGGCAAACTGATATGTTTTAACGCTGCAAGAAGGTGAGGTAAACCAGCTCACAGCTCGTCTCCCTCAGAAAAACTTAAGAAGTTCAAACCCGCATGTCGGCTGCTTACCAAAAGCAAATTCCATTGCATAACGATTTCAACAGTTCAGCATTAACCTTTTTTTTAAATTTTAATGACAAATTGGATTAAAAACGAAGAATATTGTTAGTTGGCTGTTCTTAAAAGAACGCATGAACTTTCGTTCGCAGAACGTTATAAAATCGCATCTGATAATATTTTATAAAATTGTAGTTTTCGAACATGAGGTACATTAGGTCATGTAGGCCTACCACTCTGTAAAATCATACCTATCAGGATTATAACAATTTTAATGTTATACATTCGCCACGGCTTTTAAACGATTGCCGTTGCCCCACTAATTTTTTATTCCTTCATTTGTGCGAGGTAACGGTCTATTTTTCAGTAAAATTATTTACCCGACGGAATTAGGAATTTTAAAAGGATAATACTAATTATGAAATATTAATGATAATAATAATAATAATAATAATAATAATAATAATAATAATAACAGCAAATATTGAGTAGTTTTCGTGGAAGCGATGGTGAAATGAAAAGAAGTAAAGAGCAAGAGGAGGAGGAGGCGTCCACTGGGGCTGTCGCCATGGTAACCATTGCGTTCACAAAACAGCCCAGCCTCGGTTTACTCTCTTATGAAGGAAACCCCTTTTAATAACGGATCTTTTGCTTTGTGCTTTCAGGCCTCTCATCAACTGAAATTACTCACTGTGAGATTTCTTGTCCTAGCCCGACCACCACTCTTCACTCTCCAGTCCACATTTCCATCTCTTCTTTAAAATAGTATCGCCTGTCCCTACATGATCAACATTAAATTTCATACACATGCACATGTGACACAAAAAATCTGAGAAATGTGATTGAACTTTTTCCATAACCGATCTACTTGTATATCAACTTTTTTGAACATATAATACCAACAGGAGTAAACGGTTTCACTTTTAACTAAAACACTATTGTAACAATTATTCTATGTGTTTTCTAAGTTGATGTTTAATTTTATTTTTTTCTAACCATATGTGTTGTTGTTTAGGTCATCGCCGAAAAGCTGGTTAGAACTTCTAGTACCACGTTTCCCAACTTTCTGGCAGTGCGGACTAAAAAACTTTGTAAAAATGCTTTGGGGCCAACTAACTAAATATACGAATGAAAAATATACAAAAACTAACACGTACGAGTAATACGTATGACGAATATATTTTTTTAACTTTTGAGACCTCATAGGATCACTGTAGTTCAAGTTTAGGTCTGTTCCAGTGTTGGGTTTCTTTGAAAAGCGCGCTCTCCTAAGCGTGGCTTCCTTTCGTTTGGCCCACATTTTCTTAATACGTCCCGATCTCTTTTTCCGGTCTTCGTCGGTAAACACCCTGTTGTACATTCTTCTGGTTTTTGGTTCGAATGTCTCCTTTTTAGTCTTGACTAGTTGGTTGTATTTAGCTGATTTTGCTAGCAGGTCTTGTTTAGTGATTCCAAGTTCCTTCACATCCTACTGTACATCCTTCAGCCACCTAGGTCTCGACACCTTATTCCAAAAATGGTTGATCAGCCGGTTCACAAGTTTGGATTTTTCGGCTCTGAGTACGTGTCCTAGGAAAGATATTCTTTTCTTACTAAAGTTATGTGTTAGTGGGGGGGGGGATTAGTTTGCAGGACGAATATGTTTTATATATTATTTTATCAAACATCCTATGCAGATAAACAACAGCCATATTATATTTGTAATACTGATATATATATATATATATATATATATATATATATATATATATATACAATTAAACCACCAGTAATACGGTAAACATTTGCCAATGTTTATAGTGCTTTCGTGTACTTCATGTAGCCTACACATTTTTATTAATGTATTATTAAATTATTAATAGATAGTCAAACTTCCTACTCCTACTACGGCAGGTAAGAAGTAGTTCTTAGACAAGGAACCTGATCCCTTTCGGAATGAATCGGCATACCTTGCTCCAATAAAAAATCTTTTTCCCTAAATCTGTAGTTTCCCTAGCTTAGAACTAAGCACTTGTCCACTGTTAGATAGTGCGCAATGCAGCACATAACTTTGTTCCCATCTCTAGCCCAAAAGTTCCGATAATATTTATCTTGGCTATGACTCTCTACCAGCGCCCTCAGCCCAGTACCGTGCTGTCCACCACCCACTTGTATAATAATCTTCCGAGACTCTAAGTTTTCAAATTCTGATTGTATCGGTTCCTTCAAACGCTCAACTTGGTGAATCTTGATGGAATAATAAAATATATTATTATTATTATATTATAATACATTATATTATCATTATAAAATAAATAAAATAAAAAATAATAAAAAATGTTTTGTGTACCCAAGACTGAAAAATCCATGGGTGCGATGTCTGACGAATGTGAAGGCCATTCAATAGTGTCCCGTCTGTCAACCCACTCATCAAAGTTTAAATTTAGAAAGTCTCTTACAATAACTACTTAATGCAGGGGCGCTCCATCTTGTTTCTATATCAACATTTGCTTGATTGCTCAGTGCTCAAACTGTTTTCCTCAAACTGCTAACGTCAACTGACTTATGGGCACTACACACTAATCAAGTTCACAACTGAGAACCTCTATGACAGACACAACAAAGTCTAAGGATAGCTAATCACAACTGACTTATGGGCCTTTTATATAAAGCTAGCACCATTACAATTTTGTCTCATATTCGTTATGGTATCTTAGTATGGGGTAATTCTAGCATAGGTAATATGAATACGGTTTTCAAAATTCAAAAGAAAGCTATTAGGTGTATGGTGAGAGCTAACCAGCTAACATCATGAAGGCCACTATTTAAGAAGCTTAAATTGCTTACAGTTCCCTCTCGTTACATTTTTGAGGTGATTATGTATGTTAGGCAAAATTTCAATGTTCACAATCATAACACGAGAAACAGAAATTATTATTATGTGGCTAATTACTCCACAAAATTGTTTGAACAAATCCTACTTATGAAGGGAAAAATTCATGAATAAATTACCCCAATTTTTAAAATATTGTGATAATTTGCATTCCTTTAAAAAAAAATCTGAAAAATTACTGGTTGGGTGAAACTTTTTATAGCGTACAAGAATTTCTTTCTTGGTAGTAGTGATACATTGTGTGATTCTTATATGTATTTCAGGTGTTATAACTGACATATCCTATACTCCTCCTGGAGTCTCCAGGACGCAAAAAATATTATAATAAATCAATTATAGACCTTCCGAGAAAGATAAAAAATGTCTAAATAAACAAATAACGTTCGAGATAAAGACGCCAACGAATACAATATACGCGTATATACCCTACTAAGTACGTGCCGCTTAATACTACACCGTACTTAATACAGACAACTGATAACAGACTTATAGGATTTCCAGGAACAACAAAAGCAGAACACCGGATGGATGGAAGAAAAAAAATCTGGTGTGAAACACTCACACAACTTTCTCTTGCCAATGCAAATGATTAACAATATAACCTAACATTAGTAATAAAACATTAGAAATAAACAAAAAACTAACCTCTAAAAACATAACCATATTTTAATCATGAGTGAAAGACGGAAAATGAAAATCGACCTGTTTGGCTTAAAAATACGGAAAATCACTCTTTCACGCTAAACTAGGCTCTGTAGAGAATAACGCTTTCAATAAAAGTTGTAGATCTTTTAATTTTGTATAAATTTGATTAAATACACTTTTGTCGTATAATGCATACCAAGGCCGAAATCTTAAAAAAATCAATTTTTCACACGTTTTCGTGAGAAAAAAACAGAAAATCGCTAATTACCGCTAAACTAAGTGTTTTACAAAAAAATGTTGGAAATAAAAGTTATAGAATTTTACATTTTCTACAATTTTTATTATATAACGTTTTGCACTATAATGCATATTAAAGCCGAAATCTTAAAAAGAAAATGTTTTTACGTGAAAACAGCCTTACCCAGAATTTCAGCAAACATGACGCCTACCCTATCTTGTAGAGAATAAAAAATTGAATAAACCAAGCGATTTTAAAAAAAGTCGTAGGACCAGTTTTTGAGAAAATCGCAAAAAAGTGAAAAATTATACGAATAAACTACTACTTCCGGTTGACCGATTTTGATGAAAATGTTCGTGTCGGGTCCGGTAGTGGTATGTAACTTAAGTTTTAAGTTTCAAGTTCGTTCGATGTTTCGTTCTTGAGATATTCTGTTCACACACACACACAGACACACACACAGACCAATCGCTAAAAACATGTTTTTTGGGTTCAGGGGGTCCGAAAACGTATAGATCAGGTGAAAACTGGATTTCGAAAAATCGACATGAAAACAATACTTTCCTTCCTATATATTCATATAGGCAAGAGAAAGTAACAAAGAAACACTCCCTAATAATTTAATTAAGGCAATATTGTTCGGTTACGAAATTAAATTTTCCTTTAGGTGTTTTCTTTGAGATTTTTTAATCTTTTTCTGTGTTTGATTTATTAAACATATATCTTTTAAAAATATTTCCTTTATTGAAAAGATTTTTTCTTTTATGGGAAATTCTTTATCTTTTTAAATGAAAGTAAGAGTTCTCATTGATTGAATTACTTAGCGTAATTTCTTCGTTTTTAATCCAGTTAAATAATTTCGTATCGTTTTGTTAACCGATTAGATAAAAATTAATATAGTGTGTTCCAAAATCCTTAAAAGAATTTGCTTGGAAAATCTAACGCCAACTTTTTTGAAACGTTTAATGATATTTTTAGAGCCGATTTTTTAAAATATTTTGGTCTCAGCTGTTTAGTGTTAGCAGCTACCTATCAGAAGCCTTAAGCTCGTTTTTAAGAAAATGTAATTTTTTTAGAATTTCCAAAGAATATACGTAGGTATATTGTTTAAGCTATTGTAACGAAAACACTGTTTCTAACTCATAAAACGTGGATATTTTTATTATAAAACATTAACTATATATTGTTTCGTAAAATATTTTGCATTTATAAAATTTTTTACAGAAATAAACACTTAACTTCCAATTGAAAAAATCTTTTTATTTACACAACTTTCACAATACCTCTTATATGAAGAAATAAATTCTTAAAAAATAAACAAAGAATCATTCTTCTTCTTATAGTGCATCTCCTATCAAAGGTTTGCTATCATCACAGCAATCCGGACCTTGTCGACTGCAGCTCTGAACAGTTGAACACTGCCACAGTTAAACCAATCCCTCAGGTTCTTCAGCCAGGACACACGGCGTCTTCCGATGCTCAGCCTTCCACTAATCTTTCCCTGGACTATCAGTTGAAGAAGCTTGTATTTCTGTCCTCTCATTATATGACCCAGATATTGAAGCTTTCTTCTTTTTATGGTGTTAATGATTTTTCATTTCTTCTGCATCCGGATCAGCACTTCGGCATTACTAACTTTATCCGTCCAGGGAATACGCCACATTCTACGGTAACACCACATCTCGAATCCTTGTAGTTTGTCGATGTGGTCCTTCCTGAGGGTCCATGCTTCAACCCCATACAAGAGCGTGAAAAAAACGTAACAACGCAGCATCTTCATCCTAAGCTCCATGTTGATATAATTTAAAGAATCATTAAACTACCACAAATATTAATAGTTATATTGGCATTTAAGTAGAAGGGCTATAGTGTTGGTTCAGCAATATCGGTTAGAACTAGGGTCTACCATTTAATCACTATTACAACATTTAAAATACAGACTTAAAAATACTGCCCTTAATGACTTATGACAGTTAATCTTGTTGACTTATTTTCAAAATAACTTTATTTACCAGATAAATAGCCGTAACGATTAAAACTACTAACAAGCCTACGTCAACTCAACAGTAAACAATGACGAATGAATTGAGCATATTATGCGAATATTAAATTGTCTTATAGAATCGAAATTTCTTTTAAAAATGACGAGAGATGAAAATAAAAGAAATAATGGTGCCTTCCCTCATCGATTCTCTATAATTTGCTATATATTATTATTAAAATGAAAACTATGATGAATACAAAGTAATAATATATATCTGTACCTTGAGACTTTACGAGTTAAGTTGTTGCCAAAAATATTGTGACACTTATTGCTAAGGTCTGTTTCGGGATCTAGGTAATTAAATAATTTTTTTCCTAATTTGTGTACGTTGCAATCTGTTCCATTTAGAACAATAAGCAACCCCATGACCCAATGAGATGAGGATGATGTGTATGACGTGTAAATGAGGTGTAGTCGTGTACAGACCCAGGCCGACCATTCCTGAGAGAGTATGGTTAATTGAACCCCAACCATCAAAGTACACCGGTAACCACTGTCTAGTATTCAAATCCGTATAAAAGTAACTACCTTTACTAGGATTTGAACCAGGAACCCTCGTCTCCAAAAATCAGCTGTTAAACAGCTGATTTTGGCGACGACTTTACCTCTAGACCAACCCGGTGGGTTAATTAAATAATTAATACACTAAAGTTTACAATTACAAATATTTATTACACTCAAAGATTTACAAAATAAACAACAAACTAATTATAAGTTAGTAATACAATAAATAATTTAATAATCTACTTAAAATAAATAATAAACAATAAATAACTTAATAATATACTTAGCACTACTTAAAATCAATTTTCTAGAATACAAATACAAAATGAAACTGAATACACAAAAACTGAAGTTAATACAGATCACATTAACTTTTCACAATACACACACAAACAAAGACAGTATAACAATCGTTGACCAACACAATGCTCAGAACCGTTAACCTGAATAACACCCGACAGTAACTCGTCAAGGATCAAACGAATACTAACTCACTGACCGCACTCGGGGGTCTCTTTTATAGTGAATCAAAAGAACCTTCCTGAAAAACACCGAATTTCGTACAAAAAATAGAGTACAAAAAAGCCCTTTATAAATGAGTGCTAGAAAAATCCATTGTAAACAAGTTAACAATAGGTCTTTTGTATATAGAAGTTGTTACAGGCCGACCTTTTCATAGATAATAGCGCAGTGTCCTTTCAAACAACTTTTATGAATAGGCATACCTTTATAGCCACCCCATTGTTACTCTTGTCCTATTGTCACTTATTGTTACTATTTCACTCTATTATCCTCTCTTTACTATTTTTATGAATGAAATTCTAGAAATTACGTGAACCATGTCTTTTCGATATTGTCACAATATTGTTTTAATTTTTACTTTCTCTTGCCTATATGAATATATAGGAAGGAAAGTATTGTTTTCATGTCGATTTTTCGAAATCGAGTTTTCACCGGATCTATACGTTTTCAGACCCCCTGAACCCAAAAAACATGTTTTTAGCGATTGGTCTGTGTGTGTGTCTGTGTGTGTGTGTGTGTCTGTGTGTCTGTGTGTCTGTGTGTGAACAGAATATCTCAAGAACGGAACATCGTACGAACTTGAAACTTGAAACTTAAGTTACATTCCACTACCGGACGCGACACGAACATTTTCATCAAAATCGGTCAACCGGAAGTAGTAGTTTATTCGTATAATTTTTCAGTTTTTTGCGATTTTCTCAAAAACTGGTCCTACGATTTTTTTTAAAATCGCCTATTTTACTCAATTTTTTATTCTCTACAAGATAGGGTAGGCGCCATGTTTGCTGAAATTCTCGGTGAGGCTGTTTTCACGTAAAAACGTTGTTTTTTTAAGATTACGGCTTTAATATAAATTTTAGCGCAAAAACTTATCTCATAAAAGTTGTAGAGAATTTAAAAACCTACAACTTTTATTTCAAACATTTTTTTGTATAACGCTTAGTTTAGCGGTAATTTGCGATTTTCTGTTTTTTTTCTCACGAAAACGTGAAAAAAATCGATTTTTTTAACATTTCGGCCTTAGTATGCATTTTACGACAAAAGTGTATATAATTAAATTTATAGAAAATTAAAAGATCTACAACTTTTGTTTAGAGCATTTTTCTCTACAGAGCCTAGTTTAGCGTGAAAGCGTGATTTTCCGTATTTTTAAGCCAAACTGAGTTCGATTGTCATTTTACGTCATTCACTCATGATTAAAATAAGGTTATGTTTTTGAGGTTAGTTTTTGTTTATTTCTAATATTTTATTAATGTTAGGTTTATTATTAAACATTTGCATTGGCAAGAGAAAGTTGTGTGAGTGTTTCACACCAGATTTTTATAACATCGGATACAATAAATCTATATTTTTTTTTATTTAATTTTTTTCCTATTACAGTCGATTCTTTGTAATTATCAATTATCAGTTTATAAGACTATAGGTTTTAGTTTGTATAGTACAAGGAGCGTACCTATTGAAAATTTAATACATGAGGAAAGAATGAGGTGGAACTGTATGATAGAGCCACCCACATAACTTCTACTCCCAGGAAAACCCACGCACGCAGCTCGAGCGCAAAAGCTATTTGTAAATATTGTACAGTCTTATTTAATTTATAAGCAAAGGGATTTCATGGCGCCAAAATAATTTTCTGGATTTGTTGGTCGTTTTGGCCCATTTCATACTACATTAAATTACAAACATCTAATAGAAAAAGTTGATGTTTTATTTTGGCGAAGTCTAAAAATTAAGGGTTTTCTGAATTGATTGATACATAATAATTTTTATTTTTTACAAAAGATCATTAGGAATTTAAATTTTTTAAATTACTTCACATGTTAATTTTTTAAATCAATATCAGTAGAAAATGCATAAAAAACTTTGTAATTATTATCATTCTCCTAATTTTCATGAGTATTTTTAACTATAGCTTTTTTAATATAAAAAGTTTTGCATAATTAATCTACAAACAATTTAGTGAGCGACATTTAACTGTAGCAGTGTACAGTTGTATACAGTTCATTTACATCAGAGAACTTATAATATGAAAAACTGGGTTAAATCGAAGCAATAAAAAAATAATAATCACTTGTAAATCCAGAACGTGGATACGGTTCCATCTTCGAACATCTGGAGAATTAGCAAACAGTTGTAATGGGAAGTGGTTCTCATGTCGCTCAATTCTTAGTTGGTACCTTGATCCTTGAAATACAATGTATTTCATCGATATTGAAAACACTTCAAGGTTTTTGTAATTTCGTTATTTTTACTATTTTCTACTGTTTCACTATTTTTCAACTTGGTCAATTTATATGGGAAAGTTCTACTTGTTATCATTATTGTCTTATATTATAAGTATCAGTATTATTATTCTAAAATGTATTTTTTTCATTTTGTTTTAAGTATGGCGACATATTTTTTACATTTATTTATATTTTATTTTATAAGAATTGTAAGATTATTCTTACAGTCATTTTTATGTTATGCTGGAAATTATATTAGTTAATTTTGTTAAATTAGATTAGTTATTACTTTGTTTTTGTAAAACTTAAAAAAAATAGTTATTTTACTGTATCTGTCGACAGACTTCGGTCTGACGGAATTATCATGTACTTACGTATTAAATAAATAGTTTTTGTGGTATTTTTTAATCACTTTAATAATATTGCATCTTGCGTTCAATTTCTAGACTTTGTTCTAAACATTTTGATGTTCAACTTTAAATGTTTCAGACTTTATGTTAATTTTTTAATGAAGTTATATTTGAGGAGTTTTAATTGACTCTCTGTACATAAAATTTACTTATAGTTTGATAATTTGACCGATAGTAAATGAAATGAACAAAGAAAGTCGAAACAATCGGAATCAGATAACCAAACGTTCATCCACCTATTGAATTCAGAAGGAATATAGTCGATATTTTGTGTTGGTTATGTCAGTATTGTCACTGACTCTGAACATTCGCTGAAAACTTATTGATTTACATTAACTTAAATAAATCGAAAACGTGGATACAGTTCCATCGTCAAACATATCCAGAACTACCAGACAGTTGTAATGAGAAGCGATTCTCATGACTTTCAATTCTTAGCGGGTACCTTAAACTTATACGATGTATTTCAACAAGTACAACTGAAAACGTATTTATATACATTTATTTTTAAATTTTTATTCCTAATGTGTATACGTTGCGATTACCATGAAGTACCTACTAATTACAAGTCGTTCTAATTACAAGTCACAGTTTATTAAAACTACAGCAAATAAAAGACCTAATTTGTGATTTATGCAGGCAGGTAGTATAGTCACTTGAGTCATGAGCTTACCCTTGTTTGCAATGAGGGGTAAAGGGGGAAAGCATTAGTGCGCATACACAACTTCTTTAATTGCAGTACGACAAACATAACAACTTATACTATACCCAGAGCTCATACAGTATATCGTGGAACCTTTTATAGGTTAACTGTACGAATATAACTGATTGTTACCGTATACACAACAGTCGGTTTCTCGAAAACTTGGTCGTGCACAGTGCTGAACGCAACGTAATAAAATGTTGTGAAGTTGAAGCTAAACAAAAATGCCTATCCGTGCCTCTTAACAAAAGCCGTGAGCGAGCGGTTAACTACTGTGATGTTTTCTTTACCACTTAAACCTGGTAAAAAAAGAAAACGGTTAGGTAGATACCAGAGAGACTGATAATGAAAACGCCGATGACAGCAATAGTAAAGAAGGCGATTCATTCGTAATTACAGTAAATCAAACATTTCCAGTCATGTAATTAAGCTATAGGGAATATTACAGATCATATTTATTTTTTTACAAGGTTTATGAAGAAAACTTTTTCTCGGAATAAACCACAGCTTACAAAATGTATCTAGAAACTGTTCGGTAGTGAAATGTACAAGTAGTAGCACTGTTGAGGTTGGCAGCTCAGCAGATATTTCCTTCACTTCCTCACAGCCCATCCATACGCAAAAGGCAATCCGTGACTTCAGTATCTATACTAGTAAAAATGTTTTATCTCTTATAACCACTGATGAACTAAAAGAAACGTTTTAACAATAAGCGATTTACATTGTAAGTAGGCTACATCTTCTGTTATGAACTTAGTTATGTTTTTTTTTTATTCTCCTAACTACAAATAATTTATATTTTTATGTTAAGTAGCCTTTTAAAAATAGTTGTCGTTATTAAATTACTTAGTTTTTTTATTTAAAAGACTTTTTACACGTAGAAAGAATACTAAAAAAAAAAAATTAGTTCTGATTATCAAACATTTCGGATCAGCGAGATTGTTGTGTAGTGTAATAGACTACTTGTAAAATGAATGTATCTTAGTAATAAATAGTTTAAAAGTTTTATATAATTTATGAAAATGATGATGTATTTTGTACCTTAATGGTGGCAGAAAATAAGATAATTCATTTATCGAACACTGGTAAATCAGTTTTGAGTCGAATACAAAAGCGATTTCGATTCGTTAAAAGAATTTAATTAAATGTAAGAAGCGCACAGAAGAAAGAGAATGGGAAAGAAGAAATTTAGAAAATAAACCCGAACGAGCGATAAACAACTTAGTTAAAATCTATTTAATGTTGAATTTAAGTCGTAGTCATCGTCATCGTCGATTAAATTGTTGCTTAAATTCGTAATGGACCCAACATTTCAACAACTTCAACTTGAACAAATTTAACGAGATGTTAATTGTTTAAACAATATTGCAACGTTCTAATTACAAGTCAAACTAATCAACTTAATACTTACTTAATTGCTGAGAAATAATTGAGACAACTTTATACTTTAAAGTAGACACATTTACACGCACAAGTATGTGCATATACACAAGCTCTACAAATTTCTACGAAAGGAGGAGGTATCCGGCACGGCAGATTTTATCTAATCGATTTTCCTTGATTTATTTCCTTTACATGTACAGTAAGTACCAAACGGTAAGATAGAATTGCTTAACATGTGAAATGAGCATAGATGTACAATAATTGATAAGATTTTATATCTTTAATTTCTCACCTATTTTTACTTTCTCTTGCCTATATGAATACATGGGAAGGAAAGTATTGTTTTCATGTCGATTTTTCGAAATCGAGTTTTCACCGGATCTACAAGTTTTCAAACCCCCTGAACCCACAAAACATGTTTTTAGCGATTGGCCTGCGTGTGTGTATGTGTGTGTCTGAACAGAGTATCTCAAGAATGGAACATTGTACGAACTTGAAACTTAAAACTTAAGTTATATACTACTACCGGACCCGACACAAACATTTTCTTAAAAATCGGTCAACCGGAAGTAGTAGTTTATTCGTGTAATTTTTCACGTTTTTGCGATTTTCTCAAAAACGGGTCCTACGATTTTTTTAAAAATCGCCTGGTTTACTAAATTTTTTATGCTCTACAAGATAGGGTAAGCGCCACGTCTGAGTTGAAATGTATTCTTATCAGCAAGCCAGACTCTCTGAAACATACATATTTTTCACCCTGCACATAATAACTTCACTTCATTCACCACAGGGTCTGGCTGTATAATGAAAATCACTACTTTCAGGGAACATAACTCTTGACAAGTGTCTTTTACAACTCTACCGCTTCTGTTCTTAAATAATTCAGTCATTTAAGTGGCTTAGCCCACCGGGTTGGTCTAGAGGTAAAGTCGTCGCCAAAATCAGCTGTTTAACAGCTGATTTTCGGAGATGAAGGTTCCTGGTTCGAATCCTAGTAAAGGTAGTTACTTTTATACGGATTTGAATACTAGACAGTGGTTACCGGTGTACTTTGATGGTTGGGTTTCAATTAACCATACTCTCTCAGGAATGGTCAGCCTGGGTCTGAACAAGACTACACCTCATTTACACATCATACACATCATCCTCATCTCATTGGGTCATGGGGTTGCTTATTGTTCTGAACTTAACAGATTGCAACGTACACAAATTAGGGATATATAAAAAAAAAATTTAAGTGGCTGACCATGTGATAAGAAATAGAGAAATTTTTTGTAGCCTGAAACTAACAAATAAAAAGAAAATTAAATTAGGAATTGAAAAAAAGATTGAGTGCAAATAATTTAACACTCCGTCGATTTGTTGTGGACAGACAGAAATATTTATCTTCAAAATTTTGAAGTTTTTATCTGTAACGATTATACAGATACTTAAGTGTTTTGATACTTTTTCAGTCACCCGGTAAGTCGGGGTAGGTGTTCCAGTTGAAGTCGGGTTAGATTTGATAGATGTAATAGGGATGGATGGTGAATGCTGTCTTCTTCCATAACCGAACGGCAGTAAGAATATGATTTGGTGTTGTCTGACGCGTGACTAGAATTTTTACAAACATTTTATTGATATTCAGTGAAATATACTCGAAGGAGGAGGAGAGAAAAGAATGATTTTCTTTAAACTAGGTAGAAATTGAATAGTAAATCAGGTTTTTCATATTATATTGCTATTTCAAATCGGCGAGACGCGACGCGACATAAGGTAAGATTTTTCACCGAATGACATTCTCCTTATGCCACCCATTCGTACGAACACTCATAAAGACAGACAACTCCACTGGTTCTCACAAATAGATCACTCTTTTCATAAATAATAAATTTCCAAATAAATGTTTAGTACGTGCCAAATGAAAACTTATATCAGATAAAAGAAAATCAATGTGCCGCCTCCGTTTCATTGTGGTAGACTCAAATGCAAAGGAGAGGTTTCCAAATTTGATTTTTATTTTAATTTTTATTAATTTTTAGTTGAGCTATTCCGATAAATTTGGTAATTATAACTAATAATTAACATTTGAAAATAAATCTTGATCTAGATTACGTTCACTAACGTAACTCTGTTCGAAAAATCTGTTTTCGTTGTCTGGTTAATTGTTAATTTTTATCTGAAGGCAAGTACAAAATTCAAAAAAGTGAGTTCTGTTAACTAGCTCGCATTTGTGAATAAATTCGCACAATAACTTATATTGATTCACAAAATTTATTTTTATCAATCAATTTTATAATATTACATTAACTAATAGTAATGTTATCAAAATATTCTCATGTAATTTATGTATTATGTCATATTGTAACCCATAATGTTACAAAAATGAAAATTCTAAACAAACTGTGCTGTTTGAACTTAGGAACGTCGCCGCTAGAATAGTAGCTCAATCTAAACTTCGATTTCTTTGTTTCTTTGTAAAATAATTTTATGGCATTCGGTACTTTAATTTCAGTTCTTTGGAGAATCCATAAGTAACCTCTTTACACCATGTTAAAATGTTTAGAATCCGTTCGGTAAAACTCAGTATTTAAGGACAAAACGAGTCTCCAATTAAAATACTGTTACAACTCGTTATAGTAAAGTAAAATTATTGTAAACTTTAATTTAATTAATTCACATATACTGTATTTAATTAACAAAATTATGAGACAAAAAAAACCTAACCAATAAAAATGATAACAATGAAAATAATAAGTTCCTGAAAATAAGTTATTAAACATTTAAAACATTGCAATTCACGTAATTTTTCAACAATAAAAATAAAATAAACAACATCCCTTACCAAATTAAACATTTAATACAATGTCTGATGACAAAATAACAAACTTCACCATAACGGAGAATCCCGTACAATTTAGGCCATTAACACAGCAGCCATTCAAATCGCGGCGGCGCGCCAACAATGAAATGCTTCGTTTTTATATTTAATCGGTCAGCTGTTGATGAACAGCTGATTTTATGTTCCGCCAAATGTATCATTTTTATAATTAATCAGTCAGCTGTTTATAAACAGCTGATTTCATTTTCCGCCCCTTCATTACAACAATATATTGGACCAGAGTTTGTGTTTTAAATAATAATAATAATAATAACTTATGATTCTTTCGATGAGGCCAAAATTTTGAATATTAAAAAGGTCATTATTATCCAAAAAATGCGTTGCCTAAATGAATTGATGACGTTCAATTTTGTCTTGTTATTTTTTTATTTCGTCTAACAGAGTTTATGTGATTTAAAAGTCACGGTGAATTATGTCATCGTTTAAATATCAAAGGGAAAGGGTAATAATTTGATGAATCTATGATTAAAAACCCTGCAAGATAGCAGTGTTATATGAATTTACTGATCCCCACTCTTTAATTCTGTACTTTTATACTGGTTTTATTATCACTTTGTACTTTGTTGGTTAAGGAAGGAAACGAATTGTTTCCAAGCAACCAGTAAAATTTGCGCAACTTAATGCCCAAATATTTACGTTTCGTTCAGATGTGTTTTTTTAAGTAAGTCGTCTGTTTAAGAGAATACCTAATTAAAGAAGGGTTTCCGTTTTCTATATTATGACCATCGTTTACGGTGACTGCTGAACAAGTGTTTTTTTTCAGTTTTAGGTCTTAACATTTTTCCCACTGTTCCTAAAATGTATGATGTTCCACAACCCATAATAATTTTTCCATCTCCTCCCCATCCCTTAAGGTTCGATTCAATGACTATTAATTCAATGATACAAGGAAACCTAATGATGCTGAACTAAATAAATTTGTATTAATTAAATAAATAAATAAATAAACAAACCAAATGATTAGAAATATAAATAATTGTATTCTTTGATAGACAAATCTTGAATTGGAATTCCTCTTACGCTCATTTTACAAAGTACCGTTCATTCTTTCTAAACAAAAAAAGGAAACACGTTTTGGGTGAAATAAAAAGAATGCCTTTTTCCTCAGCAGTATTTAATTACAACTCTTAATTAAGGATGTCTTTTACGTCTTTTAATGAAAAAAGAGACTAAAGAACAAAACATTCTAAGTTACTTTTAACGAAAGGATTTAAGCCTAAATAATAATTTCAAAATAATTACTAGAGGAGGAAATTTCTATTATTTCACATAAATATTAGCAACACCTGTATTTTACTCATATCGATTCTGGTGACGTTGTCGTTTAGATCAAAAACCCAAGGCTTGACTGAAACTTTAGAGATTCTGTGAGTAAACCGAGGAGTCAAGGTGTTTTAGAGCTTGTCTAGAAGCTCAAATCGGCTGAACGAATATTGGGGGATAGTCTGTTTGCTAAATACTAGAGAATTCTTTTAAAGTGACAGCTACTCACGAAAAGTTGCATTCAGTTTAATGTTACTATTCTTTATTATCTAATTAATAATGTTGATGGTGTCATTTCGATAGAACTCTTTGTTTCAAGACAGTACATCATTTTATACCGTATAGACTAGACAAGAGACAAAAAAAATAACTATAATAAAAAAGTATGTTAAACACCCCTCCCCAGAATCGAATATATTTATTCGCATCACGATTACGCTGACATTTCTTACTATTACAAATTAGTTACATTACTTATAATTAACTTACTACAATTACAAATTCTAACTAACATACTAATAATTATTTACACTAACTCCCAATTTATTTGTTGCACGTGTGAGATTAAAAAATAATGGTTAGTGAGATGCTGCACAAAACCATAATGGCCGCTTCCGAGGTCTAGTAGTAAGGTGCTGCACTACAAAGCGAAGGACCTAGGTACAATACCGACTCATGTTTGTAAAATTATTACGCGTTCAAAACTACCTTTTCATAATTCAGAGTAGTCGCTAATAAACAAGGTATTGATGTGACTAAATAAAGTAAAAAAGAACGTAATGGCACAAAGGCAAACAACCATACAAGCCTAAGTAACACAAAATGCGAAAAATGATGGTACAGATAGATAACAGTTTCATTGTGCAGGCACATTACTGGAATAACTAGTCTAGCCTACACCGTAATGAAACACGCTGTCAGATTGGTTGAGAAACAAAGTAAGGCATTTACAATGCAGCTGACACGAACCGTCAGACAAGTACCCCTTTATTATTGTATTTTGTGTTAATTATTCGGCTGAGGTATGTTTATCAAATTTCCAAGTCTCTTGCAGAGAATTAACGTCACAGAATTGCAATTAACTCATTTACTTGACCAGTGGCTTAACCCTTAACTGGTGAGGTGGGGTCTGCCAAACCCCAGAGATTTTTCATTTTTTAACATCGGCAACACTGAGAATCAGATGACCTTGACGCGTTCAGTACCTTCAAGTTAGTTGGTGTTGAGCTCCGCTATGATCTGTTTCCGTTCAAGTTTTTGATTTTATAGTCGGTACAACAAGTTAAAGTTGCTTTAGGGTCTGTCAGACCCCACCTCATTGTGAGTGTATTAGTTTCGTTCTCATAGTGATTTACAAAAATGGCGTCTGGAGATAAACAGTTTAGGGTTAACGACCCAGATTCAATGCAGAAGATGTCAAAAACCATACTGCCTGGATTGTAGAGCTGATCTTTGCTCTACTTGTGGAGAAAACTGAGAGACGTTTAGTGTTTGTTCAGTGTAATAACAGCATATTTTCACAAACTTTAAAACCGTGCAGAATTTTTTAGTTTTATTTAAGAATTATTCTGATTTATGTGAATTGTTTTTAAACTCATAATTAAAAGGTGTAAACATTTTTAAATTATCAAATACTTTTTTTGTCTATTTTACATAGAATTTTAATAAACAATGTTTTTGAGTTCATTTTTCCGAGTGTAAAATAAAAAATATTTTTTTGAAATGGTTTAGCGAAGTGTTTTTTATTTCTAGCTCTATTCCACATTTCTATACAAGTTTAAAAATGTACTTAAGCCATTGCATAAAAATAAAAAATTTTAATTTGTGTAAAAAATAAAAAAAATTTGAGGGGTCTGTGAGACCCCACCTCACTGCGAGTGTTACAATAATACCACCTCACCAGTTAAGGGTTAATGGTCAGCGCAAACCCAGGACCCCTGGTTTCTACACTAGGTGTCCTGGGTTTAATTCCCATTCAGTCTGGCATTTTTTCATCTGGCCCCCTTTCATACCCTGCATTAACAGTAATTTTCAAAACTATTGGACGTAAAACAAAAAACTTGTTTCACGGTAGAGTTTGACTGTACAACGGAATCCAGTTCAATAAGTTAATCATAATTTAAAGTCTATAATTTTGTTTAATAATAATTTATTTTAATATTATAAAGATTTTACGGCAGTAAAAATTCTAAAACATAAAATTTAGATATTCAAAAGATGTTATGAAGGCTGAGAGAAATTTTTGATTTACTTTTCATATTTTAATGTGATACGAGTTAACAAGCAGAGTTGATCTCCGTCTGAGAACTCCGAAGTGCAGCTTGAGTGAATGAGAAATGAAGGTACGGGTTGTGCTTGCAAGATTTAAAGTAACTTGGCAATCAGCGAGATTACTAACTCCTCTCATTGCATGTGAAAACACCAGGATAGGACAACCCTTCTGCCTTTTCCCTGCTTCTTCACCCCTCAGCCATGTCTTGTCCTTTCCCCTCTGTTTCCACCGATTATTAGCTGCCGTTGTGGCACTTTGTGTCGACGAATTTAAGCCTACCTTGAAATGGTTTTACTGTCTCTAATTTAGTCGCTCGCTAAATCATAAACGAACTCGTTGGAAATTATTTATATGAAATATAAATACATACGTAAATACATTATTATGCCTGTATTATGAAACGTAGCTTACGAATCATCAGAGAATGGCTTAGTTTTACTTATTTCATTTCATTCGAAATAATGTTGTATCCATATGGTTTCTAACACTCTAACATTTAGAAATTTTTTGTACATATTACCACCGACTGCGTCCGTTATGAACGCTCTTGTTGTGGACACCTATGAAGGAAATGAATGAATTAAAAAAGAAGAAACTTAAAGTTAAAACTATTATCTAGAATATCCTTCCATGCCTTCTTTAATTCGTTTACTCGTATTCTCAAGAGCAAACAGCATAAGGGGTAAACATAATTAGGAAAAATAAAATAAAATTTAAACGATCGTAAATGGGAATATGTAAATAAAAATTTAGGATAAGAAATAAAGCGATTAAAATGTAAATTTATAATTTCTGAAAATTTTTACAAAATGGATGATGAGGGGCAAAGAAATTTTTTTTTTCACACGAAGTAAGGGAAAACGGGAAGGTAATTTCTTTGGTCAGGATACAGTTCAAATATTTCGTAAATCACTTTATAGGTTTATATGCTTCAGTTTTGCCCATAACAGACAGGTGGAGTGTCGAATTATTTACACTCAATCTGTTAGCTGCAGGGCTAAAATAAATAGTTCTTTTTCTTATCACATGGTCAGCCAATTAAATGAATGGATCATTTAATAACAGAAGAGGTATTGGTGTAAAATACACTTATCAGAGTTATCTCCTCTGAAAGTAATAAATTTCATTATACAGCCAGACCCTGTGGTGAATGAAGTGAAAGTGTCACTTGCAGAGTGAAAAATATGTGCTTTTCAGAGAGCCCGGCATGCTTATAAGCGTACTTTTCTACTGAGTGAGGAAAGCATGGTAAACTACCTCACTCCTCGTTTTACTTAGTAAAACCTCTACAGGTTCAAACCAGCTTTTTGACTAATGACCTAAACAAAAATGCTTCAGTTAAAAGAAATATCTTGGACTATAGACTTAAGAAACTGTTCATATTGATGGCTCGATGTTCGATACTTCCAATTTAGTCGCCAAAAACTAACGATATGCAAGCGCATTTTTTAAGTAAATTTGGAAGCACGCCGGTAAAAATTTTAGATGTGCTAATCTTCAGTGGTAGCTTGATTTCAAAGATTTAAATCTAAGACTTTACGAAATTTAGTATACGCACTTAGTTTATCCATTAAAGGCAAAAATTTTAAATTAAAATTGTAGGAAATTACAAAGCCTACAATTTTTATATCAACCATTTTTTTCTACAACGCTCAGTTTAGCGTCAATTAGTAATTTTCTGTATTTAGCTCATTAAAATCGGTAAAAAGTTGTATTTTTAAATATTGCAACCGTAGTATGACATTTACGACAAAAATGTGTAATTAAAGCTGTAGGATGTAAAAAAATCTACCATTTTTATTTCAAAACTTTTTTTTACAGTGAATAACGTCAAATAGTGTTTTTCCGTATTTTTAAGTCCTTTAGAGGGGGTCCATTAAATAAATTTTCATTTAATCTCATTTACGCATGATTAAAATTAGATTATGATTTTATGTTTCATTGTTTAATTATTAAATGTAGGTTATATTTTGATTGTTTACATTAGTAAGATAAAGACATGTGAGTGGTTCACACGAGATTTTTTTTGTATTACGTCGTAAAGTGATATTGTAACTTACAAAACAAAAAAGATAAAACTTCCCAAATAAATTATTGCAGAATTTATTTAAATTTAATTTACATAACAAGCAGGAATTAAACGGATTATGAAAATGATTTGCATTAAAAATAATAGTAGTAAAAGTAACATGGTTCGTATGAATATTTATGAATGAAGCGTTTAAAGGTAGTAGAAGTAGTAATAGTAGTAAATATAGTGACATGTAAATACAAGTACCCTTGAATTAAATTCAATTGAGAAACTTTGTTTAAATTCGTTGTTTTGTATAACGTCATATAACAAAGTAGCCACTGCTCATCCCCTTCCAAAACTGGTGGTTGTTGTTACGAAGGGACATATAAGAGGAAGAGATGAAGGAAGCCAAATTGAAAATTCGACCAGACGTGAAAAGATATGTGCACATAGCATGTACTGTTGTCAACAGCGTTATCATTATCCTACACTCGACCACGTTTGCGTTTCGACGTCTCCTGCTTTGGTTTCACAACCGAGGTAAATAACCGACGACCCTTCAACAGTTTTGCTCTTTTTAAGTTAAGGGATGTATGTGGAAGCAGACATAAATCTATCTACAGCTTTACAACTATTTAAATTTACACTACAGTGTACATCATATAATTGTGAGCTTGAAGATCGATTCATTTAGCCACAGTTTGCCAGATCACATTTTCCATGTACTGCTTCTTCAATTATGTCACTTACATAAAAACGCAAACACATTAAAACGACAGTAAACTCTTTAATCGAAAGTTTACCCTTGCTGATTTGTTGAGTCTAGTACTAGTCATTCAATTAACATCGGTTATTAAAATACTCGACTTGTGACAACTTAGTTTCTATACGTTTATACTATTGTTATTAATAGTTACACTAATTAAATCTGAGATGATATCATCGAGTCCTAGTACAAGAATTATTTTTGACTCCGTACACCTCGTGTTTCTTAAGCCACCCGTCCATTCAGTCCTAAAAGACAGAGGCAAAGCTTCAAGAAAAACATTGTATACTTATTAATCAGTACGATACGTTCTGGTGTAAATTAGTTTTATATCTTCAGTTAATTCTGTGACTTGTCTGTTTATTATGCATTGTAACCTTACGTTACGTATCTTAATATGCGATAACGCTGAAAGAAGAGCGGTGGGTGTGGTGGAACTGTTAGAAGTACTACCCATTGAAGCTCACAATTTTATCACGCACACTGTTTGTTGTTTAGGTCATCAGCCGAAAGGCTGGTTTGAACCTCTAGAGGTTTTACTTAGTAAAACAAGGAGTGAGGTGGTTTACCATGCCTTCCTCACTGAGTGGAAAAGTACGCTTATCAGCATGCCGAGCCCTCTGAAAAGCACATTTTCCACTCTGCAAATGACACCTTCACTTCATTCACCACAGGGTCTGGCTGTATAATGAAATTCATTACTTTCAGAGGAGATATCTCTGATTAGTATCTTTTACACCTCTACCTCTTCTGTTCTTAAATGATTCAGTCATTTAATTGGCTGACCATGTGATAAGAAACAGAACTATTTATTTTAACCCTGCAACGAACTCACGCACACTATGTAAAAAAATTAAAATAAAAATAAATAAAAAAATTATTAGCCGGCCGCATTGGCGCAGTTGGTAACGTGCTCGCCTCTCATCATGCGGTCCTGGGTTCGAATCCCACTCAGGCAAGGCATATTTTCATACGTTACAAAAAATAATTTCATTTCATCCTAAATTGCATAAAGTTCCACCCCAACGTCTTCGCTAATGACCGTTGCAGTTGATGCGACGTTAAATAAAAAAATTATTATAGATCAGATTTAAAACTAAATTTTTTTACATTCACTTGATAAATTTTTAAAGCACACTTCTTAATTACATCAGTGGAGAAAGTCTGTTTTATCAACAAGTTGATATTTCCTTTTAGAAAATTATGACTTACTGGCGGGAAATATTCATACTGTAAGGATTGTGGGTAATATGATTTATTTTTCTTTATTTTAATATCTTATAAATATCTTTTAGCCCTAATTGGAAGGTGATAATGAGTGAGCAACTAATCAGATTTGTGGTTGATAAACTACTCCTTGAACATCGTAATGAAAGATTTATTGAGATTTAGAGAACTAATATCTGACGGAAGTTACAAAGTTATTTGCTTGAACATTTCAAATATCTCATCCAACTCTACCTACTTATAGTACTAATACTGCTATTATTCTCTACTGCAGCCTTACATCCAAGACTAGACAATGAATAGTTTGTAAAATATTTAGATCAAGAAAACTAAAAGCACTACAAAATGTTCTTTACAAATCGACAATCAATCAAATACTTTACTTAATCTCTTACATTACTGTACTCTATTATAAATCCAAAAAGAATTGTTAAACCCATTGTTCACACACCAAAAGATTTTTTTTATAAAAATTAACTAAGTACGATTATTGTTAATTCTGATGATTCTCAGTGTTGTCACAGCAACCAACCTATCGGAGCATCCGTATATTTTTTCACCATGACTTGCACCTAACGAATAGAAACAGGGTAGGCCTACACCTTATACTTTTTATACTTTTATAAAATTTGTAATTCTGAAAAGTGGCACTTTTTTACTTTCTCTTGCCTATATGAATATATAGAAAGGAAAGTATTGTTTTCATGTCAATTTTTCAAAATCGAGTTTTCAGACCCCCTGAACCCAAAAAACATGTTTTTAGCGGTTGGTCTGTGTGTGTGTGTGTGCGTGCGTGCGTGCGTGCGTGTGTGTGTGTGTGTGTGTGTGTGTGTGTGTGTGTGTGTGTGTGTGTGTGTGTGTGTGTGTGTGAACAGAATATCTTAAGAACGGAAAATTGTACAAACTTGAAACTTGAAACTTAAGTTACATACCACTACCGGACCCGACACGAACATTTTCATCAAAATCGGTCAACCGGAAGTAGTAGTTTATTCGTGTAATTTTTCACTTTTTTCGATTTTCTCAAAAACTGGTTCTAAGATTTTTTTTAAAAATCAACTAGTTTACTCAATTTTTTATTCTCTACAAGATAGGGTAGGCGTCGTGTTTGCTGAAATTCTTGGTGAGGCTGTTTTCACGTAAAAACGTGGTTTTTTCAAGATCGCGGCTTTAATATGCATTTTAGTGCAAAACTTTATATAATACAAAATGTAGAGAATTTAAAATTATACAACTTTTATTTCTAACATTTTTTTGTATAACGCTTAGTTAAGCGGTAATTAGCAATTTTCTGTTTTTTTCTCGCGAAAACGTGTTAAAAATCGATTTTTTTAAGATTTCGGCCTTAGTATGCATTTTACGACAAAAGTGTATATAATCAAATTTATAGGAAATTAAAATATCTACAACTTTTATTTAAAGCATTTTTCTCTACAGAGCCTAGTTTAGTGTGAAAGAGTGATTTTCCGTATTTTTTTAGCTAAACTGAGGTTGATTTTCATTTTGCGTCTTTCATATAAATGATTAAAATTAGGTTATGTTTATTGAGGTTATTTTTTTGTTTATTTCTAATGTTAGGTTATATTGTTTAAATTATTTGCATTGGCAAGTGAAAGTTGTGAGAGTGTTTCACACCAGATTTTTCTTAATTAAAAAAAACAGAGTGTAAGGTAAACCCGGGAAAATAAATAAACCAGTTGATGACTAGTTATTAAAATCGGGCTAAGCGATAAGAAACGTAGTTTTTTTTAGGAAATGTGTTCCATGAGGCAAGGTCTTTCCATATCATAAATTACGGTCTATGTTGCTCTGCCATTAGTAGAGGTTACAAAAGTCACTAAAAGATGTCGTAATGTCAATGTACTTGTTCTCTATAGTGGTATAATGTTCTGTATAATGGCTGTGTAAATGAACTCAGAATCGGCTTCCTATAAAAACCTAATGGCATGTGGACAGTGAGTTCCGTATCAGCTGTAATTATCCATGGAAATTACTAATAATTTCAAAACAGCTCCTACAACAGAAAGCAATCAGAAAGCAAATCAGATGCATCAATAGAAAGAATTTACAATGTATACTTTTCAGTGGTTCACAATAGCAAAGGCGATCATGAAGTTGTGAAGACGAATATCTTCAATTACAATGAAGATTAAAAGAAAGTAAATATCTTCAATATATTATATGAATGCGCTTTTTGCTAATTTAAAATCACTTACGTGTGAATCCAGGAATACAGGACAAACACGGAACTACCTACTTAAAAATATTCCATTTTTAAAAGTGGTAAACAAGATTTTCTACAAACACTTTTTCTTACATGCTGATTAAAAACCTTATGTCACTTTTTTATTTTTTTTTAATTTGAAAAATTTTTCATTTATTCAGCAGTTAGCGCATTGTTTAGAAACACTGATTTTACATTTTGTAATTATTTATATTTACTTATGTACATACCACGTTCTTATTTTACCCTTGTTTTAATAACATACTATAATATGCTTTTGAAAAATAAAATATTACTTTCA
Source organism: Catonia carolina (assembly GCA_035578175.1). Taxonomy (NCBI): domain Eukaryota; kingdom Metazoa; phylum Arthropoda; class Insecta; order Hemiptera; family Achilidae; genus Catonia; species Catonia carolina. The sequence continues at coordinate 295,922,799 of JAQMRL010000001.1, forward strand.
GCCAATTGTAATTTATTACTGTTTAAATAAAAAAATATAACAAAATTCACATAAAATTGTCGCTTTGGTACACCTCTGACCCATCGTGGTGTAGAGGTACAGTAGCGATCAGCTGTTTAACAGCTGATTTTCAAAGACAAAGTTTCCTGGTTTAAATTTGATTATAGGTAGTTACTTTTATATGGATTTGAATACTAGACAAAGGTTACCGGTGTATTTTGATGGTTGGGGTTCAATTCACTATACTCTCCCAGGAATGGTCAGTCTGAGTCTGTATATGACTACACCTCATTTACATGTTCTCATCCTCATCTCATTGAGTCATATTGGGTTACATATTGTTCTGAATTGAACAAATTGCAACGACAGACCTTAGAGATTAATAAATAGACCTGCACAAAAATCTCAAATATCTAAAACCTTTTAAATAGCCATTTAACCCGGTTTATATGTTCAGAATATTCTTGTATTTTCTTTAAAGAACTACTAAACACACGAGTAGCGTGGGCTCAAATGCCAGTGGTATCGGTTTATCGAAAGATACGGGGCGATCTCTGTGTAGATAAGTAATGAACTACATGCGTAGTCTATTCATTGCCATGTTTGATTGGAAACTGAGAGTAGCTTATCTAATGTGGAGGTACTTTGTAAGAGATACAAATGAGAAAAGCTAAAAAATGTATAATAGGTACTACATTTATTTTAATGATAAAAGATCGTTCACTAAATTGGTTTTTCCCCCCAACTAATAACTGTTGTTCGTTGGTAATATTAACGCAGTCAATCAACCTTGCAATGCTGAAATAACAGAATGCTACATTATCAATAGGTAGAACGAGAAATCAATTTTATAAAATGACAGTCGAGGCATGTCGACTAACAAACAAAAATAGAAGGAATATTTTAAAATTAAAATTTGGAAGATCGGATATGTTGACACGTCAATATTTTCAAAATAAAATTTGATAAGCTCATTGAAAATATGTCATGTCTATCAAAATACAAAAAGAAAAAGGGGAAAAGCCAAGTTATTTTATAACGTGTTTATAGGTGTATTGGCAATTTTGATACTTTATCTCACACAAACACACAAGTACAAAGTTAAAATTTGAAAGTTGATAAGAGAGTTTAAAGCTTTAGTAAAGTTGTAAATGAATTTATTTATAAACGGATCCATAAAGGATTGGTGGTGACAGTTGGTACCCTTGACAGAACTGTTGAAAGCAGTACTAAGGATTAAAAGTTGCTGTGATCAAGTCAGCAGGTGTGGAGTGAGGACGGGGTATTATAATAAGGTATACATAGTGTTCGACAGAAGTAGGCTGTACAAGTCAGCAAGTGTGTGGGTGTAGAGCCTATATGAAAACGTGTATAAGTTTACCATGTATTTTCGGATTACTCCAACATAAACGCCTACATTTTACATTTTACATTTTAAAGCTGACTACCCTAAAATAACCAATCACACTTTGAATAGGCCGTGTGGCTTTTAATACACAATTTTGTATAGCCTACTCCCTCACTTACTTATAACTTGTCACAGTATCAAGAGATTAGTTAAAAGGAAATTAAGTATGCTTGCTTCATGTAAAATGTAACCCATCATTTTTCCCATTACACAGAGTGATTCGAAATTCAACGGAAATTTATTGGGGGCTAATTTTACAACGAAAATATGAAAAAACATATTCATGTATTGGTTAGAAAACGCTTTGTTAGTGCGTTACGGCTGGAAAAAGAGTTAACCCAGAATTCAGTTACCCTAGTTGAAAAGAGGTCATACTGAGATTTTTTACGGTCTTAATTAAGAGACAAACTTGGTGGCATCTTAGGAATTTAATATGAAAAGTTTAATAAAACAGATCCCAAAACTGTGTCTCTCATATTTTTAACGATATCCGCCAACATAAAACACTGAAATTAGAAATCAAAAATAACACTTCTTTAAGTTTAAAGTAAAATAATTTCGTTAAACACTTAATTAATACATTATTATTTTTTTTAAATTAACACTGCAAAGCAAATTCCAAAAAAATGTCATTATAAAAGGAAAAGATAATTATTACAGTGAAAGATTATTAATTCAGTACTGTTCAAACCAATAGTTTTATGAATTTTATTACTCTTTCAGTTTTATGATTTTCTTCACAAAATGTTCACTTTAGCACATTTCATCATAAGTATTTATTGTACAATTATTAATAATTGAAAAAAAAAACAGAAAAAGAATAGCTAATGTGATGAAACAATTTAATGGTTGTTTCAAAAAGAACGCAACCGTCGAATTAAACAGGTAGAAGTAACTCATAGGTAAATTTAATATTTTCTTGCATGTCAATTATTGGCAACAATATTCAAGATTAACACCTAATAATAATTGAAATGTCGTTATTGTGTATTAGTGCTTTTCCAGTATCCATTTGTCTCTAGAGAGTTAACGATGGCGTTTTTCAAAGATATGTGTTTATTCTTGAGATTTATTTCGCTTATAAAACTTACAAACAAGTAAAAGACGAGCTTCAGTTAACATTTGCCAATTTTTATTGTTCCGGATAAGTCAACAATCTTGTGTTTCTTAAGGGGAGACTGTACTTTGAATCCCGCCAATGTTAAATTTTCTATTTTTAGGTACATTTTTCATAGGATTAGTAAAAGATAGAAAAATGAAACTTTACACACGTATAGTTGTCGGGTTTCTCTAGCTACTGATATTTTTTCAATTTAATTCGTTGAATCATAAAGTTTTTAAAAAATTATGAATAACATAAAATGTTTACAAATATTTTTCTACTTTTTTGGATATCAAAATATTTTTGAAACACCTGAGGAAGTTATAGAAATGTCGGTATATGCGCATGTATAAGAAAAATAACTGATAAAAATTTCAGTCTGGAAGGTTTTATGGTTTATGAAAAAACTGTACCTAAGAGTTAAAAATCTAAATTTACGGGAAAAGACACACTAACAAAAAACAAAATGTACACAAATAAGTAAAATCCCCATCAAAATTTGGTTAGAAAGGTGAACCAACAGCTGAAAATATTAAAACCAGTATTGCAGATATTTTATGAAACCAAATTTCACTTTGCACTAAAAAAAGGAGTATAAAATTATGAAAAGATTCGTTCTTGTTGACATGATAACTTTTCTGAGGAACCTGATAAAAACTCAATTTCCTTCGTTGAAATAATTTATTGGCGGATTTTAATGTGTTTCTGGTAGATCTAGGCCTAAACTATTGAAAAATATGAACCCGGAATTTTCAGTCAAAAAAATCATACAATCTCCCCTTAAATAAATTTTGTGAGACTGGGAGTGTAAAAAATCGCAAAATCACAGATCGCCCATCAGTGATAACCGTGGAAGTTCTCGAAATGTAAAGAAAATGTACAAAATCACTTAGGAAGTTATCTTCACTGACTGGTATTTCACAATCAGGGCTACTAAAAAATTACATTGGTATGCTTAACGTATTGGTGTCGTACATGCATTGCAAGAAGTAGACCCCAAAATACGTTCACAGTAATGTCGTTGATTTCGTTCTCTTGTCGATGAAAATGGTAGTGAAGTGTTGGTTTGTGTTTATTTTAGTGATTAAGGGTGGTTTCACTTAGATGGCGATGTTAATAATCAAAACTGCCGAATATGGAGTACAGAAAAACCTCTTGTTTCACAAACGATTATTACATGTACGTGAAATTGGTGTTTGGTGTGCGATCGCTCGGTGTCGTGTAATAGGGCCTTTACTTTTTGACAAATCTGTGATAGTTTGGTTTATCGCGACTTAATCCATTAGTTAATTGCAATGCTGGATTTATACGAACCTGAATGTTGGTTACAACAGAATTAATTTAATATTTTTTACTAAATTCCTGTTAAAATAAAAACGAGTTGCTTCCTTTTCGAAACACTCGTTATATAAATAAATACAAAATTGAAAATATCAACTAATAATAATATAAAATAAAAACGATACACGAAAACAAAAGAAACCATCAAAATCTAACATTAATGATAATATCGTTAACATTAAGATGTAAAATATTTAAATTAGTAAATTTTTATTTATGTTAACAATTTAAGATAGGCTACCTTGCATTTTTTAGTCTTAGAATAATTTTAGTCATTTAGGTAGTCTTTGCATAATGATTTATAATTTTTTTTCCAAGGAAATTATAGTTACTTTAAAAAAGAGCTTCTAGTAGTGCTACCATATAATATTCGGTTGCCCAAAAAATTTCCTAATTAAAATATCTCTTACTAATTTAACTGTCATTATTACAAAACAGAAACATTTGGGTTGCGCTACTTTACGATAATCCTGTAGAAATTTTGAAAAATATGCATTTTTATATCGTAATTCGATGAATTTATTAGGAAACCTTTATTTAGTTTTAATTTCTTGTATTATTTTTCCCGTAACCTTTGAAAAGTATATTTGAAACTAGATCATTTTTTTAAATTTGTTTAATTTTATCTTCTTTTTTTGTTATTCTTTTATCAACTTTAACAATTTCTACTTTAGTTAATTTCTACGTTTCTAAAATACATGTGAAAAGAAAATTAATGATCTTCAGAATCTGCTTTAATTATATTATAAGAGAGCTGAGCCTCCGGTACCAGCTAAGATTAAACAATCACCAGAACCACCTGGCATTAAATTTACTGGACAACAGTGAGGAAACGAAGCGCCTCAAAAGACATCACATCCTCGACTTAGACCAGCGATTTTAATACATACACGAAGTTAAATTCACCACTCATCCTCATCACTACTTTTTAATCTAAAGTGAAATTTAAAATTTTTATTTATGTTACTTTTTTATTGTTAACTTCTTTTGTATTGTTTACTTCATTTTTTTTGTTTACTTCTTTTACATTGTTTTTGTTAATTTTGTAACTTTGCAACATTTCTTAGTTTTTATTAACTTTATTTTTTAATTTTATTTAGTTGAAGTGAGAGCAAAGGCTGTCTACTTCACTCACGTAAGTTTAGTTCTTGTATAATGATTTGCTTAAAGCCACATTGTAAGGCTGATTGTAAATAAATAAGTTAATTAAATAAAAAAAAATTATATTTATAAAAGAGTAAATAAATTGGCCTTAACCATCTAACTAAAAAATTACATTTGTATGCTGTAATAGTGGGGATAAATGTTTGATCTGTGAACTGTTATCATATCTTTTTATAACTGAAGCTTTCATTTCCATCCACCCATTATTTAATTAGCAAATGTGAAATTGGCAAGAAAGAAGCGGAGGAAAAAGTTTAGATTTGATGTGCGTGTGTGTGTATGTGTGTGTGTTCATGGAACACGTACTCTAATTGGTAGTAAACGTAAGTGGTAAGCGGTTAACACTTCTCTAAACCACTGCCACTTTCTCACCCAAACCCATACTCACTCCGTCTTTATTTCTATCCAGAGAGTGGTTTTAGAGAAAGGAGAGAGTTCCCATATAGTGTAGGGTTGATGGAGCGACTCCTTGGCTGCTTCTAACTAAACTCAGTTCTATTCGGAGGAACGACGCCTGGCAAACCGCCGACGCCAACCACCTCCCAACCTCAAACCTGATTCTATGATTTGTTACCGACAAACAAACTTAAATCTTAAACACCAACCCCACCCTAGAAGGGTTCTGTACGCTACTGTTATAGTATTATTAACCTATATTTATTACTTTGATCCCTGTCCTGAACATAACAAATTTCATATAATTCTACTCATTACACTTGCGATTCATTCGTTTTCTTTGAATTTTTCATTTAAGGGGAGACTGTACTTTGTATCCCGCCAATGTTAAATTTGCTATTTTTAGGTACATTTTTCATAGGATTGGTAAAATATAGGGAAATGAAACTTTACACACTATAGGTGTCGGGTTTTTTCTCGAGCTACTGACATTTTTCAATTTAATCTTTGTACCATATCATTTTTTTAAAATTACGAATAACATAAAATTTTTGCAAATTGTTTTCTACGTCTTTGCGTAGTACTAATTTTTGAAGCATCTGAGGAAGTCAAAAAATTATCGGTATATGTGGCTATACAAGATAATTAACTGTTAAAAATTTCAGCCTGGTAGGTTTATTGGTTTCTGAGAAAAATGTACCTTAATGTTTAAAATCTAAATTTACGGGAAAAGGTACTTTTGTGCCCTCTTGTAAAAATTTACAAGAAGGCACAAATCAAAAACAATATGTACACTAACAAGTAAATTTCCCATCAACAGATGTTTAGAAAGCTGAATCAACAGCTGAGAGTATTAAAAACCGTGATTCAGATATTTTAAAAACTAAAATTCTCTTTGCACTAAAACGAGGAGAATAAAATTATTAAAAATATGCGTTCCTTCTTAACATGATAGTTTTTTTATGTGTAAATTTGATGAAAAATTCATTTTTTCATAAAAAAAATTTTTTGACTTAATTTAATGTTTTTCTGGTCGATCTAGGCCTAAACTATTGAAAAACATAAAAAACAAAACATCGAAATTTTTAGTTAAAACAAACGCGCAATCTCCCCTTAATATATTGTTTAGAATTAACGAGATTTTAGAGAAGTACATTAAGTAGGGCCTATACTGTTTCATTGATTTTCGGTCTGTGTGATTTTACTCCACACTTCAGTTTTTCCTAGGTATCACTTTGAAGGGAGATTGCACGATGGTTTTAACTCAAAATTTCGATCTTTGGTTTTTTATGTTTTTCAATAGTTTAGGCCTAGATCTATCAGAAAAACATTAAATTACGTAAAAAAATATTTTTTTTAATGAAAAAAATAAAATTTTTATCAGGTTTACACAGAAAAATTATCACGTTAAGAAAAACGAAAATTTTTTCATAATTTTATACGTCACGAAAATGAATTAGCCATAAATCTTCTAAACAATGCGGAAGAAGTTAGGCGCCTGAAACGTTACCATATTTTGGACTTGTCCGAAAGAGTTTAAATGTACATAAAATTATAGTGAAAAGTATTCCATATTGTAAAATGTAAATATCTTTGTACATACAAATTTTCTCTTTTAACATTATGAATTATTGATATAATGAGAGGTACTCAGGATAATGAGACCTCAACTTGTGATTTGTAAATTGAGAAGATTTGTTTGTAGTTTATTTTTAAAAAAAACTGATTCCAAAACAAATTATACTGCTCATTTTAGCGCAAAGAGAATTTTAGTTTATAAAATATCTGAACGGTTTTTAATATTCTCAGCTGTTGGTTCAGCTTTCCAAAAAACTGTTGATGGGAAATTTACTTGTTTGTGTAGGCCTACATATTGTTTTATATTTGTGCCTTCTTGTTTTTTACTTTTCCCGTAAATTTAAATTTTTAACACTAAGGTACATTTTTCTCAGAAACCAGTAAACCTACCTGGCTGAAATTTTTGCCAGTTAATTATCTTGTATATCCACACATACCGACATTTTTATAACTTCCTCGGAAGCTTCAAAAATTAGTAATACGCAAACCACGTAGAAAACTATTTATAAAAATTTTATGTTATTCGTAATATTTAAAAAAAATAGTATGAACGAAAGACTAAATTGAAAAAAATGTCAGTAAATCGAGAAGAAACCCGACACCTATAGTGTTTTAAGTTTCATTTCCCTATGTTTTACCAATCCTATAAAAAATTTACCTACCTAAAAATAGCAAATTTAACATTGGTGGGATATAAAGTACAGTCTTCCATTAAAAATACCAAGAGCGATTTTTAGAATTACAACTTATTAGGTAGAGTTAGAATATTGATACTGTATAGTTTACTCCAGGTTCATTCGAGATCTGGTTATAATAAATGATAAACAACGGTGGAAATGCAAATGCCTTAGTTTTTCTGATTAACTGCATGAGGGAAAATTTGTCAAATGTCAGCTTTCTACATGATCGGAAATTTATAAGATTAGAAATGAGTGAATGACTCATTTCATTTAGAAAATCAGATATTTTGTTACATTTAATTAGTAATAAATATGGCTGTCCGATTCCTGACCACAGTTCCCTTGATCAATCCAACCGAATGCCTGGTCAGCCATCTTTTGCGGTCTGTTTGATGGACTAAACCTTCCCATACGTATTCCTGAATTTGACACGTCATTTATGGTGTATATTATTTTTCTTGACAATAAAAGTTTATATATGGATATGTTCCAAAAATAATAAGGTCAATACAAAACTCAGAACACATTTTCTCCTACTACTACCAGCAGAAGTAACATAGAGGTAACTCAAAGGTTCCAGAATAAGGTTCTTCGGGCTATAACAAGAGCACCATGGTTTGCAAGGAATGCAGAAATACAACATTATTGCAACCTTCCTGATGTAATGGACGATGTCAGGCGTTTTAATAGAAAATATCAGGTAAGACTTGAAAGTCACGAAAACGAATTAGCCATAAATTTTCTAAACCATGCAGAAGAAGTTAGGCTCCTGAAACGTTACCATGTTTTGGACTTGTCTGAAAGAGTTTAAATGTACATAAAATTATAGTGAGTAAAAAATAATATTAAAGTAAGTGAGTACATAAAGTATTCCATTTTGTAAAATGTAAATATCTTAGAACATAGTAATTTCTCTTTTAACATATGAATAATTGATATAATGAGAGGTACTCAGGGTAATGAGGCCTCAACTTGTGATTTGTAAATTCAAAAGATTTGTTTATAGTTTACTTTTAAAAAACTGATTGCAAATAATGTTATTAAAGAAAAAAATTCTCCTACCTCCCAATTACTCATTACGTTAAATTATTTAAAGTAATAACGGTTATTGCCACTATTATCGTTGCATTTGTGTTTTTTACCTGTTATATTTTTATCTAGTATAAATATTTGATATTATTTATTATTTTTTTATCGGTCATACCGACTCAACCATCTTTTGAACTCTTATTAAGGTAGTGTCTAATTATTCAGTAAACGGTCGGTAATTTATAGTAAAGCTTATTGAAAATCGATTTCGAATCATTTTACATGATGATGTATGTAGCCCTCATTCTGATGGTTACCATTTACTGAAACAGCAACAAAAACAATTAAATTAAATAAAAGAAAAAAAAAATAGAGACGAGTGCTTATCACATTATGTGATATTTTTAGTTTTGATAGAGGATTATATAGGATTGGTAAGGATTATTGCAGACAGTATAACAACTGAAAGAGAAATAAGAGTATTTTTTTATTCGCTTACAAATAAATAAATAACCGGAGAAAATACTTGTAAATTTTTGCTGCTTCAGACAGCTGTTATGTTCCTCTTAGAAATCAAGTAAACCAAACTATAGTGTACCAAACGAAACGATACGGTGTTTTTTTTCTTGTAAAATAAATTCTATTGAGTATTTTTATCCATCTGGCTGTCTCTCTCTTTACAAAAGTACAAATCGGAATGATTTTATATACAGAGTGTCTGATATACTATATGTGCTTCGTTATTTTTTAATTTGAAGTTCAGTGGTAATTCCATTGTGTTTAAACAAGTTTGAAACTTCTGTTTTCCACCTGCAATCCAAGATACCTTTAAATAAACCTTTTAAATTTTATATGGTAATTTCATTAGGTTAACAACTAAAAGCCTACGTTAAATTCGCAGAAGTTTTACCAAGTAAAATAACGGTTCAAGTTTTTTTCACTCCTTTTAACAATAATTTAAAAAAAAAAGTTATTACATGGTGCAGAAAAAGCTCTGATATCCGGGAATCAGTGATCCGGAACGTTCTATTAATATTTTCAACCAAAAAAATCGAACAAGATTGAAAAGGGTTTTCGGCACCGCCATTCCGTAACAAGAACTACATATATATGATAGATTTTAGGATTACATTTTGTTCACTCATTCTCCTAATGACGTTATTATCGTTGATGTGATTATGTGTAGCTTTACTACTACACATGCTTCTTCAAAATTTATTCAAAAACGGTCATCAAAGTCGGACAGTCGTAATTTTTTTTGTTAAACCAGTGAAACTTACAACATCATTTATCTGTTTTGATTTAAGTACTGTAGACTAAGAAATTTTTTTGTGTTACTATTTGTAAGTTTTTAAATTTTACAGTACTACGTAGGCTATTCTTGTACCGTTTGTACAAGAATACGTAGTACAGTAAAACTTACGCTTATATGCTTCTACGAGGTGTGGCTATTAAATAACGAGACTGACGTTGTAAAAAATTATTTTATACATTATCACTTATATTCACCTTCAATATACACTCCTTCTCTATCCCTACTATGTTCCATGAGAATTTTCTATTGTTGGAAACAGTGCTGGAAGTCATCTTCTGTCAGCTTCTTCAGGACTAGTGCCGCTTTGAGATTTGAGTCTGTGGAAGCTGTAAAAGATTTCTCTTTACGACACGTTTGCGGTACGTGTCCTGAAGGAGCTGACAGAAGATGACTTCCAGCACTGTTTCCAACCATGGAAAATTTTCATGGAGCATTGTAAGGATAGAGAAGGAGTGTATATTGAAGGTGACAATAAGTGATAATGTATAAAATAAGAATAACATGTTTTACGTTAGTTTCGTTATTTAATAGCCACACCTCGCACACTTATACAATTACGCGTGTATTTATGTATTATGTGTTAGCGTGTGATTTTATTCATTTGGAGGGAAGTGGATATTAACAAATGTGAAAGGTAAGTTTTATTATATATTATAACAGTGTAAAGATTATTAATTAAAATATAAATTTAGGTACAGTACTAAGAAATGACTTTTTCCGCGACCGATTTATGCGCACCGAAAACAACGTACTATTATCCGGAAATTTCCGATAACCGGTAACATGTCCACACCGAGGGTGTCGGATATTAAAGATATTACTCTACTATGAGAAATATTAACTCTTCTTTTTGAAAAAGATTCACTAAAATATACAAAATTCATTATTTGTATAACAAATACTTATGATTACTAGCACGAAAAACATGAATTTAAATTATTTTTTATTTACAAAAATTTTAGTGCATCTAGTTTATGGCCGACCCATTGGCGTAGTGGTTAGCACAACTGGGTTCTACACCGAGGTCCCGTGTTCAATTTCCGGTCAGGTCTGGCATTTTTTCATCACTCATTTTCATGCATCATCATTCTCCAACGTCTGCATTAGCATAAATTCCAAAACAGTCAGACGTAAAACCAAAATAAAACAAAAATTTAGTTTACTTAAGTTTTATGTGTAGTTAATTAGCTTAAATACAACTGGTAGAAAACACTTTTCTTAATTACTAATAAATCAGATCCTCATAGCCATCATGATTACAAACATCCTGTCGGAGATAACACTATAAGAAGAACTTGGTCTTAAATAGCTCATAATGACAAACGAAATATATTATGTTATACAGTACACCAGTATAATTTTCATTCGTATTTAATTTTATCGAGCGCCAAGAGAAAAATTACGCAAAATATGTTGACAAAATTTCTGAAATAAAAGCTCAGTATTACGACTGAACACAACTGTTTTCTTGTTGTTTATTTTAAGTGCTTGTGTAGCCGCAATGGACCACTTTAGTCAATTAGGCAACTTTCAGTCTTTTTTTGGCGTGATATTCTCTCATGTTCTGAGCTAGCTTCTGTTTGGCTGTTTCTGAAAATTTTAATTTTAGTTGAAATTGTTTTTTTAATTTTAATAACTAAAAAAAAATTTGTTATAAAATAAAGAACAATGCAGGATAACGATTCATTCTTTAACTACAATGAAACATTTATTTACAACAAAAGCACAAAAATTTATTTACTTATGAAAATATTTGTTTCTTTACGGTTCAGAAATAATTTAAATGATTCCTATCTACAAATTTACATAAAGCAAAAAGCCCTACAGGCTGACAGAGTAAGACTCTTTCTCATTATTTTCACAATCACTAAAAGTAAAATTATTATTTTTTTGTTTTATGTTTGATTGTTTCGTGAATTTATACAGGTAATGAAGGCTGATAAATAAAAATGGGTGGTGAAAAATGCCAGATCTTACCGGTAATTAAACCCTATGGTGCCTCTGTTGTAGAAACCAGTTGCGTTAAAATGGATGATGACAAAAGTTTGTTTAAACACATTTTACATTATAGGTAACCATTACCTAAAATTTGAAACTAATTACAAAGTTCTGTAAAAAACTTGTTTAAGAAACTCAAAATCCTCAGTAGCTAAAGATATCTTAGATGTTCTCTAATTGACTGTCATACCACAAAATTGTTGTTTTGTATCTCTACTGAAAAATGTTGAGGTATCATGAGCTGTTGAACCTTACCAATTTAAGTCATTACGTCGTAAAAAGGGTGACGTAGAGCTTTTTTCATGTTCATCATATATTTTATTGTTTTAGAGGAAATGTGGGGTCTTTAGTTACCTGTTTGTTTTTTAAAGAATTTTAATTTATTTTTTATCACCGATGAGAAGTTTCTAGTAAGGATGACCAGATTTTTGGTGAAGGCAATTTAATAAATTTTTTGTGTGCCGGTATAGTGGAAAATTTGATTTTCCACTTTTAGATTAAGAGATTTTTTGTTCGAGTCATATTATGACCTAGTAAAGTTTTCACTTCTGAAATGAAAAAATCTCTGTAGCCTCATTCTTCTTCTTTAAGTTCCATACACTTAAGGACGTTGGCCACTGTCATGGACACTTAATCTTATCCACTTCAAATCGGAAGAGGTTCATTGCAGTATTACCAATCCATTGTCTCAGTTTCTTGACCAAGGATGTTCGTCATCGCCCACAATTTCTTCAACCTTCGATTTTCCTTGCAGTAACAACCTTAAAAATAATTTGTATTCTCCTCCTCTGCGAATGATATATACAAAGCAAACTATATTTTCTTCTTGTTTTTCAGTCTGTCACCATACAATGCATATTGGTCTCCTATTTTTGCTTATAAAATTCCAAATTCTACTTCTATCCTACTCAGTTAAATACTACCTCCACTGCTGAATCCTCGTGTTTAATTGATCATCTGTCTACCTTATTGTGTATCCACCCCATCACTATTTCAGTGATGCCATAATACTGTTTTACATCTAATAATTTAGTTTTATTGTAATTAACCTAAGAAGTTCATCATCGTGCAGGATCTCTTCAACCTTCGATTTTACCCTGCAGTGCCGCAATAATTTGTATTTTCCTCCCTCTCTCATAAATTATCCAAAACAAGCTATTTCTTCTTCAGCTTGTCATCATCCAGTGTTGGGTGTAGGTTTACCGTGTTTGCCTCCACAATTCCCAATTCTACGTCTTTCCTGCTCAGTTAAACCCTACCACCACTGCTTCTTGTTCCAATGATCATCTGTCTGTCACATTTTGTATCTTCCCACTACCATCTTAGTGATGCCATATACTGTTTTTCATTAATTAATTTTGTTTTATGATAATTAATCTAAATTTCTTACTTTGTTTTTAAATTTAATATTTAGCATTATTCTCTGTGGATGTTTGTTTCATGACCAGCTTGTCATCAGTCCTGCAATATTCAGGTCTAATTAATTATGTACTAGTAGTAATGTAGCACAACTACATACTTACTATGTTCTGATAAAACGGATGCAAACTACCTATTGCCCCAAATTTAAAGAAAGAACTTTGGTAGATCGGCTGAAGACATCTGATGAATCATACTGTCTTACTTATTCACACACAGTTGACTATAAGTATGGTATTTTATGTATAGATAAGCATTTACAAATTCCTAATTTACGATCAAACTTTTTAGATGATTTTTTTAAACGTTTTAGAATTTGAGGAATCATAACATAAATTTTTGAATTCCCTGTTTTACATATTATAGATTTTACGGTATAGAACATTATATACTCCAACGTATAGCAGATCAATAGGTGAACCTTTCCAGTAATTTTCTAATATTATTAAATTTTCCAGCAAAATAATTTTATTGCCATCATTTTTATAATAGAATAAAATATTTACAACATATTATATACACAACATGTATTTACAACATGTATGTTGTATTATTTACAACATGCCCTACAATGTAGTACAGAACATTACATCGAATAGCTCTAATTCAATTTTGTATCCGTTAAATATCCGATTCATCCCACTCAAACAACTAACCAAAACCAAAATCAATTAGTGAATGTCAATAAATTTTTCCGCTGACATTTTACCATATTCAAAAGTAAACTGATTGATGAATTTCCAGTAAAAAAGTTACAATATTCAAAAATATATAAAATTTTAATTATTCGTTCTGATTCGTTTTTGTTTTTATTTACTGTTTACTGTATTAGTTGATAAAAGAGAAATTTATTTATTATAATATAAATAGATTATGTATAAAATAAAAATAAATTTTTTTACTTCAGTCTCGTTATTTGATAGCCACACCTCGTATAAAGGTCGGTGTACCGAGCGAAGGACAGTGGTTATTTTACTCGCAAGGTTTTTATAGAGATTTACTCGGACTTGTGTTTAACGGAAGTAAACCGGAGAAGTCTTTTTTCGGGACGTTTGGAACAGTTGTGTGTGCGGGCGTAGTACCAGTAGTGTTAGTAAATAGTGTATGCGTTTTAGTGACATATTTAGGAAGTAGTGAATAAAGCAACTTTAATGTGTAGTGCGTAGTTTTAAGACCGGTGAACCATATTGAAGTAAATTAGTGTTAAGAATGGGTAATGGACAGAACCCGCGTAGGCTTAGTAATATATAGATTAAATTTAGTAATTGATTGTACTCTCCTCTCCGTGTTCTGCCCGCTTCAACAGATACCGAGCCCGTTCGTGAAGCGCTACTCCCTTGAAAGTGTCGGGAAAGCCCCAAACTGTAAGCGGAGGCAGTTTGCGCCGATGAAGACGAGGACAGACGAACAAACTCAGATTTAAGTCGCAGTTTATAAGGTTAAAATTATTTGGTAAAGAGTTAATTAATAATAATCTAGCAACGTATTATAAATATTTCAATAATTAAATCGTAAATTCGACCAGCCCTCACAATACAAAAATAATTAATTTTGTTAAAGATTACGACTAAACACTAACCGCTGTTTTGGGTTATAATTTACAACATAAAGTTCACTCCATCACAGTAAACTTAAAGGGATTTTACTTAAAATTACAATGAAAATACCGGAAATAAAAAGAAATATGTTTTTAATTTAAGATGAAATTAATTTATTTTGCTTATTCATGTTGAAATGTTTTCCCGTTCATGAATAACAAAGTTGTGATGTGTAAATTAAAAACAAGAAAAATAAACGGTGGAAAATGAAAAAGAGATAACGCCTGTGAGTGAAGAAAAGAATCGGTGTTAATAAAGAGAGGTACAATAAGAACGGGGAAACCAAAGCAAAGGTGTGAGATAATAAAGGGCGGATTATTCACACCGGCTTACTATCTACTAGACTTATATTAGAGACTAGTGTATGTGCTAGAAGTATATGTATGCAAGAGAGCAATAAGAAAATGTGAATGCCATTCGCCACTCAAAGCTCCAAAGCACACACCTTCGGGCTACTGGACCTTCTCTCTTCTTTATTACGTCATCACTCCCCGCTCCCTCTCTTTCTACCCTATCTCTCTCATTTTTCATTCTTATTCAGATCTTTTTCATTATTAAAACATTTAAAATTTTCACAATAAACACAAAATAAAAGTGACAGATTAATTCCAAGAAAATATCAATACGTAGTAAAATTTATTAAAAGGTGAGGTTTTATCGGTCTAGTTCGTTCTGAGGTCCCACTGGAATGATTTCGGGTAATCGTTTTCTTAAATGTAGATTAAGATTTCCCCAATATTAAGCATTTTTGTTGTTTTTAAACAACAAATGTTATAGGTAATTAAATTTTCCTCCATTTTTGGTCCAACACTTCGTTTAGCGGTAATAGGTAATTTTCTGCAGAATAACGTTTTAAAATTAATTCATTTTACGTTGCGTCATCCTACATTTTTTTATACTTTTAGCTTATTCGTAGCTACATCAACGTCTTGGTTATTGGCGACTAATGTGGGTTATCCAACTGAAACAGTGGATTTAGAATTGTGAAAATTTCCAGACCCTAGCTGGGAATCGACCCCGAACCACCACGTAGTAGGCTAGTGAGCTAACCACTACGCTACGGAACCGGCTAACACATAAATTTATAACTGCTGTAGATACAACTTAAAAATTTATCTTAATATAAGAAAATGTATTTGAAAATTACTTGAATATTATCGAGAAAGTTTGAGTCTATTGTCTGCTATTTATTCTTTAGAAAGTCACTGCAGTGATTGGAGTATAGAGTTACACTAATCTGAAATTCTGAATAAAAGAAATTTCAATAATAACTGATTAAATGTTCTGTTGCATGTACCCAAAACTGTTTTACTTAAATAAAATGTGCAAGTATAAAGCACGCGAAAGAACTACTGTTCTATTATTTTATTGTACGAGTATAATGCCTATAGATTACTTTCTTTCAACGTTGCTTTGGTTGCTCTTTACAGAACCAAAAGCAAAAGCATTTTCAAAGAAAATCTTCATATAAATTTAATCATATTCAAACAGTTTTCCTTTCTTAACTTAATCTAGTGAGCCCTTATTTTGTACGCTACCATGAAACCTTACTGGAAGATTATTTCTTAAAACCTTTATAACTTGGTAGATTATTATTCAAACATATTGAAGTGAACGTTACAATAAGCTTACCTCGTTAATAATATTTTACTTTTTCAGTTTTCTATTAAATTTATCAAGAAAAATGAACAATTGTTTCCGGAGTAAGATTGCATACAGAACTGATACTAGTTATTAATAAGCTCCAACGGTATTGTATTGTATCTTTTTGATTCTATTTCTGGTTAATTCTATCGAGTCATGCTTATTTAATAATTTCGATTTTTCTCTGACTTTCTAAATGTTCTAAAATAGTTATTACTAGAGACCGGCTCTTTAGTTATTTCAGTTTAGTTCGGACAGCAGAAGTAATTGTGATAAGAAAGTGACTAAAACCATTTTGATTATGTGTCATCATCGATTATTATTTATTTATTCTATTTATTCCTATTCTAAAGACTGAAACTTGTAGTTGCAAACATAAGTTTAATTTGTACGTATTCAATAATACACAATTAAAGGACATGATTGGATGATGGAATAGGGTTATTTTTTAAATGGATACCATGAATAGAAGACAATAAGACAATGAGACAATGTCTACCACAGATGCGATGGAGAAATAACATCAAAAGACTAGTGGGAATTAGCTATAAACAAAATGCAAAACCCAGAGAAACATGGAAAATTTTGGAGGATGCTTATCGGAGTAATTTGTAATGGCTAATATTAGACAAATGGGCTGTACATCATAGACAAAATACTTAACAATATTACATAGAAATAAACCAATCAATTCTTATGCATCTGTTGCCGCTAATCTAAGCTTTGGAAAAAAATAATCAATTTAAAGTTAGCGAACAATGTTGCTTTTTCTCGATCACCGGACGCCCATGTACCGTCATGCACTCGGTGTGGAGGGGAAGCTGTGTGGTACTTCAACAGTCTCCTGGTAGCAAGCCAGAGGGATTTATCTTGCCGGTTTAAAGAAGCTACGTAATTCTCGAAGAAAAATTTGTTATGAACCTGTATTGCGGATTTTAAATTGTTATTAAGCCTTTTATAGATTCTTCTAAAGGACGGCCTTCTAGAAACCTGCCATAATTTTCTAGGATAGGTTCAAACAGTTGTACAGACTTCTTTCACGCAAATCCAAGTTACCAACTACATCCAAATTAACCATCTATAACTCCTACCTTCTACCAATATAGAGCTATGCCAGTCAGCTTTACTGCTTGCAAAACCATCGGTATTAGCAAAAATTAGCCGGGACCTCATCTATTAATGTGGTACTGTAATTGACTATCCATTATAGTGTTCTAAATGCTGCACTTAATGCTACACTTAACTAATCACGTCAGAGTTCTGTCACTGGACTGTGTCTCCACTCACGTTTATTTACCATGTTAATTTTTTCCAAATTTTGTGTTATCACATTCACTGATTGTTTCCAACACATTGTGAATTTCCTAAATAGAAATTTAAAAAAATTTAAAGTTTTAGAATTTTATATTTATTTTTAATATTTGGTACTTGAGAGTCGATTGCAAATGCCAAAAAAAGATTCAAAATGTGTGTGTTAGGAAAGACAAGAAGAGATGGATTGGGAAATGATGAAATTTAAGAACAATATTGGGAATAGGTAGCCTGATAAGAGAATCGAACAGCTACGAAGGTTTGGTCATATCAGTAGGAAAGAGGAGAGTAGACAGCAAAAAAGGTGTTATATTTGGAAATGGAGGGTAAAAGACCAAGGGTCAGACCAAGAGTGAAGTGATTAAATTAAATTATCGACAAGTTTGGAAAAAATTGTGATGCCAAAAGTGAAATAGAGGATAGATGGTTCAGTGATAGAGTAACGTGGTAAAGAAGTGGTAGGTTGAAATGGTGTTGAACCAGCTAAGAAGATTTTAAAAAATTGAAGGCAATTTTTAAGAGAATGAAGGAGCCTAATGGTTAAATGTTTTCTCCGAAAATGTTCCTGTTGAATGCAATTTTAATAATTGCCGATTTTTAAACCAGATCAGGGCCTCCCCACAGATCGTCTAATCAAAATCGTTACAGGCGACTTTGAAAAATTGTATTTTTGTGTATTTTGACTGGAGTTAAGTACCCTTACATTTTCGGCTACATAAAGTTGAAGAAATTAGGAAGGTTTTAGATTTCAGCCAAATTTTCAATAGGTTTTACTTAAAAATGGCTAATACACACAAAAACAGACGTATTTCTAAAAACAAATTTTTTACTTCATGGATTCATGAAACTTAAAAATGTATATAAATCTGAAATTGTGCACCTTTGCAATACTTTCACTTTCTTTATGCTGCAAAGTACGAAAAGTGAAAATTAAGTGACATTTTGCGTGAGCTGTAAGTTAGACTATCTTATGTCTACTGGGCCGTTAATTTTGATGTTAGAAGAGCGAATTCAACAACAGCTGATTTTATTGTGTAAGTTCTAATTTCTCAATTTATAAATAAATAAAATACGATTGAAATACTTTCCATCCTAAACTAGAAACGCGGCTGTGCGAAAGTAATATTAGAGTAGGTTATATCAAGAAATAATTTAGCTGAATATTATAAAATATCAGCTTATTTTCTTACAAATTTAGTGGAAAGGCAATCCTTTCATTAACAAAGTTCAGCTAGAGAAGAACAAACCACAATTCAATTAAAATAGGATTATTCTTCTTTGTTTCTCTCCTTCTGTCTGTAGTCTGTAATTATTGCACCCTGGATTCAATAATTAACTTGTTCCCCTTTACTTAGGGGAATCTCTTGTATTGTTTTTAAATGAAGATATTACAAAGTCATCAATTTCTATTAGCTCTAATTGTATTCAAATGTTTCATTTTATGCATCGGTTGTACGTTAATTATAAATTATAAAATAAACTTTTATTGCGTAATGCAGTCGTGAAATATTAGACTATAGTTATGATTGTACCGTGTTCGATATTGAGCAGAGTCTGAAAATAACCCACCGTTAAAATTTTCCGACTCAAACAACTTTTAATGGCCTTAAAAATTGATGTGAATATAAATGAAAAGTAATATAATGTAAAAAATCTGGTGTGAAACACTCACACAACTTTCTCTTGCCAATGCAAATGATTAATAATAAACCTAACATTATTAATAAAATATTAGAAATAAACAAAAACTAACCTCAAAAACATAACCTTATTTTAATCACGAGTGAATGACGCAAAATGACAATCGAACTCAGTTTGGCTTAAAAATACAGAAAATCACGCTTTCACGCTAAACTAGGCTCTGTAGAGAAAAATGCTCTAAACAAAAGTTGTAGATCTTTTAATTTTCTATAACTTTTATTATATACACTTTTGTCGTAAAATGCATACTAAGACCGAAATGTTAAAAAAATCGATTTTTCTCACGTTTTCGTGAGAAAAAAACAGAAAATCGCAAATTACCGCTAAACTAAGCGTTATACAAAAAAATGTTTGAAACAAAAGTTGTAGGTTTTTAAATTCTCTACAACTTTTATTATATAAGTTTTTGCGCTAAAATTTATATTAAAGCCGTAATCTTAAAAAAACAACGTTTTTACGTGAAAACAGCCTCACCGAGAATTTCAGCAAACATGGCGCCTACCCTATCTTGTAGAGAATAAAAAATTGAGTAAAATAGGCGATTTTAAAAAAAATCGTAGGACCAGTTTTTGAGAAAATCGCAAAAAACTGAAAAATTATACGAATAAACTACTACTTCCGGTTGACCGATTTTGATGAAAATATTCGTGTCGCGTCCGGTAGTGGTATGTAACTTAAGTTTCAAGTTTCAAGTTCGTACGATGTTCCGTTCTTGAGATATTCTGTTCACACACACACACACACACAGACACACACACACACACACACACACACAGACACACACACAGACCAATCGCTAAAAACATGTTTTTTGGGTTCAGGGGGTCTGAAAACGTATAGATCCGGTGAAAACTCGATTTCGAAAAATCGACATGAAAACAATACTTTCCTTCCTATATATTCATATAGGCAAGAGAAAGTAAAAATATATTACCTATATTCAATTTTATATATAATTTTTTTCAGGATATAACATAAAAATTGGGCAGTATATCTTTTTTACTTAAAACCTCTTCAATTTCTACTTTTTTAGCTCCTACTGTGAAATCTGAGGAAGGCAATGGTAAACCATCTCACTCCTCGTTTTACTTAGTAAAACCTCTATACGTTCAAACCAGCCTTTTGGCTGATGACCTAAACAACACTGTGAAATATACAACGTAGGCTACTGAGATGTCGAGTCTCTGCTGAGAATCAAACCTGAAACGCCTAGTTAAATTGTTCACAAATAAACGTATAAAACTATGTATTCGTTTAGAATTGTCACTGGAGCACTTTAAAGTAACGAATTTTTAAACTTTTTTCAAATTAACTGTACTACCGTAAAAATGTGTTTGGGTGGATGGTTAAAAACCTAATTTTATTTTGGTGCACTCTACAAAAATGTAATAATACATTTTCAAAAAGAATAATTTCCTATGAAGATAAATACAATGTTATAAATAATTTATTTGGAAATTACACAATTTTTGTGAAAAAGGTAATAACAGCACGATTTGATTCTTGCTATCGCCGTTAAAATAAACATAACGATATTGACGTTTTTAGTATAATTTTTATTCTTTATACTGTATAATTTGAATTATCATGAATTTTTTCAAATTTATTTGAAGGAAAGTGGCTGAATGTAATCCTACGTGCATGCTACGTATGTATAGTTAAAAAGCTAACAGGCACACCGTATTAGGAAGGGTAAACCTCGTCAAATCAACTTTTTTAGCTCCTACTGTCAATTATAAAACGTATTGAGATTTTCAGTCTCTGCTGAGAATCGAATCGGGAACGCTTTTTAGTCTACTCTCTAACCACTGGGCCACAAATACGGTCAATCCCTAGAAATCGTACAATGTAATTTTAGTCAAACGCTCACGATAAACGATTGGTCGTACCATTTACTGCAGAAATTATTTATTTTAAGATATGTACAATGTAACGTCTGTCATTTACAAACGGTTCCTTAAAAGTTTACAAAACTTGGAACACACACACATACATAAACACACACACACACACACACACACACACATACACACACGCACGTGCACACACGCGCGCGCGCACACGCACACACACACACACACACACACACACACAAGTAATGTTTTTACATAGTACTTTAAAGGAGAAAAAGCCCATCAGAAATCTGTTGTTGAAATCTCTGGTTCTTTGTCGTTTGAAAGATGTTGAACGTGCTTGGCAAACCAATTTCAATTGCCATTATTCTTAAACTTTCATTTTGTGAAATCTTTTTATGTTTTTTCAAGCTTAAAAATCCTTAATCTAGATAATATTTCAACGTTTATTTTCATATGTATAAGTGAAATTTAAAAATGTGACGCTTTAAATGTTATTAAAATAAAAATTTATTTTCTTTACTATAGCTTCAAATTAATAAATGAATAAATAGTTAACAAATCGCATTATCTATATCACAAATTCTCCTTCAGGACTGTAGTTTATTGACTTGGCTTTTATTCAGCATCAAGGATTTCAGTTCCGGCATGGTATCATAACATGCCGTAAGTTTGGGTTAGCATACAGGTTTTCATACTCTTTCAGGAGAGCAACTGAAGAAGATTTTCCATCTCTTCTCTGATAACACTTTTCCCAGGACGTCTGAGTGCAGAGAAAAGCTTCATACTGACAGAGGTACGTTTGTACTGGATACAGCTGATTTATTCTTCTTCTTATAGTGCATCTCCTATCGGAGATTTGCTATCATCACAGCAATCCGGACCTTGTCGACTGCAGCTCTGAACAGTTGAACACTGCCACAGTTAAACCAATCCCTCAGGTTCTTTAGCCAGGACACACGGCGTCTTCCGATGCTCCGCCTTCCACTAATCTTTCCCTGGACTATCAGTTGAAGAAGCTTGTATTTCTGTCCTCTCATTATATGACCCAGATATTGAAGCTTTCTTCTTTTTATGGTGTTAATGATTTCGCATTTCTTCTGCATCCGGATCAGCACTTCGGCATTACTAACCTTATCCGTCCAGGGAATACGCCACATTCTAGCTGATTTATACAGGAAGGTAATTATACATTTACATTAAAAACAAGGCGTAGGCTACGAATGAAATAACGTATCAAATACGTTGATGTACATTTAATGGATCCTATGAAACCTGGCAACGCTTTATTAAATTATAATCAGCTTTACCAAGGGTTTTTGGAATTTGTGTAAATCATTCTTTCAGCTACTTTTTATGACTTGTACTTTCTTTATTAGCGTTCCTCCAGTTAGAATAACTTCAATATTATTTTTCCAAAGAAATATCCGCTGGTACTCATTCCAGGAATTTTTTTGTACTTAAAAGGTCATAGAATTTAAAAATAAATGTGTTTTCCGAATTTTAAGGTCTGTTTAAGTAGATATGTAGAAAGGCTGAATTATCTTAACGCCGAACTTGGTGAAGTAAAACATAATATATTGTGACGATATCGAAAAGGAATGTCTGTTCGAGGGGTTTCTAGGACCGAGACTCATAAAATGTTAAATAGTAAATAATAAAGTGTCAAAGTAACAATATAGTTAGTTATAAAAGAATAGTTAAAAAGGGCCGTGTATAATAAGGTAGGGTCTTTGTTGTACAACTATTTGTGAAAGAGTCGGTTGGTTACCTGTAACACCTTTTATTCTATTGTGACTTTTTTACACTAGTTAAGATTTTTTCCAGAACCAATAAAAAGGATTTTTATATTTTATTATTGCATCGAATCTCTCTATCTTTTTAGAAATCTCATTGACCCTTCAATATAAAGAGATCCCCAAGTGAGGTCAGAGAGTTAGTATTCGTTTGATCTTTGACGAGTGTTTATTGCGTGTGGTATCGGTACGTTAGAAGAGGTCGACGTTCCGGGCATTGTATTGGTCAACTATTGTTATTCTGTTTTATTGTGTATGTGCATTCTGTATAATTGTTTTTAAGAAGTACTAAATAAATTATTTAAGTTATTTATTGTATTAGTTCATTATAATTAATTTATTATTTATTTTGTAAATCTTTTAGTTGTAATAAATACTTGTAATTAATACTTTAGTGTATTAATTATTTAATTACATAGATCCCTAAACGGACCTTAGCGAAAGTGACACAATATCTTATGCGTTTTACCCAATACTATTGAAAATGTTTCTCATGAAATCGAATCATATGTTTGATTTGTGAGCCAAAGTAGACCTTCGTCAAAATATGAATCAATTTCTTTTGAGCTTTTGTAGATGCATAGATGAGTAAGGGTTTTCGCATTTAATAAAAAAGTATTAAATGAAGTGGATATGGAGGCCGTCTAGGGTCATTTACTAACCTTATAAATGAATCTATTACGACTGTCATAAAATGCTCGAAAATGAAGGTTGTCGAGAATGTTACAGAAATTTAAAAGTTCCATATGTTTTTTTAGATAATACTTTTAAAAGAAATATTTTAAAAAAAGTAAAGGAAGAGAAGGCCAATTTAATAAAAAGATTGGAATTTATAAGGGTACTAGGTAGAGGGTTGTATGATAGATTAATGGCAGATAAATCTCTTTTCTTGTAAATATATTTCAGTTATGAAAGATGTATACATTGATGAGGGTAGAAACATATTATGTGACAGACCAAACCTATTACCTCTGCACCTCTTGGCCTTCTTTTCCTCTGAAATTTGAGCTCACCTCTTTTTTGGATTTATCTTCCAATACCACAATAAATTTTGATTTATTGTATGCTATTAGAAAGGTATTGATGTGGCATGAAGAGAAGAATTACTACAAGCATTTATCGGAATTAATTTATTACAGCACTAAATTTAAAATCACTTCCACAATCTCGTCGTAAACTTTTATAAAGAAATGGAAAATCAATCACTGATCGACTGACGTATTACGGTGTCTCCACTACCATTCAATCAACAAATGTATTGATCAGGAGATAAAGGACAGAATTCAAAACGCTAGAGTGGTATTCTATCATTGAAACAATACAAACGTAAGGAAAAAGAAGTTTTACAGAAAGTGGTTTGCGGTAAATTTTCTTGGTAGAAACCAATCTACAAAATGCCTCTAATATGATCTTTTTATTAAAATAACTTTTATTGCTGTCAGTGAATTAAAAAATTAAATTTCATAACATACGAATATTATTTTTATTTTAGAAAAATATACAAACTACTTTAAAATAATATCAACGATCAAAAAACTACAGTTATATGGTAAAACTATAGTAGATTACTGGTGTATCGTTATTGTTTAGATCATCAGCCGAAAGGCTGGTTTGAACCTCTAGAGACTTTACTGAATAAAACGAGGAGTGAGGTGGTTTAACATGCCTTCTTCACAGAGTAAAAGTAGTAACATATGCTTATCAGTATACCAGGTCCTCCGAAAAGCAACTAAAGGGTGATTCAAAAAGAGCACCGGTTTTTAAACGGCTGGTAAATTTTTGTTTATCGGTTGGCAACATTGTTTGACCTCATTTCTATTTTGGAGAACATTCCGATTGACGATTCAGTTGTAGTTTCTCTTGTTCGCAGTGTAGTACTCTCGCAGTCTGTGTCTAACCATGGAGAAGTTTACTATTGCGCAACGAGTGTTAATCGTCAAAACATTTTACCAGAGTGGAGAGAGTTATGCGGCTACTGTCAGGCGACTTCGCGGTACTCTAGGACGTAATGAAGCACCGAATGAATCAACAGTCGACCTTAAAAGTTCTGGACGTCGTCGTTCTGGCCAAACTGAGCAGAACGTTGCGTTGGTTCGTGACAGTGTGGCTGTTAGCCCAGCAAAATCAATACGTCGCCGTTCTCAACAATTGGGTTTAAGATGTTCTTCTGTACGGAGAATTCTTCGGTACGATCTCCAATATCACCCGTATAAAATTCAGTTGACGCAACATTTGAAAGTGGCAGACCACCAGAAGAGACGACAGTTTGTTGACTGGGTATTGAGAAAACGGCAGGATGATGACACCTTCGCAAACAAAATCATTTTCAGTGATGTGGCGCACTTCCACTTAAACGGTTTTGTTAATAAACAGAACTGCCGTATGCGGGGTTTAGAAAACCCTCGCGTGGTTAATGAAAGGGAAATGTATGCACAGCGAGTGACAGTTTGGTGCGGCTTTTGGTCGGGCGGTGTCATCGGCCCTTACTTTTTTGAAAATCAAGAAGGACAAGCCGTGACAGTAAATGGAGACCGATACCGTACGATGATTAGGGAGTTTTTGTGGCGTCATTTGGATGGAATGGACATTGACGAGTTGTGGTTTCAGCAGGATGGTGCCACCTGTCACGCTGCACGAGAAACAATGTTGTTGCTCCGTGAACGGTTCCAGGATCGCATCATTTCTCGTAATTCCGACCATCAATGGCTACCAAGGTCGTGTGACTTGACGCCTTGTGACTTTCCTCTTTGGGGTCATCTAAAGTCATTGGTGTATGCCAATAAACCCCGAAACATCAATGACTTGAAGGAGAAAATTCGACGGGTTATCGGGCAAACGGAAGTCGAAACTTGTCGTGCAGTAATATCCAATTTCATGGACAGAGTTGATGCGTGCCAGCGCAGTGGAGGAGGACACATGCATGACATCATTTTTCATACATAAAATCGGAAGGAAAGATGAACTTGTTGATGTATTTATTTTCAGTTTTTCAATAAAATAAATCTCTTAATTTGATATATCAAAACCGGCGCTCTTTTTGAATCACCCTATACTTTCCACCCTACAAATTACATCTTCAGTTCATTCTTCAAAGGGTCTTGCTGTATAATGAAATTCATTACTCTCAGAGGAAATAACTCTGACTAGTGTCTTTTATACCTCTACCTCTTCTGTCCTTAATGGTTCAGTCATATACTTATTGGCTGCCCATGTGATAAGAAATAGAACTATTTTGTAGCCCTGGAATTAACAGATCAAGTACAAATATTTTAACACCACCTTCCTGTTACTGGCAAGCTGATATAATCTTAAATCTTACACATAAATATTGGAATAACATAGATCATTACAGAAAAATATTGGGTAAAGATTTTTAATTTATTGAATGCTTCAAATTTTATTTTTATTTGCTGCTTATGCCGCCACCTTACGGTACCGTCCGTTGCGTCCGCCTCTCTGTATCATTATCACAGCACGGCCTGATTTATAATACTTAAACGCAAACGTATAAATCTACGCACCTTCTACTATCAACATACGGTGCCAAAGGCTGGACAGTAAAAAAGAAAGTAACGGGTGTTTTATTAAGGACGCAACCCTGATTACAAGAAGATAGAAGTAATACATCGGTAAATTTTCTGTCCCGCAATCGGTATGTTGGCAACAGTGTACTCAAGGCCAACTACAACTAAGACAGTTAAAATGTTCCAGTCAAGCATTAGTGTGGTGACAGCAGTCGTTTCGTTATATTGTGTCAGCAATGGTTTTTTCCAAGGAAGAAGGCGTGTTTATTGTAGAGACTTGCATAGCGTGAAAATCTTACAAATGTGTGCAAGATAAGTTTCAGTTGAAATTTTCCCGTTCTGCCGTTCCGAATAAATCGTCAATATTTCGTTTGATAAATAAATTCCGTAGAACTAAGAGTGTACTCGATGAGAAAGCACCTCACCAGCCAACAAAGTTAACCGCGGAAGTTCTCGAAGATTTGAAAAATCGTTTGACTCAATCACCGAAAAAAAATTGCTTAGAAGATTATCATGGCAAGCTGGGCTAACATTAACTACTACTGTTTTCAGAGCTACGAAAAAGTTACATTTGCATCCTTAGTTAATGCAATTTTTGAGTAGTCTACACTGTTGCTAACATACCGATTGGGGGACAGAAAATTTACCGATGTATTACTTCTATCTTCTTATAAGCAGGGTTGCGTCCTTAATAAAACACCCGTTAGTAAGCTCACTGCTACTGAAATGAGATTCCTTAGGGTAGCGGTTAAATCTAGTCGTGATCTTGTTAGAAATATCAACATCAAAAATATTGAAACGAATAACACTATCAGATTCATTGCAGAAGAAGCAGTTGAGGTAGTATGGTCTTGTCACTCGAATGCACAAGATAGGTTGCCAAAGAGAGTTTTGCGGAAAAGACCTGAGGGAAAGAGATAAATTGGAAGACACAAATTTAACTGGGAATTATATCTAATAGAAATTAATAGGAATAAGAAAACAGCTGCGGAAGGTGAACAGCATGGATTTGGGGACAAGAAATAGTTTGCCAATCGGATGTAAATATCCACAAAATTGTAATTTTGGGTTAATGTTTCTTACTTTTTTCACAACCACTGGGGAAAACATTTTTTCGGTGTTAGGTTTTTATTTTATTTTATTTAGTTTTTGCTTACCAAATCTAGTGCGCTGTGAGTCGCAGAAACATGTTGAAAATACTGCAAACGAGCTTACTTACTTCAAGGGCAACCATAAATTTTACTTGGGTAGCCTACGTTCAATTTGGTTTGAGGATATCATTAAAATGATAATTGTTTTAGTGGTAGTAAAAAACGGCGTAAGGATAAGTAAGTTAATTTGTTCTTAAAGACGAAAGAGAAATCATTTTTCTTGAAAAAGCTTTCTGACTTTATTTCAAAACTGTATAGGCTAGTGGAAGAGCTGTTAATTTTGTTGTGGTACATCCGACTGTTTTCTGTTTTGTGGATTAATCCTTTTGCAGACCATCAAGAGTAATAGATGAAAATGAGAAATAAAAATATACCAGACCTGCCTGGGAATCGAACCCCAGACCCTTGACGTAGAAGCCAGTTGCTCTGATAACTACACTACAGGCTGGCTCTTTTAATGAACAGGTAGATTATTATGCAACTGCAGTGATGCTTTATTTTAAAACCCGTTTGTCCTACGCTGAGCAGATCTAAAACAGTTGTTTTATCTGGTC
The DNA here is from genome assembly GCA_035578175.1 of Catonia carolina. NCBI lineage: Eukaryota > Metazoa > Arthropoda > Insecta > Hemiptera > Achilidae > Catonia > Catonia carolina. The sequence goes on from JAQMRL010000001.1 coordinate 295,951,361, forward strand.
GGATACAAGAGAATTCTCTTCTTTTGTATTTAAATATTTTAATTTATATAACTGGACACGTAAGGAGAAACAAAACATTTTCTGTTCGGATTTTTAAGCAGGGAGACAATAAAAATTAGTTTAATATTCCAACTGCAAATAATATTAAAGAGAAATGAAACTTTATTTGAATGAAAATCGATAGCTTAGAGTTTTATCGATAAAATAATTTATAATTAAGCCGACTATGTTAGAAGGAGCGAAAATTTGGAAGTTTATAAGTAAATTTAAGCAGTAAATAAAATAAGCATAAGCCTCATACTAAAACTTACAACTTGTTGAAGCACTTTCTGTGTCATTATCTTTAGTATTTAAGTGAATGAATTATTAACAAGATAATTGACTTTGTCAACTTGCATAGCTCGAAATAGGCCTACCAGATACAAGATTATAGCTTAGCAAATATAGGAGGGCTAGAGCAAGCTGTGAACTTTTTGTTAACATTTGTTCCGTATTAGAGAAACGAGGTATTAATCTTACATTAAGGCCATGTATAAGTGTGAGTAAGCGAGGGTGTGTTTGTGTGTGTCAAAAACCTAGTAAACGTGTCAATGTTATATCATGTCAATTACATGATTGGATTTATATTGTAACGGGTGTCAGTAAATATTTGAACCCATTATATAAATTTCCTTTCTCATTACAACATAAATAAAATTAAGTATACTCCCCCAATGTAAAGAAAAATCTTTCATTGTAAAATAATCCCCTCCAATCCATAAGGCCCACGTTAGGAGTAAATTCAAAATATTTTAATGAAGCCGGCGAGGTTGTGATCCATTGTTTTAAAGAGCATAAACCAAAAATTGGGCATAATCAAAATTAAATTAAAAATTTAAAAAAACCCGAAAAATAAAATCAATTAAAAAGTAAACATGAATGTGAAAGGAAGATCTAATATTCCCGCTTTTTTAGACGCGCAATAACTAGACGAAATAAAACACGATTAGCTGATTCTTAACAACTGGTAGACTATGACAGCATTTGAATCTAATTTATTTTGTCGATTATAGTTGTGTTTGTGTTAATTATTTTCCTTCTCAGTATATCTTTAAAGCCGTTTTTCTTTGGAACATAAACAATATGACCAATTAAATAAACAAACGCATTAAAAAAGCGAACCTTTTCATGTCACTATGGTTATTACAGTAAAAACTTACTTAAAATGGACTCTTGATCGTTTTCCTCCATGATACTTCATTTAGTTTTAATAATATGTAACTTTCAGGTGAAAAGCTTGAGCCAATGAAACGCCGCTTTAAAGTAAACTAAAGGTTTAAATTTTTAAAAGTTGTAATCTGTACTTGTATGAGAGTCCAAGTAGGAAGTAAAGGATACGTCAACGTTAAACTTACAATTACTAATAATTATTTATCATTACAAACGCAACCTGGTACAAAAGGTTACTTTTATTTTTACGTCTGATTGTTATGCTCATTAAGGCTAATTACAGCTGGTTGAAGGTGATTAAATGAAAATGTGCAAAATCAACCGGGAATTGAACCTAGACTTTAGGAAGAGAAGCCGTTCGGGCTGTCAACTTTATCGACAAGCCGACTGTAGTTCAACAATATTCAGTAAACTATAAGAATGTCATTCGTTAAATAGAACAAAGTCAACTCCACCAATTGCGATAAAAGTTTAAATCTAGGCTGTTCCAAATTAACTCCCAAATGAATTAATTTTGGAATTAGCAACATATTCCTAACATAAAAATATAAAATTCAGACTGATCAAATTTAATATAAATTTGATACCAAAAAAAAATTATTCTCATAAACGGGTTTAAAGAGTTTCATTAAATTTCCCCCATTTAATGCATATCTGTGCCTTTTAAGAAGATATAAGTGGAATCGATGGAAACCCCTTAGGGGATAAGCACTGCTCTCTTCAACAAATTAATTAAAAAATAAACAGTTTCATAAATAATTTTAAAGAATTTTGATTAAATTTTTTAATTTATTGCAAGTTTGTGCCTTTCATGGGAATATATGAATAAGATATTGATAAATTCTCGTAGAGGTAAAGGTAGGGGCTCGCTGTCCAATTTTTAAAATCTATCTTTTCAAAATAAACAATTTTGACCATATTTTCAAAAAATAAAAGAAAGTTTGTTATCCCTAATGCGTGTCCGTTATAGTCTGTTCAATTTAAGAAAAATAAACCAAGCCTCATGACTTAATGAGTTGAGGAAGACAAATGTATGAGGTGTAATCTTGTACAGACTCAGGTGAACATTCCTAAGAGAGTATGAGAACAATGTTTTCCTTCTCTATATATTCATTTAGATAAGGCAAGAGAAAAAGTAATAAATAATAATATTTTTATTGTTAACTATTTCCGCAGAAACTCTGAAGCGCAGCTAGTGGAGGGTTGCTAGACTAACATACAACAGAAATTGGGTAACGTAGTATTGTTGAATGTTGGATGAGAAGATTTAAGAGGTGACATGTAAATCCGTTCTGGTGTAAATAATTTTCTAATTGAGTGAATAAGTTATCCGTGAGAGTTAGTACGGGTTTAAACGTAGTTTTAACTTTGGTTAACTTAATTACTACATCTACACGCTTACAGACTTACCTACATTGGAGGAAGAAGATTTAACAGTTATTAAGTCTGCTTAATTTAATTATTAATATAATAGTAATAGTGGGGTTAGACTTAATTACTTAGAATGAAAGTAAGTCAGGGGTTTAGAGGGTTGTGAATGGGGGATGATTTAATTGAATCTCGTTTAATTACAAATCCAATTATTAATATATAGTATAGGGGGTGATAAGTTACCTGGGTGCTTTATAGTTCCGTATAGGACATCTGTTACTAGTTACCAGTTATGACCCCCTCCCACCAGTACACCTATTATTATGTTACACAAAGTTTAGAGTCATTGATAATCATACTATTACTACTCCATGACCTATTAATATGTCTTCAATTTTTGATAAAAACAAAAAAATTATATTTCCTTTACATGTATTGCATGTCAGATGTATTATTAACAATACACGTTTTCTCGTTTAAAACGCCTATTAGGCGCCTCCGTAACTTAGTGGTAACGTTGTAGCCAACGTCTCAGAGGTCTCTGGTTCATTCCTGGCTAGGGTCTGGTAATTTTTACAAAATAAAACCCACTGGTAAACAACCCACCGTAGTCGCTAAAGCTGAGATGGGACTTTAAAATAAAAATAATTCTATAAAATTGATCTGTTATTGTAACGGTTGGTTTAAAGAAACGGGGAAATTTTTAAAATTAAATAATTATATGATAAATATTTTTAATAAATTTATCTTAGCCATTAAATAGTAAAAAAATGCCATTTAAGAATACATACAGTACAATTTATTTCATGAAGATGACATCTTGAAGGTGAGCTCTATTTTCACGCAGGCATTCCTGCAGTCTTTTCGTTACATTGTGCATGGTTCGATGTAACATTTCGATAAGAATTTTGGTAATTGCTTCTCATATCTTGGCTTTCAGTTCTTCCGTTGTATCAGGTCAACAAAGATACACTTTATTTTTAAGGCGACCTCAGAAAAGAAATCACAAGCTGACAGATCAGCGGATCTGGGAGGCCATGGAATGTCACAATTTCTCGACATTACACTTTCGCTAAACAATTGGCGTACAGCTGCCATCAATAATCGCGCAGTGTGAGACGTTGATCCGTCTTGTTGAAACCAGCGGTGTCAATCATTTGTGGAAATGTCTGTAGGTTTTGTGTAACAAAGGTGTCAAGCAAGTACTGATGGAACATGATCGTGGCGTCTAAATTAAAATGATGGCGGAATTCTCTACGTGCCACCTCCACACGGCTACTATTCTTTAAAAAGCTTTAATTGCAAAAGCACGTTGCCCACCACTTCAAGTATACATGATAACTAAATGGCAAGTTGTCGTGAACAAGCTGGCGTAAGTTACAGAGCTCCGATCACAAATTTCAAAATTTCCCGTTTCTTTGAATCACTCATTATTTCTAACATTTCAAGTATTTTAAGATGTGATATAAGGGCTAGATTATTCTATAGAATGCCAAATTGATGCAACTTGTACACTCAATTAAACAAAATATAAATTTATATAGTGTTGTAGATTAAAGAATCAATACAGTTTTTACCATGACGTTTTTTTCAATAATGGGAGGAAGAAATAGTCCACTTATTGTTACAATAATCAATTAATTCAGAGAATTGAGTAGGAATTGGAACTCATTGAATTATCCGTTTCTGGAGAAGGGCCATCTGCCAATTGGATATCTACCAATTGTCAAAACTCATACATTATTTATAATAAATGTGGTGTGTACGCTTCGACCCACTTGTTGCAAATTAATTAAATCAATTTGATTTATTATCTATTTTCTGTTGTGTGCTTACTTGTTCTTCGGATCTACCGCAAAAGGCTAAGTCATTGATCTGCTTTGTGATGTTATCCTCTTTACACGTTTAGTGTTACTTAAACTGAAAACCGTAATAGTTTTGTGACTTATCATTCAGTAGCCGCATTAGTTTTTTGAAAAGTTTATAAGTTTAAAAATATTGATAGTTTCTTTATGAAAGTGAGATTATTTTAATTAATTTTAACCCGTAATGTTTTTACTATATTATAGAGACAAATCAGTAGTTAAATGTTTTAACTTGCTTTGTTGACGATGTTGAAAATTTATTACTACTTATATTAAAAAGCAGGCTATTTTCCACCATCCAATTGACATGTTCCTTTTCGTATCAAAAGAATTTTCTTCTTCTTCTTCACTTCATGGATTTGGCAGCTCGGCCTGTTCCGGAAAGTATCTTTTTTGGTGTCCAACAGTTTTCTTACCGGTGGATTTGTACTCAGGGCTAACTGAGCAAGCGGTCTTCCCTCATCGTTGCAAATGGCTGCTCCAGTTTCTCCTATGGATTGTCATTCTCTCATCTAGGCTTCATTTTATCAGAAATTAACATTAAACTATAACAATTTTTATATTATTTAAAGATACTTTTACTGGGAGATACCTTTTCTTGATACATTAACTTTTTACTAAATCTATTTACTGTAATGTAGAGAAACACATTATAGATCAATCAGTCAACGAAAACAAAATAAGAAAATGTTGATGAAATACTTAGCTCCAAACTTTTCATAATTTACCCCATTGCTAATTATCCATGATAACAAAGACTGGTTACGTTGAAATCAGCTGTATTATAATATACAGAATAATGAGATTTTAATGCAAACAATATTAATGCAAATACAAATCATTATGTGCATAAAATATAAGCAGCGTCATTAAATATTTTGTTACTAATTACACCCCAATTAATTCACCGTAGTACTAAAAGTCCCGTTTTTCTATTTTATTACCGAATAACCAAACCAGACTTAACTATTGTATAAGCTTTAAACCTAATAACATTAATCCTGAATTATTCATCATGCAATTGTAATTGTAATGATCACCCTTCCCTAATGCATATTGTTTCACCCAAACTTAACCGCAATATAATAATATTAATATTATTACTAATCATCAAAATATGAATCACATTAAATTTAAATTAATAAGTCTCAATTAATAAATTAATTACATGTGTTCAAAAATAAAGTTTTAATATTCTAATTTTAAATTATTGATTATAGCTTGATAGCAGATGAATAATTTACACTTTGAAAGAAATTCTTGTCACTAAAGTAGAAAAGGAGACCGTTTTAAAATGTTATCCAACCTGACTCTGTGTGTTTTACTGTTTGGATTGGGTGCTGGACCATGACTGTTCAGCTGATACCAAGAATAGAGGCTGCTGAAGTGAGATTGTTATCGTCTTTAGCTGGGTATCGTTTGCTGTACAATAAATGAAATGAAGACATTAGGCATGAACTTAATGTGCCAGGAACGACAACTATTTGAAAATACAGGCGAGAGTGGTGCAGTGAATTGTAGCGGCTGCTAAATGATCGAACATCCTAACAGGTGTTTCATACAAGCCAACCAAACAACGTGTTATTGGATGACCTCGGAAGAGATAGGCATCTCAACTTTTCCATGAAATAACAGAATAGTAATTTTGAAGCTGTAACAAACCAGGAGGTTTAATTCGTATTATTTATAATGATAATATTTTCTCAGGTGAGATCGCACTTTACAATATTTGCAGGCATTTATTTACACTGTTTTTTTACCTTTCTATTTACTAATAATATCAGCTTTTAAACTTCTCTTTAAAATACAAATGTTTCAAAATTAAGTTCTATTGGTAATCAGGAAAAAGTAACCAGTGAATGAATGAATCAGTCAGTCAGTCAATGAGAACTTTCGAATTTGCACACAAAATCTGCTAAAGAATGAAATAAATAGTTTCCGACGTAGAACATTTTTTATGTTTTATGTCCGCGTGTTTTACTTATTAAGGCTAATGTAAACGATGAAGGATGATCGATGAAAAGTTAGTTGGTATCAACGGCCTGACCGGAAGATCAGCTGTACATATAAAAAACGTTTCTCAAAAAATATTTATCGATAAACAAATTAATTAATAATTACTTCTGCCCGCCTTCGTAGCGTAGTGGTAGTGCGCTAGCTTACCACGCCGAGGTCCCGGGTTCGATTCCTAGCTAGGGTCTGACAATTTTCACGAGTTAAAAAATCTATATTACATAAACCACCGTAGTCGCTAATGTCCGAGCTGTTGATGTGACTTTAAATAAACTAAAATGTGTTTAGGTCATCAACCAAAAGGCTGGTTTGAACCTGTATAAGTTTTACAAAGTAAAACGAGGAGTGAGGTGGTTTACCATTGCCTTCATCACTAAGTGGATTAGTACGCTTATCAGTATGCCGGGCCCTCTGAAAAGCACATTTTTTCCACTCTGCAAATGACACCTTCACTTCATTAACCACAGGGTCTGGCTGTATAATGAAGTTCATTACTTTTAGAAGAGATAACTCTGATTAGTGTCTTTTTCACCTATACCTCTTCTGTTCTTAAATTATTCAGTCATTTAATTGGCTCACCATGTGATAAGAAACAGAAATTTTTATTTTAGCCCTGTTCGTAAAGGTAGTTCTGTTTCTTATTACATGGTCTGCCAATTAAATGACTGAATCATTTAAGAACAAAAGAGGTAGAGGTGTAAAAGAGACTATTCAGAGATATCTCCTATGAAAGTAATGAATTTCATTATACAGTCAGACCCTGTGGTTAATGAAGTGAAGGTGTCATTTGCAGAGTGGAAAATATGTGCTTTTCAGAGGGCCTGGCATGCTGATAAACGTACTATTCCACTCAGTGAGGAAGGCAATTGTAAACCACTTCACTTCTCGTTTTACTCAACTAAAATAAAAAATAAAAAAAATATTTACCTCTTCTGTACTGTTTTATTAGAATACAACCAGCATGACAATGTAATAAAAGTACAATCCTTACCTGAAACAAAAGAAACAGAAACCTATGATTTTCAAAATAAACATGAAAGGACCATTTGTTGTTGCATATTTTAATTATTTTATTTTTGTGTATCCATAGAGTTAAACGTACATTATATACATGGAGACCATATTTCATTAAGTTGTGATTGTTTAAAACGGATTATTTTCCGATAACAAAATGAGAGGTAAAAAAGTTTGTAAACTACAAATATTTGTAAAAGATAAATATGAGAAAAATTAGTGCAAAATATATTTTTGTTGATATTAAACTCAATTAAGTATTTTAATAAGCGGCCCATTACGTGGAAATTGTGGAATCTGTATTTGATTTATGAATCAGCCTAAATATTGAATTGAGTTAACTTTGCCGTTGGGAATATAAAATTTAGAAACGTAGAAAATAAATTAAATATTTATTTTAGTAATTAAAACTTTTATGTTAGCTACCACCCTGAGGCGTATATTCTTAGTGAACGGGCATAAATAATGAACTACAGCCACTGCTACAGTCTCCAGTTTATCGCAATAACTTTTAAGGTATGTAATATTACTTCTTCATTACCAGCTAAAATTTTTGTTTTCTCTTACTTTGAGATTGTAAAATATTTTGTAAACTTCTTTTTTTAAAACCCCACACTGAAAAATTACTAATTTTTAATTTACTTCTTAGAAAACATTTCATTTTTATGCTTAAAAAGTTATGTATTATTGCTGATCATTTGAACTTTAGTATTTTGGGTGATATGCCCATAAGACAGGTAGAGTTTTAAATTATTTGCACTTGATCTGCTAGCTACAAAAAAATAGTTGAGTTTCTTATCACATGGTCAATTATATGACGGAAGAATTTAAGGAAAAAAAGTGTAAAAGACACCAGTCAGAGTTATCTCCTTTAAAAGAAACGAATTTTATTGTACAGCCAAACCCTGTGGTGAATGTAGTAAAGGTGTCATTTTCAGGGTGAAAGTAATAGTAATAATAATAATAATAATAATAATAATAATAATAGCGCCTTTATTTATAAATCTACCTATAACAGACAGGTGGAGTGTCAAGTTATTTACATTCAATCTGTTTGTTGCAGGGCTAAAATAAAAGTTCTGTTTCTTATCACATGGTCAGCCAATTAAATGACTGAATCATTTAAGAACAGAAGAGGTAGAGGTGAAAAAGACACTAATCAGAGTTGTCTCCGCTGAAAGTAATGAATTTTATTATACAGCCAGACCCTTGGTGAATGAAGTGAAGGTGTCATAGGCAGAGTGGAGTGGAATGAGAGTGTTTTTCAGAGGGCCCGGCAAGCTGATAAGCGTACTTTTCCACTCAGTGAGGAAGGCAATTGTAAACCACCCAACTCCTCGTTTTACTTAGTAAAACCTCTACAGGTTCAAACCAGCCTTTTGGCTGATGACCTAAACAACATACAACAACATTTACAAATAAGAAAAAAGTACATGTCATTGTAATCCTTTTACAGCAAAATAACATAAAAACAAAAGTAATAAAAAACAAAATAAATATTTACAATGAAATTCATTATCAACTAAACAAAAATATTACGCTCGGCACGATACGGCATGACCATCCTGGTCGTCTGCCGGGTTCATTACCTAAAACAAGAAAACTGATTTATAATGAAAACAAAATGCTATTATTGATTAGTACTACATCAGCATTATCTCTAATTGTACAAATAATTATGCTTCTTCAGAAAATAGAATGCAGCGAGTCTCATCGGTCTTTCCTAATTCAGAGTGAAAAGTAATTGCTTTTCAGAGGGCCTGGCATGCTGATAAAGATGCATTTTTCACTCGGTGAGGTAGGCACTAGTAAATCTCCTTACTCCTCGTTTTACTTAGTAAAGCTTCTAGCTAGAAGTTCAAACCAGCCTTTCGGCTGATGAAAGAAACAATAGTAATATTTTGGATGATAGTATGGAAGCTAAAAATTTAAAGAGCCGCGATATTAGATGTTCCTTATCGATTAACCTACACTGAAAATTATATCATCGTTTCAAAATTGTAACAAAAAAAATTTATGGCAATAAAATAAATTTTAATTACAATTGAAATAATAATAAAATTAACTCTTATTTTTTTCGACTTAATTATTTATTTAAATATTCACTCATCTGAATACACTAATGTAAATTCATCAGTTAAATAACGTTTCAATGTTTTTTTATTCATCTACTCATCATCAAAGGAAAAATTGTCATTTTTTATATAAACGAAAAAGCATACATCGTGTGGACCCAGGAAGAACCTTTGATTATCTGCAATAGCTAGAACATTCTATGGAAGCAACGCTTCTCATTGCTGTCTTCTTTAAAGAAGAAGTTAATTTTAACATATTTGATAAAAGATTTTTACTTTCTCTTGCCTATATGAATATATAAGAAGGAAAGTATTGTTTTCATGTCGATTTTTCGAAATCGAGTTTTCACCGGATCTATACGTTTTCAGACCCTCTGAACCCAAAAAACATGTTTTTAGCGATTGGTCTGTGTGTGTGTCTGTGTGTGTGTGTGTCTGTGTGTGTGTGTCTGTGTGTGAACAGAATATCTCAAGAACGGAACATCGTACGAACTTGAAACTTGAAACTTAAGTTACATACCACTACCGGACGCGACACGAACATTTTCATCAAAATCGGTCAACCGGAAGTAGTAGTTTATTCGTATAATTTTTCAGTTTTTTGCGATTTTCTCAAAAACTGGTCCTACGATTTTTTTTTAAATCGCCTATTTTACTCAATTTTTTATTCTCTACAAGATAGGGTAGGCGTCATGTTTGCTGAAATTCTGGGTGAGGCTGTTTTCACGTTAAAACGTTGTTTTTTTAATATTACAGCTTTAATATGCATTTTAGCGCAAAACTTTATATAATAAAAGTTGTAGAGAATTAAAAATTCTACAACTTTTATTTCAAAAAATTTTTTGTATAACGCTTAGTTTAGCGGTAATTTGCGATTTTCTGTTTTTTTTCTCACGAAAATGTGTGAAAAATTGATTTTTTTAAGATTTCGGCCTTAGTATGCATTTTACGACAAAAGTGTATATAATTTAATTTATAGAAAATTAAAAGATCTACAACTTTTATTTAAAGCATTGTTCTCTACAGAGCCTAGTTTAGAGAGAAAGAGTGATTTTCCGTATTTCTAAGCCAAACTGAGGTTGATTTTCATTTTGCATCATTCACTCATGATTAAAATAAGGTTATGTTTTTGAGGTTAGTTTTTTGTTTATTTCTAATATTTTATTATTAATGTTAGGTTTATTGTTAATTATTTGCATTGGCAAGAGAAAGTTGTGTGAGTGTTTCACACCAGATTTTTGTTAAACTGTTTGTAAATAATTCGTACCAGCAAAAACTTAAACAATAGTAGTGGTTAGCGCACTAGCCTACCAATCAGAAGGTGCCCGGAAGGATTTAGAAATTATTAGTGCAAAACCCATTGCTTAATACCCAAGAGTAGTCGCTAATAACCAAAATTTTTATGTGACTTAAATAATTTAAAAAAAATTTATACCATCTTACCAAAACTCTGAAGTTTGAAGTATCCGTAACGTATTAAAATATCCTTTACAATTTCTTTTTAATTAATTGTTAAATTCCGGTAATTTTTTTATAATCGCAATACTTCTTTTGTAAAATTTAAATTCTAAAACTTCAGCCCTAAAAATCAGTGGATAGCAAAGCTACACTAATTTTTTTTAAATTTTCAAATTGTAGGTCTATAGCATTTAACTCGCTTAAAGACCGATTTTGGTGTTTTATCCACAACTTTTATAATTTTTTGTGGTGAACAAACGAACGATGCAACATGGAATTTTCCAATTTTAATGAGGTGCTTAAAGAAAATCACAAATTGCCGCTAAAGTTAGCGTTGGACATAAATATAGGTAGAATATATTTAGTTTCCTTAATTTTTTTTTTTTTTTTAATGTTTGCCGTAAGCTTTATAAGAAAACTTTAATATAGCTGTACTTTTGCAAGCCTGTCCTTTTATAAAAACAATGATTTTCTTAAGGTTTTTTCTCATATAAAAAACGCAGACATTTTTAATTGTCTTCAAGAATCGTTCAAAAAGTAATTTCGCCAGAAAATTATAATAGTTTTTTTTTTATTTATACAATAGGCGAAAATATTGCTAATGTAGGCCAACCAATAATTGGTGTAGTGTTTAAGGCTAACTGGCTTCTGTATTAGGAATTTTGGGTTCGATTCCCGCTCCAGGTGTGGCATTTTGACATTATTCATTTGTATCTATTATTCTCTACAGTTAATATTAGGTCTTAATATGTATAAAAGTCGGGTGTAATCTTTGAAACGTACTTTCAAACGTAATTTTGAGGCTACGTAGCTAATTCCAAAAGATCATTAAAGGTTTTAAAAGAAACCTTAATTTTTAAATTTTAGGTCAATCGGTCAAATAGTTTTTGCTCTAGAACGAATTACTTGCACAAAATATATAAACTATACAGATGTCATGCTTTTCAAAACAATTTTCTGGCTTCAAGAGGCCATGAAACTTTAGAGCCATAAATATACGTTGTAATCGACGTATAGAAAATACTACAGATAAGCGCGAGAGACAGTTTTTCATAACTCACAATATAACTTTGTAAACATTAAAAAGAAATATATGTAGAACGTTTATGACAAAGTAAGAGTTATAAAAGTAAGCCCCTATTAATTTTTTATACTGTAAGAATGGGCCGTAACATTTATGGCCAATAAAAAAATTGCCCCTCTTTAGCATGTTATACCCTATTCACAAAGTAGTACTGACTAACATCGGTCCACATATTATGTATTCAAAATGATACAGGTCTACATGAAAATATATTATAAACTTTTTCTCAAAGATCCTAGTCAGAGAATTGCATTTAATAAAACTGGTTTTTATAGGTTCTCCCGGATTAACAACAAAGAACACGGTGATTGGTTACATTCAGATATATGCATTTAATAGAACTGTTTAGATAGTTCTTTTCCAGTTTCACTACACACTTATATTTCTTAGGCATAACAATTTAAGAAGACTAGTAGAGATTTTTTATAAATACAGTTTTTGAAGGTATATAAAATTATTTTTATTGGTTTAACCCTACAGCCGGCAATAACATTTTTCTAGACCGGCAAAGAACTTCTAGTCACCGAACCGTAAAGAAATCATTAAAAATTTGCTATAAATCACAAACCTTATCATGTGACGTATCAAAATAACAAGAAAACTTAGAAAAATAGAATAAATGCATTACTGAAATTGTAATCTGTTAGTAACGGATGCTGAAACTATTTGAAATAATTTTTAGACAAATATTTTTCTGAAATTTCAGATAACACTACTGTTTAAAACTTTCTTATGCTCTATTTTCAAAATTCATTATATACGAATCGTTACTTTTAATGCTTATTTAAAAATAAAAGTAAAAATAAAACGAATCAATGTTCAAAATTGAAAAAAATATTACAAAAACACATCATGTAAACCAATAAATAACCAAATTCAGCTCTTGGACAGCGTGGTTTCAACAGAGAAACACAAGCAGAATATGCAACTAAAACTATTGTATTATACGTAAAAATTCATTTTATACATTTTTTTCTAAACTATGTACAAAACAGCAACGCTGTCTGTAGATGATATTAAAACTATAATGACAACAATGCAATGCTATGAAGCAAATACGATTTGAGACGTGACCAGTTCAAGAAGCAGTAACATCGTCTCAAAATCGACAATTGCCGGCTCTCAGGTTAAGGAAACTCCAATACCACTTTTCAACAATTTGAATCAAACAATATGAAAACCAGATGTTTCAAACTTATTTTTTTTACTTAGTTCATTTGTAATTTGTTAATAAAATAACAATTAACAAATTTGTCACTGAAAATTATTGTAAAATTATTTACGCGTGTAGGCTTGTTGGTGCTAACGTCACTGTAGCACTTACACCAGTTCCTTTGTAAAAAGTCTCTTGGCTATCTCTGTGGATAACCTACGGGTATTATGTCTCGTGAATTGGATTTGTGTGTATGTTTTAAATTTAATGTGAAATAAATTATAAAGTTTATGTTCATTTGTGTGCTGCTGGTAAAATTGTAAAGATATTATGTTACTGTACGTAATTCTGTATTTTCTAAATGCGTTTTGAATGTGACGGTTCAGCAGAACCTCGAAATTCCAAAATTTCTTATATAATAATCCCAAAAATCTAGAGCAGTCTTATGACTGTTTTGAACAGTATGTATGTATTTTATTCTTTGAAGATAATTTTGAGCGGCTGTCTAACAATCGTTTCAGTAAATAAAACCGCGTTTTGAATTTCTGTCGTGTTTTTTTAATGTACCCCACATCAGTCGTCTACCCATAACAGACAGGTAAAGTGCTAAATAACTTACACTCAATCTGTTCGTTGCAGGGGCAAAATAAATAGTTTTGTTTCTTATCACATGGTCACCCAATTAAATGGCTGAATTATTTAAGAACAGAAAAGGTAGAGGTGTAAAAGACACTAATTAGAGTTATCTCCTCTGAAAGTAATGAATTTCATTATACAGCCAGACGCTGTGGTGAATGAAGTGAAAGTGTCATTTGCAGATTGGAAAATAAATGTTTTTAGAGGGCTCGGCATGTTGATAAGCATACTTTTCCATTCAGTGAGGAAGGCATTTGTAAACCACCTCACTCCTCGTTTTACTTAGTAAAACCTCTACAGGTTCAAACCAGCCTTTTGGCTGATGACCTAAACAAACAAACAACATCAGTCGTCAGACAAGATATAAACCTCGGTATCATAGATAATTGCTGCGCAAAATATGAACGTTATTTATTATGACAGGTAGACAATCGTTTGTGAAGATAAATTATTATTGCATATTAATATGCCTGCAGTTTTTTAGAACGGTAGCTCCTCAGCATTGTAAAAAGTAATTTGCATTAATTTAGATAATACCTCTTTTCATTTCTGAAGCTCAAGTAGCCGAATCATAAATGTGTTTCCAGGTCAATTTCTAAGGAAATATATAGAATTTCTGCTGTGATTGGAAAGTTAGAGAATTTTAGTGACCAGTGATGAAATTGAAGAGGACTTTTTCATGATGCTATAGAGAAAATATTGCATTTATAAATTCTAATTACACACCTGTATATTTTTACTGTTGGGAGAGTGTAGCTACAGTAGTGTAAAAGAAAATATTAAGATCTTTAATTCAGCCGAAACTTTGTAACTTAATTTTCTAATAAAACTACAAACAAATTTTGGAATAATTTATGTAACCCAGAACTTTAATACATAAAATTTTTAATAAAATCAAATTTTCTCAAAAACACCAACAAAATTTTTATTAATTTTTAATTATATGTTATTTTTATTCATTTAGATTCAACACCAAAAAAAATGTTTCTACCAAAAATATTTTTATAAAATTTTTTTGTACAGGAATTACCGTTTCGATTCTTGGTCAGATCTCACATTTCTTCATCACTCATTTTCATTTACACCCTTCATCACATCTGCATCACATTAACATTCAAAACAGTTGATCATAAAACAACCAGTAACTTAAAATCAACGCTAAGTAAAATATTCAAAAACTGAACTTAAAAGTGGATATGAAACTCGATTATTCAAAAATACCCAACCTAATAAAAAACGAAAAATCGGTACTGTAATGGTGTTTAGTAGGTAATAAAATTGATTAAAAGCAGGAGTTTTGTTGTAACTTTCAGAAAGAGGATTGCAGATGAAAAGTTTAATTTTTTTTCAATATGGGTTTAAAATCTGTGCGTTGGGGTTTTAATTAAAGAAATAAAATATTAGATTTTTACAATAGAGAACGAAACCAAATTTAGAATACTAAAACCAAAATAATTGTTCTTTAAGATACACACATATCAATCAAATTTGCTAAAAATATCTTACATAAGATAATAGACCAGTAGAAATTCCAAGGAAAGAAACAACACTGTATGTGGAAAAGACGACCATAATTAGAACAAACTTTTCCATAAACAATTGTGCAGGGTGAATGGAGAACTGTTTAAAAAAAGTATTTTGATTAGACCTTATAAAGTAAGAAAAGTGTTTATAAAGTAAGAAAGAACTTTGAGAAGATTAGAGATAAATTGAAAATATATTAGACCTATTAAAGTATATATTACAGATTATTTAAAATTAGGAATTTTTATGGAAGTAAAATCAGGTTTACAGATGAACCGAAGAACGAATTAAAGTTTACAGAAAATATTTCTAAGAGTCTACTACAAACACTTTCAGAAATGCTTAACCTTCTTCAACGTGGTCTAAGATGCCGTAGAAAAATACACAAATCTTAACTGATTATAATCGGTACATACCTGTTCAGATTACGCCGATCGGTCAGTACGAGTAGCAGACTTTTCACAAGAAGAATATGACGGAACGCATTGCCGGTACAAGCGCCACGGCTACACTGACGTCGCGACGACACGTGGACGCCGACGCCGCTGCCGCGCAAGAACGTTGAAAATCTACCCCTACCCTAAAATCGGTGACGCGGTCGCTTTTGGTGGACAACTCCCTTACAACCATTTCAAATTCATAACTTCATCTTAATCTGTGTCCTTGTGTCGCGTGTCTTAACACCCTCCTACCTAACTGATTTGTCCAGAGGAAACTGGGTACATACATTTTATTCAGTCTTTACCACTCAACATTTTAAATAGATGTCAATAAATTTCACTAGCAATCATAAATTTTCTTTTGGTACTTCATCGTTTTTGATACACCAGTGACAAAATATTTTCAACTTTAAAATTAAACTTTTTTTTGACACTTTAAATTGAAATTTAGTATCTGTTATTATATTAATACAACAATTTCTAAATGTGAAGCTTGTTGTTTAGGTCATCAGCCGAAAGGCTGGTTTGAACCTGTAGAGGTTTTACCAAGTAAAACGGGGAGTGAGGTGGTTTACCATTGCCTTCCTCATTGAGTGGAAAAGTACGCTTAACAGCATGCCGGGCCCTCTGAAAAGCACATATTTTCCACTCTGCAAATGACACCTTCACTTCATTCACCACAGGGTCTGGCTGTATAAAAAAAATCATAACTTTTAGAGGAGATAACTCTGATTAGTGTCTTTTATACCTCTACCTCTTCTGTTCTTAAATGATTCAGTCATTTAATTGGTTGACCATGTGATAAGAAACAGAACTATTTATTTTAGCCCAGCAATGAACAGATTGAGTGTAAATAATTTGACACTCTACCTGTCTGTTATGGGCAGAAAATGTGAAGAATGTGAAGCTAATGTTCCAAAACTTGATTTACTTGAAGGAGCGTGCAGTCATCACCACAATTCTACAGTTGGCCAAGAAGATTTCTTGGCCAGAGGCGCTTCAAACGTCTGCGCTAAGCACCCGGTATCGCCCTAGTGTACATATTTTGTATGAGAGAGTTGTCATGTAATTCAAATTTGTCATGCATTGTCTTGTACAGTTGTTTCGCGACATCAATTACGTATGGGATGTGTAATTCTTTGTGCAACATTGAGTTCGTAGAATCTTGTTCTAAATCGCTTGTATATGTTTCGTGTGTGAAGGTTTAGCAGATCCCCAAAGTTGAACTCCATATGTCCACATTGGTCTTAGGTCTGTCTTGTAGATTGTTAATTTCTGTGACATGTTTAATTTAGAACGTCTATCGAGTAAGCGTTTCAGTTGATAGAAGTGTGTTTTGAGTTTGTGGCGTGTGTGTGTGTGTGTAACAAGTGCGTTCCATGTAAGTTTTTTGTCCAAGTGTAAGCCTAAATAGCGTGTTTGAGTAGTGTGATTATTAGAAAATTAATAAATTATACAGAAAATTAAATCTAAAAACATAATTTGTGTTATACAAGTACTAATACATTACTTAGATTGTCATAATTAAATTGGCTTTTTGAAAGAAGCGTAGTCCTTCCCACCCACGATGTTACTATGCTTCCCTCCGTAATAATACTTTTTTGTGGCCCCCTCATCTCCCGTTACAGTTATTCCGTTCCACTACGAAGAAATAATTATTTCACGTAGGGATACAGATGACCTAATACATTTTTTAATGCAAGTGGAGTAGGACAGTCTTGGAACTCCAATATACTATACTTGTCATAGTTTGTCATACCATTGACGGATTATTAAAATTAATCACCTGCTAACCCTTGGGGTCATCACAAAAGATTACGAATAACACAGGTACATTATTTTTTTACCTATTACAGTTCATCTGTTTTTGTTATTGATTTTACTATACAAGTAATTCATAATAAATAACACTTCACTATCCACATGAACTCATTACTTCTTTATTTCATCTAACTTAGTGATAAAAAAACACACAAATATGGGTCGAAGCAGTTTTTAGTTAAGTGAAAAATACTTTGTTAAATACTTAGTTCTTTTTTTAATTTAATTAGTAGAAAATTAAATTCTGAGAAAATTCATGTAAATAAAGTGCGTATAAAATAAATACCGATATTGAAATTCGACTTTTAATAATAACAAAACCAGACTAAATTGTAGTAAAATAATGAAATATTTTTTTCATTTGAATTTAAAAAAATAATAGCTATATTAAGCATTCATTTAAGAATTTTTTACTTGAGAAATTATTGCAAGTAAAACCTTAAAGAAAAACAGTTAATTTCCACCTTTAATTCGTGTGTTTATGTCAGATATCTTTAAAATTATGGGGGACACAGTTCTGTGACCGTTTACATTCAATATTTCTGGTTGAAAACTGTAAAATGCCTTTAAGTTTATCTCTTAATTAAAATTAAAAATTTCTGTATGGCTAATTTTTCCGGTGTAACTGAATTCTGGGCAAAATCATTTCCAAGCCTTAACTCACTAACAAAGTCGCGTTTCCGGACTTGTATTTACCCGTATTTTTTTCTTATTTTTAGCTACACAATAACTCTATAGCATTTGTGTTTACCTTTTATGCAGGGTGTTTCAAAACTACACGCAATCTCTTAGGTTCTCATTCTATAGCTAAAAATAAGGAAAAAAGTTCATATTAACATATACCTGAAAACGCTTAGTTAGCGAGTTACGGCTAGCGAAAGATTTCACCTAGAACTCTGTACCCTCGGTGAAGTAAGGCCGTATAAAAATGATAAACCTAGTTACAAAGATACAAATACTATTGTTTCTTATGTTTTTTAATCTGAAAAATTGAATAAAATTGGTTCCAGAGCTGTAAATGCAATACTTTTAGAGATATCTTCCATAAAACACAAGAACTGGTGCAATAAAATAAAACATTCTTGTGTTTAACGTAAGATTACTTCCATTAATGGTAAATAAAGGTGTATTTTTTCTTAAATAAATTTGTAGAAAATTCAATTCTAAAAATATTCATGTAAATTACTCAGGAAAAAAATTAATAATAGATATTGAAATTTCGCTTTATTTAAAATCAAAACAGACGCACATTTTTAACTGCATAAAATATTAACTAATAATATCAACTACATATTGAAAAATATGCGTCTGTTTTGATTTTAAATAAAGCGAAATTTCAATATCTATTATTCATTTTTTTTCTTGAGTAATTCACATGAATCTTTTCAGAATTAAATTTTCTACAAATTTATTTAAGAAAAAATACACCTTTATTTACCATTTATGGGAGTAATCTTACGTTAAACACAAGAAAGTTTTATTTCTTTGCACCAATTCTTGTGTTTTATGTAAGATATCTCTGAAAGTATTGTATTTACAGCTCTGGAACCAATTTTATTCAATTTTATCCAATTTTATTCAACTTAAGAAACATAAGAAACAATAGTATTTGTATCTTTGTAACTACGTTTAACATTTTTATACGGCCTTACTTCACCTAGGGTACAGAGTTCTAGGTGAAATTTTTCGCTAGCCGTAACTCGCTAACTAAGCGTTTTCAGGCATATGTTTATATGAACTCTTTTTCTTATTTTTAGCTATAGAATGAGATTGCAAGGGATTGCTGTATAGTTTTGAATCACCCTATAAACACCCTGTGTATCTTTGTAAACTATATCCACTAGGCCGCTCCACTCATGATATCAGTAATAAAAAAATAATTTATAATAACAAACTAATAGTAATAAACATATTCATAACACTGGTCCAATTAATAGTAATAGTATAAAAGAGATATTATAACAAGAGTGTATTTTTACAACTAACAGCCATGTCGATACCAGTCACGT
The DNA here is from genome assembly GCA_035578175.1 of Catonia carolina. Taxonomy (NCBI): domain Eukaryota; kingdom Metazoa; phylum Arthropoda; class Insecta; order Hemiptera; family Achilidae; genus Catonia; species Catonia carolina. The sequence goes on from JAQMRL010000001.1 coordinate 295,971,033, forward strand.
CATAATAACAAATAATGTACTAAGTACTACTATCCAAACAGAGTTTCTCTCAGCGTATTTAGCTGTCTGAATATTACTGACAGGTTAAATCAGCAATAAATTATGGGACAAGAAAGCACAGATAATCATGAAACATTATAGTTTTAAAAAGACGGTAAATCGAACAACTGTCTCAACAATTTTCAAGCAAAAATATTACAATCGACTCCCACTTATTTGGAATTGAAATATTTGAGAAAATAAAACTATTAATTTTTACTCTCTCATGCCAATATAAATATATAAGAAGGAAAGTGGTTTTCATGTCGGTTTTTTGAAATCGAGTTTTCACCGGATCTACACGTTTTCAGACCCCCTGAACCTAAAAAACATGTTTATAGCGATCGGTCTGTGTGTGTGTGTGTGTCTGTGTGTGTGTGTCTGTGTATGTGTGTGAGGGTGTGAACAGAATATCTCAAGAATGAAACATTGTACGAACTTGAAACTTGAAACTTAAGTTAAGTACTACTAGAGAACCCGACACGAACATTTTCATCGAAATCGGTCAACCGGAAGTAGTAGTATATTCGTGTAATTTTTCACTTATTTGCAATTTTCTCAAAAACTACTCCTACGATTTTTTTTAGAATCGCCTCATTTACTAAGTTTTTAAGTTCTACAAGTTAGGGTAGGCGCCATATCTGCTGAAATTCTTGGAAAGGTTGTTTTCACGTGACGAAATTGTTTTAAGATTGGGCCTTTAATATGCATAATAGCGCAAAAATGTATATAATAAAAGTTGTAGACAATTTAAAATCCTACAACTTTTATTTCAAACATTTTTTCTATAACACTTAGTTTAGCGGTAATTAGCAATTCTCTGTTTTTTTCTCATGAAAAACTGTGAAAAATCTATTTTTTAAGACTTCGGCCTTAGTATGCATTTTTACGACAAAAGTGTGTTTAGAATAAAAATTTATCAAAAATTAAAAGATTTACAATACTTTTGTTTAAAAAATTTTCTCTACACAGACACAGCCTAGTTTAATGTGAAAGAGTGAGTTTTCGTATTTTTAAGCCAAACTGAGGTTAATTTTCATTTTGCGTCTTTCACTTATGAGTAAAATTAGGTTGTTTTTCAGGTTAGTTTTTTTGTTTATTTCTAATGTTTTATTAGGTACTAATATTAGGTTATATTGTTAATTATTTGCATTGGCAAGAGAAAGTCGTGGGAGTGTTTCACACCAGATTTTTATGTTAAGTGGACTATTTTTGAATTATTATTGTTATCTAATTTTATTTATCATTTTATTTTTTTCATTATTTGAAATCTTCCAGCGTTACATTCTGGTAAGTTCTGTTCATTCCGGATAATTCTAAAGTTAATATTTTATTTATTCCTTTATGGGTCATGCTAGAAATTTGAAGAAATCTTAGAGTAAATAATATAAACAGCTAACCGCTTTGTCGGCTAGTTCCAGTAGAAACTCGGATGATGAATGAACTGAGTGCTGTAATGAATAATGTTAGTTTTGTTAACCAGTTTATGAATTGTAAAAAGTACGTTTAGAAAGCAGGTCTACTCATGGGAAACATTGTATACAACTGGTTATAGAGTGGATTATTAAGTGTAAATAACTTTTTTACTTTCTCTTGCCTATATGAATATATAGGAAGGAAAGTATTGTTTTCATGTCGATTTTTCGAAATCGAGTTTTCACCGGATCTATAAGTTTTCGGACCCCTTGAACCCAAAAAACATGTTTTTAGTGATTGGTCTGTCTGTGTGTGTGTGTGTGTGTGTGTGTGTGTGTGCGCGCGCGCGCGTGTATATGTGTGTGTGTGCGTGAACAGAATATCTCAAGAACGGAACATCGTACGAACTTGAAACTTGAAACTTACATACCACTACCGGACCCACACGAACATTTTCATCAAAATCGGTCAACCGGAAGTAGTAGTTTATTCGTGTCATTTTTCACTTTTTTGCAATTTTCTCAAAAACTATTCCTACGATTTTTTTTAAATCGCCTGGTTTACTCAATTTTTTATTCTCTACAAGATAGGGTAGGCGTCATGTTTGCTGAAATTCTGGGTGAGGCTGTTTTCACATAAAAACATAGTTTTTTTAAGATTACGGCTTTAATATATAATTTAGCGCAAAAATTTGTATGATAAAAGTTGTAGAGAATTTAAAATTCTACAACTTTTATTTGTAACACTTTTTTTGTATAGAGCTTAGTTTAGCAGTAATTAGCGATTTTCTGATTTTTTCTCACGAAAACGTGTAAAAAATCGATTTTTTAAAGATTTCGGCCTTAGTATTCATTTTATGACAAAAGTGTTTATAATCAAATTTATAGAAAATTAAAAGATCTACAACTTTTATTTAGAGTATTTTTCTCTACAGAGAGTAGTTTAGTGTAAAAGAGTGATTTTCCGTATTTTTAAAGCAAATTGAGATCGATTTTCATTTTGCGTCTTTCATATATGATTAAAATTAGGTTATGTTTTTGAGGTCAGTGTTTTGTTTATTTCTAATATTTTATTAATAATGTTAGGTTTATTGTTAATTATTTGCACTGGCAAGAGAAAGTTGTGTGAGTGCTTCACACCAAATTTTTTATTGTTAGTTTAGTTTATTTTAAGCTTTCAGTTTATATTAATTTTTATCATTGTCATTATGCAATTGTATTGTTATTTAGAGTTTAAAAATTCATTGTAGTCTATAGTTACGTTAATAAATATTTTTGTTATAAGTCTAAAAGAGTTTGTCTAACGGTTATTATAACAATATTTAGGAAGAACCTGGATTAAACGTTAGAGTATGTTCTGTACGTTAGCTATAGAAGTATCATCGGATGGCAGAAATTACGAGTAGCGTCTCAAAAAGCTTCTCTGTTGGGACAAGCAGATTAATATGGTACTGAAAAAAATTCAGTGAGTAGTACTTCGTTCTTTTCTTCTTCTTCAGGAGTCTTGTTCTCGAAGAACATTGGGTACTATCAAGGCCACTTGCCCGGCGGGCGTAAAGAGTAACCAAACTCATACCATACCAGTTACGAAGATTCCCCAACCATGACGTATGATATACATATACATGATACTTATCTTTCCCTGCATACTCTGCAGTATTATATATTTCTCGCCTCTGATCACGTGACGAAAGTACTCCAACTTTTGACGGTTCACATTACTCCGTCGCTGAACCAAAATGAGATAGAAAAGCCTTTATGACTTGTTTGATTTGAGAAAGAATGAGGCCTTCGAGTTGAGAATTTACAAGAAAAGCTAAAAAATATGGTGAAGGGATAGATTAAACAACTTATAGAAAAAATGGAAATTGTTATTACTGGAAAGCGTAAGAAACTGGAGTACTTCGATCGTATGAAGAGAGGTGGAAAATACATAAAACTGGAAGACATTATGCAAGGCAAAATAGAGGATTATTGTGATCGATATCGCCATAGGACTAATGGTTGAAGAATCTTTGGTATGATGTGAGATCTATTATTTTTCTTTGATGAGCCATCGACAAACCCTAATTACCAGAAATCTCGGCTCGATTAATCTCAGGGGTTACCTGAAGAACAAAGGTACGTCTTCCTGTACCATTCCTTCATCCGGACGAAAACAATTTACACCATGATTAATGTAAATGTTTATTAACCTTCAGGCAACATTCGGATTAACAATGCTAGGAAGATCTTAAAAATACATTTAGCATTGTTTAAAAAACCCCTTTTTGATAACTCTCTTGTAATGGCTCTACGCCATGGCAACCTTCAGATTAGGGTGTTTGGATCGAGTTTTTTAACCCTGGCATTAAAGTAAAATTAATATGAAACAATATACTGTAGGGTCAATGGTCCTACTGAAAATAAATGTTTGTATATGTGAAAATATGTGCGGTGGGGTGAAAAAAGTTGGAGGTAGACAGGTAATTTAAACAAATAAAATGAACGATTTGTTTCTAGCATCTGTCAACAGAATTGAATAAAGAATTGGGGAGGGGGGGTCTTATGATAGCCGGCCCGTAACAAAACAACACGACCAGAAGCCGTTCTATTCAATTGTTCTAGTACTTTATTTGTCTTTAAACGATTCAAAACTAAAATTTCGTTTCGTTTTTCAAAGCAACTTTAATTTATTTTTAGATAACTGAAAGAGGAGAAAACAAAAGCCGTGCCACTGCTTCACTCTTCTCCCGTAGCACTACCCGAGCTCATCCAATTAATTTACTTCTGCACATCCCTAAAAACCTCACCTTCGCCATCCTCTTCTCTCAATCCAACCCTCCTACTTTGCGTAATACTATCCAGGCCATTTCTCCGAGTACGTTAACTCTTTCCCCTTTTGTGAAAAGCTTAGAAAAATGTAAGCGCTATATTTTTTCTTTTAAATCTACCGTACACCATTGTTTCTTTTTTGTTTTTATTTTAATTACTATTTTGTATACTTATTACTTTATTATTATTTTGAATAATTTAAAATAGTTCATTAAAACAAAAAATTATTATTATTTTATTATTAGGAAGAAAGACATTCCCCAGTGAAATGAAAAGCAGCGCTAAAGCACCGAATAAGAAATTCAGTAGAACATTTTTTTTTTTTATATATCCCTAATTTGTGTACGTTGCAATCTGTTCAGTTCAGAACAATAAGCAACCCCATGAACCCAAAGAGATGAGGATGATGTGTATGACGTGTAAATGAGGTGCAGTCTTGTACAGACCCAGGCCGACCATTCCTGAGAAAGTATGGTTAATTGAAACCCAACCATCAAAGTACACCGGTAACCACTGTCTAGTATTCAAATCCGTATAAAAGTAACTACCTTTACTAGGATTCGAACCAGGAACCTTCGTCTCCCAAAAAAAAACATTTAAATGTATATTTTTTTTATTTAAATAGTGTTATACAGGGTAGGATATGCTGCAAGACCTTTATACTAGACTAAAGGAACAAAATTTTTGAATGTCAAGTTTGTTCCAGGAAAGGCAAGTCTTGCGTCAAACAAAAATTTTACACTTTAATGTAATAAAACTAATTTGTGTAATATTTTAATACAACTAGTAGTTATTGTGATAGTTTTGTTAAATTTTCGGGTCATTTGAGTAAGGAGTCACCCAGCGGCAGCCTCTAACGATGATTCACAAAATAATTAAAGATGGCCTCCACTCACCCCTTACAGCCATCCCAACCTCCATGAAAGTGACTAACAGGGAAGCGGGGACGACCTGCATGAGTTGAAGAAGTGAAGCAACAGATAGAAATCCTTGAAACGCTGCACTTACCTATCGGGACGTAAATCCAGGGGACGTCAAAAGAAAAGAACACTAGCTAACTACATATGCCTATAAGCTTATAAGTAAATTTGTGCAGGGATTAGCAATGATATCAAACCTGCAGTGTGGAAAGATAACAATGGGAAAGAATACAAACATTAACAATAAGAAAAATAACCACGCTAATAGCCAAGAAAAAAAACCAATTATCAAAACAGGAGTCCTATATGACTTAATAACGCTGGTAAGCTACTCTATTCACCTACCAACCTGTCATATGGCTGTCCCAACTGGATCAACCCATCCAACATAATACAATTTTCCTCTTGAACGTTGATATTATATTCTTGTTGAACATATCAACCCCGCAACCGTCAACAACATTCATAATTTTAACACAACTTGCCAGGAGAGATATCCGAGTCTTTACCTTGTAGTCCAAAAACCTGTGCTCTCAGGAGTTCACATATGGTACCCTGTACGCTACATGCGCAATATTGACACTAATAGCTCCATGCATTACCTTGAATAAAAACATGGCATCTGCTATATCCCGCCTCCCATCCAACGTCATTATACCCAGTTGGGTACACTCCTCTTCGTACTGATCACCCGCCTCACACAGGCCTCGCTGGCGCAAGTGATGCAGCAACCTCCTCTGCACGGCTTCAATACGCTGGTCGTTGTATCCTCTGTCGTAGTTCCAAACAACTGAACAATACTCTAACACCGACCTGACATACTTGATAAAGCCTATGTCAGGTGGGTGATAATAATAAAAATAATAATAATAATAATACAACTTTACTTACTTTCTTATCTTTACCAAAATTCTTTCAACCAAACTACACTCGTTCTAAAAGCTACAATGCATTTAATAAGAGCTTTATTTAATACATTTACAATATAAGAGGTGGAGTAAAATTGATGTGGCTGAAGGTCACGTCTAGGATAAGTGTTCTCTTCTATTATCTAGTAACTTAGTACAAAAGAGATTTAAAAACAAGCCTTAAAACCATGACTTATGGCTATCAACCAAGACTATAACCAGGCTTATTTCTAAAATTATTTAATTTCTAAAAGTCAAAAAATCGAATTAACTAAACAAAATGTCTTTAGTCTATTGAATGTTTTGCAATGTGGTATTTTAGATGATTGAGTGTGGTTCGTAAGTATATGAACATAATCGAAGAAAGAAAGACCACCTAAATTGGTAATTATACAAAGGTGATACGTACGAGATTTATAAATTTATCAAAGGAAAAATTAAGAGGAGGTGCAAACCTGGTTGAAGGAAATGCTCATGGTGTAAGAATTTTAGTTCCTGGACAATCAGTAGTACGCACCTACTTTAAAGAGTGGTTGACGTTCACGAAGGATTTACTAGAATTGCAGCCAATCTTCACTGAAGAAATTGGCACTCAAAGAAGACGAAGGTCAAACATGTAGCAGGTGAGGAGCGGACAGTGTTTGAATTTGTAGGTTTGTGTAATAGTATTAATATTTTGCTTTGAAAAAAAATATATATAGTTTTTATTATTGTTTCGTGTACCATTTTGATGTCAAGGTTTCTGTATAGGCCTATGTTGTTTTACTGATGTGTGTTGGATGCGACAACGTTTGTTTTTGAATGTTTAAACGTTAGATTTTTCGTTGTTCCCTGTTTTTCTGTTTCCTTGATCACTGATGGTCCAAATATGACAAATGGGTAACTCATAAAATTTTAGGGATAAGAAGAGAAAACGTATGGTAAAAAAAGCAAAATAGATGTTTTAGTCACGTGTTAACTGATTGTCAAATAGAACGTGAACTTAAAACATTACTAAAACAACGTTGTTTTGTTTATGAATTACTGAAAGAATAGGTTACAGTTCAAAGAACGATAAACACTACTCAACATTTTAAAGAAATTTGAGTAAACTTCAAAACAGCAGACCTTTAACCATTAATGCTTAACCGTTGAGTAGATAAATATTAATCTGTTAAAAAAAATTTCTTAAACGACATTCCAAGGTGATTGAAATTAAAACTGTACTCACTCAGAGCTACAAATTCTTTTTAATTATATTTGTAGTGGTTTCTGCAAAAAAAGGAAAGTGAATTTATCTGGGAACAACTGTTCAGACAAACCCGCTCCGTTTAAGCAAACAACGCAACCAAAGTCTTTATTTTTATTGGAGACCTGGTAATCGTTTTTCAGGAACAAAAACCAGCAATAAAAACATAATAAGTTGCGGATATTATATTATCTATTAGTACCCTTTACATACCGGTTGTCTAAAATGTATGCAAACTCCTGAATTTTATTATCGATATTTGTAATACCGGAATACTGTGATGCCGGAACAGACCACTGAGTCTAAACCTTGACGGATGATGATGATCATGGTGATGAACAAGTGAAATTCAAAGGTGAAAACAAAAATAAATATTTTACTTCTTTTCTGAGATATTTAGGAATTTCGAACAGCCGGTATAATTCTGTTGCTTCACGTGTCTTGCATTTTTTCAAAAACATGACAGGATAAATAGAAGAACCAAAGGGTGAACAAATATGATAATTTTGTTTACTTTCCCTTGACTTATATGAATAAGTAGGGAAGGAAAGTATTGTCTGGATGCTGATTTTTCAAAATCGAGTTGTCACCGAAAATAAATGTTTTTAGGCATTTTGAACCTAAAAACATGTTGTTTTGTTTTAGTGATTGGTCTGTGTGTGAGTGTGTGTGTGTGAACAAAATATCACAAAAACGCAAAAGGTTGAAACTTGGAATTTAAGTTAGGTACTACAAGGGGATCTGACACCAACATTTTCATCAAAATTGTCAACCGTATGCACAAAATCATTCGTGCAATTTTTCACTTTTTTGCCGACTTTTACAAATATTGCCTCATTCATTAAATATTTTATGCTATACAAGATAGGGTAAGCGCCATGTCTTCTGAAATTCTTGAAGGATATGCACTCGTAGTAAGAATTCTTTTTAAGATTGTAACCTTAATATGGATTTTAGGGCTAAAGTATGTATAATTAAAGTTTTAGAAAATTAAAAACCCTACAACCTTGCTTTTACAATGCTTAGTTAGCGTCAATTAACGATTTACTGTATTTTCCTCATCAAAATCGGTAATGAAATTAAAAAATCTACAACGTTTATTCCAAGAATACATTTCTACAGAGCCTCCTAATTTATCGTCAGTTTAAGGATTTTCCGTATTTTTAATTCGTACAGAAGGTAATTATCATTTAGTCATTTACTTATGATTAAAATACGTAGATAATGTTTTCCATTTTACATTGTTTACTAATGATTAAACATAAGTTATATGATTCATTATTAACATTGGCAAGAGAAAGTCGTGTATTTCACACCAGATTTTTAAATGAAATGGATGTTCCTATACACAGATAACTGAATGCACCGAAAAGACTACACTGTTGGTTTACTTATCAATGACGTGACTAATCAGTGTGGCACCATCCTGTTAATGAAAAAGAGAGCATCTGGTTATGGGTTAAAGATATAAATTATTTGAAAATGAGAAAGATTTTGTTTTTTAAAGAAAATCATTGTTTTATGATAACCTCTTGAAAAATATTGCGAGGTTTTACAATAAAGTTTTATCAAAATTATTCCCACAGGATTTACTTAAAACAAAAACAAAACAAGAGAAAAAAATGAATTTATTATTTTTGCTCTTTTATTGGAAAGAAGTGGAAAAGAAATAAAACGGTGAGTAAGAAATAATAATTATGGAAGAAGAAAAGAAAAAAGTAGGCGTGAATCGGTTGCCAAGAATATGGAAATTAAGCAGAAGCAGAACCGACTCCATCCACCGGCACTGCGTTGTAAGTTTTGTAGTACCAGGAATAAAACATGATATTAAAAATAACCCCCAGAGGCATATTCATCTCTCTGGAAACAATTTGCTTTCGTAAAGGAGAAAAGAAGAGGGTCTATTATTGCCATGACTTTCATTAAACAGAAAAGCAAACGGTATAAACGCAACTAAAGAGTTGAATACTTACGGCTGGTGGGAGAAGAATGATTGCGGAACGAGTGCAGTACACAACTTGTTGCCTGTCACTGAATCTTTAAAACGCAACTTAATTTGCCCATTCATGCTCAGTTACCACCCACAAAACAACAAAAAACATAAAAATAATAACCGAAGTTTAATCCGAATTTCATCGTTTACTATGGGCATAAAGACTATAAGCGTTTCAAAATATTTTATAACAAGTATTCATTCTCACTTATAATTAAATTTTCTTAAATAGAGAAAAAATTAATTTAAAAATAAAAAATAAAATGAAAGACGGAAAATGCCTAAAAATTAAACTCCGTATACCTTCTTACTTTTTGTTTTAGATTATGGTGTATAGTTTCACATATTCCTCAAATCTCTTTGATAAGGTTTGGTGGTGGAACGTATAGCAGCTTACTGTCCATAAATAAAAAGTTGAATTCCACTCACTTTAGAAGTTCTGAGACTTACCAGCTGATACCAACGGCTTTTCGATGAGTGGTGAGCTGCCGAAGATCTTGAAGTGGATTGTATTTGCGCGATTAGTTTCTGGAGTGTTTCCTGCGCGTTAAATCACTGCGGCGCGTGAATTAATATCAATCTGTGTAGCGAAATATTATTATTTTTGCATTTTTAAAGTATAGCGTTAGTGATCGTGGACCAGATAGAAAAAACAAGATAGCGTTTATACGCGTATCTAGTTAGCGGGCAACTGTCCAGTTGAGATTAAAACTTGTTAGTAAGTGCAGGTAGAAAAAGATCTTCATTGGTTGAGATAGATAAATGATATCTTACAATTGCACACAAATGAACTTATGAATTGAATAAAACTAAACATAAAATTTATATAATCCCAAACACTGTTTATGTTAATACTATATGATTTTCTAATCGGTTAACGTGCAACCCCAATAATTGAATGCAGTTATTTGATCCAACAAAAAATTTCTTAACCCTAGAGCCGGCAATCGTCGATTTTGAGACGATGTTACCGCTTCTTGAACCGGTCGCGTCGCAAAATCGGATTCGCTTCATAACATTTCAATGTCGTCGTTTTAATTTTAATTTCATCTACAGACAGCGTTGGTGTTTTGTGCAGTAGTTTAGTAATGTGTAAAGTAATTTTTTACGTATAATACAATAGTTTTAGTTGCATATTCTGTTTGTGTTTCTCTGTTGAGAAACCACGCTGTCCTAGAGGTGAATTTGGTTATTTTTTGGTTTTACATGATGTGTTTTTGTATATGTTTTCTTCAGTTTTAAACATACATTCGTTTTTTTGGTTTTATTTTGAAATAAACACTAAATGTAACGATTCGTTTAGAATAAATTTTAAAAGTAAACAAAAAAAATTAAGAAATTAAGAAAGTTTTAAACAGTAGTGTCATCTAAAATTTTAGAAAAATATTTGTGTAAAAATTATTTTCAAATAGTTTTAGCATCCTTACTGTCAGATTAATATTTAAGTATTGTGTTTATTCTATTTTCCTAAGTTTTGTTGTTATTTTGATGTCACGTGACAAAGTTTTTGATTTATAGCAAATTTTTAATGATTTCTTTACGTTTCGGTGACTAGAATTCTCTGCCGGTCTAGAAAAATGTTATTGCCGGCTGTAGGGTTAAGTTAGATATTTAATTATTATTATAAAAATTATAATTAATTATTATTAAAACATTCATTTCTTCTGAAAAATTACGCATAATAACAGTTAAACAAGACGAAAATATGAGTGAAATTAAATTACACACAACTAGTGCAGGTTTGTAAATATATTTGCAAGGCAAGGGTTGAAGTGCGGATGGATCAACACAGCTGATCTCATCGCACCAGTTCTAATACAAGTTACATGCTCATAATAGTTTTAATGAATTTACGTACGAAGGTCTAATTGTGTTCATTGAAGGATAATCACGTCTGTTAATACAGTACACGTATGGATGAGTTGCTACAACAAAATTTTCCACCGGTGAAGAAATTATTTATTCCATGGAATATGGAATCACCCTCAGTCTAACAACTCAACTTCATCGTCGTACAATTGGCTACGTTTCAACCCAAGTAACTACTCACACTAATCAAACGACGTTCTCTAATTTTCAAACAGTTTACCAATCCATGTAGGCATGTAAGTACAGGCATATAGGGGAAACTAACAACTCAACTGTAAAATCATATATCTCAATTATTAAATATCATAGTTAATGAACGAATACGATACGTTGATCTTCTTCATATACGTTTCATTATTTTATTAATTAATTATATACTTTATTTGATTTCACCCTTAAAATTTCTTAAAAGCAACAAAAATTATTCAACCCTTAAACTAAAAAACAAACATTATTATACTTTCATAAGAGTGTATCTTTAAGCATTAATATTACCTTTATTTACCCTCGCATTCCACGAGGGATGGAAAATGTTACCCCCCTCCTGAAAGGGAAGGTTAATTATGTGAAAAAAAAGATAAAGTTATAAACATACTCAATGTCAAGCAAAATACTAAACATATCGAGGAAAAATTGCCTACACACTACGAAGAATAATAAAATTGTTTTTAAAAACGTAAATTAAAAATAATCAAGCTCATGTACTATACTACAGTGATTAAATCATGCATGCTTACGTAAATTAAAATATGCAAATAATTGGACAGCCTGGGAGAATATAAAATAAGCTAAAATTTGACTAGGTAATTGTTCGAAATTGGGAGGAGAACAGAATTTTTCCAGAAAAAAGAAAAATTCATGGAGATTAAGTATAAGTTGATGAAAATTTGATGAATTTTTATAGAGAATGAATGACACAAAAGAATTAAATTGAAGTTTATTTCAAGTGGTTTCAAGAGAGGTAGGAAAATATTTCAATAAAACTAGGAACAAAATGTAGGACCTATTAAAGAATGGATTATAGATTTTTGAATTGGACTTTAATGATGAACGTTAGCAGAACAGTGGATGGTCTGAAAATAGGAAGGCAAGCTGAAAAACACTTCTCAGAATCTCGAGTAACTTAGTGTGAAAATTATCTTAGTTGTGTTTACAGTTAAATGGCAGTATATATTGTTATAATGAAGTGGTGCAAAATGAAATCAACTGTTCATAAACAGCTGACTGATTAATTATAAAAACGAAGCATTTGATTGTTGGAGCGCCGCCGCGGTTTGAATGGCTGACGTGGTTTTTCCTACGTTGTGTACGTTGCAATCTGTTCAATTTAGAACAATAAGCAACCCCATGACCCAAAGAGATGAGGATTATGTGTATGGCGTGTAAATGAAGTGTAGTCTTGTACAGACACAGGCCAATCATTCCTGAGAGAGTATGGTTAATGGCTGCCGTGTTAGTGGTTTAAATTATAGGGGGTTCTTTGTTACGGTGAAGTTTGTTATTTTGTCATATGACATTGTATTTAATGATTAATTTGGTAACGGAAATTGTTTATTTTATTTTATTGTTGATAAATTACATGAATTGTGTAATTAAATGTTTAATAACTTATTTTCATGAACTCCTTATTTTCATTGTTGTCACTTTTATTGGTTAGGTTTTTTTGTCTTAAAGGTTAATAATTTTGTTCAATAAATATACATGAATTAATTAAATTAAAGTTTGCAATTTTACTTTACTATAACGAGTTGTAACAATATAATATAATATATTTCTTTTATCCCTAATGTGTTTACGTTCCAATCTGTTCAATTTAAGAACAATAAGCAATCCCATGACCCAATGAGATGAAGATGATGTGAATGACAGGTAAATAAGGTGTAAAATGATGTCTTGAACATTTTTATTGAGACTGTTCATTCCTGAAAGAGTATAACGACTGTTACGAACCAGAATCTCGTAAGTGACAAAATACATACGAGTTTCTATCAGATGACTTTGGTTGAAAATAAATTGCAGTTTCTGTACGTGCTGCTACATATTGGTGAAATGAAGTTTTTTATCATACGAGGTTACGCAGGACGATGAAACAGATTACAAACTATACGTTTCCGCAAAAAACGTAATTTCGGAAAAATGTCACTTAGGAAGTTCTAGTTCTTGACAGTCAATACCAACTCTTGAACCCCACCACCAAAATATAACGGTAACCACAAACTAGGCTATAAAATGGAATTATAGAATTATTACTCCAGGCGTACACGGCTAAATAGAGGATATTGTAACTTTTTAATTCACATTTATTGGCTTTTTAACCTCTACGGAAAAGAATGGTAATAAACATATTAATTTAATGACGATTCTCATTTAAAAAATTCTTTACGAAAACCTTCTAAAATTATTTTTTTATTGTTAAACTTATTGTAAACAAAACTTGGTCATAAGAAAAGCTAAATGTAGTACATTGTCATGTGAAATGCCAGAACCAACTCGACTTTTTTTGGTTTATTTAAAAACGGATCAACAACTATATTCGTTATTAGCGACTACTTTAGGTTTAGAAACGGGAGGTCTGAACGAGTAAAATTTTTGCAGATCGTAGCCGGTAATCGAACCCGGGACCTGCGCTTTCTAGCGTAGCACGCTATACTATTGGCTATGGAGGCGGTCAATAATATTTTAATAAAACAATTTAAAAAACGATCATAGTAATACGTAACACCAATTATTTGAAAATTACTTTGATCCACCTGGGTGGTGCAGCGGTAAATTACTAGACTAGTATGCAGTAAAATTTTAGGGATCTATTTTACAGATTACAGACTGGGGTTTTTAATGCGTTTAAAACCATCTATATCCTTTCTTAACATTCTTTAGCCACTAACGACCGAATAAGTTTATAAGTTGCAACTTTTTTTTATTTGCGTATGCTTAAATTCTTCAAGTGATGAATCCAACATTCTATCTAAATGGCAGAGAGGATTCCGATTCTGGGGAGCTTTCTTTAATGTGTACGAACAAGGCAGAGCATTCTGGAAACCCCTTAAAAATAACAGAATTAAGAACAGTGATATAAACTATTTAAAGAGTGACCACTTTCATGGTTTGTAGTTAGAGTACTAGATTGTTATGAATACTATTAACCGTAAGATCATGATTTCAATTCTCGGCTAGTATCTGAAAATATTACATATTGAAACCTTTCTATTATGTACGATAACCGATAGTAGTCACTAATAACCAAAGCACTTGATATGTTTCTAAACGAAGCAAAAAAATGAAAACATACAGTTTTTAAGAGGAAAATGTTACGGAAATCAACATACCGAAGTGGAGTGATGAAGAAGGCCAGACTTTTCAGAATTAATGAAGTAAAAAATATGGCGAAAAAGGAAGCACAAGCTCCAAAATAGAAATTCGTGAAAGAAAATTAAAGAAGTAACACACCTTCGTTGTCGTAATTTTAACTCGATTGTAACGAAAAAATATGAAGGGTAAAAGTGAAATATGAACGATATAATGTTATCTACCTAGATTCTACTAAGTATTATAAAATGTTCCGTTGCTTGTAAAGTCTATTTTAGCTAAGTATATCTATTCTGTCTACTTTAGCTCGTAAAGTAAGTTTATTTTATAAAGAAATATGTTATAAATTTTGCATTAATAAAGTTTGTTGTTAACGAAAGCAAAGAGTAGGATTTGTAAGCGAGATTACTTGTTGAGCGGGAGTGGCCTTGGGTGTTAGTAGCCATTAAACAACACAATGCAAATTAGATACATGTATAACGTTCTACAGTTAACCAAAACAAAGCTAAATGTTTACCCAAGGCTTTCCTCATTTCTCTTTCCTCTTTCCTGGGTGCTTACTTTAAAATTCCAATGAGGTGGTGAGTAGCAAGGAGAGGTGGAAAGGAGGAGATGTGCTCCAGTTGCACGAAGAGGAACAGGCTGAAGGAGAAGTGTTGTTGCTGTTATTTAAAATTCAACCATCGTCTTGTTCTCGTTGTGCAACTTAATTCAAACTGTTCTTGAAACGGGCCACAATCAAGGCAAAGACATCACCAGATTCTTTGTTCGTCTCTCGAGTTTATTCGTTACTGTAAACACCAGATTGAATAAATGATAAAAAATCACAATAAATATTTAACAGATATTCTAACACTAAATCTCGTTCATTTTGTTCTACTCTGGAAATTTTAGAATTCTTGTCTTTAGTTTAAAGATCCCTGGTATAAAACCTAATAAAACCCGTACACTTAATCAATTGAGAAAAATCGAATGACTGTTCAAACTAGGCAGAATTATTGGGTTCTAAAAGTAATACTTTACGAGTTATGTAACAAAACTATATACCCTCTAGGGTACCAAAGCTCGAGACGCATTCTGTCAATAGGATGTCATTTAATAAAGCACAAGATCCTCTTAGAAAAGAAGTATGTCAGAAAATAGAATAATATTGATGCAGAAAAGCAACAAACGAACTATGTTTTAGATATATACACAAAGTTAAGAATTTTGCGTTGCTACATATTATTCTTTCTGTAATTTAATGGTTTAGAATCGTGAACCCTGAAAGCAGTGTAGTGATAGGACCGTTTTAAAAATTAGGAGATTTGTATACGGAGGAAGTAAATAGAGGAGTTAAGAAATACTTAACTAAAAACTAGAAAACTCGAATACTTAAGGCACAATATGTGAAATGAGAAAATATACAAAACTATTGAAGTTAATATTACAAAGTAAGGAACTCAGGAAAAGTGGAAGAAATAAGTAGAATCTCATGGCTAAATAGTATTTAAAATTAATAGAGTATTTAATGATAACGGGAAATGTGCTATAGAATACTTGTACACTGGAGGAGGTAAACTGAGAGGGAAGGATGTGAAATCACCTATCTCTCTCCTGATATTATCCCAAATTAAGTATTATGCCAGTTTATACGTTTTACCGGCACTAGCAATAAAAACTACATTAGTAAATATAGAACTATTTATGAAAAATAAACTGGTACTAAAACGCACAATGTTAATAATAAAACTATTAAATATTTATAAATGTAGAAAAATTAAAGTAATTGAAAGACACTATTTCATATACAGACTGACTAATGTTTTCACATATTACGATAGTGCACGACGCTTACTGACTGGCTTCCGATTCCAATCTGATGATTTTTTTTTTAATTACCACCCATCCGTTTTAAACTAAAACCTTCAATACTCAAATGAAGTTACACATTAAAAGCCTAATCACGACTGTACAATGAAATATTGATGACTTTAGTAGGAAAAGGGAGAAATAAGACCTATAAATAACCGAATATGTGTGTTGCAAGAAAAGACGAATAGAATTCTTTTCTTAAACAAATGTAGGCCTACGATCTCTTTGATTTTTTGAAAAAATTATATAACTTTCTATATAAAAATCTTATTTGACGGTAATTTTTGTATATCTGTCACATAAAAAATTTTAAAAGATTTTGGGAAAAGGTAAATGTATAGGATGTCTTTTTGTAGAGCGGTACTGTACGATACCTGCAAACCTGACTGCACAGTATAAAATATTGTGTACATTAAATAGTATTCGATTGAACAAATATATAGAATAACAGCTATCCTTACTCTAAAAAAATCTGGTGTGAAACACTCACACAACTTTCTCTTGCCAATGAAAATAATTAACAATAAACCTAACATTAATAATAAAATATTAGAAATAAACAAAAAACTAACCTCAAAAACATAACCTTATTTTAATCATGAGTGAATGATGCAAAATGAAAATCAACCTCAGTTTGGCTTAGAAATACGGAAAATCACTCTTTCTCTCTAAACTAGGCTCTGTAGAGAAAAATGCTTTAAATAAAAGTTGTAGATCTTTTAATTTTCTATAAATTAAATTATATACACTTTTGTCGTAAAATGCATACTAAGGCCGAAATCTTAAAAACATCAATTTTTCACACATTTTCGTGAGAAAAAAACAGAAAATCGCAAATTACCGCTAAACTAAGCGTTGTACAAAAAATTGTTTGAAATAAAAGTTGTAGAATTTTTAATTTTCTACAACTTTTATTATATAAAGTTTTGCGCTAAAATGCATATTAAAGCTGTAATCTTAAGAAAACAACGTTTTTACGTGAAAACAGCCTCACCCAGAATTTTAGCAAACATGACGCCTACCCTATCTTGTAGAGAATAAAAAATTGAGTAAACCAGGCGATTTTAAAAAAAATCGTAGGACCAGTTTTTGAGAAAATCGCAAAAAAGTGAAAAATTACACGAATAAACTACCACTTCCGGTTGACCGATTTTGATGAAAATGTTCGTGTCGAGTCCGGTAGTGGTACGTAACTTAAGTTTCAAGTTCGTACGATGTTCCGTTCTTGAGATATTCTGTTCACACACACACACACACACACACACACACGCGCGCGCGCGCGCGTACGCACGCACGCGCGCGCGCGCACACACACACACACACACACACACACACAGACGAATCGCTAAAAACATGTTTTTTGGGTTCAGGGGGTCTGAAAACGTATAGATCCGGTGAAAACTCGATTTCGAAAAATTGACATGAAAACAATACTTTCCTTCCTATATATTCATATAGGCAAGAGAAAGTAAAAAATAGAATAAAATATACGATCATCTTGTCAATCACAAAACGTTTTCCAAAACTTAAGAGTTACGTAATACTATTTATAATTAAAGTTACTTATGAAGTTCTAAGTTTTTCAACTATGAAAGGATCTTTAAAATCAGTTTAGTAGTTCATGATATTGCTTCATACAAATAACTGTTGCTTTTTTAAAAATAAGTGTAGATACAGGTGTTCAGAACAGCATTAATTGGAAAAATAAAAGCTAATTTATGGTTCCAAACTTCGATGCATAGAAACTACAAGAAGAAACTACAGAAGAAATTTAAAATCACTAAATAATGGATCGGAGAGGTTTTATGAGTAGTTTAATGACAACGTGTAACAGACTGAAATTAATAAAATAGAAGGGCTTACACTATGATAAAAATTACTATTAATGGAAAAGCCTCTATAGAAGGCATTTTTCTTAAAAATCAATTTAGAAAAGTAAAATTTCATTGACATGATTTACAATTATCATGAACGATAATAAATATGATTTTAAATAGTTGTGGGATTGATTTAAAGATGTAAATTATAATTTAAAAACGATATGGGTATTGATAAAATTAATTAATCAAAAGAAGATGTTGAAATACAGTAATTAATACTGTTGATTGCAATTTGTGTTTGGGGTTGCAAACGGAATTCCGTTAGGAGTCGGTAGTAGAAATAAGGAAAAGGTAAGGTTACACTTATTAAAAGCAAAGCATAAAAGAGCAAAATTTCTCAGCCGTGCCCTTTCCCTTTTAAAAGTAGACTTTTGGCACTTCTCACCCTTACCGAGTCCAACTTGTACAAAGCACTTCCGTTGAAGTTGTCGCCTCCGGGCAACTCGTCTCTTTTCTACCCATGTAAAAAATAAATAGAATAAAACCGACGAAGAAATATTTTCTTGAATCTCTCAACCACTTAATTAAACAGCTTAACTACATAAACTTTCTTTCTAAAGCACCGGTAAAAAAAAACGAATTAAAATATTTTCCAACCGTCCGCCGATTAGTATTCAGGATTCCGGGTGGAAATCTTACTTCTGTTCAACTTGAAAATAAAATGTAAATACAAACTTTGTAAATGAGTTTTTCATCGCTCATTTTAAAATAAATTTTTAGAATTTCCAAGAAAACTGAGATTGCTTAATTTTCCCTAGAGGTGGAAATGAATTTACTTTCCGTTTTCAAACACATCGGATCTAGAAAAATTCCTTTGCATGCAAAAGGAGTGTAATTCCTGAGCGCACTTAACATGCTTATTTTAAAGGATCAACTATTGAAGAAACAGAATAAATATTCTGTTTCTTCACTTTTGTTCACCTGTATGAATTTCTCTCCTAACGATAATGTCCTTCATTATGCATTATAGAAAAAAAAAATTTCGTACTTTTGTCCCGTTAAATACTGAACTAATACTTTTTAAACTAACCAGAAAGACAATGGTAAACTAATCCACTCTTCGTATTATTTAGTTTAAACCTGTCGGGTTTTAATACTTGGTAATTAAACAATTTTTAATTTTTCATTGATTATTGTGAACTGTAAAGTATTTCTTTCAGTCGATTTTTCTCTGCTTTACGATAACTTGGTTTTGGCATGAATTTGATTAAATATGAACGTTCGTGTGTGTTAATGGCTCGCTGACAGTTGGCTACTTCGTAAAGTTATTCCTATAAACCAGTGGAATTTAATTTCTTACAGTGGATCTCTACCTGTTGGTTATAATTACGGAACTGGTATGGAGGTAATTATTGAAGATTAATTAATATTCTCTCAAAATTAGTTTTGAAATAGAATTTTTCTTCATCATAGCCCATTAATCTCAAATCTGACTACGCAAACTCTCCCCAATAATCTAATAAGACAACTGAAACGTCAATGGAACCGAGATTTTATCAACTAACCTAGTAGGCCTACTGTAATTGACTAACCATTGCAGTGATATAACTGCTGCACTTATGTATTCACGTCGGAGTTGTCACTAGACTGTGTTTCCAATCACGTTTTCAATCATGTTAATTTTTTCGTAGTTTGTGTTGTCATATTCACTAATTGTATCTAAGAGATTGTGAATTTATTGAATAAAGGTTAAAACAAATTTCAAATTATACTTACATGATATAAAAGAATAATTAATTATTATTAATAAGAGCGGCGATGAGTTAGGGCATGTAATCTTAATTTGTTACTTTGATTTAAAGTGTAAATAAATAGTTAAATAAAATAAATCTATAAAAACGTAAGTAATATAAGTTGTAAGCCCTACATACAATAGTAATAGTGTAGTTAGAGTAAAAAATGTAAAAGTAAAAAATGTAATAGTGTAGTTAATAGTGTAGTGTAATAGTGTAGTTAAATAATAGTTGACATCATCGACAGCTTACTACTATTATTGTAATTTTCTATTGATCTAACATTATTTCTGATTATTATTTGACTTATTATTATTATTATTATTTGATATTATTTGACCATTATATTTTCATAATGGATATGCTAGGAGCAAGAACGATTACGATTACCTCAGTTTTTTTGTAAATAACAGCATAAACGCACATTCGGATTCTGAAGTGCATGAACATAAGAAAGAAAGAAAGAGTTTAGTGAAAAATTAATAAGGCTTGGGAAGATGAAAAATAAAAATAAAAATGAGAACACATTAGGCGTAAGAGATAAAATCATGTCCTTAGTAAACCAAACTGATAAAATAATAATAAATTAACAAATAATAAAAAATAAGACAATGAGACTTTCTTGAGAAGCCTATGGGATGTATGAGATACGGATATAAAAATAAAGCAATGCGGATATAAAGAAATAAAAGTATAGCCTACTTACGGAATCTAGAGTTTGTTGGTTCCAGAATTTTATGCGTAGCTACTGTCTAAAGCAATTACAACATACGAGTGACTAATGAATTTTCAAACAAAAGTTCATGCACTCGCCTTATGATAAAGGTGACTGAGAACCTCCAGTAAAACATCTGGAACTCGCTGAGGACCTATACCGTGAAATGGGTAAAAAAATAAGATTAAGATGGTCAAAAACTATGATTATAATTTGTTACTTCCTGGGTAGTTTGAGACGCAGATTCTAAAACATCGGTAATTGTTTGGTTTATTTCATTTATGTCCGTTATTAACACATCAAAACCTTCAAGTTTATTCCACAAATCTTCTAAAGTCTAGAAGGGCCCGGAAATTTCTCAATACCACCAATTAATAATAAAACTAGCAAAACCGTACCCCAAAACAACTATTAAAGAAAAATATCGTATGGAATAACAACTTTTTAAACCAAAATAGCAGAATTTAAACGTGCCTATATGCGCACAATACATTTCAACTGTAGTTTTATTTGCTATTACGAATACAATCGCAGTAAAGATAATGGAGCAATCCACGCACAATCTATCCGTCCAACGTCTATCAAGCAACCGCAACTATGATTATAAAATAATATATTTAAAAATAATAAAAAGATACTAAAGTTTAATTGTAGACCTAATTAAGGTTTAAGGTGCTTCATGACATCAATACATACGAGGGGCCCAAAAAACCTGGACTGACAGTGCGCTGCCATTTGTAGACGTAGTAGAAAGTTTTTCCGCTAGATGGGGCTAGTAGAGACCTTTAACAAACAACTGCCCAGACGGCGTCAGTTTGTAGGTTAACGTTTGATCATAGAATTGTGTTTCTCTTACTGTTATCGTGTTCCGTCTGCAACGTCTTAACACATTCAATACTGAGCAATTATGAGGTATCTCTTCGTTGGGCTGATTAATTAAATTGTGGAGCTTGTTCTCCGTTTGCTGTATGTAGGGCCTACAACTTATATTACTTACGTTTTTATAGATTTATTTTATTTGCGACCTATACATGGATTTATGTTTGCTAATAACATAAAACCCACCATTAACCCACCGGGTTGGTCTAGAGGTAAAGTCGTCGCCAAAATCAGCTGTTTAACAGCTGATTTTCGGAGACGAAGGTTCCTGGTTCAAATCCTAGTAAAGGTAGTTACTTTTACACGGATTTGAATGCTAGACAGTGGTTACCGGTGTACGTTGATGGTTGGGGTTCAATTAACCATACTCTCTCAGGAATGGTCGACCTGAGTCTGTACAAGACTACACCTCATTTACACATCATCCTCATCTCATTGGGTCATGGGGTTGCTTATTGTTATGAATTGAACAGATTGCAACGTACACACATTAGAGATAACAAAAAAAAACATAAAAGTAAACAATTTAATTTTTTTATGTTTATTTTTGCTTTTTATGATAAATGTACTTCTTGTTTGAATTTTCCATTTACCTATATGATTTACGCGTAATTTGTTACGTAATTTTAAAATGTAAATAATATACTTTTAAAGTAAATCTAAAAGTGTAAGCTATTCTGAATCGATACCTGCAAAGATACTAAATTCACGGCTTCAACTGTACCCTAAAAACCCGTTAAAAATACTGAACAAGTATACTATACGAGGGTAGAAGATCGTATGACGAAAATTCAAAAACGAACTGCACGTTTACAAAAAGAAACCCTTTCTGAGGGCTATAAAATAATAACAAACTGATATCCGATAGGCGGTATCCCTCCGGAATTACTTAAAATAATAACAAAACAGAACTCGCTAGGTGAGACGGCTGACTGGCGGTAACATCTACCCAAACCCGCTAGGCGAGTCTCTAGCACTGAATGTGTTGAAGACAGATTTAAAAGAGCAAAGAGTGTGTTTGAAATTTTGTTTCCTGCTTGAAAAAAAGGCAATGGAAGCTTACCAAATGCTT
Organism: Catonia carolina; assembly: GCA_035578175.1. Lineage (NCBI taxonomy): Eukaryota > Metazoa > Arthropoda > Insecta > Hemiptera > Achilidae > Catonia > Catonia carolina. The sequence goes on from JAQMRL010000001.1 coordinate 295,993,658, forward strand.
CAACAGACTTTTAAGTAGAATTCTATGAGCCGCACACAAGCTTTTGAGTGGTTTGGGCGCTTTAAAAGTGATGAGAAGAGTGTTGAAGCCCATTTTCTTTTTGGGCGCCCTTCAACACCTCGAAACTATGAAAACTTGAAAAAATCCGCCAGAAAATCAATGAAGGTCATAGTTTTACGATCGACAAAATTTCTGAAGAAACAGGTGTGAGTTGGAACTTGTGACAGGAGATTTTGACTGAGGATTTGCAAATGAGACTTGTTATCGCTAAATTTGTTCATCGCCTTCTCAAACAGAATTAACAAACAAATATTTGATTGAATTTGAGTCGGGACTTGAAAAACTGGATTAAAAGTGATCCAAACGTTTTGACCAAAGTCATTACAAGTGACGAGAGATAATGTTACAGGTATGACTCAGAAACCAAGCAAGCGTCAAGCCAGTTGAAGATTGGCTTGACTCTTAATGACGTTGCAGGCGGAACATAAAAAAGGAATAGAAATACAACACTACGATCAAACGTTAAACTACAAACTGACGCCGTCTGGGCAGTTGTTTGATGAAGGTCTCCAATAACCCCATATTGAGGGAGAGTTCCCTACTACGTCTACAAATGGCAGTGCGCTCTCAGTCCGGTTACTTTTGGGTCCCCCTCGTATATTGGATCTTAAAATTCGGATTTAAATGAATAAATAAATAAATTGAAACATTCTATACTATTTTTCAAGGCTGATGAGCTCTGAACGTATGCATTGCCCCTTACCCACTTTATAGCTAGCCAATGACTTGCCAGCAACGTTTCCAATATTTGCTCTTGTAGCTCTGTTATATATTTCATCAGCCATGTTTTTAATCTTTTAATAACAATTATAACCTATAAACATACAATCAGCTGATTATATTATAATATATTGCATGTTAACGCACTCTATAATCGATATGTTCAGTACGGGATGCAAGACGAAAGTGAACTATTGCGGCTCTTATACGCATGCGCGGGTACTGTTTGTCAGCTACAATCTGACAACGCTGGCAAACGTTCTGATTGGTCTAAACGTGTGGAACAGCAGAGCTCATCAACCGTGAAAAGCATATTAATTAATAATACATAAAAAGTACATAAATAAAAAGCATTTAACAAAACTTTAAATGGCTTATAACCATTGCAGTAGATTTTCGATTAATACACATAAATAAAAAATAATCTGAGCCTGTTGGTAATCGTACAAAAAAATATAAATTTTGATTTAGGATCTATGGGTTATTTATTGAAGTAACATTTTCGCAACATAAAAATATAAAGAATGTAACAAAGTAAAAGAAATTATTAAATAAGAAAGAAAAACATCTTTATGATGTAAAAATGAAATAAGTTAAATGTTTTGAGAAAAGCAAGTAGTAAAATTTGATGGATGACAGGCGAGAAGTCTTGTTTTGAACGAGGGACCGAGTTCCGGTGAAAAGCAATGGTTCGTGACGTCATTGATACGTTGCTAGAAAAGTAAGGGAGGAAGTAAGGAAGTGGCAAGGAGCAAGAGTTGTAGAGAGGAAAAATGAGGAAGGGGAGGAGTGCAAGGAAGGAAATGTCGATGCATTCGTTCCACATATTCTCAGTTGAAAATAGCAAAATGCATTCTCTACTTGTTCTATTTGCGCTACATGCTATTATCTAACACTAGTCAAACTGAAAGCTAACAAAAAATTACTCAAGTTACTCTATGACAATGGTAAATAAAATTTAAAACTTATTTAGTTACTTAGATGTAGTAAAACTAGAAATACCTCTAATTCACAAACACATCCCCCCACCTACCCACACGTACACACATACATGCAAACAAAGTATTTTCTGTTAGACGATCCAATTACATAAACTTTTTATTTCTCAGTGACTTTATTTACTGTACTGAGTAAGAAAGCATTCTGTTAGTAAATAATAGTTACGAGGGACAGTCAGAAGTTAAATTGCATTAAACTCTTTTCATAAAATAATAAATTGCAAAATTGTTTTTAAGTCAACTGAGATAAATTTTCTCATACGTAACGGTATGACTGCATTTATAATCTCGTAACATGAAACATCAATCGAAAGCAAGGTCCAAATTAGAGATTCGTTCAATAAATTAGTTTTCTGTGCAAGAAAAGTGCTATTCAACAATCCATAGAAAATTGTTTGTAGAAGGTTATTGCGTGTAGAGTGATAAGGTTTTTTCACCTGATATAAATGTTTGAACAAAGTTGGTAATTAGGACTAATGACCATGGTAATCGAAGCCTGATCGAAACTAAAAAAAAATTAGTGATGAAATAGCAAACTTGTTCAATCAGCACTGATATTATAAAGAAACTAGCGGTACCCGGCGCGCGTTGCTACGCCCAAGAACAGAAAACATGTTTTTATGGAAAATATGAAATTAATTTTATTTTATCTAAGGCCCGTTAGCCTAGTGATTCGCGCAAGTGGTTTCTACGCTGGGGTACCGGGTTCGAGTCCCGGTCAGGTCTGGTATTTTTTCATCACTCATTTTGATTACCATCATTATCCACCGGCTGTATTAGCAGAAATTGCAGAACAGTCAGACGTAAAACAAGAAAAAAATTAATGCCAGGGGCATAAAATGATAATTGTAAACGTCACTACTACGATCGATGCACAAACAATAATAGTGGCCGAAAACAGTGTAGGGAGTGAGAGAAAGCTTATTATGTGAGAAAGACCGGAGACCGGCTTCGTTCTCATCCCTACTCTATACTGTTTACGAAGTGAGAGTGACACCGATAGACGCCTGGCGGAATAACTGATCGAGTGACAAGTGATCAGTTATCGACCGCCGAGAGTAGAAAATTATTAAATTACTAATATTGCTATAAAAAATAGGGGTTGGTGGTAGAAGGGTGAAAATTTAGGAGTGTATCTATTTTTAATGCCACATTATAAAAAAATAAAAATTTTGTCCAAAAAATTAAAAAAAATATTTTTGGGTAGACCACCCTTATCACTTAGGGGTATAAAAAATAGATACAAGCCTATTCTCAGACCTACCAAGTGTACATATAAAATTTCATCAAAATCGGTTCAGCTGTTTCGGAGGAGTATGGCAACTAACACGAGAATTTTATATATTAGATAAAGTCTGTTTGTGTATTTATTTTTACGAAGTAAACTAATCTCAGAAACTATCGAACAATTTAAAAAATTTCTCACTGTTCGGAACTTAGAGATTTCTGAGAAACATAGGTTATTTTTCATTAAGTAATGTTTAAACAAAAAACAATTGTTATTAGTAAAATGAAGTCATCTTTTATTGTATTAGTCTGGTGAAAGATATTTGGTTCTTTTATCTATCAGTATTTCAGGCTACCATTTATTGTAAACAGTGTATTGCATTACGTAGTAAGGTGCAGTAACGCCTAACAATATGACCTTATTCTTTACTCTTTCTATTAATTAAAATGTCTAAAAAAATTAATTAAGGGAGAAACATAAAGAAAATTTCATCCGATTTCTGCATACAAATTTATGTAAATATTCCAAATATTAAAGAGATCATACCATTTTTCTAAAAAAATAATTTTATTTACTTTTTATTCAGTTGCTGCTGCTGCTTAAGTCATCAGCCGAAAGACTAGTTTGAACCCGTAAAGGTTTTACTAAGTAAAACGAGGAGTGAGGTGGTTTACTTTTGCCTTCCTCACTGAGTGGAAAAGTACGCTTATCAGCATGACGGGCTCTCTGAAAAGCACATATTTTCCACTCTGCAAATGACACCTTCACTTCATTCATCACAGAGTCTGGCAGTATAATGAAATTCATTACTTTCAGAGGAGACAACTCTGATTAGTGTCTTTTCCACCTCTACCTCTTCTGTTCTTAAATGATTCAGTTATTTAATTGGCTGACCATGTAATAAGAAACAGAACTATTTATTTTAGCCCTGCAACTAACAGATTGAGTGTAAATAATTTGACACGCCACCTGTCTGCTATGGGTTTTATTCAGTTATTCACACTTATTTCTTTTATTTAGTAAAATTTAGTTATTCTAAATTAATATTTCTCAACTTCCAATGGTGATTCATACTGATGTCAAATAAATTCCTTTTTCTTGTAGTAATTGGTTTTATTAGTATGATTGATTTGGCTTTCAAAGAGTAACATTTTGGTGAGAATTTAAACTACACGCTTTAACTTCAGTTTGCTGTTTAGCGCAACGAGTGGAGATTGCTAATATAAATGAAATTAGTTTGAAATCGGTTGGATAGTAATTGAGATAACCTCGCATAAACAAACATGATTTTTTATACGTATTAATATAGGTAAACAGATTAACTAATTAATAAATATAAAAAATCACGTTTGTGGTTATAGAATAGTTTGTTTATTATATTCGTAAAAGAGATAGCTAATTTTATTAAGCTTTTAATCAAATATAAATTATTTTTTAATATTGATCACCCAAGGAACAAATGTGCCAAATTTCAGCTGTTTGTTTCGCCCGCAAGTTACTTATAACTTCTTGACATTTGTGTTATACGGTCCCTCGGGAGTAGTATCTTGGACGCAAATTATAAAAAAATATTTATACAATTAGTGATAAGTCAGATAGTCCGTTAGGTGTTACTATTCGTAGGCTACTGAGAGTCTAGCCGTAGCACATTTTTTTGTACGTAGGCTACTATGTGTAGATATTAAGGTAGTTATATTTTCATGGCTTTTGTTATAAAGCTGCCACTAATGATTAATGCATGTATTGTTAGTGAAGTGGTTGCAATGCATCATTTTAGCGGTTAAAGTGAAAAGCGAGAAAATATCTCCTTTCTTCTTTCTGCTGAATCATTTACAGTGAAGTACGTGTTTTATTTCTTATTTCTTTACGTGGTACACTTATGTACTCAACAAGTGAGTGCCGTTTTGAATATGTGCCAGTACATGTCACATACCGCGTAGTTGTTATAAATAAAGTATTAGACAGCTAGACAAACATTAAGCTTCTGGAAATAAATAAATGGGTGGCAAATTTCATTAACTTTCTTGTAAATTCTTTTACTAATTCTATATTTTACTACAACAATATTATGTTCCAAAATTTCCTCATGACTTGGTTTAGAAAACCTTAGCTTTATAATTCCAGCCTCATTGGTCCGTAGTTCTGGCTCATGAGTAACAACACATTCTACGAAAACCCAAATTTTGCCTTCAAGGGAACATGAAAATAAGTTTAAATCCGAGTACCAAGGCTTAAAAATATATTTCATTCATTAAAATGAGCAAAAGAACTTTTCTTTTTACTCATTACTTCGAAATAAAACGAATTTCATTTTTTACTTGACATTTCACAAGCCTTTGATAAAGTTTGTCATCAGGAACTTCTCTACAAGATTAAAATATTATTACCTCATTCTTTCTTTCTAATTTTAAAATCGTTCCTTTCAAATAGTCCATCAACTGTCAAAGTTTGTTCTGAGCAGTCATCATTAAAGATATTCAAGCCTGAGTTCCACAAGGAAGTGGTACAATTTTTTAAATCAGGCTTACCTTAAATACAAGATAATACACTACGCACATTTGAAGGTGACACAGCCATTATTTTAGTACACGGAGACTCTGTCAGAATAACTATCGGACTGCTACATCTTATTTTATACAAGTTAACAGAAAAATAACCTTTAAAGGCAAACGAAATAAAACTCTTACATTTACGTACATTTCGTTATCAAAATTGTCAACAAAAGAGTTTAACACTCAGACGCAGCTTTTTACTTTCTCTTGCCTATATGAATATATAAGAAGGAAAGTATTGTTTTCATGTCGATTTTTCGAAATCGAGTTTTCACCGGATCTATACGTTTTCAGACCCCCTGAACCCAAAAAACATGTTTTTAGCGATTGGTCTGTCTGTGTGTGTGTGTGTGTGTGTGTGTACAAAATATCTCAAGAACGGAACATCGTACGAACTTGAAACTTAAAACTTAAGTTACATACCACTGCCGGACCCGACACGAACATTTTCATCAAAATCGGTCAACCGGAAGTAGTAGTTTATTCGTATAATTTTTCACTTTTTTGCGATTTTCTCAAAAACTGGTCCTAAGATTTATTTAAAAATCGCCTGGTTTACTCAATTTTTTATTCTCTACAAGATAGGGTAGGTGTTATGTTTGCTGAAATTCTGGGTGAGGCTGTTTTTACGTAAAAACAAAGTTTTTTTAAGATTACGGCTTTAATATGCAATTTAGCGAAAAAATTTATATAATAAAAGTTGTAGAGAATTTAAAATTCTACAACTTTTATTTCAAACATTGTTTTGTATAACGCTTAGTTTAGCGGTAATTAGCAATTTTCTGTTTTTTTCTCACGAGAACGTGTGAAAAATCGATTTTTTCAGATTTCGGCCTTAGTATGCACTTTACGACAAAAATATATATAATAAAATTTATAGAAAATTAAAAGATCTACAACTTTTATTTTAAGCAGTTTTCTCTACAGAGCCTAGTTTAGCGTAAAAGTGTGATTTTCCGTTTTTTTTAAGCCAAATTGAGTCGATTTTCATTTTGCGTCATTCACTCATGATTAAAATAAGGTTATGTTTTTGAGGTTAGTTTTTGTTTATTTCTAATATTTTATTAATAATGTTAGGTTTATTATTAATTATTTGCATTGGCAAGAGAAAGTTGTGTGAGTGTTTCACACCAGATTTTTTATTTTGTTCACGTATTTGCGCTGGGGCTTGTCTTTACAACTTAATTTTTAAAAAATCTATTTAATTTCCTTTAAAGAAAAGATTGGAAATAAAATAAGTTATTTATTTACGAAAATTTTTGTAAATTTTGTTTTCTTAAACGCCTGTTGTAATTAATTAATATGAGGTTACAAATCGCTAATTTCCTCACCTACAATCCAATAATGTCCAATAAACGAGCACATTTTCTTTTTTCCATTACAGTAAAGTACTAAAAACTAATTTTCAAAATAATAGCATTATTTTATAATGATACAATAGTTCTCCAAGCTGTTCTATGTTGCGCAAGTCATTCCATATCTGCGTACCTGAAACACCCTACATATTTTGTAATTTGCTTTAAAAATATTCTAACCTTTGGCTCCCCCCCATAATTTACTTCCTCAATATTAGGCTACCCTTCATTATTGATAGAGCAATACCTGGATATCTTAAGATATGCCCCACTACCCTATCCCTTCTTCTTGTAAGATGTTACCAGACACTTGATATGATAAATGATAGACTTTTAACTTAGTTTATTATATTGTATTATATTTAAAATAATAAAAATAATGTGTTTTATGGCATGGAATTTAGTGACATTTTAACAAACAGCATAATATATCGTACATAAAATAAAAAATTAATAAAAGCTGGTAATTTACAAAATTACATCAGAAATCATCTGCGATAGAGAAAAGTTCAGGAGTTTAATAAAAAAAAACCTAGAGTTTTAGGAGGAAACCAACAAACGCTAAGAAATGTTCCAAAGAAAAAAGGAAAAAGCATTCAGGGAAGATGACAGCCAAAAGATTGATCAATCCGTACCCTATAAATTTCGGGATTTGAAAAAATAAATAAAAAGTAATATGTACATACAATAAAAAAGAACATTTAAAAAAATCATAACTAAAGTGTGAAACTGGAATATAAAAATTAAGCAAATCAGACGAAGTTTGTGATTATTTTGAAAAATATAAAATAAAATGAGAAACAGAAAATTAAACTTTTGAGGATATCTAAGGAATGAATGAAAGAAAACAAATTATTAATAAAGAAATTTAATTTTAACGACAATACTGATTGTCTTTAAACGGTAAGGTCAAATTTTAGGAAGGGATTTTATAGCTAAAATGAAATATATTCATATAAACATAGGTCCGGAAACGCTTGGTTAGCCATGTGGCTGGGGGAATACATTTTGCCTGGAATTAAGTTAAGGTGAGACAATACAAAAAATTTTAAGACTTCAATTATTAAAATAAAAACGGGGTGGTGTCATATGGTTTTTTACCTGAAAACTTTAATCAAATATCCCATAACTGTATTACTTACAGTTTTTAAGATATTTGACATACATCACGAAATTATAATGTGATGTATACATACATCATATGTGATGATTATCAAAGTTATTTTAATCAGACATTTAAGAAAGTTGTTTAAAAGTAAAGCTGAAAAGTGTAATTTTTGACCCGTAAAATTTTAAAAGGAAAGTGAAAAGGAATTTAAAATGTTAAATATTTCAAAAGTACTACTCAAAGACTATTTCGGGGAAAAATTGGTGAGTTTAGATTTCCAAAAGAAAAGAAAGTATGAATCGAAAAGTGAACTGAAGAAATAAAAAAACAACTAAAATAAAAAAGGAGATAAAGAAATAAATGTAAACTATGTAAACGCAATCCCTTGTGGTAAGAACAGAAAAATATAATGATAGTTCGAAAATGATCATACATGATTAAATTTATAACAATAGTAAGACAAGTACATAAACTTTTTATATATCTGGGTTGAGACGGCGACAAGTCTTTCAAAAGTGCATACTTAACTTTTTTGCCAGTGTAAAGTACGTGGTGGAAGAAGAAGAGCTTTTGTGTAAGCTTAGCTTTAGCAATCGCTGAGCAGGATGCGAGTGTCTGAGTGTCTGAGTGGCTTAGTACTCGGTTGCTTTCACTCTCTTAAGCCTTTTCAAGTTAATTGCCTTTAACATCAAAGGTAAGGCACCATAAATGGAAAACATATCTGTGTCCATTGCTATCTTTATCCTTATGAACACCTTTGATCAATGGTATCTGAACAGTAACAGTTGTAATGCACAAAGATCCTTTGAGAATCAGGAAATTTTCAGAGAATAAGAGAAAACAATTTAATCTTGGGAATCATCTTAAAGAATTTTAATTCCATACTTATCTATTGTGACTATTAAGTTTATACACGAGGTGCATGGTTGAGTTTAAGAGTAAATTGTAGTAGAAATTCAAGTCGCAGGATCGAAAATAATTTCACAACATTCTAATTTATAACTAATATTGAATGTCCAGATTCAGGGTTTGGTCACCAAAAAGTTGCTACATTAGATACAGACAAAAAAATAGAAAATTTTCTTTCCTGTAGGCGTTCCCTACCAGTACCTGAAAGTTTAAACAGAATTCAATTTCGGTGCGTTTTTTGAAAAAATATAAAACATTTTCTTTGTTTGTTTTGTTGACCCTATTGAGTTCATTAACTTTGTTTTGTGCTTTTATGTGGGTATAAGTCCTGGAAACTAACAGTACATGCAGAAGATTAAGGGCATTTTAGAAACGGATTTTCAGGCTTTTACTTAAGATTTATTCTTGAAAACTTTTTTGGATTATATCATCAATAAGTGTTGCTACGTTTGAACATAATAGACCAAAATTGTTGGTACCGTTAAGCTATTGACTATTTGTTAAGTATTTTTTTATTCCTAATTTGTGTACGTTGCAATCTGTTCAATTCAGAACAATAAGCAACCCCATGACCCAATGAGATGAGGATGACGTGTATGACGTGTAGTCTTGTACAGACCCAGGCCGACCATTCCTGAAAGAGTATGGTTAATTGAACCCCAACCATCAAAGTTCACCGGTAACCCACTGTCTAGTATTCAAATCCGTATAAAAGTAACTACCTTTACTAGGATTTGAACCAGGAACCTTCGTCTCCGAAAATCAGCTGTTAAACAGCTGATTTTGGCGACGACTTTATCTCCAGATCAACCCGGTGGGTTTTGTTAAGTTAAACTAACTATCTGAATGCATAATTGAGACACTCAAAAATTGCAACTCCTCCTTCAGAAAGTATTTTTAAATTAAGTCTTCATGTTGGATTTAATAACATTGATGGAAAGGCATACCTGATAGAAAAAAATAAAAATATTTACGTTTCATTTGTAATGACAGAGAGAAAGAAGATCAAATTTCAGTTCTGTGGTACCTATATAATATTATATTTTACAAAAAAGTTCCTCGAGAATGTACAGACATCTATATATTGTTTAATCTATATTTTTTAGATCGAGTTTAATCGCAGCTCCCAGTGGACTGATTCTGGTTCTTTTATTAAATGTAGCTTTCTTCGTGCAGATTTTCCATCGTTGTTATTTCTCTTTAGAGATTTACCAAACAGATGACTTGTTTAATCAATTTATAGACTCAAAGAAGGATACTTAGTTGCAGTTTTACGGATGTATTTTTAGTTTCAGATGAAAGTTTGCCGTTCTAGAAAATCTGGAAATTGTCAGCTGTTATCCGTTTTTTCTTGAAGATTTGGGGTTTATAGATGTATAAAAGGAAGGTGTTCTCGTTGAGCCCATGTCTTACATCTTTACCGTAGAATTTGTAATCCGAAAATTTTAAAGCGTTGTATTATTTTTCATAATTATTGGGGTATCCTGTAGGTTTAATGACCTCATTTTCAGAATCTACGTCTAGTTTGTATAATTTTCATTGTTCTAATTTGAGTTTTGAATCTTAGCTAGGGTAAATTCTATCGTCTGAGGGAAAGAGTGAGCGGGATATTGGGAACAACCAAAATCAGGGTTAACCTCCTTTTCAAAAATTAAATAATATACTCAATTACAGTCAAATACAGATGTTGACGAAGAAGTTCTGGCTACATCTCTTTTGGATCTCATAACTGAATAACGGTGCTGAGTGCTAGGAAAAATGAATAAAACGGCTGGAGGTTTTAGAGGGACTTCAGAGTGGATCACGTAAGAAATGAAAACATAAAAAAATGGGCCGATTCTCAGGATACCTTAGTAAACAGAATAGAGACAAGACAGTTGGTTTAGTATGAGCACTTCCGAAGAATAACAGTGGATAGGTACCCCAAATAGCTTTCCTTTTCCATACACAACTGGAAGAACAGTACGCTCTCGGAAAGCATGTATTTAGGGTATCCAAGACGACATGGCAGGAAGAAATCTGAAGGGGGAGACTAGGAAGGCAGGAGATGATCGGCTGTAAAATGTGGAGAGTGGCGAAATCCCTAGGAAAATGTAAACGTAAAGGCACAATTGAATGGATCAACGGAAAACTTGCAAATAACAAAAACAAATTTTGACAGAAAGTGAAAGATACCATCTGATTCTTAGCTGTATAACGATTTTTCACTGTACGACGATTTTGTTTCAATAATTTCCTTGATTTTAGTTACAATTCTACCCGTTAAAATTCACTATACTGATCAAGTAGAGGATTTATAGAACGTATTCCACCGAAACCTCAGTTTTGTAAATTTTGTCAGTTGCAACGTTTTTCTGTTGAGCCATTCAATTGAAGGAATTGAAAATGCTTTAGGTTTCCTGTTCAACCAATATGAGACAAATATATACCAAGTTTCAGCTCTTTACGTAATTAGATTTAGAGAATTAATAATGAGAGTGAATGAGACAGTCAATAATTCAGTGGTGGAATTCACTTGTATATACATGGAGATTATAAGAGCAGTGTTGATGAAAGATTGCAAAGAAGGAAATACGGTTCACTGACATATTGAAAATGTTGGAGCAAAGAATTTTCGAAGCGATTCATTTTAAAAACGTATTTTTAAGAAATCTAAATAGCGTACAAAATTGAGTCAGTTCGTCGTGTTTCACCCTAACTAATGTTGTTTGATTTGTTGGGGGTTGAAAATTATGTGAATAGGAACAAGTTTAGGGGTCGCTATCAAATGTCATTTAACCACCCAACCACCCTTTAAGTCTCTTCCCTTTAATGAATTACAGTGGTGCTCATTTCTTAAAGGAAAGCATGGAAACCCAACGTAGGCTTATAAATGTCAGTTTGCCGTCCTCAGTCTGTCTCCGCTTTGTTTCTAAACCTTAACAACAGTTGAAGGGATCAACCCTATCCAGATCATAATGTTCTCCTGTTTCTGATTACTAAACCTCAAAAGAAAGATTAAATCAGTAAAGAAAAGGAAAACGGGTTTTTAAAGGGTAAAACAATATTCATTTATTCAACCAGCCATCCTTTACATCTTACATTATACAGAGTATGGTAAAAATCAGCGTCGCGTCGGCTAAATTTCTAAAATCTAAAAAACATCATGACAACTTGCACTGAATTATACACAACAAACAATAGGCAAACCCCACTAATTTTCTTGTTAACTTTTTGCATGAAATAAAAAATATCATCTTTATAAGCCGGCAACCATTTAAAGGAATAAACTTCTTCAAAAATACGATATTAAGAAATACATACACAATTAACACTAACATAATTAAATTACAAAATTTAAAAATATGGTGTGAAACATTCACACGACTTATTCTTGCCAATACAAATAATGAAAAATATAACCTACATTTAATCATAAAAAAAACATAAAATTAAAATAACCTCATCTTAATAATGAGTGAATGACGCTAAATATCAATTTCAACCATTCTACGACATTTCCTTTAGGAAAGGGAATTTTCAAAAATCCTTAGCTATCGATGTTGAGAGATTTATTAATCAAATAACTGGATTTAATATCTTTTCGCATTTTGTACCGTGAAACTTTTTCATTCCGTACACCATATTTTGGCAAACGTGTATGTTCTTAAACAGTTTAACTAGGTAGTTATACTGCTGACAGTGATCCCATTTGCGTGGTGCATTTTTATAGGTCAGAGTACCGATATATCTTTATCTTTTTGGAGGTTCAACTACAATGTAAAAGTACTGTGACTTTAGAACATTAATTTTCTAAAAATAGTTAAGGAAATAAATTTTTTATTGTAAGAAATTATGTTCTGTATGGAGTGATGTGTACTGAACAAGGATAATGAATTGCGATGAATGAAATTAATGTCTTAAGCAGGAATTCTTGGAAATCAAAACTAGTAGAACCGTTTTTTTTTATTTTGATTCCATCTACCATGTTCTAGTAACACGGTTAACGTGTTATAAGGGCCTTCATTGTTTGTAGAAACAATCAGCCGGGGTGTTATAAAACCAGTTAGCGCCTTTGCAGTTAGTGATTTAATATTTTAACTGTTAATGGAATTATTGTAGTCGAGGCGTTTTTAAATTATAACATTTGGGGACTGGTTCTGGATTACGTTAATAGGGTGTGTGCGTAAATGTGAAATAAATTGTGGTTACGGTCAGGTGAATCATTGTTTTGATAGTTGAGTGACATTATCCTACTTACAATTAAGTTTAGTTTAAACTAAAGTTTTATAATTAAATTAATTGAAGTAATCTAATCGTATTTCTTAGTAGTCTAAGTTTAATAAAATAATTGTAATTATGTGTGTCATTGTATTTATTGTAATTTTGTAGTCTAATTGTAATTATAAACAATTGTTCTAAGTTTAGAGAAAGTTCGTTTTTATTTTTATTTTAACCCCGAAATCAACATCCCGAAAACCCTAGGCTTAGGTTGTACAATATTTTTGCTACGTCTCTTGGAACAAGAGACGTAGCAAATGTATGTACGTAACGCAGAATGTATGAGAGTGGAGAGGTACCATCGGACTTTAAAAAAAATATTATGATTCCAATACCAAAAAGTCAGGAGCGGAGAAGTGTGAACATTACAGAACCATCAGCCTAACATGCCATGCATCTAAGATACTGACAAGAATTATATACAGGAGAATAGAACACCGAGTAGAAGAAGTATTGGACGATGACCAATTTGGATTTAGAAGGAGAATGGGAACTCGAGATGCAATATTGGCTCTGAGACTGATTATTGAGAAAAGGATACAGAAAAATAAAACTACTTTTATGGCATTTGTAGATTTAGAGAAAGCATTTGACAATCTGGACTGGAGTAAAATGTTTAAAACTTTGAAAAGGCTAGGAATTAAATACAAAGGAAGGAAAGTTATCTACAGTCTGTATAAGAATCAAACGGCTGTTTTGAGAATCGAGGGGTACGAAAAAGAGGCTGCTGTAAGAAAAGGTGTACGACAAGGTTGTTCTTTGTCACCACTACTTTTTAACTTGTATATAGAAGAGGCTATAAATGAAGTGAAGGAGAAATTTGACGTAGGAATAAAAATTCAAGGAGAAACAATAAAAATGTTGAGATTCGCCGATGATATAGTAGTATTAGCCGAGGCAAAGAATGAACTAGAGGATGCCTTAAATGGAATGGATGAGATCTTGAGGAAGGATTACTTCATGAAAATTAATAAGAACAAAACGAAAGTGTTGTGCAGCAGCAAGAGTGGTTTAGAAGAGATGGGAAATTTAAAAGTAGGCAACGAAAACATACAGGAAGTTGGGGAATTCTGCTATCTAGGGAGTAAAATAACAAAGGATGGTAGAAGCACGAGTGATATCAAGAGTAGAATTGCTCAAGCTAGAAAAGCCTTTGAAATGAAAAACAGCTTACTGACTACAAACATTGATTTACAGATTAGGAAAAATTTCTTAAAACATTATGTTTGGAGTGTAGCATTATACGGAAGTGAAACGTGGGTGATAGGGGCTGTAGAACGGAAGAGGATAGAAGCTTTTGAAATGTGGTGTTATAGGAAAATGTTAAAGATTAGGTGGGTGGACAAAATAAGTAATTTAGAGGTTCTTAGGCGAGTGGATGAAAAAAGAAGTATATGGAAGCATCTTACCAAAAGAAGGGATAGGCTAGTGGGGCATATCCTAAGACATCCAGGTATTGGGCTATCAATAATGGAGGGTAACATTGAGGGAGTAAATTGTAGAGGGAGGCAAAGATTAGAATATATAAAGCAAATTACAAAAGATGTAGGGTGTTACAGGTATGTAGATATGAAACGACTTGCGCAAGATAGAACAGGTTGGAGAACTGCATCAAACCAGTCGAGAGACTGATGACAAAAAAAAACGTCTCTTGGTTCAAAAACTGATTATCCTTCAAAATGAGAAATTTTGAGATTTTCACGGGAAATAGTGGGGACAGCGGGACACAACCCTCTAAAGCGAGACTGTTCCGCCCAAAGCAAGACACGTCTGGGTCACGTTAAGTTATTTCTAATCATTATTATTTTAGGAGTCCCTACGGTTTTTGCTACGGCCTCTCCTTTCTTAAACTTTGTCTCCGCTTGACCCAGACCATCCAATCCTTCTTCTGAAGTCCTGTCCTCTTTTTAAGCCTTTTACCTCTTCTTTTGCTGTTACTTATTCTGTTTACTCAAAATATATTTTTAAACCGTACTTTGTATATTTATATTATAATCATTCTACATTTATTTAAGCTTTAAAAATTACTTCTTTACTCGATATCAAATTTTTTAAGAATGTCACTCAACGTCATGCCCAGTAAAAGTACCGAACCAATCAGAAAGCAGCATTAAGCCATTACACTGAATTAGACCATTTGATTCGTTGATATCGGTCTGACGTAGTGCAGTACTATCAGCTCTCTGATTGGACAATATATACTATTCAGAATGACGTATAAGAAGACATCTGATTGGTTGGAATTGATTCTTGCTCATTGGCCAAGAATACTAGACTCTGATTGGTCCGATATTATCTCTGCCTTTGACGTCACATGACCATCATTGTAAATTTTGGCCCACCTTACGCATCAATAGTAAGAAACTGGATAAGAGAGGAGAAGGAAGTTTACAAACAGAACTTAAAAGAGTTATTAAGTGATAAAAGCTTAATAAGTAGCCTACTAAACATGAAAAAAATATTACTGAACTAAGTTACAGTCACAAGGGAAAGCCCTTAAAATATTAATGAATCAAACGTAATAAGATAATTATTTATCGAACACCTAATTTGAAAGAAACTAATAATAATACTAACTATTTATATTAGAAAGGAAGGGTTTTTGTAAAAGTGCAGAGGGTATGAGGGTACCGTAAAGCAAAAGTAGGTATCGTAATGCAGTAGCCAGTATGATAAAGATTAAATCCATTTAAAGAGCAGATCATCTCTCTCACTCGTTATAGTGAGTAACATGTTTTGTGCCGGGTTAACAGATGAAGTTCGTTATAGAATTTACGGAATGGTTTCTACTCTGGGATGAGAAGGTGGAGGAGGAGGGAAATAGTGAGCTGTTAATAGGATAGAGTGAGAGCGGTAAGCAATCGGTTGGGTTTATGAGCGGCCGTAAAGCACTCGGCATTGATTCAGTCTGGGGTCGGCCTCTCTTTGGCCATTACTGAAAGACTCATATAGAAAGGCACAGCCACCGCTTACGACTACAACTACGACTGCGACAGGAGCTCCAACGGTTTAATGGCGGACACCACCCCATCATCAACCCATACGACCGACACCGCTTTCATTTATATCTTAAATAGTAGGCTGGGACGGTCGCTCGGCTTCTTCTAATACACTTGAAATTTATGACCTCCGTGCCGCCCGCCGACCACCGCTTATCTTCAATTCCTACATTCAATCTAAACCATCTGTTCTTATAATAAAATCATCTACCCCCAACCCCTTCCTACTCTAACATTTAACCGTTCTTAATAAACGAAAAATAAATGATTAATAATATGCCTTAAGAATAACCTTATTCATCTCGCCACAATTAAGTTGTTACTTTATTATAATATACATTTTATGACAAAAATCTGGTGTAAAACACTCACACAACTTTCTCTTGCCAATGCAAATAGTTAACAATAAACCTAACATTATTAATAAAATATTATAAATAAACAAAAAAATAACCTCAAAAACATAACCTTATTTTAATCATGAGTGAATGATGCAAAATGAAAATCGAACTCAGTTTAGCTTAAAAAAACGGAAAATCACACTTTCACGCTAAAATAGGCTTTGTAGTGAAAAATGCTTTAAATAAAAGTTGTAGATCTTTTTATTTTCTATAAAATTTATTATATACACTTTTGTCGTAAAATGCATTCTAAGGCCGAAATCTTAAAAAAATCGATTTTTCACACGTTTTCGTGAGAAAAAATCAGAAAATTACTAATTACTGCTAAACTAAGCGTTGTACAAAAAAATGTTTGAAACAAAAGTTGTAGGTTTTTAAATTCTCTATAACTTTTATTGTATAAATTTTTGCGCTAAAATTTATATTTAAGCCGTAATCTTAAAAAAAATAATTTCTTTACGTAAAAAAAGCCTCACCAAGAATTTCAGCAAACATGACGCCTACCCTACCTTGTAGAAAATAAAAAACTAAATAAACCAGGCGATTTTTAAAAAAATCGTAGGACCAGTTTTTGAGAAAATCGCAAAAAAGTGAAAAATTACACGAATAAACTACTACTTCCGGTTGACCGACTTTGATAAAAATGTCGGGTCCGATAGTGGTATGTAACTTAAGTTTTAAGTTTCAAGCTCGTACAATGTTCCGTTCTTGAGATATTTTGTACACACACACACACACACACACGCGCGCGCACGCACGCACGCACGCACACGCACACGCACACACACACAAACACTTACAGACACACACATAGACCAATCGCTAAAAACATGTTTTTTGGGTTCAGGGGTTCTGAAAACCTGTAGATCCGGTGAAAACTCGATTTCGAAAAATCGACATGAAAACAATATTTTCCTTCCTATATATTCATATAGGCAAGAGAAAGTAATAAATGATTAATAATATGCCTTAAGAATAACCTTATTCATCTCGCCACAATTAAGTTGTTACTTTATTATAATGTACAAATTTTATGACAAAAATATTCTCAAACAAATTAAAAGGTCTTCAAAACTTTAAACTATTTATTTATTTTTATGACTTAAATAATATTTACTAGTGGACCCGTGCGAATAAATTTGCACAATAAAATCCAGATAAGGGAGACGGCAATAGTAAACCACCTCACTCCTCGTTTTTACTTAGTTAAACCTCTATAGGTTCCAACCAGCCTTTCGGCTGTTGACCTAAACAACAACACAAATTTTCATAAATATTTTATTATCAAAGGCCTTATGTGAAACACTTACCATTGAATTTCAATGAAATTAACCATGACTTTCCTTATGATATTGTATTGTGTTCATATATTCATTAGTGCTCATTATGTGGGAGACCTGCTGTACGGTATTACAGAGCTATACGTTGTAAACAATATATTTTGTTCTTTTTCATTTCGTAAAATGAAGCTTGAATTTAGCATGAATTTCAAGTTTAGAACTTTTTCCCGAATCAGGAAAAAATACTCTTTAAAACCATGTAAAAATTATAAAAATCCGTTTGGTAGAACTCTGTATTTAAGAGTTTAAAGAATTCCAATTTAAAATACATTGGAAGTGATTTTTCGTTTTAAATGTATAGATTTACTACACCAACTTTTGTGTTTTATTAACAATAAAATTTGATATATTTATAATTTTAACGAGTTAAGAAAAGTCTGATTTGGTAAAATTAAAACCCAATTTTCAGATTTTAACACTCGTAAGAAAGTCGTGTTCCAACTCTCAAAGGGTATAGACGGGTGTGTATGCGTTGAATTGTCCCCTAGAACGTAAAATACTACGAGTTAATGCTTTTGTAACCTGACCAATATGGTCCTGGTTTTAGTGAGTTTGTCTCATCAAGCTATTTGAAGTGTCAAATCGTAATGTTACAGGTCCGTTTTGAACTTTTCATATATTTTTATAATTAAATAAAGTTTTACATAGTTTTTTTATGTTTGAACTATGTGAATACACTAATTATTTAAGCATGTGATAATTTAATTTATTTTGGTAAATTAAAAATGTTTAAAACAGACGATGGTTACGCAGCCTAAATCTGCGCGTGTGTGTGTGTAGGTTTTTCTGTTTATGTACTTTCTAAAACTCTATTATGAAGCTTAATAATAAAATAATGAATTCATAGTGTTTTCACAATCTTGTGAAAACAAGATTCGTTGTTATAAAGGGTGATTCAAAAAGAGCGCCGGTTTTTAAACGGCTGGTAAATTTTTGTTTATCGGTTGGCAACATTGTTTGACCTCATTTCTATTTTGGAGAACATTCCGATTGACGATTCAGTTGTAGTTTCTCTTGTATGCACAGCGAGTGACAGTTTGGTGCGGCTTTTGGTCGGGCGGTGTCATCGGCCCTTACTTTTTTGAAAATCAAGAAGGACAAGCCGTGACAGTAAATGGAGACCGATACCGTACGATGATTAGGGAGTTTTTGTTGCGTCATTTGGATGAAATGGACATTGACGAGTTGTGGTTTCAGCAGGATGGTGCCACCTGTCACGCTGCACGAGAAACAATGTTGTTGCTCCGTGAACGGTTCCAGGATCGCATCATTTCTCGTAATTCCGACCATCAATGGCCACCAAGGTCGTGTGACTTGACGCCTTGTGACTTTCCTCTTTGGGGTCATCTGAAGTCATTGGTGTATGCCAATAAACCCCGAAACATCAATGACTTGAAGGAGGAAATTCGACGGGTTATCGGGCAAATGGAAGTCGAAACTTGTCGTGCAGTAATATCCAATTTCATGGACAGAGTTGATGCGTGCCAGCGCAGTAGAGGAGGACACATGCATGACATCATTTTTCATACATGAAATCGGAAGGTAAGATGAACTTGTTGATGTATTTATTTTCAGTTTTTCAATAAAATAAATCTCTTAATTTGATATATCAAAACCGGCGCTCTTTTTGAATCACCCTATATTATGCTGTACACACACATAGTACCAATACTAACGATGTAATACTTCGCTTCATTTTTTGGTATCTCCTTCTATACTAAACGACAGAGTTATAATGATATAGCAGTAATGTAGACACAAATTAAAAATTAATTAATTAACTAAGATTGAAACTATTAAGTGAACGAGGAGATTTCATTGGATTTCCTTTTTTGAAAAACTTAGTGAATTGTACTTGTTTTTGTGTGCGGTAAAATACAGTAGTGAAAAGATTTAGTTGTTGTAAGTGAATTTTTGGTGGCATTAATTAAAAGTAGAAAGTAAACTTCTTTTCATAGAAGTAAGAACATTAAGGAGGTCATTAAGGGTTTCGGACAAAGGGATCACAATGGTTTTTATTCTGACTTCTATGTTCTCTCTTCTTTTGTCATTTCCTAATACTTATTCCGTTATTCCTTTGTGTCTTACAAACTGAAGGAGAGAAAAACTAAGTCTTGAGTTGTAGAAGTTTATCCATTCACCACTAGTTTTATAAATTCTTCTTCTTTTCTTACTCACTTAAATATGTCAAAGATTATTAAATGAGTTTGCCGGTGTATGGTGAAGAAGTATCATTAACAAACTTTTCGCCAGGTAATATGAATAACTAAAGATCTCAACAAACTTTTAATTACTAAAATGTTAATAATAATTTTTAATTCTTAAGACTCTATCTATGAGTATAGTAAATAATAAATCGAATTCAGAATTTAGAACGGTCTTAATTTTGTGTGTGCACGCGGGCGTGTGTATTACCACGTGAAGTAAATCGCTTTTTAATTGAATCAGTACAGCGTTTTATTTTTAACAAGAATTTTAAGGTTATATTGGATAATTTCCTTAAAATAATTATAGCAAAATGCTGACTAGTATTCCTGTGTGAAAAATTTACTCAATGAATGCTGAGTGTCGCTCAGCTTTCATTATATGAATGAAACTGTAGTAGATAAATTATTTCGCAAAAGATTAAATAGTATACATATAAACTTTTCAGTATATTTCTAATGGTATTCATCTTCAATATCGTAACAAGATGTAAAAAATGTTTTTTTTTAATTTATTTATTTAACGTCGCATCAACTGCTGTGGTAATTAGCGACGACGTTGGGGTGTAACTGTGTGAAATAAGGATGAAATGAATTTTTGTAACGTATGAAAATATGCCGTGCCTGAGTGGGATTCGAACCCAGGACCGCATGATGAGAGGCGAGCACGTTACCAACTGCGCCAATGCGGCCGGCACAAAAAAATGTTATTTTGTGTTATGTATTTATTTAGTTTAGAGATTATTTAAACTGCTAATTAAGTATCAGCTGTTAGTGTTTTTATACTTCAAATGAAATATTTTTCATTACAGAAAAATCTATAAATTACTTTTGAAGCTGAATAATGAGTAGATGAGTTTTCTTTGTAATGTCATGATTGAAGAAAACACCACAATGGAAAAAATTCCTGTATTTAATTTGTGAGTTTTCTTGTCGCTTTAAAATAACTCTGTAGGAAGTCTTCGTTTCAGTCAGCGAGTGTCGTTTGAGTTGTCTGACAGTGAGATGACGAGGTGTTTCAAGTTATCTTTGATAGTTTGATAGGGGCCCTATGTGTTGGTTTCTAGTTGAACTGTAGGAATAGGTAGATCTCTGTGTAATATGTTATTTTTTAAGTACCAAGGTGATTCTGTGATTGCCCTGAGTTATTTGGATTGGCATCTTTGCAAGATTTCTATGTTGGAATGAATTTCTGAGCCCCATAGTTAGATTCCATACGTCCAAGTTAGTTTGTAAATTAAAAGTTTATTAAGATTGAGTGTTGAATGTTTACCTAGTATCCAATAGAACTGCTTCAATTTTGTGTTGAGCTGTTTCGTTTTTTTCTGTATGTGTTTTTCCAGTTCAGTCGTTAGTTAAGATACATACTAAAGGTATTTAGTGCAGTCTGATTAAGAAATCTGTGTGTCATTGATGTAAACTGATATTCATGTGTCTTTTCTTAATGTAAATGTTACGTGTGCGCTTTTTGTTTTATTTGGTTATTTTTTAAGATTAATAATAATCCAAATAATGAGAAAAAGGAGATTTGTATTTTTCGAACATATGGCAAAAATGAACGATAGCAGATTGACAAAACAAATTTTCGATAAAATAATAAATCTCAAAACTGAATCAGCATGGTTTACAGTAACATTGAATAGCCTTAGAGATGCAAAAAATGGCACAAAAGAAGACATACAAAATATGAAAATTTTTAGGCCTATTTAAATTTTTACAGAATATGGAAATATGATATTTGTTCTTTGTTTATTTAACGTCGCATCAACTACTGTGGTCATTAGCGACGACGTTGGGTTGTAACTGTGCAACGAAGGATGAAATGATTTTTTTCGTTTTAAAGAAAAACAGACATCTTTGGAAGATCTTTGGAGGAGAAAATGAAGAGAAGAGATGTAAACCCCATAGTATTGAACAACTTAAGAAGGAAGATTTGAAAGGATGAAGAGACTGTGGGAAAAAAGGAAAAGTAATCAATACATGAAGAAGTAATTCAAATATTGATTTGGCGAGTTAACTATAAAGGGCTATTCGAAAAAAGGTTTATATTTAAATAAATAAAGGCTTATAAACTTTATTTTTGTGTTTGTGTAGTTTATTCGTTCTGCAACCAAAAAAATGGGCTGAGATTTTAAAACTAAAGAGTTTCTTCTCTTCAGCCACCTTCACAGGCACTTATGGAATTAGGTATGTGCCGCCAAAATTAAGGATGCTTTATACTCCGGTACAAAAATACAGGAGCTGTTTACTTGTGTGGAGTGAAACAGAAAAAATTAATACACTTGCTGTTAAAATGAAAGGCAATCGTGAGTAAAAAATTCTACAACTAGGTTACTAATTTATTTAAAACTACAGTATTAAGTGCAGATGAATGAATTAAGGGAGTATTGATAATGAAACAGAGCAAAACGAAATATTTTATTAACGTTGACTTCAGACGACGACTACACTCTGTTGATTCAAACAATGAACAATGGAATACGACAATGAACAATGAACACTGACCCGAGGCTCTTATCTTCGTCTCAATGAACAATTTGCTCTTACTCCTTCCTACAGGATTCTCCAGTCACCCCAGTTACCAGTTTCCAGTTACTAACCATTTCCGATCGAGCTTTGTGTTCAGTTTCTAATGCAACTTAGCAATAATGCATAGTTTGTCCTAGACAACCTACGATGAATTTATTTAAACCATTAACGTTTCAGTACATGCACAATGGAAGAAATATATTTAAAATTATTCTAGAAGTGAACATGTATCATTAGTACCATTAGAAGAATTAAAAGCTCCAACAAATCCGCATTTTCTCTGTGCAAACAATGTCTTAATATGTAAAGCATTTTGTTATGGTGGAATTATGTACATAATAATTTTATCTCACATTAATCCTGTAGATTAAAAAACTACATAAGGACACTATCTATATTATTTTGACACAATAATAGTTTTGTTTTCGTATTTAAAGAAATAATGTAGAATATAATATTTATTTATTTTATTACTAAGCAGTGTATTTTTGCAATCAGTTAAATCCTTTACATAAAAAATCTGGTGTGAAACACTCACACAACTTTCTCTTGCCAATGCAAATAATTAATAATAAACCTAACATTATTAATAAAATATTAGAAATAAACAAAAACTAACCTCAAAAACATAACCTTATTTTAATCACGAGTGAATGACGCAAAATGACAATCGAACTCAGTTTGGCTTAAAAATACGGAAAATCACGCTTTCACGCTAAACTAGGCTCTGTAGAGAAAAATGCTCTAAACAAAAGTTGTAGATCTTTTAATTTTCTATAACTTTTATTATATACACTTTTGTCGTAAAATGCATACTAAGACCGAAATGTTAAAAAAATCAATTTTTCTCACGTTTTCGTGAGAAAAAAACAGAAAATCGCAAATTACCGCTAAACTAAGCGTTATACAAAAAAATGTTTGAAACAAAAGTTGTAGGTTTTTAAATTCTCTACAACTTTTATTATATAAGTTTTTGCGCTGAAATTTATATTAAAGCCGTAATCTTAAAAAAACAACGTTTTTACGTGAAAACAGCCTCACCGAGAATTTCAGCAAACATGGCGCCTACCCTATCTTGTAGAGAATAAAAAATTGAGTAAAATAGGCGATTTTAAAAAAAATCGTAGGACCAGTTTTTGAGAAAATCGCAAAAAACTGAAAAATTATACGAATAAACTACTACTTCCGGTTGACCGATTTTGATGAAAATGTTCGTGTCGCGTCCGGTAGTGGTATGTAACTTAAGTTTCAAGTTTCAAGTTCGTACGATGTTCCGTTCTTGAGATATTCTGTTCACACACAGACACACACACAGACACACACACACACACACACACACACACACACACAGACACACACACAGACCAATCGCTAAAAACATGTTTTTTGGGTTCAGGGGGTCTGAAAACGTATAGATCCGGTGAAAACTCGATTTCGAAAAATCGACATGAAAATATTTCTGAAAAATTCTAATTAGAGGGAATACTGATAAATTACTCGTAAACAGAGCCATTAATACAGTACAAGAAATATACGGTTATTGGCAGCGCATTATAAGTTGGTGTACAAAAAGGTGAATACAAATTTCTACTCGTACATTGGGTGTGGAGGAGTGTTTGTACTGTTTTATTTGTATTTTTAATTTTTTTAAAGGAAATACAAGTGTTTTTTGTTAAATATCAATGATCCAAAAAAATAACATTCTGTAAAAATGGTGTGATTTGTCACACCATTTTTACAGAATGTTATTTTTGGTGTGATTTGTCACACCATTTTTACAGATTTGTTATTTTTTTGGAAACTACCAATTTATTTGGTGAAATACTCATTGTGACGCTATAAGCTAAAGCGATATTAAACAAATTAGATAGATCACTAGACTGCGTTATACACTGCCAAGTGGAGGGTTCGATTTCTGACTGGTGTATGGAATTATTAAACGTTAAAAACCTCTAATTCAGCATTGTAACACTGCTTTGTTCTGAGATGCAGCATTCAAACCCAGTGTTACCAAGATGATTGACAACTGTTGTTTAGAAAAACAAGTAGAAAAGAAGATATGAAAAACCTTCAAATTCTTTAAGAACTTTAAATTCAAAATTAATATCCAGGGTAAGATAACAGACGTAGAAAAGAAACTGTAGAAAACCTGCTCTTTCGGTTTTCACGTTCCAATTCAATGATACTATGCATTTAGAACCTAAAGATTCATACGCTTTTTGATTTCACAATTTGCGCTTGGCAAATTATTGGTTAGAACCTCTACAGGGCATAAAATTCAGGAAGGTATAACAGCATGACAATCTTCTGGTCAAAATCATGTTTTTTATATTTTATTCGTGCATTGTACGTTATTGTTGACAATTGAGGAGAAAATAATGAATCAATCAGTAGAGACGAAAGTGTAGAATATAAAAAATTAAAATGACGTAATTCTCAATTCACTTTTCTCTTTCACTTTTTTGTTTGGCGTCAGAAATAGCTACTCCACCTTCACTTGGTCTTTTAATTTGACTTTTGCTTGTCCCCAGAAAAAGCGTACTTTTCTTTTATCTTCAACTTTCACTTGTTGTTTGACGTCAAAAGAATGACTTTCTTTTTTATTTTTAACTATCACTTTCCGTTTGACTTCAGTCACGTTCACTTTCACTTTTTGTTTAAAATCGGTTTTTTATATTTTTTGTTATATCTGTGCGTTCCTGATGATATTTCATGTTATTTGTAAATTTTCATAACTCATTAATTCATGTGCTTGCTCGTATATCATTGTTTTAAAATTATTAAAATTTAGAAAAAGACATCAAGTAGATAAATATCTAACACATTGAACACACGAGCTTGCAAACAATGATCTCGTTCAGAAAATTAAATCACTTTTAAATATTTATGCCATTTTCATCTATTATTTGTTTCATAAAATAATTACAATATAAATTAACTTTTTAATCAGTAATTGGAAGACTGTATATTTATTATGTTATGTTAAAATTACCGCGTATATACACTAAATATTGTAATCTTGGTCGATCTACGCATCAAGTAAAGTTACAGACATGAAACTAGCATTAAATTTTAGCTCTTCAACTCTTTTTTAATATCGAACACTATATACATGAACTGCGTCAAGTATTGTTTTGGTAAGCACTCCAGTAGAACGTTGAAAAGTAAAAATTCTAGTCACAAAATTGAGTCCAGTGACGATAAACCTTGGCAATGTCGAATACAGTGGAAACCTCCTTATCCGAACCCCCTTTATCGGGATCCACCCATATCCAGACACAATAAAACATACTTAAATTAACTAAATTAATATGGCATGGATCCAATTGTTGGAGTTATAAAAATGTGAACATAATATAAAAAACATAACTATCCGAAATATTACGTTAATATTATTAAGCTGTATAAATAAATCTATTATGCGTTGTGTTTGCGTTTGTTTTGATTAACGTCAGAACAAAAACTAACAAAATAACTAACTAATAAAATAACTAATAACTAACTAACTAATAAAATTTACGTCGTTTGGAGAAAAGCACGACCGCGTTATGTAAACAACTGTACATATCTTCTGTATGTGCGCTGTAAAACCTAATACTGTATAGTACATACATATTTTTATCTTTTTTACCTTACTGTATACTGTAGTATGTTTTGTAAACAAATATAGCCTACATATGTAAATTATAATTGATAACTTGGCGTTTTTCAATTGTGCACATTCATTGTACTACATACACGCTGTACTGTATTTCAGAAATTCTAACATCCCTTTTTGTGTTTCCCATTACAGGATTTTCATATCCAGCTTACCCTAGGTCCTAAATGATCCGGATAAGGGGAATTCCACTGTATATAAAATTGGAGCCCCGTAAGTCACATAAAGATTACGGTCCGCTTTCATCTAATTTTTAATTGATTCCTGTTTTAGGAAATAACATAACAATTTTATTATAATATCAATGATCTCGCACCGAGAAAATTTATGAAATGTATGTCAGATATTTTTATGCGTAGGCCTAATGTTAAACAAATTGCCAGATTAAATGATAAAAAATTACTAATGGCAGCTTATCATGGCCTTATTCTGTCTCATATCCGTTGCTATTTATTTTATTATTTTGTTAAATTAGGTTATTTTGTATGCAGAGTTAAGTTTAAGAGTTAATTTATATGTTTTTGAATATTTACATTAATAGTTTTGTATTTTAAATACACGTATGCCTACTTATTAATGTAAATAATTTTGATGTAAAAAGTGTTGAATTTTTTAGAAAAAAAAAGTTAGTGAATCACTTTATTTCTGGAACTTAAAAAGTTTTTCTGTATTGTGAGGCATATTATATCAATATTATAGATTACAATTAATTTAATTTCAATGGAAGTTTAATTAAAGTTAGTTTATTTTATTGAGATACTAAATTGTTATTTAAAACTAATACTAATACCTTGTAGTTATATAAACAGTTCCGAGGGAGGTGGAGGTTTGTTTGCTGATGTCGGATCAAGTGGCCAGGCGGCGGGTTTTTGGTTGGTAAGGTGGTTGCGGCCTCCTTGGGGCTGGACGAGGATGCCTCAATTGAGTACAACACTACTTCCCCCATCGTGAGGGAGTGAACATGAGTTTTTCTCGCCGCCTCGGATAAAAAAGAAACTAATAAAAATCTAAGGATATTTAACCAAGCTAAGTATTAAAAATTTACTAACATTTTATTAAGTAATTGATTTAATTTCGAATATTCAATATATATTTATAATATTTTCTAAAAATTAAGTATAACTTATCTAGTACGTAAGCTGCTTTGTTACATATTGGCGCTCCTACAGAAAAATTTTTAGGTGTTTCTTTTCAAATGTATAATAAAGACCATAAAATTACTTTTTTACTAATGAAACATGATTTTAATCCAGTTTCTACTTAAACTCGACCTGATGAAACAATATTATGGAAGTAATTTGTCATTTGTCTGTAAGGATAGATAGTTGAGTACAATCGTGTTTATGTTCGTATACAAGATAAGATAAGATATAGCAGCATCCTCCTCCCCTTCTCCTTTCCATTTAAGTACAAAATATAAGAAGGGCGGTCAGTATTGTTATATATGTTATGTTCAGTAGAGAAGGGAATATTCTTTATGTTCTTCTTCCCTCCTCATGGAGCCTTTGCCCCTTACTCTACCACCCAACTAAAAGATACGACTAATACTACTATTACAGAGCTCTCTACAATCTCCAACAAAAAATCACATGTTATGATGCATCTCTGTATTTTTCCAGGATATGTTGTTAGAAAAGGAATTTTTTGTCACATAATCTATTAGTGTAGAACATGAGTTAATACCACTATTGTCCTAAATTACATACAATTTATTTATTGTTTAGGGTCCGTTGTAGATAGTCTACGAACTAAGTTTAACTCTGACTGCTGTTCATATTTTGAAGTATGATCAATTAGCTTGTGAACCTTGCCAAACTAATACAGGAATCTACATAAGAGCGAGTAACAAGCAACGTTTAATTTTTGGCAAACATTAATTCTATGTCAAACGACACAGTTTTATTTTAACTGGAACGTATTGACCCTAACATATGGTATTGAATTTTTCCAGTGTGTATAAAGGATGGCAAAACTAAAATGAAAAAAAAATGGAAGAGTACGGAAATAAAATTGGTTTACATACCATAGAAAAACACTTTGAAGGTGGGTAATTATGCCCGACTGTTTGCAAATCACTGCTACTGCAGACGATGAAGGGTGATAGATGAAAATAAGTAATGAAAAATTGCCAGGACCCCGGTGTAGAAGCCAGTTGCGCTGACCACTACAAACGGAATTTAGTTTGAGTAGATCTCAAAAACCAAAAAACCAGAATTGGGTCTTGTTCAGTAAAAAATCTGGCATGAAACACTCACACAACTTTCTCTTGCCAGTGCAAATAATTAACAATAAACCTAACATTAGTAATAAAACATTAGAAATAAACAAAAAAACCAACCTCAATAAACATAACCTAATTTTAATCATATATGAAAGACGCAAAATGAAAATCGATCTCAGTTTGCCTTAAAAATACGGAAAATCACTCTTTTACACTAAACTACTCTCTGTAGAGAAAAATGCTCTGAATAAAAGTTCTAGATCTTTTAATTTTCTATAAACTTGATTATAAAAACTTTTGTCATAAAATGAATACTAAAGCCGAAATCTTAAAAAAATCGATTTTTCACTCGTTCTCGTGAGAAAAACAGAAAATTGCTAATTACCGCTAAACTAAGCGTTATACAAAAAAGTGTTTAAAATAAAAGTTGTAGAATTTTAAATTCTCTACATTTTTTAGTATATAAAGTTTTGCGCTATATATATATTAAAGCCGTAATCTTAAAAAAACACCCTCACCAAGAATTTCAGCAAACATGGCGCCTACCCTATCTTGTAGAGAATAAAAAATTGAGTAAACCAGGCGATTTTTAAAAAAATCGTACTACCAGTTTTTGAGAAAATCGCAAAAAAATGAAAAATTATACGAATAAACTACTACTTTCGGTTGACCGATTTTGATGAAAATGTTTGTGTCGGGTCCGGTAGTGGTATGCAACTTAAGTTTTAAGTTTCAAGTTCGTACGAAGTTCCGTTCTTGAGATATTTTGTATACACACACACACACACACACACACACAGAGAGAGAGAGAGAGAAAGAGAGAGAGACAGACATACAGACACACAGATACACACACAGAGACCAATCGCTAAAAACATGTTTTTTGGGTTCAGGGGGTCTGAAAATGTATAGATCCGGTGAAAAATCGGTTTCGAGAAATCGACATGAAAACAATACTTTCCTTCCTATATATTCATATAGGCAAGAAAAAGTAAAAAAATAAAATACAGATTATTAAAATTTTAAAGAACGTAGAGTACTGAAATTTAAATATTTAAGAGAAATAATTACAATTTTTTTTAAACACAAGTTTGTTCGTTGCAATTCAATTCAGAACAATAAGCAACCCCATGACCCAAGAGATGAGTATGATACGTATGAGTATGAGTATGAGATGAGTATGATACATTGTATGAAGTGTTAATGAGGTGTAGTCTTGTACAGTCAGGCCGACCATTCCTGAAAAAGATTGGTTAATTGAACTCAGGCATCAAAGTAAACCAGTAACCCCTGTCTAGTATTCAAATCCGTATAAAAGTAAACCTTTACTAAGGTTTAAACCTCTGAACCTTTGTCGGCGTATGGCGACAACTTTACCACTAGACCAACTCGGTGGGTTATAACAAAAATATATCAGAAAAATTCAATATGAAAAACAGTATAGGCCTACCTACAAAAAATGGAAATTGTATATCACCTTAAAAAATATTTCCTTAAAAATATTTATTATTATTTTAAAACATCTACAGTTCAGCCGTCCTTAGTTTGCTCCTACTGTCAACAAACCAAAGCCAGCTACTACAGGGTGCACCCTAGGACCACGACTTTATGGATGTCGTATTCCTATTAAATTAAAAAACTTAAAATATCAGCCATGATATGATGTAGGCCTAACAATTTCATTAATAAACATACTTTTAAAAGTATTTTTTGAATTTAAATACTTTTGAAAGTATTTTGTTGTTACTTTTTAATCAGCGTGTACTCATTTTTATATAATGCGCATGATCAGAGACGTCATTATTTGTTTACATTAGAACCAAACTAAGAAAGGCTTGACTTTATATCTATACATGATCATAATAAAGAAATTATAAAATTTTAAATCTCCCAAAAGCCTATGTGCAGGATGTTTAAGTAATTCTCAGTGAAAAGTGTACGACGTGAAATAGAAAAAAAATTAAGATCGATTGACAGACCTAAATATGAAAATGGAATGTAGGTATAAATTAGTAAAATCAGAATTAATTTATTATATAACTTGTGAATAACATAAAAAACAATATTTAGGAAAAGAAGATTACAATTATACGGACAAATGGGTAATATAAATAGGCCTATCTAACGTCTATGAAAATAGAATAACAAAAACGAATTGGTTAAAATAAATCAAATAAAACTTAAAAATATAAAAAGCCTACCTCTAAAGTAATCCAAATTGGAAAATATTAGAAACAGAATAAATAAATTTTCATTTTTAAAGAGAAAACTATGAATCGCGAAAATTCACAAAATATTGGAAAAGAAAAATCTAAATTAAGTAAACGTGAACCTTAGTGATCAGAACAAACAAAATGCATAATGAAACAGTTTCTTTGATAGGTTAGGTTATTTAAGGATTAATACAATGCATGGTTAAGTTTGTAAATTTATAAATTGTTGATGTATGATAAGGTGGTAATGTTGTTGTGAGATGAAATGATTGTGTTATACAATCAGGGTAGTTTTTCCGACTTATGTCCCGACTGGACCAGATTAAATGTGTGCAGTTATCAGCAGGAGCAAAGGGAGGACGTGATGGTGTTTTGGTCTAAGGGAGGAAAAGAGATTGGCTGCCAGCCAGACAGCCACAAGTGAAGGAAGTCGGGGTGAGCGTAAGGGTGCTTCCTGCACCATGTACTGTACCATGTTTGCAGATACAGCTTTTTCCTCTTCACCCGACGTACGACGACCTCTACCTCTTGTTTTACGACCGTGTCTATAACTAGATTCTTCTTTTTTAACCCCATTTCTCTTTTCGATTCTTTCTTCTTCTATATTTACCCCTGTTCTTTACCAAAATTATCAACTCTAATATCTACTAATTATATGTGGAAGCATAGTTAGTTTTACAATTAAAATGTTCTTACATAAATTTTAACCTTAAGGGGAGAATGTACTTTGTATCCCGCCAATGTTAAATTTACTATTTTTAGGTACATTTTCATAGGGTTGATAAAAAATAGGGAAATTAAACTTTACACACCATTGGTGTCGGGTTTCTTCTCAAGCTAGTGACATTGTTTCAATTTAATCTTTGGACCATGCCATTTTTTTAAAATTACGAATAACATAACATTTTTACAAATTTTTTCGACGTTTTTTGCGTATTACTAATTTTTGGAGCACCTGAGAAAGTCATAAAAATGTCGGTATGTCGGCTGGAGACACTCCAGCCCGTACATCTCGACTACTGTCATCTTCTTCGAGGTCTTCCCACCTCCTTTCTTCCAACTGGAACATATTTTGTCACTTTTAAAGGTATTCTCTCCTCTGGCATCCGTTTCAAATGTTGCCGCCATTGAATCCGGTACTCCTCCACTTTTCATTCAAGCTAAATACACCCAACTCGGATCTAATTTCCTTGTTATTTATTAGATCTAGCTTCGAGCAGCCCGTCACCCTTCTTTAAAACCTCATTTCAGCTGCTTGGATCCTATTTTCTTGGCGTTTTGTGGTAACCCATGACTCACTTCCATAAAGGAGGAGATGGACAATCAATTATTTATGAAATAACGATATCTCTTAAAAATGAATAATATTGACAAAGTCAATGAACAGTAGTAATATATGTAGTTTATGATATTGTGACAATATCTAAAGAAAAAGTGTGTTCGAGAATTCTCGAGAAGGACCAAGATTTAAATGATGTTAATGTACATAATAAAAAAAATAATGTAAGTAGTTAGTAAAAAATAATTAATAGGGTTTCTAAGAAATAGAAATATAACGCAAAAATGGTTATATGCATAGTTTAGGTCAACCTATTGTTGTACGGCTAACTAAAGGAGTCAGGTATCTTTTTAGATGATTGTCTCTTTTTTTAATCATTCTATTCAATTATAATGAGTTGTTTACGTTTTGTAAAAGCTTGTACTGTTATTATGTCGACAGTCTATGTCCTTCTCGTGACTTCCGTAGCTTCATCTGTGAAAGAAGCACGCCGTTTTGAAGTTAGTTAGTCTTTGATCTCTCATCAACGAGTTTTGAGCTGTGATTCAGTGAGTTACACTGTGTACGAGTACATCTACGAAAAGATCTAACGTAGATTGTAGACATAATATAATCGTTGTTAACTTTGCAAGTAGGATTAAGTTTAAATAAGAGAAAAATAATCTTGTAATTGCTTAAGTTTACGTTATCAATTTATTGTAATTAGTTGGTTATTTATTATAAGTAATTTAACTGTAGTAATTATAATTTATACTGCTTAATAACAGTAAGTCTTAATAACAGTAGTCAGTAAGCTAAAAAACAGCTTACTGACTACAAACATTGATTTACAGATTAGGAAAAATTTCTTAAAACATTATGTTTGGAGTGTAGCATTATACGGAAGTGAAACGTGGGTGATAGGAGCTGTAGGAAAGAAGAGGATAGAAGCTTTTGAAATGTGGTGTTATAGGAAAATGTTAAAGATTAGGTGGGTGGACAAAATAAGTAATTTAGAGGTTCTTAGGCGAGTGGATGAAAAAAGAAGTAGGCCTATATGGAAGCATCTTACCAAAAGAAGGGATAGGCTAGTGGGGCATATCCTAAGACATCCAGGTATTGGGCTATTAATAATAGAGGGTAATATTAAGGGAGTAAATTGTAGAGGGAGGCAAAGATTAGAATATATAAAGCAAATTACAAAAGATGTAGGGTGTTGCGGGTATGTGGATATGAAACGACTTGCGCAAGATAGAACAGATTGGAGAACTGCATCAAACCAGTCGAGAGACTGAGACAAAAAAAAATAAACTGCTTAATAAATATTTTTTGTGATTTTAAACGATAGTTTGTTAATTATTTAATTTTACCAAAATTCCGTAACGGACATTAGAGATAAGTGTCACAATACCATATTTCCAGGATGTAAATCAAATCCTACTCACCCATGTTTCACAAATAAATGTTTGAACCACAAACATTACAATTTATTTGATTGTTATACTATATTTATTTATTTACTTTCTTTTCTTGTGTTGCCGTGACTCCCTATGGGAGTTTCCTAGTGCAATTCACAAAAAAAAAAAAAATATTATTACCTATTAACACCAGTTTTCTTCAAAACTGCTGAGGTCTGTGATTTTTCTTGTTTTAGTCTTTCTTATTATCAATAATAAAGTTTAATTTGTCACTCGCTCTTAAAACTAAGTTGAGTTGAAGTGGAAACAGTCGTAGAGTTTGCATAGAGTCTTTTATGATCACCACTAATCGATCGTTTAACTTGTTCCTAGTTCAACGTTTTTGTTGGAATTTAATTTGTTCTTAAACATAAGTTATTCCGTGAATTCTTTCTGAAAATTGTACGTTAAACTTACTCGATTTCCCTTCCTTTTGTTATTTTATTATGTAATAGCATAAAATAAACAACACTTACATTATATTAGAATATTTAAATGTGAACACCTCCTTTAGCGTCTAAGGACAATTGCTTGCAAGTTTTACAATAGTTTTTACCGCATACTTTTGAATTCTTTATTTTAGGTCATAAAAGAAACCACAATGAAACACCCATTTAGTTCAAGGTTTTGCTTCCCATTCCTATCTTGCTGCAAACATTTGAAATTTTTTAACTTTCATCTAAGTTTTCTTTTATTGTTTAATTTTTTCGTTTAATCTGTATTTATTTTTATTTTAGATTTACCTCCCCACCCGCGAAATAGTGTTACCCGTATAATTTTTATTAATATAATTGCAATATTTTTTTTCTAGATATATATAAAAATGACACTCGTCTCCTGATCTAATCAGCTATCCCAGAAAAGAATTTAAAACATACGTGCCAAAGGTTGTTCTCGTTTTATTTTGAGGTATTACACTTTTGTAATTACACTTTTATTTTGAGGTATTATATACTTTTTATTAAATATGGATTATTCTGCTTTTAACTACTCGTTTTATGACCCATTTTCAAATTATATTCTTAATAGCTGTAATATTATATGAAGTTAACCATTCAGAACAAATTCAACACCGAATGTTCAATTTTAATTTGGTTTTAAAGAAAATCACGAATCTGAAAACGTTTGACAAAAGAATTATTTGTAATTACATTACCAGGAAGAGTAAAAAGATTCCTCGTTATATTTTTTAGTAACAAACAATATTAAAAATATCAAGGAAAATTGTAACCAATTAAAACCTTATTACGTTTACTATTAATAATTTACTATTTATTATCTTTTATCTACATTTTCATAAAATGTATTGGTTTGTTTTTGTTTTGTTTTTGAGATTAGTTTATTTCTAATGTGTTATTACTAATTTTAGATTATATTGGTCATTATTTGCATTTACAAGAGAAAGTTGTGTGCGTGTTTCACACCAGATTTTTCTTTTTATCTCATTTTTCGTAAATTACACAGAGGTCAATAAATCTTTACTTTCGAGGTTCATACTAAGCCTTACTAAGCCACTTTTTTCAATATCCGTAATTATCTATTGTTCAAGTAAAATGAACAGATTATAGTTTAGCGGCGAAAAAAATATGTAGGATGTTACTTAAGGCTAATTAATTTGTTATATAATTCTTTTAAAAGATTCTTTAAATTACATAAAACATGAGTATTTAATCTACCTCACGGAGTAAATTATATTAAATTAATTATTTGGTGTTGATTTAAAACCATAATTTTAATAACTGCAGAAAAAATGTGCATAAAATTAGCGATTTTAATATTATATTAAATATTGTATATAGACTTTTAAAATATAATAGTTTAATATTAGTAGTAATACATACATAACGTAATATCTAAACATTCTTACCCCCTTAATGCAGTAAAATTAACTTCTGTCACTAATAATTATCTCTAATTTTCCTAAAAACAAAAAGAAATATTTTTTAGTGGTATTTAAATTTTTGGAAAGGGTTTGTAGGCCGTACTGGAAGGAGGCCTACACCTACGCATGGAGGTTGAAAACTATTATAGATAAGCTCAAGAAGTTAAATAATTCTTCAAATTCGGAAATTTAATGTGTACCAAATAACTTGTTCATTTATAACTGGCACGAAGAGTTCAGCTGTTGATATTACGGCCTTTACACTTAACCTTGCAGTTACAGTCTTAATTCTACAGTAGTCTAACCTAAAAACAATGCATAATTTCTATATATTTTATATTTGTTTTGTTTCTTTTACTTACTGGTTTCTATAAACAATTTCCCGTAAATATTTAATGATAATAACAATAATTACACGACATAAATTAAAAGAAACTTATTTCGTTTGTTACATGAATTCTCCATATATTCGCGTTAAGTATACTATTGTGTGTGGACCAGTGCCAATTTGCTTTGTAAAATGTATTTAAAATAGTAAGCCTATTAATATAGTGAAATGCTAGAAAGTTTACAAGAGTATATCTGTTTGCCCATGTTTATTATATTGTTTTAGAGTTCCACGTGCACATGAAACGTGCGTTTTACTTGTTTCTAAATGGAGATGTAAATAAATGGCGGTAGGTTGGGTACAGAAAAAATCTTTTAAAAGCACCAACCATGTAACCATATAACGTAACCATATTCAGAGAAAGGGGAGAAAGTGGAAAGCGATTATAACCACGCAGTTTGGATTAATTTAATGCTGAATAAAAGAGATAACAATGATGGCTGTTCCTGGTGCATCCTCCTCCTCTCCTTCTTTTCCTCATCTCATTTTATTCTAGAAAACAGAATTTAAACATTTAACTATATTTAAATACAGTAAATAATACTGTATTTAAACAGTAATTTTAATTCTATTATATATATTTCTTCTGCCCATGTGTTACTCATTGAACTCCTCTTAAACGCCTGGACCGATTCTTATGAATTTTTTTTTGTGAGATTAAGTTGATTAGAGAAAGCTATAGATTCACCATTCGACCTGATAAAATAAGTTTTTTCAATTAATTAACTAATTTATAAATTTTAGTTGATTTTAGGTTAGCTTAAAGTTCACATGTGTTCACAATTGTATCCGGTAGGTGGCGCTCCGATCGTGTTTACGAAACTTTTTGAAAATTTCTAGCATATTAGTCTGACCCAGCAGTAGTATTGAATAATATTATATTATAAGTTATTAGTATATATAAAACAACT
This sequence comes from Catonia carolina, assembly GCA_035578175.1. NCBI lineage: Eukaryota > Metazoa > Arthropoda > Insecta > Hemiptera > Achilidae > Catonia > Catonia carolina. The sequence continues at coordinate 296,030,309 of JAQMRL010000001.1, forward strand.
TTTTATAGTGTCATTAAAATTACTCATTGGGCCAGCCATAACGTTCAGTATTGTTGTAAGTATTTTACATGATTTTTTAAACAATTTTAATGATGTATACACGTGCACTAAAAATGAACTTAACCTATGAATCTAAGAAGATAAATTCGCTGTACGTGAGTTGATTTAACTATAATTTATTTTTTATAGATTAAAAAATATATACCGGTTATAAAAATAGTTAGCAGGTTTTTCTTGGTACTATTTGAGTTAGTTTTAAGTTTTCGTCCAACACAAGTTAGTTTATAGTATACTATTCCTCTCACACACCACATAATTTTTGAGTCAAGTTATGATAACTGTACGCGTAGTGGCGCAGGTATCATAGAAATAGATTCATAAAAACATTCCAAAACATTTATGATTAATTAAAAAAAACTTATGACTTTTGGAGTTACGTTTCCACAGAACAACGTCTCTCGGGTCCGCTAGTTTATATATATATTTTTAAATATTTATTTTACTTTATTTAAAATTATTTATTTAACTGGTTCCCCTGTCTATTGTTGTTAAATATTTTGGTATGATCTGGATAGTAGGCTAACTTGGAAGAGGCATATTATTTAACCCAAGTGTCAGCTGGCAGAAATTGAAAAATTAGTTATCCAATCTGCCGTCGGCTGACTGACTATTCTGTGATGGTTAAAACTGTAGATATTGACAAAGAATACGTAAGGAAAATTTTACAATATGCAAAAGTGTACGAAATTTCAACGAATCGGCTCACACTGCATATGTAGGCATGATCATTCAATAAAACAACATAGGTCTGTTGAGTGCCTTGATTTTAGCCTTCTTACTGTACAACTGGTGTCCAATAAACTGATTTCCAAATAATTTTGTGAAATTTAAGCCGATTTTTGTACTTTACACTAAAAATTAAAAATTTGTAATTTCTTCTTTAATTGTTGTAAAATAAGGATATCTTGAATATGTGGTTTTTCATGTATCGTGATCCAGCTGTTAGAGATAGGATAAACTTTTAGGGCACCGATCATATTAAGTTCAAATATATTTAGGGCAACGATCATTAGTTCAATAACTTTTTAGAAATGACCGTAAATAGAATAGGTAAATATAAAAATATGTTGCATCGAATATAATGTAGGTTACAGATTACAAACTTTGAGGTTTCATGAGCAAACGAGGATGTACAAGAATGTGAGGCTGGTAAAGAAAGTCTTTCATAAATTTTAAAAATGGTTTGACGTGGTCCTAACCGACAAAAATAATGTTGTTGAGAATCAAACTAGAACAGTTTAGTTTAAGAGTGGAATAAATTACAGAGAATATCTTTTAACTGTTATCAGCTGTTAAAAAAGTGACAATTAAAATAGCAACGGCACCAATCAGTGAACGTTGGTTTTGCTTTTTTGTGACGCGTTAATGTGTTTAGTAATTTGTACTGCATAATCCGCTCACACTGTAGTAAATAGTCGCATGGCACACGGCATTTGGCATATGGCACATGGCACATTGTAAAGGGCATTACAATAAGCTTAATGTTTTAGTACGGTTCAACTGACGTTGATCTGCTTTAGATTTACACCCCCTTCCCGGATACCCTTCTGCTCCTAATGGACGACTCGTGAAATCTACAACCCTTAAGCATTACTCTTACTCTGCAGTATTATGTTAACACCATTCTGTCCGACTAAACAAAGCCACCCTTCTCTGTAATATCAGTGAACATGTTAGAAAAACTTCATGTACGTTCATAACAATTGTTTCAAAAATGACCTGTTCTATTTAGGTACCAACTTTAAAAAGATAATTTCATTAAACTGATGTCAACGCCTAGAAGGACATCTAAACCACCTAGCCATAGAGACCTTCTCGATAATAGCTCACGTGTTAATTTAAAATTAAAACCAACTGATTTTCTAAATAATTTAATAGAGACATTTTAAATGTGTTATTAGTTATTAATTCCAATTTATAGCAACTTGTATAAGGTATTCACTATGTCTAACTATGTTAACTAATAATTATTATTTTGTGATTGAGTAAGGATGTGCGTGTGTGTGTGTGTGTGTGTGTGTGTGTGGGCGCGCGTGCGTGTGTGAATGTGTTGTTCGTTATTTGTTAGCACTTAAGTTGCTCAGTGGGTTAGTAACTTATCCACTGATAAATTTTCAATATTTGGTTGTATTACATATTGTTCATACATGAACAGATTGTAATTTTTTTCATTTATATTAAAATAAAAAATCTGGTGTGAAACACTCACACAACTTTCTCTTGCCAATGCAAATAATTAACAATAAACCTAACATTAGTATTAAAACATTATAAATGAACAAAAACTAACCTCAAAAACATAACCTTATTTTAATCATGAGTGAATGACGCAAAATGACAATCGAACTCAGTTTGGCTTAAAAATACGGAAAATCACGCTTTCACGCTAAACTAGGCTCTGTAGAGAAAAATGCTTTAAACAAAAGTTGTAGATCTTTTAATTTTCTATAACTTTTAGTATATACACTTTTGTCGTAAAATGCATACTAAGACCGAAATGTTAAAAAAATAGATTTTTCTCACGTTTTCGTGAGAAAAAAAACAGAAAATCGCAAATTACCGCTAAACTAAGCGTTATACAAAAAAATGTTTGAAACAGAAGTTGTAGGTTTTTAAATTTTCTACAACTTTTATTATATAAGTTTTTGCGCTGAAATGCATATTAAAGCTGTAATCTTAAAAAAACTATGTTTTTACGTGAAAACAGCCTCACCGAGAATTTCAGCAAACATGGCGCCTACCCTATCTTGTAGAGAATAAAAAATTGAGTAAAATAGGCGATTTTTAAAAAAACCGTAGGACCAGTTTTTGAGAAAATCGCAAAAAACTGAAAAATTATACGAATAAACTACTACTTCCGGTTGACCGATTTTGATGAAAATGTTCGTGTCGCGTCCGGTAGTAGTATGTAACTTAAGTTTCAAGTTTCAAGTTCGTACGATGTTCCGTTCTTGAGATATTCTGTTCACACACAGACACACAGACACACACACACACAGACACACACACACACACAGACCAATCGCTAAAAACATGTTTTTTGGGTTCAGGGGGTCTGAAAACGTATAGATCCGGTAAAAACTCGATTTCGAAAAATCGACATGAAAACAATACTTTCCTTCCTATATATTCATATAGGCAAGAGAAAGTAAAAAATAAAAAATTAAACTGAATTATTTTATTTAACTATACTTCCTTCAGTCGAGTAAAAATTTACTTTTGAAGAGAGACTACGCTGGCTGTAGACATAATAAATAGTACGGCAAGTAGCGCTACTTTAAAGTGTTAATTTCTACTTTCTCTTCCCCTATATGAAATATAGGGGGGGAAATGAATACCAAGCTAAAGAACGAAGTAATGTACGGAGGTCAAACATGAAATGGAAGGTAGGTACACAAGAGGACTGGACACAAACATTTTCATTAAAATCGTCGATTGGAAGTTGTAGTTCATTCATACAATTCCTCACTTTTTTTAATTTTCTTATAAACAGCTCCTACGATTTTTTTTTTTAATTATCTCATTTACTACATTTTGTGGTCTAAAACTTACAGCATGCGGCATGCTTGCTGAAATTCGTGGGAGAAAATTGATTGTGCACTTGTAGTAAAAAACTTTTGTTTTTAAAATTGCGGCTATAATATGTATTTTAGGGAAAAACGTAAATAAATCTAAATACGAGTATATAATCAAAGTTGTAGAAATTTATTTTTTAAAAAAATAAAAGTGTTATCATGGTAACGTAGGCATTCCTAACAATTTTATATATTATTTCCCGTGGATTAAAATTTTCCGTATCTCGAAAGACAAGAAAATAATACTTTAGTTCTATGACACCTAGATTCATTATCTGTTTTCCAATTTATTTGTACTCATCTATTTTTATTTCACTTTTATTAATCTTTAATTGATTAAAGTTAGTTATTTATAAAATGTAAATATTTTATTTAAAATATTTAAAATTTTTGAAGAAATGTATTTTAAAAACGCATCTGAAATATCATGGAGATTAATCAAATTTTTAATTTGACATTAAATTTAAGTTTTTAGGTATAATGACTGCAGAGATATGATTTTTCTACGTAAACGTTGTTTTTTTTTTTACTTCAGCCCCTATTGTTGTAATGAGACCCTTTGAATGTTTGAGATAATTTTTTATACGATATAAACTGGTTGTTATGAGTAATATACAGAAAATCATTACAAATTTTCAGAAGTAAAAATTTTCATAAATAGGTAAGTTCCCCTGAATATAAAATATAAATATCTTCCAATAGGGAGAAATTTCAAAGACTTGTGTAAAAGGACTATGACTAATGCAAAATTTTCATGATTCGTTATGATCGTTCCCAATGATTCCAGTAAAGCTTCTTAAAGTGCTCCTTATTACACAAATGGTAAGGAAAACAACATGTATTTTTTCGCTAATCTTCTACTGATAGATCGACTATATGTTTTTTTCACTGAAACACTTGTTGTATTGGCTATAAAATTAAATTCTTTCAGAGGAGCGTTCTACTTGTACCTAATGCAAGTAATTTATGATTATTACAGTTAGTCGGATAAGTTCTTTAAATTTTGAGTAAGAACTTTTCGTTTTTACATCAAACACCCAGTTAAGTCTCTTATCGAAGTGTACTCCAAACTAACGAACTTAGTTTTGTACGATATAATATATCGTGCTCATCCCTCAGCAGATATATATTATATAGAAACAAAGAAGGGCATTCTATTTCATTAAAGTTAAAACAAGTTTTTAACTATACTTTGCATTTCACACAGATTTTTTTAGAATAAATTTGTTTTCTTAGTAAACCTGTTCTTGGTTATCTTTAATTAGAGCAACAGATAACCAGAAATATGACATCACCAAAACTTACCCCTTATTTTTTATTTAATGAATCCGGTAACCATTTAAACAACACCGGAAATGAAATATTTTCTAAACGCATAATCGTTAACAAAAGGTGAAATACATCTTGAAATTTTGTAATTTCTTCGTGAGGCACACTGTATGTAGATAGGAAAATCATGATTTTCAATATTAAAATGGGTCGAAACCCTTCAGATGTAACAGAAATGAAATTTAAATTTAAAAGCAATTCATTTGGGAAATTAGAAAGAATCGTGTCTTCGTAACAACAGCGTTCACATTACAAGAAGAAAAAAGCAAAAGGTAAATGTGGAGAAAATTGTAGTAGGGAAATAAAAAGAATATACTTTCCAAAACAGAAGGAGATTTAAAAGGAAAACGGAAAAAAGAATGAATTTTCTTACAAATGGAAGTCAATTTGGAGTAATATCCCCACCCATTACCATAGTTTGAATTCCCAGTTATAGCTACACAAATGGGCAGGTGGAACGAGAGATGGTATAAGCGGTGCAGCGTGTAATAGAATTCTTAAACCCAAATGTCTTGTACCACATTGCTATGCACTGCCATCACAATTACACCGTCACGTCACCTCATCTTACCTCTGAAACCTCTTTTCTCTTTAAATCCTTATTTTTTATTTGTTTTCATTGGTTTATCTCACAGCAATTCTTCGTTGCATCATTTTTATTCTAATATTTAATTCAACAATCTGCTTAGGATTATCCGTTTAGAAAGGTTTTAACCAAAAATAAATTACATTCCCAGTTTCCTCATTTTTCATTAATAAAAATTATACTAGAGTTAGCGAGTGTTGCCTTAAAAATTACGATTAGCTAAACAGGTGAATTAACAAATATAGCTAGAAAAACAAAAGATAGCTCTTCGGGATGGTACAGAAATAATTTATGGATTACTTTTGAGCCGTCACCTCTTTTCGATCATATGTTTTATCCAAGCACATTTCCAACTTAACCTCTAAGGCACAAAGAAACTTAATTACATCTTTCTAGGTGATCGGGAAGTTATAGAATTAGTGATAATTTAGTGAATGAATTCGTGTGAATCGGTGATTTACTGAAGACTTACGCCAGTAAAAGTCTTCTGATTAGTATTTTTATCTTTTCCATCATCTTTCCAAGTTCTTAGTTCCCTTCGGGTTCATCACTGAAAATTCGCTACACTTTATCGTTTTAACGTGCGTTAACAACTATCTTGTTCTAAAAATTGTTGAACCTACGAGAAAAAAAAATTATCTGATATCCGTATTTCGCCGACTAGGCTGAAATACGTACAGAGCCAAAGAACTGAATCTATAATAAATTGAATTTAATTTAGTGGTATATGATGGAAGATTTATGATAAGGAGTTGGAGTTCTTAAATAACTTGTGGCAGGATGACGATTATTGAAAAAAAACCTGTACAAATACTGAAACATATGGTCAGTATGTGGGACAATGATGGTTTGACGTAAGCGTATTTTTTGCCTTTTGGCTAGCGGCTGATCTATAATCACTTCTTGACCATCTGGTGTAGAGTAAAAATTTGTTGTATTCAATTTGGTTCTAATATAATATTTTGCTGTTTGTTCTCTGGATTGTTCTTTTTTGTCTCTGTAATTATTGAACTAGAATTTCTTTGTGTGTTATAGAATATGGAGTCTACATTCTTCTCAGTCAGTTAGTGTTGTAAGGTTGTAAAATAATTATCTTGTACGTAACACGTTGCATATTGCAGTAGTTCCTTCGTAACGGGCACTTAGTGCAAAACAAGTGTTATCAGAAAGTATGGATTAATTATTTATCTAATTATAAATGGTCATATTTATTCTAAGTTAAGTTTAGTTCAAGATTTAAGGTTATAAAAAATGTGAAATAAATTTAGTGTGCTATTATTAGTTTAAGTAGTTTATTGTAATTTTCTAGTTGTTAGAACTTTTTTTTTGTTAGAACTGTAATACCTAGTTAATGTAAGCAATTACTTTGTAAATTAATATTTGTTATATATTTTTTTAATTCTATTATGTAGAAACAACAAAATTCTGAAAAAAACCGAATGAACGTCACGATATGAATAGTGAAAAACAGCTGTTATTTTATAGAGTAGGTTAAGAAATTTCCTGCAGGCAATTTAACCTTAATCAATTTGTAACCTTATCATTGAAACTAGTACAAAAATGTATTCAATTTATTGCAATGTAGCTACTCACTTACTTATGGAATTAGCTTAACAGTCAATAAAGTTACCTGCAGGAAATACAAAATATCCCGAACATACTTTATCTATTATTTCCTCTACTGACACAAAACCAAGGTCGAGCACATCTTGCACTTTCCTCCGTTAAGTTAACATTAACTTTTGGTACTTACCCTGAGTTCTTCTAGATGAGTTCTCACAAATTCAGCACGACTAGATTGATCTGATCCGGCCACTGGTGTTGATCCCATGTACTGAAACAGAATATAAAATTACATAAATATCATGATATAATAAATTATTAATTACCAACTATTTTTACCATTAATTTTCTATAATGTTCTTAACGGAGGGAATTCCAGATGCATTGTGATAGTACATTTTTTTATATTATTAAGTTTTTTCGAGAGGAATAGAGCGTAAATTTCGTGAAAGATATTTTTTTTACAAGACGAATATTAAGCGAAGGAGACAGACGGTAGCAGTGGATTTCTAAATAAATAGAACGATTCATAAAAGATTCGGACCATCATCTTCATTTATTATCGTGGATACGGTACTTTATATCTGGGAGCGCTTTTATTCATTCTCTAATAAAAGACAAAGAAATATGAACGGTCAGATCGGCATCTGTTCTTTTCTCCAGTGGCAAAATAAAAAAAGTAATACCGAAAAAGAAGAATGGATGGAATTGGAAGAACTTTTGAGAGACGGCGATGGATGGAAAGGGGGAAACATGAGTATATTGGCGCCTCAACACTTGACCCGAAGGGTGTTAAATCATCTCCAGGAAATGACGGTCTCCGAGTGGTCATTTCTCTGTCCCGTCCGTCTCTCTCGCTGAAACACTCCAACACCAACTCGTTGACAATAAAACAAAAGCATCAACACTTTTTTGCAAAACTTTTTGTTTCATCAAGTTCTTGTAAACAACTTACCCTCTATCCTATTATTAATATAAACCCTCTTCATATTTCAAGACCCTTACTATCCATCAATCGACCGACAACTTCTCGCTAATTACAATTTAGTGGATGGCAATCAATTCCCGTTTTTTCAAATAAAAAAAAAAATCGCAGTTAATCCACACTAATTTTGCAAGGGTACTAAAATTACAATCAATATTTTATAAAATAACTTAACTCCCGTTTTTCCGAGCCAATAAAAGCACGAGTATACTTAGAAAACTGGAAAACACGGAATTTCTGAAATTATACATTGTAGTGACTTTACAGTAATTGACCTCTAGTTTATTCTTTAGTTTATTTAAAGTCTTACCAGCTTCTTGGTCATTATTAACTACATTGGGTTAAGGGGAGACTGTACTTTGTATCCCACCATTGTTAAATTTCCTATTTTTAAGTAGGCCCTACTTTTTTCATAGGATTGGTAAAATATAGGGAAATTAAACATTACACACCACAGGTGTAACCCACGCAGTCTCATAACACCCAGTATTCACTAATAACTAAGTTTGTTGATACGACTTTAAAAAAAAACTTGTAGACATCTCTTCTTCAAACCGATTAATGTTACCATACTCACATGACAAACGAGTTGCATCCATACATAAGAGATGGACTATCCAATTCTTGTATTTACCGCCTTTTTTAAAGCCGCATAGGACTGCATAAACTAACCCCTACCTAAAATTGTACCATTTGTCCACGTTAAGTACGGTGCGTGCCTTCCCCTCCTCAAGACAATAAAACTCCCACATAACTGAAAAAGGCCACTGAAAAACAAAAAAAAGAAAAGAGCCGCTCTTAAACCCACTTGTCCCTTAATATAAATTTTCATCCACGAGTAACTTCTTAAAATACATTACCTCCTTTGAAGTCCCAGTCCCAATCCCGCAAGAGCCAGAATCCTATTTCCTAATTTTAAACTATAAAATTCCCCCTAAATTTCATGAGGTTGCAATTATTCGGTAAAATTGTTCCCCGAGCGACCAGGTGTTCCTTAACACGATGTCGCCATCATAGGGCTTCTCAGACCTCTCAACCAGGATTCAGGATTCAGGATTCAGGACTGCATAAGTTCATTAAAGAAGAAACATCTTATTTCAATTTATGTTGTGCTTGAGTACTTCTTCTGATGTTTCTTTCCCTGATTCTTCTCCTGTATTCCTTCAAATTTCCTGACCTTTTCTGGCGTTCTTCGTCGGAATACACGATTTCTGTCATTTGGTCGGTCTTTTCTGTTCAAGTCTTGTGTTGTTTAGGTTGTGGTAATTTCCGAATTTTCTTTTTAAGTCTTCAAGTGAGATTTGGATATCGTTCATGTCATGTTCAATTTCTTGGATCAAGTGGGGCCGATATTTTCTGTTCAGGAAATAGTTGATGATTTGTGTGGAGGTTCTGGCGAAGTTACTCCTCAAGAGATGGCCAAAGAAAGGCATTTTCTTATTCCTCATCTGGTCTGCTAGAGGTTCTGAATTCTATAGACTTCTTCGTTTGGGATGGGCTTCCAGATCCCGTTAGAGAAACATCTCTTGTCCAGGCATTTTCTGATGATCCGACGTTCTAATTTTGAGATTCTGTGTTCCGCGTTGATTCTCCTGAAGCCTCAGGACTGTTTGAGTTTTTAATTTACTGAAATTCATTTTTTGTTGTGAACATTTTGTGTTTGTTTTACGTATTTTGTGAGTTTAATCTTTCTGTTCAGTTGATTTTTTTTTTTTTATTTCCTGTGATGTTTCCATCTATATGTCTGGAGTTTTTGATCAGATCAATTTTATGGTAGCAAATCTTCACTGTGGAAACGCAGAAAGGGCCGCGAACTTATTTACTTTTTGTTGAATTTACTGCTTTAAAACACTGCTCAAATGTAACAAAATTTACTGCAATTAAATTTACTGTAACTAAAGCGAACTAATCGTGATATAAAAAGTGATATAATCTTATATCAGCATCCCTTAAAATTTGAGGGATGCTGATAATAAGAGACATTTAAAGCCTCTCCTAGTAATGATAATTAATAATTATAAACTCAATTACAATATTCATGAAGTTAGGAGTTTGGAGCTTGAATCAAAACCTAAACACCCGATTTTAATCTTGGTTTAAATAAAATCTTTTATCACAATTACATTAAGCTACAGATAAGTAGCTTAATGTAGTTGAATGCACAATGAGTATTTTTATTTTTTCTATTTTCATTGAACCTATAAGAATTTTTGTTTTGAGTTGCATGTTAAGCTGTTATTTTAAAAAATTAGTTTTTATATTGATACAAGTTTAAGAAAATGCAAATTTCCCTAAACAAAAGAATACGTTAATATTTTCTAATATTGAAAATACTGTGCGTTTTTTTCTAAATATGATCTAAAGATGTGCTCGAGCGCATATACAGTCAAACTCGCATAACAACTTTTTTGTGTAGTCTATGACGAACATTAAAACTTTTTGATACATTAGTTCTACTAAAAAACAGAAAAATTCACAATGAGAATATTTCTGACTTTTTTAAAGAGTGGTGAAACGGTGAATATATACTACGATAACAGAATGAATTATTATTGGAAGGTAGGCTACTTGTTTGAGCAGCTAACAAGCATGAAAATTGGAGCCCGCACTTCAGTTCTTTGCTTTAGATGATATTCCCAGTCGTCTGAAAAAAGAAACAGAGACAACGCAAAGTTGTTTAAATGTAAATTTTGTATTCTTATTTTGCTTTTTTTATTTTTTGTCTTAGACAATCATAAGCAAATATATTACAGCCGAATATAAAAATAAAGTTAGGCCTGTGTGAAGAGAAGGGAAAATATGAAAGACAAAGGGTGAAACTTGCTGGACGTTTTCCAATACAATATTATAATAATATAAGAACACAAAATAATAAAAAACGCAAATCTAGTTCTTCATTTTATTTTGGATAAAGAAATCAGAGGAAAATAAACAAATAACTTTTTGCATACATAATTATTGCGATACTGCAGTACTTTTATACATTATTTTAATCGTTTAGTCATAAAAAAGTCTATGTCAAGAAACTTTAAAGCACTTCACGATTTCTTTGTAGGTTTTTTTTAATCAGTAGTTCTTAAAGGGAAAACTATAAAAAAAGTTTGAAATTCATCTATTTTTGGGCTTTTGACTTACTTTCTAATTGGATATTTCTGTTTTAAACAGCATTACAAATACTGTCTCATATCCGTTATGTTATCTAATTATGGGGTAATTCTTGCATGGCTAATATGAGTAGGATTTTTAAAATTCAAAAGAAAGCTATTAGGTGTAATGGTGGGAGCTAACCAGCAAACCTCATGCAGGCCACTATTTAAGGAGCTTAAATTGCTTACAGTTCCCTCTCGTTACATTTTTGAGGTGATTATGTATATTAAGCAAATTAATTTTATGCAGAATTTCAATGTTCACAATCGTAACACGAGAAACAGAAATGATTATAATGTGGCTAATCACTCCACAAAATTGTTTGAACAAAAACCTACTTATGCAGGGAGAAAATTCATGAATAAATTACCCCAATTTTTAAAGTGTTGTGATAATTTGCATCCCTTTAAAAAGAATCTGAAAAGTTACTTGATAGGTGAAACTTTTTATAGGTAGCGTACAAGAATTTCTTTCTTGATAGTAGTGATACACTGTGTGATTCTTACATGTATTTCAGGTATTATAACTGACATGTCCTAAACTCCTCGTGGAGTCTCCAGGGCGCAAAGAAAAACTACAGACATGTAAATAAAGAGTATTTTTTATTTGTATGAATTTTGTTATATATTTGTGCCTGTACTCTGAAAATTAGCACGCCAAGATAAGATCAGATATTATAATACTACGATGATACCCATACGTCTGTACTAAATAACTATTATTTTATAATCTTATTTGTGGTTTTATTATTTTGTCGCGAGTGCTTTAGAATGATTGAGAAGGTTGATCTAGTGTTAAGATTGACGAATAATGAGTTAACGTATTGTGTGGTTAAGTCGTTATGTAATGTTTCGTTAGTTACGTACTAGATGCGTCTGCAATAATCCGTATGTACTTGAAAGCATTGTAACTTCTTGATTACTTAAAGCTTACAGGAGCCAAATATCTGACACCCATAATTCCAAATAGGGTGTGTGGATAATTGTGAAACCAACAGTATTTAGTGAAGAGGGAGTTTTGACCTATATATGACCTTATTATATGAATAGGGTTTTTAAAATTCAAAAGAAAGCTATTAGGTGTATGGTGGGAGTTGGATAGTAATGTGAAGAGTTGTGTCGTCTAGCTTCGAGTAATTTTTTCTTTAAGTCAATAAGTCAGTCATCTGTCGTATGCAAACCCAAATAGCGAACTTGTTAGTCTGTGGTAGGAGGAATCCGTTCAAGAAAAGTGATGGACTCGTAATATATAGATATATTTTTGTGATAACTATTTTTTATTGTTCCTCCGAGGTTTTTTAGGTATACTATAACATAATAGCCTATTTAATTGGTTTTAATATTATTTTTTGCTTTAATTAATTAAAAATTAGTGACATTAGAAAATAAGTGCTAGCACCAGTGGGTGACTGCATGGTTATACAAGGGGGTAGTGAAATAATATCGCTAAACAAAAACTGTTCGTTAGTTTTAAGCAACTAGTTGCAGTAAATTTAAAATAAAAAAGAGTTAAAAAATTAACCAAATAAATAGTGAGAACACATTTTCCGTTTTTTATTATTTTTGTTTAAATAAATTATAATTACAGTCCACATGTACAGACGTATCATCAAATTTAAAACACCAAGTGGTAGACCTTAATGGGAAGGGGATTGCGGGGCTTAAGAGCCTTAGTGGTCCAGTGTGTTCCGCTCCGTTTTGGTTATTAACCACAACTGTTATTCTTTATGTAGGGAAAGAGTTGTACTAAAATTAGCATATAGGCCTATTACATTACATTACGCAGATACGGGATACGAGGGTCAAAGGGTGATGTTGAAACTGACAAATCAAACTAAACGTCATATTACATTAGTTGCCTTCACTTTTTGTTTACTCAGGATGTCCAAAAATCAGTAGTTATAAATTTGGCCAATATTTTTGAATTTTTAAGAGGTTTATTTAACGATTACTCCACATTTATGTAAAATACCGTTCTTTACACAGGCATAAATTGATAGTCCATTATATTTACATATTTTGGACACCTAATAAATTTGTTTAGATCTGTCCAACTTTTGAAAATTTTTTAAAAACTCTCTAACTCTACTATTCCTACTATTATTGTTGCTGTAAACAGTTAAACCTTCCATTTAAACTACAATTTTTTTTAAAAACTGTCTTTCGTTTTAAAATTTCTCCTCGAATTTTATTTTAATTATTCGGAAATTATTTATACGCTATTTCAAATGTTAAGAGGTTTTCACATATAAATTGTAGACTTATGTTTGTTTATTTGAAGAACAAAATAACTTACTGTAAGTTTTTATTTCTTTTATATTTTCTTTTAGCTACATTCCTGCATTAATCTAAATTTTTTGATACTTAGGCATTTTAGTGATCTGATTTATGCCGGATTAATGAGATTATACAATACAATTTTCAATTTTTTGGAAAATTCAGCACATAAGATAAGTTACTTTGCTACAGTAACTTCATTTATATTGTAAAGCAAATTTTTGAACTAAGGTCGGCCTACCGGTAATGTACCAATGAGAGTGATTGTTGAAATCCGGAATAATTCTATATTCTAATTAAAACACAATAAACAAAATAGACTGTTCTCTCTCACACACTCTTCTCTCTCTCTCTCTCTCTCTGCGTGTACGTGTGTGGATATTTATTATTTTCTTTCATCTCTTATCCCACAGTAAAAATGTTTGCTAATATTGTTTCAATTTGATGAAACTGGAAAATTAAAAAAAAACGTTTTATTTATAATCAATAATACGTAGTATTCTTGTTTAGTCAAAAGTTTACAGAAAGCCACAGAATTTAATTTTTTTAAATTCCTGATGTGCGTGTACGCTGCAATCTGTACAATTTCAGAACAGTAAGTAACCCGAAAACCCAATAACTCTCTCTTCACCGATTGGATGGTTAAGGAACGTGGTTTGTTTTTAACGTCAGACAAAAAGTGAAAGTAGGGTAAAGAGAAAGTGAATATTATTGGCCTTAAACAAAAAGTGAAAGTGGACTTGAACCACGAAACCTTCATCTCCGAAAATCAGCTGTTAAACACCTGACTTACGACAACGACTTTACCGCGATACCCGGTGGGGTAAAAAAAATATTTCATGTTATTTACTTTGTTTTAATCCCTAATATGTTTAAGTTGCAATCTGTTCAATTTTAGAAAAATAAGCAACCCCATGATCAAATGAGACGAGGATGACGGTATGACGTGTTATGAGGTGCAGGGTTGAACATACTCAGGCCGACCATTCCTAAGAGAGTATGGTTAATTGAACCCCAACCATCAAAGTAGACCGGTAATAACACTCTAGCATTCAAATCCATATCCGTACTACCTTTTATAGAATTTCAACTAGAAACTTTTATCTCCGAAAATCAGCAGTTAAAAAGTTAATTTACGACGACGACTTAAGCACAAGACCAACCCAGAGAGTTCATATAAAAAATTGACAGTAGCTATTTTGTTGCTTTATATATAATACAAAAAAGATATAGCTACTCATAATAACAAAGTAAGTAAATTGACAAAGAAGTTGATTTCTGTCAAATGAAACATTATTGTTAACGCTCGAGATTAAATTAGATCTTTTCTGACATCGCATGAAAAAATGTTGGCTCCGAGCGAACATGGGTGGGAGAGAAGAGAAAGACTAGCAAATTTTACGCCCGGAAACACACATTTCTCTAAAGGAGGTTTATCATTCACTTTCGAATTCGAATGGAAGAGGGTGAGACTGAGACCCGGTATCTTGTGAGATGTGTGCTCTACATTTGTGTCGGTTTAGATCTGACATTCCATTCAGTGGTTGGTTGACAGCTGATAAAGATAATGCTCTCAACATTCAACAGTCAGTGGGTTGTCGTGTCTTCTCGTTTTGTCTGCACTTCGTTGAACACTTCTTAACTTATTTTAGGCGATACGATTTGCGGTAAAACATTTATTCAATCTTCCTATATTAAACTTTCCTTATAGTTTATTTTTGGTTTCTCTTTCTCTCAATGGAGAAGGTTAAGTTACTAAAACGTTAGTAATACAATATAGTCTCTCTTCGCTGCATTGAATGAAAGGCTATAGAAGAAGAAAAATTATTACTTGTATAATATACACATCGAGTTTTAGAAATGAAGGACTTTAGAAAGGTATAAAATTAATATGTTATGACTTAGATTGTTACTTCTTATGTTCCCCCGTGGGCGCACGCGATACAGATTTGAATGATATTTCTTTTGGGGATAAGTTAATAAATACACACGTTGATTTTTAGAACTCCAGCTCTCGGGGAGGTGTTCAAATAATATCTAATGATTTAGAGCAATAGTCACTTACTGGCGGACCTCAGTCCGCGTCTGGAACACCGACTCATTTTTTTGCGGACCACGAGCGCTAGAAAATAACATTTTTTGTATACAGATCTTATTTTCGGGTGCGATATGAAATTTTTTACGGTTAGGCTGTGTGTCTCCTGAGAACAAGGGTGATGAACACATATACCTAAATTTTTCTGGAAAGAGTTCTTGCTTACTGAACAAGTTTACGGCCGCGATCAGGCTGAAAACAACTCGTGATAGCGCCGCGTTACGAACTACAAAAAGCAACAACTTTTGTACACGAGCCTACAGTAGTTTAGAACTGTTGTCAAACAAACGTTTTCGCAATAAATAATTAGTATAAGGTTTTAGTATGATAGCCAAATTTAAAGTTTTACCGTTGGCAAGGTAGGCGTAAGTAACAATTTGGCAGGATCGTGGCATCTCATTAAAATTTCGAACGGACCTTGAACAAATTTAGTTGATTCTAGAACACGGCTGTGCATAGTTGGATAGGTAAATAAAATTATTATTATTATCCCTGGAGGAACAAATTATCCAAATTTTAGTTCTTTGTGTTACTGGGAGGTTAGAAAATTAATGACAAGTGAGTCAGTTAGGCAGTAAGGGAATTAGCCTTTATCTACAGATTTATTAAACCATTATTAATATATTTCCCATGATTGATAAAAATATATGAAATTACATAATAAATTTTTATCAAAGGGTAATTTAGGTTAGGGTTACTATAGTTTAGAAGCTTTTTTGCTTCCCATATTGTAACGCAACTGAAATATTTGCTAAATTAAGAGACATTTCGACACAATAGAAGTCAAAGGCCAGGATCGCTGTTTACCAGTAAGAATTATCTAAATACATAAACGTATAAAATATTATCAGTTTCCAGAACATTCTTTGTTTTGATAAATAAATAACTTGTATTCTAACTATCCCAAATAAATATTGGTTTATAATGTACGAGTATACACGAGTATACATGAGTATACATGAGTATATGTACGAGTATTGTTGTCACTTCTTTGTTAAAATATCCTTTTATCCTCAGATCCAGATTTTAGTTGGACACATGAACTTTGGAAATTTAAGAAGCAAAAAATTCTCTTTTCAAAATTATTGTACTGAATTTTTTTTTAATTAAAAATAAAATACTTTTTAATTTATAAGACTACTACAAATAATGTTATCTAAGTTATGTGAGATGATACGATACACTATCTAAAAAAAAAATATTACACGAATCTAAATTTGTGTATAAGTGTGGTATCCTCTGTTTTTATTTCTTTTGGGATAATGTAGCGTGATAATTATGTACGTTGCATGTTCGATTTTATTTGTGTCTCATTAGTGTATAACATTTGTAAAAATACGACGAGTCGCCTGTTGTTTTAATAAAATATTAATTTTAAAACTATATAATGTTGACCATACACCTGTCATTACAGAGTGATTCAATAAGATGGAAACAATTTCAATAAGCTGTATTTCCTGAACTACATATTGTTATATGTATGTATTATTATTCACAGCCAACTGTTAAAACTGAAGAACATACAGTATGGTTATAAAACTTTGGCATTCAATTAATCTGTAAAGTTGCTTGAAATTATCTATAGTAAACTACAAAGTCAAAGTTTTAAACTAAAATTATGTTGCATTCAAACTTATTGTTAAGATAAAATTGTTAATAAAAAAAATCTGGTGTGAAACAGTCACACAACTTTCTCTTGCCAATGCAAATAATTAACAATAAACCTAACATTAGTAATAAAACATTAGAAATAAACAAAAAACTAACCTCAAAAAACATTAGTGAAATACGCAAAATTAAAATCGACCTCAGTTTGGCTTAAAAATACGGAAAATCGCTCATTCACTGTACAAAAAAATGCTTTAAATAAAAGTTGTAGATGTCTTAATTTCCTATAAATTTGATTATATACACTTTTCTCGTAAAATGCATTCTAAGGTCGAAATTTTAAAAAAATAGATTTTTCACACGTTTTCGTGAGAAAAAAACAGAAAATTGCTAATTACCGCTAAACTAAGTGTTATACAAAAAAAAATGTTTGAAATAAAAGTTGTAGAATTTTACATTCTCTACAACTTATATTATATAACGTTTTGCGCTAAAATGCATATTAAAGCCGCAATATTAAAAATCAATTTTTTTACGTGAAAACAGCCTCATTAAGAATTTCATCATGACACCTACCCTATCTTGTAGAGAATAAAAAATGTAGTAAAAGAGGTGATTTTTAAAAAAATCGTAGACTAGTTTTTGAGAAAATCGCAAAAAAGTGAAAAATTACACGAATAACCTACTACATACGGTTGATCAATTTTGCTGAAAATGTTCGTGTCGCATCCGGTAGTGGTATGTAACTTAAGTTTTAAGTTTCAAGTTCGTATGATGTTCCGTTCTTGAGATATTCTTTTCACACACAGACACACACACAGACCAATCGCTAAAAACATGTTTTTTTGGGTTCAGGGGGTCTGAAAACATATAGATCCGGTGAAAACTCGATTTCGAAAAATCGACATGAAAACAATACTTTCCTTCCTACATATTCATATAGGCAAGAGAAAGTAAAAATACAAAG
Source organism: Catonia carolina (assembly GCA_035578175.1). Classification (NCBI taxonomy): domain Eukaryota; kingdom Metazoa; phylum Arthropoda; class Insecta; order Hemiptera; family Achilidae; genus Catonia; species Catonia carolina. Next base: position 296,048,500 of record JAQMRL010000001.1, read on the forward strand.
TATGGTATGGAAGTAAAGTGTAGTGTACCAATTTTGTAGTTAATTCATGGAGCAGGGTTACTTTTAAACGGTTTGGGCAAGCATTTTAATTAACGTGTATAACGTCAAAGGTTGTCTCGAAAAGGAGGCTGTGTTGCTTTAAAAAGGAACGTTGACAGTAAAGAGCGCATTTTTTTAAAAAAAACGGTCCGCCTTTTTTACTAAGCACAGGTTGACGAGGTAATCAGAGTTTTTATATTGCCGAGTGACAGGAGTAGGGGTTGGGGTGAGTTGTGGAGTATATAGATGGGTGAGTGGGTAGAAGGGAAGGGAGGAAGTGAAGTTTTGAGGATGGAGTGGATGGATGGTGGCTTAGAGTCGGGGCAAATTGACCGGAGCACCGGAAATTAAACCGCTCCCGATATAATTACACCCTTAAATAAAACCATTAATTTCATAACTATCGACTCACTACTCTTCCCGACCCAAACCCAAAACCCAGATGTGCTTTCTTCTTTACTCTTACTAATTAATTAAATCCACCCCTACCTCCCAAAAAAAGGATTTTTCTTCTGCCAAAAGATAGACTAAAACTCAAAGAATAATTCACTCAATTGAATCAGTGAAAACTATTATATATCTTTGGTTCTTTTTTCTTTAATTTTCAACTGACATCACAAAATTATGATTATAATTTCAACACTAATAGCAGAATATTTGAAAATTATAGCCTTAAATTTTAGCATTCAAAGAGGAAAGTAGAAACTAAACATATGAAAATATGAACATGACATTGCAAATTTTTAATTAACACCAGCAATTGCTTTCATAACCAGTGTTGTTTATCATCTTCATCTACCATATTTACAATCACTTATACCTGTTCTAGCATCTAATTTTTCCTTAGCCAACCAATTTCCAAATTTTCTTTACAAAATGTTTACCTGCACACGTCATCTAAATGGTTCTTAAAGATAAATTCATAACTTAAAAATAGCAGAGATAATGAAATAGCTAGTTTATAAAAAAAACTATGTACACGTTGTTTATTATGGAAAAAATGATCGAAATAAAAGTTCTAGACTCTTAAATCTACATTTAAAAAGAATTCTTTTTCTAGTGAAATCAACTCTTTTTTATAACAAAGGACCCGCCTGTTAACCCATACAGTAAATTTTGCAACCTAAATTAAATATTATTATATTCGGATGAATGAAAGACTGCAGATAAAGGCGGAGCATAGTGGCCTAGAACACAGTACATAGCCAATTGACTTTCGGCAACCGTATCCTGTGTTGTCAGGTTGTGGTCCCGCTGTTCCCGTTACTAAACCACAGTTACAAAGTTACCAAGTCAGCTGGAGTTGATAGAACGGAGTGTGACAGCAAAGCGGCAACCTCACACCCGACCTTGGCTGTTATTGGATAGATCTCATCAACAATCTTACAGCAGTTCTATTATAGGTGTTTTTGATTGCAAACCCATTGTAGTACTTAACGTGTAACGAATTTAGCAGTTCTCTGTATACAACTTTAAGGTACAATTATTGGTTTTGTAAATCATATTAATTAATTATTTTGATCGTAAATGGCCATCCTTCTTTTTAGTTAAGCTAAGTCTTAAGGTTTAAAATAACATTAGTAATAAATTCAATTTGCTATTAAAATAAATAATTTAATTGTAATTTACAAGTAGCCTAATTATAAGCGTAACAATAAATTGTAATTTGCTAATTTGCACACAGTTACACAAAGGAAGATTTTTTATTGATTTATTGATAACCAGATCCCGAAAGAACGTGGAATAAATGTTACAATATTTTATGGCACAGAGGGCTAACTATAGTATACGTACATACGTTGTGTGTTCTGAAAAGACACGGAGTAAAAATGAAGGATATTGCTTATAAGTTGAACCGCTCTCCGTATACGTTCGTGCGGTATTTCCTCTTTGTAGTCTGTTTTTGACATTATATTTATCTAGACGCCATTTGATCTTTCCTACCCTTCTCCTCTTCATTCTTCTCCTTAGTTGTTTCAAAACAGCGATGGCGTGTACTTCATAGCCCACAGTTTATCCCAGATCCTTTTTACCACAAAATGACATACACTTATATCCCTTATATTGCTCTTTGTTTTGCTTTAATAAAATATTTTATTTTACCTGTCATTTATTAATATTTTTTTTTTAAACAACTACTGATGTGGTTTGTGAGTTTCAATATTTTAATCTCACACATGATGAAACAAAAGTTAGTTCTTCCGATTGCTTTTATTTAACGCTTGATGTATTCTTCCTATTAAAACAACGTAACAATATCAGTTCCTTTTGTGAATCATTTACCGTAATAGTCACTAATAAATTTTTAATTAAAGCAATTCATTATCAGCTAGTAAAATAGGGGTTTTTATTACATTGCTAAGAAAGTGTATTTTTCACAGAACATTAAAAATTCTCTTAAAAATATAATAAGTGAGATTCTGTAGAAAGAACCAACAACTAGGAAGTGCAGTGGTCGTTCTGAATGCAATCGGTAATCTCGATATATGCTGACGACACGGCTATTATTGTAAGGGAAAAGACCGCGGATTAAGCTTTCAAGTTCGCGCAGTGACATCTTTTACTAACACAGGATTGGCCTACTTGTTGGTGTATTAATATGAACCCAAATAAATCGACATAACTTATGTTCGCCTTACAACGTCGAACTTGTCCACCAATGGTAGGCTACTAAACAACGTTCACATCCCCCAGGTGAGAGTGGTGCGATATCTTGGTTTGTGGCTTGACAGGCGACTTACTTGGAACCATCATTTGCTTACAAAACGTTTAGAACTTAACCACTCCCAGAAAATACTCTACTACTTAATTAACCCTCGATAAAAATTAAAACTCCATTCCAAAATTTTAATTCACAAAACCTTTCTACGGGTAATCTGGACTTATGGTGTCCAACTCTTTGGTGCAGCGACAGAGGTTATTTAAAGTCGATCCAGGACTTTCAGTCAAAATTCCTAAAGCTTGCTTCTGGCGCTCCTTTTTATTTAATCAGTTCCTTTAATCTTCCTAACAATTTCGAACTTTCCACTATAAAGGATTTCACCGCTTCCTTCTACAGTATATTTCAAAAACGACTTGATATCCATCCCAACAAACTAGCTTGTGACGAAGCTGCAAGGAACTTCCCAACTGTAAAAAGTATAAAGCAAAAATGGAGCAGAGCCGTCTTGATCTGAATAATGGACAACACCCATAGTTCTAAATGGAGAATATTACAACTGGGCACAGTTGGTTTGCTGGAACGATAGCTATGACCTTTGACAGAGAGGACGCGCGTGGGGGGCAATATTATCCACCGGCTGTAGTCAAAACGAGTAGTCATCCAACAATCACTTGTTTACTGCGACACACTCCCTGTCATGTGACTTCTTAATTAGTGATTTGAACTAGGTTCTGAGAAATAATTAGGCTGTGATTGAAATCGGTAAAAGAAGCAAACAAATCATATTACACGTCATTCTTTTGCAACTTTTAAAATGGAAAATGTAATGTCTTTGTGTAATTACGGTTTCTCAAGAATTGGAATAGATGAATGACAGTCTGTGTCTAGGGAAGTAAATAAAAGTTGAAAGTAATTATTTCCAGAGGGAATTTGTAAGAGACAATGTCTTAGATTTTTTCGAAATTAATATTGAAAAAAGTAGCAGTGACGAATTTAGCTAAGACAAAGAAAATGATCAATTGATAGCCCTGTTGATGCCTGAGCGCTTTATCTTAACTTATTAACTTAATTTATTAACTTTTTAAAAAGTGACAGTTTGCAAGCATCAAAAAATTCGAAATCTACGTTGCACCGGCTAAAAGAATGTCAATTTACTCTTTATATATATCAAATTTAAAATTAATTGTATATACCAATTTTCGATTTGCATTATAAAAATAAATTATTAATAATAATTTAAGGCAATATAATTGTAGATAGTATAATAATATGATATAGGCAATAATAAATGTAGATTATATTGATGCATTGTACGTAGTACTGTATTGTCAAAAATATGAAAAGAAAGTACCGTAACACTCTCTTAGTCACCCAGTAATTTCCAGGCCGTGCGCGCTCCGGCGCGCACAGCCATAGCTACTGTTTCGCTGAACATCTTCTCCGGAAAGTAAAATTCCCCACCGTCCGTTAAATTAAACCCAAGTATTGGCAGTTCATTGTACAGTACTGTAGTAAAAATTAAAAGACAAAAAATATATGTATACTGTTATAATGTAAAGAAACAAAATGTACTAAGATAAAGCTCTTTTAGTTGCATTAGAATGAAAATATTTTATTTCCACAAATGTTTTCAGCATGTGCACCTGAGACATTATGAAACCATTTTTAAGAAACTGATTTTATTAACAAATTAATTAATAATATAATTGTTTTTCTGCCAGAGACGTTTTGAGTTAAAACCGTATATCATTTATTTTAAGCGAGTTGATAGGTTTTTATAAATTTTGATGACAGAAGCATAAGGTGTTTTTTTTGTATCCGATTGTACAGGGTGATTTTTTAGTCCTGTTACCCAATTGTTAATGTCTGGTAATATTTTTCTAAAAAAAATAAATTTTGTTTTGTGACACTAAGTTGGTAGCCCTACTCAACCAGTATGGATATGGCAGTGTGAGTTGATTCTCCTTGAGCTATGTAAAATTTTGTGCCATTTCCGGTCGTGCTACGAACAGAATGTCTTTTATCCTAAAACAATCTCTTGTTTAAATCTCGAGGCTGAAGCTCTAAAACTAATCGTATGTGATACGGATACAATTTCAATTTTTTAGCAGCTTTCTGAGCACTCGAACATGACAAATCAACATGCGAGGAAAGTTTTTGTAAACTTTTCCATGGAGAATTGAGCAATCTTGTTTTCACATTCTCTTAACGTCATCTGTTAAGAGAGTTTGTCAACCACTACGTTTTCTGCTGCAAACAATACCTGCCTCTAAAAATCAGTTAGTTAGCCTAGAAATTGACTAGAATAGAGTAGAGGAACACCAAAAAATTTAATTTGAAATGATTCTTTTACACTCGCATACGATTTTGTAGCAAAATATTGTTCAAGAATGAAAACCCGTTGTTCTAGGGTAAAAGACATTCTGTTCGTAACACAACTGGAAACAGCACAAAATTTTACGCAACTCAAGGAGAATCAACTCAAACTGTCGTATCTATACCGGTTGAGTAGGGCTACCAACTTTGTGTCACAAAACAAAATATCCCTTTCTTAGAAAAAAATTACCAGACATTAACAATTGGGTAACAGGACTAAAAAAATCACCCTGTACTTTGTTAAACAGTTTTAAACAATTTTTTTATCTGTTGGGGTACGAATAAATTTCTTAATTTTTTGAAAATAATATTTCATTGTTTTTCAGAAATATTCTACACCCATAAAAAATGTGAATTACAATTTATAACAGTACCATTCACTACATAAGTTTCATTACAAATTATATTTTTTTATAAATTGATAAGTTATAAATGACACTATGAGCTAAAGTTAAACTTACATACTGATAGCAATAGTGTATAATATATCATAAGCTGTCGTAAATGTTATAATCAATCTTACCGCATTACAGTGATAACTATAATACCAGCATAATATAATAATAACAACAATGTATTATAATACTTGTGGACGCGGATAACCAAACACACATTAAAAACTTAATAATTTAGTTGATATATTAAAACTATACTTAAGGGCATCCCTTCTTTAACTCACTCTTAAATACCTACAACTATCACATTGACATCACTATCCTTGTGTGCGTATTTTAATTATCAAAAAACTTAATTTAAAAAATCTGGAAAATTAATGAAAACAATTCGCAACAAATGACGTTTACTTTTAGACAAAAAAACTGCCCAACCGTTTACATTAATAATATTCCGCTTTCTCACACTACTCAAACACGCTATTTAGGCTTTACACTTGGACAGAAAACTTACATGGAACACACATGTTACACACACGCCACAAACTCAAAACCCGTTTCTATCAACTGAAACGCTCACTCGATAGACGTTATAAATTAAGCATGTCACACAAATTAACAATCTACAAGACAGTCTTAAGACCAATCTGGACATATCGAGTTCAACTTTGGGGATCTGCTAAACCTTCACACATGAAACGTATACAAACGATTCAGAACAAGATTCTACGAACGATAACGCAATGCCCCTTTTACATCAATGTTGCACAAAAACTTACAAATCCCATACGTAATTGATGTCGCGAAACAACTATACAAGACGATGCATGACAAATTTGAATTACATGACAACCCTCTCATACAAAACATGTACACTAGAGCGATACCGGGTGCTCAGCGCAGACGTGTGAAACGCCTCTGGCCAAGAGATCTTCTTGGCCAACTGTTGGACTGTGGTGATGGCTGCACGCTCCTTCAAGTAAATCATTAGCTTCACATTTAGAAATCGTTGTATTAATATAATAACAGATACTAAATTCAATTAAGTGTCAAAAATCTGGTGTGAAATACTCACACGATGTCTTACATCACTTTTACCAATTTAAATAATGAAACAAATAACCTACATTTTTATTATAATTAGCAAACAAGGTACCTATATGAAAAATGCAACGTAATTTTAATTTTGAGTGTATGACGCTAACTTAAAACCAATGTATATAGGACTTAAAAATAGGGAAAACCTGTAATTGACGCTAAAATAGGCTATGTAGAAAAATAATGCTTTTAATACAAGTTGTAATTTTTATAATGGAATAAATCATTGTAAGAACCCCTTAAGTATTAAAAATGAAATTTTTCAGGAGGAGCAAAAACCATTGTATCTTATGTATTGTATTATTTATGTTACACATTTATCTTTTATTACACAACTGTAATAATATAAAAGGGGATAATACCTACATTTTTTTCAGAATTTTAGGATTAAAAAATCTCCATCTATTGAAACAAAATATTGCGGCGTACTATGGGTTTTTGAAATAAATAACCAAAACTGATTTTTTTATATTGTAAATATTGACAATAATATTATAACACATGTTATTAATATGTTATAACTTTAATAACATACATTTTTGTCATCCGGTACATAGGCTACGCAGGCCGCAAACTTTAAAAATATTTTTTTTTACTACGAGAGGACAGCTCCCAAGAATTTCAACAGATATGGCACATACCTTGTACAGAATAAAATATAGTAAATAGGTCTACGGCGATTTTAAAGAAATCATTATAAGCCGTTTTTGTGAAAATTGCAAAAAAGTTAAAAGTTTCACGAATAAACAGTACTGCCGATTGACCGATTTTGATAAAAATATTCATGTCGTGTATGTACCCTGGTGGTACCTAACTTAAATTCTAAGTTTCAACTTCGTATTCTATTTCGTTCTAGAGATATTTTTTTCACACAGACACACAGATCAATCGCTAGAAACATGTTTTTGGGTTCAGGGGTCCTGAAAATCTGTATTTCAGATGAAAACACTATTTCAAAAAATTCATATAAAACCAAGTGTGGTAATTATATACCACATAATTATGGATAAATAATAATGAATATAAAAATTATTTAAATGGATTTTTTAGGGCAAGAGAAAGTAAAAAATATATCAGAGATTCAATTTATCAAATTCCTTATAAATTTATTGACGAAGTTGATGTGTATTATTTATTTTAACGAAATTTGAAGGAATGGGGCATTTATTAAATTTGAAGCGATACAAATTAGTTGTCTCTTCTGTTGAATCAATATGATATAAAGATATACCTTTAAATCATTCAAGCATTGGGCTTATAAGCCTGTTACTACTTCAAATTTGCCAGTCCATCTCTTTTGTGGTCACCCAACTTATCGGCCATCACAACGAAGTTAATGTATTATTCTCCTCGACAGTCAATTTTCTTCCATTCTAAATACTTGGTCAAACAAATTCTGACGATGTGTAGCTATTATTGCATTTAAACTATAAATATTCCGGATCTGTTTCTTGTGTCAAAATTATTTAGATATTCCCTTTTTGAAACACTGATGGTTCTACAGAAAAAGCGCATCTTTGCTACTTGACTCGGTTTATTTTCATTTTATTGAATTTATTTTGTTCAAATTTTAAAAATCCATGTACCCTAAGTTATTTTATTTTCCAGGCTATTTTATTATTATTTATTGTTCAATTTTCTTATGTTTGTTGTAATATTTCTTAATTTCTTTTTAATATGTCCAATGTTTGAATTATCCACATGGATGTATATTTTGAAAAGTTTTCCTCTTTGCTTTTATGTCATTTGTTTGTTTTTAAAAACTTAGTTTGGCTTTCTGATGGTTGTACTGTAATGTGAATATCAAAATAAAGAATCAGAGTAAAAAAAATATATGTGTACTTACAGAAAACATCGACAACTTGTTTTAAGAAATACTGATAATTTTATTGATACGTTAGTGTATTTAAAAACGGACTTACTACAATCACGTCTTTTACATCTAAAGTTTTTACATCTAAAAGCTCATTTTTGTATCCCAAAGACGATATCTGCCTGTTTCAGATATTCTTAAGATGAAAAGCTGTATATTTTATTTATAAAACTTTTAAGAGATTTATCACGAAGAAGTAAAATTTCAATGGATTAAATTTCATACAGTATAAGATTGAGTCGTTTTGTAAAGTAGACGAGAGTAATGTAGTAACGAATGTGAGCCATTAAAGGGATGAACGCAGAGGGTTAAGGATTTATTTGGTTGAGGAAGTGAGTTGAGTGATGCGATAATAGTGGAAATGTTTGAGGGAGTAAAGGAGGAGTAATAGGGTGAAGGGGAAAAGGAATGATCGTGTAACGGGAACGGGCATAAAAATGGGAATGGCGGTTACTGTACCCTTGTATTTCTTGTATTGTGTTGTGCATCTAGCGCGTATAATTGAATCAGTGAGATGTTCTCGTCTGAATTGTGTTGTCAACAATCACTCAAGAGAGCACACGACACACACATAGACCTACATACACACTCACACAATGAGGAGACTGGCTTCAAGTCGGATACAAAGTCACAATCAATGCACAGATTCAATTCCTGCGTAGTTGCAACCCTTGTTAAATGTATTTCTTTGCCATAACTTATCATTCAGAAATGTTATACTATCATAGGTTAGATAGAAAACGACCTCCAAACATTACAAACAACTCATAATAATATTAGATCTGTTTCAACTCATGATAGAAAATTCTTAATTCTTACATGTATCAAAAACAACTAAAGAATTTGTTAAAACATCAATAACATTATAGATTAATGTTGAAATTTGAATTAAGATGTAATTTGAACTACATGATATTTGGTGTCAAATTCGGCAAATTTGTAATTGTTTAACAGTAGCACTAAAGAAATCCTCAGAAGAAGCCTCTTTGAATGTACAACACCATCTGAACAAACTGTCTGAATGATTAGACCTAATTAAATGGCGAATAAAAGTAAATCCAGCAAAATCGATACAAAACACTTTTAGCCTGCGCAAAAAAATATCCTTCACGCTTTTCAAGGAAAACTCCATTACATCAACCATTGAAGGTTAAAGGGTTGGTTGAAGCATAGCTTGGGTTTGTAATAGATAATTGTTTAACTTGGGTGCAGCTCAAGAAAAAAACCGTTTGGAACCGAATAAAATACTTAAGACACTCTACCGCTTTGTATCTACGCAATCTTCAGTCAAACTGAGCATTTGCTTTAAGCAAAAACTGAGAATATATACTAACTAGTCTTCTCCCTCCCTATTTGAACTTATAGGTACACCTGTTTGTTCGGCAAAGAAATAAAATCTATAACGTTTTCAATAATTTTAATACAATATAAATATCCGTTTGGCGACAAACTGTCCTTTTTGTGACGAACGATAACTTACAATTGGATTTAAACTTTCCATCGGTTATTTGCATGAACTTACTAAAATATTATTTATCAAATGTATCAAGAATCAAAACAATGAAAACGAACTAGTTAACACGTTATCTTAAAGACTATTCCTTGCAACGCGACGCCTTCATCGCCAGTGGATGAGAAATTAACTAAAAATTTTTATTTTTATTGTTAAATGTTATGTAATACGTATTTTTAAAATTATGAATCCTTTCTAGTTAAATAGTTTACTTATATAGTACTGAAGATATTTACTTTGGGTATACGGACTTCTTAATCAAGTTATTCAAGTTATTTTGTCTCTATATACTATATGGTACCATACTAAGACTACAGTCTTAGTATCATGTTACATACCAAATATTTAGCAAGATATGGTAAAATAACAATAAAAGTTAACTGGATAGGTCTACTATAGTTTTATAAATAGTAATATGTAACTCGTTTATGAAATGATAATGAATTCACCTTTAAAGAACTGTCAAAAACAACAGCCCGAGCATTCAACAAAAACCGTCTCTTTTATGTATAGTAGTGAAAAGTTTAGTTTCTTGTAAAAGCATGTTTAAGATAGAAATATTTTTTTATTTATTTACTTAATTAAGAAAGTGTTACATAATTATATGAGAGCAACAGGTAAAACCCAATACTGCTCTCTTAAAACAAATAACACATACAATCATAATTTAACAAGCTTATAATATATATACAATAATGATGCTTCAACTTCATAACCTATAATATACTACATGAATGTGATGATTATAACATATGAACATAATGAATATAATATTTTAATATGATAGTATAGTAATATAATTAATTATGTAATCATATAATGGTATAAAATTGATTATAATACACATAAACATAAAAATCTTAAATTAAGCATTTACTGGATACACTTACAAATAAATTACAGTATATTTTAGAAAAAAAAGAAAAAAAGAAATAAGGTAGAAAGAAAAAGAAAAGAAAGAAAATATAAGAACAGGAGCTGTGAAACAAAAATTCGAATTTAGGAATAACTGAATACATTTTTTTATAACTTTAACTGATTGTCAAAAAAGATCAATAATACTAACAAATTTATCGTAAAGTCTCTTATAAATATTGTAATATATAGTAAAATAGTGTTATTTATTTAAGAACTAAACACATTTTTTGTAAACGATGACTGATTGTCAAAAAAGGATCAATAATATTGTTATATATTTATTATAAAGTGTCAGCATTTTATTTACTGGAGAATTTTCATGGTAAAACGTTCTGTTTCTAGAAATGTAAAAAAATGGTTATTTCAATAGTTGATATTTTAATAGAATACTAATTATTATAACTAGTGCTTACTTTAGATGTGTTCTGTAAGTTTGAACATTCGATTAAAATGAAAATCCGTATAAGATTGATCTCCAATTAGTACAAAATTACCGACGCTCTACAGTATGCATCAGTACTAAGGCGTGGGTTGTCCTCGGGGGACCTTCTTAGCATATTTAAAAACTGTGTATAAATAACTTCGTAATTCTGAAAAATACAACACTAATGAAAAAGATTACATGACATTCGGGAAGAAAATATTATGAAGGGAATTAGGCAGACGCTTGGCTGCTCTTAACTTATAACATTTTTAGGGGAGAGTAAAAGTGAAAAATTATAAAATTTCTGCGCTGCATTTTCACTGATAACACTCACCACTAAAATTATTAGGTGAATTACATGAAATATTGTTATTAATTACTGGGGATTATTCTGTCTTTCATAATGATAAAAATGAACTACATTTACAGAGAGGAAAAACCAGAAGTCATTCAAAGCTTAGACCTAAATTATTTAATTAGTAAATTTAAACCATTCTCTTTTGTTACATTCAAAAGTAAAAAAGAAAAGTTAATTAAAAATTGTATTACTCTTAATAAAAACATGTTACAGTTTATATTCTTCTGTTTTGATTTTTATAATATAAAAAAATGTTCAGTAATTAGGTGTTTGACTTTAAATTTTTCTATATTTTTTACTATTATTTATATTATGTTTTTTCAGTATATTATACATAAATTATATAAATATATTTAATACATATTTATATATATATATAATATATAAAAATATTATATATTTTTCAATATTAAAACATAACTAAAATATTATATACTGTCGATCTACGATCAAGAACTTGAGAAACTTTTCCAGGTCTTAAAATAATTGTTTTTATTAGTTTTTACTTTTCTCTTTGCTATAGTTTAACTGTTTATTTATGCTCATTTATTGAATTAATTTCCTGTAAAGTTAAAATATTTACATTGTATTAGTTAAAATAAATATTGTTGTAGTTATAGTTATAAAATAAAAGTTATAATATATATATTTTTCTCTCTATTACAAAATATACAAACATAATCTTAAAAATTTTAAAAGAAATTCTATTGTTATTAAAATTAAAATATAATATTGATATTTTATGTAAAATGTAATTGAATTTATCATTTATTTCATGGTTTTTTTTAATTCTGTTTAACCCAATGCCGGCCAATGCCGGCCGCATTGGCGCAGTTGGTAACGTGCTCCCCTCTCATCATGCGGTCTTGGGTTCAAATCCCATTCAGGCACGGCATATTTTCATACGTTACAAAAAATCATTTCATCCTTCACCGTCTGCATTAGCAGTAATTGCAGAACAGTCGGACGTTAAACAAAAAAAAAATGTTTAACCCAATCTTTGTAACCTATTTAATTGTAGTCATTTAACATAGCATTTAACTTAGTAATTTTATAGTAGTTATAAGTATTTAAGTGATTTAATTTTTTTTTCTGTATACTCCTATGCGCGGACAGAACTCTTTGTGAAGAAGGGTTTTTGCGTATAAGTATATTTGTTTTAAAATATTGTACATAGCATAGTACAGTAATGAATTGTAATTTTAATGTAGCTACATTTTACTACATAAAATAATAAAATAATAAAAATAATAAAATAAAATTCATTTAAGTCGTAGCCATGGCCTTGCCATTAGCGAATGCAGTGAGTTAAAGAATACATTTTAGTGAGTTTTAACTTGTAAAAATTTCTAGATCCAAGGAAGAAATTAAAATAAGGACTTTTGCACTTAGCAAAAACTACTGCGCTACTAAGGCACTTTTGAGATACGTAGAAATCATGTAGGCCTGCAGTTCTCAAACTTTTTATTTCGAGCTCCTCCCGCAATGTAAATACACATGTTAACATAGAGTCCGTAGTACAGTTCTTGAATCAAATGTTATTAACAGTTAATGGGAAAAAGTGTCAGTACTTGCAGTTTAAAAATAAACATAACGTTAAAGAAAGTAGAGAAGTGGATGTATTTATTCATAATAATAGTTTAGAGCATGTAGAAACAGTGAAGTTCCTGGGCGTATCTCTAGATAGATCTTTGTCTTGGGACTTCTATATCAATCAAGTTTGTAGTAAAATATCATCTGGGGTATTTGCACTAAAACAAATCGCCAGATTAAATGATAAAAAATTACTAATGGCAGCTTATCATGGCCTCATTCTGTCTCATATCCGTTATGGTATTTTAGTATGGGGTAATTCTAGCATGGGTAATATGAATAGGGTTTTTAAAATTCAAAAGAAAGCTATTAGGTGTATGGTGGGAGCTAACCAGCTAACCTCATGCAGGCCACTATTTAAGGAGCTTAAATTGCTTACAGTTCCCTCCCTCTACATTTTTGAGGTGATTATGTATGTTAGGCAAAATAAATTTATGCAGAATTTCAATGTTCACAATCACAACACGAGAAACAGGAATAATTATCATTTGGCTAATCACTCCACAAAATTGTTTGAACAAAAACCTACTTATGCAGGAAGAAAATTCATGAATACATTACCCCAATCTTTAAAGGGTTGTGAGGATTTGAATTCCTTTAAAAAAAATCTGAAAAATTACTTGATCAGTGAAACTTTTTATAGCGTACAAGAATTTCTTTCTTGATAGTAGCGATACATTGTGTGATTCTTATATGTATTTCAGGTGTTATATCTGACGACATGTCCTATACTCCTCCTGGAGTCTCCAGGGCGCAAAAAAAAAAAAAAAAAATGTATGGAATAACTGTAAGCCACTTCCCCCTTATATGCAAAATATAAGTGTGCATTTTTTTAAAAACACTTTTACTGGTAATTCTTTTTTTTTTTTTTTTTTTTTTTTTTTTTTTTCAAACACTGCTTAATCTACAATCTGTTCGCAAGGAACAATGAATAGATGAGTGGTAGAGTCTATTAACTGGCTTGTTGAAGAAGAACTCATTAGTTCTTTTCCATTTTACAAAATAAAATATATAATCACTTTAAAAAAAAAGAAGTTTTTTCTTTACAATGAATATAGTTACGTTGGTTGTGTTTTAAAACAAGTCTGTCGTGTGAAGTCTTTGTAAACGTCGAATTTCTTCACTGTTGTCGAGGAGGTTCACCGCTAAATAATTTGTGTGGCTATTAAGTCTTGTATGATACCTCGAAGAAAATCTTGAGATTTCATCCGTGATAGTTGGTATGTTCAAGTCTCGTTGAATGATCCTGTTGGTGACATACCACGGAGAGTCTGTGACTGTCCGGAGAAATTTCGTTTGAAAACGTTGAATTATGGCAACGTTTGACTTTGTCGCCGTTCCCCAAAGTTGTATCCCGTAAGTCCAAATTGGTTTCAGAATAGTCTTGTAAATTGTTAGTTTGTTCGTTAACGATAATTTAGAATTTTTGTGTAACATCCAATAAAGTTTATAAAATTTGTAATTTAGTTGTTTCCTCTTATTCCAGATGTGTGTTTTCCAAGTTAGTCGACGATCTAGATGCATTCCAAGGTATCTTGCTGTATCTGATTGTGGTAGTGTTTTATTGTTTAGTTTAACAGGTGGACAAGTGTCTTTTTTTAGTGTGAATGTCACTTGAACACTTTTCTCTTCGTTAGACCTTATCCGCCACTTTTTTTGCCAGCTCTCTATGTTGTGTAGATGTTCTTGCAGATATTTTGAAGTAGTATGTGGTTTGCTATGTACAGCTTGGATTGCAACATCGTCAGCAAAAGCTGCTAATGTGGTATTTTCCGAAACAGGCATGTCAGAAGTATATATACAATACAGGAAAGGTGACAACACACTACCTTGAGGAACTCCCGCATGGATAGGAAATAATTGTGATGAGTCTGCTTGTAATTTAACCTTGAAATATCTGTCTTCTAAAAAGGATTTAAATAAATTGAAAATTTGATGAGGTAGGTGCTTTTTGAGCTTGAAAAGCAGACCAAGGTGCCAAACCTTGTCATAAGCTTGACAGACATCAATAAAGACTACTGAGCAAAATTCTTTTTCTTCGAAAGCCTTTTGTATTTTAGCAGCTACTCTGTGGATTTGCTCGATCGTACTATGCCCCGCTCGAAAACCGAACTGGTAATCTGGTATTACAACACTTTGTTCGAGTACAGGTATCAATCTTTTTAAAATAAGTTTTTCAAACACTTTAGACAACACTGGTAACAAACTTATTGGCCTGTATGACTTTATTTCGTTAGGTGGTTTACCTGGTTTAGGGATGAGCACAATTTCTGCTATTTTCCACTGTTTAGGATAGTATTCAATACGAAGCATAGCATTAAAAATGATTGTTATTAGTCTCAGAGTTTTTTGTGGCAATTCTTTTAGAATTTCTCCTGTGATTGAGTCGTGCCCCGGCGACTTTCTTGAACAAATATTTTTTTGTATAATTTCCTTGACTTCATTTATGGAGAATAATTTAAGAGGCATTGCCATTTGAAATGGAGATTCTAAAAATTCGTTAATTTCCTCTTCATCAATTGAATCTGAGGGAAAAGGAGTGAAAACACCTTCAAGATGACTAGCAAAAGCTTCTGCTTTTTCTTTGTTGCTCTTTACCCAGTTGCCGTTCGGTAGTCGAAACGGTGGAATGGTGTGATTGGGTCTTTTAATCCGTCGCAAAGGTTTCCAAAGGGAAAAATTTGTATTATAATTAGGACCTAATTGCTTTAAATAATCTTGTAATGATTCATTACTATATTCCTGCAACAAACGCTTCAGATTCCTGGCTGCATTATTGTAATTCCTTTTATCTACTGGGTTTCTTGTAGTTTGCCATACTCGCCTTAGTCTCCTTTTTTCGTTAATAGAAATTTTAATGTTCAAAGGTTGATAGACGTCCGTATTGTCGTAATTAGTTGTCTTGTCCGGAGTTGACAATTTGGCTGCTTCCTGGATTGTTTCGGTTAGGTAATGAACAGCCTTGTCTATATCATTTTCATTTTTTAAAGGAATATCACAGGTAATTTTGTAGTCTAATCTTTGCCTAAAATAGTCCCAGTTTGTATATGAATTTGTCAAATGTTTAGGCAACTGTGATTTATTAAAAATGGATGCAATTGACAATATTACAGGTGAGTGGTCTGACGACAAGTCAAAGCAAGACTCTATTTTTACGTGTGCGTCAGGAACTCCCTTTTTAATAAAGAAATCTATGACGTCAGGAAGTCGTCTAGTATCAGTAGGCCAATATGTAGGTTCATTTGAAGAAATATAAGATAATTGTGTTTGATCGATGACTTGCATTAACAGACGACCTCTCGGGGAAGTTATTCGAGACCCCCAACGCTGATGTTTCGCGTTAAAATCGGCACCTATTATAAAACGCCTTCCCAGTGATTTGAAAAATTGTGTGAAGTCCTCTTTCCTTAGCGTGTACCTTGGAGGAAAGTATGCTGCTGATACGTCTAATGGTCCAAAATTATCTGTTATTGACACACTTGTGGCTTGAATGCGTTCAGTTTGGTACGCTGGTAATTGATAATGGGCGATGGTATTTTTTATTATTAATCCGGAGCCCCCATGAGCTCTACCATCAGGGCTGTTTGTTTGGTATGTCGTGTATCCTGTCATTCTGAACGTATTTGTATCTTTGAAGTGAGTTTCTGATATAAGTAAAATGTCCAGTTTCTGAAAAATGATAAAAGACTTGATTTCTTGGCTATGTTGGGCCAAGCCGTTAGCATTCCATAGAGCTATTCTAAGAAGTCTGACCATTATGACAATTTTGCTATAAGGGTAGACATCATATTTAGTATGATCTTAATGTCGTCATATAATTTAGCCTGACATTCTAGCTGCCTCGAGATCAGCTGTTCCAATCTGCTGAGGGTTTGACTGCCTACGCTTGTTTCATTTCCAGGAATTGTATGCATTAGTACTGGAGGTGACTGTGTTGAATATGTTATACGATTTCCTTCTGAGTACGGATGAGGATTCAGTACACGATTATTAGTGACGCTATTATCTACATAGTGCTGAGTTGTATGCAATTTAGAAGCCACCTGTGCGTACGTTTGTAGTGAGCCGTTTATAATGCGCGGATCACGCGGTGAAGCAGTCGGTATTGCCGTAGGAGTTTTAAGATGAGGTTGATTAATTTGCTGTTGAGAAGGATTTAGTTTTGGCCGAACCTGAGGATATTTTCTTTTCTGCATATCCTTATATACAGAGCACCCTTTATAGTTTGCTGGATGGGATCCTCCGCACAAAACACATTTTGCTGGTGTTTTGCGATCTGTTTTTTTACATTCAATCGTTGGATGTTCTTCAGTACACTTAACACAACGGAAGGGGTGTCTGCAATACGCCTGAGAGTGACCATATCGCTGGCATCTTAGGCATTGTACCACATCTTTCTTAGTGTGGGGGACTTCAAAAGAAATTTTGGCATTTAGCAAATATTGAATCTGATATATATCTTTGTTATTATCTTTTCGCTGTATATCAACAAAAAACATATTTAGTGGCTCTTTTGAGATCCTGTGTTTTATGTTATGAATTCGTAAAACTACATGGTCCTTTTCCTCTAATTCGGTTTTCACGTCATCAAGACATGCTGTGTGGTGCATCCCTTTGAGTACAACTCGGAAACACCTGTTTTGTGTCAATTGGTACGTGTGAAAGCTTATATTACGGGATTCCAATAGTTTAGCTATAACTGAATATAATTTAGTAGTTTTAGGAGTTAATTTAATTTGATTTGTATTTTCTAATTTGTAATAATATTGTCCTTTAGCAACCTTGTCTACAATTCCTAAAATATCATTTATGTTCACAAAATTTATAAAAAGAGGTTTCGGTTTTTCTAAAACGTTTTCAATTTGGGTTTCTTCGGTATCTTCTATATCTTTATCTTCCATGACTTCTTCGTCACTAGAAGATAAGCAGTCAAACATATTTGTAATCGTTACAAATTGTAATTCTTAAGACACATACATGTACAAATCCTTTCTTATAGGGACAATGGGTTCAATGTTGAAATAATTAAAAACATAATTACAAACAGATCATGACAATTTCTAAATTTTTCTATTCTTTATTTCTGTATAGCCTATACTCTTTTATAATTATTTTAAAAAATTTCTCAAATTTTCAATATTTTGTTCTTTTTCGTACCATCTACCTTTTACTTATTTCTTCCAACATTCGGAAGAAAACCTTTCTATTTATTTGTTTACCACTTTGTCTCTCCTTTCTAGAAGATTAAAAGGGTAGGTACAACAAGTGACCCGTTGTAAGACACAAAATAGCCTAACAATCTAAATTATGTAATTTCTAATTACTTTGTTCGTATTTTGGTAAAATCCCGAGTTAGAATTAGTTACATGAGCACAGTAAAGAAACAATAGGCTTCAAATATAGCCAACTGTCAATCATCGGATATGGTTTAATATTATTTAAGTGGGTGTATAACCCACTCTTTGTTTCTGGGCCTTTCGTTCTCCTTGAAAATTCCAGCATGTACACTAGGGCGATTCCGGGTACTCAGCGCAGGCGTTTAAAACGGCTCTGGACAAGGGATCTTCTTGGCCAATTGTAGGACTGTAGTGGTAACTGTAGGCTCAGGCAAGTAAATCAAATTTTAGAACCTTAACTTCATATTAGAAATTGTTATATTATTGTAATAACAGAAATTAAATTTTCAATTTAAAAGTGTCAAAAAAAATATTAGGACATTCATCTTTAATAAAACATATTGCTCAATATAACTCAAAACAAAAATTAAGACTACTAATGCATTTTTATGACTTCGTTTATGACGACCAATTCCAAATTAAATATTTGATCCAATGTTAGAAAAACAAAGAATATTTCACTTCATTTATTTTGTCTGCACAAAACTTCATTTACTTTTTTAAACTAAGCTTTGTGTCCCCCCCGAAACCATTTATCGCGTCACCACTTTTAGAACCAATGGTAGGCGATACAGAAGGAAACTCAATATTTTGGGAATTGTTCTAAAACAAGAAGCGAGAGATAGTAATGCTGGTCTTGAAACTTGTATTCCGGTTAAGAATTGTATTGATGTAACCATGGAATTTATCAACATGTATTGTAAACCAAAGATGCATTTAAAAACTCCTGGTCTTCTGAATCGTTTGTAAGTGTATTACGCAATTTATATTATTATTTAATTTTCATTTAGAATAACATATCAATGGGAACCCAGTACCTTTTGCCAACACAGCAAAGTATCTTGGGGTGACCCTGGATGCAAAGCTGAGATGAAAGGAACATGTTAAGAAGAAAAAGGAAGAATTACAAATTATGTATAGAAAGATGTATTTGTTGCTTGGTAGGACCTCTAAACTGTCAATCTTCAACAAATTGCTTCTATACAAACAAGTGCTAAAACCGGTATGGACATATGGCATGCAGATCTACGGCTGCACCAAAACAAGCAACATAAATGCAAATACAAAGGTCCAAAACAGAGTGCTCATGAACATTGTAAACGCTCCGTAGTATGCTCGCAACAGCGACAACCATCGTGACTTAATTAAAAATGAATACAGTAGCAGAGGAAGTGTGCCAAAAAACATGAAAATCGTCTTCACGACCACGTCAATATTGAAGCACTTTAACTGTTAGATAATAGTGTAATAGTCAGGCAACTGAAAAGGACTAACCCTGTAGATTTAGTATGGTAAAAAAACAAAATTTTTTACTAAAAGTGTAATAGTTAGGCGACTGAAATGAACTAAGCCTGAGATTTAGTGTGTTAAAATAAGATTACTAAGTGTAATAGTGTGCGAGTGAAAAAACTAAGCTGGTAGATTTAGTATTTTAAGAAAAATAATAAAAGTACTGTTAAACTGTAAATAAGAATAAATTACATTTTAAGTCATGTATATACTATAAGTTACTGAAAGTAATGGTTAGCTGCAAGTAATACTAAGCTACTTTTAAGTCATATAGTCATGTAAGTTACTAAATAATTAATGTCTAAATTAACAATAGGATTAAGTTAAAGATTTAAGAAATTAATAAGTTTATAGAACACTGTGAAGTGTCATTAGAAAATAAGTGCTAGCAGCAGTGGGTGACTGCATGATTATACACATGGGGGGGGGATAATATCGCTAAAGAAAAACTGTTCGTTAGTTTCATGTAACTAGTTTCAGTAAATCTACAATAAAAAAAAATTAGAATAACATAGTTACCAGTGATGTTATAGTCTATCAATAATTGTGTTATAAAATTAAAAATTTTAATTTTTACTCGTAATGACTTCCTTAGTTATTACTTAACTATAAAATGAACAATGGAAATTTAAACCAACCGAGTATTAAATGAAAACTATTGCTCCTATTTTTGTTTAACTGTTACTACTAATGCTACTATGATGATA
Organism: Catonia carolina; assembly: GCA_035578175.1. NCBI lineage: Eukaryota > Metazoa > Arthropoda > Insecta > Hemiptera > Achilidae > Catonia > Catonia carolina. The sequence goes on from JAQMRL010000001.1 coordinate 296,069,139, forward strand.
GTTTTTTATTTTGTGTTGTGCATATTTATTATTTTTATTTCTATTTCTCTGTATTATTTAATATTCTCCTTCTCCAAGCACGGGCTTAACTCTTTTGAAAGTCACACTTGAATTAACAAAGTTTTCTACTGTATTTTCTAATAAATTGTAAATATTGTTCTTGCTTTTACAATCATTGTATTTTTAGTATCCAAAAGATTTATCTTTTATTAAAAAATATGTTGGCTTATATTTCTTTACGCTCAGTTTTAAATAGCTTAAATATATAAACAATTTTTTAGTGATCACCGCTTCCATGGCGCATTGGTTAGCATACTGAGCTGTAAAGTAGAAGGTCCTGAGTTTAATTCTTGGCTATGATCTGGTTGAAAATTATCACACGTTCCAACCCACCCAAAGTAGTGACTAATAACCCAGCTCTTGATACGATGTTTTTAATTCATACGATTGTTTTTTTTTAGATCGCTTCATTTAATTTTTATGCTCTACAATTTAAGGTAAGCGCTATGTCTGCTGAAATTCTTGGGAAGCTGTGCTCTCGTGGTGAAAAATGTTTAGTTTTAAGATTGCGGCCTTGATATGGATTTTAAAACAACGGAGTATTATATAGCCTAAAGCTGTACGAAATAAAAAGACCTACAACTTTTATTTCAAAATTTTTTTCTACAGTCCTTAGTTTAGCATCAATTAGCGATTTTCTATATTTTTCTCATCAAAATCGGTAAAAAAATGGGCTTTTAAATATTACTATCTTAGTATGTACTTTCTGACAAAAGTGTATAAATCAAAGTTGTATGTGTGTGTGTACTACTACTACTACTTTTACTTCAAACATTTTTTCTGCAGAGCCTAGTTCAGCGTCAAATTGTGATTTTCCCTATTTTTAAGTTCTACAGAAGTTTTTTTTCATTTAGTGTAATTCACTCATGATTTAAATTAGGTTATGTTTTTCATTTTACATTGTATACTCATGATTAAAACATAGATTATATTGTTCATTTTTTATTAATTTGATAAGAGAAAATCTTTCACACCAGATTTCTATAAATTTTTATTTATTTTTTAAATTTACTAAAACTACGAGTATTGATAGCGATTTTGGAATATTTTCTGTATTTCTTTTATTCGTTCTCACGAGTTTCAACGCTGCATTAAGTTGTAGTTATGTAAAAAAATTTATTTTGCAACTATATTACTCCAGTATATGCACATAAAATATAAAAAACATTTCAATAACAAGAGAGACTAAGGAGAAAAATGTATTAGAGTGGAAAAATATAAGAGCTTACTAAGTGCATTCCAAATAGAATAATTGTTTAATTAAATTTATCTAAATAAGTGCATAACATAAAAAAATGGTAAAGCGCCTTATAAAATTTCAAATAGTGCAAAGCTATTCTTTGTAAATTAAAAAAACAAATTAATATGATAGCTAATAATAACAAGGGAACAGGGGAACTGGGTTCATGCACTCAGGAGACTTCCTCCTCGACCACCTTGATAAGAGCATTATCTATATCTATATAATAATATATAACAGTGCCTTCCTGTTTCAAGATGTGCTCTATGAGAGTGGCTCCCTGTTTCAATTTAGTAACGTCTAATAGGATTTCAATCCGATGACCTACTACTAACACTACCGTAACTTCTATTACTTCCAGAAGTGAATAAACTTTGAAAAATACATTAAATTTTATTATATCTTATCTGACATGTCAGATAAATTAATTAACAATTCATAAATAACAAAAACAATAACTGATATAAGCAATAAATTACATAAATAAATACAAAACTAAAAAAAACAAAAAATGTAGTAGAAAAAACAGTAGCCTGTACACAAAATACAAAAATAACATTAAATTTGCATTTAACGTACAAGGCGATGCTTCAACCGATCTGGATGTATGGTAGTCAGATTTATGGTGCAGCAATGCCATCGGTCATTTCACGAATACAACGTTTCCAAAGTAAATTCTTGTGACTCATTACTACCTGCCCGAGTTAAGTATCCAACAGAACACTGCTCGATGACCTACGCGTCCCTTACTTTAACGACACATTTCTAAAATTATACCGTAGGTTCAGAGACAAACATCAAAATCATAATAATTCCTTAATATGCAACATGAATTCTCCAGACCTACCAGGAATACCACAAAGACGACTGGAACGCCGATAGAGTAGAGACATGATACATTAACACGACTCTAATAGTAATTACGTGTACAAAAATATGAAATTAAAATTTAACACATTTTTCATTATCTGGAGAGCTACCACCGGGTGGTGTCCTCAAAGCCATTAAAGCGGTTTTTTTTAATTGACACAAAATGTAAAGCGTTTTGCTGGTTGTATTTTTACAGTTGCAAAATAAAACAAAGTGAAAAAAATATTCATTTTTTTGTATGACTCTCCTCTACCTCAAGCTGACAAAATTCGGTATCTCGGTCTACATACAGACAGACGGCTTACATGGAATGAGCATGTAACCATTAAACGAAAAGCATTAGATGGTAGGCGAAAACAGCAATATAGCCTTCTATCTCATCGATCAAAATTGCCAATTCCTCTAAAATTGCTGTTACATAAAACTTTACTTAAGCCAATGTGGATGTACGGTTGTCAAATCTATTGTTCATGAAAACCATCAATCATAGCTAAACTTCAACGATTTCAGTCAAAATTGCTTTGTACGCTAGTTAACGCTCCATTTTTTGTGTCAAATCACACAATTCACTCGAACTTTAAAATCCAATTTACTAACGACTCCATACACAAAATTTATCAACGTTTTAGATTAAAATTTCTTAACAACTCCAACCCATTAACTCGTGAACTAAGTTCTCCATATTTACTAGGCAATCCATATCGTCGGCTTAGCAGGAGGTGGAGAAGAGACTTGGGTTAACTTCATTCAATACAGTTCAAATTTAATCACGCTTAATAAAAACATTAAAAAATAATCAAATTTACTAATAGTAACTGAATACTCTTAATGATTAAATTGTGAAAAGGCTAACTATAGCAATTAATTGAGGGAGTGTTACGAATGAATGGTGTCCTCATCTAACGCGTAACGTCTTTTTTTAAAAAAAGTACATTATGAGCACATTTTCTGGTTGTGCAAAACCGCACAGTTGTAAATAAAATAAATAAAGTGAAAAAAATTGCATGACCCAATGGGTTGGTGTAGTGGTAAAGTGGTCACCGTAAGTCAGCTGTTTAACAGCTTATTTAGGGAAACGAATGTTCCGTGGTTCAAATCCTAGTAAAGGAATTCATTTTTATACGAATTCGAATACTATACAGTGATTACTTTTGTACTTTGATGGTTGAAGCTAAATTAACCATGTTTTCTGATTCCGTACAAGCTACACTTCATTTACATGTTATACATATCACTATCTCGTAGGGGGTTGGGGTTGCTTATTTTTATTAAATTGAACAGATCGTAATGTACACTCATTAGGGTTTTTTTGAATTGCATATCAGTGATAAGGCTGCTAATGTTTAAAATAATATTGTATTGTAAAATTTTTAGATATGCATTTTTTCGTTATGATGACCTATCATAACACAAAAACACAACAAACAATATCACTGTAGGAACACTCGTACACAGAAAACCATTTCACAGTAGACCTTACTGTGAAATGGTTTTCTGTGTACGAGTGTTCCTACAGTGATATTGTTTGTTGTGTTTTTTGTTTTCAAAAGTTAATTGTTTTGTAATAAAAGTTTAATTTTGTCATTATCTAATTAATTTTTATTATTTTATTATATTTAATTAATAATTGTAATTAATTTAATTATATTATTAATTAAATAAATTGATTAAATTAAATTATTTTATTTTATTTGTCATTTGTTATTTATATTGTCCTTATTATATATTTGGTTATGCATTGCTGAAACTTGATTATATACGACTATATATAATTATAGTAGACTAATATAGTTAAATATGTATGGTACAACTTACTTAAACACCAATATGTACATGATTAACTAACTAATAATATAGTAATTAAATAATATATTATAAAATATTATAGGGTTTAAAAATAATTACAGTATAAGGAATTTATCCGATCATCCGGATTGAGCCTGAGAGCAAACCAAGAACGAGTTGCAAAGCTTCAGAAGGCCTACAAACTCATTTAGAATCAATACAAAAAAGTCAATCTCCATCAACTCAAAATTCAGACACTACAATACAGCTGTTCTCCCATTAACATCGTAAGCAGCAGAAACACACTTGTTCATGGTGAAACAAATATTTAGAAATAAGAAAGAAAAATCCTTAGGTATTTATTTGACCCGATAAACAAAGGTGGAATGAGAATTAAACGACCATCATCAGAAATCTATAAACTAATATAAATAACCACAGACACTTTCAGAAGAAGGAGAGCAAGAGTTGATTGTCACATATACAAAACAGATAAGAACACACCAACAAAACAAATCTTCAACATCACAAACACTAGTAAAAATTACTCAAAATAGATAACTGAAACAGAGAAAAACCTCAAACAACGATAGATCACAGAAATCGTTATAAAAAATTGGGGTAAATTCAATCACAATGTTAAAAACACGAATTCGACAAGTATCACAATGTGAAGAGGAACGTGGAGAGTATGAGGAACGGAGAAAAAAATATCAAGAGGATTTGGGAGAAACGATAGCCGACTACGAGAAGAAGGAAAATATGACAGCATTCAAGTTCTTATGCTCCCCTAAACAGGAAATAAACGGTAATAATAATGATTATTATTATAGAACAAGACTTTCAAAAAAACAGCACTAAGCCTGCACTTAAAAAATGTTGAAAAGTAACATGTAACGAAAGAACTGGACTTCAAAAAGGAAAGAGCAATATAAGCAACGCATGAGAAGTACTGGACAAAGATCAAAGCCCAAATTAGAGGTTAAATGGATGCTAGTTGACAAAACAAATTATTAATTCACTAAACAATAGACCTAAGATGTCGGAAAAGCGGTTTACAAAAGTAAGAAAAATTATTGAGAAAGCCGGAGTTAACTGAGAAAACATAATGAACTGAACCAAATTAAGACTGGGCCTACTGATTACTGTCTAAGGGGCTTCTACGAAGAGCAAAAACAGAATACCGGGTGGACGAAGAAAGGAGAAAAGCTTATAATGAACAAATGCTCAGAATATGGGTTGCAAAAAACTTCCAAAAATATCTAAAGTATCGTAACGTAGTCTAAAATTGGCCACATACGAACAAAAAATAAAGTAGAATATTAGTGTAAAGAAATGATTACTCCATTAGAAATAAAATAATATGTATTTGAACATACAACACATGTTTTTTAGAACTTAATCTAATTCGTGCTTGTTCCAGCGGCGTAAGTTTTCCCTTGGTAGCGTTGTTCACGTAAATTAATAATAATTAATAATTCTACTTTTTAGTTTTTATAAATATACTAAATTGTAAATTGCAATATCGTAATCTATAAAAGTTCTAGTCAATGAAAAATAAATAATCAAAAATAATAAAAATAATAGTAATAAAATGAAATATACATTTTTACAAAAAGTTAGCAACTAATGTTGTTTTTATTTTTTTATTAATTTTGTTTCATATTGGTATGTAGTTTACTTTGAACATATTATTATTAATTAAATTGTAGATAATGTCAAAAAAAACTAAAACTGAGTGCTCGAGTATCAGTTGTGTGAGAGCTTTAAACAAATTTATTGGTTTTAATAAGTTAAAAGTTTTAGAGGTATTATTTAGTTATTTACCGAAATTCATTAAATAATTATAAAAATAAATCCTTTGCATTATTTAGTTCAGTGAAATAATAATTATGTAGGATTTATTACATCTAGAGTTGAAGATTGAAGCCGCCGCCAATTTGTGGAGGAAATAGTAGGGTACGACATTAACAATACAAATAAAACTATAAGGTCGAAAAAAGTTTTAATGGCGAAGAAAGAAGAAAAGAAGTTTTCCGATATTCACTCACTGTGCAACGAAGAAAAGCGTTGTCGAAGGAAAAGTTTTCAGCAAAAGGATGCCTCAGGCCAGACATTGCACTAAAAAAGGAGAGGAGAAAACTGATACTGTACGCGTATCCGAATAAAATCTCCCTTTCCCCTCCTAGCCAAAGCATAACGTCTTCCAATTAGTTACTGACGGTTGCGTTTCACCTTCACTCATTATCGAAACGAAAATAAACCTCAGAAAATCTATTTAATTTTATTTTACTAATTATTTACTTTTAAAATATTCTTCTCAGTAAATAATGCTTTATTAAAGAAAACTTTTTAAAAGTAACTTTTAAATTAACTTAAGAAGTTGTAATTTAATAAATTATGATTTATTAATTATCTTTTTATGAAATAAAATAAATAAATTCAAATTTCATTATAAATATAGACAAGGATTTCAGCACATTGATTATTAAACAAAAACTACTATATTCTGTTTCCACACCACATTAAGTAGTTTGAAAATTGTAGAGATTGTCTGACGTCTCAAGTCGGCTGCACAATTAGTGAGGGATAGTCTTTTTACCTACGAGGTAGGGTTTTTAAAGTAACAGCAACCTACGAAGATTGACATCAAATTAATTTATCTCTTACGTCATACTGTTTTTATTATTAATGGTATTATTATTAATTATTAATGGTGGTAACGACGGTTCGATAGTATTATATCCCTTTATACCTTAACTAGCGGGTCCCGCGTGGCTTCGCCCACGCAAACGTAAACAAAGAATCAGCTGTTTAAGTATACTCTCTGTATTTCTATGGGAAGGTATTTTTGCGAATTCTACCATTTAAAATAAAAAGTTTTGCAAAATCCTTTCTTAACAACAGTTTAGAAAACTTAAAATGATCTATAAATCAGGACATCTCTTTTTATATAATAGATAGCGCCCCGTCGTGGCTTCACCCATGCAATTTTAAGGCTATGATTCTGTATTTTAATTTGCTAATAACTGATTTATAATCTGCTAATAACCTATTTACAGAAGAGGTAGAGGTGTAAAAGACACTAATCAGAGTTATCTCCTCTGAAAGTAATGAATTTTATTATACAGCCAGACCCAGTGGTGAATGAAGTGAAGGTGTCATTTGCAGAGTGGAAAATATGTGCTTTTCAGAGGGCCCGGCATGCTGATAAGCGTACTTTTCCACTCAGTGAGGAAGGCAAAGGTAAACCACGTCACTCCTCGTTTTACTTAGTAAAACCTCTGCAGGTTCAAACCAGCCTTTTGGCTGATGACCTTAACAACAACAACCTATTTGCTAAGTCACAAATATAATTTTTTTGGAATTACGTATAAAGAACAATTCACACACATCAATCGCGTCACCATTCCGAAACGGAACCGGCACGGCCACTCGAAGTCAAAAATGATGACAGTATTCACGCATGTACGTCAGTTTTCCTTCCGTCAAACTACATTCAGTCATTTTACAGAGACAAACACGTCCGTAAAAAACAAAATATCGTCGAGAAAAAAATATCGTTTTGACGGTTCGGTGACGGCGACAAGACTGACGCACCGGATTCGGGACGGTGCCGGTGCTCAGTGTAGACAATGTCATTAATTTTTCAAGAAAGAATATTTTTCTGTGACTGATACTTCTCGGAATGACAGAACTGAGACGTGACGTGACGGATGTGTGTTAATCGACCCTTATGGTGAAAAAATGAAAAAGAGAGAGATTAGCATATTTCCTGAATTTACATAAATAACTGTTGTTTTATTTAAACTTAAGTTAGATTTAAGAAAATAACTTTATCGTATGCATTTTACTGAATTGGTTGAGACAAATTTTTTTTAAATTAAATTTTAATTGTTCGGTTGCAAAAATCATTTTTACAATGTCAGTCAAATACATTGTGTGACTTAAGCAATAACATTCGTATCTTGCATAATAAGTAATAATACTATAAAGCATAAAAAAACATAACACTTATTATGCTAATTACAACAATTCTGGAATTAATTCTGTCTAAAATGTAAATCCAGTGTTAGGTTAAAAGATTAAACACTATGTACAGTACAACATCCGGAGTGACAAAAGTAAAACATAGATTAAAATCGGTGTTGAAGTCAATTCAACTTCTGGGAAAATAGCTATAGTTTTGTAATTGATCTGCTGTTTACGTTGTAATACTGGATGCTATGGAATATGCCTATGGAGGGGTAAATGTGTGTTGGAGAACCAGCAGTAAGCGTAGCGCTTCGCATTGATTCTTCATCCTCGCATCAATGGGGGGGAATTTTTGCTATTTCTGCCCTTTAAAATCAAAATTTTGAAAAATCCTTTCTTAGCGCGCGCTTACACAACATAAGAAAGCTAACATCAAAATTTCAAGTCTGTAGCGTCAGTAGTTTCGGCTGTGCGTTGATCTATAAATGAATCACCCTGGACATAGTTGTCCTTTTATATAATAGATGAACAGAACAGATAATATAAAAAAGTCGGAACCATAAAATTAGAGACTTTTGTGACGTTTGCTTATTGAACCACTTCCGTGCCTCACCCATCGCATCACATCAGTTATAGTTGTTGACTTCAAACCTTTCTTTACCGCTCATGCATGTAAAGTAATATAAACACGCACGCGCGCAGTCATGCGTTGATACATATTACACCACTTCGTACTCATTGAGCAGAATGTTTTTACGATATATCTGTGAGAAAAACCAAATGTTTAATGACTAATTATTAATTTGAAGAATACTATCAGAATAATACAAAAACCGAGTCAGAAGAGAAGCTCCAGAAAGCCGTTTTGCTGTTCTAGAACTTATGTAGTACGTACAACTTATGCATATCCAGTACAAAAACTAAGCAATAGCTTTTGTAGGAAAGGACTTTCTAAGATTCAAAATTCTGATAAACAATTGTCTAACCGAAAAAGTCAGAACATTTAATTACTTGCGCTGCCAAAATGCTTTTGACGGCGAGCTTGATGTTAACAAAAAATACATCGTTTCCAAAGAACATTTCCAAGTACGGTAATTAACAGAGCTTACAAAAATACCATAATGAGATTTTGTGACGAAATGGCAGTTCCAATATTTTTATATGGTAGTGAAACTAGGGCTTTAACAGGAAGAAAGAAACATAAATCGGAAGCTGCAGAGATCCGTTTCCTACAAAGGGTCAAGTGTTGTACAAGGGAGGACTGAATTCGTAACTGCGATTTAAGGAAGGAGTTGAAATTGTAAGTATAAATTAGAGAATCTCCTACTATCGCAATAAATGGATACATTTTTTAAGAATAAAGGAAGATAGGAATTCAAAACGGCTTCTGGAAAATGTGCCTAAGAAAAAGATAATCTTGGGAAGGCCTAGCAACGCTGGGAATAGTTTATTTTATTTAAACAGATTTCCGATAAGAAAGATGACATTTTGATACCGAACCAGGCTAAATAGCTTGCACCGTGAAGTAAAGAAAAAGAAGAAGAAAACTATCAGACAGTAAACGCTATGTGCTATGTGCTATGTGTGCTATGTGCTATGTGTGACAGTAAACGCTAAAGGCTATGTGCTATGTAAATTTGTAAGTGCGTGTCATCACTGGGGAACGATTCTGGCTAGACTAATGGAGAGTGGGGACATACGCATTTATAGCAAAAAAGTCTCTAAAGAAATGGCTCTTTCAAAAATTAAACTAACTATTAAAGCACTGTGTTAAACATCTCCGATTTTATAAGATTGTATACACTAACGATAACGAGATCGCATTTTCCTTGTTCCAAATATGAAATTAAATAACGGTCAGTCAGACACTACATATAATACCGAAATAAAATAGTTCTAAAATAATAGGGCTAAACTAAATAGTTCTATTTCTTATCACATGGTCAGCCAATTAAATGACTGAATCATTCAAGAACAGAAGAGGTAGAGTTATAAAACACACTAATCAGAGTTATCTCCTCTGAAAGTAATGAATTTCATTATACAGCCAGACCCTGTGGTAAATGAAGTAAAGGTATCATTTACAGAATGGAAAATGAGTGCTTTTCTGATGGCTCGGCATGCTGATAAGCATACTTTTCCCCTCAGTAAGGAAGGCAATGGTAAACCACCTCACTCGTCGTTTTAATTAGTAAAACCTCTACAGGTTCAAACCAGCCTTTCAGCTGATAACCTAACCAACAATACCGAAATGACGCAGAGACAAACAACCGTTTAGCCCTAGATATTAAAAATATCAGTTGAAAAAATTTAGAAACAAACGTGTGCACACACAAGTGGAAGTTCTTCTAAAACTGACTTAATAACTTCTGTGACCTCCTGAAATCAGTAAATTTTTAATTAAAGTCAGTATATAAAAGTAAAGATAAGTTAAAATTTGAGTTGTAAAATTTTACCTGTTCCATTACTTTCGCAATTCTATGAACTGAGGGCTATTAATTAAAAATGTGACAAAAAATAACTTTTTCATAAGTTACCTAAAATTACAGAAAATGGGAAAATTATTTTACAACTTAAAGTTCATTAAAATCAAAAAATATAAAAATAAAATTTACGAAAATTATTTTACTGTCAAAAAAAACAGATTTTATGAATAAAGTAGTTGAAATAACAAAACGAATATTGGTAATGTTTGTTTTCACATTGAATAGGACTGTAGGAATGATCCCCGGCTTTTGCAACACCAGTCAACATGTAAACGACGTAAGCCGTGAAAATCCCCTTTACTATTCTATCCTCAGGGATTATGCAAATAGCAGCACGTTAATGGACTCCGGCTCATGCATCTGGATTTCGGTGGAAAAATTCTTCGGGACGGACAAAGCCTCAGATTATATGGGTGAGCCACCCATATTAACCGATCGGCACGTATCACTGAACAACCGTAAATATTATTCAACACGCTCTCATATCTCTCACTTTCTCTCTTGCTCTTTTCCCTCAAATTCTGTTGAACCAATTTTAACCGGCCACGTATGAATTATTAATTTAATCTAGCCCATACTATTCATTCGTACATTACGCTTATTTGAATTTTATCATGTTGGATACTTAACCCGTCTCATGAAAGGGGGATGTATGCACTAATTTTCTACTTGACCTGGTGGATTCAAAAGTATAAACAATTTTTTTAAAAATTAAGTTATATAATTATTATTATTATTATTCAAATAATTTATAGAAAAATTGTAAAAATTAAAGAAGGTATTCCGGCATCTGGTTATCTTATTTAACAAGTAATAGATTTCATTACACAGCCAGACCATAATAATTGACAAAAGTGTCAAAAGTAATATACCCGGTATCATTCTAAAAAAATTTAATTTGTTGTTTTTTTATTACTCTTATTAATTGTTGCATCAACTGCAACGGTCATTAGCGACGATGTTGGGGTGTTACTGTTTACACTGGAGGATGAAATGATTTTTGCAACGTATGAAAATATATCGTGCCTGAGTGGGATTGGAACCCCCGACCACATGATGAGAGGCGAACACGTTACCAACTACGACAATGTGGCCGGCAATTTGTTGTTTTGTTCTTTTTTTAACTTGTATTTGTTATCGGGTGACAACTACCCAATTTGATCGCAGCTTTGCTGTATTATATGACTTGAATTAGGCATGAGTTTGAACAGGGACCCACCAGTAGAGTTTGTTTACGGTTGGCTGTCAGCTGGTCACCATATAAAGTCGCTTGCCTAACCGGTGTTACTTAACAAATAGTAGCGACTTTCTGCCAGCTGACTGACTGGGCTGGCCGGAAGACCTGTTTTGTTCTTGATGTAAAAGTATTTAAATCTGTAGTGTGTTGTCTGTGCAGTCTTCTGAGTGTTTCACTGTTGTCTAGGAGATTGTTGGCTTCTGGATTCAGAGGATTCTCAAGTTATTTTTAGTAACCGGTGAAAAACTGCACTATTTCTTCTTGTACTATGGGAGTGTTCGTCTCTGTGTATCCCATATGTCCTCAAAGATTTGAGTACTGTTTTATAAATCAATAATTCGTTATGGCCTGACAACTTAGAACGTTTTTTTGCTTCAGTAAATACGATAGCATGGTTCCAAAATAAATATTTCATTAATAGGCTATATCGACTAGAAAAATATTGAGCATATTACAAAATTAAATGATTCAAGCACAATAATTATTTACAACTTTTATAATGTGTGCAGTTTACAAGGTTACTTGACAAGAAATAGAACATTAATATAATATGTGGTTTATAGCAGAACATCTAAAAATTACCACTTAAAATCTTTTACATTTTTAACTTTATTGAGGTTTTACCACAAGTATTTATCCCTTAAAGTGTACCTTAAGGTTGTAGTTAAAACAAATCGAATGAAATCATAGCACACTCCCAAGAATTTGTCCAGAAATGTCACTCACACCATTCATATGCACACTAAATTTCTAGAAGATCCAAATTACACATCTTCTGGGAATTGAATGAGAAAGATATAAGTTTTTAATTGGCCTTCGGGCCAGCCCAATCAGTCAGCTGGTAGAAAGTCGCTATTATTTGTTAAGTAACACTAGTTGGGCAAGCGACTTTGTATAGTGACCAGTTGACAGCCATTCCTGAACAAACTCCGCTGGGGTCCCTGTTCAAAAATTCATGCCGAATCACGTCAAAAAATATAGCGAAGAGCAGCGATCAAATTGGGTGGTTGTCAATAAAGTACAGTTCCCGATAACAAATTAAAGCTAAAAAAATAAAGAAAACAAGTTTTCAATTCTTTTCAAATTTAAATGTTATTTAGTGTAGTAGTTTGTTTATCGCCCATAACAGACAGCTGGAGTGTTAAATTATTTGCACTCGATCTGCTAGTTCCACAGGTACAAAAAATAGTTGATTCTTATCAAGTGGTTAGCCAATTATAATATAACTGGACTATTAAAGAACAGAAGCGGTAGAGGTGTAAAAGACACTAGTCAGAGTTATCTCCTCTGAAAGTAATGAATTTCATTATACAGTCAGACCCTGTGGTGAATGAAGTGAAGATGTCTTTTGCAGGGTGCAGAGTAGATGCTTTTTGGAGGGCTTGGCATGCTGATAAGCATAGTCTACTTTTGTACTCAGTGAGGAAGGCACTTAAAATCCACCTTACTCCTCGTTTTACTTAGTAAAACCTCTAGAGGTTCAAACCAGCCTTTTGGCTGTTGACCTCAACAACAACAGTTTTTTCTATAGGCTGGTTAATTATCTTCATAAACATGTTGAAAATTTATATTTTAGAACTCAAGTTGGTTCTAAAAAGTAAGAGAATTTGTTAAATATTCAAAATAGTTTCGTGGGCAGCACCCCTTCATCGTTAATCTTTTGGATTTCTATATTTTTCGAGAAAATTGATATCTTTTTATTGAGAATTTTATTCGTATTTTTTCGACAAACTTTTAAAACATTTAGTCAAAAATTGTCAGTAGAAAAAGATTTCAAAATTTACGATATTTTTTACCTTGTCCGTAGTGACCAAAATTAATTATCTTGTATGTTTACCAAGCATATTTTTTATTTACCAGTTTTCGATTATTTGATATTTTGTTTCAGTAAAAATGTTTTTATATTACATAATTGTAATCAATCATTATTATTATTATTCATTTATTGATATTTTAATAATATATTTAATTGACGCAGTGGTGTTTTAACAACTAATAAAATCACTTTACAAGTTGCAATGTGAACAATAATTTAATATATTTATTCTCTCTTATCAACTAAGATAATCAGCATAAAAAATACAAACCTCATGAAAAAGTTCCCACGGTCATCCCCACCTGTTCTGTGTTTATTGTAACTATCAGCTAAGATGTTACTTTGACAATTGTTTTTCTTTACTTCGTTTATTTAACGTCGCATCAACTACTGTGGTCATTAGCGACGACGTTGGGTTGCAACTGTGAAGGATGAAATGATTATTTGTAACGTATGAAAATATGCCGTGCCTGAGTGGGATTCGAACCCAAGACCGTATGATGAAAGGCGAGCACGTTACCAACTACGCCAATGCGGACAATTTTATTTTAATGTTTTCACTTCTCACTCTTCATTATCTATGTTAACCTCACTGTGCAATAATTCAGCAGAATTTTTAAAAATTTCCTGAATTATTTTTTATGACTCGTTATTTAGAAGTAACTTGTGATGAACACCAAACTTACTAATTTGAGATTTTATAACTCACTTGTATTTCTTTCGGTGAAACCGTAAAGCATTTTGGATTAATTAATTTCATTTTCTGTGGTAACTCTGGAATCGGAATGATCACTATGACGTTTCATGTCAAATATTTTTGTGAAACCACCACGCGAACAACATCGGCGTCTAGTGACAACCACGTTATTGCAAATAGTGATTACGGGGCGAATTATTGCAAACTATCTTTCAGATACCCACTACCGTAGAAACATAAACAAATTAGTTTTGGAAAGTTGTAAGCCTAATGTAATCGGCTGTTGCTAATTAACTTCTACTTAAATTACAACTTGAAAATAATAAAACAATGAAACATGTGTTAAACAACATTTTTATTGAAATAAAGTTTACTTAATAAAATAAAAATACAAAACAATAACTTTTAACTTTACCTAACTTTTCTCCGGAGAACTATTTTAAACTTTAAGGAAAAACAAAATTAATTGAAACTTTTAAGAAAAAGCTTTATGAAAACACATTTATGGCAGTAGAATAATAAAAATAAAAACAGATGTTTTATTTGAAAGAAAACACGTTACATTACCTTTGTGTTTATAAAATACCGTTTATCGAAATTACCAATAATTTTTTTTTAAGAAAACACACAACACTTTATATCTATATAATTGATTAAAAATTTACTTTGTGAAATCTCTGAAGTTCTCTTTATATCTGAAATTATTTTATAACTAAAGACTTCTACTGAGAAAACTTTTGTCATTACTATCTCTTTATTACAACCGAAATATGTACTTATAAAACTGGCAGTCGTACTGAGCTGAAACACTGGGTATTTACTTAGAATTAGCATCAAAATTTATCTTCTTATCAGCCATCTACTAAAAACAAAAATTAGAAATAATTTAAATATTAAAATACATAATTTTTTTAATTTTAAAAGCCGAGATACATAACAATTCTGTTTCGAACCACTAACTGCCACTCTGAAAGTAACAAATTCAAAGAACATACTAATTAAAGGCAACCGCAATTTTCAATTGTTTTGACAGTCGTTCATCTCTTGTTATCAAAGTAAATCAAAACACCTTTTAAATTTCAATTAAAAGGAAAATCTTTTCGACTACATGAACAAAATAAATATGAAATAGTCTTCGACAATAATAAAATAATGAATTCACAAAACCTCAACGTTATAACTTTTACAAAAACATTTTCCTAAAGGCGGTTTCGTCGATATAAATGCGAGTCATAAAATTTTAAATTGATGTTTCTCGTTTTGTCCACTGTGGATCAAATTTACAAGTTTAGATTGCTTTCTTTTCCAAAACTTCTCCATTCATTCAATCAGTTGTTTCTTCCTTTTTTCTGACCATATTTTCGATTCATAGTTTATATTCTTCTTCTCTAAAAATCTAGATTCGTTAACTCTTTCCTAAAATTTTCCGTTTTTTACTACTTTTGATATATTAATATTTGTAATTTCCTTAAAAATTCGTTTTTCTTATCCATTTACCTTCATAAAACTTCAATATTTTCTTTATTAATCTGTTTTCATTCATTCTATAGACATGACCGAAAAATCTTGTCTTAGTTTCCTGCTTATATTTTGCATTTTCTCACGATCATTACTTTTTTTTCTATTCTTCTTATCAGTGTTATGAAGAACAGTGAATACACTCTCTATTTGTACTTCGATTTATGAACTTTTATAGAATTTAAAATTTTCTTTTTTATTTACCATCTTCTTTTTCTGAAAATGTTTAATAATATTCTGCATGATAATGGACTTCTGGGAGCGAGCGCTACAGTCACGTCTTAATTTTAAACTTTTAGAAAATTATAATTATTTTTGTAAGATCATTTGCAAATAAAATTTCCTGCATTCTGTTTGATACCAAATATTTTAGTACATTTAGTCAAAATTAATATTAAAGCTCAGTACAGTTACAATGGATTAAGAGTACAACTAAATAGTTCTGAATTTCAAATAGCAGTTTGCTTAATTCTTTTCAAAAATAATAGTTTACCTCGACCTTACATAGATTGACATAGTAGGTTGTTCTTGTTTAGGTCATCAGCCGAAAGGTTGGTTTGAAACTCTAAAGGCTTTACTAAATAAAACGAGGAGTGACGTGGTTTAGATTTACCTTCCTCGCTGAGTGGACAAGTAACCTAAGATTATCAGCATTCCAGGCTCTCCGAAAAGCATCTACTTTCCACCCTTTAAATGACACCTTCACTTCATCACTTCACCACAAGGTTTGGCTGTAAATGAAATGCATTACTCTCAGAGGAGATAACTGTGACCAGTGTCTTTTATACCTGTACCTCTTCTGTTCTTAAATGCTTCAGTCATATAATTGGCTGACCAAGAGATAAGAAACAGAACTATTTTTGTAGCCTTGGAACTAGCACAGAAAGCAAATAGTTTAGCTGTCCACCTGCCTGTTATGAGAAAAATAGGTTATTTAAGTCAAAAACATTTAAAATAAACTAAAATTAGCTTACCTTAATTAGCTGCTACTCAAGGAATTTCAAATCTACAAAAAATCTACAAAATCTACAAATCTACTTAAATAATTATGACACTCGTTGAATTTTTTTGATATTTAATTTAACTGTTATAGAAAAAAACATGCTATTTTTAATGAATTGTTTAATAAGGAAATCCTGTACAATGTTTACATATTAGAGGATTTAAAAGTATACAGGAGGGAAATATTTTAAATTAAGGATAGCAAACGCTATCTTTGGTAGGGTGGATGAAACAAGAAATCGATTGAACAGTGAGACGGTACTGTATAGCTACCTACCGGATTTAATTTGAACTTTTATAACAATACTTAAATAAAAGTAAACAGAGTACTAAATAAAATTTGTAGTAACATTATTTAATCATTGATAAGGGTAAAATAGTCATAAGAAAGTCGAATATTCCAAAGTAATTCTAAATTTAACTAAATTTTGGCCCATTATTGCATTATTGCAACCTTCCTGAATCATGGAAGAGGCAAGGCGATTTAACACAAAATTATTAGCCGAGACTTGAAAATCATGGAACCGAATTGGTCATAAATCTTTTAAATGGAGAAGTTGGACGCCTGAAACGATATAATGTTTTGGACTTGTGTGATAGAGTTTAAATGTGTATAACAAATTATAGTGCGGCCGGCCGCAATGGCGTAGTTGGTAACGTCCTCGTCTCTCATCATGCGGTCGTGGATTCGAATCCCACTCTGGCACGGAAAATTTTCATACGTTAAAAAAAAAAATTTGATCCTCCATTGTAAACAGTTACACCCCAACGTTCTCGCTAATGACCATTGCAGTAGACGCGACGTTAAAAAAATAAACTAAAAAAAAATTACAGCGAGGGGAAAGTATTATAAATTTTAAAATTTATCTAGGGCATCTACATAGTAATTTTTTATTTTCAAAAATAAATAATATTGATATAATGAGAGGTACTCAGGGTAATGAGATCTCAACTTGTTGTTCGTAAATTCAGAAGATTTGGTTATAGTTTATTTTTAAAACTGAGTGAAAATAATATTATTACAAAAAACATGTGGTTGAAATAATACAAAAATTGGTCACTTTTATGAATCACCAAGTGATCTTAAATATTTTTGGCATAAAAAATGTACTTTTAGTGGTATTAAAAGGCAACAACCACCCCTTTGAATTTTATGACATTATTTGCAATTACCTTATAGGCCTATACCTTATACAATTTTAAGTCAATTTGTTTATCAAATAAAAGTTCCAAATAAAATTGACTTCTTCAATTTAAGCCCCAATTTTCATCTTTATGATCGAAATGTCAGTCCAAAGGTAAAATGTTTGTTAATTAATACTAGTTTGCTTAAAAAATATTTTAATTTTAATTCGATTACATTTATAAAAAACAAGACTTTAAATGTTAAAAATATAGTGTTAGGGTAACATGCAGCATTGTTGAGAAGAGATTAAGAATTTACATTTTTAGAGCACAGAAACTAGACCTAAGTAATTTCTTTTTAAATGTTTAAAATTTGTTTGATAAGTGGTTGAAGAAAATCGGGAAGAAATTTCGAAAGATTAAGATAAAATGAAACACATTATTGGATCAAACTAATGTATTTCAAGAATAAACAAAACCATAAAGGCGAATAAACAAATGGAAGAAGAAAACCCAGAAATAGTGAAAGAATATTGAGGATGTGAGGTACCACAAAATGTACTAACAAAAATTTGCAACTTTTCAAAAATAAGTGCGGGTGTGTTTTATCTTTGTGAAAACCTACCCAATTTGGCTCAAAACTTGACTGAAATTTTTACTCCAATGTAAAATTTTTTAAATATAATTTTTGTTTTTTTAAGATCACTTTAACATCTGGATAATATTGACACGTGTAGAATTTAATATCAATAAAAAAATATACCTGTTCCATCGTAATAACCGTTTCATAAAGGAAATAATCTAATAATTTTTTTTTTAACGTTAATTTTATTTAGAAAGTATACAGTACAGTATAACCATCCAAAAGCTTAACTAAATTTTGAAAAAAAAACAAATAACTTGATAAATAAACAGAAATATTTTTTTTAAAGAATACATCCCAGTGGATAATTCAAAAGTATAGTGGATTTCAAAAAATAAATTAATAAAAATATAGAACAATTAGATCAATAGATCTCTACTCCATTTTCTTCGTAGGCGTCGGTGTGGTAAGTTTCGTCTTGACATTTGCTGTATTAGGGAATTGATGTGATCCGTTAATTTCCTGTTAAATTTGGAATATTTTATTTTAGCAGTTTCTGTTACAAAAGGGATTTTCAAATCGGAATGCAATGTTAAATTTGTTACGGTCGTTCGTTATCATCCGAAGTATTTTTGACTGATGAGTTTGAATTTTTTGAATGTAAGTTTTCTTTGCCGTCCCAAAAATTTCAATACCGTAATTCCATATCGGTCGTAAATAGGCTTTGTATGTTAATAATTTAAATTTTAATGATACAGTTGATTTTCTGTTGATGAATTTTGAAAGTAATTTTGTACGGTTATTTAGTTGCAAACGTTTTGTTTTGATATGATATCCCCAAGTCAGTCTACGGTCTAAATGGAGGCCCAGATATCGAACTTTATTTTCTTGCGGTATCTCATTGTTACCCAGGTAAACAGTTGGACAAGTTCTTCTTCTTAAAGTAAAAGTCACTTGCACAGATTTCAGCGCACAGATTTTGCACAGATTTTAACTTTCATTCTCCAGTTTTTGAGCCATGTAGATACCTCATACAAGTGATTTTGGATGTTCATCGAAGTTTCTTCTGGAGATTCACTGCTGCATAAAAGAACGGTATCATCTGCGTACGCTGCTACTGTCGTGAAGTCATTTTCCGGGAAGTCAGACGTAAATATGGAGTACAAAGCAGGAGATAATATGAACCCTTGAGGAACTCCTGCTTCGATATGCCAGATATTAGAATATTCCAAACCTTGGCGCACAACAAAATATCTATCCTCTAAAAATGATCTCAGAATTCCATAATATGTATCAGAAAAAATAGATTTTAATTTATACAAAAGCCCGGGATGCCAAACCTTATCGAACGCCGAACTAATATCCAGAAATACAGCCGATGTGTATAATTTTTGTTCTAACCATACAGAAATTAAAGCAACCACTCTGTGCAGCTGATGAGTTGTTGAATGCTGCCTTCTGAATCCAAACTGATAATTTGGAGTTGTAGCTTCAATTATCGGCGAAAGTCGATCTAACAAAATTCGTTCAAAAAGTTTAGACACGACTGAAAGAAGGCTAATGGGCCGGTAAGAGCTTACACAGTGAGGTGGTTTTTCCGGCTTCTGAAATAAAACAATAGTTGACAATTTCCATTGTAAAGGAAAATGCGCAGTTCTGAGAATAGCATTAAATATGTTTCGTATAAAAATTATACATCTTTCTGGTAACTCCTTTAATATCTCTGCAGTTATTAAATCCAGACCGGGTGACTTGTGCAATGGAAGACGTTTAATAATATTCTTGACCTCGTTTAAACTCACAGGTTTAGGCGGCAACGATAGCGTAGTTGGGCACGTTACGAATTCCTGTACATCCCTGTCAAACTCAATGTCTCCTGTTTGTAGATGAGGTTTAAATACGTTGCTGAGATGTTCTCCAAATAAATCAGCTTTTGCTTGGTCAGACTTGGCCCAGGTTTGGTTCTCACGCCGAAGAGGAGTCGAAACTGGAACTTGCTTTAGAAGTCGCTTTGTTGCTCTCCATAACGAGCCATCTTCTGTGTCCAGGGAATTCAAGCGGCTTTCAAAGCGGTCGAGTTTAACTGCCCAGATTTCCTTTTTAAGCCTGTTGGATAGCCGATTGACAGTATATTTATCGTCCGGAAGTCTTGTACGATGCCATCGACGACGTGCTGCCCGTTTTTGAGTAATTAATTCCCGTATGGATCTGGGATAATGAGGTCCATTGCGCTCATTTTTTGAAACAGTTATTGCAGAATCCCATGCATCAGATTGAATGACAGAGGTAAAATCGTCTATGGCGCATTCTAAATCGTGAGCAGTTTTTAAAGGGACGTGAACATTTAAATTGTTATTTACAAGATTTTGAAATTTGACCCAATCTATCTTACCGGTTGGCGTTAGCGATGGTAGTTGCTGTTTATAAAGAGGAGTAGCACTTATAGTTAACAGAATCGGAGAATGGTCGGATCTAAAATCGTCTAAATTTTCAACCGCATGGTGAAATCGACTTATACCTCGTGTTATAAATATATCTAGTATATCAGGTAGCTTTGTGACGGCAGAAGGCCAGTATGTCGGCATCCTGGGCGTTATTACTTCAAGTCGATTGTAGTCAATTACATTTAGAAGTTGCCTGCCTCGTGGTGTATTGACTCTACATCCCCACTGAGTGTTCTTCGCATTATAATCACCACCTGCAATAAATGCTGGTCCCAACTCGTCGAAAAAATTTTGAAACTCCTCCTCAGTTACTCGAAATCGTGGCGGACAATAAACTGATGCTACATTAAATTTTAACTGGTTTAGGTATAAAGAAAGTACAGTTGCCTGAAGAAAATTTGTTGGAGGTTCAGTGAAAAGGAAGTCATGTTTTAAAGTCGCCTTGATGATAATTGCCGTGCCCCCTTGGCTCCGGTCGGCCGGGTGATCAGTCCGGTAAACGATGTAACCGGGAACGTAAAAACGAGAACGTGAAGTCAAGTGAGACTCCGAAATGAGGGCGATGTCTATTCTTTTCTCATGTAGTACATATTCTAGCTCATTGAAATATTGTGAAATACCATTAGCATTCCACAACAAGACGACAAGGGAATTAGATGTCATATTATTTGGCATTATTTTTAGACATTAAGGCTTGTATAAGTTGAGTCATCAACGAAATCATTGGAAACAATAGAGTTTTCATTTCCGACAAAAAAGTATTAATTTGACTTGACGGCCCACACGCAGCATTATATTCCGCAATTTGGGCAGATGAAAATATGGAAGGTGAATGTGCCTGTAATTATGGAGTTTGTCCTGCTTGAATTTTATTTCCGGTGGATTTTGAAGGCAACGGTGGAAAAGATGAAGAATTAATGTCAGGTACTGGGTGCCTTTGATTTTTTGAATTTTCACTTGTTTTATGAAGGGGTGCCCGACGTTTCTGGATTTCCTTGTATATAGCACACCCTTTGTAGTTAGCCGGGTGAGACTGGGAACAGAGCGCACACGTGGCTGGCGTATCGCATGGTTTGGTACAACTGGAAGACTCATGATCCCCTGCACAACGCACGCATTTATGAGCGTGATTACAATAACGTCTTGTATGTGAATATTGCTGGCACCTTAGACATTGAACTATATGGCGTTTCGGACGCGGCGGCTCAACTTTTATTTTAGAAAAAAATAAAAACGTTACATCAAATATTTGTTGATTATTTTCTGCCTTCTCTAGGTCTACAAACAACAGCGGCAAATACTGTTTTGTGCGATGGGACATAACATTCGATACACTGCGTACTGTATGACCTTTCTCCTTCAGTTCTGAAATTATCAGGCTATGATCCATCGACTGGTGCAACCCACGTATGACTACACTGAATGGTTTATCTTTAGAAAGCTGATAGCAGTGAAAGTCAGCATTATTTTCTCTCAAATATTTGACACACTTTCTGTAATCATCACCATTGGAAAGGTAAATAGTGATACCTTGAGTTGTCGAAGAACATTTGAAACTGTCTCCGACTAACTGTTTTAAAATGTTGCATAACGGAACGTAATTTACGTTTGACTTGAAATCGGCGGGGGCCGTTGAATGTTCAACTTAGTTTTATCGCTTTCTGAGTTGTCGTTCGAAATATCAGAAAGTAAGGAATATTTATTACTGACAGGAGTTTTGTTTTCATATAAAATTGAATTTTTCGACCGTGGATCATTCGGATGTATTTTTTTAATAGCATTTTCATCATAGAAACGTCAGTAATTTTATGTTTGTTTATTACTTGCCTCCATTCTGTGTTATTGAAACCGTAATTATCTGAATTACTATTTTTGGTTACGTTATCCAAACACAAACTAGTTTGGATAGTTTGGACAGTCTCCATAGTAGGACACGGGCCGTAACCAACGTTGTTACTCGGTTGCATAGCAACCTAACCTAAAACGAACAAATTTATGGTGTTCGTTGTATTTTCTTGGAACAGTTTTCAATATAAAGTAATTTAATTCTGAAAAACACTTACAATGAAACTGAAGACCAGACGATATTATTTTTACGAAAATGTTCAATAGTTCAGTACATTTAACATAAAAAAATGACCAGCACAAAAACATAACAAACATCCCTAATAAAATTTGAATTTTGAATAAACCAAACTTAATGACAAATACAGCTTAAAACTATTAATAATATTTAAAATTTTATATTTAGACAAAGAGTGTATCTACGTTTTTAAGACCACCGAAGTCTGAAGCATCAAAATGTAGATAATTAAGAAACTTAAATAAACAAAGAAAAAATTTAATTTATTTTTATGTTGTTATCTGCTTTAATACTAACATAAAAATAAACATGACTCTTACTCTTTACTTTGATACAGACAATATTGGCTTTATTTGAAATTTGTATACTGTAATAAAAATGTTAGGTGTTGACTCCTTACCAAATTGCTTGTACATGTGGTATTTGAATCCTTTTGTAATTTTCTATACTCAATCTATGTTAAGGGGAGACTGTACTTTGTATCCCGCCAATGTTAAATTTGCTACTTTTAGGTACATTTTTCATAGGATTGGTAAAAGATAGGGAAATGAAACTTTACACACTATAGGTGTCGGGTTTCTTCTCGAGCTACTGATATTTTTCAATTTAATTTCTGGAACATATCAATTTTCTTAAAAAATTACGAATACACAGAATTAACACAGAATTCTTACAAATTGTTTTCCACATGTTTTGCGTATTACTAATTTTTGGAGCACCTGAGGAAGTCATAAAAATGTTGGTATATTTGGCTATACAAGATAATTAACTGGTAAAATTTCAGCCTGGTAGGTTTATTGGTTTCTGAGAAAAATGTACCTTAGTGTTAAAAATCTAAATTTACGGGAAAAGGTAAGAAACAAGAAGGCACAAATCAAAAACAATATGTACACAAACAAGTAAATTTCCCATCAATAGTTGTTTAGAAAGCTGAATCAACAGCTGAGAATATTAACCGGATGTAGATATTTTAAAAACTAAAATTCTCTTTACACTAAAACGAGCAGTATAAAATTATGAAAAAATATTTGTTCTTTGTAACATGATAATTTTTCTGTGTAAACCTGACAAAAACTTAATTTTTTTGACGTAATTTAATGTTTTCTGGTAGATCTAGGCCTAAACGATTGAAAAACATAAAAAAAAAACAAAAATTGAAATTTTGAGTTAAAACCATCGTGCAATCCCCCTTTTAGAGCTAAAATCTTCGTTTACTCTAAAAAGTTAATTTATGATTATTATTTCAATTATTTATTCTGTTTCTTTTCTTTTTAGAGTGGCTAACCTTCTTATATATGTATATTTTATTTAATAATATTCAATATTCTATATCATCAATGTACTATATTAAATCTGAAATTCCCCTTGTCATTACAGATACATGCTTCCTTTCTGGTTATCAGCCACCGACAAAATCAATTTGCATTATTTCCATCGGTTTCAGTTTTTATTTAATTATATTCCATAATAAACACAAATTATATTTTATAGGTATTGTTTTAAAATTAATTTAGTGTATATTGGTCAACTAAAATATGTTTATTTAAATTACATCAGTCATTTATTTATTGTATTCTTTATAGAGGGGTTCAAGACAATAAAATTTACAAGATACAAAGCCCGTTTATCAGTCTGGAATTTGACATTTAAAATTTTATTTACATATTTATATTTTTAATTTGAAAAATTTAAATTATAAATTAATAATTTCGATTCATAAATAGGCTACTATATTAATTAATTAATTAATTTTTTATTCGAAACCATAAGAAAACTAAATCAGATGTTTTTTCATTATCCATGAAAAATCTACGCAAAAAACATTTTATAAATTTCAAATAACCCTCCGAGTTGGTCTAATGGTAAAGTTTTTGCCGCGATTCAGCTGTTTATCAGTTGATTTTTGGAGACAAAGGTTCTTAGTTCAAATCCCAGTAAAGATAGTCATTTTTTTACGGATTTGATTATACTATACCGTGGTTACAGGCGTACTTTGATGGTTGGGGTTCATTATTATTCATGTAGGAAATATTATTTATTATTTATTATTATGTGAATGTACAGACTACAGTGGCTGTGGGATATTTTCGGTAAGTTTCAACAGGAGTTTAACCCTCGACCATCTGCTTTTTAGCTTAGAACGCTAACCACTGCGCCGCAGAGACTACCAAAAAAATAGTTTATTACATTTAAAAATAAACTAAACATCGCATGATGAAAAATTTTGTGTAAGATTTAAAAAAAAAATTCTGCCAAAGAAAAACGTGATTTCAAAATTGTATCTTAATATTTTTGTAAATATATAAGATCCGGCCGCATTGGCGTAGTTGGTAACTTGTTCGCCTCTCATCATGCGGTCTTGGGTTCGAAACCCACTCAGGCACAGCATATTTTCATACATTACAAAAAAATCATTTCATCCTTCACAGTTACAACCCAACGTCGTCGCTAACGACCCCTGTAGTTGATGCGACATTAAATAAACAAAGAAATATATATATATATATATATATATATATATATATATAAGAATGTAAATATGACGCAACAACAATAATTCTTGTTGCGTACATAATAATCATAAAAAAACATAATAATAATAATAATAATGCAATAATAATTATTATTATGTTTTATTACTTTTTGACGGCAATTAGTTTAGTGGTAATTTACATGATTTTTTTCTAAACACAATATAAACTCGTTTCAATAATTTTAAAAGAAGGTTCTTTAGAAAATTACAACTTTAACAACGAATTTTTGGATATAGAGTTCTTTGGTATTTAGAAAGACATTTACATGGAAGGGTAAATGAACTTTCTAAAGCCGTGAGTATATTTTTTAAAAACTAAATTAATATAGGGAAAAAACATAACGATCAGTTTTTGTTAATCTTCATATCATTAAAACATGTTTTAGTTAATAAAGAAGTAAATGTTTTTAAAAAAATATAAAGGTTTTAGGTATGAATATGTGACGTTATCTACTGTAGGCCTAAGTGAAATCGTGACAAAAACTTAAAAGAGATAACACGGCCTGCTCCTCTCCTTCTGTTAACAGTAGCATGTAATTAGCCCACCTATAGGCATACAATATGCTTGCTGTTTTATCCTAAAATGTTTTTAAGTGTGCGCTCACACTCTAACAGACAATAATGAATAACATTTTGCTTTTAATAACAGAACTTTAGTCGTTTCGCTGATCATTTACCTTTTTCCTTTTAAGCCACGTACCATGTACTCGCATATAACGCTCACCCAGATTTTGTGTAAATATTCCATAGTATAATGGTGTTGTAACAACATATCACTGAACTGTTTTAAAAATTTGAAATTTGTTTCTTAAACAGGTTTTTCCGCAAAACTGCGTACTTTTTCAAAAAGGACATTATGTTATTTTTACTTTCTCTTGCCCTATATTAACATATAAACATCATCATAATAATGATGAATTTATCATAAAATGATGATGTAGCGACGTCTTTAGGGAAAGGAATTTCGAAGTTGTCGTGCAATGTTTGAATACTGACAGGCGTTTCGGAGATTACACGTAGAAACTTGGACTGAAATGTAATTTTTGTCAATTGCTTGTTTTAGCTGTACTAAAGATTTGAAGTCGATAAGTCCGGACAGGCTTAAAAAATACGTTGTGTTAAGTAATGCCTCGCAATGATTTAAGCCGTGTGTAACAATACTAAAATGAATTATTAGGAGGACCAGCCCGCATTTAAGGTTGTCCGCGGACAAGACAAAGGGTGAATTAATGCAAGGAAAACAATAGGGAGATAACAAACACTCGGATAACAGAACAATGACATACACACATGTGCTTACCTCGTGGTGCCTGTAGCCTCGCATCTGCCGAACTGCCGTCACTACACGTTATAACAAGTTGAATACTTAATTGAAACATATAAACACACCGCACATAACATACAAATTACTATTGATAATTGCTCACAACAACATAAGCCTTGCGTTTAAGCCTTATTAGCGTCAGCCACGCTAATCGAAGAGCAGAGAGCAAACACATCCGTGAACGTCACGGTCCATCATACGAGTGAGAGTGGAAGGAAGAAAACGGAAACAGGTGGGGGAAAGGACACAGAGATTAAAGGCGCGTAACCCGGGTAGTGAATGCCTTAACATAACCGCCCGCCAAATCATTGACAAATGATTTCCAAAACAACGAAAAATAACGGGGCCGCCCGCCCTGAACCAACGCAGGGAGCGGAAACGAAGCAACTAAAAGCCAAAACGAACGAGAAGCCTAGCACACAAACAAAAGCCTTGAAAACCCGCCCGCCGTGAAGTCCCACGGGAGGGAAAAAGCGAAGCAACGAAGCAGATGCCTGGAGACGAAGCGAAGCCTGAAGACGAAGCCTGAAGACGAAGTAGCAGAACGGAACATTTTGATGTGGCGTGATGCACGCGCGGGTGCACCCGGCCGACGTCGAACGGACATTTTCCACAGCCTGCGCGGAGGCAAACGGAAGCGGAGTATCTTGATGTGATCACCAGCGAGGGCTGGAAACCAGTAACGACGAAACAAAAAAAAATGAAACGAAGAACGAAGAAAACAGCAGAAGAACGAAGAAAGCAAACGAAGAACGAAAACGAATGGAGATGAAACTGAATCTAATTGTCTGGTAAGACAATCAGTTTCGAGACGGGCCGAACGTAAATGCCCTGTACGGTTTTAATTTCAGCAGTGCGAATAGTGTTGTCTTTGCCGGGAAAAACGTTAGTAATTATGCCCAGTGGCCATAAAGCAGGAGCAGTATTTAAATTTTGCACAATAACTGTGCAACCGATTTTAACGTTGGCACAAGCGCGCGACCATTTGTGGCGCTGTGTTTGGGTATGTAAATAGTTACGAGACCATTGTTTCCAAAACGAGCGAACGAGTGTTTTGAGTTGTTCCCATCTGGATGAAGGTTGCAACTGGTCTGGAGCGGTGCCTTCGGGAGGTTGAAGCAATGAAGTTCCGGTGATGAAATGTCCAGGAGTTAGCATTAATTTTTCTTCGCAGGGATCCGAAGAAAATTGAAACAACGGCCTGCTGTTTAGTACAGCTTCGATTCGAGCGAAGAGCGTAATATACTCTTCGAAGAGCAAAGGTTTATCACCGATGAGTCGATTTAGACAGTGCTTTGCAGATTTGACAGCTGCCTCCCACAAGCCTCCAAAATTAGGTGCGGATGGTGGGTTGAAATGCCAGTTAACTTTCAATAAGGCAAGGTGATCGCCTATCGCAGTAGATGAGGCGCGAATTTGTTGATAGATTTCGGCTAACTTATTTTTAGCGCCGACGAAATTTGTACCATTGTCCGAGTAAATGTTAGAGGGCAAACCTCGACGAGAAACGAAGCGGTCTAAAGCCGCGAGAAAGGCATCTGTTGATAAGTCTGACACGAATTCAAGGTGTACAGCCTTAGTAGACATGCAAACAAATATACATAAATAGCCTTTAGAAATTGATGACTTTCGCAATCGATTATTTTTCACAAAGAATGGACCTGCATAGTCAACTCCCGTTGATGAGAATGCTCGGGCAACAGCAACACGAGAAGCAGGCAAATTAGACATAATTGGCTGTGAAGGGCGTCCGCCGTATCTGATGCAGCGAACACATTGGTGAATGCGCTTACGAATTACGGTTCGAGCTGATAAAATCCAAAATTGTTGAAATATGAAGGCTTGCGTAGTGCGCGGCCCAGAATGTAACGAAAGCCGATGGAAATAATCACATACTAGTTCAGTAAGATGACTGTGCTTTGGCAGCAGGATAGGATGTTGCGCCGTTTTAGCAATATCTGAGCGACTTAAGCGACCGCCTACAACAAGAATGCCTTGATTATTTACATAAGGCGACAATGAAATGATCGATTTGCACGGCAGCTTGCCATTAGAGATTGCCTGAATGTCACTAGCAAAGTAACGAGACTGAGTGAGCTTAGCGCATAGAATTGCTGAGTTATTAATCTCCTCAGCAGTTAAGAACGGTGTAAAATTAACAGAAGGAGTTTTTAAACGTTTAATGAAACGAGCAACATAAGCTAGTACTCGCAGCATACGAGAATACGAAGAAAACCTGAATAATATTTCGTCGGAGTGCGAATGTTCGTTGGAGACGGCGAGACATATTTTTTCTTGCCGTAGGTCAAGTTTTTCAGCAGCGATTGACGGAACGACAGGTGCAGGCCAGCCAGTAGACTGCGTGCGATAAACAGGTGGGCCTTGCCACCAAAGCGGATGATTTAACAAGTCAACAGAATTAGAACCGCGCGATGCGACATCAGCGGGGTTTTGATCGCTAGAAATGTGTGACCAGTGTTCTATGTTGGTCAACTCAAGAATTTTATGCACCCTATTGGCAACGTACATTTTTAAACGGTGTTGAGGCGTTTTTAGCCATGCTAACACAACACTGGCATCAGAAAATAGCCTAACTTCACAACAAGAAATAGAATTTTTAAAACTTGACAACGATTCAAATAAACGCGCTAACAAGAGAGCGGCACACAGTTCAAGCCTTGGAATTGTAACATTTTTTAGCGGCGACACTCGACTTTTAGATTTAAGCAAAAATACACTGACTGAGCTGGTTGTTTGTACGTGAAGGTAAATGCACGCAGCATACCCCTTTTCCGAAGCATCACAGAAGCCTAATAACCGATATTCAGCTTGGTTGATAGAAATTAGCCTAGGTAAACGGAAGCCTTGTAGCACAGATAACTCGGACGTGAATTTGTTCCAAGCATCGTCGAAAAGTGTAGGTAATTGATCGTCCCATTGCAGGTTACTATTCCAGAGTTGTTTTAGAAAGTTTTTTATCCAGAATGTAAGAGGCGTAAGGAAGCCAAGAGGATCAAAGATTTTAGCAAGATATGATAATACTGTTCGTTTAGTAGCCTCTGAATCGAACGGAATGACACGGTATGAGAAGGAATCGCTAGCAGGGTCCCATTGAAGACCGAGAATCTTGATCGCCGAAGTATCGTCGGAAAAGCTGATAGGATTTTCAAGATGATCGTTTGGAAATCGCCGTAGTAGCTCTGCATTGTTTGAAGACCACTTGCGCAACTCGAAGCCTCCTAGAGCGAATAATTCGATTAGCTGAGAGATGAGCAGTTCTGCTTCTTCGTAGTTAGAAGCGCCGGTTAGAATATCGTCTACGTAGGTATGCGATTGTATGGCACTTGAAGCCAACGGAAAAGAAACGCCTTCGTCTTGTACTAGCTGAAGCAGAGTGCGCTGAGCTAAATACGCAGAAGGTTTAACGCCATAAGTGACAGTGTTTAATTCATACTCCTGAGGAGCGGAATTAATGTCAGAACTATAGAAAATGTGTTGATGAAAGCGATCTTCAGGCCTAACAAGTATTTGCCTATACATCATTTTAATGTCCGAACAAACGACAATTTGATGTTTACGAAATGAAGTTAAAATCTGACAAATGTCCCTTTGTAGCTTGGGACCGGACAATAATTGGTCGTTTAGCGAATTGCCTTTAAAATCAGGAAACGAGGCGTTGAACACAACACGAATTTTACCATTAGGCTCAGCAGTTTTAAACACACCATGGTGCGGTATTACATAGTTAGAAGGAGCAGGCGCGATTGACATGTGATTTAAATTAATATACTCACGCATAAAGGCGTGGTACTTTTGTTCGACAATTGGCTGTTTAGCAACTTTAGCGGTAAACTTTTCAGCAGCACGTTTTGCAATTTCTCGATTGGAATCTAAGTCGACGGAATTATTTTTGAATGGTAGCGCAACCATATAACGCCCTGATTTGTCACGAGAAGTTGTGGCGGTGTACAATTTTTCGCAGTGCTCATCATCCGGGTTAACGACTGGAGTGGTGGCAATTTCTTCCGAAGCCCAAAAACGTTGCATGATCTCGGGAAGCGATTCAACAGCAGCGAAAAGCGATGTACATTCTTGCATGGAGTCGATGACGGACAAAGCCGGTAGTTTCCCGAAAATAACCCAACCGAATTCAGTAGAGATGGCCGATGGAGTGCCTTTAATTATGGCATTACTATGCGATAAAACAATATGCGGAAAGACTTCAGCTCCCAATAGAATTTCGATGGGACCAGAGTGTGTAAATTGGTCGTCAGCAAGCAATTTGTCAGAGAATAATTTGCCTAATTTATTTGGTAAGCATACGGAAGGTAAATTGTTGGTTATTTTCGAGATGACTAGCGCCTCAGTACTTAAACGGAAAGCCTTGTTTTTATTGGATTAAATAACAAGCTGAGTTGAACCTTGTATTTCCGCTGACGCTGCCGAAATGCCGAGCAGGCTTTGTCGGCACGGAGTTATTACGGAATTGAGTACATTAGCTGCACGAGTTGTAATTAAATTAGCCTCTGAACCAGAGTCAAGAACACAGCGAAGAGGTTTGTAATCACCATTAGCCGATTGAACTAAAATAACGGCAGTGCCTAATAAAACCCTTTGATTGCCTGATCTACATGATAACGAATTATTATTTTATTGTTTCAGTTGAAGTACTGTTGTTAAAAGCCGGTACAGAAGCATCGATGTTTGAATGGTTTGTTTGACAATTGTTAGCCTGAGGTGCAGACGAAACGTTAGGTTGACTTGGAAACGATGATCGGTTAGGCCTGTTAGATTGGCCAGTGGTAGCATGTTGTTTATTAAGTACAACAGCAGTGGTACTATTTTCTCGCACAGTATTTGTATTTGAGTTACTTTCGGATAAGTGCAACAGCGTGTGATGGTTAGCTGAATTGCACACACGACAAGTTTTAGTAGATTTGCAGTCGCGCCTCGCATGTTTACCTAAGCATCCGAAACATTTATGCATTTGAAATATGGCCTCGTGACGCGCATTGACAGGCATACCGAGAAACTCTGTACAATTGAATATATTGTGTGCAGAAGAACTACAAAACTGACATTTATTTACAGCCTCATTACTAGCACTTGAATTGCTGCCTACTAATAACGAGTGTTGACGCCTAAGCAAGTTAGGTGACGAGTTGTTTATACGAAAGGTCGGTTTATGAATAGCTGGTTTGACGAGATTCGGTTTAGCGCCGTTTGAAACAATAGCGTCAATGTTTTGCGCTTTGTTCAGCATTTCAAAGGATTGCATTCTGGAAGTCACGAAATTTAATAGTTCAAAATAACTTGGAATCTTAGTTGCATCGTGTTGAGATTCGAATAATTCCCTCGTGGTATTATCCAAATTGTTGTACGCCATAGAAAACAATAGAAAGTCCGCTAAGTCTATATTTAATAGCTGCAGAGCGCCAACGGCGGAAGTATGAACGCTGACAAATTGTTTATAATTTTGATAGGATGGACTTGCGAATTTATCGAAATTACTGATTTGTGAAAAATGCATATGAGCGACACGCCTGTCGTTAGCGTACCTGTTGTTAATTAATTGGTAGGCTAATTGGTAATTTGCAGAAGTCAAAGGTAGATGAGATATTATTTGCAACGCCTCACCACGCAAGCTAGATCTAAAATAATGCAATTTTTGAATATCGGACAGTTGTTCGGATTTATGTACAAGTTCATTGTACAACGATATAAAGTTTTGAAATTCAGACAGATTTCCATCGAAACTAGGAATTTTTATTTTTGGAAGACATGTTGCCGGTGAAATTGCATTAGGTTTGATGTCGATTAAACTGGTATTAGACATGCTGGTGATAATTTGAAAATATTTTGTTTCAAATTCGGTTTGGATGATAGCGATTTGATTTTCAAATTCCTCAGAATATGCCTTATTTAATAAATCCATTAATTGATTTTGCAATGGTTGGAAATCGGAGAATATTCGATTAGCCTGAATCTTGAATGCATCGTTTGAGCCAGTACCGGATTGGACATATGTTAATGTGTCCAAAGATCGGATTAGTTGACGACATTTTGTGAAAATTGATTCGGAATTATCCATATTGAATAGTGAAGGAAAACCGACTGAAGATGACAGAAAATATTGAAACAATAACAATTGATTTTTGAATAATTAAAATATCCGAATTTTGTTGTTCGGATGAACAGAAATCGAATAAACAGCGTTGACACAGTAATATGAATATATTTGTAATAAGAAAATATAACAGCACATTTAACTTGAATAATAATGAACGTTAACAATTGAATGTTTTTATTTAAAGTATACAAGACGAAATGTAAACAAACCACACATCTGATTGAAAGTGGGTCAGCGACCAGACGATGAACACAGAGAGAGAAAGCAGACGATGACGTAGAGAGCGTTGAAACTGGATTGAGATGAACCAATGAAGCGGAGTCTGCGCAGTACTGACCGAAAAATGTTACCAAGATTGATGCGATAGCAAGATGACTGGCGACGGACTGCCGCCTAACTAAGCGTGGGTTACCACCCCCCCGGCCTACGACCCAACCGTAACAAAGAAACTGGTATATAGCGATTTTAACACAACCTTTTAAAGCATTGTAAACGACGATAACGATAATAACAATTAAGAAATAGCATTGAAATGTGTTTATAGCACACTGTATAACCATAAATGCACTGATAATATCCGCGCTCGGATTGGACCAATTTTGTTAAGTAATGCCTCGCAATGATTTAAGCCGTGTGTAACAATACTAAAATGAATTATTAGGAGGACCAGCCCGCATTTAAGGTTGTCCGCGGACAAGACAAAGGGTGAATTAATGCAAGGAAAACAATAGGGAGATAACAAACACTCGGATAACAGAACAATGACATACACACATGTGCTTACCTCGTGGTGCCTGTAGCCTCGCATCTGCCGAACTGCCGTCACTACACGTTATAACAAGTTGAATACTTAATTGAAACATATAAACACACCGCACATAACATACAAATTACTATTGATAATTGCTCACAACAACATAAGCCTTGCGTTTAAGCCTTATTAGCGTCAGCCACGCTAATCGAAGAGCAGAGAGCAAACACATCCGTGAACGTCACGGTCCATCATACGAGTGAGAGTGGAAGGAAGAAAACGGAAACAGGTGGGGGAAAGGACACAGAGATTAAAGGCGCGTAACCCGGGTAGTGAATGCCTTAACACGTTGTAAAGTAACAATTTTGATTTTAACGGTAACTTAATTACTTTAAATGACAATCAACCTCTGTTGGACTTAAAAATACAGAATATCGCTAAATAACCCTAAACTAAGATCTGCAGACAAAAGGCTTGGAGTTAAGCTTGCGGGTATATAAATGCATATTAAAGCCGCAATTCTAAAAAAAAAATTTACTATGAAAGCATATCCCCACGAATTTCAGCATGCCACTTACTTTATCTTAGTTTTTCCCTATAATATATTTCCGTACAAGAAATGACTGTGCGGCATGGTTTCCTGTAGTCCGTGTCCGGGAAACCATTGCATCTCCACTCCACGCGCATGCTACAAGGTCAGACGGTCTATGTAATAATTCCTATAGTACTAAACTCAGCATGGATACTAAAAGTAAAATACTACACCGGGTTGACGATTGTGTTTTGATGCGTGGCGCTTATCCGTCAGAGGCCTTCACGTTTTGACATTCTAATGAATCGCCTTCTTGGCACCACAAGTCGACACCCTTACATTTTTGTTTTAGTCAAGTAGAATGTTCTATTGTGCATTTATTTATCTTTTGTGTTCTGTTACGTTCTTTATACATTGAGGAAGTTCGATGATTGTTTTATTTAAAAGCGGCTGCCCTTTTTGTAAAGTTCAGTTATTAAAAACTGTTTGTATATAACAAGTTTCGAATTGAAGCAGTTCCGTCATGACTCACAGATCACGTACAATTTTTATCGGATTATAAATAGGAATCAATTATTTATTTGAATGTAAATAGCCATATTTCTTTTTAATAAATTTTGTTTCAGTTTTACAATTTTTTGTATAAAATTTTGTCTATTATTAAGTTAAGTAATTCATTGTAATTTTTTAGCTTTGTTATAACTGTAACAAATAATTAAGTAATTAATTTGTAGATTTGTTATACATTTAAAAGAAAGTTTTGTTATTTAAAAATAGCCAGATCCTGAAAGAAACTGGAATAAATGTCTCAATATTGTATTATAATTTTATATTTATTTTGTAAATTATATTTGGCCTTCGGGCCAGCCCAGTCAGTCAGCTGGTAGAAAGTCGCTACTATTTGTTAAGTAACACCGGTTAGGCAAGCGACTTTGTATGGTGACCAGTTGACAGCCATCCATGTACAAACTCTACTGGGGGTCTCTGTCCAAACTCATGTCTAATCCACGTCAAAAAAAGCAAAAAGCAGCGATCAAATTGGGTAGTTGTCAACAATGCACAGTTTTCGATAACAAATAAATGCTAAAAAAAAAAACTTAATTTAATATTCCTAATAAAGGTCACCGACTAATGAAAACCTAATTGTATTTTATTATTTGTTTTTGTACAACGCGTTTCTTAGTCACAATTAAGAAAGCACATTTAAATCACTCTTTAATTACTAGAGAATACTTGCTTTCTTTAAAAAACATTCATTACTAGAACCAGTATTTTCACTGTATTTATTTCGCTAATGAATTTTTTCGAGGAAGAGAGCTTCCTTTAATATACCGTGCGTTCGGAAAGTCGCTGTGCACTGGAATTGTGACTATGGATTTATGAAAATATGTATAAAGAAATGACTAAGCATTTTGGAAAAAAATTTATTCAATACCTTAATTACATTGTTAAACCGTGATTACATTGTTTATAGAAGGTGTTCGAAATGACCTCCATTGGCATCAATACAGCATTGCACTCGTTTCATTTTGTTTGCAAACACCTTTCGCAACTGAAGAACAGTGATTCCTTGAATGTATGCCGTTATTGCGGTTTTAAGTTCGTCAATCGTGTGTGGTCTGTTCCGATACACAGTTTGTTTCGCCGCACCCCATAAAAAGAAATCGGGGGGAGTCAGATCAGGAGATCTTGCAGGCCACAAATTCTTTGAAATTATTCGTTCACCAAACACGTTGCATAACGTTTTATACAGTTTCGAAAGGTGTTTGCAAACAAAATGAAACGAGTGCAATGCTGTATTGATGCCAATGGAGGTCATTTCGAACACCTTCTATAAACAATGTAATCACGGTTTAACAATGTAATTAAGGTATTGAATAATTTTTTTTCCAAAATGCTTAGTCATTTCTTTATACATATTTTCATAAATCCATAGTCACAATTCCAGTGCACAGCGACTTTCCGAACGCACGGTATAATTGAGTGGCAATAAAAAAAATAGAAAAGAGGTCAAGTAATATTCATGTTAAGGATGGAAGGACGCGTACTGTTTTAAGAAAACAGCTGACTGATCGTATTAAAAGAAAACAAGCGAAATCAGCAAGTGAAGAGGACATAGGGTTGAGTATGTAAGAGGATAGTATAGGATCAATCTTTCTCTCTAGCAAATTCTCTACCTTATATTTTCAACCACTTTATGGTATAAACTATAATACCCCAATGATACTGGGACGTCATACAACAACAAAACATTCTTCAAAATAATGTAATTTTCAATATATTTTTCACAAAATTCAGTAAAAAAATAAATTCAATTTGGAAAAAAAACTGGTGTGAAACACTCACAACAACTTTCTCTTGCCAATGCAAATAATTAACAATAAACCTAACATTAGTAATAAAACATTAAAAATAAACAAAAATCTGACCTCAATAAACATAACCTAACTTTAATCATAAGCGAAAGACGCAAAATGAAAATCAACCTCAGTTTGGCTTAAAAAAATGAAAAATCACACTTTCACGCTTAACTTTTCTTTGTAGAGAAAAATGTTTTAAATAAAAGTTGTAAATATTTTAATTTCCTATAAATCTAATTATACACTTTTGTCGTAAAATGCATACTCAGGCCGAAATCTTTAAAAAATCGATTTTCCACACGTTTTCGTGAGAACAAACAGAAATCGCTAATTACCGTTAAACTAAGCGTTATACAAAAGTATGTTTGAAATAAAAGTTGTAGGATTTTATATTCTCTATAACTTTAATTATACAAATTTTTGCGCTTAAATGCATATTATTTATATATATTATACATTATCATAATCAGCACATTTGCATGTTGTAGAATTTTACAGTTGTAAATAAAGAATTAAAGAGAAAAAAATGCATATTAAAGTCGTAATCTTAAAAACATCAATTTTTTACGTGAAAAAAGCCTCATTAAGAAGTTCATCATGACGCCTACCCTATCTTGTAGAGAATAAAAAATTTAGTAAAAGAGGCGATTTTTAAAAACATCGTAGGACTAGTTTTTGAGAAAATCGCAAAAAAGTGAAAAATTACACGAATAAACTACTACATACGGTTAATAAATTTTGATGAAAATGTTCGTGTCGCATCCAGTAGTGGTATGTAACTTAAATTTTAAGTTTCAAGTTCGTACGATGTTCCGTTCTTGAGATATTCTGTATCACACACACACAGACCAATCGCGAAAAAACATGTTTTTTGGGTTCAGGGGGTCTGAAAACGTGTAGATCTGGTGAAAACTCGATTTCGAAAAATCGACATGAAAACAATATTTTCCTTCCTATATATTCATATAGGCAAGAGAAAGTAATAGTAGCAACTTAAAACTTCTTATAGATGTATTTTTATACAAGAGTAAAATATTTAAAACGTTTATCACAAAAGGATAAAAAATATTTTTTTAAATAATTGAAAAACTGTGGGTTTGATAAAGAACTTCTTTTAACAAAGATAGCCGGGTAAATAATTTGTTTTGTTTTTTTTTTTTATTGTAAACCCTAATAAAATTAAAAAACTAGTATAAAACGTCCGATTTTTCTAGTTTCTTAAAAAGTTAGCTTACAAAATATATTTTTGTTTGCTCATTTTATTCGTACCAGCAATAACGTACTAAGAGATCAGTGTTACCATCAAACTGTTGTCATAAGAGCCTTTTCTTTACACTTGATTTGTTAGAAAAAAAAGGGTTTATTTACGACTTCATCGCTTTAGTAGGCAATAATTTCCAAGTCCAGCGTTGGTGTAAAAAGTTATTTCATCTGATAATTCCAAATACGTTTTTTGAGTAGTACATTTTATACGGAGGCAAAATCATAACCAACTAAGCAAGGAAAATTAAATAGCCTATATAACGTGTAAAATTAGTACAATCCAACTTTCCTAATTCAAATCTGAAAGGGACCAATTTTGTTTTTCTTTTATTTAGGGAGGTTTCGATTTATACTGGTAAAATTTTGATATGTTCCGACAAAGATCAGATCTGATAAAGACGCCTCGCAAATTTAGTGCCATATACGACAAATGGTGTAATCTGGAAACACAGTTATTTCTACCCTGAATTTACTACTGTACATATAGTTTATTACACATCAGAAAAATACAGGGCCTAATACAAAAAAAATTTATACTTGCATAAAAAACTACTCATTATTTAAAGCTGCTAATTACCTGAAATCACAATCCTAATAAACAATGAAAATTCAATCACGATACAAAAAAACAATCATAAAAATTCAGTGATTATAATAAAATGAAATTTTTAAAAAGGTTTAAAAATGAATTTTAAACGGAAAAATTTTATAAAGCTGTTTAATTTAAGTTTGTTTTTATCGTTTATTTATACGTTAAAATAGGAGATTAATTGATGAATCATAAAGGGCTTAAAGCTAAGGGAGAGGGCATTAACCAATGACAATTAACGAATTTAGTTTGAATGAGTGCCAAATGAAATGATCACAACACAAAAAACGTTCATTATTATTCCCAGTTCATTCAATTCCAATATATTCACCGTGGTTTACAAAATACATAAATATCCACCAAACCTTATTCAACGTTATTATAATCGCATTGTTTAGCACTAATACCAGCTCAAGCTCATCTGTCTGTGGAAGTACTACATGAACTACCGAATTTTAAAAATGAATCCCAAATTTGAGCCTTATCAACAGAGCTAAAGAATTATACTATTATACAGAGGGTTCTCTGTTAATTTCACTTAATCTGCACGTTTCAGTGGTATAAAATATAGCCAAGTTTCTTCTCACATTATCAGTTAATTAATTGACTGAAATATTTAATTATTCAGTTTTATGGGTTTGTGGGATCATCTCAGAAGCAATCTTGTTCTGATTGACAAAACCTTAGAACAGGTACATTCATTTATTTACTTGAGACGTGATATCTCTTATGTGCAATTACGAAATACATAAATCAGATGAAAGAGTTTCAAAGGCTGTTAAACTTTTTTAAGAAAATGTTGGTCGGTAAAGTGCGGAATGAGACTGTTTAAAAATTGATCAAACCTTGGTTCTACTACTTTTAAAATATTATTCAGAATGTTGGACCGGGACTGCTCTATATATGTCAAGAACTAAGGCTGTTGAGACCTTTAGCAGGGTATCGTTGGCTGGACCAAGAAATATATTAATAAATATAACTATTTATCTGTTTATTTCCATGATATTACATAACATAAAAAATTACCAAAATACAAAATGTATTGCCTTTAGATCTACTACTATACTATCTATTATGCTGGAGGTGGTGGAAATAATCCCATCTCACTATTGATAAAACCAATAGAATGGAAACCAATATAGATAATGCCAACTAGGATGGGTAGGAAACTTTGAAATAAATATCTAAAAAGGAAGTAAGTATATTAATTATTTGCAAAAGCACTTAATTAAAACACCAATACTACATTACAGACTACACTACACTAACCAATACTATGATTTTCCTAAGCATATATTAGCCAATACTATCATGCAAAAGGATTACGTCATGGAAATTAATAAGAACAAAACAAAAGTGTTGTGCAGCAGCAAGAGTGGTTTAGAAGAGATGGGAAATGTAAAAGTAGGCAACGAAAACATACAGGAAGTTGGGGAATTCTGCTATCTAGGAAGTAAAATTGCTTGTAGTAGGCCTTTAGACTATTTACCGTTTTATAGAATTACCTCCAAAGTGTTATCCGCACTCACCTGCAAAAAAGAAAATTTTATCTCATTAAAAACATTATAAAAATCACAAAAAAAATAAAAAATATCTTATACGCTACTACTTAAATCTAACCTTTTCTTACAAATTTTTTACTAGAGTTTGTCGCCAACAGGGGCTGACGACACGTGGCAAAACTTGCTTGTGAGTTTGGTGGCCCTGAAAAAAACAGGGGGTGTTTTGTGGATGGCCCTGAAAAGGGCCACTTTTGGTGGTTGGAAGGGGCGAGCCGGCGTGTCGAAAGCGGAGCCCGAAGAGTGACGGCTCGGCTACCGAATTCAGTCTAGCCTTTCCTCAGCGGCAGTTGGGTCCCCATTGCAGCGTAACACTGGTGGCCCCCACAGCCCCGCAGTGTCGGGTCGGCGTAAGCCGTCTGCTGATATCACGGCCGAGGCGGTTCTCTCCGTGTCAGCGAAGGCTGACCAGTGTGGGAATGTGCGTCCGCCACCGGTAGCGTTGACCAAGGATGGTGCGTCGGTCTCGGCTGGGCTCTTTTTCTTGCTTGCTCTTCTTTCTTCTTCTCCGTTCGGGAGTTGGTAGGCGAATGTGTCTCGCGGCTCAGTGCGGCGGCTTAAATCCCCCTCCGGTGGCAAGTTGAGAAATTGATTGACCAACTTCCACCGCCATTTAGAATGTTAGATGATTTCAATTCTCACAGTAAGTTATGGGGTTCCAGAAAAACTCATATAAGGGAGGAAATTATAAAGAAATTACTTGAGGACCCGAACATCTTATATAATTTTGTATAAACGTCGACACACCTATTTTGGTGTTGCAAATAATACGTGGTGTAGTTCAATATATCTAACTATTTGTAGTTCTTAAGTCTTTCATCTTTATGATTGGTCTATTTCTGAAGATTTGGAAGGAAGTGACCACTTTTTTCTTAGTACGTTATGCAGTAAGAAAAAAATATACAAACATTTTAAAGAATTGTTTTAGAAATACTAAATATATGCTCTTCTTTAGAATTAAATCCTCTTTTCTGCTGAGGATATTGTTTTCTTAATATAAATGTCCTACTATTCGTTATAATAGTTTTATTTCAAATTTTTAATATTTTGTTTTACATATAAATTAGCCTGTGGTGCTGTTTAACGTACATATCCTCCAGACGAGAGTGGTACGATATCTTGGCTTGTGGCTTGACATGCGACTAACGTGGAAGTATCATCTACGTACAAAACGTTTAGAACATAAACACCACCGGAAGCTACTCTTCCGCTTAATTAACCCTCGATCAAAATTGACCTCCATTCCAAAATTTTAATATGC
Organism: Catonia carolina; assembly: GCA_035578175.1. Lineage (NCBI taxonomy): Eukaryota > Metazoa > Arthropoda > Insecta > Hemiptera > Achilidae > Catonia > Catonia carolina. The sequence continues at coordinate 296,110,362 of JAQMRL010000001.1, forward strand.
GAAACCCTTTTGAGACCAATCTGGACTTATGGAGTGTCCTGCTCTTTGGAGTAGCGTCAGAGAGAAACTTGAAGTTGTCCAAGCCTTTCAATTAAAATTCATTATTTTATGATAATTCTTTGCTTCCGATGCTCCTCTTTATGTAAGTAATAAAACCCTCCACGATGATTTAAAAATTCCGATGGTAAAGAAACTAACCGCGTCCTTCTATAGTAAATTTTACGAACGACTATATGACCATCCAAACCAATCAGCCCGTTATCTTACTAAAAGTAACTTCCCAACTATGCAACGTCTAAAGCAAAAATGAAGTAGAGACCTCTTGGTCTGAATAACAGATAACAACCGCAGTTATAATCAGAGAATGTACCACTGGGTACCTATTCTCCTAAAATTAAAATTCCTCACCGTCATTTATTATCATTACTCATATACGGAAATTGTGCGGCTCAACGGTACTGCAGTACCGTAATAAAAATTAAACGCAAACAAAGAAATCAATTAGGTAAATAATAACGCATAATACGGAAACAATGTACAAGTATAGGCTTATACATTCTAAGCAGTACAAAAGTAATTCCAAAAATATAAAATAATCAACAAAATGTTGATAATAGCCAATGTAGGATGATACAGTGTTTTAAAAACATGCATACATCTTGAAAATGAGGAGGGTTTTCGGCTATACTATTTGAAATATACCTAGGGTCAAAAGTACTCCAAAAATCAACAATTTAACAAAGGCTGCTACCCGACACACACCAGTGTTTTGAACACACCTGTCAAAACGCATACGAAAACGTATCTTGTCAAAACATAATTATTATCCCCTATTACGCAATTACATTGTCAATCTGTGACAATGTTATAATAATCGTATTCTTAAAGTTTCACCGGAAAAACTAATGTGTAAACGGAAACCGGGAAAAGTAATAATAGTAATAACAAAATGTTATAATTTATACAGAGTAACAGGGATTGTTGAGTTATGCATTGTATAATGATTTAAGTGCATCTAAAACAAATGCCATAACCACTTTACAACTCATAACAGTAATAATAATTATAATGGTTCATATATTATGTACTCACACAAAATTCCCCTTTCATTATTTTAATGTACATTAAAACATTCATTACAAAATTCAGTACATAGTTCAGTTGTTATAGATCAATAGATACTACATACCGCAACATTTTCCTCGGGAAACTTCTAACAATAACAGTTACATTAAACAAATTTTTCACCGAAAAAACTGTGACACTTGTCGCTAAGGTCCGTTTCGGGATCTAGGTAAATTAAATAATTAATACACTAAAGTTTAAAATTACAAGTATTTATTATAACTAAAAGATTTACAAAATAAATATTAACTAATTATAATGAAGTAATACAATAAATAACTTAAATAATTTACTTAGTAGGCCTACTACTTACAAACAATTATACAGAATGCACATACACAATAAGACAGAACAACAATAGTTGACAAATGCCCGGACACGTCGACCTTTTCTAACGTACCGATAGCACACGCAATAACACTCGTCAAAGATCAAACGAATACTAAATCTCCGACCGCATTTGAGGCTCTCTTTATGTTGGTAGCTCAAAGAGATTTCTGGAAAGACAGAGAGATTCGGTGCCATAATAAAATACAAAAATCCTTTTTATGTCTCTGGAAAAATCTTAACTAGTGTAAACAAGTCATAATTGAATAAAAGGTGTTACACAACAAACACCCTACCTTACTATACACGGCCCTTTTAAAATATTATTTTATAACTAACTCTATTGTTACTTTCTCACTCTTTGTTACTTTACTATTTAATATTTTATGAATTCCTCGGTCCTAGAAACCTCTCGAACACATATTCTTTTTCTATATGGTCACAATACTTTATTTCAACAACTAGAGCAACCTTCGACAGCTCTTTGCGTTTTAAAATTAAACATTTAATATCTCACACAACCTTACAACTTGAAAGCAAAACACATCTGTACAAATTGTTGTTGTTTAGGTCAACAGCCGAAAGGCTGGTTTGAACTTCTAGAGGTTTTACTAAGTAAAACGAAGAGTGAGGTGATTTACCTTAGCCTTCCTCACCTAGGTCAAAATTAGCCTATACTTATCAGCATGCAAGGCCCTCTGAAACGCAATTACTCTTCACCCTGCAAATCACACCTTCACTTCATTCACCACAGGGTCTGGCTGTATAATGAAATTCATTACTTTCAGAGGAGATCACTCTGACTAGTATATAATACACCTCTACCTCTTCTGTTCTTAAATAGATCAGTCATATAATTCGTTGACCACGTGATAAGAAGCAGAACTATTTTTGTTACCGTGGAACTAGCAGATCAAGTGCAAATAATTTAACACTCCACCTGCTTGTTATGGGCTTACTGTACGAATTAAACTAATTAGTTTAAAACTTCTAACAAAAGCAGTTATATAAAACAAATTTTTAACCGAAAATACTCATTCCAACAACTACTGTCGGTTTCATAATTATTTACACCCGAGTTTGAATCCTTGCATCTCGAAAACGATGTCAGATTTCAATATACTTTATATCAAAATTTAGCTCATTTTATTCTACGTTGACCGATAATAATTTTATATTTTTAAATTGTTTGAAAATTGTCATTTTGAGGTTGGAAGACAGAAAGAACCGGTATTTTTTGTACCCCAAAGAATTTCACGCGTTTAGAGGCGTATTACTTGAGAATTATTTGACTTTTGGATGGTGGATGGGAGACACTGCTGGCTGCGTGTCGTTAACGCTCCCCGCGACATGTTCTGGGACCGAGAGATCCCAGGGCTGATAACGATGGGGTCGTCGGCGACAATATAAAATTCCAGTATCTAAATTACGAGGTATATGATTATAATAATATGTGTTTATTACAAAATATCTTTTTAACGTTTTGATTTCTGTTAAAACTTTGATCAATCTAAAATACCCGCAACCAACTATTTAATGACACTGGCATGATTTGAAAGTGAGTTGAGAATTTTTTAAAAAAAAAGTATGTTGTTCAGGCCATCAGCCGAAAGGCTGGTTTGAACCTGTAGAGGTTTTACTAAGTAAAACGAGGAGTAAGGTGGTTTACCATTGCCTTCCTCATTGAGTGTAAAAGTACGATTATCAGCATGCCGGGTCCCCTGAAAAGCACATATTTTCCACTCTGCAAATGACATCTTCACTTCATTCACAACAGGGTCTGGCTGTATAATGAAATGCATTACTTTCAGAGGAGATAACTCTGAATAAATATTTTACACCTCTACCTCTTCTGTTCTTAAATGATTCAGTCATTTAATTGGCTAACCGTGTAATAAGAAACAGAACTATTTATTTTAGCCCTGCAACAAACAGATTGAGTGTAAATAATTTAACACTCCACCTGTCTGTTATAAGCAAGAAAGAAGTATATGTTTTGTGAAAGATCTGCAGCGGAAATCTAGAACAGACCGCTTCGCATTCTTTACGTCGGCGACCTATATGATCGAACGTTACGAACCATGGATGACGTTACCAAAGGTTTGTTAAGATAGTGGTCTAGGTCAGTAACGTGATTCGATCGCAGCGCAGATCCGTTAAGAGTCTGCACTATTTTTACCCCATTTCCCGACCCTCCAATAATACATTACAATAATGTAAAGTTTATTGCATGTTACTCTTACATAATGTAACTTTTAAATTTCTTCAGGAAATTAAGAAGCTACTTAATTCTAGCCTGCTACTGGTTTGATAGCAATCCAAAACTTCACAATTTCTTATTCTCCTCAAAGTGAAAATTAATACGGTAATCACAGTCACAACAAATATCAGAAAACATGGTAACTCAATTCAAAACTCTGGAACGAATTTATAAATAATTATATATGATTACCTGTAATTTGTATAAAATATAAGGAGTTGTGATTATTTGGAATGAGAATACATAGTAGTTGACGATCATAATATTTTCTTCTTACAGTCTACAGAAAAATAGATTTACGAGAAAGTAAAAATTTTGAGAAACGTAAAATTGGTAAGAGAACGTTTTTGAAACCTTAAGAGTAAGGCAAAAGTAACGGGAATGACTCATTAGGGGCAGTGAGATAAGTACAGCTTGGTGAGTAAATGAGATATTGCAGTGCCTCCTTAATTACAGCGGTTCAATTTTGTTTCGTACAACACAAGAGTAAAGGCTACGCAGCCTACCAACTAAAGGTATCAACGAGAGTGCTGTTCACTTCCACATCACATGTTACTGCATGCTGTGGGTAAAGAAAATAACACTCGAGGGATACAAAAGCACAACCAGAAACCAAAACCTTGTGAATGTTATCACTTTATTCCAAGCCACACGTTTCACCTTCTATTTAATCCAATTTCAATTCTAATTCTATAGAAATGGTAGACAATTCAGTTTAGTTATAAGGTACAACTAAATAATGTTATGTAAATCTTTATTGAAAAGAAAGTATGAGCTACTTTACCTCTTTGACTTGCGTTTCGTCCTCCACTGTTACTCAGGTTTATATAAAATTCACTTAGGTTATTAATATATATTTTTTTTAATCCCTAATGTGTGTACGTTGCAATCTGTTCAATTCAGAACAATAAGCAACCCCATGACCCAATGAGATGAGGATGATATGTATGACGTGTAAAACAGGTGTAGTCTTGTACAGACTCAGGCTGACCATTCCTGAGAGAGTATGGTTAATTGAACCCCAACTATCAAAGTACACCGGTAACTACTGTCTAGCACTCAAATCCGTATAAAAGTTACTACCTTTACTAGGATTTGAACCAGGAACCTTCGTCTCCGAAAACCAGCTGTTAAACAGCTGATTTTGGCGACAACTTTACCTCTAGACCAATCCGGTGGGTTAATTAATATTGTATCAAGAAAGTTTTTTGCAATAATTTTTTTTTGACTTAATTACAAAAATTCACAACTGTACATAAAAACAACGAATGAATGAGATAGGAAATGAATAAGGACGGCAAGACGAACACATTGAAAGATGACAAGTTCAGATATTGGCGGAGGGGGTTTTGCACGGTATGCCTATCTGGCCACGGACTAATGTCAATTGGAATTAAAGCTTTTCTCAACAAGGTTACAACGTTTTGAACATGTAAAGCGTTTTGAAAATGGAACTGCTTTTTCATTCAATTTATAGCGGTTTGTTGAGTATTTTATCCACACAAAATAGGCTATTGCAATAATGAAGTTTTTTAGACTGAGTACTGAATACAGTGGTACGAATATTATAATCTTAAAAAGAAACAAAACGCTTTTTGCATTCTGGACTACTGTTTCAGAAACAGAGAAGAATGAATAGTTGATTGTCAATAGTTGCTATGTCAACGAACTGAAAGTATTGTTAATCATTACAAAATCGTTGCACCAACGTGAATACTTTTTAGGCACCCGATATATTAAAAAGCCTGCACGTTTCTTAGAGAGAAAGAATTTTTCTTGCTGAGATATTCATCTGAACAGATGGGGTGATTCATAAAACATGGCCGCAGATCGGATCAAATTTCAGAAAAGGCACTCAGGCACGCATATATCTGAGAATGTATCCAGCAGTCAATTCATATGCACTGACATCATTTGCAGTAACTCATTCCTTACAAAGTAGGCACACGATCCTCATTTTTACTCTAGACCGAGATAAACGACAAAGATAAACTACCAGAGTAGAGATCACAATTTTTGGCAAACAACACTAACTTTTTCACTGATATTCCACCAATATTTTTTAATGTTATTCATTTTTTGACGATTTTATGTTGTATTCACTACAAAATTGTAATTTGAATTAACCATGTGCATCAAATAGATTAGTTAATAACACTACTCATTCAATAATGTAAACTAAGACATTTACTGTGTTGATAAAACAAAATTAAGACTAAATTAGTAACTGTTTATTGAGTTTTTTTTTAAATTTTGTTAGCTGATTTTTTAAATTTTAAATTGATGTTTTAAACAAGCCTTTACAAAGCCTTTACAAAGCTTTACAAAGCCTGTGACCTTTACGGCTAGTGGTTGCAATTAGGCCTATTCAAATATTCAATCAAAAGTTTTACGAAAAATAACAAATAATAAAGAAAAAATTATGCAGTTAAGAGCAAAATACCAAAAAAAATTATGTCACCAGAATTCTTTAGCGCCTTTATTCAGAAATTTATTTTAATTCAGATTTTCTGAATAACCTTTATTGTTAGTTTAAATTTATATTTTCATTATTAGCAGCATCTATTTTCTTCTACACCATCTACTATCATTTGTTATTCTGTAAGACTTTCCTTTATTTAACTATTAGATCTGTTATTCATCTTTTTTTCAAATAGCTAGAATTTTTTTTTAATGTTTTACAATAATTTTGTTTTTCTTCTGGAAGCAATACCATTGGGTATTGTTTCAAAATGCAAATACATACATAATAGTTACTTACATTTATTTTAAACTGATTGTAAATAAAATCAGATTTTAAAAAATTAACGAGTTTTAGGTACCCATCATTTTATATACAGCTTTAAGTTAAAAACTAAGTAATTTGCCAAACTTTTACATCAAAAATATACTGTTTTACATTTTTTTGAATGTGAAATTCAATGTAAATAAATTTAAGGTTTAATTAGGACTTGTCATATCTACAAATAAGGGATATAAATAGCCTTGATCTCTCATACTGATAAAACTGAGTTGGGAATCTTGGAGACGGATTGAAAAGTTAACGTGCGAGACAACGCTATTGAAATATTCCTCAAATGGAACAATAGCGTTCAATAGTGCTATTATTTCTAATAGCGTTATCCGTCTTTCCGTTTCTATTTTACCAATATGTGATGGGATCCATATAATTCAACTGTTATTCCTTTATTTGACACTAACCGCCTAATTATTTCTTTAGAATCGCACAATTAAATCACACGACCTTCTCTTGCCAATATAAATAATGAAAAACATAACCTATGTTTAATTATTAGTAAACAATGTAACATGAACAACACAACCTAATTTTAATCATAAGTAATAATGTAGAAATTAAAAATACGGAAAATCATGAATTAACGCTGAACTAGGAGCCATAAAAAATGGTTTAAATGTATGTTGCAGATCTCTTTTTATTTCTTGTAATTTTAATTACATTCACTTTTGTCGCAAAATTCATACTAAGGCCGTAATCTTTAAAACTCTCATTTTCATACCGATTTTCATGAGCGAAATACAAAATCACTAATTGAGGCGTTGTAGAAAAAAGTTTGTAGTTAAGTTGTTGGTTTTTTAATTTTTTTACAACTCTTACTAGGATAGGTACACTTTTACCCTGAAATGCATATTACGGCTGCAATCTTAAACAAACTTTTACAACGAGAGCACAGCCTCCCAAATTCCAGTAGACATGGAGCATACCTTATCATGTTGAGCCTAAAAAACGAAGTAAATGATATTTTTTTAAATTGTAGGTGCCATTTTTACGAAAGTCGCAAAAAAGTGGAAAATCGTACAAATAAACTACTACTACATCCGGTTGTTGAAAATACATCCGGTACTAATTTTCATAAAAATGTACGTGTCGGGTTCCGTAATGGAATTGAACTTAAGGTGTATTTTTAATTTTTGTACGATATTTCGTTCTTGAGATATTTTGTTAACAGATAGGCCTACACCATACAATCAGACCAATCGCTAAAAACATGTTTTTTTTAGTTCAGGGAGCTTGAAACGTATATTTTCGACGAAAACTCGTTTTTGAAAAATTGACATGAAAACAATACTTTCCTTCCGTATATATTCATATAGGACAAGAGAAAGTAAAAATGTGGAATTTTGAAACAACTTTTAGAATGTTGTAAATAGCACTTGCTTCCCAAAAGAATATTAAAGACATGTTGTTCTGTAAAAGAGCCCTGAATTAGAAAAAAACGTTTCTACAGCCACGTATTTAGCTGTAATAACATAGTTTTCGTTATATGTCATTTATTGATAAAACAACTAATAAATAAGATTGGCGTATTCAAAGTTTTTTTTTAAATTTCGCTTTCCTCTGAACACCCCCAACAACTCAGTGATAATACACGAATTAAAAGCTGAAATTCAGTCCGAGCTTACCTGGGATTCTTATAAGAAATAACAGTGCATTTAGTTAAGTGATGTTTGTATCATACCGAAATAGCGAAAACAGACAGACAAAAATTCAGCTGAACTTATTTTTGGTGATTCTTTGGTAGATTAGAAATTGATATAGAATTAAGGACTTCGGAAAAATTATACAGACATAAACTCAATTTTATTTTTTAAGATAATCAACAGGTTGAGGTGCAAAATATAAAAGAAGAGGACCATTACCACTAATGTATAGGGTATGTTACTATACTTAGGTATGAGTTTCGATGTTAAGACTTCTGATGAAAACAACTCTCCCTGGAAAGATCTTCGTAATGAGAAAAAGTTTTTCCTTCACAACAAAAATAACTTTCTTTTTAACAAGAGTTGGGTTGATGGCACCGCATTAAACTATTTCAAGTCAGTGGGAAAAGGAATACAATACAAAATGAAAAAGAACACAATACACAGTAAACAGAATCACTCCCGATGGTATAATCCGTAATAGGGAGTAATAATCACTGTTTTCACCAAAACAACTTTTCGTAATAGTGCTGTAACATTTGGTGTAAATTGCAACCACAAATTTTCATTATTTTATTTTTTTTATTAAAAGAAAATTTTATATGATATTATCAATACAATGGAAAAGAGTTTTTATAAAATGACAAAACAAAAATCATCTTAGTTGTTCTAGACTCTCAAGTTTACTTTGTAAACATTTTTATATACACCCAAAATAATTCTACGGCCGCTCTCACACCGGTGAAACTCGACTGCGGTTCGACCTCAACTCGACGTCCGATACGAGTCAAACCCTTATATTTATATGTTCACCCTCCCGCCAGTACGACCTCGATTCAACCTCGATCGAACCGATCGCATGCGACTTAGCTTGTCCAACATCTGCTCGACCAGTCACGTAAAATCATGGCAGACGAAACAGCCAACGTAACCTTTGTGCTTGAAGTTAAAAAATATTCGTGTCTGTATAATTTTAATTTGACAGAATATTCTAGGCGAGACATTACCTTTCTTTTGGCATCCGATAAAAAGACTTAAATTTGTTTTCATCACATGAGAGTTCCTGGGCACACACATACGCTCCTCTACTATGATTATTACTTATATACAGTTATATCCAAAAGCTGCGGTGCTTTTCTGTTTTCTTGTTAAATAGTAATAAGCAACGACTACGTCTTCTTCATCACTTGGACATTTTGCAAACTGCAAGTGGATTCGAAGAAAAGGTTGAACAGTTGCGTCGAGGTCGAGTCTCCTCAATGTGAAAACATGAACAACGCGACTCGTTTTTTGGTCGAGTCAATTTAATCGCATCGAGGTCGAGTTTCACCGATGTGAAAGCGGCCTAATAAACCAAATTTAGAACCAAATTATGTGATCATGGAGGCTAATTTTAATCCGTTAGCTTTTACCACTGCCATTACTTGCGAGTAAAATACTTTTCAACACTAAAACGAAGAATCATTCCGATTGAAGATTTCGCAACATCAAATGGGTCTTTGAATCACCATTTTGTTGTAACTACTTCTTATGCAAGTACAGTATTTTGTTAAGACGTAGGAGCCAAGAAGTAGAACCAATCTGAATATCAGTTTTGATTCCAGAATACATTAAACGTTTTTATACTACATTAAACACACTCATGAAAAAGAAATTATAGTATTTTATAATTTAAAGGAAAGTAAATGCTGTAATATTATAAGCGATATTCTAGAAATAGTTAAAAGAACAAATTATTTCTTTTAAGAAATTGCGATTGTAAAAAATAATGGATTACGATGAATAAAGTGTTTTAAAAAAACTCTCAGGGAACGAATTAGTAGAAACGTTTAGTTTTATTTAATTCTTTCTGTCATGTTCTGGTAAAGGGGAGTAAATGTTAAAAGGGTCTCTATTGTTGAGAAACTATCAGACCGCAGGTATAAAAACAATTAGCCCTTTTGTAGTTAATTTTTGAACTGTGAATGTAATTAGTGTTGTTGGGCCATATGAAAATAGAGTTGTTACGGGTCCGGTTATGAATAACGTTAGTTGTGCGTGTGTGAACGGGTGGTAGCAAGTGGTTGTCGACAGGTAAATCATTATTTTAGTAGTTAAGCGACGGATGACAGTATTTTATTTAACAGTCAACTTTAGTTTGAGCTGTAAGCTTTATAGGTAATTAAATTGAAGCAATCTAATTGTAATTTGTTAGTAGTGCACGCTTAATCATTAATATTAATTATTAATCGTGTCAATAAACAATTTTTATAAATTATCCCAAGGTTTATTTTATATACCTATATCCCGAACGAACCTATGCTTAGGTGTTACAATACATTCGATCAGCAGTTAAAAATATCATGAGTATTTCATTGTTAAATTACTTAATGATAACTTCCGAGTTATAAAGTCATGGCAAGATAGTATTAAAACGGTTTACAGAATCGTTTTCAGAATAAAGATGCGTTTTAACTAATAATATGCCTTTCTTCCTTTTGCTACTGCAAACGTTAAAGTAGAAATGAGGTTGGGATTGCGGCTGTACACAAAACTGGACAGTTTTCTCTGAAGTTATTACCGTCAATTGTTTTTATGACATTGTATTTATTTTGAAATCAGTTAAATATTAAACACAAAAACTTCAAGCAATCATTTTAATAATGTGGAAATTTAACATTGAATGTACACATACAACACTCAATACTGTGCATGAAAAATGTAACTAAATTAAAAACTTAGTACGTATTTAATTAAATTTGGATCTTGATAAAAAAAGAGATTATGGTGATTACGATGATCATGATGTCTGTGGTGATATCAATTAAGCGAATCGAGTAGCTGAATTAAATAATTTAAAACGCTTTAAACTGTAAATGTCGTCGCAATTATCAAGAAGATTAATTGTTGATGGTTTATGTCTTTCTAATATTTCCAGATGTTTTGTACATTTTCTTTCAATTTCGTCTTTTAGAAATGGGATATTTAAGTCTTAATGTATAATTTGCTAGGGCTCCAAGTAATCAGTAGAGGACACTTTGACTGTAATTGCCGTATCATATCTAGGTTAGTTGTACTACTGTACTCCGATAGCTACACTCTGTAACTCCAGATTGGCTTCAATATAACTAAATAATAGAACTTTATTTTCCAAAGAAAGTTGGGATCTGCTACCTAAGAGCCAAAGTAAACGCCGCAATTTTAGTCTAATTGTTTTCTTTTTGTCCATGCGTGGTTTCACCAGGTAAACCTTTGGTCCGAATACATACCTAAGTGTTTAAAACTTCATTTTTTTGTAGAATCGATTTACAATTATTTAAAGAGACCATTGAACACGTTTGTTTGTTTATTGTAAATATTACATGTGTAGATTTATTTTCATTAATTTTCACCTTCCATTTCTAGCACCATTCATGAACATTAATGAGATGGTTTTGTGTTTTCTAAGAAAACAGTGTCGGGAAAGCATCCACTGCTAAAATCACCGTATTATACGCGAACATTGCCGTTGTTATAGTTTCATCTTCTTTAAAATCGGTGATGCAGAGCGTATACAAAAACGACAATTTATACGATCTCAATATGCTGTTTTGAAGAATACCAGAAATTATAGGAAATGAATCGGAATTGAAATTTAATTCGAATAAAGAAGGGTTTTCAAGAATATAAAGAAAACATTCGGTTAAGAGAATTTGTTGTATTATGAAGTTTCAATTTAGAGAGGTCTACTTATAAATTCTGTTTATTTATTTTTAATTTTATTTCCCATGAAAATTTTGTTTATTACAAGAACACGTCTAAATAATGATTACTACGTTTTGATTTGGATTTGCTCGATCTTCTTTTAGATGTTAGCAAGCTGTTGGAATGCGCATAACATTTATGTCACCTGAATGTAATTACAATTTTAGATTACGATATCGTATTATTATAACAACTACTCGTATTTTTATAACATATTTTGCAAAAATCTGTAACAGAACGCTGAAAGGAGAACAGACACGGCAAAATGGAATATGAGTATCGGAGAAGCGAGTGCCATCAGAAGCGTGAATCACGGCTGCGGCTTGAAAGACAACAGATAAATAATATAAGATCAGTAAATACAACAATCTACCAACAGTTGCGTGACTTGAAGCTGTGGCATGTTCTACTATCATATACGTGACATTTTTATGAGTCGTGCTGCACATTGCACAAAATAACCTTCATGGTTTTATAGAAACATTTATATAGGTAAAATTTTATCCTTTGAAAACTACTAAATAAAATGTTTTTAATCCCTAATATGTGTACGTTGCAATCTATACTATGTGATTAGCCACATAATAATCATTTCTGTTTCTCGTGTTATGATGTGAACATTGAAATTTTACATTTTGCCTAACATGCATAATCACCTCAAAAATGTAAAGAGAGGGAACTGTAAGCAATTTAAGTTCCTTAAATAGTTGCCTGCATGAGGTTAGCTGGTTAGCGCCCACCATACACCTAATAGCTTCAGCTTTCTTTTGAATTTTAAAAACCCTATTCGTACTACCCATGCTAGAATTCCCCATACTAAGATACCATAACGGATATGAGACAGAATGAGGCCATGATAAGCCGGCATTAGTTATTTTGTATCATTTAGTCTGACAATTTGTTTTAGTGCAATAAAAAACTGCTGGGTGTAAATATACAGTTGTAGCCGTGACTTAAAAGACAAAAATACAAACCTAATAAAAACAGCTGATACCTACTTCAAAAAATTAAAATGATTGTAACATAAGTAATCGTTGAAAATATTTATCATAATAAATATTTTTTGAATGGAAAGTGTTTACTTGAATTACTGTAGATAGAATTGGTAAAATTTTTAAGGAGATACAAAAATTTTACTTTAATGTCTGATTTGTCACGATTCGGAAATGACATTAAGTTTGGTAAGAATTACATAGTCTTTATTATCTCTCCTTATGTTTGAATATTGAGGTTAGAAATTTGTAAAAAATAAGCTCATTATTTGCTTGTTACTATTTTAAATATTATTTACTCAATAGACATTTACTTAAAAAAAGTTAAGGGGAGCAGATCATTTTCATTATCCATATACCTACAATACTAACTTAAGTGCATTTTTGGTAGGAATCGTTTAAACTACAAAGCAGAGCTTTGACACACTATGTAGAGTCCCATTATACACATTTGTACCTGAGCTTTTTCATTTATCTTTATCGAATCTAAGAAATAAATTATTTCTTAAAACATGTTAAGATGTATATAGTTTTTACGAAAAAAAAATACCCAAAAAATAAAAACTAAAAATTTTTAAAATACATCTGTGGAGTAAATACACAACTTAATACTGAAACGTACTGTGCAACATTTCACACTTCTAGGTGGGATGGTTCCTAAGAAAAGTACACCTAAATTTTAAAAAAACAATATGGGAAAACGCGTATGTAAAAGCATAATACCGGAACAGAAAACCTAACTGCCACTTGAAATTAACTTCCAAACAAAAACACACCAGTATATTATCTTGTGTTACAGCTAATTCCAATGCCTTCTAATAAACTTTTAGTGTATACTTTTACGTGAACGCGATCTCCATAATATCAGAGCAGTAACGTGATTATATTAATCCATTAATCCCAGTTTCCAAGAATGAAAAACGTGAAAAATATATTAAAATAAACATTACGTACCACCAACATAACAACATATTTCTACTTAAAAGAAAAAATAACCAATATCATGTTATATAATATCAATTATTGAAACAGGGAAAAAGATCTATCAATATATGGTAAAAATCAAAAATCAATATTTTTTAAATTAAAATCGGTCGCTTCCCTTAAGTATTACCAGTTTAGCACGAGAATCTGTACAGTTACCAACTAAAAAGACAGTATTTTCACAAACCTGTGTTTCTTTAAATTTATTTTTTTTAAATCTTTGATAACTCTGAGCTTATTTTACTTTATAATTACAAATTCACTATTGATCCTAAACATCATAATTAGAATTAACCTTTATATTTACTTTCTCGTGCAGTTCAGTGAGTATCTTTTTAATGGCTGTCTCTTGACAAACCCATATCTTACAGGAAGAGAAATATTGTATTATTGACAAGCAGTTTTGTCATGTTAAGATATGGCAGACTCGCCATTTCAATACAAGTTCCTATTTTGACTGCTGGCTCCATTTTTTTTTTTTTTTTTTGTTAATTCAACTTCCTTGTCGCCTTCTCCTAACACGGTTTAGGTGTACTATCAGTTCCCGTCCCGAAGAAAGTTCATTGCCATCTTTTCCTTAGGTTCCCTACACATCGCTTTCTTCTTGGGATATACTCCAAAGTTACACGCATCCTTTCAACAACTTTGTTCTCTTTATATTGCCATATTCGGTCCTTAATAGTTTTCAATTTTTATTTAATATCGAGATTACGAACTCTATCATCTCTGCTTCAGCATTTTACATAATGTAGAAACTTCATTTCCGCAGCTTGTTTCTGCTACTATCCGTTTTTGATGGAACCCATGTTCGGATCTATATATTAAAGTTAGGACTGTCTTTACGTTGTAAAATTTCATCTTCTTTTCCAGCCATGTTTTCTTCTATAAGGATATTTTTATTGTACCTACCACAAATGGCCAGAAATTTGTTCAGCTTTGTACAGTGTTGTCAACTGCGGAAAATGTTCCGTCAGACCCTAGGTATACAACATGTGATACTTTTTCTACAATTTCATAAACCAGTACTATTTTGATGTGGATTGGTTCCCTGCCAATAAAAGCAACCCACCTTCCTGAATACTTTCATTTCTGAACCATCTCAAATAGGTGATCCTCAATTAGTAAATTTTATTGAGTGTAAGAAACCATACCGACCAACGTCACCTAAATTCAGTTTAAGATACTACAAATTAGCTATGATTTTTTTCAGAGAAAGGAAGAACACGAGAGATTCGTGTGATGAGCGTATCAGTTGGATGTGAAGGAGAAATTCAAGCGGTAGAAAAAGTGATGCATATTACAACAGACAGTTTAGGTTGCGCCACTATCGCTCAATTGGATAAAGCACTAAAATGTCTTCATATCAATAGGAGCAAATGTCTGACATTTTGGCGTGTCGGAGAGGTCACTATACTTCCCATATTCAATTATGCAACTCTTTCTTCTGCTTTACACTTTATGTCTGCTACTAACAACATATTCTACGTTATAGAAAAAGGTATTACTATATAAAAGAATTGGGTGGCTTTTAAAATATAATATTCTGTTTATTATGTAATAAGAGATAATTCTATCATCAATTTCTTTTGTTGCAAATAACTGAAAGATCTCTGAAAACTGTAAGGTAACTGAAAGGTCTTTTGTTAAATAACTATGCTGTCAGGCACAAATTAACTAATTAGCTATTTTTTTTATTAGATCTTGAATAAAAATTGTTTCAATAATTTACCCTCATCCTCTAATATCAAGGCGAGGTTTAAAAGTAGCGACTAGTTTCAGAAATTATAGCTTGGTGTATGTCAGTCAATTGACATTAAAATGGTGTCAAATTAAAGGTGATATTCCATTCTAGAGCATTATGTTTATTTAATTTTAAAATGTCTCCAGCAGTAAAAATTTTTGATCAACGAAGGAATACAATAACTTACTTCTTTTTAAATATCCAAAAGATAGAACTTATTTCCTTTAGTATGAAAAGGGTCTTAAAGAAGAAAATTTGAGTAATTTAATGAAAATCTTAAATAATATCATTTGAGTATGCCAAAAGTTTTAATTTCTGAAAAATGGTAATATATCTTCTAAAATTCTGTAAAACTCTTCAATTCTGATATCAATTCTTTTTAATTCTGATATCAAAAGTTAAAAAATTCAACATTTTTACAGATTTTTTTTATTTTATGACACTGCTTCGGTTGTTAATTATTTATTGACGAAAAACAGACATTATAAATAAATTATACCCTGTTGTTTAGAATTTTTGCTATAGAGTACAAAAATACCAAATTTAAAAAAAACAAATTATTAATTAAAGATGGATTTCTCCCTTAATTTCAGAATCGTTAAGTCGGTATCGGTTGCCCTGTGCTACCGGATACCGACTAATAATTGGGTGCACTCGTTTTTAAAGCAATCAGTGCAAAAGAGGAGAATCTAACTCGTCCTCTGATTGGTCAAAACAATGTCGTCTTTGATTGGTGGAAATAGCCTATAATTTTACTCATTACGCATGCGTAATCTATGGTTAAGCGTCATGCAGTACTATACTGCAATAGATATGGCGTTGATAAGGATAAGTTTAACAATTATGAATTCGATTAAAAAACCTCTTCTTTACGAAATCCAGTTCCTTTTCAAAATTACATACACGATTACAAATTTTATTTACTGTAAATTACACATACTAAAAATTAACGAAAAGAAAAATGATAATAATACGTAATTTCCTTTACGATATCGATTACAGTCTGGCCGAAAATCTAATGATTTGGTATACATCAAAATAGTGTTTACCAACACACATACACACAGTGTTATAAACACTTTCATTAGAAGACGGTGTTGTTGTTACGCGGTAGCACTACTAATGCTATTTTAGTAGACGTCATGAGTTGGCCGAGTGAGCATCGTGCTTTTGTGATAAAACCCTATTTTATAAACAATGATTCCGTTATTGCTACACAGCCTTTATTTCATAGACATTTCAATTTAAACCGAACCAAACTTGTCTGTTCTCAGTAGGAATACGATATAGCTGTGGGTGAATAACTCAGAAACAACGTATGCTTTAAATGGAAACCAACAGAACGAAAACGCAGTGTGAGAACCCCTGAAAACATTTACGCTTTAAGATGATCTGTAACGCAAATCTTCATGATGTTCCGCAGTGAAGCATGTTTCCCCACTAAGAATGTCCGGTCGAACTGTAAAAAGAATTCTTCATAATGACCTTAAGTTCCATCCGTACATGTTGATGCTTTTGCAGAAACTTAATGTAAACGATTGGGCGTCTCGCAAAGAAGTATGCGAGTTCATTCTCGAAAAAGTCCACCGAGGTGCTATAATGCTTTAAAGCGACAAGGCACAATTTCATCTGTCTGGATATGTATACAAGCAGAATTATCGGTATCGAGCCCACGTTAACCCACTAGAAGTTCACCCGTGACCAAAGTGAATATGGTACAGTATGATGCGCGGTTTCAAAATTAGGCGCAATAGGCCCTTATTTCTTTGAAGATACAAATCGTAGAGTAACAGTAACGTCTCATCGGTACATAACAATGGTACGCAACCTTTTGCTACCAAAACTTAATGAGCTTGAGTCGAATGGATTGTTCTTCCAAAAGACTGGCGGAGCCACTCGTACGGCAAGAATTTCCATAGATTTTTAACAGGAAACCTTTCCAGGATGTTTGATTTCATGACATGGCGATATTTCATAGCCAACGTGTTCACCTGATCTAGCAATTTGTGATTATTCCCTATGGGTCTATCTTAAAAACAGAGTTTACACTGTTGAACCGTGTTCAATTGCAGAACTTAACAACCCCATTCAGCGAGAAATTGGCAGCAGTTTTACCAGTGGTGATAGAGCAAGCGACGAGAAATTTTTGAATGAAGTTATATGAGTGTGAAATTGGGAAACGAAAAATGGGAAACATTTGGACGACATAAGTAGAAATTGAATTTTAATTTGACACATTAGGCTTAAACTTTGTAATACTAGAAACACGGACTTTTTATTGGCCCTCCATAATCATTAAAGTCCAGCCTCTCTTAGTTTGCTCCTAATGTAAACAAATAATGACGTCACTGAGCATGCGCATTATAACAAAATGTGTACACGCTGATTAAAAAGGAACAACAAAATACTTTCAAAAGTATTTAAATACAAAATACTTTTAAAAGTATTTTTTTTAATGAAATTTTTAGGCCTACATCATATCATGACTGATGTTTTTAGTACTTTAAGTACTTATAATTTAAAAAACAGTTAACTTAATAGGAATACGACATCAGTAAAGTCGCAGACTCTAGCGTGCACCCTGCAGTAGGTAGTTTTTGTTTGTTGAGAGTAGGAGCAAACTAAGAACGGCTGAACTATAGAGTAGCCTATCTGTCGGACCTTGTATAGGGTGATTCAAAAAGAGCGCCGGTTTTGATATATCAAATTAAGAGATTTATTTTATTGAAAAACTGAAAATAAATACATCAACAAGTTCATCTTACCTTCCGATTTTATGTATGAAAAATGATGTCATGCATGTGTCCTCCTCTACTACGCTGGCACCCATTAACTCTGTCCATGAAATTGGATATTACTGCACGACAAGTTTCGACTATGTGGGACAATTTTCCGTATGTGGGGTTTTCTAAACCCCACATACGGCAGTTCTGTTTATTAACAAAACCGTTTAAGTGGAAGTGCGCCTCATCACTGAAAATGATTTTGTTTGCGAAGGTGTCATCATCCTGCCGTTTTCTCAATACCCAGTCAACAAACTGTCGTCTCTTCTGGTGGTCTGCCACTTTCAAATGTTGCGTCAACTGAATTTTATACGGGTGATATTGGAGATCGTACCGAAGAATTCTCCGTACAGAAGAACATCTTAAACCCAATTGTTGAGAACGGCGACATATTGATTTTGCTGGGCTAACAGCCACACTGTCACGAACCAACGCAACGTTCTGCTCAGTTCGGCCAGAACGAAGACTACCAGAACTTTTAAGGTCGACAGTTGAACCCGTCTCAAAAAACTTTTTCATGAGCCTGCGAACTGTTGATTCATTCGGTGCTTCATACGTCCTAGAGTACCGCGAAGTCGCCTGACAGTAGCCGCATAACTCTCTCCACTCTGGTAAAATGTTTTGACGATTAACACTCGTTGCGCAATAGTAAACTTCTCCATGATTAGACAGAGACTGCGAGAGTATTACACTGCGAACAAGAGAAACTACAACTGAATCGTCAATCGGAATGTTCTCCGAAATAGAAATGAGGTCAAACAATGTTGCCAACCGATAAACAAAAATTTACCAGCCGTTTAAAAACTGGCGCTCTTTTTGAATCACCCTATAGTAGGCTATTGTTCGTAAAACCTCTAACACATTTGTCCTACCCAACTATGGCTAAATGCTACGCATAGGGTAACTGTTCTTTTCATTCATCTAGTACTACATTACTATATTGATATTACAAAAGGTGTCAATGAATAGTACTTTAAAACCATGTAATTATTACTATTAAAAGTAAAAATCTGGTGTGAAACACTCACACAACTTTCTCTTGCCAATGCAAATAATTAACAATACCTAACATTATTAATAAAATATTAGAAATAAACAAAAAACTAACCTCAAAAACATAACCTTATTTTAATCATGAGTGAATGATGCAAAATGAAAATCAACTTCAGTTTGGCTTAGAAATACGGAAAATCACTCTTTCTCTCTAAACTAGGCTTTGTAGAGAAAAATGCTTTAAATAAAAGTTGTAGATCTTTTAATTTTCTATAAATTAAGTTATATACACTTTTGTCGTAAAATGCATACTAAGGCCGAAATCTTAAAAAAATAAATTTTTCACACATTTTCGTGAGAAAAAAAACAGAAAATCGCTAATTACCGCTAAACTAAGCGTTATATAAAAAATTGTTTGAAATAAAAGTTGTAGAATTTTTAATTCTCTACAACTTTTATTATATAAAGTTTTGCGCTAAAATGCATATTAAAGCTGTAATCTTAAACAAACAACGTTTTTACGTGAAAACAGCCTCACCCAGAATTTCAGCAAACATGACGCCTACCCTATCTTGTAGAGAATAAAAAATTGAGTAAACCAAGCGATTTTAAAAAAAATCGTAGCACCAGTTTTTGAGAAAATCGCAAAAAAGTGAAAAATTACACGAATAAACTACCACTTCCGGTTGACCGATTTTGATGAAAATGTTTGTGTCGCGTCCGGTAGTGGTACGTAACTTAAGTTTCAAGTTTCAAGTTCGTACGATGTTCCGTTCTTGAGATATTCTGTTCACAACACACACACACACACACACACACACACACACAGACACACACACAGACCAATCGCTAAAAACATGTTTTTTGGGTTCAGGGGGTCTGAAAACGTATAGATCCGGTGAAAACTCGATTTCGAAAAATCGACATGAAAACAATACTTTCCTTCCTATATATTCATATAGGCAAGAGAAAGTAAAAATATGAAATAAATTGTTATCTATGAGTAGGCTATAATACATCTAATAAACTAAACAACTATGAACCGACAATTTCCATACGCACCAGTAAGAACTGAAAACTTTCCAAACTTAAAATTTTGCATCTTTTCCAAACTGCAAATAAGACGCCTGGTTATATCTAAGATGTTATCAAGATCGATACTTTTAAAATTAATAATTAAGAGTTTTTTGTTTTTTTTTTAAATCTATTGTGACTAGTCTAAGACTAACTAACAATTTTGTTCTAACTTAATTAATCTAAGTACTTAATCTAAGAATTTACCAACTAGTAGTTCTTAGTTTATGTTCGATATTCTGATACACTATTTATAAAATTTACTAATCATTGATATTTAATAAGCTTTTTATCTTGAAGTGTTAAGAAGACTACGAAACAGCATTCGTCGTAAAAGACCTAATTTGTGGCAGACAGGGGACTGGTTTTTCCACCACGACAACGCGCCTGCACACACGGCAATCTCGGTTACCCAGTTTTTGGCGAAAAACGGCATGGTTTTGCTACCACACGCACCGTACTCACCCGATCTGGCTCCGTCTGATTTGTTCTTGTTCCTACGCATGAAAAGGGGTATGAAAGGTCTCCGATTTAACAACGTTGATGATGTCAAGAAAAAAACGACGGATGAGCTGGCAGCCATCATTGAAGAGGAGTACAAAAAATGTTTTGAACAGTGGAAGCACCGGTGGGACAAATGTATTAGTTGTAATGGAGAGTATTTTGAAGGGGATAAGGTTCTTTTGTAAAAAAATTAAAAATAAAGGGGTTAAAAAATAATTCCGGTTTCTTTTGGGTACCCCCTCGTACAAGTAATTATTAACTAACAAATTAATAACTCTATACTGTTCAATACACCAGTTCAAATGGTTTTATACTAGAAAGTCTCCTATTCAGATCTGCATTGTCGAGTAGCTGTATAGCTTCGACATTCACATGGTGAAGAAGTCTGTCTTCATGACTCCTGGCAAATTTCCGAATTACTTCGTTTATGGAATCCACTCCCAAGTCCCGGTGCAGGTTGTCGTTCCTAACATACGAGGGATTGTTGACAATGCTTCTGAGAACTTTGTTCGAGAATCTTTGAATGATTAATTGGTTTGATGCTTTTGTACATCACCAGAGTTGTATTCTATAGGTCCATACGGGTTTTAATATTTGCTTGTATATTAGAAGTTTGTTAAAAGTAGAAAATGAAGATTTCCTACCTATTAAACCAGTAAAGTTTCTTGAATTTGAGATCGAGTTCTTTTCTTTTCTTTTTTACATGTTCTTTCCAGCGAAGTTTTACATCGAGGGTCATGCCAAGATATTTAGCTGTGTTTGAATTTGAAACGGTTTTTCGTTGACATAAATAGGTAGTTTACGGATATTTTTATTTGTAAAGTTTATATAAACAAACTTTGATTCATTTAATTTAATTTTCCATTTTTTGTCCATGTTTGCACTTGATTTACGGCACCTTGAAGCTTCATAGTTGATTCTTCTTAATTAACTAAGTGTAACTAACTACTGTTTTTGTACATACATCTTGTATTACTTATGTATGTATTATTTTTATTACTAGTATGTTGTATCTTGTACAACATACAATAACGGAAAAATATTTTGTACACACCATCCTACAGAATATTAATTTTATAAATTATTTTCAGTAGGCACTTTTTTGTATAGAATCAAAAATACGAGCATATTTATTAAATATTGCGTTCAGTTTGGTTTAAAACCACAAAAAATTAACCCAGAGGACGATATATCATTTTTGCAATGCGCTTCATTTTTGCGGTTTTTAAAAAATTATCAATAGAAGTTACAATTTCAATATTTTTGTTCCCGTATTTAATTTAAAACGAGAAAATAAGTAATTATATTTATGTAAAATTTTCGGCTCAGTGGTTACGTGGTTTAAAGTGCTAGTTTACGTAGGTAGAACACAAATATGTAGCCTAAAGTGCGATTCCTGGTCAAGGTCTAAAACAAAGATTTAACACTTTCCGTAACCAACTTTGATCGCTAATGAACAAGTTCATGTGACTTCACATTGAAACAAAATATAAAAAATAAACAGAGGTAATTAAAATTCAATTAAAGAAGTGTATATTTTATTCAGTATAAAAGAAAATTGTATTTTAAGAAAAAGGAGAATTGAACCAGAAAACCGAAAAATAGTACAATACTAAAAACATTACCCTAACATTTATAAAAAATTAATAACAAATTATTAAAAATACATTGTTAGGCCACGGTATAAAATATACAATGTAAGATTAAGGTCTGATTGTGATTTCAGGAAGTCATGAAGGGCTTTGAAAAGACTAGGAAGGTTTATAAGACAAGAAAAACATTAGACTGATCCACTTTACTTTAGTTTATTTAAAGTCGTATGAACAGCTTGGTAATTAGCGATAACTTTGGGTTAAGGAACGTTGGGTTTGAAAGTTAATAATTTTCTAGATTCTAGCCAAAAATCGAACTTTAAACCTTATTCTTTGCAGCGTAGCTTGCTAACGAGTGAACTTTACTTTAAATTAACCCACATTACAGATCTAGGACTTTAAAAGATTTCACAAATAGGAAACATAATTATAAAGAAGAGAAACTGTATTCATATACTGTGAGTGTAATCTGCAAAAGAATCTTCTAGAAAATATTTTAACGTAATTTATAATCAGTAGGAACGTAGAAATTGTAAAATTAAAAATTACGATTGCTCGTTTCCAAAGAATCTCAAAAAAATCAAAATTGAAAACTAGAAACTTAAATAAGTTGGCTAAAAACAATTACTGTTTCATAGTTTTAAGTTTCCTCTGTACGAATAAGAAGCCGTTTGACATGAAAAATAAGATATTTCCAAGGCCCGTCTCTAGTGCAGATCCGGGATATGCCTGGAAGAAACGTGCTGTAATAAACTTATAAGGATACGTTTGTTATAATGTAGTAAAGTATGATTGTTAATTTTCAGAAAACTATTGGCGGTTAAGAGCCGATGTCAATATAATAATTAGTCTTTGTCAAACTGTGGTAAATTAATGTCTTATATTTGTAAATAAAGTAAAGTCATACACGTGGTGAAAGAGAGAGAGAGTGTGTATAAACCGTTAAAAGTAAAGTTAAATGTGATTGATGGCAGCTATTTTTATAAAAGGGCGTAATTGGCTGTTTCAAATTTAACGGAAACTTTGAAGGCTAAAGTAAAGACGCTAAGTTTGGTACCAAATAGGAAGGACTGCTCATACAACCAGCGAAGAGTGCAGATGTGTTTGCTCCAGTTTCTTTTTTTTTAAATGTGATTTAAGTTTAAACAAAGTCTAAGTAACAATTTATAAAATGTGCATAACCGACGTAAAATAATAATGTGTCCAGTGTGGAAGTAGAAAAAAACCAAAATTAATGATAATCTAACAGCATCTCTAAGTTTCAAGCCATCTAAAGGAAAGTTCTAAAATAACCGACGCCATCGATAAAACAAAGACCTAGGCAGATAAAATTGAACGTACAATTAACTAAAAAAGATAATAAATAAATAAATTAACATTCAAATAATTACTAAAGCGCTTCTTTACTTTATATTTTTTATATAAATTTTAAACTTAATGAATTGTAATTTGTAAAATAGGGGGATCTTTTATATAAATAAGTATTTTTTAAATATTTAAAATAATTTTATATAATTATACTCATATTTGTTTATTTATCTCAAACCTTTCCATACTGTGAAGAAATTCTTTGGAACGAACCTAACGTCACATTTTCTTATAGTAAAATTATTTACCGTTATTTCCTCAATTCTTTGTGTGGTTAATACTATCACATATAGGAATACAGCAAATAATGGAAATCCCTTGTAGGGATATTATTTATCAATATAATCATATAAGAGTGTATTTACTTTGTCTGAAATCTGTTCTCGTTAATAACGAACGTTAAGTAATATGAAAAAAATATTTTAACATTTTACAGAGACAGCAGATAAACCGAGTTTGCTGAATTCTTCTAGATTATACACCATAGATCCAGAGTATCGCGACGTGATATTAAAACTTGGTGTGACGCCCGAATGCTACACACGTTTAGAAGAGACGCCTAATCTCGTGCTTCAACATGTAGCACGAGGTGACCATTTAGCTGCCGTTCCGGAAAAACCCGCAAGTGGGAAAGGAAAAGATGCAACTGCCAAAAGTTCTAAAACAAAATCTAAAAAATAAATTATTTGTGTAATAATTTTTAAATACCAATAACTAACCTTTAAAAAATATTGCATGTTTTTTCGTTTCGATGTATTCTTTAGTTGGTATATTAAAAAGGAAATAAATTATTTTTCGATTAAGCAATTATAAATATTTTAATGTTTGTAGTCACGGTTTAACTGATATAGAGTTCTTCAAAGTTTCTTACACACTTTCTATGAGAGCATTCAATTACCTGTGAGGGATTCGTGGAAGTGAATAAAATAAATTAATAAAAATGATTAAACAGCAAGTAATATTGGGTTAATAATTAAAAATGCAGATAAAAATCGAAGTTATTGGGCAAGAAATCATCTAAACAAAGATTTAGAAACAAATCCAAGACATATCGATTGAAACAGACAGGAAAGAGAAGAATGAGATACTATAGATTATCAGGTAAGGATGTGCCATAAAAAACTAAAACAGTAAATATTTTAAAGCTGAAAGAATACAAAAACCAATCAGGGTGTTATAATGAAACAGAAAAAGACAGTACCATTAAACGTAAAGATGTAATAGAGGATAGGAATAAAGTCAGAAGATTAATATTGCAGCACCTAATCGTTTTTGAGAAGAAATTTAAGAAAAACAACATACTGAATGAAGTGATGAAAAAATAATTTCAGAATAAATATTATTAATAAATTCTATACAAAATTTTGCGAATGATTGAATGACCATCCTAACCAACTAGCCCGAGACCTAGCTACAAGTAATTTCCCAACTGTGTAACGTCTAAAGCGAAAACAACGGAGGAGAGAGCTCATGGTCTGAATAACGAACAACACTCGTAGTTCTAAACGGTAAATGTACCGCTGCGTACCTCTTCTTCTGAAAGTAAAATTCCTCACCGTTCGTTAAATATCAAATACAATTTTGAGCTCTATGTACAGTACCGTAATACAATTTTTTTTAAAAATTAAGAAAAAATGGGAAGAAAGACGAGTCAAGCTCCAAAATAAGAACTCGAGTAAGAAATTTTATGAAATTATTCATACATGGTCATTGTAGTCTTAAGTTGACTGAAAAAAAATAAAAACTGTTTTATTTTCACATAATATAGGTAATATTTTATACTCACATTTTCACAATATGTTTTCTTTGAGATGGGAGATGGGCCGATTATGCTATTGCAAAAAAAAACTAAAGGGCATTGAGTTCCCTAAGAGTGGAGAAGGGATTTATGCGAAAACCTTGAACAGAAAACCATATTTTTTGTTGACAGCTTTGTTTTTGTTTTACAAAGTTAACAAAGAAAAAAGTTAAAAAAGCGTTACCTAACGAAATTTTTTGATTTGCACTATTTGTGTGTTTAACATATCCGAAAAATTATAAATAAATCTAATAGATTTGATATTATACAGTTAACGAATTATTTGGGTTGTGCGAATAAGGCGGGGTCCATTGACAATGGCTAACTTGTGACGTCGAAGGCAGAGATGTCAAACCAATCAGCGACTAGTATTCCTGACCAATCAGCAAGCTCCAAATCTAACCAATCAGATGTCTTCTTATGCGTCATTTTGATTGGTTAATATTGTCGAATCAGAGAGCTTATAGTGTTCCACTACGTCATCCGATATCAACCAATGTAATCGTCTCATTCAGTGTCACATTTTTTGTCAGAATGCTGCTTTCTGATTGTTCGGTATTGTTTCTGCGCGTGACGAGTAAGATTTCTACATAAGATCCGCCCAATTTCACCGTCTAGTTAACGATACAGTAGACTACTGAACGTAACGTCTACTGAAATGCCATATGTTCTAGAATTATATCACCTACCAAATACGTTCTACCACTTGTAAGAGGTCTTCCAGCTACGGAATGAAATTGGAATTATTTTATGTAACTGACGAATATTCACACGTTCCCTTCACAAATTAAATTACAAACATAAACAAAAAATGAACAAAGAGAATACATAGCGTTCTCGCTTTAATGCTTGCTCAATTTTTGTAAATTCTTTTGTCGGCACACAGAAATTTCACTGTCAAAATATCTGGCGTGGTTTTAAATTGGTGCTAATGGCAAGTAGTGGTGAAAAGTGTGTGATAGGCGCCGCATAAGATGGAAAAGTGGGGGATATACTTGAATTCAATGTTCTACTACAGTAGAATATTTCAGTATGGAAAATAAGTGGGGTGGTCATTTCTTGTAACCGATTTTATAAAATCTGGTGTGAACCACTTACACGACACTTTCTTGCTAATGTAAATATTAAAACACAAAACCTATGTTTAATTATTAGAGAACCATGTAAAATGAAAAACATAACCTAATTTTACACATGAGTGAATGACGCAAAAATAAAATCAACCCCTGTTTGACTTAAAAATACGGGAAATCACTAATTGATGGTGACGTAATAGGGCGTTTTAAAGAATATGTATTACCTAATTCAAAGGGAAATCAGATCACAGAAAAACTGTACATTGTTTTATTTATTTCAAAAAAAGATTGGAATTGATTTTTGTTTTTTTTTTAACGTCCGACTGTTCTGCAATTACTGCTAATGCAGACGGTGAAGGATGAAATAATTTTTTGTAACGTATGAAAATATGCCGTGCCTGGATGGGATTCGAACCCAAGACCGCATGATGAGAGGTGAGCTCATTACCAACTACGCCAATGCGGCCGGCCAGAGATTGGAATTGAATATTATTAAAATTAATATTGTATTTTAATGAAATATTTCCCAAGTAAATAACCTATTTTTGAACACTCTTTGACTACAATATAAAGGCAATTATGCACTTGTCCACTTTTACTATACTAGTAGTATATGGTAAGAAAACAACAACACTTGTGCCCGTTCATTGATCAATAAGAGCAAGAATTTTCAATTACAGCACATGCTTTACAAAATAAACTGAAACACAATCTAAGTTTAATCTCTTTTTCTTACTGAAATATAACGATTTCTTGATAAAACAGTATCACGTACGTTGATATAGAATTCAGCACAAATTGAAAGGTTCAGAAAAAAAGAAGCTAAGTCAATTTTTTAATGTTACAGGAGAAAGAAATTTAAGTTTATATCTATCTTGAAAATTTTCTAATCTACACTAATATTATAAAGAATGAACTTTTGTTTGTGTTTTATTTGTACGAAGTAATCTCAAAAACTACCCAACCGATTTCAAGTTTGTTTCACTGTTGGAAGTAACAAACTACTTGGAGTAACAAAAGCTACGTTTACATTTTTGAAAAAAAATTGTCATTGGTAAAAAATAGTTATGTCGTTTTATTTGTTTGTGGTATTATTAGTTCTTTTATCTACGTAATATTTTTATGTATACAATGTATATGGTATTATGGATGTATCAGGTACAGTGCATTACAGCTTTACAATAAGACACTTTCTACACTCTTTTTTGTAAATTTTTTAAAATTACGGGAAAGATATCCCGTAATTAAAAAAATAACTAGTAACTACTTGTACTAGTAATTATAACTAGTACCTAATTAGAACAATAACGTTACATTGGATTTCTGCATAGAAAATTGTATAAAACTTCCAAAAATCAAAGCGAGCGTACCAGTTTTTTAAGAAATAGATTTTACTTACTTGTTCTTTCCAGGACGTTATTTCCAGTTATTTCCAGGACGTATTTCTTCCCTTCCACTCGTTATTCAAACTTATGTTAAAAGAATTCCTGTTTCCAGTATTAACTGATTCGATTTTTACAGTCACGATTTTGCTTTCACGGGTAAGATTGTGTGAGAAGTTAAACGCGTTAAGTTTAGTTAGCTGTGAAGCGTAGTGAGGGGGCTCCTAATTTTAGGCCTACTTATGTAAAAATATATTGCTGAGTTACAAATACCTGATATGTTTTGAACTTACAACAAAACACAGGGAGAAAATCAGTTAACCATGTCAAAAAAAAAACAAAAAGGTAGCTAAAAAGATATTACATCCCATGATAAGTTTCATAGGCAAAATAACGAGAACGCCAGCTCGCTGGATGTACAAAGTTCAGAATATAAAAACAGAGAGAAAAAATATAAGTTTGGGAAGAAATGGTAGAACTGATTAGTGAAGATGGCGATTCTATGGAAAAAAAAGAAAGTTCTAGGTAAGGGAATATTTTTCACTCTTCATACTGGGCGAAATATCGTCTTCTGTCAACTGTAATAAAGCATCAAAGGTTTGTGCAGACATAGGCAAACTATAGTTTGCCCGCACCAAACGATCGAGCGGTTACCGAGTTAATAAGGGTTCAGAATATTGTTTTAAAATCAAAATTTAAATAACGTACGAATTTGAAATTTCGTACATGCTGTAAGAATATAATTGTCTATGTTGTGTTAAAATTTCAATTTTTTCAGCCAAATAATTATCGAGTTACATCTTTCTAAACACATGAAGTTTGTTGCGGTAGCAAAAAACCGGGACTTTTTGTCTTCCAAAGTTGATATGGCAAATTTTAAACAACACTAAAAATACAGGACTATTAAGGATCAACGCAGAATAAAATGAGCTAAATTGTGATGTAAAGTATTTTAAATCTGACTCATAATTTTGGAGATGCAAGGGTTCAAACTCGGTTGTCTGTGATTATGTAGGTAGTAGTTTTTTTTACTGAAACTAAAACTCACTCGGTTTCTTTTGATTTTTTTACCACTTTTGCTGATTTTCTGTTTAAGGTAAGACATATTACTGCAGAATATGCAGTAATAATTTTGGTTAGATCCCGAGGCGTGCCGGACTAGAGAGAATAATTATTGTATTATTTGTTAAAAAAATCTCTTACAAAAATAGTTTGTCTTATATTATTGAGATACCAGTTTATTACATTATGTTTATTACATTCATCAGTAGTCTAAGGATACAATGTGTAATAAGATATTTTTAGAGGATGAAGATATTATATGGATGAGAAAGTTATAAAAAGCTTGTTTGTATGAATAGGAACAATAATAGTCCAGTAAAAAATCCAATTATTTGGGAAAAAATTGTACCGAAACATTTTGCGCATACATAAAGAACATGGGAACTTGAGAACGTGGGAGAAAATAATAAATCTTCTTTTGAAGGGTTTGATCAATTCCCATTAAAACAGAAGAGTAATTAAAAGGGAAGAGAACAAAAACATTTTCTCAATCAAAAGAATATTACAGAACGTAATACTGTAACCTACCTACAGTACGTTCTGTAATACTGTTATATCAAAGTATTCCTTAAATCGATTAGTCCTGTTGTGATGAACACATTTATTTCTAATCGTGCCGGATTATTTTTGACAGTTTTTTCATGAACAAGTATTTATATACCAATCAATGATTCACACACAATTACGTACGAACGCAGAAACACGTACACAACAAACCCGCTAGCCCAAACTTATTTAATCCAAAATTTCGGATTACAAGTATATTACATTTCGGAATTCCTGGTAAATAAAGCATGTTAAAAACATGATTTTTATGTATAAAACATGTTTTAAAATAAAACTTTCCAATTTTATAATAGCAAAATTCTTTTAATAGGCTTCAAAACTTAAAAATTAAATTTAAATGTATCAGTTAAGAATAGGAAACGAACACAGTTCCTAATTCATGATGCACTTATAATATAAATCGCCTATTGGTAAAAAGATTTTTTCAGTTTATTAACAATTTCAAGAAACTACAAATTTTCACTAATACCTGGCTGCACATAACCGTTATTTGTCTGCACAGGTATTTGTATTGTCGAAAACCCTGATGATGACGCAATATTTCGCGAGCGCCCTAAATCATAACCTTTGTATGCGTAGCAATGTTATGGCGTTTTACGTACTAAAGTGATATTTCCAGTGTTTTTGCTGCTTCTTAAGGTGAATTAAGCAGCTTCGTTTTACATATTCAATCACCTTCTTTTAGACCGCATGTTTACAGAATCTATTTCTTCATTTTTAAACTAAAAACCTTTAACGTAAGCTGACAGGCACTTGTTCATATCAACTTCATTTGAATTTTCACAGTCAAACCATTTCAATAATGTGCGTTGTGCACATTTTTTTCCAGATAATCCGAACAGATCCCGGTCCCAAATATTTTGAATTAGCGGGATCGAAAGTTACAAGTGGGATGGGGTTGCTTATTGTTCTGAATTGAACAGTTTTCAACGTACACTCAAATTTGTAATATAAGTTTATTGAAACAACATTAAAAATGTAAAACAATTGTATTGGCTAGAAACTTTCACGACTGATATAACTGGGTTGTATAGATACTGAAATCACGAGATTGCCTTTTGCGTATGGATGGGCTGTGAGGAAGGGATGTAAAAATATGACAGTGCTGCCAACCTCAATAGTCAGACACTAGTCGTACATTTAACTACCGTGCAGTTTCTACAAACATTTTGTAAGCTGTGGTTTATTCCGAGAAAATGTTTTCTTTATAAACCTTGTAAGAAATAAATGCGACCTGTAATATTGCCTATAGCTTAATACATGACTATAAATGTTTGATTTACCGTAATTGCCAACTACCTTATTTCACTGAC
Source organism: Catonia carolina (assembly GCA_035578175.1). Lineage (NCBI taxonomy): Eukaryota > Metazoa > Arthropoda > Insecta > Hemiptera > Achilidae > Catonia > Catonia carolina. Next base: position 296,141,466 of record JAQMRL010000001.1, read on the forward strand.
ACAAATTTTCTACGAATGAATTCTTTACTATCGCTGTCACCGGCGTCTTCACTATCAGTTTCTCTAGTATCGTCTCACCGTTTTATTTTTTTACCAGGCGTAAAAAAACTGTTGAAGAATAGCTTCTTCACGTCTTTAATTTTTTTATTTACTTTTCGAATTGTGGAAAGAGAAACATCACAGTAGTTAGCCTCTTGCTCATGGCTTTTGTTAAGAGACAGAGGAAAGGTATTTTTGTTTAGATTTAACTTCTTAAGATCTAATTACTTAATATATTATTTATTATATCACGATGCAAAATAGATTCTAATCAGAACTACGTATTTTGAAAGATTCGATATAATTAAACCAAATTTAGATGTAATTTAGTCGACTTTTATTTACTTCACAGGATTTTATTTCACTGCATATTAGATTTCGTTCAGTCCTGTGAATAGTCTGCCCACGTTTTCCAGGAACTGATATTTATGTTTACGGTAACAAACAGGTACATTCGTACAGTTAACCTACAAAAGGTTCTGAATCCTGAATCCTGAATCCTGGTTGAGAGGGCTGAGAAGCCCTATGATGGCGACATCGTGTTAAGGAACACCTGGTCGCTCGGGGAACAATTTTACCGAATAATTGCAACCTCATGAAATTTAGGGGGAATTTTATAGTTTAAAATTAGGAAATAGGATTCTGGCTCTTGCGGGATTGGGACTGGGACTTCAAAGGAGGTAATGTATTTTAAGAAGTTACTCGTGGATGAAAATTTATATTAAGGGACAAGTGGGTTTAAGAGCGGCTCTTTTCTTTTTTTTGTTTTTCAGTGGCCTTTTTCAGTTATGTGGGAGTTTTATTGCCTTGAGGAGGGGAAGGCACGCACCGTACTTAATGTGGACAAATGGTACAATTTTAGGTAGGGGTTAGTTTATGATTTTAGGGGAGACGAAAAGGGTAGAGTTTGGCATAATCACCGGCCTTTTATTTTCTAAGTGTTTAATAATTTAAAATGGCGGCTCTTTTCACCGTAGTGGAGTGATTATGCATAGGAACATGGGGACTACTACCAACTGGGGGGCGTGAGTCATACAAGTAGATGAAGTAGATGAAGTAGATGAACAAAAGGTTCTGCGATATATTGTATATGCTCTGGGTATAGTATAACTTGTTATGTTTGTTGTCCTGAAATTAAAGCAGTCGCGCATGCACACTGTTGCTTTTCCCCCTTTACCCCTCGTTGCAAACAAGGGCAAACTCATGACTCAACTAACTAAACATATTAATTATTTATTAATTAAATTTTATAAGAGATTATTTTAACCAAATTACATTGATATTTAATTAAATTATATTTTGTAATTATTTAAACAATTTTAGAAAATGTTTTAATACATAATATATAAAAATATATTAGTGTTCATTCATTATTTTTAAATAACCATTGTTAACTTGTTGATTTATTAAGAAGAAAAACTTTATAACTGATGACAAACAGAGCTCTAAGAACAAACGTGTATTTTTTTATGTTATAACGACTTAAGATCTAATTACTTAATATATTATTTATTATATCACGATGCAAAATAGATTCTAATCAGAACTACGTATTTTGAAAGATTCGATATAATTAAACCAAATTTAGATGTAATTTAGTCGACTTTTATTTACAACATATTTACCAGAGTAAATCAACTTAAGATTCTTGGTTTAACTTTTGATGAAAAATTGTCATGGGCTCCTCACATACATTCACTCAAGGCAGATTGTCAACGTAGAATCAATATTTTAAAATGCATATCCTCTAACAACTGGGATGCTGATAAGAAAGTAATGTTGATGACTTATTTTGCACTGATTCGTTCTAAGATTGATTACGGATCGATTGTCTATGGCTCTGCAAAAATCAATGTATTGAATTTGTTAAATCCAGTTCAGAATGTTTGTTTGAGGTTAGCCCTCGGTGCATACAGGACGAGTCCGATCCTAAGTATCTTGGCCGAAGCTGAAGAAACGCCTCTTGCTATTAGAAGAAGAAAGTTATGTTTTTCCTTTGCTTCAAAAATATCTTCTTGTCCAAACACGCCAGTCTACGATAATGTTTTTTCTAACAGACTTTCGGACATGTACAACTCCAAACCTTCATTTCCTAAACCATTTCATAAACGACTGCAAAATTATCTAGAAACATCCTCATTCAAGTTTACACCTGTTTTTGATCGTCAACCTTCCGTTGAACCTCCTTGGCTGTCGAAACCTTTTTTGCTGGATTTATCCATGGCTCATCTTTCGAAAAACTCAGCTAACCCTAAGATGTATCATCAACTGTTTAATGAATTGTTATCAAAATACACGGACAATGTACATATTTACACGGATGGCTCTCGATCACCAGAAGGCTCTGGTTGTGCAGTTGTCTTCCCTAACCGTACTTATCAATTCCGTTTAAATGATGTTTGTTCTATCTTCTTTTGCGAAGCATATGCTATCTATCGTACTTTAAAACTCCTAGCCACAAGGACGGGCGAAAAGTTCACAATATTTACAGATTCGATGAGTGTGGTTAGGCTTGCAGGCCGAAGAAATTACAGAGCCAATTATAGAACATATATCCAACCTACTTCGACATGTCAACAGCATGAATGATGTACGTATTGTGTGGGTTCCGTCGCATTGCGGTATAAACGGAAATGAAACAGCGGACACGGCCGCCAAAGAGGCGTTAAAGATGCCACTGAGAGATAACCATCTCTCATCTCATACAGATTTCAGGAGACATTTGCACAACCAAATCAAACAACACTGGAACCAAATCTGGTCTCGACATCCTCCAACGAAGCTTCACCACATCAGAAAAAACATTTTTGAAAACCCTCAGCCTCACTTGGAGCTTCGAAGACATCAAGTTCTACTTACGCGGCTACGTATTGGACACTCTACGCTTACGCACAAACACTTACTGAAGAAAGAAGAACCACAAATTTGTACACATTGCAACACGCCACTTACAATCAAACACATCATCACAGACTGCCAAACCACACAATTCACACGAACAGTATTCAAAATTAACAACATTTTAGCACTTAATTTAGTAGACAAAGTAGCGATTCAAAACACAATAAACTTTTTAAAATTTAACAAAATTTCAGATTTAATATAGTTGTAGAATCACATTCGCTTTTTTTTCATTGTATCATTCTATTTTTTAGTTATTATTTCTCTGTTTAAATTGAACTTAACTAATTTTTCATTATGTATTTATATAATGTATCATATGCAGGTATAATGTTATTATAATGTAACGTGGTCGCTAATGACCTCGTAGTCGATGCAACCTTAAATAAATATATAATAATAATAATATTTACTTGTAACACAATAATCACCTAAGGTGAAATATTACAAACTCAGTGCGGTTTTCCGTTCATTTATTTTTCTTTGTATTGGGAGTAAGAAGTGTTGTAGATCAGTTCAAACGGTGTATGGAATTTTAGACGGCTGCAATGTATCTCACTGAATTCCATTCAAACTCGAGCATCCTTTTAATGCCAGTTAATACTCTTTACTGTATAATAGGCCTGCAGTTTAATACGTTTACACCTATTGGTTGATAATTCTTCACGATGTGATTTTTTTTAAAACACCTTCCAACCAATTTGCGAGATGTTATACGCACCATCAAAATCCCTATTGATTGAATGTAAAACTCAGCGTGCGTATAAAAGATAAAACGTTAGAGAGGAGGAACCGTTTGTAAAATATCATTTTTTCACACGGGAAACATCACTCTGAATTTTCATTCTTTTTTATTAGTATATGAAATACTAAATGATTTTAGTTTTCAGATTAGGTATATTATATAAATTAATTTTTTTTAGGATCTTGAATATCGCTTTTGATTTTACTTTCTTTTGCCCTAACAGAAAAAATAGTACAAGTATGGAAAGTTTATGAGTTTTTACCAGAAATACACGTTTTCAGGTCTCTTGAGACCAAACAACTATGTTTTTTACCGATTGGTCTATGTGTTTCTGTGAAAAAGTAATTCAAAAAGAAAAATTATACGAAATTGAAACTTGGAATTTATGATCGGTACTAAGAGAGAATTTTGGTGATACAAAAATTTTCACTAAAAGTGGTCAACTGGAAACAGTAGTTTATTCGTAGAATTTTTTTCACGTTTTTGAAAATTTCTCAAAATCAGCTCCTACTGGTTTTTTAATAAATCGCTAATATACTCCATTTTTTATGCTCTACAAGACAGGGTAGCGGGGTATCTGGAGAAATTCATGGAAGAGGCTGTGCTATCATGGAAATTTTTTTAAGACTGCGACTTTAATATCGCCTACATTTTAGGTAAAAAGGGAATATAATCGAAAGAAATAAAAGGAAAACCTATAAGTTTTATTTGAAGTTTTTCGACTGTACTTAGTTTAGCCGTCAATTGCTGATTTTTCATTATTGCTCATTTAAATCTGTAGAAAATTGATTTTTTTAAAACGTGGCTAAATATATTTTTATGAAACTAGGTCGAAAATTATGTTACTTTAAATGTAAAGTGTTATGAATTTGTTAAAGATACAGATTAAAAATGTTTAAGAAAATTAAAAACTCTACAACACCAATGTTCGAACATTATTCTTTTATCTTACTTCGTTTTGTTGCAGTTAGAAATCTTATACACACTGCTTATTAAAATTGGTCCTTTTTACATTGGTAAAAGCAAGTCGTGTGGGTGTTTAACACTGGAATTTTAATTAGTACATTAATTAAGGTCTTGCATCTTGATCTGCGAACTTTCCTTATAAGACCAGAATTTAAAGGGTGATTTAATGGCAGAATATAACCTATCTAGCGCACTCTCTGACCAAGCAGACGACCGTCATCAAGACTTCAGCCGTCTCCCACTAAGAGAGAAGAGGAGACCTATTGTCAAACAGTTTCAGATGCTATGGAATCAAAATTAAGTTAAATTGTGAACAGAATACCAAGAAATTTAACTGCTTCAGAGACTTTTTTATTTAAAATATATTTAGTATTACACCAATGTCAAAATTTATGAGGCCCATTTGTAAAAAACATACTACACATTTTTGACCTATCAATATTATTAACTGCGTACTTTGTTTTGTGTTTAAGAGTAAGAAGTTTTAGAAAAAATAACCCAATAAATCTTTCTTCATTTCTGGAAAAATATAGGATGATAAAAAAACGAATTAGTTTTCTGTTCAAAGAATTTTATCGCGTTACTATAAATAAAATGTATTATATTCTATATAACTAGTGATTTTATTTTATTGATTCTTCAAGTGTAATAGTTGTATTATAAGGAAAATAAAACTTTATCTATAAAAATGAAAAAACTTCGTTACTTCTTTTAAAATAAAAATCTTGATGCTGTACCCAATATCTGTCGCACTGTACTGGGATTAGTACCGATGAATATTTTACATTTTAGATAGTAATTTACAAGGAACTAGCTGGCCCATGTGAATAAATTTACGCAATGAATCTTAATTTTTTTGGTTTAACGTCCGACTATTCTGCAATTACTGCTAATGCAGACGGTGAAGGATGAAATGGTTTTTTGTAACGTATGAAAATATGCCGTGCCTGAATGGGATTCGAACCCAAGACCGTATGAATCTTAAGTGACATAATTAGCCCAAGAACAAATTTTTGTTTTTATAAATTTGACGAGATTATAGTATTTAATTTATCCCAAACTGTTTCCGAAATCTGATTTACTCATTGAAATTTAAACTTTAAAATATATTCCATGGTCAAAACAAAAATTAAATTCTAACGTCCACGTAAAAATGAAATTGAGGAGCTCTATGGAAAACGGGCGTAAGCCATATTTAGCCCGTTTTCCGTTCAACGCTTTTTTAGAATTTCCGTAGTTCATTTGGTTCGCCTGTAAAGTTTCTTTTGGATATCTTGTTCTTTGTGGTGGTGACAATCCTTTTTCTGAGGCTATGAGAGCTGATTTTAAGCGCTACAGCTGTGTGATGTTCTTTCGCTTTGTCGTATTACATGATGTTTTGCTGTGGTAGTTTACTACTGAAACTAAATTGAATATTATAAAATAAACATTTGAAACCGTAAATAATAAAACATTGAATCATTTGTATTAGATAATTCATCATTATTTTTGTTTTAAATCATTTCATTCAGGCTGTTACTATTATTTTGAAGCTTCCAGTAGGCCTACATACACACAAATGTTGTATTATAGAAATGCCCTTTTTCCATTCATTGGTTGTTGAATGGACGAAGGCCAGTATTGACCTAATGAATGTAATATGGGCGGTTACAAATATATTATAAATATTAGATTATATTATTTACTGTAGATATATTTCTAAAAATTAAAATTTTGTTCAAACTAGGAAATACGCTAGTATATGGAAAATGGGCGAATACGCCCATTTTCCATTCTACTCCTCAATTCCAAAAATACGAAAGCCACACTCAAAGTAAAATATTTTCTTCAAAACATTGGTTGCAAATGGAGAAAATCGCTTGATAGAGGTCTTCGTTAAGAAAGTTTTGAGTGTCATTAGACTACATGTAGACTGTTTAGAAAGAACATGGAATAGGTTGTGTGGTTAGTCAAACTCAAAGATTTACAAACTTTGCAATATTGTCACCGGAGTAGCAACAACATCAAATAATGTAATTCAATTTTTTTTTTAATTTATATGAAGAGATTTTAGCTCGTTCAGTTTTATCCTTTTTTTTTATTCCAGCGAATTATTTAATCGTATTCTAGTTGGTCTGGTTCTTGATTCGACTTTTTTTACGTCAATTTTTCAAATAAAATTTAGGAGAGTATTGAATGAAACATATGATTTTGTAATTAGATTTTATTAAAAGTCTTAACGATATGAGAAAATAACAAAAGTTTGTTACCACCCAGTATTTCTTAAAAAGCAGAATCAATAGATACCCGACTGACTGCAAGGACGTATAAGTTTTAATTTTATTGTACAGTAGCCGTTATCGCGGCGTTCGTTATTGAAAAATACTTTCTACTGTTAATTTATGATCGGTGTTTTAAGTTCGGAAGGTCTGTGTTATGTTACTCTTTTTTCACAATATTTTAGAGGCCGTGGATTTTAAGCCTCGTAAACTGCAGCTTATGATTAAGTACCCCGATGCCTTCATATTTTTAACATCTTTCTGTGTCTTGACCAGTTAATATTTTTTAATAATTTTACCTATTAGCCTTTAACGTTAATTTATACTTATATTAAATAAATTTTGTACATCAGGGAACCCATCTGAGGATAGCACAACTACTAGTTTCAATTTATACATATACGAGGTGTTGCTATTAAATTGTAAAATATTTTATTTTTATTTTATACATAATCACTTATTGTCACCTTCAATATACACTCCTTCTCTATCACTACAACGCTCCATGCGACTTTTCCATTGTTGGAAACAGTACTGGAAGTCATCTTCTGTCAGCTCCTTTAGAACACGTGCTGCTTTCTCTTTTACAGCTTCCACAGACTCAAATCCTGTCCCTTTTAATTCAGATTTCACCTTCGGGAACAGGTAGAAGTCAAATGGTGCAAGATCTGATGAATAAGGTTGATGGTCTAACACCACTGAGATGCTGTACTTGGCTAGTAACCTCTTGGCAGATAACGCGGAATGAGCTGACGCATTGTCTTGCTGGAGAACCCATGATGTGTCCTTCCACATTTTTCGGGTCGTTGTTTTCTTACTCTTTGACGTAGTTTAGAAAGTACCTCAAGGTAGTAATATTGATTAATTGTTTGACCTTCAGGAACCCAGTGAAGGTACACAATCCCATGGATATAAAAAAAACAATCCATTGCCATAAATTTTCACTTGCTCATTCGAGCTTTTTTGGCTCTCGGTGAAGTTCAGCTCTTCCAGTGCACGGATTTGCTCTTCGTTTTTGGATCATAAGTAAAAAACCACGTTTCATCACATGTTATTATCATTTCCAAAAAATTTGGGTCATTTTCAATTGCGTACAAAGTGTCAGTACAAACATTCTTGCGAGCTTCATTTCAAACATTTTTGAGCGGCACGTGTCCTGAAGGAACTGACAGAAGATGACTTCCAGCACTGTTTCAAACAATGGAAAATTTACATGGAGCGTTGTAGGGATAGAGAAGGAGTGTATATTAAAGGTGGCAATAAGTGATCATGTATAAAATTAAAATAAAAGTTTTTACAACGTTAGTCTCGTTATTTAATAGCCACACCTCGTATATTGTGATTTTATATAAAAAAATTATGCTAAAGAAGGAGTGACACAGAAAGACAGTGCAGAACCGATAAAATTTCAAAATTTGAGAGAAGGATAATCAGAACGTATTTAAACAAGAATAAGAAAACATAAGAAAATAGTTATTTGAAAATCGCAACAAATGAAACTGTGTACAGAGAATTATATATATTTTTTGACATTTAATCAGTACTCTATGAATAGAATAATTAGAAAAATCTTAGGAAATTTTTGGAATATGAACACTAGCATTAAATGGATTTAGGAAGTTATAAAAGGTATGAAAGAATTACGAATTACACTGAACAATTTATAAAACAAAACGGACAAATTGAAAATTTTAGGAGTTAACCAGACTATATTACAGGTAAAAATAATAAGCAATCAACAGTAAAAGGAGAAATTCAGACTTTTCATATCTACTGTGTGAACAAGATATTTCAAAAACTTAGTACTTAAGTTAAGTACCGTTGAAGACCCGAGACAAGCATTTTTACCAAAATCGGCCAACCAGAGGTTGGCAGAGATTGTTCGTTCGCACAATTTTTCATTTTTTTTATATTTTCTTAAACGCAGCTTTTCTACGATTGCGTTTAAAATCGTTTCATTTAGTACATTTTTTTTTAAATTTATTTATTTAACGTCGCATCAACTACAAAGGTCATTAGCGACGACGTTGGGGTGTAAGTAGCTATATATAATGGAGGACGAAATGATTTTTTGTAACGTATGAAAAATATGCCATTCTTAAGTGGGATTCGAACCCACACATTTTCTTATGCTCTAGAAGATGGAATAAGCGGCATTTATGCTCAAATTCGTGGAGGCTGTACTCTCCCAGTAAAAATCTTTTTATAAGATTACAGCCTTAATATGCATTTTTTTTGCAAAATTGTAAAATTATTATCAATATTGTAAAAAATCAAATACTTTACTACTTTTATTTTAATTTATTTATTTAACGTCGCATCAACTACAACAGTCATTAGCAACAACGTTGGGGTGTAACTACTATTGTACAATGGAGGATGAAATGATTTTTTGTTACGTATGAAAATATGCCGAGCCTGAGTGAGATTCGAACCCAGAACCGTATGATGAGAGGCGAGCACGTTACCAACTACGGCAATGCGGCCGGCAACTTACTACTTTTATTTTAAGCATTTTTTGACAGGGTTTAGCGGCAATACATCATTATATTTTTATATTTTGTATATTAACATCAGTAAAAATGGAATTTCGGTCTTCGTTTGAATTTTACGACGAAGTATAAAAAATTAAAGTTACTGCATAAAATTAAGAAACCTACAAATATTAGTTTAAGCAAGTTTTTTCTATAGGTTTTCTGCTACTACTAATTTATTGTCAATATAAGTGATTCTCCATATTTAAGTCCAACAGAGGTTTATTTTTATTTACTTTATTTATTACGTTTATAGTATTCACTCATGATTAAAATTACGAAAGGTTTTTCATTTTACATTGTTCATCGATGATTAAACATTGGTTATAATTTTCATTATCTATTTTGATAAGAGAAAATCGAGGAGTATTTCACACCAGATTTTTTTAAATGCCATTTATTCCTTTTTTACAAACTTTGGTTTAACTTTTTTTTCAAACTACAGGAAGAGTTGGTCGCAGTTTTTAATCACTTTGCTGCTTTTACATCGACTACAAACACCTGTTACGTAATTTTTTATGTTATAGATTAAATTATCCAACTTTCGGGGAACAATAAGATTTTGGAGTACAATTTTTGTTTGGTTCGGTTATTGTTTCTCGGGTATATTGAATCTGAATCCATTAGGCTATCTATTGTGCCACAGTTGTTCCATGAAAATTTACTAAAATAATTTTATTAATTAATTAATTGTTTAGTCGTCATATATTTTTAATTTGTATTAAGAATAGAACTGTTTACCTAGAAGTACTAAGAACAACTGAAGGTATAGATAATAACATGCATAAAAATTAAACCCGTTACAGGACAGCCTTTAAACATAGCCTTCTATTCAAAAGATGTTTTCAAAAAGAAAAAAGTCGTTGGAAGATATTGGAATACGTTGTGAGTAACAACCATACTGTAGATACGGGGGAGTGGAATGTGAATGAAAAAAACAAAGCCTTCTGGATATTTAACAAATCTTGTGTACGAACAAAGCCAGACTAATGAAAACGAAGATACTATACACACAGACAGGAACGTATCTCCTTCCCTTTAAGTCCGCAACTACAAAAGCTTAAACTAAACATTTTTTTTTTAAATACACGCTGTCAAGGCTAATGATAATATATTACATTTTAAATTGTAACACAAAATAAAATGTCACATAATGTCTCACATTATGATCTTTCATTCAGATTATGATATGAAAGTTTTAATATAAAGTGAATTAAATCTTTATTTTGTGAAAAATCATATTAATGTATTCTCGACTCGTTTATTGATAACAACTGATGATTGAAACGACAACGCATTTTCTGACCGAAAGATAGTACGCATTTTCCGACTGGAAGATAGTAAGTTGATATAATAATAAAAATTGTTTAATTTTGTTTCCTCAAGTTTAATAAAAATATGGTTTTCTCTGCATAAATATAATAAGTTACTGATTTTCCCGGTTTCATTACACTTTTTATTTTTTTCTAATGATACTGAACTGTAAATCTTTAGGAAAGTATAATAATAAATTTTATTGTTGTAGTTTAGTTACTCTAATTCTAGCATGATTTTTATCGTACTAAAAAACGATCATAGTATCCGAAAACCACGTCAGTTACGTCAGTACTGATCGGCAGACTGAAATACCAAGCCCTATTGGCGTAGTTGGTTACGTGATCGCCTCTCATCATGTGGTATTGGGTTCGAATCCCATTCAGGCACGGCATACTTTCATACGTTACAAAAAATCATTTCATCCTTCACCGTCTGCATTAGCAGTAATTGCAGATAAGTCGGACTTTAAACCAAAAAAAAGGTAGATTGAAATGTGAACTCATATTAATATGGTGGCCATAATGGTAGACCTACTTTTTTATGTAAAACAGTCACCCCTATTCGTAAATACATTTTCATTTATTTAATTTATTCGTTTACGGAGTCAGTTGTCCTTATAACTGAACTTCGTAAAAAAGAGGGGATGTTTTAAATGCATGGATACTGTGTGATTTGCTGTGCCAAAGGTATATTCACTTTATCTTTCCTTGCATTCTGTGTCTTGATTTCCGTTAGATAAAATAAACCTAATGTAAAATACTCACATGACTTTCTCTTATCAATGTTTATAATGAAAAACATAACGTAATTTTTATCATGAGTGTATTACGCTAACTGAAAATCAACTTATGTTGAACTTCAAATTAGAGAATATCACTAATTAACAATAAACTAAGCCCTGTAGAAAAATTTCTTGAAATAAAACTTGTAGGTTTTATTAATTTTCTACAACTTTCATTGTTTAAGTTTTTCCCGAAAATGCATATTAAGTATAATTATCATGTGAAGATATATTTGTATGTTTTAATACATCTTTGAACACAATTAGCGGCGGAATAAAACTATCTGACCATAAAAACAGAAAAACTACATGTAGTTTTATGATTACATTCTTTTGGATATGAACATAATGAGCTTGTTATTGTTTAGTTCATTACGCGAAAGGCTGGTTTGAACCTGTACAGGCTTTACTTAGTAAAACGAAGCGTGACAAGGTTTACCATTTTCTTCCTCACTGAGTGAAAAATAATGCTTATCAGCATGCCCTGGACCTCTGAAAAGCATCTGCCTTCCACCCTGTAAATGACACCATTTCATCACCACAGGATCTGGCTGTATAACGAAATTCATTACTCTCAGAAGAGATAGCTCTGTCTTTTACCCGTCTCTTTTTTCGGGTATATGCTTTAGTCATATGATAGGCTGACAATGTGATAAGAAACAGAACTATTTGTTGTAGCCCAGTAACTATAATGCTTTTCACGGTTGATGAGCTCTGTTGTAGAACGCGTTTAGACCAATCAGAACGATTATCAGCGTTGTCAGATTGTAGAAATGGTTTTAATTCTTTTTGAAAGACCAAAAAAATTTCTGACGCAATATATAACTGAGCTACGAGAGAAAGAATTGGCAAGTCATTGACTAGCTATGAAGTAGGTAGGGGGCAATGCGTCCGTTCAGAGCTCATCAGCCTTGAAAAATAGTATAGTGCAAATAATTTATCACTTCATCTCCAAGTTACGGGCTAAAAGAGTATGCACTTCCACTATTTTTAGATCTGTAATGTTTCGGAAAGATACACAAAAATATGTAGCTTATTTTTACTTTCTCTTGCCTATATGAATATATAGGAAGGAAAGTATTGTTTTCATGTCGATTTTTAGAAATCGAGTTTTCACCGGATCTATAGGCTACGTTTTCAGACCCCTGAACCCAAAAAAACATGTTTTTAGCGATTGGTGTGTGTGTGTGTGTGTGTGTGTGCGCGCGCGTGCGTGTGTGTGTGTGTGTCTATACAAAATATTTCAAGAACGGAACATCGTACGAACTTGAAACTTGAAACTTAAGTTACATACTACTACCGGACCCGACACGAACATTTTCATTAAAATTGGTCAACCGGAAGTAGTAGTTTATTCGTGTAATTTTTCACTTTTTTGCAATTTTCTTAAAAGCTGGTACTACGATTTTTTTTTTTTTAAATCGCCTTATTTATTTAATTTTTTATGCTCTACAAGATAGGGTAGGCGCCATGTTTGCTAAAATTCTCGGTAATGCTGTTTTCACGTAAAAAAATTGTTTTTTTAGGATTGCGGCTTTATTATACATTTTACCGCAAAAATGTATATGTTTAAAGTTGTAGAGAATTTAAAATTTTACAAGTTTTATTTCAAACAATATTTTGTATAACGCTTAGTTTAGCGGTAATTAACAATTTTCTGTTTTTTTTTCTCACGAAAACGTTTAAAAAAATCTATTTCTTTAAGATTTCGGCCTTAGTTTGCATTCTACGACAAAAGTGCATTTTACCGCAAAAATGTATATGTTTAAAGTTGTAGAGAATTTAAAATTTTACAAGTTTTATTTCAAACAATTTTTTGTATAACGCTTAGTTTAGCGGTAATTAACAATTTTCTGTTTTTTTTCTCACGAAAACGTTTAAAAAAATCTATTTCTTTAAGATTTCGGCCTTAGTTTGCATTCTACGACAAAAGTGTATACGATAAAATTTATAGGAAATTAAAAAATCTATAACTTTTATTTAAAGAATTGTTTTGTACAGTGCCTAGCTTAGCGTGAAAGAGCGATTTTCCGTATTTTTAAGCCAAACAGGTTGATTTTCATTTTGCGTCTTTCATATATGAATAAAATAAGGTTTATTGAGGTTAGTTTTTTGTTTATTTCTAATGTTTTATTACTAATGTTAAGTTTATTGTTAATTATTTTCATTGGCAAGAGAAAGTTGTGTGAGTGTTTTACACCAGATTTTTATAAATAACAAGAATAGTACCCTGTGTTTTATCCCGAAGGCTTAAGTAAAGAAAATGCAAATTCTATAGTTTTCTCATTCAACCACTAAGGAACAGATGTGCTAAATTTCAGTTTTCTTGTTCAGTAGTTCTCACAGTGTAGTACACTTATCCCTTGGGGGTACACAACGAACCAACGTAGATTGCTGTAGATTTCTTATTTTCTTTTATGATGTCGAAGATTATTTACGAGTTATATGTAAGAAAATTATATAAAAATTTACAAAATATGTAAGGGTTAAGCAAGGGCAGCCTTTTTTAAATCACATTAAAAAAACGTGTAATACATATTAAACCACAATATACATAAATTGCTGTGTTAAATATACGTTCAATTTAAAATCAAAATTGTGTTCATTTGTGCGTTCGTTATTTCTTGTTTCTATTTCTAACTCATTTTCTGTGCTCACGTCAAAAACGTCAGTTGGTATGCTAGGTTAATAATAGTTCTTTCGAAGGGTATAAAAATCATAAAACCTTGAAATGCATTTTTGTAGGTAATTGAGAAGTTATAAAATTAAAAGATGAGTGAATGTATGAGTCAGTCAAATAAGAACTCCAAGATCTTTACATAGATACGTAAGTGTACACTTACACATAGTGTATTTATGTTTATAATCTCGTGTGCAATAAGATATACAACAGAGATAGATTTTTAGCAAGAATTTAAAATTAAAAATACATCCGTTTTGCTAGTTTTCCTTTTATAACATTTTTATTAATATTGTCATTTAATGATTTTAATGCATATGGATGACAAAATAATGTAATAATGCTTATTAAAATATTATTTACGAGCCATATTTTCAAAACATTATGTTACTGAGCTAAGTATAGATCAATATCGTACAAGAGAACAAAACAGAAGAAATAAAAGAGTGGGATAAGAAGAGAGATAATAAGGCATGACAACATTTCCGTTGTCGTATATTACAGCAGTTTCTCGGTAATAATCATAAAACCAGCAATGATTTGACTCGTTTGTAGCCGACGGGACGAAAATTTACCATCTCAATTTTATCAGAACGGGAAATTGGTACTGGTAACATTTTGATTGAGTCGTAAAACGTGAAAGGGGAAAAGGGTTGATGTTACGAGAAAATATAATAATACAAAAGATAGTACCGGAGAGAGAGGAACAATGAGAAGAAGAGTAAAATGAATAAATTGGAAGAGGAGAAGGAGAAAGAAATTAAAAGTAAAATGAGGTGGAAAGGGTAGAGGAATGCAGAAGGAGAGAGTAAATGGAGTATGAGAAAAAGAATAAGGACGAGGAGAAGAAAAGGAAAATGACGAGAAAAGAAGGAGTACGAGAAGGAATAGGATAACGTCCAGGAGGAAATAAAAACAGGAGGGAAGTGGAGGAATAGAAATAGAGAAAGAAAAGGTGGAAGAACAGGAGAGATTAGAAAAAGGAATAATAGAGGTGAAATGAGGTAGATGAAGAAGAGTTGAAAGAGGAATGGTGAAGGGAAAGGAGGAGTCGGAGGAGAAATGGAAAGAGGTGATGTAAAGGAAGAATAAAAGCGGGGGGAGGAGGAGGATGAGGAGGAGGAGGAAAGGAATTTCCTAAAAATGTATAAAATTTCAATCGTTGAAATCTAGGCTGTTTAATTTTGCTATAAAAATATATTATTTTATTATTTCTAGTATATTGCAGTACAGGAAACAAGAATTTCATTATATAAGTAATATTATATTAAATCGTCTAAATACAGAACAGAAATTTACAGCCTTTATACTGTTAATTAAAAATAAATGATACAGACGAAATCAGATTGGGATAAGTTGGACAAATAAATAATTAGAAACATGGTATGCCTAGTGTGTTTCGAAATCAAGTGAGAGATGAAGTGGTGCTCCATAAAAGGGAAAGTTATTCTTTCCGTTTTTGAGTGAGTTAAGAAGTGGAAGTAAGAAGATTTCTTTAGTAGGCCTAGGTCTAACAGGGGAGGATAAGCAAAGTATTCTAACGTTGGTACACTCTCACTCTTAATCCGTCTAAGCCCATTCTAACTCTTTGGAAGCGGATCTAAGTTCCGTTTAAGAGTTTTCGAAGCCCTCAAGCTGTTGAAAATTAATGGAATTAATCCTAGGGCAACGGCTGTCTCTCTGTCTATCTTTGTGTCTGTCTGTTGCTTAACTACCAACACAATGTTTGTGCCTCTCTCCGCCTCTCATCTATCCGCACACCCATTCACACAGCACGCTTCCATTTGCTTAAGATTCTACCATGTCATAATGTTGTTCTTCCTAACTTAGCCCAAAACGAATACCAAATTACTTCACCAAACGTCTACAAATTCATAACAACAGATTTACTTACAGAAATAACATCATTACTTTTGTTTAATCTTTCCTGTAAACTGATCCGTACGAACGAGTCGGTAGCATTCTTAATCAATTAACCGGAAGCCCTCAAAATGATTCCCATTTAGAATTTAACAATAACCCAATTTTATTATTATGTAAAATATTCTTAGAAATATTGTATTCTTTTATGATCTTAGCAGTACCTCCCATATATCATATCCTTGTATATGTGTGCTATTAAAATATAAAAAGGGAAAAAATAATAAATATAAAAATCTGGTGTGAAATGCTTACCCAACTTTCTCTTGCCATGCAAATAATTAACAATATAATCTAAAATTAGTAATAAAACATTAGAAACAAAAAATTAACCTCAATAAACATAACCTTCTTTTAATCAGGAGTGAATGACCCAAAATGAAAATCAACCTCAGTTTGGCTAAAAAATACGAAAAATCATTATTTCAAGCTAAACTAGGGTCTGTAGAGAAAAATTCTCTAAATAAAAGTTGTACATCTTTTAATTTCCTATAAATTTGATTATTGTACACTTTTGTCGTAAAATGCATACTGGGGCCGAAATCTTTTAAAAAATCGATTTTTCACACGTTTTCGTGAGAAAAAAACAGAAAATTGTTAATTACCGCTAAACTAAGCGTTATGAAAAAACCCGTTTGGAATAAAAGTTGTAGAATTTTAAATTGTCTACAACTTTTATTACATGGTTGCGTTAAAATGCTTATTAAACATAATCTGAAAAAAGCAATTTTTTTGCGTGAAAACAGCTTCATCAAGAATTTCAGCAAACATGGCGTCTACCCTATTATGTAGAGCATAAAAACTTTAGTAAACCAGGTGATTTTTAAAAAAATCGTATGACCAGTTTTTGAGAAAATCACAAAAAAGTGAAAAATTACACGAATAAACTACTACTTCCGGTTGACCGATTTTGATGAAAATGTTCTTGTCGAGTCCGGTAGTGGTATGTAACTTAAGTTTCAAGTTTCAAGTTTGTACGATGTTTCGTTCTTGAGATATTCTGTTGGCACACACACACACACACACACACACACCCACACACTGACCAATTGCTAAAAACATGTTTTTGGGTACAGGAGGTCTGAAAACGTGTAGATCCGGTGAAAACTCGATTTTGAAAAATCGACATGAAAACAATACTTTTCTTCCTATTTACTCATATAGGCAAGAGATTTTTTTTATATTTATTTTATTATTATATTCAGTTTACAGAGCTATTAAATAGTAAAATTTAGTTAGAGGTGGTGGTTGTAGCGAAGAAAGCGGCTACAAAGACGATGACGACGTAGATGATGGCAGTGGGTTGTGGTGTGGGGCTCCGGTAGTGATGGTGACGGTGTAGTTTCAGGGCGTACTCTATTCTAGGCGATGAAGTAGCCCCCACCAAATCCCGCTACCGTGACGTCAGACGGCCGGCCATCTCGGTATCTGTACATGATAAAATGCCTAACCCTTGGTTAATTTTAAATAATAACAATAAAATTTGATTATTTATACAGATTTCAATGTAGCCTACACGAATGTATTGCACAAAAATAATGATGTCATTTTATATTATTTTAATATCTTTTAAAAAATAAATATTCGACTAAACTTTGCAGTGTTTTTAATTTTCTGTTTTTGCAAATACCTACGGTATTTACGACAGGAACTTTCCTTGCCTCATTTTTAAATAGTTCAAAATCATTTTTCTCTTTTTTTTAATCAGACAATAATACGTTTCTCAAAACATTAATTACTTTCGACAAAACTGACCACATTTTTTCAGTAGTCTACCACCAGCACACGTTTTTCTAAAAATTTTAAATAACTATTATGTTCATTTTGAATACTTATCTTAAAATTTGAAACTGTGTCTTTGTTGATATTTACAGCGTTTGTTTCCGCTTCTTCGCGTTTCTTTAACTCGGTCGCTTCTAAATTTCGCTGTTCAGTTGTTTTTATTTTGACTGGTTGTGGCCTACTTAATATCTAGAAAGATTGGAAAATATATTTGAGCAAGGACCGTACTTTAACTTTGGTCAATCATAATGAAAGTTCTCATCTCACCAGAACTGTTCCGTACGTGAAACTGGTTAAAATACAGTTTTCCTTAAAATTTTTTATTCAAACAACAGTATTTTGTCAGTGATTAGAACTAAATTTGCCGAGGGACGAATCTCTACGAGGTGTGCTATATACGGAAACTTAAAAACTGTCAAATAACCAGCATTACTCTAGTCAGATTTGTAATTTCTTTTACATTTTGGTACACAACATTTCGACACCATCGTTCTATTATGAATATTATTAATAAACTGCACTACCTATTAACTACAATAACTAATTTTTATGCTATAAAAACTTAACACTTCTCGTATAATTAACACAAACACTTCTACATAATCACACCTAATATGCACTTTACTAAGTTATTAACTAATATATGCATGAAAAGATGTGCATGGCACACTGATACAGCCGACTGGAAAACCCCTGATATCATCGACCTTTCCACTACTTCATCGTCTGAAAATAGAATACACACTGGTAGTGTCGATTAGATTTTGTGGGTGTTAATGATTTTTTTTATTTAGATCGCAGTGCTCTATTTTTTTCCACTGTACATAAAATAAAAATGGAATCACATGAAAGTAGAAAGACATAACAGGACTTTGCTTAAATAAAAGCTTTAAAAACCCAGATCAAACATTAATTCCAGAAAGAGTGTAACATTTGTCTTTTACAATTTTAAATTGTTAGTAAATTACAACAAATTTGTGAACTGAAAAAACTTTTAAAAACTCGTCGTAACACAAACACACAAGGTTCATGCATAATGAATGGGTCAAAATTAATGGGCGTAATTGAATTTTTAAATGAATATTGTCAACGCAAACTGCTACATCGCTCCGTGGCGTCGACTCACTGTACGCATCATTTGGGAATTAAGTTTTAGTATCATGCGACATCTCCCGGCTAAAATATAAAGCTTGATTTTTGTCTTTTATATCTTCGTAGGGTCAATAACACAATTTACAGCTAACCGCCAGTGAATTGTATAGAAACTAAACTACAACTCGAAAGATTCCAGGCTTCGATTCTCAATGGGATTCTAAACGTTTTAAAATAGCCGGTATATTCACTTTACTGTTCCTTAACCCAATGGTTTTGCCCATAACAGATAGGTGAAGTGTCAAATTATTTATACTCAATCTGTTAGTTGCAGGGCTAAAATAAATAGTTCTGGTTCTTATCACATGGTCAGCCAATTAAATGACTAAATCATTTAAGAACAGAAGAGGTAGAGGTGTAAAAGACACTAATCAGAGTTATCTCGTCTGAAAGTAATGGATTTCATTATACAGCCAGACTCTGTGGTGAATGAAGTGAAAGTGTCATTTGCAGAGTGGAAAATAAATGCTTTTCAGAGGGCCTGGCATGCTGATAAGTGTACTTTTCCATTCAGTGAGGAAGGCAATGATAAACCACCTCACTCCTCGATTTACTTAGTAAAACCTCTAGAGGTTTAAACCAACCTCTTGGCTGATGACCTAAACAACAACAACCCAATGGTAGTCAGCAATTACTAATTTCAATAAACTAAATATACAGCCAAGAAAGATTCTGCAGACTTAAGAACATTATTTAATCCCTTTTGTGTGTAGGGTACATTGCAATTTGTTCAATTCAGAACAATGAGCAACCTATGACCCAATGAGATGAGGATGATATGTATAACGTGTAAATGAGGTGTACTCTTAAACAGACCCTGGCCAACCATTCCTGAGAGAGTAAGGTTAATTGAATCCCAACTATCAAAGCACACATAACTAAATTAAGAACATATAACTTTGTTCATACTATGATATACATTCTCACAAAATAATTTATTTCTTACAGTCTCTAAGAATACAGAATGATACAAAAATCTACAGCTGATTCTACTTTGGGAGCCGATTTTACAGCTAAAATTTAAAATGTTCATAATAAATATAAGTCCGAAAATGCTTTGTTAGCGAGTTACGGCTAACGAAAGAATTTGCCTGGAATTCAGTTATTCTGGTAAAACGACGCACTACTGTAGTATTTAAGGCATTAATTTAGAGGTAAACTTGATGGAATCTTATGGCTGTAAACCTTAAAACATTTTAAATAAATCATAAGAGCTCTATGTCCTATAGTTTTAAAGATATCTGACGTAAATTACAGGTTGAAAATAACACTTTTTTATGTTTAACGTAAAATTACTTTCTTAGAATGCTTAATCAAGTCATAACCCAATTTTATTAATTCAAAACTTAGAAAATTACATAACTAAAAAATATAAACTAGGTATTGATGCTCGACTCGTATAGGAACACCAAATAAAATTATTACAAAAATATTACTGATTTTTAACAAGATGGAATATTTTTTTATAGTTTGGAAAAGCAACTTATCAACTACTTATTGTCATTCTGAAAACAACGAAAAATGAAATTAAAAGAGCAAAAATGTTGTTTATCATCTACTGCTAGGCACTTGCACTTGCTGCTAAAATTTGCCTAAAACGTGCCGAAATCTTTCGCTAGCCGTAATTCGCTAACAAAGTGTTTTTGAACCTATCTTTATATGAATTGATTTTACCTTGTAGCTGTACCATCATCTACCTAGTGATTTCTGTTAAATTTGGAATCTCTGTTATATATTTTTTGTAGCTGATTTGAAGTCCTATCACCTGCTTTGATTATTAGCGACAACTATGGGTTAAGACACGGAATCAGTTGATTTTAACGTGAAACGTTTACCATAATCTAGCCAGGAATCGAATCCAGAAACTTCCACTTTAGAACGTGCAGTGCAGTGTAACGCTTAGACCATTAGATCACGCAGGTGGCCTCAAAAATATTTCGTTCTTAAGTTTTAAAATTTAGCTGTTCTAAAATAAGATGCCGATTAAAGCATTTTAAATATTCACGCAATTGTTTAACAAAATTAACTGTAAAGATTTTCAAACGTAGACCTATCTGAGAATTAAAACTTAATGAACCCGTGTCTTCAAGTCTATAATTTACATAATGCTAACAACGTATTTTTCAAAGTTCTTTTTTTAACACCCCTTATCACATTTTTTATGGTCAATAAAATTAAATTCACCCAGTATAGATAATTTTTGTTAATTTATACGGCCTGCTATATCGTCAATTGATTTTGGGAGTTTGGGTAATTTAAAAATAATATTGTGAAAGTGAAAGGAGGGAACAACTGTCGATTTTTCGGAGGAAGGGGGTAATAGAAGGAAGAAAAACCACAAGGACGGCTGAATACTATACATGTGCACAGGGTGTCGAAAAAGTATACAGAAAGCCTCCATAATATTTTGAGAAAAAATGAAGTCTCAAGATAAACTTTTGACAATAACAATAACTTTAATTTTAAAGTATTAATTTAAATTTTTAGTCTTTAAACATAGTTATTTAACTTTTTCAAAAAAATTACTCTTTAACTCGAATTATTCTTTAGCTGAAAACTGTAGAACTCACAATGAGCTCACCTGATCTTGAAATTGAAAATCATTGCCACGTGCACTGCTAGCTGCCATCTTTAAACATCTTACCCCTTAATATTTATCGGGTAATTTCAATGAAATTTGTTTCATATATAGGCCTACGTAAAATCAAAGATTTCTGGAAACTATTCTTACAAGTCCTTTGTTTTTTTTTGTAAAAAAATGGAGCTGTAAAATTTGATTCAATTTTTTGGTCTGGCCTGGGATAACTCGGCAAGTAGGTAAGCGATTCAAATTAGGTGAGTTTAATTTTATTTAGTGTAAATTTTTTTAAATGGCACAGTTAAATCAGTTGCCCAAAATCTCGGGTTCGAATATGTCACCTCATTTTATAAGAATATTTCTTTTATTGTTTCAATTTTGGGTATGGTGCCTACATAACCATTGGCTTGACTGGGAATCGAATCCAGGACCGCTGGCATGGAATCCAGTTGCACTAACCACTACACCAACGGGCCGGTCGGTTTTAAAATAGTAGGATGAACAAACAATTTTTATATAATTTAAAATATATTTTAGATTAAAATAAACAAATTGTGACGATTTCGAGGAGGAGAGTGGTGCAAGAAATTTCTAGTAATTCATAGAATGTTAAATAGTAAATAATAGAGTGACAAAGTAACAATAGGGTTAGTTATAAAAGGATATTTAAAAAGGGCCGTGTATAATAAGGTAGGGTCTTTTGTTGTACAACTATTTGTGAAAGAGTCGGTTGGTTACCTGTAACACCATTTATTCTATTGTGACTTGTTTATATTAGTTATGATTTTTCGAGAACAAATAAAAAGTATTTTGATTATTGATCGAATCTCTGTGTCTTTCTAGAAAACCCTTTGATCTACCTATATAAATAGAGCCCCAAGTGCGGTCAGGAAGTTAGTATTCGTTTGATCTTTGAAGAGTGTTGATTGAGTGTGCTATCGGTGCGTAGAACAGGTCAACGTAACCGGGCATTGTAGTGATCAACTATTGTTATACTATCTTATTGTGTAAGTGCATTATATTCAGTTTTTGTGTATATGCATTGTGTATAATTGTTTGTAAGTAGTACTAAGTAAATTATTAAGTTATTTATTGTAATACTCTATTATAATTAGTTGATTATTTATTTTGTAAATCTTTTAGTTGTAATATATACTTGTAATTTTAAACTTTAGTGTATTAATTATTTAATTACGTAGATCCCGAAATGGACCTTAGTGATAAGTGTCACATTTTAAATATTTAAAGGTTTTATCTTGAATAGTTAAAAAAAATTGTAGTTTGGTAATAATTTTTGAACATCCTGTAGTGAAGAAGCAGCAGCAGTAGGTTGTAAAGGATTACAGCCTGAGGTGAAATTAGATGAAGGCGTATCAGTATTAGAAACAATTCTAATGATTAGTCTTTACAGTTTATTTGTTTGTATCGGACAAATAAAACCTGTGTTTATTTTATCAATTCCAAGCACTAGCACTCTATAAGAGGAGAACAATCGACCGGCAACATAAGCTATAATAAGAGGTAGAGGAGGTAAATTCGGGTTTATAATAACCACGCTAATCCCAAATGATTACGGGTTCATGTCTAAAGAAGTAGCTGCTGGCCTCCTCCACTGGACCACTTCGAGACGGAGATGAATATTAATAACGTCGTTGAAAGGATCGGCTTCTGGTTGCTTCTAATTCTCTAATTGCGTCCATCAATCCAAGTAATTGGATTACGCAACATTTTAATATACTATCTTACGTCTTAAGCCTCATGCCTCATAATATCAGCACTAATAACAATGATTCACTCACTTTAATCCTGAAGTACAAGGTTTTAACTTATAAAAACGCCTTGGTTATTACAAAAAAAGTTAATTGACCGTCTCTACGCTTTACTCATTTTCAAATACCCATAATAAAACAAGAAAAGAATATTATAGATAAATTTTTAAAAAACTCAATTTTTTTACGTTCTTAGAAATTTATCTATAATGCACAGAAATTCTATACCAAGGTTTTTTTTGGTCTTTAATTTTTATTACGGTACTGTACATTCAGCTGCACAATTTCCGTTTATGATTATGCGGAATTTCGCTTTAAGGAGAAGAGATACCCAGTGCTACATACTCCATTGAAAACTGCTGGTATTGTCCGTTATTCAGACCAAGAGGTCTCTACTCCATCTCCACTTTAGACGTCACACAGTTGGGAAGTTCCTTGTAGCTAGATCACGGGCTAGTTGATTTGGATGGTCATCTAGTGAAAATTACTATACAAGGACGTGGTTAGCACCTTCACCGTCGGAATTTTGAAATCATCGTGGAGGGTTTTATTGCTTACACAAAAAAGAAACGCCAGAAGCAAATCTTGAGAATTTTGATTGAAAGGCCTGGATCGACTATGTCAAGGTTTTAATTTTATTAATTAATTTTTGCTAGAGTCCGGAAATTTTCACAACTTAAAATCCATTGTGGTCGCTTATAACCAAACTTTTGATATGACTTTAAATAAACTAAATAAAAAAAATGTACTTACTTTCGCAAAAGTTTTTTTACCTGCTGTCAACAAAAATTTTAAAAATCAAATTTTCTCACAAATTTTCAATAACATCTATGGGAAAATTCTTAAGAAATCTGCTTTCTTTCAATAAAATATTTTTAAAATTTCACTTGAATCTTTACGGTAGAACATGCATACAATAGAAATACATTTTAATTAATCAGGCTGCACTTTTTTATTTACTACTGATAATTTTTGTCTAATGTGCTGTTTAAAGATTATTTGCGATTTTCTGAAAAAAAAATTCCGTTTTAAAATCTGCACATTCATTTTAGTCATATCTGCACTGGTGACACTATGAATCATCTATTAGAATCAAATTCACAGGCTATAATTATAATACTAGTTGATATAGAAAGATTTTAAATCACACTCAAACCATCTCGTACAAAACATAAATAGTGCTGCACTAGGGTAATAACGGGAGGTAAAAGGGAATCTTTATGGAGAGGCCAATTAGGACTGTATGATGACAACAAGCTCTAACAAGTAAATCAAGGTCTGGAAGTATGTCATAATTTAGTATTTATTGTTAAAAATATATTAACATATTATAAATAATAAAATGTAAAAAAACACCTACATTCAAGTTACCAGTAGCAATTTAACAAACCCTACTTTTTTGGCTTTAAATTCATTTTTATTTACAACTGTACATTTTTTAAATGTTTCTTCCCAACAATTAACGAAATAGAATCTTCACGTGTTATTTTTGCATTTAATAAAGACACTTGTAATTAGGTAATTAGGTACCTATTCACTTAGACAGACGACTTACATGGAAAAACATATCTGGACGAAACTTGAACAGTTAGGCATTAAATACATCCGCTGTATTAGTTGCTAGACAGAAAGTAGCATCTTTCACTAATAAATTACTTATTTATACAATAATAATACCAGTATGGACGTATGAAATTGAACTGTGGGGATCAGCAAGCTCATCTAACATTGCCATCTTGCGGCGTCTACAATCCAAAGATCCTTAAAAATATTACTGACTCCCCTTGTTTCATAACCAATAACGTAATTCACCATGACTTTTATATGCCTAAACACTGTTCTAGACGAAATATGTCAACGAAACAAAAAATTCCAAGACAGACGTGAACATCATCAAAATCCTTTGGCAATTAAACTTTTATATAATAGTGACCATATCACAGACCGAAACGATTCAAAAAAAAAAAAAAAATTTACAGCGATAACTATTGCCGATAAAATTTTATTTATTTTAATTTTTTAATTAGCTGGCTAATTTATAATAAACACATTGAAATTAATCTAACCAACAATTATGGTTGGTTTTTAATTGTAGTTACGCTAGAGGGCGTAATCTCCAAAAAATAGTTCTGTTTCTTATCACATGGTCAGCCAATTATATGACTGAACTATAATTCTTAAGAACAGAACAGGTAGAGGTGTAAAAGGCACTAATCAGAGTTATCTCCTTTGAGAGTAATGAATTTCACTATACAGCCAGACCCTGTAGTTTTTTTTTTTTTGATTTAACGTCCAACTGTTTTGCAAATTGCTGCTAATGCAGACGGTGAAGGATGAAATGAATTTTTTGTAACGTATGAAAAAATGCCATGCCCGAGTGGGATTCGAACCCAAGACCGCGTGATGAGAGGCGAGCACGTTACCAACATCGCCAACGCGGCCCTGTAGTGAATGAAGTGAAGGTGTCATTGGCAGGGTGGAAAGTAGGTACTGTTCGGAGGGCCTGGCATGCTGATAAGTATACTCTTTTTACTCAGTGAGGAAGGCAACTGTAAACCATCTCACTCCTCGTGTGTACTTAGTAAAACCTCTAGAGGTTCAAACCAGCCTTTCGGTTGTTGACCTAAACACATCACACAGTTAAAAAATCCCTTTCGTGAGACGACACGTCTCATGGCTGCTGCGAATTTTAAAAAAGTATGGCAAAAACCATTAGTGATTTCTGTATCTATTCTTTAAGAGGAATTGAATGCCACTATTTTTGTTTCTAATTCCGACTTTGATTTATTGACTTCCGGTTTTAGCCCACTTCCAGTCAAAACCGAAACTTCAAATCCAATCCAGGCCCACTAACTTTTCGTGGTGTAGATTTCGAGTCCGAAAAGTTTTTGTTACTAACTCTTGTAGTTTCTGACTGTAATTTTTTGACTTCCGGTTTTGAGCCACGTTCGGTTAAAACCGGAACTTAAAACCTAATTTAGGCCTACTTACTTTTTGGTATGAATTGCGAATCCGAAAACCGTTTGTTGCTATCTTTTTTATTTTCTTATATCTGGATGTGACGGACGGACAAAACAAAATAATATATGACAATTTTTAAAAATGCCACCAATTAGTTATCTAGCTATAAATAGTTAGAAAATAGTATTCATAGAAGTTAAAAAACACAATAAATGAGATGATAAATGAATGATAACAATGGCATTTATGTGACATGATCATGAATCAGTACGGATATTGTTTCGACATGAAATTGTAAAAGGAATGAAGAGCTAAAAAAATATAATTAAATTAATAATTGGTGAAAAATGATGATAAATTGATATTTTTTTATAGAATTTTAATAATGGTAAGTTAATTCGAATGTGTTTTATGGTGTTCAGTTTTATGGTTACGATGTTTTGGTATGGTCAGTCTTCTGTTAACAGGATAGTTGGTGAATGAGAGCGGACGTTTGAATCAATTGTGTTGTGTTCCAGACATTGTGAACACAACATAAATTAAAAACTTAAATAATGATAAAAATAATACAAGAGTGTACATGTATCGTTGTTCAATAACTTTTCACTTGCTTTTAATATAGTTAATTTTACAACTTTATAAGATACATAAAATTTTGTGTTTATTACATAGAAAAATTCAATATTGATTTAGAAACTTTCTTTTTGCAAAACCAACCATAAACAATTTTCCGGACAATAATTTTTCTTATCTGTAGTACAAATGAAAATATCTGTTTAGTATCGTGCTACGATAATATAAATGTTTCGACACACAAAGACACACACACACACAAAGAAGTTTGATTAGAGTAGAAGTATGAGAGTATCATGCTCCTGAAATTCTTATCCACCATCTTCCTTAAAAATCATCTCCTTTTTGTCCTAACTTTTATTTCCTTCTTCTTCAACTCATTCTCTTTTCATCTTTCTTTCCTTCTTTCTTATCGAACCAACTCAAAAGTTAGGCAAAGGGATGTAGGAAAGGGAGTATGGGCTGAGGGTTGACTATTAGCTGCTATCTGGTTGATTATTTCTTCTCCGATGCACGCTCCTCTTTTTTCCTCTTTCTTCAAAAATTCTCTTTCTCTCTCATTCTTCTATAAGAATAGAAAAAGAAAAAATAAGAGGAAATAAGTACGCAGTTCTAAAATTACTTTCAGATTTTATCTTTCCTCTATTTAAATGCCGTGTCGGTCGGATGAATTAGCATTGAACGTGAAATTGATCAAATTTAATATTACTTAAATTAAATTGAACAAAATAGAATAAGAGGCCCAAGCGCCATTCGTTATAAATTATAAATAAGACCTACTTTAATCCCACATTATACATTTAAATGTATTTCCCAATGTAACAGCCCTTCATATGCATTGATGTAATCATTCAAGAATCTACTTAACTCCCACTTCTAAATTTATCTAATACTACATCCAAAAGCAACCGACTACACTATACGACATTATTACATTGAACACCTATTATAATAAACACATTTTTAAATAATTTTATAATAACAGGTGTTTTATTAAGGACGCAAACCTGATTATAATGAGATAGAAGTAATGCATCGGTAAATTTTTGTCCCCTAATCGGTATGTTGGCAACAGTGTACTCTAACAGCTGTCACCACACTAATGCTTGACTGGAACATTTTGACTGTCTTACGTAGTTGGCCTTGAGTACACTGTTGCTAACATACCGATTAGGAGACAGAAAATTTACCTATGTATTACTTCTATCTTCTTATAATCAGGGTTGCATCCTTAATAAAACACCCGTTATTTGAAATAGTTTTATTACTACATTTTCACCAAATATCTAACTTTATTTTCCTGTGGTAAAAAATCATCAACAAAAAATAAAATCTACCATTAACATTTAACATGTTAACTTATAAAGTTTATATATTGATGACAGATCTGGAATTACAGTATAGAAATTTTTGGTATCGTAAAGAAAAATCACATTTCGATAATTCAGGGCCATCAGTCAAAAATATTTTGCATGATAACGAACGCCCCACATTATGTAATAAATTTCATATCGCATTCCGACCTGAAATCCCTTTTGTAATAGAAGCTGATAAAATCAAATCTTTAAATTTGTACAGAAAATTTACAAACTGAATCGATCCCCTAAACCAGAAAATGTCAAGACGAAATTTCACACACCACCACCTACGAAGAGTATGAAGTAGAAATCTACTGATCTAATTGGAAAAGTAAAAATTTTGTACATAGTAATTTCCTTTTTTAAAATATGAGTAATTGTGAGACCTTAACTTGTCATTTGTTAATTCATAGATTTGTTTATAGTTTATTTTTAAAACTTATTGCAAATAAAGTTATTAGAAAAGAAATCCTAGTAAAGGTAGTTTTTATAAAGTAAAGTAAGGTAGTCAACTTTTATAAGGATTCGAATACTAGGATAGTGGTTACCGGTGTATTTTAATGATTGGAGTTCAATTGACCATAACCTCTCAACAATGGCCGCCCCGAGTCAGTACAAGACTACACCTCATTTACACGTCATACATATCATCTTCATCTCATGAGGTGCATAGGATTGCTAATTGTTCTTAAATTGAACAGATTCAAACGTACACACATTAGGGATAATTTTTTTTTAATTTCTGGAAGATAAACAAGTACCTTAGATTTCATTCAAACTTAAAAACGTGAGTTATCTGATCCCAAATCGTGTGTTACACATTTTATCTAAAACAAAGAGAAAGAGATATTGTTCAAGGACAACCGTCTAATTTTTTAGTAAAGGAATAAATATATATACATATTTTTTTTATTAAATCCCATCAACAGCTTGTAGCGATTACGGTCGGTTAAGGAACTGGAACAGTGGGTTTTCGCACGTAATAATTTCCAGACCCTTGCCGGGAATCGAACCCGGAACTTACGCTTAGAAGGAACGAGCTAACCACTACACCATAGATGCCGCCACTACAGGGGCCATAACAATAATATAAAAATTTTTTTCGTAATTATTGCTCCGTAAATTTCAGTTAACATTTTAAGCGGAGCAGCAGATGATAAAGTGTTGGCGAACCTGTGTTTGTGTATGCATTTATTTTCTGTATTTTCACCCGTAGAACATAAAATACTAAAAGTTTCTCGTTTCTCGTGGAACATTTCGTACAATGAATGAATTGTTCAATTATTTAAAAGCATCTTGCATTAATTAACTTTAAGTAGCTATAAAATTAAGCAACTTTTCTTACATAAAGGAGTTTCATAAATAATTAATATTTGTTTAATAGTATAAGCAATAAAAGGAACATTAAATTTAATAACAAATTAATTATGTTGTTTTCGCGTATATTTCTTCAGAATAGTGTAACTTCATTGCTTCCTCAACATTAAGTTTTAATTATATAATAACTTCTTACTTTTAAATTTTAAGTTATACTGTTAACAGTTCTAGCCAAGATTTTCCCATAGTATCCCTTGATATTGCCAAGTAAATGAGAGAACAATTATTTTAATTCGGTTATTTTGCCCTTAAAATATGTATAACTAAAGGCTACAATTTTGGAGCAAAAAAACGTTCTATTCGAAGAAGAAAAGTGCCCAACAAATCTTTTCATGAATTTCGGCACACTTAAAACAGTACTCTTTTTAATAACTGATGTATGTAGTCTGCAATGCAATCTGTTCAATTTAAGAACAGTAAGCAACCCCATGATCCAATGAGATTTGGGTGATGTTTATGACATATGTCGAACATTCCTGAGAAAGTATGTTCAATTAAACCCCTACCATCAAAGTACACCGATAACCACAGTCTAGTACTCAAATCCGTATAAAAGTAGTACATTTTAGAACCACTGAACCTACGTTTCCGAAAATCAGCAGTTAAACAGTTAACTCGAGGAGATAACTTTACCACTAGACCAACCCGGTAAAATAAAAAAACTTCACTTTTTCTGCTATTTAAGAAACATAAATTATAATTCCACGAGTTTCTCCATTACCACATCTGACAACCTATCGCCTCCTGTCTTCTCAGGCAACCTCCTGAGACTCCTTTCCAATGTAACGTCTTAGATGTTCCCGTTTTGATTCTTAATTTCGAGAGTGTAACATAAAATTATTCTACTCCTCTTTTCTGAACGCTATGCGAAGGCACACAGAGGCCATCTATTTATAATAAACGTCTATTATAATATTTATTTATAATCTATAATATAATTTAATACTATTATAATATCTATCTATTTATAATATAAACTTTACGTATAAGCACTCGATCCAGGGCTAAAAAAATAATTATATTTCTGCTTCTGATGCTATTAAGAGTTATCTTCTTTGAGAGTAATGAATAAAAATTAATTATACAGCCAGACTCTGTGGTGAATAAAGTGAAGTTGTCATTTGCAGGGTGGAAAGTAGATACTTTTCAGAGGGCCTGGAATGCTGATAAGTAGACTTTTTCAATCAGTGAGGAAGGCATAGAAAACCACCTCACACCTCGTTTTACTTAGTAAAACTTCTAGAGGTTCAAACAGCCTTTCGGATGATGAACTAAACAATAATATAGAAATAGATGTCACGTAGAATAATATAAGTTTACTATAAAAATTTATAAAAAGTTATTGTCTAGCATTTGAATCCAGATAATATCAAAAAATAGTTCTTACTAAGTCAATACTACGTATATTAATCAAAGTCGCCATATTTATCAATGAAAAACTTGAATCTTTTGAAATATATTTTTGTATTGAAGTGAAATAGCTACTCTTAATTGTACAGTTATATTGGGTATTCCAAAACACTTCCTAAGGTTAGTTATAAAAAGACACTTAAGAGGTAACCAGTACAGAAACGCTTGTTAAAATGAAACATACCTATTACCCGGAAGGTGCACTTTGAAACTTTTTAATACCTACCAATACAAATATATTGATAAGTAAGGTAAAAAAATTACTCATTTTTGTTATATTTATAATGGTGAAATGTAAAAAAATTGAAAAATTATGAAGCAAATATGTCTCAAATTTATCAATAGGCCTATGTTTAAAAAACAAGTAAATTTATAACATTCTTTAATACAGCAATTTAGAATGGGAATAAAATTATTAGGCCTATGCTTCCGAGAATTTACCTTGATATCTTCAATGGTTTAGAGTTAATGAATCATTTACATCGAAGAAAATTAACTTACGAGAATCTTGCGTAAAAGATTAAAATTTTAACAAAAATAATTTCAAAACTTTTAGGTAACCACAATTGCTGGTTAAAAAATAAAACACAGTTAAAAACGTCATAAGAACGAATTGTCCCTTTCTAAGATAAAAATTTCCTACAAAGTAGCATAAATTTATAATAAAATATATATATATTTTTTTTCTCTTTAATTCTTTATTTACAACTGTAAAATGTTACAACAAGCAAATGTGATGATTATGACAATAGTGTAAATGACATGATAGGCATGAGAGGGGTAGGGCCCCCATTGGTGCCTCCCCAAGAATGAAATTTGTATATCAAATTAGCATGTCTCTACTCCAGCGTCTTTTAAGGCGTCTAGGGGGATTATCAGGTAAATGGACGGAGGAAAGTGAACGCACCAGGGGGTTCTCGTGTTCGTGTGACTTGTCGTTAAAGCGTTTGTATAGGTATTCAATGTATAAATTTTTGTACTTGTTTTTTTTTTCATATAACTTTTAATGCATAATCTGTTGTATAACAATAAATGCAACTTATCAATTAGAATTAAAACATGAACAAATTACAACCCACTGGTGTAATTAAAAAATTATAACATAAAACATATTATTATTTACAATCTAAATTAGATAAATAAAAATCAAAAAAATAATAACCAAAACCTCCTTTTAAAGGAGGTTTGTACTTGTGAGACATTACTTTTTAAACAAGATTAACTTTAAAAATTTACTTAAAAATGGTTAACAATCGTACAATAATTCTTTTCAATAAGTTGCAAAGCAAGAAATTGATTTTTTCAAATTTCTGGTCCTTTTGAGGGCCTTGTATCCGAAGATTGTAGCAGAATGACGTAGGACGAGATATTTATCTCCGGCAGTGATTCTCCATCTACTTCAACCGTGTGAACACGAGTACTGTCCATTAATGAAGAGAATAAACTGCAATGGATAGCGCCATCCAGGGTGAAATGTTGAAAATATAATTAAAATGAACAACAAAGATGTAAAATATAGCCTATTGCAGTAAGTAAGTACAGTCGAATGAACGCACATAATGATTCATATACAGTATTGGATTACGCGTGGTACGTGGTACGTGAAGATGCAGGATTGTAAGCGGTCAAAAGGTTAAATTTTACTAGACTGACATCCAGACACACAGACAAACGAACAGGGGCCGGCGTGACCAGATTTATGACAGCGAACCTTATCGTCTTACTCCGGCTACTGTGTGGTAGTCGTAGACTGTTATTAAACGGTCGTTTCTTTGGACCACACATAAAGAACTGGAATGACTTACGCCTCCTCTACCTCAGCGAGTCATAACAAAAACAAATGGGACCAATGACAAACAGCACTTATATCACATTGTACAATGTTTTATTATGACGTTAAATAATGTACTAGGGGTCTCCGCCCCCTTATAGCTTCGCAAGCCATCCTACAATTGAATCAATTTATAGATAATCAAGCTTGACTACTCCAAGTGTATGTCTGTACAATCCATTTTTCATTCTATCCAGCAGCAAAAACTTTCAAATGTCTATCCCAGAATTTGATATATTACCGAACAGAACGAAGTATTTAATAACCAGCATCACTATTTTGTTTTGATGCTAATGATAAAAAGAGATAGTAATACACCAGCAGTTCCCACTCGATATTTATTAAAATGCTCCAGGTGTATTTACACTTAAGTTATGTTGTTGTTTAAGTCAACAGCCAAAAAGCTGGTTTGAACCTCTAGAGGTTTTACTAATTAAAAACGAGGAGTAAGGTGATTTACAATTGCCTTCCTCAATGAGTGAAAAAGAATGCTTATCAGCAATCCGAACTCTCTGAAAAGCATCTACTTTCAACCCTGCCAATGACACCTTCACTTTATTCAGCACAGCGTCTGGCTGTAGCTTATAGTGAAATTTATTACTCTCACAGAATATAAATCTAACTAGTGTCTTTTACACCTTTACCTCTTCTGTTCTTAAATGCTTCAGTTAATATAATTGACCGACAATGAAACAGAAAAAGAAGTATTTTTGTAGCCCTGGAACTAGCAGATCAAGTGCAAATAATTTAATTCCTAAATACCTAAAACTGCCTGTTATGGCCAGGTTTTACATAGTTGTACATAATTTTTCATAGTTTTACCGTTATTTTTGGTGATCTTGCTGGAAATTCCCGGATCAGAAGTTATTGTTATAATTTTTAAAATTTTTTAAATATTTAAAAAATTTGTCTAGTTGAAATTATTTAACTTAGCTAGAGTTAATTATTTAAGTCAAAATCTGTATCATCATTTTCGGATTGACTCTTTAATGTTGTTTATAGCTTTCTGTTTCATTTCTTATTTAATTTCTTTATTACGAATGTCAATTTCCTTCCTATTAATTTGTGTAAATCTCAAAATGGATTTCAGAACCGATAAGACAAACCCACATACGCGTACATATTGAGTGATTTAAAGTAGGCTACTCGGGTGCTATTTTCAACCAAAGTGAAAAAATCATAAGTAGCATCTTTCATTTCGTATCTGAGATATTGTTAATAAACTGAATTTTAGGAAATGTTCTTTACCGAATTCGCTTAAAATAAAGTTCTAATTTCATCTGAGATATTAAACAAATACATATTTTTCGAACATACATTAGTTTCACCTAAATTGTTGTTGTTTAGGTCAACAGCCGAAATGCTGGTTTGAACCTCTAGAGGTTTTACTAAGTAAAACGAGGAGTGAGGTGGTTTACCATTGCCTTCCTCACTGAGTGGAAAAGTACGCTTATCAGCATGCCGGGCCCTCTGAAAAGCACATATTTTCCACTCTGTAAATGACAACTTCACTTCATTCACCACAGGGTCTGGTTGTATAGTGAAATTCATTACTTTCAGAGAAGATAACTCTAGTGTCTTTTACACCTCTACCTCTTCTGTTCTTAAACGAATCAGTCATTTAATTTGCTGACCATGTGATAAGAAACAGAACTATTTATTTTAGCCCTGCAACGAACAGATTGAGTGTAAATAATTTGACACTCCACCTGTCTGTTATGGGCAGACCTAAATTATTAAACTTAAAAGAACTATTAAAAATTTTTTGGAAGAAATTAAAACATTAGAACATTTTTTGTCATGAGAATCAAAACAAGACGAATGTTTGGGTAGAATAGACAGCTGTCTAGTGAAAATATTTTTAAGTAAAAACGTTATAAATTTATTTGATTGTAGGCTATAAATGTATTTATTTATTAATTTATAGATTGGTCAGTAAGTGCAAACAGTATAATAGTTGCGATTGCTACCGGGGGCTCGCATAAATTCAAGCAGAGGTAAGATTGCCGTTTAATTGGAGAGCAAAGGGTCAGTGACCTGTGCCATGAGTGCCATGAAGCAGGAGGAAGGCGCCCCCGCGCAGAGACAACCCGTAGGTAACCAGTGCCAGCGACTATTAAAAGAAGAGCAGAGGTGAGGCCCCACGCTCACAAACCATACCCTACCACATTAAATGCCAACGCCTTCATTTAAATACAGTATCCATCGGTTCTCCGAATATTTCGGGACTAAGTACCGTTCTTACAATCCACATTTTGCATAATGGAATACTGAATAATTATTTCATTTACCAATAAAGTTTCTCATTTCAAAATAATTTACGATAGCCTATAATTACCGCAAATTATGACTGGCTTATTGATGTAATAGTCAGTGCAACTGTTTATATACCAGAGGTTCCGTGTTCGATTCTTTGGTCAAGTCTCCATCTTTCCGATTACTGAGATAGCTGAAATAAATTTGGCAAATTTTCTCCTTAGGGGTTGAACAGAAAAATTAAAATTTTTACCACTAACTTTTTAGTGTAAAACAGTAAAGTTTCTAGAAGTAGCACTAGATGGGTCTTTGTTTCCAAATCTTATTCTAATCAATTTATTCTGTAGGCCAAATTTCAAACGGGCTATTTCCATTAAACCAAACTTCCAGATTAAGTAATCAAAATCGCTTACTATAGTCTAATTCGGCCGGCCCGTTGGTGTAGTGGACAAAGCAACTGGCTTCATATCAGTAGTCCCAGGTTCATATCGTGGTCATCTCTGGCATTTCCCATTTCCTATTTTCATTCATCACCCTTCACTGTCTGTATTAGACTTAATATGCGTAACAGTCGGACGTAAAATCACCAAAAACCGCAACGTTTAACTTTTAAACAAAATGCATCGTACGCATATGTGCAAACTACAAATATTATAAATAAAATTGTTGGAAGCCGAGTCGTTTATTCTTTTAGCCACATGCATGCCTATATTTTAATATTTAAATACCATAATAAATATTTTTAAAATCTTTTAAATAGCGGTCTCTAAAAGATTCGTTCCATATTGAGCAAAATTCCATACGGCAGTCTTCACAAGTTTAATGACCAATCAAATGTTGTAATGATCAAAATTATCATAAAGCTAAATTTAGATTGATAAATTTATCGAACAAGAATAAATTTATTTCTAAAAATAATATTCCCTCCAAATTTCAGCTTTATAGCTATTGTGCAAGTAGGATAAAATAGCGATGAGTGAGTTAGTTAGTTAGTCAATAAGGAATTTTCCATTTATAATATAACTTACTACCCATAACAGACAGGTGAAGTGTCAAATTATTTACACTCAATCTGTTAGTTGCAGGGCTAAAATAAATAGTTCTGTTTCTTATCACATGGTCAGCCAATTAAATTACTGAATCATTTAATAACAGAAGAGGTAGAGGTGTAAAAAACACTAATCAGAGTTATCTCCTCTGAAAGTAATGAATTTTATTATACAGCCAGACCCTGTGGTGAATGAAGTGAAGGTGTCATTTGCAGAGTGAAAAATATGTGCTTTTCAGAGAGCCCGGCATGCTGATAAGAGTACTTTTCCATTCAGTGAGGAATGAAATGGTAAACCACCTCACTCCTCGTTTTACTTAGTAAAACCTCTAGAGGTTCAAACCAGCCTTTCGGCTGATGACCTAAACAACAACAATATAACTTACACATAATTGTCATATTTTATTTGTCAATTAATAGTTGATATTAATTGAAAAAACATTTTTGTTATTTATAAACTACCAGATCCCGAAAGAACCCAGAATTAACTTTACAATATGATACTGGTAAAATATTCATGAGTATGGTAATTATTCAGTTTGCAGTTTACATGCAATGTATGCATGTTTTTATGTGTGCATGTTTTTATGTTTAGCGGTTGACAAGGTTTCTGTTAAAGACATTTATTTGAAATGTTTAATTTATACTGTTACATTTTATGATTTTTATATTTTTCTAATGAAATGTCACAAAGGAAATGAGACATTACATAAAATTTAATACACTAGTTCTTTACTGTTTTACCAAAGTTAATTTGTTATCCTCGAGTTAAAACAGTACGTTACATGTTTTTCCGTAAGCAAGGATTTATGAATTGTTTTTTTTATAAAAAGTTTAATACATTATTTTTCTAGTTTTGTTAAAACATTCTTATTACAATGATTTCAATTTTAAATTTCATACAACTCATTCGATTTACTTTTGTTGCAGAATCACATTTCTCGTCTTTTGTTTGTTTTTTTCTTTCATGAACGTCTAAGTTTGTGATTTTGATTTTTATAATAAAAAACAGTAGTAAATATTCTAAAAGATTTCCTCAATAAAAACTTTTATTGGTCCTAAATATCTGTGATGTTGATCTTCCTTCAGTTACATTTTCCTCAATTTTATCTTGATATTGCATTTATCTCTGTGGTTTTATATTCAAGACGTATATAGAACATTACTAGTTGATCACGTCAACTTATTACATTTTCACGTTTATTTCAAAAAATTCCTATGAGAAATCTTTTAATATCTTACACTAGCGATCGACATTTACTTTATTATATTGAACTATGTTGGAGAATATTTTCCAGGGATGGAAAACGAAATTACCAAAAATATTTTTGAACCAATATTTCTGAAAATTTTTAGATCAACAAATGCGTCAAAATCTACAGCCTGATTTCGAAGGTGTTTTAAAATTACATTATATGACGAAAATCTGCAGATTTCATCAAATCAAACAAAGCATCAGAACATAAATGTAAGAGTTCAGAGATCTCTCTATGTAAGTTTTAGTTAGACTACAATACAACTACTGAAATAAATAAATAAAAACAATTTATGAGTTATAAATTTAATAAACTTTTCCATTGCTTCACTTTATTATATCAGTAGATCTATATATATATATATATATATATATATATATATATATATATATATAAAATTCGATGTATGTGTGTGTGTACGTATGTGTGTGTATGTTCCCATTACCTCCTAAAATTACTGAACCAATTTTCATATAGTTTTTTTATGTTGTAACTATGATGCCGGTGCAGGTTTAAGGCTATTGAAACCCTAAAAAATTACCCCTAAAGGGTTGAAAATAATGTTTATGTCCTACATTAAGGCTTTTATGAGGTTAGATTATCTACTGCTTTTAAACCAGCTGATGTGATTCAAATAAAGATTTGTCATAAAAAATAAAGTAATATGATTTAGCAAATAGCGATGTTGTGCTAAGGATCAGCTGGTGACAGCATCACATGATAATTTTATTGTATTTTATTATGTAGATACGATTTTGTATTGTTGAGTATTTTATAAAAGTAAAGTTCCGTGTTTCTTTAATTTGTTTTAAATTTTTTTTTTAATTGGTGAGTGATCAATTGCTTTGATATTTTATTTTGACTTTTATTTTATTCAACAAAGATTTAAGTTTTTGGTTTTGACAATTATTTTCATGGATTTTTTTTTTGTTCTATGTTTTCTTTCCATTTTCAATAATGCCATAAAAAAACAACACTAGGAAGAAAATCTTCAAAAGCAAAAAAATTTCAAAACGCAAGAACTACATTATTTTTAAAAAAGTGATAACACCATTTTTCGCGTGCAAAAAGCCACGACGGGGCGTGCTAGTATACTCTAAAATTCAAAGTGCAGGAGAGTCTTTCCAACAATGTACTCTACAAAATTCTGTTTTTAACATAACACAAAATTCGAAAACGGTTTTTTTCAAGAACGGCGAAACGATTTTAATAAAAATATCCGCATTATTAAATATTTTTATTGGGTAATGATGCCTACATAAGCGTTGGCTTGTGATATGATTGTGATAATGATATGAGTTAATTAATATACAGATGAGAAAATGCCAGACCTGAACAAGAATCGAGCCCGTCACCCATATAATAACCAGTTGCGCTGACCACTACACCAACGGGCCAGCCTATTTTGCCCTTAGTTTGTGGGTTGTTCTGCAGGGATAAGAAGACTAGCGTGAAGGCAGTGCGCGATTACAGCAGTAGAAACCGCGGAGTGTTCCAAATGGTGGTGACTACCGTATCTCTTCGTTTTCTCTCACGGAATCATGGAAGTGGCTCTATCGCCGTAGAGGAGCCTTAACACAGATATGGTCCCATTGCACTCACCTTTATATCAAGCAGAGAGCAAGTGTTAAAAAAACCAGAGAAAACTGTTCTCTTG
The DNA here is from genome assembly GCA_035578175.1 of Catonia carolina. NCBI lineage: Eukaryota > Metazoa > Arthropoda > Insecta > Hemiptera > Achilidae > Catonia > Catonia carolina. The sequence goes on from JAQMRL010000001.1 coordinate 296,180,615, forward strand.
ATCGTTGTCTTTGTTTATTAATGTTTCACTTTTCTTATTAGGAAGCGTTGCATTTTCTCCAGCGTGATTTTACTGTCCAACGCCCTATATAACGGTGCAATATGAGGTATTATGGTGACAGTATGTACAATTTTGTGGCGGAAACAACATGCATCGTGCACTGGTGGAAATAAGATGAGTTTAGTGTCATCTATACTAATATTATGAAGAAGAAACGTCTGTTTGTTTGTTTGTATGAGGTAATCTCAGAAACTACTAAACTGATTTTTAAAAATCTTTCATTGTTGCATAGCTTAGAGCTTCCTGATTAATTTAGGCTATTTTGCAACTTTAAGTAACTTTAATTAAGTGAGTTAAGCGACTTAAACTGTGACGATGTCGCATATTTTAGTTTATCGGGTGCATAGCACTTTTATTTTTTCTAAGTCCTCTGGATGGTGTATTTTTTGGAAGCACGATTCAACTTTTATATTTCATAGAAAAACGTGAAGAATAACATTCGATTCCAAAAACATTAAAAATTTGAAAATATTCAAAATTTTTATTTGTGTTCTGTATTTCATATATTTGTTTCCATTTGACACGTAGCGAATGAGTCATATATTTCCAATTATTCTGCGTACCGCACCCACGTATTAATGTCTCATATCTCAGCCATATATCAACTGTCTCTTTCTTTTCCATCGGTATTCTTCTATGCATTCTATTCAATTCTGTTAAATCGCAGGGACAAACATTTAAAACGATGGGCATCGATTTGAGACAAGAGTGCTTCCTTTACTCATGGACGACTATATGTTGGACTTTCTAGAGCTGGAAGTGCAGAAAAACAATTTATTTTGCTGCCACAGTGCAAAAAAAACCACAAATATTGTATATAGAGTGGTTTTTAAATAATTTAATGAGGCCTACATTAGCTGCTGTGAAGCGAAGCGAGCGGGGGTTGCTAGTCTCTTACAAAAATTTTAAAAAACATTTGTAATTTTCCGAAAATTATTTTTTCTGTGTTGAACGTAAGGAATTAAAATGTAAACTACGTGTAATGTAACATCTACTTGAAAGAAATTACACAGTCACAGCAATTTCCTTGTAAAGTGACTGTACACAAGGCTATTACGTCAACTGGTTGAGTAAACACTCGATGTGGTCGAATAATAGTGGGTTGTGGTTATCTGTTTGTATTCGCTTCAACAACTTACCATACAGTATGCAACTTACAAGTTCTCTGCAACTGATTATAACTGCAACTTTTCTTTCTTTTTCTTTTCTCTTCTTCATATTGTTTGTTTCTAACGTGCCCTCCAGCTTTCTGAAACTTTCTCTAATGGATTTTAAAAAACAACCACCGCACTCTATCTAGATACAGATGAGTTTTCTGTAATCTTGATTTTGTTTTTTTTATGAATTTTCTTTCATACAGATCAATATTTTTTACATATTTCTTTTGTATCGTTTAAGACTATTATTGACCGCATCAAAAAAACCTTTACACATTTCTTTAAGTAAAATTTCCAATTATTCGTACAATTCAGACTTTTCTTGTTTCTTTCATTCATTCATTCATTCACAACTCTTCTTGTCTTTGATTTTGCAATATCTATACTTTTTTGATCCAATTTCCTTATTTATATTTGGTTTTCTTATTTTATTTCGACCTTCTAAAGGCCCTTGCCGTTTTTTTTAAAACTGTTAATCAGGTTTATTGTATAAAGCCTTAAAAATACATTTTGCAATTCTAGGGGGTGCCCTGCTATTCTTAAATAAACAAAATCTATTTTATTTATAAAATCCATCCTTACGGTATATTTTAGAGCAAAAACTTTTCTACAGAAACAAATAACTAAAATTAAAAGTGCTAAATAAATCTTTTGCATTTAACTTTATTTTATCAAATACTTAATTTAGTTTCATTTTATGAACATAAATAAGGTTGGACAATGGAACTCTGTAATATTGAAATAAATTAATTTGTAAGAAACGCGTTGTCGTAAACATAAACTATAATAGATTTAGCTTCCTGTACTGTTCCAATTTAAAAATTAGTAATCTACCAAAGAAGTTTGGGATTTGAAAGTCCTCCCAATACCACGGTATCCAGTTAGCTTGTAAATAAACATTTATTTTAGTATTCGATATTCTGGTATCCGCAACAAATGACCATACAATTCTTGTTTGTAATACCAGTAGCCTACTTCGTAATACCTTCTTCATCTTCTTCTTCTTTTTCTTAAGGTCCCTATCCTTTCCGGATATTGGCCACCATATTAACAATCTGAACTTTACCCACTTCTGATCGAAATAGTTGTATTGTCGTTTTCGAGTACCACATTCTGAGATATTTTAACCAGAAAATATGTCTTATCCCCACGCTACATTTTTCCAGCTATTCTTCCTTGTAATATAGATTGGAGCAATCCATATCTTTTTTCGTTGCGCATTATTTTATGTTCTAAATACTCGAGCTTCCGAATCTTTATCGTGTTCATGACTTCTCGTGATTTCTGCAAGCGTCTCAGTACCTCCTCATTAAGGACATGATCCACCAAGGAGACTTTCCACATCCTTCTGTATAACTACATCTCAAACGCTTCAAGTCTATTACTCATAAAATCATTAAGCTGCCAAGACTCCGCGTCATAAAACAGAACCGAGAAAACAAAGCACCGCAATAATCGCATTTTTGTATTAATACTTCCTGTAATACCAATCTGGTCTAATGGACCAGACTATGTTTTATAATCTATAGAGATAGTTCTGTTTTGCCAGACATCGTCTTATTAAAGAAAATTGCGTATTAAATTGGTGTAATATTTTTGTATTCAGTGCACTCCTACGTTCAGTCGTCTGTCGAAATGTAAGACTTCGTATCATATGTCATTGCTGTGAGGAATCTATAATGCTTTTCACGGTTGATGAGCTCTGCTGTTCTACGCATTTAGACCAATCAGAACGTTTTCCAGCGTTGTCAGGTTGTACGAATGTTTCATCTTGACAAACATTACGCTTGCATGCGTATAAAAGCCGCAGTAGTTCACTCGTGTCTTGCATCTCGTACTGAACACATCGATTATAGAGCGCGTTAACATGCAATACTTTATAATATAATCAGCTGATTGTACGTTTATCTATATAAATCTTAATCTATATAAATAAAATTGTGATTTTGTCCGTACAGTTTTTCAAAATGCCCCAAATTTCGTTTCTACGCCATATGTACAACGTAAACACTGAAAACAAGTTCAGCTGAATTTTTGTATGTTTATCTGTTTGTTTGTCTGTTTATCTGTTAGTATGTTACGGCATCACGTAAGAACCCCTGAACCAAATTCAATGAATTTCGGTATCTAGGTTCTAGACATAATCGAAATGAAAATAGGCTATAAGTTTTTTCAATATCACAAAGGGATGGGGAAGTTCAGAGAGAGGGGTAAATAAAAAACTACGAATATCTCCGTTAAAAATCAATGTATCAAAATATGTTATATAATTGAAATCACGAAACGTTTTAAGACAAATATTTTTGATTATATAAAGTTTTTCATTTTTATGCATAATAACAGAGATATTACCAATTTAAAAAAAAATAAACCAATATTTTTAGAATCTATTAACATACAATAAACAGAACAATAAACATAGGTCTACGCGTCGATAAAACCCGTATTCATTCAGTCAATTACCTACTACCCATTCCAAGTACCTATCCTATACACCTTTTCTCAGTCACATTGTCAAAAATGAATCAGTCGTCTTAATAGCGGTCACTATCGTGATGTTCCTATTGTCATTTACCTTTCATTTATTATTAAAATAATAAAGCGCTTCATATCTAATTTAAAAACACCATGGTCTCGCTTTTATTTTACGTTCAACTATTTTTTTTTCCATAAATAATAATGCTGATGTTGAAAGGAGGTAGATAATAAGGAATGAATAAAGAATATCAGACGTGACAGGGATCGAACTCGGTACCCCAACCGACCGTTCACGGCACCAAGGAAACCGTTCAAAGAACGGGTACTTTAACTAGTAGGTTATATTGTTATTGAAATATCAACGAAATGGCTGATAAAATATATAAGAGAGCTACGAGAGCAAGTATTGGGAACGTTGCTGACAAGTCATTGGCTAGCTTTGAAGTGTGGTAGGGGGCAATGCGTACACTCAGAGCTCATCATCCCTGAAAAATAGTATAAAAGTTATTTGTTACGACAGGTAGACAATCGTTTCGTTTAAGCATAAAGGTTATTGTAAAGATTTTAAAGCTAAAACGTTAAAATGGTCTTCTCCCGCACTCTACTGTCCTGTGTTTCCTTACAAAATATATAAGCCTTTGAAACTCTTTCAATTTAATTCCTACATCTTGGAAGTTACAGTTGTTTTTAAAAGTGCAACGTTTAAATTTAATTTGCAATATATTAATGGGTGAAGATTAAAAATCTATTAAACTGTAAGTAAAATGTAGTTGTATAAGTGGTAAATTTATTAAAAATTTAGTTAGTTTTACCTTACCAAACATTACACAACGTGTATAAGTACACTTCAACTAGATAGAGTTATGTACTGCGGTACTTTTACAAATATTACTGTACATAACAGTTTGTTACATGAGTATAAAACATAGTATGTTAATATTTATGTTAATGTTATGGAAGCATGGAATGCAATCAGCATAATGTAATGTCCCTTTAAATAAAATAAAAATACCTTGCGGTTAATAATTGCAATGAATTGCTGTCGGCCTGATCTAACGTTAAATGAATAGTGTTGCATTATGGCATACCCATAATGCAATACCACCATATGACATACTGCTGGTACGCATGCACTTTCCATACATGCTGGATATTTATCTACACACATCTTTAATACCATTTACCTAACAGTACATCTATTTATCTATACATTAGCAATGCTTGTCTCAGAGGGATGCATTAAATAAACTAGTTTATTGTTTTTCCCGGTTCTACTTAATACTTTACTTTTTATTGGTATTACTTTAAGAAAAATAATGCCGGTTTTCAAAATTATTACAACATTAATAATAATTATTTATTTCCTTCAATTATTTATAAATCAGTTACAAAAAATTACCTACGAGCAATTTACTGGCCAATTTTACTAGTATTCGTGGCCTAGCTACTTTAAAAATACATATAATTTTAATTACTATACATAATTAACAAAAAGAGAAAATTGACTATAATAGCATAAAATAAATTTAAGATATATGCAATTTTAAATACGATTATAACTACTGTACATAAATAACAGAAATAATTTTGCCATAATTATATCTTTAGTTCAGTTCACATTGTCGTTTCGATTAAGTCGAGCTCTCCGCAGCGTCTGACTACATTAATAATCGTATTTTCCACTTATATAGAAGTACAAACAAAGAGATGCCATATATATATATAATTAAACATAAAAACAAATAACATGGTAATTAAAAGCAAAAATATATGAATAAAGTAGAGCCTAGTATGATATACACAAACATACATGTATAAATTTACATACATTAAGGAAAGTACAGAAATTATTTATTTATTGTTACTTTATAGTTAATCACATCTATAGTTATCTATCACATCTACGAGGTGTGGCTATTAAATAACGAGACTTACGTTGTACAAAATTTTATTTTAATTTTATACATAATCACTTATTGTCACCTTCAATATACACTCCTTCTCTATCCCTACAACAACGCTCCATGCGAATTTTCCTTTGTTGGAAACAGTGCTGGAAGTCATCTTCTATCAGCTCCTTCAGAACATGTGCCGATTTCTCTTTTACAGCTTCCACAGATTCAAATCTTGTCCCTTTTAATGCAGAGTTTACCTTAGCACAGGCTTAGAACAGGCAGAAGATAATAACATGTGATGAAACGTGATTTTTTACTTATGATCCGGAAGATATCCCTGAGCTTTGATTGATATCCATGAGATTGTGTACCTTCACTGGGTTCCTGAAGGTCAAACAATTAATCAATATTACTACCTTGAGGTACTTTCTGAACTACGTCAAAGAGTAAGGAAAAAACGCCCCGAAATGTGGAAGGACAAATCATGGGTTCTCCACCAAGACAATGCGCCAGCTCATTCCGCGTTATCTATCAAGAGGTTCCTAGCCAAGTACAGCATCTCAGTGTTAGAACATCCACCTTATTCACCAGATCTTGCACCATGTGACTTTTACCTGTTCCCTAAAGTGGAATCTTCATTAAAAGGGACAAGATTTGAGTCTGTGGAAGCTGTAAAAGAGAAAGCGGCACGTGTCCTGAAGGAGCTGACAGAAGATGACTTCCAGCACTGTTTCCAACAATGGATAATTCGCATGGAGCGTTGTAGGGATAGAGAAGGAGTGTATATTGAAGGTGACTGTAAGTGATTATGTATAAAATTAAAATAAAATTTTGTACAACGTCAGTCTCGTTATTTAATAGCCACATCTCTTATAGTTAGTTAGTAGTTTATAGTTAGTTACATCTTTGGAACGTTTCAATTTCAAAGTAATATTATATAGTATTTTAAAGGCATATTTTTATTCAGAGGAAAATGCTGGTCGTAAAGTCAGACCGTTTTAAAGTTTATCACATTTTGATTGTCCCGGATTAATCTGTAGTTCAGTGGGTTGAGTCATGACTACTCATTGAATGTCGGGAGCAAAGCTCCTGACATGAGATTAACTACTTAGATATGACTTGTAGCAGTGAATCAATTTACTTTAATCCGATATTAACGTGGAAAAATAATATAGGTAATGGCTAAAAAGGAAAGTGGCCAGTCAGTTTCAAGATAGTAGTTAGAGATTTGGTGTTAGAGCAAGTGTCTACGTACAGTTATTTGGGTTGCACCCATACCTATAAAAAATAAATGACATCAGTGTGAAGATAAACACATTTGAAGTAATATGTGAAACTAATACGGCACTTTTGTTGAACGGTAGTGAAAGATAAGTTCTAAGGAAATCTGAGGGTAGGAAGTTGGAAACAGCTGAGAAGCGTGTTTTTGAGATCGGTGAGAGGAGCAGCACTTAGAGATCGCATCAAGAGTGAGTCAATCCGGCATGATTTTGGTAGAACGGAAACTGTGAGGCAGAAATTGAACGATATAGGTAGAAGTAGTTCCAACTTGTAAGTCGCATGTCACAGGATCGATATCCGCTACTGGGCTTAAGATACTGCCCACAAGGAGTACGATCAAATTGGGTAGACCACAAAAAAAGATGGGTAGGAGCTGGAACAGGCAATGCGCCTAATCTATAAAGGAGGAAGAAAAATATGAGCAATTAGTGCAAACCTCGAATATACCTTAATCTAAAACAAAAGGTTAGAAAGGAGTGAAAGGAGTAAAAGGCGTAAAAATGTTAAAGACACTAGTTAGAGTTATCTCCTCTGAGAGTAATGAATTTTACTATACAGCCAGACCCTGTGGTGAACGAAGTGAAGGTGTAATTTGCAGGGTGGAAATTAGATGCTTTCCGGAGAGCTTGGCATGCTGATAAGCGTACTCTTTCAACTCAGTGAGGAAGGCAATAGTAAACAACCTCACGCCTCATTTTTACTTAGTAAAACCTTTAGATGTTCAAATCAGCCTTTCAGCTTTTGACCTAAACACAATTTTTTAATAAATAATTATTATAAATTTAAGATTATAGGCCTACTTTGTTCTGAAGTGGTTGAATCATCTTGTTACTTTTACTAATAATATTCCACAGTTGGATGCCAAACATCCAACAGGTTTCAACAAACTTTTGTATAATAATAATAATGTATTTTGTATTACACAAAGTTATTATTTCTCATTTAAATTTCATACTATCTCAATGAATTTTATAATTTTCAACAATAGGTGTAAACAATCTTAATGTTTATCAAATGTAAGTTATTATAAAAAGTTTTTTTTAACATTATACGCATAAATATTTAGGAACAAGAACCAAAGATAATACTGTGCTTTAGTATTGTGTAAAATTCTCATTTTTCTATATAAAGGATATTTGAACAAAGAGTAGGCGTATTTGAGATGGTTTCGCTTTTGTTTTTATTGTGAAACATTGTTCAGTTATTTCAGGAAGGAATTTCATTTAAAAGGAAACTCAAATATACGGACACATGGTGGGGTAAATGGGGATAGTGTGACATGGGAGAAGATAAAGTGACAAGAAGAGCAGAGGCCTAATATACGCAATACACACATACGTACACTCGTATATACTGAACTACAAAGTACGGTATGGTGGTACGGAGAGTGTAAAACTGAAGTGGACCGGTGCTCAGCTGTGGCTCTCAGTGCCTCCTCTATCTCTTCTCTGCCTCAGCCTCTCTGTCCAGTTGACCTTACACATTAGCATGTGTTGCCTGTAATAGCGAGTGCATGCCAAACTGCAAACTCGCATTACATTTTGTTAAAACTTGAACAAGACAAATTGGCATCGATCCATTTGTACATACAGTTCGAAATAAAAAAGTACATAATGATACTTAACTGTTTTATTAACATTTGAACCGAATACATTTCCTTAAGATTCCTGTAGAAACATACAGAGAATCATCCTTGAACACACTCCAGGAGTCATCATCATTATCATCTGTCAATGATTATACTCAATGGCCTGTTCCGGCATCCATCACTTATTAGGTCTTCCCAAGCCTCGCTTCCCTCTAGGTTTATATGTCCATGCTCGTAGAGAAAGTCGTGTGCTAACATGTGAAGTAAACGGTCCGACCAGTTTCTCTTATACATTCTTAACGTTTCTCACAGTGACTGAACAGTTAACTCGGCGCGAATAGCTTGATTACGTACAATATCTAACCGGGAACAACCTTAAACTCCCCGCAAAAATCTCATTTCAGTAGCCTGGATCCGAGATTCATTCCTTTGTAATGACACCCGTGTTTCACTCCCGTGTTTTATGAGTGGTACATCTATTGCTCCATAAAATTTCATTTCGGTGTCCTGTCTCGTTTTCTTTCCTATTGTCCTGAGACTAGAACCGCGTACGGCGCTGAATTTTGCCACTTTCTCACTCACGTCATCATCTTTGTCATAGGAAATCCTGCATCCCAAATATTTGAAATCTCGTACTTGTTGTATAGTTCGGTTGCCAAGAATTATTTTCGAGCAAATCCTCCATCTTCTTTTGAATGCTATGATCTTTGATTTTTGCGCCGATATTCTCATGCCAAACTCTGCGATAATGTTATGCAACTTATAAATGACATGTTGGAGCCTGTCTTCACACTCCAGAAGTCTCATGCAAAATTGAGTGTTTGTGGCCGCTACTTCCGGTTGTTGAATGACGCGTGGAGTAAAGTCGTGTGATGCAAAAACAGAAGATGAATCCACATAAGATGGTACTACTTTTAAGAACTTAAATTATAAGCCGCAACCTCTGTTCACTACACTTAATTGTAAAGTGTTAAATACTAAACAGGTATAACAGTATAGGCCTAATAACATTAATATTAATGTTAACAATAATCATAAATATATTTAAATGCACACATACACGGGCTTCCGACTTGGTCTTGGACCTACCACTTAACAGATGCTCTTCGCTATCGGTCATGCACCAAGACTACGCTATTCTAACTTAAACAGTTGGGTCCAGTTTTAGCTCAGTAAAGGGTCTACGCATCTCGTACTGGAAAGAATAAATCGAGTTAAAGGTGTCGCGGATCTGTAAACCACATTATCCTCATCTTACTAAACGAAATTCTTCAGTTTCGTTTGGAGTAAATAATTAAATAACGCTGTGTTGGTTCTATTATCTATTATTAAGTGCTACATTTGTTATGTTGTTACAGTTTTAAGTGTACGATATGTATATTATGTATTTTTATTCTTCTTCTCCTTCTCCCTCTCCCACTCTCTCACTCCCACTTCCTCTTCCTGTACATCACTATCTCCTTCTCTTTCTACATCTTTGATTGTATATACGTTTGTTGGGAAATGCATATTATTAAGGCTGCGATATTTATCTTAAAAAGCAATGTCTACTAAGAGAACACAACTCTAAGAATTTCAGCAGACATGCTGAAAATAAATAAATGTAGACAACAAAATTAATCACGCCGGCCGCATTGGCTTAGTTGGTAACGTGCTCGCCCCTCATCATGCGGTTCGAATCCCACTCCGGCACGGCATATTTTCATACGTTACAAAAAATAATTTCATCCTACATTGCATAAAGTTCCACCCCAACGTCGTCGCTAATGACCGTTGCAGTTGATGTGACGTTAAATATAAAAAAAAATCACGCTCGTATAAAAAAGTAAGCAATTATGTCATATTAGTTCTATTAAGCTATGATTACAGACTCGTTGTTATTTCTGTTTATCATTCTACAAAATTGTTCAATAATATTATTTTGCGTATGCTCATGCTTTTGGTACATTGCTCAGTTTTTGTATCAGTTCTCTTTTTTCTTTTTAACTGGTATTTAGCATTTCAATGTTACGACCTCTTTCACAGTTTGTATCGTTTATTAGTGGAAGTTATACTTGTAATGAATTGTTTACGTTTCGTTTAATTGTGCTGTAATAGTCTTGTGTTTCTTTTTGTTGTTGATTTTAAAATGTCGAAAATTGGCGGTATAAAGTAATCAAACTTTACACTCAAACCAGTGAAATTGTTGCTAATGTTGTCAAATTCGTGACAGAGAAAGGAATAAACGGTGAATTTTTTAGTCAATAAAAGAAGTTATCGAATGCAGTAACTGTAGTATCAAAAGGTTTATCGCATGTGCAAAAAGATGGAAAATCTGTAGCATAAGGTGCCTCAATATCTTTTTCGACTTCGAAGAAAAATTGCAGAAGGCTGAAATCTGTTACAGACTGGACAATTTTGATCTAGATGCACAGTAAACAGTTTTTGTTTAACTGGACAACCTTTACCGTCGGTTAATAAACTACTGAAACAATTAAAGAGCAACGTTTTTCAAGGTTTAGACCTATGATTGCCCTGCAACCTTCTCCTTCTCCTCCGTCATCTCTCCCTCACACTCTTCGTCACTGTTTCCTCCTAATTCTCTTTCTACAACTTTAATTATGTATATAGACCTAGTTTTTTTGTAAAATGCATAATTATTAAGGAACAAAATAAACATAAAAAAAATTAAAATAAATTTTTCCATATTAAAAGTCAAAGATCTTAAAAAAACGTTTTTTACCACTAGAGCAATGTCCCCAAATATTTTAAACATAGCGCTTACCCAATCTTGTAGACCATAAAAGATGTAGTAAATTAGGGTATTCTTAAAAATATCGTAAAAGCCGGTTTTCATTAAATTGCAAAAAAAGTGAAAAACCTCACTAATAAACTACTACTTCCGGTTGACCGATTTTGATTAAAATGTTCGTTTCGAATCCCCTTATGATACCAAACTTAAGTTCTAAGTTTCAACTTCGTACGATGTTCCGTATGAGAGATACTTTGATCACGCGCGTGCGCGCACACACACACACACACACACACAGAGGCTAATCACTAAAGAGATGTTTTTTGTTTTGTTTTTTTTATTCAGGGGACCTGAAAATGTATTTTCGGTAAAAAAAATTACTTTCCTTCCCTATACAGTACCTACCCTAGTTATATAGGGTAAGAGAAAGTAAAAACTATAGAATTTTCAATTGTCTTTAATTTTTTTCTGCACTTTTGATCTAAATACACTGCAAGGAGAAAAAATACCCCCTCTAACGAATTTTTCAAGAAGTATCCTACCACTTATACTTTCGTACTAATTCGAACAATTTACGCGAATGAGAAAAATTGATTAAAATTGTTAAAACTGTGTTAGGGAACATTTTTATTATATTTTCGTACCAGCGGCGTAAAGTACTCTAAATTTGGAAGCTACATAAAGAAACACGGTTCATGAATTCGTACTCTTCTTCTTTGATCGGTTTTTATGATAGGTTTTTGAGCCAAAGAATTTTTCGGCATTAGGAATCATGAAACGTGGATATTATATCATTTAATATACACAGGTATCAGAAATTTGCTCTATTGCAAGACTTTTTCTCTCCATACTAACGAGATAGAGTGCAGAGACTCACAGCAAGTTGCATAACATAAAAAATGTGAGTAAAGGTATGCCATGCACATTTCACAAGCTCAGCCATTGTGTGTTTGTGAATGTATTCTGCAAAGTGAGCGGAAAGGAACGAATAAATGAATAGTATTTCTCTCAGTGCCAGTGTAACTTATACAAGTTTTATTCTACAATGTGAAAAAGGTTTGCAAGGTTATGTTTAATCTTAAAAGAATGCTAGGGTCCATTCCATACACGAATTCAATAAATTACATAAATATTTAGTTACAGTTATATTTACTGGAGCGAGTGTAGTGAACTCCCTTACTTTTAAACAATAATATATAAATAGTATTTATTTCCTCCATTGTTTTCCAACCGATCTACATGGCTTCTCTACAAATTATTATATCGTATCAAGAACATTTTTTAAAAGTAAAACGCTAGAACGCATCAAACTTTTTGATACCCGTATTTCAATTTATCATACGTCGTGATCCCTTGAAGTCAGAGAAGTAACTTTTAAAAGGAGTTTCGTCTATGTCCGCGTGCTCACCCATGTGTTTCACCTGAAGTTCGAAAACAGAAAGCAAAAACATTCCGATGAGCTAAGAGAGATAAATTCTTGGATTAAATCCGAGGCACTAAGTCAGACTTAAGAAAAAAACAGTATGAACTTCTACAGACCGTTCAAACAACGATTGTAAGTCTATCTTTAAGGTTATGCTTTCGGAGAGAAAATGGTACACTATCTGTGAACAATAAAAAAATTTAAGATCTTAGTTGCATACTTTGAGAAGATGTTGAGTTGTAAAAAACCCGAAGGAAATAGCCAAGAAAATTTTTACGCCCCCTATTATGTAACCAATTAAACGCTACACTCAGATCTAAACGTACCCTACATAAATGACGTTTTCTTTAAACTATATACAAAATTTAGGAAGAAACTCACGAACCACCATAACCCATTGATCTCAAATCTGACTACGCAGATTCTCCAAAACAATCTAATAAGAGGACTAAAAGGTAGATGGAGCGAGATTTTATCAACTTAGTACTATAATTGACTAACCATTACTGTGGTCTAAATGCTGCACTTATCTATTTAAGTCGTAGTTGTCACTGGACTGTGTCTCCACTCACGTTTTTTTATCATGTTATTTTTTCCTATTTTGTATTGTCATATTCACTGACTGTATTTACCAGGTTGGGGATTTTTGAATAAAGGTTAAAAAATTACTGCAGAAATGTTGATAAAATGGTGGAGAAATAACCATTCTAGCACTTAGAAAACAACTGGAAAAGATTTGGCAAAAAGAGAAAATTCCCTGTGGATGGAAAACGACACTGATACATCCGCTACATATAAAAGGAGGTAGAACGTATATAATCAATTATCGAGGAATTTCTATTTTACCAGTGACATACAAAATACTCTCCAAAGCGCTTTTGACAATACTAGAAAAACAAATAGAAATATCCGAAAATGGGTGAATATTAAACCGGGTTTAGGAAAGACAGATGCTGCGCGGAACAGTTATGAAAACTAAAACGAGTTCGGGAAAGTTAAATTTAAAGAGATCTAGTGTTAGTGTTTGTTGTTTTTAAGAACGCTTATGATTCAATACGATAATAATAAAGTATTGTAGCGTATTAACGATAAATAGTTCTGTTTCTTATCACATGGTCAGCCAATTAAATGACTGAATCATTTAATAACAGAAGAGGTAGAGGTGCAAAAGACACTAATCAGAGTTGTCTCCTCTGAAAGTAATGAATTTCATTATACAGCCAGACCTTGGGGTGAATGAAGTGAAAGTGTCATTTGCAGAGCGGAAAATATTTGCTTTTCAGAGGGCCCGGCATGCTGATAAGCGTACTTTTCCACTCAGTGAGGAAGGCAATTGTAAACTATAACACTCCTCATTGTACTTAGTAAAACCTCTACAGGTTCAAACCAGCCTTTTGGCAGATTTTCTAAACAACAACAACAACGATAATAACGAGTGAAAATTTTATTTAAAATCTGTAGTACCCTATAAACAGCAAAACTAGACCAAATTACATTAGAAATCAAATTGAAAGTCAATATAACATTTATAAACATTTTAGAAGGTTTGTAGTAGGACACAGCTTGTAGAATAAAATATCTTATGTAATGTATTTAACTAACCATACAAATATAAGCACCTGCAGGACATAAATAATTAAATAAAATGTAAATGAAATCTTATGAAAGAGATTTTTGCCAATACTAATTGTTTATTAACAATTAAAAAGAAATCTGCATTTAAGCGTTCTACCAACATTAATGTTAAGTATTACGAACTGGTACAGGGTATAACATAAATCTTATTACGAGAAAATGTTTCAAAAGAGTTTAGTATTGTCACATAAAACGGCTATTTCTAACCAAATGGTAACACAAACCGCAAAATTTTTTCACTAATCTTCAAGTAGTACCTTAACTCCTATTTTAATGCTTCCCTTACAACGAGTTAGTAAAACTTATTATTTCAAACACAATTTTTGCTAACTATCTCTAAACCTCTCGTCACCTAAAGCCTACGTTTGAGAACTAATTATACAGGTGATCCAAACCCAGAAACCTTCTAAAAACGAATCTACAAATACAGTGCAAGAAATAATAATTTAATTCCTTTACACAGTACTTACAACAAAAATGCTATTCCGAAAGCAATTCTGTTTACAAAATTTATCCTTAAAATTGTAAAAATGTATGAAAATCATAAAGTTTAAAGAGCCTTAAAATTGCAATTCTTTAAATTACAGAGACGACTCTTCAGCATCATTAGCTCTTAATTTATTCTTCTTCTTGATGTGCCTATCCATTACGAATGTTGGCGATCATCATGCCAATCTTCATCTTGTCTGCAGCAACTCGGAAAAGCCGTACCGAAGTTGTATTGTACCAGACTCTGAGGTTCTTCAACCAGGATGTTCTTCTTCTACCTGGTCCCCGCTTTCCAAAAATTTTCCCTTGTAGAATGGCTTGCAGGAGGGCATATCTGGTTGCATTTCTCATAATGTGCCCGAAGTACTGTAGCTTTCGAGACTTGATAGTGGTCAGTACCTCCCGGTTCTTCCCCATTCTTCTGAGTAATTTCTGATTAATTTATTGGTTTAGACCAAAATTATCCTATTGAAAACGTGTGGCAATTTCAATATATTAGAAAACTGATTTATGACAAAAACAGCTGTCAGCAGGAAATTAAGGCTCGTGTTGAAAGAGCGTGAAGAGTTTTCATAAATATAAAAAATCCACCTCACATTCCAATACAACACATATTAAATTTTAATTTAGGTTATTACCGTGCTACATATCGTGCTCTCGATTGTATTTCATGGAATTCAGACGTAGAGATTTTGATTAAGAAAGCAGTAAACCGGATTGAAGCTTCTGGAATGTGAACGTATCGCATGTGAATGTAGCGTAGATCTTCATAGGGTTGGATCAATTAATTTATGCGTAAGGGAAAGTGGAAGGGCGTTGTCCAACTGGCCGAAGACGTATTTCTTGGTTTAAGAATATAAAATAAATACATTTATTTCTCATTTAACAGTTATATAAACAACAAAATAAAAGAAACATATAAAATAAATTACTGTTATTATTAATGCTATTACTATTGATAATTTACGGGGTGGGTTAACCTACTCAAATATGGCACAGCTATGTCCTAGGGTAGACTTGATGAATGCTTCCCGATAGGGCAGAATTCTGTTTTTATAGCTCCAAAGTAAAGTAAGTGAACCAGTTAAGGATTGGAAGGAGTCAACAATCGGTGGATCTCGTATCTACCTTGTCTAAGAAACCGTAGACAGACTTTTTAAGCTTTACGATGTTCCGCAAATTTCTGATATTAGTAGGTCTAAGATTTAAAAGTTTAGGAGCTAAATAATTCGATTGCCTTTGGTATAATTCGGTTGAATCTGTGAGGAGTGGAACCAAGTTCCTGTTTCTGGTATTGTAACGATGAGTTTTTGAGAGAGTTGTTGATTTTTTTTAAATGTCTGAACAAGCATTTCTATTTCATAAAGCTGTCGTATATTCAGTACTTGAAAATCCTTTAAAAGCTCATCAGACGGAAAGCGTTGGTGGTTTTTTAGTTATTACTTTCAATATTATTTTCTGTACTCTTAAAAGCGGCATTATGTGAGCGTCATAAGATATTCCCAAAGTAACAATACTGAAGGAAAACACTGATAAGCTGAATCTGAGAGACTAGTTTTATTTGTCGTTTGTTTGGTAAGTCTAAAGTGCGGCATCCCGGCTTATGGTCACAACCAACCTTCCGATGAGTTTGCACTTAAAAAGAAGAAGCAACTAAAAGAAAATTGAAAGAAAATATTTAATATACTACCTTTAAATTTGTGAGCTCATAAATTTATATTTTAGTCCTGATTCCTCATATTTGGGCAATAAGGTTATGGATACGTCAATTTGAGACGTCGTAATATTACATGAGTTTAGAAAATAATATTGATAATTACAAGTAAATTTTCATGTATATATGTTTATAAAATTAATGAAATAAATATATTATTATTATTATTATTATTATTATTATTATTATTATTATTATTATGAATAGCAAAAGGAAAAATAAGTAAGTTTTTCGAAGGATTTTAATTAAAATGAAAGGTAATTAAATGGTAAACCACTCTACTCAAAGAAACCGTTAAAGTTCAAACTTGCGCTATTGCTGATGATCTAAACAAACGCCACTACCATTTACGCTCGTCTTAATGTCTACCCAAAATGCAAAAGCTCTGACTGTACTGACTGACCCTCTAATCTCTAGTTCTCTAACTTCTCCATTACCTAGATAGCTAAAATTTGTTAGATTTGCTCCTTTAAGAGATTGAATAGTTAAACCACTTCTTAGCAATTGAATTTTGACCTTTTGCTTTTAAGCGTAAAATTGCGAAGTTTCTAGAATTCACTGAAGACACTGTGGCACTGAATAGGTATATTTTGTCTTCGAACATCTGTATTTATCAAATATGTAGTAAATTTCATTTGCGGTACTTAAGTTAAAACAAATTGCCCGAAGTGATAAGGAGTTAACAATTCCTTCTCATTTTCTGATTCGATCGGCTCGATGGTGTCGTGGTTAATACAACTGGCTGTTATACCAGCGGTCACGGTTTACACTTTACCATTGCATTAACTTAACGTGGATAACAGTCCGAGGTAAAACTAAAAAAAAATCCCAATGATTTATCTGTCTCAATGTATCCCGGTATGCTATTTAATTGAGGGATAATTTTAGTCTTTAGGTAATACGGAAAAAAATTCTTAAAATTCAGAAGGAAAATATTGTATGTATAGTAGAAGCAAAACCAGCTTACCTCATGCAGACTACTATTTAAAGAGCATAACTTACTTCAATTCCCTCATTCTATCGTTTGAAATGTTAATAATTGTTAAGTAAAATACTTTATGTAGAAAGTAAATGTCCACAATAACAACACGACAAGTACAAATTATTACTTTGTTCCTAACCACATCACTAAATTGTTCGAGTAAAAAAGCTACTTATTCAGTAAATAAAAATAATAATTGTGCTTTATCAACAAACATACAATGAAAATATTTTTAAAAAAAATACAAAACCTTACAAAATAAATTGGCTAACATTGTGTTGTTTGTCAGTATAGAATAATACATCAATATACGAGGTGTGGCTATTAAATAACGAGACTGACGATGTAAAAAATTTAATTTTTATTTTAAACATAATCACTTATTGTCACTTTCAATATACACTCCTTCTCTATACCTACAATGCTCCATGAAAATTTTCCATCGTTGGAAACAGTGCTGGAAGTCATCTTCTGTCAGCTCCTTCAGGACACGTGCCGCTTTCTCTTTTACAGCTTCCACAGACTCAAATCTTGTCCCTTTTAATGCAGATTTCACCTTAGGGTACAGGTAGAATATAAAAACATGTGATGAAACGTTGTTTTTACTTATGATCCGGAAACGAAGCGCCAATTCATGCACTGGAATAACTGAACTTCACCGAGAGCCAAAGAGATCGAATGAGCAAGTCAAAATTTAAAGCAATGATGATTGTTTTTCTTTATATCCATGGGATTGTGTACCTTCACTGGGTTCCTGAAGGTCAAACAATTAATCAATATCACTACCTTGAGGTACTTTCTAACCTACGTCAAAGAGTAAGGGAGAAACGCCCCGAAATGTGAAAGGACAAATCATTGGTTCTCCACCAAGACAATGCGCCAGCTCATTCCATGTTATCTGTCAAGAGGTTCCTAGCCAAGTACAGCATCTCAGTGTTAGATTATCTACCTCATTCACCAGATCTTGCACCATGTCACTTCTACCTGTTCCTTAAGGTGAAATTTCATTAAAAGGGACAAGATTTGAGTCTATGGAAGCTGTAAAAGAGAAAGCGGCACGTGTCCTGTAGGAGCTGACAGAAGATGACTTCCAGCACTGTTTCCAACAATGGAGCATGGAGCGTTGTAGGGATAGAGAAGGAGTGTGTATTGAAGGTGACATTAAGTGATTATGTTTAAAATAAAAATACAATTTTTTACAACGTCAGTCTCTTTATTTTATAGCCACACTTCATATTACTACAATCTTTAAAAAATTGCGTTAAACTGTATTTTTTCTCTAAAAACAAGCTTTTATATTACTTGAATGATGGAAAATTTCATAATCTACAAGAAATCTTTTCTAAACATTTCTTTTAATAAATGAATTTATAAGTAAATCCTGAATAGAATGACGTATTACTGGGTACATATTATAAGATGACCAAGTATTTAATTAAGCAAACATATTTTTTGACCCAATATGATGAGCCATGATGACCCAATATGATGAGGATGATGTATAGTACAACGTGTGCAAGAGCTGTACTCTTCAACAGACTCAGAAAGTAAGGTTGTATTGCACTATTGTATTATGCAGTAAGGTATCAGGTACTCTACAGTACCGCCCTACAATATGATACCATTTCTTATTATATTTTTTTTCAAATTTTTTAAAAATATTTTACGCCACAGATATTCAGAAAATAATGTCACATCTGATTTCTTCATAAAACGTTATGTAAAAATCAAAGGGATCGTAACATTTTTTTATTAATTAGATTTGACCTACTTTTTCTTATAACACACAGTTATCAAGTTGTATTTCTCCCCTTCCATTTGTGATTTATATTGATGTCAAAAAAAATCATGTTTCCCGTACTAATTGCTTAGGTATATTTGAACAGTCGTGATTTCGCTTTAAACATGTCAGCCTGTATGATAAGTTAAATCCTTTAGGGGGAGCACTATACCTCCTATCTAACCAATGTTAAATTAACTGTTTTAGGTATACGTTTCTAAGAAACCGTTACAGTTAAGGCTTTCATTTTTTGTGCTTTTTCTATGAAACCTTTTTAAGCTCTGGTACTAGAATTATTATTATTATTGAGCTAGCGGTACCATTTTGAGAAACTTTTTTTGAAAAATGCAAAAACAATGTAATTTTTTTATAAATTGTTTATTTTATTTGGAACTTAGTAATAAAAGTGCAATGATTCGAGTACCATATGTCACAATTATACTGAGAAACATCCTCAAAAAATATCAACCTTCTAAGTCAAATAGTTTTTGAGAAAATTGTACCTTTATGGAAAAAAGTGAATTTGTGGGAAATGAGCTGTGAAGTTTTATTTACACTAAAATCGGCTTGCACCATAGTATTAGACCATAGTATTAGTATTAGATCTTTACCAGACTGTTCTTTCTCTTCAAATAATTTTCTTTTTTCTAGTCTTGCTTCTTTTGACTCATTTTCCATTGCCTTCTCAGCTTTCTGTATTCTTTGAATATTGCGAATCTTAATTGTTTCCACAGAATAACTCAATTAAAAGAAATTCTGGCAATGACATTACTTAACAAAAATCCGCATAACTTCAGTAAATTTTATCGTACTGTAATAATTTGTATATGTAATCACACAGAAAAAAAATACAAAAGGCAAAAGCGCCAAAATTCAAAAATCGATTTTTTTAATTTTCGATGCATGTACTGCTCCACGTAAATCTAGTTTACTGTAAAGCGCAGGTAGAGGAGGATTTTTAATTTTATATGAACTATTAATAAATCATAAAATTGGTAAAAGAATAAATGAAAACATATGATTATTTTGCATACAAATTTTGGCATACCCTTAAGTCTACCCTTATTGTGCTCCTGTTTCACTTTGTCGGTCAGGTAACCGTAATAAATAAACGTAATACGTACTAGTACATTAATAAACGGCGGCTACTACATGCCAACAACTTCCTTTTAAAAAATATGTGAGAAATATTAACTTTTTAGACACCCGGTATAATTTATAAAGAAGAAAAAATTTAAACGATTACTCACCGCAACTTGAGTGAAAGTCCATTCCGTCTCCATATTCGTTTGAATAACCTCCTCCGGCATCATTCATGAAAATATCGCAACCAATTAACTAAGTTAATACACCTGTTTCTGCAAATGCTACGGCTCCAATCATTACCTTCCGTGCGCGTTATCAAATTTAGCAAAACACTTTCACATAATATCCACATCGTCATAATTATACCTACCTATTATATTTTATTTATTTATTTACTCACTGTACAATTTATTTACATCACTTTATTATAATAAATACAAAAACAAATACACAAACATAAACACTATTAGGTATATATTTTTCGGAATATTAAAATAAAATTTAACGCACACATTAATCCGTACAAACTTATCGTTTTCTTTACTCCGATCGATGAAACCTAAAAGAAAATAAAAATAAATAAAATAAAATATAAAATGTAAATAAACAAAAAATAAAATAAATGAAAAGCAATATTGGGGAAGGTTGCCATCAAAAGACCAGTTCCATGGATGAACACAAAACAGTGGTTTATTCAAGCAGAAGACCAATTGTAATTCGTTGCTTTATTTTTAGTAATTATCTGCAGAAATTTAAATGACCTAAAACGATTTCGTAGTGAGCTATAAATTTAATAAAAAACTTTGCGCAATATTTAATAATCTTTGCCATTTTTTTGCAATCAAAATTTACGGTTTAATTCTACACACAGATAAATCGTACGATATTGTAATTAAAGAGTAGGTTTTACAGATCTAATAAGTTTACGTTATTTTGATAATAGCCGGCTCGCAATGGAATGGCCCGCTTAATTGGCTTCCGGGGGTTGGCTTCAAATTTATTTCACGAGAAGACGTGTCTCATGGCTGGTGGCAATTGTTTAAAAGGCTTATCTCTGACCTATGGCAAATCTGCCCCAAAATGAAATTTTGAAAATATCAATACACTTCAAGGTGAAGAAACAACAAAAGTTGGGAGAAAACAATATCTATAAACTAAAACTCCCCACGAATTTTCCCGGAAATACTAAACAAGATAACTGATAAAAATTTAATCCTAATTCTTAGAGCCGATTTTTAAGATAACTAGATGTTTATATTTTTCCGCAAGAGTAAGATATCTCTAATTTTGGATCTTTTTTGAACTTATTTTCTTTAATTTTGCAACTGTACAAAGCCAACTAGTAAATAAATAATCAGAACGTGTAATTAAATTTTAAAAATGGAATTATGGCTTAGAGGCACCACACAGTGATCCAGAGAATTAAAATTTTCAATTAAATTTTTACTATTATTGTTTTGTTATTCTGTGTATATTCCACCCACGTTTCAGTCGTCCGTGTGCAATTTTTGGTAGATCGGGAGAATTTTTGTTGAATATTAAGATATTGAAATCTGGTTTGAACCTGCGGTGGGATTTTAGAAACGTGTTGTTGACGTAAAGGACGCAAGAATTTACTTTGGAAATGAGATGACTTTGTAGCAAATGCCTTTTCTACACCATAAATGTGACAATCATACATCCAGATCGGTTGGGGCATAGTCTTGTTACAATTGTTGTACTTTTATTATTATTATTATTATTATTATTATTATTATTATACTTTCGTGTTGTAATTTCTTTAATAATTATATAAAATTTCATAATTGTATGATTTTAAAGCCCTATATAGTTTAGTTCAGTGGTCAGCAACTGGCGGACCGTGGTCCGTGTCCGGACTGCTGACTCAATTTTTGAATAATTTTTTTGTATGCAGATCTTATTTTCCCTGTGTAAAGTGAGGTTTTTTACGTTTAGGCTATGTGCACACTGAGAACAACTGGTGATATCAACACGACATATATCCAAGTTTCTCTGAAGAGAGTTGATACTCACTAGACAAGTTTACGGCCGCGATCAGGCTGAAAACAACTAGTGATAGCGCCGCACTACAAAATACACATCACTTTTGTACATGGGCCTACAGTAGTTTGAAACTGTTGTTAAATTTTACTTTTCAAACCTTTCTGAAATCAACAACTGATGTTAAGATTTAGTATGATTGCCATATACAAATTTTTACAGTCAGCCAGATAGACCTAAGTAAAACGTTGGCCGGACAGTGGCAGTCTCATCAAAATTTTAAACAAACCTTGATCAAATTTAGTTGATGACCACTCATTCAGTTAATGAAATTTTATTAATTGTTTCCTTTTTTTATAAGAAAACAAATAAAATATTATTAATAATAATAATAATTTGGAGTTACGCAGTTAATTTTGAACTACCACAATGGGTCCAGGATTTGACATTTTTTGCACAATACAATAGGTAACATTCTTTTTTAGGTCCGATGTTTCTTGCCCATTAATTCAAAGTATGTACTTCAGATTAAAAAATATAGGGTTTCTGTTCGATGTTTCTTGCGTATTACTGGCAATTTTCAAAGTAATGTATTTCAGATTATTTTTAATCTTACTTAATTAATTCAATTCAACCCTATAGAGAAAAATTATATAATTTATGTAAATTTATAATATGTAATATTTATAAAAATTATGGGGTTTTTATGGGTTTTTTAAAAATTATGGAGTCTATTTTATTATTTTATTCATTATTTATTCAATTTTATTATAGGGTTCTCTTTTAAAAATTATGAGGTCAATTTTCAAAGTATTGCACTTCAGATTAAAAAGTATGGAATTTCTGTTCGATGTTTCTTGCGCATCATCGACAATTTTCAAAGTAATATATTTTAGATTAAAAATTACGGGGTTATTAAAAATTGTGGATTCTATTTTATTATTTATTCAATTTTATTATGGGAGTCAATTTTTAAAAATTACGAGGCCAATTTTCAAAGTAATGTATTTCGGATTAAAAATTATGGGGTCTGTACCGCAATTGATTTGAATCAAATCGGAAAATCTTAGCATAAAAGCCGGTGGTTATGTTGAACACCCCATCATCACTCTGGGCGTGATGAACACAGAGTATAACATTGGAGAATACACAGTAGTAATAGCCGTAATGGATTAACTGAGCGCAAGCCCATGTGAGTAGTTTTGCGAGAAGGAAAGCCACATATTGTTGGACTGGTGCTTAATGCTTCATGCTTCATGTTGATAAGGATAGTAACATGCAAAACGACAATTCAAACTATTATTTTGTCAGTCATACGTAAATCCAGAATCCAGATCTACTAAATTTCCTCTTCATCATATTCAATAATATATTGTTCTGATATAATTTAACTTTGTGTATCGTGTACATTAATATTAACAAATCCTAATATCTGATGAATTATCTAAAATAGTGTTTAAATTTCAATGTCAGTTTTATGTTCATAAATAAATTTCTATTGTTACAATATTATGTACGTAGATCCACTTGTTACTTAAACATGAAACATATATAAAACAGTACTTTTATTTACTTAAAGTATTATTGGACATTTGCTCAAAATTATCTTTACGGCATAAAATAAGAATTTTCGAAAAAGTCGTAAGGCTAATCTGGACTTACGGAGTATAATTTATGAACTTCTGCTAAAAGTGGCAATCAAAACGCATTCTAGCAATTTTTTTAATCAGTCTCTGACTGGTTTGATGCATTTCTCCAAGCTGTTCTATTTTGTGAAAGTCGTTTCATACCTACAAACCTGCAACAGCCTACATTTTTTATAATTTTCTTTAAATATTCTAACCTTTGCCTCCCCCTACAATTCATTCCTTCAATATTACTCTCCATTTTTGATGGAGCAATACCTGGATGTCTTAAGATATGCTCCACTAGCCTATCCCTTCTTTTTGTAAGATGCTTCCATATACTTCTTTTTTCATCCACTCATCTAAGAACCTCTAAATTATTTATCTTGTCCACCCACCTAACCTTTAACATTTTCCTATAACACCACATTTCAAAAGCTTCTGTCGTCTTCCTTTCTACAGCCCCTATCACCCCTGTTTCACTCCCGTATAATGCTACTCTCCAAACATAGTGTTTTAAGAAATTTTTCCCAATCTGTAAATCAATGTTTGTAGTCAGTAAGCTGTTTTTCATTTCAAAGTCTTTTTTAGCTTGAGCAATTCTACTTTTGATATCACATGTGATTCTACCATCCTGTGTTATTTTACTCCCTAGATAGCAGAATTCCCTAACTTCCTGTATGTTTTCATTGCCTACTTTTAAATTTTCTATCTCTTCTAAACCACTCTTGCTGCTGCACAACACTTTCATTTTGTTCTTATTAATTTTCACGAATTAATCCTTTCTCATGATCTCATCCATCATTTAAGATATCCTCTAGTTCTTTTTTTGTTTCGACTAATACTACTTTATTATTGACGAATCAACTTAATAAAATTAACTAAATAAAGTAAAAAAGGAACGGGATGCTTACATCCTGAATGGGAAGATTGCAAATTATCGTAATTGATGGAGGGTGCACGTAGAGAGAATGCCTGAGGGAAGGATCCCCCTAAATGTTTTGCCTTGCAGACCGATGGGAAGGAGACGCTGTTGACGCTGTTCTAAGTCGGAACAGGCGGAAGCCAAATTCTTGATTGTGAGAAGAAGAAGAAGAAGAAGAAGAAGAAGAAGAAGAAGAAGAAGAAGAAGAAGAAGGAGAAGAAGAAAGAAGAAGAAGAAAAAGAAGAAGAAGTAAAAAGGGTACAAAACGTTACAATAGGCCTAGTAGTATTTATAAATAAACGCGGAAACCCTCATTGACTGACTCACTCATTCATCAATAATTCTCTAACTGCTCTATAAGGAATATATGACTGAAATTCAGCACATTTTCCTCCTTAGTCGTCGAAAAAAATAGAACCTTACAATATACAATAAAAAACTACATCCGATTTACCGATTTTGATGAAAATGTTCTCATCGGGTCTTCGTGTGGTATCTAACTTATGTTCCAAGTTTCAACTTTGCACGATATTCCGTCCTTGAGATATTTTGTTCACAAACTCATGAACGCACTGACACACACATACAGATGAATCGCTAACAACATTTTTTTTGTTAGGGGGCTTGAAAACGTGAATTTCCGGTGACAACTCGATTTCAAAAACTTGACATGAAAATAATAAATTCCTTCTATGTATATTCATACAAGAGAAAGTGAAAAGGTAAATAAAAGGCCGGTAAATAAATAAAAGGTAAGTGAAAAGGCCGGCCCGTGGTGTAGTGGTCAAAGCAACTGGCTACTATGCCGGGGTCCCGGGTTCGATTCCCGGTCAGATCTGGCATTTTTTTCATCTGTAAATCACCACAAATCACCTACGCACAAGCCCAAGGCTTATGTAGGCATCATCACTCAATAAAAAAAAAAAATAGATAAATGAATCAAACTTAGAGAAATTGAAAATTCTACGACACAACTTTATTATGCTATATGATGTTACATTAACGGATCGGACCTAAACTGCATTATAGATTGTCTGATGTAGTATAATACCGAATAGGTGTTAAATAATAGCATAAGACAAAAGGTATGCATAATGTGACGTAGTTGAGATAAGAGGAAGTATTGAGTGAAAGCAAAGCCAAAGCAGTCCCCAAATTCCCCACAGATGTTTACTTACCAGGCCTATTCTGTAATAACAACAGTATGGCAACCGAAGTTTGCGTTATTTCATTATTCAATCTATCGTACCACCAAAACACTGTCTAACCTTATAACCTCAGATAATTAAAATTATAAACAGATAGCAGGTCACCTTCGAAGGAACCACAATTTAGCTGCAGTAAGCATTACTTTTTCTTAATTTCTTGATAATAATTAAATTTTCAATTTTCTAAATCATTTGCAAAATAAATTTCCCTAAAGACATAATTCGTGTTGGGTAATTTATTTTACAATTATAATCAATTACTCATCAATTAAAATAATTATTATCAAATTCAAACTGTTTAGTCAACCAATAAACAAATAAATAACCCTGAAGCCCTTTAAAGAGTTCAAATTAAATTTCAGTTTTAAATTTAACAGAATAAGTTTTATATTTGACACATGTACCAGGTGACGTGAAGAGAAGATTCAAACGCCAATGATAAAAAGATTCTTTGCAAAAGAACTAATTTGGATGCTGCACCGATGTTAGCATTGACAAAACTACGAGTTAAAGATGTTATTCTTCTTCTCATATATGCTAATTCTTATCGAAAATAACAGATTTTAATTTTAACTTTCTCTTCCTCTATTTGAATATACAGGAAAGGAAAGTATTGTCTTTATATCGTTTTTCGGAATTGAGTTTTCACCGGAAATACTCGTTTTAAGGCCCCCTGAACCCAAAAACCAAGGTTCTAGTGATTAGTATAGACTAAGTGTGTGTGCGAATAAAAAAATTCAAGACATGAATATTGAATGAAGTTAAAAGATAAGTTAGGTAGGCTACTACTGCCAGATTCGACACAAAAATTTTCATAAAAATCGGTCACCTGGAAGTAGTATTTTATTCATGTAATTTTTTTAAATCGCCTCTTTTATTAGATTACAAGACAACATGATTGCCATGTCTGCTGAAATTCTTTACGGGGTCTGTGCTCTCATGGTAATTTTTTTTTAAGATTGCTGCCTTAATATGAATTTTAGGAGAAAAGCGTAAGTGTAATAATTAAAGTTTTGTTAAATTAAAAGACCTACAACTTTTTATCAAACAATTTTTTTCTACAACGCTGAGTCAATTAGTGATTAGTGATTAGTGATTCCATTAGTGATTTTCTGTATTTTGCTCATAAACGTCGATAAAAATGGGTTTTTTATGTTAGCAGCCTTGGTATACATTTAAAGACTTTAAGTGTATATCTTCAAAGTTACAGGAAATAAAAAAATGTACAACTCTTATTTCAAGAAAGTTTTTCTACGGAGCCTAGATTAGCAACAATAATTAGTGATTTTTCAGTTTTTAATTTTCTTCTGAACCTGTGTTTCCAAAAATCAGCTGTTAAACAGCTGACTTGTGGCGACAACCTTTCAGCTAGGCCAACCTGATGATGGGTCAGATTGTACTTTTATTTTTTGATGCCAAATGTATGTACGTTGCAATCTGGTCAATTTAAGAAAAATAACCAACCCTATAACCCAATGAAATGAGGATGATATGTATGACGAGTAAATGACGTGTAGACTTATACATTCTCAGGCCGACAATTCGTAAGAGAGTATGTTCAATTGAACCCCAGCCATCAAAGAACACCGGTAACTACTGTCTAGTATTCAAATCTGTGTAAAAGTAAACTACCGAATTTGAGAAACAAACTAGATTGTAATCTTTTAAAAAGTTAACAATCCAAAATTCTCTGAAGGGTTCCTTGTTCAGTTTCGTTAGTTCTGTCACCATTTCAAAAAATTATCAATGATGTTTTTATTTTAAAACAAAAAAACGATAAATTATTTAAAAATAAAATTACGTTTTCCTTAAATGTGTGTAGCCTATTTGTATAGATGTGAAAGCCTTGTTGATTGAGTCACTCACTCACTCATTCTCTAACTTCCTACCCACCTATAGAGCTGAAATTTGGTAAATTTCTTCCTTAGGGGTTAAGTAGAAAAAATGAAGCATTTACATTTCAACCACTTGCACCTACGAAGTAAAAGGGGAGACTACTCTAAAGTAATTTAATTATATTTTGCACGCTCCCAAAAATTACAGTTTTAAAAATCGGCATAATATTCTGCAAGTGATATCTAGAGAATGATGTTAAATGTCGACCGTTTGCTCCCAAGGAGTAGAACTGGGTAACTGCCCTTAAACAATAAAAGTGTTATTTCTATACACTTGTGAAACCAGTATAAGTATTCTTAGAGTGGTTCACAGAAAAAGTAAGATGTGGAGTGAACCAGAAAATGCAATATAAGCAATATTATGCCACACGTATGCCGTAAGTATCCATCCGCGTCATAACTAAGAAAACGTAGTTGGTTCAGAACCAAAGTAGTTAGGAAATCTTAAAAATGATTTTTGGTCTGACATCTACTTGCATAAATGCATAAAAGTGTGTGTGCGTTAATTTTCCTACAGCGAAAGTATTACTCCAATTGAACTGAAACTTTGAAAGCACAATTTCCTTATCCAACTTCCAAACGGTTTTAAAATATTCAAATTAAGGGAATATTTCAGTAGTACGGAATTTTGCAAAACTCAAATTTTCTGAAAAGAAGGTCTGAAAAGAAGTCTTTGATTGAATCGCCTAAATCGCTCTTTTTGTAACATTCTCCGTAACCATCACGAAGATATAATAATACCTTAGAAAAACCCTGGAGGAAAATGTACACATTCAAACAATTCGATTTAAAGCATAATTTGCATATTAAACTGAGACAGAGTTTGTCTGCTATAATTCAAAAGAATTTAGGGAAAAATTCACTCTAGTTTTTTAAAACATTCCATTTGTTTACCTCGGAATAACAAACGTTATTCCTTGTATAAATTCCTTGCCTCAATTTAATGATGACATGTGGTGAATAAAATGGTATTTTATTGTACGTAACAATAATAAGAATTATTATTTATAAAATTACAAATTGATTACCGATGATCGAATTACCAAAGGTAATGGATTGTTAAATATCCAGATAACGAAGCATCGATTATAAGTAAACATAACCACAAAAAAACATAGGTTATTTATCATTCATGTTGTTATCAAAGTTGTTGATAGCTCACCCTTTTATTAGTAACGGGAACCGAACCTTAAACGACAAATATCACTCAACACAAACGCACAATAATATAACTACTTTTGCCGGCGACAACGGCAACGACCGAGCCGTTTATACATAAATAACGACCGCTAGTTAAAACATGAGGAGGCTAGACTGAACAAAAAGAATCACTTACTAGTGGAACAATCCGTACTGGTACAAGAAACGTTGCGTTGCGCTTACAAGCCCACCACTCTCCACCGCCGCCACTACCACCACCTGGACCACATACACGAAGACACACACAAACACACACACACACACACACACACACACACACACACAAACAGCAGTGACTGAATATCCTGCTTGCACTCCTGCACTCCGTGCAGCTTGCAGCT
Source organism: Catonia carolina (assembly GCA_035578175.1). Classification (NCBI taxonomy): domain Eukaryota; kingdom Metazoa; phylum Arthropoda; class Insecta; order Hemiptera; family Achilidae; genus Catonia; species Catonia carolina. The sequence continues at coordinate 296,210,109 of JAQMRL010000001.1, forward strand.
TTCTGCCGGCTTGTTGCTGCAACATGAATGCCCCCACTCTAACAAGCAACATTAGCGTCTCGCCTGCTGACCCAATAAAACAAAATGCATTCTAATTCCACTCAATACAATCACCAAAACAAATGAATTGATATCACCAGAGTGCCACATTGGTACAGTATCGATAAAATGTCCGGTTCCTAAATGTCCAGAATTTTATTACCGGCCGGAAGAAATTCACCGTTGTTAACTAACGACGACGAGTTGATGATATTATAAAAAAATCTGGTGTGAAACACTAACACAACTTTTTCTTGCCAATGCAAGTAATTAACAATATAATCTAACATTAGTAATAAAACATTAGAAATAAATAAAAACTACTCAATAAACATAACTTAAGTTTAATCATGAATCAAAGACGCAAAATGAAAATTAACCTCAGTTTGGCTTAAAAATACGGAAAATCACTCATCCACGCTAAATTAGGCTCTATAGAGAAAAATGTTTTATATAAAAGTTGTAGATCTTTTAATTTTCTATAAATTTGATTACAGACACTTTTGTCGTAAAATGCATACTAAGGCTGAAATCTTAAAAACATCGATTTTCTACACGTTTTCGTGAGAAAAAAACAGAAGATCGCTAATTACCGCTAAACTAATCGTTAAAACTAAAAAACTAAAAAATGTTAAAAAAGGGTTGTAGGTTTTTAAATTCTCTACAACTTTTATTATACATATATTTTTACGCTAAAATGCATATTAAAGCCGTAATCTTTAAACATTATTTACGAGAAAACAACCTCGGCAAGAATTTTAGCAGACATGGCGCCTACCCTAGCTTGTAGAACATAAAAAATTTAGTAAATTTGTTTAAATGTTCTTGCCGGATCATCTAGTGGTAAATAACTTAATTTTCAAGTTTAAAGTTCGTACGATGTTTCGTTCTTGAGATATTCTGTTCACGTACAGACACACACACAGACCAATCACTAAAAACATGTTTTTTTGGGTTCAAGCTCTGAAAACGTGTAGATCCGGTGAAAACTCAATTTCGAAAAATTGACATGAAAACAATACTTCCTTCGTATATATTCATATAGGCAAGAGAAAGTAAAAATATGATAAACACATGGCAATCTCCGGAGCTCAGTAATTAACGTGCAAAACAACAGACCAGAAGACTCCGCAGTCGTTATTGAGTAAGGTTCTGGAATTTTAACATGCTAAAAGCCTTAATTTTTTCGCTAGTCTTCAAGTGGTACGGGAAGGTGTGATTAGTTGTAACGGGGGCATGTCGTTTCAATGGCTTTAAAAAATTCTTTGGTAAAAAGATGATTTCGATTAGCACTCGAATCAGATACGTGGCAGTTAACATTCTGCTCGATTTTTGTCAGATTAGACCGATTAGTCCAGTTGACAAGCGCATTTATTATTTTTCTAGTATAAAAAGCTACTTTTTGAGAATCTCTGTTCGTCTCTCTCGACCAAAAACCAACTACGAGGTAAGTGTTTGTTTTATTAATATATTACATAACTTGTTATTGTGTTATTGTATACAATATATAAAAACTAAAAATTTAAACAGTTTTAGAGAGTACGTGTGATGTGTGAGATTTGAGGGAAATATTGTTACAACTTCTGTGGGGGCAGTCGTTACAGACAGTATTGCTGTAACAATTTCCCCCATCTTTATTAGTGTACATAAAATCATTGTCTAATATATTTTTTATTTGTTTCATTTGTAGAATGTAATTCAGACTTTGTGTTTAAAGTGCCTGACGCTATGATCAGAATCAAAAGGCGGACAATAATAGGTACAGTGTAAGCGCTGGACTCACGTATCTTGCGTCGGGAATCATGAATATTTCGTATGTCTTTATTGTGCATCCGTTATAAGCACAGACAGTGACAATAGCTAAGTTGTAATTTGTATTAGGCCTATTGTTTTTTTTAGTTTTTTTATTAAAATTAAGCGTAAGTATAATTTGTCTAAATTTTGAATAAATGTCTTTTCGCATAGCCTACATTTGCTTTGTAACATGTAAACAAATTACCCTATACCGTGTAATAACTTGCCCCTTCGTGAGGTATATAGTTATTGTTTGAATCGATTTGGAAAAATCGATTTTGTTTAACTGGAAGGGTAAAATTTCTGTCATAAAAAAATAATAGTTATATGTCAATATTGAACCAATGAGATTAAGTACCTTTGTACGTCCTGCTCATGACTTCCGAGTAAATAAATATAACTACAACAAAAATTGTAACCACTTGCTCCTATCTTTCCCTGCTCGTTTTTAAACCGAATTTGATGCTGCATCCATAACAGTTATAATTGTGTGGTCAACTCTGTCAATTGATTCCATTTGATAGTGTTGAATGTAACAATTTTGATGCGGTTTTTGCAAAAAACAATCACTTATTGTTGTTAAACTAAGTGTTAAAAAATTACATAACAAAGGTGTAGAATTTTTAATATCGTCAAATTTTCTTAAGCTGGCAATGGTCTTTAGTAAGAAGAAACGTAAGCATAAGATTTGTAATATCAAACTGAAGAAGAAAACCTACAAAATATATAACCAATTTTTAAAAATATTTAAGGAATTCTTCTAAAAGTCATGACTCAATTATTGTATCTTCATGGATATCAAGAATAGCCGTGTCATCATCAATAATGAGATGTAATGTAAATTACATGATTATTGCATTACCGAAATGTCAAAAGCAAAACCATTCAGAGAATGACACTTAACATCTGAAAATTTGTTGCATCTCTGTTGTTTACTTAGTACTCCGTACCTAGGCTACATTATTTGAAATGTTATCTACAATAATAAGCTCTAAAAAATTCCAAAAGCAAGTGGTTTTTAATTGTTTATTGATTGACTTTTCCCATTTTACAATCTCGTTGTAAAATACTGTTATACTGGGAGAGAATATATCGCGATTATCCGTCCTTTCATTATTCTACACTATTGTCCTGAGCTTCTAATTTGAATCGAACTTACTAATACTACTAATGCCATTTATAGTAATATTTTTTTTCTGTACTGATATTTTTGTCGGCCACAATGATTAACACTGATATTTTTGTTATTTTTAAGGTATATACCTAAATTCTTTATTTTACGGTATTTGTTTAAATTTTTTATAGGATATTATGCGGTCTTTGTTCACCCGGTGTATAAAATTTGCTCTCTGGATTTGATCTTTCTAAATCTCTTTCATTGTGACGATCATTCTTCGATAAACATCACAATAAAATTTTGTACGTCCCGTAGAAATTTTATGTGCAGCGCAATGAGTATTTCCAACAAATGTCTTTAAAATTTAGTCAACGAACAGAATTCTGCTTTTGGTGGCCAAGTGAAACTGCATACCTCCCAGATGTATAGAATTGCACCTTACAGCGCAATTTTCCTTGTGCTGTGTGTGGGCGTAATTTTTAAAATATTGTTTTATGAATACGAGCACACAAACCTTACATACTCTGGTTAATTTATTACATAAACATTTAAAACACAAGTTTCAGATTGATAACTTTCTCTCATTTTATGTGCTTTTTTAGTCTAAAATCCGTCTTAACCTTTGGTCAGGAAAAACTGACTTTTTCCAAGAATCTTTGTTGAAACATACAACTCCCGATGAACTAAACAGTAAATAAAAAATTTAACCTAAATAAAGAAGTGGTAGAATTTACATTTTTGATTAGTTATTATTATAAGTTTGCAGCCTTATTTTCATTTTATGGCAAAAGCGTACATAATAAAAGTTGTAGCAAATAAAAAAATCCTGCTACTTTTATCTCAAGCATATTTTTCTATAGAGCTTAACTTAGTGTCAATTATTAATTTTCCGAAATTTTTCGTTAAAATCTTTAATAAATAGGATTTTAAATATTGCAGCTTTAGTTTCCATTTATCAACAAAAAGTGTATATAAAGTTACACAAAAATGTTATAGAAAGTTAAAAAACTTACAACTTTTATTTAAAGCATGTTTTTCAACAGAGCTTAGTTAAGCATCAATTAGTGAGTTTTTATATTTTTAAGTCGAACAGAGGTTGATTTTAATTTAGCGTCATTCAATTATGATTAAAATTAGGTTATTTTTTTCATTTTACATTGTTTTCTCACGATTATACATAAGTTACACTTTTCCTTATTAAGTTAACAAGAAAAAGTAGTGTAAGTGTTTCACACCAGCTTTTATTATTGTATAGATGTAATTTGTTATTATTTATTATTTATTAATTAACTTATTTATTTATTTAAGGTCGCATCGACTACGAGGTAATTAGCGACCACGTTACATATAAATACATGATACGTTACATAAATACATAATGAAAAATTTGTTAGGTTCAATTAAAATTTAGACAACAGAGAAATAAAAACTAAAAAATAGAATGACAATAAAAAATAACGAATGCGATTTTACAATTATATCAAATCTGAAATTTTGTTAAATTTTTAAACATTTATGTTGTTTTGAACCGTTACTTTGTCAACTAAATTAAGAGCTAAAATGTTGTTAATTTTGAATACTGTTCGTGTGATTGTGTAGTTTGGCAGTCTGTGATGATGTCTTTGATTGTAAGTGTCGTGTTGCAATGTGTACAAATTTGTGGTTCTTCTTTCTTCAGTAAGTGTTTGTGCGTAAGTGTAGAGTGTCCAATGCGTAGTCGTGTAAGTAGAACTTGATGCCTTCGAAGCTCCAAGTGAGGCTGAGGGTTTTCAAAAATGTGTTTTCTAATGTGGTGAAGTTACGTTGGAGGATATCGAGACCAGATTTGGTTCCAGTGTTGTTTAATTTGGTTGTGCAAAAGTCTCCTGATATCTGTATGAGATGTAATTTTTTATTGAAAACAATTCGTTGTCTTCTAAACTTATTCCTTCACCAGTAGGATTTATAAAACTATTTCTTAGCAAGCAACTACGAATCAAATGAAAAGAAGTTCTTTTTTATAGAATAATGCTAAAGGAAAGTTCCATTTTTATTAGCTTTTATTTGTTATCAGGACCTAAATATTTTTGGCATCCGCCTATTTATACAATTTTTTTACGCGGATTAGGGTTCAATTTAAACAAGGAGTCCCCAGTGGAGTTTGTTTGTATGTATTATTTAAGAATTAATAAGTATTCTCTACATACTAACTGACTACAGCCCAAAGTCCCAAATAGAATCTACATAAAAAATTCAAGTCTTTAGATTCCTTGGTTCTTAAAAATTCGTGATAAGTGAATAAGTCGGTAAATAAGCTAACATTGAATATTTATTATGCAAACACTTTTATATTTATACATATTTACATTTTATAAGTTGAAGATTCTCATGAAAATCAGTGAACCTTACAGTAATAATAATTTTATTTCCTAACAGAATAAATTTTACAATATTCATTTAAAATAAAAGTATTGAGTGGAACTTGTAAACACGGCAATATTGATTGTTGAGATGAATTGTAATACAAAGTCAGGCCCTAAAGGTTAAACGGATCGGATATTCTGTACTACTTTCACTGTGGTTATGAATTCCATTGCTTTGTGTTATGTATTGCATTACGATTCCGCAGTCAATTACATAATAGGCGAACAAAAGCCTTGCTGTTCAACCTGTAACCAGAATTAACATCACCTTGAATACAGTACATTCTCTCCATACCATTCTTAAATTAATTTCGGGCGCATTTTTGAAATATTTTTTCACAACTTTATAATATACGTTACATAACTATTTTATACCCAAAACGGGCAGGTGGAGTGTTATTTTAATTGCACTCTATCTGTTTGGTCCAGGGCTAAAAAGAAAAGTTCTGTTTCTTATCACATAGTCAGCCACTTATATGACTGAACTATTTAAGAACAGAAGAGGTAGAGGTGTAAAAGACACTAGTCAGAGTTATCTCCTCTGAGAGTAATGAATTTCACTATGCAGCCAGACCCTGTGGTGAATGAAGTGAATGTGTCATTTGCAGGGTGGAAAGTGAGTGCTTTTCGGAGGGCCTGGCATGCTGATAAGCATACTCTTTCAACTCAGTGAGGAAGGCAATGGTAAACCACCTTACTCCTCGTTTTTACTTAGTAAAACCTCTAGAGGTTCAAACCAGCCTTTCGGCTGTTGACCTAAACAACAACAACAACAACAATTTTATATAGTATTTTGTATTTAGATGCGTTATTACTACGATATTACTTCCTCTTGCGCTGAATAAATACGCAGGAAAGGAGAGTATTGTTTTTACGTCGATTTTCCAAAATCAATTTTTCACAAAAAAATACACGTTTTGAGACCCCCTGAACCTAAAGAACAATTTTTTAACGATTAATGTTTGTGTCTCTGTGTGAATAAAATATCTCAAGAACGGAATATCGTACGAAGTTGAAACTTGAAACTTAAGTTAGGTACTACTAGCGAATCCAACACCAATATTTTCATCAATATCGCTCAACTGGAAGTAATAGTTTATTCGTAAAATTTTTGACTTTTTTGCGATTTTCTGAAAACTGGTTCCGACTTTTTTTTAATCACTTCATATTCTACATTTTTGAGCTCAACAAAAATTATAAGTGCCATATTTGCTCAAAATTCTTGAGAAGGCTATACTCTTGTGGAGAAAAATGTTTTTTAAAGATTGCGGCTTTAATATCCATTTTAGGACAAAATTGTATATATTTAAGATTGTAGGAAATTAATAAATGCACAACCTTTGTTTACAACGTTTTTTCTACAACGCTTAGTTTAGCGTCAATTAGTAATTGCATGTAATTTGCTCACCAAAATCGGTAAAAAAGGAATTTTTTTAAGATTGCGTCGTTAGTATGGAGTTTACGACAAAAGTTTACAGATTAAATTATAGGAAATAAAATTCTAAAATTTTTATTTCAAGAAATTTTTTCTACAGAGCTTAGTTTAGCGGCAATCAGTGATTTTTTATTTTTTTTAATTTCAAAATAGGTTGCATTTCATTTTACGTCATTTACTCATGATTGAAATTAGGTTGGCCAATGTATTTCATTTTACATTGTTTACTAATGTAATGATTAAACAAAGGTTATATTTTTCGTTATTTATATTGGAAAGAGAAAGTCTGTGAGTGTTTCAAACCAGATTTTTAGTTTTTTGGAACCTCTGTCTTTTTGGAACTGCAACTGTAGTTAACCTGGTAGAATTTTCAGACCCTGTCTAGGAATCAAAGCCACTAAAATGCGTAAGGAGACATTTTTAAAGTAATTACGTCATACCTTGATTTTCCCAATTTCAATGTATGGATCAGAATGTTGAACCCTGACTACACAGCATTTGTCAAGATTAGCGACTACTGCAATGAGATTGTTAAGACGTTTTCTGGGCATAAATACGATTGTTTGCAATAAAGGGAATGAAAATATTCGACATTTCCTTAATGTACCAAGAGTGATATCTACCAGGAATAATAATGCACGGAAAAATATATCATTAATGTACCTTAATTTTTAAAAAGTTGTTCTAATTTGCACTCATTTAGAAACAATATAAAAAAATTACTTGATCAATCAGACAAGAATTCCTTTCTAAATAATATTTTATTTTTAAAAACAATCAATAAATACCCAAAAAGAATGCTGAAGAAGACTGTGTTATTGGGTAAATATTATAAGATAACATACTTATTGAAGTAAATAAGTAATTAAGCATGTATTAAGTTAACTTATGATTTTTTTGCCATGTCCTTTACTCCCTTTACAAGCCAATCAGCCAACTTGATATTGAACGACCTCGGAAGAAATGGGCATCACAAGTTCTTTAAAAAATCCCAAATTACCTTTTCTGTATCGTTTATGATAATAAATATACATATTATATTTGAATTTATATTCAACTGATGCATTGCATGCAGCATGTATGAAAAACAATCTAGTACATTGGTAATAAATGGAGCTAGTAGTCTAGTACCAGGAAAACATTCGGGAGATAGTGAGTGCGATCTACCCATCATTTAACACGATATGTAAATGATAATAGTATGAAAGTTATGATGGTATTGCAAAGGGGAATTGATGATACGAAAATAAATTAAGTTACACGTTTATAGCACCTTCTGATACCGACCGCAGAGCAAGATAGTGATATAAAATATTATATATGATTACCTATAGGCCTAATAGAGATTCCGACTGTCTAAAAATCTTATCTTTCGTAAAGTTTCCAAAAGAACGAATTTTATATCATCTATCTGAAGAAGGAAAGGAAAACGAATGGAGCGTGTGAAGCGATCTGTGGTCGATTCACCAAGAAGAAGAAGAAGAGGCGAAGGGAGAGAAAGATAACCAGATTCTATGTTCCGTCGGTAGATAGTGCTCACTACTACACGGAAACGAAAACACATTTTCACCCGTCTCTCGTTTACTCTTCCTCTTCATCATTTCCCTTTTACTTTTATCAGAGCAAAAGCATTGCCACAACAGATATACTCCTTTAAGAAAGATATCATTCGGAGAAAATTGGAGGAAAGGGGAATAACATGGAACATGATACACCCTATTACCAACTTATTCCATTTGATACCGTTGTAATGAAGTTCTCTGAGAAGTTAATAAGATTTGACTGACAACATCAAAATTATCGAACATCCTGTATCTGTAACATCGATTCCTTGCTTATACTCCTCTGTAATATCCTCTTACATAACGCAAAAGCCTAAAAAAAGTAGTAGGGTACTGAAATTCAACGTTGAAGTTCTTAGATTCGATGAAAGCTTCGGTCTAAAAATGTTTAAACCTATTGTTAAGATTTAAAACTATGGGCGCTCATAATGTTACTTCCAATAATACGAATATAGGGTTTCGCAATATCAATTTATCCTACAAAATTTTAAATTGTTAAATAATTTTTACTTTTATTCCAAAAGTAGGCTAAGGTGCCATCTCGTTACCAGACTGAAAAATTATAAAAAGGATTGTTTACAAGTTCTGGCAATACTAGTTTCCTTAGCAATTCAAAATGGGTTTCCGAGTTAACGTTAGTGGTAATTTGTTGGTGTATTGTCTACCTGCATATGTAGTTTTTTGTTCAAACCATTCAGTGTTGCGATTAGTAACGAAGTAATCAATTATGTTTCTTGTGTTGTAGTCTTAGACATTTAAATTTGGTAAAAAGTTATTTTGCTTTACGTACATTATCACTTCAAAAAGTTAGCTACATAGAAGAAATTGTAAGTTATTGCGTGTATTGGCTGGATGAAATCCTCAAAATTTAATCCAAGTAGAGCTGAATGTGACTAGTGTTATGATATAGGGAGGGATTTCAAGTGCTACGTTAATTTGACCTTAATTATTTTAGGAAAACGTTAAAAAATTTTGGTGATATAAATATATTTAAAAAACTAAGAAAATACTTGAACGATGAAAACATTTTACAGTGTACGAGAATTCCTCTGTAAATAACTATTTCGTTGAAAAATAAATAAATTTCTAAGTAAACGCACCGAGATGAATTGTGTATTACTTGAAAAAACTATTGGATGACACGCTTATTAAAGTAAACAAGTAAGTAGTGGTAATAAATTATATGATAAGTAATGAATTAACAAAGTGTTAACATTTTGGCTTATCAGTTTCATCTTGCCATGTCCTCTACTTCCTTTTCAGAATCTCCTGGATGCAGTTATCAAAAATAAACAAATTATGCCGGATAACATGGCCATAATTTTGAAACACAATTTGTCACACCACGAAATTGGTCTCAAAAGGTTTGAATCGGCTTTATTATGGATAGTGACTAACTCAAAGAAATATAATCACCTATCATGATCGTCCTCATGAAGAGTGTGAAGTAAAGAAAGACAAGAGGACTTAAATTTTAAATCTTTAAGAACTCGTTGTAAGCATCTTCATTACAAATTTACTTAAAAAGAAGCCTTCCCAGTCGGTTTGCCAAATGGCTGAATTAATATAGGATATGAACCAGAAATGAACCATGATAAACTATTGTTAGCAATTTTTTATCATTTAATTTGGAAATTTATACAGTATTAAAGCAAACATTAAAATCTGGTATGAAACTCCGTAACATTCTCTTGCCAATGTAAATAATGAAAAATAAAATCTATAGAATTTGAAATCTATAGAATTTTTTATAATAGAATTTGTGGGCCTCAGTTGATCGAAAGGATTATGGAAACAGTATGTTATAGCTAGATTATCAACTGTATAATTAAAATAAATTATACAATAGTAGGAAATCAATCAATAAACCAATAGAGTGTGATACAAGCTACTCCATTACGTTAGTGCTTCCAATCTGCATGCTTGCCTAACACAATTGACCATTTAACACCGCCAAACATTAATTACAGTGGAACTTAATAGAGTGGAAACAGACCGATTAGAAGCAGTCACGAGCATGTTCACTTACTGATCGTTCCAATCATCGTTACATTGTCTCCGATTCCCAGATCTAATCAGTAGGTAATATCTAATGCAATCCACATTTCATACTCGAATCCTACTCGAGTTTATTTAATTACAGAAGTAGTCACGAATATCCGTCCCTAATTATTGTATTCGTCAAAAAGTTCTTTGTGCTAATTTTATTTGGCATTTGATGTATTCAAAAAGTGTTAAAGTAATTTTACCCATTTTTTTTTGATCAAATTTGTTTGTAATCAGTCTCTCAACTGGTTAAATGCAGTTCTCCAAGCTGTTATATCTTGCACAAGTCGTTTCATTTATCTACATACCTGTAACACCCTACATCTTTTGTAATTTGCTTTAAATATAAATATTCTAACGTTTGCCTCTTCCCTACAATTCACTTCCTCCGTCATTGATTTTTTTTGTGTTACGTCTGACTGCTTTGCAGTTTTTGCTAATGCAGACGTTTTGTTTTTTTTGTTTAACGTCCGACTATTCTGCAATTACTGCTAATGCAGACGGTGATGGATGAAATTATGTTTTGTAACGTATGAAAATATGCCGTGCCTGAATGGGATTCGAACCCAAGACCGCATGATGAAAGGCGAGCACGTTACCAACTGCGCTAATGCAGACGGTGGAGAATGATGAAATATATAAAAATGTGTGATAAAAAAATGCCAGACCTGACCGAAAATCGAACCCGGGACCCCGATGTAGAAGCCAGTTGCGTCAACCACTTCAACAACAGGCCGGCCCCATTACTGATAGACTAATACCTGGATGTCTTAAGATATGCCCCACTAGTCTATACTATATACTTCTTTTTCATCCACTCGCCCAAGAACCTCTAAATTACTTATTTTGTCCACCCACATAATTTTTAACATTTTCCTATATCACCGCATTTCAAAAGCTTCTATCCTCTTTCTTTCTACAGCCCCTATCACCCATGTTTCATTCCCGTGTAATGCTACATCCAAACATACTAGTGTTTTAAGAAATTCTTCCTAATCTGTAAATCAATGTTTGTAGTCAGTAAGCTGTTTTTCAATCCAATGGCTTTTCTAGCTTGAGCAATCCTACTTTTGATATCACTGGTACTTCTACCGTCCTTTGTTATTTTACTGTCTAGATAGCACAATTCCCCAACTTCCTGTATCTTTCCTTTGCCTGCTTTCAAATTTACCATTTCTTCTAAACCACGTTTGCTGCTGCACAACACTTTCGTTTTCTCTTATAAATTCCCATGAAGTAATCCTTTCTCATGATCTCACCATTCCATTTAAGTTATCTTCTAGTTCTTTAAAACCATAAACCAAGATATTGCAGCACTCTTACCTGGCGCATATGAACGTTATTCTGCACCTCAGGTGGATAAATTTGACGTCGTAAGGTGAATGTAACTTGTGTTGAATTATTTGAGTTTACCTTAATTAAAGAAAAAAATTAACGACGAATAAAGGAGTTTTGAATGAGACTACAATTTATACAAGTGAACACAATGAAAAAAACAGCAGTATTTTTGTATTGTAGCAGAACCAGCAGGTCAACTGCAGTCAAGTACATCATAATTATGAAAAATAAACAAACAAAAATGCAAGTAATGATAAATAATAACAGTAAAAATGTGGGTGCAATAATACAATACAAACTGATTAAAGAAGGAGATGGAGGTGGAAATTTAAATAAAATAAAAACTAAACATGAGAACAATTTGTAAGAGGTAAGTAATGAGTTAGGGGGAGGGGCGAAGGTCAACAATGATTTAAGAGACGTTTAGATCGGAATGGAATGCCCAGGTCTAACTCGATTCAACTTATAAACAGTCTACACAGACACACATACATTTTATAAGCAAGCCTAAGTAGGCCTACTTAACACTGAACAAGTACCAGCACCCAACACCGAGGAATTTGCAATAGGCAAATGCTATGTCACTTTACATCACAACCCACCACACATTGCATTACATTACGGTAAATTATACAGCTTAAAACCGTACTGCAATCAGTTAATTCCTTCTTAAGAAAAAATAAAACAAAGAAATGATTGGCAAACCGCACTAACATCCTCGCTAATCTTAGAGCAGCGGCGATTTTCAGGTGAACAGCCTCTTCACCTATATTTTCTGGATGGTATCGAGATTTATTTCTCACAAAAAAATCTGGTGTGAAATACTTACACAACTTTCTCTTGCTAATGCAAATAATTAACAATAAACCTAACACTAGTAATAAAACATTAGAAATAAACAAAAATACTAACCTCAATAAACATAACCTAATTTTCATCATGAGTGAAAGACGCAAAATGAAAATCAACCTCAGTTTGGCTTAAAAATACGGAAAAGTACTACTCTTTCACGCTAAACTAGGCTTTGTATAGCAAAATGCTTTAAATAAAAGTTGTAGATCTTTAAATTTCTTATAAATTTTATTATATATACGTTTGACGTAAAATGCATACTAAGGCCGAAATCTTAAAATAAATCGATTTTTCACACGTTTTCGTGAGAAAAAAACTGAAAATCGCTAATTACCGCTAAACTAAGCGTTATACAAAAAAATGTTAAAAAAGGTTGTAGGTTTTTAAATTCTCTACAACTTTTATTATATACATTTTTGCGCTAAAATGCATAGGCCTATTAAAGCTGCAATCTTTAAAAAAACAATTTTTTTACGTGAAAACAGCCTCACCGAGAATTTCAGTAAACATGGCGCTTAACCTATCTTGTAGAGCATAAAAAATTTAGTAAACCAGGCGATTTTTAAAAAACTCGTAGGACCAGTTTTTGAGAAAATCACAAAAAAGTTAAAAGTTACACGAATAAACTACTACTTTCAGTTAACCGATTTTGATGAAAATGTTCGTGTCGGGTCTGTAGTGGTATGTAACTTAAGTTTAAAGCTTCAAGTTCGTACGATGTTCTGTTCTTGAGATATTCTGTTCACACACACAGACACACACACACACACACACACACGTACGCACACACACACGCACGCGCACACACACACACACACACACAGACCAATCGCTAAAAACATGTTTTTGGGTTCAGGGGGTCTGAAAACGTGTAGATCCGGTGAAAACTCTATTTCTTAAAATCGACATTAAAACAATACTTTCCTTCCTATACATTCATATAGGCAAGAGAAAGTAATAAAACAAAGAAATTATTGCCAAACCGCACTAACATCCTCGCTAATCTTCAAGCATCGGCGGATTTTCAGGTGAAGAATCTCTTTACCTATTTTCTGAATGGTATCGAAATTTATTTTTCTCAAAAAAATAAGTATAATTTATGTTTTTTTTTTGTTAACAATAAATGAAGAAGTGTCGTGTAAAAGAGTACATAAAATTATTTTATCTGCTTATAACACTTTCTATTGTTCTAAATAGCCATTGTAATGGCCTAAATATATGTAATGAACACACATTATACGTATTAAAACACATTATAATACCAGGAACAAGGATCTCTTACTTTTACACAACGCCTCAAAAACTTTATACCAAAGGCATTCTGCTATTTAGCGCTCAAACTGCTCAATCTGCTCCCCCTACAAATTAAAAATATGGCGGACATCATAAAGTATAAAAAAGCAATAACCATTTGGCTATTGGAAGTAGGGAGGACGCTATAGAAAAAATGGTTACTTCAGGTATATAGTTTTGTGAGCTCGGCTACCGGTTTCAATTTCAGTTTCTATTTTTAAATAAATTCTTTGTTTTACATATTATTATATTGTTTGTTTTGTTTTTCATTTGTACATGTAATTATATAACAGCATTTTATTATTTTTTTTAATAAAAATGTCTTAGTAGTTTAATTAGTATTTAAGTAACTAACATGTATGTATTTGTAATTACAAACACACTAATAGATTACCGTAGTACAGCAGTTGCAGTATGATGGACAAAGAAGCACTGAATTGATCTACCTTTGAACATGGGAAACCATAGTTGGGTGGATTAATTTCCCCACCACGAATTAAAATAAATAGTTTTTAGATTGTCAAAGTATAATTAAAGAAATTAACATTTATTTTGTATTGATATTTTTTTGTAAGCAATGGGAATTAAATAAATAAATGCACAAATAAAGAGTTAGACGAATGGCCGCGGCTTCTCTTCCTGCGCGAGCGGATTGCCATGACAACGGAGACGTCAACAGCAAATATCCACGCCTAGCCCTCCCCACCCGTTCCAAAATTGTGAAGAGATTGGGGCGGGTCGACCATTTTACTGGACCTGCACGTTCTATGTACGTGTACGTTAGTTGTTTTATATTTGCGGTGTCACACAGTTGTTTACACAGTTTGTAAAATATATATAACATTTAACATAGTTTATAAAATACACACTGTGTATGTCTATTTTACGTTTTATTTACTCTCGGGAGTCTCACAGATACTTATAAGTATTACTATTTCTCAATTATTATAATTATTCGCCTATTTTTGAAGGTACGAAACATTGTCTTCAAGAAGCATTATATTTCACCCTTTTATTGTCATATTTTTTTACATATCGATGAAAAAACCAGTGCATATTACAAAAATTAATTATCATTTATGTACCAATTAAGAATAATTTTATTTCTCGAAAAATTTACGATTAAAATTACATATTTACGGAGTGGTTAAAATTTTAACGGTAATGTTCCGGGAACTATAAGAAACGGATTAGTTAAATGGCCTCCGCAATCTTACACAATCAGACTTTTTCATGTGGGGAAGTCAATTAATGAAACAAAACAAATTAGCAAGCAAAGAAATCCGTGGTATTGAATGTTAGAAGCTGCAAAAACTGTAAAGAATACTCCTGCTTTTATCATTTGTACTAGAAAAAGAAAGATTCATCGAGCGAAATTATGTATTGATAAAAACAGAGGGGTAATTTATATTGTTTTCTAATGATTGTACATAGAATATTATTATTCATTATTTACATTACTAAGAGAAAGTCGTGTGAGTGTTTCACACCAGATTTTTTAAATCAGCGTTTACTTTAACAATTCAACATTTGTCAAAAAAGACAATTTGTAGCCGCCTCATAATGTAAAAAGTTATTCCTCAGATTTTAAAATTTTCATGTACCTTCAATCCAAAAATGTGTTTTAAGCAGAGAAATTTGAGAGAAAGAACCTTCGCAAGATAATTGGTCCGAGGATAGTAGACGGAAAATGTAGGTTACAAGGATGAGAAAATATAGCCCATGCCAGGAAAATGAACGGTTAATGGAAACGATTAGAAAAATAATTTTAAAGTTTTAAGGACACCTGTATAGAATAGATGACAACTGGTTACTAAAACAAGTTTTTAAGACACTAAGCAATAGACCTAAGGTGTCGGATGAATGGTTTAAAGAAGTCAGAAATGATGCTGAGAAACCGGGAAAACTTAAGGCGGACTGTATGATGGTTTTAACTGAAAATTTGGAATTTCGGTTCTTTATGTTTTTCAATAGTTCAGACCGAGATCAACCACAAAAACATTAAATTACGTGAAAAAATTATTTTAATGAAAAAATCAAGTTTTTAGGAGGTTTACCCAGAAAAATTATCGTGTCACCAAGAACGAATATTTTTCATAATTTTATAGTGATCGTTTTAGAGCAAAGGAAATTTTAATTTTTTTAAATATCTGCATTACTGTTTTTAATACTCGCAGCTGTTGGTTCAGCTTTCTAACCAAATGTTGTTAAGAAATTTACTTGTTTGTATACATTTTGTTTTTGAATTGTGCTTTTTTGTGTTTTTGCCCGTTCCCGTAAATGTAGATTTTTAACATTTAGGTACATTTTTCTCGGAAACCATTAAACATACCAGGCTGAAATTTTTACCAGTTATTTATCTTGTACATTCACATATTCCGGCACTTTTATGACTTCCTCAAACGCCACAAAAATTATTAATATGTAAAATACCGTAAAAAAATTTGTAAAAATTTTATGTTATTCCTTATTCTGTTTTTAACTTTATGGTTTAACGGATTAAGTTGCGAAAATCTCAGAAGCTCGAGCAACCCGACAATTACAAGTAAGTAAAGTTTCATTTCTCTATCGTTTACCAATCTTAGGAAATGTACCTAAAAATAGCAAATTTAACATTGGCGGGATATAAAGTACAATCTTCCCTTAACGAACCGAACCAAATTCAGACAACTAATTACAGACCAAAAGGGCTTTCGTGAAGAGAAAAACAGAACAATGGGTGGACGGAAGAAAGGTAAAAAGGCTACACTGAGTGAATGCTGAGAATGTGGAATACAAAAAAAGCCTCCAGAAATGTCTAGTCATCTCACGTGATCTAAAATTGAAAATTTGCGAGGAAAAAAGTGCGTTTTAAATACCAATTATTTACGTTTTATGAGATAAAAAATTATGTTAATGGCTATAACTTTTTAAAATCATGTTTTTTTTTATTTACTTAGTTTAGTGTTTGTTATTGTTCAGTTGTTTGACGTTGTGCACTATTGTTTTTTTTACAATTCCAAATTTATAAATAAAATATTTTATTAAACATTATTTTTCCTTTGTTTGCACCACTACATACGTATATGATATATAATGAACAGCCAAAACAAAAATTAAATATGACACTCACCTCAGAGTATTACATTCATTTAAGATTCTTTCGTCTCTCTCGGAGACATCCTCAGGAACTATTCACTACACATAAAACACATAATAACATTTAAAACAAATATGGTCGAAGACCACGTCAATTATTTACTATTGCACCAACCACGCCGTGCGCGGTTATTCGGCCGAATGACGGTATAATCATTTATTCCTAGTTTTATTTCTTATCGCGACTTTGTAACAATTTGAAATAATTTGTCGTTATCAAAGTCTGTTTGGCTGTTCATAAAATTTTCCTTTTTATTTTTAAATTTATAAATATAATATTTTTTATTATTAATAAAAAATAGAGAGAGACAAAAGATCTCGAATGAATGTAATACTCTGAGGTGAGTATTATATTTAATTTATTTTGTTTTGGCTGTTTATTATAATACTGGTATATCATATATGTAAATAAAATATCATAGAACTCTGTTTTTTCTTACTCATAGTTGTAGCAATCCTACTGATACTCAGCAATAAACCTGCACGCAGCGTGAACGCAATCGCAAGTTATTTTATATCCATGCATAATAAATATATGAACGTGCATTTCAAGTTTGTATTATATAGGCCTCCTTAATTATGACTCATCGCATTATTTAATAAACTTATTCCATTCGATTTCTCTGCAGCTGCGTTTAAGTAGCTCTCTCCACTCATCTTATTAACTACATTGCTGAATTTCATTAAAATTTTACTTTTCAAAAGAACTGATATTTTTTCCAGTATTTAAATGATATGAATAATATAATAATGTTATTTGATATACATGCATTGGTTTATTTTATTTTTAGTACTACAGAAATTAACTTTTTATCTTCATTTCTATAACCTTCCCAGTTGTTCTGAACTGATTTTATATTACCGTATCAAGGAATTTTTAACTAAACACCGAGTGTAACAAAAAAGTACCCAACTCTTTATAATTGGATCCCATATGGAAAAAAACTACAATTTTACGGACACCTGCATGGAATGGATGACAACTGACTGCAAAAAAAATTTCAAGACGCTAAACAACAGACCTAAGGTGTCGGATAAATCGTTTAAAGAAGTAAAAAAAGATATTGACCGGAATAAACCGAGAAAACTTAGTGAACCGAAAAAAATTCAGACAACTAATTACGGCATTTAAGGACTTCCATGAAGAGCAAAAACAGAACACCGGGTGGACGGAAGAAACGTGGAGACTACGGTGAGCAAATATTGACGATTTGGGCCACAAAAAGAGGTTCCAAGAATGTCTATTCACTTGAGATGAAAATGAAATGAAATTGAGTCTAAAAATGAACCTATACGAGAAAAAAATTTGGATTCCATAAATACTCATGAATATAAGTAAACACGTTCCTATGAAAAAGCTCCAAAGTCGCCTCAGTTTCTGTCAGTCCCCCATTTTGTATTATTAACGAAATAGTTTTAAAAAACCTAGTACGGTTTGTTTTCTCGTTTAGGCTCAGTTCAGAACACATCAAGTAACTTTAGATATTTCTGAAAGCTTTCTGAGAATTCTTTCACTTAAGACTTCTTTCCTATTTTACGTCCATCTTGTATTTTGCTGTTTTCTTCGTAGAAGCACTTGAAGTCAGTAATCAGTAGAATTGATTCGGTCCAGTATGGTTTCAAGGTTTATTCCGATTTTCTCTACATCCTTTCTAACTTCTTTAAACCACTTTTCCTACCTGTTGTTTGGTGTCAAAAATGTGTTCGTCAACCATTTGTCGTTCATTCTATCTTGGTGTCCGTAGAAATATAGTCGTTACTTTAGTTTCCATTAATTTTTCATGTTTTTTTATAATCTTCTCGTCCTTGAAACCTCTGCTGTCCTTCAAATATTTCGGGCCTATTATCTTGGCGGAGGAGAAACACTTGTTCCTCTCTCAGAAATCTCTCTCAGATTTCTCTGCTTCTCTTAGACTAGACTACCAGATTATTCTAAGGCATTTACTTGAGTACAGACACTAAGATTTTATCATAGTATTAAAATGTCTGATATTGGTTTTTTTGATAGCCTATTGCTTTCTTCATACAACACGTTGATTTTGTGTGTTATTCGGAGTACAGCGATCACCATTCCTCTTCTGTTATTCGCTACCTTTTCTATGGACTTTGGTTGTATTATCGCCTTTACGAAATTGTAGCTGTAAACGTTTTCCAATTTTTCTGTATTGTGTCTTGTGTAAGTGGTATGAGACTCTTTTGATGTTTATTATGTATTTAGTTTATTTTTAAAAAAATCTGTAATCCCGTTTTTCTGCTTGTTTTTTTTTTTGACATGTTGATTTGTTCAGTCCGTTTTACGTGTTCCTAGAAACGGATGCCAAGTTATCTGCAAAAGCAAGACGAACTTGATGCCGTTTGTTGATCTTTCAAACATTAGGTACTTGTTTAAACGATTCTTCCTTGGCAAATTCAATTTCCCATTCCCGAATATCCTGATGCAGAATTATTATTAGGTCATACCTATTATATTCTGTTATAATTTGGCGGGATAACATTTTAGTTCCATATGGACAGAGTTGGTAGTAGAAATTCTAACACTGCTATGCATTTATTAAATGAACGTATCACTAAATAGAATAGAACGTCACAAAGAGTTATTCTACAAACTGAAATGAAATTACTTCGTTTAAACTTTATCCATTAATATGCAAACTACTTAAACTCTATTATATATTATAAATTCCACCCGCGCTACACCATATGAAAATTACTACCATCAGTAAAATAAATAAATAATAAAATTAAATTTATTTATTATACTTTAGGTTGTCATTTTCTCGTACAGTTACAAATAAAAAAAGTGCTGTTGCAGTTTTGCAGTTGTGTGGCCTTCAGACGTAAACGGAACTCGTCGACCTTAAATTGAAATTTAAAAAATGCACCTTTTATTATGTTGTATTATATAAATGTTTATATGTGTGTTGTTTTGTATGCGTGTGTTTGAATACAGTATAATAAATCTTTTATTAATGTTGAGTAGTTATAGTCATAACAAGGCAAAATAAACAACTACTAGAAAGAACTTTTCCAGTTCAACCACGATACATACTTTTATGTTCGTTTTAATTTAAGCATAGTGTTTTTATTGCTATTTATAATAGAAACTGTTACTAATAAATAAATGAAGAATTGAAAAATTGACATGGCCGCCATTTTTTAATTTCCCAACGTATTCAAACGAAAATTCTTTAAAAATTATATGTTAAGGCAACCATTCACGGTCTGTATTATCGACCGTATTGTGCAACGTGTACTAAAACTGCCGTATTAACAGCGGGAATCCCGTCCCGACAAAAATCAGTCTCTTCTTGAAATCTCTACAGACGTATTGTGAATTTAACTGTAATGACTTCTCGTGAGTTGGCGTGAAGTGTACTTTCATCTGTATTACGTATATCGTGTCAATAAGTGAATTGAGCAGCATTATTGTTTGGTGATATAGAAGCACGCATGTTTGTATCGTTTTTCGTTCTATACGGAGTTGACTTAAGAGTTCAAAATTGGTTTCTTCTTTCGTAATTTTGCCATTAAATTCGTGTGAGAAAGTGATTGTCTTTTTAGAACCCATTCTTTTGTTCAGCAAAATTTCCTTTTACGTTTATTTTTTGTTTGAAGATCAATCCCACTGCACAGCCTATTAATAGTATCTACGTCCTCCTCCGAAACCATGGTTAAAATATAACATTAACTGTAATCGATATATATTTTATATAATATCGATAGGCCTATATGTAATTCATATAATATCACAATAACTAAAAACACTGTAGACCGAGATACAGTACGTCTCTAGTAAATACCGTTGTATTTATCTTGGTGTGTGTGAGGTCTGAGGTTTTTTAAGCTATTCGTTTACGGCTTTCATACTATACGTCCATACACTACGATCGTGTATACTGACTGTGAATATCTACCGTTAGTGTTTAGACGTGTGCATCAAATATATTCCTGAAATATATATACGAGGTGTGGCTATTAAATGACGAAACTGACGTTGAAAAAAGTTTTATTTTAATTTTATACATAATCACTTATTGTCACCTTCAATATACACTCCTTCTAACTACAACGCTCCATGCGAATTTTCCATTGTTGGAAACAGTGCTGAAAGTCATCTTCTGTCAGCTCCTTCAAGACACGTGCCGCTTTCTCTTTTACAGCTTCCACAGACTCAAATCTTGACCCTTTTAATGCAGATTTCACCTTAGGGAACAGGTAGAAGATAATAACATGTGATGAAACGTGGTTTTTTACTTATGATCCGGAAACAAAGCGCCAAGCCATGCACTGGAAGAGCCGAACTTCACCGAGAGCCAAAAAAGATCGAATGAGGAAGTCAAAATTTAAAGCAATGATGATTGTTTAGTTTTTTTTTTATATCCATGGGATCATGCCATCTGTACCTCCTTTACCGGGTTCCTGAAGGTCAAATAATTAATCAATATTACTACCTTGAGGTATTTTCTAAACTACGTCAAAGAGTAAGGAAAAAACGACCAGAAACGTGTAAGGATAAATCATGGATTCTCCGCCAAGACAATGCGGCAGCTCATTTCGCGTTATCTGTCAAGAGGTTCCTACCCAAGTACAGCATCTCAGTGTTAGATCATCCACCTTCTTCACCAGATCTTGCACCATGTCATTTCTACCTGTTCCCTAAGGTGAAATCTCATTAAAAGGGACAAGATTTGAGTCTTTGGAAGCTGTAAAAGAGAAAATGGCACGTGTCCTGAAGCAGCTGAGAGAAGATGACTTCCAGCACTGTTTCCAACGATGGAAAATTTTCATGGAACGTTGTAGGGATAGAGAAGGAAGTGAATATTGAAGGTGACAATAAGTGATTATGTATAAAATTAAAATTTAATTTTTCACAATGTCAGTTTCGTTATTTAATAGCCACACATCGTATAGATATGCTATTTATCTTCTTTGCTGAAGACTTCCTGATATTATCACCTGCAAATGAAGTCACTGTTAACAACACCACGTAACACAACACAACACAACTAGACTACACAACTAGAATCTTGGTTTCAACGATGGTAGTCAAATAGACATTAAGACAAATAGAAACATTATCTTCGGGAAATGAAAGATAAAATTTTTAAAAAAAGATTGTGGTATCATGGTGTAAAAGATGATAGTGGAATCTGCACAAGAACCAATAAAGATAATGTTGAAGTTTTCACTCGTCATTTTGCAGCTGTCATCAAACCACATCTGCCTGGTAATAACGATGAATGTATTCACGAGTTTCTAAGTACGCCTTTACAGATTATACTTTCAATAACAAACGAAAGAAAGGTAGAAATTTAATTTCTGTTTGGTCTTATTTTTTTATCTTTTCTTACTGTTAATAATTTCGTACGTTTATCATATTATTTTTTGTTTCTTAATTCTCATTTGTTAGTTTTATCATATTTATTTGAATACTTTTGTTTTTGTAAAGGCCAAGCCAATTGCTGTGAGCGCTGGAAGATGCATACGCATGCTTGACTTGGACCCTGTATACCCCTCCGACCTACAGTAAGATGTACAGTCAGAGTGTTGTTGAAAATTGACAAACTCATTGTATTTTGTGGGTATGCTGTTCCATTGTTGATTACATACTGTAACAAGATCGAGAAAAGACGGGATCGCTCACGAATCTTCCAGAATTCCATTCATAAACATAGTTAAGAAATAATAAAATAACAATAACTTACACAATAAGATCAGTTTTGTAAATGACAGTTGTAACCATAAAAGTGTCCATTCATAAGGGTTGAAATAACTATCATAAAGTTCAGGTATACTATTGTGTACAGCTATTTTTATGAAGTTGTTTATGAGGTTGTTTACGTTTCTATTTACAATAGTTGACTTGTTAACAAAAGGATTTTTCTAGCATTCATTAATAAAGATTTATTTTGTACTTGAGTAGATTTCTCTACTTTGTTCTGGAACGATCTTTGTGAATGATAATAAAAGGAGGCCCCCGGGCGGCGGTCCAGTCAGTATTCGTGTGATCTTTGCCGTTTGATTGTCGAGGTGCGTAAACAGATTACGTATCCGAGTAAGATTTTTATACCGTCTCTTTGTTGTCTGTGTATTGTAAAGTTAATGTGTAGTTTTGTGAATTCAGTTTGTGTTGTATGTTAGTGTAATCTATAAAAGAGATTGTAAGTAGGCTAAGTAAGTTATTAAGTTATTTATTGTTTGTTATTTATTTTAAGTGAATCATTAAATCATTTATTGTATTTCTTAATTATAATTAGTTGAATTATTTATTTTGTAATCTTTTAGTGTAATAAATCTTTGTAATTGTAAAATTTAGTGTATTAATTATTTAATGACCTAGATCCCGAAACGGACCTTAGCAATAAGTGTCACAATACGTTGCACTATTGCAGTACATACAAAACTATACTAATGCGGACGCACGTTTTGCCCATCGCTCTCCTTACGAAAATCAGGCTATAACATAATTAACATAATAACATAACATAATTATTAACGGGACTGTTTGAAAACATTATTGACAAAATTTAAAATTCAAGGTTTGTGATAGGGGTGCCATCATTTGATAGTAACACCTTTCTAGTCATTATTTTAAACACGTTACTCATAGTAATTAAATAATAAATATTACATAGAGATTTCGGATGTTTAAATGGTTCGTGAAGTTATCACCAGTTACAGTTGTAAATAATATATCAACCCCATCAATAACGATGATAATCATTTAGCGTTAACTCTGCTAAACAATGGTAACGATGTATATCGACTAAAACGTGCTACTATACTTGATCTGCCAGGGTGATTCTGATGATACGATTTTAGTTTGTAAACACGAGCAATAGGCTTATAGTGTGTAGATATTTTGTAGATGATTGCCGTGTAAATGTTGAAAAAATTGAATGAATATTTTTATTATTTTATTATTACTGCTATGGCTGTAGCAGCCATAGCAGTAAAAGTAGGCAATACTACCACAGAATTTAAGAAGATTGATCAAGGAGTTAGACAAGGTTGTAGCCTCTCTCCAACATTATTTAATATCTACATCGATGATGTTTGTAGAAAATGGAAGCAGGGGGCTGGATCTGGTATCGAGTTAGGAGAAGGTTTCTACTTTAATACGTTGTTGTACGCGGATGACCAATTAATCCTTCAAGAAAGAGAAGATGAACTGCAAAGGTCTATTCATATGCTCGACAAGATATGTAAAGAGTATAATATGTCGGTATCTGCTAGTAAGACCAAAATAATGGCTTTTATTGGGAAGGACCCCATAAGGTCAAAAATTGTATTAAATGATAGAGTGTTGGAGCAGGTAGCACACTTCACTTATTTAGGAGTTGATATAACGTATGACGTTGATAGAGAGATAAGCACTAGAATAAGCAAGTTTCAGCATGTCTGTGGTTATATCAATAGGACTTTTAAGAATCGAACCAGGAAAGATACACAGCTGAGGCTCTACGATGTAATGGCGGTGCCGATTTTACTGTATGGAAGTGAGACCTGGGCACCAAAGAAGAGAGATTTAAGTCGATTGGAGGCAGCTGAAATGAGATTTTTGAGATCTGTGAAGGGATGTAGCCGGAGAGAACACATTAGAAGTAGCGCGATTCGAGAAGAACTGAAGAGAGACGAAACAATCATTGATAAAATGTGGAGGTACAGAAATAGGTGGCAGGAACATGTACTTAGGATGTCACCTGATAAAGCTAGTCTTCAGGCGCTGAAGTATCGCCCTCGAGGAAGGAGATGTTTGGGGCGTCCAAGAAAGAGATGGGTTGATGTTGGAACAGGCGATTGGCCTAATCCGTAAAGGAGATGATGATGATTTTATTATTATTTTTATTACTTTTTTGAGGAAAGTTTGGGGTACATCATCTCATTGTCATTTATTTATTTTAGTTTTTATCTAATTCACGTCGTTAGCTGGTCATTAGCGATTTCTGTTGGCTTTGGTACTGTAACGGAGGGATTTAACGTGTTAAAATTTTCAGGCCCTAGCCGGGAATCGAAACCGGACGTTTCGCTTTGTAGGCTAACGCGCTAGTCACTACGCCACGCAGACGGTCATTATCATTTATTTTTGCTTATATATTAATTTTTTTATTTAAAGAATTATAATTTTTTTATTTAATTTATTGTAAATCTTTTTATAAACTGTATAATATTTATATTTTGTTTTTTATTAAATTATAACCATGGGCTGTAATTTTTCATGTGCAAATTAATTATCACATATTCCGTTTGGTATTGCGTAAAGTCCCGAGAATTTTAAGCCGACTTGTTCTTATTTCAAGTGATATGTTGCATTTATTGTTTTTCAGCACACTTTGTATTAAATAAACGTTGTATTTTTAAAAAATCTGTTTATTATTTTATTTTATGAGAAATTCATTAAACGTTGCATATATAATACACAGTTAAACAAATTAATAAAAGAAAATATATTTCCAACATTGGCAAAGCGATCTGAAAATTCGGAATTGGAAAACTATAAATTAACAAAGGAGTAAGACAATGTCAAAAATAAATAATTAAAAAAATGAAAGGCTCTTTTGCGTTGCAAATAAATAAAACATTTTTGAGTTTGTAAAGCGCAATTTAGTCCTGAAGAAAATTTATCACAAATTTGTACTTTCATCTTTCAATTCACGGATTACATAATAAGTAATGAAACATCTGGAGAAGTTTGAAATTAAAAGTATATCTGTGTAGTAGAGATCCCAGCACGTTCTCATTTTGTAATAAACAAATTCGGGAAAAAGTTGAATGTATCCTGTCGATGGTTGTACATCCTTAATCTGCACTGAGTACAACTACTACTACATATGCGTCTAAAAGATTGCCTATACAATCTTCTACGGCGCATCACAAAGTTTTGTAATTTTATTAAATACTAGCTAAAGTAAAGTGGGCGATCCGTTGGTGTACCGAGTTCGATCCCTGCCAGGTCTGATATTCTTTAATCATTCACTGTTATCTATCTCATTTCAACTTCAACATTATTATTAATCAAAAAAAAAGAAAAACAGTTGGACGTAAAATAAAAGCAAGACCTTGGTGTTTTTAAATTTATTTATTTATTTATTTATTTATTTGTTTTATTTAGTTAAACATAATACAATTATTGCTATACTAACCTACTTACAATATTTTTAACTAAATATACTTATACGCAAAAACTCTTTTTCACAAAGAGTTCTGTCCGCGCATAGGAGTAAACAAAAAAATTATTTAGACAAATTTATATAATAACTACTATAAAAAATACTATTATAAAATCTAAAAAGGGTACAAGAAATACATTAAACATTTTTTGTTAAAAGCATTAAAATAAATGATAAATACCATTAAATTTATATAAAAAAAAAATAATAATAATAAAATTTTTAAACATTACCTTAGATTATGTACAATTGTATTAATAGAGAAAAACTTCTTTTTTCAATAACTAAAACTACTTTATAATAATTTTAGGGAATACATTGTTGTTTAGGTCATCAGCCAAAAGGCTGGTTTGAACCTGTAGAGGTTTTACTAAATAAAACGAGGAGTGAAGTGGTTTACCATTGTCTTCCTCACTGAGTGGAAAAGTACGCTTATCAGTATGCCGGGCCCTCTGAAAAGCACATATTTTCCACTCTGCAAATGACACCTTCACTTCATTCACCACAGGGTCTGGCTGTATAATTGAATTCATTACTTTCAGAGGAGATAACTCTGATTAGTGTCTTTTACACCTCTACCTCTTCTGTTCTTAAACGATTCAGTCATTAAATTGGCTGACCATGTGATAAAAAACAGAACTATTTATTTTAGCCCTGCAACGAACAGATGAGTGTAAATAATTTGACACTCCACCTGTCTATTATGGGCGAAGGGAATACATGTGGATATTTTTACTTATGAGAATTAATTCAATTAATGAGCACAGAAACAAACAAAAAAAAACTACTGCAATGAGGAAAGCAAAAAATAATCAGAGAACAGTTATTTTAAAACTAGGAAAAGTTTCTCAAATTCTTGTTCGTATATCGATAGGATATGATATTTAAGTTTATGTTTCGTACGATGTGGTAATATAATACTGTGTAAATACAATGGAAGTGCGTTGACGAATGAATGCATTAATATACACCGTGCTTTATTATTTTCAGAAGCTTTAGTATTCAAAGGGGTATGGTGGAAGGGGTATAGAATGATTCAGTGTTCGTCATCTACAAACAAAGCAATAAAGAGAGTAGCTACGTGCTAAGCGCTACACCAAGCCGGCCGCCAGCCGTTCGGATTTAACACCAACTTACACTGAAATTAATACTAAAGCTTATTAAATTATATTAAGTAATAAATTATTACTAAAGCTTCTCGTATATAGATGTCTCGAAATCTATTGGAACATAAGCTTAAAACACTTGGGACATCCTACACTATCAAATGAACTATCATTTATCTAATTTGGTTTTTTGTACTGAAGTTATGGTCGGACATTAGTTATTTCTTATGTACCACCGTAACTTTTTTTTTTATTCCTAATTTGTGTACGTTGCAATCTGTTCAATTCAGAACAATAAGCAACCCCATGACCCAATGAGATGAGGATGATGTGTATGACGTGTAAATGAGGTGTAGTCTTGTACAGACCCAGGCCGACCGTTCCTGAGAGAGTATAGTTAATTGAACCCGAACCATCAAAGTACACCGGTAACCACTGTCTAGTAGTCAAATCCGAATAAAAGTAACTACCTTTACTAGGATTTGAACCAGGAACCTTCGTCTCCGAAAATCAGCTGTTAAACAGCTGTTAAACAGCTGTTAAACAGCTGTTAAACAGCTGATTTTGGCGACGACTTTACCTCTAGACCAACCCGGTGGGTTCCGTAACTTTAGACCAAATTAATTTTCACATATTCCGTTTGATATTGCGTAAAGTCCCGAGAATTTTAAGCCTACATACGTCATCGTAGTTTTATCTTCTCCAGATATTTCAGTTGAAATAAAATGTGAATAGAATATACCAATTATTATTTTAATATGTAGCTGTTACCACAAAAATTTAATGTTTTATTTGATGTACGTTTGCAATACAACTTGTATAGCCTGCATGGCATGTTAATAATATGTTCTTTTTTGTTGTTGTAATGTTTTTTCTCGTATAATTTACTTATGCTACAAAATTTACATAAAAAATAATAAATCTTGAATACACAAAGTATTACCACTGATATAATTCCCCGTGACTTACACATGAACATTGTTCTAGATAAAATATGATAAAACAAAAAATACCAAGATATTTGAACGTCATAACACCCCTTTGGCAATTAACCTTTTGGATAAGTGTAACCAGTATCACAGACTGAAACAGACTTTGAAACTTTTCTAAATTTTAGACTAACCTTTATTATAATAAATTAACACTAGGTTCTACAACCGAAAAAATTTTATTTTTTAACTAGCGGTCAATAATTTTTAAGTTTCCTACTCATCACACAGATTTTTTACTTAATTTATTTTCCAATTGTATAAAAACAACCAGTGCAAATGTTTACAACTAAATTTAAAAAACTAACCGCGTTAATGGCTTGAGGAGGACACCACCCAGTGGTAGCTCTTCTTATAACGAAAAATATGTTAAATTTTAATTATATTTTGATAATTATTTTTAATTATATTTTTTATTATGTGGAGAACTCCAATTTTGAAGAAGTAATTATTAATAGAGGAGTAAGACAAGGGTGTGGTCTATCACCCACTTTGTTTAATATTTATTTAGATGACATGATCAGAAGTCTCAAATACACACTGGTATTCTCATAGGAGAAGATAGGGTTGTAACTTCCTATTATTTGCCGATGACCTGCAGAGAGCACTTTTCATGCTGAAAAAACACTGAAAAGAATATAAGTTGACAGTTTCGACGAAGAAGACAAAGGTAATGGCATTTAGGGGGAAGAAGCCAGTCAAAAGTAAAATTGTTATATATAATAATATTTTGGAACAGATCTCCCACTTTAAGTATCTAGGTTGCAATATTACATACCAAAAAGATAAAGATGCACCAATTTCAGCAAATATGCGGAACTATCCACCGCACTTTAAAAAAATAGCACCAGCAAAAACACGAGGGTGAGATTTTATAAAACATTAGCAGTGCCGACTCTACTCTAAGGCAGTGAAACTTGGGTGCTATCAAAGCGAGAGGAGAGTAAATTCCAAGCATCTGAAATGAAATGTCTTCGACATACATATGGGTGTAGTAGAGAAGATCGTTACAGGAATACCGAGATAAGGAAAGAACTCAACATCTTCTCTATAAACAATAAGGTATCCCAGAACAGAATGCAGTCGTTAGAGCATGTAAACAGAATGCGGGAGGATAGGATACCTAAACAGACACTGGGCTATAAGCCGGAGGGGAGGAGAGAACGAGAACGCCCGAGAAAGAGATAGACAGATTTGAAAAGTTCGGAACAGGC
The DNA here is from genome assembly GCA_035578175.1 of Catonia carolina. NCBI lineage: Eukaryota > Metazoa > Arthropoda > Insecta > Hemiptera > Achilidae > Catonia > Catonia carolina. The sequence goes on from JAQMRL010000001.1 coordinate 296,239,604, forward strand.
AGAGATGCTTAATCCTTGAAAGGCAGAAGAAGAAAATTTTTAATCATATTTTTATTGTATTTTATACACGTAATTAATGTTAGAGTTGCGTTGATGTATCACGTCCTTATTCCATCGTCATTTTAGTCGTCTTTGTGTGATTCCTGGTAGATCTGCAGAATTCATATTGCATATTAAGGGATTGTTATGATTTTGACGTTTGTCTCTGAACCAACGGTTCAATTTTAGATATGTTTCGTTGACGTAAGAAACGCGTAATTCATCGTGTAGTGTTAATACTATTGGATACGTAACTCGGGCGATTAGTAATAAGTCGTAAGAACTTACTTTGGAAAAGTTGTATTCAAGAAATGACTGATGGCTTTGCTGCACCATAAACTTTGACTACCAAACATCCAGATTGGTTGAAGCATCGCTTTGTATGTCAAGAATTTTGAAGTCATAGGTAGTTTTGACCACTTGGCTAATAATCTGTGTAACTGTTTTTGTCTGTTATTCAGTAGTTGTCACTTTTAGTTGATGTGCGTGTTCCACGTCAACCGCTTGTCTATATATATCCCAAGGTACCAAACATTGTTTGCTTGCGGAAGAGGTGGGTTGAATCAAAATAATTATGAACACATTTGTCAACGAAGATACAGATAAAATTGAAAATTAACCTAACCAACAATGAAGGTTGATTTTCAAATTTGAGTTGTACCGATCAACGCAATCGCCATCAAGTTTTATTTACTAATGATAAAAATTTACTTATAGAAAAATAATTTAACTGAATTTAAATATTCTAACTGAAAGTTAATAAAAAATAACTTAAGGGATAAACCAAAATCTGTACTTTATAAAATATAGTTCTTAAAAGAAATGTTCTTGTGGTCGCCTCCGTAGTCTAGTGGTAACTGTGCCAGCCTACGATGCGAAGATCCCACGTTACTGGCTTGGGTCTAAAAATTATAACAAGTCAAATCTCATTGTTTCAGTTACATAACCAACCGTAGTCGCTAATAACTAAACTGATGCGATTAAAAACTTTAATATTTAAAAAAATTTCTTGTAGTTAGACAAGTTTTTGAAAAGTTTATGAAAAGATGATAGATGAAAATGAGTGATGAAAAAATGACTGGGAATCGAATCTAAGTTGTTGTTGTTGTTTAGGTCAACAGCCGAAAGGCTGGTTTGAACCTCCAGAGGTTTTACTAAGTAAAACGAGAAGTGAGGTGGTTTACAATTGCCTTCCTCACTGAATGAGAAAGTACGCTTATCAGCATGCCGGGCCCTCTGAAAAGCACATATTTTCCACTCTGCAAATGACACCTTCACTTCATTCACCACAGGGTCTGGCTGTATAATTAAATTCATTACTTTCAGAGGAGATAACTCTGATTAGTGTCTTTTACACCTCTACCTCTTCTGTTCTTAAATGATTCAGTCATTTAATTGGCTGACCATGTGATAAGAAACAGAACTATTTATTTTAGCCCTGCAACGAACAAATTGAGTGTAAATAATTTGACACTCCACCTGTCTGTTATGGGCAGAAATCGAAGCTATATTTATGATTTTACCAGTACACCAGCAGACTGGTTAAAATTCTCCTTGAATGAAAGGGAAACAAAATTTTATTTAAGGCCCACATCAGCTAGAAAGTTGAGACTAATAAATTATACACCGTAAAGAACACCAATTGGATAAATCTAGGAAAATTTTGAACAGCGTTTTAGTGAGGCTAATGTGGCTACTGATTATTATTCTGAAATAAGTAGAGACTTGTTCAGCAGGAAAGGAGGGGTGGACAAATGTTCGATCCGAGTCTGTTTAATTCAAATTTGATGCAAATGTAAGACTGTAACTAACATCTGTGCCGTGCTGTGCTATGACAGAGCTCATTCATTGTTACGATGCGGTGTGTTCAACACGAAATCCCCTTAAGTAACTTAACTCAACTACAAACTACTCCGTCAACAACTTTGTTCAATTTTATGTCTTTGCTGATTTATTTATACGCCCATATACGTGGTTGTTATTTAACAACTTCCATCCAACTGAAACTCTTCTCCAGTTAAGTTGTTTAACCCATATCCAAATTTCGTTCATCTTGAGCTCCGAATCGGGTGGACCGACCGGACATTGTATTTCCTATGTCGTATTTCCGTGATTTGGTTCTCTATAGTAATAATAATACTTTATTTTAAAAAATAATTCAATTTTTATCATAAATTTTATACTAATTTTTATACACATCCATTCCTATTACCACATTCATTTCAATAACCGTTCAGTTGGAAATTACCATATCAAACTATGGTTAAAAATCTGGTGTGGAACACTCACACAACTTTCTCTTGCCAATTCAAATAATTAATAATAAACCTAACATTATTAATAAAATATTAGAAATAAACAAAACACTAACCTCAAAAATATAACCTTATTTTAATCATGAGTGAATGACGCAAAATGAAAATCGTACTCAGTTTGGCTTAAAAAAACGGAAAATCACACTTTCACGCTAAACTAAGCTCTGTACAGAAAAATTCTCCTAATAAAAGTTGTAGACATTTTAATTTCCTATAAATTTTATTATATACACTTTTGTCGTAAAATGCGTACTAAAGCCGAAATCTTTAAAAAATCGATTTTTCACACGTTTTCTGGAGAAAAAAACAGAAAAACGCTAATTACTGCTAAACTAAGCGTTATACAAAAAAATGTTTGAAATAAAAGTTGTAGAATTTTAAATTCTCTACATTTTCATTATATAAATGTTTGCGCTATAATACATATTAAAGCCGTAATCTTAAAAAAACACTTTTTTTACGTAAAAACACTCACCAAGAATTTCAGCAAACATGGCGCCTACCCTGTCTTGTAGAGAACAAAAAACTGAGTAAATGATGCGATTTTTAAAAAAATCGTAGGACCAGTTTTTGAGAAAATCACAAAAAGTGAAAAATTATACGAATAAACTACTACTTCCGGTTGTCCGATTTTGATGAAAATGTTCGTGTCGGGTCCGGTAGTGGTATGTAACTTAAGTTTCAAGTTTCAAGTTCGTACAATGTTCCGTTCTTGAGATATTTTGTATACACACACACACACAGACCAATCGCTAAAAACATGTTTTTTGGGTTCAGGGGGTCTGAAAACGTATAGATCCCGTGAAAACTCGATTTCGAAAAATCGACATGAAAACAATACTTTCCTTCCTATATATTCATATAGGCAAGAGAAAGTAAAAAAACCATGCGCCAAGGTAGGTAAGATAACATTATTTCACTAATTTTTAAAAACCTACTGCTTTGTGCTTTACCTAGCATCACTTCCATGTTTTCCCTTTCGACATTAATCATCCATTTCTGCATTTCATTCTTAAATTTAATTTCATTCTGTTCAGTTTATATATTTAGGCAGCAGGTTATAAAATTTCGGGGCCAAGTGAGAGAAGTTTTGCTGAGAAAGAGTATTTTTCGCTCAATCTGGAAGAAGTAGGTGTTTGTTTCTTGTGTTGTACTAATGGAATCTATTTGGACGTTCGACTTAATCTTATGTAGCTTTCTAAAGAACTCCGTTACAAAGAGTTGACTGACATTCATCACCTTAAAATTCTGCAAAAATTTGGTCTGACGGATAGCGAGGCGGTTTTCTACAAGTAAATTTTGAAATTATTTTCTTTACTACTAACAGATGACTCAAACAGCAATACGAAGAACCATCCCAACCCACAATCCGTAAGTCAAGAGTGACTGTATTGTAGAAAAGTAAACAGATTTCAGGGTTTTAATTTCAAGGACACTTCCAAGTTACTTAAATAAATATACTTTTTTCTCAGACGCTGACATAATCGATTAATATGTTTCTTCATCGGAACGAAATATCGACTGTTATTTTTAAGTTCCTAATTCTAGTATAGCAGAATTCATTTTAAATTCTATGCAGTAGAATGCTTTAATAGTTCACTGTAATTCAATTGTTAATGAATACGGTACATTCTGATCACTTGTTTTTAAGATACAGTAGATCACCAATCATCCGAAACCCGCTTAGCCGTAACTTGTCTTAACTGATACGGATCCAAAAAACTTGTTTTTTAATTTGGTGATTATACAATTTCAACATTCTGTGCACGTACAGTGCAGCATTTAAATACGTAACGTGGCCTCCGGGCCAGCCCAGTCAGTCAGCTGGTAGAAAGTCGCTATTATTTGTTAAGTAACACCGGTTGGGCAAGCGACTTTGTATGGTGACCAGGTGACAGCCATCCATGAACAAACTCTACTGGGGGTTCCTGTTCAAAACTCATGTCTAGTCCACGTCAAAAAAAAAACAGCAAAAGCAGCGATCAAATTGGGTAGTTGTTAACAATGTAGCCTACAGCTCCCGATAAGAAATAAAAGCTAAAAAAAAAAAAAAAAAAAAAAAAAAAAATACGTAACGTTGTTAAAGTACAGAACAGCGTCCAATTAATTAAGTTACAGACATCAAGTTTCACAATTGTGGAAATTTATTTACTCGTTCTTAACCACCTGTTCTTTACCTCCAAAAAAACATTTTAAAAAATCTCACACTTTTTGAAAAGACTAAAAGATTTGTAAAATATACAGGAAATAGTAAACTTACTAAGTAAAGTTAAACTTGTAAACATTTGAACTTGGTAACTAATTTTCTTATCTATTTGATATAATTGTAGTCTATAATATTGGAAAAGTTTAAAAACTGCATATAATGATCAGTAAAAACATTTTGTTTTTATAATCTGATGTATTTATGATTCAAAAACTGTGAAGTTCAAATAATTTTATATTATCTTTACAAGTTTTTTTTTGGTTTAATGTCCTACTGTTCTACAATTACTGCTAATGCAGACGGTGAAGGATGAAATGATTTATTTGTAACGTATGAAAATATACCGTGCCTGAATGGGATTCGAACCCAAGACCGCATGTTGAGAGGCGAGCACGTTACCAACTACGCCAATGCGGCCGGCATCTTAACAAGTTTGTTTGTTACTTAAGTCATGGAATTTCTCCGGCCACCATAAAAAAAGCATTTCAATTTAACTTGTCATGGCTGTTTTATTTCATAAAAAATAAAAAAAAATTCCATTATAGTTTAAAAAACTGTTAAGTTGTAAATAAAAATAAAGTTGAAGCCAAAAAAAAGTCATGGAATAATATTATTCATGTTTTAATTATATAATATAAATATTTTAAGTGCATGTGAGACAATGAACTAAAATATCGTCACAATTTTTTTTATTAGTTTTTCAGGCTACTATTTTTTGTGGTATCGTAAAATAATTGATAAATGTATGTCTGTATGTATGTACAAATTAAAATACCCTGTATTATTTTCTCTTAAATGACATATAACTTGTTTAAATACGATGCAATGGAGTTTTAATAAAATATCTTTCTTCAAACTTCCAAACGCTCTGGCTGTGAACAAATAGAAATGACTAGGTATGAATTACTTATTTTGTACATGAAGGCCTAATCTCTTTTGCAGCCAACCACAGTTTTGTAGACCTTACCATTCTATACTTTAGGTTGAATCACAAGAAAGTAAAAAAAAAACAGAGCAATAAGAAAAGCCTACTCCATGAATAATAAATTAATACAGGCCTACTTCCTAAAAGTTCAATATAAACTTTCCTACAAACAATAAAGTTGTACCAACATTACAAAGTAAAATGAAAAATAACTGACAAGTTACGTGAAAGTAAAAACATGTAGACGAACAAAGGAATGAACCATGTCATTCAAAAATCAAATAAAAATACCAAAACGTATAGGCTATCACTAAAATCTTTTTATATCAAGTAAGAAAGTAACGTGATCCTGAACCAAAATTATAGTCTAATCAATATAATTCAACTTTATTGACCAAAAATAAAGCACAATTTTACGAAATTAACAAATAAAGATTTATAGAAAATATTACACGTACTGTATAAATGTATAAAATTAAATATAAACAGCTAATAAATACTGTTAATAGCCTACTGTCTTCGGTTGGTAAAAATAACGAGGAACATTCTGAAACTTTATCAAAATTGGTGGCCCCGAAAAGGGCTTTTGTGTTTGTTGTTCTACAGGGAAAGCAGATTAGCGTGAGGGCTGCAGCTGCGGTATTGGCGGGAGGCGACGGTGGCTAAGCGTTTCTTTTCGTCGTTTATCAAACTTATCCTCTAGCGGAATCGTCTACGTATCTTTGTGGAAGTCGGAGAGCCATAATACAGCTATCCGAGTCCGATTCCGTATAGAAATAGGTGTGATACCTATAATGGGCGACATCGTGAAGGATTCACCTGGTCTCGCAGGGAACAAATTTACGGATTGCGGGGTTCCTTAATTATTACAAAAAAGGATTTGTTAAAGAAAAATTAATTGTACTCAGAGCCGGTTTTAGGAAGTTTTTATTTTGGAAGGAATATTTATTTAAAATGCCATTTATTCAAAGAAATCTTCTTCAGGTGGATGGGGAGCTTCGTAGATGGTTCCGATGACGGGGAATTGCAATGATTTTGCTGTATCGTGGAATCTTCTTTATGTGTTCACTAATTCAAATAAATTAAATAAATGAAAATGTGTTATCAGTAATTTTTATTTTTCATTCAGAAATTATAAAATATAGTATAACCATACAAAATTTAACTATATTTTTGAATAAACAAATCGTGAAAAAAGCAGAATTTTTTTATAGAATAGTCTACATCCCAATGGATAATTCAAGAAATGAACAATAAACAAGAAAATTAATTCAATTTGAGGACATATATAGGAGAAATTGGATAATAAATACATATAACAAGAATTACAGAACACATCGAAGAAGAAGTAGCAAGGAAATCAAACATTTTAAAAATTATACCGCACGATAAACAAAATTAATAATATATTTAAAAATTTTTACAAGAGTAATAAAAATCTCAAAAACACATTAAAAAAAATTACAGAAGTAAAATTTTAAAGACTATAAAATCTTTACGGGTCACCTCCGTGATGTAGTGTTAGTGCGTTAGCCTACCAAGTGGAAAGCCCTTGATTCGATTCCCGGGCTATGGTCTGGAAATTATTACAAGCAAAAACCCAATGTTGGGAATAATGAAAAGAAATTAATTAATACCCTATACTTGGTTCATTGTAAGAATGATTTATTGAGTAAACAAATAATAACGTCACTGATCATACGCGTTATTTAAAAATGTGTACACTCTGATTAAAAAGTAACAACAAAATTTAAGTAGAAAATACTTTTAAAAGTATTTTTTATAAATGAAACTGTTAGGCCTAAATCATATCATGACTAATGTTTAAAAAAAACTGATCAATAAATTTATATAAACGGTATAGTTTATTACTTTCTCTTGCCTATAAGAATATATAGGAAGGAAAGTATTGTTTTCATGTCGATTTTAAGAAATCGAGTTTTCACCGGATCTATACGTTTTCAGACCCCCTGAACCCAAAAAACATGTTTTTAGCGATTGGTCTGTGTGTGTGTGTCTGTGTGTGTGTGTGTGTGTGCGTGTGCGCGCGCGCGCGTGTGTGTGTGTGTGTGTGTGTGTGTGTGTGTGTATGTGAACAGAATATCTCAAGAACAGAACATCGTACGAACTTGAAACTTGAAACTTAAGTTACATACCACTACCGGACGCGACACGAACATTTTCATCAAAATCGGTCAAACGGAAGTAGTAGTTTATTCGTATAATTTTTCAGTTTTTTGCGATTTTCTCAAAAACTGGTCCTACGATTTTTTTTTAAATCGCCTATTTTACTCAATTTTTTATTCTCTACAAGATAGGGTAGGCGCCATGTTTGCTGAAATTCTCGGTGAGGCTGTTTTCACGTAAAAACGTTGTTTTTTTAAGATTACGGCTTTAATATAAATTTTAGCGCAAAAACTTATATAATAAAAGTTGTAGAGAATTTAAAAACCTACAACTTTTATTTCAAACATTTTTTTGTATGACGCTTAGTTTAGCGGTAATTTGCGATTTTCTGTTTTTTTCTCACGAAAACGTGTGAAAAATTGATTTTTTAAAGATTTCGGCCTTAGAATGCATTTTACGACAAAAGTGTATATAATTAATTTTATAGGAAATTAAAAGATGTACAACTTTTATTTAAAGCATTTTTCTCTACAGAGCCTAGTTTAGAGAGAAAGAGTGATTTTCCGTATTTCTAAGCCAAACTGAGGTTGATTTTCATTTTGCGTCTTTCACTCATGATTAAAATTAGGTTATGTTTATTGAGGTTAGTTTTTTGTTTATTTCTAATGTTTTATTACTAATATTAGGTTTATTCTTAATTATTTCTATTGGCAAGAGAAAGTTGTGTGAGTGTTTCACACCAGATTTTTTCCATTCTTTTTCATAAACAAATGTGGTTAGAAGTTATATGTATTTACTCTGATCTGTATGACTGATCTGATCTGATCTGAAGCGGAAATCAAAAGAACCGTGAAAATAAAAGATTTGCAAACTGACTGATAGACTGATTTATTTTTTTTACGTCCAAATTTATACACATAAATATATATGGAAACATCGGTCATCATATATATGGTATATGGAAACATCGGTCTCACAGGCACTAAGGGTGATTTGTTTACATAATACTGGGTTCCCTGAGCTAGGGTTGGTGCTGACCGTCATAATAGCTTCCTCCCTCATTCCTATCTACTTCATAGAGAAATATGGTTCAGTTCAAGTGAATCGTTGCGGAAGTGTAAATGGTTCTTAAAAATCATACCGGTCTGTGATACCGCGTGTTTCTTTTTGTGTATTTCATGTAGCGGTCAGTGGAACCGTGTGTTTCCCTGAATCCTGAATCCTGGTTGAGAGGGCTAAGAAGCCCTATGATGGCGACATCGTGTTAAGGAACACCTGGTCGCTCGGGGAACAATATAACAGAATAATTGCAACCTCAAGAAATTTAGGGGGAATTTTATAGTTTAAATAGGAAATAGGATTCTGGTTCGTGGGACATTGGAACTGGGACTTGAAAGGAGGTAATTTATTTCTAGAAGTTATTTGTGGAAAATTTAAATTAAGGGACAAGTGGGTTTAAGAGCGGCTCTTTTATTTTATTTTATTTTTCAGTGGCCTTTTTTCAGTTTTGTGGGAGGCCTATTATCTTGGTGAGGGGAAGGCATGCATTTTACTGAACGTGGACTAAACACTGAACGTGTTTCCCTTACTGTATTTAACGGTCTGTAAGACGGGTGTTTCCTTTACGGGTTTATATTTTAATTATTTGTATATATTTTAATTATTTTTTATATTATTTAATTGTAAATTTCTGAAATGGCTCGACCACTTAGTACAAGCGATCCCGACTATGGTGACAGAATTCGTAGATTATTGGAAAATGATGACAGTGACTCGGAAGGTTCTATTTGTGATGAAATTAATGACTCGGATGTATCACTTGCAAGAAAGCTATTTGCCTAGAATGCAGTAGAAAACTGTGTTTTGATTGTACAAAAAACAAATGTCAGTAAAAAAAACCCCTAATATGTAAGTAGTCACTTTTGAGTTACGTTTCTTTTATACAAATTTTTGCTCTTTTAAATTTAAGTATGTGATTAAATATGTATTAAAATAATACATTTAACCTGAGTGAAAAAAACATTATAAGTATTTTATCAATTCTAAAAATTAAGTCGTTAATACCATAAATAATTTGGCTTTTTCATTTATTCAAACAATTGTTTTTTACGATAACCAGATCTTATACCAATGACAATTCAATCATTATTCTATAGTAAAATAAAATAATTTTTGTTTAACAGATCTAGTTGAGTTTCTTTGCCTTTGATTCCCAAATAAATTGCCATAAATGAAATGGCGGTCTGTCAGACCGGGTGTTTCTATTAACGTTATAAAAAACATGTTTCCATATAAGTGTTAAGGAAAATGCACATGACGAAGGGGATAGATGAAAATTATGGGTGAGAATATACCAGACCTGATCAGAAATTGAACTGTAGTATTGTAATCAGTTGCACTGATCACAACACCTACGAGCCGATCAAAATGGGTTAACCTTGGAAAGGGTGTGGGGAAATCTATAAAGTGCCAAATCTATTTAACATGAATATTGAGGATATGTGCCCATAATAGGCAGGTGGAGTGTTAAGTTATTTGCACTCAATCTGCTAGTACCAGGGCTACAAAAAAGTTCTGTTTCTTATCACATGGTCAGCCAATTATAACTGAAACATTTAAGAACAGAAAAGGTAGAGACGTAAAAACACTAGTTAGAGTTATCCTTTGTGAGTAATGACTTTCATTATACAGCTAAACCTTGAGGTCAATGAAGTAAAGGTATTATTTGCAGAGTGGAAAGTAGATGCTTTTCAATGGGCCTGGCATGCTAATAAGTATATTGTTTCACGCAGTGAGGAAGAATGGTAAACCACCTGACTACTCAGTTTACTTAAAACGCCTCTAGAGGTTCAAACCAGCCCTTCGGTTGATGACCTAAACAACACTGAGGACATGATTAAGAAACTTTTTCAAAGGAATCGTACTTGAAAAATGATTTGTTGCATGCAGTTGCAAAACAAAAAAAATGGAGTAAAAACTATTTTAAGCATAGTATATTCTTTACAAAGGATTTTGTGTGTATCGATTCATGTTTTTTAATATTGTTAGTGAATTCAGCTGGTGTATCTATGAGAATTGAGTGAAATATAGCATTAGTAGGTTTGCGAAAAAAGAGTAGCAGTTCTCCTTACGATATATTATTATACATTTTTCACGAAAGTAATACTTATGAAGTTCGTAGTAAGTCATAATAAATAATATTAAGTGATCGTGACTTAAATTTTAGCAATATATTTCATTTCCACGAACAAATATTTTCTCTTTTTAAGTAACGTATAAGAAGGAAAAGAATGCTTTTCAAAATAATGAGGAATGTAAATCCGTGGATAATAAATTAAGTTGCCGTTGAGGAAAGCTTTATTGAGGAAACTGTAAAAACAACGTTCAACGAATAAATCTATTCTTTCGTTCTTCTAGGCAGTCACCAGAAAGCTGAGAATAATCCACTGAAAAGTTATTAAACTCACGTTTTCCTATTTTAAATGAATTTAATGAAATAATTTCCTAGTAAGAAAAATAAATTATTGAGAAGAAGCATTTACTTTCTCATTAATCTTCAAATAGTAAAATATTTTATTCATTTAATCACACATTTTTATGCTGAACACTCAGAGTAATGTATATACATTACTAGGAACTTCCCGCTCGCTGTGCTTCTTGGCAAACTAAACTTAAAGTTTTTACACAACCTTACACGTTGAAAGCTAAATCACGACTATACGAATAAAACCAATTAATGGAGTTAAGAATGTCGTTGATATTAGTATGAATCACCAGTAAACGGGGAGAAATGCGATCATAAAATAACTGAATATGTGTTGTAAGAAAAAGTACGTAAAATCTTCTTCTTTAAAAAAAGGATACTATCTCTTGAATTTTAAAGGTTTACGCAACTTTTTATGAAGAAATAATAAGCAACATTATTTTTTGGATATCTGTTCCGTAAATAATAATAATCAATATTTCTGAAAAATGTTAGAGTATCGGTTGATTTCGTGCCGAAGTGCGGTATTGTACTGTACCTGATACCTGCATAATACAATAAAACTAACCTTACATGTATCAAATAAAAATAAACAATGACTTTAGTTAAATTTTTTTTTTAATGAATATTTTATAATGCCATGTAGTCTATGTTATACAACTAACGAAGCTCAAATCTTTTGAACAGTAAAAGAATCTTTGAAATCGGTTGGATAGTTTCTGAGATCACTTCGTACAAATAAATAAAAAAAATAACTAAACACTACTTATAACATAACAATACAAGTTTCATTGTTAGAATATTCGCTGCTAAACCAATAAAAGTGGGAAAAAGAGTCAGACGGGGGATGCAATATCGCCAAAAATATTCAATCTAGCCTTAGATTTCATCTTGAAGAAATTACAATGAGACAAAAAGGTAATTAACATAAAGGGGGAATCACTAAATCATCTAAGATACATGGACTATATTTTATAAAATTATTGAATTAGGAACTGGAAAATATAATAGAAGAGCTAAATAATAAGACGTCAAAAATGGGTTAAGAACAAATGTTGACAAAACAAAGGATATCACAAACCAGAGGTTACACGAATTAACCACTGTAGTTCTATTAAAGAAAATAAAGGAAGCCATGACTTCCTCTATTTTCTTTACATTTTTTTCTTTAAGTATACATACTTGGGTTGAATGACCAAACTAAAAATGGACAAACAAATGGAAGTAACGGAAAACTAAACTGACGTGAATAAAAAAACCAAAAGACATAAAAATGAAAGAAACCCAATCAAAAATATTATAATACAAAAAAAACAACAATAATTAAAAAACCACTCAAAAACTTGATTGTAGGCTACCTATTAATAGCTAAATTAAATAGCTAAATAAATTCGAAAAAACAGAATAAAATAACATAGTCCAACCTCATAACATAAAAAATATTTCAACCACAATTAATAGTTATTAGTTTTTTGTGCTGGAATATTTTGTGTTTTTTTATTCGTTAATAACTTCACTTACACTTTTGTCGTAAAAGCATACTAAGACCGCAATCTTTAAAAAATTCCATTTTTTACAGATTCCATTTTTTACAGATTTTATTGTGAAAAATACAGAAAATCACTAATTGACACTATTAAACTAAGCGTTGTAGAAAAAAAATGTTTGAAATAAAATTTGTAGCTTTCTGACAACTTTGATTACTGTAGCTAAATATATTTTGACGTAAAATGCATATCAAGCTGCAATCTTCATCACGAGAGCACAGCTCTCCCAAGAATTTCAGCAGAGGTGGCGCTTATCTTTTTATGTAGACAATCAAAAATGGAGTAAATACGGCAATAGTTTTTGAAAAATTGTAGCAATCGCTTATGAGAAAATTGTACAATAAACTACTACTTTCGGTTGACCGATTTTGATGAAAATGTTCGTTTCGGGTTCCCTGTAGTGACCGATTTTGATGAAAATGTTCGTTTCGGGTTCCCTGTAGTCACCGATTTTGATGAAAATGTTCGTTTCGGGTTCCCTGTAGTGACCGATTTTGATGAAAATGTTCGTTTCGGGTTCTCTGTAGTCACCGATTTTGATGAAAATGTTCGTTTCGGGTTCCCTGTAGTATTTAACTCAAGTTCCAAGTTGCAACTTCGTATATCCCGTTCTTGAGATTTTTGTTTTCACACGAGCATGCGCGCATTCATACACACTCTAAATAAATAATTTATCGTATCATGGAATACAGATACATAATAGTTCACATGAGAAATAATACAGTATTTCAAGAGAGTACATTATACAAATGCACAAAATAAACATACATTAGTGTATGGGATGAAGTACATCGTCAGTAATTACATAATATAATAATACTAGGTACTGTACTTTAATATGTAAGAAAAATGTATTTAACTCTTTGGCTACTGCATTATCTGACGTGTACAATAAAAATAATTAATTTAAACACTAAACACAATTAATTCATACTCTAAACACAAACTTTTATGTAAACTAAAATTTAGTACAACTGCAGAACACGCTTAAATTTATTTAATCCATATTAACAGTATCACTATTTATTTAATTTCTTTATCCCTAATGTGTGTACGTTGCAATCTGTTCAATTCAGATCAATAAGCAACCCCATAATTCAATGAGATGAGGATGATGTGTACGACGTGTAGATGAAGTGTAGTCTAGTACAGACTCAGGCCGACAATTCCTGAGAGGTATGGTTAATTGAACCCCAACCATGAAAGTACTCCGGTAACCACTGTCTATACTATTTTTCACGGCTGATGAGCTGTGACCGTATGCATTACTCCCTAACCACTTTATAGCTAGCCAATGACTTGCCAGCAACGTTGCCAATACTTGCTCTTGTAGCTCTGTTAAATATTTCGTCGGCCATTTTTTTGGTCTTTCAATAATAATTATAACCCACAAACATACAATCAGCTGATTATATTATAAAATATTGCATGTTAACGCGCTCTATAATCGATGTGTTCAGAACGAGATACAAGACGAGAGTGAACTATTGCAGCTCTTATACGCATGCGCACGTAATGTTTGTCAGGTACAATCTGACAACGCTGGCAAACGTTCTGATTGGTCTAAATGCGTGGAATAGCAGAGCTCATCAACCGTGAAAAGCATATTAGTGTTCAAATCCGTATAAAAGTACTACCTTCACTCGGATTTGAACCAGGAATCTTCGTCTCCGAAAATCAGCTGTTAAACAGCTGACTCGCGGAGACGACTTTGCCTCTAAACCAACCCGGTGGATTGCTATTTAATTAACAAAACTGTTCCATTAAACTATCAGTATCACATGAATACGGATTAAATGATACTACATGTTTTACAAAAATTATCATTCTTGAACACAAAAATCTAATACAAAATGACTTTTATAAACTGTAGAATACAGACATCATACGAGTAGGCCTATTTATTACCAATAGTAGACATTTTTACTTTCTCATGTCTATATGAATATATAGGAAGGAGAGTATTGTTTTCATGTCGATTTTAAGAAATCGAGTTTTCACTGGATCTATACGTTTTCAGACCCCCTGAACCCAAAAAACATGTTTTTAGCGATTGGTCTCTGTGTGTGTGTGTGTGTGCGCGTGCGTGCGTGCGTGCGTGCGTGCGTGCGTGCGTGTGTGTGTGTGTGTGTGTGTGTGTGTGTGTGTGTGTGTGTGTGTGTGTGTGTGTGTGTGTGTGTGTGTGTGTGTGTGTGTGTGTGAACAGAATATCTCAAGAACGGAACATCGTACAAACTTGAAACATGATACTTAAGTTAAGTACCACTACCGAACTCGACACGAACATTTTCATCAAAATCGGTCAACCGAAAGAGGTAGTTTATTCGTGTAATTTTTCACTTTTTTGCGATTTTCTCAAAAACTGGTCCTACGATTTTTTTTAAAATCGCCTGGTTTACTCAATTTTTTATTCTCTACAAGATAGGGTAGGCGTCATGTTTGCTGAAATTCTGGGTGAGGCTGATTTCACGTAAAAACGTTGTTTTTTTAAGATTACAGCTTTAATATGCATTTTAGCGCAAAACTTTATATAATAAAAGTTGTAGAGAATTAAAAATTCTACAACTTTTATTTCAAACAATTTTTTGTATAACGCTTAGTTTAGCGGTAATTTGCGATTTTCTGTTTTTTTTCTCACGAAATTGTGTGAAAAATTAATTTTTTTAAGATTTCGGCCTTAGTATGCATTTTACGACAAAAGTGTATTTAATTTAATTTATAGAAAATTAAAAGATCTACAACTTTTATTTAAAGCATTTTTCTCTACAGAGCCTAGTTTAGAGAGAAAGAGTGATTTTCCGTATTTCTAAGCCAAACTGAGGTTGATTTACATTTTGCATCATTCACTCATGATTAAAATAAGGTTATATTTTTGAGGTTAGTTTTTTGTTTATTTCTAATATTTTATTATTAATGTTAGGTTTATTGTTAATTATTTGCATTGGCAAGAGAAAGTTGTGTGAGTGTTTCACACCAGATTTTTTTGTGTTTGTATTATTCTTTTATTGTGTAAATATATGATCTGATCTCACAGAACAATGTGTGTTGTAGTAATAACTTCCTGGTTTCACTCAATAGAGTGAAAAAATTGAAGACAAAAAAAAATTGAAAATAATAATTTTCAATTTTTTTTTGTTTTTTCTTCTATTAAACAGTATTAAAATAAATCAGAATTAAATAACCCCTTTCATGAGACTATGCGTCTCATGAATGGTGACAGTTTTTAAAAAGGCTATGGGCTTACCTTTTATTTATGGCAAAAACCATTAGTGATTTTCGTATCTAATCTTTAAGAGGAATTGAATGACACTATGGTTTTTCCAAATTCAAACTTAGATTTCTTAACTTCCGGTTTTGCGCCACTTCAATTTAAAAAATTGCCACCAATAAATCAGAGTGCAGTCTTCTGTGTTCTATTGCTTAGGAGATTGATGGCTGCTGAATTCTAATGGTTTTGTAGTTGCATCAATTCTGATAATTTGCACTAAGAAATTCAAATATTTCCTTTACAACGTTAGGATTATATTCAGACGGGAGCAGTTTAAATACCTCTGATAGACTTCGGTAACCGATTCGACCTTATCACGATCACTCTTAGCCCAACCAGATGAAGTTTTAAATAGAGATGTTATTGTATATTGTTTTGAACTTTTAGTGTTCTTCAACTGCTTTCAAAAAGAATATTTTGTGTTGTCGTGAAGGAACAAGATTTCTAAGTATTGTTGTACTGATTCGTTAGTTTTGTAACAGTTTCAGAGCTTCGGCAGCGTTATTGAAGAGTCCTTTATCTTGCAAGTCCTAGAGCATTGCCAAATTCGTTATTTTTCAGAAATGGCTAGTTTTTAAGTGTCCTGGTAAATTTTAAATAGACATAACATATATTTTTTACTATTCCAGAGTTCAGATTTTATGGCTATGACAGAAAATTTACAAATACGAGTAGGTAGGCCCTACTAAAAATGATACAGAGATAGGAACAGAAAAAATGTCCGCTACGTTATGGTACTGTACATAAAATTAAGTTAAGAAACTGACAATAATCATTTTTTTAGTAACTTTTAAAATTAAGTACTGTATTACTTTCTTTGATTTCCAAAATAAATAGATCATAAAACTTAGTGCAAGAAATATAAAAGTATTTTTTTATAGGCTATCCGCAGTTCCTCAAAATTGAATCAGTCCTTTTTGAGAGCCCATAAGTCAAATTTTCTCTTTTCCTTTAGTACAGTTTTGGATTGATTGAATAACTTATAAACACACCATTCTCTATAGAAATCATAAAAGTTTGGCTTTCTCTAATCTGAGTCTAAGAGCTTATCCTTATAGCTTATCCTTAAACTTTTTCTCCGATTGAAAAAAAATGGGTGATATTTTGAAACTGAATTCCTGCATTTTAGAAAAAGAGGACGTACAAAATTTCTACTCAAAAATGTTTTATGGGAAACATCTGCAATTGTTCATGATGAAAATACGTGCATATTTCAGACAACCAAATTCTTTTTTGAAAGTCAAAAATTTAATTTTTTCTGAATAGCCCTTTAGAGAGAGCATGCCAAATCAGTATTTTCATGATTCTCTCGGCTTCCTTTTCTGCCACAATCTCTTCATTATTTCGGAAAAATTTCCTTCTAAGTTGTTTAATGTTGTGGGGTTCACGTCTTTTCGTTTTATTCTCTACACCGAAGATCACTCTCTAGCTTTGTTTCTAAAACCATTTCCCTATTCTGTATGTCTTTTGTATCGATTTTTGTATCTTTAATATCATTCAGTGTTACAGTGAACAAGCTGGTAAGCTGGTTTCAATTTAAAATGACCAATCCAAGAATATTTTATTAATGTTTATTGTTGATCCTTACATATGGCGCTTAAACATGGACGTTTACAAGAAAGAATATCGACAAAATAGTGAAGGCGCAAGGGCAATGGACAGAAAAGTTTTAAGGAGCATTGTACTGGTAGATAAAAGGAAATACCTATGGATATGGAACAGAACAAAAGTTATAAATGTTTTGGCAAGCTTAAAATATAAATTGGCTGGCCATACTTTGCCATAGAAAGTAGGTAAAATAAAAGAATCCTACATGGAATAAAAACGAGTAAAAGAAGACAAAAAATGAAATAGACGACATAAGGAGAAGTGTATGCAGGGATGGATGTAGATCAATCATGACAGAGAACAATGGAGAAATGAAGGGGAGGTCTGTGTCCGAAAATGAATGTGTGAGACTGATTAAAAATATAGAATGCACACCCATTTTAGTAGCTCTTTATGTGGTTGGAAAAACTCTTCCAGAAGGGGTTAACCACCAACCACCCTCATTCAGCGGTTGATAAGGTGGAGGTAAGTAAATATAAAATAATGACCATTATTATTAAAAAATAAATCTTAATTATAAAAATATTATTTAAAATAATATTTAAATGAAGTTCTCGTTAAAAATAATGAGCAGAAGTTTGCAGACTGCAGATTCATTAATTCATTAAAACTCACATTGCTTCTGAATGTTTCCAATCATTTTAATCGTTGAATTTATCACTTTTATTGCGCTCTTTTGTAGTATAGAGCTATAAATTATTTCGATTGGACAAAATTTTGGGTACCCAGCTTTTAACTACTCTTCTCATTTCATGACCCCCTGAAACCAAAAAATTATTTGCAAAAGGAATCTGTTTATATGTTCGTATATGTTATTCATTCTAAAGCAAAATTTACTTTACCAGTTGTGCTGATAGGATACATCCGGTTAAAAAGGGGTAAAATAACCCCAACACGGATTTATCATTTTGATCCGATAATAATAGCGTCTTCAGTTAAAAAAGTAAGGAAGCCGCGGCAGTTTTGTGATTGCTCACCCCTGCATCCTTCCCGGGAAAAAACCCTATTTTAGTAAGTTTTTTTTAAGATGTAGTCGATAAAAACTCGGAAATTTACAGGTAGTTAGGTGCTCCAAATACGTATCGACAAAAACTTTTCAAGGTTCTCCAAGGTCACTATGACCTTGAAAATCAATTTTTAAATCGCTCTCGCTTGCTCAGGGTCTCCTGTAACATGAATTTTTATTTTTCTATTATCTTTATCATCAAAGATTTTACAAAAATTATGTGGTTCCAAAAAAATTGACTGGTTTGCCACTCTCAAAACTTTGATTGTTTTTTTATTTTTGAAAATTAAAGATTTAGAATCTTAGCCAATGGTGAATTTTTAGGGCTTGGCAACTAAAAACCTACATTCTAAGACAATTTTTTTGTAAATTCGAACATTAGTGGTACCACAAATACCATTAGAGTATTGTTGGGGTGTCGTTGGATGCCCTATTATCAAACGCATTTATATTATCTGTTCATTTACTTAAGTATCTTTTTAATACAAATAAATAATTAATTTGTTCATAAATAAATAAAGTTAATATTAAAAAATTGTATAATTAGTTTATTTAATTTCGTTAATATGAATAAAAATTGATATAATAACGTTTAGATATTTTTTTCAAATTCTATTAAAATATTTTATAGTGCTTTCTTTAGCACTAAATTAGTGACTTCCCATATTTTTCTCACAAAAATCGAAGTCTAAAAGAGATTTATTTTAATTTAACGTTATTCATTCAAGATTGAAACAAGTTTTAGTGGAAAGATGTACTATATGATTGAAGTTATAGAAAAATAAAAAACCGAAAACTTTTATTTGGTGTTTTTTGCTACGCTGCTTAGTTTAGCTTCAACTGATACGACATATTTTGCTCATTAAAGTAGGTTTTAAAAATAAGAATTTCTGTGACATGGCTAAATATTGTTTTATAAAACTGGATCAAGAAACTTAATTATAAATCTAAATTGTTATAATTTTAGTAAAGGTGCAAATAATTAAAGTTTTTTTTAAATTTAAAACTACAACTTTTTTTAGAACATCATTCATCTATCTTACGTCTTTTTGTGGCAGTTATTAATTTTAAATGTATAATGCACATCAAAATTTGTGCTTTTTACATTCCCAAGAGAAAGTTGTGTGAGTCCTCCGTAAGAAATGTTTATCCATACTTGGATACGTTAAAAAAGTGATTTAAATAACAGGGATAGATGTAAAATTAATTACACGTTGTTATAAAAATGCATTTTTGGGGGGAAATAAAGTAGTAGTTTAAGTCAATATTATTTGCTGAAAAGTTGTCTGAAGAAATCTATATAGTTCATTTGATTATTAGAAACCGTTCAATACTATATTCAATTAAGTTAGTTAGTTTGACTATGCTAGCAAAAGTCTCGTACAAATAAACGTTGCAAGAAATAGTGTTAGTAGAATAGAGTAGTAAGGTATCTCAACTTTGCTGTAAGTTAGCGATGACGTAATTATTATTAATTATTAAAACAAACTTACTAGAAAACTTAATATTACTGCAATAATAATAATAATAATAATAATAATTATATTTCTTATTGTAATAGTGTTTACTGTTTAACTGCACTCCGACTTGAGAGTGTTCTCTTAACTATCAACTGTTTATTCAACATTTCAAACACTTCTAACTGCTAACAATTCAGATACTAGTTTTAGTAAATTACAATATTATACAAAACATCATATGTTTCTACAAAACAAATGGCACTATGATATAGAAATCATCTAAAAATTTTGTGCGGATTTAATGTAATTAGCAGATTTTGGGACTACATACCAGTAATATTGTAGGCTATAGATATACAATAATAAATGCATATGCATTTTTAACCTCAATATAACGTACCAAAATATACTTCATTTTTACCGCGTTTATCTTTGTTCTCACAAATTAAAACAAAATACAAATTTGTAGCTTTTATCGTAATCATTCTGTAAACTAGTAAAATCATTACACATTATTAACATTATTTTGTTACGTTAAACTTTGTATTTAGTAAGCTGTTATAAACTAATTTTACTGTTAGTCACTTTATTTATCTTTATCTTACCCTATTTATGCTTCACATATTACAAATACGAGGAGAAAATGTAACTCAGAAAATAGTTACGTTTCTCTCCACGTATCGTTGTAGAAGATAGATGAAAAGTAATATATGAACATTTTCTCACCCCTTTTAGAGGAGACTGTACTTAGTATCCCGCCAATGTTAAATTTGCTATTTTTACTTTCTCTTGCCTATATGAATATATAGGAAGGAAAGTATTGTTTTCATGTCGATTTTTCGAAATCGAGTTTTCACCGGATCTATACGTTTTCAGACCCCCTGAACCCAAAAAACATGTTTTTAGCGATTGGTCTGTGTGTGTGTCTGTGTGTGTGTTTCTGTGTGTGTGTTTGTGTGTGTGAGTGTGTGTGTGAACAGAATATCTCAAGAACGGAACATCGTACGAACTTGAAACTTGAAACTTAAGTTACATACCACTACCGAACGCGACACGAACATTTTCATCAAAATCGGTCAAACGGAAGTAGTAGTTTATTCGTATAATTTTTCAGTTTTTTGCAATTTTTTAAAAAACTGGTCCTACGATTTTTTTTAAAATCGCCTATTTTACTCAATTTTTTATTCTCTACAAGATAGGGTAGGCGCCATGTTTGCTGAAATTCTCGGTGAGGCTGTTTTCACGTAAAAACGTTGTTTTTTTAAGATTACGGCTTTAATATAAATTTTAGCGCAAAAACTTATATAATAAAAGTTGTAGAGAATTTAAAAACCTACAACTTCTGTTTCAAACATTTTTTTGTATGACGCTTAGTTTAGCAGTAATTAGCGATTTTCTGATTTTTTTTCTCACGAAAACGTGTGAAAAATTGATTTTTTTAAGATTTTGGCCTTAGTATGCATTTTACGACAAAAGTGTATATAACCAAATTTATAGGAAATTTAAAGATCTACAACTTTTATTTAACGTATTTTTCTCTACAGAGCCTAGTTTAGCGTGAAATAGTGATTTTCCGTATTTTTAAGCCAGACTGAGGTTGATTTTCATTTTGAGTGTTTCACTCATGATTAAAATAAGGTTATGTTTATTGAGGTTAGTTTTTTGTTTATTTCTAATATTTTATTACTAATGTGAAATTATATTGTAAATTATTTGCATTGGCAAGAGAAAGTTGTGTGAGTGTTTCACACCAGATATTTAGGTACATTTTTCATAGGATTGGTGAGATATTGGGAAATTAACTTTACAAACATATAATTACTGGGTTTCTCTAGCAACTGACATTTTTTCAATTTAAACTGTTAGACCATAAAATTAAAAACAAAATAGCGAGTAACATAAAATTTTTACAATATATTTTTACGTGTTTTTGCATATTACTAATTTCTGGAGCATATGAGGAAGTCATAAAAATGCCGGTACAAGATGTTGTTTAGGTCATTAGCCAAAAGGCTGGTTTGAACCTGTAGAGGTTATACTAAGTAAAACGAGGAGTGTGGTGGTTTACAATTGCCTTTCTCACTGAATTGAAAAGTACGCTTATCAGCATGCCCGGCCCTCTGAAAAGCACATACTTTTCACTCTGCAAATGACACCTTCACTTTATTCACCACAGGGTTTGGCTGTATAATGAAATGCATTACTTTCAGAGGAGATAACTCTGATTAGTGTCTTTTACATCTATACCTCTTCTGTTCTTAAATGATTCAGTCGTATAATTGGCTGACCTTGTGATAAGAAACAGAACCATTTTGTTTTAGTCCTGTAACGAACAGATTGAGTGTAAATAATTTGACACTCCAGCTGTCTGTTATTGGCAGAGTACAAGATAAATAACTGGTAAATATTTCAGCCAGGTAGATTTGATGCTTTCCGAGAAAAATGTACCTAAATGTTAAAACTCTAAATTTATACGAACAAGCAAAAATAAAAAGGTACGAATCAAAAACAAAATATAAACAAACAAGTAAATTTCACATCAACAGTTGGTTAGAAAGCTAAACCAATAGCTGAGTATATTAAAAACAATGATGCAGATAAAATTCCCTTTGCACTTAAACGAGCAGTATAAAATATTATGAAAATATTTGTTCTTGGGGACATATTCTTTCTGGATAAACCTGCTAAACACTTAATTTTTTCATTAAAATAATTTTTTACGTAATTTAATGTTTTTCTGTTTCAAGTCTTAGATCTAGGTCTAAACTTTTCAAAAATATATAAACCCGAAAAACGAAATTTTCATTCAAACCATCATGATGTATTCTCGTCTTATCTTATCTAATGAGTAAAACAGCCGAATACCGTTTCTGACATTCTTTCCGTAGCGATGGTTACAGATATAAGAGCTCGGTTTACAGCGTCTTTCTTTAGTTAGTGAACGGCATGTTAAATATTTTAATATGAGACATATTATCTAGGACTCACTAAAACGGAGATTATAAAGTTAAGTCAACAAAATCAAGGAGTATTATCTATATGGTGCAAAAGCTGATACTCATCGGTTAATATTTTCATTTTATTCATAACTCTTTGTCAACACCGGAACCTCCTCATTAATTCCACGGGAACTACAATTCTACTAGCATTTCTGTATTAAAAAATAAACACTTAAAATTTCGACCAAAAATTCATTGATAATTAAAAAGACGCATAGAGATAAATAAATAATTATTTTATTAAACATTATTTTCCTTTGTTTGCACCATTACATATATGATAATGAACAGCTAAAACAAAACAAAATTAAATATAAAACTCACCTCAGAGTATTATATTCTTTCGAGATCTTTCGTCTCTCACGGAGACATCATCAGGAATTCTTCTTCTTTAAGTGCCGTGTCCTCCTAGAACATTGGCGATCAGTCGCATGACCTTCACTCTGTCCACAGCCAACCGAAATAGTGTCGTGGTGCTCACCCCGTACCACTGGCGAAGGTTCCTAAGCCAGGACGTTCTCCTACGTCCGGGGCCGCGCGTCCCCTCTATCTTCCCCTGGATGATCACATGCAGCATTCCATATTTCGGATTTCTCATCACGTGGGCAAAGTACTCTAATTTCCTTCTTTTTATGATATTAAGCACTTCTTTTTCTTTGTTTAGCCGCTGCATTACCACTTGATTCGTCACTCTGTCCATCCACGATATCCTCAACATTCTGCGGTAAGCCCACATTTCGAAAGCCTCAATCCTCCTGCACATTGCTTCTGTGAGGGTCCATGCTTCCATCCCATAGAACAAAATGCTAAACACATAACAGCGCAATAAGCGTATTCGCAGCGCAAGTTTTAACTCTCTACTTGTTAGTACCCTTTGCATTTTCCTAAATGATGTTCTCGCCTGCTCTATTCTGCATTTAATCTCCTGCGACAAGTCCCACTCCTCGTTCACCCAGCAGCCCAAATACTTGCATGCCTGCACTCTTCGCACTATGTCCCCATCTATCACAATATCTGCCAAGTTATTAGCTATATTTTTGTTCTTGCTGATCACCATCCATTGGGTTTTCTTTATGTTTATT
Source organism: Catonia carolina (assembly GCA_035578175.1). NCBI lineage: Eukaryota > Metazoa > Arthropoda > Insecta > Hemiptera > Achilidae > Catonia > Catonia carolina. The sequence continues at coordinate 296,263,670 of JAQMRL010000001.1, forward strand.
TTCAAACCCATTTGTTGGCTATGGTCCGTCACTGAATGTAGGAGCGCCTGCAAATCATCCCTGTCCGTTGCCAGCAGAACTGTGTCATCAGCGTATCTCAAATTGTTAATGACTATTCCATTGGCAATTATACCCTCTGCTCTGTCTTCCACCGCTTCTCTGAAGATCTTCTCCGCATATAAATTAAACAAAAGTGGAGAGAGCACGCAGCCCTGTCTAACTCCTCTCATAATAGGAATTTCTTCCGATGTCTGGTTGTTAATTCTAATGTCCGCTGTCTGATTCCAGTACAGATTGGCTATTATCCGAATGTCTCGCCCATCCAGACCTACCTCTTTCAGTATAGCCATTAACTTTTCATGCTGAACAGTGTCAAACGCCTTCTCATAGTCGACAAAACAGACATATACATCCACATTCACATCCCGACATCTCTGTACAAGAACCTGAATGCTAAACAGCGCCTCCCTCGTGCCGAAACCACTCCTGAAACCAAACTGGGATCTGCCGATGTTTTCTTCACATTTGGTAAAAATTCTTGAATGAACGATTTTTAGGAACAACTTCAACACATGACTCATTAAGCTTATTGTTCTGTATTCCTTGCAATACTTGCTATTGGCCTTTTTTTTGGTAGTGCATCAGGAATTAAAACACACTAATTACATATATAACAAAAAACATTAAAACAATTATGGTCGACGACCACGTCAATTATTCCCTATATCATAATGAAATCATCTCAAAAAAAATATTTCATAATGAAATATCATTATGAAAGATCTCGAAAGAATATAATACTCTGAGGTGAGTTTTATAGTTAATTTTGTTTTGTTTTGGCTGTTAATTATCATATATGTAAATAAATAATTATATAAAAGAACATTACAATAAAATAACACAGCAAACCAAAAAACAAAATAACAAAAAATGTTTACAATTACAAAAATTAAAGTGTTATTTAAGTTATAAGTGTTATAAGGAATAGAAGAAACCCATGAATACTTAATACATATACTTAATACATATTTATTCCGATAAGAAGTATTTACAAACTTGGTTTGAAAATATATGTTTTTACTAAAATGCAGTATTTTTGTTGAGCATCGTAAATAAGCGAGGACATATAGTTTTAAGTGTTGTGTCAAATAAATAAATGATATAAGGGATATTTCTGACAATTTCAATATTTTGTGAGACGACTACGACAAAAATCCAATAATTCTGTTAGAGGAATTCAGAAAGCGGCAGGAAATTGTTTTCATATTTCACGACCGGATGATGCGATGTGGTGTTTGGAGAAAGAGACGACCCGGGCCAGACCAGTAGCCGTTCGTTTGATCCGTTAGCATACTCTTGCTATAGACTGGGACTATAAACCTGGTTTTCGTGAAAATGTTACTGTTTTTGTTACAATGAAAACGACGACCACCACAAGGGACAAAGGAATTTGCATAACCGACTCTGTTTATATCAAATAGGGGGTGAGTTGAATAAGGCAACCATAAGGGCACTTTACTCCCCTCCTACCCTACAACCCATCCACAGATGCCCCCGATGACAACTAAACGCAACAATTTATCTTTGTAAATTACCTGCCACTATATTTCTACATGCTACGGATGAATATATTCATTCGACCGTTCATTCTTATGTAAATCCACTTACAGCGCACAACTCAAATTAAATGGCTTCACAAAAAACAAAAACTTAAAATTTTATGAAAATAAAATCGTGTGAGAATCACTGAACCTCTTTTAACCTATGATCCCTTCCTTGAAACAACTTAACTACACGACAATGACGAAAAGAAAATAATTGTGATAAAGTAACACCTGTAGAACAGTTACAACACAGGAGTTGAAAGTTTTAGCTAACTTCATCTAAAAACGATATTCTAAAACCGTATAAACAACATTTTTATAGTGTTATAAGAAACAGAAGAAACCCATGAATACTTAATACTAATGGAAACTTTATTGAAGACGTAACAGATTTACGTTGTTATAATTTTATTACCTGCCCATAACAGACAGGTGGAGTGTCAAATTATTTACACTCAATCTGTTCGTTGCAGGGCTAAAATAAATAGTTCTGTTTCTTATTACATGGTCAGCCAATTAAATGACTAAATCGTTTAAAAACAGAAGAGGTAGAGGTTTAAAAGACACTAGTCAGAGTTATCTTCTCTGAAAGTAATGAATTTCACTATACAGCCAGACCCTGTGGTGAATGAAGTGAAGTTGTCAATTACAGAGTGGAAAATATGTGCTTTTCAGAGGGCTCGGCATGCTGATAAGCGTACTTTTCCACTCAGTGAGGAAGGCAATGGTAAACCACCTCACTCCTCGTTTTACTTAGTAAAACCTCTAGAGGTTCAAACCAGCCTTTCGGCTGTTGACCTAAACAACAACAACAACAATTTTATTACGTACTAGGCACATATTTATTCCGATAAGAATTATTGGCTTATAATGGACTTTTTATAATATTGTGTCACTTATCGCTAAGGTCCGTTTCGGGATCTAGGTTATTAAATAATTTATACACTAAAGTTTACAATTAGGCTATAAATATTTATTACACTAAAAGATTTACAAAATAAACAACAAACTAATTATAATGAAGTAATACAATAAATAACTTAATAATTTACTTAAAATAAATAATAAATAATAAATAACTTAATAATTTACTTAGCACTACTTACAATCAATTTTAAAGAATACACATACAAAATGAAACTGAATACACAAAAACTGAATTTAATTGAATTTAACTGTCTTTGTTTGTGTGTGTATTGTGAAAAATTATTGTGTATATACACAATAATTTTTCACAATACACACACAAACAAAGACAGTAGTATAACAATCGTTGACCAACAAAATGCTCGGAACGCGCCTGCACTACACCCGATAGCCACTCGTCAAAGATCAAACGAATACTAACTGACTGACCGCGCTCGGGGGTCTATTTATATAGAGGGGGTTCAAAGAGACTTCTCGAACGACACAGAGATTCGATCAATAATCTTTTTTATTAGTTCTCGAAAAGTCATAACTGATGAACTGATGTAAACAAGTAACGATAGGTCTATTAAGTGGAAAGTAATAACTATCAAGTAGGCTAACTATCTACTAAGTGGAAAGTGTTACAGGTCCCTTTCATAAATAGTTGTACAACAATACTCGACCTTTTATCATACACAATAGCGCAGTCCTATTAAATAATTTTTATGAATAGATATCCTTTTATAAATAGGCATACTTTTATTGTCACTATATTGTTACTTTTCCACTCTATTATCTACTCTTTACCATTTAGAATGAAATGCTAGAACTTTCGCGAACCGTGCCCTTCTTATTGTCACAATATTATTGGTCTTATAACTAGATTCACAGCTAGCTTGAACGTAGAAACTGTTGTTTCCACACTTAACGGAAATAGTATTTACCTCTATCAGTAGGAGATTATTAAGCGATTACAACTTTATCTCATCTACATTGTTTTTCTTATTTATTTTACAAAATTAAATTACAAATTTTTGCAAATCGATTTAGTTGTGTTTCCTAACAGCAAATGATAAACGGTGGGAGTTAAGTGTGATTTTAATGGTTAACTTGGTACTTTGTACTTGGTACTTGGTACTGTGAAACCGAAATTATATTTTCCCATTCTCTTCTTTCTGAAACTCACTGTCTTCTTTCTAATGCTACATCAACTCTTCATACCTTGGTCTGTTTATTTCCTCCTATCTTGGAGGTCCTGCCTTCGGTATAAATTTGTAGTCCAAGATATTCTGCAGACTTCGAACCGATGCTTCAACGTTTTATTGGGTTGTCCGTGTTCTGATTCTTTACTGCATTGGGTGGTGGGTGCTGGCAGAAGGCTGGAGGGAATGAAAGAAAATGAAATCACTAGACATACTGGTAAAGATCCCCTCAATCGCCTTCTATATTCCAGTAATTTAATCCTAAACCAGGACAGAGAAATTATATCATCCTCCTAACACGGTTCTGATTATATATTTAAATTCAGATAAAGCTTTATAACAAATAGTGAATGACTACGGTATCGCAAAATTCCATAATTTTACAAAATATTGCGATGGTTTAAAGATTGATGTTCTCCTTCAAGAGGCAGAATTAAAAAGGAAATATTTTTGTTACTGTAGAAACCAGGCATTAGAGTTTTAAACTCTAATATCTTGGACTACAAATTTATATCGAAGGCAGGACCTCCAAGATAGGAGGAAATAAACGACCAAGGTATAAAGAGTTGATGTGACTATTTATTTTTTAATAATTTTATTTATTTTTATTTTTTATCTATTTATTTCTATTATTCTATCTTTCTATTATTCTATTATTATTTATTTTAATTTTATATATTCTTAGTGAATTGTAATCAAATCGTTTAGTTTTCTTTTACGGCCGTCTGTTATGCACCCTATTGGCGATGCTGACGGTCATAAATGAGTGATAAAAAGATGCCAGATCTAACCAGGAATCAAACCTTGAAATCAAGAGTATAGATACAACATTACATCTTTGGGATCTTTGGGTAAAGCACATTCAAACTTCATGATGCAGAAATGAGCTATAAGGGCCATTTTAGTTTCAAAAAAGAGGCGATTCTTGTAAACCCTATTTTAAAGAACTAAATATACTAAAATTTTCATTTATGAGAGTACATTATTTCTAAGGCAGAATGAACCTTTATTTTTGGAAAAAAGGTATTATTCGTACCCTTCCAGACATAAAAATTGTTTAAGAATTTTTGGAACATGGAACTACTGGATACGATAAAGGACCGAACTATGCCTCTGTTAAAGTTTTTTATGACAACATTCCAAATCATTTGAAATATCTTTCACCATAGAATTTTATCAATAATACCACTAGTTTTTTCATGTGTACCAGCATATTTATGTGTACATCTGCTTCTTCCACAGAAATATTTGTAACAGTAGTCTACAGCTGAGTGCAATAATTTTAAAGACTTATTTAGTTTCATTTTAAGTCTGTTGAATTGGTTTTATTTTGTTTAAAATTTATTTGAATAATTATTGTTTCTGTTATAAATAAAATAGTAAAAGATAGTTTTAATTAAAGATACATTAAAAATTCATTTTTATGATTATTTATGATTATTATGTTACAGACTATTTATTTTTTAATAATTTTATTTATTTATCACATGTTCAGCCAATTAAATGACTGAATCATTTAAGAACAGAAGAGGTGGAGGTGTAAAAACCACTAATCAGAGTTATCTCCTCTGAAAGTAATGAATTTCATTATACAGCCAGACCCTGTGGTGAATGAAATGAAGGTGTCATTTACAGAGTGGAAAATAGATGCTCTTCAGAGGGCCTAGCATGCTGATTAGCGTACTTTTGAACTCAGTGAGGAAGGCAATTGTAAACCACCTCACTCCTCGTTTTACTTAGTAAAACCTATGATTAAAATTAGGTTATGTTTTACATTTTTTACTAATGATTAAACATGGTTTATATTTTTCATTATTTACATTGGCAAGAAAAAGTCGTGTGAGTGATTTACACCAGGTTTTTTTTACTTAACACCTCTATTTACAAAGGTCTTCAGTTACTAATGAGGAGGTATTGAGAAAAGCTGAAGAAGGGAAAAAATTGTAGAAATTAATGAAGATCAGAAATGGATTATTATATATTTAAGACATGAGACTATCACCAAATTAATAATAGAAGGTTACGTGGAGATTGTAAGATCAAAGAACAGGTCAACTCGGAACTTCGGATAAGATAGGTTTTGTTGCATTTTCATAGCCTTGGAAGTGACAGGTCACAAATGCAATTAATGTAACACTTCACCTGCCACGGATCTGTGATCTGTGACGGTATGTTTAACGTTCAACTTAATTTATTTTAATATTGAGAATTATTCATGGAAGTTTCTGGTTATTAATAAACCAAAACAAATTTAAATGACGGTAGCTATTTATAACTACTAGGATATAATAAGGAGAAATTATATAATAGAGTAATATAAGTCGTAGCAGATAGGGCGAATGAGTGTCGGTGTTATTAGTGCCACGATATGATTTTAATTTAGATACGTCCGTTGGTTTTTATCTTCAAATACGCGTTTTAATTAAACCATTTAAAAGGTTTACAGTTTCTGTGAGAAAGAGTAAACGTTATTAAAGTCAGATAGAAGAAGATAGGCTGATATTTTAGCAAAATAAAAGTACCAAAGTAAAAGAGGAAACTGGTGGAAAATAATCTCTTCTTCCTCTGGAACGTGTTATGATACTTTCCTTGTAATTGCGTTGCACTGATGACTATTAAATAACAAGGAGGCAAAATGAATACGTACGATTAACCTACTTTTTGTTCTGTAAGTACTTAAGGAAACTTAGGCAAGTCCAACAATTCACGTGTTTCCTGAAAGCTCTTAAATTGCATTATAATCTGTAATTTGTTCGGTCCGATAAATATATTTTTTTAATCCGTTGTTTCAAGATCATCGTTGATTTTTTTATGTCTTTAATTTTTATTACGGTACTGTACATTGAGCTGCAGAACTTCCGTATTTGATATTTAAATGGCGGTGGGGAATTTCACGTTAAGGAGAAAAGGTACCCAGTGATACATTCTCCGTTCAAAACTTCGGGTATTGTCCGTTATTCAGACCAAGTGGTCTCTACTCCATTTTCGCTTTAAACGACGCACAGTTGGGAAGTTCCTTGAAGGTAGATCACGGGCTAGTTGGTTTGGATGGTCATCTAGTCTTTCGTGAAATATACTAAACAAGGACGCGGTTAGCTCTTTTACTGTAGGAATTTTGAAATCGTCGTGGAGGGTTTTATTGCTTACATAAAAAGGAGCGCCAGAAGCAAGTATTAAGAATTTTGATTGAAAGGCCTGGATCGACTTTAAATTACTCTCTGCCGCTACTCCAAAGAGCTGGACACCATAAGTCCAGATTAGTCTCAAAAGTGTTTCGTATATTAAAATCTTGGAGCGGAGGTTCAATTTTGATCGAGGGTTAATTAAGCAGAAGAGTAGCTTCTGGCGGCGGTTAAGTTCTAAACGTTTCGTACGCAGATGATGCGTCCAAGTTAGTCGCCTGACAAGCCATAAGCCAAGATATCGCACCACCCTGGCCTATGGGATATGAATGTTATTCAGTACCACAGGTGGACAAGTTTGACGTCGTAAGGTGAACGTAACATGTGTTGATTTAACTGAGTTCACCTTAATACGCCAACGGGTAACCCAGTCCTGTATTAATAAAAGATGTCGCTGCGCCAACCTGGAAGCCTCATTCGCGCTCTAATTAACCTCATTCGTTGATTTAATAATAATAATAATAGTTTATTTACAAAAATTTATTTACATTTCAATAACCTTACTCTAAATTATATTTACATAAAAAATGCATTTATATTCTATTAAATTTATACACGAGGTGGGAAATTAACCAATTCAACTAATCTTTCCCATGTACTTAGAAGTACACTTAAAAACGCTCATGAAATTAAGTTACGCAATTAATGACATGTAAGTACTAAAGAATCTGATAGGGTTTTAAAGGGGAAGTCTACCCAAAAAAGAACTTTTTTTATTTTAAGGAGTAGGAAGCTCATTCTTTAACAAATTATTGGGGACACAAAGGAGAATGCATTGTTAAATTTTCATAATTCTATGACAACCACACCGGCTCCCCGAGGGAGAAGAGTGAAAATTCAATACTTCACGAAAATATCATGTCTCAGTTTATATTTTTCCGATCAACTTAATTTAAAAACAGAAGAAGAGAGCATAAAATTATCTACGAACGTCGTTATTGAGTATAAGATACAGTTACTCTGAAAATTTTTAATATTTTTCATAAGATATTTTTTGTTTTTCAATTTTTAAACTTCATAAAAAATGTTCTGCTAAGAATTATTTAATAATAATACACAGTTCCCTAGAGCAGAATATACTAAATCAGTTGGGAAAAAATTATTTATTTTTCTTAATTACAACTAAAATTTGTTTAGTGTTTTCAAAACAACAAAATCACAATAAACAGTTAACGGTATAACTTACTAAGTTTTTTTACAAACAATGTGATCTTCACTATCGTAAGTAGAAGAGAATTCATTTTGTACACAAACAGTAATGTAAGCTAATGTATAAAAGGCGAACTAAATAGAAAAATGAACAAGCTTCAAACTGGTGAAAAAACCAGGGTTTTAACTTTTTCATTCGGAAGATATCTGTAATCGAAATTTGTCGTTCATTCTGTACGAAAGCAAGTATTGTCTTGGAAACCAGTCGCAATTTTATTTATTATTTTTTTTATAATTGGTTTATTACGGTCGCATCAACATTCTAAGTTTTTAGCGACCCCATTACATAAAAAACACAAATTACATAATTTAAGATTATAACAGTACACTTTAGGCTTACAATGATGTTTTTCAATTAAATAAAATTTACACTTAACAATTGAATCTTAGACTTTTAAATTATAAATTATAATATGATTATAAACTGGATATAAATTATTTTATATGAATTGCATTTTTATTTGCACTAAAATTGTCTTTGAATATTTAAAAATTGTATAAAGTCAAGTGTTTTTGTGTAGTGTCTGTGATTAACGCAATCTTTGTAATTGTCCGGTAAGTGAAATTGTCTCCGTATAGTGTTCAAGGTAGGACATTCCACAAGAATATGTTTGACGGTTAATTTCGTGTTGCAGTGTCTACAGTAAACAGAGTCTTGTTTCGTCATGAGGTGACTGTGTGTCAGTTTAGTGTGACCAATTCGTAGTCGTGTAAGAGTCACTTGGTCAAGTCTGTTTTTAAAAATTTCTGGTTGTAAGTCTCGAATGTCAGTCCGTACTGTGTGTAGGTTAGTCGTTAAAGTCTTCCACCGCTCGTTCACTGCTTTATTTCACTGCTTTTCGTCTTCCACTGCTCGCTTAATTTATTACTATTTCCGACTAACCTTAAAATATTAATAAATATACCGTTAAAATAAGCACATTTCAGAAAATCAGAAACGCAAAAAATAATTTCAATTCCTAGGTAGACTCCCCACTTAATGGTTAAGTTACAAATTGAGAGAGAACTCTGCCTATTTGACAACCAGTGACTTCGGACTCCTCCCAATATTTCCCATGCCCTACGACATATTATAAACGTGCCTCTTTTTTCAAATAATAAGTCGTCCAGAATCACAACATCGGGATGTGAGCTTACAAATTTCAAGGAAAAATCATTTTATTCGTGTATTCCCTAGCGAAACTAAAAAGCCATTTCTGTAATTCAATTTTAAACTTTCTGATGAACCGTATACTTCGATAATTTTGGAAAAGCAGATTATAGGCTACAATTTGGGAGACAGATATCAAAAAAGCTTTTGGAATAGTCTTTCATCAAATCTGTGTACCTGAAAATCTTTGATTTCCTTCAAGTATTCATTAGACATATTGATTTTTTTTTCTTTTAATTAGCCAGTATTCTAAAAATTTCTTTCGTTATTTCATTCTTTTGGGTATAGAATTTTAGTCTTCCTTTTTTTATCAACCCTTCAATTTTCTTGTTCATTTATTTTCAAGTTTTTATCAGAGAATAAATTTTTTACCAAGGTAAATTTTACTTGCGCATAACTTATACATATTGGCTTCGATCAGATTGCAAGTCGATTTAGAGTCAAATTTTGATTCTAACAGTTAGCACGAGAATTTATCCGTTTTACACAAAATTGGCCATAGTACAGTCAAACTGTTGGTCTGCGCGAGGGCATACAATCGGTCGGCTAATCGGAATAAATTTTTCATTCGTACAAGTGGACCATTCTGTTCCATTATGTGTAGATGTAACACTACTACAATAGAAACTAACTGAATTAAGACATTTACAGTGTCTACTTACTGTAATACCGCCTTCCCTCGCCCATCCTACTACAACAGTATAGTTGTTGACTCTGCAGCTCTCCTTGACGCCCACGCATGAAAGATAATACTACATACTCACAAACGCGCTCTACATGCGTTGATATTGCATCACCTCTAGCAAATATTTTTTTTAATTTCTAATGTGTACGTTGCAATCTGTTCAATTCAGAACAATAAACAACCCCATGACCCAATGAGATGAGGGTGATATGTATGACGTGTAAATGAGGTGTAGTCTTGTACAGATTCAGACCGACCATTTCTGAGAGAGTATGGTTAATTGAACCTCAACCATCAAAGTACACCGGTAACCACTGTCTAGCATTCAAATACGTACAAAAGTACCTTTACTAGGATTTGAAACAGGAACCTTCGTCTCCGAAAATCAGCTGTTAAACAGCTAATTTTGGCGACAACTTTACCTCTAGACCAACCCGGTGGGTTTCTTGCATAATAAGCAGAATATTGTTTACAATATTTATCCACAAAAAAAATTCTTTAATGATTCATTATTTAATTCAAGCCTACATAATGCTGCAGTATGACATCATTGCATTTCTGTGTAAGGGCCCGCGAGCGTGTTTCTTAAAAATGTCCATGTATTGTCGGTCTATAACTTGATGGCCTCCGGCACAGAGGAGCAATATGCGGATTGTAAAACAATTTCAGAAAAGATTTTAATTTTTTTAAGTAGCTAAAACTTTTCGGAAATGATGTATTTTTATAAAACAAAGTATTTCGCCAGTTTTTGTTTTATAAAATTATTTCGAAAAACACGCTTAATTAGATAATGTAAAATGTAAAAAAAGTTTTGTTTTTGAAGAAAAAACTGTCCTTGTAACTTAGAAAGTAATGATTTTCTGTTAAATTTTATTGCATCATCGTTTTACATAATTATAGCAGAACAAAACTGCCACATATTATGTTAATCCGTGAAATAGTTGATGAATATTGACGATGTATTTGAAAAAAATACAGTTTTTTCTACAAAAACTAAACTTTTACTATATTATATATTCTAACAGTCAGGCCTACTGTTATTACAAATATATAGTTTATATTCTGGTTTATATTATCTCATTAAGCGTATGTTATTCGAAATAATTTTGTATGAAAACCATGCAAAATACTTTATTTTATAAAAATACGTCAGTCATTTCCGACAAGTTTCAGTTACTTAAAACAATTAGATGTATAATTTCTGAAATGATTTTACAATCCGCATATTGCCACCTTTGCTGGAGGCCATTAAGTTACAGACAGACAGTATGTACCACCCACGATGAATAGAAGAGACGGTAGGGGTCACGCGTATGACCGGCAGTTATGAGTACATACCGTCACTAGCAAATGACGTCACTGGTGCTAAAAACACCAGTTTTTTTATATTCTTCCTTCTACATTTAAGACTAATATTGGGTCACAATAATTATGTTTTGTGTGCTATAATAATAACAGGGAGAATAATAATGATAATAAAGAATTGTAATGGAATGTAAGCAAAATATGAAATTATTAACTGGCATTTTCCGTAGACAATTTAAGTAAACAAACTGTCTTTAGATGTTCACATTATGTATTAAAAAAATTTTATACAATTCTGTAATTGTAATATAAATAAATACATGATATTTGGTAGCCTACTTCTAGAAAAATCAAATGGTTGTGAAATTCTAACAGTCAGGCCTACTGTTATTACAAATATATAGTTTATATTCTGGAAAACTGCCCATAACAGACAGGTGGAGTGTCAAATTATTTACACTCAATCTGTTTGTTGCAGGGCTAAAATAAATAGTTCTGTTTCTTATCACATGGTCAGCCAATTGAATGACTGAATCATTTAAGAACAGAAGAGGTAGAGGTGTAAAAGACACTAATCAGAGTTATCTTCTCTGAAATTAATCAATTTCATTATACAGCCAGACCCTGTGGTGAATGAAGTGAAGGTGTCATTTGCAGAGTGGAAAATATGTGCTTTTCAGAGGGCCCGGCATGCTGATAAGCGTACTTTTCCACTCAGTGAGGAAGGCAATGGTAAACCACCTCACTCCTCGTTTTACTTAGTAAAACCTCTACAGGTTCAAACCAGCCTACAGGCTGATGACCTAAACACATTCTGGAAAAATGAAAAAAAATTTTGCCGTGCTTTTTTTAAGGTTTCGTCTTTCGGAAAACGGTGAAATGAAAATCTTTTATGTATATATTTTTCATTGTTACCACTACCCGCAACAATTTTCAATGTAATAATATTAGAACTCACTAGATATAAACACGTACTAAATATTAGATATAACAAAAAATTAATTAAATACATAAAAAATATTAGTAGGCCTAAATATTTACTAGTTCTTGTTAGGACCAATAATATATTCGATTAAACTACGAGTAAATGTACAAAGAATTCACAACAATAACGTTAGTCGCTTATTAGACGGACTGACAACATTCACAAATACCGAAATAATACAAACAGCTGGCCGTGTTATTAAGCACCGGTGACGTCATCGGCTACTGCGCATCCTTACGTGATCCCTACCGTCTCTTCTAATTACCCTGTGTACTACCAGTTGAGAGAAACAATTAAGATATGGGATGTGAATGTCCTGGAGGGGGTAAAGGAGTGACAATTACAATTTTGTACGTTTGCATACCAAAAGTCTTCACAAACTTACCTCTTATTGCAGAAAAACTCACGATCTCAAGCTTTGCTCCGTCTTTAAGGATGGAATGGACGGGTGGCTTAGGAGGGGCGAGTTGAGAGGAGTCAAAATAAATGTTTGTACTACTGTAGCCGCTGACATCGTTCCAGGCTGTGGTGAGAATGGTACAAACGTACTGGACCGATGTATGAATCTGAGCTTTGTGCAGCTGCGGGATGAAGGGGACAGACAAAGTACCAGACTACTGCGACGTCATAACACTGTACTAATCATCTCATTGCTCTTCGCTAGGCTGTAGGCAGCCTAGTGTGGTGACATACGTGGGTGTTGTTTTGACTATTCGCTGTAAACGGCGACACCGAATTTATGTAGTTTGAATAGTACCCTTGACTACTACAAACATAGTATAAGTAAAACGTTACTACTACTAACGCAATCTCTTACAGTAGTAGTGACGTAATGCATACCTCTCAGCTGCACAAAGCTTGGGAACGGGCAGTACCAGGGGCAAACCTTCCGCAAAAGAGTCATATAGCAGTGAAAAAAATGGGAAAGGCTTGATTCACTACTCGTTTCAAATACTTCCAAACAGAACAAAAACCCTACTGAACAAAAATGAGCACAATAATGTTATATTAATACTCGAAAGATATATGAAAATATATTTTGTAATGAGTACAAAACCTTCGGCTTGTTACCTTTGAAAATATATACGTATATTCGCTCGCTTTAATATTTATTTTAGTGACATTACCGTGTAAAGAATATATCTAAAACTCGCTGAACGTTTTTATTTATTTTTCTTTTTTCTATTTTATTTTGAGATGCCTTGCGGCCAAAATCTGTTTAATAAGAGTTTAAAAATGAAAAGTCAGAGATACACAGTTTTGTATTATTTTAAATAAAAAAAAAGTCTGGTTTGGTAAAAAAGGAGGTGATTTCACCTCCTTGAAATAATGATAATAAATAGACAGAATATTTTCTCTGAGAAATGAAAAACAACAGTATTGTTATATTTTACTATATTAACTCTTCTGCTCATAACATTTGACAGGTGGAGTGTCAAATTATTTACACTTAATCTGTTCGTTGCAGGACTAAAATAAATGGTTCTGTTTCTTATCACAAGGTCAGCCAATTAAATGACTGAATCATTTAAGAACAGAAGAAGTGGAGGTGTAAAAGACACTAATCAGAGTTATCTCCTCTGAAAATAATGAATTTCATTATACAGCCAGACCCTGAGGTGAATGAAGTGAAGTGTCATTTGCAGAGTGAAAAATATGTGCTTTTCAGAGGGCCGGGCATGCTGATAAGCGTTCTTTTCCATTCAGCGAGGAAGGCAATTGTAAACCACCACACTCATCGTTTTACTTAGTAAAACCTCTACAGGTTCAAACCAGCCTTTCGGCTGATGACCTAAACAACAACCAACATATTAACTATTAGCCAACTATAAATTAATAATATAAATTAAAATTATTCTTCATTATTCTGGTACATTAGGGCGAATTTATATGGTGAAGTTGTATTAATGGTAATTTTTAATCTAGAAGGTTTTGTAATCGATACGCCACAGTTCTGGTATGATAATATTTGTAATTCTTTTGTAGTACTGATGATTTATTTGATTTTATATAAAAGTAACATGTTCCTTATGAATAGTTACCGAACGTCAAGCGTAGTCCATTCGAAATAGCATGATAGTAAATCTCTGAATGATGGTAACTTTTTAAAATAAAAAGTACCTTTTCGAAAGTAAAATTTCCCTTTTAATTATTATTCTTTCAAAAAATATAATATTATAAATCTTTGTTTTGCAATTTTGAAAATCACATGGAATTAATTATTTTACTGGCATTAGTTATTGTCGCATACAGTACCCATCCATTCAATACACTAGACGTGATTAATTTTAATGCAGTAATATTTAATAATTAATTTTTAATAACCTAATAATAATTTGATAAAATAAAAATTACCTAATTAATAAATTTGATTTCCATTTTCCGTGTGTTAGTGGAAAAAATCATTATATTCTCTATTCCAGTAAAAGATTAATTTATTATTTGTTTTTTAATTTATTAAATCAATTAATTTATTTTTAAAACGCTTTCATTTACTGACAGGGAAAGTTAACACAAAGAAAAATCTCTTAAGTGGTAGCACTGACGTATGAGCACATTACAAAATTCCCTCTGTTCTTTAACCCATTTAAGTAATACTATCATGCTATTTCAAATGGATTGTACTTACCTGGAATCTACAGTATAAGAAATCTGAAGAGATCTGTTAAACTCAAGACGCTATTTATCACAGTTTTCTGAACCGTCGTAAGTGGTTCCAGATTCGAACCCCATGTACGGTAGTAAGAATTATATCAAGGCAAAATATATCTTTTGGGTCATTTTCTGACAATATTTTATTTATGGGGGGAAAATTATAAAAAAAAATTTACGAATTTTTTTTTTAAGTAATAAATATGATCAGTTCATTTTAAATATGGGATGTCATTCTTGTATCAAAGCAGATTCCAAGGTACGTGTATAAGTTTAAATGTTCTAGGACGTATCAGTTATCCGGTAAAATGACGTTTTGACATGAATGTAATGCAACTTTGTTTTCTCGGTCCGTCAATTAACTTTTCAACGGACCGTTCAATTTTTTCTGTTTTTTTTTTCAATTAAACGGTGATATCTTTAGTTTTATTTTCGTTTACAGTAGAGGACTTTAAGTTTAACCAATTCTTTAGTACTGTTAACGCTTCTATGGTCCTACTGTTCACATCATCCCATCAGCTCCTTCCGAAATAACGGTGGTATCATTAGCGTAAAGGAAAAGTCTACCATTCCCTATCGCGAGTTTTCTCATACTGTGTATACAAATCAAATGTGCTGTCCTGTAAAACACTAAAGTTAACAACCTTATTCTCTTCAAAATAAACTTTTAATATACGAAACCGTTCTCAAGCCAGTCTGGACCTACTAGTTATATCCAGTTACGGAGCGAATTTCGTAACTCAAACATTCAAATAATTCTGTGTTTTATATTGAAAGGTCTTCCGAGCTCTAACAACTGCATTCTGGTGCATGAGAAACAACCGCATTATATCCTATTTATTTTTACAGTTAAAGAAGAAATTTCAAAATTCAGTGTTACATACAAAACACGGCTTAAATCTTAGAAAAATGACTTGAAAATCAATTTATTAAACAACAGTGGTACAATACGAAGGGTAAACAGAGGCACCTGACAGACTTATTTGTTTAGTAACTTAAATAAATACATCTGTTATTCTTAGTATATTTTCACTATATTCGCATAGGTAGAAAACTGTGAATAGTGTTGTTTTCTTTAATGTTATCTCCTCAGGAAGATACCATTTCATGATAAATTATTTTTCGGTTAATTAGTTTTTTAACAAAACTACTTATTATTCTATTAAGATTAGATTGTAGATAAATGTGTTAGTGAAAAAAAGAAAATTTATTAATTCTACTCATCAAGCGACAAAGAATGGTTTGGGTTAGTTTTAACAAATCGTTGGATCGACATCTATTTAAATAGCTTTACTAATCAAAACAAAACATAAAATAAATTAATTTTTTCTTTGAAAAATATAATTATTTCTTGAAACCCACAAATTTCTATACTTCTAAAATGTTAAGGCATGGGAAGTAAAGGAAGAGAAGAAGTTGCTGTGCGCTTGTAGAATATTAAATGAGGATTGTACATACTAACTAAACAGAAAATTATGTAAATTCTGACCTATTTCTTTTATCTTAGTAAATATTGTTTTCTAATGCGTTACTTAAGACAGTTAATCGTCAAAGTAACGCCAATCGATAGTTGTAGAAGCTAAAGTCCTCACGGACTATACAGTGGCGGCCCCAGAAATTTTTTTTCTGGGTGGGCCCACTTATATATTTATATGTTAATTTTTTAAGTAAAAAAGTAGCTGTTTATATGTAATGTACATTATTTTTACCTATGTAAAACATATATATTTGTCTATGATTTTATAAATTGAATACATGTAGATAACCGATTGAACTACATTCTATCTTTATTCCAAGATTAGTATTGAATAAACAAACATAACCTTGTAATTTTTATAAGAAATTTACTAAATTGAACACTTTAAATACAGTACATGAGTTACAAAAACAGTTTGAAAATATAAAAATCAAGTCCAAATCCATTTTGTTGGTCAAAATTATGAAGAAATAATAACACATAAACTAGTCAACTCTCGATTGTTGTTTACTTTAAAACAAACTGAACTGTAGCCGTCTTCCTTTTTGAGCTGCAAACTCGTCCACAACTGGATCTGGATCCGACATTAAAGGAAAACTTAACTCTCTTTCTATGGATACAATCGCCAGGTTACTAAGTCTTTGCCCTGCCATAGATGCCCGTAGGTAAGGTTTAATTCGTCTCATTTGCGATACGTAAATATCGTAACCATTATTGTTTTCCATCTTGTTATGAATAAAAATCCTCGTTGTTTTATTGTTTCAGTCAAGTCATATTAAAAATGGGTGGGCTGGGCCCACCCGGCCCACCCGCTAGGACCGCCACTGGGACTATAACGAGTAGATTTAGACAACCGCTGCAGCTGGAGAGTGAATATTTTGTACTTGTCTTTTTTAGTGTTACAGGTAACTGCTAAGTTAAACTGCTATTTAAAAAACGTTTCATTAGTGACAGGCAAATAATTGTACCATTGTTAATATTGTAATTGAAAATCCATTAGATAATTATTTGATAAATGGTCATATTTGTTTTGTAATCAATCAAATTAAGTTTATTGAAAATAAGCTATTAATAAATTAAATGGTTAATTGTAACTCACTAATATATACAACAGCAATACTTAATGTAAGTAATTAATTTGTTAATAACTAGGTATTGATGCCCATAACAGACAGGTGGAGTGTCAAATTATTTACACTCAATCTGTTCGTTGCAGGGCTAAAATAAATAGTTCTGTTTCTTATCACATGGACAGCCAATTAAATGACTGAATCATTTAAGAACAGAAGAGGTAGAGGTGTAAAAGACACTAATCAGAGTTATCTCCTCTGAAAGTAATGAATTTCATTTTACAGCCAGACCCTGTGGTGAATGAAGTGAAGGTGTCATTTGCAGAGTGGAAAATATGTGCTTTTCAGAGGGCTCGGCATGCTGATAAGCGTACTTTTCCACTCAGTGAGGAAGGCAATGGTAAACCACCTCACTCCTCGTTTTACTTAGTAAAACCTCTACAGGTTCAAACCAGCCTTTCGGCTGTTGACCTAAACAACAACAACTAGGTGTTAATAAGTTAAAAGAAAGTTTTTTTTTTTAATTTTTAAACAATCAAATATTTAAAAAGTTCCCGAAATAAACTTCACAACAAGATACTTTATCTCGAAGAGTGTGCACTTCCAGTTGTGTGCCAATGCTCATTTAACGAGATAATATACTTTTAAAACATAAAATATGACTTGGCACAATATTAAAATAGTATGATGCCAATAAACTTTCCATTTTATCGAAGTTATTGATGTTTAATAACGACCATATAAATATTGATGAATCTTTATACGAAAACTTCACTTAAGTTGGGTGTGACGTCACAAATTCCTATTTCTCAAAGCAGTAGCTACGAGTAGTTGTAGATGTTTGTAAAGCTAAAATATTGCAAGCCGAAAGGAAAACTTACTGGCTGAGTAAGTTTTTAACGGAGTCTCATAAATCGTACGCCTTTCGGAAAATAGAAAATTGTAAGAGACTGTTTAAGAGTTTAAACGGTTCACCTCAAACTCTTTCTCGACAAAAGGCAGAAACAAAACTAACTACCAAAACAAAATGAGCCTAAAGTAAGAGAGAGAAAATTGAGGAGAAAGTACAAAGGGGAGAAAGAGAGGAGATTCATATACGTGTATAGGTAGTACACACCCGTAGATATTCATTGCGTGACGTGAACCAAACTCGGCACATTATTCCTCAATTTAAAACTAAATTTATTGCGTTTCTTTTTTCCGTTTCAAACGTCCCTTTAAAAACGTTTATTTTTTTTATTTATTTTACTTTTTTGCCGTGACTGTATATCGTAAGTGAGAAATTACTGAGATCGTCAACAACAATTATATTACCCCAATTCAACTCACCTAAACTACTTTTCAACGGGATATCCTTTTAAGCTTGCGCCTGTGTGATACTTCTCAAGTACAAACTACTTCTTTGATTAGCCTGAAACACGAAAATTACGGTTTCCTTTCCCAACCTCCCGATGTGTACCAAAAAAAATTAAATAACCTTCTTGAACTTAAAGATTATTACTTCATCTCTTCACGGCAAAAGACATCCGGCCTGTTCAGGCATCATAATGAATTAATTTATGTTATTAATAAATTAAAAATTAGTAGGTAGGAAACCGGTCATTTCAACTTTTAACAAATTATCAATTTATAAACAGGTGTTAAACTGACTTGGGGTTACAGTTTCCAGGGGCTGTGCAAAATCCAGTAATATAAAAATCACGCAAAGATTCCAAAGTAAAATATTAAGAAATATAATCAATACACCGTGGTACATTAAGAATGATAATCTCCATCGGGATATGAACATCAAAACGGTAGATGAAGAAAAAAGCTATTCGCATTGAGTCGTGAAGATCGACTTCTACTTCATGCAATTGTTCATCAATTGTAACTCTTCGACAACTTAAATCTTTAGAGAAGATTGAAGAGTCAGAAACCTTTTATTTGGTTTGATTTATAAAATAATAGTACTTTGTTTTAAAAAATTAGAGATTTGTACTTTAAAAATTACGAATAGCCATAAGGTTGTTTTTAAGTGTATTTTATTATTTTTTCATTACTTCCATAAATATTTTATTTGTTTCATGTGTATGCCAAAAGTAGCATTAAGGCTGTACCAAGGTAAATTTATGAAATAGAAGTAAAAGTAGGAAAATCTAATCGTTAGAACGTAAGAATAAGAGTAGCCATATAGTTTCTGATTGCGTTAGTTGTGTACTAGGTAATTTAGGATTTAAATATTATATTGTTCATTAATCTAAGATTAGTTATAATAAATAAATAAAATGTTAATTAAAACATAATAATTAAAGTGAACTACTTTCAACTATAGATTATAGCATTACAAATGTACAAAGTGTTATTAACCATGTGTTTATAACCTGACTGCTATTGATAATTATGTAAACATTTATAATTAAATTCTTACATTTTGTAAATTATTAAACTGGCTAATATTATAATTAAAATCTTATTTCTAAATTATTAAATCAATTAACTTAATAATCTCCGCTAAAAATTAAAAATAAAGTGTTAATTTAGTGATAGAAGTTTTTATGTTTAAATGAATCAAGAATATTTAAAAGTTACAAAAAACATTTATTAAAATTTTAAAGTAAAGAAATATCTACGCAGATCATCAAATAAGTTTAAAAGACATATTTACAACAAAAATGTATGTTTTATTTGAAAGTTTTAAAAATTATCAAACAAAAGGTAATTAATATAAGTGAATGCATAAATGCATTTTATTTTACTTTGGTGTACTGTTAACCGGGGCAGTTTGAAGAGAAAGGTTATATTTGTGTGCGGTTTGATTTATGGAATGTGTTAAGTAAATATAAAGTATAATTGTTATATAATTCATAGTATAAAGTCACAGACAGACCTATAAAATGAAATTGAGTGAAAGAACATTAGTTAATTGAATTACGGCAAGAAATATATTAAATACGAACGGAATATTGAACGAAACTCTTAAGGTGAACGACGAACTTCAGAAACGATAAGTAAAGAACATTAACCGGTAAATTATTAAATATTAATTCAATAACAGCTGAGATAGACTTTATAAAATGTAGTTTAATAATAACAATAATAACTAAATAATATTTAAATATTCTAAATTTCATTTTTTTAAAAGCCAGTCAGAATCAATTAATTTTTTTTTAAAGCCGATTTTCTTTTGTTTTATTTTGTTTGTCATTTGTTTGTACGAGTTAAAAAAAGTTAGAAATAAATATTAAATGTTACAAGATGTTTTCCAAGCTTTTCTTACTTTAGACTGATCCAGAATCTGATTTGGACTTGAATCACTCTTTATTCTTCGAAGACACATTCAGTTATTGGGATAATAGCCGATTCGCTCGTTTACACTTATTGTCTGCAACTTTTTTCTTTATCATTAAAAGAACCTAAATTCTACTGGTAAATAAAAGAATCAAAACTACCATTACATAATAAAATCTTATCAGTGTATGTTGGTGAACCCTGTTTCTCAATGTATTACAATCTTTCTATATTTTTCTGAAAATGATTTATTATTTTGTCAACATCAAAATCTCCGTATCAGCCCAAGTAATTGAAATTTTTGACCTGCTCAATAACATAGTTATTGTGCAGTCTTGTCAATAAACAAAAAAACAACGATATTGATTAAGATTATTTCATTAATGTTATAGAATGAAAGATACAGTTCCCAACTGATGAAGCAATTTAAAGCCACTCTAGCCGAGGGGATTGGTAATACGAGAAATAGCCAATTTCGGTTTTGTCTGCAGCATTTACAAGATCCCAGCCTGGCATCGTGCTCCGGATTTTTTCACCTTTGCTATCCAAAACTCTAACCATTGCGCCTTGGAGGAGGTAATTCAATTTTTTTAGACCGATTTATGTACTAGCTTAAAATATTTTTTAAATTTAATGAAGGTCTTCGGGCCAGCCCAGTCAGTCAGCTGGTAGAAAGTCGCTATTAATTGTAAAGCCACACTGCTTGGGTAAACGACTTTATATGATGACCAGCTGACAGCCACTCCTAAACCAACTCCACTAGGTATGTCCGCACTCGTGCGCTTTCTGTTTCAACTTGCGATGTCACTTGCTGCATCGCATGCTACGTCGCATTAGAGGTATACCACCTCCCCGCACTCGTTTGAAGAGCTTTATCTTTAAAAAAAACATAACGAATATTTTTGAACAATACCCTAAATTAAAGCCTGTTCTTTCCACCATTGATTTAGATTGTTTTATTTAGAATTTAATCGGAGATAACTTCAGCAATTTACGCAAAAAAGTACTCAGTTTTTAGCCGGTTTTCCAATGTGGTTTTTAAACATCCGTTACTCCGTCCAGGCTTTTCATAAAAATCGGCGTTTAAGTACGTTGAAGATCAGAGTTTTTTTCTATAGTATAAATATTTAAAAAATTAAATCTTATGTTCCGTTTTAATATGCCGGCCATTTTTTAAAAAAGTGCTTTTTTGGCTCCACGTAAAGGTAGGGAAATGATGTTTGGACTGAACCATACATTTTCACCTCAGTATTATGTCAAGCAAAGCGTTTATTTTTTTTTTTTAATAAAAAATCGTTAAATAATTCAAAATGAGCTACGGAATGAGTTGCAGCAGGAAAAACATAACAGTTTGTTTTTCTAAACGACTATACTTGGAGCGGATACCGCTATAGAGCTCAGTTTCCCCTCAAGAAGTTTAGAGGCTAATAGAATTTTCTATTAACACCACATATCTATTTCTAATTACAAATGTAAAATACGATACATGGCACAATACTGCTGTAAAAAGGCATGGTTCAGTCCAAAAATCATTTTCCTATCTTTACGTGAAGCCAAAATACAGTTATTTTATAAAACAAATGGCCGGCATTTTAAAATAGACCAATCAGACTTCTATTTTAAAATGATCATATATAGAAAACTCTGATCTTCAACGTACTTAAACGCCCTTCTTTTATGAAAAGCCTGGACGGAGTAACGGACGTTTAAAAACCACATTAACGGAAAACAGGCTAAAATCCGAGTACTCTTTATGCGTGAATTGCTGTATCTCCGACTAGTTTCAAAATAAAATAATCTAAGTCAGACCAAACAACGCAGAAAAAAACAGGCTTTAATTTAGTGTAGTGTTCAAAAATATGCATTATGGATTTTTTTAAGATAAAGCTCTTCAAAAGAGTGTGGACAAGTGAAATGGCATGCCTTTAAGCGCATGCGATGTAGCATCATCGCACGAGTGTTAAAATAGCTACTGGAGTTCCTCATTCAAAAATTCATGCCGAATCACGTCAAAATATCTAGCGAAAGCAGTGATCAAATTAGATGGTTGTCAATAAAATCCCGATTACAATAAAAGCTAAAAAAATTTAATGAAAATCAAAAATACAGAAAAAAGAAACAGATTAAAAATTAAATTAAGCTGAGTCAGTTAAAATAAAACATCTCAATTTAGTCAGGTAACAAATCCATATAAAAGTAACTACCTTTACTAGGATTTGAAGGTTCCTGGTTCAAATCCTAGTAACGGTAGTTACTTTTATACGGATTTGAATGCTAGACAGTGGTTACCGGTGTACTTTGATGGTTGGGGTTCAATTAACTATACTCTCTCAGGATTGGTCGGTCTGATTCTGTACAAGACTACACCTCATTTACATATCATACACATTATCCTCATCTCATTGGGTCATGGGGTTGCTTATTGTTCAAAATTGAACAGATTGCAACGTAACATATTAGGAATTAAAAAAAGAATTTTAGTCAGGTAAATTAAGCTGAATCAGCTGGTGGAAAAGAGCTTGCTTATTATTAGTATTCCGGGTAAATGAGTGACTTTGCATGGTGACCAGCTGACATCCACTCATAAACAAACATCACTATTAATAAGTTTTTCACTGTTAAATTTCAACCCGAAAATAAGTGAACATTACTAGCGAAATTAGGTTAATAAATTGAGTGGTTACAAATAATGTACAGTTTCGGACAATAAATTTTAAAAACTACTGAGAGAGAAAATTTTTTGATATCAAAACTTTTTAAAAGGCATACAAAATTTTTTTTGAAGTATTCAAAACAAATATAAATCAATGAAATACAAAATCAATGGATGGGCGGAAATAGATTAAAATGAATGTCAATTAGGTAAAAGAGGTGGAGGAAATATCAGTAAAGGAAGGAGGTGGAGAAAGATCGTGCGTGCGGTTAGTTGATTTTATATTGCCACCTCCAATAACGCTTTATTCTGTAACGCAATCGATCTTTCTAATAATAATTTACATTCTTTCGTAATGCTTTGTGATATCGAATGTTATCTCTACAAGTACAAGAAAGTACATGGAAAGGAATTTCGTTCTAACATTGCAATATTATTAAATATCTATACAGTTGTAGTATTAACGATAGAGGTGGTATGACTTAGTACTGTTTTATAAATAGAATATTCATGGAGGAAGGGAATGCCAAGCACTTAGTACTTGGTACTTGGTACTTGGTTAGCAGAACAAAGAAGAAGAGAAGATTTCTTCATGTCGTTCATTAAGCTTCTAAGACAACCCTATGATTTACTACAGCTCTATAAGAGCTGAGAGAGACATTAAAATGACACCCCTTAAACTCACTCTGTCTCTCCTTTTCTGAATGTGTGTGTTTGTGTTCTCTAAAATTCGTCCTGGTTTAAATAAGGATAACAGAATTTTGCTGACTACCAAACTACTTACCCCATAACTAAGAAAATGCAAATTCATTTTAATTTAATACATACAATAATACGACGTTTTCATTTTACACAAACAAGAAAGACAAAACTTCTTAAAAGACTTCTTCCTTTATTTTACTTTATTTTATTACAACAAAAGTTCATTCTTAAATTGTTCTTTTGGTAAAAATGTAGAGACCAGCGTACAGGAAGGAAATTTATAGAAGTTTTATAATAATCGCATGATAATACGAACTACTTGTCCATTTAAAAACATCACTTATATACACAATAACTAATATGGAATCCATTTCTTATCCATTTTAACATAGGGAAAATTTTCTAAACAAAACACACAATCAAAATATTAAAAATTTTTTATAGAAATTTTATCGGTTTTTTTATATACGTATAGTCTAAAAAACCTTTTAAGCTGAATTTTGGCATAATAATATCCACAGTAATTAATAATGTCAAAATTTACTGTTTTTAGGCATGTTTAACAATTTGCACGTATGTTTTTGATTTACAGATTAAGAAAATTCTCTTAAAACACTATGTTTGGAGTGTAGCATTGTATGGGAGTGAAATGTGGGTGAAAGGGGCTGTAGAAAATAATAGGATAGAAGCTTTTGAAATGTGGTGTTATAGGAAAATGTTAAAGATTAGGTGGATGGACAAAATAATTAATTTTATAGGTTCTTAGACTAGAGGATGAAAGAAGTAAATGGGAACATCTTACCAGAAGAAGAGATTGGGTAGTGAGGCATATCTTAAGACATTTAGGTATTGTCTGTCAATAATAGAGGGTAATATTGAGGGAGTGAATTGAAAGGGGAGGCAAAGGTTAGAATATTTAAAGCAAATTACAAAAGATGTAGGGTGTTACAGGTATGTAGATATGAAACGACTTGCGCAAGATAGAACAGCTAAGAGAACTGTATCAAACCAGTCGAGAAACTGATAACAAAAAAATATATTTTTGACATAAAATATGTTGCTTTAACTTCCTGGTTTTATCAATTTTTTTGTGTAGTTTTTCCCAATAAAATTTCCCAGATATTTAAAATGGTTAACGAATTAAATTCTCCCGTATTTTGTTTTGAACAATCCGGTGTAATTTATTCAGAGGTCATTGTTTTTGGTTTCAAGAAAGATATTTTTAAACCAACTTTTTTAGCTTTAACTTTTATTACGTGAACTTCGTGCTAAAATTCTACCACACAAATGGACTGGTCAAGTAATGCAAATGGTTTTAAGACAGAGAGTGCTTTATAATTTAATTACACAGATAGCGTCGTGAGAAAAATAGATATTGTTCATTTCGTTCTTTAATCCTGATAAATAATGGATCATCCGATCCATTAGGAAATTGGTTTATAACTAATAACGGGAAGGAGTAAAGAAACGAAGTCTAAGGAAGAACATTTTAGATTACTTTTGAATGCAAAATACAACCAGCATCAAATCGTAGCTAGTATTTATCAATTCTGAAAACGGAATGCAAATTCCGGGATAAACCCACTACTTTATTTATTAAACCTTAGTAGCGCCAAAATATTTGTGTTTATTCCATACTAAATTGCAGCGTGCCTGCGCTTCGGATGTGGACATTGTTAACAGCAATAATAGGCGTGTCGTGTTTATGCTAGCCAAAAATTTAGTTTAAACCTAAAAATTCATTTAAAAAATTGGGGTTTTCAAAATTATTACCTCACAGTATATTTAACGGCACAAGTGATTACAATAAAAAGAAAGAGGAGGAGGTGGTGGACAAGAGTAAAAGGAGGTGGAGAAGGAGGAGAGGAAAATAAAAAAAAGAAGCAAAGGGGAAAGAAAAAGAAGGCTAAGGAAGAAAAGATGCATAAAAATCTGGTATGAAACATTCACACGATATTCTCCTACCAATGTAAAAATTGAGCTATATAACTATTTTATATATATATATATATATATACATATGATATACATATATAATTATTTTATTAAACATTATTTTATTTGTATGAAGTTTGTATATAATAAATGACAGAAAGAACAGCCAAAACAAAAATTATGACAACACTCACTCTGTAATACTCTGAGTAACTCTAACACTGATGTGATACTCTGAGGTGAGTGTTGTCTTGTTTGGACGTTCTTTCTGTCATTTATATATATAATTATATACAAACAATATATTTAATATAATATACAATAAACTATAAAACAACATAAAATATAATTGTAAGTAAACAATGTAAAATTAAAAACATAACCTAATTTTAATCTGAATGACACTATATAAAAATCAATTTCTGTAGATGTTAAAAGTACAAAAATAACTACTTGACGCAAAAACTAGGCTCTGTAGAAAAAGTTATTCAATTAAATGTTGTAGATTTTTTATTTCCTTTAACTTTTATTATAGCTAATAATA
The DNA here is from genome assembly GCA_035578175.1 of Catonia carolina. Taxonomy (NCBI): domain Eukaryota; kingdom Metazoa; phylum Arthropoda; class Insecta; order Hemiptera; family Achilidae; genus Catonia; species Catonia carolina. The sequence goes on from JAQMRL010000001.1 coordinate 296,290,204, forward strand.
GAAGGAGTTAAGAAGCGATGTCTAAGGAAGAGTATTTTAAATTACTTTTGAATACAAAAAAACAACCTCGATCAAATCGTAGTAATATTAATTCTTAAAATGGAATGGAATTGTTGGTAGGTTTTATATTTATACACTTTTGTTGTAAAATGCATACTAAGGCTGCAATCTTCGAAATTTCCTTTTTTCCAATTTTAATGACCAAAATACAGAAAATCACTCATTTTCGCTAAACTATACATTGTAAAAATAAATGTTATAAATAAAAGTTCTAGGTTTTTTATTTTATTATGACTTTAAATTATAAACTTTTTCTCTAGAATGCATATTAAGAGTGTAATCTTTAAAAAACATTGTTTTGTCACAAGAGCACATTCCCCCTCAAGAATTTCAGTACACGTAGCATTTACTCTGTCTTGGAAAGCATAAAAAATCGTTAGAGCCGTTTAAAAAAATCACAAAAAAGTGATAAGCTGCACGAATAAACTATAAATAATATAATTAACTACTAATAAACTACTACTTTCGGTTGACCGATTTTGATCAAAAATATTCCTGTCTGGTCTCCAAGTAGCACCTATTTTAAGTTCAAACTTTCAGCTTCGTACGATTTTCCTTTCTTGAAAGATTTTGTTCACACACTCGCCCGGGGTGTTCAGGAGGGTTAAAAACGTGTATTTCCGGTGAAAATTCAATTAACAAAAATCTACATGAAATCAGTAGCCTACTTTCTTTCCCTACATATTCATACAGAGCAAGAGAAAGTAAAAGGACAGCGGGGAAGAGGAAGATTAGTAGAGCAATAGTAGACGGAAAAGGAGGAGAAGTGGGAGGAGAAGAAGAATACCATATACGAGTAAAATTAATGTAGTTTTTAAGAATACAGCGTCAAGATTTGTCGTAAAATGAGTAAAATTGGTATTGCTTGAAGATTAGTGGGAAAGATAGTTCGGCTTCTGTACCGTTAATTTTTATTAAAAGAGTGAAAAAGTGTAAAATGGAGTATTAAATGAATATTCTGAGCACGTTATAATTCTGAGCCCGCTTAATTTTCTATAGATATTTTGTAGGTAGACGTAGAAGTGAATGTAGAGGATAGTGCTTAAGGAAAGGTACCCGGGGCTTGTTCATTACGTAAAGGAAGATTGCGGGGTGGTACAGACTTAAGATTGCCATAATAGATACACATAACAAGGCAATTAAGGCGGTAACGCGTTACAAACAACTTTTAAAGCGGTTTAACTTTAAACTTCAGGAAAGTTTAATAAACCCTTTGGTGGCAATCACGTGGTAAGCTTAAATAAGAAGAATTAAATTGTGTTCCTCCAACCTCAACTGAATTCATTCGCCCTCTTAAACCTTAACTTTCAAGTTTTTAATACAACGGCTCCGTTTTATGATGACTTAACAAGTTTTACAGAATTCTCACTTGTCTTGATATAATAATCTTATATTTTTGTAATTGTAACAATGATTACAATTTATTTTTATTTAATTACCTAAAGATCGGATTTAAAGATTCTGACAGGAAAATTATTCGCTGCATCATTCTTCAGCGGATTTCACCAGTTATACGAACTGTGATGTGGCTGGAAGGAGAACTCAACTATGTGACGTCTTTAGCGGAAATACAGCAGAGATTTCTTGATCAAAATAGCGAATAAAACTCATAATTCCTACCTAAGAATGTACCGGTGGGTATATTCCTGACTATAAATTTCTCGGATGCCTGTTAGAAACTTTCAATATCTCTTAAAGAAACTGTCACCGCTCAATGTGCAATCTTTATCGTTTTTGTCCGTTGGGTGGAGTCCAACACAACTCCTCTCCACCTTTCTTTATTGCTGATCCAACTCTCCTCCATTTACCATCTTGGCTTTGCATTCTCCCAATTCATCCTTAACTGAACCCATCAACTTCACTATTGGTCTATTCCTTGATCTTTTCCCTTCATCTTCAAGTACAGGATACATCTATACAATCTATCCTCCTCCATCTTATCGACATGACCAAACCATCGTAAATTTGTTTGTCCAACTCTCCTTGTCAGGCTGTCCATCCCAATTGTATTCTAATTACATCATTTCTCATTTTATGTTTTCTTTTTTTCCAAACATACTCGTTTTGAACTTTATTTCTACCGCCTGCCTTGTAGTCCTGCCTTCCTTTCATCTGTCCATTTTTCTGCTGCATAAGTCAGTTTTTCACAATATAAGCATTATACATGATTGTCTTATAATAGATAAGAACTTCTCGATCCCAATCTAAGTTTCTCACACTTTAGAAGAAACTGCTTTCTTTCTGCACCCTTTTACTTAATTCCTGTTTTTTAATTGGTTGGCTGATAATTCAACAGTCTCCAAAAATGTAGTACACAGTACCATACCAGAATCAAAGATTAAAAACATAAATATTTCTACACGATCTGTTGAAGAGGAAAGTTTTCGATCATAACTGTTCGTGATAATCTTCTGTCTTGCAGTTATCCGTAACTCATGATGACTTTAAAAAATGTATTCTCGCTGCGGTATTTCCTATTAAAATCATATTCAGCTTCATACATGAGTCTTGATAGATGTATGTATCAATTAAGACACATTTTTATTAATTTATCCACAATTTTACCATAAAATTCTAGTACTACAAAAAAGTATTTTAATAGATTTCAGTTACGTCCTCTTGTGTAACGATTCCGACTCCTCTTCAATTAAATCTCTTAAATATGATGATTCTACTAATTCTGAGGCCCCCATACCTTGAAGATCTTTATCTCCTATTTGATGTATCAGTTCAATATTTCTAAATGTCAGTGTACAATATTACTACAAAATTTCAATAGCATTGCGCATGTAATATTTTGTTTTACAATGTAATTTACATAAATATTTAATATAGTATTTACAATCAGTTGCAAATAACTCATAACAAATCTCGTCAATAAGCGAAACTGATAAAAATCAAACTTGATGATATTATTAAGGGTTGCTTGCTTTTGCATAAACAGAGTGTGAGGAATTATAAAACCGACAAAAATGTTACATTTTTCGTGTAAATGAACCAAGTTATGCGATTTATTAATGAGTAATAATTGGTACTTTGAAAGATAAATTGAAAAGTTTTCTTTCTAAACTTTTTTTAGTGACAAAAAGTATTTCGTTAGAATTTAAACTAGTTCCTTTAAAACTTTCTTCACGACTAACTAATTGAATTTATGTGTAGGCCTACAATAATATGAAATTTTTATTTTCTTTGGTAATATTTTTTTAGTATATTCAGCGAAATTAACGAATATTAAGAATTCTGTTAACGCGCCTTTCTTCGAAAATAAATGTCGACAACCGCATTAACTACCCCGCGAACTTTCTCTAGTATCCAAATTTAGCTAAATTATCTTAGTATTTTTTTACTGTGGTGTAAAATACCACTTAAACCCGGATTGAGTTTAATCATCCAATACTTCATCTTCACTTATCATATTTTTCTTTATCCCTAATTTGTGTACGCTAAAGAGCTGTTAAACAGGTGATTTGCGGCGACGGCTTGACCTTTAGACCAACCCAGTGGGTCTTCCTAATAATATGACATAATAAATAAACTTTATTGTCACGTAAAATAATATACATTATAAAATGAAAAGAAAAAACGTTTGTGATAAGGAACCGGAAGTTTATACTACTGGACAGAAGGCAAAAAGGAGACTGGCCAGGTATTCACTAGGAGTACCCAAGAAAAACTTTGCGAAAACCTTGACCAGGGCAGACAAACATTATTGACCTTTTTTGACAATCAGTTAAGTTATCAAAAAAATTTATTCAGTAATTCCTAAATTCGAATTTTTGTTCCACGCCTTCTGTTCTGATATTTTTTCTCTTCTTTTTTGTTTTCTTTTTTCCATCTTTAATATTTTTTCTTTTCTTTCTAAATATACTGTAATTCATTTGTAAGTGTATACAGTAAATGCTTCGTTTAAATTTTTATGTTTGTGTGAATTATATTCAATTTTATACCATTATATTATTAAATAATTATTTTATTAAACATTCCATGTAGGATTTTTAAACAGCCGTATTATTTAAAATTGAAATATATATTTTCTAACCACCAGAATACGGTAACATAAAACACTTACCAATGTTTATAGCGCTTTCGTGTATCTTGTACACATCTTCAGTAAATTAAAATTTATTACAAGTCACAATTTAAAACTTCCTGCTCCTACCATGGTAGATAAGGAATAGTCGATTCTTATATTTAAAACAGTCTTGCCAACTTAATCAGTTGATTGTCGTATTCAATCTGCGTGTTCATTAATTTTTCCCTGTTATTGTATTTATAAATATAATATTTTTCCAAAATTTCAATTATTTCATTTTGTTTGTTATTTATTTCCAATATTTCTAGATTATTTTTTATATTCGACATATTATGTTTATTTTTAATCATGTGTTCAGTTACATTGGAGAATTTTCGATTTCCTTTTTTATAGTTAGAATAGTGTTCTGTAAACCGTTTTTTAAAAGATCTGGTGGTTTTACCTATATATATTTCATTACATTCATTACATTTAATTTTATAAATTCCACATGAATTAAATTGATTATTTTCTTTTTCTTTATCATTTACATTTGCCTTAATATTATGTTTTTGTAAAATAAATTTTATAGGAAACTGGGGTTTATATGCTATTTTGTATTTATTTTTATCGTATATATTGGTAATTTTATGTATTCTATGATTTATGTAATTATATGTAATGTATTTATTACCATTTTTGTTTATTTCTTCTTTATTGTTTAATGGTAATAGATGTGTTTTTTTCTGATTAATTTTATGTAAATATTTATTTATTAATCTGTTTATGAAAATATTATTGTAATCATTGTTTCGTGCTATTTCTTTAATGTAATTTATTTCTTTATTAAATCTTTCTTTATTGTTATATGTGTATATATGCTCTGTGTATCATGTTGTTGTACGTGTTTATTTTATGTATCCATGGGCGATTTGAAAATCTGTTTATTGTGTTATTTGTAACATGTGGTTTCCTATATATATCAGTTTCTATTATATTATTTATTATTTGTATTTTTATATCCAGGAAATTTATGTTTTTATCTTTTTCTACTTCACATGTAAATTTAAGTTTTTCATAGTAATTATTCAATTTTTTGTTAATAATATTATGTTCACCCTTTATTTTTTCATTATAAATTACCAATATATCACCTACATATCTTACCCAAAGTAAAATGTTGTGTGTGTGTGATATGTTATTTACAATTATATTTTCTAATTCTTGTATATAAATTTCTGATAGTATGGCAGATAATGGAGAACCCATAGCTAGTCCTTCTGTTTGATTATAAAATTTATTATTAAATGTAAAATAATTTTGGTTACAAATATTTCTGATTATTGTACATATTTTATTTATTATATTATCGTTTCCCCCATTACTTTTTCATTTCTTATTTATTATATTTAGTGTTTCTTTTATGGGTATATTTGTATACATGTTAGCTATGTCAAATGATACCATCTTTGTGTCTTTACTTACTTTTATTGTTTTTATTTTTTCTATTAAATTGTAACCATTTTTAATATTGTACTATTTGTAATTTAATTTAATTTTCTGCCGTAAAATTTTATCTATTGTTTTAGCTAGTAAGTAATTAGGTGCAGTTTTAAAATTTATTAAAGGTCTAATTGGTATTTCTTTTTTATGTAATTTTGGTAATCCTGTAAAAATTGGGGCTTTAGGTGTGTATGGATATAATCTTGTATGATATTTAATATTATTATTGTAGTTTAACATGTCCCTATTGTCATTAATTAAAGTTTTTATTATTCTTAAATATTTTTGTGTTGGGTCTTTTATTTCGACATAATTGTTTTTATTAATAAATTGATTTATTTTGTTATTGTAATCATTTATGTACATGATTGTAGGTGTATTCGTTTTATCGGAATGCAATAAGATTGCCTTATTCATTTCTAATTTTTCTTGAACATTAAGAACATCTTTTTTATTTATAAATTTATTGACACCATTTTTATTTTTGTTTTCAATTAATTTTATGGTATTATGTATAATATTATTACGTGTGTATTCTTTATCTTTATTATCTAATTTATAAATATTTAATTCCGTATCAACTATTATATTCTTACATACTTTTTCCTTATCGTCATTTGAATTAGTAAGGATAAACTTATTTGAGTTGATTATGACTTTCTTATCTATTTGATAAGTTTCCTATAAAATTTATTTTACAAAAACATAATATTAAGGCAAATGTAAATGATAAAGAAAAAGAAAATAATCAATTTAATTCATGTGGAATTTATAAAATTAAATGTAATGAATGTAATGAAATATATATAGGTAAAACCACCAGATCTTTTAAAAAACGGTTTACAGAACACTATTCTAACTATAAAAAAGGAAATCGAAAATTCTCCAATGTAACTGAACACATGATTAAAAATAAACATAATATGTCGAATATAAAAAATAATCTAGAAATATTGGAAATAAATAACAAACAAAATGAAATAATTGAAATTTTGGAAAAATATTATATTTATAAATACAATAACAGGGAAAAATTAATGAACACGCAGATTGAATACGACAATCAACTGATTAAGTTGGCAAGACTGTTTTAAATATAAGAATCGACTATTCCTTATCTACCATGGTAGGAGCAGGAAGTTTTAAATTGTGACTTGTAATAAATTTTAATTTACTGAAGATGTGTACAAGATACACGAAAGCGCTATAAACATTGGTAAGTGTTTTATGTTACCGTATTCTGGTGGTTAGAAAATATATATTTCAATATTAAATAATTATATTACTATACTATCATATTAAAATATTATATTCATCATGTTCATATATTATAAATTCATCATATTCATATGCTATAATCATCACATTCATTATATGTGTTTTAAGAAAGCAGTATTGGGTTTTGCCTGTTGCTCTCATATGTAATACTTCTTAAATAAATAAATACTGAGACTAATTGACTACAACCGTATTCTTAATCATGTAGTGTCCATATTCATAATCCAACTTAATAATTCTGTGTAGTTTCCCTACCTTAGCTGGCCTGATGGCGGCTGTACGCGAATTGAGATGAGTCCGACGATCTGGTCGAGATATGGTCCGACGGAAACATGAACCATCCGGTAACCCATCTTCTTCTGAAACAATCAATCGCAACAAAATAAATTTAATATTTAATGATAACAAGTGTGAATCAAATAATAAAAAATTGCCACAAAAAACCTTTGCCAAAAGAAGTTCTGGCCAATGTATTGCTACAGTACAGCTTATTAATCAAACCTCTTAATTCAGTCCTTAGATAACGTGTTTTTTTTAAGATTCTGGCCTTAATATGTATTTTATGGCAAAAGCGTATGTAATGACAGTTGTAGAAAATTAAACTACCGGGTGATTTTTTAGTCCTGTTACCCAATTGTTAATGTCTGGTAATTTTTTTCTAAGAAAGGGATATTTTGTTTTGTGACACAAAGTTGGTAGCCCTACTCAACCGGTATAGATACGACAGTTTAAGTTGATTCTCCTTGAGTTGCGTAAAATTTTGTGCTGTTTCCAGTTGTGTTACGAACAGAATGTCTTTTACCCTAGAACAACGGGTTTTCATTCTTGAACAATATTTTGCTACAAAATCGTATGCGAGTGTAAAAGAATCATTTCAAATTAAATTTTTTGTTGTTCCTGCACTCTATTTTAGTCAATTTCTAGGCTAACTAACTGATTTTTAGAGGCAGGTATTGTTTGCAGCAGAAAACGTAGTGGTCGACCAACTCTCTTGACAGATGACGTTAAGAGAATGTGAAAACAAGATTGCTCAATTCTCCATGGAAAAGTTTACAAAAACTTTCCTCGCATGTTGATTTGTCATGTTCGAGTGCTCAGAAAGGTGCTAAAAAATTGAAATTGTATCCGTATCACATACGATTAGTTCTAGAGCTTCAGCCTCCAGATTTAAACAAGAGATTGTTTTAGGATAAAAGACATTATGTTCGTAGCACGACCGGAAATGGCACAAAATTTTACACAGCTCAAGGAGAATCAACTCACACTGCCATATCCATACTGGTTGAGTAGGGCTACCAACTTAGTGTCACAAAACAAAATTTATTTTTTTTAGAAAAATATTACCAGACATTAACAATTGGGTAACAGGACTAAAATATCACACTGTACCTGCAAATTTTATTTCAACCTAGACTACAACTTCATTTTCTGCAGCGCTTAAAATGGTTATTGAATACATCCAATTTGTTTGCGGTTTGTTTAACTACGTTGTAATTTATATTGTGTCATTTAGTTATTTTTCATTTGCATTCTTCGTTTATTTAAATTCCATGAACTGCTTGGGTTATTAGTGAATGTTATAGGTTATGTGGTAGGCCTACAGAATTCATTAGGCCTACAGTTTTAACATTAAATAATTTCCTAGGCAGGAATCGATGTCGGGACCTCTAGCTTTGCTCTGGGCAACAAAGTATAGTGCTCTAACTACTGGGCCACGGCGGTGGACAGTGTTTATTTTTAACGAAAATATGAACTCTTTTATTGACAATAATTAATAAAAATGACTGGTGAATATAAACTCTATAAAATATTACAAATTAGTTTGTAATCAAATACTACTCCAAATTTGAACTTGTCATAATGTTGTATTATTTGTGTGTGAGTAAAGTGTAAGCTACAATATTGCTTTTGTCAGAAGACTCTCCCATTAAGTAGTAACTTTAGTTTTGTATGGAAAGCATAAAACCTAATTTAATCTATTCTAATCCATTCACCAATAATTAAAAATTTATGCAACCCTAACATAACTTATTTTAACCATTTCAATATATTTAAACTATCTCAGCCATAGAACAAAATGGTAGAATACCATAATTTAGACCAATCAGAGAAAAGAGCGAAGTGATTTTGGTCGCCATTTCGCTTATCAGCCGAAAATAGTTCCTTACAAAATACTCTTTATTATTTTCTGCACCTTCAGATTTTTTTTACAAACTTGCTAATAAACAACGAAATATAAAAGATATAAAATATGTAATTAAAAATTAAAGTTTCAACATTATTAACACAGATTTACGTGACTTAAATATTCATTCATGTCTTTTCTTACAAAACTTGCTATGAAACTATGAAATATATAAGTTTCTAGCAAAGCTAACTAAAATTTAAGTTTTTACATAATTAAAACTTAATGTGACTGAAATATTCATCTGCGTCATTGTGCAGGAATTTTATTAATAAATGAAACTTTATTGTTATGTAAATAAAAACATACATTATAGACTATTTTATGATATGGAACATTTTAGGATAAGAATTGAGAAGGTCATGCTAACGCAGAGCACAGGAAGTGAGTGGCTGACCAGGCATTTTATTGGTGTAGTCAAGGAAACGACGATGAGGTAAAGTCAGCTGTTTAACAGCTGATTTTCGGAGACGAAGGTTCCTGGTTCAAATCCTAGTAAAGGTAGTTACTTTTATACGAATTAGAATGCTAGATAGTGGTTACCGGTGTACTTTGATGGTTGGGGTTCAATTAATCATACTCTCTCAGGAATGGTCGGCCTAAGTCTGTACAAGACTACACCTCATTTACACGTCATACATACCATCCTCATCTCATTGTATCCTCATCTCATGGGGTTGCTTATTGTTCTGAATTGAACAGATTGCAACGTAGGCTACACATATTAGAAATTTTAAAAAAAGGTAATGAGGTCCCGTTTACGTTTAGAAAATTAGGTGAAATTTTTAAATGCGTGAATGTTGATTTTTTGTAATTATTTCTTAATAAAATAATTCTGATACACTGACACTGATTTCAATTTAACTCGTGATCTTTTCGGCGTTTGCTATTCAATTAATACAAATAAAGATACAGTTTGTTCAGTAGTTCACAGTTAAATAGAACAGAAGGCATCTAACAGAAGCAACCGATCTCATCTGTAACAAACAATACTGTTAAGTGGTAACCCCAGCACCCGATACACAATGAATCGAAGTAAAGTTCTACAGTACGATCAAAAAGTATGTATGCCCTTTTCGTCTAAACTAGTGGTTTATTAACCGAAGGGTCTCCAACAAAATGTTTTGGAGAACCTTCTATCCTAAGTGAAGATAAGAGGGGCCTATTACATCTATTACAACAGACTATTACATCCTTATCTTTACAGGTGGAGGGTATGACAGAAAACTTATACGTTTCATGAAACGTAACTAAACTAAATCTTGCGTCCATCAATATTGGCTTCGAAAGGACAATAACAAATATTTTACGGGTACATATATGAATTTATATTTAAGCATTTTTTTACTTTCTCTGCCCTACATGACACTTAGGGAAGGAAAGTATTGTTTTCATGTCGATTTTTTAAATAAAGTTTTCAAGTCTTCTGAACCCAAAAAAACCATCTTTTTACCGATTGGACTGCGTGCGTGTGTAAAAAAATACCTCAAAAACGAAAAACCGTAAAATGTTCAAACTTAGACTGTAAGTTGGGTACAAGCTCCTACGATTTTGTTTGAAATCGCCTCATCTACTAAATTTATGTTCTACAAGATGGGGTAAGCGGCATGTCTGCTGAATTTCGTGGGGAGCCTTGCCCTCATGGAGAAACAACTGTTTTTTTTTCTAAGCGGCCGTATCATGCATTTCACTGCAAAATAGTATAATCATTGTTGTAGGAAATGAATAAATCTTCAACTTTTATTTAATTTATTTCTTTACTGCAACGCTTAGTTTGGTGCCAATTAATGATTCATCTTATTTTTCTTATTAGAATCGGTAAAAAATGTATTTTACGACAAAAGTATATTTAACTAAAGTCATCGAAAATTAAAAAACCTACAACTTTTATTTAAATTATTTCTTTCAGCAATGCTTAGTTCGGCGTCAGTTAATGGTTTTCCGTATTTTTCTTACTGAAGTTGGTAAAAAGTGAGTTTTTTTTAAGACTGTAATCTTAGTAAGATTTATGACAAAAGTATATAAGTTAAATGTAAATTAAGTTATAGAAAATTAAAATCCCTACAAATTATTTTAAGCATTTTTTCTACACCCCTTAGTTTATAAAGTCAATTCGTGAATTTCAGTATTTTAAAGTCAAAGAGAGGTGAACTTTCATTAAGCGTCACTCACTCACTCATGATTAAAATTAGGTTCCGTTTTTAATTTGACATTGATTACACAAGATAAACAAAGGTTATATTTTTCAATATTTTTATTGACAAGAGACATTCGTGTGAGTGTTTCACACCAGACTTTTTATATTTCGTTACTTCAGTATGATAGTTATTGTAGGTATTACCATAAAACACTCACATTACAAAACACAGTATTTTATCCTTATTACAACGCTAACATTTCATTTAATTGGCATATGCTATCCACATATTACACCCGGTTTCAAATCCTGATGAGACGAGTTGAATTTGGTTTTGAATTAATTATTTCTGAAATATCACTTGAGATTGAACTCTCACCCTAAAATCAGACCGGATGTTAAGCCTATTTTTGTACTTATTTTTCTTTAAAAAAAACTGATTGAAAAATCCTCTTCACAATAATAGTACGTACTGTAGTACCAAAATGAAGAAGATGTGTGAGTGCTTTGTCTCCAAGTTTGCAAAGATATCACGAGTTGTTATTTCTATTTCAAAATTTTAATTTTATTTCACTATTTTTTTTATTTATCAAGCGGTAAAAATGTTTTACTTAACATACACTGACGGAAGCGTTGCTTGTGTCATTAGTCTAAGTCAAGTTTAATTTTTAAGATACAAGTCGCGGACATCTGGGAGTCCGTGAACCACCTGTTGGAAACCACTGCTTTAGACGGTTTAATACAAAAACACAAATCAAAACAATTTAGCCCTTTTTTGGGTTGCAAGAGATATTTTCAGTATAGCAAATAAAAGTGTAAAGTCTATCATGCTATAATAATAATAAGATTTGAGCATAACATAAGTTTTATTGTAACATAAGTTTTTATTGTTTTATTGTATTACAGTGGAACTCTAAAATGAAATGAGGGGGAAAATTTTTCTCCCAACTCTCTTTCTCTCTCACCCTCTCCTCCAATTCTTGGCATTCGATTCCCGTTGAGTTCTCGCATTTTTTCATTACTCATTTTTCCCGTTCTTCCTCGCTCTCTCTTTCTTCTCTTTCTTTCCTCCTACCATTTTCATCCCTTTTTCTACCTCTCTCCCTTTCCTTCATATTTTTCCCTAATCCTCTCTCCATATATTCGTCCTCCACCTTCCACCTCATTACTCATTCCCTCTCAATTTCTCCCCCTCTCTCGCTCCCGATCACTCTTTTCCCTCTTTCATTCCCATCTTTCTTCCTCTTTCTCACTGTTGATTTATTTCTTCTTTTCTCGCTAATAATCTATCTCTCACACACATACTCTTACACATCCACTCTTTGTTTCTTGTTCTCTTCCCCACTTCTATCCCCATTTTTCCTTTCCCTCTCTCTCCATATCCATTTCTTTTCTTTTCTCTCTCACCTCCATCATCCAATCCTCTCCCACGTCCCTCGTTCTCCTTCTCTCCCTATTTTCCCTCCCGCTCTCTCTTTCTTTCTTTCCCTTTCTCTCCCTCTCCTCCAGTCTCTCTTCCTGTTCCTCACCTTTTCCCACTCTTTCTCTATCTTCTCTCCCCTATTGTACCCCTTCTGCTTTCTCCCTATCTCTCCCTCCTTTCTCTCTACCCCTTCTCCCCTTTTCCTCTCTCTCTCTCTCTCTCTCTCTCTCTCTCTCTCTCTCTCTCTCTCTCTAGCCCTTTTGAGAATCCCAAACATTTTTTGGAGGGTGGTTAAAAGATCTTCAATTTTCAAGTTTCATCCTAATTGGTGAAGTAATTTGACTGTAGAAAAAATAACAGCCACATACAGACGAATTTCTCGTAAAATAATTGTTTGCTTTCAAAGAGCATAAAAGGTGAAAATTTGAAATTCGTGCATCAAAAATGTTCCTCTAACCCAATACTACAGATAGAGCGCGAAGAGGTAAAAAATGAAGAAATTTTCATCAGTCGAAATTTTGATCACGAAATTCGTCATCCCCTCCTTAGTTTCAATTAAAAGTGGGTTTGTATACTTTTTTATAGCTTTAGTGATTACCAGTTTAAGGAAGTTTGAAAGGATTTTTTGATCACCCGGTACGTCAGGTTTCCTTAAGATGTAACGATTTAATTACAAAGCCACTTTGTTTACTTTGTTAGTTTACCTGCTTTGTTCGATATACTTAATAGTATATTAATTTAATTCACTCCTGTATTGTTTTACTTCACTATATTGGAGTTCCCTTATCGACTTCTACTTGTAATGCATCTTCTTCTCTCTCGTTAATCAATAGATTAAAGATGTTGTATGCTATATGCAAAGGTAATTAAAGATTTTCTGTTAAAAGCCGCATTAAAATCGTTTGTTCCCTTTTTGAATCATGTTTTAATTTACTATTGTAATATTCTTGACATGAATATGTTACAGTCTATTCAATTAAGAGCAATTTAGCAACCCCTATGACTCAATGAGATGAGAATTATATGTACGAAGTATAAATAAGGTGTAGTCTTGTACAGACTCAGGCCACCATTCCTAAAAAAGAATGGTTAATGGAACCCCAACCAACTGTCTATTATTCAAATCGGTACAAAAAATTTCCTTTGCTAGGATTTGAACCACGAAACCTTCGTCTCCGAAAATCAGCTTAATTACTAAAATTACTCTAACTAACCAGCCCGTTGTAGTGGTAAGTAAAACTGGCTTCTTTTGCACTGGTCTCAGTTTCGATTCCCGGTCAGTTCTGCAATATTTTATTCATCCCGTTCATCATACGACCTTCACCGACTGCATTTGCATTAAAGTAGAAAATAGTTGGATGTAAAACAAAACAAAAAACAGCAGAAGCTTTTCTTGAAAGCAGTAGTACTACTTTAATGAGATTTTGAATAAGATTTAGATTATTTATCTTATTTCAAAAGTAAGATAATTTTAAGTATTAAGGCACAAGTATAGCTTTAGATTTCTAGATTTCCTGTTTCAGTTTCAAACAAACTGTAAAGCAACTTTCTTGTTTAATCAAATAGTGATTTATCCTAACTTTTCCATTCAGTAAAGACTTACATTTCGGTTTAAGATCGAAGATAAATATGATTTATTTTCAGTTTAAAACTAGTTTAAGTGAACTGTATCTTAAAATGGATGGCAATTTAATTACTTTAACAGAACATTCAACAATAAATTCATGTGATTCATCAATTTGTAATTCTGAATAAAACTACTGCTTGGAAAGAAAACTGTTTATTATTGAAGAGGTTAGATTATTATTCATTGTATAATATTGATATTTTTGTTAATTAAAAACTTTAATTAAAAATGAATTAATTTTAATTTAAAATATATATAATAAATTAATTAAATTTATATGCAAACATCTGTTTTGATATTGAATTCAAAAGTTGCAGCCCAACAATTTGCGTTATCCGTGACCCAATTTGTTAATGAGGTTGCCTTATGGTGTTTCTCAATGATATGATTGTTATGGTTGATCTCGATGATAGGAAATTTCTGACGTTTACCACCCTGCGTTGGAGAGGGAGCAACATTTTTGTTTCAAGGGGCTGACAAGCACAGGTCTGAGTACCTCCCGGGGTAGGGAAATTCCCCTTTAAGAGCCAACGGCCTCTGTCAAGGTGAATGAGCGGTTAAAGGGAAAGACGCCATCTTGTCCTTGAGGTAGGAAACTATCTCAGAAGGCAAATGAATCAATTAATCAACAGCATATACTGAAGAAGGCAACAGGAAACCTCTTCAATAATGATCCCCAGGGATTTCTTCGTCATCACAGCTTCATGATGGATCGCTCTTTAGTACAATATTCCGGAATAGAACCGCAATCGGAAATCCGGGTGGGTTCACTTGAAGAGAAGTCCACGTGGAATGATAAGCATCTACACAGACGGAATTTCAGCAACGTGTTGCTTAAGGTACGAACATGGAATAAAGATACAACAGCTCTAAAAGAATGCCATGAAAATTTCTGCTGAAGATCCAAAATAACTTAGAATGGAGGGTTCACTAATGGGGATAACATAGAAATCAAAGGGTTGATAGGTTATAAGTGGTATCTCTGGGTAAATATTTGAGGCATAAGCTCTGATATTTTTCAAAAACATTCGTAATTTCCAAAATTACAGCCTTATGGTGCATTTCAGTACAAAAGTATGGTATACTCTAAAACAGTGTCGTTCAAACCGCGGGCCACATGTGGCTCTCTTATTCATTTTCTTGGCACTTTGTTGAAACTACAAGGCAGAAAACAAAAAGTCTCCCAGCTTTATAAACATATTGAGGGCTCCGCAAAAAACTTGATGTAATGCAAATTACAATGAAGGCAAATAATACAGCACATTTCCCATCTTGTCAGCAGTTAAAAGAAGAAGAAGAAAAAGAATGAGAAGAAAATTATACAGATTTTAGTATCTTTCATGAAATAATAACTGATATCAAGAACGAGTTTCAGGACAGATTCCAGGATTTTGACTCCCTAAAACCAAAACTTTCACTATTCAACAACCCCATTGAGATTGAAGTAAGTGAGATGCTCTGCGAGCTTCCAATGGTAGTTTATAATCTTCAGCCAGACCCATTCTACCAGACTAAAAAGTTTGATGTCCCTGAAAATTTCTATAAACCCATTTTTAAAGAACGTTTCCACAAATTGCTTAATTTCTCTCTGAAAATGGTATCGCTGTTTGGCAGTACATATATGTGTAAAAGTGTTTTTTCTGCTCTCAAGCAAAAACGAGAATTCATATTAAAAGTGCTTTATCGTAATCGAGTCTGAGACTTTGCCTCACTGAACTTACAGTGGACTTTGATAAATTTATATCAGAAAAGCAGTGTCGATCATCTCATTAATTTCTCAATTTTAAAATAAAATGATATAATAAAACTATTGAGTTATATGTAATTCGTTTTCTCTTCATAATGTCTTAAGCCCTCACTTTCCTAAACTAAAGTTTGATTGGCTCTCGGGCATCTGAAGGTGCTTCTCTAAAACACTAAAGAAAAATTTAAGATGCAATTTAAAGACATTGATTTTGTACTTAATCAGCAGTTTGTAATTTTGTATAAAAAACCCATAAAAATCAGTGTAGATCAGCAGAAGAAAAAAACTTAAATTTCTTATCGTTATATTATCTGATGATACATACAGCGTGTCTACAAAATCGCCTTGTTCCGGCTATTTTTTAAAAAGAAGTTTAGCATTCTTGAATGCATAATTTTCTTATTTTTTTCTAGTCAAAAGAAACGTAATAAAAGTCAACTGAAATATTTTCAACTATTTTTTTCCACAAAAAACAGCCTTACAAAAGAAAACAATATTTATTTTGCTTTCTATCGACTACATGTATTACACTGAGAAAGAAAAGAAAAAAGGCTTATTGCGATGTACATAAAATCGATTTTCAGGTTTAAACTGATCATGTTTCATCAACCACATAAGCCAAAAAAGTAGTTTTATTTTGTTTATTTATTCGGCCTTTCACCCTTTTTAGGGACTCAGCTTATATAATACTATATTATATAATACTACTTTCTTTACCTACTAACTTATAATATATTATAATATGTTACTACTATTCAGTTTACTTCTATTTAATTTACACTAACTACTATCACACTAATAAAGGTAAAAATTATTACTACATAGCTCAATCCTTTCAAAAAGGTTCTTATTCCACTATTTTAACACCTAGGCTTAAATATTAAGTTGAATTAATAAAATTAAGTTTTATCTTGACCGTAACAGGCAGGTGGAGTGGTAAATTATTTCCACTCGATCTGCTAGTTCCAGGGCTACAAAAAATAGTTCTGTTTCTTATCACATGGTCAGCCAATTACACGACTGAAGCATTTAACAACAGAAGAGGTAGAAATGTAAAAGACACTAGTCACTAAATGTGTAAGAGATAGAAATGTAAAAGACACTAGCCTTGTGGTAAATGAAGTGAAGGTGTCATTTGCAGGGTGGAAAGTAGATGCTTTTCAGAAGGCCTGGCATGCTGAGAAGCATACGTTTCCAATCAGTGAGGAAGGATACGGTAAACCACTTCACTCCTCGTTTAACTTAGTAAAGCCTTTAGAGGTTCAAATCAGCCTTTCGGCTGATAACCTAAACAACAAGTGTAATCTAAAACTAGGATTTTTTTTTAAAAATTACTTAAAACATGGAACTTAAGTTAGATACCACTAAGAAACACAGCATGATATTTTCATCAAAATCGGTAAAGCGAAAATAATAGTTTATTCGTGCGAATTTTCGTTTGTTTGTAATTTTCTCAAAAATAGTTTCTTCGATTTTTTTTTTAATTCTCGTTTACTACATTTTTCATTATTCACAAGATAGGGTGCCATGTTTACTGAAATTTTTGGGAGAGCCTGTACTCCGTGGTAAAAATGTGTTCTTTTAATAATGCGTCCCTAATATGCATTTTAGGGCTAAAATGTATATAATTAAAGTTGCAGGCTATTAGAAAATTTACAAATTTTATTCCGTGTGTTTTTATAGAGCTTAAATTAGCGTCGAATAGTGCTTTTCTTTATTTTCCCCATCAAAATCGATAAAAATTGGGTTATTTTTAAGATTGCAGCCTTAGTATGCATTTTACGATAAAACCAAATAGAAAATTTAAAAATTTACAACTTTTATGAGATTTTTATAATAATTTACTGCTAAAAGCAGTAATTCCGTCGTCGGTTTATACATAACAGATGTAAATTACGTGAAAAGACATTATTTAAAAAAGTCGTTTTATCCAACTCGGTCAGACTACCGCTTGACTGGTGTCACTCAGATTTTTTCTGCCCTCAGAGTGTAACCACATTTGCATTTTATTTTAATGTAAATGACAAGAATTGTTAAAAAGAAGTATAGAACAATTGAAACAATAAATTAATTTCTTTTTCTCTTATTTTATTATTTAACAGACTAAAATTTATCTATAAAGCTGTATATATAAATTTAAAAGTCAAAATCTTTAACTGATTCACTTACTTATTCACGTCACTAATTCTCTAACTTCTCAATTATCTAAGAAGCTGAAATTCGGTACAATTTGTACTTCTTACACTTTTACCAAAAGGGTAAAACGAGATAAATATCTTAAATCAGTAGCCTAAATACTGTCCCGAAGAGCTATGTTTCTAAAGATCATTACGTAAATGATACCTAAAAAATTAGAAAGTGGAGGGAATCCGGGAAGAGTAATAAACAAGTATATTTAATGCGCCGCTCTGAGGCAATCAGTTGATAGTAATGATATAGACGTAGCATTTTTAATAAACAATGAAAAATAATTTTGTAACAAATAAGGATACTGAAGGCTGCCTCCATGACCCACCGGTTAGAAATCTAGACAGCGATGCACGCAGCAAAGTAGATAGTCCGATTCCCGGCTAGGGTCTAGAAATCATTACATCATTATAAAACCCACTGATTCCCTAGTAATCGTTAATAACCAAAGAATTTGATGCAAAGTTGAATTTTTTAAATCAGAAATCAACTGCAATATTTTCAGAAATTTCTAATTGTGATGATGATATAAATACTGAACGAATGATTTGTATGCAAAAACAATTTATCCAAGGAGATTAAAAATTGTCACATTACTTTACAGTAAATTCTCCCATTTTTTATTTTTTGTGTGAGTTTTTGCCGTAGTAAATAACACTTTGTACGAACTTTACAGAAAAAGCAAAGGTTTTTTTTAAGTGTTAAAGCCCCGACGAGTTTTCTCAGAAATACCATTTAAGTTATTTTAATTAGCTAATCAATCAGTTTATTACATAGTTTTAGAAGAAAATTTAATTAAAATCATATAAATATTAAGTATAAATTAATAAAATATAAATCATAATATTTTAATGTTAAAAGAACAAGCAGAAAAAGCAGGCTTACAGATTTCCTTTGGAAAAACCAAATACATAACAAACATCAGAACAAATATATCAGTAAAGACACCATACGGAAAAATTAGGAACGTTGAGAGCTTCAAGTACCTCGGAGAGATAATATAATTGAAAATCAACGAAAAGGAATGGGAACAACAGAGAGGAAAGATAGTCGGCGCATTTCGAGGAACTCACAACTTGTAAACTATAAGAAAAAAGCACTCGCAAGACAAGTCAAAATTATAGATTATAATATTGTGATAAAACCTGTGTGTCTACGCGAGTGAGTGCCTTAGAATGACCGGGAAGGCTAGTCTAAGAGAAGCAAAGAAATTTAAGAGAAAGATCCTCCGGAAGACAACGGGTCTGTAGATAGAAGACGGACAATATAGGTTATGAAGTCGAGAAGAACTCTACAAGGAAAATGAACGATTAACGAAAACGATTAGAATAAGGAGACTTAACATTTTACGGGCACCTGTATGTACGAGTATAATGGATGAAATCGGTTGACAAAACAAATTTTTAAGACACTGAACAATTAACGTAAGATGTCGGATAAATGGTTTATCGACCGATTTTTATGAAAATGTTCTTGTCTGTCCCTTTACGGTTCCTAACGTAAGTTTTAAGTTTCAACTTCGTATGCAATTCCGTTCTTGGGATATTTTGTTCACACAGAGACCAATCGCTAAAAACATGTTTTTTGGGTTTAAGGGGCCTGAAAATATGTATTTTCGGTGAAAACTCTATTTCAAGAAATCGACTTAATAATACTTTCCTTCCTTGTATATTCATACAGGGGAAGAAAAAGTAAAAATATATCTACAAATAAACTCCTGTAGCCTATATTATTAAATTCTTCATCAATCAAATATTTTTTTAATTTATTATTTATTTCAAGGCGCATCGACAGTAAAGTCACCAGTGATTAAAATTACAGTAAAATTACTTTTACAAAATATTGATTACAAAAAAATCACCTGATAGAAGGTAAAAATTATAAACAATTAAACTTTGTTTTTGAATAATAAAAAAATATACAAATTAATAGAACAACGACTAACAGAACAAATAAACAGAACCCGAACATTACGTACGAAATAATAAATAAATATACAAAAAAGGAAAAACAATAAATAGTAACTAAAAATTACATTGAAATAGTAAATAATAAAACAAAGTAGAAAAACCATTTATGTACAAAATTTGTATAGGCTCAAGTTTTGTTAAACAAAACTTGAGCATAACATATAACAAGACAAAAGGAGATAATAGTCTATATAAGTATTTTTTTGTAATCCCTAATTTGTGTACGTTGCAATCTGTTCAATTCAGAACAATAAGCAACCCCATGACCCAATGATATGAGGATGATATATATAACGTGTAAATGAGGTGTAGTCTTGTGCAGACTCAGGCCGACCATTCCTGAGAGATTATGGTTAATTGAACCCCGACCATTCCTGAGAGAGTATGGTTAATTGAACCCCAACCATCAAAGCACACCGGTTACTACTGTCTAGTACTCAAATCCGTATAACTACCTTTACTAGGATTGAACCAGGAAACTTCGTCTCCGAAAATCAGCTGTTAAACAGCTGATTTTGGTGACGACTTTACCTCTAGACCAACCCGGTGGGTTTATATAGGTCTAATTTACAAAAATAGAAAAATAAAAATATTTTAACAGAAACTGTACATTATATACTATGAAATAGTAAATAATCTAATTAAAATATTTTTACTTTTTAAAAATAAAAATACAGATTACCATATACTTTTAAAGCTTGTCTTAATTTTTTATGTATTTTCGCCCTGCATAAAGTTTTCCGTTAAAATAACTTAGTGTTGTTTGGAAGGAAGCGAACAGCAAAGGAAAGATGGCCGGTGCACCCCGAGAAACTCACCACTTGCATAAAAAGAAAGCACTCCGAAGACAAACCAAGATTAGACATTATAATACCGTGACAAAACCTGCGTGACTGTACGCGAGTGAGTGCCTTAGAATAATCGGGAAGGCTGGTTTAAAAGAAGCAGAGAAATTTGAGATAAAGAGCCTCGGCAAAATAATGGGTCCGAAGACGGACAATGTAGGTTACGAGGTCGAGAAGAACTGTGCATGGAAAATGAACGGTTAGCGGAAACGATTAGAATAAGAAGACTAAAATTTTACAGACATCTGTATAGAATGGATGACAACCGATTGACAAAAAAAATTTTTAAGACGCTAAACAATAGACCTAAGATGTCGGAAAAATGTTTTAAAGAAGTCAAAAAGGATATTGAGAAACCTGGAATAAACTGAGAAAACTTAATGAACCTAACCAAATTCAGACAATTAATTACGGATTTTAAGGATTTCCATGAAGAGTAAAAAGAGAACATCGGATGGACAGAAGAAAGGTGAAAAGCTTACAGTGGGCGAATATTGAGAATGTTGGATGCTGAAAGAGTTTTTAGAAACGTCTAAAGTCACCCAAGTGGTCTAAAATTGGTCATATACGAGGAAAAAGTTAGTGTTGTGATTATCAGTATAGTAGTAGCTAATCAATTATTGTGCGGTTTCAAGCTCCGTGTAGTTGCGGATGAAGGGTACGGGTGAGGTATAATGAATGAGTGACGCATGCTGGGAGAACGATTGTTGTATTACTCTGATACAAAACATTCGTTTTCAAACTTTTCGTATTTAACATATTTGTTTGCATTTATTACATTTACTTATTTACATATTTTGATATAAATTAGCAAGTTAAATATTATGAATCCGACCAAGTTAATAACCCGGTAGGTATTTGTTAAATTAATGCGCCGGATGATAAGAATATTTTTTTAGTCTAGTTAGTACACGCTACCACTATAAAATGCATCAGCTGTGAAACACTACTAACTCATTCATTCTCCCATTACTATAACAACGCACTGCATTCCTTCCAACTACACGGAGCTGGGACTCAAGCAATATATTTCTAGTGTTGTAATTATATAAATTTAATTACTTGTGATAATACTACGTCCTTTAAAGTAATTTAACTTTCACAATATACAGGTTTATTTACCTTCATCAGAAAGATGGTATGAGCAATTACGACGGTCACGTGGTGCTGAAAGTGTTAATGCTTTTCTCGGTGGACCCAATGTGGCAGTAACTGTCAGTCCATTTAATCTCAAAGTGCGCGTACACGGAGGGGCTTTTGTCATTTTTCACTTAATTTAACACATTCCATTCAAAATAATGTAGTCCTCTACTCACACTGATGACACTTTCAATAATTTTATACTCATCGGTACATTTATTAATTTCTTCAATTCGTTTACTTCGTAAGTCTCGAACTCGATCACAACCGGGATCTAATAAAGGTTTTAAAACGTTTAACCGAAGGTAAAAATAAACTACACTCTAGTTATTAGTATCAAAGTAGCTGGTAGGAATACCTGATGTCCAATTTTAAAGATAAAAATAATACGTAAAGAGTGTTAATTCCAAAACAGGCTAAGATAAGTTATTAATACTGGTAATAGGGAAAAAGAAGTCACGTTACATGTGCCTACAACCAGTTTAGACCATTCCCACTCCTGAATTTAGATTACATTCACTTAAGGGGGCAGTCAACCCAGAAAATTAAAATTAAAACTACTGGCTATAATTTATGATTATATATTTTTAATGAAAGAGTAATTTATTAGTAATGATCTACCACTTTACCAGGCCAAAAAATTAATTACAGCCTCTAATATAAGGGTGGGGGAGGAAAAGCGGGCTTTTACGGAGAATCGAATATCTCAGAAACCAAGAAAGACATCAACATGATTCTTATGCTAAAAATCTGGTGTGAAACACTCACACAACTTTCTCTTGCCAATGCAAATAATTAACAATAAACCTAACATTAGTGTTAAAACATTAGAAATGAACAAAAACTAACCTCAAAAACATAACCTTATTTTAATCATGAGTGAATGACGCAAAATGACAATCGAACTCAGTTTGGCTTAAAAATACGGAAAATCACGCTTTCACGCTAAACTAGGCTCTGTAGAGAAAAATGCTCTAAACAAAAGTTGTAGATCTTTTAATTTTCTATAAATTTAATTATATACACTTTTGTCGTAAAATGCATACTAAGACCGAAATGTTAAAAAAAATCGATTTTTCTCACGTTTTCGTGAGAAAAAACACAGAAAATCGCAAATTACCGCTAAACTAAGCGTTATACAAAAAAATGTTTGAAACAGAAGTTGTAGGTTTTTAAATTCTCTACAACTTTTATTATATAAGTTTTTGCGCTAAAATTTATATTAAAGCCGCAATCTTAAAAAAACAACGTTTTTACGTGAAAACAGCCTCACCGAGAATTTCAGCAAACATGGCGCCTACCCTATCTTGTAGAGAATAAAAAATTGAGTAAAATAGGCGATTTTAAAAAAAATCGTAGGACCAGTTTTTGAGAAAATCGCAAAAAACTGAAAAATTATACGAATAAACTACTACTTCCGGTTGACCGATTTTGATGAAAATGTTCGTGTCGCGTCCGGTAGTGGTATGTAACTTAAGCTTCAAGTTTCAAGTTCGTACGATGTTCCGTTCTTGAGATATTCTGTTCACACACAGACACACACACACAGACACACACACAGACCAATCGCTAAAAACATGTTTTTTGGGTTCAGGGGGTCTGAAAACGTATAGATCCGGTGAAAACTCGATTTCGAAAAATCGACATGAAAACGATACTTTCCTTCCTATATATTCATATAGGCAAGAGAAAGTAAAAAATACAGAAATTGCTGTCTATCTCTTGTATGCTCTTGTATTTATTTTTTCTTACAAGAAATTAATTGAAGAAAAACCATATTTTCAAAAACATTTATTTTATGTATTCACAACTTATTTTATAACAAAATCCCTATTAATTTTTTTTTTTTTGTAATAACCATTCTACAAATAATAGAGCACAAAATTATGAACATTTGAAAAAACAATTCATCCAAATATCTCCAATACAAACCAAAATATTTAATTCCCAAGAATGTACAATCATGCAAAAACATATTTCCGGAAAACTTAAAAGTTTAAGGAATAATTTCACTCGCCTTGCTAGTATGCTTTATTTTAAACAGCCGTTTTTATAACATTTTCTCAACGTACAAACAAAGTAAACACATGCTATGATTCAGAAAATTTTAAACTTCAAATAAGTGAAAAAAAATCGAAATTTTAAAATAAAATCATCTTTGAGTTGACTACCCCTTAAGAAACTTCGTATATATGAAACACTTTTATAGATATGTTGATATAAAATGGGATAAGAAATATATAAACTTATTTTTCTCAAAACAAAGATCTCAACTTAATAAGCAGTAAAAATAAAATTTATTTCTTCTGAAAACAATAAATTGAAAAGTACTCTCGATTACAATAAAGTAATTAAGTACAATATATATATATATAAACAAGTTATTGCCTCTGAATGTCTGGGACGGTTAAGCTGAGAGAGTTTGAGAAATTCTAGAGGAAAATTTTATACAACATAATTGGCTCGAAGTGGACATAGACAGTGAAAAAGAGAAAACTGTATAAGGAAAACGAAAGATCATTAAGGCGATCAGAGCATTGATATAGAAAATTCTTTATAGAACGGATAACGAATAACAACAACCCATATTGTTAGAATACAAAATACTAAAGCTAAATTGTATAATATGTGTCTTAAGTGAAATTACGAAAAAAGTTGACAAGACTGGATGGAATAAAGCAACGTAAACTTATTGGACCGTACAAAGCATAAATCACTACGGAATTTGTATTCATATAAGAAGAGAAAAAATGTGAAAGAACGCTGAGATTATAAACTTCAAATAAAGTTTCTGTAAATGTGTTAAAATGTAAATGTGTGTAAAAAGTTACATGATATTGTCTATAATGAAACCAATGTGGTTGACAAGGGAATGGTTTCGGATTTAAAAGGAAGAACGCTTTTGGATCGGGCCGTTGGTGTTATGATCAGCAAAACTGGCTTCTATGTCAAGGTCCCGGTCATGACTGGCATTTTCTCATCTGTATATCACTTTATATCATTAAACCACCTACGCACAAGCCAAGGTATATGTAGGCATCATCACTCAAAAAAGATCCTCTCATTATGGAAGTACAAAAATATATTTTCATATTATAAGAAAATATCGTAATATTGGGAAATGTAATCTTCTTGTTTTATTATAAAATGAATACATCATTTTTTCATGATTTAACATTTTTAAAATAATATTTAAACCATTAACAAAACTACAGAAAACACACTTCAATGTTCGCAGAAATTTATAACTTAAACAACATAAGATTAAAAATTTATGGGGCAAAATAGGATCAGAAATTTACATTCGTTTTTTTGGCTTTTACTGAGTATCTTTATTATTTTTGGAGAAAATAATGAAAAAATATATTTTCTAAGTTATAAACGAATTTTAAAAAATTCTTGAAAATATCAATTGAAAATTTACTTTCATGAGACGAATTTGATGATAGCGATCCTGGATCATGTATGCCTAGAATCAATATAAAACAAGATGAAATTGAATGATGAATTTCTTAAATATTTCAAAAATAAATAATTTATAAAAATTGATTTTGAAAAATCGGAAGGAAAATTATTTTTCTAAACAAGACTAAAAATACGAAAAACCAAAAACCTTTTTCAAAAGAATAAGATATTTCAAAACAAGTGTCCTTTTGTTACAGCAAAACCTTAAAATTTAGGGTAGAAACCAGGAAAATTTAAAATGAGTGAAATTTAAAAAAGGAGAGATTTGAAATCTGAAAAAGTAAAATAATTTATAGATTCAATTTTAAAAATCGAGAGAAAGTTTACACTACTAGTATTTTTCTTAGTAAAAACTGATATTTTATGTGAACAAAGAAACAAAAAATGAGAGATCTGCAAAAAATAATTTAAAAATTCAATCAATAATCTTTAGAACAAATTTTTTAAGAAGATTAAGAAAATACCAGAAAGGAATTGATGCGTTCAGATGTGACGAAAGAGGAAAGAAAAACGTAAGTTATTAATGTTTAAACAATAAAAAAAGAGTAAAAGCAAATGCAGAACGATGAAAAATTAACCGGGAAAACGAATAGATAGCACAAAAAATCACTTGATAATTAATTTTCTAAAAACAAATTTGAATAGGTTTAATATAAATTAAAAGTATTTATTTTAAAAATTGTATATTTATAAATAATAATTAATATTGAAATATTAACGAATAATTAATTAATTGTGGTAAATATCGGAGACGAGCACATGTATGTGCTGACCGAACGAACAAACGTGTGACAAGATCATGGCACAAAGCGATGTGCTGTGCAAGCGGATGTGAAGACGCGGGCCGCCACAACTGAGCGTTATTGTTTTGTTATTCTATAGACAGAGCGAGCGGTACTTGACGATGTCTTGCGCACTCTGCAATTTTCATTCTCCATCTCCCCCATACATAGTGAGACCACTTCATGCGTACTCCAAAAATGTACGACATTGACAGCTGTAGTAGTTGTGGTTGTGATAATGTAATGGGAACTTTGTACGTTTCATTCAGTTCTCTTACGTTGCAAACGACCTGTCCCATCTTTACACCCGTGTATGAATAATAACCACTTCATTTCTTTCTTGTAATTTCGTCCGTAGTGAAGAAAGAAATTACAGTTAAGACCTCGACAACTACGACTATTTGATGAAGCGTATTCCAAACTATAGAAATAGTGTAACTTTTATTCACATGGCAAAATTTATTCTAAATTAACGACTACTCTTTTTTGCGTACAGGAGACTCCAAAGGGAGAATAGGACATGTCAAGATAAAACTGATAAACTTAAAAAGTTTATCACAATGATAAATTCATCACTTACCACCAGAAAATTGTTTTTCTACTGCTTACTTCAGTAGGCTTGTCATGAACCCCATTGCATCAATTATCACACAAAATTAAAAATTAAAAAGTCAAACATAATGATAAATTCATCACTTACCAATAATTTTTTCCCGCTACTCCTTAACTCAGTAGGCTTGTCATGAACCCCTTTGTATCAAATAGTACACAATATTTGTTTAATTAGAAGTTAAATACTTTTCAACCAAAAACTATTTAAAAAGGAATTCGTGCACACTGTAAAATTTTTCATCAATCAAATATTGTTTTAGCTATTTCTTCAAATGACTTAAATTGTCACAACTTTTTAAACCTTGTGGTAATTTATTGATGTTTTTTCTACCTGCATAAGTTGGTTTTTGTTCAAACTCGCGGGTTTATGGTTTCAATATTGAATAAACTGATTGTTTCATTTTCCGCTTTAATTTCGCGCCTTTTTCTAACAGTATATTGTTGTTTAGGTCATCAGCTGAAAGGCTGGTTTGATCCTTTAGAGGCTTTACTAGTATGCTTATCAGCATGCCAGGCCCTCTGAAAAGCATCTACTTTCTACACTATAAATGACACCTTCACTTTATTCACCACAGGGTCTGGCTGTATAATGAAATTCATTATTCTCAGAGGTGATAACTCTGACTACTATCGGTTTCATTATCATAGACACCCGAGTTTGAACCCTTACATCTCCAAAACTATTTGTATTTTTTTTCTGTCTGAATATTCATATCTTCAATATCACTGATGACCAATTGTCGGATTTTAACATACTTTACATCAAAATTTAGCTCATTTTATTCTGCGTTGACCCATAATAGTCATATATTTATAATCTTGTTTAATAATTGTCATATTGAGGTTGGAAGACAAAAAGACCCGTTTTTTTGCTACTGCAACAAATTGCATGCGTTTAGAGGCGTGTAACTCGATAATTATTGGACCGAAAAGTTTGAAATTTTTACACAACATAGACAATTATATTCTTAAAGCGTGTACGAAATTTCAAATTCGTATGTTATTTAAATTTTGATCTAGGCCTATTAACAATATTCTGAATCCTTGCTATTTCGGTAACCGCTCGATCGTTCGGCGCGGGCAAACTATCGTTTTATTCAGCGTAAAAGACTTAGCACAAAAATGTTAATAAAATGAAATATTGATTGGCCAATACTCTGGTAGGATTTTTAAAATTTAAATAATAGACTGGGTAAAGCGGGGGGTTGGCGCTACTACACATGTTGCCTGAATCTGACTGTCTACCTGAAAATTGACAATGCCGTCTGTCAATTCAGGTAGACAGTTCGACAGGATTTCCCGTACACAACCTGGCAACATGGATAGTATCGCCCACCCTCTGCATTACCTAGTCTATTTTTCAAAATTTTTAAAATTCTACCAAAAAATTGACCAATCAATATTTCATGTTATTAACATATCTGTACTAAGTATTTGATGCTGAATAAAACGATAGTTTGCCCGTGAACAATCGAGCAGAATATTATTAATAAATCAAAATTTAAATGACGTACAATCGTGAAATTTCGTACACGCTGTAAGAATGTAATTGTCTATGTTTTGTTAAAATTACAAACTTTTCGGTCA
Source organism: Catonia carolina (assembly GCA_035578175.1). NCBI lineage: Eukaryota > Metazoa > Arthropoda > Insecta > Hemiptera > Achilidae > Catonia > Catonia carolina. The sequence goes on from JAQMRL010000001.1 coordinate 296,318,761, forward strand.
AATAGTTATCGAGTTACACGCCTCTAAACGCATGAAATTTGTTGCGGCAGCAATAAAAACCGGGTCTTTTTATCTTGCAACCTCGATATGGCAATTTCTAAACAACATTAAAAATATAGTTTTATTATGAGTCAATGCAGAATAAAATGAGCTAAATTTTTATGTAAAGTATGTTGAAATCCTACTCATAGTTTTGGAGATGCAAGGGTTCAAACTCGGGTGTCCATGATTATGAAACCGATAGTAGAGTCTTTTACACCTCTACCTCTTCTATTCTTAAATCTTTCAGTCATATTATTGGCTGACCATGTGATAAGAAACAGACCTATTTTTTGTAGCCCTAGAACTAGTAAATCAAGTGCAAATAATTTAACACTCCACCTGCCTGTTATGGGCAAAATAGTAAGTATCAGTAGGCTATCAGTGGCACACTAGCTTTCAAAATTGAAGTTTGAAAGTTTGAGGTTTGAGTTTTTTTTTAGTTTTCTCAGCGCCCTGTTGGGTTAAGGCAATTTCAGCTACATAGTCTTGAAGTACTTTGGAAGGGGCACAAAAAAGGTTTCATACACTTTCCCGCTACAATGCACCATTTTGGAGATAAAAAATACTTACCCCAACCTTTGGGGAGGTGTGCAATCTGAATTTTTGGATTACCACATTTTTATGTAATTTTGATTGGTGAACAACATGTTGTTGAAAGGTTTTCTGTATTTTCAAAATTTTAAAATTTGTGGGGAGGGCAGCAACCCCTATACAACCCTGATTTAAAATTTAAAAAATTACCTGTAATCCAGAAGTAAGGGTAATTTATTGCAAGTGAAAATTTAAAAAAAAATACCGTTCTAAAGGTGTAATAATAAAAAAACATGAAAACGGGAAACTCTAAAAATCCAAAAAAAGTTTTTTGCATTATCTCAGCGAACCGGTGAGTTAAGGGCGACTTTAGCAACATGGTCTTGAAGTACTTTGGGAGAGCCGCAAAAAAGATTTACACTTTTCTACCATGATGCACCATTTAGAAGATAATAAATACTTAACCCCACCTTTGAAGAGGATATATCCAAAAATTTTGGATTACCATATATTTATGTAAAAACCAAGAAAGCATCATAATTTAAACAACTTTTTTAAAGGCAAAAGTTTATACTTCAGAGTTGACAAAGGCCAGGAATTCCGATGTGTCTTTAGAAAGGCTAATTAACATGTTTTAAAACATTAGAAATAAGTCTACAATGACCAAAAAGTAAACAAAAACTTCTTGATTTCTTTGAACAAAGAAAATTATTAAAGTAGGCTATCAGTACACAATAATACTTCAAGAAGTTTTAAAGCAGTAATAAAGATATAAAATATTAAACAAATGACTAAGTTGAATGTAAAGTATAAATACAAATAACTTCGCCTTCTTAAAGACCAAGTTTTGTCCAAGCGAAGCTTGCATGCCTTCTCATTCTGATACTATAATGCCACCCTGGTGCCACCAGTCTTGTTGTTTTTCTTGTATAGAGTAGAATGTTCTATTGTTTAATTATTTCTCTAAAATGTTCAGTTTTACTCTTCATCTTTTGAGAGCACTCAATGATTTGTTTTTATGTAAACGTGGCTACCTAAGGTGGCTACCCTTCTCTTAGTGTTGTTTATGACAAGGACAAAGTGAGTTAAAATGGTTGTACATAATATGTCGCGCATTGAAGCAGTTTCTTCAAGACACATATAGTCAGCAAACAAAATGGGTTGTAAGTAGGAAACAATTAATTACTTTCATATAAATGGCTATATTTCTTTTTTAAATTAAGTTTTATTAACAGGTTGACTGCTATTCAGATGATGAGTATTCTTGCCAGAAACGCTACAATGATTTTCTTTCTCCTTTTCATGCAGTATAGTATATAAAAATCAGTTACTAGTATCAAAATATTCAATTTTATTTTTTAATATAAAGAAACAAAAATTGAGAGACAAAAATATGTGTCTCGCATATAAATGCAAAAAATGAAATTGAAAATGTAAAAATTGAAATTGAAAGTGAAAATGAAAAAATGAAATGTGAAAATGAAATTTCTTATAGTACCAATAATGGTACTATAAGAAATTTCATTTTACATTACGCATAATTTTCAACACATGAAATTTACAAATAATGTAGTGTAATAAAGTTCAAAACATAACCTGTGAGTAACTTAACTTATAACAAAAAATATACATTCCGTGCTTTCCTTATAAAATTATTTTAGTTCATTTGTAAGTAGCATCAATATCTTTGTAGCGACTACTTTGGGGTATGAAACAATGACTTTTAACCTGACACTAGCCGGTAATTGATCCCAGGACCTTCCGTTAGGTAGGCTAGCACACTAACCACTGTAAACAATCAGTTTTATTACTGAAACAAAATAACTATGATGTCAATTCAAGAAAAAACATTATTGTAACTGTAATTGATTTAAACAAAACACAAATTATATTTTAAAAAAAGTGCAAAAATCAATGCCAAATATAAAATGAAATAACATCCGAATAAAAAACCTAGAAAAAACTATAGGTCATTGCTGAAATCAGCATAACTGTTAATACCAGATAAAGTCAAAAATGACATGAAAGTGATGAAACTCTGCTATGCGTTTCATAGTGTTTCTGGTAATATGAACTGAGACACAAAAATATGTCTTACAGCAGTCAACTCGTTAATTATTGGTTAAGTTGTACAAAATTTTGTATCAAGATTTAATCTGTTATTTGTAATAAAAAAAAAAGTTTTTTAATCTGGAAATAACCAGAATTTGAAAGAACCTGGAGTGAATGTCACATTACAAAACTTACTTCATTAATTAAAAAATAAAATCAAAATTATTTTCATACCACCAATGTAACATTTCAGGTGGGGTGCGTTCCGAGAGGATGGGGGTGGTGGTTGTTGACTTTACCATCACTAAGCCTAATGACGAGCTTTTAAAATTGATGAATTTTCTTCAGTCCAGGTGTACCACTTCTGTATAGGTGGAGATGCACCATTTCATACGTGGATCATTACTCTTTTGGATATATAACACCAAATAAATTAGTTACATTAAAATTTTATGAAAAAAATTCCTTTAGTTCTACTGTAATGTTATAGCAGTATTGTTTTAAACATTATTTTTCTTTGGAAGTTAAAAGTGATGACAAAATATTTTAAAAAATTTAATACTAAATAACTTTTTCCTTGCATTCCACCAATTTTCTCTGAGGAGATGCATGAGATATCTTGGATAATAGTCTGAGGTACTAGTGGAACAATATCATCAGTTAAAACGAGCTGACAGACCAAATTAAAAGATGATTTCAATTGGGTATCACTGAAGTAAAATGCATGAAATTAATAAAACTAATTGTGGAACCAAAATGAAGAATATTCTTTACTTACCTTATGTATTACAAGAGCAGGACAGTTTTCCCACAATGACTCAAAACTTTGCCTTTACACACTTCTAATGATAAAAAATTATGTCTAATAACTAGTTTTAACAAAATTTGTTTAAATATAGAACACTGTCATTTTTGTTTCATTAAATTTTGGCAAATTTATAAAAATCCTAATTTTTTTATTACTAATTTATCAAAATTTTAAAAAATTGACATGAAATGTAAAAATCTGGTGTGAAACACTCACACGACATTATTTGGCCAAAGTAATAATTAAAAATATAACCTACATTTAATTTACTAGTAAACAATGTAACAACCTTTGTTCAACTTAAAAATATGGGAAATCACTAATTAACACTAAACTAGGCTCTGTAGAAAAAAAATCTTGAAATCAAAGTTGTTGGTTTTTTCATTTCCAATAATTTTAAATATAATTATACACTTTTGTTGTAAAATGCATACTAAGGCCGCAATCTTAAAAAATCTAATTCTTTACAGATTTTGATGACAATACGCAAATCACTGTTGTTTTTTTTAGGTAATCAGCCAAAGGCTGGATTGAACCTCTAGAGCAGGGGTTGTCAACCTTTTGGCCAGTAGGAGCAAATCCAAACTGTAACACAAACAATGCGGGAACATTTAAAATATATAACGTTTATGAAAATCTCATTGCGTTAAATAGGCTACTTATAGGCAGGCCACATAAGCCTGCCTACACTCTTAAGTCTAAATTAAGTGCTGCTCATGTAAAATAAACTTAATAAATTTTTAATTACAAAAAAAACATATAAATTAATAATTGTAAATTTCTAAGAGGGTTCGCAGGTGCATAAATGGCTGGCTAAGGGCGCACGTGCAGGGTTGCCAACCCCTGCTCTAAAGGCTTTCCTAAGTAAAACAAGGAGGGAGGTGGTTTATCGTTGCCTTCCTCACTAAGAGAAAAAGTACGCTTATCAGCTGCCAGACCCTTCTGAAAAGCATCTACCTTCCACCCTGAAAATGACACCTTCACTTCATTCACCACATGGTTTGGCTGTGTAATGATGAAATTCATTACTATCAGACTAATGTCTGTTACACCTCTACCTCTTCTGTTCTTAAATGCTTACAGCATTGTTCATTCGTAATCTTTCAGCTCACCTATTATGTCCATATTCCTTCAAGTCTGATCTAATGCTACCAGCCTCGACGTTTTCATCTCACCACTATGTGACTCATTTGTATGTTGGCTTGTTTATTTGTAATTGACAAAGTTTTATGCCATAATGGCAGTGATGTACAGTATTCAGATGAACTAAAGTCCCCTAGCCGTGGGAGTGAGAGAATGGATAACACTCTCACTCGCACAAGCCATGCGCGCCATTCCAATAACATTGTATAATTTTACTCATTGTTGTGAGCAAGCGTTTATGCATGCAGTAAGCTAACAAGCAAGATAACGACTGTAGTATGTTTTCAGATTTGGACTATAACGGTACAGACCTTCGGGCACATGCATAGTTATGCCACATATCTCCCTCTCACTCGCTCGGCTACAGGACATTAATTCATCTGATATCTGTACTATACAGTTTTCACTATCTTGTATTCTTATTATTAATTTTTATTTTACAGTTTTTTTAGAAGAAACAGATTAGTGAAGATTAACATTGTGTTATCATGATTTGGAATAAATAAAAGAATACATTGTTATTGTTTGGTAACAAAACATTTATTTACATTGTAACCTATAAATTAATGATAATTAGATATAAAACAATAACCCAAAAAAACAAATTTAAAATAAAAACAATTCAACAAATATAAAAATGTAATTGTACATAAAACATTAATATAACAAGATATGACGTCATTATATATTAAAATATACATAAGGCAACAAAAGCTACTTCATTTTATTTTTCCTTATTTGATTCGAGTTTACTTTTAACAGCTTGTATAAACAACTCCGCTCCTTCCAAATTTTCATCGAATCCAGGCATTTCAGTTTTACATTTTTCGAACCATTCGACAGTCTTCCTGTGGCTGGATAAGTCATAACCAAATACCTGTTGATTAAAACACAAATAATATTAACCAAAATTTTATAAACAAATTAATTTCTATTTTTTTTTTTATTCCTAATTTGTGTATGTTGCAATCTGTTCAATTTAGAACAATAAGCAACCCCATGACCCAATGAGATGAGGATGATGTGTATGACGTGTAAATGAGGTGTAGTCCTGTACAGACCCAGGCCGACCATTCCTGAGAGAGTATGGTTAATTAAACCCCAACCATCAAAGTACACCGGTAACCACTGTCTAGTATACAAATCCGTATAAAAGTAACTACCTGTACTAAGATTTGAACCCGGAACCTTCGTCTCCAAAAATCAGCTGTTAAACAGCTGATTTTGGCGACGACTTACCTCTAGACCAACCCGGTGGGTTAAATTCTATTGATTTCTAATAAGTTATATTTTTTAAAGACCAGTTACAATGTATGTATGGTAGAGTTGTAATTAACACGTTCAGCGCCATGGACGCATACGTGGCACCAAGCAGTACCTCATCTGCTGCGCCGAGAGCACCACGTGTGCGTCCCACACAGTATTATTTTTCTGGCATTCTTACATCATTGGTTTTTCATTTGTGCTTTTATATTTTAGTGGCGTGTTAATTGAACTACAGTAAACGTGTATCGGTTCGTGGTTTCAGTTTTTTTGTTTTAATAAGTGTTTATAATGGCTGATGACATTATAAGTGATTATAATGGTTATGATGACTATAACCAATCATTATTACATCATCAATGTTATTTTCTATGTAACTTACTCCTTACTTTTTAAACAGAAAATATTTATAGTGTACTACTACTCATTAAAATAAACATTGTTCTAAATTTTTCTAATAAACATAAAACAAATAAAATATTCTTTGTTTATTAGTCAAACCCCTTCTACCACTATACTAGGGTACAATTTTAATAGAACAAGCGGATTTTGTGCATTAAAATGTTTACAATTTATGAAACATATCCGGTGCCGTTCCTGCTTACTGCTGTCAAAACAATCGTATTTACAGAAAAATGTTTCACAAGATGTCGTCAGAAGGTAATAAATCCTCTTTGTCGGTTTTACCAAGGATCTTTTGTTATGCAACTTACAGTTTTGTTGAATATTAAGAATAATAATACAAAACATTTTTGATTAATAGTAAACAATAAAACAGTAACGAAACTAAAAATGCATTTGCTAGTTGTGTATAAATACAAAAAAACAATACAAACAACTGCTGTGTAGCAGCATATTTTCGGAGTTAACCCACCGGGTAGGTCTAGAGGTAAAATCATCACTGCGAGTCAGCTGTTTAGCAGCAGATTTTCAGAGACGAAGGTTTCTGGTTCAAATCCTAGTAAAGGAACTTTTGTACAGATTTGAATAATAGACAGTGGTTACTGGTGTACTTTGATGGTTGGGGTTCAATTAAACATACTCTCTCAGGAATGGTTGGCCTGGGTCTGTATACGACTACACCTCATTCACACATCGAACACATCAGCCTCATCTCATTGGGTAATGGGGGTGTTGCTTATTGTTCTTAATGAACAGATTGAAACGTACACACATTATGAATAAAAAAAACAGTTATATGTTAATGCTTGTTATAATATTGACTGAAGCTCTCTGTTTATCAATTACATATATATATATTCTCAATCATTACAGTTCCAAAAGTTTCGTTATTAACTTGCTAAATAATAAAGTAGCCCCTTTTCAATTTTCTTTATTTGCAAGTTTAAAATTTCAATCCATTACTTTCAAATGGTAAAACCCAACAGTCATATTAAATATTTTTATTGAAATTCACTGACAACTGCGTAGCACTGTAAAAGGAACATATTGATGAGCCACTTTATACATAACGTGGTGAGAGTGAGGAATTCACCTTCTTGCATGAGGTTGTTACATGTTTCTCAATATTCCGGACAACTAACCTGTAGAAACACATACACAAAAGGAATATCAAGCAAGGGGTCTGGTTTTTTGAGGTTCGTTGCTTTCAAATTAAGATGAATTTAAAAAATACTGACAACAAGAGCAGATAAAGTAGCAGCACAAGCACAATCAGCAATGGTCATTTCAGTCCCAGCTAACCACGGGCGACCTGTTAAGAAACTGTCCATCCATCCAAGAGCTTCCTCAACACTTAATTTCTTCTCTTCTGTAATGGTTGTCTCACCCAAAAATAAAATAGGAAACTGAAACAATTTAAGTACATCAAAATTATTAAATTTTATAAGTGAAATTATTTGTAAAGATTGAAAAATATATTTTGGAACACAATAGGACAAGTATCTGAGCTATTCTTTTTTATCTATCGCTTCTGCCTAGCAGCATCAGGCCATCTTCCACATTTCCTCCTATTCATCACCAATCCTTTAACTCTCTCTAACCCTAACCCTTTTTTCCAATACTTTTACAAATTTTCACACCCAACTTTCTTTTTGGTTCTCTACAAGTTTCTCAAAAATTTCACTTCATGTGGGTTATTAGCCCTATGACACGGAGCTGTCTAAGAGTAACTGCCTCCTTATATCTATCAGAAAACTGGACTTCAGGTTTCCTCACACTTTCCTTCAAAGCACAACCATGTTTTACAACTACTTCATGAGAAAAAGAGGCATAGAACCATCAGGAATTAAGATGCTTTTTACATATCGTAGTATTCCTTCCACTTTCCTTACCCAAAATTGATGACTTCAAGTATAAAAATCTTGTGTAAAACCCACACATGACTTTCTCTTGGTAATGTTAATAATGAAAAACATAACCTAACTGCAAATGAGTGAATGACACAAAATGAAAATCAACCTCTGTAGAACTTAGAAATATGGAAAATCACTAATTGACGCTAACTAGACTGAACAAAAAATACGCTTGAAATAAAAGTTTTAGAGGTTTTTTATTTTCTATAGCGTTGACCATATATAATTTTACCATAAAATGTTAATTTTTTTTTTTTTAACGTCCGACTGTTCTGTAATTACTGCTGATGCAGACGGTGAAGGGTGAAATGATTTTTGTAACGTATGAAAATACGACATGTCTGAATGGGATTCGAACCCAAAATGTTAAGACCACAATCTTAAAAATCCCATTTTTTTACCGACATGATGAGCTAAATACCAAAAATCACTAACTACACTAAACTAAGGGTTGTGGAAAAAAATGTTGAAATAAAAGCTGTAGATCTTTTAATTCCCTATAACTTTAATGCCATCACATTTTTTAACCAAAATTACACTAATTAATTGTTACAAAAATATTTGCTGAAAACTTACAAAAATGTTTCTGATGCGACTGTGTAGGGTGCCAGCATCGAAATACAGCCTTTGGTCAACTAAAGCTTTCTGTTGAGGATTTTTAGGGTACAATTTATCATCTTTTCCATATTGCTGCACTAAATAACTTGCTATTGCATGGCTGAAATAAATAAAAACAAACACTTTCAGCAAGGTATTAAAATATAATTTATAGCAAAAACGATAAAATAATTTTCATCTTCACTTCTTTCCATCACTTTTTACAACAATAACTTAAAAACTAAAGTTTTTTAAGGAGTTCTACATATGGTAACATCCGTTTAATATCTGTACCAAAGAGGTAAAGAGTGTTAACTCCAATTTTGGCAAACTTGAGTTAAAACTGCATTTAAAATAAAAAAGAAATACTCAAATGCTTCAATTTTGTAGTTGAAGTACAAAATTTTTGTAAAATCGTTATTGAATGTGTTTTACTGATAGTCAAGTAAATTTTGCTTGAATTTTTGTTGAATTTGGTGTTTAATTCGTCTGTTACTAAACAGTAGGCTACTGGTAAATTTTGAAATTTTTTCAAACGTTGTATATAAAATGCTGCTTCTTTATAAAAATAGTGTTAGCACTAAGTATTTCACTTAAGTTGTTTTATAAAATCAACTTATTGTACTTTGGAGTTAACATTAATGTTCAATGTAAAAAAGTGACAAAACAGAGAAAGCGTTTAAGGTTTTAAGTCCTGATTGGGTGGGAAGGAAGGAGTGTAGAAGTTGACAAAAAGTTATGAAATAATAAATTTGTAGATAAAAGAAGGATATTCTGTAGAAACTGGATGTAAATTTCAAGTTTTTAACACCTACTGAAATTTTGTTACAATAATGAAAAGATAATACTGCTCTACTTATTGGCTTTTCTGAAAAATCACCAAAATGGAGTTAACACATTTTACTTCTCTTGTACAGATATGATTTTTAAGGGAGGGTCCCAAGTTAGCAGGTTAGATGGAAAAGCATCTTAGCTGCAACACAAGTAGAATAGATCTATCCAGTGAGAAGTGATTCACAGACCTGAAGTACTCATTATAGTTCCATTTTTTCTTTCTCTTGCCCTAAATGAATATATAGGAAATGATGGTGTCACCAAATGGTAATATTAAGGGGTGTGGGTACACCTTAAATGTTTGGGGTCCTGAAAAAGGCCTTTAAAGCGGTGGTCGTCTAGGTAGGAAAAGTTGGTTGTAGTCATCATGACGATCGAGGAGATGAGAAACACCGATATCTCATCGTCCAATGACAGCATATCTTCTTCCTTCGCAGTAGTGTGTTGATGGCTGCTTCGTTGGGACATGGCGGGCGCAATGCTCAGTTGAGGGACCGCTGTATTGACATCGCACGCGGCCACAGGCAATGACCATTCCAGTTTAGCATACGACATACCCAGCAGTATCTTCTCTTTTGTGGGGTTGTTGATGGGTCTTTGTCAGAGTCTGGTAGCCATGTGCTACCAACATGTCCACCAGCAATGGCGAACATCTGGTCAAAGCTGTAGAGTAGAGTGGAATGAATGATCAAGCTCAGTGGAGTGCTCTTATATAGCAGTCACTATACTGCTATATAAGAGCAGAGCTGCAGTAGGGCAGTTACTAGCCCTCTGTAGTGCCGACAAAGGCCTAGTGCCCCTGTCGAAATATTGTCGGCTTCCCTCTGTTGGTATGTCGGAAACTTTATGAGTCAGGTGCACAGTACCTAATCAAAGGGGGCAACGGTGACAATGATATTGTTTTATGTAGATTTTTCACCAGATGTACATGTTTTCAAACCCCCTGAATCCAAATAACATGTTTTTAGTGATTGGTATATGTATTGCTTGACTCCCAGCTCCATGTAGTTGGAAGGAATGCAGTGTGTTGTTATAGTAGTGGGAGAATGAATGAGTTAGTAGTGTTTCACAGCTGATGCATTTGTAATGGTAGCATGTACTAACTAGACTAAAAAAATATTCTTATCATCCGGCGCATTAATTTAACAAATACCTACGGGGTTATTAACTTCGTTGGATTCATAATATTTAACTTTTGAATTTATACCAAAATATGTAAATAAATAAATGTAATAAATACAAACAAAGATGTTAAAAATACGGAAAGGTTGAAAACGAATGTTTTGTATCAGAGTAATACAACAATCGTTCTCCCAGCATGCGTCACTCATTCATTATACCTCACCCGTACCCTTCATCCGCAACTACACGGAGCTTGGAACCGCACAATATGTGTATGTATGTGTGTGTGAGTGCATGCGCGCCCATGAACAAAATATCTCAAGAACTGAAGAATTTTGTACATAGTTGAAACTTGGGACTTAAGGGGAATTAATTTGCAATTTTCCAATCAACTTGGAACACACAGAACAATCACTAAAAACATGTTTTTTGGGTTCAGGAGACCGAAAACATGTAGGCCTATTTCTAGTAAAAACTTATTTTGAAAAATTAACATAAAAATAATACTTTTTGTTTCTACATACTGGTACAAAGCAAAGGAAAGCAAATATACCCCACATACAAAGCTGGGTGAAAATAAATTATAAGAAATCATAATCATGTGGTCTACTTAAGGAAATGTACCCTATTTAATTGTATATTGATAAAATAGTTTTGAATTGGTATTTAAATAACAGACCTGTCCCACAGAATGAAGTCATCATCTTGTAATGTGGGTACTGTATGTTGAGGGTTTACCTGCAACAAAAATACATTATTCAGCTACATCAATTAATCCACGATGATCATTAAGAGCAGTGTGCTAATTAAATCAGACATCAATGGTTCATGCCTAGCATCCCAGCATCAGATCTGTCAGATGTCCAAAATATAATAATTTAAAGGTTATATATTATAAAAGCATTTATTTTATTATGATTTGTGAAACTAAATGATAAAACTGTGATAATAATATCTTCATACATTGATTCGCTAAAAGTTTGCTAATTTGTTAAACAAGACAAAATCAAGTATTTTATATAAGTATATAACAATGTTCAGTTCATCATTTTCATTAATAACAGTCAGTTTGTTGGTTAAGTACAAAAAAAATTTTAATATTTTTTCTAAATATACAAAACAAATGGGTTTATTCAGAATTAAATACACTCAAACCCTGTTAATCTGAACTAATTGAGACCAAACCCTGTTCGGATTACAAAATTTTTGGATTAACCAAAATACAGTGCAATCATACAAATAAATTTTCATTAGAAGAATTCAATTCATTTAAAAATGCTTCTTGAGTGAACTTTCCTCGTGTGGGTGGACTCGAGGCGTGTCTATAAAATTAACAAATTTCAATTTTGTCCCCAAAATTTTAAAAAATATTCTTTTCAAGTAAAACATTGTCTGTATTAGTAGAAATCGCAAAACAGTCAGGCAAACAAACAAATAAAAAAAAACATTGTTTATTTTTGTCCCCTTGATGTTAAAATTAGGGTCCAGAATGTGTTCGGATTAACCAAATTTTTGGATTAGCAATGTTCAGATTAATGGGGTTAACTAGACTTTTTTTGGTGAGTAGATGATTTTCTTGAGATAAATGTTTCATTATCAGTTATTTTAGTTTTTTTTAGTTTATTACAAGTTGCATCGACAGCTTGGTTATTAGTGACTATGGTGGATTATGCAACAGTAACAGCCAGTTTTGACTAGTGAAAATTCCAATACCCTAGCTGAGACTTCGCACTGTTGGCTAGCGCACTAAGCACTACACCATGGAGGTGACCTTTTATTTTTTTATTTCATTTTATAGATTTTCTTTTAGATACAAATCAATCAGGTAAATTATCAATTCACATTAAACAAATTATATACTACAAAAAAAGTAAATCGATAATTCCAAAAAAATTTTAAATTATTAAAATATTGTTAATATGTAAAATATAGTGTATAATGAAAACCAGTATACATACATATTGTAAAATAGGCGGGAGTTTTGGTGTACACTAAAATTAAAATATCTCTTGGATCAAAAGGGTTAAGGAATCAAATGTTGTGAAGAACATTGTCACACCAATAATGAGGCGATGTCTGTCTTCATCACCATGAACTAATCAAATATATTATGTAAATTTTTATTAATCAATTAACTTTTAAATGAATTATTACTTTTTTAATTGAATTATAATTTAAAAGTGTTTCTCTCACTTATAAATTACTAATACTCGTATACTTTTACATAAATTATTGCAGTAATATTGATTTTTATTGCATTCTACATAAGACGAAGATAAAAAGTACTCTTGGCTTATTTCAAATCATTTATTATTTTTCAATTCTAAAAACTAATAATGAATTTGTAATCTAAACAAATAAAACATGTCTTAATGCACTTGTACACATAAAAATATAATGATTGTAGTAGTTAAGTAAAAAAATTAATGAAATATTGAAGTAATATGGGTGCTAATAATTATTCTGAAAATAAAATTGAAGTTATAAACAATTAAAATATTATGCTATTTTACACATAAACTATAATATATTTATACATTATACAAATCTCTTAATGTAATCACTAAAAACTCACTCTAACATAAAATTTTACACTTAACAATTTACATAATCACTTTTTCTAGTGATATTCATTAAAACAAGGTTTTGGAAACAGTGGTGGTCAACAGGACAAAATGAAATTGTCCTCTCACAACTCTATTTTTTTGGTACTTGCAATATATTGGTGGCAATTTGTTAAACTGTCATTATCATTTTTCGATGTCCATCAAACCATCCATCACATACAGATATCAGAAACTACAAGAGACAGCTACAAACAGTTTTTGGATTCGTAACTACACAAAAAGTAAACGGGCCTGAATTGGGTTTGAAGTTACGGTTTAGCCTGGAAGTGGCCCAAAACCAGAAGTCAAGAAATCCAAGTCAGAATTTGGACACAAAAATAGTGTTATTTGATTCCTCTTAAAGAGTAGATACAAAAACCACTAATAGTTTTTGCCATACGTCAAGCATTTTTCTTTCTTACAAAAGCTAAGTGGGCCTGATCTCTTACAATATTTTCATTAGAAAAAAATCTGGTGCGAAACACTTACACAACTTTCTCTTGCCAATGCAAATAATTAACAATAAACCTAACATTACAAATAAACAAAAATCTAACCTCAATAAACATAACCTAATGTTAATCATGTATGAAAGACGTAAAATGAAAATCGACCTTAGTTTGGCTTAAAAATATGGAAAAATCACTCTTTCACGCTAAACTAGGCTCTGTAGAGAAGAATGCTTTAAATAAAAGTTGTAGATCTTTTAATTTTCTATAAATTTGATTACACTTTTGTCGTTAAATGCGTACTAGGCAAATAAAACAGATTAAAAGTTCTGGATCTAACAAAAGGTACATATAGGTCAGCGTCTGTTCTCCAGAGGAGCGGCTGAAAGAATATCCTCTACAACTCAACACTGTAGTTGAAACCAGTGGTTCGCCACACCAGGATGATGGAACAACATCTCCAATGCAGAAGTGTACCAGAGGATAGACCCACTGACGGACGTCATGAGAAGGAGGAGGATATCTTTCCTGGGGCACATCCTAAGAATGCCCGAGACAAGACTATTAAAAAGGCTAACAGAATTTTACTGGAAGAGGAAAACCCAACCCAAGTGGCTCAGAATGGTTGTGGACGACATGAGGGAGCTGAATAAAGAGAGAAAGGATTTGGAGAAGTCTGGAAATTACAACCTACTGAGAGACGGAAAGATAAAATTCAAGAGAACGGAAGCCAACAGGAAAAAAATGGTGATATCCGAAGCGGAGAGGAAGAGTAGATCTGACCGAATGAAGAACTACCACGCGAGGTTAAGGGTGAAAAGGAACAGTAAATGAACTTACAGTGGTCCCCTGTGGCCGTACAAGCTAAAAAAAAAAAGATTTTTTTAACAATATCCTCTAGGTCAACCTTATTATTTAATATTTTATATAAAAATTGCATACACATCACATTTCATCTGACTTCAAGGGATTTTATGTCAAAAATTCTTCCCATCATCTTTGTAGAAACCCTAAAGGGCATGACGTACCATATTTTTTGTAAAACAGGAGACGCAATAATCTATTTTGAATTTTTTCAATCAAGTCTATGTAATTCAGATGATGGGGATTCCACACAATTGCAGCATACTCTAAACTGCTTCTAACTAGAGCTTCAAATAGCCTTATCAGGACCTCAATTCCATCAAACTGTTTTGTATTTCTTACTATAAACCCGAGTAACCTATAACCATTATTCACAATCATATAAATGTGTTGCTTGAATGTTAATTTACTGTCAATTAGCACCCTAAATCACGGATCTCATGGACAAAATCCAATTTTCATTTTTTACAGAGTAATCAAAGATATGGAAATTAATTTGGTTGGAAAATATATATTTACATTTTTTAATGTTTAACTCTAAATGATTTTTTTCACACCATAAATATACATTATCCAAGTCTTTTTGAAGAAGTTTACAATCATCAAAATTTTATAATGTTTATACAGTTTCATATCGTCAGCAAATAAAATACATACACTATTATGAACGCTTGGTGGCAAATCATTATTAATAATAAAAAATAAAAGAGGCCCAAGTTTACTGCCATCATTGATCAACATGGTCGATTCTAGCAACTGCCTGTTACATTTCACTGTAGCCTCCAGTCTGAAGGGGACTTGTTTCTCTACTGTGATTTGTGGTTTTAACCATATCAGCTCCAAATTTGGAGCTGATCATAACATTACTCCTGCACTTATATTTATAATTTTGTTATTAGGCATTAGACATAAATTTTACATTTTAGAGGAATAATTTACAATAAATAAACAATACAATAATTTATATAAAGTCCAGCCTCTCTTAGCTTGCTCCTAATGTAAACAAATAATGATGTCACTGAGTATGCGCATTATATCAAAATGTGTACATGCTGATTAAAAAGTAACAACAAAATACTTTCAAAAGTATTTAAATACAAAATACTTTAAAAAGTATTTTTATAAATGAAATAGTTAGGCCTACATCATATCATGACTGATGTTTTTAGTACTTTAAGTACTTATAAATTTAAAAAATAGTTAACTTAATAGGAATACGACATCCGTAAAGTCGCAGACTCTAGCGTGCACCCTGTAGTAGGTGGCTTTTGTTTGTTGGCAGTAAGAGCAAACTAACAACGGCTGAACTGTAAATTTTTATTTTTCATTGTCATGTTCTTTAAACATTCACTAGTTTAAAATTTTTAAAGTAAAAAATTGATAACTCACATGAATCACATTAAAATTTTAACTTTTCGCATTCTATAAGAATTTATTAATAACTGAATACGCATTTAATACAAAACTTCACGACATTTATAAATGTTAATATTGAACTGAATATATGTTAATAATGAACTGTTAATATTGCTGAAGGTTAATACGGCAGAACAGTAGACAATTTAAATATTTTTGTTTATAAGTATTTACTGATAAGCTTTCTTTAATAACAAGGTAATTTATTCAAATCAATAGGCAGATATCTGAGCACATACTTGTACAGGAGAGTCATGGTGAATTTTCTTTTTTTTTGTCTTTTGTTTTATGTCTGACTGTTTTGCAATTTCTGCTAATGCACACGGAGAAGGATGATGATATATGAAAATGAATGACGAAAAAATGCCAGACCTGATCGGGAATCGAACCTAGGACCCCGGCGTAGAAACCAGCTGCGCTAACCCCTACACCAATGGGCCGGCCATTCATGGTGAAGTAAGGAGTGTCGTACATCAGCCATGGTTTAGCAAAGTTATTATCCATTTCAATCTGCCATTTTTTTCATCAACTCATAATATAAAAGCAATTTTTATCCATAATACAACTGTCAAGACTACAATTTAGTTATATCTTACTAATAATTAGTTTAATCACCATAAATTTTGTGATTATAACTATATAGGTTATTGTATAATTTATGCTATATTATCTGTGATAAACTGGGTGAATATCAAGCCGGGTTCAGGAAAGGAAGATCCTGCGCAGAACAGATATGGAACCTAAAACGAGTTCTGGAAAGTAATGTTCCAGGAGATCTAGTGGTAGTGTTAGTTGATGTTAAGAAAACTTAAGATTCAATTGACCAAGAAATGTTACTGAATATTTTATAAAAATCCGAACATCAAAATAATGACAATCGTAAAGGAAACAGTAACCCAGACACAATCAAAAGTAAAATATCTAGGAGAAATCTCCAAAGAGTTTGAAATTAGAACTGGCGTCAGGCAGGGTGATGGGATGTTACCTGTTCTTTTTGTGTCCTCAAAAAAGTTATTAAGAAATGGGAAATGGAACTTGCAAATGAAATATTGTAAAAACCAAATACACATTGAAGAGCACATTAAAGAACAGCATAAAGATAAACAGTCTTGCTTTTGCAGATGACCTAGCAATAGTTTCTAGAAACACGGAAACAGTAATAGAACAAATCAAAGTGTTAAAAGAAGAAGCAGAAAAACAAGACTACAGATTTCCTTTGAGAAAACTAAATACATTATGAACATCAAAACAGCCCCATATTACTTGAAGACACAAATATTGGAAAAGTTGATAGCTTCAACTACCTCAGGGAGACAATACAACCGAAAACCAGTGAAAAAGAAGCGAACAACAGATGAGGAAAGAAGATCAGTGCATGATGAGGAACTCACCACTTGTATAAGAAGAAAGCACTCTCAAGACAAGCCAAGATTAGACATTATAATGTTGTGATAAAACCTGTGTGTCCGTACATGAGTGAGTGCCTTAGAATTACCAGGAAGGCTGGTCTAAGAGAAGCAGAGAAATTTGAGAGAAAGATCTTTCATTAGATAGTAGACAGGCAATATAGGTTATGAAGTCAAGATGAACTATAATAGAACTAATAGACTAATGTGCCGGATAAATGGTCTAAAGAAATCAGAAAGGATATTGAGTAAATTGTAATAACCCAAGAAAACTTAATGAACCAAACCAAATTCAGACACCTTTAAGGAGTTTATGCACTTTACGTAGTTCCATGAAGAACAGAAATGGAACATCAGGTGGGCAGAAGAAATAAGAAAAGCCTTCAGTGAACAAATGCTAAGAATGTGGACTGCAAAAAGAGCTTACAAAAATGTCTAAAGTCACCTCGCATTGTCTAAAATTGGCCCATACAAAAAAAAATAAACATGACTGATTATTTTTGTACAATCTGACATCAACATAAAATCTGGTCGATCAATTTTACTGTTTGCAGTTCCCTTGCTTTACAACAATTTCAATAAAACTTTCCAATTGATCTCATATTACTGCCACTATACTATTTTTCAAGGGTGATGAGCTCTGAGCGTGTGCATTGCCCCCTACCCACATTTTAGCTAGTTAATGACTTGCCAGCAATGTTGACAATACTTGCTCTTGTAGCTCTGTTAAATATTTCGTCAGCCATTTTTTTGGTCTTTCAAAAACAATTATAACCTATAAACATAAAACCAGCTGATTATATTATAAAGTATTGCATGTTAACGTGCTCTATAATCGATGTGTTCAGTAAGAGATCCACGACGAGAGTGAACTATTGCGCCTCTTATACGCATGCACGCGTAATGTTTATCAGGTACAATCTGACAATGCTGGCAAACATTCTGATTGGTCAAAACATGTGGAACAGCAGAACCCATCAACCGTGAAAAGCATATTAATTATAAATTTGAGTAAAAAATTAATTTCATAGTTTGGCAATTAGCGGTTATTTTTCACATTTAACATATGTTTATTTTACAAATACAATTTTGTACCCAGTACAACCTCAGTCATCCAGACATAGAAATAATAGGAAATCAATAAAAACAAAATTCAATGTGAAAACTTATTGTTTGTTTAAACTTCTTTAGACAGAAACTCACTAAAATTTATTCATATTAAAATATTTAATTTTTCTTAACAAAGAAATCATTTATTTCTCTTTGCTTTACTTCTGTATGGCATTTAAAAGCAGTACGATCACATAATCATTTCACCATCTTCAATTCAGTTGGTGTGGTATTGGGCTGCAGCTCCATGTATGCAATGATGTTGTCCAGCAATGACTCACCAAGCAAATACAGTAATCTGCATGTCATCTTTAGTTCAAGCCACTGCTTTAATAGAACACTTCGAATATTTGAACTGTGATGAAGTTACACTAAATACTGTATGGGTTTTACAGTGTACGAGGTGTGACTATTAAACAACGAGACTGACGTTGTAAAAAATTTTATTTTTATTTTATACATAATCACTTATTGTCACCTTCAATATACACTTCTTCTCTATCCCTACAACGCTCCATGCGAATTTTCTATTGTTCGAAACAGTGCTGGAAGTCATCTTCTGTCAGCTCCTTCAGGACACGTGCCACTTTTTCTTTTACAGCTTCCACAGACTCAATTCTTGTCCCTTATAATGCAGATTTCATCTTAGGGAACCGGTAGAAGAAAATAACATGTAATGAAACGTGGTTTTTTACTTATGATCCAGAAACGAAGGGCCAATCCGTGCACTGGAAGAATCAAACTTCACCGAGAGCCAAAAAAGCTTGAATGAGCAAGTCAAAATTTAAAGCAATGATGATTGTTTTTTTTTTATATCCATGGGGTTGTGTATCTTCACTGGGTTCCTGAAGGTCAAACAATTGATCAATATTACTAACTTGAGGTACTTTATAAAGTACGTCAAAGAGTAAGGAAAAAAACACTCCAAAATGTTGAAGGACAAATCATGGGTTCTCCACCAAGACAATGCGCCAGCTCATTCTGCGTCATCTGTCAAGAGGTTCCTAGCCAAGTACAGCATCTCAGTGTTAGAACATCCACCTTATTCACCAGATCTTGCACCATGTGACTTCTACCTGTTCCCTAAGGTGAACTCTGCATTAAAAGGGACAAGATTTGAGTCTGTGAAAGCTATAAAAGAGAAAGCGGCACATGTCCTGAAGGAGCTGACAGAAGATGACTTCAAGCACTGTTTCCAACAAAGGAAAATTCGCATGGAGCGTTGAAGGGATAGAGAAAGAGTGTACAGGCCGGCAAGATCCAAATGAATTTCGAGTTGCGCAGAACAACTGAGTGAGAAAGAAATATTTAGAAAGAGAGGGGTATATTGCTCTCCACACTTGTCAGTGCGGAACAGCCTGCCTACAAAGTTCTGAGTGCTGTTTATCACAGACACACGTACACACACATTATTGTTATATTTCTAGTTACAAACAGACTTAATTTTCTTTTGTACTATTACGCTCATAGTGCTGTTAATAAAATATTATGCTGTTATTTTAAATAAACACACAATTACACTGTTTTAAATAAACTAACAGTGAACATGAGTTTTTCTCGCCGCCTCGGATAAAAAAAACTAACACTGAAACACTATTTTAAATAGTATACACAATTACACTGTTTTAAATAAACTGGTTTTCGATAACGCATAAAAGAAAATCACGTCTTAAAGTATGTAAGGTACTATTCTAAAGAAACCGACTGGACTACAAAACCGAAACACTACTTTTTTGACCCACTGTACGGATGTTCACTGTTTGGTGACTGGAAACGCACTGGCTCTGAAACCCCCCACTACTTCCTTTGCTACTGCGCATACGCGACTCACATCTCATTTGGAATGAGTTGGCCTATATATTGAAAGTGACAATAAGTGATTATGTATAAAATTAAAATTAAATTTTTTACATCAGTCTCATTATTTAATAGCCACACCTTGTATAGGTTGGTTTTTTGATCTGTAACAAAAATAATTAATTTGTTAAGTGTAAGTAAATGTTTACCTACTTTGATGAAGTCTGGATTTAACTGTTCTTTCTTGAACAGGTCAATGACTTCAATATCAACAGGAGCTCCAACGGCACGAGCAGCCAGAAGAGCAACTCTTGATGGACCACTCGGAGCAAAATGGTACAACTTCAACTGAGACATCTTCTAAAAAACACAACAACATTAATTTAAAGTAAACAATAATTGTACTTATGCATTAAAAGTAACAAAACAAACTTTATTGAACAAAAGTTTAATATTGTACTTAACAATCAATTTGAGTTTATAACAATTATTTACAATTCTGTGACTTCCAGAATGCAGCAATGTCATTGAGGAGAGTTAGGTAGCGATTTATACCTTTACCCACCGCTGCCGACCGCCATATGTATTTTCCAAGGTAAAATCCAAATAATAGTGAGCTGTACGTCTGTGTTTCTTATTTCACCATTTTGCCGATCCCAAAATGCATTCTACTCACGGTGTATTCGCTCCAGTTTCAGGGTCAACAAAATTATATCTATGACGGTGCTACTATAGTATTTATTTATTTAAGAAAATATTAAATATAAGAGCAACAGGTAAAACCCAATACTGTTCTCTATACAGTATAAGACATACAATCATAATTTAACAATCTAATAATATATACAATAATGATGCTAAAACTTCATAACCTACAATATAATATGAATGTGATGAGTATAACATTATGAATATGATGAATAAAAAATTACTTTTTTGAAATTGTAATAAGTTCTATTTAAAGAGAAATTACTGACAGAATCTATAATCTTTATCGGTATATTAACAATAATATAGGGATGATGATTATCTTCCGGAAGCAAAGGATCAGTGCAACGTTCAACTTCAGCTGAGAGAGAACTCAACACAAGATCTAATGTTCTACCTATTTTGTATAGAATATCATTGAATGAGCTTAAATTAATAAAAGACATAAAATTATAAAGACATTTAGCAATTGTACAGCAAGTGTAAAGATTATATTTGTTACCAATAACCTCTGGAATATTAAAATCTCCTACAACTATATTTTCAGTATGCGGCCTACCATATTACGTTTAATAAAGTTTGTATCTGCCCATAACAGACAGGTGGAGTGTCAAATTATTTACACTCAATCTGTTCGTTGCAGGGCTAAAATAAATAGTTCTGTTTCTTATCACATGGTCAGCCAATTAAATGACTGAATCATTTAAGAACAGAAGAGGTAGAGGTGTAAAAGACACTAATCAGAGTTATCTCCTCTGAAAGTAATGAATTTCATTATACAGCCAGACCCTGTGGTGAATGAAGTGAAAGTGTCATTTGCAGAGTGGAAAATATGTGCTTTTCAGAGGGCCCGGCATGCTGATAAGCGTACTTTTCCACTCAGTGAGGAAAGCAATTGTAAACCACCTCACTCCTTGTTTTACTTAGTAAAACCTCTACAGGTTCAAACCAGCCTTTTGGCTGATGACCTAAACAACAACAAAGTTTGTATTTGTTGATGTGGCAGCACTGTCCACTAGCACTTTTTGCGCATAAAGTTTCATATATTTTACATTAAAGTTATGTTTGAACCACAGGTCCTGGGTTTGATTCCCAGCTAGGATCTAGAAATTTTAACGTGCTGAAACCTATCATTACAGTACCAAAATTCACAGTAATCGCTAATGACCAAGCTGTCAATGCAATTTTTAACAAGAAAATATAATAAATAAACATCTAAGTGAATGCATCATAGATGCTCCAAGAATGCTATATACTATCAGGTAAATATTTAAAGGTAACACACTTATTGAAGTAAGCATGTTGGTTAATGTGTAATTAAAGTAATACGAGGTCTGTTCAAAAAATAACTGAACTTTTTGAATTACGAGCAAACAGGGATACTTAGCAACGTGCGGTTGGCAGCACACTACTCTACGTCTTTCTTTATTAAACATATGTTTTTGGATTGTTGATATCTCATTTACTTTTTGTTGTGTTGTGTTTTTAGTACGATGTGTTTAAGTGCTAGTGACGATTTTTGTAATGTGAAATTTTTGTCAACCCGTTGTGAACACTGCACTTTTGTCTCAATGCCGTAGCCGTACACCCAGTTTTCGACTCCTGTTATGATCCTTTACCTGAATGTTGCATCATCATTGGTTTATTCAAGAAGTTTCCGACAAAATACCACACGATGTTCTTTTTGCTGTTCGGTCATCAAACGGGGAACAAACTTTGCTGCAACTCACAAAGCAAGTTCAATTTTTCAGTTAAAATTTCATGGTACGATCCAATTAAGATGCCAACCTCTTCTGAACGTACTCTGACAGTCAATCGGCAATTTACACCCACCAGATTATGGATTTTCCTAACGAGGGTGCCATCAGTTGAAGTCAAAGGCGTTCCAGGTCGAGGGTCATCTTCAATTGACTGGCGACCACTTTCAAATTGAGAAAACTATTTACAACATTGCGTACAACTCAGAGAATCATCTCCTTAAGCTTGTTTCAAAAGTTGAAATGTTTCTGTGAAAGTTTTTCCCTGCTTCACGCAAAATTTCACGTTGCACCTTTGCTCCCGAATTTCAACAATTACAAAAATCGTCACTAGCACTTAAACACGTCGTACTAAAAACAGAACACCACGAAAATTAAATGAGATGTCAACAATCCAAAAAAATGTGTTCACAAAAGGAATGACGTAGAACAGTTTGCCACCAACCGCACATCGCTAAATATCTGCATTAGCGCGTAATTCATAAAGTTCGGTTATTTTGTGAACAGACCTTGTATGTATTTAGGTAGGGCATGTATTAAGTTATCTTATAAGTTCTTGACATATCCTATACTTCCTTTGAAGTCTCCTGGATGCTATTAACAGAAACAAAAGAAAAATATCCTAAAAACGTAAATAGTACGAGGTGTGGCTATTAACAAACGAGACTGACATAAAAGAATTTATTTTTATTTTATACATAATCACTTATTGTCATCTTCAATATACACTCCTGTATCCCTACAACGCTCCATGCAAATTTTCCATTGTTGGAAACAGTGCTGGAAGTTATCTTCTGTCAGCTCCTTCAGGATACAAGCCACTTTCTCTTTTACAGCTTCCACAGACTTAAATCTTGTCCCTTTTAATGCAGATTTCACCTTAGGGAACAGGTAGAAGTCACATGGTGCAAGATCTAGTGAATAAGGTGGATGTTCTAACACTGAGATGCTGTACTTGGCTAGGAACCTCTTGACAGATAACGCAGAATGAGCTGGCGCATTGTCTTTGTGGAGAACCATGATTTGTCCTTCCACATTTTGGGGCGTTTTTTCCTTACTCTTTGACGTACTTTATAAAGTACCTCAAGGTAGTAATATTGATCAATTGTTTGACCTTCAGGAACCCAGTGAAGGTACACAACCCCATGGATATCAAAAAAAAACAATCATCATTGCTTTAAATTTTGCCTTGCTCATTCAAGCTTTTTTGACTCTCAGTGAAGTTTGGCTCTTCCAGAGCATGGATTGGTGCTTCGTTTCCGAATCATAAATAAAAAACCACGTTTCATTACATGTTATTATCTTCTACCTGTTTCCTAAGATGAGATCTGCATTAAAAGGGACAATATTTGAGTCTGTGGAAGCTGTAAAAGAGAAAGCGGCTGTGTCCTGAATGAGCTGACAGAAGATGACTTCCAGCACTGTTTCCAACAATGGAAAATTCAATGGAAATTTATTTAAAGAAAGTTGTACAATTCCAACTATTATTTTAATTTGGTTATTTACCAAAACATGAACCTTAAGGCTATAGTTTGGAAAAATCAATTAATGCAGTTTTTTAAAATACAAGTGACAGCTAAATCATTGGATGTAAATATATTTTACATATGAAAATTGTGACTGCTTATCAGCATGCCAGGCCTTTAGAAAATCATTTACTTCTCCAGCACTTAAATGATATCTCACTTCATTTACAGCAGGATCTGGATGTACAACAAATTCCATTACTCGTTAGAGAAGATGACACTGATTAGTGTTACTTGCACCTCATCTGTTATAAATAATTGTAGCTTATTTAACATGTAGCTGCAGAACCAGCAGGTCAAGTGCAATTAATTTAACACTCCGCCTGTATGTGATGGGCACGATAGTGCTCAGGCCTACTTAAAATGACTGTACCTACTACAAAAGTACAGTCACCTTTTCTAACGATACACAAGATCACTTAAGTATCTACTTACACATACTGAAGAAAGTTATTTCAAAACACAAAAATAAAATGAATTACTACAGTGGCTTTATCGACAAATAGCGCCAACAGTGAGGAAAGTATCTTGACAAATCTTTCAGACAGACCCTAAATTAAATAATAAATAACGATAAAAGTTTATTTTAAAATGAATGAAGATAAAGTTGGTACTCACCTTTTAATTTGTTTCAAATATACTAAAACTAAAAAGCTGCCGTGAAATATAACAAGCCAAATAACGATGTTACACCCACTACTTAATCACAATACTAACCTAACTTTAATTATGATCACTCTCACGGAGTCAATCGTCAACCACACACACACACAATACACTTGCTACGTAAAAGTTGTACTGTGTGTAGTGTAGATAGTTAACAGACCGGTTTTGTGGAGGGGAGACACATTACGTATCCCTTCCATTTATTACTTGGCCTAAAAAAGTACTTTCCCTTCGGCTTTTTACTCTTGCCTTCTTCAAGTACAATTGGTTCGTCGTTCATTTGTTTAATGACATGTATTTATAAGCATATTTCCGATAAACCTGCAGAAAGATATCTTCAAATTTATTACTAATCTTTAATAATTATAGATATCGCCTACAAGTGTGGCTATAAAATCATACGTTTTCCTAAATCAGTCGTTCAATTATGAACAAATTTATTACTATGCCTTACCAGCCAACGCACGCCAACTGAAGATACATGAATTCACAACTTCTTAGTTCAGTAAATACTGTAAAAATAGTGAAAATTTATTTATCTGCGGGAATTTACTTCTGAGATTTTCTAAGATTAGGATAAGATAGTACATAATAAAGAATAAAAAAATTATGCACATAACCAGGATTTTGGTTCGATGGGAGGACAAGTCTGAAGAATGGAGTCAGGGAACCTTGGTATGAAATTTGAGTTTTTCTTTCGGGGAAACTGAAGCCCCCTAACCCCTCCATCGGGTTACGTGTCTGACAAAAATGAAAGTATTTTGCAGTAGCCTTGACCTAATGTACAAATTCATTTTCTAGCTATCTTTAATAAAATATGAAAACGTATTGTTACTGTGCCATAACTCGACACCCGAATTTCTACTAATCGTTCAGGTTACTTTCATGATCCCTTGAAGCAAAAAATTCGCTTTGGGGATTCTCCAAATGGCCTTTAAATAGTCTACTACATAGAAAGCATGATTGTGCGTGTGTTTACTGGTTATTATTGGTCCTGACAGCAAAAACTGGTGTACCGATTGGGATAATTGAAAACTATTGTTAACTCAACTAAACCCCAGGGTTTTTGAAATAATTAGGTTACACCATAATTAAGTGTAGGTGCCTAGGTCTACTTTCTTATGACACAAAAATACAGTTTTCTAAAATTATAGCTTCAATAGTTTTAATCGAACTTCATTGTTTAACAACTGCATTTGCTGAGCACATTATAAGAGATAAAAAATGTGTGCTGGGACTGATTTCAATCGAAATATTGGTCCTTTCAAAATGCAGCTGTCATATATTTTAGAGCAAAATGGTCATACATAACAAATATTATAGTTTTAAAATATTACAACTTTAATAACACTTTTAGTTGAGCGCTTAGCTTAGCGGCAATGTGTGTGATTTTATGTAAAACTAAAAGCATTAAAATTGGATTTTTCGAAATTACAACTTTTCACGACAATTATTACTTGTAATAAAAAAGGCAGCTTTTATTTTATTTTCGTCCAAGTTCTAGTTAAATGTAGCTGTCTATTCTCTGTCAAAAACCATGTTATAAATCAGTCATTTGTGTGGATTTTTTAGAAACTCTTTCTTTTTAGGTTGCTTCATAAAGCTTACTGCTCGCAACAATAACTGGTTAATGTAAAACTTTTTTATGTGTATGCTATTTTAGTTTTTATCGTGGTATTTTGCCTGCGTCAAAAAGTTAGTGAAATGTCTGCTTGATGACAGCCAGAAAAATAGGGCGGTTTGCTGCAGGCTTCTATTTAAAATTGTTGCTGACGACGTAGAACTTTCAGAATATTTTAAAACAAGTCACAAAATATCTTGTAAAGAACCGAAAAAACAAGAAGATATAATAAACCGACAAAATAAAGGTCAGATTAAGGAATTTAAACGATTCCGCGAAAAGCAATTACTAATTACGGTCTTAAACGGCGAAAAATTTATTTGGCTGTGTTCGTTCTTTTTCTCTATTATTGTGGTTGTGCTGTCTTTGTTTACATCGGTGTTGATTTTTTTTTTGTAATCGGTTTCAAACAAATATCAATAAAGTCAATACCCTCTTTAAATAAAAATCTTGGCGGTGACTTTTATTTGTTTAGTAATGAAGGTTCCAGATGTACCACTCTATGTATTCACTCACAAAAGACAAGTATTGAACCTTTACAGAAGAGCGCTGAGGAACTTGCATTCAGTTTATGATAGCTTTAATGGAGACAGGTAACAATAATACTGCTTAAAAATTACCAAGTCCAATTTCTGTTCTGTAATAATTTGCCGACCCTGCACCAAATCAGTAGTATAATTTGTGTAATTGAGCTAAGATAAACTTATCCCATTTTCTTTTCTACTATCAAAACTATGAACAAAAAAAGTAATTTTATTTAGTAGGCTAACTAAGAAGTCAACAGTTTTATTATATACCTCCATATCAACTTTACCGTTGGCTACTGATCAGAGGTCTGGGCCTGTAGTCAGAAAATAATGCTAATGCAAAATTTTACGTTTAATGACCCTGAAACCAAAAGGTATTGGTAGTTTATAGAGGGATTGTCTATATTCAGTAGATTCAAAATTAATGGCACTTTACTCCTTAAAAGCACAAAAATCCAGACTACAAAGTTTTTGGGCGTTTACCTTAAAAAAAATTTGTACGTTTCAAATTAGTGAAACAATTTTTATGCATGAAATGCAGATGCTCTTTCTGTATAATCTTGAATAGAAATAATTTCAAAATTTTATCTTCATCCCTTATTAAATCAAGGTGGTGTTTGGAAAGCAGACACTAGTTTCAAAAATGGTAACTTGAGTGTATGTTGGCCAATTTACATGAAATTAGTTTTAAATTCAAGAGAAAATTCCATTCAGAGCGCCAATTGTGGTTGCAGCATTACCTATACATTCAATTTTTCTTCAAACAATTTTTTTTAATAGAAAACATTGATCAACAAAGGAATAAAGTGATTTTTTACAAAGTTCAAAACACAGTATTATCTTTTGCCTACAAGAGGCACACAAGAAAACAAAATTTTGAGTAAGTAATATAAATAACAAACTTTGGTAATCCATCAAGTCGGTAAAACGTTAAGATTTCAGACAGCAGAAACAAGTTTATTTCAGGTTGTTTCAAATTATAGACAAGCTTGAGAATGAAAATATTTAAGCAGATCTGTAAGTCCAAACACGGAATACTAAAATCTGTGAGAACAGAAGGATATGCAGGGATGTGTTCGATGGATGCTCCCAGGAAGAATCCCTCTGAAAGCACTGATGTACAGACCTGAAGGAAGTAGGGCTTGGAGGATATAGTCAAGAGTCAATTTTCTGATTGGTGTAGACAAGAACAGGCATTTTTGCCTGTTCATGAAGTAAGAAATTCTAAATTTCTTGATGTGATTCTAATATGAAAACATACTGTATTTACAAACAATAAAAGACAAGAAAAACAAAGCAACCCATTTTATTGGTTGAATTTAAAGGTTTTTATTTTTACATCCCACTGTTTTGCACATAAGTGCTAATACAGACAATGAAGGGTGACAGATAAAAAATTGCCAGGAATCGACCCGGGACCCCTGGAGTAGAAGTCAGTTGCGCTAACCACTGCAACATGGATCGGCTAATTGTATAAAGTGGACAATTATTTTTTTTATTTTTTTTGGTTTTACATCTCACTGTTCTGCGATTTCTGCTGATGCAGATTGTAAAAAGTGACAAGATATGACATTTTGGGAAATAAAGCAGTCAAAAAATGTAATCTGTATTAAGATTAATAATTTATTTTCTTTTAATTTTTTATTTCTTTTCTTTTCTTTAATTTTGTTGCAGGCTTTATCTTAGATATGCTTCTGTGGTTTTGCGCGAACGGTTTGACAGAAATCGTTCTGTGGCTGAAGCTCATGGGCGAAAGTTATTGGCAGAAGGTGAAGCCGAGTTAGCCTCAAAAGCTCATTTTTCCCAAATAAAATGTGGGTGGTTGTATCATTGATCCAATAGATTTAAGAAGAGTCGCTTTTTTTTTTGTCATCAGTCTCTCGACTGGTTTGATGCAGTTCTCCAACCTGTTCTATCTTGCGCAAGTCGTTTCATATCTACATACCTGTAACACCCTACATCTGTTGTAATTTGCTTTATATATTCTAATCTTTGCCTCCCTCTACAATTTACTCCCTCAATGTTACCCTCCATTATTGATAGCCCAATACCTGGATGTCTTAGGATATGCCCCACTAGCCTATCCCTTCTTTTGGTAAGATGCTTCCATATACTTCTTTTTTCATCCACTCGCCTAAGAACCTCTAAAATACTTATTTTGTCCACCCACCTAATCTTTAACATTTTCCTGTAACACCACATTTCAAAAGCTTCTATCCTCTTCCGTTCTACAGCCCCTATCACCCACGTTTCACTTCCGTATAATGCTACACTCCAAACATAATGCTTTAAGAAATTTTTCCTAATCTGTAAATCAATGTTTGTAGTCAGTAAGCTGTTTTTCATTTCAAAGGCTTTTCTAGCTTGAGCAATTCTACTCTTGATATCACTCGTGCTTCTACCATCCTTTGTTATTTTACTCCCTAGATAGCAGAATTCCCCAACTTCCTGTATGTTTTCGTTGCCTACTTTTAAATTTCCCATCTCTTCTAAACCACTCTTGCTGCTGCACAACACTTTCGTTTTGTTCTTATTAATTTTCATGAAGTAATCCTTCCTCAAGATCTCATCCATTCCATTTAAGGCATCCTCTAGTTCATTCTTTGCCTCGGCTAATACTACTATATCATCGGCGAATCTCAACATTTTTATTGTTTCTCCTTGAATTTTTATTCCTACGTCAAATTTCTCCTTCACTTCATTTATAGCCTCTTCTATATACAAGTTAAAAAGTAGTGGTGACAAAGAACAACCTTGTCGTACACCTTTTCTTACAGCAGCCTCTTTTTCGTACCCCTCGATTCTCAAAACAGCCGTTTGATTCTTATACAGACTGTAGATAACTTTCCTTTCTTTGTATTTAATTCCTAGCCTTTTCAAAGTTTTAAACATTTTACTCCAGTCCAGATTGTCAAATGCTTTCTCTAAATCTACAAATGCCATAAAAGTAGTTTTACTTTTCTGTATCCTTTTCTCAATAATCAGTCTCAGAGCCAATATTGCATCTCGAGTTCCCATTCTCCTTCTAAATCCAAATTGGTCATCGTCCAATACTTCTTCTACTCGGTGTTCTATTCTCCTGTATATAATTCTTGTCAGTATCTTAGATGCATGGCATGTTAGGCTGATGGTTCTGTAATGTTCACACTTCTCCGCTCCTGACTTTTTTGGTATTGGAATCATAATATTTTTTTTAAAGTTCGATGGTACCTCTCCACTCTCATACATTCTGCACACAAGTTTGTATAATTTGTTTTGAGCAACTTTGCCACATCGTAATAATAATTCCGATGGTATGTTATCTATTCCTGGTGTCTTATTCATATTCATATCCTTAAGTGTCCGATCGAATTCTTCTCGTAGTATAGGGTCCCCTTTTTGATCTTCTTCAACATCAGTTTCTTGTTCTATCGCATCATATTCTAATTCTTTTTCCATGTAGAGTTGATTTACGTATTCCTTCCATCTTTCAGCTCTCTCTTGGCCATTCAACAATGGTTTACCACCTGCGCTTTGTAAATTAACAGCTTTCATCTTTCGTTCTCCAAAGTTTTCCCTTATTTTTCTATAAGCTGCGTCCACTTTACCAACTGCCATTTTACTTTCAATGTCCGTCCATTTCGCTCTGATCCAATCTTCCTTCGCTTACCTTTTCTTTGTGGTATTTCTCAAGTAGCCATATTGCCTTTTGCCTCTTTCATCCTTTGCGTTCTTATATTTCTGTAGCTCATCCATCAGTTCCAAAATATCATTAGTAATCCAAGGTTTCCTACCTCTTCTTTTAGTATGTCCTAACCATTCTTCCGCTGCTTTCACTACCACCTCCTTGAAGTTTATCCACTCCTCCTCTACATTTCCTGTGTCATTACCTCTTTCTTCTATCCCTTTTTGAATACTCTCCTGGAAACCTACCTGGTTGTCTTGTTCTCTTAGTTTGTCTACATCCCACCTAGCATTTCCCTGTCCCTTCTTCAGTTTTTTAAGTTTAAGCCTGCTATCCATTACTACTAAGTTATGATCACTCCCTATGTCTGCACCTGGATAGGCTTTACAGTTCATAATCTGGTTTCTGAATCTTTGTCTAACCATTATGTAATCTATTTGGTATCTTCCCTTGTCACCTGGCATCATCCAAGTGTATAACCTCCTTTTGTGATTCTTAAAAAGTGTATTGCCTATCACTAAATTATATTTGGAGCAGAAATCTACCAGCCGACTCCCTCTGTCATTTCTCTTCCCTAGACCATATTCTCCGACTATCTTTCCTTCTTTTCCTTCTCCAACTACTGCATTCCAGTCTCCCATAACTATCAAATTTTTTTTATACAACTTTTTTACGCTTTTTTTTATACAACTCAAACTTCTTGTCCCATTTTCAAGATGTATAAAAGACAAGACTTTATTGTATTTTTCTTTTATAGATCTGTCTTTTTTTTAATTCCTTTTGTGGGCAATTTTTAATTGCTGTGAAACATGATTTAAAAACCAATCTCAAAAGTCCAAAATCTGCTGGAAACACAAAAAATGATCACTAAAAGTAATCTATATTTTTTAATTTCCGTGCGTAATGAAATAGAATTTTACATGTTGAACATTTGAACAAAAATAATAGTGAAAAGTTGTTATAAGTCATTTATCAATTCTAAGAAATCTGGCATAAAATTTTAGAAAGGGGAATTTTTGTAAAACTAGCAAATACTAAAAAAACTTGTTCACAAAATCAGCAGGAATACAATATGATATTATTTATTGTACAGTAGAGTACCGATTTTCCGTGGATCGTTAAACCGGGGTTTGGATTAACCGTGCGATCACTAGAATTTTTTTTTTTTTTTGTTTAACGTCCGACTGTTTTGCAAATTGCTGCTAATGCAGACGGTGAAGGATGAAATGAATTTTTTGTAACGTATGAAAAAATGCCATGCCCGAGTGGGATTCAAACCCAAGACCGCGTGATGAGAGGCGAGCACGTTACCAACATCGCCAACGCGGCCGGCTAGAAAAATTAAAATCACTAGAAAAATTAATTATGTATGTACTGTATAACTTTTACAAATTAAAACTTTTCAACCCAAAAGTAAAATAACAGATTTTTGTGATTTTTTTTTGTTACGTAGTTTAAGGTAAGATTTATATAAATTTTTGTAGTAAATATTTTTATTTCAATACAATTTGTTTATTTATTTCCGATATCCGATAGTATTAACATGTATTAATCAGTAGAATAAAACATACGCGTAACTGGTGGTTTTGTTTATGACGTAGGTGGTCTCGACCGAATTGGGTTGTATTATCCGTGTTTTCCGATTATCCGGTATAGTTATCCCCCCAATTACCACGGATAATCGGTATTATACTGTAATAGAAAAATATTTTTTTATTGCTGTAGAAACATAATTTAGGTACCACTGGAAAGCCACATGCCAAATTATATAATTATGAATGTTTAAATCTGGAAATTGATTATTTTAATTTTTTCAGAGTTAGACTCTCCTTAAAATACAATTTCTTTTCTTACCTGTTTCAAAAATGAGTTGTCAAAATATGAACAGAAATTCTCTGTTATTTTTACTTTCTCTTGCCTTGTATGAATATAAAGAAAGGAAAGTAGTAGTGTTTTCTTGTAGATTTTTTAAATTGTGTTTTAAATCGAAATGTACATATTCGGGGCCACTGATCCCAAAAAACATGTTTTTACCAGTTGGTCTGAGTGTATGAACGAAATATCTCAAGATTGGATAACCCCACGAATTGAAACTTGGAACCTAAGTCAGGTACCACATGGGGAACCACTATGAACATTTTCATTAAAATCGGTCAACCAGAAGTAATAATTTATTCATGAAATTTTCTCAAAAATGATTGGTACGATTACTTTTAAAATCACTTCATCTATTAAAGTTTTTGTGCTCTACAAAATTGGGTCAAGTGGCATGTCTGCTGAAATCCTTAAGGGTGTGCTCTCGAGGTAATTTTCTTTTTAAGATTGCGGCCTTAATATGAATTTTAGGGCAAAAGCATATATAATCGAAGTTGTGGAAAATTATAAAACTACAACTTTTTATTTCGCAAAGTTTTTTCTATTTATACAGAGCTTGGTTTAGCATCAAAGTGCTTCTGTAGTATTTCTGTATTAATGCTGCTGTAGTGTTTCTCTATTTTTAAGTTCAACAGGTTGATTTTCATTTAGCATCACTCACTCAAGACTAAAAGAAGGTTGTTTTTCATTTTACATTGTTTACTGATGATTAAACATAGGTTATATTTTTTTATTATTTACAGTGGCAAGGAGATTCATGTGAGTGTTTCACAACAGACTGATTTTTACCTTCCAGTTATTACATATTCCCATTTCAACTCATTTGATGTAGGTAGGTATTTGTTCTGATGTAATAGGCCTACTTACCAAATTTTAGCTTTCAAATTTTCCATTTATTACTTTCTCTTGCCTATATGAATATACAGGAAGGAAAGTATTGTTTTGTCGATTTTTTGAAATCGAGTTCTCACCGGATCTACACGTTTTCAGACCCCCTGAATCCAAAAAACATGTTTTTAGCGATTGGTCTGTGTGTGTGTGCGTGTGTGTGTGTACAAAATATCTCAAGAACGGAACATCGTATGAACTTGAAACTTAAGTTACATACCGCTACCGGACCCGACACGAACATTTTCATCAAAATCGGTCAACCGGAAGTAGTAGTTTATTCGTGTAATTTTTCACTTTTTTGCGATTTTCTTAAAAACTGGCCCTACGATTTTTTTTTTTTAAATCGCCTGGTTTACTAAATTTTTTATGCTCTACAAGATAGGGCAGGCGCCATGTTTGCTGAAATTCTTGGTGAGGCTGTTTTTCCGTAAAAAAATAGATTGCGGCTTTAATATGCATTTTAGCGCAAAAATTTATGTAATAAAAAATGTAGAGAATTTAAAATCCTACAACTTTTATTTCCAACATTTTTTTGTATAACGCTTACCTTAGCGGTAATTAGCGATTTTCTGTTTTTCTCACGAAAACGTCTGAAAATCGATTTTTTTAAGATTTCGGCCTTAGTATGCATTGTGCGATAAAAGTGTATAAAATAAAATTTATAGTAAATTAAACGATCTACAACTTTTGTTAAGAGAATTTTTCTCTATAGAGCCTAGTTTAGCGTGAAAGAGTGGTTTTCCGTATTTTTAAGCCAAAGCGAGGTTGATTTTCATTTTGCGTTTTTCACTCATGATTAAAATTAGGTTATGTTTTTGAGGTTAGTTTTTTGTTTTTTTTTTTTCTAATGTTGTTTTACTGATGTTAAATTATATTGTTCATTATTTACATTGCCAATAGAAGTCGTGTGAGTGTTTCACACCAGATTTTTTTTATTTCACAATCCCACATTATATTTTTTTCTTCTAACTTTATTTCGTCTTCAGTTCTCAAGGTTCGTATGTTTAGTGTAGATAGGTTTAAGGATATTTATTAGAAAGGTTTATATATTTATCTTCATTAAGTTTTTGCCCTCTCCAAAATTTAAAAAAATCGGGTGTGAAATACTCACACAACTTTCTCTTGCCAATGTAGATAATGGACCCAACGCTATGTTTAATCATGAAAAACAAAGTTAAATGAAAAACATAACTTAATTTTAATCATGAAATAATGGCACTAAATGAAAATCAACCTCTGTGCAACTTAAAAAAACCTGGAAAATCAGTAATTGCCTATAAACTAGGCACTGTAAAGAAAAATGTTTGAAGTAAAAGTTGTAGGTTTTTTAATTTCCAGTAACTTTGATTATAGACATTTTTGTCATAAAATACCCTAAGGCTGCAATCTTATAAAAATCCATTTTTTACGATTTGATGAAAAAATCAGAAAATCAGTAATATTGCCTCTAAACTAGGCTCTGTAGAGAAAAATGGTTGAATAAAAGTTGTAGGTTTTTAAATGTTTCTACAACTTTAATTAGATACACTTTTGTCATAAAATGCTTATCAAGATCACAATCTTAAATCCCATTTTTTTACATACAGGGTAATTCACAAAGATATGCAGAAACTTTGGGAGCCATTGTACATGTAAAAATAATGAAAAAAGTTTATATAAACATGGGTCCGGAAATGCTTCGTTAGCGAGTTACAGCTAGTAAAAGATTTCGCCCGGATTTCAGCTCACCAGGTGAAATGAGGTCTTCCTGAAAGTCTGGTACAGTAGATTAAGGGGCGAATTGAATCGTTTCTTATGGTTTTTGTCCTGATAAATTGAATAAACAGGTCCGAGAACTGTAACTTAAGTATTTTTTGAGAAAACCAGAGTCAAATGCAGAGTAAAACAAGCATATTTTTTCATCTTTGGGCAACAATAACTTTGTTATTTCACCAAGAAACAGATAAGCATTTGACACTGGTTTTCTCAAAAACTAGGTACTTAACTTACAGTTCTGGGATCTGTTTTATTCAATTTATCAGATCAAAAATTATAAGAAACGATTGAATTCGTCCGTTAATCTACCTTATCAGTATTTCAGGAAGACTTCATTTCACCTGGTGAGCTGAAATCCAGGCAAAATCTTTTGCTAGCCGTAACTCGCTGACGAAGCATTTCCGGACCCATGTTTATGTAAACTTTTTTCATTATTTTTACATGTACAATGAGCTTCCAAAGTCTCTGCATATCTTCGTGAATCACCCTGTATATTGATGGAAAAAAACAGAAAAACAGCTATTGCTGCAAAACTAAGCAATTGTACAAAAAATGGTAATTTTAGAAAAATGTTTGAAATAAAAGTTGTAGGTTTTTAAATTTTCTATAGCTTTTGAACATTTGTATACACTTTTACCATATTAAGGGCAGAATCTTAATAAAACTATTTTTTTTATTTATTTTTTTTTTTTTTTTTTTGGTTTAACGTCCAACTGTTCTGCAATTACTGCTAATGCAGACGGTGAAAGATGAAATGATTGTGTGTAACGTATGAAAAGATGCCGTACCTGAATGGGATTCGAACCCAAGACCGCATGATGAGAGGCGAGCACGTTACCAACTGCGCCAATGCAACCGACAAATAAAACCATTTGTTTCTACAAAAGTACAGCCTCCCCAAGATTTCAGCAAACTTGGCACTTACCCTATCTTGTAGACCATAAAAAATGTAGTAAATGACATGATTAAAAAAAAAATGTGTAGGAACCGTTTTTGAGAAAATTTCACGAGTAAACAACTAGTTCAGGTTGACAGATTTTGATGAAAATGTTCAAGTCGGGTCTCCCTGTGGTATCTAACTTAAATTTCAAGTTTCTACATCATATGATATTCCGTTCTTAAGATATTTTGTTCACGCAGACACAGACACAGAGATCAATAAAACATGTTTTTTTGGGTTCAGGGGTCTGAAAACATGTATATCTGGTGAAAACTCAATTTTGAGAAACCTACATGAATTCAATTCTTTCTTTTCATATAAATTCACAGGCCTATAGGGCAAGAGAATGTAAACATAAGAATTTTACGTTAATAAAATAACCTATTTTACGCAGAAAAATTGTACAATATTTTAGGAAAACAAAAATTGGTTTTACTTTAATTTTCAGTTACATGTTTTCTTAGAACGCCATGCTGGCCAATTGTATTGGCAAGAAATACAATAGGATACATAATGAAAGGTAATTTAAGGAATATGGGATTAGAGTTTAGGGTTTGGTCTCTTTCTGGAGGTGGGAAGAAAGAGAAAACCTTATAACCTTTGCTGTTTTTTTTTTTAAAGCCACATAGGACTACATAAGTTCATCAAACTAAAAAGAGCTCATTTCAATTTTTGCGGTTCAATCTTTCAGTTTTTGGAGTTTCTTCCTGATGTTTCCCTCCTTGAACTTTCTCCAGTATTCCCTCAATCCATCCGATCTTCTCTGCCGTTCCTTGTCAGAATACACAACTTTCTGTCGTTTCGTCAGTTTCTGCTGTTCAAGTCTTGTGGTTTTCAGCCTGTGGTAATTTCCGGCTTTTGTTTTGAGGTCCGCAAGTGAGATTTGGAGCCCGTCCATGTCCTCCTTAATTTCCCTGATCCAGTGGGGCTGAGTTTTTCTGTTAAGGAAAAAGTTGATGATTTGTTTTGAGATTCTGGAAGAGTCGGTCCTCAAGAGATGCCCAAAGAAGGAAATTCTCTTTTTCCTCACCTGATCTGCTAAAGGTTCTGTATTTCTGTATACTTCTTCTTTCGAGACGGGTTTCCATATCCCATCAGAGAAACATCTTTTGTTCAGGCATCTCCTGATGATCCTTTGCTGTTTTTATATTATTTGTTGTAATAATTATTCAATTTATAATTTTTCAGTCGCTGATTCATATGGTGGGTTATTGTGGCATCGAGACAGTGTTATACCTGATTGGGTAGTAGATTTTTGGCATCCTTTAGAAAAAGCTCAATACCCAGAATATTTTGCCCGTCGAGAAACAAGGAAGAAAGAATTCGTTAAAATGTGGGAAAAAACATACGGAAAAATAGAACACGATGATCATCATTAGTTATCATCATTATTATCATTTGTTAAAATTAATGTAGTTTTGTTCAGAAATTTTTTTTGTTGAAATTTGGTTTCCTGATATTTTGTTGTAAAGAAATAAATAAAAAAATATTTGCTTAACATTAACTTTTTTAGGTCATTTCTCTAAACAATATCATTTGTCATCATATTAAGTGACTAAAAATACACAATTATTATGTGTATATTTGAGTTTTTTTTCTAACTTTTGAGACCTCAATGGATCACTTTAGCCTGTTTGGAAGCCACTTTAAGTTTCTTATTAGCATGGTAGCTCCTCAGGTTTTTGGTGCACATTTCCCATTGTTCGTCTGTGTAGACCCTTACACCGATATTCCACTTCTTTGTGGTCAATTGGGTACAATGTGATTTGATCAAATTTTTGTAGTATAGCGTCTCCTCCACCAGGTCCGTCATCATTAGGTTGAGTTCGGCCATATCCCTTTGGACCTCTGTGATCCATGTGACAGTGCTGGTTTTCCGTTGGGAGGCCAGAAATTTATCCAGAAGTCTCCTAAGTAACCTTGTCTGTGGAGTTCTCATAATGTGCCTGAAGAAAGATACGCGTTTTTTCCTCATCGCTATTGTAATCGGTTCAATGTCTGTGTACAGTTGGTCGTTCGGTAAAAGTCTGTAGTGCCCATCCACAAAATGTTTTTTATTGATGCAAGTCCTAAGAATCGTGCGCTCCAATTTTCTTAACTTTTCCTTGAGGTTGCCATCCCCATGCATACTCATTATAGTCTCGCTTCCATATAGAATTTGGGTTCTTAGGACGGTCTTGTAATGTTTAATTTTTGTGCGTATGGACAGGACTTTTTCGTTGTATATATATCTGGTATGTTGTTAACTTCTCATTAACTCTGTGGAGGATCATCTCTCCCAAATATCTAAAGCTTTCGACTCTGTCTATGGGTGAGTTTTATATGAAAGTATTTATGAATTTTTGCAAAATGTTCTGTTGAATAAACAAATAACCAAGATCTGGATATTTTTGAGTGTTTGACTTGATGTTTTGATCTAGTAAGTGCTGTTACGTAGCACACTCTGTAGGGTTTCATATGAAATTATATCATATTTATTGCTAAATTATATTTGGTTATAGAGAAAAATTGTCATTGGAAGAGTTACTACATTGCTTCCATTCTTTTCAAAATTTATCGTAAAAAGAGTCACTTAGGAATTAAGATGGGAAATGTGGTAGCGTGGGCATTAGAATCAGAAGTATAACACAGTTTTCCCTTAATTCTGCTGATGATCATGTATAATTTGTGAAGGATAAATAAGATGTTCTTTATGCTTCAAAAGTTACATAAAGAATATTCAAAGGGGGCTTAGTCAATTTTGACAAAATCAAGTAAAATATTGTATATTGGCTGTAGGGGGTGTCTAGGCAGTTAGTGATGGACGACAGATCCAACGTAAAACTATGACATGAGTTTACTTACCCAGGTACACGAATGTCTGAAAATAGTGGGAGTTAAGAGGAAATTGCAAAAAGAAGAGCAGCTATAAAATCTTCACTTTACGAATTTGGCAGTACTGCCTGTTCCAAAAACCACCTTCCCCTCGGACGACCAACACCCCTTTGACCATTGGGCTTATAATTCATTGCCAATGTAGGCAAACTGCTTCCCTTCATGGGTTTCACATGACTACCCTAGTTGATTAACAGGTTGAATGTGTAATGTACGAGGCGTGTTTTTTAAGTAAGTACCGTTTTGCGATTCCGCCGCCGCAGCGCTACGGTCGGCGTTCCGCGCATGCGCGCTGGTTACCTACATCTCTTGTCTACGCACTGACGCCATTACAGTCTGATTCTTCATTGTATACGTTGTTTACTGAGTGTTTAAGATGCCTCCGACAATCGTGAGTCCCGCTGATTGTGAAGTACGGGCTGTTATACGATTTCTTAGTGCTAAAGGCGTAAAACCGATCGATATTCATCGTGAGATCGTTGAAGTTTACGGACAAAACATTATGAGTGATGGAATGGTAAGGAAATGGGTGAGAGCATTTAAAGATGGCCGCAAAATGTGCAACAATTTCTGCCCGGAAAATCATGTGCACAGTTTTTTGGAACAGAAAAGGAGTATTGCTAGTGGAGTTTCTGCCTCGTAATGAGACAATCAATGCAGCGTCTTATTGTGAGACATTGAAAAATCTGCGTCGTGCAATCCAGAACAAAAGACGTGGCAAGTTGAGTAAGGGTATCGTTTTGCTGCATGACAATGCCCGTCCACATGTGGCTAATCAGACCAAAGATCTCATCAAATCATTTAAATGGGAAACTCTAGATCATCCTCCATACAGCCCTGATTTGGCGCCCAGCGACTACCATTTGTTCCTGCACTTGAAGAAACACCTGGGCGGTCGGCGTCTTCAAGACTATAACGAAGTCAAAACATTTGTGATGCAGTGGTTAACAAATCAGGCGGCAGAATTTTATCAGGAGGGTATTCAAAAACTGGTGCCACGTTATGACAAGTGCCTCAATATTCACGGAAATTATGTAGAAAAGTAGATTAAGGTACAGGCTTTCATGTAAAAATAAAATTATTGCGATATCTTTGCACGTCTTTTTTTAATTCCAAAACGGTACTTACTTAAAAAACACGCCTCGTATAAGGGTAAGCCATCCGCACAAGCTGTATAATAATGAGTAAACTTTCACCAGGGGTCGCAAGGAAATATTGCAAAATATGACCAATAACACATCTTATATTGAGTATGTATTAGTAAAAAGTTAATACAATATCAGATAATTGAAAAAATGGCGAGGAACACATGTGATCCCCACGGCCTACAAGGAAAAAATTTTCGGAACAGGCCGCGTGTATCGCATATGATACTCACTTAAAATAGTAATATTTTTATAATAAAACTAAAGTTTTTGTAATAAAAAACATAAAACAGAAGTGAATGGGATACTTACCTTACTAATTTCAAGCACAATAAAATAACCTCACTGTCTGAAAATATATTGTTTTTAACAAATAAACACGAATAAAAACAAATAAACCGTATTAAAAGTAATTTAAAATATTATTACAAACATTAATTAACACATACAATCACTATTAAACAAGAAAATATCATTACGAATAACAATAACACAAACAAACATCACTGGAAAACAGTCGGGTTTTATTAACTTTAGGTTATGTGTAGTAGTCCCTAATTTTTCCGCACGGAGATTGCGCCTGCGCATAGATGTAAATTACACTATCCTTATAGGCCAGCAAAAATTTCAAAGCATTCCCAGCAGGCCTACAAAAGTTCTGATGAAATAATCACAATAGCCTCTGAGGAATCAGCATGGATTCTCACGGCCTGTACGGACAGACCTGTGAGAATCGCCAGCGATCCTCACTGCCTATATTGACGGAATACATGAGAATCACATGCGCATCTCACAGCACTCAACCTGTTGTTGTTGTTTAGGTCAACAGCCGAAAGGCTGGTTTGAACCTACAGAGGTTTTACTAAGTAAAACGAGGAGTGAGGTGGTTTACCATTGCCTTCCTCACTGAGTGGAAAAGTACACTTATCAGCATGCCAGGCCCTCTGAAAAGCACATATTTTCCACTCTGCAAATGACACCTTCACTTCATTCACCACAGGGTCTGACTGTATAATGAAATTCATTACTCTCAGAGGAGATAACTCTGATTAGTGTCTTTTACACCTCTACCTCTTCTGTCCTTAAATGATTCAGTCATTAATTGGCTGACCATGTGATAATTAATGATAATTAATGATGATTAAAGTGATGAAAAGTGATAATTAATGATAATTAATATGATAATTGGCTGACCAATTTGGATTTAGAAGGAGAATGGGAACTCGAGATGCAATATTGGCTCTGAGACTAATTATTGAGAAAAGGATACAGAAAAATAAAACTACTTTTATGGCATTTGTGGATTTAGAGAAAGCATTTGACAATCTGGACTGGAGTAAAATGTTTAAAACTTTGAAAAGGCTAGGAATTAAATACAAAGAAAGGAAAGTTATCCACTGTCTGTATAAGAATCAAACGGCTGTTTTGAGAATCGAGGGGTACGAAAAAGAGGCTGCTGTAAGAAAAGGTGTACGACAAGGTTGTTCTCTGTCACCACTACTTTTTAACTTGTATATAGAAGAGGCTATAAATGAAGTGAAGGAGAAATTTGACGTAGGAATAAAAATTCAAGGAGAAACAATAAAAATGTTGAGATTCACCGATGATATAGTAGTATTAGCCGAGGCAAAGAATGAACTAGAGGATGCCTTAAATGGAATGGATGAGATCTTGAGGAAGGATTACTTCATGAAAATTAATAAGAACAAAACGAAAGTGTTGTGCAGCAACAAGAGTGGTTTAGAAGAGATGGGAAATTTAAAAGTAGGCAACGAAAACATACAGGAAGTTGGGGAATTCTGCTACCTAGGGAGTAAAATAACAAAGGATGGTAGAAGCACGAGTGATATCAAGAGTAGAATTGCTCAAGCTAGAAAAGCCTTTGAAATGAAAAACAGCTTACTGACTACAAACATTGATTTACAGATTAGGAAAAATTTCTTAAAACTTTATGTTTGGAGTGTAGCATTATATGGAAGTGAAACGTGGGTGATAGGGGCTGTAGAACGGAAGAGCCCAACGTAACCTTCTGCTTTTAATCTCGCCCAATATGTCCAGTTCTTTGAATAGCTGACGTATTTCACAGTTGTGCTTCATCCTCCAAACTCCGTTCTCCAGTGTTGGGCCAAAGATTTTTCTAAGTACCTTGTTTTCAAAAACAAGGATCTTTTTTTCTTCTTTTTTGTTCAGTATCCACGTTTCTGAAGCATAAAGCATTACTGGTCTAATGATGGTTTTGTATAGTCTTACTTTTGATGTATGTGAGAGGAGTCTTGAGCTAAGCAGCTTATTGCATGCATGAAAGCTTTTATTTGCCGATCTTATTCTGTTAGTCACTTCCAGTTCCTCTGAGTTGTTGTGCGTGAGCGTTACCCCTAGGTATGTGAAAGTTTCTGCCTTTTCAAAATTATAGTTTCTTACTTTTACAATCTGATTATGGTGTCCGTTTATATTTCGATCTCTACTTATCTGCATAAACTTGGTCTTTTTTTCATTTATTTGTAGTCCTACATATTCAGTTTCTTCAATCAAAATATTCGTCAGGTATACCAAGTCTTCTTCTTTCTCAGCCATTACAACAATGTCATCTGCAAAGGCCAGGATATTTATATTCACCCCAATCTTGTACATAAAAAAATGTTAAATACAAAAGCTGTTTAATTTTTTGAGGGCATTAAATTTTTCCAAAGAAATTTTCCCCAAAAACTAATTGTAAAAACTAAACTCAGTACAACAATAAAAAAAAATCTGGTGTGAAACACTCACAAAACTTTCTCTTTCCAATGCAAATAATGAACAATATAACCTAATATTCGCAATAAAACATTAGAAATAAACAAAAAACTAACCTCAAAAATATAACCTTATTTTAATCATGAGTGAAAGACGCAAAATGAAAATCGAACTCAGTTTGGCTTAAAAATACGGAAAATCATTCTTTCACGCTAAACTAGGCTCTGTAGAGAAAAATGTTCTAAATAAAAGTTGCAGATCTTTTAATTTTCTATAAATTTGATAATATACACTTTTATTATAAAATGCATACTAAGGCCGAAATCTTAAAAAAATCGATTTTTCTCACGTTTTCGTGAGAAAAAAACAGAAAATTGCTAATTACAGTACAACCTGGCCACATCCGGACCTGTCACATCCGGACCTCCCAATATCCGGACGGTTCGCGGAACAAATTTTCAATTTTTGAGTAAGCAAACGCAAAGTATTTCTTCTGAACTGTGCGACGTGCAAAAGAAGAAATGAACGGCGCCGCGCCTAGTTCTCTACGCATGGGTGTATTTCTAGCAGGGTATGTGACCTTGAGTTGACTCTCTCGACCGGTTTGACTTTCTCCCACCATTTCTATACGTCTCGACTGTCGGTCTTTGTTTCCTCTCAGTCTTTGTTTGCTCTTGAGCAGTGACAGTTGTTTGGCGTGAAATTTTTTAGATTCATACCTGCTTGACATTGTGATCGTTGTTTGTTCATTGTTAATTTATTACATATTACAATACCGTTTAAAAAATTGTTACTTTTTTGTTTTGTCATTCCATCGTTTTCGTGGTGATATGGCCGAGAAAAGGGAAGAAAAATGTCGTAACAATGGAAGATAAGTTTCGTGCGTTGAAGAGGCTAGATGCTGGTGAAACCGCTAAGAAGATTGCTGTTGAGATGGGAGTAGGGACTAGCACTGTGAGTGACTGGAAAAAATCTAGAAACGAAATTGAAAAATGGTGCTCATCGCAGGCTTCAACAACTGGGATAAAGAAACTGAAAATGATGAAAAAAGCCCCTAACAACCATATCAATGAGTGTTTGTATCTTTGGTTCACCCAAAGGAGGGAGCAGGGATTACCAATCTCAGGGCCTATGTTAAAAGAAAAAGCCTTACACTTCAACAAAGAAATTGGAGGTGATAATGATTTCAAGGCAAGTGAAGGATGGTTGGAGAGTTGGAAAAATCGGTACGGTGTGCGGAAGCTACAGATATGTGGTGAGAAACTTTCTGCTGAACCAGAAGTTGTCGAAGTTTTCAAAAAGACCTTGCACAGCTTAATAGAAAAAGAAGGAATTACCGGAGACCAGCTTTACAATTGTGACGAAACTGGTCTCAATTATAAAATGCTGCCGACCTACACTCTGGCCTCAAAACAAGAAGACAGTGCACCAGGATTCAAGAAGAAAAAGGAAAGAGTGACAATTTTAGTCTGCAGCAACGCTACAGGATCTCACAAACTCCCTCTAGGATTTATCGGAAAGTCAAAAAAACCTAGGGCTTTCAAAAACTTTAGAGACTTTTCTTCCCTTCCAGTTAGGTACCGTCATCAAAGCAGTGATTCAAAGAGTGGTTTCACAATCAATTTGTACCAAAGATTGAAAAACATTTAGCAAAAAATAATCTACCGAGAAAGGCAGTCCTGTTGTTGGACAACGCACCCTCTCATCCCGACCAAGAAGAACTAAAAGATGGCGAAATAAAGTGTCTTTTTTTGCCTCCAAATGTGACATC
Organism: Catonia carolina; assembly: GCA_035578175.1. NCBI lineage: Eukaryota > Metazoa > Arthropoda > Insecta > Hemiptera > Achilidae > Catonia > Catonia carolina. The sequence goes on from JAQMRL010000001.1 coordinate 296,363,569, forward strand.
CCTCTGTCAGCCTATGGACCAAGGTGTTATAGAATCTATAAAACGTGTCTATCGACGAAAGTTACTGACGGTGTTGATTGCTGGAATGGATGAAGGAGAAAACGTTACAGAGACTCTAAAAAAAGTGGACATGTTGGATGTGGTGATGTGGGTGGCCCAAGCATGGGATGACATAAAACCAATAACAATGGTAAGGTCATGGAGGAAGCTGTTAGACCACAAAGCATCTGATGAATGGACGGGAGAGAAACCAGAGGAAGGTACCAATGAAACTTCCAACGAAGAAGAGATTGCTGAACTGATAAAGAACCTGCCGGGATGTGAAAAAATGAAGGAAGACGATGTTAACAAGTGGTTGAGTGCAGACGAACAGAACGAATTAACAGACGGCGATATATTGAACATGGTATGTAAGAATGATGATAAAAACTCAGACAACGAAGAGGATGAAAGCACTGACAAAAAGCCGGTTGTAATGAGCCACTCCGAAGCATTCAAGTCGTTCGAGGCTCTGCTGTGCTACGTTCAAAGTCAAGAAGATACTTGTGCAAGTGACGTGATGCTCTTAAAAAGGATGAGAGACATGGCTTCAAAAAAACGTGTACAGTGTGGAAAGCAGCAGAAAATAACCAACTTTTTCAAAAACTAATGTTATTCTGTGAGTAAAAACTTTGTTTCAATTACGTTTGTTCCTTTTTTAATTTAATGTAAATTTTCGTTTGAATACTATAACTGTAATGTGTAACTTTTTGTAAAACGTACATAACGTCTATGTGCTTCAGTATAATGTCAGTCCTGTTCTCGATGTTTTTAGTATGGAGCATATTGTATGTACTAAGTTTATAAACGTTAAATTTTTGTTTATAAGCGTTAGTATTGTGAACAGAAATACAGCTTGAAAACTCTATAATGTTTAGGTTTTTATTTTACCTTTCTTATCTATGTAATGTATGTACTGTATTTTAGTCCTGATATTAAATGCCTAAAACGCTATAAACTATTGTATAAAACACCTAAAATAACAAACGTGAGCAAATTCAGGCCATTTACAGCTATTTTTAAATGGTCCTTGATATCCGGATTTTTTCATATCCGGATCGGTCGGTCGCCACATAGATCCGGATGTGGCAGGTTATACTGTACTGCTAAACTAAGCGTTATACAAAAAAATGTTTGAAATAAAAGTTGTAGGTTTTTAAATTCTCTACAACTTTTATTATATAAATTTTTTCGCTAAATTGCATATTAAAGCCGTAATCTTAAAAAAACTTTTTTACGTAAAAACAGCCTCACCCAGAATTTCAGCAAACATGACACCTACTCTATCTTGTAGAGAATAAAAAATTGAGTAAACCAGGCGATTTTAAAAAAAATCGTAGGACCAGTTTTTGAGAAAATCACAAAAAAGTGAAAAATTATACGAATAAACTACTACTTCCGGTTGACCGATTTTGATGAAAATGTTTGAGTCGGGTCCGGTAGTGGTATGTAACTTAAGTTTTAAGTTTCAAGTTCGTACGATGTTCCATTCTTGAGATATTCTGTTCACACACACACACACACAGACCAATCGCTAAAAACACGTTTTTTGGGTTCAGGGGGTCTGAAAACGTATAGATCCGGTGAAAACTCGATTTCGAAAAATCGACATGAAAACAATACTTTCCTTCCTATATATTCATATAGGCAAGAGAAAGTAAAAGACAAAGTTTAAACATTTAAAACGTTTTATTATCTATAATTTTAGAATATCTACAATTTCAATAATAATAATTTAACAAATCAATCACTTTCACATATTCTTTATTTTACAAATCATAATCGTTAACTTGAATTGCTTCACTGGGTATTTTCTGTGTCGAGTTTGTGTGCTTGAAACCTGCTTTATTTTCAGTAATCCAAAACATTACAATCTAAAACAAAAAAGAATTACAATGTCAGCTGAAGAACAATAATATGGTTTTTACAAACTAAAGTGATGTTTATAGGTTTACGTGGAGAATGAATGGCGATTTCAACCCAAAGACGTTTTAATTCTTCTTCTAGGAGATACTTCTCCTAATAGAAGTTGGCTATTATAATGGCAATTCAAACCTACGAAACCACTGTTCTAAATAGATATACAGAGAAGCAGTTGCACCATTCTCTTAAGTCCTTCAGCAATGAAAACGTGTCTTCCCGCATTTCTTTTTCCTGATATTTAGACCCTGTATAATTAATTGAAGCAAACCATATTGTTTTCCACGCTAACATGACCAAGATATTACAGTTTTCCTGTCTTATAGTCTTAATAGGTTCTCTCTTTTTATTGATCAGGTGCAGGACGTATTTTTTTTTGGTGGTCATTTTTAAAATTGTCATCTATCATTCTGTTTTGTCCGTCCCAACACACCCAGATGTCAGAAACTATAACAAATAGCAATCAACGATTTTCGGATTCGTAATCTACACAAAAAGTTAGTGGGCCTAGATTGGGTTTGAAGTTTCACTTTCGACCAGAATTGGTCCAAAACTGGAAGTCCATAAATCAAAGTCACAATTTGGAAACAAAATTAGTGTCATTCAATTCCACTTTAAGAGTAGATACAGTAATCACTAATGGTTTTTGCCATAAGTCAAGGTAAAACAGAAATACTAGTTACCAATACATCTATAACAAGTTTAGAATGAGTACTGCTTAACCCCTTGCCGGTTTCTGGTAGAATATTATATCGCACTGACAATGCACGAAAAAGGCTACCAAAAAAGTTAGGGGTTATATCACATTTTATTTTATTTTGTGCCAGCTTAATATGTTGATAACATTACGTATTTATTTTTAGTGTCTTCTACAATGAAGTAGTGCTAGTAGTTGACATCAAAGTAGTGTACAAGTTTACTGCCATCTGCACAAAATATAAGAGGGTTCGAATGAGTGAACAAATTTACAAAGTGACAGAAGATACAGCAACTTTAAAATTTTTTTTGTTTATTTAAAGTCACATCAACAGCTTGGTCATTAGCGACTACTGTGGGTTTCGGAACTGTAATAGCAGATTTTAAGGTGTTAAAATTTCCAACCCTAGCCACCAGGATTCGAACCCAAGACCTTCCACTTTGTAGGCAAGTGCCACAGAGGCAACCACTTCAAAATGTTTTAATAAAATTAATTTCAATTAGAAGAAAAATTGAAGCAGTATGTGAAAGGTTAGCGAAAACAGGTATTTTTTTACATTTTTACAATGCTGCTGAATGTATTAAAAAAAAAAAAATTTTGAGTTTTCTTTGTTCAATTTCTGTCTTCTTTCACTTCATCGAAGCCCAGAAGCTAAAATCGTGGATGCTTCACAATGCCAACCCGCCATTCCAGAGAAAAAATATTGTGACGCCTACAGGCATCGTCTGGACATGCAAACTACCTTGCTTATTTGTTCATCTATTCATCAGCTAAGTACAGTTCAGTATTATGCGAGGGTTTTCCAGAAAATAACCTCCATTTTGAAATAAAAAGTAAACGAGTGAAGATACAAAATCTTTATTATATACGAGGTGTGTTCAAAAAGTAACGGGAATTTTTAAATTTCGCGGGTTTGGATAGTCCAATTGTAAAAATTTTTTTTTTATTATGTTGGTACACATGCCCCTGACGTATGATAAAATTTACAACAATATTCATTGCTTAGTTCTTAAGTGGAAGCCGCTAAGGTTAGACGTGTTTTTCGAGCACGGCTATTTTTGTTTGTTAAAAAAAATGGATCAAAGAATTTGTATTAAATTTTGCGTGAAAAATGAAATAAAGTGTAATAAAGTGTGTGAAATGTTAACAAAGGCATATGGTGAGTCTGCTATGAGTAAAACAAGGGTTTACGAGTGGTATAAGCGTTTCCAAGATGGCCACGAAAACGTTGAAGATGACAAACGACCCGGACGTCCAAGCACATCAACAACCGATGAAAACGTGAAAAAAGTGAAAGAAATGGTTATGAACGATCGCCGAATCACAATCAGAGAAGTCAGTGATGATGTTGGCATATCGATTGGCTCATGCCATGAAATTTTTTGGGTATGAAACGTGTGGCAGCAAAATTTGTTCCAAAATTGTTGAATTTCGAACAAAAACAGCGGCGAATGGAAGTTGCTCAGGAGTCACTAAATGAAGTCGACAACGATGCGGATCTACTCAAACGTGTTATAACAGGTGACGAAACATGAATTTACGGATACGATGTCGAAACTAAGGCTCAATCGTCCCAGTGGAGGCATTCTGGATCGCCAAGACCGAAAAAGGTTCGACAAGTGCGGTGGAATGTGAAGGTTATGCTCACTGTGTTCTTCGATTTTAATGGCATAGTGCATCATGAATTCTTGCCACAAGGTCAAACAATCAATAAGGAGTGCTACCTACAAGTTCAACGCCGTTTGCGTGAAGCAATCCGAAAAAAACGCCCGGATTTGTGGCAAAACAATTCATGGCTTTTGCACCACGATAATGCACCTGCTCACACTTCATTGCTTGTTCGTGAATTTTTGGCCAAAAACAAAACTGTAACGATGCCCCAGCCTCCATATTCGCCAGACATGGCTCCATGTGACTTTTTCTATTTCCAAAAATGAAGAAAACATTAAAAGGCCGTCGTTTTACAAGCATAGATGACATTAAAAGCGAATCGGTGAAAGAGCTAAAAGCTATCACAAAGATCGAGTTTCAGAAGTGTTTCGAGGATTGGAAAAAGCGTTGGCACAAGTGTATTGCAGGCGAAGGGGACTACTTTGAAGGCGACAATATTAATGTAGATTAATAAATAAATATTTTTTTCAAAAAACAAAAATTCCCGTTATTTTTTGAACAAACCTCGTACATATTAAAACTACAGTTTTTCTCTATTTTTCGACATAGTCGCCAAACAGATTCAAGCACTTGTCGTACCTTGGAACAGTCTTTGAAATACCCTCTGCATAAAAATCTGCCACCTGTGAATGTAGCCAACCCATTCACGGCGTTTAAAAGCTCTTCGTCATTGGCGAACCGCTGAGATGCAAGCTACCGCTTCATGTTCGGGAACAGGTGAAAGTCACTAGGAGCCAAGTCCGGGCTGTATGGGGGATGATCGAAAACGTCCCATTTAAACTTGGCCAAAAGTTCATTTGTTCTTCCAGCTGTATGAGGGCGAGCGTTGTCATACACAAACACAACACTACGTGTCAGAAGGCCATGACGCTTGTTTTCGATCATCCCCCATACAGCCCGGACTTGGCTCCTAGTGACTTTCACCTGTTCCTGAACATGAAGCGGTGGCTTGCATCTCAGCGGTTCGCAAATGACGAAGAGCTTCTAAACGCCGTGAATGGGTTGGCTACATTCACAGGCGGCAGATTTTTATGCAGAGGGTATTTCAAAGACTGTTCCAAGGTACGACAAGTGCTTGAATCTGTTTGGCGACTATGTCAAAAAATAGAGAAAAACTGTAGTTTTAATATGTATATAATAAAGTTTTTGTATCTTTACTCGTTTACTTTTTATTTCAAAACGGAGGTTATTTTCTGGATAACCCTCACATCTGTTTCTTGTCAAATTTCTATGAAATTATTATTTAAAATTAATTTTTTAGCTATTATAAATTAACAACAAATTAACACTTATAAATTAAATAAATGACAATTATTTCCATGTGCAATCTTACAAAAACACATGGAACAATTAATAATAAAAGTATTTTTACTCACGCAAAATTACTTCATGAACTTGATTTTAGTAGTACACATCTCACACACGCACAGACCAATCGCTAAAAGCATGTTTTTTTTAGTTCAGGGGGTCTAAAAGCGTGTATTACTGGAGAAAACTTAATTTTGAAAAATCAACATGAAAACAATACTTTCCTTCCTATAAAATCATATAGGTAAGAGAAAGTAAAAATTAGTTCTTGTTAATCGTGTACCATGCATTCCTTACATACATCTGGAGAATTTGTTTACAGTTTAAAGTTAAGAGTTCCCCTCTTGCCCAGAAGAAATACAATAAATATAGAATATTTTTATAAAATTTACGAAAAATTAAAAAAAAAAAACACTTACAATTTTTCTAACCAGATGCATATAAAATTTATATAACTAGTGATGAGCATCATCAGAGCTAGGCTTTCCATATGTTTTCTCCCACCATTTAATGTACTCCTTCTTTCGTTGCTCTCTGCGAGCAAAATATTCTGGATATTGAGCCTTTTCTAAAGGATGCCAAAAATCTATTACCCAGTCGGGTGTAACACTGTCACGACGCCAACACAACCCACCATATGAATTCGCAACTGGAAAAATGAATAAGAAACATTTGAAATACTAATATATAAATATCTACTTTACAAAAATCAAACAAACTTAACCTATATTTAACACAATAATATTAACCCTGTTCACACTGGTAATCTAATTTTAGATGATGCCGAATGGATTGTGGTTGGGGCAATAAAATGTGCTTTTGCAAGGTCATTATAAATCGAAGACCGGTAAATATTGCACTTTTCTTGTAGGGAATTCTTCAATGCATCTGATAGTGTTTTCAGAAATAGAATATCATAACAGGGAAATTTTTTATTCTGTCTATAGTGTGTAGGTAACATTGATGGTTTGGGAATTGTTTGTTTTGAATGGAAATCCGTGTAGCTCATGTGTAAGTCAACGTACATGCATGTTCTTTAGTTTGTGTTGAAGCTATGACGATTCTGTTACGACGTTTGCCCTTGAAAAGGAAAGACGAGTCCATTTTACTTTTCAGGAGGGGGTTTACCATCACAGTCAAAAAATTTGACACTTTGCTGGGTTGCAAAGGACGTGTAACAGCTTCCTTCTAACCGCACCTACAGAATTTTTCAAAACACATGGTTGTAGGGAAAAGAATTTTTTACATTGCTTTGCTTACAGCTGTAACCTAATGGCTCTGTGACATCACCGTAAAGAATGTGAAATACCATTCCTTCTTGCTTCCCTGTGATGTGAAAATGGACTCATGTTGAACATTTTGTAACTGTTCAGACTTAAAATACAGAAAATCAGTAATTGCCTCTAAACTAGATACTAAAATTTATAGGATTTAAAATGTTCTTCAACTCTGTGTACACTCAATTTTACTGTAGAATGCATATTAAGGCTGCAATCTTAAAAAAAAAACCATTTTTCACCATAAGATCACAGGCCCCCGAAGCATTTTAGCAGACATGGCGCTCCCTATCTTGTACAGCATAAAAACTGTAGTAAATGAGATGATTTTAAAAAAATCATACAAGCAGTTTTTGAGAAAATCGCAAAAATTGATAAATCACACCAACACTCACAATCACAACAACCTCAGGTTGATCAATTTTGATGAAAATATTTGTGTCTCGTTTAGCTCGGTACCTGAGAAGCTGAGGACAGAGCTTATTTTTGGATTTACTTTCCAGTAGGTTGGCCATAATGTGACAGTAAAATGTAAATGCACGACTTTAGGCCCCAGGGGACAAATCATCGACAAACTTCAAACAACATAGTGACTCTAGACAGAAGGTCGTAAAACCACCACTTGGACAGAGAAATGCCATTCCCCATGAGAGACAAATACACACGAATCGACACACTACATTGTAGTCCTTGTTACAAGACTAAGCCAACACATCACAATTTGTTCTTATTATCCCTTTCTGGCTAATTGCTCGCAGGATGGAAAAGCAAAGAACCAAAATACTGTTTTTCTCACCAACGGGAAACAAAACAAATCTGCGCAACCACTATTCGTTTTTAGTTTTAAGGTTCTAAATTCTAAGTATCAACTTTGTAAGCTATTCCGTTCTTGGGATATTTTGTTCACTCACACACCAATCATTAAAAACATGTTTTTTTCATTCAGGAGGCCTGAAAACAAGTACATTCGGTGAAAACTCAATTTCAAAAAATCAACATGAAAACAATACTGTGACAATATCGAGAGAAGGGCATGGTTCGCGAAGTTTCTAGTAAAATGGTAAAATATTCATACAATGGTAAAGAGTAGATAATAGAGTGAAAAAGTAACAATAAAAGTTTGCCCATTCATGAAAGTTGTTTGGAAGGACTGCGCTATTGTGTCTATTGTTGTACAACTATTTATGAAAGGGCCGGTTGATTACGTTTTCTATTTACAATAGTTGACTTGTTTACAATAGATTTTTCTAGCACTCATTTAAAAGGGTTTTTTGTACTTTATTATTTGTATCAAAGTTCGGTGTTTTTCGGGAAGATTCTTTTTTGATTCACTATATAAAGAGACCCCCAAGCGCGGTCAGTGAGTTAGTATTCGTTTGATCTTTGTCGAGTGACTAACGGGGCGTTATATCAGGTTAACGGTTCCAAGGTATTGTTATACTGTCATTGTGTGCATGTGTGTGTGTGTGTGTGTATGTGTGTGTGTGTGTGTGTGTGTGTGTGTGTGTGTGTGTGCGCGCGCATGCGTGCGTGCGTGCGTGTGTGTGTTGTGTAGGTGTATTAAATTCAGTTTTTTGTATTCAGTTTCATTTTGTATGTGTACTCAATAAAATTGATTGTAAGTAGTGCTAAGTAAATTATTAAGTTATTTATTGTTTATTATTTATTTTAAGTGAATTATTAAGTTATTTATTGTATTACTTCATTATAATTAGTTTATTTTTTATTTTGTAAATCTTTTAGTGTAATAAATATTTGTAATTGTAAACTTTAGTGTATTAATTATTTAATAACCTAGATCCCGAAACGGACCTTAGCGATAAGTATCACAATACTTTCCTTCCCTATATATTCAAATAGGGCAAGAGAAAGTAAAAATTAAAAACTTACACAATCAGCTGGTGTAGCTGGTCTTCTGAGATTCGCAAGGCCCACATTTTTGAGACTCTTTATAAGACTAATGTACAGTGAACAATGAACAATATTCTTACACGCTTCAATACAATAATGGGTAACTCATTTGAGATTAATACTATGGATCAGATACAAGCATGTACAAAACAAGAACTACGAACAGGTACTTAGTGTGCGGAAAAACTACCTGGTAGATTCTGAATCAAGTTACAAATTACTGATTACACATGAATTTTGCAGTGGAGATTATTGAAATAATTTAACATGGCAGCAAGTGACAAAACAAATCATTTATTGCATTTCAAAATGTATTATATGTTTAAATCAATTTAACCTCTGAAAATGTCAACATGTTTTCTATATTCAATAACTGATAAAGAAATTAAAATGTTTATTTACATTTTATTGGTTGATAATGCTCTTTATCACGCAATTCGCTTTCTCCATCTGCCAATAGCTGAATAGCTTTTACGTTATCCTTGAGATCACGATTCTCATCGAATCTACTTCGAAGAACAGCTGCTTCATATCTTAACAGAATTCTGAAATAAAATTAAATCTCATTAATAACAAATATCTGGTGTGAAACACTCACACAACTTTCTCTTGCCCATGCAAAGAATTAACAATAAACCTACCATTAGCAATAACCTAAACATTAGAAATAAACAAAAAACTAACCTCAATAAACATAACCTAATTTTAATCATATATGAAAGACGCAAAATGAAAATCGATCTCAGTTTGGCTTAAAAATACGGAAAATCACTATTTCACGCTAAACTAGGCTCTGTAGAGAAAAATGCTCTAAATAAAAGTTGTAGATCTTTTAATTTTCTATAAATTCGATTATATACAATTTTGTGATAAAATGCATACTAAGGCCAAAATCTTAAAAAAAACGATTTTTCACACGTTTTCGTGAGAAAAAACAGAAAATCGCTAATTACCGCTAAACTAAGCGTTATACAAAAAAATGTTTCAAATAAAAGTTGTAGGTTTTTAAATTCTCTACAACTTTTATTATGTACATTTCTGTGCTAAAATTTATATTTAAGCAGTAATATTAAAAAAACAATTTCTTTACATAAAAACAGCCTCACCAAGAATTTCAGCAAACATGGCGCCTACCCTATCTTGTAGAGAATAAAAAATTGAATAAACCAGGCGATTTTAAAAAAAATCGCAGGACCAGTTTTTGAAAAAATTACAAGAATAAACTACTACTTACGGTTGACTGATTTAGATGAAAATGTTCGTGTCGGGGTCTGGTAGTGGTATGTAGCTTAAGTTTGTATATGTTTGTATTGTACTTAAGTTTGTATATGTTTGTACAATTCAAGTTTGTACGATGTTCCGTTCTTGAGATATTCTGTTCACACACACGCACACACAGACCAATCGCTAAAAACATGTTTTTTGGGTTCAGGGGTCTGAAAACGTGTAGATCCAGTGAAAACTCGATTTCGAAAAATCAACATGAAAACAATACTTTCCTTCCTACATATTCATATAGGCATGAGAAAGTAAAAATTAATCAACCAAAAAAAAAAAATTAATTAATCAATTAAGTAAGCTTAATAACGGTGTAGCTGATTAGCTACAATCTTACTAACGGTGTATTTAACAGAAAACACATCTCTGTAAAGCAAAACTAAAGCACTACAAAACTGTAATTCAGTGTGTTCAGAATGTTCACATTAACTGAAACCTTAAATCTGAAAGATAAGTCATATATAAGAAAAATCTTAGATCTTAAATTTTAAAGTAGTATCATGTAGAATAAAAAGTTTAAACAAAAATTTTTAGATTGTTGAATAGACAATAAGAAAGTAGAAACTACAATCTCCTACATCAATATTAAAAGAATAAAATAAAGATAGCTTACCAAACAATAATACGATGATAGTATTTTTTTTTCAATTTTCGATACCCAATAAATAGACTGAATGTAGAAAAATGTTTTTATTACTCAATGTTATTTTACGTACACTCATGGCTACTTTTGGACATACAGTAGAGTGCCGATAATTCGAATGCCATCTGAGTACTTTTTCGATATCTTGATTTGTGTGAGAAAGGTAACATGTTTTATAAACGTTTCTTTTAAAAACATTTTGTAAAATGTTTACACTGAGTAACATGTTTTATAACTTTCATTATTTTAAAACAATAAGTTTTGTGTAAACGAATGAGCAAGGCTTAAACAAATCACGCAATCAAAAATTCGAAAGTTTTTTACGTAAGATATTAGTGATTTAATTAGGTTTATAGTGAACCTTTTGTTTAACTGTACATAGTTTTTTGTTTGTTTTCAATTTAATATACAGTATAATACTCTATATACAGTAAAATACAGACTGTAGTTTTATTATTTTACTCTACCTCTGCATTGCTACACAGAACACACTAGGCTTACAGGTTCGTTCATTAAACGCAACTAAATACAGTACAGAGAAGTGTTTGTTTTTATTTATTCCAACCTTTTTAAAATACTTAACTATGGGTCTAAGCGGTATTTCTAGGCTTTTTTTCAAAAATGTGAACAAATCGGTAACCTGAACTACCTATGGTCCCAATTGCTTCGGATTTTCGACACTCTACTGTAATCACTTTGACGATTGAGGTTTTTGTCATACCTGTGGACAAGTTTTCCAATACCCTTTTCATAAAATGCCGCCAGCAATGAATTTAAATAAGTCTTTACATTGTCTTAAAGCTTCTTATTAGTTTGGAAGTGGTGCCCTCCTAGCCACTTCTACAGTTCAGGAAAAAGATGGAAGTTAATAGGAGCTAGTTTGAAGTTGTATGGGGTGTGATTGAAAATGTCCCATTAAAATTTCTCAGAGCCATTGGGTTGCACTAGCTGTGTGAGGTCGGATATAGTTATGGATCAGAAGTCAGAACGCCTCTTTTTTTACTTTCTCCTGTGTATATGAATATATAAGAAGGAAAGTATTGTTTTCATATGGATTTTTCACTGGATATACACGTTTTCAGATCCCCTGAACCCAAAAAACCATTTTTAGCGATTGGTCTGTATGTGAACAAAATATCTAAAGAACAGAACATCATACGAAGTTAAAACTTAAGTTAGGTACTACTACAGGACCAGACACAAACATTTTCATCAAAATTGGTCAACCAGAACTAGTAGTTTATCGTGTCATTTTCATTTAATGATTTTCTCAAAAACGGCTCGTATAATTTTTTTTTTAAAAATCACGTCATTTACTTAACTTTTTATGCTCTACGTGATAGGATAGGCGCCATGTCTGCTAAAATTCCTGGGGAGGCTTTGCTCTCATAGAAAAAAATCTGGTGTGAAACACTCACACAATTTTCTCTTGCCAAAGCAAATAATTAACAATAAACCTACCTACATTATTAATAAAACATTAGAAATAAACAAAAAACTAACTTCAAAAACATAATCTTATTTTAATCATGACTGAAAGACGCAAAATGAAAATCGACCTGAGTTAGGCTTAAAAATACGGAAAATCACTCTTTCACGCTACACTAGGCTCTGTAGAGAAAAATGCACTAAATAAAATTGTAGATCTTTTAATTTCTTATAAATCTGATAATACACTTTTGTCGTAAAATGGCTGAGGCTGAAATCTTAAAAAAATAAATTTTTTACACATTTTTGTGAGAAAAAAACAGAAAATCACTAATTGCCGCTAAACTAAGCGTTATACAAAAACATGTTTGAAATAAAACTTATGGAATTTAAAATTCTCTAAAACTTTAATTATATACATTTTTGCGCTAAAATGCATATTAAAGTTGCAATCTTAAAAAAAAACAATTTTTTTACGAGAAAACAACCTCCCTAAGAATTTCAACAGAAATGGCACCTAACTTATCTTGTAGAGAATAAAAAATTTAGTAACTGAGGTGATTTTTTAAAAAAATCGTAGGAGCCGTTTGTGAGAAAATCGCCAAAAAGTGAAAAAGGACACGAATAAACTACTACTTCCGGTTGACCAATTTTGATGAAAATGTTCGTGTCGGGTCCTCTACTAATATCTAACTTAAGTTTCAAGTTCATATGATGTTCTGTTCTTGAGATATTCTGTTCACACACACACACACACATACACAGATCAATCGCTAAAAACATGTTTTTTGGGTTCAGGGGGTCTGAAAACGTGTATATCCGGTGAAAACTTGATTTCGAAAAATCAACATGAAATTAATACTTTCCTTCTAATATATTCATACAGGCAAGAGAAAGTAAACAGTGGTTTATTATAAGATTGTGACCTTAATATGCATTTTAGGGTAAAAGTGAATATAACCAAAGTTGTAGAGAATTTAAAAACCTACAACTTTTATTCCAAACAGTTCTTTGTATAACGCTTAGTTTAGCGGTAATTAGTGATTTTCTGTTTTTTTTTCATGAAGATTTTTAAAAAAATGGATTTTTAAGATTTCCAGCCATAGTATGCTTAAACTACAAATTCCAAGTATTTAAATGTTTGAGTTAGTCCTTTAATCTCTATAAAACCATGTTCCAAGCCTTTCACTTCTTCTTTTGTAGTTTTCAATTTTGCTGGTTTCTCAAAATCTATTTTTCATTAGTTTTTAAAATACATACATTTTGCTCTAAAGTGCATCATTAGGCTGTATATTCAGAAAATCTAATTCTAATAAAGGTTTTAACAAGAAAATTATAAATTCCTTATAGATATAAATGTCAATGTTTACACAGACATCAATTTCAAAAATTATCTTTTATACATTTGTTTTATAGTTGCAATACTTATTTTAACTTTACTAACTCCTTTCCAAAAATGAGTAAAATATAATAATTTAATTGTTCAATAAATTAATTAAATAAACTGTATTACCTTACCAATGACCACAGCTGTACCATTTATAACAAAACAGTAATGACTCACAAGTACTTAAGGATCAATCACAATTGGTTAAAAGGAAGGATTGAGTATTTATGGAGACGTAAAAGGAAAAGGATCTGAAAAGGAATAATTCACACACATATTTTAGATATATGGTTCTTAAAAATGCTATAATTAAGCCACAAAATCTACTTATCATCTACAGATATCATCTGGGGTATTTGCACTAAAACAAATTGCCAGATTAAATGATAAAAAATTACTAATGGCAGCTTATCACGGCCTCATTCTGTCTCATTTCCGTTATGGTATCTTAGTATGGGGTAATTCTAGCATGGGTAATATGAATAGGGTTTTTAAAATTCAAAAGAAAGCTATTAGGTGTATGGTGGGAGCTAACCAGCTAACCTCATGCAGACCACTATTTAAAGAGCTTAAATTGCTTACAGTTCCCTCTCTTTACATTTTTGAGGTGATTATGTTTGTTAGGCAAAATAATTTTATGCAGAATTTCAATGTTCACAATCATAAGACAAGAAACAGAAATGATTATTACATGGCTATTCACTCCACAAAATTGTTTTAACAAAAACCTACTTATGCAGGCAGAAAATTCATGAATAAATACCCCAATTTTTAATATGTTGTGATAATTTGTATTCCTTTACAAAGAATCTGAAAAATTACTTGATCGGTGAAACTTTTTATAGCATGCAAGTTTCTTGATAGTAGCAATACATTGTGTGATTCTTATATGTATTTCAGGTGTTATAACTGACAAGTCCTATACTCCTCCTGGAGTCTCCAGGGCGCAAAAAAAAAATTTTTTAAATACTTTAGTGCACAATCATCTTGACTCAGTCTCACTACATACAACCAACAAATGTGTCTTTATTTACCACAGCTAATAACTGAGTTTTTCCAATTTATCATTACTGGTCTAATCAGATTTTCCTATCCAAGAAATCTTGTATACATTATGAAGCATACCAGAGTATAGTCACGTAACATTACAATTCACCAAGTAAAAGTATGCATCTTATAAAATTATAGTAGGCTAACTGGTTAAATTATTATACATTATTTTTATTAATTAATTGTTGTGAAAATATTAAGCTAGTAGCTAATTACTTCATTTGTGATGAAAAGCAGGACAAATTATAAAGTGAAAAGTGGATCTTGTTCATCCAATACAGTAAATTTAAATTATCAATAATATAAATTGTGATAAAACTGGTATCGCATAAATTTGATTTTTTTGGCACTTTTCGGAAGTAAAAATGCCACATTTTCAGAGGTAGGAAGATCATATATTTGAATATGAACTACAGTAACACACCAAGATTTAAATGATTTTCATAATTACTAAGTAGATACAGATCATAGACAAATAATAAAATAACAAAAAAACATACGTCGGTTCTCTGTTCCTGTTGGATAATTATGTTCGTATCGCATCCATGAGACCACAGTACGTTTAAAGTTAGGTTAGTAAATATTTACACCCGCTTATTTAGTTACATTACATACAAAATTAAAAATAATAAAATGTTGGGTATTGTGTACACTATTTAAATACAATCAAAATAATTTCTCCAGAAATAAAATTAAAAATAATGAAGATAACACTGATCAAGTTAAGTTACCTTTCTTGATGATGAGATTCGAGACACCTATATGCACGTTTATAAAGACTACAAACATTTTTTGCATGAGTGACAACTCTCACGGGTATGTTAGGAACACCCATTTTAAGTATTCAACGAAACTTTTCCGAATAAAACTTTTTTAGCAACTTATTGGCAAGGTTAAAAACTCAAGATCATGTTCCACCAATCCAATAACAAACCGAAGCATATGATTAGCAGCAGTGCGGAAAATATTGTACAACACGCAAAATTTCCCAACTATATTTAGCCTCAGTGATTCGTAAGTACTACCACAGAGTGCAGCACTATGTTGATGCAATTCAATGCCGCTTAATACAAAGGGGTGAGGTACAAAGTACATACTTTTATTTCTTAGTTTAGTTTATTTAAAATCTCATCAACTGTTTGGTTATTAGGGACTAGGGTGGGTTTTGTAACTAAACAGTGAGTTTTGAGTTCTGAAAATTTTCAGAGTCAAGCCGGGATTTCTGCATTGTATGCTTGCGCACCAAAAGTAAATTGCAGGGCTAAGAAAGTACATTTTACTTTCTTTTGTCCTATATGAATACTAAGGAAGGAAAGTATTGTTTTTATGTCGAATTTTCGAGATCGAGTTTTCACGTTTTCAGGCTCCCTGAACCCGAAACATAATGTTTTTATCAATTGATCTGTGCATGCGTGAGAGAACCAAGTTAAACTTGGAATGTAAGTTAGATACCACTAGGTGACCACTTTTATTAAAATCGGTCAACTTGAAGTAGTAGTTCTTCTCATTTACTATTTGTTATGCTCTACTAGGGCTGTGACTGCTGAATTCTTGAGGAAACTGTGAAAATTTTTATGAACATATTATTTCATTTTATATGTTTGTTTCATATGTACAGTTTAGACATAAATTTGAATATTTTAGTCATAAATGATATCAAAATATAAATATAATGTAATCATAGGTACTAGTTCTGAACTTCTTCAAATTGATATTGAATTCAATATTAAAATAAAATCCTTGCAGATGAAACTACCAGTAAATTCAGTGTGTGTGAGTGTGAGCGTGCACACGCATGTGTGTATGTATGTAAATATCTCTATAAGTTATTTACTTTTTTCACAATTAAAGATTACTTTTGAGTAAATAATTTAAAAACAACCAGTATTATAAAATATACAGTGAAAGAAAGTAGAAAAGGTTTTCTAGATATTATCAGGTTTTATTATTAGAATGTTATCGTAGGTGACCCATCCATAATAAAATTCTTACCTGGCTAGGCTAAGCCTTTTCTAAAGCACCTTGTGGGACTCGTAAAAGTACACAAGGAACATGATTTTCAGAGTTCTTCTCATTTACTATTTGTTATGCTCTACAAGGGCTGTGACTGCTGAATTCTTGAGGAAACTGTGAAAATTTTTATGAACATATTATTTCATTTTATATGTTTGTTTCATATGTTCAGTCTTCCTTCAATCGTAGCAAATCCAAAGGCAGAACAGTCCCACCAGTTAGATCTTAACTGGCTGAACAACCCCAGTAAGCAGTAACTGATATCGCACCAAGGAAGATCTTACAGATTGCGAGGAGTGCAGTAAAAAATAGCTGTGGTTCTTCTTAAGGTGCCGTCTCGTCTAGAAGAAGACTGGCAGTCACAACTTTGGATGTTGCGGCTCTAAACAAATCAGTGAAGCTGCACTTGAACCACGTTCTCATGTTGGTCAGCCAAGATATATCTTCTACCCTGACATCTTCTGCCAACAATTTTCCACTAAATTTTTACACAGAGTAAACTGCACTTCTCCCCTCTCTTCACATGATTAAAGAATTTCAATTAAAATAAAGTAAATTTTTGTGGCTCTTAAAACCTCCTTCTCATAACACTCATGTCATTTGTAAGTAGCAAAGAAGCTGGTTGCATCATGTTGATCCATCCAGCTCAACTCAAAATCCTTTGATATGACCATATTTCAAACACCTCCAATCTGCCAGTAATGTTCTTCTTCAAGGTCTTCATCATGTAAAACTATATTTTAAGTGTGCTGGTTTAACACAGAAATGGTATAATTAAACCATGCAATGCACTTAATTGGCATAATCTGAGACTAAATTTGTGTATAATATGGTGCAATGCTACTATTACAGCTGACGTGATAGTTATGTAAAAACTTATCAGCATAATACCTAACTACACACATGCACACATCTGCAGTATCAATAAATGCTGAGTGTACAGTGCTCTTAACTATTTATTATTTTGCATTAAAAATAATAATTTAATTTTTCATTTAATTAAATAGTTTTATTTAATTATTTTTTTTGGTTGCCCATAACAGGCAGATGGAGTATTAAATTACTTGCACTCCATCTGCTAGTTCCAGGGCTACAAAATATAGTACTGTTTCTTCTCACATGGTCAGCCAATTACATGACTGAAGCATTTAAGAACAGAAGAGATAGAGGTGTAAAAGACACTAGTTATCTTCTCTGAGAATACACTCGTAATACACCCAGACCCTGTGGTAAATGAAGTGAAAGTGTCATTTGTAGGGTGGAAAGTAGGAGCTTTTTGGAGGGCCTGGCATGCTGATAAGCATACTCTTCCATTTAGTGAGGAAGGCATGGTAAACCTCTTCACTCCTTGTTATACTTAGTAAATCCTTTAGAGATTCAAACTAGCCTTTCGGCTGATGACCTAAACAACAATTTCCTTGGTTCAGTAAACAACAATTTTATAACTCTTTTACTCTATAAAATTGGAGTGAATTTGAACAAATTTTTGACATACCTAAACAGTAAAAAGGAACAAGAAAAGACAACACTAAATTTGAACTTATTTAATTGAGTATCTTTTAAATTGAAGGAAACTCAATAAAACAAAACAAAATAATAATGTGTTTCTAATAAATAATAACACTAAATTTAAATTTTTTACTATATAATAAATTATTAAAAAAACAATTTTTACAAAAAAAGAATACATAATTTAATAACAAATAAATAATAACTTATAATTAAAAAATTCTAAAAAAATTGTATAAATTTAATAAGACCCTGTATACAAAATGGTATTTTTCCAGTAAAAATTTTCAAATTTTATCTTACAAAAACTTTTAATCCAATACAAAATATAATTTTTTCCACAAAAATTTACAAGAACATGTAACACACTTATCTATTATCAACATTAAAGGAAATGTTCCAACACACATTGAATCAAAGAGAAGTCTTGTCAGAAAATGAAACAAATTTTCCATTGAAAAAACATTCGATCCAATTATAGTACACTTATTCACTAATAATTTATACAAATTTGTACCATTTGTAAATGTACAGTAAAACTGTAAAAGTTGGCATATGAGTTAATACGTACAAAAATAAGGTAAATGTATTCAAAAAATTTGCAATCCGTTTAAGAGAAAGTTTGAGTTTTATATTTTTGCATCGAAGTGTTGTTCAGTAAAATTCTAGTTATCCTAAAAAATTAAGATGAGAAGACTTTGGAAAACCAAAATTTTCAGATAACCCGTTTAATAAACAATAATAAGGTTGATTACAAAAAATAAAAAACTCATTAAAAAAACAAATTTCTCTCCAGAAAGAATGTTTGTGACATGATTATAATAAAATATTTTTTTAAAGGAAATTTTCTTTTGAACTTTTCTCTTTTATGTACTTTGAAGTTTGGATCAGCTATAAAAATGTTATTCTCTTATCCTATACAGAATACTATTGGTTTTGCAAGTGATGTCGTTTGTTCAAGTGCGTATTTTTTTATGTGACTACTTCTCTTTTGGTGCGCCTGGACTGTGTTTTTGTACGGGAAAAATCTTTGGTCTGCTATCA
This sequence comes from Catonia carolina, assembly GCA_035578175.1. Taxonomy (NCBI): domain Eukaryota; kingdom Metazoa; phylum Arthropoda; class Insecta; order Hemiptera; family Achilidae; genus Catonia; species Catonia carolina. Next base: position 296,382,744 of record JAQMRL010000001.1, read on the forward strand.
TGTCACGCTTGGCTATCAACAAATACCATTAATTTAATTCACAAAAAAAATTTTTAATTCAATTTAACTTAATAAATTAAGTAGTCACTTTGTCAGTTAGTCCCGTGACTGCTGATCTTTTGTTTTAAATTTGTTTAAATTTTTTGGCATTAAGACAGTACAGTAAAAGTACCAAATGTGAGAATCAGATCCAATTGAGAGATGTATTGCTACATTGTGTGTATGTGTGACCATAATTTTCTAATGATGTTTACAGTATAAATTGGGTAACTTTAAGAAACTGATGAGTGAATGTATTTAGAATATAGTTGAATTTTGGCTATGAGAATTTCTTTTTCTCCCTAATGTGTGTACGTTGCAATCTGTTCAACTCAGAACAATGAGCAACCCCGTGACCCAATGAGATGAGAATAATGTGTATGACGTGTAACTGAAGTGTAGTCTTGTACAGACCCAGGCCGACCATTCCTAAGAAAGTATGGTTAATTGAACCCCAACCATCAAGTACACTGCAAACCACTGTCTAGTATTCAACTCCATATAAATGCAACTACCTTTACTAGGATTTGAACCAGGAACCTTCGTCTCCAAAAATCAGCTGATTTTGACGACAACTTTACCTCTAGACCAACCCCGGTGGTTCATTATAACAATTAGAAATTTTTTAAATTACATGGTAAAATCAGTAAAAAAATAACTGATAAACAGTTAGTACAATTATTGATTTGGCTTAGTCATATTTCTTTTTTTGTAATTTGATCTCTTGGGATAGAAGGTGCTAATTCAAGCACTACTTTATCCCCAGCTGCTTTATACATTCTGAACGTTAGCAATCCCCATGGTGATACAGCCTTCATCAACTACTACTTGAAAGAGTTCCACCAAGGTAACCCCAAACAACTTCTTCGGATTGACAAGCCAGTATATAATTCTTTGACCTCAAATATCCCCAAGTCTCATATCTCATTGGTGGTCTACCAGTTAGTTAACTTAGATTTTATTATTTCATAAATGTTTGACAATACTTAGGTTTGATATTACTCCATTCCCTGTTAGGTAAGTAGAGCAGATGCCAATTAAGCTTGCCGGTGTAGCTGCACGAAAAGTTCGGATTCAGTCAGTAGATTTTGTGTCTTAGTAACGAACTGCCTATTAGATCACATGTTCCAAACGATGTAAATTATCATCTATTGGCGACGTTAAAAACATTCAGCTGTAAACATTGTATACAAAAATTAACGCCTACCACATACAACACATTACAGACTAATGTTTTCAGGTCAGCTGATATAACGTGGCAAGAGCGACGTGAGACTGATCACAGCTAGTACAGCACTGATGCCCACCAGTCGCTGAGGCAACTGCGCGCCATTACCAAAATAAACGTTCTGCACACTTCAGAAAACCAGCAAACTTATTTATTGTCCACTGTACAACACACTAAGGTTCTAATACTGCCTTGCTGCTCTTGTATAAAAAAATTACGGTAGATCATCTGGTATCCCTGCATAAAGTAAGTTTTTTCAAATAACTTTTTTCTTACCAGCTGTACTTGAATTTTTAATTTTTAATCCTGTCATATCTGAAACAAACTTTGACAACCCACAATAATCTCATTTCTGTTTCTCTCTTGAACCTTTTTTTTTTTTTTTGTCATCAGTCTCTCGACTGATTTAATGCAGTTCTCCAACCTGTTCTATCTTGCGCAAGTCGTTTCATATCTACATACCTGTAACACCCTACATCTTTTGTAATTTGCTTTATATATTCTAATCTTTGCCTCCCTCTACAATTTACTCCCTCAATGTTACCCTCCATTATTGATAGCCCAATACCTGGATGTCTTAGGATATGCCCCACTAGCCTATCCCTTCTTTTGGTAAGATGCTTCCATATACTTCTTTTTTCATCCACTCGCCTAAGAACCTCTAAATTACTTATTTTGTCCACCCACCTAATCTTTAACATTTTCCTGTAACACCACATTTCAAAAGCTTCTATCCTCTTCCGTTCTACAGCCCCTATCACCCACGTTTCACTTCCGTATAATGCTACACTCCAAACATAATGCTTTAAGAAATTTTTCCTAATCTGTAAATCAATGTTTGTAGTCAGTAAGCTGTTTTTTATTTCAAAGGCTTTTCTAGCTTGAGCAGTTCTACTCTTGATATCACTCGTGCTTCTACCATCCTTTGTTATTTTACTCCCTAGATAGCAGAATTCCCCAACTTCCAGTATGTTTTCGTTGCCTACTTTTAAATTTCCCATCTCTTCTAAACCACTCTTGCTGCTGCACAACACTTTCGTTTTGTTCTTATTAATTTTCATGAAGTAATCCTTCCTCAAGATCTCATCCATTCCATTTAAGGCATTCTCTAGTTCATTCTTTGCCTCGGCTAATACTACTATATCATCGGCGAATCTCAACATTTTTATTGTTTCTCCTTGAATTTTTATTCCTACGTCAAATTTCTCCTTCACTTCATTTATAGCCTCTTCTATATACTAGTTAAAAAGTAGTGGTGACAAAGAACAACCTTGTCGTACACCTTTTCTTACAGCAGCCTCTTTTTCGTACCCCTCGATTCTCAAAACAGCCGTTTGATTCTTATACAGACTGTAGATAACTTTCCTTTCTTTGTATTTAATTCCTAGCCTTTTCAAAGTTTCAAACATTTTACTCCAGTCCAGATTGTCAAATGCTTTCTCTAAATCTACAAATGCCATAAAAGTAGTTTTATTTTTCTGTATCCTTTTCTCAATAATCAGTCTCAGAGCCAATATTGCATCTCGAGTTCCCATTCTCCTTCTAAATCCAAATTGGTCATCGTCCAATACTTCTTCTACTCGGTCTCCAAGGTAGGTTACAGTCTCTTGAACCTATAGTTCAGTTTTCACTTAAACAAAATTTGTATTTTCAGTATTAATTGGCTTGTACAGCGTCATTTGGCTTTCAACATTTTTTTTTTTGTTTAACGTCTGACTGTTATACAATTTCTGCTAATGCAGACAGTGGAGAATGATGTTACATGAAAATGAGTGATGAAAAAATGCCAGACCTAACCGGAAATCGAACCCAGGACCCCAGCCAGTTACAAGTAAGCCAGCTTTCAACAAGTAAGGTTATGTGAGAAGTTAAACAAATTATTTAAGTTTAGTTTGCAATGTAGTGCAGCAACGAAAGGGTTGATAATTTAACATAAAGACTAAAGAAGACATCTTTCTAATTCAATATGTGGCTGGTTTTACAGTGTTACATTTAAATAATACATTATATACAAAATTTACATATTACAAAACATAGTTTTCATGTTACATAAATCATAAAAAAATTTCATATCTTACTCTAAAAATTACAATACTCATAATAAATATTTGATAAATGGTGTTTTTTTATTAAATCTTTCTAGTTTTACTTTAATAAACAAATAATTACACACAAAAATGATTAATTTCATATTTACTGTATATCAAATTTTATTGGGTTTTAACTCGAGGTAATTTTAAAACAATGCTTTGAAATAAAAGTCTTTGGTTCTTTATGATCAGTAATAACCTTAAAAGTACATTAGTAATGAAGTCAAACCCCAGAATCATCAATAATTGATGATAGTATGCATGCTGAGAGGTTCTTGGTCTAATAATCAGCCCACAAAAAACTAAGGTGATCATGGTCACTAAGGTTCTCACACTCAATACGACTAACTTATTGAAGATTATTGATTTTCAATAAGGTTGTTACTGAGCATGTTCAGAAATGTTTAGTATTTAGGAATTATTATAACAGCAGATCTGAAGCCAACAGAGGAAATACAAATACATATTGAAATGATAAGGTTGGTATTCCTCATCATGACTAAAATTATCTGCTTCCTAATAATAAAATTTCACTTCCTGTAAGATACGAGGATGGGCTGATAACTAATGCACACATGCTTGTAGAACGCTAACAAAAACAAATAGAAAGATTGGGTAAAAAACAAGTTAAAGTAAAATTCCTAACCTTCAAAATCATACATTTATTTTTCAACTTAGTCACCTTTAAGCATTACACATTTCTCCCAACGTAAAACAAGTTTTTTCATTCCGTCACTGAAAAATTCTTTTGACTGTTCTTGAACCCAGGATGCAATAGCTGCCTTCACTTCATTGTCTGAGCTGTAATGATTACCCTTAAGGTCTCCCTTGAGTATAGGAAAAAATTAAAAATCACAAGGTGCGAGATTGGGGGAATAATGAGGGTGTGGAATTGTTTCAAACTTCAGGTTTTTCAGAGTGTCTTCGGTTGCACACGAAGTGTGTGGATGAACATTGTCATGTTGCAAGATTATTGGCGTGTTCCTTGGATATGCCAATGTGGTTTGCAATATGCTGTGAGTGATCCGCCGATCATTTGGAATCAAATCTTCGATGAGTTTGCGATGATTATTATCTGTAACAATGACTGGATGTCCGCTGCGTGTTTTATCAACAATTGAGCCTTTTCCAGGTTGGCTATCACGAAATTTTATCACGTATCAATTTGCAGTAGACCTATCAACAGTATCATCACAATAAACAACTTTTAAACGACAATGAATCTCACTAGGAGTCACTTTCTCAGCAGTTAAAAATTCGATAACAGCACATTGTTTAACTCGTGTTGACATAGCACCAGAACACGACGCCATACTGCCACTACTCAAAACAAACTGGATGAACGCAACGTTTTCAAACTGCGCAAGTGTATAGAGGAGAAATAGTACTTCCAAATGCCACCAGGCGCACTTCTGAAGTTCATTTTGTTCGCATTCTACAAGCACATGTGCATTAGTTATTAGCCTACCCTCGTAAGTTTGTCAAGACATGCATGTTTACTCTATCTTGCTATATACTGTGAAAACATGGACTTTATGTATGCAGTCCATGAATCGCTAAAATTCAATCAAAAGAAGGATAACTGCCTACCTTAGTCACTTAAACAGGGGTGATAAGCAGGTTTACAGATTTTTTCTTAAGGGCAAAGTTGATGGTAGACATAGACCAGTATGAAGGAAGTGCTAAATCGATTCTCCTAACTCTTATATCATCTTTTTATTTTCTCTCGCCCTAAATGAATATATAGGGAAGGAAAGTATTGTTTTCATGTCGATTTTTGCAAATTAAGTTTTCACTGGCAATGGACATTGTCCCAAAATACATGGTTTTAGTAATTGGTCTGTGTGAACAAAATATCACAAGAACAGAACATTGTACAAGGTTAAAACTTGGAACTTAAGTTAAGTACCACTAGAGGGCCCTTAATTTTGGAGCTACATTGATAATTCTAAAACCTTTTTGAAACTGGTTGGAGAAACAATTTTCAAATTTGAGTCAAATTGGTCAAATATTATTACTACAGAACAAAATAACACACTTGCATACATCCTTCTAAAAATCAACATTTTGGCTTTACGAGGTCTTGACGATCAATTGAAATCCAAGTATCAAAAATTTTACCCTACTGTGATACTTCCTTATATTACACTTTGGATCGACTACAAAAAAATTTAAACTCATTATTTTGCAGAAAAATTCAGTCATTTCCCTAAAAGTAATTTATAAAATACAAAATGAATAACCAGAATGATCATATATTTTATATTATTACCTATTTCTTTTGAAAAAAAAGAATAATGATTTTGTTATAAAAATATATAAAAATGCAGTTGGCTAGTACTAACTATGCTAGATTTACACATTCATACAATAATTTATTTTTAATTTTATTTTTTTATTTTGAAAGAAAGTTACTCTTTTACCGATCAAAAATCCCAGACATGTAGGGCTGAAACAAATTAAACAGAATTTTTCATTATTGGTAAATCTATAAAACATTATGCATTAATATTTTTTATTTAAACTTATAAATACAAAATATATTATACAATACACAAATATTTATGCTTCTTAAGTCAAACTTGATCAAATACACCTACTGTGTATGTGCATGCATTTTTGGTTGTAGAAGCATTCACGTGTTGAAGAAGTACAAATGAAACTAACATTAATCAAATTTTAGTTATTTTACAAATAATGGCTTTAATAATACTGTACAGCCAAAATCTGATGTGAATTAAATGAAATTTTTATAAACATGATTTTTTTGTTTTACATCTGACTATTAATGAAAATTAGTAGAGAAAAAATGCCAGATCTGACTAGGAATTGAACCCAGGACCTCCGGCAAAGAACCCAGTTAAGCTGACCACTTCATATGCATGGTAGAAAAATACATGTTCTTTAAAACGCTTGGCTACTGACCAGTAGCCACTTCAATCCTTGTTTAACTTAATGAAGTCTATTTTTCATTACACTTTCCAAGAGTCCACTAATTTAATTACTCATGTACTCTCATTGAACAGAACCTGAAGGTACAATAAGATTTTCATGTGTGATGTAAAGTGGAATGTTATGATGGATAGAAGCAAGCCATTGCAGCTGAAGAATATAGGATTAGCTGAAGTAAATTTTTAAAGTATGTTAAAGGTAAATACAGCATGATCAAATTCAAAGTAAAGATATCCAAAATGAGCTCAGAATAAGTGAAATTGTTGTATAAAACATTTTACGTATAAAGAACAATAGGTTTTACACATTGACAAAATCCAAATGAAGGACTCCATTAGGGGTTCTCCTGTACCACCCAGTGGATATAGATTGCACTAACTAGCCTGGTGTGTATGGAGGGAAGTGCTCGAGAGAAAGAGAATGTGCCCCACTCTTCCCACCTTTTCCCCTACAATCTTAGTTTACAGTTTACTCTTTCATGGCCTGGAACAATGAGCACTGACTTAAGTACAACTAAACCTGATTGTACCTGGTACAAAGAGTCAAAAATGGAGGGGAAAATCACTAGGGCACATCTGCATCCCAGTTGACTCGAATCGTGGCAGAAATCTAGGGAGACCCAGAAAAAGACAGAATGAAGTTACTGTAATGTTTGAAGAAGATTATTGAAAATATAACTCCAAACAGAAAAATTATGTCTGTTACTGAGATGCCTTACCGAAGAAGGAAAACAAGATAAATAGATTCCAAAATTTTAAAATGTTGTAATGAGTTTTCAAGAACTTATTTCTGAGTGGTTATACAGAATGCTGAAATGTTATTAACATATGTAAATAATGTATGGTGAGTAGATATTAAAAGTACTAAGTACTTTTAATTTCTGTCAATCAATTTTTACTTGATAAAATATTAGATTGTAATCTTGACATCACAGTAGGTGAAAGTACATTTTGCTGAGACCAATACATAGAAATCTATTAGTGTCGTATCGTTTGAAAGGACCAGACTATTTTTTCAATCTTTAGTCAATACTTTATACTGTAGTTTATGAGGTAATAAAAACAATGAGTATAATTAGGTTATAAAATTAAATGCAATGAATGGATTCATGCAAAATGCATGCATTACAAAATGAATTAATTAATTCTTAAAAGAAATTTAATTGGTGGAATGAAGGCAGGGGAGAGGAGCCAAGAGTATAGAGGTAAGAGAAATGAAATTAAATGAAATTTTTATAAACACAATTTTTTTGTTTTACATCATTTTTTAATTACCTATTCCCTACTATGTAATGTAATATGTAATATGTTATGTTGTGTTATGTTTGTATATGTATATGTTATGTGACGTAACATGCGATAATTTCTTTTAACTTGCCAATTAAGTAAGATATTTGGTCTGCAAAACTAAATTCATACTTTGCAATACTGTGCCTAAAGAAATTTTACATCAAAAATTACCACACAAATACTGTTATATCAATGCACTCCAATTCTAAAGGGTGGAGCAGAGGAAATGCATGTTTTACATTAAATAATAAAACTTTTACTGCATTTTTGAAATATACATATATATACATATACCTTAATTAGGTTCAGAAAATATTGTCATTCTTGTTGAATGCAAATCTGCTGAAATCTCTGCATTCAACATTTCATTTGACAGCTTCTATTTCTTGATTTTTAGGTCTTCGAATGTCTATGGCTTGTTTACAAACACTCTTGATTTCAGTAGCCCCACAAAAAAAATCACAAACTGATACATCAAGAGAAGATTGTATGGGCTAAGAAACATCGCTGAGTCGTGAAATTACATATCCAGGAAACATTTGTCGAATCACTTCAATCGATGTGTTCGCCGTGTGAGCAGTGGCACCATCCTGTTGGAACCATATTCTCTTATTTTCACCCAATGCCTTTCCAGTTTTGGTCACAAGAAGTAGTTTAACATATCGATGAAATTGAAGCAGTGTCAAATGAAATGTTGGAGAAATGCCATACAGATCTTTCAGGAAAGGCTCCGGATATGTGTCCAATAGAGAAGAGACAAAAGAACTGTCACTGTGAACGAGTTACTGTTACTTATAATTCACGGTGACCAAAGTTATTCACATAGGCAAGTAACCATTCCCCAGTCACTGTTACATAGATCGCTTATTCTTCTGTCACTGGAAGACAGGACGACACGGCGAATGTTCGCCATACTTCTACATCTAGTACAGACCTCTCATTCCCCAGTCACTGTTACAAAGATCGCTTACTTATTCACTGTTTAAGGCAGGACGACACGGCGACCGTAATTCTACAGATAGAAGAGTAACAGGCCTCTCGTTCCTTCAATCACTTTTACAAAAATCAGTTACTTACTCATTCACTGTTCACTGTCACTTTTAAGACGAACGAATTCTTTATCTTAGAAACTAGTGAACAAATTCACTCACTCATTCACTGTTCACAGTTAATAGACAATACGACAGAATATGCTTACTCTTCTTCAAGGTCCCTATGATAGGTACGTAAGATATGATGGTCTGTTCACTGGGCTTAGTGCTCTCCTTGTTGCCTCTCATTTGATAACCGGCACGTCCATTCTCTTTTACTTCAATTTTTACGCACTCTTCTCTCTCTCTCTTTCTCTCTCCCTCTCTCAGTCTCTTCCCCTTGTTATGTTTTTCATCTACTAGACTAAACAAAACGAGGGTAGTTCCTTTACATCTTTGATCGCGGTAACACAATTACATTACAGTATTATTTTTATTGCATGCCACGTTCTACCTAGCTATTTTATTTATAATGTGCGTTATTTTTTCAGTTGTAAATATTGTTTCTTGTACTTTCTCTTTTTTATACAAAATGTTATTTTTATTACTAATTTAGGATACCTTGTGTTAATCAGTTTTAGGCTAAATTTTTATTTTAGTTATGTAGCCCAGTTTTTTAATTTATCAAAACTTCAATTATCATGAAATAACAACTGAAAACATTACTATTATTGCATAACAGCTGAAAAATGTACTAAGAAAATACACAGTGATTGATAAATCACTAGTAACTATTAAAAGTAACGGTGAACGCAAAATCACTGTCACCGTAATCACGGTGACTGGTTGAAACACTGAACGCTCTTCACTACTGTCCAACAAGAAGGACATTATCTTACTAGCATTATTTTCCGTACCTAATTAAGATATGTAGATTTCAAACATGCAATAAAAATATTACCTATTACTTTTAATGTAAATTTTTTTTACATTAAAACAACCTGAGTTATTCAGTAGTGACAAATATGCATTTTCTCTGCTCCACCCTATATATAAACCCTGTAGACAAATTTTTGAAATGGTTTTGTTACTTCCAATATTAGACACTTGTTAATAGGGTAAACAATTTTAACAGTAGTGAATATCAATTCTGAGATATATTCATTACTTAACAGCAATGGCCTGTTTTTGCCTAGAAGACCATACAGATAGAGAAAAATGCATTTTAATATTCTGGAACTTAAAAAAAATATTTTAAATTAATGCTGAGCCTGCATGGCATTGTGTTGTTCATAGTATTTAGTTTAAATTATATTTCATTTGTGAACTCAAATGTAATGTAGGAACTATTTGGATCAATCTAATCTATACATTGTCCCATCAACAATGAAAGTGTGTCAACCTGGATATCTTACTGCGATACCGCTAGTTGTCAAAGTCAGTTCATAATAGGAAACCTCTATGAGGTTATTTTATTGTTTTCCATTGGGGAGTCATAAAGTATTAGTGTTAATAAGTAAATTGTCATTTAAGTATAGCCTACTGTTCATAGAATAATGATACTTTATTAGATCCAGTCAGGATTGTATCTGGTTACATTTGACAGTCCTTCTTTATTAATTTAATTTTTTATCATAACATGGACAATCTATGGTGTAGTGGTCAGTGTTATTGGCTTCTATGTTAGGCAGTGGCAGCTCATGCCTTTAAAAATAGGTGAAAAGTTGCAAACAACTGAGAAAAATTAGTATTCTATTAAGTATACCAGGTCTCCTTAACAGTGTTTTATTTTTCACTACGGCCGTGCCACCTTCACTTTGTTCCCTGCAAGATTGTTAATAATACATTACTTTCAGAGGAGATAACTTCGATTTGTGTCACTTTTTGTCTCTATGTCTTTAATTATTAAGTGATTTATTACAGTAAAATGTGATGGTTTGATGGAAAAGCCTCATGACTATCTCACAAGAAGGCACTGTTCTGATTTTTCCAAATTTCATAGGTTATCTCTCTATCAAAAAAAAACATCACGTGTTAAATCAAAACTGATGTCCCATCTTCCACAAAGGTTGTTCATGATTGAATAAGAGAAAAAATTTAAAAGAGCGTTAAAGTCTTACCTGGTTGAAAAGTTATATTATACAATCCAGGAATTTATATAAATGATGGAGTTTAACTTTGTGTTTAATATTGTATGTGACTGATATTGACAATTTGTTTTATGTGATGTTTCTTTTAACTGATTTTTAAGAGATGAAAATAAGTTTGATACTGAATCATTCTTCTCTTTTTGAGTTTTATATAAAGTAAAATTTTTAATAAAATAAAAAATATTTATGAGAGAAAAATCAACCTGTCTATTCTTAAAGAACCAGCTGATCAAGTGCAATTAAGATTTCCACCTCCTTGTGATATATACTTATTGCCTATTATGCACATAATTTATACAGATCAATAATTTGTACCATGGCTTAAGAATTTTTAAAACTTAAAATATTTTCTAGGCATTAAATTTCAGCAAGATTATCTAGTTAATATCAGCAAACCCTTAAAAACCCATTAGTATTATGACTAGATACCTTTATCAGACTTATGAAAAATTTTAATTTTCTTAGAAATGGCTCTAGCTGATGACTTGACACACAACATATCTTCAAAACTACTAAAACTAGGAAAAATCTTATAAAAAGAAAATTTTCTTCATTTGGAATAGTTTATTAACTATTACTCCTTAACCACTGGAGTTATCAGTGCAGACGTTAAAATTAAAAACCCAAACCTTAAGAATTTGCAAGTTTTGTACCTTAAGATTAATCATTATGATCAGTAATACAGTTTTCAAATTTAATATGTGTTAAGAGATACCAGGCAAATCACAAGGTACTGTTTTAAAACCAATTAAACAACTAAGGAATTTTTTAATGCTGTGTGAAAGGTGATAATATGGATATTTTAAGTGAACTACAGTGAAAACACAAGACCAACATTAAGTAAAAAAAAAGTAAAATAAAACTACAAAACACAATATAAAATACAATACAAGAAATTTTTATTCACAAAAAACCTAAAATAGTCATCAGTACAAATAAAAACTAACTTTTACAAAATATAGATACAATCAAAAATACAAAAGTATTGTCTACAATATTATAAAGTATAAATATAAAAATTCATTCTCATACAAATTACAACAATATATTAATAAAAATTTCAAAATTTTTATTTACAACCAAATTGTCAATTTTATTATCAATAACAATCATGAAAAGGTATAGGCCCGATTTCAATTTAAGAAAACCAAAGATGTTCATTAACTGGTAATATATAAATAAATAAACTTTATTTTTACAAAAATTTACGAACGACCATCACAAATTTTTTTTTAAATAAAAATTTTTTGTAAACAATAAAGGTTAAAATAGTTGATTTAGTGGTACAATGGTTTAGTATGCTAGGCAACAAAGCAGAAGGATCTTGGGTTTAATTCTGGCCAGTATAGAAATTTTAACTAGTTAAAATCCACCAATTCATAAAATACGGTAGTTGCTAATGCAGTGAGTTTAATTTTTTTTCAATGTTGAAGCATTTTAAGCGTAGTAACATATTTGATTTGATGTCAACATTATCACAGATATTTTACAAAAAAGAATTGTTAATAACAATATTTATGTACATTGTTATTCCCATTCTTTATAAAATCAAGAAAATTTATGTAAGTCTATCATGCTACAAAAAAACAATCCACAGTATAAAATCCAAGATTAAATAAAATAAAAACCATAAAGTAATATGAAACTTAAAAAAAACAAAAATTTTCTAAGTCATCATTAACGGTTCCAACAGGTTACAGCAGAATGGTGAGTTTAAAATGCATTAAAATTTTCAGATCCTGACTATAACATTCTACTTTGCAGTCCAGCACATTACCAACTGGACCATAACCTTGTGGCAATAAATTGCCACAAGGTTTAAAAAGTTGTGACAATTTAAGTCATTCTAAAAAAAAAGCTAAAACGATATTTGATTGATGAAACATTTTACAGTGTGCACGAATTCAAAAGTTTGAAAAGTATTTAACTTCTAAATAAAATATTGTGTACTATTTGATACAAAGGGGTTCATGGCAAGCCTACTGAGTTAAGCAGTAGCAGATAAAAATTATTGGTAAGTGATCAATTTATTATTGTATTTGACTTCTAAAATTTTAATTTTGTGTGCTATTTGATACAATGGGGTTCATGACAAGCCTACTGAAGTAAGGTACTTACATTGGTATGACTAGTCGTAATTTTCAAGTGAGGTATAATGAACATAAAAAAGCACTGAAATGTGACTACATTATATCTAACTATACCAATCATATAAAAGAAGAAAAACATAAATTTGGTAAAATAGATGAACATTTCAATATAATAGAACAATGTAATATAGAGAATAAAAATAAAATTGAAAAATATGAGATGTTCCATATTTATAAATATTTAAAAGAGCAAAAGCAGGACATTTTGAATGAACAGATAAAATTTAGGAATGATGAAGTGATATTGACTGCTGCTGCTATCTACAGTAAATATGAGAAGGGATAAATTAAAATAAATTAATTTTAAATCAGTTTTATACAAGTGACTGAAGATGTATCATCTTCTGTAAATTTTAAATAAATGAAAAAAATTTTTAGTTTCAATTTTTCATTTACTCTGATGATGGTGGATCCACCGAAACACGTGTAAGTAGGAATAAAATAAAGGTGACGCAGTTTAAAAAGAAGGTTAGTGAAATTATTATATTAATTCATTATATGAAATAGAAATAATTTCAAACTGCAGGATGCATTATAAAGATTTATTTTTACTGAAGTAAGCAATAGCAGAAACAAATTTTTGGTGGTAAGTGATGAATTTATCATTGTGATAAACTTTTTGTTTGTCAGTTTTATCTTGACATGTCCTATACTCCCTTTTGGAGTCTCCTGGATGCAAAAAAAAGATGAAAAACACATTTAAAATTATGTTCAATACGGTTTACCCCATTACACCATTTACACCATTGGTTTACACCATTTTGGTGGTAAGTAGTAAATTTATCACATTGGTGATAAACTTTCAGTTCATCAATTTTACCTTGACATGTCCTATACTCCCTTTGGAGTCTCCAGGATGCAAGTAGCAAAAAAACAAAAAAAAAAAAAAATTATTTACTACTTTATTTTCATTAAATTGATAAATAACACGTTGAGGTTGGCTGACACCCATAGGCCTCAGATTACGTCTTTTCCCAGAGTCGATTAATACCCATAGGCATCATATAAGTTTCCCTCTTAAGTTTCTATAGCTTTTGTTCACTCGACAGCGCACTAGCAGTGTTATATGCTGTTCAGGCACTCAGACTGATCCTACAAATGCTACAGTGAAAAAAAAATCTTTTGTTACTAACTGCCACAAATCTTTGAAACTGTGTTTGAACTTCCCAGTGCAATGTAATTATATCATTTATTCTACGAATTTCTCCATTCCTAGTGACTTCTTTCTTTTTACCAAGAAAAGATAATAATATATTTTCACATAAAAATAGTTTAATTATTACACAAATTTAATTTCTTTCACTTCCTGAAAACTCACGATTTCTACGCACTGTATTTCTTATGTACTTTACATAATAATAAAATATACTATTATAATCACAATCATAAAATAATTTTGAGTCAATTTAATTACTTCTATTACTATGTTTTCGATGTGTTTTTCTATTGAAGATTACTCAAAATAATGAAAATAATTTCCATTTATTTAATTTATAAATTTCTCACAAAAAATATTTTCAAATATGAATTTTGTAGAAATTAGGCAACAAACAAATATAATACCGTACTTTATTTAGCTAGTGAACAGATTAACAAATAAATAAGATCATATTTTTGGCCTAATGTGCTCGCCTCTCATCATATGGTCCTGGGTTCAAATCCCATTCAGGCACGGCATATTTTTATACGCTACAAAAAATTGTTTCATCCTTCACTGTCTGCATTAGCAGTAATTGCAGCACAGTCGGATGTCAAACCAAAAAAATAAACAAAAAAGTGTGGCCGGATGATGTCTACAAGCGCTATGGTGTTTTTTCACTTCAATGGCAGGTGGGCATAGCGAAGTACCCGTGATACTAACCTCTGGGCTCAACGTGTTATAAAAAAAAAAAATTCAATATTCTCTTTTCACTTATTTTTAAGAAGAGGTCAATACAAGTTTTTCATTTTTATACTGATTAACAAACAGGACAAACCAGAATATAATTTAATATTAACTAAATAAAAAAATGCAATTATGGAGAAAAGGGATTTTGTGGCCACAGAGCAAACTTTTGGTGGAATGAGCTGATAATCATTAAAATCAATACAAGGAAGTACAACAAAAAAGACATAATTTTTTTCTTTCGAGTGAAAGCTAAACTTAAACATTTTGATAACATTACAATACAAGGGATTGATTTTTTTTATTAATTAATTTTTTTATAGATTTTAAAAGGAAGAGCTTGTTGGTTCAGTATTGTTTTTTTTTTTAATTTTGTACCTTATTGCGGAATGTAAGAATTCTAAAATTATACAGGTGAATAATTGATTAAAAAAAATTTGTTCACTATTTCTAAAAGAGGAAGTCAGATGGCGTACATCAGTGGCTAGCATACAATTTTCTATACCAGAAATCAAACAACATAAAATACTACCACAAAAAATATGCAATGTGCTATTAAACAAAATTTAAAATTACGCAAGCTAAAATATTTTTTCTTTTAAACATCATTCAATTTCATTACAAAACAACAACAGTATATTTCATTACATTACATGCAATACACAAAAATATAATTTATAAAAAAAATAATCTATAGATAAAAATATCACCCATAATGGGTATGGCATTTCAAAATGCAAGAGTGCAAATCAAATGTATAATACTACAGTTGGGAGCTGACTTGTTTGCTAGTGCGGGATGAAGTGGAAGGAGGCCTGGTACTACAGTAGTAATTCAAAATAGTTTGTGAGTAATATTTTTAGAAGAGCGCGTACTAATGGTACGAGGGCGAATCAAATATAAACGGTAATTTTGCTGTTGACTGTACCAAACACGTTCGGACCAGTTGTGACGGTGAGCAGTTGTTGTTTTGTTTAATAGGAGTGGGGGGAACAGCTTACTTCGCAGCATTGTTGCGTTCTGCCGTCAGTACAGCCATGACCGAGCGAGAGGTACATCCATCTGTTGCGCAACGAATCGTCATAAAATTTTTAGCAAATGAACGTGTTAAGCCTTCGGAAATTTTTACTCGTTTGCGAGCACAGTTTGGGGACACTACTCTGTCTACAAATCGAGTGTATACGTGGGCCAGAGAATTTAGGGGTGGGCGAGAACGTGTTGAAAATGAAAGTTACTGTCGACGCCCAAGGTCAAGTCTCACAGATGACAACATTAGTGCCGTTCGATAGCTTATTGAAGGTGATCGCCGGTTAACTGTTCAAGAAATCTCGTCAGAAATTGGTATTAGCTACGGGAGTGTTCAGTCTGCAATCACAGACCACCTTGGCTTCAGAAAGATTAGTGCTCGATGGGTTCCGAGGTTGCTGTCCGGAAATCAAAAACAGGTCAGGTCGGAGATTGCCGGGAGACTTCTGCATCGATTTCAAGAAGAAGGTGAAGATTTTTTAAGGCACATCGTCACATGTGATGAGACGTGGGTCCACCATTACACTCCCGAATCGAAAATGGCAAGTAAGGAGTGGCAAAGGAAGGATGAAGGCTGCCAAGTGAAAGCCAAAACTCGCCTCTCAGCCGGAAAAGTTCTTACAACAATTTTTTTTGACTCAAGGGGAGTTCTACTCATTGATTTTCTTCACGATCAACGAACAGTGAATGCGGCTTACTACTGCCAGGTGCTGCAGTCGGCAAAAACCAGTTACCGAAACAAAAGACGAGGTGTGCCCATTAGAGATGTCATCCTTCTCCATGACAACGCAAGGCCTCACACTGCATTGTTGACAAGGGATAAATTGGAAGAAATGGGCTGGGAAACTCTCGAACACCCTCCTTACAGTCCAGACTTGTCCCCTTGTGACTACTTTTTGTTTGCGCCTCTGAAAGAATCACTTGGAGGAAAACGATTTGAAAGCAATGAAGATGTCGAGAAGCACGTGCGCAATTGGTTGACAACTCTCCCTCAATCTTTTTATGAACAGGCAATATTCAAGCTTCCAAATCGGTGGCAGAAGTGTGTAGATAATGCAGGAGACTATATTGAAAAATGTTGAAGGCATAGTTTTTGTATAATATTATTCAATAAATATAATTTTAAAAATTACCGTTTATATTTGATTCGCCCTCGTATTATTATTACTACTACTAGGTTATAGGAGGAGGGGAATCGTACAAACAATCCTCCTCCACCCGAATTCCTTACGCTAGCAATCAAGTGAGCTCCCATCTATACATTGTTTGAAAAGTTTAAACAGTTTTTTGAATCTGATAGAGAATCAAACCTATGATTTGTGGAGGCAAATCACATTACGTGAAAAGGATAAATAATTAATACAATTATTTCTACATGACAAAATATAATGACAAGTCAAGCAGCTCTACATGCATCATGATTTATAGCAACATTCTAATTTTATCCAGATGAAAAACATTTAATTATTATTTATCACTACAGTAAAACCTTGCTAATTCAGATAATTTTTAGAAGAGAGAATGGCATTTCAAATTATTGAATTTTTAAAACGTTAAATTTTTATCTATTTGGCTAGGTTTAATTTTTTAAATGGTGTAGTAAACCCATAATATAAAAATTACACACAATGGCACAGCAGAATAAAATACAATTTTGTTTATTTAATACACCATTACATCATAATAACATACGACAACTGACTTAAAAAATCTGAAGAATATGTTAGGTATAAAAACGCAATAAAAAGATATAAAATGTAGGCTTCAAAAATAAATCTTCATAATAAATCCTGTAGTTTGAAATTAATTCTCTAGTATAAATATTACACACCGGGTCAGTCTAGAGGTAAACTCATCACCGTGAGTTAGCTATTTAACAGCTGAATTTCAGAGACGAAGGTTTCTAGTTCAAATCCTAGTAAAGGTAGTTTACTTTTTTTATGGATTTGAATACTAGACAGTGATTACCAGTGTACTTTGATGGTAGGTGTTCAATTAACCACACTCTCTCATGAATGGTTTTTGGTTGAAATGTATTTAACTTCTAATTAAACAATATTGTGTACTGTTTGATACAAAGGGGTTCATGACAAACCTACTGAGTTAAGGAGTAGCAGAAACAAATTTTTGGTGGTAAGTGATGAAGAATTTATCATTGTGATAAACTTTTTTTATCAAATCAGTTTTATCTTGACATGTCCCCTATACTCCCTTTGGAGTCACCTGGATGCAAAAAAAAAATGGTCGGCCTGGGTCTGTACAAGATTACACCTCATACACACGCCATACACAACATCCTCATCTCATTAGGTCATGGGGTTGCTTATTGTTCCGAATTGAACAGATTGCAACATACACACTGTAGATTAGGGAAAATATTACTAACTTGCACTAAACTTTTCATTTTTTTTTTTTTTTTGTTTTACGTCCGACAGTTTTGTAATTTTTGCTAATGCAGACGGTGGAAAACGATGATATTGTATGAAAATGAGTGATGGAAAAATGCCACACCTGACCGGGAATTGAACCCAGGACCCTGGTGTAGAAGCCAGCTGCGTTAACTACTACGCCAACAGGCCGGCCTAACCTTTTCAGCAACCTTAATTAATCCTTATGATCTACTTATACATGTTTCAGTGAATCTACCATCTTCAGATCATAAAAATATCATTTAAAACAACTCTAAAACCTACAGTTAATGCTACATCTTCTGATTTTAGAGTTTAAAATGATATTTTTTTGCTCTGATCATAGTGGATCCACCGAAACACAACTAAATAGATCGTAAGGGTCAAGGCAGCTGAAATGGTTAGTGAAATTTTAAAATATTTAGACAATAGATTTGTAGGCTTACAGTTGCCAATTGCAATACTTTAATGGAAAATACTGATTGGTGAAGTAATCAATTAAAAAATAAATAAATAGGCTGTGAGGTTTAATGAGGATTAATTAATTACAGTCAAAACAAAGCCCAGTTCTAATTAATACCTCATTTTCTTTTGAATTTAAATACAAATAAAGTTTAAAATGACAATGATGGGAACTGAGATCAAAGCTTCTTTATACTTAAAAATAATGCATTTAGTGGAAAATTTTGGATTGGGATTCTATTCAATAATACATAATTCAACTGTACTGACCTTTATTAGTTAGGATAAAGATGTCAGAGGCCATCAACAACATTAAAACAGACCAGAACATTAAAACAGCAGATGAAGTTTTATTTACTTGTGTGAAAATTATTAGTGTATAATATTACTGAATGATAAATCTTTATAATGCATCCTGCAGCTTGTAATCAAATCCATTGTATAAATATTTCAATAACATTAATCCTTATTTCTTTACTATCTACTTACATGTGTTTCAGTGGATCCACCATTATCAACAGAGCAAAAAAAAATATCATTTAAAACTATTCTAAAACCTACGAAAGCATCTTCTATAGTTTCAAATTATATTTTTATCCTCTGATGATGATGGATCCACCGAACCGTTTAAGGGGAGACTGTACTTTGTATCCCGCCAATGTTAAATTTGCTATTTTTAGGTACATGTTTCATAGGATTGGTACAAGATTAGGAAATGAAACTTTACACACTATAGGTGTCGGGTTTCCTCTCGAGCTACTGATATTTTTTCAATTGAATCTTTAAACCATACCATTTTTTTTTTAAATTACAAATAATATAAATTTTTTACAAATTGTTTTCCACGTGTTTTGTATATTACTAATTTTTGGAGCACCTGATGAAGTCATAAAAATGTCGGTATGTGTGGCTATACAAGATAATTAACTGCTAAAAATTTCAGCCTTGGAGGTTTATTGCTTTCTGAGAAAAATGTACCTTAGTGTTAAAAAAATCTAAATTTACAGGAAAAGATAAGAAACAAGAAGGCACAAATCAAAAACAATATTTACACAAACAAGTAAATTTCCAATCAACAGTTGTTTAGAAACCTTAACCAACAGCTGAGAATATTAAAAACCGTGATGCAGATATTTTAAAAACTAAAATTCTCTTTGCACTAAAACGAGCAGTATAAAATTATGAAAAAATATTTGTTCTTCATAAAATGATAATTTTTCTGTGTAAACCTGATAAAAACTTAATTTTTTCATAAAAAAATATTCTTTTGACCTAATTTGATGTTTTTATGCTAGATCTAGGCCTAAACTATTGAAAAACATAAAAAACCATAAATCGAAATTTTGAGTTAAAACCATCGTGCAATCTCCCCTTAAGTACATCATACAAGATCTACTTACACATGGTTCAGTGGAGCCACCATCATCAGAGCAAAAAAAAATATCATTTAAAACTATTCTAAAACCTACAAAAGATGAAGCATCTTCTATAGTTTCAAATTATATTTTTACCTCTACTGATGATGGATCTACTGAACCATTTACCATTTTTGTAGATAATACAGGAATAAGGATAAGGGCAGCTAAAAAGGTCAATGAAATATTTATGCAATAGAATGACCAAGTGCACTGAGAATGGTTTAGTAGTGATTCATGTTGGTGAAAATGAATGCCTGATGTATTATGCTGAAGTACTGGGTGATTCATTTAAAAGTAGCCCGCCGCTCGAGTAATTTTCATATGCTGTATTGGCAGCACTGATCACGATGTGATCGACTGGCCTTTATACCGTGCGTTCGGAAAGTCGCTGTGCACTGGAATTGTGACTATGGATTTATGAAAATATGTATAAAGAAATGACTAAGCATTTTGGAAAAAAATTTATTCAATACCTTAATTACATTGTTAAACCGTGATTACATTGTTTATAGAAGGTGTTCGAAATGACCTCCATTGGCATCAATACAGCATTGCACTCGTTTCATTTTGTTTGCAAACACCTTTCGCAACTGAAGAACAGTGATTCCTTGAATGTATGCCGTTATTGCGGCTTTAAGTTCGTCAATCGTGTGTGGTCTGTTCCGATACACAGTTTGTTTCGCCGCACCCCATAAAAAGAAATCGGGGGGAGTCAGATCAGGAGATCTTGCAGGCCACAAATTCTTTGAAATTATTCGTTCACCAAACACGTTGCGCAGGAAAGCCATTGAGATGTTAGATGTATGTGCTGTTGCCCCGTTTTGTTGGAACCAACCATTATTCATTTCCACTTGTGTTATTTGATGCGTAAAGTTCTCTAAAATATCAGAACAATAACGTCAGTAGAAGAACAATAACAATAATAGCAGAACAATAACAGTTACGTCAAGGATGTCTTCGGAATTTTGGTTGATGAAACGTTGAAACCAATGACAATAATTTAGTCAAGTTTAGCCAATGGAGGTCATTTCGAACACCTTCTATAAACAATGTAATCACGGTTTAACAATGTAATTAAGGTATTGAATAAATTTTTTTCCAAAATGCTTAGTCATTTCTTTATACATATTTTCATAAATCCATAGTCACAATTCCAGTGCACAGCGACTTTCCGAACGCACGTTAGTACAATTTATATTATTATAGAGTACAATTATTTCCAGCAAGATGGTGCCACATGTCACACGTCTCGCCAGTCCCTATCTCATATCAATCAGGCTTTTCCCATGCGAGTTGTTAGTAAAGATTTGTGGCCTCCTCGTTCATGCGATTTGAGTAAGTGCGATTTTTTTCTATGGGGTTATTTAAAAGTAACTGTTTACCAAACAAACCCCCGCAGTATACATGAGCTAAAGAATAACATCGTGGCAGCCATTCAAGCTATAGACGTTTCCGTATTGTGTCGTGTGTGCATTAATAATATTGAACGAGTGCAAAAATGTGTAAGTGTTCAAGGACGCCACTTTCAGCATCTACTGTAAAGGTGAAATTGAAATTTGTATATAAATTTTAAATAAATATGTAAAATAATGTATTAAGTAATTCTATTTATTCATTTACTATTTGAATCCAATTGAGTGCCGAAGGCCGCTGTTTGTAAAGTATGTCCAATGATAACTGATCTTTTGGATCCAGGCAAGAACATGGGGTGGTATCCATAAGAGCCATTATCTATACTGATATAAAAAAGTAATGTTTGTTGGTTGATGTCAGTAAGATATCAACCTGTACTCTCTCCTTTTACAAAATATTTATTACAGTATAGATATCCAAAAAATAATATCACCTCCGATTTCTGCACAGAAAGTTATGTGGACCTTTCAAAAAAATCAAAGAAATTGTAAACTATTTTTAAGAAATAAACTTTACCTACTTTCTTTTCTAATATATGCTCAATTTTTCCCACTACTGGTGATTCATTCTGATGTCAACAAAATTCCTGTATCCAGTACTATTTGCTTTTTTTTTATATGGTGTCATGATTTGGCCATGAACTTACAACGTGTTGTGTGAGAAGTAAAATAACAAATGATGGTAGAAGCACAAGTGTTACCAAAAGTAGAATTGCTCAAGCTAGAAAAGCCTTTGAAATAAAAACCAGTTTTCTGACTACAAACATTGATTTACAGATTAGGAAAAATTTCTTAAAACTTTATGTTTGGAGTGTAGCAATATACGGGAGTGAAACGTGGGTGATAGGAGCTGTAGAAAAGAAGAGGATAGAAGCTTTTGAAATGTGGTGTTATAGGAAAATGCTAAAGATTAGGTGGGTGGACAAAATAAGTAATTTAGAGGTTCTTAGGCGATTGGATGAAAAAAGAAGTATATGGAAGCATTTTACCAGAAGAAGGGATAGGCTAGTGGGGCATATCTTAAGACATCCATCCAGGTATTGGACTATCAATAATGGAGGGTAATATTGAGGGAGTAAATTGTAGGGGGAGGCAAAGATTAGAATATGTGAAGCAAATTACAAAAGATGTAGGGTGTTACAGGTATGTAGATATGAAACGACTTGCGCAAGATAGAACAGCTTGGAGAACTGCATCAAACCAGTCGAGAGACTGATGACAAAAAATAAAGTGTGAGAAGTTAAAATGCTATAAGTTTCGTTTGCCGTGAAGTATAGTGAGCGGAGGGTTGCTGGTAAAACAAATATAAATGTAGATAAATTACAGTATAAATAAAATTTATCACGTTACCTTTGGTTGCCTTTTAAGTTTAAAAAACTTATGTGTGTTTCAGTGGTACCACCTTCTTCACAGCAATATTACTAAAATTAAAAATTAAAATTGAGAACGGTGTTTCAGTCATTTCGATTAAAACTGCAGAATATTAAAATAGTCTTAATCTTAATAACTAAATGGAAACAAACTTAAAAGGCAACCAAAAGTAAGGTGATAAATTTCATTTATACTGTAATTTATATTAATGGTTGGCAGGATGAATTTCAAAAATTTATTTGTGAACGAGACATAATATATATACAATTACTCCAAACACAGAATAACTTTTTAACCTTTTATATTACGTAATTTGAACCTCAAAGGCAATCATTTTTATTTATATTCAATCATTTGAACTGCTTTCCAAAATAATGGGACGAAATTTTAGTTTAAAATAGCAAAAATTCTGAATCAGTGAGGATTTACTGCATGTGTTTTGTATTACGGACCTAATTAATTTTTTTATGTACTGATCTTATAAATTTGATAAATAGGATTTCTCCTTCATGCTCTTGTTTTCTAATTTATTAATTAAATTTTTTAACACATATTTCTTATATCATTATTAAATAATTTACTTATTATCTTATAAGTAATAAAAATTATTATACAAAATTTTTATACATTTTTCTTTATATACAATTTTATAATCCTAATATATTTTATGGGCTGGATAGTAATGTAATAGGAAGATGGGACAGAAGCTTTTTTTTAAATAAAATCACATATTAGTATTTAAAGAGAGCTACAGTGTTAATATTCAAAAACAGCTACCTAAAAGAGAATTTTTGATGCAGAATAATACTGATCATGTTTTCTAATATATACTTTATTTAAAAAAATACAAACTTATAAACAAATTATAGCTGCACAAGATAAAGCATCCATTATCCAAACATCTTTATAAATAAAAATAAAAAACAGTTGCACACTTAAACAGTCGAATCTGGTTATAAAATAACTCCTAACACTATCGGTATTTTTACTTTTTAAGCAAGTTAATGATAAAAGATAATAATTAAAGATAGGGAAAAATATTAACTATTGGTAATATTCACTCATATGTTAAGTACAACCCACCGGGTTGGTCTATAGGTAAAGTTGTCGCCAAAATCAGCTGTTTAACAGCTGATTTTCGGAGATGAAGGTTCCTGGTTCAAATCCTAGTAAAGGTAGTTACTTTTATACGGATTTGAATACTAGACAGTGGTTACCGGTGTACTTTGATGGTTGGGGTTTAATTAACCATACTCTCTCAGGAATGGTCGGCCTGGGTCTGTACAAGACTACACCTCATTTACACGTCGTACACATCATCCTCATCTCATTGGGTCATGGGGTTGCTTATTGTTCTAAATTGAACAGATTGCAACGTCCACAAATTAGGAATAAAAAAAAACAAAATATGTTAAGTGCTACAATGTTAACCCTTATGCTGTCAGACTGCCTGTACTTACTAGTTTAAAGAATGCCAAACTAAAATCCCATTATTTTACCAGGTAATTTTGAAAAATTGTTAAAAATTTCAGAACTGACACAGTAGTAATAAAGTAGTAATGGAAAAAAGTTTAAATAGTTTCAATAAATCTGAAGTTAAAAAACTTTAGAACTGTAAATAAAAAATGTTTATTTTCAAAAGTGTTGTAAGAGTTCTTAAATTTTTTTTATTTTTTTATTTACACGAGGGTTGCCTTTTATATTTCAGGAATGGATAATACTCGTGCTGCAATCCGTTAGCCAATATCGTTATCTTAAAGTTAGACTTTTTATCGATAGATTGCACTCAGTTTCGCTTATACAGTCCATTGTAGTGTTGTTTAGTAATGACTTGAAATTGTTATCTCGGTCAAAAAATGGAGTTAAGTCGTGAACATTTTCGTGCAATTATTTTTTACTACTTTCGATGTGGATTATCTCAACAACAGTGCACCAATGAACTTAATTCAACATTTGGCGATGAAGCATCATCGAAAACCACTGTATATCGGTGGTATATGGAATTCAATCGTGGCTGTGGTTCGCTCAGTGATGAATTTCACGAAGGTCGTCCATTTGACAATCGCTCAGGTAAAGGCTAGTGTCGATTGGTCGAAAGAAATGCTCACGAAATACAATAGCGGAGCTTCAAAACACATTTATGACATCATCACAGGTGATGAATCATGGATATATGCCTATGAACCCTTAACTAAACAGCAGTTGACCATATGGGTCTTTCAAGACGAGCCAAATCGCACATAAGCTGTTCGTGCACGAACTAGTCCAAGCAAATGGTCACTTGTTTTTTTTTTTTTAGAAAAACCGGGCATGTGGCAATGTACCACTAGTGGAACGTTGGACGGTCAATTCTGAATGGTACTCAACCATTTGTTTGCCAGAAGTTTTTGGAAAAATAAGGGAAACCAACCCCTGAAGACGAATCATTCTCCACCAGGACAATGCGAGCTCTCACACGTCGGCTGAAACAATGAACTATTTGAAAAATAAAAAAATCAAATTGATGGGCTATTCCCCATACAGCCCTAATTTGGCACCCAATGACTTCTTCTTATTCCCACTCATTAAAAATAAATTAAAAGGTCAACGTTTTTCGATGCCTGAAGAAGCAGTAGATACATTCAAAAAGCACATTTTGGAGGTACCTCAATTGGAGTGGAACAAGTGCTTCAAAAATTGGTTCAAGCGCATGAAAAAATGTATTGATCATCATGGAGAATATTTTGAAAAACAATAAAGCAATTTAATTGATTAATTTGTTTTTTTTGTTTTCTATTCCCGAAATATAAAAGGCAACCCTTGTATCAAAAGAAAGGGTTTCTTTTCTTTTAAAACTGCAAAATAACAATAATTATCCATACCGAATAAACACACCATAACAAAATCAAACGAAAGTCACACTGAGAACAGTTGTAACCAAAACAAACATTGCTGTTGTATTCAAAACTACTGATGTTTGTAAGAATCGAAACAATCTATATGTTCGGCTAATACACAGTAGGCCTACATCGTTAGACAGACATATGTACTACTATCCTTTAAAATATGAACATGATCTACTGAGAAATATTCAAAATACAGCGCAATACATGAAAAACGGATTTCTTCGGCTCTTGGCAGTCTTTCATAAAAATTCAAATCGGCTCAATCAGCTTTTTGGCGTTATAAGGGATAATATATACTAAAAAGTATTTTAATTTAATAAACACAAAAAAAATCTACCTAGGTCTACATAATTTTTTGTTTAAATCTGTGAGTTTTGTTTGCTTTTGTTTAAGAATTCAGGAGTGCATTGTCCATGAAATCGTGGGTTGGTTTCTTATTTTTCTTGGCCACCATATAGAGTTAACGGTGGAATAAATTAAGTTGAACATTTCTGCTACATCAGTGTTTTGTCTCAACTGTCCAAAAATTTGATGAAGCCTAATTTCATTTCCATCGAAAAAATTTTTTCTTGTTGTGCTTGACATTTTTACAATCTCAATGCTTAACACTTTTAGAGCATAGTACCTTTTAACTCTTTTAACACAACAAATGTGAATTAAATAGAGTAACGAGCTTTTAAAGTGACGTTTTACTGTATTGCACTTCTAGACTACTACACATAGCACAATTTTATTTCCAACGGATTCACTGAGAAAACGTGATTGATGTTTCCGGTAAACAGTTGTAGATCAGGGATAGGTTATCTGTATGGTAACAATAATTTAAGAATGATAAGATTAAATTATCTTAATAAAAATAATTAGTGCCGTTTTTGAGAAAATCGTAAAAAAGTGAAAAATAACACAAATAAACTACTACTTCCGGTCGACCAATTTTGATGAAAATGTCCATGTCAGGTCCTCTAATAGTACCTAACTTAAGTTTCAACCTTGTACAATGAGATATTTTGTTCACGCATGCACGCACGCACGCACGCACGCGCGCGCACGCACACACACACACACACACACACACATATCAATCGTTAAAGACATGTTTTTTAGTGTTCAGGGGTCTGAAAACGTGTGTATCCGGTGAAAACTCGATTTCGAAAAATCGACATGGAAACAATACTTTCCTTCCTATATATTCATATAAGCAAGATAAAGAAATACGTTAAAAATACTTTCAGGGCATTAAAAAGTTTAATAAAAATTCTAGTCCTTTACAAATTATTATAAAACATTTACACAAAATATTAGAAATAATTGAAGAGTCGCATAAAATAAATTCATATTAACTACCATAAATCATGAATGTGTTATCTATTTTATTCCCTAATTCCCTAAAACGTCACTTCAATAAAACAATGTAATAAATATTTATCTTCTAATAAAAAGGTCATGTTTGTAAAACATTCAGATAATTGATGCTCTATACTGTCATAACAAAAACGTTTAAACAATAATTACAACTAATGGAATTTTTCACATACAACCATCATTAAAAACCCGGAAATAATTTCTTAAGAGACCAGCCTAACCAGCCCTTCGTTCCTATTATTATTATTATTATTATTATTATTACTAATAAACATTCATGCTATTTTCACAACTTACAAATACAAATGGTAAATAAATAAATAATATATAATTTCTAATTTATTTCACATAAATATAATATTGTATAATATATTATATCAGTAGGCCTATAGATTTATTATTACTAAAAATGTTAATGGAACTTAAACCAAAAAAAAAAAAAAATGAAAAAAAAACAAGTCAACAGGATGTACATAATTTATATACAAATACAAAATAAAATAATATAAAATATCTATCTATATAAATTTATTACATTCAATCATTACCTAAACATTCAAAGATAAAATAAAAATTTACGAAAAAAAATAAAATTATGTTAACACAGATTTGCAATCATTTTCAACAGTGTATACACATATGAATGACGTTTAAAATTTTCCAGTAGTCATATGTAAACAAAGTCACACACGTCTTCTATAATATTTTTCATTTGAGCAGTTAAAATGTACTTATAATTGTTAAAAACAACTAAAAATAGCAAGCCAATTTTATAATTTTTGATTATTGAATACCTAGAACTCCGTATTTATGGTGTTACTGCTTAATCCCTTTAGCGTTTTACTTTTTACAGTTAGTTATATCCCCCACTTTATATTTTCTTGTAAACTGTAAAGTTATAATTTTTTTAAAATTACAAAACCATAAATCCCTTCAGCTCAAAGTTATAATTGATTAAGTATATTTCCAGTAAATTCAAATTGCATAATAGGAGCCTCGAAATTCTTAATCTCAACCAAATTGAAATTACTGTTTCATTCGTGACATCATCATTGATGCCTATTACGCTATCACCACCATGAATTTGTTTTCATCAAACTCTCTTTCACATAAAATATAATTACCATAATCATCAAAATTTAAACTGATAATTTACTAGGCGATGAGAAATTAGCAATTTTACGATTCTGACAAAGAAAAGAGCTAATTATATTTTATAAGAAAGTAAAATTGATGAAGATAAATCAGCCCATTGTGATGACCACCTTATCACGACATTGTTTCTAATATTGATATCATGGACGAAAAACATAATATATTCCTCCTATTTCACAATTTAAATTTACAGGAAATTTATTTTAATTAGAAATAACATTGACCTGAAGGAATTTACGGTTCAAAAGAAAAAAAATAATCCACGGGGAATATAATGAATTGTAAAAAAACTATTAAAGGGTTGTAAAGACATTGTAGTTTTTTACTAACCTCTTACATCAGCTATATTATTTGTTTTTAAATTTTAACTAACATGGTTTGGAAAATCCACCATCATCAGAGTAGGCTATATAATTTAAAAAAAATTAAAACTGAAGTTGTTAAAATCTTTTCTACATGTTGAATCTTCAGTCATTTTTTAAATCTTCAAGTTTTTTTTAATTTTTAATATACTTCGATAATGGTGGATCCTTTTAGTTAACCCTTTCCACTCAAATTATGTTTCCACTGTGATTCCCCTCCACTTGTATTTATTTCATGATTTGTTGATGCCCTATTACATAAATCATACGCGTAATGTGTTGTTATTAGTTTTAAGAGCATGCAATACTTTTTACGTTTGTTATTACTTTAATTATAATAAGGATACATAAAAAATTATTTTTCTCACATGAAAGCTTTTGAAATATAACCTGCAAAACATACACTGTCGTTGTAAAAACTAAAATAAAATAAACCATTTAACTAGAAATTTATAACTAAAACCTAATAAAAACACGTAAAATGATCTGAATATTATTTTTATGTGAATTAGTTACCTAAAAACATTAACTGATCTTAAAGCGATACAAAATACTGCAAACTAAACGAATCACGTTCACGATTAGGTTAGTTTGTTTACTAGTTTGTTATGGTGACATCGATTCAATTAATTCAGTTTATATCGATAATCGGTAGTAGTCAACTATCGAAAACTACAAGAATTAATTTTTAAAACATCCTGTAGAGGCCAGCACATTACAGCAACTTTGTTAAACGCGTACTTTCATACAAAATCAGCTGTGAAAACGGAGTCAGATGGGGTCCGACATACGAGTGGAACGGCAATACTATCATGTCGGATCAGATCCGACAGTCGAGTGGAAAGGGTTAATAGTATCGCAAACTCAAAAAATACTTGTTCAATTTTTTATGGTATTTTGATTTTACATTTTTGTCTTAATGCTAATACCTCAAAAAAAATTTGTATGGAAGAATACTCGTATAACTTTTAAAGGTGTTGAACACCAATTTTATATTATATTACCAATTTATATTATTGTCTTGATGCTATAAATCCAACTCCCCCCAGATGGTCAGAGGACTAGAGTGGTACTGCTTGCATGATAATCCTTATGGTTTAGTTATAATTTACAATGTTACATCTTTTATTTGAAGTTAGCTCTGTTATATAAGATCACTGTATTTAATTTATTCAATAAAGGCAAGGCATTATTTTTTTTAATGAGTGATGATGCCTACATAAGCCTTGGGCTTGTGTGTAGGTAATGATATGTGGTGATTTACAGATGAAAAAAATGCCAGACCTGACCAGGAATCGAACCCGGGACCCCGGCATAGTAGCCAGTTGCGCTGACCACTACACCACGGGCCGGCCTATTATTTTTATTATTATTATTGTAATGATGGATCCACCGAAACAAATTAGTTAAAAGTCAAAATCAT
Organism: Catonia carolina; assembly: GCA_035578175.1. Lineage (NCBI taxonomy): Eukaryota > Metazoa > Arthropoda > Insecta > Hemiptera > Achilidae > Catonia > Catonia carolina. Next base: position 296,412,782 of record JAQMRL010000001.1, read on the forward strand.
TGGTAAAAACAAAACAATATAGGATTTATTCTTATATTATATTTATATTTATAAATAAAACTTCCTCGTTTTACTCAGTAAAATCTCTAGAGGTTCAAACCAGCCCTTCGGCTATTGATCTAAAACACCAACAAGATTCTTTTGTAAAAATATTAAATTTTTTACTGACCTTTTACAGGTCCCACTATATCGCTTGATTTTTTTAACCTTTTATTACAGTCCAACTTTCTACTAACACATTTCAGTGGATCCACCACCATCAGAGAACATAAAATTGAAACTTCAACTTTTTAAAATTTACAAAAATTTCCAGATGTTGTATCTTCAGTCACTTGTCTAAAACTTTTTAATAATTCAAATTTAACTTCATTCATGTTCATTGTAGACAGCAGCAGTCAATATTATTTCATCATTTTAAAATTTAACTTATTCATTTAAAATGTCTAGCATCTATTTATCTAAATGATGGTATATAACTATAAAAGGTTAGTAAAAAAATTACAATATCTATACAATAAGATTAATTGTAGGTTACAGGATGTATTGTACGCACAGTAGTATCGCAAAACAGTTTCACTTCTTTACTCAAGACAAATTTTTTTAAAACCTAACACCCACAAATACAGTTTACAATACACATCGACTTGCACTCGGAAAGTAAGTGATTTTAAAGAAAATGGTTGCAATCTCTGTCAAATATGAAATATGATCAACAATAAACAGATTCAGAAGAGATAAACTAAAAAAAAGAACGTACAAAGGAAGATGTGTTTACATACATAATCATTTCATCTTGAACCAAAAGAAAATACTGTTAAAAAAACAATAATTTCAAAAAGGCAACAACAACAACAACAACTACAACAACAGATTTCAATAAACAATTCTTTAACAGAAAAAGCTCAGTACAGTTGAAATCTCAATAATTAATATATAAAATATCAACTGATCACAATGCATTAATATTATACTCAATGCAGTTTTCAATCAATCATAAACCGTGCACAAGAATTGGAAAATTTTTGAAAAACAACTTTATCTTGCTCAAAAATTTTTTGAGTATTTATTCAAAAAAATTTACATTAAAATAAAAAATCTGGTGTGAAACACTCACACAACTTTCTCTTGCCAATATAAATAATTAACAATAAACCTAACATTAGTAATAAACATTAGAAATAAACAAACAACTAATCTCAAAAATATAACCATATTTCAATCATGAGTGAAACACGCAAAATGAAATTCGAACTCAGTTTGGTTTAAAAATACGGAAAATCACTCTTTCTCTCTAAACTAGGCTCTTTAGAGAAAAATGCTCTTAATAAAAGTTGTAGATATTTTAATTTTTTATAAATTTGGTTATATACACTTTTGTCGTAAAATGCATACTAAGGCCAAAATCTTTAAAAAATCGATTTTTCACACGTTTTCGTGAGAAAAAATCAGAAAATCTCTAATTACTGCTAAACTAAGCGTCATACAAAAAAATGTTTGAAACAGAAGTTGTAGGTTTTTAAATTCTCTACAACTTTTATTATATAAGTTTTTGCGCTAAAATTTATATTAAAGCCGTAATCTTAAAAAAACAACGTTTTTACGTGAAAACAGCCTAACCGAGAATTTCAGCAAACATGGCGCCTACCCTATCTTGTAGAGAATCAAAAATTGAGTAAAATAGGCGATTTTAAAAAAAATCGTAGGACCAGTTTTTGAGAAAATCGCAAAAAACTGAAAAATTATACGAATAAACTACTACTTCCGGTTGACCGATTTTAATGAAAATGTTCGTGTCGCGTCCGGTAGTGGTATGTAACTTAAGTTTCAAGTTTCAAGTTCGTACGATGTTCCGTTCTTGAGATATTCTGTTTACACACAGACACACACACACACACACACACACACACAGACCAATCGCTAAAAACATGTTTTTTGGGTTCAGGGGGTCTGAAAACGTATAGATCCGGTGAAAACTCGATTTCGAAAAATCGACATGAAAACAATACTTTCCTTCCTATATATTCATATAGGCAAGAGAAAGTAAAAAAACAGTGCATTTTAATAATTTTTTTCCCAAGCATATGTGGGGTGACGAATTCTACTTTGCTTCCAAGTTTCATAACCAAACAATATTTCTGTTCATTCTCTTACGCTCAAGTCATAACCATTAGAATGATAAATGCTTTTAAGAAATCTGGATTAATGAAAAACAGTTATAATTTGACATCTAGTTAGGAAGGCATGGATACACCACTTCACTTCTTCTTGTCTTAGTAGGTTAAAACCTACAAAAGAGTTCAAACAATCATTTTGGCTAAAAACCTAACCAGGAACAGTAATATATCCAATAACCATTGTCGCCTTTTGATATATATATATTTTTATTATTATTATTATTATTATTTATTCCCTTTTTAAGAGAGCATAAGAACTTGAATGCTTACATGTTTCCTTCTGTTTCTCCTGGTTGTCCGTTACGCCCAAATCCTCTTTATAAGCTCACTGTGTTCCCTCCATGTAAGTCTGTAGTTACACTGCGCATACAAGTGTGTGTGTGTGTGTTTATGTAAGAAAAGGGACGGAGAGAGAAAACTCCTGTATTACTTGAACAAAGATTTTAATATTATCACATGAAAATAAAAATTGCTCTAAAACTAACACTAAGCACCGAAAAGTTTTAAAGAGATGACTTTTCTCCTTTAGGAGTTTTCCCAGTTTTCACACCAATCCCAAAATATTAATCCATGAATAGGAAAAACGTTTTAGCAACATTTAAAGAAAACATTAAATCAATTCGTCTGATCAAAATGTTTAAAACCGCTTTTTATCATAAATAAATTCTCATGAATAAAAGATAAAACCTGTCTCCTTTCTGTTGATAGTAATAGTTGAATAAAAAAATCATGTCAAGTAAAGCCAACCCACCGAGTTGGTCTAGAGGTAAAGTCGTCGCCAAAATCAGCTGTTTAACAGCTGATTTTCGGAGACGAAGGTTCCTGGTTCAAATCCTAGTAAAGGTAGTTACTTTTAAACGGATTTGAATGCTAGATAGTGGCTACTTATACTTTGATGGTTGGGGTTCAATTAACCATACTCTCTCAGGAATGGTCGACCTGAGTCTGCACAAGACTACACCTCATTTACACTTCATACACATCATCCTCATCTCATTGGGTCATGGGGTTGCTTATTGTTCTGAATTGAACAGATTGCAACGTACACGCATTAGGGATTACAAAAAAAAAGTAAAGCCACGCAAATAATGTAGAAAGTGGCATACTCAACAACGGTGATACCTTTCAATATAGAATGTATGATACCAGCTAACTGTAGACAGCTCACCAGTATTATCATTTTATTACCTACACCTACTATGAAATTATATTAGATGGATTAAGGCAGAAAGATTAATTAGCTGGTTAGAGAATACGGTCACTTGATAGCACTTAACAATTTGTTTTTCTTACATCAACTATTTCGGCATCAACTGTACCGAGCTTTCATTAACAATATGGAACTAATAAATTACGAGACGATGGCACAAGTACATACACGTAAAAAAAAACATTTACATGACATCGACAAAAAACTCACAAGGATTGCCCATTGCCATCCTGAACGATTGCCTACTGGCAGATAGGTCGTTATCTCCGGCCGGTTGTGGTGGTGGCGATGTGGTCGCTGTTGCGCCCGATGAGCCGCTGGATCGTGAACCGCCCGACCTACTACGCGTGTTTGATGGTTTGGCAGGCACATCGACTCCGCTTTCGCTCGCTCCGGAACTCCCTGGTCCACCTGTCCCACCAGATTTGACAGGTACTGATACGGCCGTACACACCCTTGAATGTTCCGAACCATTACTGCTTCCGCCTTTAAAAAATAAAGTAAACAATATTCATCAGCACTATACACAAGAAAAAATAAATACTTATTTAATTCAATCATGAGAGAATCGATCTATTGATCTGGATTCGAAGAATTTCACTTCAGCTTCACTTTACCATTACAAGAGAAATCAGTGAAAAAATTTTGCCACACATAACTCACTAACAGTAAGCAACTAATGTTAAGGTACCCTCATCGTTCGTAACTTTTTCTCAGAAAACAAATTCTATATTAATACAAAATTCCAGAAGACATTATCGTAGTGACTATACTCTATTTCTTTTGTGATGAGAACTACTGTAAACAACATTTTACCAAGTAAGGTTGGTTCTGTTGTGTCTGTGAATCCAGACTTGGGAAGAGATTTCGGTACCAAGATTCTAGTTGCTTAGTGACTTATCCCCTTTCCTTTTATCGTCCATTAAAAACATCTGGTGTGAAACACACAACTTTCTCTTGCCAATGTAAATAATGAAAAATATAACCTACGTTTATTCATGAGTGAATGATGCTCAACAAAAATCAACTGCACCATTCATGAACTCCCAACCTGTCTTGCCAACGTGGAAGGTTATGGCTACTTTAACACCCTACTTTGTAGATATAGCAAGTCTTAGAACCAACGGAATTGTATCCAAGGAGGGTAGGATGCAGAGTCCAGAATCCAACACCTTGAAAAAGATCAGCCTCTCAGTCTGAGGGGAGGCAAAAACTTGCCTAAAAATTTTATGAAATCAAGGATGATGGAAAGAATGATGCTAAATATTAAATTAAAAGACCGACTAAAAAATGAGGATAGTTTACAGAGGACTGGATTAGTGGATGTGAAACAGCAAGTGGCATCACAAAGATGGCGATGGTCTGGACACACAATGAGGCAGACGAGATAGATGGAACAAGATGGTTCAGCAGTGGAAGCCCTGATTAGGAAAGTAGAATAGAGGTCATCCACAAATGCGGTGGAGAGATGACTTAAAACTGGAGGCTGGATTTAATTGGCCAGGAATGGCACAGACCAGGGGTTGCAGGGGCCTTTATCCAACACCGGATATGATGGGCTGGTGAAGAAGAAGAATAAGTATCAAATACCTGATCCGCTGTGAACACTTTCTTCTCTGTTGAAGCCGTAACTAGGAGGTTCATTGGTATAACTAAATGGCATCGGAGCGTAACCAGCGGCTGAATGAGGAAGGTATGTGCCTGAATATGGCATGTGCTGTGGCCACGTAGGTGGCACAGAGCTGCCACCAGGAGGAGGTAATGGTCCCACCGTATCTCTGTCCATCGATACACAATCATCATGTAATTTCAACGTTGACATCGCTGCACAACAGAAAAGCAATTCAATTAACTCCTTGTAATACAAAAAAAATCATTAAAAATACTTCCTAAACCTTCTCTGTTGTAATTGATCTGATCTAGATGAGATTTACATACTATTTGTTCTACATAATGAATATAAGAAGCTGAATATTTCAGTACCAACTGTACAATTACACAGATCATTAGAGTTTATTAATCTCAGTTGCCTACAACAGGCAAGTGGAGTTGAAATTATTTACACTCGATCTGCTAGTTCCAGGACAACAAAAAATAGTTCTGTTTCTTAGCATATGGTCAGCCAATTATATGACAGAAGCATTTAAGAACAGAATAGGTAGAGAAGTAAAGAACACTAGTTATGAGTTATCTCCTCTGAGAATACTGAATTTCATAATACAGCCAGACCCTGTGGTGAATGAAGTGAAGGTGTCATTTACAGGGTGGAAAGTAGATACTTTTCAGAGGGCCCAGCATAGTGATAAGCATCCTTTCCACTCAATGAGGAAGGCAGTAATAAACCACCTCCCTGCTCGTTTTACTCAGTAAAGCTTCTAGAGGATTGAACCAGCCTTTCGGCTGATGACCTAAACAAAAACAATAATTTTAATAAACCACTACATCTTTTTCAATTTAAATATCTTTAGTATCTAGGTCTGACTTTTGATAAACGACTAACTTGGAGCATACATGGAAAAGTTTATTACTGAATTCCCGACTTAAACCTCTGTATTCCCTACTTCACAAACGATCAAAATTACGCATATATTGTTCTCTTTTGAAACGTATATGGCCCTCGGGTCCCAAATTTATGGTTCAACCAAACCCTCTAACTTGCAACGAATTCAAGCATTCCAGTCAAAAATATTACGCCTTATAGCAAAACCACCTCTTTACGTAAGCAATTATATTATTTTTTATATTTATTTTAAATTTTATTTTGGCATTAATTATTATGATTATGGTTGATAACTGTAGTGTTAGTATGCATTATTAAACTAGTATAATAGTAATAAAATTAATAATTTTTTCTTTCATATGACGTTTACTGCCAATAATAATTACTATAATTAAACAAATTAAATTATTAAGTTTCGGTTTCGATCAGAAGTCAAGAAATCAGTCAGATTTGGAAACAAAAAGTGTGATTCGATTCCTCACAATTGTTTAATTTGCTTGAAACAGACTTTAGAAAACTTCTTCGTCTCTTCTTAAGCGAGGTCTCTTACAGCATCATCAGGCCGTTTCTCGCATCTCAACCTCCATTTGCCCCTATCCAGTGTATCTTCAGGAGCCAGTTGCCTCAAATTCATGGCGTTTTGAATGTCTTGCTCCCATTTTCTAGGAGGGCGCCCCCTTTTTCTCCTTTCTTGAGGTGTCCATTCCATTATGAACTTGGGCCATCTAGCTTCTGACATTCTTTTTACATGTCCATACCATAACAGTTGGCGACTTTCTATTGCTTCAACAACTGACTCCTGTTGATTCATTCTTCTTCTTATTTCTTCATTTCTGATGTGCCCTATCCTAGATACCCTGCAGCTGCGTCTCAGGAAGTCCATTTCCACTGCATTCAGTCTATCTTTATTTCTTTTTGTTAACTCCCATGCTTCTGCGCCATACATCAGAACACTTCTAAGGATGGCATCGTTCATCATTCATTAGGACTAAAAGAATGATGAACTTTAGAAAACTAAGAACATAAAAAAAATTACAACAAAAGTAGTACTAATAAATAATAGTACTAGTAAAAACACTAAATAGTACTGCTGACCGCATTGGCGTAGTTGGTAACGTGCTCGTCTCTCATCATGCGATTGTGGGTTTGAATCCCACTCAGGCACGGCATATTTTCAGACGTTACAAAAAATCATTTCATCCTTACACAGTTACACTCCAACGTCGTCACTACTGACCGTTGCAGTTGATGCGACGTTAAATAAATAAGTAAAAAAAAAACAAATAGTACTAAAAATTATGTTCACTCCAAAATGTTCAAAAAACCTTAACAATTTTACGAATAGAAGGTTCAATGACATGTTACTTACCAGAAGATAGAACATCACCAAAAACATAATAGCACTGTTCAGAGAACGTAATTTTGTTAACCGTATGCCTAATGTAACCAGCCTTTAACATGAGTGAAGCGTACTTTCTTGCGTCCCTTCTATCCACAAAACCATCTACATGCCTATCCAACCAATCTACTACATCAGCACCTGATTTAAAAAAAAACAACAAAAAAATCATTTTTATAGACTTATTCAAATACAAAAAAAATACAAATCTAAATATTTCTCAATTTAATTGTTTTTTTTTACTTTCTCTTGCCTATATGAATATATAGAAAGGAAAATATTGTTTCCATGTCAATTTTTCGAAATCGAGTTTTCACCGGATCTACACGTTCTCAGACCCCCTGAATCCAAAAAAACATGTTTTTAGCGATTGGTCTGTGTGTATGTGTCTTTGTGGGTGTGTATACAGAATATCTCAAGAACGGAACTTTGTACAAACTTAAAACTTGAAACTTAAGTTACATCCCACTACCGACCCGACACAAACATTTTCATCAAAATCGGTCAACCAGAAGTAGTAGTTTAGTCCTGTAATTTTTCACTTATTTGCGATTTTCTCAAAAACTGGTCCTACGATTTTTTTTAAATCGCCTGGTTTACTTAATTTTTTATGCTCTACAAAATAGGGTAGGCGCCATGTTTGCTGAAATTCTTGGTGAGGCTGTTTTCTCGTACAAAAATTGTTTTTTTAATACTGCAGCTTTAATATGCATTTTAGCGCAAAAATTTATACAATAAAATTGTAGGTAATTTAAAATCCTAAAACTTTTATTTCAAACAATTTTTTGTATAATGCTTAGTTTAGTGGTTATTAGCGATTTTCTGTTTTTTCTCACAAAAACGTGTGAAAAATAAATTTTTTTAAGATTTCGGCCTTAGTATGCATTTTACACAAAAGTGTATATAGTCAAATTTGTAGGAAATTAAAAGATCTACAACTTTGATTTAGAGAATTTTTCTCTACAAAGCCTAGTTTAGCGTGAAAGAGTGATTTCCTTATTTTTAAGCCAAACTGAGGTTGATTTTCATTTTGTCTTTCATTCATAATTAAAATTAGGTTTTGTTTATTGAGGTTAGTTTTTTTGTTTATTTCTAATGTTTTATTACTAATGTTATGTTGTATTGTTAATTATTTGCATTGGCAAGAGAAAGTTGTGTGAGTGTATTACACCAGATTTTTTTTTCTTATTATGCTATATATATTATGGACAGCAAAGGCTGACAGGTGAAAATTAATAATGTACGTGGTAAGGTGTACACCCATAATGGGCAGGTGGAGTGTTAAATTAATTGCACTCGATCTGTTGGTTCCAGGGCTACAAAAAAATAGTTCTGCTTCTTATCACGTAGTCAGCTAATTATATGACTAAACTATTTAAGAACAGAAGAGGTAGTGGTGTAAAAGACAGTAGTCAGAGTTATCTCCCCTGAGAGTAATGAATTTCACTATACAGCCAGACCCTGTGGTGAATGAAGTGGAGATGTCATTTGCAGGGTGGAAAGTGAGTGCTTTTCCGAGTGCCTGGCACGCTGATAAGCATACTCTTTCAACTCAGTGAGGAAGGCAATAGTAAACCACCTCACTCCTCGTTTTTACTTAGTAAAACCTCTAGAGGTTCAAACCAGCCTTTCTGCTGTTGACCTAAACAACAACAGTAAGGTGTGTACCACACCTGAACTGGACGTAACTACAAAGGTCTCTGTCATAGAACCCAATTAGGCTTGTCACAACACATACATATTAGCTACATAAATATTTCCCAAATTTTCAGTTTACTACTACATTTTCCTTATTTACAATACACTATTAAAATAATCAGTTAAACTAAGTTGTTTCTGTTCATAAAACCCCAAGTAATCTTGAAAAATGTTTATTGAAACCACTAATTTAAAGGTACATAAAATGAAACAATGACATTGCCTACAGTTGACATCCTGTGGCTCCCAATATTTCTGATTTCATTTCAAATCCAAATAATGTCTTGCAATATTAAAGGCAAAGCCAATTGCTATGAGCGCTGGACTACACATCCGCATACTTGACTTTGACCTCGCATACCCCTCCAACCTACAGTAAGATGTACAGTCAGTGTTGTTGAAAATTGACAAAACCCAATGTATTTTGTAGGCATGCTGTTCCACTGTTGACTACATACGCTGCTTTATTGCAGTACATACAAGACTATACTAATGCAGACGCATATTTATATCCTTGTTTTGGCCAGCGCTCTCCTTACGAAAATCAGGCTCTACTTCACTAAATATTTTAGAAATTAACATGGCTAAACCCCTCCTAGGGAGTACAGGACCTTGTAGATGGTGGAGGGGCTTGCATGCTCCCAAGACCCGGAGAGCTATGCCGGCGGTAGTGTAACTACCAGCAGGGCCTCCCAAGCCGGACAGGTCAAAGGGTAGGAGCCAGACGAAGAAGTACTCCAAAAACGATGTCGTTGGGCCAATCACCCACACGTTGAGAAAGCGGATTCAAAGTCACATAAATAGCCTCGGACAGGACAGGAATTTTCGGAATAAAAGACGAAGATTGGGAGAGGAAAGAGGCATGGCCCTAGGGCAAATGAGAGAGTACAATGGAGGAAGTTGTCCGAGACTACCCCGACGCTGTAAGGCACATGGGGAGAGAGAAAGAAGAAGAAGAACATGGCTAAAACTGATTGTGTATTTTTTTGTTATATACTTTATCACAGTTTGAATGGCTTTAGACTAGATGTTAGTTTAAATAGAGAATGTTGATGATCAAATATTTATTGAAAAACCAAATTAAAAGGTATTCCTTAAAAAATTTTACTCACCAATAAATGCATTTGGAATAGTTATTTTAAGCCACATCCTGTCTCTTACTTCTAATCCGGAATCAGGTCTTGCCATTGCTCTAACTATGGTCGCCATATCCATGTTCACCGAGAGATGTAACTCTTCAAATGGTCCTGCACAACACACATTTTTATTTTTGTAATAATACAATTCATAGTACATAAAAACTGACACAATGAAGCCAAAATACACAAAATAATGAATAAAATTAAAACAAAATATATTTTAAACCCTAAAAGCAACCCAAAAAAAAATTAAATTTATCACCTTACCTTTGATTACTTATTTAAGTCTAAAAAACTTTCGCGCGTTTCGGCAGTACCACCTTCTTCAGAGCATATTTTAAAAAAATTAAAATAAAATTAAAATTTAGGACTGAATGGAAACACCGTTCTAAATTTTTATTTTTATTTTTTTTAAATATGATCTGAAGAAGGAGGTACCACCGAAAGGCACATAAGTTTGTAAACTTAAATAAGGAACCAAAGGTAAGGTGAACAAAGGTAATTTAATTTATTCTGTAATTTATATTAATGGTTGGCAGGATGAATTTCAAAAATTTATTTATAAATGATTAATAATTTGACAAATTGTCTAAAACCATTTGGTGAACTTGAACGATGTTATCATCAGTGGTTGTAGTTTCAGGCCATCCCAAACACTTATTGTCACCCAAGCCGGTATGGCCACATTTCAATTCAGCTGCCCAAAATTTCATGATGGTAAATGATGCAGAGCCCCTGAACACAGCATCCAACTCACCTTTAATTTGCGTACGAGTATCGCCTTTCAAAAACAAATACCTAATGAACGCTTGACACTCGATTTTGTCCATTTTCACAGCAACACTCACATCAACTCACGAAAACCATTATCAAACAACAACTGAGTGTCCAAAATAGCTGAAATTTTTGTGAGAACATTTCAATGCATGTGCGAACACATTCCCTGACTGAAATTGACGACTGCTGGCATCTTCATGTTGGAGTCGGAAACTTTTCAAACAACCTTCATGTAACGAAAAATTATGCTTTGGAAACCAAACCATTACACTAAAATAGATGGTGGTTAAAAATACTTACTTTCAGTGTCAGCAATACTAGAAGAAATGGAAGAACTAGTTGACGTGAGTGTTGTCACTGAAGGAGGTCGAAGTGGATAAGTTTCACCTAAACAACATACAAGATACATTTTACTACAAACATAATAAATTTAAGCAAGTCTGTCACGCCACAAAAACATCACCTGTTCAACCTGTAGATTTGCTTAACAGTTTAAAAGTAAAAAAGAAAATAAAGGAGCAAGTTGTATACACCTCTAGTACAACGTTCATGAGGAGTAAGACAACTAAAAATACATATACTGTAAAACCTTGTTTATCTGGCCCTTGTTAATCCAGATCAAATTAGTAGATTCTTTTATGCATTTTAATGTTCACATAGATATTAATTTTTAACTATGATAGCAAGAACGTAACAATAAGTACGCCAAACATTCGCTTTTTATTTTGATTAAATGTACAGTTCCTGCAAAGATTGTACAATAAATAAACAATAAATAACATTGGTATAGATACTTTAGTCACGAGATTGCCTTTTGCGTATGGATCAGCTGTGAGGAACGGACGTGAATAATTGACAGTGCTGCCAACCTCAACAGTAAGCCACTACTTGTAATACATATTTCACTACTGTACGAGGGGGTACCCAAAAGTATCCGGAATAGCTCTGCTGTGGGCGGAGCTTGTGCAGTACAAATTCCCGCCACTAGGCTGCTTGTAGCGCTACTCATTGCCAGTTCAATGCTATTTAGTTCGTTGATCTAGCTTGTTCTGTTCTCGTGCGGTGATTGTTCTCGCTAGTGCTGTTTTGTGCTCGTGTCGTTTTCATGATGGCAAGTTTTAATGAACAACGTGCGGCTGTGAAATTTTGCTTCTTGCTCGGTAAAAACGCCGCGGAAACAGTTGTAATGTTGAACACAGCTTACAAAGACGACGCTATTGGAAAAACCCAAGTGTACGAGTGGTTTTTGCGCTTTAAAAATGGTGACATGTCGATTGAGAACAAACCTCGTTCTAGACGACCGTCGACTTCCCGAACAGACGAAAATGTTGTGAAAGTGAAAGAAATTGTACGAACAGACCGACGACAGACCATTGACCAAATATCACAGGTTAGTGGGTTATCTTGGAGCTCAGTCCAACGCATTTTAACAGAAGACTTGACAATGAAAAGAGTCGCTGCCAAGTTTGTGCCTCGGGTTCTGACAGACACTCAAAAGGAACGTCGAATTGAAATGTGTAGTGATTTGAAACAACAGCTTGAAACTGATCCAGATTTCATGTCAAAGATCATTACGGGTGACGAGTCTTGGTGCTATGGGTACGACCCAGAAACCAAACAACAATCCAGTCAATGGAAGACTTCATTATCACCCCGACCAAAAAAAAGTCGTCAAGTCAGATCGAACATCAAAACAATGCTGATTTGTTTTTTTGATGTAAGGGGAATTGTCCATTCAGAGTTCGTTCCACCAGGCCAGACGGTAAATCAAGCTTTTTATCTTGAAGTGTTAAGAAGACTACGAAACAGCATTCGTCGTAAAAGACCTAATTTGTGGCAGACAGGGGACTGGTTTTTCCACCACGACAACGTGCCTGCACACACGGCAATCTCGGTTACCCAGTTTTTGGCGAAAAACTGCATGGTTTTGCTACCACACGCACCGTACTCACCCGATCTGGCTCCGTGTGATTTTTTCTTGTTCCCACGCATGAAAAGGGGCATGAAAGGTCTCCGATTTAACAACGTTGATGATGTCAAGAAAAAAACGACGGATGAGCTGGCAGCCATCACTGAAGAGGAGTACAAAAAATGTTTTGAACAGTGGAAGCACCGGTGGGACAAATGTATTAGTTGTAATGGAGAGTATTTTGAAGGGGATAAGGTTCTTTTGTAAAAAAAATTAAAAATAAATAGTTTTAAAAAATAATTCCGGTTTCTTTTGGGTACCCCCTCGTACATTTCGTAAGCTGTGGTTTATTCCGAGAAAATGTTTTCTTCATAAACCTTATAAGAAATAAATGTGACCTGTAATATTACCTAATGCTTAATTACATGACTAGAAATGTTTTATTTACTGTAATTAGGCTACCAGCTACCTTAGTCCACTGGAATAAAATTTTCTACGAATGAATCACCTTTTTTACTATCGCTGTCACTGGCGTCTTCACTATCAGTCTCACTAGTATCTATTTAACTGTTTCTTTTTTTTACCAGGTGTCAACAAAACTGTTGAAGAATAGCTTCTTTACGTCTTTAATTTCCTTCTTTATTTTTCAAATTGTGGAAAGAGAAACATCACAGTAGTTGGCTGCTTGCTCACGGTTTTTGTTAAGAGGAACAGATACGCATTTTTCTTTAGCTTCAACTTCACAACATTTTATTACATTGCATATTAGATTTCGTTAAGTGCTGTGAATAGTTTGACCACGTTTTCGACATTTATGTTTACGGTAAAAAACAGTTATATTCGTACAGTTAACCTACAAAAGGTTCCGCGATATACTGCATATGCTCTGGGTACTATAGTGTTAATTGTTGTGTTTGTTGCACTGAAATTAAAGCAGTCGTGCATGCACACTGATGCTTTCCCCCTTAACCCCTCGTTGTAAACACGGGCAAACTCGTGACTCAAGAGACTATAATATCATGCTTTTTGTTTAGTTTAAGAAAGCTTTATTGGAGTGCTATACAGGTATCACCTACTAACTTACAAACAAAACAAAAAGTGTTAACAACCACGACTCTTACTAAACTAGAAACTTATAAATAAATATTCTACATACAAATATATAGACTTGAAATCTTAAAATAATAAACTGGGCTAGATAGAGTAAGAACAAACAGTACCTCTAATAGCAGCCGTATGTGCCACCCAAGCTCCTGGATCTATAGGTCTGACCGGTTCTGTTCTTGGTATAGTGAAATATCCTTTAGGATTTGGATCCCAGCATTTGGCAACTACTAATTTTATAGGACTGCAAAAATAAAACAAAAACACAAAACTTTACAAGATATACTATGTTAAATTTTTTAACAAAATTGAAGATACCAAATATGCCTTGTACAATCCATATTAGTAGAGGTCTGCAAGTACATAATAAAGTCATGGTTCATAATAAAGTAACCAACGGGTCAACCCGTATTAAATGGTCCAGTTGATAGCTAGATCATTTTTACTTTCTCTTGCCTATATGAATATATAGGAAGGAAAGTATTGTTTTCATGTCGATTTTAAGAAAACGAGTTTTCACCGGATCTATACGTTTTCAGACCCCCTGAACCCAAAAAACATGTTTTTAGCGATTGGTCTGTGTGTGTGTGTGTGTGTGTGTGTGTGTGTGAACAGAATATCTCAAGAACGAAACATCGTACGAACTTCAAACTTGAAACTTAAGTTACATACCACTACCGGACCCGACTCGAACATTTTCATCAAAATCGGTCAACCGGAAGTAGTAGTTTATTCGTGTAATTTTTCACTTTTTTGCGATTTTCTCAAAAACTGGTCCTACGATTTTTTTTAAAATCGCCTCATTTACTCAATTTTTTATTCTCTACAAGATAGGGTAGGCGCCATGTTTGCTGAAATTCTGGGTGAGGCTGTTTTCACGTAAAAACAAAGTTTTTTTAAGATTACGGCTTTAATATGCAATTTAGCGAAAAAATTTATATAATATAAGTTGTAGAGAATTTAAAAACCTACAACTTTTATTTCAAACATTTTTTGGTATAACGCTTAGTTTAGCAGTAATTAGCAATTTTCTGTTTTTTTCTCACGAAAACGTGAGAAAAATCGATTTTTTTAAGATTTCGGCCTTAGTATGCATTTTATAATAAAAGTGTATATAATCAAATTTATAGAAAATTAAAAGATCTACAACTTTTATTTATAGCATTTTTCTCTACAGAGCCTAGTTTAGAGAGAAAGAGTGATTTTCCGTATTTCTAAGCCAAACTGAGGTTGATTTTCATTTTGCATCATTCACTCATGATTAAAATAAGGTTATGTTTTTGAGGTTAGTTTTTTGTTTATTTCTAATATTTTATTAATAATGTTAGGTTTCTTGTTAATTATTTGCATTGGCAAGAGAAAGTTGTGTGAGTGTTTCACACCAGATTTTTCCTTTTTCTCTTTCAAAATTCACGGCCATTTTTCTACTGTGATAGCAAGCATTTTTAACGTTTGTAAGTGATAGTGTTAAATGTGATAACATTTTTCAGGTTTGTCAGTACGAAAAGAACAATGAATTTTCCTTAGATAAGGATTGCGGCAACATATTTTGTCCTGCTATTACTGAGCGGATCATGGATTTCCTGGAGAAGAGATTGCTATAGATAACTCAGTTCACCTGAAGAAGGTGAAGAAAACAAGGAGGAAAGTTCTCCGCCTTCTTCAGGTAAACTGAGTTATCTATTCCAATCTCTTCTCCAGGAAGTCCGTGATGATATGCTCAGTAATAGCAGGGCAAAAATATGTTGCCATAATCCTTATCTAGTGAAAATTCATTGTTCTTTTCATACTGACAAACCTGAAAAACTTTCCTCCTTGTTTTCTTCACCTTCTTCTTCTTGAACCAAAATCCACAACGGCGAAAACAAGGTCAAAAAGATTACCAAGATACGGTTGAGCGCAGTAGGTGGTCAATCTACACAAGGAAAGTTTCATAAAATTAGGAAAAACAAATGGTCAATGTGCAACATAGGCAGCTAGTCAACTTACAGAAACACTGTCCCCTTTAATTACTCTAAAAAATATTTGGTTCTTGTCTGAAATGGTCAACTTAGACAGGTGGTCATGTTATAAAGGTGGTCAACTTGACAGGTTTTTCTGTATTCATTATTCCGGTGATTTGCAGGGCACGTAAGAACATAGAGATCATACTACACAGATAGCACCGTATACGCTCAATCGGTTATAACGAACAAATAATCCTGGTCCCTTGAGTTTTGTTACAACTGAATTGTACTGTACTATTATATTATTTGTACGGTAAAATAAACGTTAATTTTATTAACTAACCCAGGTTTTTGGACGACTTCTCTTAACACTCTAACTGCCTCATCATTGGACATATTCTCAAAATTTATGTCATTCACTTGAAGTATCATATCTCCTGGTTCAATACGACCATCCAAAGCTACAGCACCTCTGTAACAAACACACAAAACTAATTAATGTATCATCCATCCTAAAAATTTATGACCAATAAATGTTCAGGTAAATATTTCACATGACTTATACCCAAACTTATTTCATCTGAAATTTCTTATCGATTAGATAAATTATATGAATCTGTGGTTTAAAGAAAATAAAATGTTCCAGACCTTTTCAAAACACCTAGCACAACAGTTCAAGGACACTACCTGACTGTCTCCAAGAATTTACGCATTACCACAGATAAAAATGAAAATACACAATTTACACTTTCATAAGGTTGACAATAATTGACTTAATTATGTTAAGATAGTTTAACGAGATAAAATTGTCAATATTTAGAGATAAGAAATAATAAAAAAAAACAGAATGAGAAAAATTCAATAAAATTAATACAAGGGTAACAGATAGTTGGTTTCAGAAAAAGATAAGAGCAAAGGGTATTTTATGTTATCCAATAAAAATCAATTTACAAGGTATATTTAACCTAAATACAATTTTCAATAAAATTTTGTGAAAGCTTGCACTTATTACTACATATTAATGAAAGTCTACTGCAAAGTATATGGTATGTTAGATACCCAACAAAGTCATTTTTTACGTTTTTTTTAACTCTTTAGTCAATACGAATGCATACATGCGTTTACGGATTCTTGTGCCAGGTTTACTATAAACGCAAATATACGATTCAGTGTAGTGAACAATTCAGAAAAAAACATATTAACGATTATGCTCTTACTAAGTGCTGCAATCTATTGATGAATTTTTAAAAAAATTTTTACTAGATTTTTGTTTGATTAAATCAAAAATGTTTTATTTGTTAGGTTAGGTACTAACCAGAGAATAGATATTAGAAGGAATTGACTCACACAACTTTCTAACACATTGTTTATAGAAGTGAAGTTATTGCGTTCTGTAGTTATTGTTCATTTAGAGGCTTAGATTTGCTTTTTCATAAAGTGATTAAAATGGTTATTTTCCTAAGTTATCTGACAATGATTTATTATGAAATCTCTATTGTGTGCAAAGTCAGTAAAACATGATGGTTTGATAGTACAGCCTCATGGCTATCACACAAGAAGGCACCATTCTGGTTTAGCTGAGTTTCATAGGTTGCCTCTCTATGAAAGAAAACCATCATATACTGGATCAAAACTGATGTACCATCTTCCACAAAGATTGTCAGTGATTGAATGTGAGAAAAGATTTAAGAAAGAGTTAAAGTCTTACCTGATTGAAAAGTCGCATTATACAATCCAGAAATTTATAAACGTTGGAGTCTAAATTTGTGTTTTATTTGATGTTTCTTTTAATGCTTTTTAAGAGATGAAATGTTTTGATATTGACCTTATCCTATCTTTTTGAGTTTGGATTACAATTTTAAATAAATAAAATCCGAGAACTCACTACAAGTGCTGAATCTGAAAATGAAGACTCAGAGATTGATAGCGACTTGGAAAATATCCCGTTGACTGAACATGAAAGTGACAGTGAAGTTGAGGTTAATAATGTAGAAAACCATGAGGGAGTGGTATGATGAAACCTACTTTGACTGGAAAAATACCAATAATTTTGAAAAATAACTCACTATAGGAGGCATGATTACATTATCGAATAGTTACTGATTAAAGGGTTAATCTTACCCTTTCATAATTGAGCCCACATAGATTCCACCATCGCCTCCTTTATTGCTTTGTCCTACGATACTGATACCAAGAAAATTGACAGTATCCATATTAAGCGTTACTGTAATTATATTTAATGACATGGTAGAATCTGTGATGGAAGAGAATGACGATGTTCTAGACATGGCCGGCTGCTGTCGATGTCTACGCCGTCTCTGCGGTCGCCTACGAGACCCACCATGTACTCTTGACATCACACTTGAATCTGAAAATATCAAAAAAAAATTAATTTCTTCATTATATTTTATTTTATTTTATCTTCTGACTATAAGAAGAAATGACAGAATATTCCAATCCTCAAACAATCACAATAACCCAATTCAACTCCTCATGACTACACATTTATCATCAACCTATTCATTATTGTTTCCAACCTCTTTCCTCAAGAGTATTTCATGGTAAACAAAATGCACTGCCAGTTATTTTTAGGTTAGCTACATTCACTGATAATGAATACATTAGTAATGTGACACTCATGAACGAGTCACACTTTTAACTGAGCGGTGAGCTACCACCTCTTTTATTTTGAACGACCAGCACACCGAGCATTTCTCCCCATGCAGCACGCTCTCCGCACAGAGCTGACTTGTACATCTCCAC
Organism: Catonia carolina; assembly: GCA_035578175.1. NCBI lineage: Eukaryota > Metazoa > Arthropoda > Insecta > Hemiptera > Achilidae > Catonia > Catonia carolina. Next base: position 296,431,401 of record JAQMRL010000001.1, read on the forward strand.
CACCACGACTAAACCACTTTTCTCTAGTCGCATCATAGCAAGGGCTACCTAAACGCTGCATGGAAAGTATAAATATCGTATCAAACTCTGCCTCTGTTTGTGAGGGTGCAGGAGACGGGTGCGGAGAGGGGGTTATTATTCTTTCATACTATATTACAACAACCCTGAGACAAGTGGTTGTAAAATACCACTGTATTGTACTGTAACAATTTTACCACGTGCATACGAAACAAAGATAGACACATGACAAAACTTTGTTTGTGGAAAGGGATGCATGAACGTTCAGGTTGACACACGCGCAAACACAACAAGCTGTGTGCGAAGGAGTGAGCAAAAGTCACTCTCGGCTCGACTCACTGTCTGTTTATTCATATAGCTCAGCTCAGTGCTGCACGTACTAGAATCTACTGGCTCACTCCCACAGTTCACCCCGTCTCATCGTTCAACTGTATGGCACGCTCTGTGCCGTTCACTTAAGTGTGCGGAGCAGGGTGTGCTAGGTCACCTATTTTACTGTGCCGTCCCATGACTAGAATACATTGTCACCAGCAATTGAAATAATTTTCTAAAGTGTAAAGCATTAACATAACTATGGAACAATTTTCCGAAGCGACATCACTACAATGTGCACATCAGCACATCCATGTAGCCTTTCCATTACCGTATGGAAATATTTTTAGAATCCTTGCAAAACTATAAAATCAAAATTATAATAAATTAAATTCCTGAACTGAATTTGAATAGGGCTGTCTCACATATTTTCTGAAAACAAAGGGTGTCCCAAAAAAAACTAGAGTGACATCTATGCGAGAATATGGCATTAGCTGGAGGCAAGGAGGCAGTTTAAATTTCTAGAGTAACTCAGAAGCAATCGTTAAGAGTGCTCAATGAGCTAATTTGGTGAAAAATTTGCTGTTTACGATGTTTTTAGTGAAACAAGTTGAACAGCACCCTCTGGATTTTAACATTATTTTATTCAACATGAAAAGTCCCAAGAAAATTATTTCGTTTTACAAGAATAGTAACAAAATCTATAGCAAAATTATGAAATGGTTAATGTCATCATCATATGAGGACTCATGGTTATCGTTTTCTAAGTATTGCCCATCGTTTTGGATGCAACGGCACATGCGTTTCTCCCATTTTTGAAGAACTGTCTTGGCGATCTCTTTTCCCGAAATGGTCTTGATCAAACTTTAAACAGTATTTGTGATTTCATCTGTCGTCTTGAATCTCTTGCTGCTTAAATAGTTTTATGAGTGGCATGTTGGGAAAAGCCAGAAGTAACATGACAAAATCAGAACTATACGCCGGGTCAGGAATAACCGTGATATTTTGTTTGCCAAGTATTGCATAGTGACCCACTGGGTTGGTTAGAGGCAAAGTCGTCGTTGCAAGTCAGCTGTTTAACAGCTGATTTTCGAAGATGAAGGTTCCTTGTTCAAATCCTAATAAAGGTAGTTACTTTTTAACAAACAAATTCTAGTACTGCATCCTGCCAACCATTTAATTTCTAAATTACAATATTATTATATTTTAGCTCTCTTTTGGTTGCTATTTAGTTTTTATATTTAAAAATGTACAATTGTTTTGGTGGTACCACCTTCTTCAGAGTATTTAAAAAAATAAAATTCAGAATGGTCATTCCATTCAATCATATCAGAAACTAGTTTTACTGATATCATTTAACGACCATTCTGAATTTTAATTTAATTTAATTTTTTTTAAATGCTTTGAAGAAGGTGGAACCACCGAAACAATCATTAAGTTTTTAAATATATAAACTAAAAAAGAGGCACGAAATCATCATTTTTATTGTAATTTAGTAGTTACTTTTATACGCATTTGAATACTAGACAGTTGTTACCAATGTACTTTGATGGTTGGGGTTCAATTAACCATACTCTCTCAGAAATGGTTGCTCTGGGTCTATACACGACCACAACTCATTTACATACACATCATCTTCATCTCATAGGTTCATGGGGTTGCTTATTGTTCTGAATTGAACAGATTGCAATGTACACACATTAGGTAGAGAAAAAAATTACTGCATAGTGGCATTTGGCATGCTTGTCCATGCATTATCAGGGTGGAGGACCCACGTTTTCTTCTATTCAGGTCTTTTTTTATGGCAGCCAGTGTACTGATGTTTTCTTCAGTAATGGCCAACCACAATCTCCAGGAATCAACTCAGCTGACTGTCAAAAAACACTTCAGAGATCATTCCCCACCCTACTCTGTAGCTGGCTAATTTCAACCCTTACCCAGTTCACTTTGCTCTCTTCTCCTCTAAGCTTCTTCAAATAATAAACTCAATTTTTGTTCAAGTGACCATTGCCCATTTTTCACAAAACTCTGAACATTTCATTTGGCCAAGGCAGTAAATTTTCCTGTCGGGATGTTTAATTTGATACCAACCCTTACTGTAACCGCATTGTAAATATTCTGTTTACGAAAATCCACTCACCTAATGTGTTTCTATCAATAGACAAATTTGTGACACGTCCAGTGGTAGTAGTGATATGACTTGAAGCATCATCGTCCGATTCAAGAAAGCTGGTCGTCTCTAGATCAGAACTGACCATAGAAGAAGATTCGTAAGCGTGTCCTTGTCTCCCGTGTAACTTTGAGTGACCATTTAACCTGTGACCTACAACAGAGCACATACACATAATAAATAAAAAAGAGCATAAACACAATGATCAATTTGTTTATATAAATTTTATATTTTCACTATATTTGTGTCAAATACAACAAAAACCATTGACTACAACACTATACATTTTTCAAAGTTGATGAGCTCTGAATGTACACATTGCCCTACCCACTTCATAGCTAGCCAATGACTTGCCAGCAACGTTGCCAATAATGGCTCTCGTAGCTCTGTTATATATTTTGTCAGCCACTTTTTTTTTGGTCTTTTAATAACAATAATAACCTATGAACATACAAACAGCTGATGGTTGGCACCCCTGGCGGGTTTTGAGAAAAGTTGAGACGGTATTGCTCCTCAGTTTTTGTTTAATTGTGAGTTTTTTTTTAGTTGAGTTAAAAGTATGTGCTATAGGGGTGGTAAGTAACTGTATTTTGAGTTTCGTACTAAGAATTTTGCAAGTCAATGGAAATGAAAGTAGAAATTATAGTTTTTAATTGTGGCATACGGAAATGGCTGACATTATAATCCTCGCTTTAGTTTAGTTATTATTGCCCGTGTTACCAACGTAAAATTTAGAGACTTTTGTTTAAATTTACCTACGACAAAGTTTTGTATGGCAGGGAGATTCCATAGTTTATTATTACTGATAACATAATTGTAAATTTATATATCCAACGCTTTTGTTCGGGCTGTTATCTAAACACAAAGGAAAGGATTTTATAAATAGTTAATCTTTTAGATAAGCGCTCCGTATCTTTAAACGTTAATTAAAATATGTAGCAGGTTTATTTGGTACTATAGGAATTTGCATAAATAAGAATTAATAATATGATTAAATACAAAGGTTAAATCTTCTTTATAATTTTATTTGTTTACACAATAACCTGTATTTTTCAAACTCATATATCGGAGTGCTTAAAGAAGTGCTATTATAGTACGGATGCATTAAATGTTATTTAAAAACGAACTTCCCTTCCTATTTCAATTACCATTTTAAGAATTTACCTGTCTAGTCAGGGACTTCCTTTTTCACATTCCAAGGCTTTGATTGGCCTCTTAGCGGTTCCCATTGACTCCTTTGATTCCCGTCCTTAAAATCGTTTGTTTTGTGCGTATTGCTTAGAGTAAATAATATAAATCACAGGACTGTACTAAAGTTATTTATGTCGAAGGACATAAAGGAATATTTCTCGCCAAGTCCAGCTCGAACTCCTAAAAGACCTAGAGCAAAAAGCTCACCAGATCTGTTGGAAGGTAACAAGCCCAAAAGGGGTCAGGTAGACAAAAATATGGAGGGTGGAAGCAGCAGTGGGACTGGTCGAGACGAACCAGAAAGCATGGTGAATATACTATCACGTCTCCTGGATGAAAAACTGGCTGTACTGGCCACAAAAGAAGATGTTCGGCAGATATCGGAGGAGCTGAGGAGGATTTCCGAAGAGAACCATGTACTGAAGGAGGAAATTAAAGTTATTAAGCAGGAAAGTGTTTCTTTGCGAAGACGTTTTAACAAATTGGAAAATCGATCAAGGAGGAACAATTTAATTTTTCGAAATTTGGAGCACGACGGCAAACAAAATTCCGAGGAAGTAGTGAGAAATTTCTGTACCCGGTACCTTGGTGCAAGACCGGACTTCTGGATTAATAGGGCTCACCCGTTGGGAAATAGTAGGCCGGCAGGAGCTATTATAGCGCATGATCCAGATGATAAAGACTTCCGATTCATATTAAAAAACGCAAATAAACTAAAGGGAACAAATTTTATAGTTCATCAGGATTTTTCTATGGAAACAAGGAGAGTTAGGAAAAGCTTGTTCGTTTTGAAGAAGAAGATAAGAGACGTCGCCAGCCATGTGCATTCATCAGTTATTGTGGACAAACTTATGGTAGAGGGTTCTTATTTTTACGTATCGATGCAGAAACTGATGTCAGTGAAGGGTGACGCAACGGAGAATTTGAACCGCATCTTGGGGCGGGATGTTACGGAGATTATTAAAGACTTTGAGAGAATGTTGGAAGAGGATGATTGTAGGGCATGAGGAGGGTTAGTCTGCCAGAATTCACAAGTGAGAGGGAAGGGGGTAAAAACTAAAAATTTAATTGGAGCCAGTGTGCCGTTAAAACTATTGTATTATAATGTTGGGGGTTTAAAAGCAAAGAGGGGTATTTTTGATTGTTTTAGTTACGTGAAGTCTTTTGATGTCTTCTGTCTCGCTGAAACTCATGTAGAAATAGATAAAACAGAGGAATATTCACAAATTTTCCATGATTTCAATTTGTACTGGCAGCCAGCAACAAAACAAGCGCATTTCAGCAGAGCGATGGGGGGGTGTAGTTATTGAATGCAAAAAACGTCTCTCTGGGTGTATTCGTGTTGAAAAGCGGGCAGGGTTGGACGTGTTGCACTTGTTGATTAGGGGTAGGGATTATGCTGTGGTACCGGTTTATCTAAGTGGTGGGAATGACAATAGTTGGCAAGCAGATTTTAGGAAGCTAGATTTGCTTTTTTATAATCACTTACAGGAGACAAATACCATTACTCTCGGGGATTTTAATGGGCGTATTGGGAGGGAACAATCTATATTGCAGGAGGAACTGCTTCCGCAGAGCTGGGTATATGGTATCAGAAAATCGAAAGATGTAGTTTTGAACCAAAAGGGTAAAATTTTGTTAGATTTTTTTGAAAATAATAATTTGTTAGTTTTAAATGGGCGGGTAAATAGTGATTTTGAGGGGGATTTTATCTACATTGGGCCGAATGGGTCTTCTGTTATTGATCTGTGTGCTGTCTCTTTAAGTGATTTGGGTGTCATAGGGCACTTCAAGGTTGGCCATGAGTTCTTTTCAGACCATATGCCTTTAGAGATGGAGTTGGTTGGTGTATTGGTTGAGCAAAGGGCAGAAGGGGTCCTTCCTTTGTTGCCAAAGTTATTGTGGCGGGGCTTTTCTGAAGAAAAATATAAACAGAGGTTAGCAGTGGAGTGTTATGGAGAATCTGATGGGGTACTAGATGTGAGTGAAACAATTAATCGTTTATTAGAATTGATATACGAGGTAGGGTCAAAAAGTTCCCGGAATTGGTTATTAAAAATTTATTAAAAATATTTATAACATTCTTACATTATTTCCCTTCAAAATACTCTCCTCCTGCATCTACACATTTATTCCGCCGTTCATATAATTGTTGGAAACACTCTTGAAAGCCGTTTTGTGAAAGTTCCTTCAGCCGCTCCGTCGCATTTTCAATCACCTCTGACGAATCAGCAAAACGATGTCCCTTCAATGCCATTTTTAACCTTGGAAACAGGTAGAAATCTGGTGGTGCGAGATCGGGAGAATATGGAGGATGTTCCAGAGTGGTAACATTATTCTTGGCAAGGTATTGTTTCACCATTAGGGATCGATGTGCTGGGGCATTGTCGTGCAACAAATACCAGTCATTCTCTGCCCATTTTTCAGGTCGTTTTCGTCGAATTGCATCTCGTAGCCGTTTTAAGATCTCTGTGTACAATTCTTTATTTACTGTTCTCCCTTCAGGAATAAATTCATAATGAATCACTCCACGGTAATCAAAAAACACCTCCAACATCACCTTACCCCGGCTTCTGTCCAAGCGAAATTTTTGTTTTCTTGGTGAAGTTTTTGACTTCCATTCAGCGGACTGCCGTTTTGTCTGAGGGTCGTAAAGAAAGCACCATGTCTCATCACCTGTAACAATTTTGCGCAGGAAGCTGTCATCTGCATCAGCCATTTCAATCAAGTCCCTGGACATGGTCACTCTCATTTCCTTTTGCTCAGGGGATAACATTTTTGGAACAATGTGCAAGCAAACACGGTGCATGTTCAAGTCATTATGAAGAATGCTGTGAGCACTCCCATGTGAAATACCAACTTCAGAGGCAATAGTATTGATGGTTGTTCGCCTGTCCGCACGCACAATTTGTCGAACGCGCTCAACATTGTCGTCTGTAGTGGAAGTGGAAGGCCGCCCAGTCCGAACGTCATCTTCAATTGTTGTGCGACCGTCGCGAAAACGCTTATGCCACTCGTAAACTGCTGTTTTCTTCATCGCAGAATTTCCGTATGCTTTTTTTAGCATCTCAAGAGTCTCCGAGGGTGATTTCTCCAGCAACACACAGAATTTAATATTGCCACGCTGCTCTAATGACGACATTGCACAATCCGACGAAAGACAGAAACTACGATCTACAATATTAAACACCGAACGCACGGAACCAACTACAACTGCCTGCTAACCTCAAAAGCACATTCACTACCAGTTATGCCAACCTCACAAACAAAAATTTCCCTTTCAGCTTACAAATACGTGACTGTAAGCGACCATTCCGGGAAATTTTTGACCGTACCTCGTATAAAGCTGCAGGCCCAAGGTCGGGGGCTGGTAAGGGGTTTAATGGGAATAAGCAGGAGTGGTTTGACAGGCAATGCGCTAGGAAGAGAGATCTAGTTTTTAGGTTGTTAAACCTTTATAGGAAAATTGGTTCAGGGGAGCTAAAGCAAAAATACTTAAACGTTTGTGATAGTTATAAGACACTTTGTAGAGAGAAAAGGGCAAAATATATTTTGAAAGTAATTGAAAAATTTAGTGGTATAAGGGACAGTAAAGCCTTTTGGGAAAGTATTAGGTATTTTAAGAAGAAAAACTTTATATGTGACCCTCAAATAAAACCAAGTGAATGGGTAAATTATTTTAAATCTCTCTTTGAGGGTCAATTGATGGATAACCCTGTCCTGTACACTGCTCCAAGGTATGTCGATCCATATATGGATCAAGAAATCTCTTTTTTAGAGCTGAAGGCAGTGCTAAAAAGTGTCAAAAACAACAAGGCTCCTGGCAGAGACAGAATACCTGACAAATTTTATAAATTTGCCCCGGATGATTTTTAAATCGCTTGTTAAAGTTGTACAACGACATTTTACATAGAGAAGAGGTACCAGCGGCTTTTACAAGATCAATTATTTTCCCGCTTCACAAAAAGGGGGATGTATCGCGCCCAGGTAATTACAGGGGAATATCCTTTATTAACTCAATAGCCAAGTTGTTCACTGGAATATTGCTTAACAGGCTGCAAAATTGGGTCAGTGGTAATGATATATTAATTGAGTATCAAGCAGGATTCAGAAAGGGATATTCCACTGTGGATAACATTTTTAACCTACTTTGTTTAATTAACTTAACTGTTACTGGTAAAGGCAGGAAATTATATGCTTTTTTCGTTGATTTTAAAGGAGCTTTTGACCACATAAACAGAGGGGCTCTCTTTTATAAGTTGTATTGTGCTGGTGTTTTGAATAAATTTATTAATGTATTGAAGGGTTTGTACGAGGGAACAATGGCCCAGGTGTGGTGTCAGGGGGGTCTTAGTGAAGGGTTTGAGACGCCACTTGGGGTAAAGCAGGGCTGCCTTCTGTCCCCCCTACTTTTTTCTTTGTTTGTAAATGATCTGCACGACGAGGTGGGTGGGGGTGTGAGTATCAACCGGTTAAATATTAGAATTCTTTTGTATGCGGATGATATTGTACTGTTAGCGCCAAACCCCAAAATTCTTCAGAACATGATTAACAAATTGGCAGATTATTGTACAAAGTGGAACCTTATAGTCAATCTAGATAAGTCAAAAATTATGATATTTTTAGAAGAGGGGGTAAATTAGGCCAGTCTGAGCGCTGGAATTTTCATGGAAATAATATAGAAATAGTAAATAGATATACTTATAATTATAATTATAATACTTATGTATTTGGGAATAATACTTACGCCTTTGTTGTCTTTTGAGCCCCATTTTCGGGATCGAATTACAACTGCCGAATTTTCAATTCATAATGTTTGGAGTAACTTTTATAAAAAGGTTGATATACCTCTATTGGCTAGGTGGGAGGTGTTCAATTCAGTCAGTCGGGCGGTGGTGACTTATGGCGCTCAAGTATGGGGTTATTTTGGAGTGGAAGATCTTGAGAAATTCCAGCGCTTTGTGATAAAGAAAATATTTGGCCTTCCTAATCATACACCAAACTACGCTATCTACTTGGAAACTGGGACCTTATGAGGCAATACGTGTTGCGTCTCCATTTCAAGTATATTCTTAAAGTGCTCGGTAAGATGCCGGAGAGCAGGCTTCCAAATAAATTGGCCAAAATTGTCGTGGGGCAAAAGGTGGGGTGGTTTAAGGCTTGGTTGGCTATTGGACGAGAGTGTAATTGTACTCTTCAGGAGAATGTGCTTGATATAGGAAGCTGGCCAATGCAACTGGAACACATTTGCATTACGATGAGAGAGCTATCTAGAGGGAAATGGATAGAAAGGGCGAGACGAGCTAATTACAGCAAACTAGACTGGGATCTGGGGGAAAACACGTATATATCGGATGCGCATGATAGTCGGTTTATCAGTACAATATTCAGGTGTAGAACTGGCTTGTTAGGCCTAAACGATAGTCTGCTCCGGGAGGAGGATAGAAGATTATGTTCCTTGTGTAACCTGCGGGAGACAGAGGACATCTTCCATTTTTTGGGACGCTGCCCAATTCTAAGTGCGTTTAGACCCTCTTGGTTTAATAAATCAAGTCTAGGGGAAGAGGAAGTAGTAAGCTATTTAAATGGAAAAAACTGGTTTATTTTAGTAAATTATGTAAGAAACGCCTTGAAATATAGAAAAGCTTGGGTTGATGAGTTCAATTTTTAGTTTAGAAATTATAATTTCATAAGATTTTATTTTGTTTTTCCTTTTTGCCAACCTGGCAGACGACCTCAGGTCATGCCTTTTGAGTGAATGAGTGTTTTCTTTACAAGAGTTTTCTTTTCCTTTTTTAAGCTTTATGCAAGACATTCATATTTGTTGTTAATGGATAGTGTATCTTAATTTTTTGGGTATTCTTGTACTTATTTTTTGCTTTGTTAAATAAAGTTCACTTTATTATTATTATTATTATAACTAACAGCTGATCATTATCATAAAGTATTACATGTTAGCATGCTCTATAATCGATGTGTTCAGTATGAGATGCAAGACACGAGTGCACTTTTGTGGCTCTAATACGCACGCATGTAATGTTTGTAGGCTGATACATTCAAACAATCTGACTATGCTGGCAAACGTTTTGATTGGTCTAAACTGTGGACAGCAGAGCCCGTCAACAGTGAAAAAAATTATAGACGATTAGTTGCCAGGTAATCTGAAAAACATTTACGTTCGTCCTGCAATAGATACCACTTAATTAAAAAGAATCATCTGGTAGTATTTTTTTCATTACTTGTTTCATATGAAACAATTAATGATTTGTGTCAATTACAACTATACAAACCTCTACTAGACACAAAAGGGGTAACACCTGTTCCCAAGCTTTGTGCAGCCGAGAGGTATGCATTACGTCACTACTACTGTGAGAGATTGCGTTAGTAGTAGTAACATTTTACTTGTACTATGTTTGTAGTCGTCAGGGGTACTATCCAAACTACATATATTCTGCGTCGCTGTCTACAACGAATAGCCAAAACATCACCCACGTATGTCACCGCACTAGGCAGCCTACTGCCTAGCAAAGAGCAATGTTATGATTAGTACAGTGTTATGAAGTAGCAGTAGTTTGGTACTTCGTCTGTCCCCTTCATCCCGCAGTTGCACAAAGCTTAGATTCATACAATATGTGATAATCAAAAAGTAAAATTCTGGCAAAAAACAGAATAAGTTAAAGACAAACTTGATTCTAGAGATTGTCTCAGAGCATATAACGCCATCGTCAACACATCATATCTCTAATTCTTCATTAATTAAATGCTTCAATGATTAATTTGAGCAAGGATGATTGTAGAAACAGAAATATTTATCAAGTACTGTTTGTAAAGCATCTAATAGTATTAAGAACAACCTAGGAAGTAGAACTGAGCTACATCATCATAAAATACTTCGTTCTTACCATTATACTTGTGGTATTTTTCATATTTATCAACATGTGGCCTTGGTTCTTTGAGCATATTATGATGACCTGAAAAAAAATAAAAAAATAATCTTGTCAAAAAATAAGATAAAAAAAATACACTTTACCTTTCACCAAAGTACAATGTAGTTGCAATGACTACGTATAATGCCAATAGTGAAAGAGCACATGGATGAAAACTCTTTTACAAATGCTTCCCTCTCAATGCAACTCCATAAACACCTAAATGAACTTACGTCATTTCAGCAAAATATTTTACTGTTTAATCTTTTCAAAACACAGTAATGTTTAGAAACCAAAAATCTAGTATTAACAAAAATTTCTTACTTTGTGTTAATTTTAACACAAAATAATGAATAATATTACAACTAACATAAATACAACTTAAACATTTGTACAACAAAAACCCTTTTCAATATGAGTACAAAAACAAGCCTTAGCATGGCCAAAGCAATCTGTCAAATACTTAAAAAACAAAACTTAATTCAAATTATTAATAATGTGTCGATACCAATATTTTTGTTTTCTATACAAAGAAACAAGAAATTGATTTTTGATTCAGATACCACGTTTCCCACAAATATTGCACTTTGCAAAACTATCATTCCCACTGTCTACTTTAAAAACAAGCTTCCACACTTCAAAAGCCATCTTCTTAGTCCAACTAATAAAATAAAACTGAATAACTACACTTTGAATCAGGAAAACTAAGAATGTCAACAGACATGGGCCTTACCCTATCTTGTAGAGCATAAAAAATGTAGAAAATGTGGCGATTTAAAAAAAATTGTAGGAGCCATTTTTGAGAAAATTGCAAAAGAGTGAAAAATTGAACGAATAAACTACTACTTCCGGTTGACCAATTTTGATGAAAATGTTCGTGTCGAGTCCGGTAGTGGAACATACTTAACTTAATTTCAACTTTGTATGTTATTCCGTTCTAGAGATATATTGTTCACACACAGACCAATCGCTAAAAACAAAAACATGCTTAATATAAGAGATTCAAGGGGTCTAAAAATGTGTACATCCAGTGAAAACTCAATTTCGAAATATCAACAATAAAAAAATACTTTCCTTATTTATATATTCACATAGGGCAAGAGAAAGTAAAAACCCATGAATACCAACTGGATATCAGAAATAAGAGAACTACACACAGTATATTTATTAAATACATTACAATACATTAAAAAATAGTTATCCATCATTACCAGGTCTTGAGCTGATTATTGACTCAGTCTCCGTGCATGTTAAGTCATCTGGAGGATTTGTGCGAGGAATGTGCGTAGAATTAACCATTCTGAAAATGAAAATTTTCCACCATATGTAATAAAAACAAACAAAATCAAAATTAACTACGATTAAAAAATACATCTGAACTACAAAAAAATATTTTCAGTATTAACACATTTCAGGATTCATCTAGCTTAAATTGAAATACATTTTCTGCATTTTTAACTTATTTTATTAGAAATTCAAACAGGTACATGATTACAAAGCACTTCTGATTGATTTAGTAACAGATAATCGACAAACTCGTTAAAAAGTGTTCAAGATTAAGAACCAATGAATTTTTGGCTTTACAGTAGTCATCACCACCGTAAGAGCTGGTAGCAGAAGCTAACTCCGCCGAAAACATCAGCCTCTCTTATCATACAATATTTTCTTTTAACATACAGGGTTTGTATAAAAAGTAACCGGACTGAGCTTGTGACGCCCAGGTAAAACGTTTGTAAACCGGTTGTTGGTGCTCTAGTGGTGGTGGGGGATCAAGGGAAGGGGAGCGGGCTCGAGTCAGTTGCTTCTAGACGCTTGGAGGGTTAGCATTGTGCAAGAGCGCAGTGCGTGTTCAGTGATCTCGTCGGAGTGAAAATGGAGCGTACCATCGAGCAACGTGTTAACATCAAATTTTGTGTCAAACTCAAAAAAACGCCTACGGAAACTCTTAAAAATGATCAATGAGGTTTACGGTCAGGAAGCTATATCCAGAACTCAAGTCTTCCAGTGGCACAAGATTTTCCGAGAGGGCCGCGATGACATCCACGACGAACAGTGCGCCGGACGTCCATCAACCAGTCACACGGACCCAAATGTGCAAAAAGTGCGTGATGTGTTGAACACTGACCGTCGTCTGAGCATCCGAGCAATCGTAGAAGAGGTCGGGATCGATAAGACTGACCGCCCGGGTTCGCCGAGTCCGTCCGGAGATTGCCGATTCCTGGATCCTCCACCACGACAATGTGCCGTCGCACACCTGTCTGCTTGTTACCGAGGAATTGGCCAAACACTCGAGGGCGACGTTGCCACAGCCTCTTTACAGTCCAGATACGGCACCACCGGACTTCTTCCTATTCCCCAAGATCAAGAGAGTACTAAAGGGGACGCAGTTCGGGACTCTAGAAGCTGTTCAACTCGCTACGACGAGGGCTCTAGAAGCTTTACGGGTTGCCGACTTCCAGGGGGCGTTCAGGGACTGGAAAATCCGATACCAAAGGGTTATTGACTTCAATGGGGACTACTTCAAAGATTTCTAGAAAAAAAAAGTGTAGAAATTTTGCCAATAAATATGTTTTCTAAGTTCAGTCCGGTTACTTTTTATACAAACCCTGTATGAGCTGCCAAATGGTCGAGTATTAAAACCTGCATATTAGGAACAATTGATTTTGGTTTTGAACAGAGCATTCCGTAACACTTCTGGTATTATTTTCACCAATACATCTACTATAAAGTGGGGGAAGGATTAGAGAAGAAATGGGCTCCACCCCCCACCAAACTGACAGAAATCATCACGTTGGATCTTTAAAATCATATATATAGAATTTTATTTTAGACCAACTTACGGTGGCTCCACGTTACGCTCTTGTGGTTTATTGTCAGAATGTCCAGCACTCTCGGTACCTTGTGACGTTCCATCAGAAACATTACTTCCTTCTGCTGAAACCAACTGAAAAGAGAAAAATATAAAATTCATATTAAATAAATACAGGTTACGGCTTGTAACTCAATACAAATCTTACTGTTAACAGAGCAATTACATATCAAAATCTTACAAGGTCTAAGGTCATATCTGAATGTATCAATGCGGTACACCAGAGGCATTGGAGCTAGAATTAATAATAAATTGTATATGGGTTCTCAAACTACAATTATGCACATAAACCATGTCTATTAGCCGTGAACAAGTGAGGAATTTTCTACCTATGGGCGACATAACGTTTGGAATGAACATTGTAATCCTCAATAGCAAAAATTAATTTTTTTTAAATTGAAAATTAATTTATTTAACTAAGACACTTTTAAAGAAGCTTTCCTCATTTACTACAGTAAATCAGTGATGGCTCGTGGCTTCAAAAATCAGTGAAGAGTTGCAAAAACCAAGAAAAACTTAAGTATACTATTAAGTATTCGCTAGACTCCTGAAAGTAAAAGAAAATATAAAATACACACAAACAAAAAACAACTGTGTGTCACCACAAATACGAAACAACTAACATACAAGTGTATAGAACATGCAGATGCAGTAGGCTGGTTGACCCATTACAATCTCTTCACTATTCGGGGTCAGGTGGTGGAAAGCTAGGCGAGCATATTAGTTACTGACATCTCCGTTGTTATGGCAACCCGCTCAAGCTGGAAGAGAAATGGCAGCCACCCATCTAACTCTTCACTTTGTTATTTATTACGTGTAAATGAACGTGTAAAATACAAGGACTATTTAAAACATTAAAAAGCGCTCTAAGCAGATACAATAATTGAATGTACTTTTTTATACGACACTTCATTTATTGCAAAAAAAACCTAATTAAAACAAAAATTATACAGTCCACTCAAAATAACATGATAGTAAGTCTCTGAATGGTGGAAAATTGCAAAATAAAGATTAATATTATATTTTGTACGAATTCTAATTATAAAGGAAATTTTGCTTTCAAAAAGGGACTTTTTATTTTGAAAAATTACCACCATTAAATTTTTTTTTTTTTTTTTATGTCCGACTGTTCTGCAATTTCTGCTAATGCAGACGGTGAAGGATGAAATGATTTTATTTTGTAACGTATGAAAATATGCCGTACCTGAATGGGATTCGAACCCAAGACTGCTCGCCTCTCATCATGCGGTCTTGGGTTCGAATCCCATTCAGGCGCGGCATATTTTCATACATTACAAAATAAAATCATTTCATCCTTCACCGTCTGCATTAGCAGAAATTGCAGAACAGTCGGACGTACAACAAAACAAAAAAAATCTGAATGGTGGTAATTTTTCAAAATAAAAAGTCCCTTTTCGAAAGCAAAATTTCCCTTTTAATTATTTGTACAAAATATAATATTAATCTTTATTTTGCAATTTTGAAAATCATATGAAATTTTCATCATAATTATTTTACTTGCATTTGTTATTACTGCATTCAATACACAAGACATGATTAATTAATACATAAATAATTAATAATAATAAAATAAAATAACAATTAATTAATAAATTTGATTTCCATTTTCCATTTGTTATTGGAAAAATTTTAATTCGTTTCTTTTCCATAATTAATTTATCTTTTATAGCAATTTATTCACTAACAGGGAAAGTTACCACAAAGAAAAATCTCTAAAGTGGTAGCACTGACGCATGAGCACATTACAAAATTCCCTCTGTTCTTAATTCCATTTAAGTAATACTATCATACTATTTTGAATGGACTGTAATTATTTTGTGAGAGAAAAAACCTTAATACTATCCAGAAAATAAATGAAAAGCCTCTTCACCTATTTCATCTGAATAGCTGCCGCTGTGCTAAATGAGAATCACAAATATTAAATGTAAATGGATAGAAAATTTGTTCACTGTACTGTAGGCTACCAACTGCTAAAACATGCAAAGGTCAATTGGCAACAACACATAAAGAATTTATTTCTTTATTTAAATGAAAATGTGTCCTTCATAGCAAAACAAAAAAAAAGCACATTAAGATTTTGGAACAACACAAGTTAATTGGTTAAATCTTTTTAAATAAGTCAAAATTTATAAATCTCTTCACCCATTATATCAAAACAGACCTTTAGGGCAATAAGCAGTACACTTTTCATAAAATTGTTACTTTTTAAATGAAATTATCTTACCCATGAAACAACTCTTCCATTGAAACAGGGTAAGTGTGCATCATCATCAATAATTTCTTCCTTCACGACCCTGCAACAAAAAATAAAATTAACAGATACCAAAAAAGCTCTGTAATACATGTTATTGGATAAATAATATTTTCTTTTTGGTTTTAAAACTGATTATTCTGTATAATAAAGCTACAGCAGATGGTGAAGGATGATGGATGAAAAAATGGGAGACATGTTCAGGAATCAAATACAGGACCCCTCAATTTTTTTATTAGATTCAAGACTATATAGAACATATCCAAGCACTAGAAACTGCACTTTAATACGAAAAAAATTGCCCATAACAGGCAAGTGAAATGTTAAATAATTATTTGCCCTCAATCTGGTAGTTCCAGGGCTACAAAAAGTAGTTGGTTCTTATCATATAGCCAGCCAATTGTACGATTGAAGCATTTAAGGACAGAAGCGGTAGAGATGTAAAAGATACAAGTCAAGAGTTATCTCTTCTGAGAATAATGAATTTCATTATACAACCAGACCCTGTAGTGAATAAAGTGAAGGTGTCATTTCCAGGGTGGAAAGTAGATGCTTTTCGGAGGGCCTGGCATGCTGATAAGCATACTTTTCCACTCAATGAAGAAGACAATGGTAAACCACCTCACTTCTTACTTAGTAAAGCCTCAAGTTCAATACAGCCTTTTGGCTGATGACCAAAACAATACAAGAAAAAATATAAATAAAAAATTTTTTGAGCAGAGTTATACAACAGATGTGCACATATCGTGCATTTTGTTAATGAAGTTGTGGGGTAAAGGATACTGGATCAGATCTAAGAATTACCACAGCCCCACGATAATGTTATTCTCACCACAATTTCTGCTGGGTGAAAAGCTTCACCTCCCGTACGCCTTGTTTTCAATGAACAGGTATTCAGATAACAATAATTCATTCAGCTAAGATATTTTTATTTTAAGACAAGAGCAAAATGTTACTGAGTATTGATTGTATCATTAACAAAACCACACGTGTCTGGAAACCTCCCCTTTAGAATAAGACATGCCTAGATGGGCTGTAATTTCTCTAGTATCTTGTAGGACATAAATGTGTATAAAAGGAGTATAATATTATTGTATAAGTTCGTCTTTATTCCATTAACTCATGTGCTGCACGAAGCCACTTCATGGGCTACAGTAATGGGTAGTGCAATATGCGATAAAACTTGTTGCCGTGAAGTCAATATAAGCCAGAAACCGACGATCACTATTATATTTATTTTACAGAGAATTCTTCAACACAACTAACAGCTTTAAGAAAAATAGAATACATTGACAGGGAAATATTTTATAATCGTTTTAGTGTGGTGGGTAGGGTAGATTGTTGAACAAATTTTATGTAAACAGATACCGCATGCAGGCTATCCGTAAGTCAACATAAAAACGCTTCTTTTTAGTTTGCGTGAAAGCTGTGACGTTTTTCAATAAGAATTTGCCCTTTTTATAACGATTGAGTCTATTGTACATTGTAGCAAAAGGAAAAAGAGAGTGGTGCACAAAAAATACCACCTACAATGTTCCAAACAAGTCACCCTCATGTCATTCTCCTGCAACCCACAGAAATGTGAAATATACATATTTCTAGACAAAATTTTGGAATACAAATGGTTTTTCACAAGTAATGTCTAACTATATGAGTGTGTGTGATGTCATAAGAAAGGAATATAATATGGCTGCTGTGTTTTAGAAGCGGAACAGTCTGGAACAGCCAGAGCCATAAGGGTTAAAAGAAACCTTGAGGCTAAAAAAATTCCAATATTATATGTTACTATTGCCTGACAATATTACATCATGGAAACAGATCAACTCTAGGTCTGAAAATAGTTTGTTTACAGTCCATCTACTGTAAGAGTACTCCACGCAAAGCAAGCGCCTATAGGTTATAAACGAAAGTTTTACACTAGTTGGCGTGTATCTAACACTCCGCCTAACAATTATCTTGTACTATGTTCCATCATAAAAATAACTACATCTAGTTTAAATAAACATTATCCTTTAAGCGTTTTCAATTATACCGTTCTGATTACTTGTAATTATTGTAGTTTCATAAAGACTCCTGAATTAATTATTTTAACCATTACATTGCCCATAACAGACAGGTGGAGTGTCGAATTATTTACACTCAATCTGTTCGTTGCAGGGGCTAAAATAAATAGTTCTGTTTCTTATCACATGGTCAGCCAATTAAATGACTGAACCATTTAAGAACAGAAGAGGTAGAGGTGCAAACGACACTAATCAGAGTTATTTTCTCTGAAAGTAATGAATTTCATACAGCCAGAACCTGTGGTGAATGAAGTGAAGGTGTCATTTGTGGAGTGGAAAATATGTGCTTTTCAGAGGGCCTGGCATGCTGATAAGCTACTTTTCCGCTCAGTGAGGATAGCATTGGTAAACCACCTCACTCCTCGTTTTACTTAGTAAAACCTCTACAGGTTCAAATCAGCCTTTCGGCTAATGACCTAACCAACAACAACAACCATTACATTTTAACAAAACAATTTTTTTCCACTTTTTAATGTTTACCGCTTTTATTTTTCAAAAACTCAACACATTCACTATCACGCATGTTAACAAAACACAGCTTACAAAACTTTTCAACTTCAGTCTACGAAGAAAATCGAAATGAACCAATACAATACCAAAAGATAACTAATGAAACTAAAAATGAGTTAAACACGGGCAAGTGCAAACAGTTGTATTAAACTAGTCACAGACATTAATTATTTTAATGATATGAAATAAACAATCTGAAATGATAAACAAAGAATCACTGGAATTGTTTACTCTCCTGTTATAATTCAAGCGCATTAGTCTTGTATTACTTGTGACAAATATAAAATAAAACTGACTCTATAATAAAAACCTACTAATCATAAATAATAATATAATAATAGTAAATAATGTAACAAAAAATAATAATGTGAGAATAACAATAGTAAAATTTTAGTTATTGATGGTAAACAACTAATGTTCGATTAATAAAAATTTATCTAACAAATTAAATGTAATTTTTTTATATTAAGCTTAGAGCGAATCAGTGTTGTAAGGAATTTTGTTTTTGATCGTGCTGGGCGTATTTTTAATTTATACACATGCTCACTTATATTGCTCGTTGCCTATGTTTGAGTATTCTTAGCATAGGCAGACTCTAGTGTTTTTAACATAAGCATTATTGTTAGGTTAGGTTGTGCATACACAGAACAAGAAAGTAATTAAACTCACTAGTAATACTGGTAAAATTAACAATCAGAGCTACAGGTTATCTACACAAAGAGCAATTTCAGAAAATTAAACCATGCCTTCCAAGGAGAGAATACATAATTAATAAATGTGTAAAAGGTTTTTAAGGTCCTATATTTAATCTCGTAATGTCAAGTGAGGCAAAAATATGTTAGCTGTACCAATATAAAAGATTCCAATAAAGAAACCACACAAATTATTGGGTTCATCCTGACAATCAAAGGAATATAATTATGTTGCACAGCCAAAGAACTGCAAAAAAATGACACCATATCTCTTGTATTTTACATAATGTAAAGGCACATTTACACGTGCAATGATTTGCTGGCGCCAGTGAGAACTGGCACGCCAGTAAAACGATGCATGCATGTGTAAACCATTGTTGGCGCGCAAGTTTCAACATGCATGCACAGAAAGAAACTTGCATGGAATTTTCTGCAGCCTTCTGAAATTTTGTTCGTCAATAAGTGACTGGCGCACCACTAAATAAACATTTGCATATATAAACCTTCACCTCGCCAGTAAGCTATTGGTATACAGAAGGTGGTTCAATTGCGAATTGATTTGTTACTATCATCCATTATCTATTATAATACATTTTCATATAGATAGCTTTTTATTTTGCTGTATCTTTAAACAGTAACTAAAATGAGCTAAATTTTAAAAAATAAGAAGTGAAGTAGTGATGAAAACAGTAAATTTTTGGGAAAATATGAACAACTTCCTTATTTGTGGGACGTACATTGTTCGTCTTATAAAAACAGACCTCCGAACTATCAATACCAATGTAACAAATCACTGTTCTGGAAGTCCTCACGAACTTGAAACTACACAACAGCAAAATAAAATGGAACTGGCGCGACAAAAAGCGTTTAATGTGTAAACCTCAACTGGCATGCAAATTAAACTTGCATCAATACTGGCGCCAGCAAATCATTGTACGTGTAAATGCACCTTTAAGTCTTGTACTGTACTTGCAAAAACTATTACTTCTGCTCTCAATCATCAAAACACCAACTTGAGATAAAGCATGAGTGATAACAAAAGAAAAACACAGCAACTATGAATTTCACATTAAACACTTCCAATATCAGCACGTGATATAAGCAACGTGACATGATGGCACCTTCACTGCAGGTTTGATGCATTAATATTGTACACATTGAATAAATGTTAACGCACATAACACTGAATGTATGCTTTCACATTGCTTTCACATTGAAGAACTCTTCACTCCCTTACAAAGCAACACAAAGAGGATATTATATCCTCTTTGTGTTGTCTGGGTCATAAAAAATGCATGTCTGGGTCAGGGTTAGAATTTTTAGTACTCTTTAATAAAACACCATTTTAGATTAGTGTTCAGAGAAATATTTCCATAACCAATCCTTAGAAATCTGATCTGCATATCACTTTTAAAAGAGTTTTAACCAACGTTTAAGTTCACTAACACACTCAGGTTTATTAATAAACCCATAAAAATTCTGTCAATCACATAATCTTGACTATTTAAATATTTAATTTGATTCTTGGTTTCAAATTAATAAGATATTTAACATAAAGAAAAAACAAAGGAGCAATACTTGTTATATTTTTTAACAGGTTTAAATGTTCTATAGTGTATCTAAAACCTAGTTTGCATGTGTCAAGTATTTCCGTAGATTAGCAACTGTCAATGTCAAGTATGTCAGTAATTTAGTCAAGTGTCCACATTTGTACCAATTTAGACCTTTCAACATCAATAAAGTGCAGATCAAAGATCTGACAAAGTGAAACTTCTGAATGATTTTTTTTTGTTTCGCATTTAATAATTTTGCGCATTAATGCTAATGCAGACAATGGGGGCTGTTAGATGAAAAAATATCAGTCCTAACTGGGAATTGAACACAGAACCTCATGTATGAAAGCCGAATAGGCTGTCAGTTACACATTTCTTCTTATACAATCCAAGCACATGTCCCATAGAAATTCACCATACGTTCCACCATTAAGTTCACCATACGAAAATTCTCTTGACCATCTTGCTTCAGCAAATACAATAAATCTCATTTATCCGGACTGTTGTTTAGATCAACGGCCGAAAGGCTGGTTTGAACCTCTAGAGGCTTTACTAAGTAAAATAAGGAGTGGGTTGGTTTACAATTGCCTTCCTTACTGAATGTAAAAGTAGCCAATGTTTATCAGCATGCCAGGCCCTCAAAAAAGCATCTACTTTTCACCCTGCAAATGAAACCTTCACTTCATTCATCACAGGGTCTGGCTGTATAGTGAAATTCATTACCCTCCGAGGAGATAACTCTGACTAGTGTCTTTTACACCTCTACCTCTTCTGTTCTCAAATATTTCAGTCATATAATTGGCTGACTTTGTGATAAAAAACAGAACTATTATTTGTAGCCCTAGAACTAACAGATCTGAGTGCAATTAATTTAACACTCCACCTGCCTGTTATGGGCAACTGGGAATATACCTGTTATGTGGGCTAACTGGGGCCAAAGGAAATCCAGAAAATTGAAAATCCAGGTATTATACAGGGCGTTTCAAAATGTTCTTCGGGGTTACGAAAATTCATTACAAAAAAACTATTCCACTTACAAGAATGAAACAAGTACTGTACGAAAGAGCAATTCAAACAGTTTTTTTCCACGGGTACTGGGCAGTTAGTTGACCGTCTGCCCGCTAGGTGTAGACAGTAGAGAAAATGGCTGCCACGGGAAGCGAGAAGTCGTTTCGTGTCTTAGAATTTCACTCGTCAAAGTCGGTAATTACTGTGCAACGTGCGTTTCGGTTGAAATTTCATAAGAATCCACCAAGTGACAATTCAATTCGTGCATGGTACAAACAATTCAGCGAAACTGGTTGCTTGTGCAAGCGGAAATCAACTGGTCGTCCATCAACCTCAGATGCCAGTGTTGACAGTGTGCGTGCAAGTTTTATTCGCAGCCCGTCAAAATCGACTGCGTCTGCAGGCAGAGAGTTAGGAATTCCGAAAACAACAGTGTGGCGAGTTCTCCGTAAACGTTTATTATTCAAACCGTACCATCTTCAATTACTGCAGCACCTATCTGATGGAGATAAAACACGTAGGCTCCATTTTTGTTTAGAGTTACAGCAAAAGGTGTCATTGGATGAAGGTTTTCTAGAGAAGATAATTTTCAGCGATGAAGCTACGTTTCATATCAGCGGCAAAGTAAATCGTCATAACGTGCGAGTTTGGGGAAGTGAAAACCCACACGCTTATGTGGAACACGTTAGGGATTCTCCGAAACACGTTAGGGATCTCTCGTGAGGCAGTGTATGGGCCGTTCTTTTTTGCAGAAACGACAGTAAACGGCATGACGTACCTGGACATGTTGCAATTATGGCTTATGCCTCAGCTATTAAATGACTTCATTTTCCAGCAAGATGGTTGTCCTGCCCATTTTCATAACGAGGTTCGACGGTACCTTAACACAACACTGCCTCGACGCTGGATAGGACGCGCGTCTGAGGAAGACCAACAACTTTTGCTGTGGCCACCAAGATCACCAGACCTCACGCCATGTGACTTCTTTCTCTGGGGCTATGTGAAAGACAAGGTCTTCAAGCCACCAATGCCGAACGATATCGCTGAGCTGAAGGATCGCATAATCAATGCGGTCAACTCTATCGAAAGAGACATGTTAGGGCGTGTTTGGCAAGAGCTAGACTTTCGTGTTGACGTATGCCGTGTCACCAAAGTAGCACACATTGAACATTTATAGATGTTAAAAAAAACTGTTTGAATCCCTGCATCTGCACGTACAACTTTCATTTAGGTAAGTGGAATAGTTTTTTTGTAGTGAATTTTCGTAACCCCGAAGAACATTTTGAAACGCCCTATACATACTTACCATTCATCACGATAAAAAAACTATGCATGTGAAAAGGCAATTTGTACTTAGAATTGTTCAAAAGACATTACAAAATATTAAGATCGCTTTTCACATTATTTCTTAAGAAAGAATTGGTCAATTGTCTTCTGTTTTAAACACGTATGAGATCAGAATGAAGCATGGACACAAACTCTATCATGAACAGTTCAGCTGTATTGACACTCTAATAAAGGTTTTTTAAACTCGAGAAAAATCCTTTTATCATAATTTATTGTACAATCTTTGTAGGAACTGTATATTTAATCAAAATAAAAAGCCATAGCATACTTATAGTTACGTTCTTGCAATAATAGTAGAAAATTATTATATACTACATGAACATTAAAATATATTAAAAAAATCTGGTGTGAAACACTCACACAACTTTCTCTTGCCAATGCAAATAATGACCAATAATAACCTAATAACACATTAGACATAAACAAAAAACTAACCTCAAAAAACATAACCTTATTTTAATCATGAGTGAAAGACGCAAAATAAAAATCAACCTCAGTTTGGCTTAAAAATATAGAAAAATCACTCTTTCACGCAAAACTAGGCTCTGTAGAGAAAAATGCTTTAATAGAAGTTGTAGATCTTTTAATTTCCTATAAATTTGATTATATACACTTTTGTCATAAAATGCATACTAAGGCCGAAATCTTAAAAAAATCGATTTCATGCGTTTTTGTGAGAAAAAAAACAGAAAATCGCTAATTACCGCTAAACTAAGCATTATACAAAAAAATGTTTGAAAAACGAGTTGTAGGATTTAAAATTCTCTACAACATTATTATACATTTTTGCGCTAAATGCATATTAAAGCCGCAATCTTAAAAAAACATTTTTTTTGTGAAAACAGCCTTACCAAGAATTTCAGCAAACATGGCACCTACCCTTTCTTGTAGAGCATAAAAAATTTAGTAAACCAGGCGATATTAAAAAAAAATCGTACAACCAGTTTTTGAGAAAATAAAAAAAAAGTGAAAAATTACTTGAATAAACTACTACTTCCGATTGACCGATTTTGATGAAAATGTTTGTGTCGGGTCCGGTAGTGGTGTCTAACTTAAGTTTCAAGTTTCAGTTCATATGATGTTCCGTTCTTGAGATATTCTGTTCACACACACCAATCGCTAAAAACATGTTTTTTGGGTTCAGTTGGTCTGAAAAAGTGTAGATCCGGTGAAAACTCGATTTCAAAAAATCCACATGAAAACAATACTTTCCCTCCTATATATTCATATAGGCAAGAGAAAGTAAAAAAGTCTACAAATCTTATCTGGAACAATGAAGTTTTACTGTACAATCAAAACATAAAAGATTGTAACTATTTTTGACACCTTTTATAGAAATGAACAATTGCACGCTATTGTTACTGACGTACTTGACTGTCCAAACAAGTCAAGCACATTAGTACAGTGAGTGATTTCATGTACCTACTAACACGTTCACATAACACTTGTCAAAGTTGTCTTTTTATTAGATTTAATTTTTAATTTACAAATTACTTAACCAGAAGCAGTGCGTAAAAACAGGTGAAACTAAGACTACTAAAATACAATACTTTTACAAACAAGGCTTAATATAAGTTTCATTTACACCAACATCAAGAAAATTATTAACACAATATTAAATTTAACATTTTGTAATTGCGTATCACACTGATCCAACAACACATGATTATCAACATTTAACTATGAACAGTAAAAATGATTTTCTACAAGACTGGTTCATGCTATGGATTGATATGTTGTTGCTTAGGTCATCAGCCAAAAGGTTGGTTTGAACCTGTAGAGGTTTTACTAAGTAAAACGAGGAGTGAGGTGGTTTACCATTGCCTTCCTCACTGAATGGAAAAGTAAACTTATCAGCATGCCGGGCCCTCTGAAAAGCACATATTTTCCACTCTGCAAATGACACCTTCACTTCATTCACCACAGGGTCTGGCTGTATAATGAAATTTATTGCTTTCAGAGGAGATAACTCTGATTAGTGTCTTTTACACCTCTACCTCTTCTGTTCTTAAATGATTCAGTCATTTAATTGGCTGACCATGTGACAAGAAACAGAACTATTTATTTTAGCCCTGCAACTAACAGATTGAGTGTAAATAATTTGACACTCCGCCTGTCTGTTATGGGCAGTGGATTGATATATGGCAGCTCATATGAGGTTTGAATTATTAATGTCAGCAGCTCATGAAACCTAAGCAGCATTATTAGCATTAAGCAATAACAGGTGAAGTAGGCGGCAACAATGTGTTGTCTGGGTGCATAAATAAATGTGCTATGCCAGCACATAATTAAGAATTTTAGTATTCAAAAACAATACGATGCTTACAATAAGATGCACAGATTTCAGTAAATATGCGCACTTTAAAAAATCTGGTGTGAAACACTCACACAACTTTCTCTTGCCAATGCAAATAATTAACAATAAACCTAACATTAGTAATAACATTAGAAATAAACAAAAAACTAACCTCAATAAACACAACCTAATTTTAATCATATAATTATGAAAGACGCAAAATGAAAATCAATCTCGGTTTGCCTTAAAAATACGGAAAATCACTCTTTCATGCTAAACTAGGCTCTGTAGAGAAAAATGCTTTAAATAAAAGTTGTATATCTCTTAACTTTCTATAAATTCGATTACATACACTTTTGTCATAAAATGCATACTAAGGCCGAAATCTTAAAAAAATCGATTTTTCACACGTTTTTGTAAGAAAAAACATAAAATCGCTAATTACCACTAAACTAAGCGTTATACAAAAAAAATGTTAAAAAATAAAACTTGTAGGATTTTAAATTCTCTACAACTTTTATTACATACATTTTTGCACTAAAATGCATATTAAAGCCATAATCTTAAAAAAACAAATTTTTTACGTGAAAACAGCCTGACCAAGAATTTTAGCAAACATGGCGCCTACCCTATCTTGTAGAGCATAAAAAATTTAGTAAATACGATGATTTTAAAAAAAATTGTAGGACCAGATTTTGAGAAAATCGCAAAAAAGTGAAAAATTACACGAATAAACTACTACTTCCAGTTGACCAATTTTGATGAAAATGTTCGTGTTGGGTCCGGTAGTAGTATTTAACTTAAGTTTTAAGTTTCAAGTTCGTACGACATTCTGTTCTTGAGATATTCTGTTATGTATTAGTGTACAGTTCAGCCGTTCTTAGTTTGCTTGTACTGTCAACAAACAAAAGCCACCTACTGCAGGGTGCACGCTAGAGTCTGCAACTTTACAGATGTCGTATTCCTGTTAACTATTTTATAAATTATAAGTACTTAAAGTACCAAAAACATCAGTCATGATATGGTGAAGGCCTAACAATTTTATTTATAAAAATACTTTTAAAAGTATTTTGTATTTAAATACTTTTGAAAGTATTTTGTTGTTACTTTTTAATCAGCGTGTACACATTTTGATATAATCCGCATGCTCAGTGACATCATTATTTGTTTACATTAGGAGCAAACTAAGAGAGGCTGGACTGTATATTAATTTTACCAAATAGAATCAGGTTATAGTTCAGAAACAGAAATTGGAACAGGATATTTTTTTAATGTACTCTAGGAAACAGACAAGTTATAAATTAAAACAGATTAACCTGCAAGAAAATGGGCAATTACTTTTAAAAAATGTTCAATAAAAACTTTTTTTTGTGGGAAAACATTACAGTTTCTATTAAAACTGTTGCAGCCCCCATTTACTTTACTGTAATAAAAAAAGTAAGTTACATTCATTTTCTGTACAATTTAAATTTTTAAATTCAACCAGCAGGCAGAACAAAAACAAAGAATTACATCTAACCTAACCCACTATCCATTTAATAGAAATTCTTAACACAAAAGATTGTACTGATAGTAAATTAAAGATGAGGTTAACTTTTAACAAATTTTATTAGATTTTACAGACAATAGTATTATGGTCAACAGCCTAAACCCTACAAATCTAACACTTACATCAACCTGGAAGTAGTACCCTTATAAACAGTTTCTGGAAAGGACGTTCATTCATATAACAAAACTTCCTTAAGGATGTAATAAACTCGTATTTATTTATAAGTCGTGTTAAGTCAGACTATTTTTAAACCAAGATACGCCTATATTTTGAATCTTCAGGAAATAGATGTAAAACAGTGATATATAACTTAAATGTCAAAAGACCTAAATTTAGTATGACAACATGTACATCTAAGTTTATGATAGATCGTACACAATTCCTTAACTAATTTGTTTACATTTACAATAACCTACTAAAATAACAAAATATTATAAAAATACTACTTCGTCTGAATGAAACTGCTGTCAAGATGGTTAATTTTCAATTCTATATTTCTGTAACAGTAATTAATTAAACTTCCCTGAAGAAATGTTAGGCAACTTAATTGACAAATATGTTAAATTAAAATACAGATATTCATCTCATTAACTAATTAATACCGAAGTAATATCATAGTACATACCCAAAATCATCGTCCATAGACTTAAAAAAGTACTTGTAGTTAGGCCGGTTTAACACATTTTTAAAGTCAGCTAATGTAACTCTTTCAGGTGCAATTGCAAGTTTTACTAAATAAGGCGTTTCTTCATCGTCTATATGATAAATTACTTTTGTTTCTTCCATAATTTAAAAAAATAACACCACAACCTATACCCTAATCACAAATTTCAACATGGAGTCCACCATCATAATATCAATTAACTATGTGAATCAAACGTATAACTATATAACTAAACAAGTCATGCATCATTATTGTTTACAAAAGTAGATTCTAGTTTTTATTTTATTTTAAAAATCAAAACAATTTATTAAACTAAATTAATTAACTAATATTGTCATCAATGATAATATCTTTCCAACATTTGTAGCTTTCATAACATGTTTGGTTACTTACAGATTACATGGTTGATTTCTGCGGTAAATTTAAATAAACTAGACTTATAATCTCACCTGGTTTATATAATCTCCAATTGCCAGTTTAAGTACAAAATAAGTTAATATAAGTCTGGTCAACAATTACAGAAAACAAGAACAGTTTTTCATACTTTTAGTTATCGGTAGTCAGTTTATCCCATATAACCACCCAATTAGATTGCTGCATGTAATAATATTTTACAAGACTACACAAAGTCAGGGAGACCCATGGTGGTTTTTCTACCAGTAATGTGGTGGTCAACAGCTATTGCAACCATTATTACTTAATAGTTCAAAGTGGCTGTCAATAAGTTGATTAATTGGACAGTGAGCTGGTCCAGAGGCCAAGATAGAATGTACGAGTGACATTCAATAACAAGATAAATTAATGAAACTTTGCAAATCAAGTTTGCAACCTTAGAAACACTGTTTATTAGCTGTTCAATCACAATCACTATAAACAAACTCTTTTGTTCATTTCAAAATGTCAGCTGCACTAGAAATGTGTGTATGCAGGTAGAGCAATGTTTAATGTTAAGATTTTTGCTATCCAAAGGTGTAAAACTTGTAATTTACTCAAAAATGTTGAAACAGTATGGTGAAAAATTTTTAAACTGCAGTAATGACTCTTAAAAATATCTGGATTTACTTGTCAAAAAATGTTTAATTTATGAGTAAGCTAATTAATTTTAGTATTCTTCTGGGACTTTAATGGTCCGATAATCTTTTGAGACCATGAACAATGAACACTATTCTTACATGCTCCAATAGAAATTGAGACCTGCAATAACAGTGAAAACAAAGATGCTCTTTCATAAGGTGTGGTCTCTTGCACGACAACACGCACCTCTACAACTCTCAGAGAATGAGAGAAACAGTTGAGTTGATAGGTATTGCCCTGTTCTATTTTCGTTGTTCTGCCTGCTAACATTTTTTAACGCTGGAAGAAGTTCGACAGCAACAATGAGTTCAAAAATGTGGTAAAAGAATGGTTCAAATAGCAATTTGTAAAGACTTCTATGTAAATTTCATTGTCATTAAATATGTTAATCCTCTATATCATTTTATCCTGTAAATTATTGAATGTCCTTTTGTATGTTTGACATTACAATCCTTATTTACTTAAGAACCAATCTAAGTCATTCAGTACTGGTTAAATGATAAATTGATTGGTTCTCAATATTATGAACAAAATGAATGTATAACATCCCTTTAATTGAAAATTACATTTATTAAGATACAAAAATAAATACTAAATAATATGTACAAAATAAATATATTTGTAATTAAGTATAAATAATACTTACTTCAAATAAATAAATAAATTTATTAATCCTAATGTTAATAATAATAATTCAAATATCACATCCATGTTCTTTCTTTTTTTTAAAAAAAGCACCATTTATACAAATATATTTATACAAACTCATAAATTTTTGAACATCCAATTTAAACAGAAAAACTAAAACAAAAAACGTGAACTGTATGTTGCCACTAAGTTGCAGCAACAAATCTGAACTGGAATTTTTTTTTATGAAAAATAACAAAACAAAATAAACGGGAAACTAGTAATTTTTAATTTAAAAAGAATAATAATATAATGACAAAAGTTTTTATAAAGTGAAAAAAGTGTTAGCCATCGTATTCCATCCTTTAGTTGAAGGCACAGAGGGCGCTGCGTAGTCTTTTCATTTCCCACCGATTCTTTTGTTTTTGAACTACTATTACTAATGATAATAATAATAATAATTATCATCATATCTAATTACCATAAAGTCTTTTCTTTTTATTTCTTATTCTTTAATTGATGCACCTATTTGTTTCAAAATATTTTTCTTATGATGTTCTAACCTACCGTTGTGTT
Source organism: Catonia carolina (assembly GCA_035578175.1). Taxonomy (NCBI): domain Eukaryota; kingdom Metazoa; phylum Arthropoda; class Insecta; order Hemiptera; family Achilidae; genus Catonia; species Catonia carolina. Next base: position 296,461,118 of record JAQMRL010000001.1, read on the forward strand.
TTAATAGACCTTTAATTGATTCTTGTCGTCGAATCCAGCTGAATGTCCTGCGTTACGTACGATAAAACTGTTACCATCATAATGCATGCGGCGTTCACCACGGCGTACAAAAAGATGTGATGTCTGGCCCATAGATGCAGTGCAATGGAGAAATGGTGTGGTTAATGATGCCGTTCCATTCGTTGGAGATGTGCGAATTTGGTACTTGTTACTATTTCGAGCGATCCTGGAAATGATTCAACAAATAATCATTTAAAATTGATGTTAAAAGATTATCTAAAATACTTTTTCATGTTTTAAGTTAACAGACAAAAAGCTGGTTTGTATCAACAGAGGTTTCATTGAGTAAATTATTTCTGAAGTGATATACCATGCCTTCCTTCTACGTTGAAAATGATTCCTTACTTTTACTAACTTAGAATGTCAGTCGTCTTGAAAAACATTAAATTGTTTACCTATAACGGACAACACATTCTCTTAATGTATCCAGATAGATCTTGTCGAGATTTTCATACCGATCAATTCTCTAGTAAAAAAATCATCTGGGGTAATTATTTAGGTCACTAGCCAAAAGGCTGGTTTGAACCTCTCGAGGCTTTGCTAGGTAAAACGAGGAGTGAGATGGTTACCAATTGCCTTCCTCACTGAGTGGTAAAGTACGCTTTTCAGCACACCAGCCCCTCAGAAATGCATCTACTTTCCACACTGCAAATGACACTTACACTTCACTCACTGCAGGGTTGGCTGTATAATGAAATTCATTACTCTCAGAGGAGATAATTGACTAGTGTCTTTTATACCTCCCCTTTTCTATTCTTAAATGCTTCTGTCAAAATTGGCTGATCATGTGATAAGAAACAACTATTTTTTGCAGCCCTGGAACTAGCAAATCAAGTGCAAATAATTTAACACTCCACCTGCCTCTAATGGTCAACTGAGGTTAATTACCAGATTAGATGAAAAAGAAAATTGGTAATAGTTGCTTAAAATCTAATTCTCTCATATCAGTTTTATAGCGTGAGGTGATTATTTACAGGGTAGTGTGAAAAAAATTTTAATTAAGAAAAAACATTAGTGTACACAGTGAGAGCAAACTACCTAACCATACGCAGACCATTATTAACACATTCTGTGCGGATGTGGTATACCTACCACATAAGAATTTTTGTGAGTGACAGGCGTGGTAGGGATACCACAGCAGTCCTTTTCATAAACTCTCTGTCCTTACTAACCAATTCAATGTATCAAGGAACGACTTTCACACACTCTCAACTCAATATATTATTCTAACTATTACTACTGAACTACGATTCTAAAAAATCAGATCTACCAACCCTACTGACAAAACACTCGAATAGTGTTTTTGAAATATTCAAGTGGTAGTCCTACCACATCAGTCAGTCACAAAAATCTCTGCGTGGTAGTCCTATCACGTCCGTAATTCGGTGAAGCCGTTTTACGTCTCATTTAATTCTGTCATAATCAGTATTTGTCACATATATTGACACCGCACTGAATGTGTTAAGGATCTTCAGTTCTTACTTTCAACATTTTTAAAGTAATAATGTAAGTAGAGTAAAATACAGAATTTAAATGCCCACAAGAAACACAGAATTAAGTTACTTGCTCTATTGCTAATCCTTAGCTTTAAAAAATTGTGGTAGCGCATATTTATTTTAAAAAAAGCTATAAAACTTTTTTGTACTTGATTGATGTAACATTCTACAGTACGTCAAAAATAAATTTCTAAATAAATCCTGAGGTAAATTCTGTATTACTATTTAACAAAAATTTTCAGATGAGCCGCTTTATTTAAGCAAGCAAATACGCTACCGAGCAGCAACAAAAAAAGGAATTTATAAGTAACGATTTTAACATATATTGTTAATATTTACACTTATCTTGATGTAACCTATACTTTTTTTTCAGTTAACAAAAAATGAACTTGATCCACTGCAGAATCTGGCAAGAAAGTGTGAAATCTACTGAAAAGCGCATAACAATGATCAATATCAATTACATCTACACTTGTGCATTTAAATTCTTCCATGATTTGAGTGTGGACAGAAGAAAAAGAAAAATCATTTGTGAATGGTTAGGGGTGTTAAATAAACTCCTTATTATGTTGATGAAGACCATCTGATTCTTTGTAAATTATTTTGAGACAATTACCTGACGAGCCCATCTGGAGTCTGTGAAATTCGAATATTATTTATTATCCAGTTTTCTATTCCCTCATCTGTTGTCCAATATTGGGCTGCACGCAGTGTATCTACCGCCTCTTGTACGTGTAACGGGCCATGTCGGCAATCATTGTAAAAAATCGGCAATGAAAAGTCATAATTCATATCAGAAAACGTGTCAGTGGTTGTTCGTGTTCCTGCTGAATCGACTAGGTAAACCAGAGCGCACTGTTCTGACGTAAAACTCACTCCTTTGTACCACATCTTTGCATATCTAAAAATTTTAATAATTTTTTAATATTATCTAACAACTCAAAGCGATTGAATCCGGTATTATTTGCTTCATAAATAATATTTCCTATCTATATTCCCTTTTGGAGTCTCCTACATGTAGTTGTTTTTTAAAAAACGACTGTAGACATCATTAACAGCTACGTTAGATTTCAACACTTTGAAGGCATAATAACCACAGAGTTGTTTCTTCCCACAGTTGTATAATAGTCTAAAATATACAGTATGAGACTTACTGAACTAGTACTGATAGTAAAAAAAGTGCAAACTGCACACTAGCACTCCAAGGAACCAGCAAATCAGTTACAAGACTTGTTGGGCTACAACTCGAGTTAAAACATTTTATTACATAATGCAACCCCTAAAAAGAACTGATTATTTTGTATAAAAAAACATAAGGAAACCTTCAAAGCGGTTTTAAATTATAGAGAAATGATCATGAAATAATGTATGAGCTTGTTAGCCACTATGATCGCTGCAGTCGCATGTCAGACAGAATTATTCTGTCTGAAGTTTCGGGACTGTCCTGGTTTGTCCTGGTGGTTGTGTATTGAAACCAGGTAACAATATTGAGTGTACTTTTTGAGTCACTGTTGAATAACACCATAGTGAGAACTAAACTCAAATAGGGGCATTCGAACTAAAAGGGCGGGCATTTCGTCGCCATTAGATCAATCTACGTCTACCAATGGTTGCTTAGGCAACGGGCTAGCGTTGTCAGTTTTCGGGAAGTCTGCATGCTTTTGAGCTCCTCTGTCACTGTATATTATTTATTCAATTTTGAATAAATTGTGCTCTTAAAATATGCAATTAACAACAAAACGATAGCGACACGATATGCACCAGTACTTTTCTCCTGTTCCAGATGGGATGAAATACTGGACTTCATTACGTACATGGTTTCATGATTTTGAACTGAAAAATTCAGGTGATTTTTTATGAGGTTTCATTCCTTCATGAAAATTTTAAATAAAAATTTTACAACTTCCTTAGATACCGGTTTTTAACAATAAATCGTTCATTCGTATTAGGCTGTTAAAGAATATCCTTTTAATAAACATTAAATTAAAAATTAGGTTGTTTGAAAAAATGGAATCAATAAAATGTGTCTCTTTCAAATTTTGACAGGCCTATACTCCTTTTACTAAACACTCCAGATAAATGTTCTTTACTGTTCGTGAGTTTTTACCATAAATATTTAATATTCTTTCATGTCTGCATCACAACTGATGTTGAAATATTCAAACGATTTGCTAGTATGTAAAAACGTAGTCTTGCATACATTATTTACACGAAACAAAAGTAGCTCAATTAAAAATAAATGTTTTCGTTTAAAAACCTTTCTTGGTAAGAAAATAATTAAACCTGAAGATTTTTTTATCAAAATCTTATGAGCAGCAATTGCGACTGTATAAAGGGCAGAATACATAGACTGGCATGGCGCACGAGAAGGAAGATGATTATCAGGAAAAGCCATCCTGCAGATTTCTATTATCGTGGCATGTAATCCGATCATTATTGTAAAAGTTGTACTCCATTATCCAATAACTGAAACAAATTATCAGTTTTACAACAAAACATAATCCGACAACCATTTGCATCTATCTGAATCTAATCTAGGCATACAAAGCAGATGATTTTAAGTCGATACGTAACTCCAAATCTCATATGATTATTAGAATGTGTAAAGCTTATTTACGTATTTCGGTCTCTATATGCCTACATGAGAATTCAAAAGTAGGGAACCAGCTTCAATTAAATATTGATAAATAATTAACAAAAATCACAAAATTGGCATACTTGTTATTTCCATGTGAATCATGCGCAAGAATTTCAACTCTACTTCCGTACTGGTAGATTCGCCCATTCGGATGCAAAAGTCCTGACGCAGATCCTGTTCCTCCAAGAGCAACCACAATATTATTCTAAAACAAATCATAGAAATGTTTTTGATACATAGTAAAAGGTATCCGAAATCAACTGATCTGGAGAATGTTGGATTATCGCAAATGTAATGACAATCTCTCTGTTTGAACTAACAGAATTTAATTCTAAACATTGATCATATGCTTATAGCCTACATGCCTACTTAATGCATCATACCATCATAAGTTTTGTCAGAAGTAGCCTATTTGTTTTTCCATTTTTCTAATGACACTATGTAATCATTGACTAATTATAGAAAACTGTGTGATATTTACTTACTACCTACATAAGCCAAAATTTAAAGATTTTGTAAAAAAAATTCTATTTCAAATTAATTTTTGATTTTAACTGCCACCCAACATTTTTTTTCTATTTAAACCAGGCTGGCCCCTCGAATAAGTCAAACCCGGGAAGAATCACTTTCTACCATTTCACATCAGGTATGTCTGTGGATGTTTAGTGTAGCAGTACTAGATTTTTTGGTACTTTGAGGTAGGAAGCCATAGTACAGTTAAAACAACCATCAACCATTTGTGTCTTCACAAAAACGCATACAGTATTGCACTCATTAAAAACCACTTCAATGTGCTAAAACAGCAGTTTAACAGAGGCGGTCAAAATCTATTTAGCTGTTTCAATTCCAATTCACAATATTATATAGGCAATCTTACTTGTTGTCATCATCACCCATTCCACTTAAGCACTGGACTGCCAGGTGCTCAACTGTCATGTAGGAGAAAATATGTTATCCTGCCAAGAAAAGCAGAACAATCATGGACCCAGCGTTATGGGTCAGAAGTTATGTCAATTTAAGATAAAGAAACCATCAAAGAAAGATTATTTCCTACTATAAAAAGACAAGTTTGGACTCAATGCAACCAATAGATAAGAGTACACCTTTCCCCATTGTGAGCACTATTAAGACAAGCATCATAACTAAAAGACAAAGTGCAATCGGCTCAAAAAGTGTTACAACCACCAGACTCCAAAGATGATTCCTCCAAAGAGCTACAATCGCCTCAGCCACGTGCTGTCCTCATAGGCTTCTAAGGATCCTCCAGTCTTCTTGCCCTAGCAGAACAGTCCACTTCCACCATGTTGCCAAGAATATATGAGTGTACTGATGCGCATATTACTGTAATGCAATACTATAACATTATTTTTCATCAAATCGTAACAAAACACAAAAACATATTCCTGAACTGATAGAACCATTCAAAAGTATATTTTTCTGCAGTGCTGAGCTGTAGGTATGTTATGGCATATTTTTCGGTGTTCTCAAAGATAACTTTCTGTGATTCCTATCGCAGGTGAAATAGTAGACAATGCCAGTCCTATATAATGCTGGATCTAATCTAAAGATGTCTGCCTGTGTAGTATTTGGTTGTATAAAAACTATTGTCAAAAGCAGAAAAGCAGAGATTGGAAGGAATCTGTGTTACATGAGTGAGGTAGTTGCACGGATGCACTAAATGGGCTGAGGGACGAACACATCCATGAAGTATTACCGCGTGCATAAAAATGATCCTAAACACGGCCACCAATTTCAATAAGGGTTTAGAAGAACACATTGTGTTGCCACCATTTAAAGACATAAGCCTAAATATCCCCCAGTTATACACAGGTTACACAGTTATAGCCCACTTTTTAATAATACATGAAAATGATAATTACCTTAAAATTTATGACACGGACAGATCGATCAAGTGTCATATCGACTCGAATGCGATTGTGAAGTCGCAGCGACATAGTTCCGTGAGGTGTTGCGATAGCTGCTGGCTCCATATTTTCCATTTCTCTCCAACTCTGTTACATACATAACATAATTATTGACAATTTAACAGGAATTCTAGTACAAATATGAACAGATATATACTACCTTATAATCTTTGCACTGATAATGACAAGTCGTTTGAATGGCTCCTTTCTAACTGCATTTTTTAGCCAGATAGTGGTATCACCACACAGAGTCGGTTGTCTGACTGGTGGGATGTACCATTTACATACAGTTTTACACTCATTAAACAGGCAGTCCAGGTACATATAACACAAACCTCAGGGTTATCTGTGCTGAAATGTCACTTCCCCAAGCTATATTAATAATTTAGACCAAATTTCTATCGACTGGCTGACTAAGCTAAACTTCGGTCGGAAAACTGTTTTTTTTTTTTTTTTAAATAACTTTGTAGGTATTTTTATAGTATTTTTTAAACAAATTTTGCTACTTTTTTGTCAATATGCTCTGATGGCAAATATATTAAATAAAACTGCAATCCATGTGCATTAAATGGTGTCCCTAGAATGACTGACAGCCAGTTCTACTAAGCCTTTAAGAATAATTAGCTAAATGAATCGACCCTCTTATTTCATTTGGTGATAATTTTGTTATTTAACACTAATAATATTTGATAATGTGTTTTAAGAACATGCCACTAAGAGATTAATGTAAAGACAAAAATCAATATATCATAATAAGAGACATGTCTATAGAAACTATTTTCTAAATGTAACAAACATACATCCCCAATCGCAACTAGGCGAACCCGAATTGTTCCTCTCTGTTAATACACAAAAATATACTCATACATTTTATAGACACATATATTACCTACACCACCCCGAGGCTGGTGTCAAATGACGGGGTTGATGTCAAGAACTATAACTGATATGGTGGAATAGTGAGGCAGAGAAACTGCACAATAAGCAGTCACTGTAGAAGTATCTATTGACTTAGTTGCTACGATAGGACAGAGACATAGTTTCGACAATTGTATGAACTTTTTTAAAGCGTGAAAAGTTACTTTAAATTTTCATCCAGATTAACTTATAAGCTCTACAAATTATTAATTATACCATGAATTTATTATTACCGTATAAATAAGTGAATCGTTCGGTGGAAAAAACCCAAATTTATGAAGACGAGGAGGAGGTGGTCTCCAAAGGGCAGTGGTTGTGGTCGACGCATTGGAGGGGGCGTAAGGTGTGGTAGTGGGTGCCGGTAAAAGCCCACCCGTCCATTGTTCTGACGGGGCATTCTCCATGTACTTTGAATACTCTCCGTTGAATCTTTGCGTCTGCAATATGTTAAACACTTTCTTTTAGTCTTTTACATCGTTCGTTCTTTCAGTTGTTAGTTTTAAAATTCACAAACATAAATAAACAGTGTCTCGGCAAAAATGTTACGATCAATATTTTTGTAACCATCTGAAATAATGTTGCTTACGGAAGTTCACACATTTTTTTATAAGACATTGAAATTAAATTTTTCATCTGTTACATACTGTAGGCCTACTTTAGGTTGATTTTTAAAACATTGGTACCGAATTTATCCGGCACACAGGACCGATCTTTTGAATGAACATACTGAGCAATCGAAAATAGCGTAGTAAAAAGAATAAAAGCTAATGAAAATTCCAACCTACAAAAGTTAAATCTGAATTTATATTTTTAAGGTCTTACTGTGAAGTTGAAAGATACGCCCCCTTAATCAGAAGGCCTACTAGATCATTTCTTATGATTGCTGGTTGCCAGCCCGGGATACGGAGGGTTCATAGGTTGTAGGTACTGGAAATAATCTTCGAAAGAGAGATATGTGGAAGGGAATACCACATGGAGTGCCCATGACGTCGAAATCGGGTCTACAAATACAAACATTTTTTTATTTTTTTTTTTGTTTAACGTCCGACTGTTCTGCAATTACTGCTAATGCAGATGGTGAAGGATGAAATGATTTTTGTAACATATGAAAATATGCCGTGCCTGAATGGGATTCGAACCCAAGACCGCATGATGAGAGGCGAGCACGTTACCAAATACAAACAGATGGATTGTTAAACTAACTGCACTTGATCTGCCGGCTCCACAGCTGAACACAAAATGATTATGTTTCTTCTGTCGTGCTTAATCAAATAATTGACAGAAATATTTAAGGATAGATTAAAATGTAAGTTGAGTGAAAATAACGGATTTCGTTGGGCTATAGGGCTACATTCTTATTATTAGCTTACGGTGAACAAATCAGTTGCAAGATGGAATCAAAATGCTTTTCAGTAGACCTGGCTTTCTGATATGCAATCATATTTTTCATCCTAATGGGAAGGTCAATGGTAAACCACCTCACTCCTCGTTTTAGTTTGGCTAGTAACATACTAATTGTTCAAAATAAACTTTTGGCTATAGATTTAAACATCTTCAAAGACAACCAAATTATGTATGTTTTTTTTAGTAGTAACTTTCTTTTTCTACCTTACTTTTTCAAAATGAAAAACTTTAATTTAATACTATCATTAATTTCAGAGCTTTCCTTTAATGCAACAACTTTTAGGAATACTGGCTCTTAAAATGAAACCAAATGATCCTTTGAAAAACTATAGTTTCTTAACAACAGCATTTTTATGGAAAGACACTGACAAACAAAAATATGATTTTAAATAATTATGTTTTCTATACCGCACTTGTCGAAAAAGTAAGGATTACTACATAAAGTAGGTAAAATTAAAATAAAGTCGATCTTGATATTAGAAAAAATTATCTGAAAGATATAGATACCGTTGTGCATCAATGATTTCCTACTTCCAAATGTGCGATGGTTACACAAAATATCAATTACAACACTTTTAGCTGAGGCACTCATACCAACATAAAAGAAATTCAAGCAGCAATTAAAACTTCCAACTCAAAATATATATTACACCTAAGGGCCACCTTCCCAAATAAAAGTTGCTACAAACAGGAATATTTCAGAATGTTTACATTCGGCAAAAATGTATACTGTCCATGTTAAAATAAATAAATAATTTTTACACAGTGTAGTCAGGAATCCTGGCTAAAACAATGTTTGATTGAATTTTGTCAGGGAAACATTGGTTTAAACTTACTATGAAGTTTAAACATAATTTGAGAAATTGATATTAAGGGACTATCTGAACTGGTTATTCAAGTTCATACAACTTCTGATATATTGGTAGAACCAAATATATTACCCATTGCAATGTTTTGTGATTATATTATGCTAGTCCACGCATCAGTGCAAGCTTCAATATCAAAATTCTTTTCACCCCTCGCACATCAAAGTTGCCTTTCTGTGCATAGACCTACGTTCACAAACAATGTACTGTGTATAGTATAGTGTAACATTGGCAAAATAGACTAGGAAGTCTTGTGCTTATCACCAACTCACAACCATAACAGTAATTTTTTTAATGTAGGCCTATAGGTATAGGTGTTTCAGTTCCTCTAGAGCGATAATACTACTCCAGTTGGGCTGAAACTTACCGTCTAATGGGTTTTAATTCAAACCAAAATAATAACCGTATTTCAGTTATACAGTATAGATATCAGACGAACTAATGTCCCATAGCCGAGCGAGTGAGAGGGAGATATGTGGCATAACTACGCATGTGCTCAAAGGTCTTTACGGTAATAATCCAAAACTGAAAACATACTACAGTCATTATCTTGCTTATCAGTTTACTGCATGCATAAACGCTTGCTCACAATAATGAGTATAATTAAAGAAAATGTTATTGCAACGCCACGTATGGCTTGTGTGAGTGAGAGCGTTATGCATTCTCTCACTCCCACGGCTAGGGAACATTAGTTCATCTGAATACTATACATGTGACATGATAATGTTTGTTGACCAAACGACAACCCAACAAATTGAAATTTTCTCACAGATAACTTTAAAAACAATTTTCACAAAATAGTTCTCACTGGCTGCACTAAGCTTACTATGGGGTCAATCAGGACAAAGAATCGAATTTTTGTTTGCAATTTTATTGTTTATCAGATTTTAAAAATAGGTACTTCTGAATGTCCTGAATTCATTAAATTAACTACTTTTTTTTAATTAATTTATTTAATATCGCATCAACTGCAACGATCATTAGCAACGATGTTGGGGTGTAACTGTTTACAATGGGAGGATGAAATGATTTTTGTAACGAATGAAAAATGCCGTGCCTGAGTGGGATTCAAACCCACGACCGCATGATAAGAGGCGAGCACGTTACCTACTACGCCAATGCGGCGTAGTTGGTACTTTTAACATGCAGTAATACTGAAAGTTAAGTGAATAAGTCTTTTTTGCACAAGCACTGAAAACATGTGCTTTATTTTGTAAACAAAGTCCCTTAAAGTAAGCATATTTAAGCTAAACCACTTAAGTATACTGCTTTTGTCAAAGGTTTGTCCTTGGCAAGTGATAGTTTGTAGTATTCTTGTCATTCAAATAACATGGGTCCATTAACTACTTTATACTTGACACACATCTTCAGTATGTTCGTCCTATTCTCATTATTAGTTACACCATGTCAGGATTGACATAATTAGTTACAGTAGTAAAAGTATTATTTTTGGCTTTGTGCGCTTCATCTCTCCTAAGCCACCCATCCTTTTCAATCTTCAAGGACATGTCCAAATTTTCTACAAAAGTAGTGTCAATTGAACGTTTTGGACACAAGATTTTAGAAAACAGAAAAGCTTAGCTTAGAAAAACAAAAAAGCGAAGATTATAGAAGATGTGGCAGAAGATACATGAGTAAAGAAGGTTTTCAAAAACCTACGGTGCCAGACAGTTCCTCAGACTTACTGTGTCTATTTTTTCAAGTTTTCCACAAATTTTATTTTTTTGTGTTTCTTGATAAATAAATGTGTATGACATTTTTCTTCTATTAAATATATCTATTTCATTCTTTCTTCCAATAGTATAGTATTCTTTTCTCTTTTAATTGGTCGTAATGATGTGGTGAAACAAAATATTAAGAAATATTTTAAATAAATATAATGCCTTAGACGACAAATTATTTTGGGTTTTAAAATAAAAATTTTTAATAAATTCTTTTAGAAGAATACAAGGAGGAGAAACATATTACCAATTAATCAAGAACCTTTCATTTTATGGTAACAGAATAATTTAATTATCCCTAAAAGTTAACTCACTCACATAGCATCATTTAAATTAATCTTTTAACAAGTTAACCATATCATTCCTTTTATTACCTTATAATGAACGAATTGTACTAATGTAACTGTTTCTTCAAATTATTCAGTAAGTTATATTACGTTTTTAACGTTACTTAGGATATCGACCCACCGTGTTGGTCTAGAGATAAAGCCATCACTGTGAGTCAGCTGTTTAACAGCTCTGATTTTCAGAGATAAAGATTCCTGGTTCAAATTTTAGTTAAGGTAATTACTTTTATACAGATTTGAATACTAGACAGTCGTTATCGGTGTACTTTGATGGTTGGGGTTAAATTAACCATATTCTCTCAGCAATTGTTGGCCTGGATCTGTATAAGACTACACCTCATTTACATATCATACACATGATCCTCATCTAATTGGGTCATGGGTTGTTTATTGTTCTGAACTGAACAGATTCCAACATGCAAACATTTGGTATAAAAGAAATTTAGGATATTATTTCTTCATGGTGAATGTTTCTATGCTGACTAGTTAGAATTTTTAATAAACTGAATTTTTATTAGTTTTTTTTCAGTTACTCAATTAAATAATCTACTTTTCATTTTGAACCGTAGGTCCAGGAATACTCCATTAATTTACAAAGGAATTCATCATAATTTTTAAATACGCAAAATATTTCCATCATTTTTGCACTTGAAAAATTTTCTAATTTATTGATATTTGCCGTTTTATTAATTTTAATTAGCACCAATACAAAATTTAAAATTTTGGTGAAGTGTCACTCAGGTACCTCTAATTAAGATTATAATATAGTTATAAAAATGATTTATTATTGTTTAGTATTTTATTTTCTGGTTTAGTATTAATGGTATAAGTAATAATGAACAATGTTGTATTAACAATAGACAGATGTATACATAACTCAGATCAAATCTAAATACCCCTTCCAGTTCTGTCATTTTCATGTTTTCTTGACGATACTCAGAAGTAGACCTACTTTACATCAAAGCACTTTTATAACAGGGAACATTTTTCACAACTGATTCTACATACTATATGAGAGTTCTGTTGTGCAAACAGACATTAAAACAAATTTGTTTTAATTTAAAAGTATTCACTTACTGCTCAGGTATTTTAGAAAGCTTTTTAATTCAATGTGATTTCTTCTTCTAATAGATGAACAGAAAAAGTTCTATAGAACTTTTTAAGATTTAGCTGGGGCTGAATTATCACAAACAACAACGTACTATAAAATGGAAAGTAATAACCATTAAATAATAAAGTAATGGAGTTTTTAGGAGAAGTCCCAGTGAGATAAAAACATAAAAATGGGATAATTTTGGAGCAAGTATCCAATTTTAAATAGGTATTTGAGATGTAACATGTTTTTTACGAACCAAGCAACATCGTGCTTGTGGAAGCAAGCAACGTCCTGCGCAAGCTTGTGGTGATGATGAATGAACCAAATAAGAATTAAAATATTTGCCGGGAATATTGCCAAGATTAGCAAAGAAACACGTTTAAAGTTGTATAAAACAATGACAATACCTGTGGTACAATATAGAAGTGATTGAGGTGTGGACACTTTCGAAGAGGGAATGACAGTAGGTTGCAGGGGGGAGGAATGAGGTTTCTGATAATGGCGAGGGACTGTACCTGGGAGGATAGGCTAAGGAATTTACATGATGAGATAAATGAAAATTCATAAGAGGTGCTGATGCAGCCATTTGAAATGGATGAGGGAAGACCACTTGCCCTGTTTAGCCCCTGTATTACCCCAAGGAGGAGTGATGGGCACTCAAGAAGATGGTTCCTCAAACAGGCCAAGCTAGCTAAAGAAGAAGGTAAAACTAACAACATAATATGTACACCATAGCTCTTCGTGCATGTTTAGGTTTATTAAATGACGCCATTTATAACAAGCACTATGAATGATTACGAATTTTCTTCACTTATTAAATGTTTTAAAATTGTTACATTTCTATTAGTTGAAATATACTAGATCAGCAAAAACTTGCCAAGCTAATAAATACTTTGCTAGTTTCTTTTGACTAATAAGCAGCTAAACTAAGAAAATGACAAATAATGAAGTATTATTGTGAACTGAAACTCATTGAAAACTTCAGAATGAAAAAAAAAACAAAATATTTTGGGAAAATACAAGAAACCACAAAATGTTCAACGTACATTATAAATGTAGAAGAAAATGACTGTAGGAAACAATAAATCAATGAACATCTTCACAAATGAAGGAATTTATTTTTTCTGTGTTTCCTGTTATCGTATTCGTTAATAATTCCTGTTACCAGTGGTTAGATTTATATATTACAATGAGGAGATACATATACTTGTGATTCTTGGTGACTGGGGACTCCAGGAATGAAACAGACATGAAAACAAGAATAGGAGTGGAAAAATAAAATCATTAAATATAAAAAATGTATGATGAAGGCAAGATGGAATTAAACCTGAATAAGTGTTAATAAAATGTTATGTTTTACTGATTTACAAAAATGCAAAACATGGACATTTAAAGAGAAATATAAAGGCATGGGGCTTTTGAAATGAGGATATGAAGATTATTAGAAAAAATTAAAAATTACAAGAATTGGAAAGAGTATATAGCTAATATACTCTTATAGCTAATACTAATAGCTTCTTGAAAATATGCATAGGCTGCATAAATTACATAACTTTTAAATTCTGAAAAAATTTGTGATTAGTAAGAAGTACTGATCGTTAGTCACGAAATGAACTTTGTTTGAGACGAAGTGTAAGAGGGGAAAAATCTACTGTGCCTGCCCAGTTTCTCTATTACAATCCTAAGAACATACTGACACTCGTACTTCATTGGAATACACAGTCCTTATTTTATTACGCGACGAGTGGTACAGGAAATATAGTTTTGATTTGGCTATTCTGTTTTTAAGTTTCAGGCTACATTTATACAAATAAAAGTATTTTAATTCGTTAAAACTCATTCCGTTTCTTTTCATTTTAATTCTTCACATTTTATTCATTATTCTGAAGTGTTGTTTTAAATTAGTTATCTACCCGTGTATAATAAATAAGTTTATCATGTCGACTGTTCGAAAGCAGGGTAAAACAATTCGAAGTGCGGAACGGAATATTATTTGAAATGTTATTAAGTGTTGTAAAGAAGAAGCAAAAAATAAACTATATATACTACACAGTTGCATGTTTTTAGAAATGTACGTACTACGCTAGCCGCAGCACACAGCCCACACTGAGTCCCGGGTTAATCTCGTCATTACATATTAGTAGTAATCGTTTATTGTATTTGTCGTAAGGGAAAATTAGTTCATCCAATCAATTCTATTCGTCAGTTCTATTCTATTCTACCATAATATGGTCCTATTCTATTCTATCATCTATTGTAAAAAGTGGAAGCGAGGAGAAATTTGATGGCAACAATTCAAGAGAGGAAAAATTGCTAATTGGCTAGGTCCCATAACAAGAAGAAAATGTTAGAACATAATCATTAAAATTATGTTAGAAGGTGAAAAGAATAAGAGCATTTAAGAAATTATGATATTGGTGGAAAACAAGAGTTTGATGCAACCATGATGCAAGGACTTATTACGAGCAGGTAATTTAACATCATCATAATGAGAATATGTGCACATAACCAGCAGGTGGAGTATTAAATTATTTGCACTTCCATGGCTACAAAAAATAGTTGTTTCTTATCACATGGTCAGCCAATTATATGACTGAAGCATTTAAGAATACAAGGCAGAGATGTAAATAGCACTAGTCACAGTTATTGCCTCTGAGCATAATGAATTTCATTATACAGCCAGGCCTGTGGTAAATGAAGTGAAGTTGTCATCGCAGGGTGGATAGTAAATGCTTTTTTGAGGGCCTAGCATGCTGATAAATATACTTTTCCACTTTGTGAGAAAGGCATGGTAAACCACCTCACTCCTAGTTTTACTTAGTAAAGCCTCTAGAGGTTCAAACGACTTTCTTCAAACTTTTTTCAGCTGATGAACTAAACAACAACAAATGAGAATAATGTAAGAGGAAAACAGGGGCCAAAGAACCTTTTTGGAACTGTTAACAAAGGCATACAAATAAACATGTATATAGACATGAAAGTTCACTGAAAGGGACATGTGGTTACAGCAACAATGCATTTACATGATTGTTTACATAAATGAACTTCTAAAAACATATTTCAAAATTATTTATAATTCAATAAAAATACTATTGGGCTATAAAGGGCTTCTGTCGTCAACTGGAAGGAGACCCCTTAATTCCTTTTACAAAAGGCTTAAGGGAACCAGCCGGGATAGAAGGCTAGTGTCCTATCCATACATTCACGTTGTGTGGCCTGTTAGTAACCATGTGACCGCTCATCAGCACGATAACCGGCTCATGGTGAACGGAACTGGAAGGGCTGCCCATTCCACCCTGGCAGACGGTGGCTTGGGGCACTCAGTCTGCCAACCAAAAAGCTGAAAGCAACAGTAAACTACAGCTTTTTCTGTCTGACTAGAATTATCGTAAGGAAACTCCTTCATGTATGATTCTGGTTAGGCTTACTTGGTATATGCAGATCTTCAAGAACTTCGAGAACTTCAAAATATGAAAAATTTATGATGGCGTCCTCTCTGGTAAAACATTCCGGAGATAAACTAGTCCTCCATTCGGATCTCCGGGCGAGGACTATCAGAGGGGACTTCATCAAAAAAATAAAAGTTTCTGAAATTCTGCGAGTTGGAACATGGAATGTTAGGAGTTTAAAACAAACTGGTAGGTTAGAGAATTTAAAAAGGGAAATGGATAGGTTGAAGTTAGATATTGTAGGCATTGGTGAGGTACGCTGGGATGATGATCAAGACTTTTGGTCCGGGGATTATAGGGTTATTAACACTAAAGCCATCGGAGGGCAGGGCGGAGTGGGTCTAGTAATGAATAAAAAAATTGGACAAAGAGTGACTTACTATAAGCAGTGTAGTGATAGGATTATCATGGTTAGAGTAGATACGAAACCAAAGTCTACCACTATAGTGCAGGTCTACATGCCTACGTCTTCACACAGAGAGGAAGAAATAGAACAAGTATATGAGGAATTAGATGAAGTAATAATATGTCAAGGGTGATGAAAATTTGATAGTTATGGGAGACTGGAATGCAGTAGTTGGAGAAGGAAAAGAAGGAAAGTTAGTCGGAGAATATGGTCTAGGGAAGAGAAATGACAGAGGGAGTCGGCTGGTAGATTTCTGCTCCAAATATAATTTAGTGATAGGCAATACACTTTTTAAGAATCACAAAAGGAGGTTATACACTTGGATGATGCCAGGTGACAAGGGAAGATACCAAATAGATTACATAATGGTTAGACAAAGATTCAGAAACCAGATTATGAACTGTAAAGCCTATCCAGGTGCAGACATAGGGAGTGATCATAACTTAGTAGTAATGGATAGCAGGCTTAAACTTAAAAAACTGAAGAAGGGACAGGGAAATGCTAGGTGGGATGTAGACAAACTAAGAGAACAAGACAACCAGGTAGGTTTCCAGGAGAGTATTCAAAAAGGGATAGAAGAAAGAGGTAATGACACAGGAAGTAGAGGAGGAGCGGATAAACTTCAAGGAGGTGGTAGTGAAAGCAGCGGAAGAATGGTTAGGACATACTAAAAGAAGAGGTAGGAAACCGTGGATTACTAATGATATTTTAGAACTGATGGATGAGCGAAGAAAATATAAAAACGCAAAGGACGAGAGAGGTAAAAGGCAATATTGCTACTTTAGAAATACCATAAACAAAAGGTGTAAGAAAGCGAAGGAAGAGTAGATCAGAGCGAAATGTACGGACATTGAAAGTAAAATGGCAGTTGGTAAAGTGGACGCAGCTTATAGAAAAATAAGGGAAAACTTTGGAGAACGAAAGATGAAAGCTGTTAATTTACAAAGCGCAGGTGGTAAACCATTGTTGAATGGCCAAGAGAGAGCTGAAAGATGGAAGGAATACGTAAATCAACTCTACATGGGAAAAGAATTAGAATATGATGCGATAGAACAAGAAACTGATGTTGAAGAAGATCAAAAAGGGGACCCTATACTACGAGAAGAATTTGATCGGGCACTTAAGGATATGAATATGAATAAGACACCAGGAATAGATAACATACCATCGGAATTATTATTACGATGTGGCAAAGTTGCTCAAAACAAATTATACAAACTTGTGTGCAGAATGTATGAGAGTGGAGAGGTACCATCGGACTTTAAAAAAAATATTATGATTCCAATACCAAAAAAGTCAGGAGCGGAGAAGTGTGAACATTACAGAACCATCAGCCTAACATGCCATGCATCTAAGATACTGACAAGAATTATATACAGGAGAATAGAACACCGAGTAGAAGAAGTATTGGACGATGACCAATTTGGATTTAGAAGGAGAATGGGAACTCGAGATGCAATATTGGCTCTGAGACTGATTGAGAAAAGGATACAGAAAAATAAAACTACTTTTATGGCATTTGTAGATTTAGAGAAAGCATTTGACAATCTGGACTGGAGTAAAATGTTTAAAACTTTGAAAAGGCTAGGAATTAAATACAAAGAAAGGAAAGTTATCTACAGTCTGTATAAGAATCAAACGGCTGTTTTGAGAATCGAGGGGTACGAAAAAGAGGCTGCTGTAAGAAAAGGTGTACGACAAGGTTGTTCTTTGTCACCACTAATTTTTAACTTGTATATAGAAGAGGCTATAAATGAAGTGAAGGAGAAATTTGACGTAGGAATAAAAATTCAAGGAGAAACAATAAAAATGTTGAGATTCGCCGATGATATAGTAGTATTAGCCGAGGCAAAGAATGAACTAGAGGATGCCTTAAATGGAATGGATGAGATCTTGAGGAAGGATTACTTCATGAAAATTAATAAGAACAAAACGAAAGTGTTGTGCAGCAGCAAGAGTGGTTTAGAAGAGATGGGAAATTTAAAAGTAGGCAACGAAAACATACAGGAAGTTGGGGAATTCTGCTATCTAGGGAGTAAAATAACAAAGGATGGTAGAAGCACGAGTGATATCAAGAGTAGAATTGCTCAAGCTAGAAAAGCCTTTGAAATGAAAAACAGCTTACTGACTACAAACATTGATTTACAGATTAGGAAAAATTTCTTAAAACATTATGTTCGGAGTGTAGCATTATACGGAAGTGAAACGTGGGTGATAGAGGCTGTAGAACGGAAGAGGATAGAAGCTTTTGAAATGTGGTGTTATAGGAAAATGTTAAAGATTAGGTGGGTGGACAAAATAAGTAATTTAGAGGTTCTTAGGCGAGTGGATGAAAAAAGAAGTATATGGAAGCATCTTACCAAAAGAAGGGATAGGCTAGTGGGGCATATCCTAAGACATCCAGGTATTGGGCTATCAATAATGGAGGGTAACATTGAGGGAGTAAATTGTAGAGGGAGGCAAAGATTAGAATATATAAAGCAAATTACAAAAGATGTAGGGTGTTACAGGTATGTAGATATGAAACGACTTGCGCAAGATAGAACAGGTTGGAGAACTGCATCAAACCAGTCGAGAGACTGATGACAAAAAAAGTACTATTATTTGCAATAAAATAAAATATTACTAAAAGGAAAATTAATTTTTATGATGCAAGTTGCAAAAAACGATTAGAGAAAAATTTTCTAGTCATCTTGTTCACAAAGGAATATTAGATCTTCAAGCTCAAATCTGGAAACTAAACAGCATAGAAATTCAGTGCTATTACTTTAAAGAAACAATAATACAAGTATCCTCTTTAGCTATTATTTTATTGAAAGTTAGTATAGGCCTATTTCAAACAAAATTTTTAAAAAAATCAGATGAAAGAACATTACAATTAATAAAATTTATTAATAAGGACAGATGATTATCAAAAAACTGAACAATGGAATAAACTAACTTATCAGATATCCATACTAATATTATAAAGAAATAACATTTGTTTGTTTGTTTATATAAGGTAATAAAAACTAGCCAACCAATTTCAAAAATCTTGCACTGTAAAGCTTAGAGCTACTTGAAAAGATGCACAAGGCTACATGACATTACATAACTACCAAATTTTGAAAAAACAATTGTGATTTGTAAAATGTAGTAATCTTTCATTGTATTGAGAAAGTTCATCCAATTAGTCTGTACATCAGAATTCTATTATTAGGTACAAAACCATACAGCTCTACTATATCACATCAACCTGTACAAAATCCCTCTGTTCAAAATTTTTGAAAATTATTAACAAGATTGATAAAACAAAATAATGTTATCTGATTTCTACATAGAAATGGGAACTCATGTAAACCTTATAAAAATCAAAGAGATCAAACAGTTTAAGAAATAAATTTTACCTACTTTTATCTTATAACACGTATTTAGTTTTACTCAAGTCGTATTTTTCCCCTTCCACTTATATTTCCTATTGATGTCAACAAAATTTTTGTTTCCAGCACTAGCCTAATTCGTTATATTTGTAGTCATGTTTTGGTTTTCAACGTATGATCAAGGGAGTTGTTAAAACACTAAGTTTAGTTTGCTATGAAGTGCAGAGCATGGGAAGTTTCTAGTTAAAATATGGAATAACATACTAAATGCTAGTTAATGTCACCACTGACTACCTGTAGCTAATTAAGTAAAACATATTATAATTTTAGGTAATAGTAGGTAATGAAACATGCATTTTTCGTAAAAGATCCTACAAACAAATTATTTTGTGGTTAGGTTCTTATATTAAAAATAGTTTTAGAATTAACAAGTTTTAACAAAACTTAATAAGTGAGTTAAGATTTCAATTTATACAAAAAAAAAGACAGAAAATAAATTTTTTAATTAAAAATTTGGTTTACTAAAAAATTCCAACCGAAAAATGTTCGTGGTCCTATTTTTATAGATTCAAATAGAACCGCCAATGCAGCAAAGATATTTCATTCGTTAATGATCTAAACTACGTATATATTTTGTACACAAAGATCAATGGATGATACAACTATGCTAAATCTTTAAAAAATAACGAAAACGGAAATGTTTTAGAGTGAGTTTATTACAGAGTGAATAAATTTGAATTAGAATACAAATTATGGTACCTGAAAAACGGCATCATCTGTTTGAACATTATATGTATGAGTCGTATAAACACTTCTTGGTCTAACTTGTGGAGGCAATGAATCTTTGCGGTATTCGGCTGTCAAATTGGCCATGTCACAAATTCAGTTGTTGAAAGATATAAAAAACAAAATTGTTTTGTTCAATATATTGTTGTTACTTTGAAAAAGATGTTCATCAAATAAAACAGAACGTTCATAAAACAGCGTACAGGAAACGGGCTAGGCTTTCTTCTGTTTCTTCACAGTTTGACCACAACACGCTGCACGTATTGTTAACATCCAGCCTTACAATAATACAGAAATATGTTCAGAAGTGATTACTTTTCTGTTTATTTTTCCACATTTATTTCCCAGGTTTTTTGTTGGATTTTCTTAAGATTTTTCGAAAGAAAAATTTTATTTTATCATTTTTGCCAACTCACGAGAAACTTTTATAAATTAAATAAATATTTTGGTTAGAAAACTGGTGATGTATTACTTTCTCTTGCCCTATATGAATAAATACCGAAGGAAAGTATTGTTTTCATGCTGATTTTTCGAACTCGAATTTTCACTACAAATTTACGTTTTCATGCCCTCTGAACCCAAAAGAAAACATGTTTTAGCAATTGTGAACAAAATTTCTCAAGAACGGAATAGCGTACAAAGTTGAAACTTAGAGCTTAAGTTAGGTACTAAAGGGGACCCGACAAGAATATTTTCATCAAAATCGGTTAAAAGGAAGTGGTAGTTTATTCGTCCAATTGCTTACGTTTTTGCGATTTTCGCAAAAGTGGCTACTTTGATATTTTTTTAAATCGGCTCATTGACTACATTTTTTGTGCTCTACACTATAGGGTCAGTGGAATTCCTGCTGAAATTCTTGGGGGAGCTGTATTAACGCGGTAAAAATATCTCTTAAGATTGCGGCCGTGGTATGCGTTTTACGACAATAGCGCATACAATCAAAGTAACAGAAAATTAAAAGGGAACTTTTATTACGAGATTTGTTTCCTACAACGCTTAGTTTAGCGTTTAGTAGTGATTTTCCTTATTTTTAAGTCCTACAGAAATTGATTTTTATTTTGTGTCATTCACTCATGATTAAAATTAGGTTATGTTTTTCATACATCATTATTACTCGTGATTAAACATAGGTTATGTTTTTAATTATTTACATTGGCGAGAGAAAGTCGTGTAAGTGGTTCAAGCCTGATTTGTTTTATTATTTTCTTATTTTTTGTTTGATTCCTTAGATTAATTCATAAATCATATGTTATTTTACTGTGGCTTCGGGATGTCCAGAGAATCAGCTGTTAGAAAGTCTCTTTGATTTTGTTATTATTTGTAACGTCATACGGAAAAAGTTTATCGTGTGGATCGGTGTATCTGTCGGTGGCATCGTAGCTCCCAAACGAAAGAACCGATTTTGATTTAGTTTTTTTTTTCTAAAGGTGACTTCATCGAGAGTGTTCTAGCTACGGAAAAAAAATTTTAAATGAAATAAAAAACAAAAAATCAGTAATTAATGGTGCTACACGAAGCGTTGTACAAAAAAAATATTTGAAATAAAAGTTGTCGATTGTTAAAGGTTCTACAACTTTGATTAGGCTATACCTACATTTTTGCTCTAAAATTCAGATTAAGGCCGCAATCTTAGAAATAAATAAATAAAAACAAAATCACTAATTTCTATGTCTGTGGCTACCAAACGGATGAACCGATTTTAATTTAGTTTCTTTTTTGAAAGGTGACTTGATCGAGAGTGTTCTTAGCTATAAAAATAAAAACAACAATTATCACTAAACTAAGCTTTAGCCTATACAAACAATGTTTGAAATAAAAGTTGTAAGTTTTTCAAGGTTCTACAACTTTAAATACATACACTTTTTCTCTAAAAGGCAGATTAAGGCCACAATCTTAAGAATAAAACACAAAATAACTAATTTGTATGTCTGTTGCTTTATAGCTCCCAAACGGTTGAACCGATTTTCATTTAGTTTTTTTTTGAAAGGTGATTTGATCCAGTGTTCTTAGCTATAAAAATTTTTAAATAATAAAAAACAATACTTTCCATCCTATATATTCACATAGGCCAGAGAAAGTAATAAAAGAACACAGAAAAGAATTGATTGCCGCTAAACTGCGATAATGATCCTTTTTATTAAATTATTGATGTCGCGAATCTTTTCAGCATAAACAGCATTTCTTACGTATCTCCAAAGGAAAAAGTCTACCGTTCAGCCGTTCTTAGTTTGCTCCTACTGTCAACAAACAAAAGCCACCAACTACAGGGTGCACGCTAGAGTCTGCGACTTTACGGATACTGTATTCCTATTAAGTTAACTATTTTTTAAATTATAAGTACTTAAAGTACTAAAAACATCAGTTATGATATGATGTAGGCCTAACAATTTCATTTAGAAAAATACTTTTAAAAGTATTTTGTATTTTATATTTTTTACTTTCTCTTGCCTATATGAATATATAGGAAGGAAAGTATTGTTTTCATGTCCATTTTAAGAAATCGAGTTTTCACCGGATCTATACGTTTTCAGACCCCCTGAACCCAAAAAACATGTTTTTAGCGATTGGTCTGTGTGTCTGTGAGTGTGTGTGTGTGTATGTGTGTGAACAGAATATCTCAAGAATGGAACATCGTACGAACTTGAAACTTGAAACTTAAGTTTCATACCACAACCGGACGCGACACGAACATTTTCATCAAAATCGGTCAACCGGAAGTAGTAGTTTATTCGTATAATTTTTCACTTTTTTGCAATTTTCTCAAAAACTGGTCCTACGATTTTTTAAAAATCGCCTGGTTTACTCATTTTTTAATGCTTTACAAGATAGGGTAGGCGCCATGTTTGCTGAAATTCTGCGTGAGGCTGTTTTTACGTAAAAACTTTTTCTTTTTAAGATTGCGGCTTTAATATGCATTTTATCGCAAAACGTTATATAATAAAAATTGTAGAGAATGTAAAATTCTACAACTTTTATTTCAAACATTTTTTTGTATAACGCTTAGTTTAGCGGTAATTTGCGATTTTCTGTTTTTTTCTCACGAAAACGTGTGAAAAATCGATTTTTAAAGATTTCGGCCTTAGAATGCATTTTACGACAAAAGTGTATATAATAAAATTTATAGGAAATTAAAAGACCTACAACTTTTATTTGAAGCATTTTTCTCTACAGAGCCTAGTTTAGTGTGAAAGTGTGATTTTCCGTTTTTTTTAAGCCAAATTGAGTTCGATTTTCATTTTGCGTCATTCACTCATGATTAAAATAAGGTTATGTTTTTGAGGTTAGTTTTTGTTTATTTCTAATATTTTATTAATAATGTTAGGTTTATTATTAATTATTTGCATTGGCAAGAGAAAGTTGTGTGAGTGTTTCACACCAGATTTTTTTTATTTATTTACTTTTGAGAGTACTTTGTTGTTACTTTTTAATCAGCGAGTACACATTTTGATATAATGCGCATGCTCAGTGTCGTCATTATTTGTTTACATTAGGAGTAAACTAAGAGAGGCTGGACTTAAGAAGAGTTAAATCCGGACTTTGTGGTGGCCAGGAGATTGGGCCATCCCAGTCTATCCACCTTCCAGGAAAACGGGAGTCTCAATACTGCACGCACACGGTTACTGTAATAAGGAGGGGTGCCATCTTGTTGATAAAGCACAAGTCCTTTTTCTACCTCAATATCTTCCATCTGGAGAAAGAGATACAGTTCAGTGGCGTAACTAACGCCAATGCAACCAATGCGGTGCATTTGGGCGCAGGCCTTAGGGGGGCGCAAAAAACTGATATTCTGGAAAAATTTTAGCAAAAAAATATGTTGAAGCAAAACTCCCTGTACTTCAGTTATGTTAATGGTGTTTGGAAATGTTTAGTAACTTAATTTTACTTTCAATTAATTTTTTGAATAATAATTTTTTTTTTTTTTTTTAATAATTAACTTTAAAATTACTGTACATAATAAATTATATTTCTTTGAATAATCTTTCTCTCTGCCCATAAAAGACAGGTGGAGAGTCAAATTATTTACTCTCAATCTGATCGTTGCTGGGCTAAAATAAATAGTTCTGTTTCTTATTACATGGTCAGCCAATTATATGACTGAATCATTTAAGAACAGAAGAGGTAGAGGTGTAAAATACACTAATCAGAGTTATCTCCTCTGAAAGTAATGGATTTCATTATACAGCCAGACCCTGTGGTGAATAAAGTGAAGGTGTCATTTGCAGAGTGGAAAATATGTGCTTTTCAGAGGGCCCGGCATGCTGATAAGCGTACTTTTTCACTCTGAGGAAGTTAATGGTAAACCACCTTACTCCTTGTTTTACTTAGTAAAACCTCTACAGGTTCAAACCAGCTTTTTGGCTGATGACCTAAACAACAACACAATCTTTCTCTACTTGGATAGAGCTTGTACAATGTCGTGTGTAGTGAAATAGTATCCAGGAAGTGTGGAAGTACGGAGAAATGTCATTAGTTTCGTTGGAAGTTACGAGGGGGGGGAGAGTGAGTCTACGAATAGGGGCGCAGTCAGACTAGTACGCTACTGATACAGTTCCAGCATGTCGCAATATAAGTCACCATTTACTGTTGTTTCGCCGGAAATAAAAGGTCCAACTACTCGATCAGTCAACAAACCGCACCAAACATTCACTTTCGGAGAGTCTCGTTGATGCTGTAAGACCTCCTGTGGTGATTCCATTTCCCAAATTGTACAAATGAAACTTTAATTTTTACTTTCTCTTACCTATATGAATAATTATATAGGAAGGAAAGTATTGTTTTCATGTCCATTTTAAGAAATCGAGTTTTCACCGGATCTATACGTTTTCAGACCCCCTGAACCCAAAAAACATGTTTTTAGCGATTGGTCTGTGTGTGTGTGTGTGTGTGTGTGTGTGTGTGTGTGTGTGTGTGTGTGTGCGTGTGCGCGTGTGTGTGCGCGCGCGCGCGCGTGCATGTGTGTGCGTGTGTGTGTGTGTGGGTGTGTGTGTGTGTGTGTGTGTGTGTGTGTGTGTGTGTGTGTGTGTGTGTGTGTGTGCGTGTGTGTGTGCGCGCGCGCGTGTGTGTTTGTGTGTGTGTGTTTGTGTGTGTGTGTGTGTGTCTGTGTGCGTGTGTGTGTGTGTGTGTGCGTGTGTGTGTGTGTGTGTTTGTGTGTTTGTGTGTGTGAATGTGTGTGTGTGTGTGTGTGTGTGTGTGAACAGAATATCTCAAGAACGGAACAACGTACGAACTTCAAACTTGAAACTTAAGTTACATACCACTACCGGACCCGACACGAACATTTTCATCAAAATCGGTCAACCGGAAGTAGTAGTTTATTCGTGTAATTTTTCACTTTTTTGCGATTTTCTCAAAAACTGGTCCTACGATTTTTTTTAAAATCGCTTCATTTACTAAACTTTTTATTCTCTACAAGATAGGATAGGCGCCATGTTTGCTGAAATTCTGCGTGAGGCTGTTTTCACGTAAAAACATTTTCTTTTAAAGATTGCGGCTTTAATATGCATTTTAGCGCAAAAATTTATATAATAAAAGTTGTAGAGAATGTAAAATTCTACAACTTTTATTTCAAACATTTTTTTGTATAACGCTTAGTTTAGCGGTAATTAGCGATTTTCTGTTTTTTCTCTCACGAAAACGTGTGAAAAATCGACTTTTTTAAGATTTCGGCCTTAGTATGCATTTTATAATAAAAGTGTATAATCAAATTTATAGAAAATGAAAAGATCTGCAACTTTTATTTAGAACATTTTTCTCTACAGAGCCTAGTTTAGCGTGAAAGAGTGATTTTCCGTATTTTTAAGCCAAACTGAGTTCGATTTCCATTTTGCGTCTTTCACTCATGATTAAAATAAGGTTATGTTTATTGAGGTTAGTTTTTTGTTTGTTTCTAATGTTTTATTACTAATATTAGGTTTATTGTTAATTATTTATATTGGCTAGAGAAAGTTGTGTGAGTGACACACCAGATTTTTTCTTATTCAAAGTATGTATTCATAAATGTTTTCAATATTAAAATTATTCAGTTCTTTTATCAAAGGGAATTCTTTTTCAAACATCCAGTACTAATTGTTGTTGTTTAGATCATCAGCCGAAAGGCTAGTTTGAACATCTGGTGGCTTTACTATGTAAAACGAGGAGTAGGGTGGTTTACAATTGCCTTCCTCACTGAGTGAAAAAGTATGCTTATCAGCTGCCAGGCCCTCCGAAAAGCATCTACTTTCCATTCTCCAAATGACACCTTCACTTTTTCACCACAGTTTTGGTTGTATAATGAAATTCATTACTCTCAGAGGAGATAACCGACTAGCATTTTTGTACCTCTACTTCTGTTCTTAAATGCGTCAGTCATAAATAATTGGCTGACCATTTGATAAGAAACAGAACTATTTTTTGTAGCCCTGGAACTAGCAGCTTAAGTGCAAATAATTTAACACTCCACTGTTATAGACAAATTATTTTTATTATTATACTTGTGGATTTTCCCATAACAGGAAAGTGGAGTGTTAAATTATTTACACTCGATCTGCTAATTCCAGGGCTACAAAAAAATAGTTGTTTCTTATCACATGGTCAGCCAATTATAAGACAGAAGCATTTAAAAACAGAAGAGTTAGAGGTGTAAAAGACATAAGTCAAGAGTTATCTCCTCTGAGAGTAATGGATTTCATTATACAGCCAGACCCTGTGGTGAATGAAGTGAAGATATCATTTGCAGGGTGGAAGTAGATGCTTTTCGGAGGGCCTGGCTTGATGATAAGCATAGGCTACTTTTCCGTTCAGTGAGAAAGGCAATCATAAACCACCTCACTCCTCATATTACTTAGTAAAGCCTCTAGAGGTTTCAACCAGCTTTTCGGCTGATTACAACAAAACTTATGGATAATAAATGTTTTTAGTTTCGTTTTTATTAATTAATTGGTTTATGAAATTCTTCTGGTATCCCGGTTACTCCATGTAATTTTTTTATTACAGTTTGTCAATAAATATTTTTCTTTGTCGTTATTTAAACAAATTTTTGACGAATCTGTTAAACGGACAATGGGGGCGTCTGACAATGGTGCTTTTGTGTGAATTTTGACTGGTGTGTTTTATTGTTTTCCGAGCGTCGCAATCTTATTTTAAGACTGATGTATATTATTGAAGTATATTTTTGATGTTTATTGTGTGTTTACTATTGATGACGAGGGGGTACCCAAAAGTATCCGGAATAGCTCTGCTGTGGTCGGAGCTTGTGCAGTACAAATTCCCGCCACTAGGCTGCTTGTAGCGCTACTCATTGCCAGTTCAATGCCATTTTGTTCGTTGATCTAGCTTGTTCTGTTCTCGTGCAGTGATTGTTCTCGCTAGTGCTGTTTTGTGCTCGTGTCGTTTTTCATGATGGCAAGTTTTAATGAACAACGTGCGGCTGTGAAATTTTGCTTCTTGCTCGGTAAAAACGCCGCGGAAACAGTTGTAATGTTGAACACAGCTTACAAAGACGACGCTATTGGAAAAACCCAAGTGTACGAGTGGTTTTTGCGCTTTAAAAATGGCGACATGTCGATTGAGAACAAACCTCGTTCTGGACGACCGTCGACTTCCCGAACAGACGAAAATGTTGTGAAAGTGAAAGAAATTGTACGAACAGACCGACGACAGACCATTGACCAAATATCACAGGTTAGTGGGTTATCTTGGAGCTCAGTCCAACGCATTTTAACAGAAGACTTGACAATGAAAAGAGTCGCTGCCAAGTTTGTGCCTCGGGTTCTGACAGACACTCAAAAGGAACGTCGAATTGAAACGTGTAGTGATTTGAAACAACAGCTTGAAACTGATCCAGATTTCATGTCAAAGATCATTACGGGTGACGATTCTTGGTGCTATGGGTACGACCCAGAAACCAAACAACAATCCAGTCAATGGAAGACTTCATTATCACCCCGACCAAAAAAAAGTCGTCAAGTCAGATCGAACATCAAAACAATGCTGATTTGTTTTTTTGATGTGAGGGGAATTGTCCATTCAGAGTTCGTTCCACCAGGCCAGACGGTAAATCAAGCTTTTTATCTTGAAGTGTTAGGAAGACTACGAAACAGCATTCGTCGTAAAAGACCTAATTTGTGGCAGACAGGGGACTGGTTTTTCCACCACGACAACGCGCCTGCACACACGGCAATCTCGGTTACCCAGCTTTTGGCAAAAAACGGCATAGTTTTGCTACCACACGCACCGTACTCACCCGATCTGGCTCCGTGTGATTTTTTCTTGTTCCCACGCATGAAAAGGGGCATGAAAGGTCTCCGATTTAACAACGTTGATGATGTCAAGAAAAAAACGACGGATGAGCTGGCAGCCATCACTGAAGAGGAGTACAAAAAATGTTTTGAACAGTGGAAGCACCGGTGGGACAAATGTATTAGTTGAATTGGTGAGTGGAAAAAGGGTAATATTCCAAAATCCTTATTTTCGAGAAATTAAAAAAAACTGTTTTGTGACTTTGTTTTTAGTTTAATGGTAAAATGTTCAATTGGTTATTTGTAGTACTATATTAAAGCTTTTTAATGGCGACTTTAAAATTTGTTTTACAATAATCGTGGGATTGATTTTTGATTATTAATATGTTGACTATTTACCTTTTTTCTAGATTTAGTACAAGTTAATGGGAAAAATTAAGTTGAAAAAACAATATAATGTGCCAATATGCTACAAAATATGCCCATAACAGACAGGTGGAGAGTCAAATTATTTACTCTCAATCTGTTCGTAGCAGGGGTAAAATAAATAGTTCTGTTTCTTATCACATGGTCAGCCAATTATATGACTGAATCATTTAAGAACAGAAGAGGTAGAGGTGTACTGTGACACTAATCAGAATTATCTCCTCTAAAAGTAATGGATTTCACTATACAGCCTGACCCTGTGGTGAATGAAGTGAAGGTGTCATTTGCAGAGTGGAAAATACGTGCTTTTCAGAGGGCCCGGCATGCTGATAAGCGTTACTTTTCTATTCAGTGAGGAAGGCAATGGTAAACCACCTCACTCCTCATTTTACTTAGTAAAACCTCTACAGGTTCAAACCAGCTTTTCAGCTGATGACCTAAACAACAACATGCTACAAAACTTTATTTTAATTTTTAAATAATTTGCAGTTACATTTTGAAAATAATAAGACAGAAACCAGTGGTCCAACTGCTGTTCGCTATTGAATGGAAGAAGGTAATATTAGTGGAATATTATCCTTTTTCCACTCAACTAAATTTTTAATGTAGCTTAGCTGCTTTTAGAAACAAGGAATAATTCCCTTTTATCAACCAATAAGTGCGCCGAAGTAAACTTAACAAAACTGCTATCTTCCTTCAATTTTGCATTTTTTGGAATATTACCCTTTTTCCACTCACCGATTCAGTTGTAATGGAGAGTATTTTGAAGGGGATAAGGTTCTTTTGTAAATAAATTAAAAATAAATAGTTTTAAAAAATAATTCCGGTTTCTTTTGGGTACCCCTCGTATATTATTCAAAATTATCTTTTAAAATTCTTGGATGTATATTTCTGATGAAATTGCAAAAAACGAGGAAACCATACCTAATCCTTCTGACTGTAAAATTTATTTTAAAAAGTGAAATAATTTGATTACATAAATTAGCTATTTTTTATTTATTTAACGTCGCATCAACTGCAAAGGTCATTAGCGACGACGTTGGGGTGTAACTACATGCAATGGAGGATGAAATGATTTTTTGTAACGTATGAAAATATGCCGTGCCTGAGTGGGATTCAGAATGGGGAAGAACCGGGAGGTACTGACCACTATCAAGTCTCGAAAGCTACAGTACTTCGGGCACATTATGAGAAATGCAACCAGATATGCCCTCCTGCAAGCCATTCTGCAAGGGAAAATTTTTGGAAAGCGGGGGCCAGGTAGAAGAACATCCTGGTTGAAGAACCTCAGAGTCTGGTACAATACAACTTTGGTACGGCTTTTCCGAGTCGCTGCAGACAAGATGAAGATTGCCATGATGATCGCCAACATTCGTAACGGATAGGCACATCAAGAAGAAGAGTGGGATTCGAACCCACGATTGCACATTTTTGTACACATTATATCATTGTGTTCACAAATAGTTTTTTTTTTAGATTTATTACTATATCTATTGTTTGGTAGGCCTATATATTTTGTTGCCGACCAGGGCCGACCCGTGAAAACTTTGCTTACGTCTTTGGTGGCCCTGAAAAAGGCAGTTTAGTTGGTTGGGGGTCCTGAGAATGACAATTGGGTTTATGTGGTAGCCCTGAAAAGGGCCGTTGTTAGTGGTCGGAAGCGGCGAGCCGGCGTGTTGTGGAGTGGAGTGGAGCCCGAAGAGTCGCGGTTCGGCTACAGAGTTCATGCCTAGCTCTCAGCGGCAGTTTGGTCCACACTGCAGCGTGACAGTGGTGGTGGTCCTCAGAACCCTGCAGTGTCGGTCGGCGTAGGCCGCTGGCCGACAGCACGGCCGAGGCGGTTCTCTCCGGTCCTGTGCTGAACTCTTATCTTCACCGTGGTGCAATCAGGCACGCCCGGGCTTCCCTTTGGCAACCGGGTAGGAGAAGGCTGACCGGTGCGGAATGTGCGTCCACCACCGGTAGCTTCAACCAGGGATAAACTCTTCTTTCTTTTTTTCAGTTCGGGAGTTGGATGGCGAGTGCAATTCGTAATTCAGCGCGGCAGCTTAAACCCCCCTCCGGGGAGTCCACTTCATGGTGGAGGGGAGACTCTGCTGGCTGCTTGTTGGTAGCGCTCCCCGTGGCTGGCAGGTTCTGGGACAGTCTGCAGGCGCTGATAATGGTGGGACAATCAGCGACAGTTTTTATTTGTACATGTCAGAAAAATATCGATAGATTTTTTTTTAGTTATCAATTTTTATTGTTTTCATTTTTTCTATCAGTTTGTACCAATTTTTTATATTGTATTTGTAGTTCAGTTTAATTTTTTATCTTGGCCTTTTTGAGTTTTGTCGAATACCTGTCCAAAAAGGGTAACTAAACTTACACAATACCAGTCCCAAATATACTTCAGTCATTATGTCCTGCGTCATAATATCCGTATATTGATGCTTAAAAAGATTTATCGATATGTATCATAAGTAGCTACTATCTAGCAGGCTTGGAGATCAACTTAGAGAAAACAGAATTCTGCAGAACCTTCCAAAAATTGATAAAACTTCAAGATAATTTAGAAATCAAGAATACAACAAAGCAGGATATTAACATCTAACTGGGACAAGCAATAAAAGCTTAAACAATACAAAAAACCAAATAAAAAATATTTTATTTTATTTTCATTTTAATTATTGATTGATTGGCGGGATTGAGTTTTGACAACGTTAGTCAGTAATATGGAATACAACTCCATGGTATAAATCATTGAGCTTCTCTGCTGAAGATAATAAACTAGAAGAACAGAAATTATATTATTAAAACAAAAACGGATTACTGGCGTAGATGTTTTAATTTGGCCAGATTAGAAAAGGTACTGTACCCAATGAAGAAATTGGAAAACCGTTACAAGTGCAAGAATGATAAAACATTAAAAGAAAAACGGTAGCTATGTTGTGTGGACATATCAGAAGAGTGGAGACCAGATGGATAAATAACACGACGGAATGGAGTCCAAAGGGAAGATGTAGGAAAGGCAGGCCACAGAGATCGTTGGGGGACGGTATGGACAAGGATTGAATATCCTTGTCCTAAATCGAGGTTACCCTCAATCCTGTACATAGAGAAGCTTGGATGGATTTTGAGAGAACAGAGGGGGACGGATTATCTGGTTAAGAGAAACAGTCAGTAATAACTGTAGTTACCTTGTATAAAAATAAAGAACAAAACACTATAATTTTACTTACGAATTTAATTTGACACAACAAAATTTACTTTCATAAAAATTTTCCTAAATATATAATACACACTTCTTGCAAAACATTTACTTTTGTACAATAACATTAAAAATTGATGCAGTACTGACAATGTTAAAAAGATAAAGTATAGAAAAAGATAAAATATAATTTATGAAAATCGGAAGTAAAAAGCAAGAATCGACATCGTATGTTCAAAATTTATCATTAATATTTGAAACTGAGAAGTTTTTTAATGACGAAGACAATATCGTGTGCTCTAGGTACGGTTGCATCTTCAAGACCTTTCGCATAAGCCATTGGAACATCGCCCATCGTTAACCTAGCTGGTGGTGAGTCCAGATAGAAGAATGCTTCGGTATCCATGAGTCGCATGCACACATTTTCTCCGATACCGCATTGAGGCCAGCTAGTATCTACGGTCACAAGATGCCCGGTTTTTTTCACTGATTTGCTCACAGTTTTCATATCGAGTGGTCTTAAAGTCCTAAGATTTATCACTTCGCAATCAATACTTTCTTTTGCCAAAATATCAGCTGCTTCAAGAGATACACCGACCATGAGGGAATAACAGACAATGGTCACATGTTTTCCAGGTCGTTCAATTTTTGCTTGTCCTATAGGGATGATGAAATCCTTTGACAGGCATTGATCAGAAACGGGAAACGCTACACTGTATAATCTTTCAGATTCCAGAAATGCGACAGGATCTGTATCCCTCACCGACGCTTTTAACAATCCTTTTGCATCTTCACTGGAGTAGGGAGCCACGACCTTTATCCCGGGATTATGGGCGAGGGTTGTCCCGAAACATTGAGAGTGTTGGGCTGCAACTCCCACCGCAGGACCATTGGGTCCCCGAAAAACGATCGGTACCGAAAACATACCGGCTGACATATAAAAAAATTTCGCTGCCGAATTCAAAATTTGATCCATGCCTTGCCAACTGAAATTGAACGACATGAATTCACAGATGGGTCGTAATCCCCCGAGCGCTGCTCCGACTGCAATTCCAGTAAAACCGGCTTCTGTTATTGGAGTATCTACGACTCGTTTATCACCGTATTTTTTCCACAGCCCTTTTGATATTTTATAAGCACCATCGTACTGGGCAACTTCTTCGCCGATCAGGAACACTTTACTGTCTCTTTCCAATTCTTCATCCATCGCTTGATTTAGAGCGTCGCGGACGGTCAAACTTGCACCGGGACGACATGAGACACGATCTAGAAGACATTTCACGATGAAAATTGGTCTCCTGAAACAAAATGTATTTCGAATCTATAATCAGGACTTCAAACTTTTCATTTTGTATAAATACAATAGTCAAAATTATATAGCTAATATATTATAAAGAATATATAGTAATAGAAAAATTATAGTAATATATAAATTATTACACCAAATTATTACACAAAACTTCAAAAATTGTAGTAATATTAATATTAATTTATTAATATTAATACTATTAATATTAATTTATTAATATTAATACTATTAATATTAATTTATTAATATTAATACTATTAATACTAATATTAATAGTAACAGAGAGGAGGGAGAACTCTCAGAAAGCTTCGATATAAAAACTGGACTAAGACAAGGTGACGGGATTTCACCCCTATTTTTTAACAGAGCTCTCAAATACATCATGAGAGAATGGTACAAACTAAATCCAAAAAAAAAACATCAAAATAGGCACCAAGAAAGATAACATCAAACAACTGCCTAGGGTTCGCCGACGATCTAGAAACAACATCGCAGAGGCTAGGAACCAACTCACAACGCTAGGACAAATAGCAGAAAAAATCGGACTCAAAATTTCATTTGAAAAAACCAAAATAATGGCAACAGACCCGCTATATATAAATAAGGTCCAAATTAACTACCAATACATAGGACTCGTAGAATCCTTTAAATACTTGGGAGAAATCATCACTTACAACAACAACGAAAAGGAAGCATGGGAGGAAAGAACCAAGAAACTAAAAACATTACAACTTATCACCAAATTAAAACCACATACAATAAATCACCTACAATAAAAAATGCCTACCAATCAAAACCAAAATAAAAGACTATAAAACGGTCGTACAACCAGAGATAACACATGGGTGTGAAACTCTTTTCAAATTAAACCCGAAAAACAGAATTCAGATAAAATCCAAAAACTTGAAAGGATGATCCTTAGAACCTGCATCGGAAAGAGACACGAAATAGATGGAGAATGAAGATTACTACCAAATTAACAGGTCTACCAGGAGACTGAATCGGTAATAGAACGATGAGGAAAAAGAGAATATCCTTCTTTGGACATATAATCAGAACACCCAAAGATAGAATCACAAACCAAATAATTAAAAAACTCTACCAGAAAAAACAGAAGTAATATGGTTAAGAGAAATCAAGAAAAATATGGAAGAATTGGGCATCACCTTCGTAGATCTAGAAAATAAAACCGAACAGCTGAAACTGTTAAAAGATAAAAGTATTAGATTCCAAAGAAAAGTAGATGAAAGAGGAAGCAGGAAAGTGATCTTTTCAGAAGCAGAAAGCCTAAGAAGATCTGTCAGAATGAAGGAATACGGAGAAAAATCAAAGAAAAGAACCAGAAGAGAGTGCCCAGAAATTGACAAGTGCGATTGACTCAAGTGCAATTGATCCACTGCGGTCTCAAAAGATAAAAAAAGAAATAGTAATATGTAGTATAGATAGAATTAGTTTTACTGTAGGGCCTAACTAGGAGAGATCATCACACACAATTTAAACGAAAACACCACTTGGGGAAACAAAACAACCAAAATGATAAACCTCAAGGATTGATCTGGGAAACTTACAACGAAGATTCTTAACTATAGATACCAAAATTTGTCAGTACAATACGCCGACTCTTTCAGGGGCAACATACGCACGTGAAATCCGTTCTAAATAAAAAACAGAAGACAAAATACCTGCACCAAGGATTCTTGGTGCAGAACTCGTACCACTGTTTCAACCCCTATAAGTTATCAACGGTATATGCCTACAGTATATCTCCAACGGGTCTGATTAATGAAATACGTACATTATTTTAAGAGAAGTTAACTGCGATTAGTGTCACTTAAATAAATCTCTAACTAATTCTACTATTATTAAATTTCTGTTAACATTTACTTGACTGAGCTTGAAAGATAAAATCGTTTTTAAAGCTTTAGAAAACTCGGATCTTGATTGAGGTTTCCCGCTATTGTTTACATGTTGCAGATAAAAGGTAATAAATTGTCGAAAAATCTTTCAATAAATTTTATTATCGACTGGGTGAAAACACTTAGGTACTCCGTATCTGTTTAATTACCTATGACGTAAAAGTGGAGATAACTTTAGGCCTTTACCTACTTAAAAAAAATTATAAAATTACATCATTGACAAGAATACAAACAAAAACCATTTAGTTTTTCTACTTGACATGTCACCCGATTTTTTTGTTTTAATATACAAGCGAATGCCCTTACAGAGTGAATCATCACCTAGATTCGTCAATCGCTCTACCTAGAACAGTGTTCTAGGATAACAAATAATATTGCATACGAGTTACGAGTAACAAAACGAGTCTGACAGAGAAATATTCCATATATTCATTCTAAAATCCTGGAAAATTTTAAAAAAATAATAATTCAACAAACTTCCTCGCAAATCTTCCCCAAATACTATATTTTCTCACTGGTCATTAGTTTTAATTATGTCTCCAATTCAAACTGCAGTATTATTTATTTAATTCCTTTATTACTCCACCAAAAGAGCAAAGCCCGTGCTTGGAGGAGGATTACTCTAAATACAAAAAATACATAGCACAAAATAAAACTACAATAAGACAATAAAAAACAAACATAAAAAATAAATAAGACATAAAAAAAGAAAAAGAAAAAACAGTTAATACCAATACTACATCACTTATTACATAAAAAAAGTCACACAAAAGAGAAAATAATCAAAATAACATTAAAAAACACGTTAGTATAAAATTTAAAATAAATATAATAAAAAAACAGACAGAATACAAAATGTAAATAAAAATAAAAATTTATGGTAACAAAACTAAAATGTTAATAAATGATAAAAAAACATTGCAAAGTTATGAAATAGCATTAATAAAATAGCCTATGACAAAAAACCTCTACCAATTTACTTACATTATTATAGAGAAAAAAATGAAAACAAAATTTAGCCCTAACTACCTCCCTTAAATTTAACTATTTCTTCATACACAAATTTAACACAGAATTCATAATACTAGCGCAATATCAGAAACAAAAAAAGTATTATAAATATACATATATAACTATAACTATTACTAGTTTAGTTACAACAGAATGATTTGTATTAAATTCTTTATTTTATTACAACACTTAATTTATTTTGTATGTATCGAAATGGAACTTGATTCTTAAAGGAAACAAATGAGAATGCGGATTTAACAGAAAATGATTAATTTCATACTAAATGGTCGGGTCGGATGGAAAAACTTGAAAAACAAAAATTAGTCTAATAAGAAGCTGTAATTTTTGAAAACCAGAGAATCGAATCCGGAACCTTGCATATTCCAGTAGGCACCAAAATCTAGCGCTCTAACGCTGGGGGCTTAGTTATTTTTGAATGGAAATTAAGTAGGTACTATTAATTTCGATTTTTTTTAGTACTCAACTGGACACAGATGGAAGAGTATTTAATTTTTTTTAAGCCAATACGGCTTACAATCCGGGGTACCGAAAAATATTCATCATTAAAATACTTTCTCAATTCTCTATACAGAAGATAGGATCGCGAGAGAGAGTGAGGGGGGATGTAAGTGAGGGGAGTTGAAGGGGAATAGTGGAATTGTGGGAGGTGGTGGCGGGGGAGGGGAGCTTGATGTTACCTGAATGATACAAACTGTGTTTACCAAAATCTGTATTTTTTTCTAACAAACTGGTTGTAATGTTTATGGTAAAAATTTATTATACATGCAAAATAAAATGTTTATAAAACCAGTTTTAGAACTTCTGCGTTGCTATTTTTTTTTTTTTTTTGCAAATTTTATAACTTGAATTTCGTAATTTAGATTAGAAAGTAAGGAAGGGACAATCACTTAATTTCATTCTGAGTGAGGAAATCTCAGGCCTACATTTAAGTTTCTGTGGCTCAATCGGCCGCTATCAGACTGCTAATGTAAAGGTCTCTGGTTAGATAAAATAGTGTAGTCGCCATGCACCGAGTTCTACACATATTTTCTCTATATTATATCTGATATTTACGACGGAAATGTTTTATCAAAATTATACGACGGAGTCAAAACTTAGAATATGATGCAGTAATCAGTATACAATATTCAAAAAATTAATGGACCGAGACTGTTGCTGTTTAGGTTATTAGCCGAAGGGTGGGTTGAACCTCTAGAAACTTTACTAAGTAAAACGAAGAGTGAGGAGGTTTACAATTCCCTTTCTCTCTGATTGGAAAAGTATGCTTATCAGCATGCCAGACTCGTTAAAAAGTACCTACTTTCCGCCCTGAAAATGACTTAACTTCATTTACCACAGTGTCTGGCTGTATAATGAAATTAATTACCCTCAAAGGAGATAATTAGTGTCTTTTACATCGCTACCTCTTTTGTCCTTAAATGCTTCAGTCATAAATAATTAGCTGACCATGTGATAAGAAACAGAACTATTTTTTGTACCCCTGGAACTAGCAGAACTTCAGGGTAGTTAACCTTAATAAGGATGCATTGGTTCTATGAATAACTTGTGTAAAAATGTTTTCTGAAATATTTTACAGCTATAAATGTTTCAAAAAATCATAGGTCTGAAAGATAAGCCAAATTGTATTTTTTATTTTCGTTAAAAATCAAATATTGTAAAATTGTTACATTCAAAATGTATATTTTATAAAAGCATATTTTTTTTAAATGTACAATGTTCTAAGCAGTACAAGCTGAGAAAATGTTCCTTAAGTATGGTGAAGTATAGGACTGTTTAGGCCCGATAATTAAATTATTTTTGTTATCGCCGCTATCGGTAGTAAATATAGGTAGCAGATAACTCGACACAGTCGATGAGTGACCATCGTACAGTGCGCGTCGCCTTTTGTTACCGCTGCCTCGTTAACCGCATATGACCGCTGTTCTTATAACACGGGAATTCGGAACACCGCAATTTGGAAACCTTGTACCTTATCCCTGCGCAGGTGGTATTCCTTTTATTTCATTTTTCCTTGTCTTGGAAAAAGGGGTAAGTCAAGATTTCATTAAATTTTACTTCGCATATATTATAATTAAGTTAAGTTACCGCATTACAGTCCACTGTCGCTCCATCAAATAAAATACAACCGCAACCATTGGTAACCTCCGGACCTGATATCTTCCAGAAGCACATTATTAACTTTCGGGCGGATAGCTTCGAAAAGACCATTGGTTTTCCTTCGCGAGGATATACCTTTACATTGTGTTTTATTTGATGTCAACTGAATTCACGTTAAATCGCTATGTTAATGTAAATGTAAATAACATTAATTTGTTTAAAATACGCTATTCGCTATTGCACGCTATACGCATATTTGTTAAATTTGCGCTTTGCATAAAATTCATAACTGTTCATTTTTTTAAGAAGTCGGAAAACTTTAATTACGTTTTCAATTATATATATTGTTAGCATAATACGCATTACAATTCTTGTATGCTGTGTCGAGTTTTAACCTGCATAAAACTTGTTATTCGCTTTAGGTTATCTGCTACCTATTCCTACAAATTTTGTTATTTCGTTATCGGCTTATCTACAAACTTAACATTTAAATTTAAATTTCGATAAACACAATAATTATAATTTTATTATTTCAATTTGATTATCTTCATGAATAAATTCTTTAATCCTTAAATTATTTTTAATTATTATAACTTAATTTAAAGAAATTATTCTTTAATTAAGTTACGCGATTTCCGTGCTACTTGTTTGCATTTATAACCCTGTTATTTGGTTCATTTCTTATATTTAAAAAAAAAAAAAAATAAAAAAAATAAAAAATATGGCAACCGATCAAAAAAGGTTAAGGGTATTAGAAGCTAAGAAAAACCATCTCTACCAAAGAGTTCAGCAAACGTATGATGCCAGCCTAAAGCTGGATATACCCGCTTGTAAAGATTTATTCATAAAAAAATGTTTAACTATTAAAGAAACCCGAAATGAATTTCGTTTAATTATGGATGAAATAAATGAATTGTCATTAAAAATAGATGATAACACTGAACCTAGTTTTCAAGCAGTTGATGCTTTAGAAGATTTATATTGTGCTATTATAACCGCAGAAAATTCGCTTAAATTAGAAATTAACAGTGAACAAAAAAGTAAACAAGTTACTGAAATTAAGCCTAAAATTAAGTTGCCGATTTTAGAACTACCCGGATTTTCGGGCGAACTTTCGGAATGGCCTATATTTTTTGAAAGTTTTAAAAGTAATATTCACGAAAATATTAACTTATCCGATTCCGATAAAGTTAGATACCTTGTAGGTAAACTAAGTAAAAAAGCATTAGCAGTAACTTCCGGAATTCCGCCTACCGCTGAAAATTATGCTATTTTATGGAAAAATCTTGTAGATAAATATCAAGATAAAAGAAATTTAGCGTCTTTTTATTTAAATAAAATTTTAGAGTTTAAACCTCTTACTTGTCAATCTTCTCAAGGATTAGAAAACTTTTTGCATTCTTTTGTAGCATCCGTTGATGCTCTTAAGGCTATTAATGTCGGTAACTTAGCCGATTTTATTATTTTGCAAATAGCCCTCTCAAAGTTAGATCCAGAAACTGTGCGCTATTTTGAAATGCATTGTAGGAAGGATGATATCCCTACGTTCGATCAACTTTTAACTTTTACAAAAGAAAACGAAAAAATTCTTTTTCGTAATTCAAAATTTAATAAACTCGAGAATTCTCAAATTAAAGATAAAATTAACAAAAGTAAACCTACTCATACTTTTTTGACGAGTAAGAATAATAATTATCAACCCCCAAAATGTGCAATTTGCAATGAATTGCATCAAGTTTTTAAATGTCCTGAATTTAAACGGTTATCATCCGCTGACCGATTTTCGGCTGTAAAAACAAAACATTTGTGCGTGAATTGTTTGTCATCTCAGCATACTACTAAGAACTGTAAGAGTTTTAAGACCTGCATTTTCTGCAACAAACGACACCACTCTACCTTGCATCGTGACAGTCAACCTTCTGTGACGAAAACTGAGGAACTGAACGCAAGCAAATCGGATACTCAGACTCCTTCTGTTGACACTTCGAAACAAGTTACCTCATTTGATTCTTCGCTCGCGCACTGCTCAACATCGTCAGTTAGCATGACTTCTCAAAATACTCCGCCAGAATCGATAGTTCTATTATCAACTGCAAAAATTCTCATTTTTGATACGATGAACCGCGCTCATGAAGCTCGTGTGCTTCTTGACAACGCCAGCCAATCAAATTTTATTACTGCCGAATTTCAACGCAAGCTGGGGTTAAAGGTATCACGAGTAAATTCAGCGGTTCAGGGAATTGGACTTAGCACTCGTCCTCTTAAATTTAACGCATCACTTTCTATCGCCTCCCGCTTTGATACGCAAAGGGTACTTAAATTAGACGCTTTTGTTATAGATAAAATAACTGATAGTTTACCCAGCCGATGTTTTTCATTGGAGTCATTATCGCACTTAAAAAATATTCAGCTCGCTGATGATACGTGTAATATTCCCAGTCAGATAGACATTCTGTTGGGATCGGAAATATTTTCGCGTATAATAAAATCACATAAAATAACGGGACCTCCCGGGACTCCAGTCGCTTTAGATACGCTTTTCGGTTACATTCTTATGGGAAGAACTGTATCGGATCATTCGCACAGTAATCGTTCTGAAAATCAAGTCTACATGTCTACTACTGAGACTTCACTGGATGATTTAATGAAGAAATTTTGGAGTCTAGAAGAAATCCCGCAACCCACTTTTTTGAACAAAGGAGACGAGATATGTGAAAAACATTTCATCGACACCCACCAGAGACTACCGACTGGTCGCTATTCTGTTTCGCTGCCGTTTAAAGAAGATCCTTCCACTCTCGGAGATTCACTACCTGTCTGCGAAAAACGCTTCTCATCTTTAGAAAGACGACTTAAAGCCAATCAAGACATGAAGATAGAATATCATGCCTTCATGAAAGACTACATCGAACAAGGTCACATGTCTCTGTCAACTTTTACTAACGACAGTTATTATCTGCCACATCATTGCGTAATAAAACCGGACAGTGCAACCACACGTCTTCGAGTAGTTTTCGATGCAAGCGCTAAGGCTTCAAATAATCGTTCGCTTAATGATCTTCTTTATACAGGACCTAAATTACATTGTGACTTAATAGAAATTCTTGTTAGATTCCGCTTATATCCGATTGCAGTTACTGCAGACGTGAAACAGATGTATCGGCAGATTGAAGTCAATTCCGAACATCGAAAATTTCAGAAGATTTTATGGAGATTTTCCCCAGATGAAGAAGTGCGCGCGTGGACACTAAATACTGTGACTTTTGGTGTCAAGCCAGCTCCATTTCTCGCGATTCGAGTCACTCGGCAATTAGGCGTAGATGAAGCAACCAAATATCCTGAAGCTGTTGCCGCAATAAATAATTCCATCTATATGGATGATCTGGTCACCAGTATAAAGAACCTCCAAGAGGCTCAGACGCTATACCATCACTTACGAAAATTGTTTAAGGCTGGTGGGTTCGAAATGGTCAAATGGTCAAGCAATTCCTCTGATTTAGTTTCTGTAATTCCAATTGAAGATCAACTTCTGAATTCTAAAAATTTCCAAAATGATGACACAAGAAAAATTTTGGGTTTGCAGTGGATCGCATCATCGGATTGTTTTAGTTTCAAGATATGCTCTGAGAATAAAATTTGTACAAAACGCAACATTTTGTCGTCAATAGCTAGGATATTTGATCCTTTGGGATTTCTAGCTCCCGCAACGCTGCTAGCAAAATGTTTAATAAAAACATTATGGTCATTAAAAATAGACTGGGATGAAAGCCCTCCAAAACAAATCGTGGAGACTTGGACCAACTTTCAATCGCAACTGCCAGTACTATTAAAACTAAAAATTTCTCGCCATGTCGCTATTTCTGAAGGACACACAGCAGATCTTATCGGTTTCTGCGACGCGTCTGAAAAGGGCTATGGTGCTGTAGTTTACATTAGAGCTCAGCAACCAGATAATACATTCAAAATTAATCTCTTATGTGCAAAATCTCGTGTTGCACCTATGAAAATAAATACAATTCCGCGGCTAGAGCTATGCTCAGCAGTTATGCTTGCTCGATTGATTTCATTTGTGTCCAAAGCATGTGAAATTCAATTTAAGTTCAAGAATATATTCGCATTCTCGGATTCAATGATAGTGCTTCAATGGATCAATAGCCCTGCATCGAGGTGGAAAACCTTTGTCGCTAACCGCGTATCATATATACAAGAAAATCTACAATCTTCAGCTTGGTTTCACATAAATGGAGAGCAAAATCCGGCCGATTGTCTCTCTCGCGGCCTACTGCCAAATAATTTGGTTGACCATCAGCTATGGTTTCGAGGCCCAAGCTGGCTAGAAGAAGATTATTCTCTCTGGCCTAAGTATCCGATCAGTTCGTCAAAAGAATTCGTCGATGAACAACGTGTTTTGATTGCTACGGAGTCAGCAGATTACTCGCTTCGAGACTTAATAGACAAATGCTCGTCCTACAATAAATTGCTCAGAGCCACTGTTTACGTTTTACGGTTCTTAAAACGACTTCCTTGCGTTGATGGTCTCATATCCGCATCTGATTTAGCCGCCGCCGAATTACTTATAGTCAGAGAAGTACAAAAGGAACATTTTGCCTCGGAAATACAATCGCTTATTGAAGGAAAGGGCTGCTCTTCGGAAATTAGGAAGCTCAATCCGTTCTTGTCAGAAGGTGTTCTACGTGTTGGTGGACGGTTAATTAACTCGGAAATAAGCTACGAGCAAAAACATCCTATACTTCTTCCAAAACGAGATAACTTCACGAATCTCATCATAAATCATTGTCATCAAAGGCATTTCCATACAGGGCCGACGCTCGTGTTATCGCTACTACGCCAGAAATATTGGATCTTAGGTGGAAGAAGCATAATTCGAAACTTGATCCGTTCTTGCAATATTTGCTTTAAACTTCGACCAAAACCCGTATTTCCTCTTATGGGAAGCCTACCCTCTGCAAGAGTGAAGCCAAGTAAGGCATTTTTGCACACCGGTGTGGACTACGCTGGACCATTCTGGGTGTCCTGGACAAGACGCAGGGGCGCTCGCCCTCAAAAGGCTTACTTGTGCTTATTCATCTGCTTAACTGTCAAAGCAGTACATTTAGAATTAGCATCTGATTTGTCAACTCAGACGTTCCTTTCTGCCTTTAAAAGGTTTATATCTCGCCGTGGGCCATGCAAGACGCTTTATTCTGACTGTGGAACAAACTTCATTGGAGCCAGAACTCAGTTGAAAGAAGTATACGAATTAATAAAATCAGACGCTTACGTCCATGCATTGGGGTCAGAGCTAGCCGAGAAC
This sequence comes from Catonia carolina, assembly GCA_035578175.1. NCBI lineage: Eukaryota > Metazoa > Arthropoda > Insecta > Hemiptera > Achilidae > Catonia > Catonia carolina. The sequence goes on from JAQMRL010000001.1 coordinate 296,505,089, forward strand.
CAAATTGAATGGAAGCTTAACCCACCTTATGCTCCGCATTTTGGCGGTTTGTGGGAGTCCAATGTAAAGTCTGTGAAGAGCCATCTTTATAGAGTAATTGGTCAACAAATTTTAACGTTTGAAGAGCTTTCCACCGTTTTTTCACAAATAGAAGCTATTCTCAATTCTCGCCCGCTTTATTGCTTAAGCTCGGATCCAAGCGACCCTTCAGCTCTTACTCCAGCTCATTTTTTAGTGCAACAACCTCTACAAGGACTGCCTACTTGCAACCTACTGGATGAACCACTGAATCATCTTACTAGATATCAGCTTTTAGACCGGTTGATCCAAGAATTCTGGAAGAGATGGAACGTGGAGTATCTTCACAACCTGCAAGTAAGACAAAAATGGAACTCTCCCGCTAAACCTGTGGAGGCCGGTTTAATCGTCATCATTAAAACTGATAATTGTCCGCCTCTTCAGTGGCCACTTGGAGTAATTCAAGAAGTTATTCCTGGTCCGGACGGAATTATTCGAGTCGTGAAAGTTCGCACTCGAACAGGAGTACTTACGCGGTCGGTGACTAAAATTTGTCCGTTGCCGACCCAGTAATATTTCGATTCTCTTTTAATTATTTATTCAAGGTATCTTTTATTTTAGTTTATTCTATTCTATTTTCGCAATATGATTTCGATATCTTTTCTGTAATTTTTATTTTTTTTTTTTTGCGTTTGTAAATAATCTGTGTGTAGAGGTTTTTACACGGAAACTACGCCTTTAGATTTTTCTATTTTACTTTTTTCCATATATTTTTTACGCTATTTTTCTTAATTATCCTTTCTTTTTCCCTTTCTTCCGTGGGCCACCTCGCCTTCGCAAGTCTTCAGTGACAGCCCCCGCTGAAGTGAAGATGTCTCCTTTCTTTTTCCTTATTTATTTTTTTTGGGGTTCAGAAACTGTCGTTTCAGGGGCGGGGAGGATGTTTAGGCCCGATAATTAAATTATTTTTGTTATCGCCGCTATCGGTAGTAAATATAGGTAGCAGATAACTCGACACAGTCGATGAGTGACCATCGTACAGTGCGCGTCGCCTTTTGTTACCGCTGCCTCGTTAACCGCATATGACCGCTGTTCTTATAACACGGGAATTCGGAACACCGCAATTTGGAAACCTTGTACCTTATCCCTGCGCAGGTGGTATTCCTTTTATTTCATTTTTCCTTGTCTTGGAAAAAGGGGTAAGTCAAGATTTCATTAAATTTTACTTCGCATATATTATAATTAAGTTAAGTTACCGCATTACAGTCCACTGTCGCTCCATCAAATAAAATACAACCGCAATCAGGACTCCCGTGTCTCCTTAAAATTACTTGATCAATGAGACATTTTACAGCGTATAAGAATTTCTTTAATTGTTTTTTTTTTTTAAATATACATATTACCATCCAAATGAATGCTGAACAAAACTGTGTTCTATGGGTAAATATTAGAAGATGACACACTTATCAAAGTTAAGTAGTAAGTTAGTTGGTTAATGTGTAATTAAAGTTACTTAATTTATATTAAGGGGAGACTGTACTTTGTATCCCGCCAATGTTAAATTTGCTATTTTTAGGTAAATTTTTCATAGGATTTGTAAAAGATATGGAATTGAAATTTTACACACTATAGGTGTCGGGTTTCTTCTGGAGCTACTGAAATTTTTTCTATTTAATCTTTGGACCATACCATTTTTTTTTAAATTACGAATAACATAAAATTTTTACAAATTGTTTTCCACGTGTTTTGCGTATTACTAATTTTTGGAGCACGTGAGGAAGTAATAAAAATGTCGGTATAAGTACAAGATAATTAACTAGTAAAAATTTCAGCCAGGTAGATTAATTTGGTTTCTAAGAAAAATGTACTTACGTGTTAAAAATCTAAATTTACGGGAAAAGGTAAGAAACAAGAAGGTAGAAACCAAAAACAATATGTACACAAGTAAATTTCCCATCAACAGTTGTTTAGAAAGGTGAACCAACAGCTGAGAGTGTTAAAAACTGTAATGCAGATATTTTAAAATCTAAAATTCTCTTTGCTTTAAAACGAGCAGTATAAAATTATGAAAAAATATTCGTTCTTCGTAACATGATCATTTTTCTGTGTAAACCTGATAAAACTTAATTTTTTTTGACGTAATGTAAAGTTTTTCTGGTAGATCTAGGTCTAAACTAGGTATTGAAAAACATAAAAACCAAAAATTAAAATTTTAAGTTAAAACCATCGTGCAATCTCCCCTTAAGTAAAGTTCTATCCTAAAGATACCTAAGATATCGCACTCCTTTTAACACTCCTTTTGAAAGTCTCCTGTACGAAATTTAAAAAAAAAAATCTGTTGTAACTTAAAAACGTTCAATTTAATATTCCAATAAAGATGTATTAATTACGTGTACTTAATAATAGGATGCGCGCGCATTATATTCCGGTGACTGAACAAGTAATCACAACCATAAACTTTTTGTAATATAGGTATGTAATACACTTGAAAAATGTTAAAGTCATTATTTTAATACAATATTACTGGTAAATAAATATATAAAACATGTGCTGGTTGTATTACAAAAAAATAGTTGAAAAATCCGCGTACGGAATTAATTGGAAATGCGAATACATGATTAATAACATTCGTATGAATAAATTACTTTTAAACATTTTCTTTTTTCAAAGCGCTTCATTTTTTTGCAACATTGTAAAGTTAGACAAGGTCAAGGCGGAATAATATAACGATAAAATAAAATAAAACTAGTCGTTTGAACAGCAACAACGACAGCTGAGCAGGTCGCTCGCCTTGGTTTCTACCAAATCGCTTCTTCCTAAATTGTGAACGCTGATCATACTTACGATGAGATTCAACATGGGTACAGTTGCGTGCGTATCAGTGTTCACGATTATCGTAGTAGCGTCTTGCGTGTATATTGTTTCTAGTGCTGGGACCAATGAGAAAACAGATTCTGGACTTCGTCTCGTTACAGCGGTAAGATAAAACTATTATCAATCATAGTAAACCAATCAGTCAGTTTATTCGCAGAATTATTTTTACTTTCTCTTGCCTATATGAATATATAGGAAGGAAAGTAAGTTATTGTTTTCATGTCGATTTTTCGAAATCGAGTTTTCACCGGATCTATAGGCTACGTTTTCAGACCCCCTGAACCCAAAAAACATGTTTTTAGCGATTGGTCTGTGTGTGTGTGTGTCTGTGTATACAAAATATCTCAAGAACGGAACATCGTACGAACTTGAAACTTTAAACTTAAGTTACGTACCCTTACCGGACCCGACAAGAACATTTTCATCAAAATCGGTCAACCGGAAGTAGTAGTTTATTCGTATAATTTTTCACTTTTTTACGATTTTCTCAAAAACTGGTCCTACGATTTTTTTTTTTAAATCGGCTCATTTACTCAAATTTTTATTCTCTACAAGATAGGGTAGGCGCCATGTTTGCTGAAATTCTTGGTGAGGGTGTTTTTACGTAAAAAAAGTGTTTTTTTACAGCTTTAATATGTTTTATAGCGCAAAAATTTATATAATAAAACATGTAGAGATTTTAAAAACCTACAACTTCTGTTTCAAACATTTTTTTGTATAACGCTTAGTTTAGCAGTAATTAGCGATTTTCTGATTTTTTTCTCACGAAAACGTGTGAAAAATCGATTTTTTTAAGATTTCGGCCTTAGAATGCATTTTACGACAAAAGTGTATATTATAAATTTTATAGGAAATAAAAAGATCTACAACTTTTATTTAGAACATTTTTCTCTACAGAGCCTAGTTTAGCGTGAAAGAGTGATTTTCTGTATTTTTAAGCCAAAGTGAGTTCGATTTTCATTTTGCGTCTTTCACTCATAATTAAAATAAGCTTATGTTTATTGAGGTTAGTTTTTTGTTTATTTCTAATATTTTATTAATAATGTTAGGTTTATTGTTAATTATTTGCACTGGCAAGAGAAAGTTGTGTGAGTGTTTCACACCAGATTTTTATTTAATGAATTACTAGAATGGTTATCTTCCTCGAGCAGTAAATCAAATTTTTGTTTACTATGTAAACAATTTGAACAATGCACTCCCTATAACGTACCTACTTCATCGTTTGTCAATTATTTACGATTGTTACAATCAAACACGAGTTACTCCTTTAATTTTCTTGCTCAACTTCTTATTTTGGAGATAGAGTTTTCTTTGTTCACTCCACTTCGGTATATTGTTCTTACTCATATTCTTAAATTGTTTTTCTAAATTTATTTCTATCTTCTATTACATCTTTAAGGGGAGCACTATACCTCCTATCTAACCCATGTTAAATTGACCTCTTTTTAGGTACACGTTTCTAAAAAAAACCGTTAAGAATTAGGGCTTTAATTTATTTGTGCCTTTTCTACGACATCTTTTTAAGCTCTGGTACTAGAATTATTAATATAGAGCTAGCGATACCATTTCGAGAATTTTTTTTAAATGTAAAAAAATTTAATTTTTTTTTTATTTCGATTTTATTTTATTTATTTAGTAATAATACTGCAATGATTCTATTATCATAATATGTCAAACATGCTAAACAAATTTCAACCTTCAAAGTCATAGTTTTTGAGAAAGTGAATTTGCGGGAAATGAGCTGTAAAGTTTTACTTACCCTAAAATCGGCCTGCACCATAATAATTGATCCTCACCAGACTGTTCTTTTTCCTCAAATAATTTATCTTTTTTTTCTTGTCTTGCTTCTTTTGACACACTTTCCATTGCCTTCTCGGCTTTCTGTGTTCTTTGAATATCGCAACTCTTAATTGCTTCCACAGATTAAATTAGTTAAAAGAAATTCTGGTCAAAACATTACTTGACAAAATTCTGCATAGCTTCTGTAATTTCTATCGTTCAGTTATAATTTTTATGTGTAATTACACAGAAAAAGATACAAAAGGCAATGGCGCCAAAATTAGAAAAATTGATTTTTTTCGATTTCAGAGGTATAGTCCTCCCCTTAAGTTTTAGTATCATTAGGTCTTTTCAGTATCCTTTTTAACCATCTTGGTTTGTTTTGTAAACTTTTAGGTTTTCAATTACTTGTTTCATGCAGATATCCGTAGAATCTCATTCTTTTCTTTCTTATTTCATCAGATATGTTTTGAATTTGTTTATAAATCTCATTTTTAGGCCGATTCCTTGTTCATATTTTCCATCTTATTTTTACAGTTTCAATTATTTGATCGGTTTTTCCTTCCTATTCTTCTTTCTGCTTTTTGAACTCATCTCTTACATTTTTGATGTTATAGCCTGAATTTGGTTTCTGTCGCATACTATGTTTCTGGTACCTAACACAAGGTAGATAATTTTTAAAAGCCTTATTTTTGAATTGCATAAAAATTAGCCGATCTTTTTGGTAGTTTTCTATTCTCTTTTCTATCTTTTGTTTTTTATTTAGATCTTCTGATATACATATCCTTGATATCTGAGTATTCTGACTTTGTATAAGTAATTTTACTTGCCATTCTGATTTTGTTTGGAGAGTTTTTTATTTATTATAGTAAATAATTTATGTAAAGTTCTATTTTTCCCCACTTGTGTTTGCAATTCCTTTATAACGTAATTTTAACAAAACTTTTGAGTTTATGTTGTGTGCAATGAGAAAAATTAACGAAAGAGACCGATCCACAATGGGCTTTTTAACAGAAAATATTAAATTTCTGAGTGGGGAGTAGAAAAGTTTTAAAATAAAATACTATATAATAGAATTTTTTTATTTTACTTTTTGTTGGATTTACTTCACGGCTGTAATTTTGTATAAACCCGATTTTAAAGAAGTTTTTTTGTCATAGAAAAACGTCAATTCAGATTTATTTTATTCAAAAAACAATTAATTTTCAACATAGAACAATTTTAATCATTACAAGTGTGTATAACTACTAACCTTAAATCTAATTAGTAATCTAGTTACTTAATGTCGCTTAAAACAAACTTGACCGATCATCACAACCACTACACAAGAAACAGAATCGATTATTATGTTGCTAATCACAACACTAAATTGTTTGAACAAAAACCAACTTATGCAGGTAGAAAATACATCAATAAATTGCCTCAAGGTTTAAAAAGTTGTGACAATTTAAGTCATTTTAAAAAAAAGCTAAAACAATATTTGATTGATGAAACATTTTACAGTGTGCACGAATTCCTTTCTAAATAGTTTTGGTATTTAGCTTTAATTAAACAAATATTGTGTACAATTTGATACAAAGGGGTTCATGACAAGCCTGCTGAGTTAAGCAGTGGTAGGGGGAAATTATTGGTAAGTGATGAATTCATCATTGTGTTTGATTTATTTTTATTATTTATTGTGTGTGATATTTAATTCAATAGGGTTCATGACAAGCCTACTGAAGTAAGCAGTAGCAAAAACAAATTTTGGTGGTAAGTAATAAATTTATCACATTGGTGATCAACTTTCAGTTCATCAATTTTATCTTGACATGTCCTATACTCCCTTTGGAGTCTCCAGGATGCAAGTAGCAAAAAAAAAAATTCCGTTTTAGGAAGCGCAAATGATGCGGCTGAAGAATAATCTATTTTATGATCCAAAAAAATTGGTAAACCTATTTTTACCAGCACTTTTATAGTGTTGCGATTTTCTCCAGAATTTTTAAAACAAATAAATGAGAATAATGAAGATTAATATTGGCTTTTTCAAGACATTCTTTTACATTTTATACAAATGAGTTCAAGAAATTCAATAATATTTTGGTTATTAGCGACAATACTAATGGGCTTTAGTGTTTTTTATTTATTTATCGTTTATTAATTACCAGATCCTAGCCGGAAAATGCCTTGCCCAGGCCGTTGTTGCCCTGAAATCTACCTCAAAGGGTATTATTTTGAAAGAAACTGATTTTTTCATGTGAAAGCAGATGCCTTCATGAATTTGCTTAGAGATACCACTAACGCTTGTAAAATGAGCCAGGCCAGTGTAGTAAATGAGACAAAATTTTATCAATAGAAATTTTTTATACATTGGATTTTTGTATTTTTATTTGGAATAAAGCACTTTTACATTATATATTTAGTTCTCTCAAAAGCCACATTTTTACACGCAGGTGAAAAGAAAATTCATTAGCCGAAGTATAAAAATGTACAAATAAGAAAATCAGAAGAAATTTAGTACAAAATTTTGAAAAAATATAATCACGAAAATATTACTTATATTTTGCGGGTGACCATGGAATGAATGAAAATAAAATAACAAAAGTAAATTGGTTTAAGAGAATTTAAAAGGACTTTGAGATATTTAATTTTTCACAAAAATTAATCAGACAGGAAAAATTTGAGCAAAAGATTGGTTCATTCAGATTTTCCAAGAAAAATAAAATGAACTATGAACCGACTGTAAAAATGGACAGAAGAAAGAACGAATAAAATAAAAATTTGAAAACGAAAGAAATCTAAACTAAGTAAACTTAATCCAAATGGTCAATTTGCAAAAAAAAATTAGGCATCTTTAATTTTGTGTTATATGGGTAACATCAAACCCGCTTTGAATTTTATTATGGAACCTAGTTATCAAATTTCAGGCCAATCAGTCCAGTAGTTTTTGCTGTTGGTCGTATAACAAAGAATGAGGGGGCGAGAGATAGATCGAGTGACGGACAATCTCCAAAACCTGTTTTTTCAGGTTCAGGTTCGTAAAACGTAAGATCAGATTGCGAAAAATTAAAATTCTGACAAAGTAAAGTGAATGACGTCAGTACAAACACATAAATGTTAAAAATCCAAAAGACTTTATTTAAAGAAGAACAATCAAATAATATTGTCATAAAATAATCATAGTACAGTGGTAGTTTTGATAACACAACAGATATTTTTGCTAAATAAAAATGTTCGTTGAACCGAATTATTAATGAATTAATATCATAATTGTAGGGTAGGCCTAAATAAAATAAAAATTTGTTGTAATTTTTAATAGAGCATCCATACTGAGATTTAAAAATACAAGAATACATACAAAATGTAATTTACAATATTTTTTTTTTAACGTCCGACTGTTCTGCAATTACTGCTAATGCAGATGGTGAAGGATAAAATGATTTTCGTGTAACGTATGAACATATGCCGTGCCTGAATGGGATTCGAACCCAAGACCGCACGATGAGAGGCGAGCACGTTACCAACTACGCCAATACGGCCGGCAATATTATGTTTGGGCAATATTTACTAAATTATGTTTGGGAAATGGGTCTTAGCAGTTGTAAATGCACTTAATTGAAAGCAGGAGGTCGCGAGTTTGATTCTTGGCTAAGGAATAGAAATAACATTCATCAATCATGTGAAATTAGGGGAAGGGAAAGACAATGAACTTCGAATCGCATTACTAATTTCAGAGTGTGTGTGTTTTGGTGGTGACCTTGTTCTAATCAGATCAACATAATGTTCTATTGATAATATTGTTTTTAGAAAACCTTTATTTTTTTAAAGTTATTGGCTAAATATTGTTACAAGCTACATAGACTGAAGTTCATTATTATACATAACCTACATAGTAGTTGGTTATGCGGCCTGAATAATCTATTTTTACTTTCTCTTGCCTATATGAATATATAGGAAGGAAAGTATTGTTTTCATGTCGATTTTTCGAAATCGAGTTTTCACCAGATCTATACGTTTTCAGACCCCCTGAATCCAAAAAACATGTTTTTAGCGATTGGTCTGTGTGTGTGTATACAAAATATCTTAAGAACGGAACATCGTACGGACTTGAAACTTAAAACTTAAGTTACATACGACTACCGGACCTGACACGAACATTTTCATCAAAATCGGTCAACCGGAAGTAGTAGTTCATTCGTGTAATTTTTCACTTTTTTGCGATTTTCTCAAAAACTGGTCCTACGATTTTTTTAAAAATCGCCTCATTTACTAAACTTTTTATTCTCTACAAAATAGGGTAGGGGCCATGTTTGCTGAAATTCTGGGTAAGGCTGTTTTCACGTAAAAACATTTTCTTTTTAAGATTGCGACTTTAATATGCATTTTAGCGCAAAACGTTATATAATAAAAGATGTAGAGAATGTAAAATTCTACAACTTTTATTTCAAACATTTTTTGTAAAACGCTTAGTTTAGCGGTAATTAGCGATTTTCTGTTTTTTTCTCACGAAAACGTGTGAAAAATCGATTTTTTTAAGATTTCGGCCTTAGTATGCACTTTACGACAAAAGTATAATCATATTTATAGGAAATTAAAAGATCTACAACTTTTATTTAGAGCATTTTTCTCTACAGAGCCTAGTTTAGCGTGAAAGAATGATTTTCCGTATTTTGAAGCCAAACAGGTCGATTTTCATTTTGCATCTTTCACTCATGATTAAAATAAGGTTATGTTTTTTGAGGTTAGTTTTTTGTTTATTTCTAATGTTTTATAACTAATGTTAGGTTATATTGTTTAAATTATTTGCACTGGCAAGAGAAAGTTGTGTGAGTGTTTCACACCAGATTTTTTTTTATTATTTGTAAAAAAACTTGACTTGTTAGTGAAAATATTCCCCTATATTAGTCATTGTAGGTTATATCTAGTAACCTAATTTTATACACAACTGTCTGAACATAAGAGAGTTTCCTTTTGTGATGGATTCCGGACAATGAAAAGGCTTATAGTACTCAAAAGTGTGTGCTCATATATGTATACAGTGGACAATTCGAACTGGCACAACTCTTGCTCTACGTGTACACACAGTTCCGCATAAAGTATATCCATAACGTATTCTTTCAACAAGGTCTACAAATTTTAATGTACAAAAATGCCTGCAACCTTATTTCAATGTACAACAAACATACAAATAATTATTTCATTTTAAAATATGTATTTAATAATTTGTCCCAGTAAAACATTAAATTATAATTTACAAGAACTAAACTGCAAAAACTCACTAAATTATAATCTACAGACGCATGCAACTAACTAAACGAATTGGTCTGAATATTTTTTTTTCGAATAGCTCTTTAACGAGAGCACGCTAAATCAATATTTGGGGTGTTTCTTCATGTCCTACGCTGCTCCATTCTCTTCCTCACCCACACCTCCCTCATCCTTCTCGATCTGTCCATCCTCAGCTGGTCCATATTGTGAGGTTCACACCTCCTCCTCTCACTTTCCTCCCTAAAGATCACTCTCTCAACTTTACCCCGAAAAACCTCTCTATTGCATATATCTTCTGTGGTAATCCCTGCCGTTAAGCAATCTGACAGCGTTTCGGTGAACCATGCTGGCTTAATCTTAAGTTTCATTATCCTCTCATAGACCTGTTTTGCCAGCCGATTATTGTCCATTCTCGCTATATGACCAAAAAACATAAGTCTTCTTTTCCTCATTGTGTGAATAATGTTTTCAACTCTGCTATATATTTCCTTATTTGTTCGGGGTCTATTGTACTCTGCATCTAGTTTCCTAGGCCCCAATATACTTCTCATTATTTTCTCTGAATATTATAATGAACAGAAAATCATATATAAAAACAAATAATTAGTCACATCATTATGTCTGACAGATTATTAATAACAACAGTGAAAACAAAGCGAAGTGACCGTGCGTGAGTCGCACATTGCAGTAGCGATTGTATAGTTTTGTGACTGTACCGTCATTGCATGGCGAGGGGCGAAGAGTGGAGTAAATAAACACCGAAGCTGCTTGTGCCAATTCAAATCAAAAATCTGGTGTGAAACACTCACACAACTTTCTCTTGCCAATGCAAATAATTAATAATAAACCTAACATTATTAATAAAATATTATAAATAAACAAAAACTAACCTCAAAAACATAACCTTATTTTAATCATGAGTGAATGACGCAAAATGACAATCGAACTCAGTTTGGCTTAAAAATACGGAAAATCACGCTTTCACGCTAAACTAGGCTCTGTAGAGAAAAATGCTCTAAACAAAAGTTGTAGATCTTTTAATTTTCTATAAATTTAATTATATACACTTTTGTCGTAAAATGCATACTAAGACCGAAATCTTAAAAAAATCGATTTTTCTCACGTTTTCGTGAGAAAAAAACAGAAAATCGCTAATTACCGCTAAACTAAGCGTTATACAAAAAAATGTTTGAAATAAAAGTTGTAGGTTTTTAAATTTTCTACAACTTTTATTATATAACGTTTTGCGATAAAATGCATATTAAAGCCGCAATCTTAAAAAGAAAATGTTTTTACGTAAAAACAGCCTCACGCAGAATTTCAGCAAACATGGCGCCTACCCTATCTTGTAGAGAATAAAAAATTGAGTAAACCAGGCGATTTTAAAAAAAATCGTAGGACTAGTTTTTGAGAAAATCGCAAAAAAGTGAAAAATTATACGAATAAACTACTACTTCCGGTTGACCGATTTTGATGAAAATGTTCGTGTCGCGTCCGGTAGTGGTATGTAACTTAAGTTTCAAGTTTCAAGTTCGTACGATGTTCCGTTCTTGAGATATTCTGTTCACACGCACGCACGCACGCACGCACCCACGCACGCGCGCACCCACGCGCGCACGCACGCACGCACACACACACACACACACACACACACACAGACCAATCGCTAAAAACATGTTTTTTGGGTTCAGGGGGTCTGAAAACGTATAGATCCGGTGAAAACTCGATTTCGAAAATCGACATGAAAACAATACTTTCCTTTCTATATATTCATATAGGCAAGAGAAAGTAACAAATCAAAAATCAATCTTGGGAATCGACAAATCAACAAATTTGAGGGGCTATCTCTGATTACATCAGTACAGTACAGTACAGTAGGCTGTTAGGACTAAACTGCTGGACTGAGGAAAAGTAAAAGAATAATGGTGATCATAACACATACTCTTGCTCAAGGGTATACCAAGGATTTTAACGAGAGAGTGATAGCTTTTTAAGTCGAGGGAGAGTAGTATGGCAGCAACAAGATGCACGTTTATATTTTACATAAACAAATCTTAAATTTTTGCAACCTTTGATGTAATTCCTTAAAAAAATTTATTTCTTTAATTATTATTTATTTATTTGTTTATTTATGTGTTTGATTGAAACTGTGGATTTATTTTAAATTTTATTCTATTTCATCTTCAGGTTACATAGGGCTTTTCTGAAGTTTATCATGTATTTTATTGTTAAAAAAATGAGGTTCTTTTAGTTAGATCCATTTGAGGTAGTTTTTGATAGATCCATTTAAAGTAATAATTTCAATTGCCTGAGATTCTTTGAGATAATCAGTTTCAAGTTTTAACAAGTTGTGAAATATTATACCCTTGTGCTAATTTTATTTTCCTAGAAGGAATTGCTAGGTCATTGGTGAAAGACAGTTTTGATAGGGTTTTCAGATGATGGAGGAACATTATCCTATTAAATAGCATTATACTAACATTATTATGTTGACACCATACATTTTCCAAAAACATAAGTAATTTTTTTAAATTGGAATATGTTTCAGGTTTTCCGACATGGGCAGAGGACACCAGCCAGCACTTATCCAACAGACCCCCACATCAACAATGACCTGTTCCCAATGGGATGGGGCGCCTTAACAAATGTCAGTTTCTTTAGCATTTATTTTTATTTATATAATCTTCCTCTAACACGTAGTCAAGAAAGAAACATGGATTTAAGAAAGTATATGATTTATTTTAAAGTATAAGATCTGGGCTTCAGTTGATAAATTTCAAGGAATCGTTTTAGTTAAAGCTCTTGACAAGCAGATTTGTCATCATCAATAGTTATTTTTTAAGTTAAAACCAAATTAATTTATTACTAAATATAACAATAGTGTCTTTAAGAAATTTCATAATTATGCCATGTTTAATAAATATTAAAAAATCACATTTAATTGAAAAATTTAATTGAATAAAGTAAACACACTGGTATACACACGGGATATGATCAAAAATATGGTGAATAATTTTATTATAAACATGATAACATTTTTTTTGAGTGATGATGCCTACATAAGCCTTGGGCTTGTGGGTAGGTAATGATATGTGGTGATTTACAGATGAAAAAATGCCAGACCTGACCGGGAATCGAACCCGGGACCCCGGTATAGTAGCCAGTTGCGCTGACCACTACAAAGCCGGCCGAACCCAAAGTACTACAGGGCCGGCCAAAGTAATAATTTCAATTGCCTGAGATTCTTTGAGATAATCGGTTTAAAGTTTTAACAAGTTGTGACTTCTCAGTCGGCTTCCAGAGCCGGAAGAGTGAGTTCGTGCATTATAAATTTCAAACAATACGTTAACATTAAGTTTTGTTTTAATTATTTTGTAAAAAAGTTTCAAAAAAGCTCATAAAATTTTTAATTAAGAGTATGGAAAAAATGTGGGAACTCTGAAGACTGTTTACAGGTGGTATGAGCGATTTAAAAGTGGAAATGAGTTGATTGAAGACAAGCAATGGTTGAGATATCCTTCGACCTCAAAAACAGACAAAAACATTCAAAAGCCACAAAACTGGTTCGTTTAAACAGGAAATTGACTATTCAAGAGCTTACCGAAGAACTATGCCCATAACAGACAGGTGGAGTGTCAAATTGTTTACACTCATTCTGTTCGTTGCAGGGCTAAAACAAATAGTTCTGTTTCTTATCACATGATCAGCCAATTAAATGACTGAATCATTTAAGAACAGAAGAGGTAGAGGTGTAAAAGACACTAATCAGAGTTATCTCGTCTGAAAGTAATGGATTTCATTATACAGCCAGGCCCTGTGGTGAATGAAGTGAAAGTGTCATTTGCAGAGTAGAAAATATATGCTTTTCAGAGGGCCTGGCATGCTGATAAGTGTACTTTTCCACTCAGTGAGGAAGGCAATTGTAAACCACCTCACTCCTCGATTTACTTAGTAAAACCTCTACAGGTTCAAACCAGCCTTTTGGCTGATTACCTAAACAACAAACAACAACAACCGAAGAACTAAACATCTCATACGGGTGCGTGTGCAAACCATTTAACCAGCAATTTGCAAATGAGATAAGCGAGTGCAAAATTTGGTCCCAGACTTTTGATGCCTCATACTAAACAAGAGTTTTTGGTCGAAAAAAGATTCCTGTCAATCCACATTCACTTTTTTCTTCGGATTTAACATTATGTGACTCCTGCCCTCTTTCCAAAAATAAAAGCCATGCTGAAAGGGAACATTTTTACAGCATTCCCAACATTTAGAGGGCAATGAACGAGCAGCTGAAGGCCCTTTCAAAAGAGACCTTCCCGAAATGCTTCCAATCATGGAATTGAGATTGGGACATAAGAGCATCACTAGCCATGAAGAGTACTTTAAACAAGATTATTCAAATTTGGTGTATTTGTAGTTCATAATAAAATTATTCACTGTATGTTTTGATTACACCTCATACATTATTTTAGATCCAAATGAATTTCAAAAATCACACAGGTGAGGTAAATAAAGAATATTTTTTCAAAGATTTACCTACATCGAAAGAATTATTTCTTGTAAGAGATAAAAAAAATAATAAATACGAGCAGTAAACAAAACAACTGGAAATTTATTTATGTGTATGAAAGAGAAACAAGAGATATTATTTATATGTTATCATTGCAAAGGTTGTATTGTATTATAGAAAAAATACGACAAAAAAGAAACTATTTATTCTTGCCTGTACTATTGGACAGAAGCCAGATATGTATTCATCACATAGTATGGAATACTAATTCACTATCCATATAAAGCAAGTTTAGTAAGTATACAAGTAGGATAAATAGTAAGTTAGCTATACTTTAAATTTAATACTTAGAGAAAGTATATGAAATTCCCACTATAAAGTTTCCTGCATCATTTAAGGGGAGATTATAGCTAATTTTGTGTAAAATTATTAAGTTTTTAAGAGTATTTGTTTGCTTTCTTTATTACTTAAATACGAAAAAATTAAATTTATCCTCAAAACGATTTTTAGCAGAAAATGCTTAGCTTCTCTTCTTAGCTCTAAAAAATTCTGAGTTTGACCATTTTTCAAGATCAAATATTTTGAAATGTAAAAGTGAGAAGAAAACGTTAAACAGGATCAGAAGGAGAGCTTCTGATCCTGTTTCACTTTTTTCTCCTTATGAAGTATAATCGTTAGAAATAGAAATAGACGGTTGAGAAGAAGAAATACCCTGATAATCCTTCATATAGTCCAAGAATGCACAAAAATAAGCAAAATATCTTTATTAGCCATTTTCCGCAACTTTGCTTTTTTACAATTAAAGTTCTCCCTCATCTTAGAAACTACTCATCACCGTAATTTTTATCTTCATTTTACAGAGATTTACATTTATATAGTCATTTTGTAAAACTTATGTGTAAAAGTAAACAAGTTATACTAACAGAGTTGAATGAAATCACAAATTTAAAATTCTTTTATATTACAAAAAATTAAAAATTGAGATGCCAGTACTTAACAAAACAAATGAAGGTAAAAGTGTGTTAAAGCCCATGTCTCTGATTTAAACCACTCCTAAGAAAAGGGTACATGAGATAAATAATTTAACATAAGCAAGATATATGGTACAATTTCCAATTATAAGAGGATACTGAAAGTAAAAATGATTTTACAATCAGTTTTCATGCCATGAAACTACATAATTTTATTTTTTTTATGTTATTTGTGCGTTCTATCAAATCCTCATGGAAAATACATATAGATAGAGATGGTCCAGCGCAGTGGACACACAGGTAGGGGAATTTGTTGGTTAAAGGGAGAAAGCCAAGCTGTTTGTTAGAATGAGTATGGAATGAACATTGTGGAAAAGAGACAGCAACGGCTAAGCACATTCCCTCCTCTACATGCACACCAGGCACACAGAATTTTGGTTAGGGGGGCTGAGTCTGGAGATTGTTATGAACATAAAGGTAATATTATGAAAACAAGCGATGAAAAAATAGTAGACCTGATTGGGAGTCTAACCATGGACTACGATATTAGTCTGGTATAAAATTTTCATTTTTTGTTCAGTTCCCTCTCACTGGCTATGGGCCTGACCCACAATGAACTTGTACATTCCCTCAACAAAAGACTGCTCTAACCACACACAGGAAAATAGGGACAACAAAAGTCTCATGCAAATCTACTAACTAGGTATATGTAACTAGGTTAATATATATTGTACTGTACTTAAAAATTTGCTATGTCCATTTTGAATATTCTTCTTTCTGAGGGTTTAACAAAAAAGGAACAATAGTTTTTCTTTCATAGTTATTTGTACATTTCAATTTCAATACCAAGCTACTTTTATTGATACTTTAGTGAACATGGGGGGTTCCCCATGTTCACTAAAGTATCAATAAAAGTAGCTTGGTATTGCACACTTCAACAGGTTTGTTGAAGTGTGGTTATGACTGGCTGTGAGCTGAGCATCTTATGAAATCTATTACCCCTCCAATATTACTTAACTTCTTAAAGCATCTGTCTACCAGCTGACCCGGATGCCCATAACGATTTACGTTGAAATGTGACCCATTTAGTGCAAAAATAGGAGTTTTACATATTTAAAAAATAACTTTGACAATTAAAATCCATTTTTTTTATAATAATATCTCTGCAAATACAATGAGGAAGAGGCTAAAGGAGGGGAAGGCTTTGTGGAGATGTAGGCTTTGGAAGCATGTGCATGAAACTTGAAAAGTTTAGGTAATAAATTAATAAGTGAATGAAAAAATATTTATTTTCAAAATTCCTATGAACAATCAGCTAAGAACCATGTACCAACTGTAATTTTTTTTCAGGAAGGTAAAAGTCAACAATATGAGATCGGCCAATTTTTAAGAGATCGTTACAAAGATTTCCTCAATGAAATTTATTCACCAAAATTTGTTGTAGCACAAAGTACCGATGTCGACCGAACAAAGATGAGTTTGCAGCTTGTGCTAGCTGGTTTGTATCCACCAGTAGAAGCACAAAAATGGAATTCACAATTGAATTGGCAGCCAATACCTATACACTATGAACCTCAAAATGAAGATAAGGTCAGTCACTTCTTAAAGATGTTATTAACACTTTTTTTCAGCTCATGTTTTTTTAACTTTATTATACTGTGGATAATTCAAACTGGCACAAATCTTGCTCTACGTGTACACACAGTTCCGCATAAAGTATATCCTTAACCTATTCTTTCAACAAGGTCTACAAATTTTAATGCACGCAAAAGCCTACAACCTTATTTCAATGTACAAACATATGAGTAATTATTTCATTTTGAAATATCTGTTTAATTTGTCCCAGTAAAAATTTAAATTATAAATTACAAGAAATAAACTGCAAAAACTCACTAAACTATACTCTAAACTATACTCATCGAATACCTATACATATGCTTTCACGACCAGTCACACGAACACGAGAACCCACTGGTGCATTCACTTTCAACCTTCCATTTACCTGATAATCCCCCTAGGCGCCTTAAAAGACGCTGGAGTAGAGACCTGCTAATTTGATATACAAATTTCATTCTTGGGGAGGCACCAATGGGGGCCCTACCCCTCTCATGCCTATCATGTCATTTACATTATTATCATAATTGTCACATTTGCTTGTTGTAAAATTTTACAGTTATAAATAAAGAATTAAAGAGAAAAAACTATTCTCTACAGATGCACGCAACTAACTAAACAAATTGGTCAGAATAAATTTATTTTTTTTATCCCTAAAGTGTGTACGTGTTAATCTGTTCAATTCAGAACAATAAGCAACCCGTGACCCAACGAGATGAGGATGATGTGTATGACATGTAAGTGAGGTGTAGTCTTGTACAGACCCACGCCGACCATTCCTGAGAGATTATGGTTAATTGAACCCGAACCATCAAAGTACACCAGTAACCACTGTCTATTATTCAAATCTGCATAAAAGTAACTATCTTTATTAAGATTTGAACCAGGAACCTTCCGTCTCCAAAAATCAGCTGTTAAACAGCTGAATTGCAGCAACGATTGTACCTCTAGACCAACGCAGTGAGTCGTTCTGAATATAATGAACAGAAAATTATATTTGAAAAAAAATTAGTCACATCATTATGTCTGACAGATTAATAATAACGACAGTGAAAACAAAGCGTAGTGACCGTGTGTGAGTCGCACATTACAGTAGCGATTGTATACTTTTGTGACTGTACCGTTATTGCATGGTGAGGGGCTAAGAGTGGAGTAGATAAACACGGAAGCTGCTTGTGCCAATTCGAATTGCCTGAGGTATACCTAATTAAATTCATAACTGTTACAAAATAAACAACCAGTGAATAAGATGGTGGGGGGAAAAATGAATGAAATACCATGAGTGCGTGCATGGAGAGCATCATCCATTGACAGGTCTCTTATAATTTACTTCTTACTAATAAATCTATTAATTAATTAATTTTTGAATAACATATAACAGTTTTTGAACCAGCAAATTCCTGCTCTAATTCCCCCTTAATCACCTTTGAACATCATTTGGTATAAGACGGAAAGAAATTTTACTTAGTTCATTTGGACGAGTGAAAAGTCTGTTGTGGCAGTTGCGATAAAGTTGAATGAAAAATTTCTGGTACTAGAGGTATTTTGAGGTCGTCATGTAAAGTAGCATTAAAAACGTAGAGTGTGGTTATTTTTTTAAAGTCACACCAACATTTTTGTCATTAAGGACTAAAGGGAGTTAAGAAAGAATTTTTTAACACATTTAAATTCCAGAATTGAACCAAGAAAGACTTTTAAAACAAGTATTTGAAAAGCTGAAAGAAAATGGAAAAAAATTTAGATGGTTCAAGAAACAAAAATATACTTAAACTACACTAAATAAATTCACAAAATTAATTAAAAGGATAAGAGTTCGCCATAAAAATAAATTGAGAAAATCAATTAAACATAATTTTCCAGAGAAAATGTTAAGAATAGTAAATACAAAGTGGAACGATAAAAGAAAGCATTTTCAGGATATTAATGAAGATAAAAATTGAAAGAAAGAAGATTTAAGCTCCAAAATACGAACTTTACTAGAAGAACCCATAAACTCATATGGAAAAAAGGAACTTACGTACAATTATCATAGTCCTTATTGACTGGAACGAAACAATAAAAAATAATATTTTTCATTTACATTACACTATAAAAGTTTGTTTACTACTGTACTTACAAAAATTAAAAACAAATTTCCTACCTGTCTTTAGGAACAAGCAAATTCATTTATGTATTTTTCTTAAATTATTTTTGTATATCCTTTTAAAAATTGCTTGAACTATTCAAGTCTAAAATAATAAAATAAATTCTGAAACAGAATGTAAAAAAATATAAAATTAAAATATAAAATATAAAAATACTAGTAAATACAAAATGTAAGTATATATTTTTAAGACCCTAAGGTGTTTTCAGGTCCCTTGAACGAATTATATTTACGTGATAAAAGAAAATTGCATGAACAAAAGTAACCATGGCATAAATGGTGAAAAAATACTAGAATAAAATTTATAGAAGTACTTTTGAAAGAGATATCACCAAAAACTAAATACATACAAGGGTCTTTATTCAACCTCTGATATTCTATAAATTAAAGGCAAGTGAATACAGAAAACAATGTTTTATTAGTAAAAGTTATGTTCACTTATGGCTACTTTTTGACATGAATCACCTCAATGATTGAGCCATTTTTCATACCTGTGGACAAGCTTTCCAAAACCCTCTTCATAAAATTTTGCCACCAATGAATTTAAAATGAGTCTTGATGTTATCTTGAAGCTCCCCATTAGTTTGAAAGTGCTGCTTTTCTAGCCATTTCCTTATTTCAGAGAAAAGATTGGATTCACTTCATGCTACGTAGGGACTATACAGCAGGTGATGAGAAATGTCGCATTGAAATTGCTCAAGAAGCTGTTGGGTTACACCAGCACTGTGAGGATGCGCGTTTGCACGGATCAAAACAATTCCAGAAGTCAGCATACCTCTTTTTTTGTTCTGAATGGCTCTTTGTTATTTTTTTAACTTTTACAATAAACAGCTGCCTTATTCCTGATCCCCAGCTGCATGAACTCCACAAGAAACACAACGAGGAGCTCAAAGACAATCTCAAGATTCATTGGCAGAAACATTTTATGAAAAGGGTATTGGAAAGCTTTTCGCAAGTACAACAAATGCCTCAATTGTCAAGGTAATTACATCGAAAAGTAGCCATTAACTGTATGTATTTATGTATTTTAGTAATGCAACACTTTTTCCATATTCACTTGTCCTTTATTTATGGCCTTATGGAGGTTTAAAAATACGGCCTTTATACAATATCCCTTAGATTGCATATTTTAACACGTAAGCCAAGGTTTGTTCAGGATCTGGGTATAATAATTAATAAATAAACTTCCTTTACACTTATAACAATTATTTATTTACAAGATTATAATTGACAATTAATTATGCTTAAACTACTAAAAAAATTGCAATTAAATTAAACTGACTACAAAACTTAACTAACTTATTAAAAATTATTTTACACATAATACAGTAGTTGAATAGGACCTACAACCAATTACAATAATTAAAGTATGGAGAACTTTTCCTTAATGTACTGGTTAGCACTCCCTCATTCATAACCATCTGGCAACTTGAACGGAATTGAACTACAAAGGCGATAACTGTTTTATACATGTAATCTGATAGTTACTCAGACAATAGAGACCCTTCTGACACTTCTACATTTGACTGAAATGTTCCATACCATGGTAAAAGCAATCAAAATAAAAACAAACCTTTCTACTAGTTTCAATTTCTGAGAATTCCTATCAAAGCCACCCATTTTACAATACACTTAATTTCTTACTATAAAAAATTTATTCCCATAACATAATTACTGTTGTCACCGTATTTTATCCCAACAAATGATCAATGTATTTATAAGTATGCAGTTGTTTTCACACATTTTTACTTTTGCCCTATATGAATATGTAGGTTTATAATAGGGCATTATAAAACATTATACAAAGCAATGTAACAGATTATTTTGCTCATTATTTACAATGACAAGAGAAAGTCTGTGAATTTCACACCACATTTTCCTATTTTTTATTCTTTTATTCATGCCAAATTTTTTTTCTAAATTAATCTCAGTAAATCTTTGTTTTATTGTTCAGCTGTTGTTGGTGACAGTTCCTTGTCCCCGTTATTATGAAGCATTAGAAGAAGTAACAAAATTGGATGAAGTGAAAAAACAAATAGAAGAAAACAAAGAGATTTATAAGTACTTGACTACAAATTCAGGTATGGAAGTGAAAACAT
Source organism: Catonia carolina (assembly GCA_035578175.1). Taxonomy (NCBI): domain Eukaryota; kingdom Metazoa; phylum Arthropoda; class Insecta; order Hemiptera; family Achilidae; genus Catonia; species Catonia carolina. The sequence goes on from JAQMRL010000001.1 coordinate 296,526,344, forward strand.
TCAACGATCTTCTCTCCATGCAAGGAACATTACGAGCTGAAGTACGTATTCTTATATTTAATTACAGCTTATATATCATATTTTTAAGTTTGTATGAAATGATAATACATATATTCTTGTGTCTTGAGTCTACAGCTTATGTTAAAAACAAAATTTAGTGTTTTAAATTTATAGCTTTATAATATTTGGCAATACACTTCCATTATTTAATTTTTAAATCACTTTGTTCAACTGTTGTCACTTTTTACCATTGGTTTATTGAGAAAATCAATCAAATTTTTTAATTTGGTTTACAAGCACATCTTTTCATACCACTCCTGTTCGTTTAAGTTCATTCAATTAATTAAATTTTTTATTTTTTTTATAAATTTTATGACCTCAAAGGATCATATTAGTCAGTCCATAATCTAAGTCTCTTGGGCGGAACTATTCAGGCCTTGTGGTCCTCCGATTATCTTTTCATATGCTCTGATCATTGTGTCCTTTCTGATGTTGAAAATATTTATGTTGCGAGTTTCCTTTTGGAAGTGCAAAGCGGGTGTTTTTGTCCTCGATTGTATTGTTCAATTATTTTTTGCCTGTAGTGTCTTCTGGTGTAAGACCAATTTCTTTTAGATCCTCTCTTATTTCTCTCAGCCATCTAATATCCTGTCGTTGTGGTTTTTGAGTTGAGATTGTACTGCACCAATTGTTTCAGGAGTCTTGAATCTTGCATTCTCATGATGTGACCAAAGAATCCTAGTCTTCTCTTACGTATGGTATCAGTAATTGGTTCAAGCTCCCTGTATTTTAGTTTGTATGGTACGATTCGCCACCATCCATCTTTCTGGTACTTTTTGTTGATGCAGGTTCTTCCAATTATTATTTAGATTTTCTGGAGTTGGTCAGTCTTTGATTGTTCATAAAAAGTTGAATAGTATTTTAGATGTATATGTAACCTCTGGTTTTATAACTGTGTCGTAGTGTCTTATTTTTGCATTTACAGATAATCATTGTTTGCTGTAGGTGTACCAGGTTAATTTTTGTGCTTTAGCTAGTTTATTTTTTTTGTATTCTCCTATATAAAGAACGCACTGGTTATGTAAAATTATTTTTTAAGCTGTCGCTTGTTCGCATGGTACGCCTTCATCCTTTCGCTAACCTTCTCCCTTTGTTCCTGCATCCATGTCCTCTGCCTTCTTTCTGCAGTCGGGAAATTCCCAAAATCTTTTATTTTCCTTCTAAAGGCAGTTCCATCTATTACATCATTATGTGAAGCGTTTATGGTGTTTAGGTTTGTTTCAATTTCTTTGATCCATCTATCTTTGGTTTTAAAACCTTCTTGATATGTGATCATTTTGTACGTTTCGTTATTTTTGTTTTGGAATCTCATCATGTGACCCTAATATTGTAGTCGAAGTTTTATGAGCTTAGTTGTTAGAGTTTCGCCTAGGAAATTCATTATGTGTTCGTTCGTTCTCTTCTTGTGGATCTTGGTTTCTGGGTCGAAAACTGTTCCTAGGATTGTCTGGGCGAATCTCCTGTGTATTTTATTTAGTTTTGTTAATAATCCTTTCCTATGAAATATTAGGGTTTCGTTTATTTTTACGGGTTACTAGTTTATTTTATTAATAGGAAAATAGTAAAAAATGAGTAATTATCAATGCCTTGTGTTACAGTCCGATTTGAATCTCACACTTCCTACATGGACTTCAAAGGTTTATCCTGAACCATTGACAAGATTAGCTGCTCGTTCATTCATTCTAAACGACTATACTACAGAACTTAGAAAAATAAAAGGAGGTAATTTTATCAATTCTTTTACTATTACATACATATAGTGTGGTATTCCTAAATTACTACAAAAACATCTAGTTAAATATTTTGTTTTAGTTTTCATTTGTTAGGTTATGGGTAGGGTTACCATAATTTTTTAGGCCAAATCCGAACATTAAATAATGGAACTCTGAGGGGGTGGGAAAGGGGTATGTTATGGAATACCTGCCAGAGTGGATCGAGGAATATTTCCATTGCAATCCTCTTCAGCATCGGCGCCTACAGTTTCAATTTGAGGAAAGAGTGTGGTTTTCATTCAAAAGGGTTTAAGAAAAAAAATTGAAAATAAAGAAAAAGTATTAGCCTAATTTATTGAATAATGAACATAATAATGGCCAATTAACAGTATAAATCAGTAGAAATTACTTTTTAATATGTATTACTAAAATATGCAGTTTTTGTTGTTGCGTTTTCCATTTACATTTTTTAAATCGGGACTGTTCAGTCGAATGGTAACCCTAGTTATGGGTAAAATGGTAGAATGCTAGATGAAGTTAAAGAAATCACATATTTAATGACTTTTCTCATCAGATGGAAAATTAGGAAAGTAATTAAGGGGAGATGGAACGGCCTATCTACCCAATATTAATTTCGATGATTTTAGAAACATTTTTCTCAAAAACTATTAGACCAATTCCCTTCCATTTTTTTTTGTTACTTTTCTTGTAATTTTCTCTACATGTTGTAATAATTTTGTTAATACATTGCTATTCTTTCTTTTTCTATAATTTTATTGTTGTTGTTGTTGTTTAGGTCATCAGCCGAAAGGCTGGTTTGAACCTGTAGAGGTTTTACTAAGTAAAACGAGGAGTGAGGTGGTTTACCATTGCCTTCCTCACTGAATGGAAAAGTTCACTTATCAGCATGCCGGGCCCTCTGAAAAGCACATATTTTCCACTCTGCAAATGACACCTTCACTTCATTCACCACAGGGTCTGGCTGTATAATGAAATTCATTACTTTCAAAGAAGATAACTCTGATTAGTGTCTTTTACACCTCTACCTCTTCTGTTCTTAAATGATTCAGTCATTTAATTGGCTGACCATGTGACAAGAAACAGAACTATTTATTTTAGCCCTGCAACTAACAGATTGAGTGTAAATAATTTGACACTCCACCTGTCTGCTATGGGCAGATAATTTTATTAATATCTCTATAACAAAATAACTCATTTTTCATGTTTTCTTCCACTTAGTGATTTACAACTTAAAAATTTTAAAACCTATAATAATGATTTTATATCCACATATGTAGTACACACTTTTCTACTAGTGGGCAAAATTTCAACTCTCTAGCTTTAGTAGTTTTTGAGAAAAATGTACCTATTTATGAAAAAAATGAATTTTCAGAAAAACGCAATTAAAGTAAAAAGTCCCATTTTATGCACATGCAAAATGCACATTTTTTCGACTTGTCACCTGTTTTTAATTTAATTATTTTAATACTTCTAGTCCACCAATGTATATGATATTAATATCGTTTTAACCAGAAAACCCGGGAGAATTCAAATACGTAATAAAAAAAAACTTATTTTTTTTTTAGATTTTTCCGTTCCATCTCCCCTTAAGAGAAAAAGTACAGAAGTGATGTCTTCCTAATTTTGAAAAAGGCTAATTTGGCAAAAATTTTATTGTGGAGACTTAATTACTGCAGGGCTAATATCGGAATTTCACCATTTTCCTGCATTTCTAAAAGTGAATACAAAGATTTTCCCAGAATATGCTGGAGATAATACTGAAAAAAATAATATTTATAGCTTGTGCAGTTACATGAATGAGAATATTTTATCAGCATTCCCCAATATGGAAATATTGCTATGAGAATTTTTCACACTATATATATGACCAATGCATATGGAGAATGTTCATTTTTGAAGCTGAAGCTAATAACAAATGAGTCACGAAATTGCATGGCACAACCACGCTTTAAAGTAATTTAAGTTATCAAACTTAAGTAGCCTATTGAACGTGACTTTAGACAGAAATTGATTTTGAAGACACAATTCACTATTTTGGCTACTGGAAGTGCAGAAAATTTCTTCTCTAAAGAAGTAAAGACTAATAATAACTAATAAGGGAAGAGTGGAGTGTTATTAACAATTTTTTTTAATCTCTCGTGTGTACATTGCAATCTGTTCAAAACGGAACAATAAGTAAACCCATGACCCAATGAAATGAGGATATGTATGACAAGTAAATGAGGTGTAGTTTTGTGCAGACCCAGGTTGACCATTCGTGAGAGATTATGGTTAATTAAACCCCAACCATCAAAGAACACTGGTAACCACTGTCTAGTATTCGAATCATATAAAAATAACTACCTTTACTAGGATTTGAACCAGGAACCTTTGTCTCCAAAAATCAGCTGTTTGACTCACAGCAATGACTTTACCTCTAGACCAATAATAACATTAACTGTGTAATTATGTAAATTCCATTCGTTCAATCATCCCTGCTTTCACATCAAATAGGTTAGTTTATTATTATTACATTCACCCGAGAGGGGAGATTACCTTTCTTGATTTGGTTCTGCAAGCAGTACTTAAAATTGATCATTTTTATGGCAGTTTGATTAATATAAAAATAAATTGTAACTGTTTCAGGTCCATTAGTGAAAAAGATATTAGATACTTATGTTGAAAAGGAGAAGCAGACTTTAAAACCAAAGGAAAGACAGTTATATTTATACGCAGGCCATGATTCTACAGTTGCACATTTATTGAGTGCTTTGAATGTTTGGGAGGAACAAGTACCTGAATACAACAGTCTTGTTTTGTTAGAAATGCATCATATCAAAGAAAATTCACATGGAATAAAGGTAAGAGTTTTACGTTACAACTTCTGAAGCTGTTAAGCCACTGTATTATATTTGGAATATTTTCAGAATATAAAAAATCCCTTTCATGAGATGATGCAATACATCTCATGGCTGGTGGTAATTTTCAAAAAGGCTTACCTTTGACTTATGGCAAAAACCATTAGTGATTTTTGTATCTACTCTTTAATAAGAATCGAATAACACTAGTTTTGTTTCCTAATTCAAACTTTGATTTCTTGACTTCCAGTTTCGGGCCACAACCAGTCGAAACTGAAACTTTAAACCCAATAATTTCTGCAAGTACTCTTTAAGAAGAATCGAATTAACATTATTTTTGTTTCTAAATTCTGACGCTGATTTCTTGACTTCTGTTTTCAGGGCACTTTCGGTTGAAACTGGATCTTTAAACCCAAAGATTTCTGTATCTATTTTTTAAGAGGAATCGAATGACACTATTCTTATTTTTAAATTCCAACTGATTACTTGACTTCTAGTTTTGAGCCACTTCCAGTCGAAACCTGATCTTCAAATTCTATCCAGGCCCACTTATTTTTGTGGAGATTATGAATTCCAAAACCACTTGTTCCCATCTCTTATAGTTTCTGACTTTGATTTCTTGACTTCCAGTTTATAGAGCTGCTTCTGGTCAAAACCAGAACTTCAAACCCAATTTAGTCTCACTAACTTTTTATGTAGATTACGAATCCAAAAACAGTTTGTAGCTGTCTCTTGTAGTTTCTGACATCTGGGTGTGACAAATGGACGGACGGGCAGACTATGATAGATGACTATGATAGGCAAATATGATAAGATGAAAATTTAAAAAATTGGCACTAAAATTATATTTATAAACAGTACAATTGTCTTTATGTGAAATAAATAGGATTGGGTGTCCAGATTATCCGGAAATATATATTGTACGAGGTGTGGCTAGTAAATAACGAGATTGACGTTGTAAAAAATGTTATTTTTATTTTATACATAATCACTTATTGTCACCTTCAATTTACACTCCTTCTCTATCCCTACAACGCTCCATGCGAATTTTCCATTGTTGGAAACAGTGCTGAAAGTCATCTTCTGTCAGCTTCTTCAGGACACGTGCCGCTTTCTCTTTTACAGCTTTCACAGACTCAAATCTTGTCCCTTTTAATGCAGATTTCACCTTAGGGAACAAGTAGAAGTCACATGGTGCAAGATCTGGTGAATAAGGTGGATGTTCCAACACTGAGATGCTGTACTTGGCTAGGAACCACTTGACAGATAACGCGGAATGAGCTGGCGCATTGTCTTGGTGGAGAACCCATGATTTGTCCATCCACATTTCAGGGTGTTTTTTCCTTACTCTTTGACGTAGTTTAGAAAGTACCTCAAGGTAGTAATATTAATTAATTGTTTGACCTTCATGAACCCAGTGAAGGTACACAATCCCATGGATATAAAAAAAAATCATCATCATTGCTTTAAATTTTGACTTTGTCATTTGAGTTTTTTTGGCTCTCGGTGAAGTTCGGCTCTTCCAGTGCATGGATTGGCGCTTCATTTCCGTATCATAAGTAAAAACCACGTTTCATCACATGTTATTATCTTCCACCTGTTCCCTAAGGTGAAATCTGCATTAAAAGGGACAAGATTTGAGTCTGTGGAAGCTGTAAAAGAGAAAGCGGCACATGTCCTGAAGGAGCAAACAGAAGATGACTTCCAGCGTTGTAGGGATAGAGAAGGAGTGTATATTGAAGATGACAATAAGAGATTATGTATAAAATAAAATTAAAATTTTTTACAACGTCAGTCTCAGTATTTAATAGCCACACCTTGTACACCGGGTGGCATATTCAGAAGGATAATTTTTTTAATAAGTTGGCAACAGCACGTATAATAATCCTTCGTTTAATATATCAGTACTAGTTTGTTTGAGTTTCTTTGTAGTTAATCTATGCATAATAGTGTTTTGAGCTAACGAGTTTACATGAGCTGCAATTGTAGTAGAAGCACCATAAAAATATCGCTGAAGTTCAGAATGAAGTAACTGCTAAGTTTCCAGGTGTGCAATTACCAATTCAGGAACATTAATGAAACTTAACCACCCATTAAAAGAGGCCAGTCAGTATCAGTAGGTGTTAAATGCTTGATAAATGCTGCGGAAAACATCAGGAAAAAATTTGATGAAAAAAAGCCCAAATTTTATGATCAAAACCCAAATGAATTTTTTGGTAAATTTATTTCATTAATAAATAACTAGGGTTTTAATAAATTTATTTTCAGTTAAGCTCTTAATTTAGTTTTAATACTAACATGGTCAGTCAATTAAATGACTGAATCATTTAAGAACAGAAGAGGTAGAGGTGTAAAAGACACTAATCAGAGTTATCTTCTCTGAAAGTAATGAATTTCATTGTACAGCCAGACCCTGTGGTGAATGAAGTGAAGGTGTCATTTACAGAGTGGAAAATATGTGCTTTTCAGAGGGCCCGGCATGCTGATAAGCGTACTTTTCCACTCAGTGAGGAAGGCAATGGTAAACCACCTCACTCCTCGTTTTACTTAGTAAAACCTCTAGAGGTTCAAACCAGCCTTTCGGCTGTTGACCTGAACAACAACAACTAACATAATAATTTTGTTCTAGATTCTATTTCGAAACACAACAAAGCACGAGCCTTACCTTTTAAAACTTCCTGGATGTGAAGAGATCTGTCCACTGGAAAAAGTTCTTACTTTAACAAAAGATGTAATTCCTGGTGATCTAAAAGATGAGTGTAAACCGAAAGATCCTAATTACGTACCACCTGAAGCACCAGAAATTTAACAGCCATATTATTACAAAATTTTTAACAAAATTACCTGGAATTAATTAATTATAGGTGGAAGAAAATTTTACAGAAAACATTTTACCAGATTTCTAATCTGGATGCAGGGGTAACCAACATAGTCATATAGTTTTTACAGGAGAACAAAAACAAAAAACTGTAGAGCAAATTTCTTACGCGGTTCTAGTTTATTCCTATTAATTGGTTATTTGTTAACTATGTCATAAAGTGTTATTATTCTTTTTAGCGTGCCTATCCGTTTCAGATGTTGGCAATCATGTTGCTGGTTTCTACCCAGAACAACTCAGGAATTCTTACCTAACCAGGCTCTCAAATTGGCGAGCCTGCTGGGAGCTCTCTTTCCTTCTATTTTTGCTTGCAGGATGAATTGTAGTAGTTGATATCTTTTTTTGATTTCTCATGATGTGCTAGAGATTCTGAAGCTTACAACATATGTATTCGTTAATTAACTTTGGGCCTTTATTCATTCTTTATAAGATTTCTATGTTGGTGAGTTTCTGTGTTCAAATTATCCTCAAGGTTCTTTCTTCTACACAGCCAGTATTCAAAGGCTACATGATTACAGGTAGCCTTGCTTAAGGTCAAAATTTCCACACCATACAGAAGAACCGACAACACATAGCACCTGAGGAATTACAGCATTGTAACTACAGTTAGGTTATGGCTATTGAACAATGCGACACCTTATCTCTTACAAGTTGTCCCATTCCTTGACGATAATGGTGCCCAGGTATGGATATTGCGAGACTGTCCTATTTTTGTCTGATCTATATGCTAGTCTATGCCATGGATGTGTTTCCTGATGATCATCATCATGATTTAGTGATTTAGTGACTAGTTTTGATCTAGGTATTATTACAGTGTAAAGTATTACTGAATTTTTTTTTAATTGAGTAATTATGTGACAAAAGTACAGTCTCAGCTGGTTTTTCCGAGGTAGTTTTAAAAAAAACTAGAAAATGTTTTACACACTATGTTATTTTTATAAGTAAATAAATTTTGTAAAAGTATACAATGTTTTTTTTAAATGAAAGTTCATATTATGTTTGGTTCTAAAGCTTAACGTGATCAGCTTCCTGTTAAACAAGAACTGTAATAAGTTTAGCGTAACTTCACTGTCAACTGGGAGATACAAAATTTGAGGAAAAGTTTAAAAATATGAAAAAATCAGCACAGCTAAATACAATATTTTCTGAACCTATTTTTTTGTTCTTTACACCTATTCCTGTATAGTGTAAAAAACTCTTGTCATATTTAATAAAGGTAAGGATGGTTAACATGCAAAACCATGTTGTCAGAGTCAGCTGTTATTGGACTGTGTTGTTTCTGTCACCCAGCTTCAGCTGGACTGAATTGTTTCTTTCCCTATGGTGAGAGTTACCAAATCATTCCAGAACTGATCCCAGACGTGGAAAACTTACCAGGGAGGGGTCTGGAGTTTGGGGAGTATATAATATCCCCCATGGCAATAGCTGGGGTCAGGTTTCCAAATTTCATGAAATATAAAGGTTTTTTAAAGGAGTTTTGTTATTTGATTCACATTTAAATATATTATGCAATATTCTCAGGGATCTGACATAAAACTCCTTTATTATTTACACAATAAACCGTTAATTGTTGCAGTTAATCAATGAGTATAACATAATACAAAGCAATAAAGAACAGTTTGTTATAATTAAAACTTACAAGAGAGAAAATAAAAAAAGGTATAAAATTAAACTACTTTGAGACGTACAATGTATTCATCATTATCCTAACAAGTTGTATAGCTACTTATCGAGTAATATTGCCAGTCTGCTCATTATGATTGAGAAAAATTTTTTTAATAAAAAAATTTCTTGAAATACATTTTAAAAACTAAATAACAGGACTATAGGGTTTCCTGAAACAGTTGTCGGGACACAATAAATGATATTTTTTTTGTCATCAGTCTCTCGACTGGTTTGATGCAGTTCTCCAAGCTGTTCTATTTTGTGCAAGTCGTTTCATATTTACATACCTGTAACACCCTATGTCTTTTGTAATTTGCTTTATATATTCTAATCTTTCCCTCCCCCTACAATTTACTCCCTCAAAGTTACCTGCCATTATTGATAGCCCAATACCTGGATGTCTTAAGATATACCCCACTATCCTATCCCTTCTGGTAAGATGCTTCCATATACTTCTGTTTCATCCACACGCCTTAGAACCTCTAAATTACTTATTTTGTCCACCCACCTAATCTTTAACATTTTCCTATAAAACCACATTTCAAAAGCTTCTATCCTCGTCTTTTCTACAGCCCCTATCACCCATGTTTCACTCCCGTATAATGCTACACTCCAAACATAATGTTTTAAGAAATTTTTCCTAATCTGTAAATCAATGTTTGTAGTCGGTAAGCTGTTTTTCATTTCAAAGGCTTTTCTAGCTTGAGCAATTCTACTTTTGATATCACTTGTGCTTCTACCATACTTTGTTATTTTACTCGTTAGATAGCAGAATTCCCCAACTTCCTGTATGTTTTCATTGCCTACTTTTAAATTTATATTATTATTGCACGCTTCAATCATTAGCCAACCAAAGTTGGAATAGATCATGTCAAATAACAAATACATAAAGATACATAAAACAAATTAATTAATTAAAACTTAAATTAAAACAAAGGCCATCAATCTTAATCAATCTGCGCCTCCATGTGCTAATTTAAATATTCACAGATTGTATTTAATAGGCTTTTTCTGTCAATAATATTCTCAATCTTTTCTCAAATTTGTATAATTTAAGCTTTTAAGGGACTCAGGAAGCCTATTAAAAAGATGTATAGATATTATTTTAGAATTATGTTGGCATGTGCTCAGCCTACAAAGGCACAACTAGATCATTCCTGCTATGAGAATTGTAGTCATGAATATCTGAAATTACTTAATAATTGTTATTGAAATTATTTTTGACCAAAAGTATATTCATAAATATGTTTAAGCAAATAACTGTTATATGATAGAGAATAACCAGGACAGTCCAAATTTCCAGGACATTTGGTGACATTTTTTCAATGACTAGTTATTGGTTTGTACGAGGGTTATTCAGAAAATAACCTCCATTTTGAAAAAAAAAGTAAACGAGTGAAGATACAAAAACTTTATTATATACATATTAAAACTACAGTTTTTCTCTATTTTTTGACATAGTCGCCAAACAGATTCAATCACTTGTCGTACCTTGGAACAGTCTTTGAAATACCCTCTGCATAAAAATCTGCCACCTGTGAATGTAGCCAACCATTCACGGCGTTTTGAAGCTCTTCGTCATTTGCGAACCGCTGAGATGCAAGCCACCGCTTCATGTTCGGGAACAGGTGAAAGTCACTAGGAGCCAAGTCCGGGCTGTATAGAGGATGATCGAAAACATCCCATTTAAACTTGGCCAAAAGTTCATTTGTTCTCTCGCACTCATACAGCTCGCGACTATGTCGAAAAATAGAGAAAAACTGTAGTTTTAATATGTATATAATAAAGTTTTTGTATCTTCACTCGTTTACTTTTTATTTCAAAACGGAGGTTATTTTCTGGATAACCCTCGTATTTTCCCTTGCTTGCCAACATAATCTTGTTTTTGTTTATTTTGGGCTATGTTGTTTTCCACCTGTACCCTTCAAATGTTTAATGAACTGCACAAAATGTTTCGTGAATATTACAAGTGTAATTAATTGATTTTAAATGATACACTTTGATACAAAACTTTTAATTTTATTATCAGAAATTAAAAATTAGGTTGTTAAAGCCAACCACTCACTTCCGGTATCTATTTCTTAATTACTATTTAATAATGTCTGTGTACTACCTAACCACAACAGTACATATTTAATTCTCTAATGAAACATTTAGCATTAGATAAAACATAGTAGGCCTAATGCACCCAAAGATGATAATAATGCATATAGTGTTAGAACTGGAGATCCACTTCACAGATGGTTGTGGGCAATAAACAATCTAATTGTAGCACACAGAGTATGTACAATGTACTACAAGTAAACCCTGCAAATGAATTATACTGTATGAACTAGTATGCTGGCAGTCAGTTGATTATGTAGGCAGTGTCACTCATTGGCTGAAACAGTTGTTAAGTGAACTGCATACTTTCAATATTAAGTTATACTAAACCATTTTAATGAAAATGCACTTTTCACAAGAACCACTAAAGATAATTTACTTGTTTGTTTTTATATGAAACTATGAAATTTGCTCTAATTTTAACGTACACATGCATTTAATATTTTACGCAGAATTGTAATAGTTATAATTATTTTTAAATGGTTGTTTTTCACAAATTTAAGTAAAACATCTATATTATTTTTCATTCTCTGTACAATATTTTTACACTTGGATATGTTCAAAATGACATTATACTGCAAAAATTTCACACTGATATCTTTAGTAGGATCTGAGAAAAGTGCAATTTAAAGTCGGAAAATGAGATTTTCAGTAATTTCACTTAAAGATACGAATAATTAAGAAATTGGCACATACTTATATTAGTATTTTGAAGTTACATCTAAACAGAAAAAGTACAATAATAAAGTTATAACCATCATATTGTTATAAAAGTGCCGCCATTTTTAAGAGGAAATTTCAAATAACAGAATGTAAAAAAGTAAAGAAAATAAAAATTTTTTTTGGTGAATCACTTCCCTTTAATGAATACTTTTTTTTGGTTTAACGTCCGACTGTTCTACAATTACTGCTAATGCAGACGGTGAAGGATGAAATGATTTTTTTGTAACGTATGAAAATATGCCGTGCCTGAATGGGATTCGAACCCAAGACCGCATGATGAGAGGCGAGCACGTTACCAACTGTGCCAATGCAGACGGCTTAATGAATACAGAAACAGGTACATCTGACACTCAATTTTCTTAAACAAAAAATAGCTTATGAATTTTACTATTAGGCAGTATAATTTGTTGAAAAAATGAGCATATCAGAAATGATAACTTTTGAAAAACAAGCAGTTAACTTAAAGGGGATTGTAACGGTAAATTACTTAATTCCTTGTTTTACTTAACTGAATTTAAGTTTCATTTACCAAACAACACTGTAGAGCTTGTCTTATGGCTCAAGTTGGCTACTCAAATAGTAGGGTCTATTACCTACATATTAGAGTTCTGTTGTAAAGTTTCAGCATTCTTGTATTCCTACCTTTTCTCGGATCCTATAAAAGGTAGAGATAAAATTTTGAAGAGAAGAGATGTCAAGCTGAACTAGTTTTACATTTTTTAAGTGTAATCTTTTGTATTTTATAGACAAAAAATTTTGGTAAAAATCTTTAAATTTGTGGAACCAACTGTTAAAATATCAAAAAGACTGTGAATGGTAATTTAATATGACAATATGCATCAATCTCTTATAGTTCCTGAGAAAATTATACAAATGTTAACATGGTGTAAGCTAGGGATAAGTGCTCCTGTTAGGTCAGATCCAATTGTACTTTTTCTAAAACTGTTCAGTGTGGATGCTTTTGCATGAAACGTCATAAATTGTAAAATCATAGACGTTAAGTTAACTGGCTTTGCTGTACTCCGTTAAAAAGCTAACACTAATACACGCCAGCCATAAGAGAAAAATATCTTCACCTTCCCTTAACTATAAATATACCTATATATTATAAATCACTTATTAAGACGACAATTATTATCTGGCCTGTTATGTAATAGACGGCAATAAATTCCGCACTGAAAGCAAAAACCTTACACAAATCTCCCAGTATTTACTAAATATTTTATACTCCGCGCTCCTGTTGTGAAGGATGCTGAGAGGAAGGCATAACAACCAACAGAATTCTGAAAATCTCATTTATTCTATAGAACTAATTAACAGACTAAATAATGTTGAATAATATATTTTATAATCAATATACTTACGAATTATTGCAAAAAATAATAATAATCTAGACTACAATAATTCAGATTTCTCTTTCATTCTTGTTGTTTATTGACGACAGCTGTTTTGTATTGTTTAAACTGTTTTGGCCAACTACTACGCAATACACCCAATATTTGTACAGGTTTTTCTTTTGTTGTTTTAATCACATACGTTATATTATGATTAAACAAAACGAACGTCTATCAAAATTCGACGTGGTTGCATTATTATCAAAAATAGTAACAACGGCCTCAATATTTTGAAAGTGAGAACTATTCGACTGGTTTCAGGAGGGAATATTCTGTATTCAATGTTGGTACCACTGGTAGCGCAATAACTTTTTTTAAAGATCGTTCAAGGAAGGTTGACAAATTAGTTTACTCAATAAATCAGTTTATATTTTCGTAGGAAATATGGCAGAAGATATACCCACGGTTAGTTTAGATGTATCTCATTCAGATACTGAAGAAATTTTGGAAAAACTAGAATCATTACAAGATCGAGCAGTGGAACTTTTAGAAAAGGTTCTGAATATGAGAAGTAAGTACAATACTGCAACCTGTTATTTTTTTTTGTATTTTCAAATAATGTAGTAAATATATTACATATTAGAAGTAACTAGTTAAAGAACATTTTTTTCCAGAATAAAAATGAGTTAGAACTATTCTCTACTCTGAGAAAGACTAAACCCTGGAATGGCCAAGCTCCCGCGCGTAATATAGATGGTCAAGGGGTATTCTTCGGAACTCACGGATCTTATAGTTCGGAGCTGACTTGTTTGCTAGTGCGGGATGAAGGGCAAGGGGGACTGGCGACAGTGAGACTTGACGATGTCATAGCAACGGTTGCTTTAAATCCACAATACGACGTGTGTACTGTACATTCTGAAAATATTTACTCCTCATATTTGTCAGTTGTCACTGTGAGACCATTCACTGTAGTGGTGTTAATTTACGCTCGCGGCTCGTAAAGTTATTAATCTAGTTATTGTATGTAATCTAATATTGTTATACGCGGGCTATTTATAAACAAACTGATATAAAATATAACATTTAGTAGTAAAATATTAAAAACTAATGATTTTTACTTTATTAGGGTATTATAATAAACTTTCAGTATATTAATAAAATATTTTAGAATATTATTGGTTTAAAATCAAATAAAATATTTTGGTACTACAGTAGTTATTCGAAATGGTTTGTGACTAATATTTTTAGAACAGCGCGTACTAATGGATTACTACTACTAGGTTATAGGAAGGGAATCATACAAACAATCTTCTCCAACCACATTCCTTACGCTAGCCATCAAGTGAGCTCCCGTCTATAAGTCTTAATTGCTTGGGTTTGGTAGGTTGGTAATTCAATAAATCATCAATACTTTTAGTAAAAACGAAATATTTGTAAATAAAAACATAGAAATAATTTTTAAATGTACATTTCTAACCACCAGAATACGGTAACATAAAATACTTTCCAATGTTTATAGCGCTTTTGTGTATCTTGTACACATCTTCAGTAAATTAATTTTTTTTTTGTAAGTGTTTTATGTTACTGTATTCTGGTGGTTAGAAATATTATATTTCAATTTTAAATAATACGGCTGTTTAAAATCCTACATAGGATGTTTGATAAAATAATAAAGAAATATTATTATACACATTCATGTATTATTCTGCATCACAAAATTTTAATTTTCTACAAATTAGAATTTCGCAGACGCAGAAAGTCACTAATGTTGAAGTTTTGTTGAGAATGAACAAGAGTCTGGAATTGGTCAAAATTGTTAAGCGTCATAAGCTGCAGTACCCTAGGTCATCTAATGAAATATCAAAAACAAATTATCTACTGCAGCGCATTCTGCAGGAGAAGAATCCTGGTAGTAAAATTTTTTGGCTCGTCAATTTGAGAACCTGGTTCGATAAGTGCTCCACAGAATTGTTCTAGGTTGCGACTAATAAGGTCAAAAAAGTCGTGATGATCGTCAACATAGGATAGGCTCGACAAGAAGACATGTATTATTATTTTCATGAAAAAATATTATTTAAAACAAGTTATGCTGTGTCATAGAGCATTCATAGCCAACTAATTGTTTGTGACAATGTTTATTGCAAACACTTTTTTGCATTGTTCACAACATTGCTTTACTTTCTACAGAGATGAATGATTAATTCTTTTTGGCTGATGCATCTCTTGAGCACAAAAACGACAACTCATTGATTCAGCATGAGTGCAGGCTGATATTGTTTATATTTTAATTTTTGCCAGTTATATCTTCTAGGGCTAAAACTAGTTTGCCTGTGATACAAAGGATTTCTTGTTCTAAAAAGAAGTGTTGCCAGCCCTAAAATACTAAATATACCATAAAACCAGATGGCAAATAAAACTGAATTTTATGGTACATATAAAATGTTTATGTTACAATAAAAAATTGAATAAATGGCATTACATAAATGTTTATCTTTAAACAAAAGTAGTATGAAAAATAAAAATGTACCAGGTAAGGCCAAGGGGGTCGTTGAACCCATGAGGTACCTTGTTCTTTTGTGTAATGGGTTAGTTTTTCATAGAATATTTTTACACAATTAGTGTTTTTTTAACAGCAATAAGATTTATAATTTTAAAAACATTTTGTTTCTGTGTACATTTTCAATATGACATTATCATATTAAAAACTTTTTTAATTATAAAATATGCCCACAACAAGCAGGTACAGCGTTAAATTATTTTCACTTGATTTGCTACTTCCAAGGCTTCAAAAAATAGTTCTGTTTCTTATCACATGATCAGCCAATTATATAACTGAAGCACTTAAGAACAGAAGAGGTAGAGGTGGAAAAGACACTAGTTACAGTTATCTCTTCTGAGAATAACGTATTTCAATATACAGCCAGACCCTGTGGTGAATGAAGTGAAGGTGTCATTTGCAGGGTGGAAAGTAGATGCTTTTCAGAGGGTCTGGCATGCTGATAAGCATACTTTTCCACTCAGTGGTAAACCACCTCACTACTCGTTTTACTTAGTAAAGCCTCTCTCCTTCAATATTACCCTCCATTATTGATAGCTATTATTGAGAAAATTATAAAAACGTTAAATATTGCACCAATAAACTTTTAGTTCTGGTAGCCCAATTTTAATTTAAATCTTTATATCGCATCCTGTAGTGGTTCCTTACTTAAGTTTTAAGTTTGAACTTAGTATACTATTTCGTTCTTGAAATTGTTCGTTCACACACTAAACCAACTGGGTAAAATCGTGTTTTTTGAGTTCAGCAGATTTGAAAAAGTTTTTCCCGGTGGAAACCAACATGAGAGCAATATTTCCTTCCCTATACATTCATATAGAGCAAGAGAAAGTAATAAAAAGGAAGATATCAAACTCTGAATACAGAAAACTTAACAGTACAAAATTTTGAACCACTTGCTATAGACTCATTTGTGCATACCTATGTATAGTAGGGAGATCATGAGATGGTGAGTTTACGCATTCACGGGGAGCAGGGACTAGACATCCCCTCCACTACTCAACATGCCCTATTATGCGATCCATTATAGAGAAATGTTTTCAGTAAAGTACAATATTTGACATGGTGTCAAAATGGCACTGTTCAGCTGGCAACAAGCCGCATTCCTTATCCTCGCCATCTCATGATCTCCCACCAGTATACGAGCTGTGGCTATTAAATAACAAGACTGACATGAAAAATTTTTTATTTTATTTTATAAATAATCACTTATTGTCACCTTCAATATACACTCCTTTTCTATCCCTACAACACTCCATGCGAACTCCAATGCGAATTTTCCATTGTTGGAAACAGTGCTGGAAGTCATCTTCTGTCAGCTCCTTCAGGATACATGCCGCTTTCTCTTTTACAGCTTCCACAGACTCAAATCTTATCCCTTTTAATGCAGACTTCACCTTAGGGAACAGGTAGAAGTTACATGGTGCAAGATCTGGTGAATAAGGTGGATGTTCTAACACTGAGATGCTATACTTGGCTAGGAACCTCTTGACAGTTAACGCGGAATGAGCTGGTGCATTGTCTTTGTGGAGAACCCACAATTTGTCCTTCCATATTTCAGGGCGTTTTTTTCTTACTCTTTGACGTAGTTTAGAAAGTACCTCAAGGTAGTGATATTGATTAATTGTTTGACCTTCAGGAACCCAGTGAAGGTACACAATCCCATGGATATAAAAAAAAAACAATCATCATTGCTTTAAATTTTGACTTGCTCATTCAAGCTTTTTTGGCTCTCGGTGAAGTTCGGCTCTTCGTCGCTTCGGATTGGCGCTTCGTTTCCGGATCATAAGTAAAAAACCACATTTCATCACATGTTATTATAGTTTCCAAAAAATTTGGGTCATTTTCAATTGCGTACAAAGTGTCAGTACAAACATTTTTGAGTGGCACGTGTCCTGAAGGAGCTGACAGAAGATTACTTCCAGCACTGTTTCCAACAATGGAAACTTTGCATAGTGTTGTATGGATAGAGAAGGAGTGTATATTGAAGGTGACAATAAGTGATTATGTATAAAATTAAAATAAATTTTTTACGCCAGTCTCGTTATTTAATAGCCACACCTCGTACAAGTAGCTAAGTTAACCGTTTAGAAGGCTCCAAACGGTTAACACAATGATACGAACAGAAACATAAACGTGTAAGTGTGTGAGTGCAGTTATATAATAAAACTTGTCAGACTTTTTCAGGTATCTTTGTAAAGGACCAGCGGTTAGGAAATTTTGCAGTTGTACTTTAGAGGTTGATAACAATGTATGCAGTGATGCTATACCATTAAAAGTTAATTCGAAGATGTCTTGCGTGGACTTTTACAAAAATAATAAAAAACTGATAAGGTGTTCCTTGGTAGTACTGTCATCTGAGAAAATCTGAGTCCAACTCTAGGGCAAGAAAAAGAACCCGATGGTACAGATGTTGTAATCGGAGAACCCAGATCTAAGTAAATGTTTGGATGTTTTTGTGCCTACTTTTAGTTACCCTATTATTTTAAAAATAATAATTTATAAATTAAGTGTGCACCATTGTGTGGGTGTTTC
Organism: Catonia carolina; assembly: GCA_035578175.1. Classification (NCBI taxonomy): domain Eukaryota; kingdom Metazoa; phylum Arthropoda; class Insecta; order Hemiptera; family Achilidae; genus Catonia; species Catonia carolina. The sequence goes on from JAQMRL010000001.1 coordinate 296,544,766, forward strand.
GCACCAGATATTTTGTTTATTGTTTCATACTTACCTTACCTTGTTGCCTTATCATACCTTACCATTTTTAATGGTCGGCTAAGTAGGTTTTTTTCTTTTAAACTCCACAGTTTAAATGAGATGCCTAGGTCAGTAGTAGAACGAGTCATCTACCTACCTCCTTTACAGGAATCAGAAAGTTCTGCAAACTATTAAACTCACCAAATGAGATTTCTATGTATTTGTCAAAGATAGAAGTTGACCTCAGTTTCAGTTAATTGAGATACGGTATTTAACTTAAACGACAAACTTTTTGGATTGCTTCAAACTCACCCTTTGTCTACACCAACATACAAGATGCTAAAGGTACAAGTATCAGACATATTTGCATCACAAGTAACTGACTGGTTTTGCAAATAAACAAAACAATGCTCACTGTGTACATGTTCGCAATCTAATTACTGAACATGGATATATTTTCTGCAATTTTATGTTTTAATTTTGTTTGCATTAGCATGGTTCAGATTAATGGGACTACAGTCTATTCCATTTAACTTTGGCGCTTATGTAAACAAATTATATAAACTTATGGTTGTAAGAATGAATGTGGCCAGGCACCCGTAGCAGTCATGTTGATAACTCAACATATTACAAGGATATCCTGAAAAATAATGTATACATGCTGGTGGAACGCAAAGAAAATGACCGACTGAAGCACATCCGGTGACATTCGGGAATTACATTCACCCTCTATACACATGCACAATTTGAAGGCGTTACAATCAGCTGTTCATTTTGAGTAGCGGAGACGTGTTTCAGAGCCATGACAACACAAGTTAAACAGAGCATAGTTATCAAAATTTTAACGGCTGAAAATGTGATTCGTACTGAGATTAATCATAATTTTAAGGCTGTTTATGGTGACATTGATAAGTCCACCATAAATTGATGAGTAATCAAATTTTATGGTTGTGGACCTGGAAAAGCTGTAATTGATGATGAAAAATGTAGCACACGTCCAATCACTGCCACAGACGATGAACATTGGAAACCATATTGGAACATCTAAGGAACATGTCGGCTTCATTATTGAACAGTTGAGATACAGTAAAATCTCTTCATGATTGGTTACCAAAGATCGTCATCTCAGACAAGAACAAAGAGTTAAATAAAATTTGAATTATAAGTGAATTGGTTCTTGTGATCAGCATTGCTCATGCTAACCATTTTCTGTAAGTTTCAAAGATAAATGCAATAAACTATATACTATAATTTAGTCTATTTTTTTAAAAATTAAAGTTAACTTTGTAAATATTCAGTGCAGTGCTAACTATATTCTAAGCCAATTAGTAAATTTAACAAATTCAGAAGCCATCATTCATGAACTTTACTAGTTACACAAAAAAACTTTGATGAGGCTTGAAAACCAATGTAAAGTCCAGCCTCTCTTAGTTTGCTCCTAATGTAAACAAATAATGACATCACTGAGCATGCGCATTATATCAAAATGTGTACATGCTGATTAAAAAGTAACAACAAAATACTTTCAAAAGTATTTAAATACAAAATACTTTTAAATTTTTTTTTATAAATGAAATTGATAGGCCTACATCATATCTTGACTGATGTTTTTAGTACTTTAAGTACCTATAATTTAAAAAATAGTTAACTTAATAGGAATACAACATCTGTAAAGGCGCAGATTCTAGCGGCCACCCTGTAGTAGGTGGCTTTTGTTTGTTGACAGTAGGAGCAAACTAAGAACGGCTGAACTGTAGTTGAAACACAATATCATCACTTAATTAGGTACCACAAATGTCAACAATCAATAGTTTTTTTTTTTTTAACGTCCAACTGTTTTGCAATTACTGCTAATGCAGACGGTCAACAATTAATAGATGAATTTATATTAAAAACAATCTTTCTAGATAAATCATCACACCCCAAATTACATTAATCCCCTGCTACTCCTGGCAGTTTCCAAATGTTAAAAAAAATAATAATAAATTTAGAACATTCCATTGTTTTCCATTTCACTGATTATAGTTTAGCCATACCAACTTTGCTCCTTCTGTCAACAAATCAAAGCCAGTTACAACAGGGTGTACGCTAGAGTCCATGACTTTATGGATGTATTTCTATTAAGTTAGTATGTTTTAATAAATTTATTGTTCAGTACTTTAACATCAGTCATGATATTTTATTTATAAAAATACTAAAAAACTTTTAAAAGTATTTTGTATTTAAATACTTTTAAAATTATTTTGTAGTTACTTTTTTATCAGCGTGTACACATTTGTAAATAATGGGGATGCTCAGTGACATTATTTGTTGACAGTAGGAGCAAACTAAGGATGGCTGTACTTTAGACTTGTCCACATCAATCAACATAACAAACTACTCACTCAACCAGTCAACAACTGAAATCACTATAATGACTTTCTACTAGCCCAGAGACTCCACTACATTTTTCTTCAGTCTTTAGAAGTAAAATCTTTCTCAACATTTTTGGCGAAATTTACCATGTTAAAAACTTTTCCTAATATATAATTTATTATATTACTGTATTTTAGAATTAAAAATTAAAGTATGGCACAAAACTAATAACACAATAAAAATTTTTACACACAATTTTAAAATAATCAACAAATTTATTAAAATAAGATTACATTATTTCATAATTAATAGTAAAAAACAAAATAATTATTAAATACAAATCTGATACATTGTCCTACAGTGTGGTCATTGTACAGCGTGACTATTATGAGTTTCAGTACTGTAATGCTGGGTTTCAACGAGTTACCAGACTGTAACCAGGAATCAAACCTGGGACCTTCCACTTTGTAGACTCACGTGCTAGTCACTATACTATGGAGGCAGCCTCTAATTATTTTTTTTTAAATTTGTTTCAAGTCGCATCAACTGCTTGGTCATTAGCGACTACATTAGATTACATGACTGTAAATGTGGGTTTTGACTTGTGAAAATTTCCAGACCCTGGCCGGGAATTGAACCCGGGACCTCCATGTGGTAGGCTAACGTACTAACCACTACGCTACGGAGGCAGCTCTAATTATTTTAATTTTTTTAAATTGTTTAATTAATGTTTAGCTTCTATCAAAGATGTAATATTTTTGCCTAATATAAGTAATGATGTGAGTCATGTTTAACATTTAGTAATTACGATAAGAAACAACCTTTAATGCCCTATGGTCCCAGATCTTCCTTGGCATATATTTTGTATTGATTTTTAAGTTTGGATTAGCGGAGTTGTTGTGAATAAACATATACTGCACTAAGGGGGCACGCCCCAAACCGCACAGAGCGTGCCCATAGAACTGCGGTTTAGCTACCCTATCCTTGTCTACTTTCGAGGAAACTGGTGCTGGCCATAGCACCTCTGTGTGCTATTCGTAGTACATGGTCGTGCGCAGAACATCCATGTGTAGTAGAGCCACACGCAAAGCATTAGCTGTGTAACAAGCTCGACGGTGACTCATCCAACGTTTACACGAGTACTGAGGTGAGTGGGGCGCCCTGCAGACATGGCCGCACGCCAGGGAGTGCCTGGAAATGAGAGAGCGGATGCCTTAGCAAAGAAAGGTGCAGCCTCTCACTTCATAGGCCCAGAGCCATTCTGTGGAATTGGTGAAGGCTATTATAGAGGTATAGTTAGGGCGTGGGAAGAGGAGGCTAAAACCTCCTATTGGGAGAAGGTGCCAGGCTGTGAGCAGGCAAAGAAATTCATTGCCTATTCCAGCAGGAAGGCTGGGATATATAATAGACTAGGAAGACAGGACTTGAGGAGGGTAGTGGGACTGATGACTGGTCATTGTAATCTTGGGTATCATTTATCCAAGATAGGAGTTGCTGAAGAGAGCCTGTGTAGATTCTGTCATGAGGCAGAAGAGAAGGCTGAGCATATTTTATGCAGTTGCAAAGTGGTTGGCTGCAAAAGAAGAGCGCTGATGGGTAAGGACGTGTTAACACCTTCTCAGGTAAGTGCACTAGATCCTAGGCAGATCCTGCGCTTTATCGAAAGTGTGGGTCTTGCATAAATAAGGAATAGGGGCAATCACAAAAGATCTTTTAGGTCGCGGTGAGGAGGGGCTGCAGAAGCCTGAACGCCCTGGTGTTGTAAAGTAAAGTAAAAAAGACATGGCCGCACCCTCATTTGGGTTGGCCTCCCAGGGGTTGTGGGTTCCTAGGTAGCGCTTCGGAGCCACTGCTTAAATTCCTCCGGAATGGGCGTAGCTGGCCAAGAGGTGTAAAGAAAAATACGCGTGTACTATTAGTTTTATTGCAGTTCTAATTTTTCTTTTGTCTATTATTTTTCTTTCCCACACTTACATGTTTCAGTTGATTCACCACTTAAGTACACAAAAACTTTTAAGTGACTGAAAACATAGCATCCAACTGGAAAGGTTACAATAAAAATTAGTTTTAATTCCTGTTTTTTTAGTTACTCTTATGATGGATCCTCTAAAACATGTTAAGAGTTGGAAAATGGAGTATAAAATAATAGGAAAATTGAAGCAGTGGTTGCCTCTATAGCATATTGGCAGCATGCTAGCCTACCATGCCAAAATACTAAAAATTCATAACAAAGTGTAGCATTACAAAATGTACAAGGTGATAATAACCATGTGTTTGTAACCTGACTGCTATTGGTAATTATGTAAACATTTATAATTAAATTCTTACATTTTGTAAATTATTAAACTGGCTAATTATAATTAAAATCTTATTTCTAAATTATTAAATCAATTAACTTAATAATCTCAGCTAATAATTAAAAATCAAGTGTTAATTTAGTGATGGACGTTTTTATGTTTAAATGAATCAAAAGAGTGTATAAAAGTTACAAAAAACATTTATTAAAATTTTTAAATAAAGAAATATCTACGCAGATCATCAAACAAGTAGAAAGTACATATTTACAACACTAATTTATATTTTATTTGAAAGTTTTAAAAATTATCAAACAAAAAGTAATTAATATATTATGTGAATGCATATTTGATTTGATGTGCTGTTGACCGGGGCAGTTTGAAGAGAATGGTTGTGTTTAAGTGCGGTTTGATTTATGGAATGTGTTAAGTAAATATAAAGTGTAATTGTAATATAATTTATAGTATAAAGTCACAAACTGACCTATAAAATAAAATTGAGTGAAAGAACTTAATAGAATTACGGCAAGAAATATATTAAATACAAACGGAACATTGAACGAAACTCTTAAGGCGAGTGATGGACTTCAGAAACTATAAGAATAGAACATTAACCGGTAAACTATTAAAAATTAATTTAATAACAGCTGAGATAAACTTTATAAAATATATTTTAACAATAATAACTAAATAATATCTCAAATATTCTACATTTCATTTTTTTAAAAGCTTGTTTTATTTTGATTGTCATTTGTTTTCTTGTGTTAAATAAGTTATAATTAAATATACTAAATGTTACAAAAGAATACGATACACCAGTTATCTACATGACTTTTTGGTTCCCAGGTTTAATTGCCAACCAGGGTCTGGAACTTTTCAAAAGTTAAAATCCACCATAGTTGCTAATGACCAAGCTCATGATACAACTTTAATTTGTTTTTTTTTTTTAAACAGGTTGACTCCCACGGCATTTTTTTGCAATTTAGCTTAAAAGCCCATACCCATTTTATGATTCCTTTGATTTTTTTAATTAATTTTCTTTTAAGTCTAGAGTATTGTAAGGCTTAAATTATTTTGGCGATGTTTTAGGTGAGAGACTGATCAGGTACTTAAGAGTAAAAAAAATCAAATTTACTGTGAAAAATTGATGTGTCTCACTGAAATTTTACTTGTATTTCTATAAAATAATATAATTATGTATTTTATAAATAATTTACTTTGGATTTCAATAAAACTACATAAATATCGATGATGTATCTTTCTATCTAACAGTTCAGCGAGTGGTAAACTGGAGTACCAGTTGTCAAAATAGAGGCACTGACCAGAGCAAATTTTACAAAGCAAAATATATTATACAGTAAAACCTCACTAATTTGGACTTCACTAATTCGGAATTCGCGATATTTCGGACTACTCCAAGAAGAGCAGCTTTTTTAATTTTTTTAGAAATTTTTTAGTTAAAAATTAATAAAGTGCTACATCAAAAAATAATAGCTTTTAACTGTCTAATAAAAATTGTTTCATCCTGTAATACATTATTAGTTACTCAGTGAAGAAAACGTTCCACAATTTAAGCTAGTGAAGTGAGAAACCACACAGACGAACTTATTGAATTTGCAGACTTCAATCCGGAATTCAATGACTATTATCTTGTCCTAAGAGAGATGCGCCAACAAGTTATAAGAAAACAGTGTAGCAAAGAATCACAGAAAAAAATAACAAGTTTTCTTTCTAAGCAACCTCAAATGATCCCTGAGGATATTTGTCAACCCTCTACTTCAACAAGTGCCAAATAATCGGTACGTAAATACAGTGTTTTAATTAAATATAATTTTACACTGGACATTTATTATTTAATAATATTTTTACTGCCGTAAATATTTTTATTTCTATACTTTTAACTTTGTTGTTTTTCAATATACTGTACTGTAAATTCATTAAACATCGATATTTCAGACAAGTAACGTTTATTCTTTAATTTTACTTGCCTAAATTATTCAATTTTTAGATGTAAGCAAATATTCGCGATAATTCGGACTTCACTTCCCCCCAATTAGTCCGAATTAGTGAGGTTTTACTGTAATATGAAAACAATAAAAAATTAAAAGATAAAATGATTTTTCATTATATAATGTTATTAAAACATGATTAATAATGCAATAATAAACTAGAATAATGGTCAATATTATGTAATAATAAGCTGTCAAGTTTCACTGACTCATTTTTTACTCAATCCGATCAAGTAAATCATGAACCATGACTGGGAAAATGTTTTTTAAACTCATTTCTAACAGCTCAGTTCATATGATTCAATGCTAAGGAGCATCCAATCCGTCTCACGATTCTAATCAAAACACTATTATGTGAGAGACAGATCAGTCTCTCAAAAGTAAATTTTACAGATCTGGTGAGAGACGTATAAGTGTCTCATGGGAGTCAACCTGTTAATTAACTTAAAGCAGCAACAAAACATCAGTGAAATTTTATATAACTTTTACATTTGGATTAAATACAAGCTGCAGAATGCATCTTAAAAATTTATTCATAAACTTTTGGATATGTTAGGTTATTTGAATAGATCGACTGTGACCATAAAATATTTTAAAAAATAATTAAAATAAATTCTAAAACTATGTATATTTTATTCATGTTTTTGTCTGTAATAAGGCTTCACGCTTGTAATAACTAAAATTAAATAGTAAAAAAAATATTAAATGATATAATAAAATGAACAAATTACTATTCCTCTTTCATTTTGGCTACAATCCATTTATGAGACATAACATCTGGTAAGGAAAGTCTTTCGGCAGGGTTTATTCGAAGAAGTTTTGAAATGAGATCTTTGGCTCCATGACACATGTCTGCAGGGTATTGAATATCTATAGAACAGATCTTGTTAAACGTATCACCGCTCTTTTCACTTTCGAAAGGTGGATGACCGACTAAAAATTCATAAGAAAGAATACCGATACACCAATTATCTACACGATGATCATAGTGTCTCTTTTTTACCATTTCCGGTGGGAGATAGTCAAGTGTACCGCACATAGTTTTCCTTTTTAATGATGGTGCATGAACAGACCAACCAAAATCAGATAATTTAACATTACCGTCTAAACCGAGAAGTAAATTTTCCGGTTTTATATCTCTATGCATTACTTTATTTAAATGACAGTAATTTAAAGCATCGGCCACTTGATAAATATATTTAGCCGCTATAGGTTCAGAAAATCTTTTAGCCTTTTGTAAATGTTTGTACAACTCACCACCGGCTGCGTATTCTAAAACTAAGAAGATTCGTCTAGCATCGCTGAAGTATGTGTACAGTTGTACGATATTCGGATGTTTCAATCTGCTTTGTATTTCAATTTCACGGACCAATTGATGTTCCATACTACCTTTTGATATTTCTGATTTAAATATCATTTTTAATGCGACATGAAACTGTGCGTATTTATCTCTCGCCAAGTACACGCGACCGAATCTACCTCTACCCAAAGGTGTACCCACTTCAAAATCTTTAAGGCACCATTTTTTCTCACCTCTTTCTTTAGCTACCTCCAACATTTTTAATGCCTTTGATTTTACTTTGTCTACAAGATTCACTGGAATATTGTTTGCAAATTCAATACCATCCAAATAATGTGAATAGTTTTCTGGTGGCTCATTTTCTTTACCCTCTGATTCTAAATTACTTCCGTCCACCTGCATCGCACAAGATATTTCATTCTTCTCATGTGTACCTTTCTCTCTACAACGATTCATATTACAGTTATCCTGAAACAAATAAATAAAGCAATATAAAATTCATGGACTAACAAAAGTACAATCAATTTAAAAATAAAATAAGAGGAATTCTTAGGAAAATCATTTGGACCAGTCCACAAAGATGCAATACGAATAAAAGAACCATCATCAAAATCTAAAAACATACAGAAACAATTACAGACACTTTCTAAAGGAAAACAAGATTTTATAGACGCATACACAAATCACAAAACAAATTTTTGTTATCACAAACATCATCATCATCATCTGTCAAGGATTAGGCTACATGGCCTGTTCCGGCATCATCTCTTTCAGGTCTTCCCATGCCTCGCTTCCCTCTAGGTTTACAATTCCATCCTTACAGAGGAAGTCTGTGAGCTAGCATGCGAAGTAAATTGTTGGACCAGTTTCTTTTATTATATTCTTAACGTTTCCAACAGTGACTGAACATTTAACTTGGTGCGGATAGCTTCATTACGTACTCTACCGGGTACAACCTTTGACTCTCCGCAAAAATCTCATTTCAGCAGCCTGGATACGAGATTCATTCCTCTGTAATGATCCCCATGTTTCACTCCCATATGTTGTGAGTGGCGCAGCCATTGCTTTATAAAATTTCATTTGGATGTCCTTCCTCATTTTCTTTCCTATTGTCCTGCGAATAGAACCGCAGACAGCGCTGAATTTTGCCAGTTTTTCACTCACGTCATCATCTTTGTCAAAGGAAATCTTGCATCCTAAATATTTAGTCTCAAACTTGTTCTATAGTTCGGTTGCCAAGAATAATTTTAGAGCGACCCGGCCATTTTCCCTTGAATGCCATAACCTTTGATTTTTGTGCCAATATTCTTATGCCAAATTGCTCCATAAATAATGGAGGGTAATACTGAGGGAGTGAATTGTAGGGGGAGGCAAAGGTTACAATATTTAAAGCAAATTACAAAAGATGTAGGGTGTTACAGGTAGGCTATATAATATGAAACGACTTGCACAAGATAGAACAGCTTGAAGAACTGCATCAACCAGTCGAGACTGATGACAAAAAAAACATTATGGAATAACAAAACAAAAATTTAGCATCATTCACACAAACAAATACTCTGCTTTGCTATTGGCTACATGCATAATTGAGGTTACAGAAAATGCTTAGTGCAAGCCATTTCAACAGCAAGAAACAATTCGCATTCAAATGAAGATCTTGCTGGTAAAATACCTATATGTCTACAAAGTTTTTGATGTATTTTATCGCAAAAGTGGGAATGAGGGCTGATTGGTCGCTACTGATGAATTATCACAAGCTATAAGGTGGTCATCAAATAATCAATTGTGATTACCAAAGCTGAATTGTGCCCTATTCCAGAGGGGTTTTGTGTTTCTTAGTTTTAAATTTTATAACGCTCTTCCCTGTGCTCTTAGGCCTGGCAATGTTTTGCCTAAGTGGTTCAGGTTGTTGTTGAGAAGTTCGTTACTTTCACTTGATTCCGATGTTATGGAGAATATGTTTGCAGTCATGTCGTAAATTTAACTGTTTTTTAACTCTTGTAGTATTTTAATTATTACAAATTCTTTCTTTTTAAGTTATTATAGCTTCTTGCTCCTGCCTACGTATAAGATAGGTTTTACCTCTCTTCTGTGGTTGTGTATATTTCTTTAAGTTTTTGATTATTTCTTGGAAATAGGGCTTATCTTATTTTTAATTTATCTTTATTCTTTACTTGTATTATTTATGTAATACTTTTATAATGAATTTTGTTTGTATTACTTATATAAGCCGTGTTTTTGTGTACTGGTTTATTGTAATGCAATGGAGAAATAAATAAATAAATTATTATTATTAAATCATATTTGACAGCAAAACAGAACATTGTCTGAAGAAGAATACAGCACTAAAATGCTCGCAAGAAGCTTCAAAGTATACTGTATTAGAAGCAGGCATAATAATATTTTGACTTATTAACATGACACACTACTGGCACCAATCACGTTGGTCTAATTCTTTCAACCATACATTCATGATTTTTTTTTTAATTTACTTAGTCGCATCAACTCCTTGGTAATTAGCGAGTACAGTGAATTATGTGACATTAACTGTGGGATTTGACACATGAAAATTTCCAGACCCTGGCCAGGAATCAAACCTGGGACCTCCACCTGACAGGCCAATTCACTAACCACTACACTACGGAGGTGGCCTCAAATAATTTGTTTACAACAGTTCCATAATTAAGAGGAACTAACTATAAACTTGGCCTACAGAATAGTTTCATATATAAAATTCTTGGTATTTAGGCCTACTTATCAAAAAATCTCATAATAGCTTTTACCAATTTTCATTTTCAAATTTTTTAGTGGAAACCCAAAAGTGTCCTGATTACAACCATGTATAGTCGTGAGAAAGGAATTCCCCTTCCACTCCACATCACATGTAATACTAGCCAAACTGCATAACAATGGCAGCTTGAATGCTACTACTCTGCCTGATATTATTAGCTAGGCCTACTATTATAAGAAATGAAAACCAATGATACACCAGGTCCCTCTTTCACTTCCCGCTCAAAAAATATTATCACACTATTAACAATTTCACGAATTTGACTATGCAAAACTTGACCTTTTTTGCCAACTTTATTTTTCCCCTATTTTCACTCATTTTATATGAACTCAGAACTGAACCGAGTCAACGAAAAAGTAAACAGCTTTGAATAATATAAGACACTACATTAAAAATTAAAATCCAATAAATAGCAATATAGTTAACGATAAAAATAAATACATGAAATAGAACAACAAAGATAGATTTAACATTTGTTTAACATTTATTTGATTTAACATTATTTGATTTAACATTTGTGTAGAATAACACTTCACTTCAATAACTAACTAATTAATCACTTCAGTACCACTAAGGTTAGAACTGAACTACAAAATTGTCAAGTTGCACTACTCACGCACACCACTATCCTTATTAAATGGACTTTTATGTACTGACTACTCCCACCAGCTTAGACTGGCCCAAGACACTCTGAAGTCACTTTTTCCTTTTACAGAATATTTACACTATAAAAATTATTTAAATCTATTCCATAAAACTCAGTATTCAAGAATAGATATAATCTACATTTAAAATACATTGGATTGTATATTTTAAACACTAGACTTTATTATTTATCCAGTTTAGTTTATATTTTTAATATGCTGTATTGCTATTGTTGTTATTAAGGTCATCAGCCAAAAGGCTGGTTTGAACCTGTAGAGGTTTTACTAAGTAAAACGAGGAGTGAGGTGGTTTACCATTGCCTTCCTCACTGAGTGGAAAAGTATACTTATCAGCATGCCGGGCCCTCTGAAAAGCACATATTTTCCACTCTGCAAATGACACCTTCATTTTATTCACCACAGGGTCTGGCTGTATAATGAAATTCATTACTTCAGAGGAGATAACTCTGATTAGTGTCTTTTACACCTCTACCTCTTCTGTTCTTAAATGATTCAGTCATTTAATTGGCTGACCATGTAATAAGAAACAGAACTATTTATTTTAGCCCTGCAACCAACAGATTGAGTGTAAATAATTTGACACTCCACCTGTCTGTTAAGGGCAGGTATTGCTATTGTCACAGTTAATTTAACAAAAACATAATACTTACCTATTTAATAGATACCGTAATACCTGAAGGTAGGGCTTACCAACTATTTTAGCCCTGCTATGCATGTTTAAACTTTTATTGGTTATTGGCAAGTGTGTTTTATATTTTGTTAGCAGTTTTATTAATCTAAACCAACACCCAATTTTAAATGCATTACAGTACGCTTTCTCTCAGCATGAACTGATGTGAAATTCAGCCACAGAAACATTCAGTGGTTTTGTTCATGTGTCATTTGGTTACCATAAAAATTACTCATCTAATTAGCATTGCATAAAAATTTGAAGTGGTTTAGTGGCTATTCAGCCTGTTTAAAATATCTTAAAACATAAAACACTAACTTCACTTAATCTGTTAAGGAATTCGAATTAAAATCTTACTAATCAAACAACAGAAACACTCTAGTTCCGTTGGTTTCCAGTTCAAACTAGCCAGTCAGCTGGTATTAAGTTGTTTTTAACAGTTAAGCTACACTAATTGACAGCCATACCATAACAAACTTACATGAACCAACCACCGTAATTCGTGTTCATGAAAGTTCTTGCCCAGAATTAAACATCATTTAATTACACAGAGATCAAACTACACGTTACTTAAAATGAAAACACTTCCCGGTAATGTAAGGGCTAAAAAATCGTAATGACAAACTTTATGATCTTTTTTTAAATATTTTGTACTACTACAAAACACCCCAGCGATTTTAGTAAGGAACATGTGTACATAAGATAAAATGTTTTTACTTCCTCTTGCCCTATATAAAATATAGGTAAGGAAAGTCATGTTTTCATGCTTATATTTTAATTTGAACACATTTCCCTCCTGTCAGTTCAAACTTCGTGCACTACATTTAATATATATTTCTTTAAAATAAACAAAAATCTCACCTTAATAGACTTTTTGAATAGGTTTCGTATTATAAAAGCTCAGTATTCAAGCAACAATTTCAGTAAAAGATAATTCAAATTCACTGACAGCAAAAACTTTTATTGAACTTTGTATTCAACGAAAACAACCGTTACACCAAGTTTACCAACATTGTTATTGCATTACAGAACGAAGTTTGAGAACTCCACAAAGTAATCCAATAATAAATAATTATTATGTTAAATAAAATGATAATTACCACATATATAATATTTAACTATGCATATAAAATTTTTACTTAGATTTTTATAAGTATAAAATAAATTGTATACCTTGGCCGTTTATACTGTATTTGCATTGCAATGACGTCACACAATCTGCATACATCGTAAACACGTCTACATAATTTCTCTTTTCTTAGATAAGAATAATTGTATCAATGTAGAATTATTTTAAATGGATTTGATCACTTTTTGTTAACTATTCATTAAAAACAACTGGCCCCGTATGAGATGTGACAAGCAAAACACACTACCTATGGCTAGATCCCTACTGATGACAAAGGGCTCAACACTAAAATTTAAGTTGTGCAATTTAATACCTAATTTAATTTAAATTAGGTACTACCAACAAAGGGACCTGACATGATATTTTCATCAAAATTGATCAAATGGACGTGTAAGTTTTCGTGCAATTTTCGTGAAAATGGCTCCAACAATTTTCTTTAAAATTTCCTCATTTAGTACATTTTTGTGCTGTATAAAATAGCTTAAGTGGCAAGTCTGCTGAAATTCATAGGGGTACTGTGTTCATAGTAAAACAGTTTTTTTAAGATTGCAGCCTTATTAAACATTTAATAGCAAAAGTATATATATAATCATAGTTGTAGAAACTTTAAAAAGCTACAGCTTTTAAACATTTTATTTCTATAATGCTTAATTTACCATCAGATGATGGTAATTTGAATTTACATCAAATGATTATAATTATTTAAAAAATTGCCACCAATTAATTATTATGAATTATTATTATTTTATAATATTTCCAGTCTTAATTTTCTTCTTTTCATTGCAGAATCCTGTGCTGATGCTCAACTTAACTTAATCTCTACATTCAACTGCGAGTTCCTAAAAGCTGTCACTGAAAACACTATGCCTAAGAAATTAGATTGTTCTACATACTCAGAAAAGTAAACATTTCCAAGTTTTTCTATAACAATGTTATAATAAAGAATTATTTAAGTTATGAATTTCAACAAAAATTCAAACTTCATTTTCAACTCAATGAAGTAGTATATTTTGTAAATTTTTTGCAGTTATTTGTTTGCAATACAGCTTTTTTAATTATTTACAAGAAGCAGTGGTTGATATTCAAAGTGATCTGAGATAGACCATAATAATCTTGTGCCTAAAAGTGTAACATAATTGACAATTGAATCGGTCATTTCAGACAGCCCATAAGTCAAAAAATTAACTTTTGGAAAAATTAAAAACTTGTAATTTATTATCTTTCAGTTTAAAAAAATTGTTCAGAGAGCTGTCCCCTTTAATATAAAATATACTATTGTCTTTTTAAAGACTAGCCACTTGTTAAAAAAAAATTGAAAATTTATACTTGTGTTTCTTAAATAAATTGAAGTAAAATGTTAACTTCTGTTGTTTTCTGTAAAATAAATTGTTAGACAAGAAGAAAATTGTGCTGCACAATAGTATTCATTTATTTATTTCAGTAGTTAACATTATGGCATAAAATAACTTTCTGCAATAATAAAAATTGAAATTCTTAACTTCAAGAAAGAAAAATGTTGATTTTCATGGTTATTTATGTTCTTTGTTATGGTCTCTTCCACTTAAAAGTAGAGCTTAAGCTTCAAGACATCCACTTTCATTTTTTAATTAGAAGGAAACACTTCATATCCGTAAGGATAAGTTTTTTCTTAGTGTTACATATTACTTAAGGAAAGCCAGACACATAAGATTTTTGTATGGATAGTGTGTTTACATTCAGTTAGTTCTAAAATGCATTAAAGAAAAAATTTAAAATTTTGACTTATGGGCTTTCTGAAATGACTGATTCAGTTACTTGGGTATTGTTTGTTTTTTGGATGGCCATATTCATAATTTGCCTATTATATTAAAGCCTTGGACATAGTTCTGCACCTCATTCAACTTACTAATGTGTGTATAATTATCAAATGGAACCAATAAAATTATGAGTACAAAATTCTTATAGATATAGTTTCTACAGTTCAGCCGTTCTTAGTTTGCTCCTACTGTCAACAAACCAAAGCCACCTACTACAGGGTGCACGCTAGAGTCTCCGACTTTACGGATGTTGTATTCCTATTAAGTTAACTATTTTTTAAATTATAATTAATTAAAGTACTAAAAACATGTCATGCTATGATGTAGGCCTAACAATTTCATTTAGAAAAATACTTTTAAAAGTATTTTGTATTTAAATACTTTTGAAAGTAATTTGTTGTTACTTTTTAATCAACGTGTACACATTTTGATAAAATGCGCATGCTCAGTGACGTCATTATTTGTTTACATTAGGAGCAAACTAAGAGAGGCTGGACTGTAACTTGTTTTAGACAATTTTTTGATGACTTCCCCCTTTCCTCTCTTCCTTATCCTCCTTATTTTATCTAATTCCCCACAGTTACTTATCTATTCTGTAAGGCTATCGAATACAGATGATCCCTCAGCCCATGACAGCTGTTTAGCTCAAAATTGTTACATTGAATAGAAGCTTTCTAAGTAAAAGTACTTTTCTTATTTAGGCAAGGCACAGCAACAGATTTCACTGTTTTTCAGAGGGGAATCAAAGTACAAAATAAGTAGGTGGAAAGCAAGTCTATAGTTGTCACATGATGAGTCAGGAAACATAGGACTGCCCTCATCTATTCTACTTCTCCCCCTTCACTTTTCTGTGCCTTTAGACCAAATTGGAGGCATATTTTACCCTTTAAGGGGAGACTGTACTTTGTAACCTGCCAATGTTAAATTTGCTATTTTTAGGTACATTGTACATAGGATTGGTAAAAGATAGGGAAATGAAACTTTACACACCATAGGTGTTCGGTTTCTTCTTGAGCTACTGACATTTTTTTCAATTTAATCTTTGGACTATACAATTTTTTTTTAAATTACGAATTGTTTTCTACGTTTTTTGTGTTTCTTCTTGAGCTACTGACATTTTTTTCAATTTAATCTTTGGACTATACAATTTTTTTTTAAATTACGAATTGTTTTCTACGTTTTTTGTGTTTACTAAATTTTGGAGCTCCAGAAGTCATAAAAATGTCGGTATATGTGGATATACAAGATAATTAACTAGTAAAAATTTCAGCCTGGTAGGTTTATTGGTTTCTGAGAAAAATGTACCTAGTGTTAAAAATCTAAATTTACAGAAAAACGCAAGAAATAAGAAGGTACAATCCAAAAACAAAATGAACACAAACAAGTAAATTTCCCATTAACAGTTGTTTAGAAAGCTGAACCAACAGCTGAGAATAGAAAAAATAGTGATGCAGATATTTTAAAAACTAAAATTCTGTTTGCACTAAAACGAGCAGTATAAAATTGTGAAAAATATTCGTTCTTGGTAACATGATAATTTTTCAGTGTAAATTTGATAAAAACCATTTTTTTTGACGTAATAATGTTTTTTGTGGTAGATCTAGGTCTGAACTAGACTTACTAGATTAACTTTGTAATAATACTAATTTTATTTGTTTCATTTTTTTAATAAATTCATTTATTTATAGTATTTTTTTTATTAAAATAGGTACTTACTTGAATTTTAGTTGATAAAGTATGTACCATTGTACATATGCACACTACAAAATAATATTTGTTAACACGTTCAGTGCGGTTGCTGCATTTATGTGGTGTATTGAACACTCCCAGGGTGCAGGCGTCATAAAAATGTGGTCCATCTATGTTATATTCTCTTCTTTCTACGTTCAGTTAGGGTGAATTGTCATTTTATTATAGTTCAGCTGTAGAAAAAGGTTCATTCTATGTCACTATACCTTCAGTTCTTGAACAAACGTTAGTTTTTTTGGGCGGAATGTTTAAAACTGGTATATTTAAAACTAAGTTTGAAGTTTTACAAGCTATTTTATTTGTAATTAGTGTTAAACATAATATTTGTATATATTATTGATCTTTACTTTTGAGTTTTAGTGATAATTTGCCTACATTTTTATAATCACGTAAGAAAACTTCAGCATATACACAATTTTTCTTTCTTCTAGTAGTAGTAATAATATTATGAAATGTTATTTCATTACATTACTTCAATTACAATTACACATTTACAGTAGTAAATACAAAATGTGCCAGAAATTTAACTAAAATATTTGTATACGAATGTAATAAATGATTTAAAAATATTAAATATTTTTAAAGAATTTTCATAAAATAAATAGTTGTCAAATTTCTTTAATTTTGTGGAAAGAACAAAACATCTTTACCTGCGGTATAAAGTAAAAGCGTCATGTACGTTACCTATAACAGTCTACATGTGAACAGAACAAGTGATAGATAGTATTGCCTATAAACAAGCTTATGTACGATTGAAAGATGGCTCAGTCATGGCGAATAACCTCGCTTCAGCCAGGTTGCAGTGAAGATGTTAAACGATATGCAGTTTAACGCACACTACACATTACCATATGATGTACAAAAATATTGATCCAAAAATATTGAAAAATATGTATCAAAAATATTGAAAATATGTTTCAAAATATTGAACTTACGAGTGATAGTAGGTGGTGGACTAATCCCCGCCACCACTTACTTTCCACCTCTCAGATTTCACTTCTCTGGCGTACTAGTGCGCCAGAGAGAGATTAGTTACTGCGCAGGATTTTTTAAAGATTTTTGTCAATAGCTGCTAGTTCCCAAACTAGCGCAATGGGAACGAACAACTAGCAGCTGGTTTAATTTAACACATTGCGTGCTAAGCACGTAATTTTACGGAATGATGTTACATTTATAGCTTGCGGATCACATAATTTTACGGAATTCATATTTACGTGGTTATACTATGTAATAGCATGTTCTTACACGGAATTCGATACTTTATTCTGAATTTACGTACATTTTAATACAAAAGTACACCGTTAAAGCGCTAGTACGTTAAATGTTTTATTCACTTATAACGAAACAGCTGTTGGAACAGTAAACAGTAAAGATATACAAATGAGTTTTGTTTTCACAAAAGAAATTTTTGTGTTTAGTTTGTTTTTTTTTTTAATTCAATAACACAGTTTTGTTTATAAAGTATTATAGAAGTGTATAATCGTTGTGAATAAAATTGTATAATAGTTCAAATAAATTGTTTGAACAACATGCGAAATGCAGAGGAAAAATTCTTTTTTCTAAAAAATATGCTATGAAAAAGTGATAGTTTTATTATTTTATTAAAACAATTATAACAACTTATAATATGCCATTCAGAACTAGAAGATTTGATGTTTCCAGCCATGTAAGTACCATTATTTTTATAATATTTCAAATATTGACAAAAATGGCCAGCATTCTATAAATGTCCACGTTTTTTGTCCCTAGCACTCAAAGTGTTAAGTACTAGTATTCACTAGTGCGTTAGTGACTTTGAACATGTTTCATTTTACTAGCTCTAGTGCGGGAGAAACGTTACCATGATTGACCAGCACTAGTAAACTAGCTTGGTGTGAATGTTTGGAAATGTTGCTAGTTGCTGGTAAGCTGCATTTTGTACAGCAATCCACAGTACAACTCAGGTACGTCTTCAGATCAGTGGCATTAATTAGCCTGCATTAACCAACTAACTAGCTTGGAGGGAACAGTCACCCACTCGCTAGTTGTAGCAACTAGTAAACTAACATCAGAAATAAGCCATTACAGCTCACTCGCCAGACCCAAGAAAATCTCAGTTGCTCCGAAGTGTACGCTGAGCTTAATAAAGACAGTTTATTCTGAAGAAAACATGATATGTTCGCAACAAGATCTAGATGTAATACTGCACAATCAGCAAAAATATACGTAGTGACTAGATGATATTATAAATATTACTACAACTACCAGGCCAACAGAGATGATGCTGATATAAATAAAACTGCTACGAATATAAGCGAATAAGATAAGGAAGCTACGAGAAATGGCAAGACACCATTCTACGATACAATAAATCTACCTACATTCTATAGCGGGGGCACAGTCTACTATCTAATAATGACAGGCAACAAATACAAGCAATAACACAGAAAATATTTTAAATAAAATTTATTTATAATAATGATAATAATAATTATATTACATGAACAAAAGAATTGTTTTCCCCGCGCACATTGTACCAATAAATTTGATTGCCTGCAATATATCTTCTGAAATGTATAAAATTTCAGTAAATCGTGCAAGCCATTACTAAAACGTAAATAATTTTTAACAATGATTTGATTACCAGATAAATTTAACAATTAATTTTTATAATTTACAGTTGAACATTTATATAAAAAGACTTAACATTTCAACACAAAATCAAAATAAAACAATTATTTCATTTTCCTCAATAATATTTCAATCTACTATGTATGACATGTTATTGAACTTGATGGATTATTTGAGGTACAGTGGCAACAAAATCCAACTATAACATGTTCATTTATGTAGGCTTAAGAGTCCGATAATAAATCTAAAGCTATTAAGAAATCTATGATGCAGATTTAGCAAGAGTTTCAGCCTTGGCGACGACTTCTTCAATTGGGCCGACCATGTAGAATGCAACTTCTGGCAAATGGTCGTAATCACCGCCCAAGATCTTTGAGAAACCTTTGATGGTTTCTTGAAGAGGTACCAATTTTCCGGCGTGGCCAGTGAATACTTCAGCCACCTGGAAGGGCTGTGACAAGAACCTTTGGATCTTACGGGCTCGGGCTACAGTCAACTTATCTTCTTCAGACAATTCATCCATACCCAAGATAGCAATGATATCCTGGAGTGATTTGTAATCCTGAAGGATTTTCTGGACACCACGAGCAACATTGTAATGTTCAGCTCCAATTACATTGGGGTCCATGATACGGGATGTTGAATCGAGAGGATCTACAGCTGGGTAAATACCCAATTCAGCAATGGCTCGTGACAATACAGTGGTGGCGTCCAAGTGAGCGAAGGTGGTAGCAGGAGCAGGATCAGTCAAATCGTCAGCAGGTACATAGATAGCCTGAAAGAATAATATTTTATCTTATTAGCGTTGCATTCCCCACTTCTAAAAAAATCTTGACAATATAAATGTAATTCTATTTTATATAATGTATTTACATAATAAATTTCACTAACCTTCTTTTTAAACTGCATCAACTTTTATCTTTACTTACACGTGTTTCGGTGGATCCACCATCATCAGAGTAAATAACATAATTGAAACTAATTTTTTTTTTTAAATCTATAGAAGTTGATATATCTTCAGTCATTTGTATAAAATTTATACAAATGACTGAAGATGCATCATCTATAGATTTTAAAAAAAAATGTTTAAATCTTTAGAAGTTGATATATCTTCAGCCATTTGTATAAAATTTATACAAAAATGACTGAAGATGTATCATCCACATATAAAAAAAAAAATTTATTTTCAATTATGTTATTTACTCTGATGGTGGATCCACCGAAACACGTGTAAGTAAAGATAAAAGTTGACGCAGTTTAAAAAGAAGGTAGTGAAATTTATTATATAAATTCATTATATGAAATAGAATGAATTTCAAACTGCAGGATGCATTATAAAGATTTTTGAATGAATATAAATATAAACTCCACACGTATCAGTAATTTAAATTAAATACAGCCCAAAGAAAACTTTGTTCCAACTAAAAGATAATTTTAGAACCTTCATCTCCGAAAATCAATCCCAACGTCCAGTTGTATGGACGTTGCGGATATCTGCCAAAAATCCCATCATCCATTTAGAATATCTTTATTTAAGGACACAATACATTTGATTGGAAAGAATACAGCTGATTGGAAAGAAGTGTTCATCTGAATGTTATATTACCTGCACTTAATATAATATACATTTGATAAAACAAAGATTATTTTTAATGTTGTTATGTAGGCTTCGAAATTCATGATGTTTGTTTACACAGCTGCATAAGGTGCCTGAACATCATTTTTATGAGACATTTTTACTTTCTCTTGCCTATATGAATATATAGGAAGGAAAGTATTGTTTTCATGTCGATTTTTCGAAATCGAGTTTTCACCGGATCTATACGTTTTCAGACCCCCTGAACCCAAAAAACATGTTTTTAGCGATTGGTCTGTGTGTGTGTGTGTGTGTGTGTGTGTGTGTGTGTGTGGGTGTCTGTGTGTGAACAGAATATCTCAAGAACGGAACGTCGTACGAACTTGAAACTTGAAACTTAAGTTACATATCGCTACCGGACGCGACACGAACATTTTCATCAAAATTGGTCAATCGGAAGTAGTAGTTTATTCGTATAATTTTTCAGTTTTTTGCGATTTTCTCAAAAACTGGTCCTACGATTTTTTTTAAAATCGCCTATTTTACTCAATTTTTTATTCTCTACAAGATAGGGTAGGCGCCATGTTTGCTGAAATTCTCGGTGAGGCTGTTTTCACGTAAAAACGTTGTTTTTTTAAGATTACGGCTTTAATATAAATTTTAGCGCAAAAACTTATATAATAAAAGTTGTAGAGAATTTAAAAACCTACAACTTTTATTTCAAACATTTTTTTGTATAACGCTTAGTTTAGCGGTAATTTGCGATTTTATGTTTTTTTTCTCACGAAAACGTGAGAAAAATCGATTTTTTTAACATTTCGGCCTTAGTATGCATTTTACGACAAAAGTGTATATAATTAAATTTATAGAAAATTAAAAGATCTACAACTTTTATTTAAAGCATTTTTCTCTACAGAGCCTAGTTTAGAGAGAAAGAGTGATTTTCCGTATTTCTAAGCCAAACTGAGGTTGATTTTCATTTTGTGTCTTTCACTCATGATTAAAATTAGGTTATGTTTATTGAGGTTAGTTTTTTGTTTATTTCTTATGTTTTATTACTAATGCTAGGTTTATTGTTAATTATTTGCACTGGCAAGAGAAAGTTGTGTGAGTGTTTCACACCAGATTTTTTTACTCCTTATGTGTGTACGTTGCAATCTGTTCATATGCTACCAAGCTGTTAATGACAGACACAAAAAAATGTGCACCATGATGAACAGAATACACAACTCAATATAATACACGGCCAGAATGAAAAAGGTTTTATTTACTTCGAAAATTGTAACCCAGAGATTAACTGCTAACAAGCGTTGAGAGTATATTTCTTGTCACAGCGTTTTCTTTGTAACATTTGATACTCCGAAATCATTGAAATCTTTTAAAAAAAAGGGCAGAAATAAACAAGTACTACCAGAATAAGCCATTATAAAAATATTCTAGAATCTGCTCATGTTTTGACAGAATACACCTCACATAATACACACACCAAACGCACCTGACAATTCCAGAGCCTGGAATTTAATTTTAAAAATCTGGTGTGAAACACTCACACAACTTTATCTTGCCAATGAAAATAATTAATAATAAACCTAACATTATTAATAAAAAATATTAGAAATAAACAAAAACTAACCTCAAAAACATAACCTTATTTTAATCATGAGTGAATGACGCAAAATGAAAATCGAACTCAGTTTGGCTTAAAAATACGGAAAATCACGCTTTCACGCTAAACTAGGCTCTGTAGAGAAAAATGCTCTAAACAAAAGTTGTAGATCTTTTAATTTTCTATAAATTTAATTATATACACTTTTGTCGTAAAATGCATACTAAGACCGAAATGTTAAAAAATCGATTTTTCTCACGTTTTCGTGAGAAAAAAAACAGAAAATCGCTAATTACCGCTAAACTAAGCGTTATACAAAAAATTGTTTGAAATAAAAGTTGTAGAATTTTACATTCTCTACAACTTTTATTATATAACGTTTTGCGCTAAAATACATATTAAAGCCGCAATCTTAAAAAGAAAATGTTTTTACGTCAAAACAGCCTCAAGCAGAATTTCAGCAAACATGGCGCCTACCCTATATTGTAGAGCATAAAAAATGTAGTAAGCCAGGCGATTTTTAAAAAAATCGTAGGACTAGTTTTTGAGAAAATCGCAAAAAAGTGAAGAATTATACGAATAAACTACTACTTCCGGTTGACCGATTTTGATGAAAATGTTCGTGTCGGGTCCGGTAGCGATATGTAACTTAAGTTTCAAGTTTCAAGTTTCAAGTTCGTATGATGTTCCGTTCTTGAGATATTCTGTTCACACACACACACACACACACACACACACACACACACACACACACACACACACACACACAGACCAATCGCTAAAAACATGTTTTTTGGGTTCAGGGGGTCTGAAAACGTATAGATCCGGTGAAAACTCGATTTCTTAAAATCGACATGAAAACAATACTTTCCTTCCTATATATTCATATAGGCAAGAGAAAGTAAAAACTACGTCAATAGTAATGGTAAGTATACCTGTACTGAAGTAATGGATCCCTTCTTGGTGGTGGTAATTCTTTCCTGCATGGTACCCATGTCAGTTGCCAAAGTTGGTTGATAACCTACAGCTGATGGAATACGACCCAACAAGGCAGATACCTAAAACATTTATACACATTATTTTTATTTCTTAAAAAATATAAATTGAATTCTTACCAGGCTTACTTCTCAAAACACTTTTATTACAATGTAATAAAAGTGTTTTGAGAAGTAAAAGGAATGATGTAATCATTCCTTTTACAAACACCTCATTTGTGTCTGACTACGTCTGTTAATCTGCATTGCGTCACAAATTCAGACCGCCTGAGTGACAGTAAATCAACGTTAGACACGGCTCTAAAAGTTCCTCCTGTCAAGAGTCAAACTGTATGATGTCTTGTGACTGTATCACTCTCCACAAGACCCATACAGTCTTGAGAGAAATGGGCTATTTGATTTATTCTACCTTTTTTACAGCCTTTTGTCTATTCTTTTGTGTTACTGTTACCTATGGGTGAAATATATTTCCTTGCCCATGATATTAGCTTCCAATATTTTAGTCTTATACCAAAACAGCAATCTACTTGGGCCATCTATATTTTACGTGGAGTTACAGGCGATTATAACCACTCTGGTTTTGTGCCTAAAAACACCTGACATTAGCTGTGAAAAACAGGTTTTAAAATATAATAAAATGTTTTTAGTATTTGTACATTCTCTGTTGTCAATTAATTAAATTTGTGTTAATTTTAGCTTATAGGAAGTTATACGATACACTATTTTTAAAAATTACAACCTCTGCCCCACATTTATTATAGAAAAATTTATAAAAGTATTGACAGATTTCATGAATTGAATCTTGTTTTTTTTTTTAAATTGTATTAATATTGCAACACTTTATTAGTGACAGATCTTTCAAATCCCTCAATATAGACAGTGCCTATTGGATCTAACAAATTTATTCTCACTGAATTTGAAAAATTGAAAAACAATTAATTTTTACCACATTACAGACAGAATTTAAAAACATTAATAAAAACGATATTCAATTGATCACACTTGTTTAAATTCACTAATTTAGTGATTGTACATGTATAAATAAACAAAAAATAGAAATCTTAAGCTCTTGATTACATAGAAATAAAATACCTCGATATTTTTCATACACGATTTAATGTACAAATTAATTGTAAAAATATCAGTTATACAATAACACAAACCTCTGAACCAGCCTGGGTAAACCTGAAGATGTTGTCGATGAAGAGCAATACATCCTGTCCTTCTTGATCACGGAAATATTCAGCTACCGTTAATCCAGTCAAGGCAACTCGGGCACGTGCGCCGGGTGGTTCATTCATCTGACCGTATACTAGAGCGACCTAAAGGACATAAACATTACAACATTAATGTTTCCAACAAATCACATAATCTACTAAATAATAATTAAAATTTATTTATACAACTAAGATCAGTGTTACCGCTTTTTTAATTCAGTGATAATCGACATTTATAATTTTTAACTTATATCTGGGAAACCGGACATATGTAACTTATGTACAAATTGCCAACATCCAGATAGCTTGTCGCCACCGGTTTGTTGTAGCACAATCGGTAAAGCCAACATAGGACCGACCGGAGTGGCAGAGCATCCGGCGGCGTAGTTCAAAAGGAAGAAAGAATGGTTGAGGAAGCCTTCATCGCTACCTTAAGAGGAGCAGCCGCTGGCAAGGCGAAAGGGAGGTCATCTATACCGGTGCCTAAACAAATAGAAGCAGTCGCCGACGCAGCGAGCACCTTTTACCGCTGCCTGCAAGAGGAGCAGTCGCCAGTGAAGCGAGGGGTACGGAAGGGAAGGGAAGGGAAGTGATCGTGTGGAGCAAGAAATACTCAAGGCTGAGTGCTAAATCTTCTCCACATCGACCCTCTCGAATGAGCGGATCGATACTGACTGTTCACCTTCTCAACTATCGCTTCCCTTCATCGGTCCCTCAATTATATCTTACCACTAGCACACGCACTGTAAGAGGTTTGACCGCTGCGCCATCTATCAGCAGCAGCAACCACGTCACAGTGCCAACAGCGGGCAAAATACAAATGACGGACCGACGCAAAAATAGTACAGTATCAAAGCTTAACATTAAAATAATCATTTCTTCAGTACAATTCGCACAAAGGTGTTCAATTAGCTTTATTTAGTTGCCAGACAACTGTATTACACAAATTGTACATTTACCTTTGAGGTCTTATCCTTCAATGAGATGACACCGGATTCAATCATTTCATGGTACAAGTCATTACCTTCACGGGTACGTTCACCGACTCCAGCAAACACGGAGTAACCACCATGAGCCTTGGCTACGTTGTTAATAAGTTCCATAATTAACACAGTCTTACCCACTCCAGCACCACCAAACAAACCTGAACAACAATAGATAAGAGATCACATGTAACTCATACCATTATGAATAAGACTTTAAAATAGACGCGACACACAAGTAAAAAATAATGCTTCTACTGTACTAGTGTAGCTGCTGACATCATTAAAGAATCTGTAGTGTAACTATTATTGAGAACAGCAAAAAACATATTGAACTCATGTTATTTTATTGGCTAGTACCCAAGACACTACAGCATGTAAAGCAAGCTTATGGACAAATGGATTTTTTCATTTAAAAAAAAAGAGAAATTATCATTTCAGAAACCAGAATAATTATTTTCAAACTATAGTTTAAAGAAATGTTGAATACTGTACCATGATTATACATCTAACATGACGATTTGAATTCATCAAAGAACCGAATTATACCTAGAAATTTCACTTAACTAATTACAACAATGGAAAGAACATCAAGCATAAATGGATTGATCAGCTGTTCTAATTTTTAAAACTATACTCTGTCCCTTGGAATCATGGAGCATGTGGAAACATAAATGTATACAAACTGAGATTAAACTTAGTGCGACCCATTAAAGTTACAAAAAATGTTCTTTGCTAATCGGATAAAACTTGCTATATACTAATTGAAACGTATACTAAAAACAAAATATGATAGAACCAGTAAAAGAATCCATACAGCAAGCCTATTATAAGACATCCAGTCTGTCGTTGGTTGTTTTGACTGAAGGCATAGCTAGAGTGAAACAAGATTACGCAACATCTTTTAACAAAAACCAAGAAATAAGGCACTGATTCCAGACCGGACATGACCATTTGTAAATTCAACTCCATTCTTAGTCTGCATACATCGATACCTTGAAAGCAAAATTCATCCCCACAGAACACAAACTTCATTGCATAACACTAGACCGATTGACAGAGAATAAAAATCCTTCCAAAATTCATTTGATATGTCAGATCTTTACAGAATTTATGTTACTTTCACTATTAATTTTCATCAGAAACAATGAAAAATTGGATCTGATTTATCTTGTATATTCCGATAAACAAGTGCAAGTAGACAACAGAAGTACCAATTCGGGGAATTGTAATGTACAATACATTCAAAATAACAAATTGAATTCTCTTATGTCAGAAATAGCACTGCAAATAAAAAAACAACTTACCAATTTTACCACCCTTGGCGTATGGAGCCAAAAGGTCTACAACTTTAATTCCTGTAACCAAAATTTCCTGTTCTACACTCATTTCTACGAATTCTGGGGCGTCAGCATGGATAGCTGCAAATTTATCGGTTGGAATAGGACCCCTCTCATCAATTGGTTCACCTGTAATAAATTAATATATATAAGAACATTATTTTTAAAAAATTAGTTTCTCCAATATCCCAAATTAAAGAAAAATTTTTTTTAACTTTTTACACAGCACTTAACATAAGTATAGTCACTTGACTCACGAGTTTGCCTTTGTTTGCAACAAGGGGTAAAGGGGGAAAGCATCAATGTGCACGGGCGACTGCTTTAATTTCAGTACGACAAACATAACAACCTATACTATACCCAGAGCATATACTATATCGCAGAACCTTTTATAGGTTAACAGTACGAATATAACTTGTTCCCGTAAACACAAATGTTGGTTTCTCAAAAACCAAGTCGAACTATCGACAGTGCTGAACGCAATGTAATAAAATGTTGTGAAGTTGAAGCTAAACAAAAATTGCCTATCCGTGCCTCTTAACAAAAGCCATGAGCGAGCGGCTAACTACTGTGATATTTCTCTTTCCACAATTCGAAAAATTAAGGACGTGAAGAAGCTATTCTTTAACAGTTTTGTTGACACCTGGTAAAAAAAGAAAACGGTTAGGTAGATACTAGAGAGACTGATAATGAAAACGCAGATGACAACAGTAGTAAAGAAGGCGATTCATTCGTAATTACAGTAAACCAAACATTTCTAGTCATGTAATTAAGCTATATGGAGGAGGCGAAGTAAGTCAGTGATCGGCTGGCTTGCATGTGCCGAAGCATCACGTCCAAGAGAGCACACCTGCTCCCTTACTTTCTGTAGCAGTTTTTCGTGCCCGTGCCTCTGGAAACTCCTCGGCATCCTATGGTTACTTTTCAGCCATGCTCTGGTCCCGCCGAGGTGAGCTGAGATGCTGGGCTTCTGTCTGTCTACCCTGATCCTTGTCCCTGGCATCTAGCACTTTTTCTATCCGTGCTAGAGGCAACTTCTCCTACTGTAGCTTTTGCCCAACCCAGTGGTGTCAGGCGTTTACCGTGCCGAAGGGTGGATGGCACTGGGGCATTTAATCAGTGTCTTAACGGTGCCTGTAGGATACTTGGCTAAATCCTACAGTATTTTGCCTTACCCCTGTACGCGGGGCTATGCAGGGGCGGACTGATTATTTCCCTAGCTGACACGACAACTAAAAGTGGTTGTTGTTCCTTTTACTAGGAAAAGGAAGATGGCTCCAGATGCTTTGACTCTGGAAGGAGTGGATTTGAGCTACTCCCCTGAGGTGAAGTATCTGGGGGCTGTCCTGGACAGGGGCCTGACTTGGAGGGGCCACATGTCAAGGACTGTTGAGAGGGCTGCAAAGGCCTTATGGATGTTTAAGAGTCCGTTTGGGAGGACTTGGGGGCTTAGGCCTCGTATGGTAGAATGGGCTTATGTGAGCATCATTCTGCCAATGGTCACGTACGAAGCTTTTGTATGGTGGCCAAGAACAGATCGGCTGAGGAAGCTGAAGAGACTGGCCCGCCTAAGGATATGTGGTGCAACGAGCACTGGTCCAACGGCTACTATGGAGGCGAGGTTTGATTTGCCTCCTATTCATGTTCAAGTGAAGAAGGAGGCGATAAGAACTGCCTTGAGGCTGGAGGGTGGGTTCGGGGTCCCATCAGGGGAGATGGGCCACACCGAGATCTTCAAAGGGATTGAGGGGATGGGTGTGGTAGGTACCGTATGTACAGAGCATACGACTTCTCCGACACACTGAGGGTAAAAATTTTTGATCGTCAGGAGTGGGCGGAGGGACAGCCAGTGATACCGGAAGGGGTTACCTTTTGGTACACTGACGGCTCAGTGATGAGCGGAAGAGCGGGAGTGGGGGCCTGGGGGAAAGATTTCCCTGGCCCTTGGGTGTAACATAACCGTCTTCTAAGATGAAATATTGGCCATTAAGGTCTGTGCGGCTCAGGGAGTCGCACACTTATATTTACATGCAGTTGCAAAGTGGTTGGCTGCAAAAGAAGAGCGCTGATGGGTAAGGTTGTGTAAACACCTTCTCAGATAAGTGCACTAGATCCTAGGCAGATCCTGCGCTTTATCGAAAGTGTGGGTCTTGCAGAAATAGGAATAGGGGCAATCACAAAAGATCTTTTAGGTCGCGGTGAGGAGGGGCTGCAGAAGCCTGAACGCCCTTATTGTAAAGTAAAGTAAAGTAAGCTATATGCAATATTGCAGGTCATATTTATTTCTTATAAGGTTTATGAAGAAAACATTTTCTCAGAATAAACCACAGCTTACAAAATTTATCTAGAAACTGCACGGTAGTGAAAAGTACGAGTAGCGTCTCACTGTTGAGGTTGGCAATACTGCAAATATTTTACTTCCCTTCCTCGTAGTACATACATACGCAACAGGCAATCTCGTGACTTCAGTATCTATAGATACATTTACATTAATTTAGAATTATAGTAAATAAAATAATTCAGTAAAATCTTAAATTTCAGTTTCACAATTTTGTTTTTAAACTATCATGGTCACTGAAAATAGTTCAATACCAAAAAGTAACATGTTTCCAGTTTCAAGAAGCCAACTAAAAAGATTTTATTAGTTAAGGAACAAGGCAACTTTTCTGGTCTATATTTATTTTGTGGGTTGGTTTTCCTTAAACACTTTCAGAACGGTGGCCATATGATATAAATGTGCTAGTTAGGAATACCAGAGAGCACTTATATAACACACAGTCACCAACTTTACAGTGTTCTAAATGTTTTCTCTGGATCATTTACAAGATTGCAATCTTTTCTACGATGTATTTTAACTTACTGGGAACCCGCTGGTAGTTTTAGTTTTTTGAACATTATTATCAATTTTTCTACACGTCACGTGTGTACTGGTACTCATTGATCACACCCAGCTGCCATCTTACTAATACTAGTTTGTTTACAGTGTTATGAAAGAAAGCATTGTTACAAAAACCATGTACAAATGACAATTTTTTTTTTAAGTTATGATGCCTACCACGAGCCTTAGCTTGAGTGTAGGTTATGATAAGTGATATACCTATACTAATGAAATAATGCAAGACCAGACCGGGATTCGAAACTGGGACTTCAAAGTTGTAGGCAAGCATGCTACCACTACATTACACTAACTTTTAAACCTTAAAAGCAGACTGATATAGCAATAATTTTTGTATATTAACAGTTTTCTTGTTAAACATATCGCAAGGTAAGGTAGAAATTTCCGGATTGTTTTCAACATAAAATACTTTCTTATTAGCGTGGGAAAACAAATACTATAATGTTTTTTGAAAAAGTGTGAAAACTGTCAATCTACCATAGTAAATCTGTATAAAATAAAAGTGTAATCTTCAAAGTGTAAAAATATCCACTTATTGCTTCAGAGATAAGGAAAATGTTATTTTTTCGTTTGTTACACATAAAACAACATAATAATATAGAGGCCGTAGGGTAATAGATAAAAACACGTGGAGAAAAAATCCCAGACCTAACTGGCAATCAATATTGGGACCCCTGGCATAGAAGGCAATCGCCCTGACCACTACATTAGCAAGCCAGCCATACAACAAAAGTCGGTGAACATATTTCATTCTTATAGTGTACAAGAATACCTTAGATACACATATTTTTACTATATAAATTAATTTAGATACTTACCAATAACATTAATAATTCTGCCCAAAGTTTCTACGCCTACAGGTATCCTGATTGGATATCCAGAGTCAAGGACTTCCTGTCCTCTGATTAAACCCTCTGTACCATCCATAGCAATGGTACGTACTGTGTTCTCTCCTATTCAAGCAAAATAACAATATCTCATTAAGTTACATCATGAAAATAATAATGAAAATTAAAAAAGTTTTGTTAAATACAGTATTTAAAAAAATAAATCCTTATAATGCATCCTGCAGCTTGAAATCACTTCTATTTCAAATAATACATTTAAACAACAAATTTCGCTAACCTTTTTAAGCTGCTTTGGTTTCTATTATCTGCCACTTACATGTGTTTCAGTGGATCCACCATCATCAGAGTACACAACACCATTTGAAACTAAAAATATTTTACTTAAAATTTGTAGAAGATATTACATCTTCAGTCATGTAATATCTTCTACAGATCTTAAATAAACAATTTATAGTTCCAAATGGTATGTGCACTCTGATGTTGGTGGATCCACCAAAACACATGTAAGCGACAGATAATAGAAACCAAGACAGCTTAAAAAGGTTAGCGAAATTTGATGTATAAATTTATTATTTGAAATAAACGTATTTTTTAACATTAACCCATCAACTGGCAAATTTTTTGACGAATTATTTTTTTTCTAAATGATTTCTTTTTATTTTACCTTTCAACAAAAGAAAAAACACAAAATTACAGAAAAAAAACAAAATATATATCACCTTTTGTTTGATGATTTTATTCTAATTGGAAATTTTCAATACCTTCATCTTTTCCTTGTAATCACTTAATAACTTCAATTATTTTGTCTG
The DNA here is from genome assembly GCA_035578175.1 of Catonia carolina. NCBI lineage: Eukaryota > Metazoa > Arthropoda > Insecta > Hemiptera > Achilidae > Catonia > Catonia carolina. The sequence continues at coordinate 296,576,404 of JAQMRL010000001.1, forward strand.
CAAGGTTTGTAATAATATATCCTGAACTCATATTGTAAACAATGAAACACACAAGACAGTTTCTACACAGACAACAATGAGAATCATGTGGACAGAATACACATCAGTACTGCGACTGAAATCTACCAGAACTTGCTCAGAACTATTACAAATAACCGAAATTACAATAAAAATAAACACAGAGCATCTATCAGCAAAGACAGTTGGGGGATGGGAGAGGCAAGTCCAGTTCGCCAAAGTCACCATCCTGTTTTCGAATGGTGGTGAGTAAGATTCATCTTAATCAGTCAATGGGTCAACAAAGTCATTTCACCTACAGCAAATATCCAAGTTTTGAATTGTAGGATAAGAATCTGAAATCACCTCATTCAAATCACAGTCAAAAAACAACCAAGTTATTGACGTTAAATGACCAAATGATTTCCTGGTTAAGATAATGTTAAAAATTCTTTCAAAAAAATAATTTTTAGAAAGATGTACGATTTAAAAAACAATGTATACTATTTTTCAAGGCTGATGAGCTCTGAACGTATGCATTGCCCCCCACCACCCACTTTATAGCTAGCCAATGACTTGCCAGCAACGTTGCCAACACTTGCTCTTGTAGCTCTGTTAAATATTTTGTCGGTCATTTTTTTGGTCTTTCAATAACAATAATATTATAACCTATAAACATACAATCAGCTGATTATATTATAAAGTATTGCAAGTTAACGTGCTCTATAATCAATGTGTTCAGTACGAGATGTAAGACGAGAGTGTACTATTGCGTCTCTTATACGCATGCGAGCGTAATGTTCGTCAGTTACAATCTGACAACGCTCGTAAACATTCTGATTGGTCTAAACGTGTGGAACAGCAGAGCTCATCAACCGTGAAAAGCATATTAGTGTTGAATTAACTTCAAGTATTATTTATTTATTATTTAGCGTATGGCTTTTCAAGACATTTAAAAAATCAGCATCATAATTGTTATATATTGGGATCAAATATGACCCTCTGACTAATCTATCTGTCTAAATATGTACATACAGTACGTAATTCTAAAAACATGCTTAAGTCTATATACAGACATCCAGTCTGTCCAAGTAGGCTATTGATTCTGGAGTTGCCATCAGGAAATCCGCTCTTGTCCCTCCTCTAAAGGCAGTTATTCTGCACTCTTTCACTATGTGATCAATAGTTTGTCTTTGACCACACTCACATAAAGGCGATGGTATTTTGCCCCATTTAAACAATAAATCAGCACACCTACCGTGTTTTGTTCTTATTCTATTTAGAGCTGACCATTTTCTACGAGGTAGTCCAAAACCTGGCGGTTTTTGTGAAAACCATGGGATTTGTTCTAGCTGCTTTGATGCCCATTCTTGCTGCCAAGAAGAATGGCAACTTCAAGTAAAAACTATGGTGCCAACATCAACATGTATGAACAAGATATGATGGCAGTAGTAATAATCCACATCTGTTTTTTTTTTAACCATATTCAAGATATAAGACAAGCATTATTAAAAACAATTTAGTTGTCCCATTATACAAATGGACTAGCTAGTTAACATGAATAAAAATAACACATACCCAAGTGCTGGGCGACTTCGAGAACCAAACGTGGAGTTCTGTTCTGTACTTCAAGGGCATTTAAAATAGGTGGTAGGTTTTCATCGAATTGTACGTCTACAACGGCACCGATGACAGCAACAACCTTGCCCTTCGTTCCCTTCCCAGCAGAAGGCTTCGCCTGTGTCGCTGTGGCATAAGCTGCAAAAAAATTATCACAAAAAATTAGGTAAGGATTTTTTTTTTACATAGAAACCAATTTTTTTTGTCACAAAAACCAGCCGTTAAATTTGACAACCAATCAAAAATACCCACACATCAAAACACAGGAATAGGACATAGGAATGCTGCTTACATTTATACTTTTCTTGACAAAAATTAAAAATTTACAATTTTTACGTAAAAAATATTACTGGACATCAAAAATGTGAAGTACAGTAGAAACTTCTCAATTGGAGTTTACTGCGTTCACAGATTTATTAACACAAATTTCTACTAAAAACAGTTTTAATTTTCTTCAGAATTAAAAACAAAAAAATTATATATCCACTGTAAGGTACAATCCTAAACACAAATATCTCTGGTAAAACAACCAAAATCAATTGTATCGCAAATATACAAACTTTACTTTTAATTTGTTAAACTAAACTTGCTAGTAGTATTACACATAAAATGGCAGTACATCGACAAAGAATTAAAAGCCTAACTAAATGAGTCATACCACCTTCCAAAACCATGGAACATCAAGAAAATAATGTTTTCAGGTACTACTATTATTGGTTATTTTACTGTACAATCTTAGCCAAAATAATATCAAGCTTTCGTACTATAGGGTGATTCAAAAAGAGTGCCGGTTTTGATATATCAAATTAAGAGATTTCTTTTATTGAAAAACTGAAAATAAATACATCAACAAGTTCATCTTACCTTCCGATTTTATGTATGAAAAATGATGTCATGCATGTGTCCTCCTCTACTGCGCTGGCGCGCATCAACTCTGTCCATGAAATTGGATATAACTGCGCGACAAGTTTCGACTTCCATTTGCCCGATAACCCGTCGAATTTCCTCCTTCAAGTCATTGATGTTTCGGGGTTTATTGGCATACACCAATGACTTCAGATGACCCCAAAGATGAAAGTCACAAGGCGTCAAGTCACACGACCTTGGTGGCCATTGATGGTCGGAATTACGAGAAATGATGCGATCCTGGAACCGTTCACGGAGCAACAATATTGTTTCTCGTGCAGCGTGACAGGTGGCACCATCCTGCTGAAACCACAACTCCTCAATGTCCATTCCATTCAAATGATGCCACAAAAACTCCCTAATCATCGTACGGTATCGGTCTCCATTTACTGTCACGGCTTGTCCTTCTTGATTTTCAAAAAAGTAAGGGCCGATGACACCGCCCGACCAAAAGCCCCACCAAACTGTAACTCGCTGTGCATACATTTCCCTTTCATTAACCACGCGAGGGTTTTCTAAACCCCACATACGGCAGTTCTGTTTATTAACAAAACCGTTTAAGTGGAAGTGCGCCTCATCACTGAAAAAGATTTTGTTTGCGAAGGTGTCATCACCCTGCCGTTTTCTCAATACCCAGTCAACAAACTGTCGTCTCTTCTGGTGGTCTGCCACTTTCAAATGTTGCGTCAACTGAATTTTATACGGGTGATATTGGAGATCGTACCGAAGAATTCTCCGTACAGAAGAACATCGTAAACCCAATTGTTGAGAACGGCGACGTATTGATTTTGCTGGGCTAACAGCCACACTGTCACGAACCAACGCAACGTTCTGCTCAGTTCGGCCAGAACGACGACGTCCAGAACTTTTAAGGTCGACTGTTGAACCCGTCTCAAAAAACTTTTTCATGAGCCTGCGAACTGTTGATTCATTCGGTGCTTCATTACGTCCTAGAGTACCGCAAAGTCGCCTGACAGTAGCCGCATAACTCTCTCCACTCTGGTAAAATGTTTTGACGATTAACACTCGTTGTGCAATAGTAAACTTCTCCATGGTTAGACACAGACTGCGAGAGTACTACACTGCGAACAAGAGAAACTACAACTGAATCGTCAATCGGAATGTTCTCCGAAATAGAAATGAGGTCTAACAATGTTGCCAACCGATAAACAAAAATTTACCAGCCGTTTAAAAACCGGCGCTCTTTTTGAATCACCCGTTACTTGTTTATTCGTTTACATAGAAAAACAACACTTTTCATTAATCTCATAGTTTCAAATATGAGAAACCTAAATATATCATTCATTAAAGGGTTAACTTGGCAGAGTTTGGAACACTTTAATCGTTTAATAAAGTGCAAGTACTTTGAAACTCTGAGTATCATATGTATTTACAATTAATATAATATCTATTATAATAATAATAATAATTATTATTATTATTATTATTGCAAAATTTTTAAGCATTAGAATATTGGTTCCCAACCATTTATTTGGCAGTACACGTATCCCTGGTAGTGTGGCCCAGATTATCGAATTGTACAAAATAAAATAATCTGTAAAATCGATATTAGAACAAACTTAATTTCCACAAAAATATCTTTTTTCTCTAATGGAAACTGCAAATGGCAATATAAGAAATAAACAACACCAGACCTGAATATAAAATCGAACCCCAAACCACTGGCATTGAAACTAGGTTGTGTAACTACTTCATCATCAGAAGAGCTAAATATTCCTTCTGAATTATTTCTTATAGGAATTGAAACAATGAAAGGTATCAACCCAACGTATTTATGTTAATGTTAAGAATTACTTGCAAATTCATTTGTTAATAACATTAATCTGTAATTGCATTATTATACATTACGATTCAAAGTGAAATTTAAACGTGTAAAACACTACGCACGCTACTTTAATAACCAGACAGGTGTTGTGCTTATACTAATCTTATGAAGGTTAACTAGTTCGGGAAGGAGTCCTAGGGCGTTATGTAGCAACACATCCTAGAACCCTGAGCACTTCACTGTCATTTATATGTTCAAAAATATATTACTAAACAATTTTTGCGCACAAATAAATAACATAAAAAAATAAATTGTGCCTATAATAGTCAGCAAAATGCACAGTCCAGCATTTTTTCTGATCGAAACCGGGTTAAATGAGGTAAAGAAATGGGGGAAAAGGTTGGGAACCAACATATTGAAAAATACCTTCATCAATAGCCATAGTATACATTTCAGCAGCTAAAGGAGGAGCAAGAGGTTCTTTAGGAACGAGAGGTTCTCTGGAAGAGGAAGGGGTGCTTTCAGCGGCGGCTTCACCCCCATGAGATACTTCTGATGCTTGTGCTTCACCCCCATGAGAATCACCGCCTTCATCAGAACCAAAAGCTTCATCTCCAGGAAAGGTTTTAGGATCTTTAGGACGGCAAGGATCACACACATCTTCATCATCACTCTTTTTACATTTCTCATCACCAAACAAATCATCTAAATCGGCATCTGGCATGCAAGTGTCGTCGTCTTTTTTCTTTTTAAATAATGGGTATGAACAATGAGGTAATCTTCTATAAACAGAAGTGTGAACTAAACAGCCACAACACAAACAAAATAATTAATATATGTGATACAATTAACTAAAACTAAACAGAAATGTTATTATCAATAATATTGTAATTATTAAAATATACAAAAAGAAAGGTCGTTTATGGGACTTAAATGCTGAATTGTAACAAAAAAAGTGTAAGAGAAGAGTTAAAAATACCAGAAATAAGAATAGCAAGGAGATTAATGGGTCCAGCAATTGAAACTGTATAAAATCCCTTTCATGAGCCAACGCGCCTCATGGCTGGCGGCAATTTTAATAAATGCTCACCTTTGACCTATGGCATAAACCATTTAGTGATATCTGTATACTCTAACCCTTTTAGTGCCGGGGGTCGATCAAATTGGCCGCGGTTGCATATGCGAGAAGTGCCATGGCCAATTAGATCAGCCACCAAAAATTTTCTGCTTTTAGTTCCTACAAATACTAACAAAATGGTGTTTTTGTTAACATAGCTGGATTCCTCATTCTTTTAGCTTAAAAATGATTATATAGTATTAACCTCTTTGGATAACACATGATTGATATATTATCGAATAGTGAGAACATGTTTAGACTATTGAGTTTGGTGGAATGTTGCTTTATGTTTACCATAACTTCGTTCAGACAAAGTGTTTTGCAAACTAATTTCATGTTACTATTAGTAAATTTTGTGTTTTTGAAAAGTTTTTTGGTAGAATATACTTTATTATTTGCGGTAACTTTTGTAGTTTTATTTTCCGGAATGATAGTTTTACAATATTCAGAATCAGCACATTAAACTTAGGATAAGTACCAATTTTCATAACAATAGTATGAGTAGAAAAGTAGTTTTAAGTGAATGTATTTCAAAAACATAAAAATTGACTTGGCACTTTGAGCATATTCTGTAATTTAGGCCTCGGCACTAAAAGGGTTAAGAGGAATCGAGTGACACTATTTTCATTTCCAAATTCCAACTTTTATTTTTTAAATTCCAGTTTTGGGCCACTTGCGGTCAAAACCAGAACTTCAAACCCAATATAGGCCCACTATTTGTTTGTGTAGATTACGAATCCGAAAACCATTTGTTGCTATCTCTAGTAGTTTCTGATATATGGGTGAGACAAATGAAAATGATAAGATTGCAAATTTAAAAATTGCCACCAATAAAATGGAAAATATTATTGGGCAAGGAATCTCCCAAACAAAAAGATTTATAGACAAAATGCAGACCAATCTAATAAAATAAGAAAGAGAAGAGGAAGATCTTACAGACATCTGGAAAAGACGAACCAAGAAAGGCTCACAAAACTATTTGAAAGGCTAAATGAATAAAATGATAAACTAAAACGGTTTAAAGCAACATAAGACCTCATGATACAAAACGTGAATTAAAATGTAATGTAAGATAGAAATAGCAAAACCAACTAAAGAATGAACAAGGTATTACCTGAGAAAAAGTTAAGAAAAACAACGTACCAAAATAAAGTGATGAATTAGAAAAAGCATTTTTGAAGTTAATAAAGAAAAAATGAAATGAAAAAAAACTCAAGCAAAAAAAATTACAAGAGTAACTCACAAAAATACCATAACCATAAGTTGACTAACAAAAGAAAAGTTATTATTACATTGTTCAGTTTTTCTAACTGACTGCATTGGGTGCGCAATATTATTCATACTATTGTTTGGCAACACTGCTCTTCAGAAATAAACTCAGACCTTTTTTTTCCACACATACTCATAGGTTAACGAAAACCTTTTCTACATCTAAATGAATTACAGATAAATTTATAACACACAAAACATTAACAATCAATGAAACTTAACTATATTGGTTTACTTAATAAATTGGTGCCTAATTAAAAAAATCTGGTGTGAAACACTCACACAACTTTCTCTTGCCAATGCAAATAATTTACAATATAATTTAACATTAGTAATAAAATATTAGAAATAAACAAAAAACTAACCTCAATAAACATAACCTTATTTTAATCATGAGTGAATGACGCAAAATGACAATCGAACTCAGTTTGGCTTAAAAATACGGAAAATCACGCTTTCACGCTAAACTAGGCTCTGTAGAGAAAAATGCTCTAAACAAAAGTTGTAGATCTTTTAATTTTATATAAATTTAATTATATACACTTTTGTCGTAAAATGCATACTAAGACCGAAATGTTTTAAAAAAATCGATTTTTCTCACGTTTTCGTGAGAAAACATGGCGCCCTATATTGTAGAGCATAAAAAATGTAGTAAACCAGGCGATTTTAAAAAAAATCGTAGGACTAGTTTTTGAGAAAATCGCAAAAAAGTGAAAAATTATACGAATAAACTACTACTTCCGGTTGACCGATTTTGATGAAAATGTTTGTGTCGGGTCCGGTAGTGATATGTAACTTAAGTTTCAAGTTTGTACGATGTTCCGTTCTTGAGATATTCTGTTCACACACACACACACACACACACACAGACCAATCGCTAAAAACATGTTTTTTGGGTTCAGGGGGTCTGAAAACGTATAGATCCGGTGAAAACTCGATTTCGAAAAATCGACATGAAAACAATACTTTCCTTCCTATATATTCATATAGGCAAGAGAAAGTAAAAAGCTAATTTGTTATTTGTACTAAATTACTGATCGATGAATGTTGCAAAGCCGTTGTACAAGCACACAGAAAATGGCAACAGACCAATTTTAAGTATTGCTAGAGTCCCAGCTCTGTGTGGAAGGAATGCAGTGCGTTGTTATAGTAGTGAGAGAATGAATGAGTAGTGTTTCAGAGCTGATGCATTTGTAGTGGTAGCGTTTACTAACTAGACCAAAAAAATATTCTTATCCGGCGCATTAATTTAACAAATGCCTACCGGATTATTAACTTGGTCGGATTCATAATATTTAACTTACCAATTCATATCAAAATATGTAAATAAATGAATGTAATAAATATAAACATATATGTTAATTACAGAAAGTTTGAAAACGAATGTTTTGTATCAGAGTAATACAACAACCATTCTCGCGGCATGCGTCACTCATTCATTATGCTTCACTCGTTCCCTTCACCCCGTACATTATTCAGATTTGTATTAGTTATACAAATGATATTTTAAATGCATATGTGCGCACTCTAGTTCATTTCTTAACTAAAATTTACTCAATAAATGTTCAATGTCGTCTGCAAAGTCATCGTGGAACTAACAATCTATTTTTGGTTAAATTAACTTAAATTCCAGTTAGTTCTTTCACATAGTTCTCCTTCAGATGACACACTGATTCAGCCTGAACTTAAAAGCAAGCTTAACACTCAACAATATAAAACTATGACCTTCATTTTCTTTTAGATATATTTTCTAATCTAAAAATTTTAAAAACTATAAAAAAACACTAAAAAAGTAATTCTTTTAAAGGAATTAATATCTGAAATTGTTTTATTCCAACAAAGGCATTCCACAAAAAGTATAAGAACATGGTGTAAAAATTTCAAGGAGAAAAATGTCATTTTTGAGAACTTATAGAAAGTTTTCTATTAACTAACTTTTTTCAGTAAACAGGAATAAAAATAAAGAATGGGTTTGGCAAATTGTTCAACAAACTTGATTTTGAGAACTGCTAAAACTAGGACTAAAAAAGCAAAGACTAACAAGGTCATTTTTAAACAAATTGAAAAAGTTTTGAATTTTTTGGCAAAAATTGGTTTTAAAAACAAATATACATAATTATCATAGATTTACTACTACGAAAAATCTTGGTATGCTATAAAATATATCTTGTACAAAATAGACAGTGTAATTAAATTGTGTTAATACAAATCTGCTAAAATGACTACTAATTAGTCAGAGAACTATTTGAGCCAATATTTTTTTTAATCCGTAGATAACAATATTCACGCTGACTTTAAAGACTAATTAAAACAAAGGTTTATAAGAAGGACCCTTTCTTACTATCAAAGCGAAACATTTTGAATTGAGTTATTTAAAATCTTTTAATTACTTCACTATGCAAAACGACCAACTAGGTTTATTATAAAACACAAAACAATACTATCATTACATATTTTTATATAACCTTCAAAAATGAACTAAAATAAAAAGCCCTACATGCACTAACGATTGAAAATTATTTTATATTTACCTATTCAAACTTATTATTATATTCTACTGACAAACTTGTATTTAGCCTATTAGAACTATTAGTCTTCAAGAATCTACTACATAGGAAACAAAAAACATAAAGGTTGACTATGCTTAACTGGACAATTCCAATCAGTAAAAATATTTCGTATTACATAACTTCAGGTATTAAGCAGAATCTGTTAATTGTTACAAAAAATAAAATTTATCAGTAACAATTTTCGCTAACTTCCTTAAAAGAGATACTACGGCCGTTACTTTAAAAACAAGAATGAGAATCCATGATAAGCTGAGCTTATTAAAAATCAATGACCTAGTCACAGTAACAGGGGAATATTAATATTATAAGAACAGTTTGACATTAAAAAAATTACATTTCAAAGACCTGAAAGTTAAGAAAAGATATTTAATAAGTATGAAAGATACAAATATAAAATCAAAAAGATGAAAGAAGATCGGCAATGGAACAGTAGGCCTGCCCCACCATGAACATAGGGTGGACACATCAGCCATTTCGGCTAACGAATTAACTGCAAGTATATTCCAGCGACAAAAGGCACATCAACCAATTCGCTTAATTGTCCATAAAACACCATAAAAACAATAAAGCCTGTTAATTTCTGTTAAACAATCAGAATAAAGAAAGTATTGATATTTCACTCATTGACCTCTTACCCTTGAAGCAGTACATCAGCTGCAAAGTCAATAATTAAAGGAAAAATAGACATTTTGAAAATAAATTTACACTTACATGTTGCTGAAACGGAGCCCACCACTTTTGCGGTTTCATTTTTTAATAATTGTGGTGTCAATGAGGGTTTAGCAACCCTCAAGGCACCAGCAGCCGCTCGTGCTAACGCGTTCATCATCATGGCCGCAAGAGTAGGACGGTACTTCGAGTGAAAACAGAACAGATTAAAGTAAGATCACGTGACCGTAATGCGCAGGTACGGACACAAAATTAGATTTAGCAAAGAGGGCATGTAACTCAAAAAAATATTTTGGTAGTATAGTTTATGTATAATAAAATTCTAAAAATTACTTTATGAGCTTAGGTTACTTAACAAATCTTCAGTAACAAAACTTGCATAAAACGCTCGTCCTCATGACACAAATACTCCCGGGTTATATTAATCAAATCCCATATTATTATCAGTATGTAGTTAAATATGTCATCTTCTAAACTATTCGTAAAATTACCCAAAATTTATTACAATTTCTTGAGGTAAATTTAAATAAACACAACAAACTTCAATCATATGTTAGTATGAATAAAAACGTTAATCAAACTAACAATGGAGATTAACATACGCATTTTACTGAAATTTATCATAAAATGAAGAAATATCTGTATAAATATAGAAATCAATAATCGGAATTATTAAAATTTTTATGTTTAGTTCTAAATTAGAATTTATAACATTATTAAAAGTATTTTGTACTAATAATATCCAAACTTTCAACATATATTTCCGGCAAAAAAGAATAGTCGTATAAATTCAAGAAGGCATGTGTAGCGCTAAACTTTAATGAAGGTTGATTTAAAAGCCAGCCAAGTCGTTTTCTGATGGAAAGCAGTTTTAAACATTTAAGTTGCACCTATTATTTGCACCAGCCGTAAGTAAGCCAGTAGAAAACTACTACAACTAGTTAAGTAACACCGACTAGGCAAGCGACTTGGAAGGTGACAATAGCACAGACACTGTTGAGTGTTCCCATTTTAATCCATGCTAACAGAAAACAATCCAATATCAAGCTGTGATCAAATAGTATTGTTTAAAAAAACGGCTCCTGGTAAAAATATAAATAACAAAAATCCCACCTAGGCCTAATGTACCAGATTATAAGTATAATTTAAATTACCTAAAAGTTTAAATAATTTAAGTACAAAAGGAATATTTTAAACACAAATTATGCTGTTTATTGTATCAATAATATTTTCCATCCACTAACGTTATTGGAGCATCATTTATAAGCAAAACAATCAGACAGAAACAAAGAAAATCAATGTTGTTTTTTTAAATAATTAATTTTTCAGTTTCAACTTCTGGTATTTAAATGCCATTTTAATTTTATGCTTTCATTCAAAAATAAACCTTTATGTATCATGTGTACAAAGAAAAACCAGTGGTTGATTTGATAGTTAACTGTAGGTATGCTTCCAGTTGTGATCTAAAAGTTTTTATTAAATTACTCTGTAGATGATTTTTATGATCATTAAATAGTTTGTAATTAAGTAAATGGGTTTGATGAGAAGGGTATGCAGAGAAGAAAAGTATAGTGTTTTTTGAATTCTAAAAAATATTTTGGTGTGGGTTGGGGGAAAAGCAAACAGTGAGCACAACATTACAAATTAAAATGATGGAAAGTATAATAATAGTAGTTTATAGTATATTAATAGTGATAGTAAATTTGTAGTTTATAACATTTTAAAGTGCAAAATGTCGCTCCATATATTTTAAATGAAAATTCTGTTAATCATTAAATAAAGAATTCTATTTAACAAATTTAAGTAATATTTATGAGTTTAGTTGACACTTTTGTGATTCTACAAAAAAATCTGAAAATACAATTGGTAAAAACTGTAATAAGATTTTGAGAAGTAAATAACAATAATATTATAAATTAAACTTTTCTGTATTTAAGATTGCTAAGCAATTGTAAGACTTGACATGCTTATTTCTAGAATACTAACTGATAGATTTTACATTTCTTATTGATGTCATCCTTATACCATGCTGATTTATAAAATACGTGAAGTACCATAAATCTGGGCATGTTATTAAATTTCTGAATAACAAGTTTTAATAACTGAATTGTGCTGTCACCAAACATTCCTAAATTCGATTTGCCAAACAATCTGTTCACCACTCCTGCTAAGCTGCCCTAATTTAGTTGCAGACAAACTTCTGTTATCGACCACCCCTTTATCTATTTTTTATAGGCTAACCACCCCTTTTGATTGAACAAAATTTTTTAACAGTCGAGGATAAATCTGATCACAAGCCCATCAAGTTCATTACAACAAAAACCTTTTTGTAGAGATGTTGATGCCACTCAGAATTCGGTTGTGAATTTTTCGCAAGAGCCAGCTAGTGATGATCAAAAACTAAACTAGGTATTATGCATCACGATATGTAGAGAGATACATGCCGTGAGCGGTATAATGTTAAATGGATTAATAACTTACATTATTACTATGTAAGCCTATTTTGTTTTTAATAACAGTATTTTCGTAATTTTTATAAATAAATAGGTCTTTAACGACACATCAAAAAACACGATTCATTAATTTGGAGTAAGGTAGATAACTCCGTGCCAAACGATCAGAACGTTTCCGGCGGTGGTCTGATAACACCAAATAAAATCACGGAAAACCTTTGTCTGAATAATAAACCGTATGGGTATGGGTTATGTCGATACGCTTTTTCATATATTTGTAAACTACATTTACTCTTGTTCGTAATGTACTGAGAAGAACTGAAACTGATAAAGATGATGTCGAAATCAACATCATCTATCAGTTTCAGTGAGAAGAGGAAATTATTGAGTCTGTAATAAATTAAAATTCTGGAATAAGAAAGAATCCACTTTCTATGAAATTTAAAACTGAGGTGTTTGAAAAATTTGTGCTGTATCTTATCAAAACTATTCGTAAATAATTTTATATGACTTAATGAATAGTGAATATAAAAAAATATTCCGAGTATTCTGTAATATTATAACAGATGTCGTACTGGAAACTCTAGCGTTATGCAGAACCTTCGTTCCGAGCGTAATTCTTCATCTACCTAGTAGTACTTATTTAATCAAATTGTTTCACATTTATTGTATAACTGACGTTTTTAAACGTTTTAATTCTAAAAATAAAATTCAAAAATAGTGGGTGTGCCTTCTTGGTTTTAATCTTGCACAACTGATCATATGAAAATAAGTAACCATTATCAGCTGTTTTTGTTTGCTGGCTAGCATTATGTTTTGTATGAACTCATTATTTTAGGTTATATTAGTTTCACTTTATTATTAAAAGTTATGTAAATTTTTAAAGCTTTTAAAGTTTTTCTGATAAAATAATATTTATTAATTATGGATTTGAAGAGCTCCCCTTCAACGTCTGGTGTGAATAGTGAACTTGATGAGATAATAAAGTTGATGTGGGGAACTCATGTGAAAGAAGATGTTTTTCAAAGGTGGACGCAAGGTACCAGTTTTAATATTATATAGTGATTCAATAAAATTAAAAGTAGTTAGTGGTTAACTAACAGTAAATCAAATTTATGTAATGTTTTGTTTACCCAAAATAAACGATATTTACCAGAATTTTTTAACAGTTTTGTGTAAATATTGTTTGCGTTTTGTACACTTTCAGGTTTTTTCATCGTAAAGTAAGACGTATTATTATGAGTATGTCTAATACTGCTGAATTTTCAGTTTTATTTCCTATGATTTCGTGGAGTCTTATGCAGAGATATTGGTATACCGAGATATTAAATAATTAGCCTATTGTGTACTGTGAATCCAGACTTGGGAAGAGATTTCGGTACCGAGATTCTAGTTGCTTAGTGACTTATCCCCTTTTCTTTTCTCGCCCATTAAAAACATCTGGTGTGAAACACACGACTTTATTTTGCCAATGTTAATAATGAAACATGAATAAACTGTGTTAAACCATTTAGCAAACAATGTAAAATGAAAAACATAACCTAATTTTAATCACGAGTGAATGATGCAAAATGAAAATCAATCTCTGTTTAACTTAGAAATGCAGGAAATCACTAATTGATGCTAAACTAGGTCTGTTGGAGAAAATGCTTAAAATAAAAGTTGTTGGTTTTTAAATTTTGTATAACTTTAATTATATACACTTTTGTCCTATAATGCATACTTAAGTTGCAATATTAAAAAGTCTCATTTTTTACTGATTTTGCTGAGCATAATACAGAAAATCAATAATTGACACTAAACTAAGTATTTTTCTAAAAAATGCTGGAAATAAAGGTAAAAATTGTAAGTTTTTTAATGTTCTGCAACTTTTATCACATACCTGTTCACCCTAAAATGCATATTAAGGTTGATACTTAAAAAAATATATTTTTTTTACCATGAGAGCACAGGTCCTCCAAGAATTTCAGCAGAATTACTACATAAAAAATGTAAATGAAGTGATTTAAAAAAGCACATTGTAGGAGCCATTTTTGAGAAAATTACTCATACTACTATTTTCGGTTGATAGAAAATGTTAGTCGTGCCCCATAGTTGATCCTAAATCCAAGTAAATATTACCTAAGTATTATAAACTTTGGTAACTTTTAATATTGTATAAGATTATAACAGATAACGTACTGAGAACTCGTTTGAGTTATGTAAAACCTCTTTTGAGTTCAATATTCTTAGCACATTTTTTAATTTAATTGCTGTTGATTATGGTTTATTCCAAGTTTCAACTTCATACGAAATTCCATTCTTGAGATATTTTGTTCACACACCGACCAATCGCTAAAAACATGTTTCATTTTTGGGTTCAGGAGGTCTGAAAATGTGTTTATCTGGTGAAAAATTAATTTCTAAACAACATGAAAACAGTGCTTTCCTTTCATATAGGGCAAATAAAGTAAAAATAAAAACCACTGGAGCAGTTTAATTAAAGTGAACATTAATGTGCATTTACATTAATTAGGTTACAAATGCATTTCTAACCTAACTTAATATCTAACTTGGAGTGAAATTACTAAGTACCAGGGCCGTTAAATGGGGATTTCCTTTATTCAATGGCCCTTACCAAGTACTCTTTTAAGCTGCCTTCTAAATAACGATGTTTGATTTGTGTAATTGCTTCTGAGATTTTGTTGAGTAAATTTGTCTTTATAAATTCAAATTTACTTAACATTTATGGTTTATTCGTGTAAGTTTTAATGTACAACAGCTGTTTTTATTTTTTATATTTTTACATTCTCTTGCTCTATATGAATATTTGGAGGAGGAAAGTATTGTTTGTCGATTTTTCAAAATCGAGTTTTCGCCGGATATACACATTTTCAGGCCCCCTGAACCCTAAAAAACATGTTTTTAGCGATTGGTCTGTCTGAGGATGAACAAAATTTCTCAAGAACAGAAAATCGTGCAAAGTTGAAACTTGAAACTTAAGTTAGGTATTACTAGAGGATCTGACACGAATATTTTCATCAATATCAGTAGCCCCTTTTTACTGTTGTAGTAGTCAGTAGTACCTTTTGACTTTATGTAGGCCTAGTAGGTTATTTGTGTATTTTTCATTTTTTTGCGAGTTTCTCAAACACAGCCTCAATGATTTTTTGAAATATGCCTCATTTACTACACTTTTTATGCCCTACAAGGGCAAGCATCATGTCTGCTAAAATTCTTGGAGAGTCTGTGCTCTCGTAGAAAAAATGGTTCTTTTAAAAGTTTGCGACCTTAATGTGCTTTCTATGGCAAAAGTGTATAATTAATCTAAGTTGTAAAACATTTATAAATCTACAAATTTTATTTCAAACATTTTTTTGTACAATACTTAGTTTATCAGTGATCAGTGATTTTCTGTTTTTTCATAAAAATCTCTAAAAAACGGAATTTTTTTAAGATTGCGGCCTTAGTATGCATTTTACAACAAAAGTGTAAATAGTCAAAGTTGTTGAACATGTAAAAACCTACAACTTTTATTTTAAGAATTTTTCTCTACAGAGCCTAGTGTAGTGACAATTACTGATTTTCAGTATTTTTAAGTTCTATGTAGATTGGTTTTTATTTTGCGTCATTCACTCATGATTAAACATAGGTTATACTGGTGATTATTGACATTGGCAAGGGAAAGTTGTGTGAGTGAGGTTTCTCTTGTTTCAGTGGATACACCATGATCAGAGTACCCAAAATAGCATGTGAAACTTTAAAATTTTATTTAAGAACCTACAGAAGATATTACATCTTCAGTCAATATCACTTCAACATTCTGAAAATGCTGTTGCTGCAATCTATAATAAATATGAGAAGGGATTGATTAGAATAACTGAATAGTTTTATATAGATGACTGAAGGTGCAATATCTTCTGTTGGTTTTTTAATAAAAAAACTTAAAGTTCCACATGGTATTTTGTGTACTTCGATGATTGGGGATCCACCGAATTACCCGTAAGTAGATAGGCTGCTGAAAAAGTTAGTGAAATTTATAAATTTTATAAAATGTAATTTGGTATAAATCAGATGTTAAAAGCTCATCAATTTTGTCACAGCAAAAATATATTGTAGGGATAATAATGTCATTCAGGATTCATTGTAAGAATTTATTTGCTGTAGTTACTTGAGTCCTGAGTTTGCTTTTGGTTTTAACAAGGGGGAAAGCACCAGTTAGCATGCGCAATTGCTTTGGTATCAGTTCGCCTCCACAACAATGTACTCTATTCTTAAAGTCCAGCCTTTCTTAGTTTGCTCCTAATGTAAACAAATAATGACATCACTGAGCATGCGCATTATATAAAAATGAGTACACACTGAATAAAAAGTAACAACAAAATACTTTCAAAAGTATTTAAATACAAAATACTTTAAAAAGTATTTTTATAAATGAAATTGTTAGGCCTACATCATATCATGACTGATGTTTTAAGTAGTTATAATTTAAAACATAGTTAACTTAATAGGAATATGACATCCATAAAGTTGCGGATCTAGCGTGCACCCTGTAGTAGTTAACTTTGGTTTGTTGACAGTAGGAGCAAACTAAGGACGGCTCAACTGTAAATACACTGAAAATACACTATATCGCGGAACCTTTTGTATGTTACTGTACAAATATAACGGTTTGTTACTATAAACGAAAATGTTGGTTTCCTGAAAACGTGGCTGAACTGTTCACAGTGCTGAACGAAATCTAATATGCAAAATAATAAAATGTTGTATTTTTTTGACACCTGGTAAAAAAAGGAAACTGTTATATTAATAAGAAAGTGATGCAGACATGTAAAATGTTATTATTGGTTTTGAAAGAAAGGCTAAATTTTAGTTGGAAACTTTGTATATTAACCCATTCAGTCACGAATTTTTATCTTAGAATTCAAAAAAAAAGTTATTATATTCTTACCCACCGGGTTGGTCTAGAGGTAAAGTCGTCGCCAAAATCAGCTGTTTAAAAGCTGATTTTCGGAGACATTGATTCCTGGTTGAAATCCTAGTAAAGGTAGTTACTTTTATACGGATTTGAATACTAGACAGTGGTTGTGGGTGTACTTTGATGGTTGGGGTTCAATTAACCATACTCTCTCAGGAATGGTCGACCTGAGTCTGTACAAGAATATACTTCATTTACATGTCATAGACATCATCCTCACCTGATTGGGTCATGGGGTTGCTTATTGTTCTCAATTGAACAGATTGCAACGTCCACATACTAGGAATTTAAAAAAAACAATTATATTCCTAAAGTACTATTTTTTTATTATTATTAAAACTTTTCAAAAGTCCCAATAGATTGCAGTACTTGCTGGACTCTTAAAGAATTTGTTCATGTATGTGGCCAATTTTACGTAAAGCGATATGTGCACAATTTAGTGCATAAGAATAGGTAAACTTTTATGTACATGTATATGGCCAAGGTGAATGAATGGGTTAAGAAAAGTTTTAAAGGAAATGGAGTTTAAGTGGAAAAAGTGTCAGTTACAACAAAGTATATTAATTGAAGGCAACATGTGGTTAACTAATGGTGCAATTACACAGTTGTAAAATATAGTATCTCACTGTTGAGGTTGGCAGCATTGGCAGCACTATTTCTCTTTCAGATTTCTCTTTCCTTCCTCACAGTCCATCCACACGCAAAAGGCATTCTCTTGACCCATTATCTATAGTTATATTGTGTGTTAAAAAATATTCTTATTGGATTTTGTAAACGTTTGTTTGTTTTAGGTTTTAATTTTAGTGCGGACGAGCCAACAGCATTAATTCAATGGGAAGGTGGTCCTTGTGCAGTATTAGCTCCTGTTCAGGCATTTATTATCAAAACTTTAATCACCGAAACATGGTCTTCAAACAGTAGTAATTGGCGAGAGGTTTGTTTATCTTCTTATTATTATTTTTATAGTGCTTATATTATTTTTCCTCACTTTCACTGTTTTCACTGTTCGGATTATGAAATTTTTGGATTAACCGAAATACAGTGCAATCATACAAAGAAATTTTCATTAAAAGAAATCAGTTAATTTAAATGCGTCTTGAGTGAACTGTCATCGCCTGGGTGGGCTCGAAGCATGTCTATTAATTTAACCCTGTTCACACTGGTAATCTAATTTTAGATGATGCCGAATGGATTGTGGTTGGGGCGATAAAACGTGCTTCTGCAAGGTCAGTATAAGTCGGAAACCAGTAATTATTGTTCTTTTCTAGTAGGGAATTCTTTAACGCATCTAATAGTGTTTACAGAAATAGAATATCATAACAGGGAAAATTTCTATTCCCTCTATAGTGTGTAGGTAGCATTGATGGTTTGGGAATTGCTTGTTTTAAATGGAAAGCCGTGTAGCTCGTGTGTAAGTCAATGTAAATGCATCTTCTTTAGTTTGTGTTGAAGCTATGACGATTCTGTTACGGCATTTGCCCTTGAAAAGGGAAGACGAGTCCATTTTACTTTTCAGGAAGGGGTTTACCATCACAGAGGCAAGAAATTTGACACTGCCGGGTTGTAAAGGACGTGTAACGGCTTCCTTCTAACCACACCTACAGAATTTTTCAAAATACATGGTTGTAGAATTTTCTACATTGCTTTGCTTACAGCTGTAACCTAAATATAATAATGGCTCTGTGACATCATTGTAAAGAATGTAAAATTCCATTCCTTCATGCTTCCTTGTGATGTGAAAATGGACTCATGTTCAACATTTTGTAACTTTGTCAAATATTAACGGAAATTTAAATAAAAAATAACATTTATTCCAGTAAACTCTTGTTTACAAAACATGTTTTATAAATTTTTTGCTAAACTGAAATTTAAGCTCGTTACAGTAAAAAATATAAAGTAAACACAAAAATTTTCGCGGTTGAAAATTTCGCTTGTCTAAACATAAAGAATTATCAAGTGATTTTGTTGTAATAATATTCAAAAGGCGCGTACGTATTATATGAATCAACTGTAATATTTTTAGAATTTTTCATCTGTAGTAATGTTAGATGAAACAGTTGTTTTGACAGCGCGTTTTGAATTTTGCAATTCTTCTGTTTAATGAGTAACAGTCCGTTTCCAAAAGGTTAATGTACTTAAACTTTGTCACCAAAATTTAAAAAAAATATTCTCATGTAAAACATTGTTTACTTTCGTCCTCTTGATATTAAAATTAAAGAGTCAAGAACTTGTTCATATTGGCCGAATTTTCAGATTAGCAATGTTCGGATTTAACGGGGTTAATCTGTAGTATTATTTAAACAAAACTTAATTAATCAATTTCAAAAACAAATTTTTGTAATGCATCTTATATTATAGCACTTAGATTACTTTTGTTTAGGTTTATTACCCATCATTAAATTTATAAATCACAGTGTAAATTAATTTATCGTTAACCTTCTCTTTGGTTGCCCTTTAGTTTAAAAACCATTTTTATTTGATATTACTGAATGGTAATACCCTTCGGAATTTAAATTTTTAAATTTAATTTAATATTACTCTGTGGCACCTTCGAAATGTGCATAAGTTTTTAAAGTAACGGGCAACCAAAGAAAGGGTAAGCGAAATAAATTCATTTATATTGTGATTTATTTGTTAATCATCTTTAAATAACTTTGGTATATTTTGAAAATATTGCTCAAATAAATTGCTAAAAAATAGTGAATTTTTTTGTTAGTAATCAGTAAGAAATAATATCGGGTTGCTTGTCAGTCTTAAATTGAACAGTTTGCAACGTACACACATTAGGGATTAAAAAATAATAATAATAAAAAATAAAATAGTATCAGTATGTTATACATTAGTCTCCCTCTTAACCAACCCCTCTTTAACTGCCTGTCGGATTAACCGACCCTTTCCAGGAAGACGTGATTAGACTTGACTTCCACCGCGTCAATGAGAGGGACCGTCGAAAAAACAGACAAGTCACCACACGTCTCTCTGTGACTGATGACTCATCAGTTTCCTAGCGATATGGATCAGTAGAACATTGTCTTGTCTACAGTGAGCTTCTTGGTTTGTTATCGTCATCTGTGTGCCGCTTCGTAGTCATATAGAACAGTTATAGTGAACTTTTCCAAAAATGAGTGGAACTAGTAAGCGGAAACGTGTTGTAACCATAATAAACAAATTAAGTGCTATTGAGCGACTTAAAACAGGTGAATTGGTAAAATTAATTAGTGGTGAATTCGTTGTTGGAGTGACTACGGTTAAGGAATGGCGCCGAAACAAGAATACTATCCAAGATTACTGCACTTAGATCGAGTCTGATAAAGTGCTTTTGATTAGATGTACTTTAAAAAAACCGATAAATGAACTGGTAGACGAAGCGTTGTGGCTATGGTTCATGCAAAAGCGTCGCAACAGTACTCGTATAAGTAGGCGAATTTTGCAAGAAAAGGCTGTAATTCTAAATGCCAAGTTTGAAGATGGAGGAGAGTTTTCTGCCAGTGGAGGCTGGTTGATGGGCTGGAAGAAATGTCACGGCATTCATTCTTTAACTGTGTGTGGTGAAAAACTATTAGCTAATCCAGCTGCAGCAGATGAGATGAAAAATTAACTCAAAGATTTGATTGAAAAGGAAGGTCTTTTTGATGGAGGTTGTTTTTACGATTTTTGGTTTAAACGACTTTTTGTTTATCCAACCTATGGTCGGTTGAGAGGGAGACTGGTGTATATTTTTGTATTTTCTAAGGTGTATTAATTGCATTTCTGACCGTAGTTTTCCCGTGGTTTTTTTTTAGTATTTTCAGGGTGATACAAACACAGATAGTTTCTTCTGTTGGGCTATCTCAAATGTATGGTGAAGCATTTTAGAACAGAAGCAGTGGTTGTAAGTGACAGTAATTCAAGTTATCTTCTCTGAATAAACCTGATATCACTGTGCAGCAAATCTGTGGTGAATGAAAGGGTCGTTGTCAGTTGCAAGATGAAGAAGTAAGTGCTTTTGATTGGCCAGTCATACTGATAAACAATCGTTCTTTACAACACAGTAAGTAGAATGGCAATTGTATTTCATTCCTAAAGGTTTTTTTTAGCGATTAAAATGATTGTTCTGTGTTCTTCGCATTGTATAATTATATGACAAAACATTTTTTTACAATTTCTTTTCAGATGGAAGCAGAAAAAGTAAACAAGTTATTAATAAGAGCCGCTTCTGAAATTTTATGCCAAGCATATGGAGGTCGCAAATACATGTTAGTTCATTTAAATGACCAAGTGACTGGGTCAAGTCCTTCTAGCGAAAAAAAACTCAGTGAAATTGATCCTGCTAGTATCTTGATGGAGAAAGAAATTATTAGTACCAATCCTAAATTAGACCATAGGTTAGATCACAGGCTCTTCCATTCACAGTTAAGGTAATGTAATATTCATTCAATTTTTTGTGTTAATTTTTATAGTTAACCCACCGGTTTGGTCTAGAGGTAAAGTCGTCGCCAAAATCAGCTGTTTAGCAGCTGATTTTCGGAGACGAAGGTTCCTGGTTCAAATCCTAATAAAGGTAGTTACTTTTATACGGATTCGAATACTAGACAGTGATTGCCGGTGTACTTTGATGGTTGGGGTTCAATTAACCATACTCTCTCAAGAGTGGTCGACCTGGGTCTGTACAAGACTACACCTCATTTACAGGTCATACACATCATCCTCATCTCATTGGGTCATGGGGTTGCTTATTGTTCTGAATTGAACAGATTGCAACGTACACATATTAGGAATTAAATAAAAAAAAAAAAATTTATAGTATTAATTTACGTAACCTAATATAGAAGAATGATAAATGTGAAGCATACAGGGGAAAAACAGACTTATCACAATTTTTGAAAAACCAGGTTTTGCTAATGAATGTTATAACCTATTTTGTTTATTTTATATATTTTGTTTAATCATGAGTGAATGCCGCAGAATGAAAATCTTATTTTGTTTGACTTAAAAATACAGGAAATTACTAATTGCCGCTAAACCAAGTGTTGGAGAAGAAAATGGTTGAAGTAAAAGTTGTAGGTTTTTTTTTAATTTCGTTCGACTTTGATTACATACGCTTTTGCCCTAATGCAAATTAACGTCGCAAACTTATAAAACCATTTTAAAACACAGCCCCTCTTTATTAAACGTATTAAATTTAAAGTTATTTTCTAATAATAGTTATGATAAATGTGTTCTGAAAATAATTGTTGGTTTTTTTTTAGGGTTCTCAGTGTAGACAGTACAGATGAAGTAGAAGCATTCTATTTGGAAAGGATAGAACTCTTAAGAGAAACATTCGGAGTACTTCTTTTCCTTTATTCTGTTATGTACACGAAGGTAATAAATTTTATTAAATAACATATAACATTAAAAATAACATGATTGTGTCGTTAAGCTGGGAGTTAAGAATCTGTATTTCTGGTTTTAGTGAATGATAGTGCTCTGGTTAGAAGCACAAGTGATATCAAAAGTAGATTTGCTCAAGCTAGAAAAGCCTTTGAAATGAAAAACAGCTTACTGACTACAAACATTGATTTACAGATTAGGAAAAATTTCTTAAAACATTATGTTTGGAGTGTAGCATTATACGGGAGTGAAACGTGGGTGATAGGGGCTGTAGAAAAGAAGAGGATAGAAGCTTTTGAAATGTGGTGTTAAAGGAAAATGTTAGAGATTAGTTGGGTGGACAAAATAAGTAATTAAGAGGTTCTTAGGCGAGTGGATGAAAAAAGAAGTATATGGAAGCATCTTACCAGAAGAAGGGATAGGCTAGTGGGGTATATCTTAAGACATCCAGGTATTGGGCTATCAATAATGGAGGGTAATATTGAGGGAGTAAATTGTAGGGGGAGGCAAAGATTAGAATATATAAAGCAAATTACAAAAGATGTAGGGTGTTACAGGTATGTAGATATGAAACGACTTGCACAAGATAGAACAGGTTGGAGAACTGTATCAAACCAGTCAAGAGACTGATGACAAAAAAGAAAAAGAAAAAAGTGCTCTGGTCTTCTAGAGGAGCTCCAATTAATCTCTGATGATATGATTCCCATAATCATCCTTGTTTACTGAAAAACTATGTCCTCCTTGAGATGGTCTTTTTTTTACCAAGTACGAGGCGTATTTTTAAAGTAAGTACCGTTTGAAAATAAAAAAAAAATAAAAGGAAATTTGCAAAAACTAATTTTATTTTCGGAATCTACATACTTTTATCTATTTTTCTACATAGTTTCCAAGTTTTTGTAAACACTTATCATATCGCACAACTAAATTTTGGAAACCTTCTTCATAAAACCTTGCCGCCTGCTGTGATTTGACCTTTGGCTTTGACCTTTACGGGAGAGTGCGTGTGTCTCCAATCCATGCTTTGTTGTTTCGATTCGGGAGTGAAATGCGAAATCCACGTTTCGTCTCCAGTTACAATCCGACTCAGCATATCGTCACCGTTTTCGTCATAACGTGTCAGAAAATTCAAGGAACTGTCGAGTCTTTTGAACTCTCTCGAGCGGCCTCACACTGCCGCTCAGACCCGAGCTGCATTGGACTCTTTTGGCTGGGAAGTTTTGGACCACCCACCCTACAGCCCTGACCTTGCGCCGAGCGACTTTCATCTCTTCCGTCATCTGAAACATCACTTGGGCGGCAGCCGTTATGACGATGACGACGAATTGAAAACGGCCGTGAATTCTTGGTTATCACAGCAGGCGGCAAGTTTTTATGAAGAAGGTTTCCAAAATTTAGTTGTGCGATATGATAAGTGTTTACAAAAACTTGGAAACTATGTAGAAAAATAGATAAAAGTATGTAGATTCCGAAAATAAAATTAGTTTTTGCAAATTTCCTTTTATTTTTTTTAAATTTTCAAACGGTACTTACTTTAAAAATACGCCTCGTATGATGAATCTAGGCCAGAAGTACAATAAGGAGTCTACTAAGCCATGTATTTTTCATCTGAAGGTTGAGCAGTACTTAGTGATGTACTGTTAACTGATGGATTTATTATCGTCTTTGGGAGCCTGGCAACCTCCTGTAATTTCTTTCTTTTTCTTTATCTAGCCTTTTTGTTTTGCAGTATTAGGCCAGCTTTTAATCTTCCGCAATCCCACCTGTCCATCATCGACATCTTCAGCTCTTTTTAATCCTTATATCTTTTTTGTCTCAATGTTCTCATTTATTCGTACCCACTCTTATCTTGGGTCTTCCATGCCTTCTACTCCTCTTCGGTGTGACCTCAAAAAGAATTTTCATCTCAATCCGTTTCTGATATATCTCCTCATTATATGTCCAAACTATCCCATTGTTCGCCCTTCAGTCACATCCATTGTCAAATCAGTCATAAATCCTACTATTTTATATAATAAATTTCACTAATCTTTTTTTAAGCTACCTTTATCTTTATTAATCACTTACACGTGTTTCGGTGGATCCACCATCATCAGATTATATTATACCGTTTGAAAGTAAACATTTTTTAAATTTATAAAAGATGTAACACCTTCTATAAATTTTTAAAAATATATACTCTGGTGATGGTGGATCCACCGAAACACGTTTAAGTGATTAATAAAAATAAAGGCAGCTTAAAAAAGGTTAGTGAAATTTATTATATAAAATAGTATTGATTTCAAGCTGCAGGATGCATTATAAGGATTTATTTTTGAATGAATCGTAAGTCCACTGCTGGTGTCCACGGTTTTCTCCTCAATTCATGTTAGTTTTTTTTCTATTCTCACTAATCTTTTTTTAAGCTACCTTTATTTTTATTAATCACTTACACGTGTTTCGGTGGATCCACCATCATCAGAGTATATTATACCGTTTGAAACGAAATTTTTTTTTAAATTTATAAAAGATGTAACATCTTCTGTAAATTAAAAAAAATATATACTCTGATGATGGTGGATCCACCGAAACACTTGTAAGTGATACATAAAAATACCGGCAGCTTAAAAAAGGTTAGTGAAATTTATTGGCTATATAAAATAGTATTGATTTCAAGCTGCAGGATGCATTATAAGGATTTATTTTTGAATGAATCATAAGTCCACTGCTGATGTCCACGAATTTCTCCTCAATTCATGTTAGTTTTTTTTTCTATGGGTATTTGTATCATTCACAGACCTCATATTATTTTTGTAGAATTTAATGCAATTTTTAAAATATTATGTTGCAAAGTACAGGTATTAATAATGTTCTGTAATTTACGAAATCTTTCTTAAATTTTGTTATCTGGAAATCTTATAGTTTTCTGTATGTTTTAGGGATTAGAACAACTTCATAGTGAAGTTACGGATCCTGGAGAACCCCTTATAGATGGAGAGTATGGTTATGGTAGTCAGTGTCTGATTAATCTAATGATTACTGGACGAGCAGTTGCGCACGTCTGGAACCACGACCAAGATGTCGGAGGACTGAGTAAGTTTTATTTGTGAGTTTGGAGGTATTCAGATTTGACCATTTCAGGAATGATTAGATTGTATGCTAGGAATAAATTTGCGAAAGACATATCCAGAAAAGGATATTGCTATGGTGAAGGACAGGTGGACTAATAAAATGTTTAAATGGAATCTACTGGAAATGGAGAGTAGCGCATGACCAGCTGTATTAACCCTTTTTATGCCGGGGGCCGATGGAATTGACCACGGACGCATATGCGAGAAGTGGCATGGCCGATTGGTTCGGCCACCAAAAGTTTTCTGCTTGTAGTTCCTACAAATACTAACAGATGGTGTTAAAGCAGATACGATTTTTGAAAAACACAATAAAGCATAATCGAGAAGAATAATTTCTAACGTAAATAATAGACGATTAAACGATTTACACAGGAGGACCAGGCTGGTTTTTTGGTAGTTGCCAGCCACAACTAAACGACTGAGTGAATAAACGAAATGATTAAATAGACGGTTAAGCAAAACTGACAAAATAGGTAGGAAACGAAGTGAAAGGACATGACATTACATGGGAACACACACTATTGGCCAACAATACATAATAAACAAATACGCACTTACCTTTAATCCAGTAATGATAATTCACAATTGTAGAAAGCGCATGCTGGATAGAACTAACAAACATCACAAAGAACAAACGCAAAAGTTCACAATATATATACATGAGCAATCGAATATAATAATTCACACAAATTAAATAGCAACAAACGACTTGAGTTCATAGCGAACGAAATGAATGTAAGAACGAAACAAGATTGTAAATGCTGGTAGCGCGGCGGCGTACCCACGCCAAGCGTTACACGCAACAGAAAAGCGCGCACCCATTCATTATGAATGCTGAACCAACAGAGCAATTAGGGAAGGCGGATATGAAGGGAGGTAGAGGGAGAAATGACGTGATCGGTTAGGTCATACGGAAGCAACAAGCAAATTTGAAATATTAACAAGGCGGGATTTACGAATGTATTTTGTCAGTACGAAGTGGCGTTAACAGATGGTGTTTTTGTTAAAATAGCTGGATTCCTTATTCTTTTAGCTTTAAAATGATTATATTGTATTAATCTCTTTGGATTACACATGATCGATATATTATCGAATAGTGAGAACATGTTTTGACTATCGAGTTTGGTGGATTGTTGTTGCTTTATGTTTACCATAACCTCATGTAGACAAGGTGCTCTAGTGTTTTACAAACTAATTTCAAGATTTAAAGTTTCAAATGATATTTTGCAATTCTGATATTTTGCTTTATTGATGGTGGATCCACCGAAATACTTGTAACTCGATTGTAAGGATCAAGGCAGGTGAAAAGGTTTGTAAAATTTATATTAAAAAAATACAAAACAAAATCACTGAAATGAACCAAAAAACAAGTGTGTTGCGGTGAGAATGGCTATCTTCTTTGGACCCACGTTTACATTGGCCAATGTTGCGCAACTGTGAATCATCGCTGTATGCATATCAGAGTGTAAAAGTGTGCTTATCAGCATGCCGGGCTCTCTGAAAAGCATCTACTTTCCACCCGGCAAATGACACCTTCACCTTCATTCATGAGAGGGTCTGGCTGTTATAAAATTCATTACTCGCAGAGAAAATAACTCTGACTAGTGTTGTTTACACATCTACCTCTTCTGTTCTTAAATGCTTCAGTCATATAAGTGGCTGATCATGTGTTAAAGAAACAGAACTATTTTTTTTAACCCTAGAACTAGCAGATGGAGGGTTAATAATTTTACAACCCACCTGCCTGTTATGAGCAAAAAATCACCTTTATCTGATGTAAACATAAAATTAAGGAGTACATTGCAGCTTTATCTAATTAACACGTTCACTGCGGCCCGTGTTTAGCGATGTTATTCACTGTGACTGAACCGTCGCCTGCCGCATTTATATGTTCCCCGCACACAGTAATGCACAAGTCCGCGGCGCTTCATATCCTCATATTCTCTCTACAATTACAATTTCTCGTGTGTATTTTCATTTAATACTTTTATTTTATATTTATACGTGTATGTTTATGTATTTTACTATAGATAAATGTTATTGTTTTCATTTTAAAAATACACACATAAAAGTATAAATACAAAACAAATGTATAAGTTTGAATGTACTTTGCTTTTATCACGTAAACCTATGAGAAAAAATTAAAAACGTATAGGAATAAAAGGATAATAATAGTTCTATATGGCACTCTTAGCTGAATAACTGCGGTGTGGCCAAAGGTTTTTGAAAAGTTGAAAGTTAGTAATATTACGGTACAGACGGCAAACAGATATCGGTATTTGTGACGGTTATACGATTTTTTCTTTTTTTCAACAATATTTTATTACCCTTTCTGTTCCCACGGCAGTAAGTCTTTCCGTGAACAGGTAAAAATGCAATTCCAAAAATGGGGTCACCTAAGAAAAGAATTGAATAAGCCTACTAGTGTACTATTATAAGTGAATGACCCTGCCGCTTTGTGTGAATGTGCACGCCTCGTAGGCTCCTAAAATTATAAGTACTAATAAAATATTTCTATAACCAATTTTTAAATTGTGCCAACATTTAAAAAAAAATTAATACCTACTAGTTTCTTTAAAAAAAGTTAACTTTAGGTCTGTATGTTCGAAAAAATAGGCCTACTTAAATTTAAAGCATTTAGGTTTAAAGCATTTGTATACTCATATTTATTTATTTTGTTGCATTTTTGCCACACTTAATATTTACTAAGTATAGTAAATGTTGCGTAATTGTAAGAAAAGTAATATAATGAAATAACATTTTATTAATAACTAATAAAAGAGCACGTAAAACTCGAAACATAGAAGAAAATATATCAGTTTTTAAAACTCCGCCAAAAAAAAACTGGCGATGTCTATCCAAGAACTGATTGCTCACTACCATAGAATGAACCTTTTCCTATGACTGGGCAATAAAATAAAGACTATTCACCCTACCTAAACGTAGAAAGAAGCAATAATAAACTGTATAGATCGGACGCGGAAATGCGTCGGCTAGTCACCTGGGAGTGTTTAGGTTGACGCGGATCCGCGTCAGCGGCAGTCAACGTGTTAATGCTAATGAACTTAATATTTTTTTTTTTAATTCCTAATATGTGTACGTTGCAATCTGTTCAATTCAGAACAATAAGCAACCCCATGACCCAATAAGATGAGGATGATGTGTAAATGAGGTGTAGTCTTGTACAGACCCAGGTCGACCACTCCTGAGAGAGTATGGTTAATTGAACCCATCCATCAAAGTACACCGGCAACCACTGTCTAGTATTAAAATCCATATAAAAGTTACTACCTTTACTACGATTTGAACCAGGATCCTTTGTCTCCGAAAATCAGCTGTTAAACAGCTGATTTTGGCGACGACTTTACCTCTAGACCAACCCGGTGGGTTAACTTAATATTTGAGTGTTTTTTTTTATTTTTTGAAAAATACTTGTTTCAGAATTGAGAGGAATAGACAAACAGAGTAAAGTTGGTTTTCTTGCGTTACTTGAACATCTCCGATATTGTGAGGTTGGATCATTCCTTAAGAATCCTATCAATCCAGTGTGGGTGCTTGGCAGTGAGACTCATCTGACTGGTGAGCATGTTTTCATTTGAATTAATCATCGCTAATCAAAATTTTAATCAAAATTTAATGAAAATTTATTTATTTTTTTATTTATTTGTTGTTGTTTAGGTCATCAGCCGAAAGGCTGGTTTGAACCCGTAGAGGTTTTACTAAGTAAATCTAGGAGTGAGGTGGTTTACCATTGCCTTCCTCAATGAGTGGAAAAGTACACTTATCAGCATGCCAGGCCCTCTGAAAAGCATGTATATTTTCCACTCTGCAAATGACACTTTCACTTCATTCACCACAGGGTGTGGCTGTATAATGAAATCCATTACTTTCAGAGGAGATAACTCTGATTAGTGTCTTTTACACCTCTACCTCTTCTGTTCTTAAATGATTCAGTCATTTAATTGGCTGACCAAGTGATAAGAAACAGAACTATTTATTTTAGCCCTGCAACGAACAGATTGAGTGTAAATAATTTGACACTCCACTGTCTGTTATGGGCCATTTATTTATTTATTTAATCAAAATTGTTAAAGCCGTTTTTGAGAAAAGTTGGATTTTTTTTTAAATTTATGTATGGATTTATGGTAACCCTGATTTTGGCGCTACTTGGGTAATTCCAAAAATCCTGTTATGTGTTTGAGAAAACCTTACTTTCAAGTTTCAGCCCAATTTATTGTGTTAGTTTTTGCTCTAGAATGATTAACACGCCAAAAATGTCTGCGTGTGCACATCCTTCCATAATCTTTTTTAGCTTCAGGGCATTAAGTGTGGTGATCAGTTGAAATGTGGTAATCAATTTTGTTATATAATTATAATATGTTTTGAACTTGTATCACAAGTAATTGCAAGAAATTTAAATTCTAATTACCATATAGACAGAAACGGTAAATGTAGAGATGCTGGTGACATGACTTAAGAAGTATTACCATCATAGCATCAGAATCCATATAAATGTACTGTTTTTTCTTTGTTTACATAAAAAAAATTTAATATTTACCTTTTTACTACTTCTTCTTTTTCGTTTTTACAAGTACTTTTGTAGTGCGCACCACTTCTTCCATTTAAAAAAAATTTAGTTCCAATTTCTGAAACAGATAGCAGTAGAGTTTTCCATTTTATAATCAGTTTAATTCAAACCTTGAACAAAGGAAGATGCAATCTTCATTAACACTTTTTAGAAACTATATGTTATTACATGAAGAAGTGGTGTACACCATGAAAGTACTTGGAAAAACGAAGAAAAAAGGTAATAATTTCACCAACCCTCCCCCCAAACTGCGTCACCTTTACTTCATTCCCACTTACACGTGCTTTGGTGGATCCACCATCATCAGAGTAAATGAAAAATTGAAACTAAAAATTTTTTTCATTTATTTAAAATTTACAGAAGATGATACATCTTCAGTCACTTGTATAAAAGTTTTATACAAGTGACTGAAGATGTATCATCTTCTGTAAATTTTAAATAAATGAAAAAAATTTTTAGTTTCAATTTTTCATTTACTCTGATGATGGTGGATCCACCGAAGCACGTGTAAGTGGGAATGAAGTAAAGGTGACGCAGTTTGGGGGGAGGGTTGGTGAAATTATTATATTGATTCGTTATGTGAAGTAGAAATATTTCAAACTGCAGGGTGCATTATAAAGATTTATTTTTGAAAAAAGGTAAGTATGAAAAGTTTTTCATATAAACTTAAAAGAACATTACATTAATAACTAGGTCATTAGACTCACCAATAAGGCGAAAAAGATTGAATGCCACAGCCAGCCATGGATTTAAGACACACCCTGGCGTGCTTTTTTAAACACTGAATCAAAGAGTCTACGCCAATACTGAAGAGGTAGTTTGGGATTGAAAAAATTTTATTAGTCTAAGACTAGTGAAAATAATACAAATGCAGTATGCTGCACTGTGCAAAGCAAAAGGTCTAGTTTAATCTCCGTACTGTAATCCATAGTAGTCAAGCTTGATGATAACTTTAAATAAACTAAAAAAGAAAAATAATAATAAAAATACGTTCTGCAATGAAATGAAATTATTAGTGATTTATTCTGAATTGTTTGTTTCAGTGTTATTCTCATTTGAGAAACAATTAGTGAATGCTGAAACGCCCAGTGAAATAGCAAGGAGAGTATTCAAAAGTTATGATCCAGAAGGTAACAATTTTATAGCAGCTGATTTATTACAGGATGTCCTTAGTTCATTGGATCTTGTGTCGGATACCGAATAGTAAGTTTATTAATAGTTTAAAATTCATATCTGGTATGCATTAAACCAATTGAACTTAAATTTAAATGTTTGTGAAGGTTGTTTAATTTTTAATGTTTTAAAACGTTTACAGGATCCATTATGAAAGTAATGCGCATTTTCTATGAAAAATACGTTTATTGATCATACTAGTACAAATGCGTAAAATTCTTCGAAATACTCTCCCTTGCCTCAGTACACTTCAAGGGGAGACTTGTCTGCCATGCCTGGAAGGCACCCTGAAACTCCTCAACAGGAATGTCTGTTAGGAATCTTGTAACATGCTTTTGGATGTTCCACGGACTCCGAATGCTTTTCTTTCAGCTCTCTCTTCAGTTGGGGGAACAAAAAAATCGCACGGAGCCAAGTTGGGACTGTAAGGGGGCTGGGGGGAACACTAAAAGTTCTTGACAGTGCAAAATTTGAAGTTCTTTCCGGTTTCTGTCAACACTTTCGAAACAAGCTTTGCACAGAAGTTGCGCATTTGCAGATCCTCTTTCGCTATCCCATGTACCGCAAATGTGGACATGTTTAGGATGTCAGCGACATCCTGGATGCTCAATCGATGGTCGGAACACAAAAGTGTTATCAGTTGTGTATCAGTTCTGGCCGTTGTTGGGCATGCAGAGAGGGGTCTATTGACGACCTCCTCCTGGGCTTCCATGAATGCCTTGTGCCACCTCCCGGACTGTGACCTTGAAATGCAGTCGTCCTTGAAGCATCTGGAATGTATTGCATATTGCTGTTCAAGGAAACACTCCATCACGCCGTGTTACAAAGTCGAAAAACACACTTTACACGAAGACACGTCTTTCCGCTCAGACAGTTCAGAGCAAATTGGCGACTGCGTTGGAAGGGCAGACCCCTCACCACATTTCCCGTCCGTTTTACTGGGTTGGGATGGATAGTCGCATCATAATAAAATCATGCGTATTACTTTCATAATGCACCCTGTAATTTTAAAAGTTTGTCACTCACCTTGATTTGGACTGTTTAATGCAAGGTTGCACTCATAAGATCTTTAAATTTTTCAACTTAAGTTCTGTTCATGTTTTGCAGTAAGCATTCCAATCTCCAAATATTTATACAATGTTACTAAATTCTTTTATGTAACCCATTTAGTGTTATGGTCTAATCACATCGGCCTAATTCATTTCTTAGTGAGTGTGCCAATAGTCCCAAGCTCTTTTTAGTGTTATAATAATGTACATCAATATTTTTACAATTTGTTCTTAGAACGAATTATCACCCATTATGATTGTAAAAAAAGGATTAAATGCAATGGAATTACATGTAGGTGTAATACAAATAGTTCAGAACTTGGGCATGGCTACCACAAGGTATAGGAACTAATGACTGCCTATTCAATTGGTTGTATCTTTATTGCTACTTGATAAAAGATGATAAAATTTCATACTTGCATACAGAAAGAATAGTTGGTTTTAACAGTGTAAATAACTATGAAATGTTTTAACTATGATTATTGCAAGTTGTGGTCCAATTCAGTTGGCCCTGGCATTTTTCGCAGCGAACAAAGGTCAATGCGATCGACCTTTGAAGAGGGACTTTAAAGGATTAATAACGTTACATAGTACTGAATATAAACTAGGAAACCAATGTTACGTTCAATTTTTTTTTAAATACTATTTGAAAAGTTATAAAAAGTAACTGCAAATGCCAAGAAATCACTGTACTGAAAACTTTGCAGTATTATGTTGTCCTTTGTTAAGAGCTCATAGTAGTAGAATGCCTTATTCCAGGGGTGACTGCTGAATCGTCTTAAGAGCCACTGTTTTCGCTATGTGATAGTATTGGAGAAGAAACAGTGGTCTGCAAATTTTTAGTGTATTGTGTTTGGAGATGTTCTCAGTACCTTTTGTGTTTTTCCTTCTGAAGTTTCAAACACTGTCTATAACAATGTCCTAGAATAAACCATGAAATAAGTATTCAAGTATCCACAACCAATGAAGTAGCAATCGTAAAAATTTTTGAAAAGTTTTGGTAACATCGAAATAACAAATTATTACTTAAATTTTAGCAATTTTGAATAATCTACAGTAGTGTAAGAGTGTTTCAACTATTCTATTAAAGAACATGACCATTTATCTGAACATTTTTTTCTTTAATTTGTTCCAGTGTAGAGATAATGAAAAAGAAAATGGATGCTGATAATTTGGGTATAATATTGTTATCCGCCTTTATGGATGAATTTTTCCCAGAGGAAAAGCCTTCAGTTCCAGACACTTTTACGTTATTCCATTACAATGGTTTGGCTAGGTCGTGTCCTAATAATAAGGTAAGTTTTAGTGATTGATAGGTCCTGTATAACGAGAAAATTTATGTCCTTGTTTAATTTGTTCTGTTAAAACTGGCTGGTGAGATCTATTGTTGATATAGCAGCTCTCTTCATCTCCTTATCTGTCACCTTATCAGTGTGTGGATAACCTTGCATTAGTCGAACATGTGAGTTGGTAATTATACTAACACAATAAAATGAAAAAGACTCAGAAAATTTTATTTATTTATTTTGTAAGTGAGCCAACAATGTGACTTCCTGTAAGGTTAAAATACATTATTGATCTTGATGTCTTCTTATACAGTAGAGCCCCGATTATCCGCGAGTGCACGAAAAAAATGTTTAATTACAAACCTTGACGACCTTGAAGACCCAAGCGGGCGAGTGTATTGATCATCCCCTCTGTTACTTTCTCAACAGGTTGGCAGAAAAACTCATGTTAAGGAAAGTATAATCTAGAATAAAGAAAAGGTGTTTCAAAAAAAAAAGCAAAAACGAGTGACTGATTGTTTTAAAAAGGCGTAACTGAACACTTTTTGTTAACTGTACAGGTATATTGTTTTTGTTTACTGTTCTTTATTTTATGATTTAGATGTAGAGCAAAGGTTTCTGCTGTACTGTACATATCTTAAAAGTTTTACTTATCATGTTTTTTTGTACAATAAAACATAGTTTTTATACTGAAATATTTTTTTCGTGTTTTCACCTCATTTTTAGTCATTTTTCGGGTTATCCGCGATTTTCGCTATCTGAGGTGCCCTTGCCACCCAATTCCGCGGATAATCAAGGCTCTACTGTATCTTGCACTTTTTTCCTTCCAGATGTCTCTTTCCCCCTTCTCTGGCCTTGTTTCATCATTCCGTCATATTCTCTAAAATTGTCATTTCTAAACTTCTCTGACTTTGTTTAAGTTGAGATCCTGCAGAATCTTTTTCAATGTTATTGATAAATGATTGCAGTCTGTTAGTTGACCTAACCTTTAAAAAATACATTTATTATAAACAAAATAAAATATTTTATTTGTTTATTATACAGTGTTCATTAATGATTCAATCAAAAGAAAAAAAAGTTATCGGGTTATAATAAATTATAATTAATTATTAAGCTTAGAATACTAATGAATTACGATTAAATTAGTTAGATTACTTAGACTATGTAAATCACAAAAATGGTGTGAAACACTCACACAACTTTCTCTTGTCATTAAAAACAACTTAAAGTTAAAAACATAACTAATTTTAAACATGAATGAATGATGCATGAAGAAAATCAATCTCTGTTTGACTTATAAAAACGGAAAATCACTATTGAAGCTGAACTAAGCTCTGAAGAAGAAAATAGTGGAAATAAAAGTTGTAATTTTTTTTATTTCATATAACTTAAATTATACATTTTTGTCGTAAAATGCACGCGAAGACTGCAAAATTAAAAAATCTTATTTTTTACCAATTTTGATAAAAAAAAATACAGAAAATCAGTAATTGACCCTAAATTAAGCATTGTACAAAAACATGTTTAAAATAAAAATTGTAGATTTTTAAAATGTTATACTTTAACTGTATACACGTTAGCTGTAGAATTTATATTAAGGCTGCAATCTTTAAAAAAAACACTTTTTACCATGAAAGCACAAGCCTCCCTAAGAATTTCAGTGGTCATGGCGCTTAACCTATCTTGTAGAATAAAAAAGTGTAGTAAATCAGGTGATTTTTAAAAAAATCCTAGGAGCCGTTCTAAAGAAAATTGCAAAAAAGTGAAAAATCTCACAAGGAAAGTACTACTTCCGGTTGACCGGTTTTGATAAAAATGTTTGTCTTGGGTCCTGTAGTGGTACCTAACTTAAGTTTCAAGTTTTAACTTTGAACACTATTCGTGCATACCTATTTCAAGTACACACTTTTACGTTGTCCAAAGTATCAATCATTTATTACTATGTACTATTTTTCAGCGTTGATGAGCTTTGAACGTACGCATTGCCCCTTACTGACTTTATAGCTAGCCAATGACTTGCCACCAACGTTGTCAATACTTGCTCTCGCAGCTCTTATATATATTTTGTCAGCCATTTTTTTTGGTCTTGTAATAACAATTATAACCTATGAACATATAACCAGCTGATTATATTATAAAGTATTGCATGTTAACGCCCTCTATAATCGATGTGTTCAGTACGAAATGCAAGACACGAGTGAACTACTGTGGCTCTTATACCCATGCGTGCTTAATATTTGTCAGGCTGATACATTTGTGCAATCTGACAACGCTGGCAAACGTTCTGATTGGTCTAAGCGCGCGTGGAACAGCAGAGTTCATCAGTGGTGAAAGCATTATAGTTATAAAATGTTGAACTTATTTTCTAATGCGTTTTCATTTCGATTATTATATTATATTTCAGGTTATGTACCAAGAAGGGAGCGCAGTCCTTTTGGAGTGTAACTTCAAGTGCGTTATGGAAAGCAATCCAATGCTTACGTGCTTACAGACTAAATGGCCTAGCATCGAGGTTCATTGGATATTGGGATCGAATCCATCTCTTAATTAATTTATTAACAACATTTATCATTATTCACCGGTCGCCGATCGAGATTATTTAATTTGACAACAGAACTTAAACATCGTTTTCTTATTTCATGTACAACGTGTAAATTTAATCTCTTCCTTATTTTTTTTTATGTATATATTTTTCTATTTAGATGTTCCAAACTTGTCCCACACATATTTAGTGTATGTAAACTATACTTTTAGGGATTATTGGATTTCAGCTGCAATCATGGATTCACCTTATTGATAAAAGCACCATCGAAGTTTCAAATAGCAATTGGGTTACACATTTTCATTTCCTTTTAATTCTAAATTTAATCCTATGAACCGGTTTCCAATATCTTATTCCATTCTAAAGATATTCGCGAAATATAAGTTTGATAAACATTTTTAATTTATAAAAGTAATAATATTAATATGGCAAACCATTACTTTGGTACTTTACCTGACAAAAATATACTCAAACTGAGTTTTCATTTTACATTAAAAATCAATCAAGATAAATTATAACAATTTAAAGGATGGTATTTATCACAATTTCTTTGAAAATTTCATATTCTTCATGTCGTACTATTTATGCCAATTGATGTCTTCTTTATTGGTCTATTAAATACACAATTTACTTAATTGCAATACTTTCGATTAATTTTAACTTCATTAATAAATCTTTAAATCAGTTTCTGTTACTTTTTAGTAATTCAAATGTAAACCTTTTTAGCTGCTTCAAATTTCTTCTACACTTACATGTTTTGGTAGATCCACCATCATTCGAGAATATTTAACATAAAATTGAAACTAATTTATTAAAATCATTTTTGAAGATGTTACTTCTTCTATAGAGATTTTTTAAATAGTTTTAATTTTTGTGTTAAATATACTCTGATGATGATAAAATCAATTAAATGAACTAAGTTTATACGTAAGAAGAAATTTAAAGCAGCAAAAAAAAAAATTGCCGGAAACTTATATTTTTACATTTGGGTTAATTTTAACTGATAAATGGTGAAATGAAAACAATATTTTCGTTAAAAAGGAAAGTACAAGGTTGTTTATTGGTTTATTTGTTTAAAGTTATTTTTATATGTATTCCTATTATATTTTGGTGTGAATATCTTTGTAGCAGAAAAAGTTATTGGTATTTGGTTTTTTGAACCAGTTTTGGAATTAAAGGCGATGTTAATAAGTATATTAAATGTTCTTATTTTCATTTAAAATTATATTTGTTTTCAGTAAAATATAATTTTATATTCACTAAATTGTTATGTTTTTGAACATCTTGATAAAAAAAAAGAATTAGAAGAAATTAGTGAGTTACGTTAAATTTACCCGTTGTATAACTAATTATATAATTTATTATGTGACAATAATAAATTGCATTTCCTTCTCCTAGACCATCAATATTTATTTGATAAGGAATAATAATAATAATAATTTATAAGTTGTCATGTAGGATTTTCTCGTTCTCAGTTGGAGCAACAATTGAACAGTTTAACAGGTGCATTAATTAATTATAGTATTCAATTCAAAGAATGAGTTATATTAATTAAAAATGTAGATAATTTAATAAGTATAAAGTAATTAAATTAAATTATTCAGGGCCTATAAGAAATGTTGATGCATATATGGTTTAAATAAAGTGTTGGAACTTTTGAAATATTGTTTCTCAGTAATAATAATATAGAAATATGAAATTTATAATATACTCTTATATATCCATGTATTTTACTATCTTATCAAACAACCTTTCCAGGTGTTTTTAACAGCAACATGGTATTGATAATCAAAATGTAGATTATTTCTTTTAACTACCAGTAATATGGTAAACAGTAAACACTTACCAATTATAGCGCTTTTGTGCATAAAATGCACATCCTCAGTCATGATTAAAGATGTGAATTTTATGCACAAAAGTACTGTAATTGGTAAGTTTTTACTGTTTACCATTACTGGCAATTTAAAGAAATAATATGTATCTTGAATTTTTTATCCATGTATTTATATACAGTGTACAATACTAACCCGATTAAGGATACCATTAATGGGCAACCAAAAAAATTAAAAAGTTAAAAAATTATATGTAATTTAAAAGTGTATAAAATTACTTCTCTAGTAAATACCGTATTATTCCGAAAACAAGCCGCACCCGAATTTAAGCCGCATCGGAAAAATTACGATCAAAACTAGGAAATAAATTTCAAGTACAGTACTTGTGTGTTTTTGAAAGTATTTTATTTTTTAAGAACAAAATACCGTACAAACAAATACACTTACTACTTAATTAGCATTTAGAAGTTTTTGTTTATTTTTTGTTCAATGCCGAACACAAGGATTCATCTACATTATTTGTGTTTTCTTCCGGCTTCTTTGGTGGATATCTTTTCCGCGTTTTTACCCAAAAAGTAGCGCAGAACTTGCGATAGGCCTACCAATAATTCGAAATTGGTATCGCAAGTCCTGCGCTACTTTTTGGGTACTTGTATAGACAAAGTAGCCTACCCTTAACCTATAACATCACTCATGGCGATGTATAAAATACAACAAAAAACAAATGATCGGATAAAAAACAAAATGAAATATAAGAAAACTGCTACCAAACTTTATACTGTAACACAAAACTGATCAAAATGACTGTACACGCACCACGTAAGGAGTGTGTCTCTCTCTCTCTTCCTCCCTCCCTCTCCTTCCCCCTCCCTCTCTCTCTCTCTCTCTATTCATACTTACTTATGCTTAATAAGAAACGATTATTATTATTAAAGCGCGAATGCAAACCGCAGGTCAATTTATGGAACCGATTTTTAGGAAAAAAACTGCGGCTTGTATTCGGAACAATACGGTATATTTAATTTTTCCCCTGACCTGTTGTTATAGCTACTGTATAATTTGTTTTTTACCTTTTCGTTACATAATTGTATTTTTTTACTGATATGTTTTGGTGGATCCACCACCATCAGAGTAAATAAATTCAAAAAATTGAAACTAAACTTATTATATTCTTTTAAAATAGATTTTAATAAGTTTATTTTCAATTTTTTACATTTATGTACTCTGATGGTGGTGGATCCACCGAAACATGTCAGTGAGAAGTAGAATTATATAATGAAAAGGTTAAAAATAAGTGATGTAGCAGCTATAACAGGTCAATGGAAAAATCAAATATTTTAACAATAGAATTGAATGTAGCTGAAGGAGGATCCATTATAATGATTTTATGTATAAAATTACATTAAATAGTGTTTGTATCATGTGATAAATATTAATCTTAACCCTTTGGAAACGGACTGTTTGTCGTAAAACAGAAGAATTGCAAAAATCAAAACGCACTCTCAAAACTACTGTTTTATCTAACATCTTTACCGACGAAAAATTCTGAATAAATTTCAGTTGATTCGTTTAATACGTACGCACCTTTTGAAATAATTACAAGAAAATCGCTTCATAATTTTTTGCATTTAGGTGAGCGAAATTTTCAACCGCAAAAATTTTTGTGTTTACTTTATATTTTTACTATAACGAGCTTAAATTTCAGTTTAGCAAAAAAATTTATAAAACATGTTTTGTAGACAAGAGTTTACAGGATAAATGTTATTTTTTATTTATATTTCCGTTAA
The DNA here is from genome assembly GCA_035578175.1 of Catonia carolina. NCBI lineage: Eukaryota > Metazoa > Arthropoda > Insecta > Hemiptera > Achilidae > Catonia > Catonia carolina. The sequence goes on from JAQMRL010000001.1 coordinate 296,616,464, forward strand.
TATTTGACGAAGTTACAAATTGTTCAACATGAGTCCATTTTCACATCAAAGGGAAGCATGAAGGTATGGTATTTCACATTCTTTACAGTGATGTCACAGAGCCACTATTATATTTAGATTACAGCTGTAAGCATAGCAATGTAGAAAATTCTTTTCCCTACAACCACGTGTTTTGAAAAATTTTGTTGATGCAGTTAGAAGGTAGCCGTTACACATCCTTTGCAACCGGGAAGTGTCAAATTTTTTGCCTCTGTGAAGGTAAACCCCTTCCTGAAAAGTGCAAGGAGTCGCCTTTCCTTTTCAAGGGCAAACACCATAACAGAATCGTCATAGCTTCAACACAAACTAAAGAACATGCATGTACGTTGACTTACACACGAGCTACACGGATTTCCATTCAAAACAAACAATTCCCAAACCATCAATGCTACCTACGCACTATAGAGGGAATAAAAGTTTTCCCTGTTACGGTAGTCTATTTCTGTAAACACTATCAGATGCGCTAAAGAATTCTTTGCTAGAAAAGTACAATATTTACCAGTTTCCGACTTATACTGACCTTGCAGAAGGACGTTTTTTCACCCCAACTACAATCCATTCGGCATAATCTAAAATTAGATTACCAGTGTGAACAGGGTTAATATACTGTCAACATGCGTATTATTTTGTATATTAAAAATACATTTCCTTCCAGCTTTGATAAAATTATATGTAGATTTACTATCCCAGTTGCAATGAAATGTAAGCAAATAATGATCTTTAACAAAATTACTGGTTTGTTTGTTACTTATTTTATTTACTGATACAGCTGCCTTATTAGTTATTGTTCATTAAAAAAACATCTTTATAATGCTCCTTGCAGCTTGAAATAAATTCTATTGTATAAATATTTAAAAATTTCACAAAAATTTGCCTTTTTAGCTGCCTTGACCCTTATGATCTACTTACACATGTTTCGGTGGATATACAAAAAAATCATTTTAAACTTCAAAACCTACAGAAGAATAAACACAGTAGGTTTTAAAATTTTAAAGTATATTTTGTGTACTCTGATGATGATGGATTCACCGAAAAATGTGTAAGTATGTAGGTCATGAGGATCAAGGCAGCTGAAAAGGTAAATAAAGGTTCGTGAATTTTTAAAATATGTTTTTTTGTATTATAGAATTAATTTATTACCATATTTTCTTTAATAACTTAAGTTTGTATATTCATTTTTGCTACATTCTATATTTATGACTGTTCCATCCAAAAACAATCATGGGTTCTCTAATGTCATCTTTTATCTGTTTGGGTCTGTTAAATGGATTTTCCCTTACTGGTTTTACAAAATAAATAAATTTTTGCTGTTACATTTTTTTCTATAATAGTTAATCAGATATAAATATTTAGTCTCCTAATTTAAGTTACTGGCATCATACCCGCGTCATCATCTATATTTTGAAATTTTTTCAAACTGTTTGTTCTCCAGTTCTGATCTATTTGTTGTTTCTAAGTTATGTTCTAACATTATTAACTTCTTGTCATTTACTTTTTATAATATTCCAATTTTTTGTTCTATTCACACTGATAGTACTTAAATCATTTCTAATTACATTTTGATCTTGGATTTCAAATTGACATTTTCCTATGCCACTGGATATGTTCAGGGGCATTGGTAGAGATTAGCTGCATAAATCCGAACTGTTCTGAACAGTATTTCATTTTCCATGTTAATTCTATTGATTTCTTTTAATCATCAGATCTTTTGTATTTCCATCAAATTTGTTTTGTCTCATTGATTTAATTTTGTTTTTGTACATTGTGTTTATTTACAGTCTTCCTTTTTCTATATAGAGATATTGTAAATGTATTTAAAGATCCAATACTTTATTTATATCTTGTATACCTATATATATTGAAATAAATTAACACTTTGTGAAAATTTTTACTGTAATATAGTATTTGCACAGTGTTGTAATTTGTGTTTTTTATTTATTTAATTTTTGTACACAGTAAACTCTCTGTATTTGTGGCGGTTAGTTTCCAAAAAATTATTCTTACAGTTGACAAGACTTAAAAGAAATTATTGGAGTTGTATTTACTTAAAAATAATAACTATTACCTGAGGAACAACTCAGAAAATATATCGCTAATTGTGGTTAAAATGTTTTCCTCAGAATACCATAAATTGTAAATTAAACATAGGAAATATTTATATCGTCCCATGACCACCAATAGTTTTAATAATATGCGAAAATATAAGTATACAAATTAAAGAACAATTAAAACTCACATTATTTCATAAAGCAATAGAAATAAAAAATAAATATAAAAATATTTAAAATAAAATTAAAATATTATTTTTAACATCCAGGTATGAGGGTAAATCAAATATAAATAAAATTTATTTTTCTATATTTTTCCACTTTTTACATAATATACATTTTTCCCAGCGAGAAGGAAGGTTTCTTTTTCCTGCATCATAGAATGAAGCTAGTTGTGTCTTCTTTTTAAGTGGCCTAAACTAATGAAAATTGCAGGGTGCTAGGTCCAAGCTGTAGGGAGGATGATCATGTTAAGGCCAGTGCATTTCTTCAGTTTTGTGACCGTTAGAGCATCTAAACTTTTGATCTGTGGTCAAAAGACAACGGACCCATCTGGTACACACTTAACGGAACTTTAAATCGTTTGTGATGATCGCTTGACATTACTTATACCATTACTTATTCCAACCTGCTCTGCAATAATTTCATGTACACTCATCCGTCAATCATCTTCAAGAATGTCTCTAACTGTGCAAAAGTTTTCATCCATAATGTTGGTCTGAGTATACCCATCGGGTTCCTGATTTTCCACTCATTTTTATCCATACTTGAACTCTTTATACTAGGCAAACACATGAGTCCTTTACAGTGTTTGGTCCCCGAAGTGGCCAGTCAATATCTGAAAGATTTCGATTGCTTGAACCCCTTCATGAGCATGAAATTTTATAATTAAGCGTTGTACACCTACCTGCTGCTCCAATATTATGAGTGCTACTGACACATTGGTAGGGAGTGTGGAATGGTTGACTCACCCCACTCAAGCACACTAGAAGTGCGGGCCCAGTCCTACCAACTGTAGACTCTCAGGAACAAAAATACCGTTTGTATTTGATTTACCCTTGTATATAATTTTCGAAAAGTTTTATTTAAAATCAACTGCACTTATACCAAATTGATGTACATTGAAAACAAATCGTTGTTAACTATTACCTACTCTTTGAGTCTAATAAAAATTAAATTGTTCTTTAATAAAATATTGTATTTATATAATAATATCAACTAACACATGATCATCTACGTAAAGTCAACGATCAGGGAGGTATTACTTTTACATAAAATGCTACTTTACATTTATGTGTATTTATTTTTTGCTATACTAATCTACAGAATATATTACATACTAAAGTAATCATTAAACATTTAAACTTCACTTTAAAAAATTGGTAATTTTTTGGTTAATTTTATATATGTATTATTAATTGTTAATATAAATTTGTACATTTTTTTATTGAAAAAGTTCACTTGATTCTTTTTTACAGTGATAAATGATTTGAAGTTTATAAATTATGAATTTTACATTAATTTTTTTACAGAATTTATGATCATTAATGTTGAGAGTTTACTGTTTGTAAGTATATTATTTTCTATTCGTGATTGACCCATAAACTTAAATATATATTATTACAAAAGCATTTTTCTTAGTAACGGTTAATATTAACATATAATAAACACATTAAAAAAATGTTAACCAATTTTTTTTGCACAATTCCATATAATTTTTTTAAGAACTATGTTTTTTTTAAATTTATAAATTCCATTAAGTTTATCATTATATAAGTATTATTGATTGTTTTAATTGTATAATCATTCATATTGGTAAATCCTTTTGGGTTGCTGTTTTTTTTTAATGTTTTTTTGTTCCTGAGTTTAACATTTTTATTTTGTTTAATAAATAAAGAAAAATATAAAATGAATTATAAAGTGTTATTTTTACTTTCTCTTGCCTATATGAATATATAGGAAGGAAAGTATTGTTTTCATGTCGATTTTTTGAAATCGAGTTTTCACCGGATCTATACGTTTTCAGACCCCCTGAACCCAAAAAACATGTTTTTAGCGATTGGTCTGTGTGTGTGTGTGAACAGAATATCTCAAGAACGGAACATCGTACGAACTTGAAACTTGAAACTTAAGTTACATACCACTACCGGACCCGACGAACATTTTCATCAAAATCGGTCAACCGGAAGTAGTAGTTTATTCATGTAATTTTTCACTTTTTTGCGATTTTCTCAAAAACTGGTCCTACGATTTTTTTTAAAAATCGCCTGGTTTATTCAATTTTTTATTCTCTACAAGATAGGGTAGGCGCCATGTTTGCTGAAATTCTTGGTGAGGCTGTTTTCACGTAAAAACGTTTTTTTAAGATTACGGCTTTAATATGCATTTTAGCGCAAACATTTATATAACAAAAGTTGTAGAGAATTTAAAATTCTACAACTTTTATTTCAAACATTTTTTTGTATAATACTTAGTTTAGCGGTAATTAGAAATTTTCTGTTTTTTTCTCACGAAAACGTGTGAAAAATCGATTTTTTTAAGATTTCGGGCTTAGTATGCATTTTATCACAAAAGTGTACCTAATCAAATTTATAGAAAATTAAAAAATCTACAACTTTTATTTAGAGCATTTTTCTCTACAGAGCTTAAATTAGCGAGAAAGAGTGATTTTCCGTATTTTGAAGCCAAACAGGTCGATTTTCATTTTCCGTCTTTCACTCATGATTAAAATAAGGTTATGTTTTTTGAGGTTAGTTTTTTGTTTATTTCTAATGTTTTATTACTAATGTTAGGTTATATTGTTTAAATTACTTGCATTGGCAAGAGAAAGTTGTGTGAGTGTTTCACACCAATTTTTTTTTATATTGGTTTTCGTGTTTGTGAAATTTATGGATAGCTCATCTGGAAAGTACGAGTAAATACTTTTCTTTTGTTTCGCACAAATGTTTTGCCATTACTGCTAATGATCAGATGATGAGAAGGATTGTCACCATCGCCCCCTTTGATTAAGTACTGTGTTGCCGGCTATCAAAGCTACTGACGTAGCGACAGAGGGAGCCGCCAATAGTTCCGAGAGGGGTGGTAGGCTTGTGGCGGCGTACTGACAGAGGCCTTTGTCATCAAGGCCGAGCCATAACCGGCCTCTACCATAACACTCTCGGCAACTATATAAAGAGCGCTTCACTGATTCAATTCTGATCCAGACAGCAGACAAGATGTCCACCATCGGCAACCGGACTCCAGCGAAGACTAATCGACGACCCCACAAGAGAGAAGATGATTCTTCCACTCACCGATCCGTCACTGTAAGCCGTCGACCGTATCGTCATCGCCCGCTGACGCTTGTTATCAATTGACTAATTTATTATCAACAAACTCTTACCATGTTAGAGCGGATGCCAAATAAGCTTGCCGGTGTGGCTGCATGAACAGTTCGGATTCAGTCGGTAGATTTCGTGTCTTATTACCGAACTGCCTATTAAATTACATGCACTGAATGATGTAAATTATCATCTATTAGCGACGTTAAATTGTTCTTCTTCTTCTTCTTTCAAACAGGGATTAGGCCATGGCCTGTTCCGACTCACATTCAGCTTATATTAATAATTGTAGAAAACATTTCCCTCAATATTAAATATGTAATTCAGTTTGATTAATATTTTATCAATGATAAATTTAATTCAATCTTATAACATTTGTTTTTTTTATCCTTATGGTAATAATCATTGCCACCTTTTCCGTGGCCTGCCTATATCTCTTTCGCCTACCGGCTGATACTTGAAAATTTTTAGTGGAAGCCTATCGGCTGACATTCGTTCAACATGTTCTTTCCATTGTTGGCGATACGATGCAACTCTCTCATTCAGGCAGAAGATGTTCAGCTCCTTCCTTATTTCCTCATTCCTGATGTGATCTCTCCTGTCACAGCCCCTTAGTTCTGCGAAGAAATCTCATCTCCGCTGCCTGCACTTTACTCTCAAGTGGTTTTGATGTTACCCAAGATTCACTACCATAGAGGAGTATTGGAGCTGCCATTGTTTTATAAAATTTCATTAAAATTGTTGTATACAACAATTAATGCCTACCACATACAACACATTACAGACTAATGTTTTCAGGTTAGCTGATATATAATGTTGCGAGAGCGTGACTCTTTCACAGCTATTACAGCACTGACCCCCACCACTCACTGAGGCAACCGAGCGTGCCATTACAAAAATAAACCTTCTGCGCACTCAAGAAACCGGCAAGCTTATTTGGCGTCTGCTCTACTCTGTGATGAATTACCACAAACTAATATGCATATCAGATATGAGGTAGAATTAAATCATGGTAATTGATTACTATTGTTAGTCATAAAAGTAGGGAAGTATTCATAGTGAACCAACTAATATAATTATATAGACTACAAGACATGCTGTTCTTTGCTTTGTATGCTGACATACTGTTCTTTTTTATGGGGTTGAGTCGTAAACCTTGACTAAAGCCTCCTGTAGAAAGTTGGAGGCCTTTGAGATGTGGCTCAACCGCCGGATGTTGAGAGTGTCATGGACAGATCGGGTGAGAAATGAGGAAATACTCCGGAGAATGAGGAAAGATATGGAGGTCCTATTGACGGTGAAATGTCGCAAACTACAATACCTTGGTCACATAATGAGGAATAAAAGCAGATTCCACTTGCTGCAGTCTATATTGCAGGGAAAGGTATCAGGTAGAAGAAGATTCTCGTGGTTGAAGAATCTCAGAACATGGTTTTCGAAGACGTCCACCGAACTATTCCGTGCGGCAGTAGATAGAGTAGTCATAGCCAGGATGATAGCCAACGTCCGGAACGGACTGGCACGATAAGAAGAAGACAAGACATGCATGTGATGCACACGGAACAGTGTTTGTCCAGAAAAACAGTTTTGACAACTTCACAAAAAAAAAAATGGCAAAGGTTTGCATGTAGCCACAAACACAAAATCCAGGGCAACCAGGTATACTAGGTAGACCGGGTTGGTCTAGAGGTAAAGTCGTCGCCAAAATCAGCTGTATAACAGCTGATTTTCAGAGACGAAGGTTCCTGGTTCAAATCCTCGTAAAGGTAGATAAAAGTAACTTTATAGGGATTTGAATGCTAGACAGTGGCTACCGGTGTACTTTGATGGTTGGGGTTCAATTAACCATACTCTCACAGGAATGGTCGACCTGAGCCTGTACAAAACTACACCTCATTTACATGTCATACACATCATCCTTATCTCATTGGGTCATGGGGTTGCTTATTGTTCTGAATTGAACAGATTGCAACGTACATTCATTAGGGATAATAAAAAAAAAGTATACAACCCAATAATAGCCGCCATAAGTGTGTAACTTTTACCCAGATCACAGGTGGAAAATGAACAAGTAAAAAAATACACAAATGTATTTCTTAAATAATTTATTTAAATAAACTAAACAAATAGCATAAAGTAAATAAATACATAAGCAACATTCATTAAAAATACTTAACGTACAAAAACAAAAATTTTAAATATAATATAAATAATAAATAAAATGTATTATGGCACAATTACTGTAAATAAATTCTATACATAAAACAACAGCCAAATAATTAACAATAATAAATCATTTAGGCAATAACAATAAAAATAAACAAGCACAGTAGGAATTTATTTGTCTAATAAAGTGTATCAGTATAATATTTTTTGGATTTAAGCGAGTAGTGCAATGAGAAACTAAAAAAAATGATTTTCTGTTTTTTAAATTAATTTATTATGTGAAATTCCCTTTTTAAAATGGTAGTACTTTTATGACACAATCTGATGGATGTAAGATTTATTTTTATATATTCCTGCTGATATTCATCAGGCAAATATTAGTAAAAGTAACTGTCAATTTCTTAGTTATTCTTGTCTTTAAACTGGAATTGCTGAAAATCTCATTTTCTGACATTAAATTGGACTTTTCTCAGATCCTACTAATGATATCAATGATAAATTTATACAGTTTGTTTGTTACCCGAAGATGTACCTTTTAACATATTCAAATGAAAAAATATTTATTGAGGTTTAAAAATAAATTGATTTATTTTTAATTGGTGAAAAACAACCATTATAAAAAAAAATCATAACTATTACAATTATTCATAAATTATAGAATGAATGCTTATGCTAAAATATAGAGCAAATTTTGTAAGTTTCATATAAAAATAAAAAACGAACAGAAAAATCTTTAGTGGTTTTTGAAAACAGTGCATTTTCATTAACATTGTTTAATGTAGGGTGCACCACACCCCTTAAACCAATACTACTTGATACCACTTAAAAAAAGTTTATATTTTCAAAATAAAAATAGTTTTAGTACATTTTGTGTAGTTTTTCTTAATCACAATCAAAGGTTGTTTTAAAAAAATAAACATTTAAAGAGCGGTCTTTTGAAGACTTGTATCATAGTGCGAAAATCTGCCACACGGCCCTGATGTAAATAATAACTTAAAAACTTTTGTTTTGAAAAACTGAGTAGAAGTTTTCTTATACCTTGTAATATGAACCCTAAATTTTTGACAAAATGTACTTTAATTGTTCTACACTTTTAAATACTAAATTTTACGCATTTAATTTAATAATAAATCTTTAAAACACGTCCTGCAGCTTGTTATCAATCTAGATGATAATATTATATCTACGTGTTATCTTTTACTACCCTTAATCCTCCGAAACACTGCTTGAATTCAATTCTCTTGTTTATTTTTAATCTCATTTAAATATTTTGGTGCATCCACATCATCAGAATATAAACATTATTTAAAATAAAAATGTAATGCTCAAATTTCTGTCTCCGCATAAGCTTTGCTAATATATGTTTTTCATACCACTGTGCAAATGTTAAATCTACAAAATATAAGTTGTTGTTTAGGTCATCAGCCAAAAGGCTGGTTTGAACCTGTAGAGGCTCATTTTGAATTGTTAAAAAAATTCATCCATCTTTATACAACAGTTAGTGGATTATTTTCCGACATTGAGAGTAGTTCCATTATAGTGTTGTTAAGGTCAACAGCTGAAAGGCAGGTTTGAACCTCTAGAGGTTTTATTAAATAAAATGAGGAGTGAGGTGGTTTACTCTTGCCTTCCTCACTGAGTGGAAAAGTATGCTTATCAGTATACCAGGCCCTCTGAAAAGCATCTACTTTTCACTCTGCAAATGACATCTTCACTTCATTCAGCACAGAGTCTGGCTGTATAATGATATTCATTACTTTCAGAATAGATAACTCTGACTAATGTCTTTTACACCTCCACCTCTTCTGTTCTTAAATGCTTCGGTCATATAATTGGCTGACCATGTGATTAGAAACAGAACTATTTTTTGTAGCGCTGGAACTAGCAGATCAAGTGCAAATAATTAACACTCCACCTACCTGTTATGGGAAAAATATAAACAAAAACCAATTATCCCAGACAAAGAAATTCCTACTGTTTTAAAAATAAATTTTTGAAATGGATACTGCAGCTTGCTCATTATTTAAATAAAAGAGTAACTATTTATCTTATATTAATTAAACTGAATATGTTTCAGCAGAAAAACTTGTACGAGCAAAATTATCGTAGGGACCTATGCTTTTGTTGTTTTGCATTTGTAGGGCCTATATATAGTATGGACCACATGTACAAATGCAAAACAAATTGTTTTTAGTTTACCATCATTAATTTTTTACAGTAGATTACTCATAACAACAGTTACGACAAGAGAAAACACAAATAATGGAAATTATGCGAGGCTCATACTTAGGGTTGGTTTGCATATGGTCGTGAGTGTTCTTGTAATGGGAAGGAGAGTACAGCAGATCCTTTACAACAACACATATCCTTTTGCCAGTTCTAACTGTACAAGTTTTACTACATTAGAGTTGTTTCATAAAAATAAAAAAATTACATAATTTATAAAATACAGAAAAGATATTTTCTCTTCAGGCCATTGTCTAAAAACTGGTTATTTTTAAAAAGAAGCAAGTAAAAAATTGTGATTATAAGTTTCATAAAATGTTATGATGATACTAAACCATTGCAATATAAGCAGAGGTTTAAGGATACAAAAATACTAGATTTAAATAAATTTTTAAAATGCATCCTACCAACCATAAATATAAATTATAGTATAAATGAAATTTATCACCTTACCGTTGGTTGCTTATTTAAGTTTAAAAAACTTACACATGTTTCGGTGGTACCACCTTCTTCAGAGCATATTTTTAAAATAAAAATTTTGAATGGTGTTTCCATTAAGTCATTTAGATTAAAACTCTTTTTTTATCTAAATGACTAAACGGAAACACCATTCTAAATTTTAATTTTAAAAATATGCTCTGAAGAAGGTGGTACCACCGAAACGTGCGTAAGTTTTTTAAACTTAAATAAGCTACCTAAGGTAAGGTGATAAATTTTGTTTATTCTGTAATTTATACTAGATTTAAATAGGTCTAATATTTTAGTCAGCCATATAGATTTTAATTTTATTATATTAAAACCGTATGATAGTCATGTGACAAATTATTTACTTTATATTGTTAATTTCTGATACATAAATTACTGAAAAATCATTCAAAAATTTTGAAAAAGTCAAAAGAAGTTTACCTTGACTAACTCAAAGCTAAAAATGTACATAAAATATAAGTTTCTTTCTTTTACCTGAAATGTCTCCACTAATGTCTATCAATGTTTAATACAAAAAATTAGACTACTAAAGGGCCCAAAATGTTTTAAATAGTTTCAGAAATAGAACTAATGTACTACAGTGAGAAAAGACATCTATACATTCAAAACTGTGTATATAAATATTGGATGTACAGCCACCACGACCCCTGTGGGTAACGTGACCCTTATTTCACACTGGGATGAGAAAAAACATTAATACCTAAATCGACAATGCCACACCAAAATGAGAGGGTGTGATGAATTGAGGCCTGTGGGTCTCCCACTCCGCTTAGTACTCATGTTGACTGGGCTTCCCTGGTCACGTTGGATGAGTAATTGCCGAGATACAACAGCACACTTTGGGAGCTCTTACTGTACGATCCTCTACTACACAAAGACATTACACACAGCTGCATCCATTCACCCCAGCAGACTAGGTATACAGCAGTATCACTGCTGTTTTATGGGCTTAGCTCTGTAGAGTCTGAGGCATACCCACCAATACTACGTACAGTACGACATTGTCAAATAAGTTCACGGTATTATAATGTTTCTCAAACATATTTTGTTAAGTTTATTAAAAATTTTTGATATATAATGGATTGAGACAGGGATTGTTTCCAACGTTATACAGTTTTTATATGAACAAAATAATTAACAGCTGGATGGAAAAATTATTAATGTGTAATATGAAAGACAACATACAGTAACCTAACAGCTAGATAAAATATGTAGCAAATTAGGTCTTTACTTATTCAAAGAAAAAAACAAGTAATGCTTTTAAAAGGAAAGTAGCCAGTCAGATCTATGACAATGGTTTGAGATTCTGTGCTGAAGTAAAAGTCTGCTTTCAATTATTACGGTTGCATCGTAATCAACAAAAACATAAATACTGTTAACAAGCTAAATCGATTTGAGACTACATGCTTAAACTATACACCGTAATCTAAAACAGAAGTTTAGAAAGGATAGGGAGTTAAAATTTTACATGGCATCAGCTGTTCCCTTATTGGATTGTGGAAGAGAAATCTGTACAATACATTCAAGACAGGAAAGCAAGAGTGCACACTTATAGTAGAAATTATTTTCCTTTAGGCTATCAAAGATTCATGATTGAATTCACTGATTTTGTTATCAGTGAGTACAGAAAGAGATGTAGGGATCATTTTCTCAGGAAGAATCGCCCGTAAAGCACTGATATACAGAACTAAAAAAATACGGGTGGAGGTATGGCTTGGAAGAGATGGTCATAGTTAGTTTTCCGATCAGTATGGAGTGGAAGAGGATCAACAGCTTTATTGTTAGCAGCTACTATGGATTTTAATGAGTAGGTAGTAGTTTTCAGGACCTAGTCGGGAATCAAACGTTCTTCTTTTACCTTTTAATCCTTCTACCTTTTAATCTTGAATATTTGTATCCTTCAACATTTGCAAACACAGCAGTGGTAACATCTGCAGCTTTTCCAAACTTTTTACAAACCTGTACAATTATTTTATTATTTCTGTATTAAAAATACATGTCAATACTTTAAAACATAGAACTTAACTTTGTATTTTCGTAACTATTCTTAAATGTTTAATCTATATGAAAGCCCATAATTTATAATTAATGTATCATAATAAATAACTAATTGAACTAAACTCTATATATATAATTTAAATACATGAAATAACCATAAATAGTGGCAAAATACATAAAGCAATGGAGAAGAGATAGTTCTGTGATAAGAGACAGGTGGAGAGGTGTTGTGTTGGGCCCGGCTCAAGGATACTTGGATGAAGAACAAAGATGATGATGATGATGATGAGTGACAAAAATACACAAAGCAAAGGTGAATATTATAGTGGTACAAAGCAATTTAAAAACAAAAAATATTTTCAGCTAAAATTTGTAAAATTTCAGTTAAAATTTTTAATCTGCAGTAAAAACCCACTTATCCGAACTTCACTTGAAGCAGGGTCAGTAACCAATAACCAAACAAACAAGCGAGTCATTTAATTGGGGCACGAGTACAAATACCTCGGCACTATTTTAATTTCAGATAATACACCAGACAATGATATTTTGTAAAAAATTGGCAGAGGTAGAGCCATCACCAGAATGTTACATCCTGTTTTTTTAGAGTGATCATATATCTTTTGGCACTAAGAAGAGGATCTTCTGTTCTTTTGTTGAAAGCTCCTCCATTTATGGCTCAGAGGTTTTGACTCTCCAACTAAGATTCAAAAACAGAACAACAGCTATGGAAATAAGTTTATGAAGAAGTTATCAGTTGACTGTACTAGATTGAATTAGGAATGAAGAGATTTTAAAGGGGGTTTTATTAATTGACAAACATGAAGAAAGACAACTCATCTAATACGGTCATCTGCAAAGAATGGATGAAGACACGTTGCCACAGAAGATTTGGCTATGAGTTCCTGTTAGAAGGAGGAAGTGAGGACGACCCAGTAAAGAGGGGATGAACGGTGTTATAGGAGCTACAGAGAAGAGAGGTCTATGGGATGCATGGCGTTTTGGATTACGGTAAATGGTGTGGTGCTGTAGAACAGCTGCTATAAACAATAATAATAATAAATTAATGCCAAAATTAAACATTACAATACAGTATACAAACCAACAATTTTATATGCCAGCGAGACCTTGACACTTACCAGGAAAACAGACATGGAAGGCTTAAAGAAGGAAGAAAGAAAAATAATTAGGAAAATTCTTGGACCTAGATGGACTGAAAATGGGTACAGATTACAGAGAACGTCGAAAATTGAAGAATATTCCAACATAGAGACAGACATGAGGAAAAGACGCCTTCAATTTTATGGCCATATTATGAGGCTTCCTGACACTAGACTCACAAAGAGAATAGTAAAATATGTATCATCACTTGTTAATGGGGGGGAATGGATACAAAGTGTTAAAAAAGATTTAGAATTGGCCAAAATCACCAAAGAAGAAATTCTCATAAGAGACAATTTAAGAACAAAAGTTAAAAAATGGGAGGTTAAACCAGAGACAAAAGCTCCAAGAACTGGAACTAAGTGGAGTGAACAGAGAAAAGCTGAATTCTCACAAAGAATGAAAAACTGGTGGGCGGATAAAAAGAACAAGAAATCCCAAAAACAAACCAGATTTACGTAGCGTCTTCCACTTCGGGAGCTTTACGACTAATAATAATAAATTAAAGTACGTACTTGTTTTTGTTCAACAGACCCATTAAACATTACACAATGTTACATATAATCACATCCTTACAATATGAAATATAAAATTAAAATATGACAGTATGGCAATTGATTACTGATGATGTAATAGATAAAACCTATACTAAAGAATCAATGCTCTCTTTTGTAACAGCACAATAGAGGAACCTTTCAGAAATAATTTGTTTACAAGTTCAATGAATTTTTGTTCATATTGTATTTTTCTCTCAAACAAATGTGCAGTAACAATGTGGTAAATATTCTAATTTTCAAAAAAAATATTGGTTATCAGTTTCATACAGATTCAACCTGCATCATTACTTAAATTTCCACAATTTCAACAATAAACACCTGTTTCATGTTTATAATAATTACATTTTGGTAGGTACGTTATTTTAATTAAATTTCAATGAACAAGAGCTTTGATTCAATTAGTCAATGTTTTTTCTATAGATAAACATGGTTGGTTATCATTCTAAGGACACCAATTAAAGATTTAAAGACAGAATTTTAAAAAATAAACAATAAAATCCTTTAATAAAATAAATTATTATTCTACTAAATAATAATATTTAATAGAATTTTAAGAAATTAAGAATAAATTTAAGAATTCAAGGATTTTAGTGTCATGACATTCAATTTTTTTTAAAGTAGGATTGATACAATATATTTTCACAAATATAATGTCCCAGGACCTTTAAACTTCAGTACAAAGCAAAGCACTAACAATAACCTTTCTGTTACAAAAACATCAAGTTATTAAATGAACACTACTTAATAATGATGATGATGGTGATGGTGGTGGTGATAATGTTATTATAAATAATAATAATGTAATGTAATCAGGGCAAGAAAAAAATAGATAGCTATAATGTCATGGTTACAACATTACATATTACAAAATAACAACCTATAAACTATTGTAACTAAAAAAAAATATATAAAATAAAAATCTTCATCTTAAACAAAAAGAAAAAAATACAACATGATTAAATAATTGAAATCAAAATATGCCAGTCTTTCATTCAATAATAATTCATTTCAAATTCAGGCCACTCTTTGTAAGACACTAATTTCTTAATGTATTATTATAGTACATAGGAAACGATTGAGCATTATCTTTCTCATTTCTAAATCAGAAATGAGATTTCTGATTTAGAAATCAGAAATCTGATTTCTAAATCAGATTTAGAAATCTGATTTCTAATTCTGATTCTAAATCAGAATTCTAATTCTGATTCAAAAAGTCTGATTCAAAAATTCTAACATCACTCAAAAAGAATTTAACAAAATTTTAATTAACCCTTTCAGTACCAAAGTCTGGAAAACAGAACGTCGATATATTTTACGTAGTGACAACATCCGGTTTGCCGGACGTCCATAAAGTTATGCCGGAAGTTATGCATAAAGTGCCAAAGTCCGATTAGCCAAACAGTTACAAAAAAAATTTTTAAACAAAACTTATTGGAATAATGTATTTTGAAACTGCCTTCATTTCGTAGTGACTAGCGCGCTAGCTTGTACAGCAAAAGGTCCTGGGTTTGATTCCCGGCTAGGATCTAGAAATTATAACACGTTAAAACCACCATTAAGGTACCAAAACCCACAGTAGTTGCTAATAATCAAGCTGTCAATGCGACTTTAAATAAACTAAAAAAACTATTTTTAATATTTTTAGATTAGAATGATTTCTTTTTTTTATGAACATAATAAAAATTAATTTTTAACTGGAAATGTTATTTTTCTGTAACATTGAAATTTTGGTTGGCAATGGCAGGCTTACACCTGCAAGTTTTCAAAATAAGGGCTGGTACACCCTTATTCAAATGAATGGTTTTAGATCAAATTTGTAAATATTGTTTCGACACTGAAAGGGTTAAACAAATCATATTAATAAATTAACATAAACAAATATTTTTTTAATTTTAGTAAAACCTCCTTAATTTGTCACCTTTAGAGATGCATAAGATCAGTGTTGTATGTTTTTGGCAGGTAAAGTAAAATCCTCAAAAATAGAATATCCCTTTAACGCTAAGGGTGAAGTACACACTTTAATAAGCATGTATTTCCTACTTTGTTATCCACAGCACAAACATAGTCCTAAACCAAAGGCATGAAGGATAACCTAGCCAAGACCTAAGATCCATGGAGAGATTAATGCTGATATTAAATTGAAAGATTTAATATGAATGAAGATTTTCACTAGAAATCTAAATTAACAGATGATTAATGGAGCAAGGAGATTCAGCAATGGACGCCCTGGCTGGGAAGGAGCGGTAGAGATCATCCATGAACAATGATGTAACATGTCTTAACACTCGTGGCTGGATTTAGCTGAAAAGGAAAAGCACAGAATTTGGAATTCTGTGAATTTTGAATTGAAAAGGCATATCTCCAGTACCGGATCATGACAGGCTAATGAAGAGAACAAATTTTTAACCTTCTTTTTGATTTCTTTTAAGAATTACGAGAAAACACTACGCAATCAGTGACAAATTAAAAATATTTTACCCTAACTTTACATTTGTAAATGATCATACAAACAAACTACAATATAAACAATTTTATATATACTCTTATAAAAAAAAAATTTAAAAATAACAATCCAAAGTTTTACATTATTGCAATAATAAAAAAAGAAATAGAGTCCTGATTAAAAAAACACGTAACAATTGACTATACTATTTTTTAAGGCTGATGAGGTCTGAATGAATGCATTGCCCCCTACCCACTCTATAGCAAGCCAATGACTTGCCAGCAATGTTGCCAATACTTGCTCTTGTAGCTCTGTTAAATATTTCGTCAGCCATTTTTTTGGTCTTTCAATAACAATTATAACCTATGAACATACATTCAGCTGATTATATTATAAAGTATTGCATGTTAATGTGCTCTTTAATCGATGTGTTCAGTACAAGATTCAAGACGAGAGTGAACTATTGCGGCTCTTATACGAATGCGCACGTAATGTTTGTCAGGTACAATCTGACAACGCTGGAAAACGTTCCGTTTGGTCTAAGCATGTGGAACACCAGAGCTCATCAACCGTGAAAAGCATATTAAATTACTTAACATAAATTATAATAATACATAAACTACAGCAGTGATTCTTAACCTTTCAGGCATTGTGCCCCCCCCCCCTTTAACACTGACGTGAGGTCACACCCCACCCCCCCACCATCACTATTATAAGTCGTCAAAACAATAGTAGCCTACAATTGGAATAAGAAACAGAAGCCTGGTCACAGTGTTACCAGAGTATGACAATAACTGTGTTATTACAATAATTGAGTACTAGACTCTGCTAAAGTATGATGCACAAAAAAGTATGATAATTTTGAAAATATTCATGCAACTACAAAACTGAGTAAATTATAGTTTTACTCTTTTTATTTATTTTTTTTTAAATACACTCATGCCTCCCTTGAAATTCTTCTACGCCCTCCCAGGGCCACCCCCAGGTTAAGAACCACTGAACTACAGAATAGTATTCATGTCAAGTAACAGCTCATAAATGCCATAAAAAAACTAAGTATTTTAGGTAGAACATAAACATTTTTTTGTTTCAAAACTTCATACATTTTAACGCCACTCTAATAATTATGTTACATTATCCACTGTCATTTCTTATTTAAATTTTTATTAATTTAAAATTATTCATTACCACATTAGAATTTGAAATAGAAAATATTTCATTATTATTTTAATAAACCTGACAGTGTTGTGATTTTATTATTTTACCTTTTGAAACAATTTGTTAGCTGTATTTCATTTTTTACAAACAAAAAAGAGATGCAATAAAGATAAACAAAATTCTCACACATAAATTATATCACGTGCGAATGTGACCAAAAAAGTGACAAATATGTAAATGATTACAAACTATAGTATTTGTACAAACAAATCACAATAAATCATAAAAATTTACATACTCATGTATAACGCACATTCAAAATGAATGGTTTTGAATGTACACCTAAAAACATGGATGTGTATAATACACAACTAAATTATCAAAAATAATAACAATACAAATAATACATATTAAAAATTAATTTTAAAATGTTTTCATTTTCATACTGGTTTTGTAATAGTACTCGTATAAGATTTTTCTTTCTGTTTAATTAAAATTTATTTTTATTGTTTCTGTCAACAGACTTCAGTCTGACGGAATGTAAATAATGTATTTATTAATAATTCTAGTACAGTGATTTCATAATTAACACAGGAGTATTCAAACAGCACTCACATTCTTTGTGTGAGAAAACATCTGCCTAAGCGTATTAATACCATAATTATATTGTACGAAGCTGTTCATTAAGAATATCATTGGACCAACTCTGTGGGACAGTAGTTAGCATGCTACGCCGCAAAGTTTAAGATCCTATATACAATATCCGGCCAAGATCTGGAGAAGTACTGCATGTTCAGACCCATAGTTCCTCAACCAAAAGTAGTTGCTATACTGTATTTAATGTAAACAGATATAAGCATAAGGTTGAAATAATGAGACTGGCTTGACTGACACCCAGTCGTGACTCAGCCAATAGTGAGTCACGTTGATAACTATCAAGTCGTTATGCTTATGTCTCCTTCTAATAATGCATCAGTGCTTCTAATGTGTAGTTCAGTGCCTTATTCCTCCAAGGCCAATATTCTGTTTTGTTGTTAAATACAATAAAATTTACCCATAAGTGGTTAAAAAGGGCATTCAACCCTTAAATCAACAATTTCAGTTTACTCAATACAGACAAACTGGATAGCTGAAACTCAGTAGAGATGTTTTCTGTAGTGCCTCTAAAAAAATTACCCCTTTAACGATTACAAAACCAATATTTTTAGTTTATTAAGTTCGAGACAAGGTAATGGCTGAAATTCGGTAGAGGTATCCAAATATATATTCATTAGATTTTCCAAATCAAAAAATTTAATTTTTGATTTATTTACAACTTTAATTTAAAAACAATTGAAATAAAAAAAGATTACACCCGCATGAAGCCGGGTTGGAAAGCTAGTTTAATAAATACTTTAACATAAAATTTTCATAACAAATATGAGTGTGCATTATACAACAGTATAAATGGTATTAAAATGTAATGTAGGCAAGAAAATGTAGCAAAAATTTTAAAATATTAAAGTACATAAAAGCAAGACATTAAAAACATTAACACAACAATAATATAAATAAAAATATTAAATAAATGGATACAAATTTATGCCTTAAATTCTAAAAATATTAATAATATTATAAATATATATAATTTATTAAATACTTATATTATATAAATAAGGACAGCTTATTAATAAAAGAAAAAAAGACTATCAATACACAGAATGACTTAAAAAATCCCTTTAAATCCCCCAAAACTTTTAAATGGTTGAAGGTAAAAATCATAAGTATTTTTTACATTATATAAGCTATATGCCTGAATGATAACGTACATATTATTAGTGTTTACTAACCACTATTCTCTTTGATGCTAATTTAATTTAATTTATTTGCTTTTATTTTTACTTTTAAGTTTCAGTATACCCACCGGGTTAGTCTAGAGGCAAAGTCGTTGCCAAAATCAGCTGTTTAACAGCTGATTTTTAGAGATGAAGGTTCCAGGTTCAAATCCTAGTAAAGGTAGTTACTTTTATACAGATTGGAATGCTAGACAAACGGCTTACAGTGTATTGATGGTTGGGGTTCAATTAACCATACTCTTGGTTTCCCAGTCTTGGGTGGTGTTAGATGAAAAATTAAATCTTAAGTTGATGGGACCAATACCCAAAATTTCACATTTTTTCTGACGGTTTGGGAACATGACGAACAAAACAAGTCATTAGCATTTTTGCTCTTCAAGGCCTCCTTACGGTTAGAATTTGTGTCAGTAAGTCAGTCAGTGACCTTAAGAGCTTTATATTAGTTAGATAGACAAACTTGTATATTGTAATTTAAATAGTTTAATTTCAATTAAAATAATCTATATACTCTGATAATGGTGGACCCACTGAAACATGTAAATAAAAATATAAATAAATAAATACGATTACACAAAATCCGGAGAATAGTGGTTAGTGAAAGCAAATAATATATCGTCATTTAGATAGTTTACAAGATGCAGGATGCATTTTAAAGATTTATTTGTAAACTATGCGTAAATAATTTTTTTTTAAATTAATTCAACACGTGATAGTTGCAAAATAATAGAAAAGACAACTTACTAGTAACATTCAAGTTAACTCTTTCATTCACAATACTGTTTAGTCTTTCCGATCCTTTTGTAACCAATAATCAATCTTCAACTATTTATAAGATAAAAGGGACTTTTAAAGGTAATTTTAAATTCACTTATGTTTTATATAAATACATAAAATACATTACTATAAATCTGTAAGTGAATAAAAAAATAAAATAAAACTAAAGCTGCTTAAGGTGATGTATTAATCATAAGAAAATAGAAGCAGTTAAAAGGAATAATACAGGAATGATAGGAACTGTAATAAGGTAAGTATACTCTATTCAGGCTTTGTTTATATCATAAAATAAAGTAAACAAAATGTAGAAATGCCGGCCGCATTGGCGCAGTTGGTAACGTGCTCGCCTCTCATCATGCGGTCCTGGGTTCGAATCCCACTCAGGCACGGCATATTTTCATACGTTACAAATAATCATTTCATCCTCATCACACACAGTTACACCCCATCGTCGTCGCTAATGACCTTGATGTTGATGCGACGTTAAATAAAAAAAATAAAAAAAATAAAAATGTAGAAATAAACTATTCTTTTTGCTAGTACAGTCAAACCCAAAATACACTACAATTGTCCCTCACCTAGCAATGTACACACAAAGCAAGAGCTGTGTTAAATAAAATTAATTGAATATAAAGAGCAATAACCTTACTCTTGAAACAAAAATGAGACAACTAAGATGTGGCTGCATATGTGAACATTGAAAGTACTATAGACTGCTCGGATAACAAACCTAGAGATTTTTAGGAGAATGACGAAAGACATGGAAATCATTTACAACATCAAGTGCAGAAAGCTCCAATACATGAGATATGTCATGAGGAATGAATTATGATATTCATTACTTCAACCTGTTCTGCAGGGAAAACTATAACGAAAAAGAGGAACTGGCAGAAGACAGGTGGCATGGCTTTAAAATCTGAGAACTTTGTATGAAAAAAGCTGAGAAAGAGCTATTCTGCAGTCCAACAAAGTGAAATTGTAATGAAGATCATTAACATTCGGTACCTGAAGAAGAATTATTCAATGGAATCAATTAAACATTTTTTGGATAAACTTCCTTAAATGAAATTATAAAATAAATGTTAAAGAGGTAAAAAGGGTCTTTTAACATTTTTTATACGTTAATCTTTAGTACAATAAGTGTTTTATAAATAATGTAAATTTTTTTTTCTCTTTAATTCTTTATTTACAATTGTAAAATTTTACAACAAGCAAATGTGATGATTATGATAATAATGTAAATGACATGATAGGCATGAGAGGGGTAGGGCCCCCATTGGTGCCTCCCCAAGAATGAAATTTGTATATCAAATTAGCAGGTCTCTATTCCAACGTCTTTTAAGGCGTCTAGGGGGATTATCAGGTAAATGGAAGGTGGAAAATGAACGCACCAGTGGGTTCTCGTGTTCGTGTGACTTGTCGTGAAAGCGTTTGTATAGGTATTTGATGAAATTTTGTACAAGTGGTCTTTTCAAATCAGTATGTAAGGTTTTGTTGCTAATGAAAAGAGGTGCTTTTGCTATAAGGCGTAATATTTTTGACTGGAATGCTTTAATTCGTTGCAAGTTAGAGGGTTTGGTTGAACTGTAAATTTGGGACCTGTAGGTCCATATAGGTTTCAAAAGAGAACAATATATGTGAGAACAAAATTTGACCCTGAAATAATAAAATTGGTTTTCACTAAATACCATTTGCTCTGGCCACACCCATGTGTTCTTGCTTAACTCTGGAGGAATGTAAGCAGGGTTGAAAGTGAGGTATGCCATAATGCACATAAATCGAATCATGTGTAATATCTTGTAACATTCCATTCAACTGTTACTTGTATGGCTTGGTCTAGTTTGTTAAATATGATTTCCGACCAAAATGTAACTTAAGCTTTTGTTGAACTTTACGGATGACTTATGTGTTTATGGAACATAAATAACAATGATTATAGGCACCACTATTCTGAAATCAGTGTTTGGTTCACAATGATTGCCTCAAGATCTCTTAAATTGTGTAAAAATTCACTTTTGATACACGTAAAGGTCTTAAAAGGAATGTTATTCAATTTAAATGTTCTTATAAATATGAAAGGTCAATTTCTAATGTGCTCTTTTACCCATATTGATTTTTGATAATTTCAATGTTCCCTTTCATCATTCTTATCAATACAGATGCAGGCAAAAAGACTGGCTAAAATAAGAGCATCAGACTTGATCATCATTATGAGCACAAAAGGTACTGATAGTGGATAGTAAAAGGTATGCCTTGTTGATGGTAAAAGGAATCTTGTCTAGTTAAAAGAAAAAAAAGGCTGTTTTCTTTCAGGCTCTTTAGTGACCAAAAACGAATCAAGAGAAAGAGAAAACTTAATATCCAGAAACGCTTAGTGTACCAGGTATCTGCCATTTTGTTTTTTTAATAAAACAATTTTTATTTGAAGAAAGGTTAAGTATATAGAGTTGAACTTTGATACAAGTACTTAGAAATTTATTAACAAACCTGATCCGATGGATTGAAAAATCCATTTCAAAATTGCAGCAGTGTAAAATTTTAAATTGTTAATACTTTTTATAACCAAAGGTTTATTTTTAAATTTAGTGATATTATCAAAAGTATTCAACGTTATATGGCAAAGAAAATGACATGTCATCTATTCAAATATATTCTAATGTTACAACCAGTTTTATTTTCTACACAACAAAATTCAAGTGTATTTTTTTTAATTTTAGAGATTTTGTAACAAGCAATTTCGTTTTGTATATTTAGATTAAAATGAGTGTATTAACTGTTTCTGATTACCACAACACTTCCTTACACGAAATTATACAATCATAAAGAGAATGTAAAAGCCCTTTTTCATCCTTTAACAATCTAAAAACACATATATTACAAATAAAATTTTTGTACACACAAAGGAATGATATTCTTACAAAATATTTTTTGAGCTTAAATCAATAAAAATAAATGACGAAGGAAATTAATAGGGAAGATTCCTGTAAAATTCTAACGTGCAGATTCAAAAATTTATTAATTTTAGAAGAAACTGTATATTACATAAAATAAATTTCATATACAAACAAGCTAAATACGTAAATAGATATACATACATCAGTCTTCTTCTGACACATTACTTTCGTATTAATGTATTGTCTAGAATGAAATTCCATACGAAAATGGAATGGAAAATTATCACTTAGCAAATAATTCACATACCGACTCCATTATCATTAAATAACTGAAGTTCTAATTATCTGGCTCTCTGTATGATCATGTACATCATTTCTTAAATGTAATCGAATACTTTGTAAAATAAAACAAAAGTATTTCTATTTCATATAATGAATTAATATAATAATTTCACTAACCTTTATTTTAATTCCTACTTACACGTGTTTCGGTGGATCCACCATCATCAGAGTAAATGAAAAATTGAATAATATAATAATAAATAAATTGAATAAAAATAAAATTGAAAAATATGAGATGTTCCATATTTATAAATATTTAAAAGAGCAAAAGCAGGACATTTTGAATGAACAGATAAAATTTAGGAATGATGAAGTGATATTGACTGCTGCTGCTATCTACAGTAAATATGAGAAGGGATAAATTAAAATAAATTAATTTTAAATCAGTTTTTTACAAGTGACTGAAGATGTATCATCTTCTGTAAATTTTAAATAGGTAAATGAGAAAAATTTTTTTAGTTTCAATTTTTCATTTACTCTGATGATGGTGGATCCACCGAAACACGTGTAAGTAGGAATTAAAATAAAGGTGACGCAGTTTAAAAAGAAGGTTAGTGAAATTATTATATTAATTCATTATATGAAATAGAAATAATTTCAAACTGCAGGATGCATTATAAAGATTTATTTTTAAAACAAAAGTAGCTCACAAAATTTCTGAATCAAGTAATGATGAATTTTACACATAATTATTCAGTTAATATGCTTAAAAATTTAATTAGTTCTTGATGAACTACTTATTAAATAGCATTAAACTATAAATAATAATAGTTTTGATCATGAGATTGAGTAAATTTTTAACCCTGTTCACACTGGTAATCTAATTTTAGATGATGCCGAATGGACTGGTGTTGGGGCGATAAAACGTGCTTCTGCAAGGTCAGTACAAATCAGAGACCGGTAAATATTGCACTTTTCTTGTAGGGAATTCTTTAATGCATCTGATAGTGTTTTTAGAAATAGAATATCATAAAAAGGAAATATTTTATTCTTTCTTTAGTGTGTTGGTGGCATTGATGGTTATGGAATCGGTATGTTCTGATGGAAGTTCTTGTAGCTTGGGTGTAAATCAACGTATATTCAATATCTTTAGTTTGTATTGAAGCTCTGTATTTTCTACGGTGACGTTTGCCCTTGATTTTTGTTCGATGAGTTCATTTTACTGTTCTGGAGGGGTTTTACCAGTCAGGTCAAAAATATAGCTCATTGTAGCGTTGCAGGGGAAATGCAACAGCTTCCCTCCCAACCAACCAACAGAATTGTTTGAAACAAGTCATTGTAGGCCAAGAAATTTTCTATATTTGTTTGCTTATGCCTTTTGCCTGAGTATGATAGTGACTCTGTGACATCACTATGAAAGAATATAAAATACTTCCCTCTAGAATGAAAAATATACAAGTATTCAGTCAACTCTTGTCTACAAAGCATGTTTTATAAATTTTTCCTGAACTGAAATTTAAACCCATTATAGTAAAAAATATAAAGTAAACACAAAAATTTTCGTGGTTGAAAATTTCGCTCGCCTTAACACAAAGAATTATGAAGCGATTTTTTGTCAGTAAGAACGTTAAATAAAACAGTTGTTTTGAGAGCGCGTTTTGATTTTTGCAATTCTTCAGTTTTACAAGAAACAGTCCGTTTCCAAAGAGTTAACAGAATCCTATATCTATTCTGTATGGAGCCAGATATTTAGGACTTAACAAAATTACAAGATTTTATAAAGACTGAAATCTGCCATTTTCATTAGTTTTCCAGTAGAACTATTAAGGAAACACTATCAAGAAATTTAAATAGATAAATTAATATTAACTGAGAAAGAAATAAAACTTAAAAAATAACAATACTACTGTGTGCATACGCTTATATGAACGACCAAATGGCTGGATTGAATAGAAATGACAAACGAAAAGTGAGGTAGTACACACCTGCTTTTCTCTCTGGGTTGAAAAGTATAAGCATTATCCTCCTGAAACCACCTAGGTATCACTCCACAAATAGGATATTTTTACTTCAGACACTACAGGATCTGTATATATATAATGAAACAATAAATTTCAAGAGACAAAACAGATTAGCATTACTTACACCTCTACCACACATTTTCTTAAGTACCGGGTGATTTTTAGTCCTGTTACCCAATTGTTAGTCTCTGGTAATTTTTTTCTAAGAAAGGGATATTTTGTTTTGTGACACAAAGTTGGTAGCCCTACTCAACCGGTATAGATACGACAGTTTGAGTTGATTCTCCTTGAGTTGCGTAAAATTTTGTGCTGTTTCCAGTTGTGTTACGAACAGAATGTCTTTTACCCTAGAACAACGGGTTTTCATTCTTGAACAATATTTTGCTACAAAATCGTATGCGAGTGTAAAAGAATCATTTCAAATTAAATTTTTTGGTGTTCCTCCACTCTATTCAAGTCAATTTCTAGGCTAACTAACTGATTTTTAGAGGCAGGTATTGTTTGCAGCAGAAAGCGTAGTGGTCGACCAACTCTCTTGACAAATGACATTAAGAGAATGTGAAAACAAGATTGCTCAATTCTCCATGGAAAAGTTTACAAAAACTTTCCTCGCATGTTGATTTGTCATGTTCGAGTGCTCAGAAAGCTGCTAAAAAATTGAAATTGTATCCGTATCACATACGATTAGTTCTAGAGCTTCAGCCTCCAGATTTAAACAAGAAATTGTTTTAGGATAAAAGACATTCTGTTCGTAGCACGACCGGAAATGGCACAAAATTTTACACAGCTCAAGGAGAATCAATTCACACTGCCATATCCATACTGGTTGAGTAGGGCTACCAACTTAGTGTCACAAAATAAAATTTATTTTTTTTAGAAAAATATTACCAGACATTAACAATTGGGTAACAGGACTAAAAAATCACTCTGTACTTCAGTAATTTGATTTTAAGAAAAAAAGAACTATTTTTTTTATAGCCTTTGAAGAGGTATGTAAACTGTTATTACCTTAATATTGCTAAATACTAATTTGTAGAATAATTATAAATATTGTAATTAAACCACAAAACTTTGTGTAGGTCTACTTTCATCACATGTTCCTGCAAAACTGTAATGCGTCCAGTACAAAGAACAAAATGTAATATAATAAAAGAAAAAGAAATTCTATAGTCGATAATAAAAAAACTAATAATAACACAAAACAATAGACTAATTTTAAAGGCAAATTACAGTCTTCAATATTTAATTAAAACAAACAAATTACTGTTAATAATATTACTTCAATAGTATACTAAAATCAAATTAATTAATTTAACAAATTATTTTTGAATACTTTTAATTACAATAATGGGATTGTTTATAAATTTAAAATTAGACGGTTAAAGGAATGTAGAATTACTAGTTAAAAACTAAAACACTTTTCCAAAAAAAAGAAAAATTACAATCTAAAACACTCAAACTAATGTTTCCAATATAATTTATTTAAAAATCTTCTTAAATAAATATATTTACAATAACTTAATTTTAAAAATTTCTATCTAGTGTAGATGATAAAATTTTTCTCTTACTTTATCTCCCATCCTTTCTCAGAATCATCTCAGTTGATAGTCAGCATTAGCAGTAATTTACAAAATAGTCTGGTATAAAAAACTTAGTTAAGGTTGGTAACTATTAAGGGAAACTTCTCTCTTTATTTAACGGCCTAATAAATAAAAGAGCATTTTGCATAAGACTGCAAGATGGTTGTCAGGCTCACTATTCGACAGAATCAGAAACAAGCAAACCAACAACATTATGGGAACTTAGTATAGTCCATTCTAAATAGCATGATAGTATTACTTTTTTTTTTCTTTTTTTTTTTGCGAATTTCTACAGCAATTAAAGCCATCTTTCGCATTTCAATCGCCAAGCTTCCCGATCCAGCCAATCACCCTCCTGCAGATCTCTCTTGCTCATTGCTTCCATCACCTCCTCCATCCACCGTCTCGTTGGACGGCCTCTTTTCCTTCTCTCTGTTGGGGTCCAATTCCATATCCTACTGGGCCATCTGCTCTCACTCATCCTTCTCAAGTGCCCATACCAAAACAATACTTTTTTCCCAATTTCATCCAATACCCTACTTGGTTTTCCTACTCTCTGCCAGATTGTTTCATTTCGTACATGGTCCATCCTCGAAACACGACAACTGCGTCTCCAGAAGTCCATCTGTGCAGCCGCAATCCTTCGTCTACTTCTCTCAGTTAGCTCCCACGTTTCCGCACCATATGTAAGAACGCTTTGTTGTATCGCTCTTCCAATTCTACACTTTGTTTCTGTCCGGATATCCTTTGACCACAAAACTGAATTCAGCATTCCTGTAACTACTTTTCCCTGAGTCACTCTATTTACTATCTCCCGTTGGCTGTTTCCTTCTTTACTCAACACCACACCTAGATACTTATATTCTTCACATACCTCTATCTTATGTCCCCCTATATGCAGATCTCGTCCACCAATTCCAATTGGTACTGTTTTTTTACTTTTGTTTTTTTTTAGCTTTTATTTGTTATCGGGAACTGTACATTATTGACAACTACCCAATTTGATCGCTGCTTTGCTGTATTATTTGACGTGAAGTAGGCATGAGTTTGAACAGGGACCCCCAGTAGAGTTTGTTCACAGATGCCTGTCAGCTGGTCACCATACAAAGTTGCTTGCCCAACCGGTGTTACTTAACAAATAATAGCGACTTGCTACCAATAGCTGACTGACTGGGCTGGCCCAGAGGCCATAGTATTACTTAAATGGAAAAATCTTGTGTGAAACACTCACACAACTTTCTCTTGCCAATGCAAATAATTTACAATATAATTTAACATTAGTAATAAAATATTAGAAATAAACAAAAAACTAACCTCAATAAACATAACCTTATTTTAATCATGAGTGAATGACGCAAAATGACAATCGAACTCAGTTTGGCTTAAAAATACGGAAAATCACGCTTTCACGCTAAACTAGGCTCTGTAGAGAAAAATGCTCTAAACAAAAGTTGTAGATCTTTTAATTTTCTATAACTTTTATTATATACACTTTTGTCGTAAAATGCATACTAAGACCGAAATGTTAAAAAAATCGATTTTTCTCACGTTTTCGTGAGAAAAAAAACAGAAAATCGCAAATTACCGCTAAACTAAGCGTTATACAAAAAAATGTTTGAAACAGAAGTTGTAGGTTTTTAAATTCTCTACAATTTTTATTATATAAGTTTTTGCGCTAAAATTTATATTAAAGCCGTAATCATAAAAAAACAACGTTTTTACGTGAAAACAGCCTCACCGAGAATTTCAGCAAACATGGCGCCTACCCTATCTTGTAGAGAATAAAAAATTGAGTAAAATAGGCGATTTTAAAAAAAATCGTAGGACCAGTTTTTGAGAAAATCGCAAAAAACTGAAAAATTATACGAATAAACTACTACTTCCGGTTGACCGATTTTGATGAAAATGTTCGTGTCGCGTCCGGTAGTGGTATGTAACTTAAGTTTCAAGTTTCAAGTTCGTACGATGTTCCGTTCTTGAGATATTCTGTTCACACACAGACACACACACACAGACTAATCGCTAAAAACATGTTTTTTGGGTTCAGGGGGTCTGAAAACGTATAGATCCGGTGAAAACTCGATTTCGAAAAATCGACATGAAAACAATACTTTCCTTCCTATATATTCATATTGGCAAGAGAAAGTAAAAAAGAGCAAAGGGAATTTTGTAATGTGCTCATGCGTCAGTGCTACCAGTGAAGAGATTTTTCTTTGTATTAACTTTCCCTGTTAGTGAATGAATGCATTTTAAAAGATAAAATAATAATGGAAAACAAGAAAAAAGATTTTTCCAATAACACACGGAAAATGGAAATCAAATTTATCAATTAATTGTTATTTTATTACATTATTATTAATTAAAAATTAATTATTATATACTAATGTAGTATTAATTAATCACATCTTGTGTATTAAATGCACGGGTTACTGAATGCAACAACAATAAATGCCAGTAAAACAATAAATTCCATATGAATTTAAAAATTGTAAAACAAAGATTTATATTATTGTCATCGGATGGCAACATTAAGTGGTGAGTTACAACCTTTAATTGTTGGTGGCCCTGAAAAGGGCCGTTTAAGCGTCGGTCGTAGTCGTCGTGGCAGTCGAGGAGCTGGTCGACACGGCGTGTCGTTGTCCAGTGGAGACATCATCTTCTGCTGCAAGGGAAGAAGCATGTCGATGGCTGCTTCGTCGGGTCCAGGGGGTGTAAGGCTCGGTCAAGGGACCGCTGTGGGCATCGTTCACATCAGCGGGTGATGACGGTCCGGTCGACGGCTTATGGTGATGGGTTGGCAAGCGGAAGCATTATCTTCTCTCTTGCAGGGTCGTCAATTAGTTTTCGCTGGAGGCCTGTAGCCGTGGTGGTTGTCTTGTCTGCTGTCTGGATCAGAATTGAATCTCTGTGTCTGGATTGGAGTTGAATCGCCTCGGCACAGTGTAGCGCTCTTTATATAGTTGCTGAGAGTGCTGTGGTAGAGGGCGGCTACTGGCTCGGCCAGGATGACAAAGGCCTCTGCCGGTGCGCAGCCAAAAGGTTTGTCGGTACACCGCCAAAGGGCCTACCGCACCGACAAGGGCTGGGGGAATTATTGAAGGCCGGGAACACAGTAAATGATTAATTAGAAGGGGTGGCAGTGACATTATATTTTGTAAGAATAATTAAAAGGGAAATTTTAAGTTCAAAAAGGGACTTTTTATTTTTAAAAGTTACCACAATTCAGAGACTTACTGTCATGCTATTTTGAATGGACTTTAACAAAGTTGTCACCAACTGATGGTAAAGTAACTAAATTCATAAAAAATAAAACTTTACAATCACATATTGTAATATTAACCTCCAAACTGACTTAAAAATAAAACTTTTTTTTTGGAAAAGTGTACTCATTACATATAGATTTTAATACAACTACATTACCATAATTATTTATAAAACTATTAATTAGCAGCCTCATTCAACTATTATCTAAAAAATTAAATAATATATGACCTAACATAAGCAAACTTATATTTTTTATTAACTTAACCTAACAAATAACAGCAATAGATTTATTTATTTATTTAACTAGATGCCGTAATTAAAATAATTATCATATTATTTAATTTACTAAAATATATTATTATACATATTTATTTATTTATTTATACATGTATTTAGGTATAATATTTTTTTAAAGATTGTTTGACCTGTTTGTATAACAAAATAAAATTTTTATAGAAATGTTTAACACCAAAAATATACTTGTAACTTTCATGAAGCACAAACAATTTTGTTTCAAATAGTGTATTATGAGAGACAAGCGACAAAAAGAAAACATTGATTATCTGAACACTGGTCATTTGGACGGATGTAAATTAGCAGTGGTCGATTTTATTAGTAGAAAATATAAAATTGATAATATAGTAGGCATGTGTTCAACAACAGAGCCAAAAATCCTGGGTTTGAATAAAAGCGTCAGTAAGGTATTTCACACCTGTTTGGTATAAAATAAAATTTATATCTAGTTATTAATCTATTTATCAGTTTCTTTGTCTATAATTGTAATTTATCGGTCTTAACCAATGAGAATTGATTTTATCTGCACTTACTATCAAGTATAAACTGAAGTAGGGTAGTCATCCTCCAACTAGAAATGCGAATAAAAACTCTCGTCTTGTTCGCTTTTCCGCTTTCACGCTATTATTGGGAATTATACACGACCACAAGTTCATATGTTTTTTAAAAACCGCAATAATATTCAATCGCTACACAGATTACCATGATTCATGCGCCGCTACAAATTTACGCGCTGGCGAAACACCAGGAAACCAACTGTGCAAAATGCAGCCACTTCTATAAGTATCAGACGAACTAATGTCCCATAGCCAAGCGAGTGAGAGGGAGATATGTGGCATAACTACACATGTGATCAAAGGTCTTTACCGTAATAATCCAAATCTGAAAACATACTACAATCGTTATCTTGCTTGTTAGTTTACTGCATGCATAAACGCTTGCTTACAACAATGAGTAAAATTAAACAATGTTATTGGAGTGGCGTGTATGGGTTGTGCAAGTGAGAGCGTTATTCATTCTCTCACTCCCACGTCTAGGGGACATTAGTTCATCTGAATACTATACAAGATCTTCAGCAGCATTACTCAATAAGCCACTAGTACCAGATGGTAATTCTCAGGACGTGTAAGGTGAGTGGAATCAACCTTTTATTTTACCGTCAGTAAGCTGCCACTTGCGCTCCAACACTGAACCATACCAATCCCAAGTAAACTTGCACAGTGCCAGGCCAACATTATTAAAACTGTATAATCATAGAACACCAGCAATTGTAATATTTTTTTATAATTATTTACAAGATGTCGACGAATAACACACCGTTATAGGTTCTCTTGTGTTTACATCTACAGTTGATTGAGAATTCACACAAAGTACTTTTAGTCAGACATTGGAAACTGCAAGAACACATATTCTGTTTTTTGCCAATGATTTACAGATAAACTATGTTCAAGAATCGGAGGGGGTTCATAGATGCCTTGAGACTGTTAAATTATTCCGAAAGAGATGTCTCCTACGTATTCAGGAATAAAAATTGACTGTCTCCTTTACTGAGATGAACATGTGCAATATCTTTTCAGAAGATTAAGAAAACTGATATATATTTTCAAAAGTTAAAGATAGCACTTGCTCTTGGAATGTTTAAAACAGTATGTATATTTTTCAATGACCAATCAGTAATCACTACGAGAATAATGGACAGATCTTGTCAATCTTACTTAACCTATTTGGAAAAAGAGCAATACCAAATCACTTCCTGATCTATCCCTCAGCGCAATTATTCAAAAAATTTCAAATACTAGATATTCATGCACTTTAAGGCCAAAAACTAATTGTACAGACACACAAAGTGCAGCAAACTTTTCAAAATGAATCCAAAAATCCAGTTCAAGAAATAATCATTGAAAATAATCATGCATTCAAATGATAATTAAGGTGATTTTTATTACAGAGAAAAGTGATAAGTTTTAAAATGCTCCCATAAAATTGGAGAAAAATTCATCATCATTTAGGAATTTCCTAGTTAAAATTCTAAAAAAGGTTACTTTTATATGGATTTGAACACTAGACATTGGTTACCAGTGTACTTTGATAGATGGGATTCAATGAACCATACTCTCTCAGGAATGGTCAGCCTGAGTCTGTACATGACTACACCACATATACAAATCATCCTCATCTCATTGGGTCATGGTGTTGCTTATTGCTTAAATTGAACAGTTGCAAGATACAGACATAAGGCATTAAAACAAAAATTAGGAATGTAGTTCCTTACATTATTTTGGAATGCAATTCAAAACATACTAAAAAAATTTCCAAATTTTTAACAGACTTCAAAATAAAAAAGGTTTTCAATTTTTAACGTACTTTACATAATTTATTATTATGTATATGTTTATTTATTATCAACATTATCACACATCTAAACAAATGCAATGACTTCAGTGAAAGAAATTTCAAAATTTTTAAGAACAGTAACACAACATGGCATCATAACATATTTAAATAAACAATTACACAAATACAGAAATTTTAACATGTATTATACATTTATAAATATTTTACATGCATTATATAAATTCATAGCAAAAAAATTTCCTTGATATCTATAAAATAAAATACTTTGGTGTTATACATTTCCACTATTAACGCTTATTAACCTGTATAAAATACCTTGTTGAAATCAGTTTATATAATGGGTATTATACTGTACGCACCCATACATATATAGGTAATTCATTAAAATTAACTTATACACGAGGCACTATGCAATGTGTTTGATTTAGTTATTAGGGTAGAGTTTCAATAACTTGGACATTAAAAATCTGAACTGCAGAACAATAAATACATAAGTAAATAAATAAATAATAAAATCAGCACTTCAACAGAGCTGTTTTATAGCTTTGATTTGGAATAAAAAAATTCTCATGAAAAATTAAAAACAAATTTTTGGAATGGCAATCTATTTAACTCTACTATATTTTGTACCTGTTATAAATTTAAAATAACTAAACACTATCGGTACGGTCATATGAGATCATACGTTGCTTGCCGCAGAAATTCTATTACGTATGACGACGCTGGTCAATTATTTGATGGTGTCAGGTTGGATGGAGACGGTTACATTGACGGTTGTATCAGTTCATCCGTAAACGGTGAACGATTTCATTGTTTTAGATCTTGCAGGGCTTGTGACAAGCCCTGCTCAACAAGTCACAATTGGTCATCATCCAGTATGTACTTGACGTTTCGTACGAGAGGGAAATCTGTGCTCGCGCAAGTCGCTTTGAAGTCATCATCGTTTAAGGCGAATATCATTACGCCACCAAAACCTTTAGTTTTTACGTATTCAGCCTGAAAGAGAAAACAATTGAAGTCAATTTACATTTTCAACAAACAATATTTTAACCAAGCTGACAATGTGGATTTATTGGATGATGAATCATGAGTGGGATCATTATCCACAGAACAGATTTTTGTTTTCATAAACTTATAATGATGGGCTTGTATCATCTGATTTATCCAAAACTGACAAAAATTTGCCGATGGCTGCTTCATTGGGTCCGGTGGGCGTAAGGCTTGGTCGAGGGGCCGCTGTGGGCATCGCTCGCATCAGCGGGGATGACGGTCTGGTCAACGGCTTACGGTGACGGGTCAGCGAGCGGAAGCATCATCTTCTCTCTTGCGGGGTTGTCAATTAGTCTTCGCTGGAGTCCGGCAGCTGTGTGCCGTGGTGGATGTCTTGTCTGCTGTCTGGATCAAAATTGAATCACTCTGTGTCTGGATTAGAATTGAATCGCCTCGGCTCAGTGTAGCGCTCTTTATATAGTTACCGAGAGCGCTGTGGTAGAGGGCGGTTACTGGCTTGGCCTTGATGACAAAGGCCTCTGTCGGTGCGCAGCCAAAAGGTTTGTCGGTATGCCGCCAAAGAGCCTACCGTGCCGACAAGGGCCGGGAGAAGTATTGAAGGGCAGCAACACAGTAAATGATTAATTAGAAGGGATGGCGGTGACAGTTTACATACTCATAAAAAATATTTTGTATTAGGATTCCACAAAACTGTGAGTTATAAAACAAAACATCCTTGAAAACATTTACTAACAAATATGATTGCTTTTGACAGCAGTAAGCAACTCAGAAAAGCTGCATAGTATTATGGTTAACCAATAGTAAAACATTATAGTGTACATGTGTTGCAGTAGTGGAATAAATGCACGACTAATAAACAAAGAATGTTTTATTTAATTTGTGTTTATTAAAGGATTTAATCAATTAAAATACATTATGACACATACATATTTCATATTTACAAATGATAAATGATTTAATTAGGGAACAATTGGGAATGGGGACACACTGATGAGTAGAGTTTGACAGACAGAGCTATGGTTGTTAGGTCAAGTCAGTAAGATGTAGGAGGATAGATTGCCAAAATGGACGCTGTACTAGGTGATGGAGGGAAAAAGACGAAGAGTGATTTGGATGGGTTCAGTTCTGGTTGAATTGGGAAAAAAATGTGATGCTAAGAGAGCAAAGGAGGAAAGATGGTTTAGCGATAGAGAGAGGTGTCAACCTGACCGAGGAAACTCAAAAGAGTGTTAAAAAGGATGATGGTGACAACATAAATGATCACAGATATATTTCATATATTATATATTATATATTTATATTATATTTCATATATATCTGTGATATATTGATCACAGATATAGTTCTTACCTTGAGACCAATACTTTTTTCATCATCATAAGAGACCCACTCTTTGCCGTTGTAAGCATATGGCACCTCATGTTCATCATCAAACACCATATGTGTCCCTTGTTGTTTTAAAAATCTACAGGTGTCTGGATACTGGACAAATCCATCGTCACCCATTTGACCGATACCAGTAGCTGGAGCATTCCAACCGGTGTTCAATTCATTGAATAACCTAGAATAAAAAACATTAAGCTCAAGTAAAATCACAATGTAAAGAAGTAAATAACATTAACGCCTTCATAAAATAAATAAACTTTGTTGCCACGTTAAATAATAAAATTATATCATTGATTTAGTAACCCCAATTTTCAAACAAAAAAATTTCTTAACTGCCTGAGATAAGATGTGATTGCAGTTGTATCTTCTCAAGTGGTATGTTAATCCCTAGAAATACTTACTAGGTCATTCAAGGTGTGTACAACTGTCAGAAAAAGCGGATAAATAAAAAAACCAAAACATTAGGTTTATAGATTTATAAACTACTTGTATTTTTTATGAAGCTGTAAAGAGAAAGCGGCATGTGTCCTGAAGGAGCTGACAGAAGATTACTCCCAGCACTGTTTCCAACAATGGTAAATTCGCATGGAGAATTCATGTGATAATAGCATGTGGACCAATTTGTGTTTAATAAGTGATTAAGTATAAAATAAAAATAAATTTTTTACAATATCAGTCTCGTTATTTAATAGCCACACCTCGTACAGGGAAAAATAAACACTATGTATGATGTAAGGAGCACAATCCTTAATTTTGGGGATCAAACACAAATTACAGGAACATAATTTTACAACATTTTCTAAAATGGTCAGATTGTACGAGGGTTATCCAGAAAATAACCTCCGTTTTGAAATAAAAAGTAAACGAGTGAAGATACAAAAACTTTATAATATACATATTAAAACTACAGTTTTTCTCTATTTTTCGACATAGTCGCCAAACAGATTCAAGCACTTGTTGTACAGTCTTTGAAACCCCTCTGCATAAAAATCTGCCGCCTGTGAATGTAGCCAACCATTCACGGCGTTTTGAAGCTCTTCGTCATTGGCGAACCGCTGAGATGCAAGCCACCGCTTCATGTTCGGGAACAGGTGAAAGTCACTAGGAGCCAAGTCCGGGCTGTATGGGGGATGATCGCAAACGTCCCATTTAAACTTGGCCAAAAGTTCATTTGTTTTCTCGCCCTCATACAGCTCGAAGAACGAATGAACTTTTGGCCAAGTTTAAATGGGACGTTTTCGATCATCCCCCATACAGCCCGGACTTGGCTCCTAGTGACTTTCACCTGTTTCCAAACATAAAGCGGTGGCTTGCATCTCAGCGGTTCGCCAATGACGAAGAGCTTCAAAACGCCGTGAATGGTTGGCTACATTCACAGGCGGCAGATTTTTATGCAGAGGGTATTTCAAAGACTGTTCCAAGGTACGACAAGTGCTTGAATCTGTTTGGCGACTAAGTCGAAAAATAGAGAAAAACTGTAGTTTTAATATGTATATAATAAAGTTTTTGTATCTTTACTCGTTTACTTTTTATTTCAAAACGGAGGTTATTTTCTGGATAACCTTCGTAAATCACACAAGTGTTTATTGTTTGTAGGTTTCCAATTATTCATTTGTGTGCGTCTCTAGATGGAGACAAAAAATTTAAATCTGACATTTGGTAAGGTTATGAGAAAATATGATTTACCTCATTGTGAGGTGCAAAAAGAATTAAGCCTAATTTTCAAGTCCAGTTTAAATCGGTAGTAAATTTTTTGTGGAAGCAATAACAGAAGTATCTAGAGGAACCTCTTATATATAACCATGTTTTCTTTCTAGAGTTAGATGTGAAACATGTTTGGAAATTAGGACACCAATTTTTTTTTTGTAAATTTAGTATTTCCTTATTTTACATCACAAAATTGTAATAATCCAAAAAAAAAAAATTTCACAAACTAGTAAATACTTACGTGAAGGAATGTCCATAAGTAGGCACTCCGATAACAATTTTGCTGTACGGCATGCCTTTATTTAACCAATACGATGCGGACCAATTCGTGTTTAATGTGGTAAAGAATCCGTACTCGGATTGTCGCGGATACAAAGGGGCATTTGGTCCAGTGATCGGCAGGTATGATGTGTAATAATGATAATCATATGACATCAGATTAACAAAATCAACATATCTGAAAAGAATTATTAAAATTTTATTATTTTTTTTCTACTTCGAATCCATTATATAAAAAAAAACCATGACATATTCTTAGGGTAAGCGCACAGTGAACGCTGGTCGCAGGTACAGATTAACGGTGGCGAACGCGTATAGTGGGAGCATGAGCATGTAACTACGCGCTTAAATCTTCAATCAGATGTCGGTATTCAACATGAGTTCCAGTAGCAGCAGTGATGAATTATTTCAAATGGAAAACGTTTCCACAAAATTATTATCATTTAAAGACGATACCGTTAGTGACATTAATAAGAACAGAAAATTATTCGGCACAATCATCTTTTTCTGCAATTAAAATAAGATAGAGGCAGGTTTGTTAAATGCATGAGAATGACTCTGGAAACGTTTAATTTTATATTGTCTAAAGTAGAACTCGTTTTCAAAAACAATGGTGCAACTTGCACAAGCAACCAATATTACCGGAAGAAAGATTTGTGATTACTTTGAACATTTTAAACGTATTTTGAACTTTTTGACTACTGATATTCAATATTATAGAAAAATATTATTCATTGTTTGGCCAGTAATAATCTTTTAAAGTTAGTTTTATAAACCTATGTTAAAAATTAATTAAGAAGTTTATTTATGAATACGTATTATACGACGCCAAGTACATTTAGCAACCTGCCAGCAAGCAGCAGGCAGGTTTATTCAAAACAAACCAGTGAGCTGATACGCGCACATGACCAGCGCATAGCTTTCTCCATCAGCATTTACTGTGAGACGTCAGATAAAAATATAATGGCCTATTCCTACTAGCAGGCTCACGTTTGTAAGCGACCAGTGACCAGCTTTCACTGTGTGCTTATCCTTAGAAAATGAAACATGACAAACACAAAAAACGTTTAGCATCATCTGAACGGACACCATCATCATTCGTGTTCTGCTTCACAGCAGATTTCTACACTCAGTTCTCTATCTCTCCCTATCTTGCGCCAACCTCTTCACCTTGGACCTTCTTTCCTATTTCACATCATCAAACATTTTGTACCTTTTA
This sequence comes from Catonia carolina, assembly GCA_035578175.1. NCBI lineage: Eukaryota > Metazoa > Arthropoda > Insecta > Hemiptera > Achilidae > Catonia > Catonia carolina. The sequence continues at coordinate 296,654,964 of JAQMRL010000001.1, forward strand.
CGCTCTCTTGCCATCCTTCTATTAACTGGTTCCTCCAGCACGTCTGCAATCAGACACTCGCTTCTCAACCAGTGATCCAGCCACCTGTGTTTCCTCTGTCTCACCGTCTCCAACAGCTCCCTCTTCTCCCCCACTCGCCAAACGACGTCCTCATTACTAACTCTTTCTATCCAACTAATCTTCTCCATCCTTCTCCAAATCCACAATTCCACAACAGAAAAATTTAAATAGTAAATCACTTCAAGCGGTTCTTCAGTGAAATAGTACAAGTAAAAACCAGCAAATAACAGGTGAGAAAGGTAGCTACTGCATTCTATAGAATATAAAACTATAAAAAACATTCACGGGACAATACAAACTCAGACATAAGGTGCACAATATTTTTGTGGTGTCAATGGAACTCATTCATTCCCATTATATCAATCCTTTTCTATTCTACCTATCAGTCACTTGTACATTTTCAAAGTACTTTCCTTGTTCTATAAAATTGGTGGAAATTTCAATCCTTATTTAAGTGATGAATATTAATTTGTTTGACTGAGCAGTAATAGAAAGATTTAGTTAAGTATCCTAAAAACAATTCTACTTTGTTTCAGAAAAGTTTTGTTTTCGTTGGTTCAAAGTTCTACGACATTATGGGTGATGAAGTACACAACTCTAAATCATTTTATAATTTAGAAGGAAATATAAAATGTTATATTTTATAATCTAAGAGTTGAATTTTTCCCTTCAGCCAATGGGACTGGATAGCATGTGTAATAATGTTACTTGTTAATATTATTCACAAGGATATTGATGATTTGATTCTATTTTGGTAAAAGTCGGTGCTGTTAGTGTGAATATACGTTTTCCAGTTGTAATATTTTACTTTCGCTTACCTTATATGATGCCCATAACAGACAGGTGGGGTGTCAAATTATTTACACTCAATCTGTTTGTTGCAGGGCTAAAATAAATAGTTCTGTTTCTTATCACATGGTCAGCCAATTAAATGACTGAATCATTCAAGAACAGAAGAGGTAGAGGTGTAAAAGACACTAATAAGAGTTATCTCCTCTGAAAGTAATGAATTTCATTACACAGCCAGACCCTGTGGTCAATGAAGTGAAGGTGTAATTTGCAGAGTGGAAAATATGTGCTTTTCAGAGGGCCTGGCATGCTGATAAGCATACTTTTCCACTCAGTGAGGAAGGCTTGGTAAACCACCTCACTTCTCGTTTTACTTAGTAAAACCTCTACAGGTTTAAACCAGCCTTTCAGCTGATGACCTTAACAATACCTTATATGAATGTATTACGATAGGAAAGTATTGTTTTCATGTAGATTTTCGAAAATTGAGTTTTCACCGGAAATACACATTTTCAGGCCCCCAAACCAAAAAATCATGATTTTAGTGATCAGTCTGTGTGTGTGTGTGTGTGTGTGTGTGTGTGTGTTTGAACAAAATATCTCAAGAACAAAATATCGTACGAAGTTAAAACTCGAAACTCAAGTTAGGTACCACTAGCAGATCCGACACGAACATTTCTATCAAAATCAGTAAACCGGAAGTAGTAGTATATTTAAGTAATTTTTCACCTTTTTTGCTTCTTTCTAAAAAAACTGCTTCTTAATTTTTAAAAAAAATTGTCTCATTTACTACACGTCTTGTTATTTGTATTTAGTGCCATTCATTCACTCATGATTAAAATTAAATTGTTTTTTATTTTACATTGTTTACTAATGATTAAACATACGTTATGTTGTTTATTATTTACATCGGCAAGAGAAAGTTGTGTAAGTGTTTCAATTCAGATTTTTTATCTTTTATTGTTCTTTAAAATAAATTTTTTTTTTGTGAAGTATGCTGAAGTAAATTGCATAATATTCTTTCCTATCAACAGTCACGATATTCTTTGTTGGTAATGTACGTACTCGTAGTATTTTGTTCACAATAAATTTATTTGCACAATATCCTTATCTAATTTTATTTACGTGTCATGATTTAAATAAGTTATTAATAAGTAACGCACATTGTACTCTATTATTGAACAAAAATAAATAAATATATTATCATTATTTTATTTTAGTTTTATTTATTTTAAAAATATAAATCCAGATAAAAACTGAAAATCCAGAAACGAATTACATGAAAGAATGGAAGGCTACAGATTGAAGAGAGGCTGAAATTCATAAGGAAGATGTTGCACAAAAAAATGAACCTGAAAATATTACTTGGAAAGCAGAGATTGAAATTAAGATAACTGTGTTAGGAAAATTAATTTTATTGATCAAGAAAAACTTGTAAAACAAATTTTTTTTTTAAGATCCCATTTAATGATCCAGGTTTACGGATTAGTAATTTACCAGTCAGTAAGGACCTTGAAGAAAAGATTTGAGTAAACCAGGAAAATAATACTCAATTCGTAAAAGTACAGATTAAATAATTTAAGAGCTTCTACTAAGAAGAAAAAAAACAATCTAGATATAAATGAAAGGAAAGGAGTGAAAACATGCTACGAATGTAGGCTGAAAAAAAAGACAATAAAAAAAATAGAGATAAAAGATAGATACAAACAACACTGATTCAACTACAAAAACATAACTTATCAATGCTTAAATATTATAAATAACAATAATAACATGTTATGAAGATTTTTATACATCATAAACATATTGTCATAAAATAGTTACCTTTTAACCTACAAAAAAAAAAATAAGCCTCCATAGGCTTATTTTTTTTTTGCTCCATAGCAAGACTACTATGGGTTATCAAAATATTTGCGTAAAGGTTATCCAAGACGAGGTGGATCGTAATAATTTATAGAAGTACACAACAGTACTTCAGATCCTTCATGTGTAATACAAAAAAATAAATTCCATTTTAAAAATCTGGTGTGAAACACACGACTTTCTCTAGCCAATGTAAATAATGAACAATATAATCTACGTTTAATCATGAGTAGATAATGTAATGAAAAACACAACCTCAGTTCATACATTTTTCTAGCATTGACTTAGCTTTTGTGTGGTTTAAATCGATTGTTTCTGTATATAAATCAACCTTATCAGAACTGTCATTTGATCTAATTTGAAATGACTCAAGTGCTTTAACTATATGTCATGCTGTAATAAAATATCACAACCTAAATCATCACCACTTGTTATTCATCATAGAATTTTCTGGTTTATACAAAGAAGACTGATAGGAGCTACATTTATCACATAATTTTACATTAGCTTATCAAACAAATTACAAACAACTTCAAAGATTATGTTTATTGTTTATTATAACAACAAGCCTATTCTGTGTAAACTAATTACTGTAATTAATTAATACTAATTTATATTAATTAATTTATAAATTAATACTTATTAATTAATTATCCAAAAGTAACTTTGTCAAGATAGTGACAAAATCTTAATCTGGGTAACCTGGAAGCTTCCGATCTAGTTAAATGGGTAAAAATTACTATACATTAAAAGTCACTCAAAATAAGTTTGAATATTGTATTACATGAAACTTCCCTAATACAAAGATTATAATAGTAAACTGTATTAATCTGAAATCTGTCTAGGAACAATGAATGAAAAGGTGAAGTACACAATAACAATCAATTATCATACGAGGCGTGGCAATTAAATTCCGGGAATTAATCAATAAAACACAGTTCCTTGACCTCCTGTATGCTGCCATGATAATTATTTCTCTTGAGGTGTGACTTCATCTTGGGGAATAAGAAGTCGCAGGGGGTGGTATCAGGGCTAAAGGGTGGGTGCGGCAATGTTGAAATGCTTTTTTTCGCCAAAACCTCTTGCGCAATGAACAACGAATGGGCTGGTGCAAGATCCAGCAGTTCTTGGCAAGTTCGGGCTGCACAAGTACTGAAATGCGTGCTTGGAGACACTCCAGGACACCAACATAGAACTGTCCAGCAGGAACATATTCACGATGAATGATGCTGCGAATGTTGGAAAAAATTATCAATTGCCTTCAGTTGTGATTTGGACATCCTCGCTTTCGTTAGCCACTCCTCACCCTTTTCCATTCACTACTGACTTTGTTTATGGGTCTCACCGTCACTCAAATATCCAGGTCTCATCTCCAGTGACTACCCAACTCATCCAATATCTGTCATCGCTCTGAATGCGGGACAACAAACCTCGTTAATGTCCTTTTAATATGAGTCACTCATTTTCGTTTGATGCCACTAAAAAAGTTACTTTTGAAAAACACACATAAAACACAAACCAAACACGCTATTGACGTCAAACTTCGACTACAATGAAAGGAAATTCCCCTTTTTCTGGTTATATATTTATGAATGACACAGTGTTGCCGATTCCCGAGTTATAACTAAATTCCCAAAACTTAATTGCCACATCTCGTATGTCAGATAACAACTACATTACATTATTTTATTACAGTACTTACCTTTATATATAATTGTTATCTAAAAATCAGCAATTGCTGTGGTAATAGATTATTTTTAAGTGTAAAATAAAAATTACAGAAATCAACTTACTCGGCCATTTTTTTAATGTCGTAAGCCTTGTCGATGATAGTTCCAGGAGCGGCAACAGCCACACTGATTATAAATTTATTAGCATAATCTGTATTAGAAACATCTCTTAATTCTTTTAAGAGCGCTGTGAAATCATGCAGTTGTCTTTTATCTGAGCCAGGCCAAACTGGGAACTCCCAATCGATATCTAACCCATCAAATGAAAATTCATTCAAAGTTTGCAGAGCGCTCTTAATGAATCTGAAACAACAAAAATAAAATTCAATAGCAAAAAGAAACATATTATATTTAATTGAAATATATTGAGACAATATCAAAGAACGGCAAGTTTCGCGAAACTTCTAGTAAATGGTAAAATGTTCATGAAATGGTAAAGAGTAGATAATAGAATGAAAAAGTGACAATAGGACAATATTAACAATAAAAGTATGCCTATTTATAAAAGGTTATTGTTGTACAACTATTTATGAAAAGATCGGCCTGTAACAACTTTTATTCTATTTACAATAAGATCTATTGTTGACTTGTTTACAATAGATTTTTCTAGCATTCATTTATAAAGGGTTTTTTGTACTCTATTATTTGTATCGAAGTTCGGTGTTTTCCAGGAAGATTCTTTTTGATTCACTATATAAAGAGACCCCCGAGCGCGGTCAGTGAGTTAGTATTCGTTTGATCTTTGACGAGTGGCCATCGGGCGTAGTGCAGGCGCGTTCCAGGCATTGTGTTGGTCAACGATTGTTATACTGTCTGTGTGTGTGTGTGTGAGTGTATCATGTAAAGTTATTGTGTATCTGTATTAAATTCAGTTTTGTGTATTCAGTTTTCATTTTGTATGTGTATTCTCTAAAACTGATTGTAAGTGCGCTAAGTAAATTATTAAGTTATTGATTGTTTATTATTTATTTTAAGTAAATTATTACGTCATTTATTGTATTACTTCATGATAATTAGTTTAATTATTTATTTTGTAAATCTTTTAGTGTAATAAATATTTGTAATTGTAAACTTTAGTGTATTAATTATTTAATTACCTAGATCCCGAAATGGACCTTAGCGATAAGGGTCACAAACCACAAGTAGTACGGTAACAGCAAACACTTACCAATGTTTACTGTGCTTTTGTCTACATCATACAAATCTTCAGTAATGTTTTTTCAAATTTATTCATAGTTAAAATTTTAATTTAAGGAGCTTTAAATTTTAAATACTAAATTTTAAAATGCATTACTGAAGATTTGTATGAAGTACACAGAAGCACTATAAACATCGGTAAGTTTCTGCTGTTACCAAATTACTGGTGGTTTGGAAATACAGGTATATAATACAGCTGTTTAGGATTAATACCTGTATAGGGGTTTGATAAATATATATTTATATATGAAAATATTCATGCCCACTGCCTGATAATTTGAGTTAGTGTGTAGGGCCTTTACATGAAGTATTCGTTAACATGATGTTTAAAAACCTAGAATACCTAAGAATTAGACATATAATATTTAAAAGAATATCACAGAATTTATTAACTAAATATCAAATTTATACTGAACACCTACTAAACACAAAGACCAAAGACCAGGAGTACACACCAAGACAGATGCAAAAAGGCATCCCTAAGATGAACACAAAACATAAACAACAGAAAACTAATTACTTATGTTACAGGAAGGAAGTTAAGCAAATAGAATACCAGTGGCTTAAATCTGGTATAATAGCCGTAGTTAAAATATGCCCGTAACAGACAGGTGGAGTGTCAAATTATTTACACTCAATCTGTTCTTTACAGGGCTAGAATAAATAGTTCTGTTTCTTGTCACATGGTCAGCCAATTAAATGACTGAATCATTTAAGAACAGAAGAGGTAGAGGTGTAAAAGACACTAATCAGAGTTATCTCCTCTGAAAGTAATGAATTTCATTATACAGCCAGACACTGTGGTGAATGAAGTGAAGGTGTCATTTGCAGAGTGGAAAATATGTGCTTTTCAGAGGGCCCGGCATGCTGATAAGCGTACTTTTCCATTCAGTGAGGAAGGCAAAGGTAAACCACCTCACTCCTCGTTTTACTTAGTAAAACTCTACAGGTTCAAACCAGTCTTTCTGCTGATGACCTAAACAACAACAGTTAAAATATCCTACCCCTTCCAGAATTGTATAGACATCCCAGATAGGATGCATATGTTGATAAAACAAAGAATACATAACATAAATATATAAATGTAGATACTCACATTACTTTGCTCAATTCAAATGATCAAAGGAACACAAGGGTTGTACCTAAATTGGATTTATTGTTTTCGAGAATCTCCTGAATATGGTCAGGCAACACAGTGTAGTGAAGCAAATGCATTTAACTGATTTGTGTTTTGCTGTTATCTAAACTGCACCTGGCATACACTAGGGCAACACCAAATTTCTCGAGATATCCATGGGTCAATCTCATATACCCAATCAAAAGTTGCACAATCACAACTTTATCCCTTGATTGTTCCGCAACAATGATGGCCATCACTTAACAACATCCTTTATCCTTCTCAGTTTGCTGCCAAGGGTTTCAGTTCATTCAGCCTGCCAGGAATCAGTGATTAATGAGAGGAAGGTAATGGAGTAAAGTTACAAGGAGGATAGCAACAAATGAGCTCGTCCAAGGTATGAAAAACATAGAAACCCTGAGTAGGAAGACATAGGAAAGCAGTACAGGAAGACCCAAAACACATTAGAGTGGCAAAAAGAACCTGGGCAATAAGGATGAAGGAAGGAAAAGGCCCTGGGTAAAAAAAAGCGAAGAAGAACAAGAAACAATTTTTAGCAACTTACTTGTCTCTTGCAGTTTTAGACTCGACAACAAATGCGAATTCGCCATTGTTTGAAAAACACTGCACAGACAGCATAACTTTTAATGAAGGGTTTTGTTTTTTCATGTCCACCACTTCTCTGTAAATCTATAACAAACAACAAATTATTTAGAATATTGTAATTAAAAATATTTACCTGGAACTAAGAGTATTTTTATTCCCATTTATTGTTTAAATACAACCTGGCCTAAGGATTGGGAGCCTCAGCTGAGGCGAAAGGGCTCATCCCAAGGTTGCTGTTAGGGAAAAAGGCCATTAAATGGCTCGCTACAAATAAAGGGAAACCTTAATAAGTAGCCGTGGGCAGACAGCAGCAGAACCTGCTGCTGTAATGTCTGTAAACTATATTTAAAAAATAGAAAACCACTCCCCAACAGAGAAATTTGAAATCATTTAAAAATATTAAACATTTAACAACCAACTAACGTGGAGGTGTAACTTTTACCTTTATGAGGCCTGGGAAACTGATTGATACTTACTTAAAACTTTTCAATTAATTCTGAAAGAAAACATCTTTCTTCTAATTTTTCGCAGGATGTTGATACATCCTGCGAAAAAGGGAGGCTGTGAAATACAAGGGGAAGGGTGATTTAAAAACTGTTATTGTTACAGTTATTTATTTGAAAAAAGAAATACAAAAATTGTACATTACTTTCTACAACTTTTTCCAATTCAATTAACACGAAACTTAGACTTGTTTGGAATTAACCAATTGTTGAATGTCTGGTATTATTTTTGTAATACACAAAACAATGTCATTTTTCAGTGTCAAAACGATTTTTTGATTTGGTTTTAAAATTCACACTATGGAAAATCTTTCTTCACAGTTGTACAATGTGGCAAATAATATCAAAATTTATAACGTTCCTCTGGACAGTTCTGAGTTCATCACTTAAACACAATTATCCAAAATATTTCAGCACAAGCATTGTTGAAAGTTAATTTCATTGCATGATTGGCAGCTCTATCAATTCATCATAACAACGAACACTTAGCTCAACATTTTGTACAGCTTGCTCATTTAACGGATTGACTACCTACAAATATCCTCATATCCTTAAGTAAAAATTACAACTTTTGTAGATTAAAAAAAATTTTTTAACATAATTCAGGTCGACGAAATACTCAATATAAAAAGGGGGTCAAGGTGTGAAAAAGGTTGGGAACTACTGGCCTAAACAAACAACTGAGCAAAACACAATAACTTCATTCTGAATCTATAATATCCATGAATATTGTTGTACCAATAAACCTTTATGTTTACAAAGTAAACACTAAACAAAAAGTAAAGTAAACAAAGTTTACACTAAACCCTTTAAGTGTTTATTATGTTTTCCTATGGGTGGAACTTATATTAAAACCTCTTTCAATAGATTGATTACTGACAAAATATCCTAACCCGTTACACAGTAGTTGTGTAAGTAGTGGTTACACAATTAACCTACAGGTTTTTAATGACAGTTTTCACGAGGTTGATTAAACATCTTTTTTACTACACTTGCTGGGTTTAATGAGAAGATAAGATGAAGCCAGCAGGCTAGTTATCAGCTGGTTATCACAACTGAATTCTTTGCCAGAGGTCCAGGGTTTGATTCCCTCGAGAGAGAAAATAAACTAGAGAGTGACATATGAGGGCTGTCCAGAAAGTAACAGACGTTTTGAAATAAAAAATGAACTAAGTAAATAAACCAATTTTTATTACGTACATTTTGAAGGTTAACTCTTAGGCTATTTTTCTACGTAATCGCCAAGTAAATTAAAGCATTTATCGTAACGTGGTACAAGCTTTTCAATGCCCTCTTTGTAGTAATCTGCCGCCTGCGAGTTCAACGACTGGTTTACACCGGCATGGAGTGCAGTGTCAGTGTCGAAGCGTTGCGTAGCGAGCCATGTCTTCATCGCTGGGAACAGATGGTAATCGCTCAGCACCAAATCCGGGCTGTATGGCGGATGATTAAAAACTTCCCATCCAAAACCTTCCAAGAGCTCTTGAGTACATTTGAGCACGTGTGGACTGGCGTTTTCGTGGAAAAACAAAACTTTCCCACTTAATTTTCCCCGACGCTTGCTTTGTATCGCACGTCTTAATTTTCTGAGTGTTTCGCAATACCTCTCTGAATCGATTGTTTGACCTCGTTCAAGAAAATCAACGAAAATTGATTTTCACCACCAATTCATCAGTGATAAGACTAGGCCTACCACTTTTTTTTTTTGGTTTAACATCCGACTGTTCTGCAATTACTGCTAATGCAGACAGTGAATGATGAAATGATTTTTTGTAACGTATGAAAAATGCCGTGCCTGAATGGAATTCGAACCCAAGACCGCATGATGAGAGGCGAGCACGTTACCAACTTCGCCAATGCGGCCGGCATTGGCGAAGTTGGTAACGTGCTCGCCTTGAGGATCGCATGGGCATTCACGATCCTCATCGTGAACATTGGTTCAGCCATTTCTAAAATCAATGCACCACTGCCTCACTCGGCTTTCTCTCATTATTCCTTTGCCGTACATGTCACAAATCTGGCGATAAATTTCAATCGGTTTGTAATTTTTTGCCAACAAAAACCGTATCACACCACGCACTTCACAACTGGCGGAATTTTTAATCGCAGCGCTCATTTTAAAACCCCACTGTACAAAAAGTACAATACGCACGATGCTCTAGCTACCACGCCTGGCAGCGTAATGAATGTAGAAATACTCTTGACGCCAAGATGGTGGTGCTAGCTCCACCCACTAACACGCCAGGCCAAAACGTCTGTTACTTTCTGGATTGCCCTCGTATATTGAAAAAAGAAAGGTGTTTAACAATTTTTAATAAAGTAATATTTAATCAATTTATACTTGCCTCATGATCAGCAACATTGTTAGCTTGTAAAGTACCATTTGTAATGATTGCAAATGCAACAATAATATGCGTACAAAGCAAAGGATCAATGTACTCCGGTAATAATTGTTCTTCAGTCGTTCCATTTATAGGAAGAGAATAATAACAAACTAATTTCATTTCATTACTACCACTACCATCACCAACTACCACATTATTTTCAGTCTCTGCATCAGTTACACTTTCTATCGATTCGATTCTGTATGAAATCGATTTATTATTTTTACTTTTAAATGCCGCCATTGCATACATTTCTGCTCGATTACGAGACATTTCGACGTGACCTGAAAAATAATAATTCAATTTAACAAAATATGTAATGAGGAGAAAGAAAAATTAAAGCAGCAATAAAAGGTTAGTTAAAACTAGTAATATTTTTACATTTGGATTAATAACAAGCTGCAGGATACATTGTAAAAACTAATTCATAAAAATTTTGTGAGACGCACTCACACGACTTTCTCTTGCCAAAATAAATAATAAAACATGACCCATGTGTTATCATGAGTAATCAATGTAAAATGAAAAGCTTAGCTTTATTTTAATCATGCGTGAACAATGCTAAATGAAAATCAACCTCTGTGTGACTTAAAGTGAATACGGAAATCATTATTTGACGCTAAACTAAGCTTTATAGAAAAAAATACTCTGTACAAAAGTTCTATTTCAAGCTGCATGATGGATTATAAGGATTTATTTTTGAATGAACATACAAAAGTTGTAGATTTTTCAATTTTTTATAACTTTAATAGTTATATACACTTTTAACATCAAATGCATACAAAGGCCACAACCTAAAAAAAAACTCCAGTTTTAATGAGCAAATTCAGAAAATTACTAATTGATGCTAAACTAAGCACTGTAGAAAAAAATATCTGAAATAACAGTTGTATGTTTTTTTAACTTTTTACAATTTTAGTTAGCCTATGTACACATTTGCTCTAAAATGGATTATTAAGGCTGCAATCTTGAAAAAACATTTTTTACGAGAGCACAGCCCTGACAAGAATTTTAGCAGACATGGCGCTTACCCTATCATGTAGAGCACAAAAAATGTAGTGAATCAAGCAACTTCAAAAAAAAGTAGCAGGAGCCATTTTTGAGGAAATCACAAAAAAGTGAAAAATTGCACAAATAAACTACTACTTCCCAATTGACTGATTTTGGTGAAAACGTCAGTTTTCAAATAAAATTTGAAAATGATAAACTCTAAAGTTGGTAAACCTGATCACATAGTAATCTATTTCTACTCAATATCATTTTTGGTATCGTCATGACAAACTGACAAAAGTGTGACATTGATGTATTTATATTGCAACTGAAGGACCTATTAATCAAGTGAAAATCATCTAAAATATATTTAGTGGTTTTTTTATATTATATAATCAAAGTTATAGAAAATTAAAAACCTACAATTTTTGTTTAAAGCATCTTTTTCTACAGGGCCTGTTTTAGCGACAATTGGTTGATTTTTTATCAGTTCAATCGAATCGATCAATTGATTTTCATGTAGCGTAATTCACTCATGATTAAAATGACATAGTTTTTAATTTTACATTGTTTACTCATGGTTAACATGAAAAACCATAAAACTTGAAATTTGAAACAATAATTTATTTCATTATTTACATTGGCAAAAGTGGTGTGAGTGTTTCACACCAGATGTTATTGTTCTTATCAAAGTACAGTGGACCCTCACATTACAATGCACTCACATTACGATATTTCGCTTTACGATGTGTCATCAAATTAGTCATTGGATTCCCAAAGTTGGACGTGCACCTGACCCGCCAATCGTCAACCCCTACAGTAAGAAGTTCTAATCGAATGTACTCCCTCCCTTTTGTTAAGATACCCACGACCAAGCAAACAGCACCCTCCCATCATCAACTCAAGGTTGTTTCTGTTTTTACTTTCTCTTGCCTATATGAATATATAGGAAGGAAAGTATTGTTTTCATGTCGATTTTTCGAAATCGAGTTTTCACCGGATCTATACGTTTTCAGACCCCCTGAACTCAAAAAACATGTTTTTAGCGATTGGTCTGTGTGTGTGTGTCTGTGTGTGAACAGAATATCTCAAGAACGGAACATCGTACTAACTTGAAACTTAAAACTTAAGTTACATACCACTACCGGACCCGACACGAACATTTTCATCAAAATCGGTCAACCAAAAGTAGTAGTTTATTCGTATAATTTTTCACTTTTTTGCGATTTTCTCAAAAACTGGTCCTACGATTTTTTTAAAAATCGCCTGGTTTACTACATTTTTTATGCTCTACAAGATAGGGTAGGCGCCATGTTTGCTGAAATTCTGCGTGAGGCTGTTTTTACGTAAAAACATTTTCTTTTTAAGATTGCGGCTTTAATATGCATTTTAGCGCAAAACATTATATAACAAAAGTTGTAGAGAATTTAAAATTCTACAACTTTTATTTCAAACATTTTTTTGTATAACGCTTAGTTTAGCGGTAATTTGCAATTTTCTGTTTTTTTCTCATGAAAACGTGAGAAAAATTGATTTTTTAAACATTTCGGCCTTAGTATGCATTTTACGACAAAAGTGTATATAATTAAATTTATAGAAAATTAAAAGATCTACAACTTTTATTTAGAGCATTTTTCTCTACAGAGCCTAGTTTAGAGAGAAAGAGTGATTTTCCGTATTTCTAAGCCAAAATGAGGTTGATTTTCATTTTGCGTCTTTCACTCATGATTAAAATTAGGTTATCTTTTTTGAGGTTAGTTTTTTGTTTATTTCTTATGGTTTATTACTAATGTTAGGTTTATTGTTAATTATTTTCACTGGCAAGAGAAAGTTGTGTGAGTGTTTCACACCAGATTTTTCAGTTTTGTCACAGCACCCATACTATTTAGTAGTGTTAGGCGTATCGCTTTGGTTATCGGTTTAGCATCCGTGCCGTAGTGTCTGTCATGTTATTATACATACGTATTCTTTGTAGTTTTGGTACCATGTTTCCTGTGCACATTACTGTAGTATTAGTGAAAATGGGTCCTCAATTGCGCATAAAAAGTAAAATTTCTATTAAAGAAAAACAAGAAATTACAAAAAAAAAAACATGATGAAGGTGCTAGGATAAATGAATTGGTTTGCCAGTATGGTTATTCCCAGTCTACAATTTCCACGATTGTAAAGCAAAAGTTAGTTTTAAAAGACGTTAAAAGTGTCTGATAGATCAAACACAATTCAAAAAGGCATTTTTTTTATAATTATACCTATTATCAAATCAGTTGTACTGAAATCAGCGCTATTTGAAGAATGTATAGCGTTATCTGCATGTACAGTCAATGTAAATTTCTTGTGGAATTATAATATGGTCTAATGACTGGGCAAGAATGCGGTCTCACAATACGATATTTTCGCTTTACGATCGTTCTTCCAGAACGAATTACGATCGTAATGTGAGGCCTACTGTAGTTCATTATATATTTTTGTCAGTTACAATAAAAGAATAATGAAGCTGGGACCTGGAAGTAAGCCTAACGTCCAGGCTGGAATGGTGATTTGGATCTGCATGTTGACCACTAGTAAAACCCAATAACAATGTTCAAATTTTAAGTTCAAATGTAATCCTGTATAAATCCCATATGGAGGGATGAAAATAATCTCTTTATACTACGTTTCCACTCCCAGGTAATGCCAACACCATCAAAAGCCTACTTGATGCTAAGGTTGGGTTTAAACGATCCTGTACTTGATTCTTCAGAACCTCATGCAAAATCAAATGGATATTACACGTAACCTAATATGGCTAAGGTCAAAAATCTAAATAATGCGTTTATATAAGTGTAGTTAATAGTTTTGGTATTCTACATTAATCCAAAATATTTTTTATGTAACTTGGTTGTTTCATTTTTAAGAGAAATCAGTACTTTTATATTAATGGGGGGGGGGGGAGGCCACTCTGATTACAAGTCTAAACACGATATCATTGTTATGTATTTAATGATGGAATATCATTTAATTATGGAATATAAATGAGGTATGTTCGTAAAGTAAGTTCTGTTTTGAAATAAAAAAAGAACAAGTACAGATACAACAATGAAATTTATTTCATAAAAATCTACAACTCTTAAACTATTTTACGACATAACTCCCGTGATTTTCCAGGCATTTGTCATAGTGTGGTACAAGCCTTTGTATACCCTCTTCATAGAATGCTGCTGCCTGTGTTGTCAACCAAGAGGTATTTTCTCATCAACTGCACGAATCAGTTCATCATTAACCACAGATGGATGTCCACTTCCATTTTCATTGTGCACTGTATGACGCCCTTCTTTGAACTGTCTAACCCATCTTCTCACCATTGAATCGCTCATCCCATTTGGCCCGTAAACCTTGCAGATTTGTCGATGAATGTCAATTGGTTTGTTTCTTGCATTCAGAAAACAAATCACTGATCGAATTTCACAAGCGGCAGGATTTTCGATAAACTCAGCCATTACAAACAAGCACTACAAAGTGCACACAACAATTAGTAACCTCAAAATCATGTCATTTCATTCTGCTTGACATAGAGTGACGGTCGCGCATGCGCGGAACTGCGATCGCAGCGCTACCACGGAGAATGACGGAAAGTTATGTGTACAGTGTTTTGGGACAGAAAAGGGATTTTACTGATTTATTTTTTACCGTGAGGTCAAACAATCAATAAAGAAGTTTACTGCAAGACTCTCAAGAAACTGCGCCTTGTAATACAGAACAAGCGCCGCCGAGTAATGCTCACGAAAGGCGTGGTTTTCATTCATGACAATGCCCAACCACACACTGCGAATGAGACTAAAAGACTCCTTCAGGACTTTGGCTGGGACTTGTTCGACCATCCTCCGTACAGCCCTGACCTTGCTCCTAGTGACTTTCATTTGTTTCTGCATCTGAAGTCTTTCCTTGGCAGTCAGCGGTTGAACAGTGATGAAGAGCTGAAAGAACATGTTACCTTTTAGTTGACTACACAGGCAGCAGCATTCTATGAAGAGGGTATACAAAAGCTTGTACCACGCTATGACAAATGCCTGGAAAATCACGGGGGTTATGTCGAAAAGTAGTTTAAGAGTTGTAGATTTTTATGAAATAAATTTCATTGTTGTATCACTGTATTTAAACCGGAATGACATGTAGACCAGCGAGCGGTTGTGGGCAGTGCTAAATGGCCAAACAAAAGACAATGCGGGACGGCTAGACACCATTTGGAGTCACGCCAAGCCGAGTTTTAGCAGCGGACAATCTCTATACCACAATTTTGGGTGCCATTAAAGACTTTATCCTCCAGAAATCAACTTATAATGAAAGTCTCTTAACTTTAATGAGTGAATGTGTACTTCAGTGAATTTCCAACTGAAATCAGAGTGGCCTCCCGTTAATGTAAAAGTACCGAGAAATTTTAGTAGAGAAACAAAACCTACTTAATAATAGTATACCAATATTTTATATAAGAGTTTGTAAATTCATACCAGGAACTACTTTTTCTGGTCCAGTCATAATAAAATCAACAGCACCATGTTTCTCATCATTTGATAACATTCTCTGCATAGCAACATACACAGAAATCACCGAAGCACAAGTAACTAGCAATGCTAGTCCACATGCGGACCACATATAACTTCTTTGCAAGACTGGTCTGAAACATAAGAAAATTACCATTCAGTGGCAACTTTATTCTGAACAACATGAATGTAATTGTACTGTTCAACAACTAGACTGATAAGTGCCTACTTAGAAACCAGTTGCTCTTACATTGAAACAACACCTTTACATTCACCACAAGGTTTGCCACACATTATAAATCGCCCGTTACTTTCAGATAAGACAACTCAGATTAGAGTCAATTCCACTTCTTCCTCTTCTGTTCTTAAACACAAAAAATATTTTTATTTAATCAAACACAGAAGAAAAAATTGTATTGTCTATAATTCTGGAACCAGCAAGGCAATTTCAATTAATTTTGAACTCCATCAAAATTCGATTAATATTAAGAATGCTTGATTTTAAAATGTTATTAACTGGTAAATATCCATTTGGGAATAATTTAATAATATTTTAACATTTTCAATAAGCCTGACATACTTTCTTTTCTAAAATGATACTTTCCCCTACATGTAGTAATACTGTATTAAATAGGCTACCCCTTAGGTAGAAATTATGACAGTTTAAGTTAATTGATTCTAAATTTTACAAAAACAAATTGGTACGTAATAAATAAATTAATTTTTTTGTTATCTTGTTTATCCAGCTGAAGTTCGATTTAGTTATTTATTTGAAACTAAATTTACTGAAAAGGACAGCCTAAACATTTTATTGCGCATTAAACATAAAATAATACACTTTAAAATAAATACACTGATAAACACTAATTCAGTTAACGTAAGTGGAGTGAAAAAACTGAATTATGTAAATATTTTCGCAAATACAAGGACACTCATTATAGGTTAGTAAAGACTTTACCTCGCATAATAATCTTCCAGCAATTCATACTTCACTTGTGCATTCGGTCGTTGGACAGACATTTTAAAATTTAATTTATCTAAACCACTTTAATATACAAACACAATGATTAACACTTCCATGAACATAAATACAACAACATTATGTTTGAAGCTGTCAGCTCAATACTTGAAAAAATATCATTATAATGTAGAATGGGCAACATACCAATACAAATATATTGTGATAGTGTAACAATTTAGTAAATTACAATAATATTTCTATTTGTACTAAAATAATCATTAAATTGTAAATAGAATGATCACTTGAGATATATGGTATTATTTCAGATTTATTTAAATGTGCAAATTTTGAAAGTACAATACTTTTTGTTTCCTAAATTGCCTATTGCGTCAGTTTGCGGCATACTGCTGTAATTTAATGTATTTTTGGCAGCGTATTGTTTTTATCGAATTAATAATAGTGAAAAGTGTATTTTTCTAATTAGTTAAAATTTTTATCAAGTGACAGGTTTGCAAGAGGTTGGATTTCACTTAATTTTTGCTGGTAAGCATTTGTTGTAAATCAACATTAAAACTCTTCTTTTCACTACTTGTTTATACGTGAATAACCTATAATGTTTACTACGGTTTTTTTTAATTTCTAGCCACCTTTTTTTACTGTTTAATTTGTAGATGTCACGTGTCATTAGTCTGCAGTTTCCTAAATTTATACTCATTCTAACGGTCCATTATAATAACTATGGTTTTTCTAGTGGAATACTTTCGCAATTAAAAATTATTATTGTAACAAGATATTTTGTACCGTATTTCGTAGTGTTGTTCGGCA
Source organism: Catonia carolina (assembly GCA_035578175.1). Lineage (NCBI taxonomy): Eukaryota > Metazoa > Arthropoda > Insecta > Hemiptera > Achilidae > Catonia > Catonia carolina. The sequence goes on from JAQMRL010000001.1 coordinate 296,672,506, forward strand.
TACGCAGTTTCCTGCCGTTCGAAACATGATTTGATCTTGTGTTTTTTATTTGGAGTTTCTCTGGCTGTACTCGGTATTCATGAATGTTTGTACAGTATGAACGTTATTTCTTTCTTATTTTTCAATTCACTTTCTAGTATCAATGAAAGCTTCTTGTTTGCACCATTCTAATTTATTAATTGACCACTTACGACCCACGTAAATTGTGAAATTTGTAGCAAATTCTTCATCACTTGATCTTTATTTGTTTGATCATTGACTGTTAATAACTATCACACATTTTATTATCTACGTACGGGCCAAGAAGTTGCAGGAATTCCACATTTGCAATACGCTTACTCTCTAAACTTGGGTCTTGTAACATAATTCTGGTACTGTTTTTATTTAATGGCAACGTTTTTAAGATGTGCTAATGTGTTTTTATACTTCCTTATATTGAATGCCACAAAATTTAGGTTTACTTGATTCAATATTGCTACTAAATCTGATTCTATACTAATACTAATATTATAAAGAAGTAAGATTTATTTTTTTGTATTGGGTAATCTCAGAAACTACCCAACCAATTTCAAAAATCTGTTCGCTATTCGAATTCTTAGAGCTTCCTGAGTAGGCTTATCACAATAAATAATATGCTATTATGTCATTTTTAAATTTTGGAAAAATTTTGGTTGGTAATATGAAGGCATTCTTTATTTTATTAGTTTTGAAAAAAGGACATTTGGGGAGTTCGTTTTTTTATATTTATCAATATTAGCTGTACTATCCATTGTATAACACAACATAATTTGTATTTTCCAGTCTGTATCAGGCATGGTAGGGTACTGCGTGGCAATATGACGACATCATCCTTTACTCCTTCCTTTTTCTAAATTTTTGAGCATTATTTACTTGACAGATATTCAAAAAATAATGTCACATAACATTTCTGCATAGGAAGTTGTGTAAACTTTTGGAAATTCAAAGAGATTGTACCATTTTTTTTATTTTTTGTGTTATTCTACATTATAGAAAGTAAAAATATCTACAACTTTTATTTAAAGCATTTTTTTCTACAGAGCAAGTGTAGGCTAACGTCAATTAGTGATTTTTGCATTTTAAAGTTAGGCTACAAAGGTTGATTTTCATTTTGCATCATTCACTTAAGATTAATGTTTTTAATTTGACATTATTTACTTATTATTAAAAATATAGGTTATATTTTCATTATTTATATTGTCAAGAAAAAGTGTGGTCAGTGTTTCAAATAAAATTATTTAAGAAATACATTTTACCTACAGTTCAGCAGTCGTAAGTTTGATCCAACTGTAAACAAACCTAAGCTACTACTGGGTGCACGCTAGGGTCCATGACTTTATGGATGTCGTATTCCGATTAAGCTTTTTTTCTTCTTTTAACAGTATAGTATTTGTTTTGCAATCAGTTAATAAATACAATAACTTTAAGCAAATATGAGAAAATCTGAGTAATGTCCTTAGAATTAAAACACAAATGACAGTCAGTAGTGTGTTTGAAAAAGACGAAACTGTAAAGAAACAAAAAATATATCTATACAAAATCAAACTTGATGAACCGTGAATCAACATCCCGAAACACAAAGTGTTGAAGTTGGAGATGAGAATGACGATGGTAGAGATGAAAACGACGCCAATTATGAGATGCCGATGATTAGGAGTTGAAGTAGAAAAGATAAAAAAATTTAAATGACTAACAAAATCGTAGAGGTAAGTCCAATGGTTTAAAGCGTTTCAGTCTGTGAGTATCTTCACTGTTGTCAAGGAGGCTAATCGCTAAAGGATTCTGATGGTCTTCTAGTTTTTGTAAATGTTTTTTGCTATGTTATTTAATTTCTTCTTTTATAAAGGGCAGGTTTAGGTCATTGTGTAGTATATCATTTGTTACGTACCATGGGGCTGCAGTGATCAGTCTCAGGCATTTTGATTGAAAGCGCTGCAGTATTTCTATATTTGATGAACTAGCTGTACCCCATAGCTCTAACCCATACGTCCAAATTGGTTTGAGTATTACTTTGTATACGAGTACTTTATTTTCAAGAGAGAGTTGACCCAATTAAGCTAACTATGTTTTAAATTATAAGTGCATACTTAAAATATCAGTCATGATTTGATGTAGGCCTAACAATTTCATTTATTAAAATACTTTTAAAAGTATTTTGTATTTAAATACTTTTGAAAGTATTTTGTTGTTACTTTTTAATCTGCGTGTAGGCCTACACAATTTTATATAATGAGCATGCTCAGTGATGTCATTATTTGTTGACAGTAGGAGCAAACTAAGAAAGGCTGGACTTTATGTAATATTGTGTTATAACACTTATTCAATTCTTAGTTCATAAGTCTCACCTGTCTTCTGGTGGTGATTCATTTTGTTGTCAACAAAGTTTCAGCGCCACTTGGTTTTTTTATAAGTGCAGTCGTGATTTTGATTCAACGGTGATATTTTTCATTTTGTACGTATGCTAGGGAAAGTTGTGTGTGTGTTTCTCTCCAGATTTTATAATGTTACAATGCTATATATTAATGTTTTTTGTGATTTAAAATTACTCCGTTTCTTATATAACATGTTAAAAATAACAAAATAATTATACAAGTTTCTATAAAAGTCACAATTTACAGATGTAGTGTACAATCATACTGTCACCAAGTAGCCTCCTAGCTATTGTCTCCATTTGATGGCAGATTTATTCTTTTTGAACTCAAATGGTGTGTTTGTGTGTTCCTCTCAGCCCACCTCCAGATTGTGATGGCTTCTTCACTAGTTACAGTAGCGAGCAAATTAATCCGAACACAGATGTTATGTTATGAAAAGTTACTTTATTTTTAAAAAATCTGGTGTGAAACACTCACACTACTTTCTCTTGCCAATGCAAATAATTAACAATAAACCTAACATTAGTAATAAAACATTAGAAATAAACAAAAAACTAACCTCAAAAATATAACCTTATTTTAATCATGAATGAAAGACGCAAAATGAAAATAGACCTCAGTTTGGCTTAAAAATACAGAAAATCACTCTTTCACGCTAAACTAGGCTCTGTAGAGAAAAATGCTAGAAATAAAAGTTGTAGAACTTTTAATTTTCTATAAATTTGATTATATACACTTTTGTTGTAAAATGCATACTATGGCCGAAATCTTAAAAAAATCGATTTTTCACACGTTTTCGTGAGAAAAAAACAGAAAATTCCTAATTACCGCTAAACTAAGCGTTTTACAAAAAAATGTTTGAAATACAGGTTGTAGAATTTTACATTCTCTACAACTTTTATTATATAACGTTTTGCGCTAAAATGCATATTAAAGCCGCAATCTTAAAAAGAAAATATTTTTACGTAAAAACAGCCTTACCCAGAATTTCAGCAAACATGGCGCCTACCCTATCTTGTAGTGAATAAAAAATTAAGTAAACCAGGCGATTTTTAAAAAAATCGTAGGACCAGTTTTTGAGAAAATCGCAAAAAAGTGAAAAATTATACGAATAAACTACTACTTCCGGTTGACCGATTTCGATGAAAATGTTCATGTCGGGTCCGGTAAGGGTATGTACACTGAGTATAGAATAAATAGAGAAGCCTTTCCATAAGCGGCAGACTGGCGGTTGTGTGCACTGACCCCCCAACTCCTTGGTTACCTACCTCGCCTAGCCCAGCCACCTGCCATCACACTGCTGTTTCTGTTTCGTTTGTTGTTCTGCCTTATCTCAGATTTCTTTGGTTTTGCTTCTGTTAGTTTTCAGTGTAACTGAGAGAATAAGTTAAATAATATAGAAAGCCAGATGAACAAAATTATACAAAATATGAAATCACTGGTATTTATGTTTATTAAAAAGTACTAAATGAATGTATATTGATTGATTCGTTACTGTAAGAAGTAAAAATCAAAAACCAAAATTGGCTGTCGACTATTATTATAAATAATACATTAAGAAAATAAATGAAAAAAATAATAATTCAGTGGTAATTAATAGATTTTCAATGTTTGTTCTGTTTCACTTTATTTTTTGTTTTAGGTTACTTTATTTTTTGTTTTAGGTAAATCTTTTTTCGAAATTTTTGTTTTTGGTTTGAGTCTTTTAAATTACAACCAAATCTTACGAAAGACGAAAAGTTAGATAATCTGCCATCGCAAGTGATTGAGGCAACTTTGATGTTTACGTCAGATAGAAGTTGCAAGCATTGAAAGGTCAGAGAATAAATTTGTTCACCGGTGATTCCTTTAATAAAAATGTACCCCAGAGGTATTTTCCATAACTTATTGACACATACGAGATGAATGACAAACACTTCATTGGCTATTGGAGCTCCGTCGTCAGTATTTCCGCGTCCCAGATCCATGTAGCCATACAATTTTTTTCCATCCCAATCTACATGCTGCCGAATGGCCATTGCATCGAACATTAAACTGCACACCAAACCATGTTCATTTTGACACTTTTCTTTTAGTACTCGGAAAACTTCTGAGCTAAACCCTGGTTCGGCATTAATTGAAGAATACCACTTAGCTATTGTTCGGACATGAGGATGGCAAGTCTGAAAAGTGTGTCAAAGTTGTACGCTTTAGGAGACAAAAAATGCAAAGTCGTGGCGAATTAAGAAGGCGGTCATGGTACAGTTTTTTCAGTTTGGGGTTGGTGTATTTTTCTGTATAAGAACGATGTTTTTGAAATATTGCTCAATAGATCACCGTGCTCCAACTGAATAAGATTTTTTTTTTAATTCTCTTATGATATCTTTTAAATTAGCCACTTTTAACTTTAGTCTCTTTTGTTTTAATGTCATATTTCTTAATCGTTTTCTTGTTTCAGTTAGTTTCCATTGGGTTTTCTTAAGTTTTTCGGTAGGGCCTAGTTATTTCGAAATCAGTTTTTTGTATTTTTTCCGATATTGGGGGCGAAATTGGTGAGATAGCACGCTTTAAAACTCTCCTTACATTTGAAGTTGATGTTGACGGCCGTAAATGTGGTGGAAATGCTGTAAATATCGATAGAACTGCATATTTTTTTTAAATATCTTCGAAAAAGAAAAGAGTTATCATAATCATCTTCTTTGAAATGGTCACGACAAATACGACTGTGATTAGATGGTTTCCAGTTGTCTCTCCTGATTGCTTAAATCCATTTTTCTTTGAGTTCTGGATTGTTAGGAAAACGGTGGAAAGAAATTTTCATTCCCTCTACAGCTTCTGTTTTCTTTTTCGGTTATTGCATCCGTACGCCAAACACATACCAATTTTAAAGCTGGATAAGTGTCCACACACAGTAATTTACACACAAAAATCCACGCACAATAATTCACACACAATAACTAAAGTGAATAAACAAAACGCACTATATAATATTAAACAATAACTAAAAAATTAAAAGAAACGCACAGATTATAGGTTAGTTACCGCTTCACGGGAAGGGAAATGATTGAAGTGGCAGGCGATATGGGTAACCAAAGAGTGGAGGTAAGTAGACACACTTCGCTTCTCCACTAGGCCGCTCTATTACTTCTATACTCTGTGGGTATGTAACTCAAGTTTCAAGTTCGTACGATGTTCCGTTCTTGAGATATTTTGTATACACACACAGACCAATCGCTAAAAACATGTTTATTGGGTTCAGGGGTTTGAAAACGTATAGATCCGGTGAAAACTCGATTTCGAAAAATCGACATGAAAACAATATTTCCTCCCTATATATTCATATAGGCAAGAGAAAGTAAAAAATGTATTTACATTCTATTTGTTAATGTTTAATAACTAATGTGGCCACCTTTATTGTTTATCAGTTCACGTATGTGATTTGGCATATTAGTGATTTGGCAGTACAATTAGTGTACTGTGCACTTTTTTTTAATTTCTTTGTCATGAAACCATACCGATATTATTGCTGCAATGAGGTTATTTTTTGTAATACCATCCATTTTTGAGAGTTGTTTTTTCAGTATTGCCCAAAGATTTTCAATCGGGCTTATATCTGGGGAATTACCTGGTCATGTCAACACATTAACATTTTCTTGTTCGAAAAATGCTTTCACTTTTTTGGCAGTATGGCATGGCGCTATATCTTGTTGAAACACTCCATTGCCATGTGGAAATTTTGTTTGCTGTTGTGGCACAACCTTTGACTTAAGAATTTGGATATATTCATCGCTTTTTAACATATTTATTGGGACCTTCAAACAACAACAACAAGGACCTTCAAATGTGAAACAACCCCAAAACATTTTTTTCTGGGGATGTTTAACTGATTGCTGGATATGAGCCGGTGATGTTCTTTCATCTGTTGATTTCCGAACGTAAGAAACTTTTTACCTGAACGTAAAAATGGGATTCATCGGAGAACATTACATTTTTCCAGTCTGCAACAGTCCACTTAGCATGTGCTTTGGCCCACAATAACCGATTTTTGCACATTGCTTGGGTCAAAAGTTGTTTTTAGCTGGTTTTTTCCGTCCAGCATCTAGAAGTCGGCGTCTAAAAATTGTCACATGCAAATTCGTTCCACTGGCTGCAAGCTGTAAAGTACTTTAGTGAGTTCTACAGGAGGTGGATTTTCATTTTGCGTCATTTACTCATGATTAAATTAGGTTATGTTTTTCATTTTACATTGTTTACTAATAATTTAAGATAGATAATAAGTATGTGTTATTTACATTGGCAGGAGAAAGCCGTGTGAGTGTTTCACACCAGATTTTTTTACTTTCTCTTGTCTATATGAATATATAGGAAGGAAAGTGTTGTTTTCATGTCAATTTTTCGAATTGAGTTTTCACTGGATCTACACGTTTTCAGACCCCCTGAACCCAAAAACGTGTTTTTAGCGATTGGTCTGTGTGTGCGTGGGTGCGTGCGTGTGAACAGAATATCTCAAGAACGGAACATCGTACGAACTTGAAACTAAAGTCACATACCACTACCGGACCCGACACGAACATTTTCATCAACATCGGTCAACCGGAAGTAGTAGTTTATTTGTGTAATTTTTCACTTTTTTGCGATTTTCTGAAAAACTGGTCCTACGATTTTTTTTAGAATCGCCTGGTGTACTAATTTTTTTATGCTCTACAAGATAGGGTAGGCGCCAGGTTTGCTGAAATTCTTCGTGAGGCTGTTTGCAATTAAAAAAATTGCTATTTTAAGATTGCGGCTTTAATAATGCATTTTAGCGCAAAAAATTTTATAATAAAAGTTGTAGAGAATTAAAAATCCGACAACTTTTATTTCAAACATTTTTTTTTGTATAACGCTTAGTTTAGCGGTAATTAGCGATTTTCTGTTTTTTTTCTCACGAAAACGTGTGAAAAATCGATTTTTTTTAAGATTTCGGCCTTAGTATGCATTTTACGACAAAAGTGTAGTATATAATACAATTTATAGGAAATTAATATATTTACAACTTTTGTTTAGAGCATTTTTCTCTACAGAGCCTAGTTTAGCGTGAAAAAGTGATTTTCCGTATTTTTAAGTCAAACTGAAGTTGATTTTCATTTTGCGTCTTTCATTAATGATTAAAATAAGGTTATGTTTGTTGAGGTTATTTTTTTGTTTATTACTAATAGGTATTACTAATAGGTTAGGTTATATTGTTCATTATTTACATTGGTAAGAGAAAGTTGTGTGAGTGTTTCAACACCAGATTTTTTTTTTATTCTATTTGTTTTGTGTGTATTTTTGTCTGCTTTAATTGGTCAAAAGATTGTTGCAGACAATTAAATTTAAATAAACGATTAAAAAAAATCTGGTGTGAAACACTCACACAACTTTCTCTTGCCAATGCAAAAATTTACAATAAACCTAACATTATTAATAAAACATTAGAAATAAACAAAAAACTAACTTTAATAACGTAACCTAATTTTAAAAATGAGTGAAAGACGCAAAATGAAAATCAACCTCAGTTTAGCTTAAAAATACGGAAAATCACTCTTTCACGCTAAACTAGGCTCTGTAGAGAAAAATGCTTAAAATAAAAGTTGTAGATCTATTAAATTACTATAAATTTATTATTATATACACTTTTGTCATAAAGTGCATACTAAGGCCGAAATCTGAAAAAAATCGATTTTTCACACGTTTTCGTGAGAAAAAAACAGAAAATTGCTAACCTACCGCTAAACGAAGCGTTATACAAAAAAATATTTGAAATAAAAGTTGTAGGTTTTTTAATTTTTTACAACTTTTATTATATAGATTTTTGCGCTAAAATTTATATTAAAGCCGCAATCTTAAAAAAACAATTTCTTTACGTGAAAACAGCCTCACCGAGAATTTCAGCAGACATGACGCCTACCTTATCTTGTAGAGTATAAGAAAATGAGTAAACCAGGCGATTTAAAAAAATCGTAGGACCAGTTTTTGAGAAAATTGCAAAAAAACTGAAAAATTACACGAATAAACTACTACTTCCGGTTGACCGATTTTGATGAAAATGTTCGTGTCGGGTCCGGTAGTGGTATGTAACTTAAGTTTCAAGTTCGTACGATGTTCCGTTCTTGAGATATTTTGTATACACACACACACACACACAGACCAATCGCTAAAATCATGTTTTTTGGGTTCAGGGGGTCTGAAAACGTATAGTTCCGGTGAAAACTCGATTTTCAAAAATCGATATGAAAACAATACTTTCCTTCCTATATATTCATATAGGCAAGAGAAAGTAAAAATATGTTTTAGTGGTTATCAAGTTATGTTATGAGAAAATTAATTCGGTTGGTGAACTTTTAGGCGACCCCCTCCCCCTTGATGTAATATATGACCATCCGCTTAGTTATATAGCCGACTAGTTTTTAATAAAATTCTGTATTAGTAAAAATAATGCTCGCTCTAAAACGGTTTTTGAAAACCTATCTTTTATTAAAGGTAACTTAATACATGTAATTAATTGCCAGTCAGTTATTAAAAAAACGAAAAGTATTTTGGCAACACGTGTACCATGAAGTACAAAGTGATATTCTCATAAACCTAGTGTGCGCAGTTACCTAATCGATTGTAACCGAAAATAAAATGCCATTTTTTTTCTTTAACAGTTGTAAATTCTTTATTCACGGCAAGCAGTTGCGGCCGTATTTCGTTCGTACGTGTGTATTCGTAACAGTTGCTTATTGTAATTATACGTGTGGTTTTAACAGTGTTGTGTGTGAGCTTTGTCATTACAACTGAAAATAATTATTTTTAATGTAAAAGGTAGCCCGGCTTATGAAAAGCAAACATTTCATTCATTATGCACGCTGTTTATACTCTTAAACCGCCAATTATTATTTTTCATCACCGTTTATTAAACGCTGCAAATTATTTTACACACGACACAACCCGTAGTCGATGGTCTATATTAATTACTAATTATTATGGGGATGGCAAAACGCGCTATCTTTCTCGCTAATCTTGAAAAAGTATCTGCATACCCTCATCTCCGGTCAGGCCTGGCATTTTCCTCTACATTCATGTTTATTTATCACTACTCACCGTCTGCATTAGTATTAAAGTTCGAAATAGTAAGGAAGTAAAACAAAAAAATTGCTGTGAAACTTTCACAAGACTATCTCTTGCCAACGTAAATAATGAATTGTAAAACCTTTGTTTAACTATGAAAAAACAATTTAAATTGACTTAATTTTTTAAATATTTTTAATATTTTTTAAATTTTTTTATTTTTAATCACGATTCAATGACACTAAATTAAAATCAACCTCTGTTGTACTTTATGAACGAAATTCGGAAAATCATTAATTGACGCTAAACTAAACGCTGTAGAAAAAACCTGCTTAAAATACGGTTTTTAATTCTCTAAAACTCTTTTTTTATTATGTACTTTTGCCCTAAAGTGGATATTAAAGCCGTAATCTTAAAAAAAAAAAATTAACACTGGCCCCCACGAATTTCAGCATTCATGCCGCTTACTCAATCTTTTAAGAGCAAAAAAAGGTTTAAGTACAAAGTGGTTTTACAAAGGGGCCATTTTTGAGAAAGTGAATCATCGCACGAATAAACATCTTCCGGTTTTGATGAAAATGTTCATGTCAAATTTTCTTGTGGTAATTTAACAAGTTCCTAGTTTCAACTTCGTTCAATATCCCGTTTATGACATATTTCGTCCACACAAATACGTGAAAACATGTTTTCTTTTTACTTCAGGGAACCTGAAAACTCATATTTACGGTGAAAACTCGATTTCGAAAATTCGACGTAAAAACATAACAGTTACGTTTACAAAGGAAAGTTACTTTCCTTCGTAAATTCATATTGAGTAAACGTAAGTAAAAACGAAATAGTTTTACTCATTACTTTCTCTTGCCTATATGAATATATAGGAAGGAAAGTATTGTTTTCATGTCGATTTTTCGAAATCGAGTTTTCACCGGATCTATACGTTTTCAGACCCCCTGAACCCAAAAAACATGTTTTTAGCGATTGGTCTGTGTGTGTGTGTGTGTGTGTGTGTAACAGAATATCTCAAGAACGGAACATCGTACGAACTTGAAACTTGAAACTTAAGTTACATACCACTACCGGACCCGACACGAACTTTTTTATCAAAATCGGTCAACCGGAAGTAGTAGTTTATTCGTTTAATTTTTCACTTTTTTGCGATTTTCTCAAAAACTGGTCCTACGATTTTTTTTAAAATCGCCTGGTTTACTACATTTTTATGCTCTACAAGATAGGGTAGGCGCCATGTTTGCTGAAATTCTGCGTGAGGCTGTTTTTACGTAAAAACATTTTCTTTTTAAGATTGCGGCTTTAATATGCATTTTAGCGCAAAACGTTATATGATAAAAGTTGTAGAAAATGTAAAATTCTACAACTTTTGTTTCTAACACTTTTTTGTATAACGCTTAGTTTAGCGGTAATTTGCAATTTTCTGTTTTTTTCTCACGAAAACGTGTGAAAAATTGATTTTTTAAAGATTTTGGCCTTAGAATGCATTTTACGACAAAAGTGTATGTAATAAAATTTATAGGAAATTAAAAGACCTACAACTTTTATTTAAATCATTTTTCTCCACAGAGCCTAGTTGAGCGTGAAAGATTGATTTTCCGTATTTTTAGGCCAAACTGAGGTTTATTTTCATTTTGCGTCTTTCACTCATGATTAAAATAAGGTTATATTTTTGAGGTTATTTTTTGTTTATTTCTAATGTTTTATTAGGCCCTACTAATATTAGGTTTATTGTTAATTATTTGCACTGGCAAGAGAAAGCTGTGTGAGTGTTTCACACCAGATTTTTTTTACTTTCTCTTGCCTATATGAATATATAGGAAGGAAAGTATTGTTTTCATGTCTATTTTTCAAAATCGAGTTTTCACCGGATCTATACGTTTTCAGACCCCCTGAACCCAAAAAACATGTTTTGAGCGATTGGTCTGTGTGTGTGTGTGTGTGTGTGTGTGTGCGCGCGCGCGCGCGCGCGTGCGTGTGTGAACAGAATATCTCAAGAACGGAACATCTTACGAACTTGAAATTTGAAACTTAAGTTACATACCACTACCGGACCCGACACGAACATTTTCTTCAAAATCGCTCAACCGGAAGTAGTAGTTTATTCGTGTAATTTTTCACTTTTTTGCGATTTTCTCAAAAACTGGTCCTACGATTCTTTTTAAATCGCCTGGTTTACTCATTTCTTTATGCTGTACAAGATAGGGTAGGCGTCATGTTTGCTGAAATTCTTGGTGAGGCTGTTTTCACGTAAAGAAATAGTTTTTTTAAGACTACGGCTTCATTATAAATTTTAGCGCAAAAACCTATATAATAAAAGTTGTAGAGAATTTAAAAACCTACAACACTTATTACAAACATTTTTTTGTATAACGCTTAGTTTAGCAGTAATTAGCGATTTTCTGTTTTTTTCTCACGAAAATGTGTGAAAAATCTATTTTTTTTAAGATTTCGGCCTTAGTGTGCATTTTACGATAAAAAAGTATATAATTAATTTTATAGGAAATAAAAAAATCTACAACTTTTATTTAAAGCATTTTTCTCTACAGAGCCTAGTTTAGTGTGAAAGAATAATTTTCCGTATTTTTAGGCTGAACTGAGTTTGATTTTCATTTTGCGTCTTTCAGTCATGATTAAAATAAGGTTACATTTTTAGATGTTAGTTTTTGTTTATTTCTGATGTTTTATTACTAATGTTAGATTATAGTTAAATATTTGCATTGGCAAGAGAAAGTTGTGTGAGTGTTTCACACCAGATTTTTACTTTCTCTTGCCTATATGAATATATAGGAAGGAAAGTATTGTTTTCATGTCGAATTTTCGGAATAGAGTTTTCACCGGATCTACACGTTTTGAGACCCCCTGAACCCAAAAAACATGTTTTTAGCGATTGGTCTGTGTGTGTGTGTGTGTGCCTGTGCGTGCGTGCGTGCGTGTGTGAACAGAATATCTCAAGAACGAAACATTGTACGAACTTGAAACTTGAAACTTAAGTTACATACCACTACCGGACCCGACACGAACATTTTCATCAAAATCGGTCAACCGGAAGTAGTAGTTTATTCGTGTAATTTGTCACTTTTTTCGATTTTCTCAAAAACTGGTTCTACGATTTTTTTAAAAAATCGCCAGGTTTACTAAATTTTTTATGCTCTACAAGATAGGGTAGGTTCCATGTTTGCTGAAATTCTTGGTGAGGCTGTTTTCACGTAAAACAATTGTTTTTTTAAGATTGCGGCTTTAATATGCATTTTAGCGCAAAAATTTATATAATAAAGTTTGTAGACAATTTAAAATTCTACAACTTTTATTTGTAACATTTTTTGTATAACGCTTAGTTTAGCGGTAATTAGCGATTTTCTGTTTTTTTTCTCACGAAAACGTGTAAAAAATTGATTTTTTTAAGATTTCGGACTTAAAATGCACTTTACGAAAAAAGTGTATATAATAAAATTTACAGGAAATTAAAAGATCTACAACTTTTGTTTAAAGCATTTTTCTCTACAGAGCCTAGTTTAGCGTGAAAGAGTTATTTTCCGTATTTTTAAGGCAAACTGAGGTTTATTTTCATTTTGCGTCTTTCACTCATGATTAAAATAAGGTTATGTTTTTTGAGGTTATTTTTTTTGTTTATTTCTATGTTTTATTACTAATGTTAAGTTGTATTGGTCATTATTTGCATTGACAAGAGAAAGTCGTGTGAGTGTTTCACACCAGATTTTTGTGACCAATTTTTGATGCTATGTTCACAGTAGGTATCTATACCTAGGGTTTTTACACTACACTAGCAACCTCTACTCGGTGCGCTTCACGGAAAACTAACTTAAAGCGTTTAAGCTCTCACACTACCTTACACGTTGATAACATACACGCTGTACGAAATAAAACCAGTCATTACTGGAAACATGAATGTTGTCGACATCAGTATTATTCAACAACAGATTTGGGGAATACGATCTGAGAATAACTGAATACTTATATTATAAAAAATTGGTACCATCTCTTTAATTTTTGGAGGGTTTGCGTTACTTTTTAAGCAGAAATCGTATGTGTCTGTTTATTTAGTAAGTGAAGGAAGTTTAGTCTTAATATAAAAAACAACTTGCACGAGATTACACGATTTTTATTGCACAATTTTTTTACTTACAAAGAAATCACAATTACTATATTTACAAGTAAACATTATTTTTACTAAAATTACATTCATTTCTCTATAAAAACACTTAAAATAATTTTATGTTTATATTTAATTTACTTAAACACATGTTATTAATGTAAGGTATGTGACGTTTAGGGTCTTTTCACATTATTCGGTTTCGACCTCTCGGCGAAAACCCGAACGGTGAAAATCTGTAAGAGCAACAAGTTCACACATAAGGGTTTATGCATTGTTCTTTTCCGTCACAAGCCAGTTTGTAGTTGAATGGTGCGCTGTTTGGTGATAATGATCGTAAATGAACGATTGTAAACAGCACACATTATGAAAAATGTTTTTGTGTGATTTTTCAAAAAAAAGCAGAACCTTATGATATGAAAAGACCCATTAATAATGTATATGTTTGACCGCACGGCGAAAAACCGAACGGCAACATTCTTTTAATGGAGTGCAGAAGAGTTTGGCCACCCATTCACATTACACGGTCACGGCGAAAAACCTGAAACCAGCCGGATAGCAACCACGGCACCTAATAACTAAGTGGTGTTCGTCACCAGTGGCGGATTTTGAGGAGCGGGTCACAGGGGTCAGGACCCTAATCCAATTTTTTTTTAAGTTTATTTTAATCGTTGTTTGTATCTATAAATACAAAATGCAAATTTCAGCTTAACACAATTTCTTTGTATTTCTAAAACTGATTACTTTTTGTGTAAAAATACTTAATCGTACTGTCTCGACAGTTTATTTTACACAAATAAACTAATTTATATAGTATGCAATTCTTTTCTTGATTTTCCCCCTTTCATAATTCAACAAATTTGATCATGTGTTTATTTATTATAAATTATTTTCTTACACGATATTAATACAGCAAGATATTAAGATAATACCCAAGATATTTTATTTAGTAAGTCCCTAACAAAAAAATATTTTATGTTAGTAAGTCCTTATATTATTGTAAACCTTTACCAATAAATTATTGTCATATTTTATCTATTGTAGGCATTATGGTATAAATTCTTTCAAATTTCAAATTTACAATATTTGTGAATATCTTTAATGCGTAAAATTTTTCCATTTTGTCTGTTGTAACAGTATAAAAACTGAAAATTTTAGGCTCGTATATGCGTAAAAACCTGATTTTAAGATGTGTATATTTTAATTTTTTCCCCGGTGGAGGACCTTCGGACCCCCGCTCTCCTGGGGGGGGGGGTTATGGAATACCACTGACCCCTCTTAGTAGTGATCCCCCTCTAACTTGATGCTAAATTATGTTTTGGTTGTAAATTATTTGTTGTTTAAATAATGGAAAGCAAACATTGATACAGAAGTTTTGATTACCCTATCTTAATAACCTATTTCAAGAATACAGTAAAAAAGCAAATGCAAGTATACATACATACATACATACATACATACATACATACATACAGCGTGTATATTTATTTACCACAATGTAATGGCCAATATCTTCTGCATACAATTCCTAAATGTGTGTTTTGTTGCTAAAAAACATTCTTGAGTTTTTCATGTAATTCATCAAATTACTGAACAATGGACATTCGAAAATAATTGAAAACTTAATTCCATCTTTTCGTAACCCACTTCGTCTCTCCTTTCATTGATAGGATGCACCCAAACATGTTTGCGTTGTTGTCTCTTTCGACGACGATTATATAACCATTATGCAACCTTTTAATTCCGATTCATTGTAATTAAACAGCACATCACTCAACGAAAAACTGGCTGACGGAAAAAACCGTGTATAAACCGTCTAGTGTAGACTTGTTGCTCTTTCAGATTCTCATCGTTCGGTTTATTCGTCGTGCGGTCGAATCTGCATAGTATGAAAACCATAAAACGATGTAGTATTCACAAGGTGCGGTTTTTGCGCCGCACGGTGAATTGTAATCTTTTCGAGTGCATCGAGTTTTTTTCAGACGACGGGTAAAATGTGATTACTTTGTACAACTAGTGGCGCCTGCGAATGCAGATTGCCTAGGTGGGGTAAATTTGTGTTGTATTTACCAAAAAACCCTGTTCATCGTTATTAGCACAACGTAGCCATACGGCAAGTTACTGCCCTTTCGTACATGTGGTTCGGTCGGTGTAAAAATGCTACAAGAAATTGTTTCGAGAAAATAAAATTGTCATACGACTCTTTTATTTCTGGCGTTTCGACTAGGATTTAGTTATTCCAACAGAGAGTTTGGAGTAGAAGCGTTTAAACTTAGGAACGTAGCGACTGTGATAGATCCCATTGTTCTATCCGCTACGTATAGAGTGGTAGGCAGCAATTCGTACGAATTTACTTGCCGATTCGTTTTCTTAAGTGATGCGAATTTTTTGCAACACGAAACGGTAGGCTTTACGCTCAACTTGGAGCAGCATGTTTACACAGGATACGAATCGCGCGAATAAAAGGATTGTCTGTGTTATTTTCTAATGTTTGACATCACTGTAGTAAATGGTTTTAGAAAGGTCTTAACTATTTTACCGTATTCTAAATTTTACTGAATTCTAAAGCCGCCCCATTTGTTGTAATTTTTATACCGCAACCGATTGGGCTAATCAAGGTCTTAGCTTAGGTTCTAATTATTAGTACCAACACATGTGACTCAATTTACGAGTAACACCATCATTTTCCCATAATTCCATAATTTTTTGAGTATAAATATAATGTGTTCCTACATTAACTTGAGCTGCAGAATTCTGATTAAAGTAAATGTTCACCAGAATTCAAGTTTGTGCTAA
Organism: Catonia carolina; assembly: GCA_035578175.1. Taxonomy (NCBI): domain Eukaryota; kingdom Metazoa; phylum Arthropoda; class Insecta; order Hemiptera; family Achilidae; genus Catonia; species Catonia carolina. Next base: position 296,688,862 of record JAQMRL010000001.1, read on the forward strand.
ACATGACAAATTTCTTTTTGTTAACAATTGTTGACTCAGTCACATAGTCGTTTCATGGCCCAACTATTTGTTCGTTTATTTAAATTGTGTTCTATTTTGGATCCTTTTCATCTATTGATTTAAATTATTAAACATTTCGTAATGACTACTTAAAACGTCTCCATTATATATATTCTAAAATTAAGATTATTTATTAAATAGCTAAAATGGTTTTTGCAGAAAGAAACTGAATCGTTTTAACTAACTGATTCTTGTACTTAACAGAAAATGGTATTGTAGAAATGTTTCTTCTGTTTGTAAATTATTCACATTATAATGAAACGCCACGTAGCTTACAAAATAACCATTTATCACAATTGGCGTATAAATGTTAGCATCAAGTTAAATATGGCGTGTTATTGTTGTTTAAAGATGTAGACAGGAGTCTGGCTATCGTCATTCAGTTACTAATACGATACAGTTTTGTGAAAAAATAAAATTACTCATTGTAGTAGCATAATTTTAACTTGGTAGTATAGTCTGTCTACTGTAAGAGTACTCCGCGCGAGGCAAGCGCCTATAGGTTGTAAACGAAAGTTTTACACAAGTTGGTACGTATCTACCTCTCCGCCGGACAATATTATCTTGCACTACGTTCAATCATTAAAATACCTACATCCAGTTAAAATTAACATTATTCTTTAAGCGCTTTCAATTAAACTGTTCAGATTACTTGCAATTATTGTAGTTTCATAAAGAGACTCCTTAATTAATTATTTTAACCATTACATTTAACAAAACAATTTTTGTCTACTTTTTAGTGTTTACCGTTTTATGTTTCATAAACTCAACACTTTCACTATCACGCATGTTAACAAACACAGCTTAAAAAACTTTTCAACTTCAGTAAACGAAGAAAATCGAAACGAACCGATACAATTCAAAAAGATAACTGATGATAATAAAAATGAGTTAAAAACGAGCAAGTGCACACAGTTGTATTAAACTAGTCACAGACATTAATTTTAATGATACAAAATAAACAATCTGAAATGACTCTCCTGTTATACGTAATTCAAGCGCATTAGTATTATATTAATTGTGACCAAAAATTAAATAAAACTGAGTCTATAATAAAAACCTACTAATCATAAATGATAATGTAATAATAGTAGTATATAATGTAACAAAAATAACAATGTAAGAGTAACAATAGTAAAAGTTTTAGTTATTAATGGTAAACTATTGTTCGATTTATAAAACATTTTGTAATAAATGAATTAAACGTGTTTTTATTATATTAAATTTAGAGCGAAAAGTAGTGGTGTATGGAATATATTTTTTGATCATGCTGTGGGTATTTTTAATTAATGCGCATGCTCACTTGTATTGCTGGTTGCCTACGTCGGAGTACTCTTAGCGTAGATAGACTCTAATTTGGGTGGACTACAGATTATAGTTATGCATATTTTGTCCAATCTGAATTGCCCTGCGTAGCTATAAAGTTGTGATTATACTGCTCTTCATCCCTTGCCAACATGTACAAATTGTAACTTACAAACAACGTGACAGAAAATGAGTGAATTGTTGATTTATTGTTCTCGATGAGACAGATAAAATGTTTAAATAGTGTGTGGTCTTAGGAAACACTCTGTACTTGTATAGCTATTCGAGTTGATGCGCCAATTCGGCTTGGACATACTATAATCAGTTGCTTATCGCCACAAAAGTAGACGAATATTTTTGCGAAGGTAGACCTAAACGCGTTTTAGGAAAAATCCATGGTACTTACATTTCTTTGGGGGTTTAGGCATCCGTAAAGAATATTTTACATATTGTTTTTTTAACACTGTGTTTTTTTAACACTTATACGTAGAAACATTTTTCAGTCGCGTATTCAGCAAGTTCTGTTAGGATGTAATTAACCCGGCCTGTTTCGTTTTGTTGTTCAGTTGGTTATTAAAGAATATGGTATATACTCCCTTTGTGCTTGAACTGGAAAAATAGGGGACCCAGAATCGCCCCCTTTGGTAGTCCCATTTAAAAGTTCACTCATAAACGATATATACGTGATCGCTAGCCGTAACGTTTCGATTCTCGATAATCTCTTCTCGTATGCGAACGTCGGTACTTTTCTTCTCAGTTTATCGAACGCTTCATTCAAATTAAACATACGTCGACGCTCCCGTATATTGGCCGCTCTTCTCTGCGCCAGTGTTGCAACTCTTCTTCTTGGCTTTTTGTGACCGGTACTACTCCCTCCTGATGATGTACTTCCCGTCCTTTGTGTAAATCTGTAACAGAAATATTTTTGTATAATAGTTTGTACATTTTGAAAAGGATATATCTACTATACCATAAAGGCGCTAACTGGTTTTATACCTGCGGTCTGATAGCTTCTTCACAAGATATTATATTAAAAGAAAATTGGCCGTGCTTAATCAAGTTGTGCCCTTCACGAAGACTACTTGGTACAGTTTTATGAAAGTTATCTTTGTTAGGAATGATATAAAGCTTAAAAAATAAACGTTTTGAAATCGTTTCTGGAAATCTTCTGCTCTTCGCTCCATTCAGAGATTTGGGATTTTTAGGCGTAGAATACAAAAATGTCTGCCGAGCCCATGTTTCGAGTCTACCAGATCAGCAAATTTCACATCGCTGTATTAATTTGGGAGTTCGCTGTATCGGTTCAGCGACTTCGTTTCCAGAATTACGTATAAAATTCATTCAGCGAAGTGCCCTTCACTTTTTGTTTTCAAACGTTTAGTGTGTCTTAATTGGTTTCTGTTTACATTTTGTTTGGAATCTTTATTAACATGTTATTTGTGTGTTTGTTTCTGTCCATTGTTTTTTCGCAATCATTGTGGAAATTTGATTTTCTATTTTTTAGTTTTGTCTTTGGTTGTATGCCTACCCGACTTTTGGTTACTGACAAGCATCTTTTGATTGATTGTGGGTAGTTAGGTTATTTTTTTTGACTATTTTTCTTATGATTCTACTATTTATAATATTTGCTGTAATTGGTCTAACCACCGACGCTTTTGATATGTACAACCAACCACTGCGAGGCTTACAATTAAGATCATTCCTAGTACGGATTCATTTGCCAATATATATATTTTTTTTAAAATTAGATGTGTCTCAGTTGCGCTGGCGTGAGTATAATTTTATAAAAGAGTAATTCTGGGGGAAATAAAGTATAATAATAATATTGTTGGTTAGGTCATCAGCCGAAAGGCTAATTTGAACCTCTAAAGAGGCTTTAATAAGTAAAACGAGGAGTGAGGTGGTTTACCCTGCCTTCTTCACTGAGTGGAAAAGTATGAATATCAGCATGCCAGGCCCTCTGAAAAGCAAGTAGTACTTTCCACCCTGCAAATGACATCTTCACTTCATTCAACATAGGGTCTGGCTGTATAATGAAATTGATTACTAGTGTCTTTTACACCTCTACTTCTTCTGTTCTTAAATACTTAAGTCATATAATTGACTGACCATGTAATTATAAACAGAACTATTTTTGTTGCCCTTGAAACTGACAGGTCGAGTGCAAATTATTTTAACACTCCACCTACCTGTTATGGGTAAAATAATAATAGTAATTATATTTTTATTAGCATTATTAATGATAAACTATACTGTTTAAGTACAGTATAGTACCAATTAGTTTCGAATTTATTAACTTGAACCGTCAAAAAGATAAACTACTTTCTGAACGCCCGGTATAGGCTACTAGTGTCTTAATTTGGTGAAATCTTAGAACAAAATTGAAATGGGTGAAGGCGTGTACTGCTGGGAAAAAATATCTTGAATAACTTATTTTCTCACAGCTAATGATACGCAGGCTGTTATACCACTAAAGAATATTTGACCTCACTTTTTGTACACGTCTAATAACTGTTTTCAGTGTAATAAAATGAAACACAAATTGCTGTTGCTACATAATGCTGTTTCATCATTGTTTAGATAACTGCGTTAATAATTTTCCTTGGAATCACTTCTTATTAGGGCCGACTTTAAGCGCAAATACATAAACTACGAATTGATAAGTAACATCGGTTGAATGGGTGATTTTGTTTGGTGACCATCTTGCAACCACTAGAAAATGAACTGTATTGGTTGTCACTATTTAAACTAATGTTTGTTCGGCCTAATTAATATGTTTAAATAACCATGCGGTCGAATTAAATTGTCTTCTAAAAATTGAAACTAAAAATTATTTCCGAGAAAACACCTTTACGAGTAACCGTACGGTTTACTTTCTCTCTGATCTTCCAGAACGTTGTTAACCATTATACCAACATGCACCTTATTATTTGCTTATCTGAAATGCGCGCTCGTGGCTGTCTGTTATCCAACCTCCATCTTGATTTTAACAATTTTTTTCAGGATTTTATAAAAATAGCTGCAAACAAAAAAGTTTTCTTATTGATTTGCAAAACGAAATATTTTCGAAGGTGACTTCATTCTTAAAAAATCTGGTGTGAAACACTCGCACAACTTTCTCTTGCCAATGCAAATAATTAACAATAAACCTAACATTAGTAATAAAACATTAGAAATAAACAAAAAACTAACCTTAATAAACATAACCTTATTTTAATCATGAGTGAAAGACGCAAAATGAAAATCGAACTCAGTTTGGCTTAAAAATACGGAAAATCACTTTTTCACGCTAAACTAGGCTCTGTAGAGAAAAATGCTTTAAATAAAAGTTGTAAATCTTTTTATTTCCTATAAAATCTATTATATAAACTTTTGTTTTAAAATGCATTCTAAGGCCGAAATCCTAAAAAAATCGATTTTTCACACGTTTTCGTGAGAAAAAAACAGAAAATCGCTAATTACTGCTAAACTAAGCGTTCTACAAAAAAATGTTTGAAATAAAAGTTGTAGATTTTTAAATTCTCTACAACTTTTATTATATAAAGTTTTGCGGTAAATTGTAGCCTATATTTAAGCCGTAATCTTAAAAAAACTATGTTTTTACGTAAAAACAGCCTCACGCAGAATTTCAGCAAACATGGCGCCTACCCTACCTTGTAGAGCATGAAAAGTGTAGTAAACCAGGCGATTTTTAAAAAAATCGTAGGACCAGTTTTTGAGAAAATCGCAAAAAAGTGAAAAATTATACGAATAAACTACTACTTCCGGTTGACCGATTTTGATGAAACTGTTCATGTCGGGTCCGGTAGTGGTATGTAACTTAAGTTTCAAGTTCGTACAATGTTCCGTTCTTGAGATATTCTGTTCACACACAGACACACACACACACACACAGACCAATCGCTAAAAACATGTTTTTTGGGTTCAGGGGGTCTGAAAACGCATAGATCCGGTGAAAACTCGATTTCGAAAAATCGACATGAAAACAATACTTTCCTTCCTATATATTCATATAGGCAAGAGAAAGTAAAAAACTTGAAATCTTGTTCGCAATTCTCGAGTAGGTTAAAGACACTTCATTCAGACGTGAAACTACAGATTTCAGAAAAACGTTTATTTATTTGGTACAGCTTTATGTTTGCATTTAAATACGTACTTAAGTTTGTTATAAAGCAGGTGTTTTGACGGAAAAATTTAGGCCGACCTTGTTGTGTGGCATTAGTGTTGTTTTTAACAATTCTAGCCACCGCCTGCCTGTTCCTGTTTGCAAGACGTTCTTGTCTAAGTTTTGGGTGTGTTTCATTTCCGTCCAAGTACTTCTACCAAACAATTTACAGTTTAAATATTTTATAATTTGACCAACTAATACTATCAACTCTACTGAGGATTTGTGAATTACTCATAAAAACAAACCATCGTCGTTATCTCGGCTACAAAATACGGTTTACGCTTGTAGCAAAACAACAGTTTGTTTTACCAAAACTTTCCTTTAGAAGTAGTAATTAAAACTTCGGTTTTATCATGTTCATAAAGTCCCTGTTTTACAAATTAATTGGGATTTAGACCAATTATATTTGGTGTACTTGACCAAATTTTCTTAATGGTTGGATGAAATATGAACTTCAGTTTTTAAGTATCAGTTTTATTTTAACTAATACTTTAACATGGTTTTATCATGTTCATATCATTTATCATTTAGGTATGATAAATACCTAAATATTATAAACCAATTTGTAACATTTACAAATTAATTTTAACCAATTATTACAAATTAATTTTAACCAATTGGTAATATTACAAATACCTATATATCACAAACCATGGTTTATCATGGTTTAAATACCTAAATATCACGTATAATATCATGGTTTATTTACATAAACCATGATATCATGGTTTATCATGAAGTTATCATTTTAACTTCGGTTTTATCATGTTCATAAAGTCCCTGTTTTGAAAATTAATTGGGATTTAGACCACTTATATTTGGTGTACTTGACCAAATTTTATAAAACTACTGTAAAATTACTAATTATAACTACTATAAAATTACTAAGTTAAATAACTACAGTTAAACAGGTTACAAAGATTGCGTTAAACAGAATTTTAAAAAAAACCATAAATTAATGATATATTCAAAATTACATTTTACATAAAATATCAATATTATATTTTAATTTTAATAACTATAGAATTTTTTTAAAAAGCTTTAAGATTACTTCCTTGTAATAGAGAAAAAAATATATACATAAAAAATTTATAACTTTTATTTTATAACTATAACTACTTATCAAATATTTTAACTAACACAAAAATTGTGTTATTTTAACTTTATTGGGAATTAGTACAATATATATTTCATTGGTAAGAGAAAGTCGTGTGAGTGTTTCACACCAGATTTTTTTGTTATTGAATAATGTCTTATGGTGTTAAGGTGTATGTACATTTTATAATACTGTACATATTATTATGACGGTGTTTGTAAAAGTCATTCATTGTATGGGAGCAAGCAGTTGGGAAATGTGTTGTCAAGTACCAGCGTTCGTACACTGACTGGTTCATTAACTCAACACAATACCATTGAATACTTAGCTTATTTTTATTTACCAGTGTTGTGTACTAAATAGTATTTAACAAGGTCGACTTCTGTACTATATAGGCCTAATATTCAGTTGTAAATAGAAAATTCTGCATAAACAATTTTATACTCTGTGTTGAACGCAGTACACGTCTGCTATCTGCCGGTGTTAAGTCGTACATGCTTCTGTTGCATATAATCTTCGATTCTACTTAAAAACATCCGGTTGTTTAAATACAACTATTCGTAGTTTTTTTCTAGTGGAATTGTTTACAGTAAGTATCCTGTAATATTGTTTTTTTTTGTGTTTATATCTTATTTTTAATCCGGTAAAATGTAAGGCGTATTTATTTTTGAAAATCAACCATTTTTTTAAAAGTTTATTAAGTCGCATCAACTACTCGGTTATTAGCGAATACGGTGGATTATGTAACGTTGGGGTTTAACCAATCAATTTTGTCGACCGCTTTTCTGGACCTGTGATGTTGTAATCAAAAGATTTCTAATGAACCAAGCTCTATTTTGTTTTGATGCGTGGTCGATAGAAGAAAATAAAGTCTAATAATTACTGCAGTCTACATTTGGCACTTATTTGTAGTAAAGTATTCTCATTAAGTGCGGTGTGACGCGCAATAAAATATTTATTATGAAAATTATTTTATTTAAAATTCCCATGACAGGCAGGTGGAGAGTTAAATTTTTTGGACTCGATTTGTTAGTTCCAGTGCTACAAAAAAAATAGTTCTGTTTCTTATCACGTCATCAGCCAATTATATGACTGAAGCATTTAAGAAGAGGTAGAGGTGAGAGTAATTAATGTCATTATACAGCCAGTGCTATGGTGAATGAAGTGAAGGTGTCATTTGCAGGGTGGAAAGTAGATGCTTTTCAGAGGGCCGGCATGCTGATAAGCATACTTTTTTACTCAGTGAGGAAGGCGATTGTAAACCACCTCACTCCTCGTTTTACTTAGTAAACCCTCTAGAGGCTTAAACCACTCGTTCGGCTGATGATTTGAACAACAACGTATTTTAAAAAATATACAGTGTAATTAAAAAATGGTGAGTTGGCTACACGTGTTTTGGATTCTGTTCGTTAAACTAAAAAAAATGTCCTATAGAAAAATTGAATTTTTCCCGCTGTCCGCCATTTTGTTATTTTTATATGTAAATTTATATCTTACTCTCGGATTGATGAACATATTGATATCCGGAGAGCGTCTTTAAAGAAACGTTATGTAATAAATGAAAAAAATCACAATTATTTAAATTGCTCCACAAATTACAAAATGGCGGCTTTGTTTATTTGTCAATCCGTTATATCTCAATAACCATTATAATATTTATTAAAATGCATGTAGTAGCCTACTAAAGTATCTAACTTTTTATTTGGGACAAATCACATTTAAATGTTTTAAATTAGATTATAAAATTGTCGATGGCAGAAAATTGTTTTAATTTTGTGGCCGATTTCATGTACTTCGTTTAACCAATTTGATATGTGAGGTGTAAGCCGCGAGTCCTGGCAGTTGACTGAACCTTGCCATTTCCTTTAAAAAAAAAAAAACCTATCCGGTCAGCAATAATGGATTTACTTTTGCAATATTGTAGCTAAAGAGTTTCAATCCAATACATTAAAGTAGGTTTTCCGTTTAACGTTATTTATAGTTCATGCAGAAGTCCATAATGTATAGTTTCAAATGACTAAAACACACACACATAATTATCTTTTATTTTTGTACCTAATACAGCAGACTCTCAGAAATCCGGACTAATGTGGCGGACGGCCGGTCCGGATTTCGAAAAGTCCGGATTTCCCGGAGGTTGGCAATTTCGTCTTTATGGCGAATAATTATGACAATAAGCATTAACGTTTATCTGCTAATATAAGAGTGAGCTTCTGAAAAAACTTTAAAACACTGTAGGCCTAATAAATTACAGTAGGCTACTGGTACTGTAATTATTCAATATACGAAGCACAAACATTGACTAAACTTAACGCTACTGTACTGTAATAAGATTCGATTGCATTCTTTGTAAGATTTGCAAGTTACGGATTTCAAACATTAATAAAATTTGTCATATATGTCTCAATTATAGAGTAATTATAATTATATAGAGTAATTATAGTAGGTACAAATTCATTAAAAAACCAAGTCTTAAAAATTGTAGAATTCATCCATGCTTTTTGTTGGTTTGTATACCAAAGTGGCAACACATCGTCTTTCTTTAAATTTTTAAAAGCTCTGGGTTTTCTTGATTTTCCTATTAATGTTAACCTTAGTTTATGACTGCCGGTCACATTGCTACAAGCCAACACCGTAACCCGTTCCTTGCTTTTTTTATAGCCCGAAGCTGAAGCTTCTTTTTTTGATGCGAGAGTTTTCGTTGGCAACATTTTATAGTTCAGACCAGTCTCGTCGCAATTATACAGCTGGTCACCAGAAATTCCTGCTTCGTCAAGGATTTTAAAAAGTAAGGTCTTAAAGAACAGCGTCTTTCGCCGATAAAGCCTCCCCACTGATTTCATCTGGCCAATCCCATGAAAACTTTTTACTGGTTGTTAATTTAAAAGTTGTAAATTTTCAGAAAATAAAGTAAAAAAAAAAATGCATCGTCCGGACTATCCGGAGTCCGGACTAGCGCGATCCAGATTTTTGAGAGTCTACTGTAATAGGTTAACCCACCGGGTTGGTCTAGAGGTAAAGTCGTCGCCAAAATCAGCTTTTTCACAGCTGATTTTCAGAGACTAAGGTTCCTGGTTCAAATCCTAGTAAAGATAGTACTTTTATACGGATTTGAGTGCTAGACAGTGGTTACCGGTGTACTTTGATGGTTGGGGTTCAATTAACCATACCTCTCAGGAATGGTCGGCCTGAGTCTGTACAAAACAATACAGTCTCATTTACACGTCATACATATCATCCTCAACTAATTGGGTCATGGGGTTGCTTATTGTTCTGAATTGATCAGATTGCAACGTACACAAATTAGGGACTATAAAAAAAAATAGGCTGTAAAATTACCTTTGTTGTATCATACATTGAGTTCGATGGTTGGTAGAGTTGGTGCCGTGGACTTGCGGAGCCACTGCCCATAGATCCGGAGTGCAAGGGAACCCCGCCAGCAGATCGTGGTGGTAAGGACCTGCGTGGTGGTGGTCCCACAGGGCACTGTAGCCCAGATCTGAGCCCCCCAGACCCTAAAAATAAAAATAAATACATAAAAATTAGTACCAACTGAACATTACGTAATTACTGCCAATATTTTTTTCTTTAGATGTGTTAAAAGAAGGAAAATTCGGGGCTTACCGAAGTAGCAAGATGACCACCTTCGTAACTCAGTGGTTTAGAGCTTTAATTTACTGTGAATCGCAAAGTGGCAGGTCCTGGATTCGATTCCCTACCAGTGTGTGGAAAATTATTACGCGTTAAAACCCAACTGGAATGTAACCCACCTCGGACGCTAAAAATCGTAAAAAAATAGTCGTTGATGCGACTTTGATTTGTGAAGATTAACCTTATAGTCGTAGTCTTGCCTGTATTTTCAAAATAAATGCCTTAATTCAAATTATGCTTTAGTCTCCTTGTAGCAAGTGCAATAAATTGTTTCATGTCTACCCAACGATCTTGATCCTGGGTGAATTTCTTAGTTTTTAGGAAAATTCGACTATTTACTTAAAGCGTTTTTTGTTTGTTAATTCTCATAAACAGCCAAACGGTTTTAAAGATTCTTTTATTTTGTATGGATAGGTAAGACCCTCATCTCTAAGGGTTTTTTCATAAACAAATTCAATAACAAAATAATTTTTCTTATTTCTGGCTTTTTGTTGTTTAGGTGATCAGCCGAAAGGCTGGTTTGTACCTCTAGAGGCTTTGCTAAATAAAACGAGGAGTGCACCGTAAGGCTTTAGTTTCAGTAACAGTGGATTTGGGTGCGATTTTTCATACGAAATTTCAAATAGCGTTTTAACCAATGTTGGACTTTTGTCCAACATTATTAATTATTATTTTTTAGTAATTATTATTAATTTTTTTTGTTCATTATTAATTCAAAATTTGTAGCGTTCTTAATTATCTTTAATGCAGTCTTGTCTTAAACTCTTAGAGTCTTACGCTGAAAACGTTGAAAAAGAATTAAAACTAGAGAACTTTTTAAAATGTATTGCCCAAGTAAATATGCAGAGTAAAAATCTAGTGTGAAACACTCACACAACTTTCTCTTGCCAATGCAAATAATTAACAATAAACCTAACATTAGAAATAAACAAAAAACTAACCTCAATAAACATAACCTAATTTTAATCATGAGTGAAAGACGCAAAATGAAAATTAACCTCAGTTTGGCTTAAAAATATGGAAAATCACTCTTTCACGCTAAACTAAGCTCTGTTGTTGTTTAGGTCACAGCCGAAAGGCTGGTTTGAACCTGTAGAGGTTTTACTAAGTAAAACGAGGAGTGATGTGGTTTACCGTTGCCTTCCTCACTGAGTGGGAAAGTACGCTTATCAGCATGCCGGGCCCTCTGAAAAGCACATATTTTCCACTCTGTAAACGACACCTTCACTTCATTCACCACAGGGTCTGGCTGTACAATGAAATTCATTACTTTCAGAGGAGATAACTCTGATTAGTGTCTTTTACACCTCTACCTCTTCTGTACACTAGGCTCTACCTACTTCTACCTCTTCTATAAACTAGGCTCTATAGAGAAAAATTCTCAAAATAAAAGTTGTAGATCTTTTAATTTTCTATAAATTTGATTATATGCAGTACACTTTTGTCGTAAAATGCATACTAATAAAAATATTCTCTATACGGTACAATATGAATAAAATTATAATTTTTTTTATGGTATTCTTAGTAAGGGAGGCCCAGACCGATGTACAGCACTAGTTAACACAAAACGAATTAGTTAGTAGGCTACTTTCTTGTTTTGAAAACTACTTACAGTGTTCAGATGAACTAATGTCCTCTAGCCGTGGGAGTGAGAGAATGCCTAACGCTCTCACTCGCACAAGCCATATAGTCCAGGCTGTGAGCTCGCTCCCGTTAGCAAAATTATTCGGACTCGGTTTCTTTGCACTATCTTATTCAAAATTGGTCCCTTATAACCAATCCGCAAGAAACCACGGGCCACCGTGGTCGAGAAATTTTTTAAACAATTTTTTTTAAACAAATTGCAGAAATTGGTTTTTTGGCCGCGGACAAAATTTTTTCAGGTTTTCTGGATCATTCTGAACAATAAAAGTCCTTAGTAACTTTTCTCTATAGTTAATAGTTTTCGAGTTATAAGCAATTTAAAATTTGAAAAACGTAAAATCAACCATTTTCAATCCTCTATATCTCAGTTAAAAAACATTATTTTTTAAGTTAGAAAGTGCTTAAAGTAAAGTTTAAATATCCTTATACAAGATTCTGATGTCTTTTTTGAAATTATTTTATTGCAAAACCTTTGTTTTAAACAGTTAACAATGCGCGCGCGGCGCGTACCGCGACCACGCGCTGCATGTTGCGTCTCTCTCGCACTAACGCTGTGTATACGTACCCGATGGATTTTTCGCCGACGCTTGAAGTTATACCTAATTAATTATTGTACGCGCCGCATGCGCATTGTTAACTGTTTAAAACAAAGGTTTTGCAATAAAATAATTTCAAAAAAGACATCAGAATCTTGTATAAGGATATTTAAACTTTACTTTAAGCACTTTCTAACTTAAAAAATAATGTTTTTTAACCGAGATATAGAGGATTGAAAATGGTTGATTTTACGTTTTTCAAATTTTAAATTGCTTATAACTCGAAAACTATTAACTATAGAGAAAAGTTACTAAGGACTTTTATTGTTCAGAATGATCCAAAAAACCTGAAAAAATTTTGTCCGCGGCCAAAAACCAATTTTTGCAATTTGTTTAAAAAAAATTGTTTAAAAAGTTTCTCGACCACGGTGGCCCGTGGTTTCTTGCGGATTGGTTATAAGGGACCAATTTTGAATAAGATAGTGCAAAGAAACCGAGTCCGAATAATTTTGCTAACGGGAGCGAGCTCACAGCCTGGACTAATACGCGCCGTTCCAATAACATTGTTATATATTTTTACTCATTGTTGTGAGCTAGCGTTTATGCATGCAGTAAACTAACAAGCAAGATAACGACTGTAGTATGTTTTTACTTTCTCTTGCCTATATGAATATATAGGAAGGAAAGTATTGTTTTCATGTCGATTTTTCGAAATCGAGTTTTCACCGGATCTACACGTTGTCAGACCCCCTGCACCCCAAAAACATGTTTTTAGCGATTGGTATGTGTGTGTGTGTGTATATACAAAATATCTCAAGAACGGAACATCGTACGAACTTGAAACTTAAGTTACATACCACTACTGGACCCGACACGAACATTTTCATCAAAATCGGTCAACCGGAAGTAGTAGTTTATTCGTATAATTTTTCACTTTTTTGCGTATTTTTCAAAAACTGATCCTACGATTTTTTTAAAAATCGCCTCATTTACTCAATTTTTTATTCTCTAAAAGATAGGGTAGGCGCCATGTTTGCTAAAATTCTTGGTGAGGGTGTTTTTACGTAAAAAAGTGTTTTTTTAAGAAATCGGCTTTAATATTAATTTTAGAGCAAAAATATATATAATAAAAGTTGTAGAGAATTTGAAAACCTACAACTTTTATTTCAAGCATTTTTTTGTATAACGCTTAGTTTAGCGGTAATTAGCAATTTTCTGTTTTTTCTCACGAAAACGTGTGAAAAATCGATTTTTTTAAGATTTCGGCCTTAGTATGCACTTTACGACAAAAGTGTATATAATAAAATTTATAGAAAATTAAGAGATCTACAACTTTTATTTAGAGAATTTTTCTCTACAGAGCCTAGTTTAGCGTGAAAGTGTGATTTTCCGTTTATTTTTTAAGCCAAATTGAGTTCGATTTTCATTTTGCGTCATTCACTCATGATTAAAATAAGGTTATGTTTTTGAGGTTAGTTTTTGTTTATTTCTAATATTTTATTAATAATGTTAGGTTTATTATTAATTATTTGCATTGGCAAGAGAAAGTTGTGTGAGTGTTTCACACCAGATTTTTAGATTTGGATTATTACGGTAAAGACCTTTGAGCGAGCGCATGCGTAATTATGTCACATATATCCCTTTCATTCGCTCGGCTATGGTACATTAATTCGTCTGATACCTATACACGTACGCTTTTTAACAACAGATATAATCACAAATCGATCAAAACCATCAGTAAGAAGATTTAGCTAAAGTATACTTCGTATAAATTAAGGTCACACATAGTATTTGTACAAAATATACTATAGGGTGATTCAAAAAGAGCGCCGGTTTTTAAACGGCTGGTAAATTTTTGTTTATCGGTTGGCAACATTGTTTGACCTCATTTCTATTTCGGAGAACATTCCGATTGACGATTCAGTTGTAGTTTCTCTTGTTCGCAGTGTAATACTCTCGCAGTCTCTGTCTAACCATGGAGAAGTTTACTATTGCGCAACGAGTGTTAATCGTCAAAACATTTTACCAGAGTGGAGAGAGTTATGCGGCTACTGTCAGGCGACTTCGCGGTACTCTAGGACGTATGAAGCACCGAATGAATCAACAGTTCGCAGGCTCATGAAAAAGTTTTTTGAGACGGGTTCAACAGTCGACCTTAAAAGTTCTGGACGTCGTCGTTCTGGCCGAACTGAGCAGAACGTTGCGTTGGTTCGTGACAGTGTGGCTGTTAGCCCAGCAAAATCAATACGTCGCCGTTCTCAACAATTGGGTTTACGATGTTCTTCTGTACGGAGAATTCTTCGGTACGATCTCCAATATCACCCGTATAAAATTCAGTTGACGCAACATTTGAAAGTGGCAGACCACCAGAAGAGACGACAGTTTGTTGACTGGGTATTGAGAAAACGGCAGGATGATGACACCTTCGCAAACAAAATCATTTTCAGTGATGAGGCGCACTTCCTCTTAAACGGTTTTGTTAATAAACATAACTGCCGTATGTGGGGTTTAGAAAACCCCACATACGGAAACTTGTCCCACATAATCGAAACTTGTCGTGCAGTAATATCCAATTTCATGGACAGAGTTGATGCGTGCCAGCGCAGTAGAGGAGGACACATGCATGACATCATTTTTCATACATGAAATCGGAAGGTAAGATGAACTTGTTGATGTATTTATTTTCAGTTTTTCAATAAAATAAATCTCTTAATTTGATATATCAAAACCGGCGCTCTTTTTGAATCACCCTATATAATTAGTAGGTTAATAATTTGTTTTTGTAATACTTATTTTTATACCATTTAAAGAGGATTAATCTGAAGAAAATATATAATGAACAAGCCAACTGCGGATTATCTTATCAATTTGTTGCCTGTTGTTATTGACAAAAGTAGAATGAGACACCCGCCGTATAGCCTAGTTTGGGGCTTACAAATTTCAGAGCTGAGCTTTTTCCGCGAATTGTTCTAGAGGTATTAATTACGCCGTATTAATGAGCTCAGCTAACGTAAACCGAGATTAAGTTCAATAAAAATAATTTTTTTAGTAAATACGATTTTTGCAGTTTTATACTGGAGTGAAGTATCCTTGATTTTAACTAGTACATAACTAATTCCAAAAACTATTTAGGGTTGGTTGTAAGAACCTTAGAAGTTAAAATTAACCCTAATGAATTTATTAGAGTTACTTTACAACTACTACGTGAGATAAGCGGAGGGGTCTTAACTTGTTGGTTTAATAATGATGTGAACAAATTTGGCGTGAAACACTTACACGACTTTCTCTTGCCATGTGATTGAAATAATGAAAGTCAAGTTCTGTAGATAAAAACGCTTAAAGTAAAAGTTCTGAGTTTTTAATTGTGTATATACCTTTAACTATAGGCCTACTCACTTTTCCCTGAAATGGATATTAAATATGTAAAACAAGAATGTTTTATTTTAGATTTAGGTTTGATATGCATTTCAGGGAAAAGTGTATACGAGGGGGTACCCAAAAGTATCCGGAATAGCTCTGCTGTGGGCGGAGCTTATGCAGTACAAATTCCCGCCACTAGGCTGCTTGTAGCGCTACTCATTGCCAGTTCAATGCCATTTTGTTCGTTGATCTAGCTTGTTCTGTTCTCGTGCAGTGATTGTTCTCGCTAGTGCTGTTTTGTGCTCGTGTCGTTTTTCATGATGGCAAGTTTTAATGAACAACGTGCGGCTGTGAAATTTTGCTTCTTGCTCGGTAAAAACGCCGCGGAAACAGTTGTAATGTTGAACACAGCTTACAAAGACGACGCTATTGGAAAAACCCAAGTGTACGAGTGGTTTTTGCGCTTTAAAAATGGCGACATGTCGATTGAGAACATACCTCGTTCTGGACGACCGTCGACTTCCCGAACAGACGAAAATATTGTGAAAGTGAAAGAAATTGTACGAACAGACCGACGACAGACCATTGACTTTTTATCTTTAAGTGTTAAGAAGACTACGAAACACCATTCGTCGTAAAAGACCTAGTTTGTGGCAGACAGGGGACTGGTTTTTCCACCACGACAACGCGCCTGCACACACGGCAATCTCGGTTACCCAGTTTTGGCGAAAAACGGCATGGTTTTGCTACCATACGCACCGTACTCACCCGATCTGGCTCCGTGTGATTTTTTCTTGTTCCCACGCATGAAAAGGGGCATGAAGGTCTCCGATTTAACAACGTTGATGATGTCAAGAAAAAAACGACGGATGAGCTGGCAGCCATCACTGAAGAGGAGTACAAAAAATGTTTTGAACAGTGGAAGCACCGGTGGGACAAATGTATTAGTTGTAATGGAGAGTATTTTGAAGGGGATAAGGTTCTTTTGTAAAAAAATTAAAAATGAATAGTTTTAAAAAATAATTCCGGTTTCTTTTGGGTACCCCCTCGTATAATTAAAGTTTATTCTTAACCACGAGAATGTTTTATTTTAGATTTAATATGCATTTCACGGAAAAAGTGTCTAACAATTAGGCCCTACAGTTTTTATTTTATCAAACATTCTGTACATGCATTTTCAACAATATAAACAGCCGTATTATATTGATAATCGAAATATATTGTTGTTGTTTAGGTCAATAGCCAAAAGGCTGTTTAGAACCTCTAGAGGTTTTACGAAGTGAAAACGAGAAGTGAGATAGTTTACTAATGCCTTTCTCATTGAGTTGAAAATATGCTTATCAGCACGCCCGGGACTCCAAAAAGCACCTACTTTTCACCCTGAAAAGTAGGATGTGTGTGCGTGCGCGCGCGCGTGTGTGTGTGAGTGTGAGAACAAGATATCTCAAGAATGGAACATCGCACGAAGTTGAAACTTGAAACTTAAGTTAGATACCACTAGAGGACCCGACATGATAATTTTCATCAAAATCGGTCAACCGGAAGTAGCAGTTTATTCGTGGAAATTCTTGGGAGGCTGTTCTCTCTTTAAAAAAATGGTTTTTTAAGATTGTAGCCTTAATATGGATTTTAGCGCAAAAGTTTATATAATAAAGGTATAGTCTATTTTATACTTTTATAAACAATTTAAAAATTTACAACTTTTATTTCAAACATTTCTTTGTATAACGCTTAGTTTAGGGGGTAATTAGTGATTTTCTGTTTTTTTTTCATAAAAATCTCTAAAAAAATCGATTTTTTAAGAATTCGGCCGTAGTATCCATTTTACGACAAAAATGAATTTAATAAAATTTATAGGAAATTAAAAGTTCTACAACTTTTATTTTAAACATTTTTCTCTAAAGAGCCTACTATAGCATCAAAAAGTGATTTTCTGTATTATTAAGCCAAATAAAGTTTAGTTTTCATTTTGCGTCATTCACTCATGATTAAAATTAGGTTACGTTGTTTGAAGTTAGTTTTTTTGTTTATTTCTAACGTTTTGCTACTAATGTTAGGTTATATTATTAATTATTTGCATTGGCAAGAAAACGTCGCGTGAGTGTTTCACACCAAATATTTTTGTTTTACAATAAATTAAGTGTCGTGTAAAAATAAATCCATAAAATTATTGTATCTGCTTACGCTTGCGCTTTCTAATGTTTCACTTGTAATTAGCCTTGTAATAGGCATAAGTTAATATAAAATGGCCAAGTGAAAAGATTTCCGTTCGTATATTTCATGCAGGGAAGAAGAAGTAATAAGAAGTGTAGTGTTGAATTATGCACTCCACTTAAATAGTAGGCCTTATTAAAATGCAATTAAATATTTTAATATTGAAGTGATTCCGTGGGAGTGATTTGAAAAACGTTATCTTTTGTAGGCCTGCATATCGAAGTGAACCCCCCCCCCCCCTACGGGACTGTTCTTAAAGAGGTTAGCCTTTTTAATCTAAATACCCGTCTACTTGTAAAGTGACAAGTGTAGTTGAAGTGAAATTTTTTAGTTGTTATCTTTCCCTGTGTTGACAATTATTATTTTTTTGTAGTAATTATAAGTTGTTCAAAAATTACAATGTCATTCTAATTTGTTCCGTAAATACCTATTTTTGTTGAGAATAAATGAGTTTTTATCAAAATGTTTAGGAGTGAGAATTGTTTTTAGTCATAATTTTCACATATTTTTTTAAGTTCGTTTTTTAAGTAACTGAATCAAGTTCGAATAGTTAGTAAATAACTCGATTTAAGTCGGTTAATGTAAACTATTTAAGGTCAACTATTTCGCGTCAGTTAGTTGCGAGCTAGCTTTTCCAAGCCCGTTCCCTTGGCTGTGGTTTCGCTAGATAGTAGGTAGGGACAGTGAGAATCTCGTTAATTCATTCATGCGCGTCACTAATTGGATGACGAGGCATTTGGCTAAAAAAAAATTACACTGTCTAATCAGGGTGGCTTAAAAAATACTGGGTTATGGGCTTGAACTAGGAATCCTTTGTACTGATGTAAAAAGTAATGCTACTCCAAACTGTACATCCTGTTTCCCCCAAAGTTGTAAAAGATTACGGAGGATCATAAAGTTTAAAAAGGAATAACAGAATTTTTATATCTTTAGCATTATTAAATATTTATAGAAGTAAATTGTCGGTAGGAAAACCACAATTAATCGCACCTGTAAATTTGCGAGCTGATAAGCTGTTGATTTGGTTTATATAAAAAACGTCGTGTTTGTAGAAGAGACCAAATTGACGTACCGGTCCTATGTGTTCCAGAGGTGGTTGCTTAAACATTTTATTTATTTAAATTATTTTACTGCAATGACCCCAATGGTAGGAGAAAATAAAAAATACCTATGTGAAGCATTACTATTTTTGTTTATAGGCCTATAAATTTGTATCTACTGCTTTGCTCCTTAGCGACTACAGTGGGTTGACATACGATGACATTTTCCAGACGTTACCCGGAAATCAATCGCGGGAACTCCCGGTTTTCTGTTTAGCGGCAACTTGAACTCTAAAACGCCTTTGTGACACAATGGTTAAGAGCGCCCTTAGTTCCCTAAGAAACCCCTAAGTTCGTTTCCCGGATTAGGTCTGGAAATTTATTTTAAAACCTCGCCAATACTGTACTATACCCCTCCGTTGTTCGTAAATTTTTGATGCAACTTTAAATTAACAGAAAGGCAATTTGAAGTGAGTAATGTCAACACATGCTGGTTTTTTTTAGATAAGGTCGGTGAGTTATTAAATTCACTCAACAATAACAAATTAAGTGCGAGTAATCGTAATTGAAGTACTTATTTACCTCCTACTTAAAATATAGCCTACATAACGTAGTACTTAATTAGCGGCATGCCTTCTCTTGTGGTTAAAGAGTAGATTCCAGTTTTTCCTGTAACGGCTCGTCGATGTTATTGAATTCCTCTTATTTTTTAGGGTAAATTCTAAAGTTTTGGAATCGGCTACGATATCCAAAATTGAATTAGGATTTTTTACTCCGTTGTAAAAGTACGAACATTGCATTTTGCAAAAAAAATGTTTTAATGATTTTCATTAAACTTCCTTCGTTTACTATATTAGCTCGGGTAGGACGGTAAAAGTGGGGAGCTCTGCTGTTCCTCGAAACTTATGTGTTTTAAAATATTTTTTATTTGGTCCTTTTTTGTCTGATTCTTAGTTTAAACATTGTTTGTAATTTTATTGCGGAAACCACATCCAAATCGGTTCTTCTGAAATTTCATGCTTACAATGTACAGCAAAACGTCGTAAGAAAATTAAAGATTATTTTTTATTCTACCTCTTTTGTATATAGTACACGTTTTGTTCAACGCTTAGTTTAGCTGTAATGAATCAGTCATTTCAGAAAGCCAATATCATAATTTTGCCTTTTTTGTTTTACTACGTTTCTGGATTGATTGAATTAAATACACCATTCTATACAGAAATAAAAAAATATGGCTTTCTCTGACTAATATAATGCTAAGAGCTTATCCTTACGTTATAAGGCTTATCCTAAAGCCTTTTTCTCAGTTGAAAATAAAATGGGCGATATTTTAAAGCTAAAGTCCTACACTTCAGAAAATACGAAGTTTCTGCACAAAAATCTGTGTATTGAGAAGAACTACGAGGGTAGGCTGATAAGTAATGCACACATGCTTGTAGAAGACAACTAAATAAACTTCAGTAGCGCGCCTGGTGGCATGTGGAAGTACTATTTCTCCTCTACAAGCCTGCGCAGTTTGAAGGCGTTGCTTTCATTCAGTTTGTTTTGAGTAGTGGAAGTATGGCGTCGTGTTCTGGTGCTATGTCAACGAGAATTAAACAACGCGCTGTTATCGAATTTTTAACTGCTGAGAAAGTGAATCCTAGTGAGATTTATCGTCGTTTAAAGGCTGTTTATTGTGACGATACTGTTGATAGGTCTACTGTGAATCGTTGGGTAATAAAATTTCGTGATTGCCAACCTGGAAAAGCCTTAATTGTTGACAAAACACGCAGTGGACGACCAATCACTGCCTCAGACGATAATCGTCGCAAACTCATCGATGATTTGATTCAAAATGACCGGCGAATCACTCAACAGCGTATCGCAAACCAAATTGGAATATCTAAGGAACGTGTTGGCTTCATTATTGAACAATTGGGATACCGTAAAATCTGTGCACGATGGGTACCACGCCGTCTGACAGACGAGAATAAACAGCGTCGATTGGAATGCTGTGAACAACTTTTGAAGCGCTACCGTGACGAAGGAGACGACTTTCTTTTGAATATTGTGACGGGAGACGAGTCATGGGTTCATCATTACGATCCCGAAGAAAAAAGGCAGAGCGCTGAATATCGTCATCCACATTCTCCTGTTGTGAAAAAGTTCAAAACACAACCGTCCGCAAAAAAAATTCTTTTGACTGTGTTTTGGGATGCTCGCCGAGTTTATGTGACTGATTATCTGGAACGAGGGGCAACGGTAAATTCTGCTCAGTATATACAGACTCTGAAACACCTCCGACGTCGAGTTTGTCGTGTTAGAGGCAACCTGGCGCCAATAATTTTGCAACACGACAATGCTCGTCCACACACTTCGCGTGCAACTGGAGAGGCTCTGAGAAACCTGAAGTTTCAACCAATTTTACACCCTCCGTATTCTCCCGACCTTGCGCCTTGCGATTTTTATTTTTTTCCTCTACTGAAGAGAGACCTTAAGGGTAATCATTACAGCTCGGACAATGAGGTGAAGGCAGCTATTGCGTCCTGGGTTCGAGGAAAGTCGGAAGAATTTTTCAGTGACGGAATGAAAAAACTTGTTAAACGTTGGGAGAAATGTGTAATGCTTAACGGTGACTATATTGAAAAATAAATAGATAATTTGGTAGGTTAAGATTTGTACTTTAATTTGTTATTTACCCCATCTTGCTATTTCTTTTTGTTCGTCTTCTACAAGCATGTGTGCATTACTTATCAGCCTACCCTCGTACTATAAATTGATGACGATGACAAAAAAGCGTGAATATTTCGGACAACGAATTTATTTTTTGGAAGTCAAGAATTTCGATTTTTATTTTAGTGGAAAGGTTCCTCAAGTAAACTAGTGTAATAAAATATAAATAAATAAATATTATTGCATAGCGCAATTTTCTTGTGGTTATTTTAACAAACCATTTCATACAGAAACAACATAAATCAGCATCTTACATTTTTTAATTCAGGAACAACAGAAGTCTGGACCTAAGTGGTTTCTGAAATGACCTATTAAATTTTTTTTTTTTTTTTTGTAAAAAGGCTTTAGAATTGGGAAATTTTAAATTTAGTCGTTGGGCATTGTTAACTGTGTAAAATTATGGATACAGCATCTAAATCGGTCTTAAAAATGAGTAAAATTTTGTACTGTTACAAGATTAGCGATCTGAGTTTGTGAGGGTTGCCGTTCATTTAGACTGTTAGATTATTTTATTTTGAAGTGAAATATCAATCGGGTATATTTTTTGTAATTCGTTATTTTTTCTAACCGACTTAGGTAACTTACTAAATTTATTTTAGTCCTTTTAACTATTTTCCATTTGGGATTTCAATATTTTTAATTACATTATAGCTTCGGCGAAATGATAGTCATTAATTATAATAATACCGTACTAAAAAGTTAGTTAGGAAAACAGGAATCTATTTACCGTATTTCAACTAAATTAAAGTACTAAAACTAATCACAAAAGAAAAAAATACTGTGAAAAAAATAAAATTATTGGCATGCTAATTTAAGTCTCGTACTGGGCTGAAAAACGGACGATCCCAGGTTCGTTTCACAGCTAAAGTCTAGAAATTATTACACGTTAAGATCCACCGTTCTATAACTTACAATATCTACTAATGACCGTATTCGAATATTGTTCGTAATTGTCTTAATTGTTGCGATTTAGAGAAATTTTTCTCGCTAGAAAATGAAAAATGTTAAGATATTTTAAACCTATTGGCTGAAAAGAAAAATAACGTATACTAGTGGTGAGTCTGTATTGCCAACGTTTAATTTAGCGTCACCAATAGTGCACTTTTCTTTTGAGCCAGTATTTTTAAAATACTGAAATTTTCTTTGTTCTTGTTTTCCTGGTAAAGTTTTCATTTGTTTCTAATGAAACTTACTACGGACATGAAACGCTTTCAGACAACCACAAATTTGATCGCTGCTTTTAACTGAATTTTTTTATGTGAAGTTGAAAGTAATTGAACAGGGACCGTCCCAGTGTTTTTTTTTCATGTGTAGATGTTAGCTGGTCACCATACAAAATCGCTCGCCCAGTCGTGTTGTTTAACAACGATTCCGAATTTTGGCCTACTGACTGGGCCCGAAGGTCTTTTCTGTTTTTAAAGTTAGTTTTGTATTTTTTCCTGTTCAGATTACCGATTCGCCAAATGTTTCTTTTCCTATGACAATAATTATAGATAAATTTAAATAATAAAAATATTAATACACTATGAAAAAATATTTCAGACAATTCAAGGCTGGTCTGTTATTTATGTTGTTTAAATTTATAAATGAGTTACTTACGGCGTTTGTTGGTTGATTAGCGTTTGCGATTTCCCAGAGGGGAAGATGCTCTGGGGGTGTTGAAGTGGCGTAGCTGGAACTCATCCTGCAGGGTGCGGTGGCCACATCGCGCCGTCTGCACCTTGCCGTTTGTCTGTGTGTGCCTCAGTTTCCATTCTGGTTCACCCCGCCTATTTCGAAGTCATCCCTAAAACCACCCTCTTTTCCTCATTGGCTGGCTATAAGCCTGCGCGTTTTCATAGCTAGATCATACGCTGTTACTGAGTCCATGTGTTTTTCACTTTATTTTGCAAAATTCATTTCATTAGGTACTTCTGTTTGTAATTACATCTTTCTAAAAATAATCTACTTGTATATACAAAGCAAGGTCCTTTTATTGACATTTTTTCTCGAAATTTCCAGAAGATTAAAGCCTAGAACGTTTGAATTGTTTTTATAATTTCCGTTTCGGTTGTAGGTGCTCGCTAATAATTTGAAATATTTTTCTTATAGAAGAAAAGACTTCGAAAAAGTGTAAAAATTTATTTTCTCAAAATTACATTTTAGTGTGTATTTTCGGCTAATTACGAATAGGGCTACGTATGCTACATGAATCTTGAAAGTGTTTACATTGTTTTCGCATCGAGCGTTTAGTTTTGTGAATATTTCTCCAAAAACCACAGTAAAATCAATTATTTAAAAATTAAGATATATTTCAGACAAAAATTACAAATACCACTAAAAAATGATAGTAATTGAACAACTTTTCCAGGTTAATTTTTTGAGTTTGAATTCCAACGCTTAAGACTTTTTTCGGTTTTCTACGAAGTTAAAATAATTTTTCCAAATTTACACCGTCATTGTATTCATGTAGAAAAGGAACTGCGTTAAACCAAATAATTGAAAGGACATAATTGCGGTATGATAATAAATATTCGCGAATGCTAATCGAAGTAAGCGAGTCTTTTAAAAAAACATCAGTAGAGAAAGATTATAGGCTACCCAATTTTAAATGTATCTTTACTTATTTGGAGTACAAACAAGAAAACTGATTTTCGAAAATAAGTTCCTGCGTTCGCACTAGTATTATTAGTATTAATTATAGTAATATTTATTTATTCCACTTTATACAAATACAAAATTATGTCTTATCTACTAGGAATAAATAACCACCAACTCAACTAAACTGTGGTTATATATAAAAAAAAAAAAAATATATATAACACGTTTACAAATGAATTACAAATCAATGTCGTCATCCAGTACAAATGACATTTCAAATTGTAGCGGCAGCTACAGCGCGCATGTTAACTATATTATTTTTACTTTCCCTTGCCTATATGAATATATAGGAAGGAAAGCATTGTTTTCATGTCGATTTTTCGAAATCGAGTTTTCACAGGATGTACACGTTTTCAGACCCCCTGAACGCGAAAAACATGTTTTCAGCGATTGGTCTGTGTGAGTGTGTGTGTGTGTGTGTGTGTGTGTGTGTGCGCGCGCGCGCGTGTGTCACAAAATATCTCAAGAACGGAACATCGTACGAACTTGAAACTAAAGTTACATACCACTACCGGACCCGACACGAACATTTTCATCGAAATCGGTCAACCGGAAGTAGTAGTTTATTCGTGTAATTTTTCACTTTTTTCGATTTTCTCAAAAACCGGTCCTACGATTTTTCTTAAATCGCTTGGTTTACTGAATTTTTTTATGCTCTACAAGATGGGTAGGCGCCATGTTCGCTGAAATTCTCGGTGAGGCTGTTTTCTTGTAAACAAATTTTTTTAAGATTGCGGCGTTAATATGCATTTTAGCGCAAAAATTTATATAATAATAAATGTAGAAAATTTAAAATCCTATAACTTTTATTTCAAACATTTTTTTTGTATAACGCACGTCTCCGAAAATCAGCTGTTAAACAGCTGATTTTGGCGACGACTTTACCTCTAGACCAACCCGGTGGGTCGAATGGGTATTAACTTTGCATTGTCATGTTTGTTATGCGTATACTGGAGAGACAGGTATCAGTTATGCTAATAAAAATAGGTAGTAGGCCTACCGATTTACAACGCGGCAACATGGTTAAAGTTCTTCCCCCCAACCGCATCTACCATGATTTAAATATTTAAAAAATTCTACCGAATAAAATGGTCGATTGCTCTTCCATATTATTAATGAATTTGTAATAATTTGTTTATACTGCATACAAAGGTTTTTTGAAATTGTCGAATTAATGAGCGGTTACGGAGTTAACATGGATTCAGAATTTTACTAATAACTCAAAATTTAAATATGCTAAAAATTTGAAATTTCGTATGTACAATAACAACATACAGGTTTTTATCCGGCGAAATCTCAAATAAATCGGTCGAGCGTTGTTTGAGTTATTATAAGCCTCTAAATGCATCCAATGTGTTGCAGCTACAAAAAAAACCGGCTCTTTTTTTCTTCTCATCCTGATATCGGAATATTAATAAACGCTAAAAATATAAAACTGACATGTAACAACGCAGATTGAAATTAGCTAAATTTTGGGTATATAACGTTAATGTATATAACGCATGTTGATAAGCATACTTTTCCGCTCAGTGAAGAAGGCAGTTGTAAACCACCTCACTCCTCGTTTTAAGTAGGTTCAAACCTTTAAAGCCTTTAAGGTCTTTAAAGGTTCGAACCAGCCTTTCGGCTGATGGCCTAATCAACAAAATACTATCTAAAGGGACCTTTGCCTAGAAAATGAATCAGATGTTTCTAACGACGTGCCAATGGGGAAAAATTATTTCTGTACTTAAAGTTATTGCATGTTAAATCTTAACTAATTCAGTAGTTTTTGCCTTGACGTTAAGGTAACTAAAAATGCTAAAACTAATAAAGTGTAGCTAATGCTCGCTCTCAAGTGGTTTGAAAAATATACTTATTATATAATAGTGTTATATAATACAGTTAGTTATTTGTTTATACGTGTCTGCGTCTTATTTTTTTTTATATATATAAATTGCCTTGTTTACGGATAGAAATATTTTTATAGTTTTTGTTGTAGGCCTATTATTACTCATTCTATAGATATTTTTATTGTCTGTGCCTGCTAAATTATATACTGGGTGTATAAAAAAAAACTGTTATGTCCATTTATACAATGTGTCAACGTTTAGACCGCTATTATTGTTTCCATGACATTTAGGTGACTGTTTCAATAACGTGCACGTGACCTAATGGTTCCTCTGCCTAGGACAATCATCTTCTTCTCTCGTTCTTCTCATTTAAATACTGTAATTCATTATGGAAATAAACAGTGGTTTACTGGTTACTGCATTTGTCTTATATGCTAAGGGTGCTGGGTTTGATTTCCAGTTAGTTCTATAATTTTTTAATTTTTTTCACTCATATCATTACCTACCCACAAGCCAGGGGCTTATGTGGGTAGGTTCTATATCTCCCTATAAATCTCCTTGTCCTATATCTCCCAATAAAAAAAATCTGGTGTGAAACACTCACACAACTTTCTCTTTCCAATGCAAATAATTAACAATAAACCTAACATTAGTAATAAAACATTAGAAATAAACAAAAAATCTAACCTCAATAAACATAACCTAATTTTATCTTGAGTGAAAGACGCAAAATGAAAATCAACCAGTTTGGCTTAAAAATACGGAAAATCACTCTTTAACGCTAAACTAGGCTCTGTAGAGAAAATGCTCTAAATAAGAGTTGTAGATCTTTTAATTTCCTATAAATTTGATTTAATACACTTTTGTTGTAAAATGCATGCTCAGGCCGAAATATTAAAAAAAATCGATTTTTCACACTTTCGTGAGAAAAAAAACAGAAAATTGCTAGTTACCGGTAAACTAAGCGTTATACAAAAAATGTTTGAAATAAAAGTTGTAGAATTTTAAACCCTCTACAACTTATGTCATATACATTTTTGCGCTGAAATGCATATTAAAGCCGCAATCTCAAAAAAAACAATTTTTTTACGTGAAAACAGCCTCACCAAGAATTTCAGCAAACATGGCGCCTACTCTATCTTGTAGAGCATAAAAAATTTAGTAAACCAGGCGATTAATAAAAAATCGTAGCACCAGTTTTTGGGAAAATCGCAAAAAGTGAAAAATTATACGAATAAACTACTACTTCCGGTTGACCGATTTTGATGAAAATGTTCGTGTCGGGTCCGGTAGTGATATGTAACTTAAGTTTCAAGTTCGTACGATGTTCTGTTCTTGAGATATTATGTTCGCACTCAGACCAATCGCGAAAAACATGTTTTTTGGGTTCAGGGGGGTGGTCTGAAAACGTGTAGATTCGGTGAAAACTCGATTTAGAAAAATCAACATGAAAACAATACTTTCCTTCCTATATATATTCATATAGGCAAGAGAAAGTAAAAATAGTATTTAAAAGGGTGGACCTACCGGGTTGATCTAGAGGTAAAGTCGTCGCCGCGAGACAGCTGTTTAACAGCTGATTTTCGGAGACGACGGTTCCTGGTTCAAATCCTAGTAAAGGTTTATATATTTATACGGGATTGAATACTAGACAGTGGTTACCGGTGTACTTTAATGGTTGGGGTTCAATTGACCATACTCTCTCAGGAATAGTCGGTCTGGGTTTGTAAAAGACTATCCCTTATTTACTCGTCATACAGATCATTCTCATTTCATTGGGTCATGGGGTCGCTTCTTGTTTTGAATTGAACAGATGGCAACGCATCACTCCAGGGATTTAAAAAAAAAAATGGCATGAGTGCCAACCCCTGTGGCACCACGGGAACGTATAACATTTAATATTATATTTACACATTTTGTATTAAATGTAAATAAATAATAAAACATATGTAGGCTTACATACAATTTTCTTGAATTTGTATTTATTGTAAATAAAATATAAGAAAGCCCGTCTCCGCAGCGTAGTAGCGCGCTAGCCTACAACGCGGAGGTCTCGGGTTCGATTACCTGCTAGGGTCTGGAAATTTTCGCAAGTCAAAATCCACTGTTCCAGTTACTTAATCCACCGTAGTCGCTTTTAACCAAATTGTTGATGCGGACTCTAAATAAACTAAAATTATACAGGATGATTCACGAAGATATACAGAAATTTTGGAAGCTCATTGTACATGTAAAAATAATGAAAAAAGTTTATATAAACATGGGTCCGGAAATGCTTCGTTACTGAGTTACGGCTAGCGAAAGATTTCGCCCGGATTTCAGCTCACCAGGTGAAATGAGGTCTTCCTGGAATTCTTGTAAGGTAGATTAAGGGGCGAATTCAATCATTTCTTATGGTTTTTGACCTGATAAATTGAATAAAACAGGTCCCAGAACTGTAAGTTAAGTAGTTTTTGAGAAAACCAGTGTCAAATGCAAAAAATGGAGTGAAAAAAACACATTTTTTCATCTTTGGGCAACAATAACTTTGTTATTTCACCAAGAAACAGATAAAGATTTTGAATAAAACTTGTAGAAAATTTTATTCTGAACAAAACTGTGTAAATAAAGTTCACAGAAAGCAAAATAGACGTTTGATTAAATGAATTTTTATTCATAACAGTACAACACACCTTTTACATTTGACTGACAATAACTTTGTTAATTACCCATTAAACAAATTAAATTTCTACTAAGAAATTGTTTAAATTTCAAATCTTAAATGAAAAATTATTTCATAGAGTAGATTGATTTTAGCAATGCATTCAGGTGCTGCTGACATACTGTACGACTTGATTTAATTTGACTTAAAAACACAGAATGACGTTTTGTGGAAAATTTTTATTTCATAAGTTGGCAATACAAAAAGCAGCTGTTCAATAATGATGTGATTTGAATTGTAGAATTCAAATTATTTTGAGAGCTAACAACCAAGTTTCAGTCCATGTGTGTATTGTTCTGTTCGCAGTAATTGAGTTTCAGTTCGTGTGAGTATTGTTTTGTCCGTAGTAATTACTAAATTATTGGAGTAGTAATGCCACACTTATTTACAAGTGAAGAATACGCCGATATGGCGTTTATTTATGGCGTATGTGAAGGCAGTGCTACGGCCGCTGTTGAAGAATACAGACAACGTTACCCTTACCGCAGAATTCCAAATGCTAGAACATTCAACAAATGCAAGTGCTACATTTCTTACATTACGGGAAACAGGATCACTTCCTAGCGTAAAGTTCCAGTACGACCGCTCTCGCCAACATGATGTTATTGTAGAGGAAAACATTGTTGCTGCTGTTGAACTGTTCAGGTATTAGTACAAGACGTATTTCTAAACGGTTCAGGGTTACGCAGAGTAAAGTATGGAGAATACTCAATAATAACAAGCTCTATCCCTACCATAAACAAAAAATACAGCATTTACATCCAGGAGACAATGCCCATCGCTTGGAGTACTGCAATTGGTTAAACACCCATCATCGACTCTTTAAGTATATTTTATTTACCGATGAGCTCACAGTTCACTCGTGATGGTATCAACAATTTACGAAACCAACATTCATGGGCAGAAGTGAACCCTCATGCAACAATTGAACGTAACTTTCAACAGCGTTTTAGCATTAACGTGTGGTGTGGTATTATTCATGATCAGCTGATTGGACCGTTTATTTTTCAAGAGTATTTAACAGGTCAGACATACTTACAGTTTCTTCAAGAAGAATTACCGAGATTGCTTGAAGATGTTCCTCTTGCAACACGACGCCACCTGTACTTCCAACATGATGGCGCATCGCCACATTTTTCAAATATTGTTTCCACCTACTTGAATCGACAGTTTTCAAATAAATGGATCGGTCGTGGAGGTCCTATATGCGGGCCATCCAGGTCACCAGATCATACGCTGTTGGATTTTTGCATATGGGGATGGATGAAGGAGAAAGTTTACGAGGTCAAAGTTAATTCCCGTGAGGCACTACTTAGACGTATTAATGAAGCTTTTAAGCAGTTAAAGGAAAGCCCTATTTAACTACGGAAAGCAACTAGAGCCATCCTTAAACGAGCAGAAAAATTTATTGAAGTCGGCGGAGACACTTTTGAAAATTTACTGTAATTTG
Organism: Catonia carolina; assembly: GCA_035578175.1. NCBI lineage: Eukaryota > Metazoa > Arthropoda > Insecta > Hemiptera > Achilidae > Catonia > Catonia carolina. The sequence goes on from JAQMRL010000001.1 coordinate 296,719,274, forward strand.
GTTGAATAGGTTTAGATTAATGTTTTTCCGATTAATTTTACTTTGTACTGTTATGAATAAAAATTCATTAAATCAAACATCTATTCGCTTTTTGTGTACTTTATTTACACCGTTTTGTTCAGAATAAAATTTTCTACAAGTTTTATTCAAAATTTTTATCTGTTTCGTGGTGAAATAACAAAGTTATTGTTGCCCAAAGATGAAAAGATGTGTTTTTTTCACTCCATTTTTTACATTTGACACTGGTTTTCTCAAAAACTACTTAACTTACAGGTCTGAGACCTGTTTTATTCAATTTGTCAGGTCAAAAACTATAAGAAATGATTGAATTCGCCCCTTAATCTACCTTACAAGAATTTCAGGAAGACCTCATTTCACCTGGTGAGCTGAAATCCGGGCGAAATCTTTCGCTAGCCGTAACTCAGTAACGAAGCATTTCCGGACCCATGTTTATATAAACTTTTTTCATTATTTTTACATGTACAATGAGCTCCCAAAATTTCTGCATATCTTCGTGAATCACCCTGTGTACTATATGTATACAATACGAGTATATAATAAATTACAAAAATAGAAATGTAAATTGTTCCAATATTGCTGAACGCCGAATTAATTCTACACAATTAGCAATAATTTAAATAATCTGGAAATGTTAGAAACTAATAACAAACAAGGAAATAGATATATTGGAAAAAATTTACATTTGGCAATTTAAAAAGAAATTTACCTCCTTGTACATGCAAATTGAGTACGGAAATAGTATTTAGGTTGGCAGAATTGGTATGGTAAATTTAAAATGTATTATATAGATAACTTCTATTCCTGTAATTGTCATGACATACAGAGGAGGTTATTATCACTGATAAAATATAGGCATTTGTGTAATTTGAATATATTTTAATAGGCTAATGATGTGGTGAACACCACATTTTTCTCATTTGGTAAGTGTTCTTACTAATTCTTTAACTGTTGTGGTGAGGTTTTAAATATTTTATTTACAATAGTAAATAAAATAAAAATACTTTTAGTCATAGCTGGCAGTTAGTGTAGTACTTATTTTTAGTTGTATAGTTTTTTCTCGCCTGTAACCGACCTGCTAAATCTGATTTTTTATACATTCATAAATTTTATTTGAACATATCTCGGCTTTATGAACGGCATTTTCTTCTTTTCACATGGAAATTTACTTTTCTGCTTGTACGCGTAGGCTACCAGTTAATTTTTATAACCAAATTATTTATAAAAAAATCTGGTGTGAAAAATAAACACGATTTTTTCTTACCAATATGAATAATGAAATGTATCCTATTTTTTATCATCAGTAAACAATGTAAAATTAAAAACAACCTAATTTTAATCTTGACTGAACGATGCGAAATGAAACACAACGGCTGTAGAGTTTAAAAATAAGTACAACCACTAATGGACGCTAAAATAAGCTCTGTAGAAAAAAAATGTTTGAAATAAAAGTTTTAGGGTTTTTAATTTTCTGTGTTTTTGATTATATACATTAATGTCGTTAAATGCACACTAAAACCCTTATTTTTAAGAATCCAGATTTTTACCGATTTTGATGAGAAAAATTACTGAAAATCACTAATTGACGCTAAACTAATCTTTGTAGAAACATATGTTTTAAATAAAAGTTGCAGGTTTCTTAATTTTCTAAAACTTACACTTTTTCTCTAAAATGTATTAAAAAAACTCTTTTTACCACGAGAGCACGGGCTCTTCAAAAATTTCAGCAAACGTGCGCTTATCCTATCTTGTAGAGTATAAAAAATGTAGTAGGGGATTAAAAAAAAATTCGGAGCTGTTTTTGAAAATTGCATGTTCATAATAAAGTGGAAAATCACACGAATAAACTACTACTTCCGGTTGATCGATTTTGATGAAAATGTTTGTGTCGGGTCCCTTTGTGGAGCTAACTGAAGTTCAGTGTCAACTCCGTGCGACAAGCGTTTTGTTTTCACAAGCACACACAGACCAATCGCTAAAAACGGGTTGTTTTTGGGAAGAGGGGGGTCTGAAAACGTATAAATAGTTCCGATGAAAAATCGTCATGAAAACAGTAGGTGCTTTCCTTTCCAATATGTTCATGTAGGCTAAGAGAAGTAAAATTATAGGATTTAAAATTTTGGTATTTCTTGTGTTGTTTTAATCTTAGGAAATTCTTAGTGTAATAGTTTAGGGTCAGAACAAGGGTTTTTTTGTTCCTGGTAAACTTGGCACAAGTATTTAATTGTACTTGTACAAAGTACCTGATACTTTTAGTACCTAGTATCGATTCACATAGGCTATATTAACTTTTTTTTAATCCCTAATGTGTGTACGTTGCAATCTGTTCAGTTCAGAACAATAATCAACTCATGACCCAATGAGATGAAGATGATGTGTATGACGTGTAAATGAGGTGTAGTCTCGTACAGACCCAGGCCGACCATTGCTGGGAGAGTATGGTTAATTAAACCCCAACAATCAAAGTACACCGGTAACCACTGACTAGTACTAAAATTCGTATAAAAGTAACTTTTACTAGGATTTTGTTTTTCCTCTTTAATTCTTTATTTACAACTGTAAAATTTTACAACAAGCAAATGTGATGATTAAGATAATTATGTAAATGACATGATAGGCATGAGGGGGTAGGACCCCATTGGTGCCTCCCCAAGAATGAAATTTGTATATCAAATTAGCAGGTCTCTACTCCAACGTCTTTTAAGGCGTCTTGGGGGATTATCAGGTAAATGGAAGGTGGAAAGTAAACGCACCAGTGGGTTCTCGTGTTCGTGTGACTTGTCGTGAAAACGTTTGTATAGGTATTCGATGGAATTTTGTACAAGTGGTGTTTCCAAATCTGTAAGTAATGTTTTGTTGCTAACGTAAAGAGGTGCTTTGCTATAAGGCGTAATGTTTTTGACTGGAATGCTTGAATTCGATGCAAGTTAGAGGGTTTGGTTGAACCGTAAATTTGGGACCCGTAGGTCCATATAGGTTTCAAAAGAGAACAATATATGCGTAATTTTTGTGCCATTGGTAATTTTGATCGTTTGTGAAGTAGGGAATATAGGAGTTTAAGTCGGGATTCAGTAATAAACGTTTCCGTTTGATATGTGTGCTCCAAGTTAGTCGTTTATCAAAAGTCAGACCGAGATACTTGACCGTATCTGTTTTTGTGAGAGGTTCATTACTAGGATTTATCACCAGGAACCTTTGTCTCCGAAAATCAGCTGTTAAACAGTTGACTCGTGGCTACGACTTTACCTCTTGACTAACCCGGTGGGTACATATACTAACGGAATAAAGATTATTTTTCTTGCTGTACTCGGTTGTATCGCAACTAGTGACAATGTGATTCGTAGGTGACTGATTCTTTCGACCAGATACAAGCGAATACCAGCAACGTAACTGTTACTGCTATAGTAATTCCTAATTTGGCTTACGCTCATATCCGATCAAGTGCACTGTTCATCTTCACTCGGCGTACACTAAGCACGTATTAACTAACAATAATAATAGTAACAACATTAAGAACACTGCTTACGTTCGGTACGGTCTTAATTATTCTCTATACCTACTCGAGAATTTTAAAAACTGATGAAATGATACAGAAAATTATAATGCATCCGTGACTTATCATATTTATAGATTCATACTCACGTTTTAATGTACTCATGTGATTATGTACGTGAGGTTATCTTAAAGTTTTTTTTACCTAATGTGTGTACGTTGCAATATGTTCAATTTAAGAACAGTAAGCAACTCCTCGACCGAATGATATGTATGACGTGTAAATGAGGTGTATTCTTGTAGACTCAAACCGACCATTCATTTCTGAGAAAGTATGGTTAGTTGGATTCCCACCATCAAAGTACACCTTGAAACACCGAACCTTCGTCTCCAAAAATTATCTGTTAAACAGTTGACTCGCGGCGACGACCACTAGACCAACCCGGTGGGTTAATCGTAAAAGTAACATATGGAAATGCGGTCCGGCAGTACTGTGGCTATCTTCATCGACCTGGTATTATGCCGTAAGTCTAGTCACTAACCACCGTGGAGTGTACTAATCGGTAACCTATAACTGATACAGAATGTACCGGATATTTTGTCTCCGTACTCTATACTTTTACCTGATCTCCATCACTCGACCACTAGAATGTAGCGTCAAGTAACCGACACGTCTTGGAACTTCTTGAAATTTGACTTTTTTGCACTGCCATATAATTGTGTCCTGTGGGTCAGTACAGGACTTGAAAGGCTTTGTGAATTAATATATTTCAGGCGATTTGGTATCGGAGATTGTGAATTGATAAGAAGTTGTTACATTTTGTATTCATAATGTATGACTTATTCAGAGTGTGACGGAATTTTAATTATTGTTAAAACAGACTTTTAATGTACAAATTATTTTTTAACGGGTGTCTGAATATGTTTTACATAATTAAAAAAAATTAAAATATTACACAAGTTTACCTTCATGTAAAGCTTTTTCAGGACGATCACTTTTTCAGCTTAACGTTGTAAGTCATTTTGAATTTTATTTTTGTACTATGTACGGAAATGTTGTATTGGAAACAGCATTTTTATTGGTAAAAATGAGTTAAGTTAGTATGGTTTGCTATACAATTTATTTGGTACGTTTTTTGTTTCTCAGTTTTCGTCAACATGGCTTGGAATATTTCCTAACGGTAATTTCATTACCGTTTACCTCGTACATATATTTAAGTTCGTTCCCGATTTATTATTTTGACGTACTCATTTGTTTGTTAGTGTTTGGTTTTTATGTTAATACCTTAGTTGGTTTTTTTAGTTAATTATTTTTTTAGATTTTTATCCTGTTCATTATCACGGCATATAAAATATAAGTTTAGCCGTAAGATACGGGGATCAGTTTTTTTAAAGAAATCAACTTATCTGTTACCCGGAGCTGTAGATTGATTATAACCACCCAATTTTTCATAGATTTTTGCTCATGTTCTTTGATTATTTGGACAGTGATATTCTGTTGTATTTGCTCATGATTGATCACCTTACCAATTCGTTTACTAAAACGTTGTAACGTAGATTCTTACAGCAACGCTCTACAGGCTGACCAAATGAGAGCCATTTCAAAACTCTGCTCCAAACTCCTTATTTTGAACAGTTTTGAAAGCTTATGGCCGCGTCAATCAGTCCAAATTCAGTTCTTTAATGTCTATTTTATTTATTTAACGATTTCACCTGAATCATCGGTTTATTTCCAGACTGGATTCGAACCCCAAACCTTTAAATAGCAGTCTATCATGCTAACAATTCAAGCCATTGATGAGTCAAAATTAAATTTATATTTGGCTGAATGGTCTGAAGTGCTAGTTCACGTTGAATTACAAAGGGGAGGGGTCCGGGATTCGATTCTAAAAACTCTTTGAAACCCGCTGACACCGTTTTGTTCTGTATCCGCTGTTATTGCATTAGATTTACGGTCAAGTATCGTTAAAGATGTGAATTTATACATATCGTTAAGTTTATAAAGTGTATTACAAAAACAACCGCTTTACTTTGAAATTCCGTCTTACTTGTCCGTCTAAAGACGTAAAGCGTAAACTAATGGAACTGATCCGTATGAGGTTTGGTATTTCGGGGATTTAAAAGATTCCGTACGAAAGGATTTTGAAATTATTACTTTAGCCATAAAAATAATGATGGCTAAAGTAAGTAAGGGAAAATTCCGATTATTTTTTCAAAACTGAATCTTTTTTTTCTTTAACTTTTATTACGGTACTGCACATTGAGCTACAGAACTTCCGTATTTGATATATTTTAAATGGCGGTGGGAATTTCACTTTAAGGAGAAGAGGTACCCAGTGATACATTCTCCGTCCAAAACTTCGGGTATTGTCCGTTATTCAGATCAAGAGGTCTCTACTCCATTTTCGCTTTAAACGACGCACAGTTAGGAAGTTCCTTGTAGCTAGATCACGGGCTAGTTGGTTTGGATAGTCATTTAGTCTTTCGTGAAATGTACTATACAAGGACGCGGTTAGCTCCTTTACTGTAGGAATTTTGAAATCGTCGTGGAGGGTTTTATTGCTTACATAAAAAGGAGCGCCAGAAGCAAATCTTAAAAATTTTGATTGAAAGGCCTGGATCAACTTTAAATTACTCTCTGCCGCTATTCCAAAGAGCTGGACACCATAAGTCCAGATTGGTCTATAAATCTTTTTGTTATTCGGTCTTTGGTCTATAAATGTTTATATGCTGTGATCAGAACATATCATTACCATTATTTTTATTATTATTATTATTATTATTATTACCATCATATCATGGATACGCTGACGAATGTTATTTGCAGGAATTGTTCTGAATGATCGAGGAAGAAGCAGCCGGTGAAATGATGCGCCGTACTGGCAAATCATCCAGTGGCACTGATGAACCTTTGCACTCTGATAGACCAGATAAAGGTAAAAAGACATTTACAGTCAAGCTGGGCTAATTAAAATCAGTTTGTAATTTTGGGATTCTGCACTCTCACTATTTGTTTGTTTTAGGCTTCGGCTTCTTTAATCACTTTGTAGGCTTACATGCTTTATATAGGTTGTTCTGCGGTAAGTTAGACATACTTAAGGGACTGATTCAGACCATTAAAATAATTGAAAAAGTTCGTTACATATGTACGAGGTGTGGCTATTAAACAACGAAACTGATGTTGTAAAACATTTAATTTAATTTTATACATAATCACTTATTGTCACCTTCAATATACACTTCTTCTCTATCCCTACAACGCTCCATGCGAATTTCCCATTGTTGGAAGCAGTGCTGGAAGTCATCTTCTGTCAGCTCATTCAGGACCCGTGCCGCTTTCTCTTTTACAGCTTCCACAGACTCAAATATTGTCCCTTTTAATGCAGATTTCACCTTAGGAAACAGGTAGAAAATAATAATAACATGTGACGGAACGTGGTTATTTACGTATGATCGGGAAACGAAGCGCCAATCCATGCACTGGTAGAGCCGAACTTCACCGAGAGCCAAATAAGCTCAAATGAGCAAGTCAAAATTTAAAGCAATGATTGTTTTTTTTTTTATATCCATGGGATTGTGTACCTTTACTGGGTTCCTGAAGGTCAAACAATTAATCAATATTACTACCTTACGGTGCTTTCTAAACTACGTCAAAGAGTAAGGAAAAACGCACCAAAAGTGGAAGGACAAATCATGGGTTCTCCGCCAAGAAAATGCGTCAGCTCATTCCACGTTATCTGTCAAGAGGTTCCTAGCCAAGTACAACATCTCAGTGTTAGAACATCCACCTTATTCACTAGATCTTGCACCATGTGACTTCTACCTGTTCCCTAAAGTGAAAACTGTAATAAAAAGGACAAGATTTGAGTCTGTGGAAGCTGTAAAAGAAAAAGCAGCACGTGTCCTAAAGGAACTGACAGAAGATGACTTCCAGCACTGTTTCCAACAATGAAAAATTCGCATGGAGCGTTGTAGGGATAGAAAAGGAGTGTATATTGAAGGTGACTATAAGTAATTATGTATAAAATTAAAATAAATGTTTTTTACGTCAGTCTCATTATTTAATAGCCACACCTCGTAAATACCTTATCCTGCTTCGTTTTTCGTGTGTCTATAATTTTGTTTTTACAATTAGAAATTATGTCTTGAGAACGATTAAGATATAGTAATGAAATTCGGTATGCGTTTACACACTATCTTCTATATATTAAATATTTGTGAAAAATTTCAGAATTTTTAATTTTGTGAAATCCTTTTACGTAGTCGTCATTATATCCAGATTATTAGCTTAAATGTTTGCGTTCTTATTAGCAACAAATTAGAAAGGCCTTTGTTCAAATTTGTTAAAATACCTCATATACTGTACAGTGTACAGTGGATTCACACTGAAATAATGTTGTTGGGAAATTTTTGTAGATCTACTTGAACATTTTCAACTATGTCACTTGTTGCAACATTGTTAACTATGTACTTTTCAACCGATTTGAACAATTAGATCCCGTTGTGTTTGTAATAAAATGCATCAGCTTAACATTTTAGCTTTCAAAATTATGAAATAGCTTATAAAACTATTGCAAAAAGTATACTAACTGATGATTTCAAATGGCCGCTATTTTTTAAATTTTGAATGTGTAATTTTCATAAATAAAAAATTGTCATAATTATTTAATTTTTAGAAGACCATGATAGAAACAGCCATACCAAATTTCATTACAGTGTAATTAATTCTTTCTAAAAATATGTTTTAATGGGAAAAACAAAATGGGCTAATGATGATGGCAGAAGATGCCGGATAAACTTAAACTACCTAATCAAAGTAAAACAAAATGACGGACAGCCGGAAAACGGAGCAAAAAAGGCATATTTGTGCCAACTTGAACTTTTTTGATTATTTTACCATACTGAATCAGTTAATCAGTCCCTTAAGTTAGGTAAAGTTTTACAGATCACCTGTATGTTGAATTGTATTAGGTACATACACTATATTTATGTAGAAATTGAGCTGTATTTTGAAAAATTATTTTACAGGTGTATAAAAAATCTGGATTTGGTTGAATTTCTCTGATCTGAAAGACACTAGGTCACCACAACGTGTGCAAATCTTAAAGAAATAGATTTTTTTTTGGTTCCCAACTACCGTCAATGATGACTGCTAGACCTTTTAGAGGAATAAGACGGAAAATCAGCTATGGAAAAATAAGTTAACGGAAAAAAAGTTTGGACACTGTAGTAAAATTGGCACTAAATCACAGTAAGATCTGTAGTTGTAGAGAGAGCACAGGAATTTAGAAAAAGTTAGTGAAGGCAAGCAATGCAAAACATTGCTTTTATCTAGATAAATGTATGAATTTTCAATCTCCACTAATTAAGAAAATAAAAGCAACTGATTTTTTTTCTTATATTTTTCGGGGGTTCTGTAGATTTCTCAGCTTCCCGCATCATACAGTCCATCGCCGTTTGTTTTCCCAATTTTTCTACCCGAGATTCCTCTTTGCCATAGCAACTCGGATTCCTGTATCCATTATTTTCTTGAGCGACCTCTTCTCTTTGTTCGTACTGAATGGAAAAGGAATGCTTGTTGGGAATTCCTATCTGTTGATAAGCCCATAACATACCTACCTGCCCTCTATTCTTTCTAGGATGGTGTCTTGAGATCCGATGTCTGTTCGCTAAAATCTTTATTCCTTACTTGTTTCGTTCTGGAAATCGTACACAACCTTTGTAATCATCTCTTATTGCTCCAGCCTTCATTTATTTCCAGAATTCACCGTACCATACGATTGTATACTTCCTGAATATTTACGAGTATATGTTTAGAAAATTTTAAGTTTTCTATTTTCTTGATATTTCCTTTGATGGTTATCAATTATCTTCATTCACTTTGTATATTTAAAGAAGCTATTTTAAGAGCAAGTGGTACGATTGATGGCAGTCAGATAGTGAATAAATGTCTAGAACTTGCTGTAGGTTACCTAAAAGGCAACTTTTTCAACACTGCAACCTTACCAGAAAATTTATTTTGTAATGAAACCGTGCCCTATTCCCAATCCACACCTGTACAAATTACCTGGGAGCCCCCGTAGGGGTCCACGGACTATGTTTAACGTTATGATTATCTAATGACAGTTTATTCCCATACGAAATTTTACAGTAAAAGTAATGTTGAAATACTTTTCTAACAGATTAGTGATCTGTTAAATTTATTTAAACATCATCTTTTTATAATTCGCTCATGAACTTACCAATATTCAAATGTTTATATGAAAAGAATGTGCCGTAAGAAACTTTCAGTTTAAAGTTGAATTATTTTTCATTTCAGTTTAAGTTGATGGTTGTTCCAAGGTAGTGTGAATGGTTTTTTTTAACTTAAGTAATATTATTTTTTTATCCTTGTACATTTACACACCTGACGGTGGACGTAGTTCTTTCAGGTTAGAGAAATTGATGTAGAATCTTTTGCACAGGCTGTGTAATTATAGATAAAGTACAGTAAAAAATCTGGTGTGAAACACTCACACAACTTTCTCTTGCCAATATAAATAATTAACAATAAACCTAACATTAGTAATAAAACATTAGAAATAAACAAACAACTAATCTCAAAAATATAACCATATTTCAATCATGAGTGAAACACGCAAAATGAAATTCGAACTCAGTTTGGTTTAAAAATACGGAAAATCACTCTTTCTCTCTAAACTAGGCTCTTTAGAGAAAAATGCTCTTAATAAAAGTTGTAGATCTTTTAATTTTTTATAAATTTGGTTATATACACTTTTGTCGTAAAATGCATACTAAGGCCAAAATCTTTAAAAAATCGATTTTTCACACGTTTTCGTGAGAAAAAATCAGAAAATTGCTAATTACTGCTAAACTAAGCGTCATACAAAAAAATGTTTGAAACAGAAGTTGTAGGTTTTTAAATTCTCTACAACTTTTATTATATAAGTTTTTGCGCTAAAATTTATATTAAAGCCGTAATCTTAAAAAAACAACGTTTTTACGTGAAAACAGCCTCACCGAGAATTTCAGCAAACATGGCGCCTACACTATCTTGTAGAGAATCAAAAATTGAGTAAAATAGGCGATTTTAAAAAAAATCGTAGGACCAGTTTTTGAGAAAATCGCAAAAAACTGAAAAATTATACGAATAAACTAAGTTACTACTACTTCCGGTTGACCGATTTTGATGAAAATGTTCGTGTCGCGTCCGGTAGTGGTATGTAACTTAAGTTTCAAGTTTCAAGTTCGTACGATGTTCCGTTCTTGAGATATTCTGTTCACACACAGACACACACACACACACACACACACACACACACACACACACACACACACACACAGATACACACACAGACCAATCACTAAAAACATGGTTTTTGGGTTCAGGGGGTCTGAAAACGTATAGATCCGGTGAAAACTCGATTTCGAAAAATCGACATGAAAACAATACTTTCCTTCCTATAATATATGAATATATTATATTCATATAGGCAAGAGAAAGTAAAAATCAATTTATTGTGTGTGAAAATATAATAACTAATGTTCGTTGCTACGGCTTAGCGTGCGCAGTAACTCAAATGATGACCAATTCTTGTTATTTATCAGATTTATCTGTGCTTTGTTTCTGGTTGTACAAATATCGTAACTGTATTTAGGCTTTTGTTTGTTGATCTTATTATTAACGCTGTTTTCTTAGAATTAGGCTAATCTGTATCTTTATTATATTACATATTGTTGAAGAACTCTTCAATACGGATTGGAGAAGATCTGCGTTTCCGCAGATAACTAAAAGATTTCGATTTCTGTTCACAAAAAATATAGTAGGGGAGAGGAACCAAATATGGAATACCATTTTCATTTTTTGATTTTTCTGGGCTTCTATGACTTTTTGAAATTACTTTACTTTTATATCAATAGTAGAAATAGTTTATTTCACAACTAGAAAATACAAAATCTTAAATTTACAAATATTTTTTTTAATTTTCTTTAGCGACATGATTTTTACAAATCACTAAATAGGATCTTAATATGGAATGCATTGGGTTATAATTTGGAATACTTGGAATAGATGCATAATTTGCCTACATAGTTTTTAAAGCACCAAAGTATTAGTCCAATCAGTTTATTCGCAGTAATCGCAGACAAAATACAACGTTTCAGCACTAGTGCATTGTTCATGATATCAATTATTACTCCTCGAGCATTGAATCCACTTTTCACATTTTTTATCTTCATTATAAACACGTTGACAAAACACGCTGTAGCTATTTGGTCTGTTTGAATCCGGTAGTTGTTTCTGTATGTATAACCAATGGTGCGAGAAGATCAGGATTTCCAACGTCCTGTCTGGAAAAACACTAGTATTCCATAATAAGACTCTATTCCATATACGGCTCACTTCCCCTACCGTTCAGAACTCGTAGCAAATTGTTTTAGGAACGGAAAAATTCTGTTCCGATCCAAGACTTAACTGTTAATTAGTATGTACGGGGTAGTTTTGTTGTGTGGTCTCTATTAATTTTTTATACCTAATGTGTGTATGTTGCAATCTGTTAAATTCATAACAATAAGCAACCACCTGACCCAATGAGATGAAGCCGACCATTCCTTAGAGAGTTTGGTTAATTAAACCCCAACCATCAAAGTACATCGGTAAACACTATCTAGTATCCAAATGCGTATAACAGTAACTACCTTTACTAAGGTTTGAACCAGGAACCTTCACCTCCGAAAATCAGCTGTTAAACAGCCGATTCGCGGCGACGAATTAACCTGTAGACCAACCCGGTAGGTCATATATTTCTTTTTTTTTCTTTTTAGCTTTTATTTGTTATCGGGAACTGTAGGCTACTTATTGACGACCACCCAATTTGATCGCTGCTTTTTGCTGTATTTTTTGACGTGATTCGGCATGAATTTTTGAACAGGGACCCCCAGTGGAGTTTGTTCTGGAATGGCTGTCAGCTGGTCACCTTACAAAGTCGCTTGCCCAATAGCGACTTTCTACCACCTGACTGACTGGGCTGGCCCGAAGGCCTCGATTTCTAGTACACAATTCTTACGTGTTATCAGTATCAATCCAAAGCGACTATATTACAGCAGACTGACGAGGTTGGACCGGAGGCGATTGAAAGTTTTATGAAATAGATTTTTTGTTAATGACCTTGTAGAAAGAGAATCGTTTGAATTGGTCTGATAAACAATTCCCTCTTGGTAAGATACCAGTGTTAACACAACACTAAATAAATAAATTATTGTTTACGTTATTATATAGCTACTCGATTTGTACCACAGCCAAATATTTATTTACTTATTTATTTTACCTTCTAATTTTGTTTACTTTTCTATGAACTAAAAGAATAAATTATTTCAGAATATACGTTATTAATGAAATTAATTCTTAACTTTTTTGTAACTTGCATTCGCTTAGTTGAGAAATATTTTTTTAATAGGTAGTTAAAAAATTGTCAGTCTACTGTATTTTAATTTTTCGCTCCATCTATAGTTTAAAGGGAAAAAGTTATTGTGATGGGATAAACTTTTCCATTTCCGGATTTTAACGAATAGAATAGTGAATTTCATTCACGATTCAAAAGTAAAAGCTACTATCGTATTCGGTTTACCCTGGTGTAGTTCAGCAAAGGGAGTGGGTATAGAGTAGACTAGGCATGGTGGTGAAGAAGGGCAAGTGGATTTTTACTTTGCCACCGCACTGACTTACTCTATTAATTTTTTTTATCTTTAGTTGCTCTTCCGTTGACTATATCCCAAACGTTTAAACACCAATAGTAGATGGTAGAGTACTACTCTCCCCTTACTCTACCGATTACCAACGTAAACTAAGCCTAAGGGTAGCTTACTTTACTCGGAAACAAAAATACAAAATCCAATTTTCCTTAAAATGGCTGTAATGATATCGATTAAATTACGGCCGGATCATCGAGATAAGTCGCATACATTTTATAAAATTACAGTTGAAAAACTACAGGAGATAAAGTCATAAATTTTGTTTGTTATAAACAGAAAATATGAAAGGATTTTACAACTTAATAAGTTTCTATATGAGCACCGTTGGTTGCTCTGCACACATCTAAACGATAGTCAACCTCTGTCCAGGTGCGCTGTGGCATCGAGCGGTGAGCGAAGCAACAGCAGAAGCAATTCGATGTCGTCAGTGATTCAGATTTCGAATCTTCTCACTATAGACATGGTTCTTAAAATAACCCCAGAAGAAAAATTGATTGGGGTTACATTTGGACTCCTCGGAGGCCAAAGCACAGAAAAGCCCTACCGATCTATCGCTCAGGGAACCTTTCATTGAGGGCGTGGCGCAGTAGTAGATTGAAATGAGGACCCATTTTGTTGCCAAATTATGTTATTTTTTCCAATACAGTTTCTTCAATTTGCTGTACAGTCGTACCAACAAAAAACTTTAATGTTTTCTGTTTACTACAAAAAAATTTATGACTATCTCCAGTAGTTTCTGAACTGTAATTTTCTAAAATTGATGCAACCTTTCTCGATGACCCGGTATATTTGTTAGAATCGTTAAGGTTTAGCCTTTATGTCAAAAAGTGAGTGCTCTGCTCTTTTCGAAAAAATGGCGTTTAATAAATTACAGCTTTACGTTTACGCATTTTAAGATAAACTTGCGTTTAACAAAAGTTAAAGAGGCCGCTTCAGTTGCTTCAGAGGTCCAGTGGTTAGCGTCTTACGCTGCAAAGCGAAGGTCCCGGATTTAATACCCGACTGGAAAATTATTAAAGTAAGTCGGTAATGACCAAGATGTTTATGCGATTTTGAATAAACTAGACAAAACTTAGCGCCAATTAGGCATATTAAAAAAGCTGCTCTTTATTTATATTTCTTAATTTATATTTTTCGTCCACGAATAATACACAGCTTGTTATTTTTAATACGAAGGGTTTCAGAAATTAAACTCCAGTCGAGAAATAACATAAGTGTGTACGTAACGTTTGCTTATTAAATATTTTTATTTTCTCTTTTGCTCTAACTTATATGAATATATCTAGACAAAAAATACACGTCTCAGAGCCCCTGACCGCAAAAAAACATGTATTTTAGTGATTGGTCTGTGCGCACGTGTGCGTGGTTTTGTGTGAATCTTTATGTGTGAACAAATTATCTCAAGAACGGAATATTCCACGAAGTTGAAACTTGGAACTTTAGTTAGATACCATTAGGAGACTCGACACGAACATTTTCATAAAAATCGGTAAATAGTATTTTATTCATGCGATTTTCTCAAAAAGTTTACAGTTTTTTAAATTCGCCTCATTTACTACATTTTTTATGTTCTACAAGTGAGCCTTAGCGGTATATCTGTTGAAAGTCTTGTGGTCTCGTGGTAAAAATGTGTTTTTTTATAAGATTTCGGCCTTTAGTTATGAATTTCTGAGGAAAAGTGTAATTAATTAAAGTTTTAGAAAATTATAAAACCTACAACTTTTACTTCAAGCATTTTAGATTCAAGGCTTAGTTCAGCTTCAATTAGTGATTGTCTGTGTTTTTCCCGTCAAAATTGTTTAATATAATAGGAATTTTTAAAATTACGGCCTTAGTATGCATTTAACGACAAAATTGTATGCAGTTAAAATTATAGAACGTTAAAAAACTACAAGTTTTATTTCAATCGTTATTCTACAGAGTTAGTCAAATTAGTGATGTCCGAGTCCTGAAAGAAGTGAGCTTGCGCTCGGGATGACGACGTCGTAGCTAGGCTACCTTGTCGTTCGGAGAATTGGAGAAAGGAACTTTTTTGGAATTTTTCTTTGTTTGGAATTACAGATGTGTAATTGGGGGAAAGATGGGCTCGGAATCGGGATAACAGCGAGAACATTGCCTAGGGAAGGGAAGCTTTTTCTAGTCGGGAGTGTTCTTTGCTAGTAGGAAATATTTATAGGGAGTCTATAGAAAATCGTGGAATGGCTGTTTAATCTTTACTTGTGGCGGGCTAGGTGTCGTGTAGATTTCTCTGACAGCTGGCTGTACAGAGTGTTGACCGGCGTCGTGAAGGACTTTTGAAGTTCGGTGTATGAACTCCTCCAGGGTGGGGGTGAGGACGTAGTCGTGGACGTTTCGGTGGTTGGAAATTTTTCTTACTATGCGGTTTGCGAAGGGAGGAGTGTTTTCCTCCCTTCGATTAGAGATTTCCGATATTTTTAAATTGAAAACAATAATAAACCTTATTATTCAACGTTTTCTCTGGAAAACCTTAGAGTATTGGACGACCCGTTGTACTAGATCACTTAACGAAATAGCAAAATTGTCAAAAAAATATAAGCGACAGGTGTATTGTTGTATCTTTATCGGATAACACTTGCGCCTCCCCAATTTCTCTCCAGTTTTAATGAATAATGTATTTTCTGTGAAAATTGAGCAAGTTTGTTTGTTATTGGTACTGTGCGACGAACAGCTGCCGGTCAGACAAACAACTAGTCATTCGTTGTTTTCTTTACAAACACTAATGCTAATACGATTATCAGTCCCAAAGTATTCCTCTAATATATAATATAAAATTTGACAGTAAATTGATGGAGATTATCTTAAGGTCATCCATGCCCTTAATGACCTTTGATGATAACTACTTGTGATATAATATCTTATTGGAAGTAATCTCATTATTTATTATGGTTATTGTTTATTAATAATTTTTTTTAATTTATATTTTACTACTTTTTTATTTGTTTCATTTCATTTCATTATTTATATGAATGATTATTATTGTTGTTGTTTTAATGGATTTCTAAAAAAATAAAATCGTATTTTTTAGTTATCGTTTTGTGTGAATGGAGGTAAGTTTGTTAAATATTAACATGATTGTTGCGTATGATTTTTTCCATGTATTTTACGAGATACTTTGTCTAGTACTTAAAGGAAACTTTTATTTTGTGTATGTGTGTGTGTGTTTTAATTTTATTTCACTTTTAGTATTTCTTCCGTCTATCCGCTGTTTATTTTGTGTAATGTTTTTAATAGGATGTACCAAGAACTTATAAGCGTAAATTTTGTAACATCTAAGCCTAGGTTCTTTCGGGATCTGGGTATAATAAATAACAAAAAAATAAATTTTAACTTACTATAACAATTGATTGTTCTTGTTTAGGTCATCAGCCGAAAGGTTGGTTTTACCAAGTAAAACGAGGAGTGAGGTGGTTTACCTTTGCTATCCTTACCGAGTGGAAAAGTAGCCTATGCTTATCAGCATACCAGGCCCTCCGAAAAGCATCTACTTTCCATCCTGCAAATAACACCTTTACTTCATTCACCACAGGGTCTGGCTGTATAATGAAATTCATTACTCTCAGAGAAGATAACTCTGACTAGAGTCTTTTAAACCTCTACCTTTTCTGTGAGGAATTTAATACAAAAATATTTTAGACTTGAGTGTGTCGCTTGGTCGAGTATTCGGTGCGTTTATCGCACTTTCTTTGTGGTTGGCGTATATATTTTGAAATAATTCTTTCCAAACTGTTTGCCGTTCCATTCAAATACTCAGGTATTCTATTATTGTTGTTTGAAATGATAAAATGTACTGGTATGAAAGCGTTAATCAAGTTCATATGAGTCACAAAGTCAAGGTAGTAAGAATATCAATGATTCGTAGCCTATATACTGTGAACGTTTTTTTGCAAAGGTATAATTAGTTGTTTGTATGACAAAGAGAGATTCAACAAATCGGATAAAGACAGACACTATAACAATATTTAATAGTAGGGATACTTAATAATAATAATAATAATGCAGAGAAGGGTAAATCTGTTACAGTTAAGAAACAATAAGCATTGGGCGACCGTACGAAATCGGATTGGCGCCGGTTATACGCCAATATCCAACAATAAGGGTATCGAGGTTCATTTTCTGTAAGAAGAGTTAGGAAGGGTGCGTAGAAAGGGCAGTTCTTTTATTAATAATAGTGATAGGGGATTCGATCAACCGGACGGAATAAACAGAATCGGTTTTGCCGTCTTTTGTCAAACAATCATTCGGTTGAATGCGTACTGTTCTTATTAATCCGATATGCTATAACTAAACATTTAAATTTTATTGGCTAATAAATTATATTTAATTTTTTTTAAAAAAACTTGGTTCAGTAGCTCGGTAATTAGCTGCCGTTGTGGTTTGTGAGGGACTATTAGATGGGTGTGTTTTAAAGCGTTACAAATTTTCAGCCGTTTGTATGAACTTAAAGTCCCGTAATTAGTTGTCTGAATTTAGTTCATAGGTTTTCCCGGTTTATTCCGGTTGACTCTGTATCCTTTCTGACTACTTTGAACCATTTATCGGACACCTTACGTCTATTCTTTAGCGTTAAAAAATTAGTTTTGTCAATCGTTTGTTATCCATGCTAAATAGGTGTCTGTAGAATTTTAACTTATTTTTCTAATAGTTTCCATTAATCGGTCATTTTCCTTGTACAGTTCTTGTCCTCGTAACCTATACTGTTCGTCTACTATCTTCGGACCCGTTATCTTGTGGAGGATCTTTCTCTCAAATTTCTCTGCTTCTCTTAGACCAGTCTTTTCGGTCATTGTAAGGCACTTCTCGCGTACAGACACTCAAATTTAATCACAGTATTATAAAGTATAATCTTGGCTTGTCTTGATTGTACTTTCTTAAACAAGTGGCAAGTTCCTCGGCACTGGCCACCTTTTCTCGCTGTTGTTGTTCGCTTCATTTTCGCTGGTCTTTGGTTGTATTATCTCTCCGAGGTACTTGAAGGTATCAACTTTCCCGTATTATGACTTCGAGTGATTCCGGGCTGTTTTTGTATTCGTTATGTATAGTTTTTCAAAGGAAATCTGTAATCCTGTTTTCTCTGTTTGGGCTTTTTATGATTTTTTTCTTTGATTTGTTCTGTAACCCACCGGGTTGGTCTAGCGGTAACGTCGTCGCCGCTAGTCAGCTGTTCAACAGCTGATTTTCGAAGACGAAGGTATCTGGTTCAAATCCTAGTAAAGGTAGTTATTTTTATTCGGATTTAAATACTAGACAGTGGTTACCGGTGTACTTTGATGGCTGGGTTTCAATTAACCGTACTCTCTCAGGAATGGTCGGCCCGAATCTGTACAAGACTACAACTCATTTACACGTCATACATATCATCCTCATCTCATTGGGTCATGGGGTTGCTTATTGTTCTAAATTGAACAGATTGCAACGTACACATATTAGGAATAATAAAAAAAAATTCTGTTGTTTCCGTGTTCCTAGAAACGATTTCTAGGTCGTCTGCAAAAGCAAGAACGATTTCTAGGTCGTCTGCAAAAGCAAGACAGTTTATGTTTATGCCGTTCTTTGATCTTCCAATGTGTTATAGGCACACTTGGTTTAACAATCCTTTATTAGCAAGTTCCATTTACCATTCCTGAATTACTTTTTCGAGCATACAATTAAAAGGAACACGACAATCCATCGCCCTGCCTAACGCCAGTTTTAATTTAAAACTTGGTGGATTTCTCCTAGAAATTTTGCTTTTGATCGTGTCTTTAGAGCGTTTTATATGTAGGATTCAAACATCTTAAAGAAAATATAATTTAGATTACTAAGAATTTTTACAAAAACAACAGTGTTTTAGTGAGAAGTCAATATAGGCCTATATATGTTCCTGTAAAGCGATTTGTAGAAAGTGTGATCCGTCTTGAAAACCCCTCAATTGTTGACTGTATTAATGTCCTAAATATGGGACACTCGTATAGCCTTATATTAATCCATCGGACAAGTGTGTGCACGCGCACCCTAAGTATCATCCCCTTATTGAGCAACGTTGCGCTTTTATTAATTTAATACATTCATAATTTATATACAATAACTGTGCTGAGGGGTGGAAAAAGTTTATGTTGCAATCGCCCATCGCGTATCGTCTGCAATATTGTTTTAATTAAAAGTTAGTAGCTTATCTGTACGGTTAGTTAGTTATTTAGGAACATGTCAGTTTGTGGATCCCTTTCTTTCAGTGGCGTTACCCTTGTTAAGGGCTAACTGTAACATATTGCTTCTGTTTGCCATTTACATTTACATGTGATTTCGCGTCTCCCCTTCTGTTGTTATTGTCAAGAAATGTGTATTAGATGCACGTGTTTCCATGGACTAACTTTTCTCCTTTAATATAAATCATTTTATGATTTTTTTGTTATTCCGGATATTGAATTCATTTTTGATCGTTTTGAACCATTACAGGTTATTTCAAGAAATTTTATACATTTATATTTGCTTTTTATAGTATTATATCATTATTTAATTGTACGAATGTTACTTTCTATTTCTCTATATGAGATATTTGCTCATAAAAGGCAGGTGGAGTTTTAAATTATTTGCACTCGATCTGCTATTTACAGGGCTACAAAAAATAGTTGTGTTTCTTATCACATGGTCAGCCATATGACTGAAACATTTAAGAACAGAAGAGGTAGAGGTGTAAAAGACACTAGTCAAAGTTATCTCCTATGAGAGAAATGAATTTTATTACACAGCCAGACCCTGTAATGAATGAATTGAAGGTGCCATTTGAAAAGTGGAAAGTAGATGGTTTTTAGAGGAACCGGCATGCTGATAAGCATACTTTTCCTCTCATTGAGAATGATTAACTCACTTACTCCTCGTTTTACTTAGTAAAGCCTCTAGAGGTTCAAACTAGTCTTTCGGCAGATGACCTAAATAACAACATTTGAGATATAGGGAAGGAAAGTAGCTTTTGTTTTCGTGTCCAATTTTCGAAACCGAGTTTTTATTGGAAATACTTTTTCAGGTCCCCTGAACGCAAAAAAGACATGTTTTACCGATTTTTTCTGTGTGTAAGCAAAATAACTGAAGAGCGGAATATCCTACGAATTTGAAACTTGCAACTTATGTTAGGTACCATTAGGGGAACATACACGGATATTTTTATCAAAATCTGTCAACTAAAAGTAGTAGTTTGTTCTTTTATTTTTTCACTTTTTGCGATTTTCTTTAAAATTGCCCTACAGTATTTACTACGCTTTCTGTGCTCTACAAGATAGAGGAAGGGGCATGTCTGTTGATATTCCTGGGGGAGGGCTGTGTTCTCGTAGTAAATTTTTTTAAATATTGCTGCTTTAATATGCATTTTCTGCCCAAAACAGACAGTTGGAGTGTCAAATTATGTTCACTCAAACTGTTCGTTGCAGGGCTAAAATAAATAGTTCTGTTTCTTATCACATGGTCAGCCAATTAAATGACTGAATCATTTAAGAACAGAAGAGGTAGAGGTGCAAAAGACACTAATCAGAGTTGTCTCCTCTGAAAGTAATGAATTTCATTATACAGCCAGACCCTGTGGTGAATGAAGTGAAAGTGTCATTTGCAGAGTGGAAAATATGTGTGCTTTTCAGAGGGCCCGGCATGCTGATAAGCGTATTTTTCCATTCAGTGAGGAAGGCAATTGTAAACCACCTCACTCCTCGTTTTACTTAGTAAAACCTCTACAGGTTCAAACCAGCCTTTCGGCTGATGACCTAAACAACAACAACAACAATATGCATTTTAATAGGGAAATACCATTTCAAGAACCCTCTTTTATTCTTTAATAATAATCAAATTGTTCAAAATTTTTTAAAATCTACAACTGTTCTCGAGTGATTTTGTACAGCGGTTCTTTTAACGTCAGTTACTGATTTTCTGTATTTTTCTCATTGAAATCGGTAAAAAACGGGGTTTTTAAGATCACAGCCTGGGTATGAACAAATTGAAATGTATTGAATTGCTCTCACAGCAGCGGTTTACCCTTAGAAATTTACGACGGCGATTGATATGAACAACTCTTTTAACTTTTGTGCTGGTGTCTCTGTTCGTTGGTATTTTTGTTTCACTTTGGTACTATGTGGAATGATCATTTTACAGCAAAAGTGTAGAAAACTGAAGTTATAGAAATTAAAACCTCAAAAACATAACCTTATTTTAATCATGAGTGGAAGACGCAAAATGAAAATCGAACTCAATTTGGCTTAAAAAAAACGGAAAATCACACTTTCACGCTAAACTAGGCTCTGTAGAGAAAAATTCTCTAAACAAAAGTTGTAGATCTTTTAATTTTCTATAACTTTTATTATATACACTTTTGTCGTAAAATGCATACTAAGACCGAAATGTTAAAAAAATCGATTTTTCTCACGTTTTCGTGAGAAAAAAAACAGAAAATCGCAAATTACCGCTAAACTAAGCGTTATACAAAAAAATGTTTGAAACAGAAGTTGTAGGTTTTTAAATTCTCTACAACTTTTATTATATAAGTTTTTGCGCTAAAATTTATATTAAAGCCGTAATCTTAAAAAAACAACGTTTTTACGTGAAAACAGCCTCACCGAGAATTTCAGCAAACATGGCGCCTACCCTATCTTGTAGAGAATAAAAAAATTGAGTAAAATAGGCGATTTTAAAAAAAATCGTAGGACCAGTTTTTGAGAAAATCGCAAAAAACTGAAAAATTATACGAATAAACTACTACTTCCGGTTGACCGATTTTGATGAAAATGTTCGTGTCGCGTCCGGTAGTGGTATGTAACTTAAGTTTCAAGTTTCAAGTTCGTACGATGTTCCGTTCTTGAGATATTCTGTTCACACACAGACACACAGACACACACACAGACCAATCGCTAAAAACATGTTTTTTGGATTCAGGGGGTCTGAAAACGTATAGATCCGGTGAAAACTCGATTTCGAAAAATCGACATGAAAACAATACTTTCCTTCCTATATATTCATATAGGCAAGAGAAAGTAAAAACCTACAACTTTTATTTCTAGCTATTTTTAAATCGAACGGAGGTTGATTTTCATTAAGTATCACATTCATTCATGATTAAAATTAGTTATTTTTCATTATATATTGTTTACTCACGATTAAAGGTAGATTATAGGCCTGTTTGCCATTATTTATACTGGCGAGAAGAGAAAATCGTGTGAATGTTTCAAACCTGATTCTTTGTTTTCCTGAAACTCTTCGTGGAAATTCGTATAAATTACGAAACACGGAAGTGTATTAGATATTTTCTAGCGACCTAAAAACAAAATATGCGCTCGTTTTTTAGCGCATTTTTCACTTAGTCCATGTTTCAGAACATGTAGCAGGATCAATTTCAAGAGGAAAAATATGACGTTATAGTTCAGAGTTTCAACTTCGTACGATATTTCGTTCTTAAGATACTTTGTTCGCAAGCAAGCGCGCGCACACACACACACACACACCAGTCGGTAAAAACGTGTTTTTTTTTGTTCAGGGGCTTATAAGTGTATTTTCGGTGAAAATTTGATTTCGAAAAATCGACATGAGAACAATACTTTCCTACCCTACACATTCATGTAAGGAAAGAGATACTAAAAATAAGTTGTGTGATTTTCCGTATCTTCTATATTATT
Source organism: Catonia carolina (assembly GCA_035578175.1). Classification (NCBI taxonomy): domain Eukaryota; kingdom Metazoa; phylum Arthropoda; class Insecta; order Hemiptera; family Achilidae; genus Catonia; species Catonia carolina. The sequence continues at coordinate 296,742,181 of JAQMRL010000001.1, forward strand.
TATGTATTTATTTTGTTTAATCTCTAATATGACCCGCCGGGTTGGTCTAGAGGTAAAGTCGTCACCGCGAGTCAGCTCTTTGAAAGCTGATTTTCGGAGACGAAGGTTTCTAGTTCAAATACTAGTAAAGGTAGGTACTTTTATACGGATTTGAATACTAGACAGTGGTTACCGGTTTACTTTGATGGTTGAGGTTCAATTAACCATACTCTCTCAGGAATAGTCGGCCTAGGTCTGTACAAGACTGCACCTCATTTACACGTCATACACATCATCTTCATCTCATTGGGTCATGGGGTTGCTTATTGTTCTCAATTGAACAGATTGCAACGTACACACATTAGGGATTAAAAAAAATCTCTAATGCGGAAAACGAATGCGACGGAACGAATTGCTTTCAGTTTTAAAATGTATTGGTTCTATAATGATTGTCTCTGTTGACCTTAGGTGCATTCTTGCTGAATGAGTGGACAGCTGTTATACAATGTATGAAGTGCATGCAGTGTTTACTATTTCCTATTTAAAATTCCCCAAGGACATCGTGTGGTGATTTAACCGCCTGTCATTATTAACTTAAATGCAGTATAATTTTCTGTTTTATAAACTGCATTTTTCTTATTATTTTTTTTTAAACTTTCGTGTGCTTACTAACCGCAGCAGCGGTTTACGCTTAGAAAATTACGACGACAATTATTGATATGATGAACAACGCATTTAACTCCTGTGCTGGCGGTGTCCCTAATTCGTTGGTATTTTTTTACACTTTTTTCGTTTTCACCCTTTATCGTTTACATTAGCATTACTACGCAAAACTATCGGATTAAAACCTTAAAGTATAAAAACCTCGGTTTTTACAAGAAAGTTTTCTCGGTAGGTAGTGTATGTACGAGTGTTTGCACGCGCGCTCAAACACACGGACGCTCACTCATTACAGGCTTGAAGCAAAGTTTACTAGACGTCCGACGGACGTTTTTGGGCCCTGAGATGCGTGAACAATTCTATATTACCCCCACTACTTTCGCGTAAGGAGTAAGAAGAGTATAACTACCATAAAGTAAAGATTGCCCATAACAGACTGCCCATAACAGACAGGTGGAGTGTCAAATTATTTACACTCAATCTGTTCGTTGCAGGGCTAAAATAAATAGTTCTGTTTCTTATCACATGGTCAGCCAATTAAATGACTGAATCATTTAAGAACAGAAGAGGTAGAGGTGTAAAAGACACCAATCAGAGTTATCTCCTCTGAAAGTAATGAATTTCATTGTACAGCCAGACCCTGTGGTGAATGAAGTGAAGGTGTCTTTTACAGAGTGGAAAATATGTGCTTTTCAGAGGGCCCGGCATGCTGATAAGCGTACTTTTCTATTCAGTGAGGAAGGCAATGGTAAACCACCTCGCTCCTCATTTTACTTAGTAAAACCTCTAGAGGTTCAAACCAGCCTTTCGGCTGTTGACCTAAACAACCACAAAAGTAAAGATTAGCCCTACATATTACTTTTTATCTTTTCAAAGATCTACAATTCTGAAAATCGGAATTAATATTCTTAAAAATAATATGTATTTATTTAGAAAACCGGAAAAATATTGAAGTTTAATGCAATCGGTAGGCTACTACAATTTTACAATACAATTTTACCAAAAAGTAAATATTAGCCCTACATATTATAAATACTTCTGTATCTTTTCAAATATCTACAATTCTGAAAATCGGAATTAATATTTTTAAAAATAATGTATTTAGAAAACCGGAAAAAGTGAAGTTTAATGCAATCGGTACTACAATTTAAGCGCAAGTGTTGTGTTAATTTTAGTAATACTCCATGCCCGGACCTTATACACCTTGGTGCGGAGAAACAAACAGGTGATGATAGCTGCTATGGGGTTTTTGAACAATCAGAAAAATTCATGTTTTAGAATTTGGTGGACGTCGAATATAAAGTTCTGATAAAATTAGGTAATCGTGTTTGTACGATGAAATTTTTTCATTCCGTTGTACAGTAGTAAATAAATAATAATGAATTAACCCACATTTTGAACAACTCATTTTTCGTAAAACGTAAGGTAAAGTGATACGAAAACTATAGTAATTGCAACCTATCTCATGCACGTTTTTATCGTGCCTGATGTGTTTAAATTAGGCCTTGTAAAGTAATTTAAAAACAAATCTATGAATGAATGAATGAACCAATATTAACTCTTTTATACCCCCACGTTGGGCGCCAAATGTATTGTAATTTAAAAAAAATTGCAAATTGAAATTTAATGAACGTTAAGAAGTTTTAAAATTGGCAAAATTATTATGTTACAAAAATTGTTAATTTGAATTGAATTTATTGATGACACTGTTAAAACTCTGTTGTTGTTTAGGTCATCAGCCGAAAGGCTGGTTTGAACCTGTAGAGGTTTTACTAAGTAAAACGAGGAGTGAGGTGGTTTACCATTGCCTTCCTCACTGAGTGGAAAAGTATGCTTATCAGCATGCCGGGCCCTCTGAAAAGCACATATTTTCCACTCTGCAAATGACACCTTCACTTTATTCACCACAGGGTCTGGCTGTATAATGAAATTCATTACTTTCAGAGGAGATAACTCTGATTAGTGTCTTTTACACTTCTACCTCTTCTGTTCTTAAATGATTCAGTCATTTAATTGGCTGACCATGTGATAAGAAACAGAGCTATTTATTTTAGCCCTGCAACGAACAGAGTGAGTGTAAATAATTTGACACTCCACCTGTCCGTTATGGGCACGTTAAAACTCTATATGTATTCTAAATTAATTAGTGACATATAGCCTAATTTATGCCCAGAACGGGCAGGTGGAGTGTTATTTTAATTGCACTCTATCTGTTTGGTCCAGGGCTAAAAAAAATAGTTCTGTTTCTTATCACATAGTCAGCCACCTATATGACTGAACTATTTAAGAACAGAAGAGGTAGAGGTGTAAAAGACACTAGTCAGAGTTATCTCCTCTGAGAGTAATGAATTTCACTATGCAGCCAGACCCTGTGGTGAATGAAGTGAAGGTGTCATTTGCAGGGTGGAAAGTGAGTGCTTTTCGGAGGGCCTGGCATGCTGATAAGCATACACTTTCAACTCAGTGAGGAAGGCAATGGTAAACCACCTTACTCCTCGTTATTACTTAGTAAAACCTCTAAAGGTTCAAACCAGCTTTTCGGCTGTTGACCTAAACAACAACAGCCTAATTTGTTGTAGTATTGAATTGAATTATTATTCTCTAATCTACCTATGAGCTCAGTTATTAAATTATTTAATAGTTACGATTTTATAAATTCCTTGGAGTCTTCTCTGCTGTATGTGTGTTCTTCCATTGACCGGGATCGAATGGGGGCTTGGTCATTGTTGCAATTGGTTTTATAGTTGTTCATTATCTTATTCAAATTTTTGTTCATATTTTTTAAAATACCGAAGTCATTTTAATTAGTTCGACAATTAATTGGATTCTTGTTGTTTTACTAATTTTTTTCACTTATTTTCTTATTTTCAAAATTTTTTTTAATCAAGTTATAGGCCTACTTTCTTTTGTTTTCCTTGGTTACATTTAAAATATTTGACTTCTGGAATTAATTTCTTTTAATATTTAATTTTCTTCTCATAAATCTTCTTAATACATTTTATTACTGTTTATTCTATTTACTTTTACAATTGAAATTGTTTAATCTTGATTATTTTTAACATTATTTCTTGAATTATAACAACTTGGTTACTTAAATTTAATCATCTATCAACGATGTAACAGAAAATAGACTGCTATTCTACAGCCTGAAGTGTCTTCTTAGATTTAGGCACTCAGTAGTTTATTCATTCGTCACGTTCGTCATTTTTCATTTGTAATTGGCCTAAAAGATTACTTTGAAATGTCAAACAAACGTGGTATTTATTTAGGAGCCGAGATAATTCCTATCATTTTCTTCGTATTAATATTAGACTACTACTTTGTTTAACATTTCATTAGTGGGCCTGATAATACTATTTAAGCGTCAGGGAATCAGTTCAACATTATTTTCTTAAGTTAATCAACTGTCTGATTTTTAAGCCGCGTCAGTTCTTCCGTGTGATTTTTCGTCAAAATGAAAACTTTTCATATGAATTTACAACCAGGTAAGTCTACTGAATCTTTCTGTGTACATATAAATGCGAAAAGCTCACTGACTGACTTGACTCACTCATTTACTCATTCGTCACTGATTCTCCTTGTCAGCTCATCATCACTGACTCACTACTGCATTCGTCACCGATTCTCCTAACCCTTATCAATTCATCGTCATGATAAGGTTATCTGCTCTTAGTAAGGTCCCTTTCACCATATTTGTTTCCGACTTTTTCTGTTTCCGCCAGCGTTTTATTTTCTTAAAATAAATCCCTAAATAACCCTTATTTGTTGATGTCCGCTCTTCTTTTCGCCTGTTACTTCTCTTTAACGGAATTTTAATCAATTGAACCCTCACCGCCAATTAAGTGTACTAACCAATTAACTTTCTCCGTTGAATGGTTAATAATAATAATATTAATTTATTTATTCCCATAATATTACACATTACATAAAAAATAAATTACGATAATACACAATTTCTTACAGTAAACTACACTATCCTATTACGCTAGAGGTGGTGGAAATTATCCTATCCAATTATGGACAAACCATGAACTAGGATGGGTTGTCATCAAATTTCGCTTCGTTTCCTTTCCCTTAATACTTCTACATTCTTCCTTGTTTCAGTCCATTTGATGTTCACTAATCTTCTCTGTACTCAACATTTCTAAACCCTCTAGCCTTTTGTCTTTCTTTTCCTCTTAATTTCAATGTTGTATCTTCAAGAAAGCTGGCATTCGGAATATTTGTTCCTTAGGGTTTGAAAGAGAAAACTAAGGCGTTTGTTTTTCAATTAGGTATTTCATAGGTGCAGTGGCAAATTATTTACACTCAATCTGTTCGTTCCAGGGCTAAAATAAATAGTTCTTTTTCTTATCACATGGTCAGCCAATTATGACTGAATCATTTAAGAACAGAAGAGGTTGAGGTGTTATAAACTGTAATCAGAGTTATCGCATGTGAAAGTAATGAATTTCATTTTACAGCTTAGACCCTGTGGTGGATAAAGTGAATGTGTCCTTTGAAGAGTGGAAAATATGTGCTTTTCAGAGGGCCTGGCATGCTGATAAGCATACTTTTCCACTCAATGAGGAAGGCAAGATAAACCACCTCACTCCTCGTTTTACTTAGTAAAAATTCTACAGGTTCAAACCAGCCTTTCGGCTGATGATCTAAACAACAACAACAACGACAACAACAACAACATTTCATAGGAGCTCAACTTCTATATTTTACAATTTTGTAGTGGATAAAACATTAAAATGGGCCGAATTAGTATATTATAAAAAAAAAGAATTTCTGATGGTTTATTTCTGGAAAAATCTAAAAACGTTTGTTATTTTTTTAGTAAATTTTCACATCTTCAGTCTATGTTTTTATGAATCGGCATAAAATAATTTTGCTGTCCGTACAGAATTATTGTGGGGTGAGGTGAGGGTTTTGTATGTGTTCGCGGGTTGTAGTGTTAAAGTTGCGGGTCGAGAGAGGCACGGGTCAATACTCAGCTCAACTGGGATTGGTCCAGAAGGCGTGGCTCCGAAACATTCAGCCATTTTGACAGTCCAAGCTGTTGCGCTGACTTGATTTGACTTGATTCCCCCCCCTATTCACCCCTAACGCGAAACGGTTTACCCATCCTAGGTGTATACCTTATGTTTCGATTCCATTTATTATGTAGCCATGTACTTGCAGTGAGATCATTTTATTCACAGTAGGAATGTGTCTTTAAAATAGTACTATGGAATCCATTGGTTCTTGAAAAATTTGCGCGTTAACCAATTTTTATTTCCTCGGAACTTTATACCGGGTGATTCTAAATTGATGGGCAATCTCTAAGGAGATGATTCTTTAGTTAAAAATAAGAAAAAGAGTTCATATAGACATAGACCCACCGGGTTGGTCTAGAGGTAAAGTCGTCGCCAAAATCAGCTGTTTTAACAGCTGATTTTCGGAGACGAAGGTTCCTGGTTCAAATCTTAGTAAAGATAGTTACTTTTATACGGATCTGAATATTAGACAGTGGTTACCGGTTTACTTTGATGGTTGGGGTTTAATTAACCATACTTTCTCAGGAATGGTCAGCCTGGGTTTGTACAAGACTACACCTCATTTACAGGTCATAAACATCATCCTCATCTCATTGGGTCATGGGGTTGCTTATTGTTCTAAATTGAACAGATTGCAACGTACACAAATTAAGAATAAAATATAAACATAGGTCTGGAAATTATTCGTTAGCGAGTTATGGCTGGCGAAAGATTTCGCCTTGATTCGTGGGCAAAGAGTGAAATAAAGCCATAATGAAATTCTGAGAAGGTAAATTAAGGGGAAATTTTTGTGGTTTCTTGAGGTTTTTAACCTGGGAAACAAAAAAAAGATTCCCAGAACTGTATAGCTTTTAGTTTTTAAGAAACTACGTGAAAACATTAAAAAGTAGGGTTAGAAAATTCACTTTTTTAAGTTTAACATAAAATAACTGTTAAATTGCGAATAAACACCCAAAACATTTTAATGAGTTTAATTTTCACAGACTTTTTTACATAGGTTGTTTGGAATAAAATTCTTTATAATTTTCATTAAAACGTTTTGTGTTTTCATTCGAAATTTATAAAAAATATTTTACATTAAACTTAAAGAAGTATATTTTCTAACCGTACTTTTTAATATTTTCACGTAGTTTTCTTAAAAACTAAATGCGATAAAGTTTTGGGTTTCATGTTTTAAAAATTTCTCAGGTTCAAAATTATAAGAAACCACTATTTTAGGTTAAACTTAAAAAAGTGTATTTTCTAACCCTGCTTTTTAATATTTTTACGTAGTTTCTTAAAAAACTAAATGCGATAAAGTTTTCAGTTTCATTTTTTTAATTTTCGCAGGTTCAAAACCATAAGAAAACACTAAAATTTCCCCTTAATTTACCTTCTCAGAATTTTAGTATGGCTTTATTTCACTGTTTGTCCAGGAATCATGGCGAAATCTTTCGCCAGGCATAATTCGCTATCGAAGCAGTTCCGCACGTATGTTTTTATGAACTTTTTTCTTATTGTTAGCTAATCATTTCCCTAGAGATTGATTTAGGCCTACAATTTAAAATTAGCCGTTATAGTTTAGAGATCGTTCAAAAACTTCGATACCCGAATTTTGACTGTTCTTTACGTTTTATGATCTATTGAAGCCAAAAAGAGGTTTTTAGAACAATGTCTGTCATTGTGGACACGTGTCATAATTATAACTATCTGGCCTGTGCAAATTACATACAATGAATTGTGAGTCATATCAGTATCCCTAGAACAGATTTTTACTATACTAAACTTGATGGGCTGTATCATCTAATTTTTCCCAAAATATTCTTAAAATTTTGTTTTGGATAATTTTGAACTTTAAATATGCCATGGTTACAAAAAGAATGTTAATGGCTTAAGAGCGTTAGAAAACGTGTGGTGCTTGAAGTTAAAAGCGTTAAGAGAAAATCAACAGTTGAAGTCTTTATCTTCAATTTCCTGAGTGGAACCTTCTGGCCAGTCGGTAAGCAGTTAAACGCTCAAATCTTCTGAAGAAGCGTGCTGGAATTGTTGCGGTTTCGGTTGTGGTTTTGCGATTTATAGATGATTATTCTTGCAAATAGCGTGCGAGATTTGTTCTCTCGTAGCGTAGCGTTCAATAAAAATACAAAAATTCCTTCTTCTTTTTAAGTTACGTAACAACTTTATTCGGATGGAAAATTAAATCGGTTTTTCAAAAGATTGGTTGTGAATAGGAGTGATTACTGGATCAAGGTTTCCGGTATTTTATAATGTGATTTCTTTTAACAAATAAAATAGCTTACATGCAAAATTAACAGTATAAACCTTTAATTTACGTGTTTTTTAACACGGAAGTGTTAAGATTTCGAACTTTTGGAAAACAGGTGTATTGGACTCGATTTTTGTATTACGTTCATTAAAATTCTGACCGATTTTCATATATTGTAACGATTTTCATATTGATTTGTCGTATCATACAATAAATAACACAGTATCTGATGTGGCTCTCAATGACAAACTGATAGATACCGAAGCCTAGGTTTAAATTATTGCCGGCCGCATTGGCGCAGTTGGTAACGTGCTCGCCTCTCATCATGCGGTCTTGGGTTCGAATCCCATTCAGGCACGGCATATTTTCATACGTTACAAAAAATCATTTCATCATTCACCGTCTGCATTAGCAGTAATTGCAGAACAGTCGGACGTTAAACAAAAAAAAAAAAAAACAGGTTTAAATTATTGGTAATTTTTTTGGTAGCGCAAATAACTTACGGATCTTTTCCGTTTTAATGGAAAAGATCCTAACTTACTTTTTAGTCGAATAGTAGGCGGTGGAGTGGCCTTGAATCTTCTTACTGTAGAGCAGCCCCGGTTCTAGGGGTAGGCGACCGGTGCCGCCGCCTAAGGCAGCAGATTTTGGGGGCGCCAAATTTTAATGTTTTATTTTAAAATTTTATAAATATACGACTTTACAATCATGATCCGAAAAACTATAAACCCTACAACTACAAAATGTAAAACTTGACAATAGGTCTATTTTAAAGCATAGAAGCATACGTTTGAAGAGGGGTTCTATGTATTTTTGTGCGGATTAATTTTAATGGTTGATGATGAGTGGGTGGAGGGGGGTACTCGTGAATTTCGCTAGGGGCGGCAAAAGTATACATATCAGATGAATTAATGTCCCATAGCCGAGCGAGTGAGAGGGAGATATGTGACATAACTATGCATGCGCCCAAAGGTCTTTACCGTTATAATCCAGATCTGAAAACGTACTACAGTCGTTATCTTGCTTGTTAGTTTACTGCGTGCATAAACGCTCGCTCACAACAATGAGTAAAATTAAACAATGTTATTGGAATGGCGCGTATGGCTTGTGCGAGTGAGAGCGGTATGCATTCTCTCACTCCCACGGCTATAGGAGACTTTAGTTCGTCTGAATACTGTACTAGGGCCGGGGCTGCTGTAGAGTATATAGCAGCCGCGTCAGCTCGTGATCCGTGTGAGGAATTTCTGTTACGGCATGCAATGAAAGATTATACTATTCATAAAAAAAACATTTATCATAATGTTCTTGTCATTATAAAGTAACCTTTTGTTTTATTATTTCAATTTATTCTATAATATAGTAACTCTTTTACTTTTCTTTCATTGTATTTATTAATATTTAGTAATTATTTACAGTTTGAGTCAGGCAGTCCTCAGGAATTAAAATATGTACGTAGCATAGAAAATAAGGAAATTAAAAAATACATATTTCATAACATTAATTTATAGGAGGTAAAAAAAATCATAATCCATTTGGATTATGATTTTTTTACTGAGGTAAAAAAAATCGAATGGTTAAGCCAATTCCGAGTCCTTTACGCGATTCTTCATCACAGTTTTTTATAACTGATGCAATAATTTGTCGCACTTCCGAATGAATTACCGCTTTATTTTTCCGGGAAGACATATTAAAATAAAGCAAAAGATATGAAAAATACACGTTGAAATTTACCTAACACAAAACACACAAAACTAATAACTTTTGGCACGTTAACACGCTTTAAATTTCAAAATAAAAATCACTTTAGTGATCAAAAATCATGAATAATGATTAACACATCCGAGACGCATTAGCACAAATGTACAACTGTATATTGTGACACGTGTATCCGTTGTGAAAAGCAATAACATGTAGGCCTATAATAAATAAATACATAGACATAATAATAATATTTACATGATGACTAAATGTTTTTGTACTGCACGATAAGACAAATATATTACTCACATTCTATTACGCCACCCGTCCCACTTCCCCAGGCGACAGAGATCATGAGCTGGCGCGCGTTCAGTACCTCATCATGCGTTGACCCATGCTAGTATAGTAAATAGTGTCACCATGAATATTGCTGTCATCGTTCTTTGTCAAAGTTTTTAAATTATTATTTTTAAAATTATAATTATTTGTTAATGTTCCACAAACGTTCGTTTTCGCCATACAATTGAATAACTTTCAGTGTTTCAGATTCTGACTTCTCCATTATCAGTACCATCTTGATAACAAAATAATACAATATCAAAAATATAACAAAAAAATCTGGTGTGAAACACTCCACAACTTTCTCTTGCCAATGCAAATAATTAATAATAAACCTAACATTATTAATAAAATATTAGAAATAAACAAAAACTAACCTCAAAAACATAACCTTATTTTAATCATGAGTGAATGACGCAAAATGAAAATAGAACTCAATTTGGCTTTAAAAAAACGGAAAATCACACTTTCACGCTAAACTAGGCTCTGTAGAGAAAAATTCTTGAAATAAAAGTTGTAGATCTCTTAATTTTCTATAAATTCTATTATATACACTTTTGTCGTAAAGTGCATACTAAGGCCGAAATCTTAAAAAAATCGATTTTTCACACGTTTTCGTGAGAAAAAACAGAAAATCGCTAATTACCGCTAAACTAAGCGTTATACAAAAAAATGCTTGAAATAAAAGTTGTAATCTTAAAAAAATACTTTTTTTTACGTAAAAACACCCTCACCAAGAATTACAGCAAACATGGCGCCTACCTTATCTTTTAGAGAATAAAAAATTGAGTAAATGAGGCGATTTAAAAAAAACCGTAGGACCAGTTTTTGAGAAAATTGCAAAAAAGTGAAAAATTATACGAATAAACTACTACTTCCGGTTGACCGATTTTTATGAAAATGTTCGTGTCGAGTCCGGTAGTGGTATGTAACTTAAGTTTCAAGTTTCAAGTTCGTACGATGTTCCGTTTTTGAGATATTTTGCACACACACACACACACACACACAGACCAATCGCTAAAAACATGTTTTTTGGGTTCAGGGGGTCTGAAAACGTATAGATCTGGTGAAAACTCGATTTCGAAAAATCGACATGAAAACAATACTTTCCTTCCTATATATTCATATAGGCAAGAGAAAGTAATAATATAATCTTGATAAAAAAATATATGATAAAATATGGATTATTACAAAATAATACAATCTTGATAACAAAATAATACAATAAAACGAAATAACAAAAAAAAACCGATAACGGTGTAATACGATTAGAAATTTAGTCTTTCATTAGTTAAAACAAAACAGCAACTATCCTATCCGGTTTACACTAGTGTTATACCAGCAAGTGAGTGTTAGAGCAGAATAGGCATGGTAGTGTGGGTTCTTTTAAGTAAACGAGTGGATTTTTACTTTGCCTCCGCACTGACTTACTCTCCTCTACCAAATATTACTTTCTCTTGCCTATGTGAATATATAGGAAGGAAAGTATTGTTTTCGATTTTTCGAAATCGAGTTTTCACCGGATCTACACGTTTATACAGACCCCCTGAACCCAAAAAACATGTTTTTAGCGATTGGTCTGTGTGTGTGTGTGTGTGTTTTTGTTTGTTTGTTTGTTTAGTTTATAATAAAATGGGGCGACTGTGACAGAATTTATAAAAAAACTGTTTAGTACTTGTACTGAGCTGTACTGAGGTGGTTTACCATTGCTTTCCTCACTGAATGGAAAAGTACACTTATCAGCATGCCGGGCCCTCTGAAAAGCACATATTTTCCACTCTGTAAATGACAACTTCACTTCATTCACCAGAGGGTCTGGCTGTATAGTGAAATTCATTACTTTCAGAGGAGATAACTCTGATTAGTGTCTTTTACACCTCTACCTCTTCTGTTCTTAAATGATTCAGTCATTTAATTTTTCTGACCATGTGACAAGAAACAGAACTATTTATTTTAGCCCTGCAACTAACAGGTTGAGTGTAAATAATTTGACACTCCACCTGTCTGTTATGGGCAGAGCTGTACTATGAACAGTAAAACCCTGCTCCTGACCTAGACTACATCGTATTAGGTGTCTATTTTTTTGTAACTATTATTTCCACAGTTCAAATGAAGTAATTAATAATAATAATAATAATAATAATAACGTTTTTAATTAAGAGTAGTTTTATGTAAAATTCGGAGAATTTTTTTTTCTGTGTGTGGTTAATTAATCTGTGTTACCTATTAATGAGAAGTTGGTTGATTAATGTTGACCACAGTACTTCTGTCTAAACCCGTTCCGCAATACGTTCCGATTCAGTGACTGTGTTAGTGTCTCACCTAAACGGTGAGAGTGAAGGCGTAAGCGAGTGTAAAAGAACCTTGGAGTGAGTGCCACGCGGACGGAGAAAGAAAGAAATGAAAAGAAGGTCAGTGTAACTACGCTATACAACATGTTTTACTCGTAATCGAATGTACCGCTCAGTCGTTCTTTGCAAGCCGTTCGTTCGTATCAGTGTGTTTCAAGTGGCCGCGGTTTTATTAGTACACTACTATCTTGTGTGTATTGTGTGTTAAAAAGTTTTTCTTTATTACATATTTTACATTCTTATTTTGTTCTTTAAATTATCTTTTGGTGAGTAAGAATACTTTTGTCATTTTTACTTTCTCTTGCCTATATGAATATATAAGGAAGGAAGTATTGTTTTCATGTCGATTTTTCGAAATCGAGTTTTCACCGGATCTATACGTTTTCAGACCCCCTGAACCCAAAAAACATGTTTTTAGCGATTGGTCTGTGTGTGTGTGTGTGAACAGAATATCTCAAGAACGGAACATCGTACGAACTTGAAACTTGAAACTTAAGTTACATACCACTACCGGACGCGACACGAACATTTTCATCAAAATCGGTCAACCGGAAGTAGTAGTTTATTCGTATAATTTTTCAGTTTTTTGCGATTTTCTCAAAAACTGGTCCTACGATTTTTTTAAAAATCGCCTATTTTACTCAATTTTTTATTCTCTAAAAGATAGGGTAGGCGCCATGTTTGCTGAAATTCTCGGTGAGGCTGTTTTCACGTAAAAACGTTGTTTTTTTAAGATTACGGCTTTAATATAAATTTTAGCGCAAAAACTTATATAATAAAAGTTGTAGAGAATTTAAAAACCTACAACTTTTGTTTCAAACATTTTTTTGTATAACGCTTAGTTTAGCGGTAATTTGCGATTTTCTGTTTTTTTCTCACGAAAACGTGAGAAAAATCGATTTTTTTAACATTTCGGTCTTAGTATGCATTTTACGACAAAAGTGTTTATAATAAAAGTTATAGAAAATTAAAAGATCTACAACTTTTGTTTAGAGCATTTTTCTCTACAGAGCCTAGTTTAGCGTGAAAGCGTGATTTTCCGTATTTTTAAGCCAAACTGAGTTCGATTGTCATTTTGCGTCATTCACTCGTGATTAAAATAAAGTTATGTTTCTGTGGTTAGTTTTTGTTTATTTCTAATATTTTATTAATAATGTTAGGTTTATTGTTAATTATTTGCACTGGCAAGAGAAAGTTGTGTGAGTGTTTCACACCAGATTTTTTAAAAAGTTATGTTTGCAGTGTTATTAAATTATACCGTATTAATTGGTTTGCTTGCTGATCTACTTCGTAATCTACTTCGCATGTCTGTAGGCTAATTAGAAATTGCTCCCGCTCTGCGCGCGGACATACTGATAACCTCAGAGGGGTGCATATAATGAACTTATTTACTACTTTTCCCTATGTAGCTTACAGAAGTAATAGTTTTTCTTTGGTATCGTTACCTTCTTTGATATCCGTTAGGAGCAAGCAGGCGGGTAGCCAGGGAGGGGCTACTCGCCTAGGGCTTCGGCCCTCCGAAAAGAAAATACAATCTTCGTATCAGACTATACTGGGACCTCAGGGTTCAGTTCTCGGTTAGGTATGCCATGTTTTCATCGATCGTTGTCATCTATCATCACCCTTCACTAGCCTTATTCTGCATAACAGCCGCACGTAAAGCTAAACAAATCTCCAGATCAACCCTCCAAAACAAAGAATCAACCCTCCCAAAAAATACGTGTTTAGGAGAAGCAAGTGATCAAAATTGAAATTACTTACTTTCTCTTGGTATCTTGCAGAACAAGGGCGGATCTAGAAGCCAAATTTGGGGGGGGGGCTATTGAGACTTGACCCCCCCCAATTTTTTTACTTCTGCGAAATAATTTTTCATGTATTTTTTAAATCTTAGTTTATTGTTTTAATTTTTTTACACGTTTATTTTACAAAATCACTTTACAGTTTTACTTTTTTAACAAATATTTAGATTTTTAAAGAACTAGATTGCAAAACAAATACTAAATTATTCAATATTGAAACAATAAAAGCCTATAAATCAAATGTTAATACAGATTTTGCCCCTGCCCCTCACTACTCTGAAAAAAGTTGAAAAACTATATTATCGGTAATAATTATAAAAAATTTTTAGCAAAAAAAAAAGCCGGGCTTTGGGGGGGGGGGCGATAGCCCCAATAGCCCCCCCCTAGATCCGCCTCTGTTGCAGAATACACTAATCGATTTCTATAAATATATCTTTTCGGTTTGTTTTTTTCGTATAGATCCAATTGTAGACTATGGAACGTGACTAAGGACATTTTTAATGCAATTTTTGCAGCCCACATTCTCAGCGTTTGTTCACTGTTGTCGTCCGTCCATCTAGTGTTCTGTTTTTCCTCTTCGTAGAAGCCTTTAAAACCAGCAATTAGATGTCTGAATTTCGTTCAATCTATTTTGTTTTCTCGATTTATTCCAGTTTTCTCATTATCCCTTCTGACTAATTTAAACCACTTATCCGACACTAAAATTTTGAAAACTAGCAAACTGTGAGGTCCATTGATTGTGTCTGTAGAATTTTAGTCTTCTTCTTCTAAATTGTTTTTATTGTTCGTTTTTCTTGTATGCGGTTCTTTCCTCGTAACTTGCACTGTCCATCTACTATCTTCAGACCCTTTTTGGGTTGTTATAAAGATAATGTTTTGTTTCAGGGTAGTCCCCATTTTTATCTGCAAGGTACAAGTGATTGTAAATGTTTAAGTGTTTCTGCTTAACTCCTATGGAACCAGTAAGCCAAATGATCTTTCCGGGTGATCGGAAGGTTATAGAATTTTAGTGACGAGTGATTCATTGAGGGCTTTCGCATCTATATATATATATACATATTTTTTTTAACTTTCGACTGTTCTGCAATTACTGCTAATGCAGACGGTGAAGGATGAAATGATTTTTGTAACGAATGAAAATATGCCGTGCCTGACTGGGATTCGAACCCAAGACCGCATGATAAGAGGCGAGCACGTTACCAACTACGCCAATGCGGCCGGCATCAATACAGGATGTTTCTAAACTCCATATCATTTCTCGCGAGGTAATTCTGTATAAAATAATAAGAAATTAAGTTTATGTAAATGTATATCAGGAAATCCCTCATTAGCAAGTCATGGCTGGCGAAAGATTTCTTCGTGATTTTTGCTCCCCCCTTCCCTCGTAAAATGAAGCGATACTGAAATTCTGGGAGCACCAGAATAACAGAAGAGTTCTTCTGTTTCTATTAATCTGTACTGTTCATTGTTTTCATTCCATGTCAGTCCACATATTATTCATAATTAATATCTTACTTTCCTTTAAATTTTCGCCATGTTTATCAGTTTTTGGGTAAAACACATTCCAAATATAACAATTCTATGACGTTTATAAAAAGTAATGTTTTTAGATATAAATAGTGAACTGATCTTATCTATTAAGCTTTACAACATCTTATCATGTTGGATTTCCCAGTTACATATTTTATTCATTGAGAAGTGATAAAACTTGTTTTATAAAAGCTATATATTTTTTATTCTTATTTATTTTTGTCTATTATCACTGCTATCCTTTTTCATTATCTTATCACTCAGTTTTAAAAGAAAACTGTGAGTAATGAAGCCACAAAAAACTTACTGATTGTTTTATTTAATAAAGCCTTTTAACTGGGTGTCTAGAAAGTCCATGTCAATAATATTTTGTAGATGTTGAAGATAAATATATTGTACCGTTTATTCCAGGTTCCTCTGGGATCTGATATAAATGAATAACAAAACTTCTTTTTAATCTTATAATAAGTATTATTTATTTACAAATTAATTAAATTAATTGCAATAAATTAATACTGTTAAATAGTTAATTACAATTAAACTACTTAATTTAAATTTAATAATAGACTACGTAAATTATTTATAACGTGTTTTTGACCAACTAAACTTTAATAAAGATAATATTGGCAATTTACAGTCAAAAAAATAATAAATTCTTTCTAACAATAATTGTAATTAATTAGTAATTTTGTATTAGTAATTATTAATATTAGTAATTTTATTTTATTATTTATTAGTAATAAGTCAATTAGTGATTTGTAATTGTTGTAAATCACTAATTGACGCTAAACTAAGCTCTGTACAAAAAATGCTTGAAACAAAAGTTGTAGGTTTTTATTTTCTATAATTTTAATTATGTACACTTGTTGTAAAATGGGTACTAAGGTCGCAGTCTTAGTAAAAAAAAAAACATCCATTTTTACCGATTTTAATGAGAAAAGTACAGAAAATCATTAATTGACACTAAACTAAGTCTAGTAGAAAAAAAATCCTTGAAATAAAATCTGAAGTTTTTTTAATTTTCTACAACTTCAATTAAACACACTTTACCCTAAAATGCGTAATAAGGCCACAAACTTAAAAATAGCTTCAAAAATTACCTTAGCAGAGCTCCCACAAATTTCAGCAACATGACTTATCTTGTTTAAGCACAAAACTAATAAATTAGACAATTTAAAAAAAAAATTGTAGAAGGTGTTTTTGAGAAGGTTGCCAAAAGTGAAAAATTGCACGAATATACTACTTTTGATTAACCGATTTTGATTAAAATATTTGTGTTGGGTTCTCTCATATTACTTAAGTACTAATTTTCAACTTCATATGCGGTCTTGGGTTCGAATCCCATTCAGGCACGGCATATTTTCATACGTTACAAAAAATCATTTCATCCATCACCGTCTGCATTAGCAGTAATTGCAGAACAGTCGAACGTTAAACAAAAAAAAAAAAAGAAAAAGAAAATCAACTTCATATGGAATTTTATTCTTGTGATACGATACATTCTTGTGAAATGTACAGCTTTGATAGTAAAACTTTCCTAATATGTCTGTCAATTTTTGGAGGGTTGCATTCTATTTTTTTGAAAATAAAATTTTCTTATTTTCTAAATAAATGAAATGCAAATCAAAGGTTTTTTGGTGCTGTAGTCATATCTTGAGGTTTTAGTTGTCAAGGAGTTGCAGTGCCTCAATGTTTGGATGACTTGGTAGTCGATCTTCGTGACCCCTTATGAATTGAATTACAAATATTATAGTTCTCTCTTTAAATCTTTTGAAAAAAGTTAATTGTGAACACTTAAGTTTTAGTCACCCTGTTGGTAATGTGATATCTCTGATAATACTAGTTCTAAAAATAAAAACATGTACTTGTCATACAGCTATGATTACGGTGAAATAGGATCTATAAAACAATTTAGGAAGCTGTAGAAATGAATTCTGTTTTTAAATTTTCTTTTACTGATAACTCCTGATGCCTATTATAATTCTTACAATTGTTCAAGTGGTTTAAAAGTGGTAACGAATTGCCATTTTTTAATTGAAAAATTACAATTCTATACCAGTTATTTTGGGTTTGATGCCCGATCAGTTATAGAATATGATATCGTCATTACCTCTTCTTTCAAGCCAAAGCTAATAAGGTATCATTACCTGTCTCCCCAAAACAAATGAAAAAAATACCATAATCTTAACAAGTTGTATTGAGCATTTGTTAAAAAAGAGCTAATCTATTGTACATTTTGTAGTATTCAAAAGTTCCTTTCTAAATGATGTTTTTGTTTAAAAATAAATATATCTTTAAGGGAATGCTGAAGAAAGTTATTTACTACTGGATAAATATTAAGTCACTTGCTGAAATAAGAAAGGAGTAAACATTTAAGGGCACTGGTGCAGCCTATACCTGTAATGTTAATGTAGGCACACATATCTCTGCAACTATTTGAGATAGCTTCAAATTTTTTTTTAAAATGAATTTGTATAAATTTTTCAATGTTATAATGTATCCTTCAATGTTATAATGACAGACAGGTGGAGTGTCAAATTATTTACACTCAATCTGTTCGTTCCAGGGCTAAAATAAATAGTTCTGTTTCTTATCACATGGTCAGTCAATTAAATGACTGAATCATTTAAGAACAGAAGAGGTAGAGGTGTAAAAGACACTAATCAGAGTTATCTTCTCTGAAAGTAATGAATTTCATTGTACAGCCAGACCCTGTGGTGAATGAAGTGAAGGTGTCATTTACAGAGTGGAAAAATGTGCTTTTCAGAGGGCCCGGCATGCTGATAAGCGTACTTTTCCACTCAGTGAGGAAGGCATTGGTAAACCACCTCACTCCTCGTTTTACTTAGTAAAACCTCTAGAGGTTCAAACCAGCCTTTCGGCTGTTGACCTAAACAACAACAATGTATCCTTTTCGGATTTTCTTGAGTATAGATTTTTTCATGAATTTTTAGTCATGTATAGCTGTCGAGAATGAAAAAAACCAACATAAATTTTTTTCTCCCCCTCCCCAGTGTGACATTTTTTAAATGAGCATATGTTACAAGTTAGATATATAGACATACATTAAGCCCTGAAAGTTTGAAGCAAAAATCTTTTCTAGCAACTGATACATGTGTACCTAAAGTTGAGAATAGTAGTTTTATAGGAAATGAGCATTAAAAATTGGTGGGCATTAAAAGTAATACTATGCAAAATTTAAACAAGCTTACAGTAACCAAAACAATCATTCACTTTCTTTAGATTATATTGAAATCAGGTTAACCAACTTAAATAATAAATACAAAGAGGTAAATAATATTTAGCAAACGCTATAAAAATATATACAAAATATTTTATCATAAAATTAAGGAAAAGTGCAAAAGAATAAATCATAAAACCGGCGAGTTTAGGAGCCTTGCAACGCTTCAGGAAAAACTTAATTTTTAAAACTTTTAATCTACGCAGTTTTACAATATTACCACCATTTTAAAGAGGAAATTTCAAACTTTATATTAGAGCACTAAAACCTAAAAATTGATTTTTTTAAATTTTTGCCTGCACCAGTGCAGAAATAAGTTAGGAAATATGTAAGGAACTGGTAGATAATACAGGGTTAATGTAGTGCCAATATTGTGCCTTGCTATCTTTTGAACTCCCTATTCTCTTTTCAGGAGTCTATTGGATACAATTCACAAAAAAGTGATAAAATATTCTTCAGAAAATGTTATTTCTTGATTTAAAGTGATCTTCATGTTTCTTTATTACCTGAACTCGCTCAAAAATGTGGCTGTTAAAATAATAATTTTTTTTTAACTGAAACTTGAAATATATGGTTTTATTAACAAACCTCCTAAGGGACTTTTGGAATTAGTCTTGTTGCCTCAAAATCAACATTGCAGTAAACTTCTTGTTGGCAGAAACCAGGTTATTTGAAAATTAGGCTGTCTAAACAATTGAAAATTTATTTTTTGTAAAAACTAAGAGGTAGGAACAATGTAAAACAAATCCAATGTGTTCCAAAATGTGTTTTCTTTGGTATAGAAATGTCACCTGATGGCGGCAATAACGAGTAGTATTGTGAAACCTCATTGATTTGGTGGCCCTAGAAAGGTACGACGTGTCGCTATTAAATAACGAGACTGACTCTGTAAAAAATTTAATTTTAATTTTATACATAATCACTTATTGTCACTTTCAATGTACATTCCTTCTTCTCTATCCCTACAACACTCCATGCGAATTTTCTATTGTTGGAAACAGTGCTGGAAGTCATCTTCTGTCAGCTCCTTCAGGACACGTGCCGCTCAAAAATGTTTGAAATGAAGCTCGCAAAAATGTTTGTACCGACACTTTGTACACGATTGTAAATGGCCCAAATTTTTTGGAAACGTTAATAACATGTGATGAAACGTGGTTTTTTACTTATGATTCAGAAACGAAGCGCCAATCCATGCTTTGGAAGAGCCAAACTTCACTGAGAGCCATAAAAGCTGGAATGAGCAAGTCAAAATTTAAAGCAATGATGATTGTTTTTTTTTATATCCATGGGATTGTGTTCCTTCACTGGATTCCTGAAGGTCGAACAATTAAACAATTTATTACTACCCGGAGGTACTTTCTAAACTATGTCAAAAAAGTAAGAAAAAAACGTTCCGAAATGTGGAAGGACAAATCATGGGTTCTCCACGAAGACAATGCGCCAGCTCATTTCGCGTTATCTGTCATGAGGTTTGTAGCCAAGTACAGCATCTCAGTGTTAGAACATCCACCTTATTCACCAGATCTTGCACCGTGTGACTTCTACTTGTTCTTTAAGGTAAAATCTACATTAAAAGGGAAAGATTTGAGTCTGTGGAAGCTGTAAAAGAGAAAGCTGCACATGTCCTGAAGGAGCTGACAGAAGATGACTTCTAGCACTGTGTCCAACCATGGAAAATTCACATGGAGCGTTGTAAGGATAGAGAAGGAGTATATATTGAAGGTGACAATAAGTGATTATGTATAAAATAAAAATACAATTTCGTTATTTAATAGCCACACCTCGTATGTTTGTGTTCTACTCTGCTAGAGCATGCAGAGTACCATGGTTCTGAAAAGAACCATTCAGGGCTGCTTGTAGGTACAGTGACTTATCATCCAGCGAAACATTATCTTGGTTTGTGGAGTTTTTGTTGAAAACCAGATGCCGTAAAATTCTTCCCATCTCTGTGATGGTTAGGCCAAGAACACTTTTATACCAGGGATAAAATACGGTTTCGTAATGTACATAAACAGTAGGGAAAATCTTAAAAAGAAAATTTCCAATTCACATTGTATATATTACAATTAATTATATACTTATAAAAAATAATGTATTATACAGTAATAAATATTATCAACATCATAAACGTGTGTATGCCCAACATGTGTGTATGCCCAAAACGGGCAGGTGGAGTGTTATTTTAATTGCCCTCTATCTTTTTGGTCCAGGGCTAAAAAAAATAGTTCTGTTTCTTATCACATAGTCAGCCACTTATATGACTGAACTATTTAAGAACAGAAGAGGTAGAGGTAGAAAAGAGGTAGAGGGAAGAGGTGTAAAAGACACTAGTCAGAGTTATCTCCTCTGAGAGTAATGAATTTCACTATGCAGCCAGACCCTGTGGTGAATGAAGTGAAGTTGTCATTTGCAGGGTGGAAAGTGAGTGCTTTTCGGAGGGCCTGGCTTGCTGATAAGCATACTCTTTCAACTCAGTTAGGAAGGCAATGGTAAACCACCTTACTCCTCGTTTTTACTTAGTAAAACCTCTAGAGGTTCAAACCAGCCTTTCCGCTGTTGACCTAAACAACAAAAACGTGTGTAATCTGCCAATAGCATGTAGTATAATTTTCTAATAATGGTTTTATTTCCAGCTGGAACCCCCTTGGTCCCAGTTACCGTAGATAAGCATGTTTATACTCTAGTTATATTCGTTTTGAGGTTACAGCTCTTTGGGAAGGTATGTGTCATATTTCTTGCTTCAGGGTAATTTCTCCTTAGGAACAAATTCAGAAGGTTTGCTTTTTCTAGGTACCACAGAATAAGTAACAAGGTTTTTTTTGTAAATTGTAGTACTTCAAGAACATTTAGAGAGGACAATCACCTTCCTTTTTTACGCCATTGGATTAAGTTGTCAAATTGTGAATATTTTAGTTTTTTGTTCAACTGGTAAGGAACAATATGGGTAAGATGATTGGGAAGTGATGAAGTAAATTTGTGAAAGCTTTTGCTTTTATACATGTAGATTAACTGATTCAAAGGCTTCATATTAATATTTTGTTATTTAGTGCTTGAAACCACATACCACTTATATGCTATGATTAAATAGTACAAAAAATAAGTACTTTTTAATTGTTTATAATATTCACATGTGCTTTATCAATTATTTTTATTTAGATAACATGGGTATTAAGTTTGTTGTTGAATAGTTGGATACTTTCGTCTCTGTACATGTGCTTGTGTTATTCATAATCTAGAGAATATTTGCATTTCCTAAGTTATATTAGAAATAAAGTAAAGATAAATTGTGAAAACCTTTTAACTTTCATAGGAGTTTTCGACTAGCTTTGCATGCGACAAATTAAAGAAACACGGAACTTTACTTTTATAAAATACTCAACAATACAAAATCGTATCTACATAATAAAATTATCATGTGATGTTGTCATCAGCTGATCCTTAGCACCACGTCGCTATTTACTAAATCATATGACTTTATTTATGACAGATCTTAATTTGAATCACATCAACTGGTTTAAAAGCAGCAGATTATCTAACCTCATAAAAGCCTTAATGTAGGACATAAAGATTATTTTCAATCCGTTAGGGCTACTTTTTAAGGGTTTCAATAGCCTAAAACGTGCACCGGCATCATAGTTACAACATAACAAAAACTGCATGAAAATTGGTTTAGTAATTTAGAAGATAAAGGGGAACGTACACTCATACTCATACACACACATACATCAAATTTTATATGTATAGATTGACTGGTTTATTTTATACTTTGGAGGAAGCACGCTCTAATATATTTATATATAAATATTTTTATAAATATTTAGTTTTCTTTTGAAAGAAATAATTTATTTTTCTTTGCTTGACTTTTGTATGGCGTTTAAAGGCAGAACAATTGCGCAATCGTTTCACCATCGCAAGTTCAGCAGGTGTGGTGTCAGGCTGCTGCTCCAAGTACACCATGATGTTGTCCACCAATAACTCACCAAGCAAATGCAGTAACATGCGCGTAATCTTTAGCTCGGAGTTCTAATAGTTTAACCAGTAACTGTTCACGTTGAATATTAAACTTTGATGTTATGTAATATACTATATACTATATATAATAATATATTTACACTCACACACACTTATGTATAATATATATATATATATATATATATATATATATATATATATATATATATATATACACACTTATGTATAATATATTTACACTCAATCTGTTCGTTGCAGGGCTAAAATAAATAGTTCTGTTTGTTATCACATGGTCAGTCAATTAAATGACTGAATCATTTAAGAACAGAAGAGGTAGAGGTGTAAAAGACACTAATCAGAGTTATCTTCTCTGAAAGTAATGAATTTAATTGTACAGCCAGACCCTGTAGTGAATGAAGTGAAGGTGTCATTTACAGAGTGGAAAATATGTGCTTTTCAGAGGGCTCGTCATGCTGATAAGCGTACTTTTCCACTCAGTGAGGAAGGCAACGGTAAACCACCTCACTCCTCGTTTTACTTAGTAAAACCTCTACAGGTTCAAACCAGCCTTTTGGCTGATGACCTAAACAACAACAACATACTATATATGACAGTAATACTGTTCGTTGGGTATCCCCATTTTTTGAAAGAAAAATACATTTATTTATACTATATATAAATTAATATAATTAGAGATAGGTAATTACATAATATCATATATTACATAATATTTTTTAATTACATTATATAATTATGAGTGAACATCGATCCAGATTGGCCTGGAAAATCCGGACATCTGGGATCAATGAGGGCTAGATAAATAAGATATTCGTGAAATGAACATATTTGTTAGTGTTAGGGAAATTATTTTTTCTCATTTTGGCGACACTGATTGTTATATTGTTACAAATTCAATTACTGGCTTAGTTCGGATTGTAAATCGTATTTTTATGCAATTGTAAACTCTATTATCATAAATCATATTGAGTTGTCATTTTATAAATTATAATCATTTCAAAAGTAATTGTAATCAGACGCTCATTCTTTATACGTATCTGATTTATACATCAATTCAATTTATTTTGTGACAGTTTGTGATGGTGTGTTTAATAGGTATGCTACATTAATTATAATTCGTTAATGCTTAAAGGGGTTTTTGGTTATTCATTTAACTAAAATAATATCAAAGGCTGATTATTAATAACTACTATTATTACTTGTGGTTTTAACATTTAAAGTTTTCTAAACTTTCGCTGAAAATCGAGCGCAGGAACTTCTGTTTCTTAGTTTATAATGGTGACCATAAATAAATGCCTTTGTCATTCTTACTTTCTTTTAATTATTAACTTCATTTAATTTGAGATTTGTAATTTTTAAACCTTTGTAAATTCTCTCTGTAAAAACTAAAAAAATGCAAATGAAAATCATAGACAATAAATAAACGATTTAAATTCTGATTTGACATTGATATTACTAAATTATTTTCAATCTACATTCTAAAAAAAGTGTAATTTAAATTTTGATTTAATAATTTATTTCTTTAAAATTGTATAATTTTATAATGTGTCGATGGTAGATCTTACCCCAGCCATATAATGTGGTTTTTCTTGTATAATGATCCATGTTTTCAGTTATATTTCAAAATATAACTCCTCTAGAGGTAAAGTCGTCACCGCAAGTCAGCTGTTTAACAGCTGATTTTTAGAGATGAAAGTTCCTGTTTGTTCAAATCCTAATAAAGGTAGTTAGATACTTTTATACAGGTTTGAATACTAGACAGTGGTTACCGATGTACTTTGATGGTTGGGGCTCAATTTAACATACTCTTTCAGGGATAGTTGATCTGAGTCTGTACAAGACTGCACCTCATTTACATGTCATACTTATCATTCTTATCTCTTTGGCTCATAGGGTTGCTTATTGTTCTTAAATTGAACAGATTGCAACAAACAAACATAAGGGATAAAAAATATTAATATATCTTGACCTCTATTTTCTTAGTACTCTATTTTAATTATTCATTAATATTTGAATTGTATTGTCTTCTTATCTTCTTTCATGTATTTTCAATTATTTTATTCAATCTTCATATGTTTCAGTACTGAATCTAACTTCAATATTTGTTCTTATCTTTAATCAAGTCTTTAATATTTTAATAACATTCAATTAATAATATCTTAATATTAATAATATAATATACTGTGGACAATTCGAACTAACACAACTCTTGCTCTATGTGTACACATAGTTCCGCATAAAGTATATCCATAACTTATTCTTTCAACAAGGTCTACAAAATTTTGATGTACGCAAATGCCTACAACCTTATTTCTTTTTTTTACTTGTGAGGCCACAATGGACCACTTCAGCCACAACATGAAAGACTCTACTTCGATCTCTGAGCCTTGATCTTTACCCAGTATTCCCTCATTCTTTGTGATCTCTGAGCCCGGAGTTCTTCCGTCACCCTCTGCACTCTTCTAGTCTTGGTTTACGGTTCCAAAGCCAGATCCTTCAACTTTCTATAACTCTCAGACTTGAACCTCACATCCTCCAGCGTCAACCCAAACCTTTCCAAGTCCTCCTTGACCTCCTTCGTCCAGTTCAAACCGATTTTAAAATTATTTAATTTGCCCAGTAAAAATTTAAATTATAAATTGCAAGAACTAAACTGCAAAAACTCACTTAACTATTCTACAGACGCACGCAACTAACTAAACAAATTGGTCTGAATATATAACAAACAGAAAATCATATATATAAACAAATTAGTCACATCATTATGTCTGACAGATTATTAATAACAACAGTGAAAACAAAGCGTAGTGACCGTGCGTGAGTCGCACATTACAGTAGCGATTGTATACTTTTGTGACTGTACCGTGGTTGCATGGTGAGGGGCGAAGAGTGGAGTAGATAAACACCGAATCTGCTTGTGCCAATTTGAATTGTTCAAGGTATAGAAGTTTCAGCTTTGTATGATATTTCATTCTTGAGATATTTTGTTCACACACAGACCAATCGCTAAAAATAAATGTTCTTGGGTTTAGGAGACCAGAAAATGTGTATGTCCAGTGAAAACTCAATTTCTTAAAATCGACATGAAATGAATACATTCCTTGTCTGTGTATTCATATAGGGCAAGAGAAAGTAAAAAGAATTAAGTAGAAAACTTAAATAGAGCATATGCATATGTTTTTAAATTTTGAAGTCGTATTCAGACTTCTTCAGACATTAAAGAGAGTGTGTGTTGTAAAGTGTTAGATAGTTTTGTGAAGTTGTTAGTGGTAGATTTTATGAATTGTAGGATTTTAGTGTACCTTTTTTTGCCTTTTTAAACCCGGATGTGAGGTAGCACCCAAGTTCCAAGGCTAGGCAGTTCCTCATGTTCTAGCCTTTATCAGTGAAGTCTTGTTTAAATGTCCCGTCCAGATTTAAACAGGCTATAATAACACATTAGACTCCTATTAATATTACCAAAATCTACCGTTAACAACTTCAGAGTACCTATGTTTCCACCTAAAAAATACTTTCTTTTTATAAACCATTATCTTGTATAAAAATGAACACAACACATTCTACCTTCAAAGTCTGAAGAAGTGGTATAAGACTTGAAAATTTACAAAAGATGTAAGCACTCTATTTAATTCTTTTTGTGTTTGTCTTCATTTATATGTACTAGTATTTTAAATACAATGGCTGTTAAAGAAAAATAAAATGTAGAAAAAACTTTTTATTACTAAAAGTTATGTACACTTATGACTACTATTCAACATAATCACGTTGACAATTGGGGATTTGTTGTACGTGTGGACAAGCTTTCCAATACCTGTATCTTCTTTATAAAATGTCATGAATTGTGAAAATTGTTATGAAATGTCATAAATGTTCGTAAATTTAAATGGGACGCGACACTTGAAGCTCCTCGTTTGTTTGGAACCACTGCCCTCTTAGCCACTTCTTCAGTTCAGGAAAAAATGGGAGTCGCTCAGTGCTAGGTTGGAAATGTGTGGCGGGTGATCAAAATGTCCCATTGAAACTGCTCAAGGAGCCATTGGGTTGCACCAGGACTGTGAGGACAAGCATTGTCTTGAATCAAAACAATTCCAGAAGTCAGCATACCTTTTCTTTTGTTTTAAATGGCTCTCCGCAAACTTTGTAAAGTTTCACTATAAACAGATAATGAAATTCCATGAAATAAAACTATGATGACATGGTTTCCGGCTGAACAAGAAATACAACGAGGAGCTTCAAGAATCATTTAAGTTCATTGGCGGCAACATTTCATGAAAAGGCTACTGGAAGTCTTGTCCACAGCACGATAAATGTTTTAACCGTTCAACGTGATTATGTCGTAAAGTAGCCATATGTGTATGTAATAAACATTTTTTCAGTATTTTTGTGTCTTATTTATGGCCTATCAGAAGTTGAAAAAAAGCGGCTTTCGTATTATGTAATAGTTAGGATGTTAGGAATATCCCAATAATCTGGTCAGTTGGAAAAATCTATTGGAGGTTCGGTTAACCAGTGCCAGGATAAACAAGATTATACTGTATTTATTGATGACTTAGTAGTTGATATAGTAAGTTATAGATTACAAAATTATCATGAATTATACATCCATGTTAAATGTATAAGTTCACTCTCTTACTGATATTTATCACTAATATGCTTTTCACGGTTAATGAGCTCTGCTGTTCCACATGTTTAGACCAATTAGAACATTTGCTAGCATTGTCAGATTGTATGAATGTATCAGCCTGACAAACATTACGCGTGCATGCATTCGAGAGCCACAGTGGTTCAAGTCATTGGCTAGTTATGAAGAGGGTAGGGGGCAATGCGTACGTTCAGAGCTCATCAGCCCTGAAAAATAGTGTAATTATGTAACTTTCTGATGATTTAGAAAGTTGAAATTTGCCACATTTGTTCCTTAGGATATTTTTTTGTCTTTATTTTGTAACTACAACTGTATAATTCATACAACCGGTAGTATTTATGATGTGTTTAATGTCCTGTTTTTGTCTTGATTGAGGAAATAACCCAGCGGCGAACCCTTATCGCTTTTTAAAGAATGTCTTTATTCCAGCATGTTTTTAATTTCCTTTGTGGATTTTGTGGTAGGTGAGGGTGTGACAATGTTCATATCTCTCGATTTGTGTGATTTAATAATTTTGAATGGAAACTACAATCACCCAATACTTCAGACAGATACAGTTAAATATTTAGGCCTAACACTAGATAGGAACCATCGTGAACGATAAAAAGTATTTCGGTGAATGACAGGTTAAAGACATTATATTCTCAACTCACCGTAGATCACAGTTACCTATTAAGCAAAAACTGAAATGTTACAACTAAATAATTTGTGTGATGGGATGTGTGGAGCTTTGATCTATGGTTTAGTGAAAAAATTAAACATAAACAGAATGCAAACTTTTCGAAACAAATTCTATGTTTAATCACATGTAATCCATACTATGAAACTCAAAACTCTGTCGTACATCGAGACCGCAATGTAGACTCAGTATACATAATCGTTAACAAATTATACAATCGTTTTGTTAGGAAATGAACATAAAAACTAACGTATTTAAATTTTGACCACTTGTGTCTAAGGGATGAAAAAGGGGTGATATTACTGAAACAATACATTTCTATAATTTTCCATTGAAACAGTTCTAAAAGTCGACATATGTGATCTGCATGAGATACTTACTTTAAGTTAAGCTTTTGAATTTTGACCATTAGTAAAAAAATTGTCAACATAATGTTTGGAATCTGCAGTTATTTAAAATAAAAACATATGAATAATTGTTAATAGTTTTATAAGAAAAAATTATAAAAGTAATGAATTCTCTTGAATTATTCGTGTTATTTAACTTTTATTAAAGTTTTAGAATAGTTGAAATTCCTTGGTTTTCCTATTTTATTAGGAGAAAATATTGCGCGTTGATAAAGTTGTTGTGGTGTGCTTGAAGTGGGAGACTCCGAACAATCAATAAATCTCCCACCCCTATCATCCATGCTCTGTGTTCTGTTTATACTGTTGAGCTTGTTCCAGCCAAAACACGGTTGATAAAAGGTGAATGAAAACATATGTTTGGTTATTATATCATACGTGCTGTAACATTATTTGTTTTTGTTAGAATTTTTAAATTGTATAAGTAGTGTTATAATTTTATACAATTTTGTATCAAGTAAGTTTGTAACATAAGTTTAAGTAATCTTACAATATGCTTGGTTAACCATACATACGTATTTTATGATCATCAACCTGTTGAGTCATTTAAATCTATTTGTTAAATGTTACTGAACTAGATCTAAAATATCTTTATTAATTTTAGGGTTTCAGTAAATAAATATCATTAATTATGATTTTCACATTATAAAAAATTATGGAAAATTATTAAATTTTATAATGTATTTATTATTGTTTCGGACCGTGTTTAGTAATTTTACATACTTTTCGTAGATTTCATTATTTTTTCTTATGACCCATCATTTTTCAGCTTTTCGTGTTCATTTATTTATTGCCATTGTATTAATTACAATATGTTCTACAATTTCGTAGCTAATTGAACAGAAATTACTTTCCTGAATAAGGCATAGCCTGTCCTCAGGGAAGGACTTTTGAAATAATAATGATAAGTTATTTATTTATTTATTTCCTTTATTACTCCTCCAAAAGAGCAAAACCCGTGCTTGGAGGAGGATTATGCTAATTACAAAAAATACATAGCATAAAATAAACTACAATAAAACAATAATAGCACTGATAAAAAAAGAAAAAGAAAAAATAGTTAATACTAATACTACATCACTTATTACGTAATAAAAAAAATAAGGTATTACTTAATAATAAAAAAAATGATCAAAATAACATTAAAATACATGTTAGCATAAAATTTAAAATTAAAATAATAAAAAAAAAACAGACAGAATACAAATGTAAATAAAAATTAAAACTTATGATAACAAAACTAAAATGTTAATAAATGATAAAACAAACGATCAGCAATGTTATGAAATAGCATTAATAAAATAGCCTATGACAAAAAAAACCTCTATCAATTTACATACATTATTATAAAGAAAAAAAATGAAAACAAAATTTTGCCTTAACTACCTTCCTTAAATTTAACTATTTATTCATCCACAAATGCAACACAGAATACATAATACTAGCGCAATATCAGAAACAAAAAAAGGATTATAGATATACATATATAACTATAACTATTACTAGTATAGTATTTTAGTGAGCCAATAATACCAGTCTAACCCTAGTGGTGAAGGGAAATCAAAGACTCCAAGTGAGAGTTCTGCCCCAGCCAATTAGGAAATCTTTTGATCAAAAGTTTGTAATTCTTATCATGAGACCTGTCTCTAACGTACTCCGGGTTTATTATTATTTCCGGGCTTATTATTTATAAGTTTTCAACAGCTTATGAATTAACTGACAGATTAATTATTACAATATTCTTGATTATTCTATATTACACAATTATTAGTCATAAAAGAAATTACAACATTAGTTATTATGTAACTATAGATTAACAAGGCAAACCTAAACCAACCTATTCATGAATGAGCTCAACCAAACAAACTGATAAGACACACTGTTTTTTTTTTTAAATGGATCACAGCTGTTTAACAGCTGATTTTTGGAGACGAAGGTTCCTGGTTCAAATCCTAGTAAAGGTAGTTCCTTTTATACGGATTTTAATGCTAGACAGTGAAAAACAATACCGGTGTACTTTGATGGTTGGGGTTCAATTAACCATACTCTCTCAGGAATGGTCGACCTGAGTCTGTACAAGACTACATCTAATTTACGCGTCATACACATCATCCTCATCTAATTGGGTCATGGGGTTGTTTATTGTTCTGAATTGAACAGATTGCAACGTACACAAATTAGGGATTACAAAAAAAAAATGGATCACAGCCATTAAATCCTATAATAAGATTGTGTCTACTTTTCCAATACGTTTTCTTGTTTCATTTTGATTTGTTTCTAGTCGTAAACCATTTATCAAACATGTATCTTTGTCTGATATCGTAAATTTTTATAACATTTATACTGTTTGAATATTGAGGCACTGCAACTCCTTGACTACTTGAACCAGTTGCTAGAGAAGACTCAATTGACAGAGATCCTTTACCTTGGTTTGATTTATGAAATCAAGAGTATTTTATTTTAGATTATTGGAGACTTGTATTTAGAAAATAAGATTGTCTATAATGTTGTTCCTAAAGTGTTTTTTTATAATTTTTTTTTATGAATTTATCTATTTCTTAAATGGTTTATGTTTAGATAGACATATTATAAGTAAAAAGTAGCTACAAGCTGTGTTTAAGTAAAAACTTAGAAATTAAGAGTAACAATAGGGAAACACTTTTTTCTTTCCAAACCCTAATTTGTGTAAGTTGTAGTCTGTTCAATTTAGAACAATATGCCCATGACCCAGTGAGATAAGGATTACATCGCTCCTTTACAAGAAAAATGTTATATCTCAAAAATGGCTTATTTTTAGTTAGTACATTAAACTGTTTGTTATCCTTGGCTGCATACGCGTGAAGTGTCGTTACTATACATAAAATATTTTCAACCAGATTGCGGTAGTGGTCGTTATTGCAGTGGTTAGATGAAGTATTCTTTCAACAAGAATGTCACAACTGAGTTAGTCTTCATTGCTGTTAAAGGTTAGTACAATTTATTTCTTAAATAATGTCACATTTAAAAACATGATTACCTTATTAATTTTTACAAGAATATCGTATTTTTTTTAGTTTTAACAGTTCTGGTTCAATATTTTGGTTGTTATTTTTTATGAATATTGTCATTTTTTAATATGTTGCTCTAAAGTTGTCTAAATTGTTGTTGTAAACAATTCAAATAAATAAATAAAGTTGTGGAAGAAGGTATTATATATAGTTGTCATTCTTCATGACAAAATTTATTAAATAAATTTTCTTTAAAAGTAGATGAGGCATTTTTTGCAACTAATGAGGAAAATTCCTTTTTCTATGGATATGTGGAGAGCAACACGTGACTCCTGCGCATGAATAAAGGTCATTTAGTACAGGGAATCATGGATTGCTATAGTATGTATGCTGATACAGAAGGATACTTGGGATGAAAAGGCTAAAGTGATCATCACTTTTCGTTTTACGATGAGCACAAATTGTAAATTGTTTTCTGTATACATTTTTCACTGTGAACAAACAGTAACACTAATTTTTTTGGCACTTAGCTTTAACATTTTTTCTAAATTCACAATCTCTGCCCTTTTGTTAGTGTACTGTATTATTATTTTAGCGGTATGTTAGTCTAACCTACTATAAAAAACCATTGTACCTAACTAGTAACTGTAAATATTTTTAGTAGCCTTTAGTACTGAAGATTACTTTGTATGTTTTTTTTGTCTTAGAAAAAGATTGTACAACATGACGAGTCGCAGATGAAGAATGGTTGAATTGGCTGAAAAGACTACCAAGAATACTTCCCTAAATGAAAAACCTATAGTAAAACCTCATTAATCCAGACTAATTGGGGCTCTACGTCCTCCAGATTAAATGAAATAACCTTAATATGAGTTACGGTACATACATATGTAATTAAACACTCTGTATAGAAAAAAAGAACTTGTACAATATATCTTGAATTTAAAAATATAAACAGTAACTTATTTGATAAAAAAATGCAGTAAAAGTTATTAAATATTCAAGGTCCGATGTACATATACTTATGGCATTAGGTTTTTCAAAGCACAGGAAACGTAAAACTAGTGTAACTTGCAACATAAGGATCCAGGTTCATCCTCACACACAACACACAGACTACGCACGATACATTCACTGGTTTGAAGAAACTGCTGATCTTCCGTTGTTTGCCTTTAGAGTTGATTTCTTGAATAATCAGCTGACGAAGATGCCTTAATGTTCATAATATCCAGATATGTTTGCATTGTTACAGTTAGCAACATATTTAAATGACCCATCGGGCTGATCTAGAGGTAAAGTCATTGCCCCAAGTTAGCTGTTTAACAGCTGATTTAACAGCTGAGAGGCGAAGGTTCCTAATTCAAGTGCTTGTAAAGGTAGTTACTTTTATACGAATTTGAATGCTACACAGTGGTTACCGATGTTTTTTGATGGTTGGGTTAATCAACCATACTCTCTCAGGAATGTTCAACCTGAATCTGTTCAAGACTACACATCATTTACACGTCATATACATCATCTTCGTCTCATTGGGTCATGGGGTTGCTTATTGTTCTAAAATTGAACAGATTGCAACGTACACACAAAAAACTGTTAACAATATTTAATGACGAAATCCAAGTAGTCTTTAACTTCGCTATGTTCGGCTTGGGCTTGTTAGTTTCATCTGCTTCAGCTTCGCATTCCAAACATAGCAGTACGTAATTTTTATAACTTGCTGTAAATGGCTGCCTTGGTTAAGCAAAGTCCAAATAAACGGGGTCCGGATTAATGAGGTACTTCTGTAATAATTCAGTCCCTGGTATATCAGAAGGTAGAGTTTAATGAAAATAGCAACGTTGAAGACCTAGAAATCATATCTGTTTCTGGGCCATCTGTAAATGGCTGTGATGGTAAGTATTTTCATTTAATATTCACGTGTACGGTATTTATATTCAGTACTTTTGATGTTTACTTACCTTGGCTGGCCAGACAACACTTGTAAAAATAAAATAATTCTCTTTATTTTATGTATGGTTTATGATCTCTATATAGACAGTATTTATACATGCAATTTGACAAATACGAGGTGTGGCTATAACGAGACTGACATAAAAAATTTAATTTTAATTTTATACATAATCACTTATTGTCACCTTCAATATACACTCCTTCTCTTCCCTACAATGCTCCTTGCGAATTTTCCATTGTTGGAAACAGTGCTGGAAGTCATCTTCTGTCAGCTCCTTCAGGACACGTGCCTACAGCTTCCACAGACTCAAATCTTGTCCCTTTTAATGCAGATTTCACCTTAGGGAACAGGTAGAAGATAATAACATGTGATGAAACATGGTTTTTTACTTATGATCCGGAAACGAAGCGCCAATCCATGCACTGGAAGAGCCGAACTTCACCGAGAGCCAAAAAAGCTCGAATGAGCAAGTCAAAATTTAAAGCAATGATGATTGTTTTTTTTTTTTTGATATCCATGGGATTGTGTGCCTTCACTGGGTTCCTGAAGGTTGAACAATTAATCAATATTACTACCTTGAGGTACTTTCTAAACTACGTCAAAGAGTAAGAAAAAAACGCCCCGAAATGTGGAAGGACAAATCATGGGTTCTCCACCAAGACAATGCACCAGCTCATTCTGCGTTATCTGTCAAGAGGTTTCTAGCCAAGTACAGCATCTCAGTGTTAGAACATCCACCTTATTCACCAGATCTTGCACCATGTGACTTCTACCTGTTCCCTAAGGTGAAATCTGCATTTAAAGGGACAAGATTTGAGTCTGTGGAAGCTGTAAAAGAGAAAGCGGCTCGTGTCCTGAAGGAACTGACAGAAGATGAGTTCCAGCACTGTTTCCAACAATGGAAAATTTGCATGGAGCATTGTAGGGACTGAGAAGGAGTGTATATTGAAGGTGACAATAAGTGATTATGTGTAAAATAAAAATAAATTTTTTTACGTCAGTCTTGTTATTTAATAGCCACACCTCATAAATCAATCAGATGTTACTTCATTGGTTTAATTGTCATTGTATAACCATACGTTATGTTATGAACATTGACTCCAAAGTAGATCAATGTTAATATTGTATTTTATTTTTTCATGAATTTCTACATTAATATAAAATCCTGTGTAATTATAAATTGGTGATATACGTAAATAACATAAAAAATTGATTTGCCAGGTCACACCGCCTTTGAAAAAATCCTGAGTTTTGATGCAAAACGAAAAGAATTCCGGCATGATTTCTTACTTCCAGATGTTACACTTCGGCTAGCAGGTGAAACTCACGAATATGATAAATACAGCTCATCAAGTGAGTCATCTTATTCAAGTAATTCCAGTGGGTCTTTTTCAATAAGTGACAAAGGTAAGATGTGGTTTATTGTTACTGTAACAGTGTCATACTATAGGCAGTGTCATTAAACCAGTCGCAGGTGAAACAGATGCTGGCCCAAGTGATTCTCCTTCAACATCTTCTGACGAATCACAATCTTTATATCAATCCCAGCTGGCACTGTCATCTATTGCTAACATATCTAACTCTCAGACTGATGAAATTCTATCAAAAACGGCCTGGTCATATTGGCGTAGTTGGTAATGTGCTTGCATCTCATCATGCGGTCTTGGGTTCGAATCCCACTCAGGCACGGCATATTTTCATACATTACAAAAAAATTATTTCATCCTTCATGGTCTGCATTAGCAGTAATTGCAAAACAGTCGGACTTTAACCAAAAAAAAGGAAGAGAAAGAAAGAGAAGAGCGAAAATAAGTGGTAATGTTACATTTCAAAAAAAATGTTTTTGAAATGACCATTTATGCCCAAATAAATGACCTCAAAGTTTTTAAAGTTGTAAAACAAAACACTTTTTTTTATAAGATATCATACAAAGAAAGTGAATTTACAAAGCTTGAATTATGAAGAAAGGCAATAACACCATGAATGTTAACTTGAAGGAAACCTGTACAAAAACATTAAGTATTAATGACAATAAGAAAAGTGGATTTTTGCAACTTAACCAAGGCCACAGCTGTAAATACTACTCAGGATTTTATAATAGTTTATAAAAATAAGTATTGTAATGTAAATGTGTAATATTTTTTAGTCTGCTGATTAAAATTGTTATTAAGTTACAGATATTTTATGAATTATTGGTAAAATTACTACCTATCATTTTCCTATTTCCATCTGTCCGTCTGTCACACCAGATGTCAGAAACTACAAGAGATAGCAACAAATGGTTTTTGTATTCAGAATATACTCAAAAAGTTAGTGGGCCTGGATTGGGTTTGAAGTTCCAGTTTCGGCTAGAAGTGATCCAAAAAACCGGATGTTTTTTTGCATACGACACCTTTTGCTTATCATGTTTTTTTGAAAATTAGTTTGCATAAAAATAAACTGTAAGATTTTGTAATAAACTTTAGTACATTAAACTAATCATTATGGGGTTTTTTGTAAGGGAATAATAAATCTGTATTAATTTTAAAGTTCTATAAATTTTAGTTTTAGAATTTCTATTAATTATGGCGTTAGACTTTTAATATACAAAGTGTTTATAAAAGAACTCCTTGATTTCAAGTGTTATTTAAATAGCTTTAATTAAAAGAAAAACTTACATGATAATAAATTGTGGACGAGAAATTTTTCAAGTTTTTTTTTATATTTAATAAACTTCGATATGTGCACCATTCATTGCCCTGCATATGTCCAAACAGTAATCCATTTCTTTCCACGTACTAGCCAGCATATCGGTTGTTATTGTTGTTACAATTGTAACAATCCTCTCCTGTAGGTGTGCAATGCCATAAATTTTCTTCGAGTAAACAGTGTTTTTAACATGCCCCCATAAAAAGAAACCTAGCAGTGTAATGTTGGGGCTCCTTGGTGGCCATGGGATCGAGCCTTTTCTTCCAATCCACCGGCCTGGAAAACAAATGTTTAATGCAGCACGGACACAATTGTTGTAATGTGGTGGAGCGCCATCTTGCTGAAAGAAAATTAAACCTTTTTCTCCTTCAATATCGTCAATCTGTGGAAAGGTGTACTGCCTTAACATATCATAGTAATGAGTTCCGTTAATTGTTTTTTTGGCAAATATGAATGGGCCAACGACACGGTCAGATGGCCTGTCCGGAGATGTCCCTTTCAAGACGCTGCCTTTTGCCTTAAACTGGTTAAACCACTCCAATATCGTTTTTTTTTTTGTAGGCGCAGTATGGCCGTATTTGCGCCGAAAGTTACGCTAAACTGTAAACTGAACGCATCTCTGTAAACCAAATCACACACTGCCCTTTCTGCTGCGGTGATGCCATGACTGGCAGACTGACACTGCTTGAAGGTCAAGCAAGTTAACCAACAGGTTAGCCAATGCAACAAATTGAAACTGTACGACATGCCTGACAGAACTATGAAAACCAAATGCTTTTAACTAGTTAGGTTATTTTATTATGATTTATTGAAATCGAGGAGTTCTTTTATAAACTCCCTATAGATTGCGTTGCACTTTTGTACCGGCCAGTGTTAAATGCTTATTAATTTTTACAGAATAATTTTGTATTGGCCAAAAAATTATAAATTTTTATTTATTTGTTAATTATGTATTTTAAGTTTTCATTAATTTTAGAGATTTTTTTTGTTTATAATAAAATAAAATGTTTGTAGTAGTTTTAACTCGGTTGTATCATTATGGCATTTGTATCATCTTAGTGTATCATTATGACATTTTGTACCATTTAAATAAAAAATTTTAAAACCAACAATGTCAGATCACTTTTATTGCTGTCACAATTCCTAATACTATGAAGAATTTTTCATTAATCAAAACCATTCTGAAAAAGAGAAGGTAAGATGATAATAAAGTCAACATTTTTTTGTAATTGCACCATCAATTCGATTTGGTTATGGTACATCTGAAGTATCGTTTTTTTTAAATCAAAATTTTTATAGTCCTGTCCTGAAAAATTTTGTTTATGAGTAATAATGATATTCTTGCAAGGAAGCGATATGTATGATGTATAATTGAAATGTAGTCCTGTACAGACTCAGGCCGACCATTCCTGTGAAAGTATGATTAATAGAACCCCCAGCCATCAAAGTACACTGTTAACCATTGTTTAGTATTCAAATCCTACCTTTATTAGGATTTTAACCATGGAACCTTTGTCTCCATCTATCAGCTGTCAAACAGGTGATTGCGGCAATAACTTTACCTCTAGACCAACCCGGTGGTGGGTTAGGGAAGTACTGATCTTTAAAAATATGAGTAGTTTTAGAGTTGTATCTTAAGATAATT
This sequence comes from Catonia carolina, assembly GCA_035578175.1. Lineage (NCBI taxonomy): Eukaryota > Metazoa > Arthropoda > Insecta > Hemiptera > Achilidae > Catonia > Catonia carolina. Next base: position 296,780,033 of record JAQMRL010000001.1, read on the forward strand.
ATTGTAATCATTAAAAAATAAGAGTTGTCATTAGGTTTTTCTTATGATATTTGTAATTGTATGTAGTTTAAGATAGAATACAATTTATTGTATTCCAAGTCAAAATTTTAGTCTAATAACAGGTGTTTTATTAAGGATGCAACCCTGATTATAAGAAGATAGAAGTAATACATCAGTAAATTTTCTTTCCCCCAATCGGTATGTTGGCAACAGTGTACTAAAGGCCAACTACCTCAGACTGTTAAAATGTTCCAGTCAAACATTAGTGTGGTGACAGCAGTCGTTTCATTATATTGCGTAAGCAATGGTTTTTTCCTAGGAAGAACTGGGTGTTTTATTAAGAACGCAACCCTATGTTAAAAGCCACAATCTACAGCATAATTTTATTTTTCGTACTTTACAAAATTATTAATTAATCTAAATAATTATTTTACAAATGAATAGCAAATTGCAATGAAAACATTGTATTACTTCTATCTTCTTATAATCAGGGTTGCGTCCTTAATAAAACACCCGGTTCTTCCTTGGAAAAAACCATTGCTGACACAATATAACGAAACGACTGCTGTCACCACACTAATGCTTGACTGGAACATTTTAACTGTTTTAGATCGTTGGCCTTGAGTACAGTGTTGCCAACATACTGATTGGGGACAGAAAATTTACCAATGTATTACTTCTATCTTCTTAATTCTCTAATCAGGGTTGCGTCTTTAATAAAACACCCGTTATTTTAGGGCTAGTTACAGTAATACAGAAAATTAATTCTGTTTAAAAATACATGTCTGCTAAATTTTAATCCTCATGTTTTCTGACCATCGCTAACTATTAGATAACTGATATTAATACAATGATTTTTTTTCATTCCAGATAAATCCGTGATGGAAAATAAAGAAGATCTGACTGGTTTTAACGTTCTCTTCGGAGTAACTCAAGTTGTTGGAGGAATACTCTGTGTACTTGTGTTAATATGGTCGATTGTACACAGAGGAGGGTTTGCATGGTCTGCAAATCCTGGATTGCAGTTTAATTGGCATCCACTTCTAATGACCATAGGAATGGTTTATCTCTTTGCGAATTGTAAGTTGCATTCTTAAAGAAATTTTATTGTTTTTTTTTTGCTTAATTACATTTAAGTTGTGTTAAAAAATCCTTAGATGATAAATTTCAGTTTATATTCGCTTCTTAATGATGTTTTTAATTTTATGTTCAACTGTCTTGCAATTTAATGCTAATGCAGATGATGAAGGGCGAGACTTAAAAATGATAACAATTCTATATTGTTCCAATATCATATTTGTTATTGTGCAGTACCTTAGCTCTTGTGTTCTGTGTACGTTTATAAATTAAAACATATTCTGTGTGTTATAATTAGACATTTGAACACTTATACAGTAGCGTGCAAATTAATCCGAACACAGAAAATTTTTTTTTTTTATGTTGTGGCTACACTGCTAACCGCACACATTCTGTAAGCTGTCTATGCAGTGTGAAGTTGTTGTTCTTTGTCTCTATAGGAATTTTGTGACAAAGTAGTGGTTTATACAAGTGTATTTCATTTTTTTATGACAAATTCATATATTGTTTTTGTGTCTGTTTACGTAATATATTGTAACAATGGATGTTACTCCAAGAAAACATTCAAAAATTGTTTCTCTCTCCGAATATACCGGTATGACACAACGACAAATAGCTTCAGAGTGTGGCATCGGACTAGGGACAGTGAATGCTATATTAAAACAATTTTGAGAAACTCATTCCTTTTTACCTCGAAGGAAAGGAAAATGTGGCCGTAAAGAAAAACCACTGCGACTCAGGATCTGTTATTAGTGAGAACAAGTAAAGTGAATCCAAAATTAAGTGCTGTGGACTTGTATCGACAGTTTGCAGCCAGTAGAACGAATTTGCATGTGACAACTGTTAAGACGCCGACTTCTTGATGCTGGACGGAAAGCTCATTGACTGGCTAAAAAATACCTTTTGATCCAAGCAATGTGCAAAAAACGGTTATTGTGGGCCAAAGCACATGCTAAGTGGACTGTTGCAGACTGGAAAAATGTAGTGTTCTCCGATGAATCCCATTTTTATGTTCAGGGGCAAAAGGATTCTTACGTTCGGAAATCAGCAGATGAAAGAACATCGCTGACTCATATCCAGCAATCAGTTAAACATCCCTAGAAAAAATGTTTTAGAATTGTTTCACATTTGAAGGTCCTTGTTCATTAGTCCCAGTAAATGGTATGTTAAAAAGTGATGAATTTATCCAAATTCTGAAGTCAAAGGTTGTGCCACAACTGCAAACAAAATTTCCACATGGCAATGGAGTGTTTCAACAAGATTTAGCGCTATGCCATACTGCCAAAAAAGTGAAAGCATTTTTCGAACAAGAAAACGTTAAACTGTTGACATGGCCAGGTAATTCCCGAGATATAATCCCGATTGAAAATCTTTGGGCAATAGTAAAAAAACTACTCTCAAAAATGAATTGTACTGCAAAAAATAACCTCATTGCAGCAATAATATCGGTATGGTTTCGTGACAAAGAAAATGTGCAGTACACTAATTGAATCTATGCCAAATCGCATGCGTGAACTGATTAACAATAAAGGTAGCCATATTAGTTATTAAACATTAACAAATAGAATGTATTTTTTTTTTCAAAAATAAAGTAACTTTTCATAACATAACATCTGTGTTCGGATTAATTTGCTCCCTACTGTAGCTTGTAGGTTTTTAAAATTATTTCTTATCGACTGTCTTTTAATACTAAAAACATTTTTGTCTAAAGGAATAGAAAACTGTTCCTCCATTCTTTAGTTTAATATTTACTTGGTCATTAGGTTCATGGCTCTGCTTAAAACCACTCATTACTTTTACTTTTTAGAATTAATTTGCAGTTGTTCTTCTTTAAAAACTATTCAGTTTCATTTACTGTAATAAAAAGAAAAAATTGTTTGTTTGCAGCTATTATGATATATAGAGCTCTGAGAAACATGCACAAGAAAAAATTGAAATTACTGCACGCTGGTATTCACACAGCCATTGTTCTTTTAATTATCATCGCACAAACAGCTGTAATCCAGTTTCACAATGCTAAAAGTATACCGAATTTTTACTCACTTCACAGTTGGGTTGGAATTGTTTGTATGCTTATATTTGTTTTACAGGTAAATATATATTTTTTATTTTTATTTTATTGTAGAATCACTCTTAACTGCTTTAAGTACATCATTTTCCATCAGTGGTCTGGTCAGTTAATTAAGAATAATGTTATGTAATGCCCTTTCTCTGAAATAACAATTATATTTTCTTCAAAAATTGAACTGTTGAACATTAGATGTCTTTTTTAATTTTATGTATATGTAAGGTGTGATTGAAAAGTTTTAATACTGGTGGTACCACAGCTGTGTAGGAGAATCGTCTGCTCGTGGGTGTGGAAGGAAAATATTATTTTGTCTTAAAATTTCATGAAACGGTGACTGCAACATTTTTGTTCAGTAGAGAGTGGTGTCCTGGTGATTGAAGATTTGTGATTAAGTCTTGATAAGAGTACCTGATTAATTCTTGATAGAGTTTCTGTTAGATTTAGTTTTAAAACCAGGAAATTAACTTTGGAGACGTATGAACTCCGCTAGTTTTTTGAGATAAATGCCTGTGTATCGGCCAAAGATTCAGAAAGTTCATGATTTAGTACGATCTGACCATAGGCTTGCTATTAGGGAGATTATGAGACTTATAAGTCAAGTTTTGAACATGTGCATCTAAAAAATTCATTCAGATACTGTCAGATCAACAGATACAACACTAATTTGAATTAATTCAGGCTTCAACTGACCTAGATTTGTTAAATGGGGTAATAACAGGCAAAAAATTAAACTAATTGGTGGTTTTTGATTCTATGAGTGTTGTACATCATGAATTTGCTTTGATCGGGCAGACAGTTTACCAGGAATAATATAAAAATGTCCTTCAGCATTTGTGTGAAAATGTGCAGAAATTATTGTCTGCACATATAAAGTAAGACAAGAATTGAGTTCACCAACACAATAATACACCGCAACTCAATCAAGGAAATTTCGGGAAAATACCACAAGTCCTGTGCTTCTGTAACTCCCTAGTTCCCCTGATATAGTCCTTGCTGATTTCTGCCTGTTTTCTAAATTGAAAATTTTGCTGAAAGAGCAAAATATTTGGTTCAATTGAAGACATCCAGGCATATACAGAATGGGTTTTTAAACCCTCAAGAAGGATAATTTCTAGGAATGCTTTTTGAAACACTGTTGAAGTCGGTATCTTTAGTCAAAAGGGGAATACTTTGAAAAAGATCCACGACAATAGCCGGTAAGTACAACCATGTTGAAATTACAAGCACATTCTTAAAACTTTTTAATCACACCTTATAGAGGTTTTACACCTCCATAGTAACTCTGCACCAAGTGAATAAGTCAAAAGCGAGTCTATGGTTGTCACAAGACGAGTAGTGGAGCGTAGGACTGCACACTTCTCCTATTCTATTTTATACTTCTTTCAATCCAACTCATCTGAACTGAACGTTAGTGTTCTGTGTATTGCCTATTAAAAACCAACTTCAATTATAAAAGTAAATAATTACCCAGACTTCCTTAAAATATTTCACTTTAGAAACTATAAATAAAACTGACTAGTTTTGTTTATAGTTCTTACCTGTTCTTGTCTTATTTGGTAGAATTCTTATTCAGTGCATGGAATATGTGCATTCCTCTACAACATTCGTTCTTAGGCTCGATTGCTAGACCCAATGCAAATGTTAGAGTTGTTACGGAAATGTACAACTTGTCTTCTTCTTCAAGTCCTTCTCCTGTCGGAGTTCAGAAATCATCTCATTATGCGAACCTTATTCGCTGCTGCATGAAACAGTTCCATATTACTGCAACCAAACCATTCTCTCAGGTTCTTTAGCTAAGATGCCCTACGCCTACCAATGTTCTGCTTGCCCTTAATCTTCCTTCGCATGATTAATTGTAAGATGTGGTATTTAAGACCTCTAATCACATGTCTAAGATATTGAAGTTTTCTCTTCATTGTCTCAACCAACTCACATTATTTGTCCATTTTATCAAGCACATCTCTATTTGTTATTCGTTTGTCCACGGAATTCACCACATCTCAAAGACCTGTATTTTCTCTAAATGAATCTTTTTGAGTGTCCACACCTCTATCCCGTACGACTTATATACTAGTGTAAATTGTTAGAATCCCAAAATTAGAGGAAATTGTTAAATAAATTCTAATTAAATCCTATTCTTTTTAAAAATAAATTGGTATCTTTTCACTCTGCAGTTTTAGTATGCACCTAAGAATGGTAATAACAAGGAAACACATTTATTGATTGACGTACCGATAATATAATAGAGGATAATGTTCAGTTTTAAGATATCCTGGAAAAACGGCGTGGACAGAATTTGTGGAGAAAAAATAAAAGCATGAATTAAAAATGAGGGTTTATGATCGTTATAATTTCTTGCAGGTCTATAGTACAGGTGAGAAAATATTGCAATTTTGCAATAAATTTGACAATAGATTTCTACCTCACATTTTGTAAGCCGTGAAGCCAAAAATGGTTTTTGTAACTGTGCATTTTTCCACTTTTTATTAGTATTGTTTTATTTAAAAATACCTTTCAGTATTTATTGTGTGTGAATTACGTTTATGTTTTATTATATATTTTTTATAGTGGGTGTTTGGCCTGGTAGCATTTTTGTATCCAGGACTTTCACCTCCATTGAGAGCAGCTATTTTACCACTTCATGTATACTTCGGTTTGACTGCATTTGTTCTTGCTATTACTGCTTCCATCTCGGGCCTTCTTGAGAAAGCAATATTCGTTCTGTAAGTACCAATTAAGTATTTAACTTGTGATTCACTTATTCTATGAATCCAAAATATCCGTAAAATTAATATTAAGGTTAGGTTTATTCCGTTCTATTCATATGTCAGCTATTAGTGAAATCACGATTGCTAGTTCCATTCATATGTCGTCTCTCGGCTGACATTGAGTTCTACTACATTGTGAAAATTGTACACGTTCTGTTAAAACTTTCCTACTGCTTCTGCCATCCTATGGGTAGTTTGGGCACTATTATTAGTAATTTCAGTGAAAATTTGATTTTCCATTGACAAGTTTAATCAACTTTATTGACAATTGTTCAATATTCTTAATTGATCCAATTTGAATAAAGCTCTTGGATTTGCTGCAAGAGCTATCAGTTGCTTTAGTCTGTTTTCGTTGTAATGTTAGTCATAAATTAGTTTGTTGTAACATCATTCTGTAGAAATGCTTCAAAAGTTATAATAGGCCTACTATGAAAAAATTTAATTTCTTTTTTGTAAAATATTTGGGTTAAGTTGTTCAAAAGATATGTTTCAATGATGTTGTATAAGATGGTGCCATTTCATGTGACAAGTGGGAGTGGGAGCTGCCCATAGTTGTTGCAAGTTATAACTAGCATAATTAGTCATTAATTTACTATTTGTATTTGTCAATTAATTTTTTTCTGTACATGTTCAACAATAGTCATAGAAATTTGTTCATATAAATTTAATGACGTACTGATAATAATTTTTTTGATTGAAATCATTAATGTGTGCAGTATAATGAAATTTGTCATTAATATTGACTGGGAGGCCACCTCCGTGGCCCTTGGTTAGCATTATGTGCTGCAAAGTGGAGGTCATGGGTTGGATTCCCAGCCAGGGTCTGGAAAATTATTACAAGTTCAAATCCACCGTTCTTTAACCCAAAGTAGTCGCTAATAACCAAGATGTTCATGTGACTTAAACTAAAAAAAAATATTGGGTGCGAGTAGTACCATATTTTTTGTGATAAATCTAGTTGGAAGCAAGTGACTCATATACAGGGTGGGTGAAAAGTCAGAAACAGCTTAATATTTAAAATGTAAGGGAAATTTTAAGATATATGCAAATATGATCCTCATTCGAATACAAAATACTATTTTATGATGAATAAAAAAATTTTGTCTGCCATCTTGAATGTAACTTAATTTTTTTGAATGGGAAGGTGGTCATGGAGAGATGATTTGTATCCATGATTTCAAATTGAACATGATTTCACCATTCAAGACACTTAGAATGGCAAAAACTGCACATCGATATCTTATACAGTTAAAAAAATATTCTTTCGATGCTTTTCTTTACATTTCTGCTACACCTTATTCAATGTCATGTTTGTGTAATTACTTATCATGATTTAATATTTATTTTAAAATTATGCGTAGTTTTTTAACTTAGTAACATTTATTACGCAAGTTATTTTTTGTTACATAATTTACTTTGTACTTTGTAATCAAGTGAGATTCACATTTGCATATATTTTGAAATTTCCCTTACATTGGAAATATTAAGCTGCCTCAAACTTTTTATTCACCTTGTATATGTAGATAAGCTACAAAAGTTATGCCTTTTCGGAATCCCTCCTTGAGGTCAAACGAATAGTAGCAGTATTATTCCTGTGGAATAGTGGGAATTGGTTCGCAAGCCATGTGAAATGCCACAATCTATACAATTTTTTAAAATAATGCTTTTGCAAATGTGCGTTACCTAATTATTTGTCATATTAGTTGTAGGATATTACTTAAATTTTTATCATATGAAAATTTTAACAAAAATGGAAATGGTTAAAAAGAAATTATAAAAATTTATTTATTGTTACAGTGTAATCTGTACAAGACATTAGGAATAAAAAATCCCTTTCATGAGATGACACGTCTCATGGCTGATGGTAATTTTTAAAAAGGCTTACTATTGACCTATGGCAAAAACCATTAGTGATTTATGTATCTACTCTTTAAGAGGAATTGAACGACATTATTTTTGTTTTCCAAATTCCCACTTTGATTTCTTGACTTCCGGTTTTGGGCCTTTTCCAGTCAAAACCGGAACTTTAAACCCAATATGAATTCTAAAACTACGAATAAGTTGTATGGTATTCTAACTATGAATCGTACATACTACGAATCCGAAAACTGTTTGTTGCTACCTCTTGTAGTTTCTGACATCTGGATGTGACGGACGAATGGACTGACAAAGGAAAATGATTGATGGCAATTTTAAAAATTGCCACCAAAAAGTTGTTTATGATTAATATATTTATTGTTCATAAACTTTAAATGGATTATGTAAATTATGGAAGGAATCTCAAGAGTGATTGGGGCTTCCCACGTCCGTAGTAATAGTAATAATAGCACTCCTCCAAGGCTCAGGCAAATTTCCTGGATATCCTGTGTGAAAACTATCTTTACTCAGAACTGGCCCATGAGTTAACATTGGAACCAAGCCCATTACCAGATCTAAATGGCATCATAGATTTCACCAAACACTTAGCAATACTCAATTATGAGTGGAGTCTATTCAAGGAAACCTCTACTGTACCTATCTTTTGCTGATAACTAGCAGCAAGCAGACTTTTCAATGTCATAAGGTATTGTCCTCTGACAGTAAGATGGTATGAGTACTGAATATACGAGGTGTGGCTATTAAATAACGAGACTGACGTTATAAAAAATGTTATTCTTATTTTATACATAATCACTTATTGTCACCTTCAATATACACTCCTTCTCTATCCCTACAGCACTCCATGCGAATTTTCCATTGTTGAAAACAGTGCTGGAAGTCATCTTCTGTCAGCTCCTTCAGGGCACGTGCCGCTTTCTCTTTTACAACTTCCACAGACTCAAAGCTTGTCCCTTTTAATGCAGATTTCACCTTAGTGAACAGGTAGAAGATAATAACGTGATGAAACGTGGTTTTTTAATTATGATTCGGAAACGAAGCGCCAATCCATGCACTAGAAGAGCCAAACTTCTCCAAGAGCCAAAAAAGCTCGAATGAGCAAGCCAAAATTTAAAGCAATGATGATTGTTTTTTTATATATCCTCGGGATTGTGTCCGTTCACTGGGTTCCTGAAAATTAAACAATTAATCAATATTACTACCTTGAGGTACTTTCTAAACTACGTCGAAGAGTAAGGAAAAAATGCCTCGAAATGTGGAAGGACAAATCATGGGTTCTCCACCAAGACAATGCGCCAGCTCATTCGGTGTTATCTGTCAAGAGGTTCCTTGCCAAGTACAGCATCTCAGTGTTAGAACATCCACCTTATTCACCAGATCTTGCACCATGTGACTTCTACCTGTTCCCTAAGGTGAAATCTGCATTAAAAGGGACAAGATTTGAGTCTGTGGAAGCTGTAAAAGAGAAAGCGGCACATGTCCTGAAGGAGCTGACAGAAGATGACTTCCAGCACTGTTTCCAACAATGGAAAATTCGTATGGAGCATTGTAGGGATAGAGAAGGAGTGTATATTGAAGGTGACAATAAGTGATTATGTATAAAATTAAAATAAATGTTTTTACATCAGTCTCGTTATTTAATAGCCACACCTTGTAGATGTCTGTATTAAAGAATTATTTATCTTTTTGTTTTACCGTTTCTATAAGTTTACAATTTAGGTTAATGTAATGGTGCTCAGGTAAGCTTTCCTATTTGATTCTTTTCTACAAAGAATTAACCTTAATAACATTAAATGTTTTTTTTTTGTTTTTGTTTTTAATGTTTACTAACTTTAATGGTGATGGTTTAGTTCTGTTTGAGATTTTGAATCGTTAAAAAATTCATCCATCTTTATAAAACAGTTAGTGGATTATTTTATGACATTGAGATTGGTTCCATTACAGTGTTGTTTAGGTCAACAGCTGAAAGACTGGTTTGAACCTCTAGAGGTTTTACTAAGTATAACGAGGAATGAGGTGGTTTACCATTGCCTTCCTCACTGAATACAAAGTACCCTATGCTTATCAGCATGCCAGGCCCTCCAAAAAGCATCTACTTTGTACCTTGCAAATGACACCTTCACTTCATTCTCCACAGGGTCAGGCAGTATAATGAAATTCATTATTTTCAGAGGAGATAACTCTGACTATACTATTTTTCAAGGCAGATGAGCTCTGAACGTTTGCATTGCCCCCTACCCACTTCATAGCCAAGCTCACTCTTAGCTCCGTTAATATTTTGTCAGCCATTTTTTTTTGGTCTTTCAATAACAATTATAACCTATAAACATACAATCAGAGCTGATTATATTATAAAGTATTGCATGTTAACGCGCTCTATAATCGACGTGTTCAGCACGAGATGCAAGACGAGAGTGAACTATTGCGGCTCATATACACATGCGCGCATAATGTTTGTTAGGTACAATCTGACAACGTTGGCAAACGTTCTGATGTTCTAAACATGTGGAACAGCAGAGCTCATCAACCGTGAAAAGCATATTAGTGCCTTTTACACCTCTACCTCTTCTGTTCTTAAATAGCTCAGTCATATAATTGGCCGATCAAGTAATAAGAAACAGAACTATTTTTTTTAGCCCTGGTACTAGCAGATAGAGTGCAAATAATTTAACACTCCACTTGCCTGTTATGGGCATAATCCATTACAGTATGAAATTGTAATAATTATATACTTATCTGATCTAGTGTAATTCATTCCACCCTCGACTTACTTCGTAATGTATTTGTATAATGTCTTGTGCCTGTATTTTCTAATCATTAACTGGAGAGGAAAAAACATGTTTTGTGCTATTTGTAAATTATAATTTTCCATTAATCAAATATTTGTTGACTAAGTTGTACCGTTAAAGTGATATCTGTGTTGTTTTCATGAAAATTTTCCAGGGGTGAAGACTATGGGGCCTTACCTGCTGAAGGAGTTACAATTAATTTAATTGGGCTACTTTTAATTGTCTTCGGAATTCTCGTCGTTTATATTGTAACTCACTCCAATTACAAACGATATCCTCGACCTGAAGATAATGTTCTTTTGACGGGCGTTTCAGATTAAATTTTTTTCTGACCAATAGAAATTATTACTATATAATATGAAAGAGATGTTGATGATTGTAATGATAATGAATGAAAATTGTGTACTGATGGATTGACTTAAGAATGTACCTCCCTCGACTACTACAAATATGTGTCTATTACTTTGGCTAAAAACATCTGGTTATACAATTCAAAAACTAAAATGTAATTAAAGTAGTTTTCCTTTTTCAGCATTTAGGTAAAACTGTTCTAGTTTTTTATGTAGGAAAATCAAGAGAACATAAGAATTTTTTTATAAAACCGCTGAATACTAATTTTAAATGAAAAAGGTAAAAATCAAAGAATGAAGTGTAATTGTAAATTTTTTAAGATGTTCTAAGTTTGTGAAAAAGTTAAATGTTCCTTTTCACGACCTTGCTCACTTGCATGTTGTAATACATGCAAGTAATACATGTATTATTGAGCAGACTGTTGTAACAGTCTGCTCATTTTATCACTGCCAATATCTATTGAAAACTGTCTTTAGCATTGTTAATGAATATTCAAATTTTTTACTTACATGATCAAATGTTTAACTCCTTCAAAATCTTCGAGGTTTTAGAGAAAATTTTTGTTAGGTTTGATCTGTTAAAATTATTTTAAGTGATTTTTTTTTCAGTAGGTGTTCTACAGATTTCCCTCATCCTTTTTATGTCTTGTGCTCATATTTAAACTTTCTCATCACATCTTCCTCGGCTCACATTTTGCAGATTCATGCAATGCACATATTCATACTATGACAACTATTTATTTTAAATTCTTTTCATTATACAACATTGATTCAAAAAATGGAAGCTCTTATCACCTTATTTTTAAAATGGTCTAAATTTAGAGATGTTTAGTAATAAACAGAGTATGTACCCAATTTTGTGCTGATTGGATAACAAATGAAGTGAATAATTATGTTGAGTTTTGTATTTTACCTACCGGCTATTCTAGATGTATTTCTATTTACTGATGTTCTGGGGTTGATTAGGTTAAAGGAATTGAATCATAAATATAAAGAGTAAAATTTTATAAAAAGTAATATTTGATGAAAAGTGCTGCCATTTGTTAATACGTGAGCTGTATGTACTCCATTTTGATAGTACTATCTCACTAATGAACACATTTGTACTTCAATCCATCAGTAACACAACATCTGAGGCCTATTTACAAATCTATTTTACCCTAAAACTAATCCATTGTACAATAAATAACTGTATTTTATGTTTATATATATTTTTATTACAAATTTTTTTTAGAAAAAACATTTTATTTGTGATCATGCTTTTTAATTAATTAATTTAATGTAAAAGTTGTAATACAATGGAATTGGGTCCAGTACTAAAAATTTAACCAAATATATGTGTAGTGTATGTGTAGAGATATGATTTTTCATAAGGTTATTATTATATATTTATCTATTATTATTGTCAGGTAATATTGGTAACTAATAATATAATATATAACTATTGTTAATTGAAACATAAGTGTTGTACAGCTATTTTGTATTTTAACCCTTTGGCCAGTGTCGTTGTATTTGGAATGTTATTTGTATTATGTACTTTGATTTAAAAATTAAGATTCATTATAAGTATTAGTTTACTTAATGTCTGTTGCTCCTTGAATCAGATGCGCACAATTTTTTTATAATTTTTAAAGTACCAGTCTTTTGACTAATGATTTATTAGCACAAAGTTTTTCTACCTATGAATTCCAAACTTAAGGTGTTTTTCCGCGAGATTTGTATTATTTATCCTAATTGATTTTTCGTTAATTGTGTGTGTGCTCTTATGAAATACATATGCACAAACAAATAAACCTCAAGATGTTGAAATGTTAATAGAAAGACAGTTAGTATCTCGATATACCAGATTTTTTGTTCTCAAAAAGAAATAATAACAGATGAGTTAAACTGTTATTATTCTTGCTCAACTCTGAGTTATAAAAACTGCTACTTAAGTACTTGTGATGGCTACAGACTGTGTTAGTATGATAAAAACCCAACTGTACTAGTCACCTTATATGATTTACATTAAGTTATTAAAATTTATTTTCACAAAACAGTATTCCGTTTCTTTTGGGGTAAACATTACGATTGGTTGTGTATACCTTAATAGGCATGTGATAATGAACTAAATACATATTAGTATCATATAATACAGTCAGTGCAAATGGCTTGAATATCTTGGGTCCTGTTTGATTCCCAAGTCAGGTCTGAGATATTTTCAATTATCATCCACTAAACTATCACTATCTGCACTAACAGTAGAGATAATTAAAAGCAATGTTCTACATTTGACATAGCAGTATTACCTTTCTACTATACAATCTTCAAAACTAATTCACCCATTCAATTCCTGCTTTGTACTTTGTTCCAAGTACTTGCTTTTTTATAAACTGACTTAAGTATCAGTCTGCTATGCCTTGCATCTTCACCTGACACTCATATTTTGGAATCTACTGGTAGAAACCTATTAGCACAATTTTTAAATATTTTTGTTTTAGTGTATTACTGTATTTTGTTGTTTAAATTTTGCTATTTTTGTGATCGGCAAATAATAATATATTAACTACTATTTTAGTGTATTTGTTGTTATGTTATTAAGACGTCGTTAAGATATGGTTTTGTCATTGATTTATGAATAATGTTAATGTAAACTATGTAATTTTGAACAATTACATCACTGTAAATTTTATGTCAAAAACCAAATTTGTACATAAAATTTCTTTTTTCAATTATTAGCTTTTTTTTTAAATTTTGAAAATAGATTTAGTTATTTTTATGAATTTTGTTTCTATGACCACTGCCTTAAAAATAGTACTATAATATTCAGTAGGTAATTTATTAATAATTTGCTATTGGTTCACAACTATTAGTGTGTCATTCTGGGCACATAAAGAGAAGATTGATGTTAATTTTTAAACAATGGTAAATGAACTTAACACTAACCATTTAGGACACCCGAATTCTGCTCCATTAGAAAAAGATGAATGTGATACAAATGATAAATAAAACTATAAAATAAAAAGTATGAAAAATAATGTGTTTTACAATATAATGTAGGAAAGAGCTGCCATTGGTAATCACAGACAAGAATGTTAATGCTCTAGATACAAAAGTTTTTCTTACTCACTACAGGTGTTTTGGCGCTTGCATTAAATTTTCTTGAAACAATGCGATGAAGCAAAACATTTAAACATTTTGTTAATTAAATATCGTAATGTTAAATGAATTAATTACCCCTGATAAAATAATGCCCTCCTATCATTTTAATCTGATATAAACAAAAATATTTAATTTTTTGTCTTCTAATTAAACATTGCTACAAAAAGTCATTTTTTAATGGCCAGTAACAGACATGGTCATTTTTTTAATGGACACAAGTGACCATTCTGCATTTAGTCATTCATCTCAAAAACTATTTGAAAGGAAAAAATAAAAGATAGTTGAATATTTCTTTTAAAAACATAGTTAAAACTGTTTTGTTTTTGAATTTTTTCATGGTATTATTTCTATTTTTGATATTTGATGTATTTTCAAGAAAAGTTTTGTTTAAGTGAAGTAAATACACGCAAAAATAGTTGTGAATTAATGGACTAAAGCAGGTTGTGTTATTGAAATGTTATTTTGTACAGTTATAAGTGTACCCTTGTGTAATTAATAGTGATGTCTTATTAAACTAATAATGTAGTTCTATGTTTTAATTAATTTTTGTGTTTTCATTTTATATTATACTATTTTTTTTTACATTTTTGTTCATTTCTTGTGTGATCTTAAGTTGATCCATTTTTATTTTGTTTTGGTATCAGATATCACATGTATTTTTAAAATGTATTCATTTAAGAGAAATTTTCATTTTGTTTTACATGAATTTTACAGGGGTAAGAAGTACGGGGAGTTACCTGGCGAAGCAGTTCTTATAAATATTATTGGACTACTTTTTATCGTTTTTGGAATGCTTGTTGTCCATATTATAGCACACACTGGTTATAAACGATACAATCGTAACTAAAAACATGAGGCTGATGGTTTTTAAATTGTGTAAGGTTTTTTAAAAAAAAAAAAAATTTTATTGAAGACTATTTTGACAGATTAATCAATTTTTTAAAAATGATAATTGTCCTGAGAGGCCAGACCTGGTCTGCATTATTCATAACAGGTTCTTGTGATTACAATTAACTAAAATAAGTTTAATTCTACTGTATTTCTGAATCTATGTTTCCGAGTAATCACATTGCAGATGAAATTACTCATTTCCTGTTTAAACACGGGTGTTTTCAATATTTTTACCGAATGTACATTCGAGTAAACCAGATGAAATTCAGAATTTAATAATGATATTTATTTATTCTTTGTTTAAGCAATTACAAAAATAAATATTATTTGCTTGGAATAGATAACTACCAAATCAAGTATTGCAATTAAATGTTAATGCAATTGTAAACTAAGTAATGCGACTAAAGTTAACCTTAGGAAAGTTCAGTCTTATTGCTAGATTTTTAAGAATTTACCTGTAATATAACAGGCGTGTTAAAATAATTTTGGTCAAAGGGTTAACTGTTATGTTTAACTTATCTATATTTTATCTTATGTATTTTATTCTTTATTATATAGTAAAGTGTTATAAGTATTGTTATAATAAGTAAATAGTATTTAAGTATGCCTGTATCTTGATCTGATTGCTTTTTTAAGTATGAGTAAAATAAGCCTTGTTTGTTACATGTCTTATGTGAATAGTTTGAACCCTTTTTAAGTGGAATGAAGAGTGACGTGGTTTACCATGCCTTCATCATGAGTTTTATTGTGTGGCTGTTTTTATCAGTCTCTTGAAAAAAACCACTTTTCACCGTGCACTTCATTCGGTGAAATTAATTAATTTACTTGAGAAACTAAAAGCTGTAATCATATGAAAAGTAACAGAACTATCTTTTTATAGTCCTGCAACTTGGATATAAACTTCAATTAAATTTAATATGCTGTCCATTTGTGAGAACAGTACTACAGATGGGAGCTCACTTGATTGTTAGCGTTAGGAATTCGGTTGGAGAGAATTGTTTGTACAACTCCCCTCCTCCTGTAAACCTAATAGTAGTAATAATACCATTAGTACGCGCTGTTCTAAAAATATTAGTCACAAACCATTTCAAATAACTACTGTAGTACCAAAATATTTTATTAATATACTCAAAGTTTATTATAATACCCTAATAAAATAAAAAATATATTAATTTTTAATACTTTACTACTGAGTGTTATATTTTATATCAGTTTGTTTATAAATAGGCTGCGTATAACAAAATTAGATTACATACAATAACTAGATTAATAACTTGACAAGCCGCGAGCATAATTAACACCACTACAGTAAACGGTCCCACAGTCTCTTCTTCATGTAGCATCTCCATTACGAAGGTGTGCTAGCATCATGGCAATCCTGACCTTGGAAACTGCAGCTCTAAATAGGTCGATGGATGACAAATTAAACCACTCTCGCAGGTTCCGTAGCGAGGAGGTTCTTCTTCTTCCAACCGATCGTTTGCCCATAATCTTTCCCTGGATGACAAGATGAAGGATTTCATATTTTGGACCTCTCAAGACATGGCCGAGGTACACCAGCTTTCTCTTCTTGATTTCGATCATCACTTCCATTCCCTTCTGCATCCTCCTTAGGACTTCCATGTTTGTGACTCTCTCTGTCCAAGATATTTTGTGCATCCTTCTGTAAACCCACATCTCAAAGGCCTCTCAAGGTCCCACAGTAACAACTGACTAATATGAAGAGTAAATATTTTCAGAATGTACAGTACACATGTCGCCGTGTGGATTTAAAGCAACCGTTGCTATGACCACATCACGTCTCACTGTCATCAGTCCCCCTTGCCCCTTCATCCCGCACTAGCAAACAAGTCAACTCCCAACTGTTTGTATAAAAGGCATTAGAAAAGTTGATTAAACTTCCATTTTCTCAGTTGTGTAGTGTGCTTTAACATATTCAGGACAGGCAATAGATCATACGTGATAGGTTGTTAAATTAAATTTTTTTAAAAATCATTGGGGCAACACAGGATCTAGAAGGTACTTAGATGTGTACTATTATCAAAATGCGTAATCCACCTGTAGACATTAAATGAATTTTTTGGACGTTAAACCGAAAATAAAAACCCGTAGATAGATGGAGCCCGTTATCCATCTGCTTCTACTTTCTGAGGCTACTTTCCTTCTATTACAAATGTGTAATAAATCAAGGCTTTACTTTAAATTGAAGTGTAATGTATTATCAAATATAATAGTTATTATCTCATAACTTTGAATAAATTTAACGTTTTTATGATTTCAAATTTTGTTTTACAAAATTTTTAAAATAATGCCTTCTATTGTTATTATAAATATCACATTAGAACTTTTGTTAACCAACTCATGTTCCAATTGATGTAAAATATAATGTAATTAAGTGTAAATGAAGTTAAACCTGTTATTTCATAATAATAGTTAATTGTAAAACAGTATTTGATGGTATATGAAAATCTATTATAACAATTATGGGAACTTACAATTTAAATAATCCACGTTATGAACAAATTTGTAACTTTTGTGTACTTTTTAGTTGATTGATTTACTGAAACGTTTAACTCAAAAGTTTATACACTTGAATAAATATTCAATTGTATATAAAATAAATTTTTATTTTTTTAACAAAATGAGTTAAACGAAGTGATTCATACTTTTATTTTTCAAAGCATGAGCTTTGTTATGTCAATAAGAGCTTGTTTTGACGTATAATAGCTATTGTTTACGCTACATTGCATCTATAGATTGTGTTTTTCATATTTATAAAACTGAATGTATTTTGTATGTTTTCCTTTGAAAGATATATTTCATTAAACAACCAGCCTTTGTTGTGAATCACATTGAATATGTTTTTTACAGAATGTAAATTTTATTGGAAAACTTATCAGCAATGGAATTTTTCAATTTAGTGAAGTATAAAATTTACAATTTCTTTTAATCAGTTGTGTATGTTTCTTATGAAATAAATATTAAAAAAATCCCTGTACTTTTCAATGAAAATTTTTACCGCCCACAATCTGCAGTTGATTTAATTTAAAACTGTGCTGAATAATTGTTCCGTCTTATAGTACAATTTGGCACAATTATACTAAAATTGATTACAATTTAAGTGGGTACTTAGATATTGTTCTTGGAAGTGTGTGTTTTATAATTAAAAATTAATGTTAAGATTTACTTTCCTTAAAATAAAATAATTTAATGTTTTTTTATCTACAAATAAGACTGTTTTTAATTACTTATATTAATACTTCTAGTAATTTAAGTTTAATGATAATTTATTTTTATCTGTATTTTAGTTAAGTTTTATAAACATTACTGGTGCTAAGTAATAATACACAAGATGTTTTTATATAATTTTTTCAGTGGTAGTTTTAAATCTTTAGGAGGCAAGCTGGTCCTCATTTTTTTTTACTTTGTCATTCTGAAGAGTTCTTCTCTGTTCATCAAATTCCAACACAACTAAATAAGTAACTACTAAAATAGAAATACGTAACTAAAAACGGGTTTCTTTTGTGTTAGTCTTGTTAATATGTGTTGGTAGGTCTTCCTAAAAAATATGATGTAGTAGTTGTTCATTGAATCAGTACTCCAGAAATAACTTTGTTTTGAATAACTTGGAAAATCTTACCTAATTCACATAAAAAACCTCACATGTGATCAATTTTTGATGTGAACCAACCATTTTCTTGCTTTGAAAACTCTGAAGCTGAAATACAGATCAGATACACATTTTTAGACTAAAGTAAGTAGTATGAAAGTTCTTGTGTTTCTAAAAAAATGTTAATGCCTTTGCTGCCACTGACCAAATTTTTATATTTGAACTTTCACAACTTTTTTGTTAATGATTACAATATTTATGTGAGATTAATATCTGTATAATAATGTAAAATCTGTATTTTGTTAAAACAATAAATAAAGTTAATATACCAGGATGTCTGAATGTTCTTTCCTTCTTGTACCACAAGTTTTTTTTTGTAAATAACAAAAGATACAATGTTGGGTCATTTTCAGTGATAAAAATGTGTTTACACCAAATTTTTGTTTGAACTTTGTACGTTAGTCCATCTTGAGATATTTGTTCGTCAAAAACTTTTTTTTTGGTTGAAAAGGCCTGAAAACGTGTATTTCCAGTAAAAACTCGACATTAAAACAATACTTTCCTTCTCTATACATTCATATACTGCAAGAGAAAGTAAAAATATGAACTTCCAATTAATTAAAAACTTAAGAGAAAAATAGAAACTTTAATAAAAAAAAAATTATTTAATTTTTTTTTTTTAATTTTTCTGCATAAAATATGTGTCTATATTGCAAATATTTATCTGGGAAAAAATCTATTATAAAAATAAAACTGATAGAACAGTCATAAAAAATTGTAGAAAATGACTGTAGAGTTTCACAAGGAAACACAAATGGAGGAAGCTTAAGAAAAAATGTTGTCTAAATTGGCCACAATTTAGTATGTGATAGTACACTATGGTATGCATTGAATTTGTCAATCTTGTAAAACAATTTAAAAAGAATTTTCTTAAATGAGGAAAATAAAAAGTGATTTTCATGTTGCAGCATTGCTGTTGATTGGATTTCATGGTTATATGAAATTAGACAAAGTATCTTCCATTAAGTAACAGAATAAAAATAAAACTACTCGATCTGAAAAAGTACATTTGTATACGCTATCTATTTGATGTCATTGGAACTACAGTATGTAAAAAGTGTATTCTCACGCTATCTAGCGGATGTCATTGGAACTACAGTATGTAAAAAGTGCATTCTCATGCCATCTAGTAGATGGCAGGTAAATTAACATTCTTTAAAAACGTACGATTTTAAAATTCTAACAATCTTATTAAGATTGTTGGCACAAGTCTACTTACTATGAATGTAGAGAATGATGTTTACGTGACGGAACGAAAGGACCCACCCGCCAGCCCCCCGAAGATGTTGGCCTTATATACCTTTTTTTTATGCCAGTGTTACCATTTTTAGCGAAATATTTACCTACATTTATTAAAATTTCCCTTTCATCTGTTCATTCTCATTCAGATTGTAACTGTTTCTACAACCATCCAATAGATAGCGTGGTCTTTTCTTATTATATCTTTATACAAGACTGCGTGATCTTTGCTTATAAGTCATTTTCATTTAATGAAATACAAAAACGTCGATAATCTGTTGTCCATATTTTGATGTTCTTTCAAATCAAAACGATACGCAATCTGTCCATATTGATGGGAAATATCCCATCCTTAATATCGTAGTTAATCCTTAAGGGATTCATTTGGACTAGTTTTTTTCCAGATAGCCGTATTTGTAAAAAACACGAGCCGTCGGAGTCTGGTACTGTAAGGTATTTCATATAACAATTTTTTACTCCCTCAAGCAACCAGCCCGTTGGCATAGTGGTTAGCTCAGCTGGTTTATATGCCGGGATCCCGGGTTCGACTCCCAATCAGGTCTGGCATTTTTTCATCATTCATTTTCATACATCATCATTCTCCACCATCTGCATTAGCAGAAATTGAAAAAGTCAGACGTAAAACCAAAAAAACTCCCTCAAGCCAAAATTATCAAACTATTAATATTTAAAATCTTTTATCTTACGGTATTACGGAGAATTACAGCATTTGTATTTTCGATGAAAACTCAATTTTCAAAGAGGAAAATATATCCAGAATTCTGAAGAGCAGTTTTGTGTGAAACAAGCAGTGAAGGCTAGTATTAAATAAAATAAACTCATTTTTTTTGCAAAGAATTTATTGTTGATTTTTCAATATTTATAAATGCAGTATTGCTCAATACTGTATTACAGATCAAAATTACTGTACCTGAATCATCTATTCAACCAATTAATTCATTAATTAATCAAATAAATAGCTACACAATTTATATAATTTAATAGTAAATGATTAATTAACATTTCTCACATTCTGTATAAATTTATTTTATATATATATATATAATACCTGTTTACTTAATAATTACATAACTGAGTCTTTCATCCGTTTCTTTTATTTTATATTAAACAACTTCAACTTTATTTTTATACATTTAATGTCACTTTCAAAATTAAAAACGTAAAACAGGGATGCAAACTTTCACAATAACAATAATACAATATCATTATTATAGAGTATGTTCAAAATAAATATAAATATATGCAGGGTGTGTAAAATTATTTCTAAATTCGACTAAATCTCATAAATCTTAAATATTTTAGATGATTACAACCACAATGTACAGAAATTTTGGCAGTTTGATTAATAATTATTACTACTTTATATTATAAATTTGGGTGTGTCATAAAAATTCATATCAGAAAAAATTTAGTTGTGTAAATTGGATGAATGATTTAGTAAGATGACCACCTGAGAGACTATACACAATTATTCATAATAAAACATCACTTTTGTAAAATTTTATACAAACATCTAAAATATTAATAATAATATACCTAATTTAAGATAAGACCTAAAAAAATAGAATTAATAATTAAGTAAAACTACAAATCAATATGCAGTGGCAGAGATTGGATTCACATATTCTCTCATAAAACAACCCCAACGTCCAAGGCAAAATTTCACGGAGTGAATGAAAAAATATATAAAAGCAACACGTGTTATATTGCCTTACTAAAAAGAATCGCATCGATTTAGAAGTGGCCTGCATCTGTAGACCAGCTCATCCTGTGATAGATATACTGTTGTTGTTTAGGTCAACAGCCAAAAGGCTGGTTTGAACCTCTAGAGGTTTTACTAAGTAAAAACGAGGAGTAAGGTGGTTTACCATTGCCTTCCTCACTGAAAAAGAAAGAGAAATGCTTGAAAGAGTATGCTTATCAGGATGCCAGCCCTCCGAAAAGCACTCACTTTCCACCCTGCAAATGACACCTTCACTTCATTCACCACAGGGTCTGGCTGCATAGTGAAATTCATTACTCTCAGAGGAGATAACTCTGACTAGTGTCTTTTACACTCTACCTCTTCTGTTCTTAAATAGTTCAGTCATATAAGTGGCTGACTATGTGATAAGAAACAGAACTATTTTTTTTAGCCCTGGACCAAGATAGAGTGCAATTAAAATAACACTCCACCTGCCCGTTTTGGGCAAAGATGCAGTGTTGTATTAATAATATGCCATATGGTTCGCCTCAGACTACATATACCCACTTGAATATAACCAACACTGTCATGTTATAAGCCAAAAGGCTTTTTAGAAGAAAAAAAACTTTCTACCCAGTAATAAAACCATTACAATCACCTGTAGTCTGTTTAAAAATAGAATTCATTACTTCCAAAGCAGATAATTCGAATCCATGTCATTATTACAAAACTGTACATATTTTTTGTTCTTCAACAAGTCAGCCAATCAAATACTTTAGCATTTCACCTCCCTGATAAGAATTACATTTTTTGAATAATGAATACATTATTTATTTAAAATAATTACTCAACTTCAGTTTTTCGCGCCAAACATTTCATCTTTTACAACATTCAGATTTGAGCATCTCTGTGGTCCAGGAAACAAAATTAACACACTTATCAAGCAACACAAATTTTCATACAGACCAGAATATATGAAAAGGTACTCAGAAACTCAAAAAAAAAACCGGAAAGTTGTAACTGTAAATAAAAACTTACACTATTTTTTAAAAATTCCATACACTGCAATTACTTTTATGAAAATGTCGATACTTTTTAAACACACCCTTTATAGAAGATTAAAATTGTTCATTAAAATTAAATAAATCATAAACAGATCTATACATGAATGTATCTAATTAAAAAAAATATTTAAAAAATTCATAAAATAACTATTTATATATTACAAAATGTATTTATTATACTGATAAAAAATTTATTAATTGAAAATTTTTTAACGATATTATAACTGTATACGATATAAACACATTATATAATAATATATTTTATTTTTTTAAATACAATTTACAATAATAATAATAATAACTATAATAACAACAGCGTTAAAATTTCACAAAATATAACTTAAATGGTTTTATTTATTTACTTATTTATTTATTTATCAATTTAAAACGCAGGACAAGGATCAACAAAATCCCACGACAAATAATTATAGCGATAATAATAATAATAAATTAAAACAAATAATATTAGATATATATTATTATTTATTTTTTATATTATTCACAAAAAACATACAGTTAAATATAATGATAAATTTAAATAAAATGTATTCAAATAAAATAATAATAATAATAATAATAAAAACTAAAGGGAGGGGGTGAAGAAGAACATAGATTAAGTAATTGTAATTGATAATAGGTTGGGTTATAGAGGATCTTTTGATGGCACCCAAATAGTCGGACCTGACTGTTCGCTAATTACTTCTTTTACTTTCTGATAGATATCTTCTGGAGTATCACCCTGTACTACAGCTGAAAGATCAAAACATTCAAATATTAGAAACAATTTTTAAAATCATAAGACAATATATTTTGTTGTATTTTTTATTATAATTTTATTCTACAGGGCAGGAAAGTTAAAAATTGATTGTGAAAAAATAAATAATTAAATTTTCTTCTAGCTATCAAGGAATCAAGGATTAAGCTGTTTCAAACTCACTTTCAAATATTTTACTATTTTCAGTGAATAACTATTTATTTTGATTAATTACATTCCTCCAGATTTATCACCCTTTCTACGAGGTGTGGCTATTAAATAATGAGACTGACGTTGCAAAAAATTTTATTTTTACGAGGTAGGGTCAAAAAGTTCCCGGAATCGGTTAATAGAAATTGATTGAAAGTATGTATAACATTTTAATCCTATTTTCCTTCAAAATACTCTCTTCCTGCATCTAAGCACTTATTACACCATTCATACAATCGTTGAAAACACTCCTGAAAGCCATTTCTCGAAAGTTCTATCAGCTGTTTCGTCGCATTTTCCATCACCTCTGATGAATTAGCAAAACGATGTCACTTCAATATCATTTTCAGTTGTGGACTTGTGGAAACAGGTAAAAATCCGGTGGTGCAAGATCGGAAGAATATTGGAGGGTGTTCCAGAGTGGTGACATTGTTCTTTGCAAGGCATTGTTTCACCATTAGGGAGCGATGTAACAAGGCATTATCATGCAACAAAAACAAATCACTCCCTGCCCATTTTCCCATTTTTCACGCCGTTTTCGTCGAATTGTATCTCGTAACCGTTTTAAGATCTCTGTGTGCAATTCTTTGTTGATTGTTTTCCCTGTTTGCACTGGTAAGTTGTCGAACGAGCTCAACATTCTCATCTGTGGTAGAAGTGGAAGGCTACTCAGTCCGAACATCATCTTTATTGTTGTGCGACTGTCACGAAAATGCTTGTGCTACTCGTAAACTGCCGTTTTTTTCATTGCATCATTTCTGTATGCTTTCTTCAGCATCTCAAGAGTCTCCGAGGGTGATTTCTCTAGCAACACATAGAATTTGATATTGGCACGCTACTCTGATGATGGCATTTCACAATACGACGAAAGGAAAAAAACTACGTCTAAAATATCATACACCGCACGTAGAAAACCAACTCTAACTGCCTGCTGAAGGCACAGGACCTCCCTAGAGTGATACCAACCTTCCAAACAAAAATTTCCCTTCCAGCAAACAAATGCTTGACTGCATGTGACCATTCCGGGAACTTTTTGACCCTACCTCGTATTTTATACATAATCACTTATTGTCACCTTCAATATACACTCCTTCTCTATCCCTACAACGCTCCATGTGAATTTTGCATTGTTGGAAACAGTGCTGGAAGTCATCTTCTGTCAGCTTCTTCAGGACACGTGCTGCTTTCTCTTTTATAGCATCCACAGAAATCTTGTCCCTTTTAATGGAGATTTCACCTTAGGGAACAGTTAGAAGTTTTGACTTCTGACTGTTCTAACTGTTGGTGCAAGATCTGGTGAATAAGGTGGATGTTCTAACACTGAGATGCTGTACTTGGCTAGGAACCTCTTGACAGATAACGCGGAATGAGCTGGCGCATTGTCTTGGTGGAGAACCCATGATTTGTCCTTCCACATTTCGGGGTTTTTTTAACTTACTCTTTGACATAGTTTAGAAAGTACCTCAAGGTAGGTAGATATTGATTAATTATTTGACCTTCAGGAACCCAGTGAAGGTACACACACCCATGGATATCAAAAGAAACAATCATCATTGCTTTAAATTTTGACTTGCTCATTTGAGCTTTTTTGGGCTCTCGGTGAAGTTCGGCTCTTCTAGTGCATGGACTGGCGCTTCGTTTCTGGATCACAAGTAAAAAACCACGTTTCATCACATGTTATTATCATTTCCAAAAAATTTGGGTCGTTTTCAATCCTGTAAAAAGTGTCGGTACAAACATTTTTGCAAGCTTCATTTCAAACATTTTTGAGCGGCACGTGTCCTGAAGGAGCTGACAGAAGATGACTTCCAGCACTGTTTCCAACAATGGAAAATTTGCATGGAGCGTTGTAGGAATAGAGAAGGAGTGTATATTGAAGGTGACAATAAGTGATAATGTATAAAATAAAAAAAAAATTACGTCAGTCTTGTTATTTAATAGCCACACCTCGTATAATTCAGCTATTGCCATCTTCTCCGATGCTTTCCAATGTCTCTCTGTCCATGTGGTCTACAGTTCTTCATTTTCAAGGGTATTCCCTCTTCAGGCATTCTCTGCAGTTGCTGTCTCCATTTACTTAAATTAACTTTTAATTTTTTGTTCAAGCTATTTTTATATTCCTAATTTGGCTCTTATTTCTTCATTCGGTCAAAAGCCTAATCTTGTGCACTCTTGAGACTGTAGAGACCCAAGACTCACTTCCATAAAAAAAAGCCATTGCCATATTTAATTTCTGTCTCCTTTCTAGCCTTATTTTGCAGTGTTCTGCTGATGGCTCCAAACATAACTTGAAATCTGTTCATTTTGTTTTCAACGTTGTGATTAACATCATAGCCGCAGTGGGAGACCTGTTCCAATACTACATCTTCTACAAATAAATATCTATGTTATAACACGCCATTTTCCTTTGTACACCACTCACCCCACAGAATTTAATTTGTACTGTCCCAAGAGAGAACATAAACATTAAATATCTAACCTTCATGAACTTTATTTCTTCAGGTTTCCCTCTAAAGTATTATAAGCTATAACATCTATGATTGTTCATTTAAAAAAAAACCTATTGTGAGTACAGTTTATACATCTTATTGATTTCTAATTTTTTATTTGGTCTGCCAATATACAGCTATAAGTCTTTTTTTTGAAGTTATATTTTTCATGGTGTATAAAATGTTAACTTATGTTTTCAACGGAAATGTTTACTTCCAACATTTTTGTTTAAATTGAAAAAATAAGACAATGAAAATGATTAAACCAACAAAACAAAAAATTAAACATTTTGTAACATAAAATCGTAACAAAATAAAAAAACAGAATTGTACAATATAGTATAATATTACTTAAATTTTTATAAAAACCTGTTACGTTCTTTGAGGTGTCTATTTCGTGTTGTTTTTATTGAAGTCAATTAGCATTTTAAAATATAATATCACACGTTCACGGATTCCCAAATAAAAGAGGTTTGTTTCAGACATCCATTTAATTCTACTGTATCAAAGTTGTGGTAAGAAAACTTTGATTGATAAACTTTTAAAGGAAAAGTTTATACGGCACTAGGGTTCAACCCTAGACTAGACAACGAAATGACTGATTAAACGGGAGCTTATTACACATTTTATGAAACCTCTTATTTTAATCAGGAGCTTAAATTGCTTACATTTCCGTCACTTTACATGTTCATGGTGATCACGTATGTTAAGCAAGATGCTTGGATCCAGAAATTTTATGTCCACAATCATGACAGGAAATTGTTTAAACAAAATACTACTAATGCAGGGAGAAAATACTACAACAAATTATCAACATCTGTAAAAATAGTTGTGAATTCATTTAAACAGCTAAGAAAAAAAATCACTTGATCAACAAGACATTCTACTTTATTGCGATTCCTTTCAAAATAATTTTTTATTTAAAAAAAACATCCAAATGAATTGCTAGAAGATTATACACTTACTAAGGTATGTAGTAGTTGATTCATGTCAAACACAAATAATATTTGCATTTTGGTAACATGTATTAAATTAGCTTATAAGTTTTTGACATGTCCGATATACTCTGAGTCTCCACGACGCAATTGACAAAAAATTAAATAAAAAAACTGCACACTTAAAACACAATACGTACTGCACTTTCAGTGCAGAATACTAAATTTTTTAAATAAAAAAGTACTTGTAGGATGAACAACATGTTAACATGTTAATGCCAGATGATACCCTTAGACGTCAAAAGTTATAAGAAAGAAGTAGGTATGAAAGTACCAATTCTGTCTGTTATACTAACAACGGCACATTGGCAGAGTTACTAAATATTCTCAAGATATTCAGATTAATCCTACCAGTGCTTAATGAAGGTCAACTTTAGTTAGCTGCTGTCAGGAATTTTTAACAAATTTTAGATGTGTCCATTTGGATGTCATAATGAAACAAATAAATTAATAATTTTCAAATTGAGCTACGAAAATTCTATCTATGATCTGCAGATAACTAATTATCAAACCAAAATACAAAAATATATACTTAGCTTATGAATTGATAGATAAATAAGAAAGATCGTTCATACATCACAATTGTCTTTGTAATGAATTAGATCGGTCTTTACTTGTTTTGAAATGGATGGTCAAATTTTTTTCAGCTTATTCTAATCACAATGGTTAGTGAAAATCTTGGAAAGTAATTTTTGAACCATACCTAAATTTTTGACAAACATGTTTCTATTTTGTTTCAGTTTAGTACTACTGTTGAGTAAAAAAATTAAAAAATTAAATGTGTATTACAAACTAATCTGTTCATTTCTCTGATATTTTAAATGCTTGAGAAAAAGTGTACAAAAATAACAAAATATAATACATACCGGTGAAATATTCACCGAATTCTTGTTCCATTTTCAATGCACGTTCAAATGTTTTCTTAGCTTGTTCTTCTGTCATCCTTTTGTTCATTTCCCTTTAAACAAAAGATAAATATAAATTAATACAATATAATTATGTAAGTATCTTAGTGAGTCAACAGAGAGCAAATACCCCAGTAAAGCAAACAGCTACAAAATGGATGTAAATTATTTTATGGTTTCTGACCTCTTAATTTGATTAAACACAGATTAGACACAGTAAAACTTGTTATATAAAAATGGCATTTGTTGTTAAAACTGCCCTTCTTAGTTGCCAAAAAAACCAAAAAAGTTTTGTTACTTTTATGTGAAAAAGGAACCTTAAAGGACTTTTTGCATTGTAATCCACTGCTGTGGTTGTTTATTCTAAGCCCACTGTATGCACATTAAGGCTGGTGCAGGTGGAAAGAGTATTAGATGAAAATGAGCGATGAAATACAGTTAAAACATGACCAGAAATCAAACCCGGGACCCCTGGTGCAGAAGTCCATTGCACAGACCACTTTACCAACACATGTTTTAGACCAGTATTACATCAGAATGATAGAAGAGTGGTCTTTTCTACATTAGTTGTTCCTTCTCCACAGCACAAACTTCTCCCAGTTGAAAAAATCAACTAACTATCTAACAAGCTACAAACGCAGTGGTCAAATTCATGCGTCAACATAAATGTGAATGCCTCCAAATGACTGTTAAGAAAGCAGAGAATTTGAAGGAACTTTCGGTTTATAAAAGACTTAAAAATTAAGGACCAGTTAACAAGGAATAGAAGAATCTAACTGGGACAACCAACACTTGATAAAGGATGATCAAAAATTAAAAAAATATTAAAATTCTATAAATTTCAAAACTAATTTAAAACAAATTTTCAGACTACTGACTTAAAACTGAGGTATTCAATGTCTTTAGTTTTCATATTCTACAATCTCATGAAATTGACTAAAAATGTTTGTAGAAGTCTACTGTGAAGAATATAGTCTCTTTCCAGTGTTCTCCAGACAGTTTTTCTGGATTTAATTTATTGTAGGATGGGATATTTCATTAAAATGCCACCAAATCACTTCAGATATAAAAAAACCAGAGTTAGAAAGTTTCTATGTAATTTAGAAAGAACAGAATAGAATACAAAGTTGAAACTTTAGTTAGGTACCCCTTCGGGACCCGACAAACATTTTCATCATATGTAATTGATCAACAGTAAGTTCTGGGTTTATTCGTGCATATTTTTACTTTTTGCAATTTTGTCAAACTTTTTAGCATAATGAAATAATACAAAAACTTAATACAATCATCAATTAGCCTTTATAATTCAATAACTCTTCTGGGTACAATATTAATGAATGTTACAAATCAAAATAGAATTTTGAATGGACTGTGGCTATTTCTTAATAATATTTGAAAAAATAAATTTTCAAATGTAACTGAACATATGCACAGAAATCAACACACAATAACAGATACCACGAATAATTTACAAAAAAATGAAAAACATAATGAAGTTGAGGTTTTGGAAAAGTTGTTATAATTTACAAATATGGAAATAAACAGAAATTAATGAACTTACAAGCTGAATATGACAACAATCTAATTAAGTTGGCAAAACTGTTTTAAATTTTAAATAATATGAAAAATTACTGAACATGTGCATTTTAAGCATGAAAACGCTAAAGGATAATTGGTAAGTGTTTACTGTTTACCGTATTACTGGTGTTTAAAATAATACAATATATTTTTGATTACCATCATAATACGGCTGTTAAAAGTACCTGTATAGGATGTTTGGTAAGATTATTTATTTATACTTACATAATAGAATCTACAGATTTTGGTTTGATAAATATTGCGATAGGATACAACTGTGCTACTTGTAATCTCTTGATTGCATTACCACTAACGTCAAGGATACAATGTTTGCCCTGGAACAATCACAAAATTACAACTTATCAATTTGTTTTTCCCAAATTAAAACAATGAACATTATTTTTGTTGAGTCAATACAATTCATTGGAGCCTATGGACAAGTCCCGGTCGTCCTCACATATTGCATTATTTTAAACGGGATAGAACAGCTTGGTTCTGTCTACAGGTTATAAGCGCTTTCTATAATCGACAAAATATAACATATAATTGAAAAAAAAACATCAATAAATCGCTTAAATTTTTAAAATGTGGTGATAATTTGGATTCCTTTAAAAAAATTTGAAAAAGTGCTTCAGTGGTGAAACTTTTGTAGCGTACAAGAATTTCTTTCTAAAATAATATTATATAAAAGTAAAACAGAGAATTAAGTCACAATAAATAACCATGTAAAGTACTGTAGCAAATGCTAACGAAACTGTGTACTGGTAATGAATTTAAGTTGTCGATCGTCAGCGAGAGTAAGAATGGACAATGCAGGGGATGCAAGGGCTACTATTATGTGCTTTTCTAAATACATCATAGTGACAGCTCTAACCATGACATCATCTTGTAGTTTTACTCTTACATTGATTTATTATGTTCCAACTATGCCGTTTCATAAACAAACCTAAGCTATTTAGTATCCTTTTTGGTCATCAGCAGTAAACTGAATTACTGCACTCTGAGATTTGTAGTGATAGACTAGTTAATCTGTGAGTTCCGTCGATGCGGGCTTATTTTTGTGAGTAATACTAGTTTTACGGTAAATTTCAAAATGTTATTGTATTTTTAAGGTTTTCATACTTCATTATTTTCAGTGAAGTTATGTTAAATTGCAATTGAATTTTAAACAATTCACTTTCTTTAAATAATTACATTACTCCTTACTTATTTAGTGTGACGGGTCATGAATTGAATTTTATTACTTAAGTGTTTGTGGTGGTCACATTTTGAGTTACACGCTTGATACATGTCTTATGCTTTCTGTTTGACCGATGTAAGTAAGATAGATAGTATACTGTTCTTCGCATGATAGGCACAATCGTCAACTTATAGCGCATCACCAGTACTATTGTGTAAATATTATAAAGCTACTTGTATTAGACAGACTTATTATAGTAAGTAAGCTTGTAGTAGTAGATTAATGCTGACTGAAATATGTATTTCAGATGTTATGTATGAACTTATAAGTTTATGACATGTCCTATACTCCCTTGGGAGTCTCCTGGACGCAATTTAAGAAAAAGTTTAGGTTCTCAAATTTGTTACTGGAAGTGTTAACTAATTAAAACAATAGAGTCTATGACTATAAAATCAACAAGTTGTGTAAAGGCGTTCTTGTTAACAAAGTTTTGTGTTGCACATAATTTTTGTGTTCGTACTTATTGTAATGTTTTTGGAACTTATTTTATTATTCAGTTTCCTTTTATGGCACATTTGGCAGAATTCTCTGCCTTCTCATTGCCTGATATACCAACATGTGTTGGTGTCCATACCAATTCAATTATTATAAATTTTTATATTTGACATTGAAAGCCCAACTATTCTTGAATTATCGGTTCTTTATTGATTAAACTAGAAATGCGTTCTAGAATATTTTTAGAATCAGTAAAGATTACAAAATTGGAATTTTGAGATTTAGAGACAATTCCAGAGTTTTATAAATAGTGTAGGCTTCGCAAACGAATATAGATGATATGTTACTAATTTTGTAGAGGAGCTTTGAATCAGGAAACACGATTCCACAGCCACAACCTTCAGTTGTGACCATCTGTGTAAACATTTAAATTTAGTACTTTAAATCTGGCAGTTATTTCTTGATACATAGGTCTGAAGACAGCAGAATGGCGGTTTTGTTTTCCAAGAACACTGAGACTTAAATCAGGTGTTAGAAATTTTATAAGCCATGGTGGTTCATAGGGTTGACGAACTTCAAAAACATTTGGAAGACATATTTAACTCTCTGAAGTACATATCAAAGTGATCACCTAAAGCTTTTGGGTATCTTGCTGTCCTTCTAGTACAAAATAAATAATACTGAGCAAATACAAAATTTAATAATTCACCTTTTTTGCTAACACTTTTACTACTTCGTTTTCAACAGAATTTGTTTAATGATCATACACTAAATTATTGCAAAAACTTACCTTTTCAGCGACTTCTCTAACCGAAGCGACTGACGTGCCGTAAAGATTATCATTGTATTGTCCGGCTTCAATAAATAAATGATTTTGAATATCTTTTTCCATTTGTTCTCTTGAAGCGACAAAATGATAATCTCTTCCGTCGACTTCATACTCCCGTTTTGGCCTAGTCGTATGCGGTACACAAGAACCAAATTGTTCGGGGAACTCAGAAATTAAATCGTCATTGACTCTGTCCTTAAGAGGTCCAAGGATGATGACAGGTCGTGTGTAATCTATTTGCATTTGAGAGACCGGTTCATATGAAAGAACTTGTTCTTCTGTACCTACAAAACAGTACAAAATAAATTCAATTAAACATGAAAAAACAATAATTTTGTTTAAAAAATTTATAATACATTATACTCATCAAATGTTTCATGATCTTCCTTGACATCAGAAAAAAAAATTGAGAACACATTTCACTTACAACCAATCACCCTGGATATATATAGAAATATTTTTGCTTTACTGTATTGAAAGATACAGTAAACCCACTCCAACCACAAAAGTTCCATTCCTGAAATGTTCATGAATACTGAATTCACAGTAGGAAAACTATTATGGTTGCAAAAAATGTTAGAAAGTGTATCGACTACAAACAAAATAGAGTGGACGCTCACATTACGATATTTCACTTCAAGATGTGTCATCAAATTATTCATCGCATTCCCGCAATTATTCATCGCACGTGCACCTGACCCGCCAATCGTCAACCAATGCTTGACTGGACGCTGAACTATGCTTTTAACACACACTCAAGCCATGTGATCGCACAAGGCAAATTTGTACACTAAATTTTCTTTGTGTATAATAAACTCATGATTGGAGAGGGTTAACAACACATCTTCATGAAGAAAAAATAATATCAATAAAGTAAAACTGCAACACATTCACTTTGATGGCTTATTAAGATGTTTTTCCTTCACAGTTTACTTCATTAAAGAACAGTTTTTTTTTTATTCCTAATTTGTGTACGTTGCAATCTGTTCAATTTAGAACAATAAGCAACCCCATGACCCAATGAGATGAGGATGATGTGTATGACGTGTAAATGAGGTGTAGTCTTGTACAGACTCAGGCCGACCATTCCTGAGAAAGTATGGTTAATTGAACCCTAACCATCAAAGTACACCGGCAACCACTGTCTAGTATTCAAATCCGTAAAAAAGTAACTACCTTTACTAGGATTTGAACCAGGAACCTTCGTCTTCGAAAATCAGTTAAATTGCCAATCATAACATTGGCAGTATTTAGAAACAGAACTTTTTAAAAAGAATCTGTTTAAAATTAACAAAATTGATTTACCAACTCAAAAGTTTTATTTTTCTGATTCAATGAATCGATCGAAAAAAATCCTGATAGTTAAAATATAATTTCTTTTTAACATTTTTAGAATCCCTAGATTTAAAAGTTGGTGTTTTCAAACATTTTACATTATTTATATATAATACCTGCGCCATTTCACAAATAGATGAACAATTCAAATGAATACAGTAATAATTTAATTTTTGTACAAAAAGATTAAAAAATTTTAACGAACAATGATTATTTTAAAAGTACAAAAAATAATATTGTTAATCACACAATTTCACAATTAAAAAAAAACTAATGAGTTTTTACAGTTAGATAGGTTATCATTTGTTAAGTATTGGAAAAATTAGTCAAACAAAAGAATAACACAACATTACTCAAAATGTTTGTTCTTTTTTTAAATAGAACATGTTGGACATATTACAGAATACATTTTTATATGTGATTACTGTAGTAAAATATTTATCTCACGGTGCAGAAAAGCCAATGTACAATTTATTAAATTACACTGCTACTGCGATTACAAACAGGGGGCTTTAAGAAAATTATATTGCAGTTAAAAAATAAATTAAAAAAGTATTTTAATGTAACATTTATATAATTACTTTTATTATTTACTGAAATATCTTTATTTACACTTTCACTTTTTAACTCTCCTCATTTACTTTGTATTTCACTTTGTATATACTTCTAAGCTACAAAACAATTAGCTGACGATAACCTAAATAACCAAAATCGCACTTTGGTTAATCATTGCATTAGTATTTTTTCATACTTTTCTGATAGGCCCATAATAAATACTAAATTTAAACAAAGATGATAGCTGGAGTACTCAGGCAACCTTTAGAGTCGTCTGGGTATTAATTACTTTGATGCATGCAGATATTGATGGAATATTTGAATAATTCTCTTATATTCAACTACTTTGAAAAATATTTGAATAGAGTAAAATAATTTTACTGATACCATTTATCATTAAATGAATAATATAATTAACAATATGATTTGAGGCCTATGAAATGAGAATACATGTAATATGTTTAATGTTCCTAAAAACTGTCATTTTTTGGTTTGTTATGTCCGTTTCTGCAGATGTTGGTGGAAGCAAACCCAGCTATTTCAAGTAGAGATGTTGGTAACGTGCTCGCCTCTCATCACGCGGTCTTGGGTTCGAATCCCACTTGGGCATGGCATTTTTTCATACGTTACAAAAATTCATTTTATCCTTCACCGTCTGCATTAGCAGCAATTTGCAAAACAGTCGGACGTTAAACCAAAAAAAAAAAAAAAAAGGTAGAGAAGTAGAACGGGCAGGGGTCAAATAACATAGAAACATAGTGAAGATGGAATAAGTTATGTGAGTGAGAGGGAGACAGAAGACTAGACAATGCTAACATCGTAGTCATGAGTTCATAATACAAGTATAATACATTTATTAACAGCGAATAACTTCATATATTCGGCGTTCTGAAAGTATTGTACTATATCAACAATATTCAAGCAGTGGGTAGTTGCAAAGATAATTATTTGAATAAAAATTATTCTATTATAAAAACTATTCGTTGCCCATAACAGGTAGATGGAGTGTTAAATTATTTGCACTCGATCCGCTAATTCCAGGGCTATAAAAAAATAGTTCTCTTTCTTATCACGTGGTCAGCCAATTATATGACTGAAGCAATTAAGGACAGATGAGGTAAAGGTGTAAAAGACACTAGTCACAATTATCTCCTCTGAGAGTAATGAATTTCATTATACAGCCAGAATGGTGGGGTGAATGAAGTGAGGGTGTCATTTGTAGGGTGGTAAGTTGATGTTTATCATATCAGAGGGCCTGCTGATAAGCATACTTTTTTCCACTCAATGAGGAAGGCACTAGTACCTCACTACTTGTTTTACCTAGTAAAGTCTCTTGAGGTTCAAACCAGTCTTTCTGCTGATGACGTAAAAAACAACAAAAGAACTCTCATTTGTCCCATGGCTTAGAGACAGATGACAGAGAGTAATGGACAAGAGAAGAAAGGCATATGTCCAACAGTGTAATATATTTTAGACCAGAAAAAAATAAGTAGGGAAGGGAATCTAGGAATCCTAATAAGAGATAATTAAAGCCTACCTTTACAGACTCGCTTTCGTTGATGACCAAATAATTATAGCCAAAGATGATGAAGATCTGAGTTTTATAAACGGGAAATTGCGGAAAAATACACAAAGAATGGATTAAAAAAAATTTTGATTATATAAATATTTTAACGACTGGAAAAGAAGAAGTGAAAGGCTTGTAACTCTGAGATAATACAGAGATATAAAGAACTCGGATAAAGGAAGGAAATAAGGCAAAAATTGAGAGAAGCCAGAACATAAATAAGGCAACTTAACTCTATGCTATCGGATAAACATCTCACAAAAAACATAGTCCCATGTAAACCCTGACAGATCAGTTAACAGAAAGTTTCCTTAAGAAGTTAAATAATAACACCAAGTAAGTAAAGTAATTATAAAACTTTTTTTTATGAAATTTTAGTTTTTATGAAAAACACTACAAAATTTTTGTGTTTCTAATCTAATTATCTGATGATAATTAGCTATGATTTAGCACACCACTCGGTATCCTTACTCAATTTCAAGCAGAAAACTTCCTCAGCAAAGTGAAAATAAAATGACGAACAAATTGGGTATTAATCAAAAATGTAAACCAATGTCTTGGTGGTGTTATTTACTTCAAGAATTTATCTTACTTTCTTAATTACAAATAAAATTACTACCATTTTAAGTAATACAATAAACAAGTATCATCAGCTAATTGTAAATTAAAAAGAGTTTCAAAATGTTTGATGATGAATTTATTATTATTAAATTATTTAATTAAATTCAATCTTCGATCAATAAAAAAAACAAGCAAACCGGAGAAACAGTTTGTAAAAATAAAAGAAAACAACAAAACAAAAGTGAATTTAGTTAATTTGTAAACCACTGTTAGAGATGGCAACCGGGACGAAACACCAACTTATAATTATTTAATAATAGCTTACCGACAAGAATTTCTATAATACTTATGCTCTTTAAGCTAATACCTTCACTGCTTGGATCGTCCTGCGTGTAACACAACATGAATGCTGCAACAGAAAATTTAAAAAAAATTAATCGGCTGAATCATAATTTACATTATAAAATTAGAACATTGTACAATTTACATCATTTTAAAATACAGTAGAATTCGCTTGTCCAGATTATGACATATTTAATGTTGTTGTTTAGGTCATCAGCTGAAAAGCTGGTTTGAACCTGTAGAGGTTTTACTAAGTAAAACGAGGAGTGAGGTGGTTTACCATGCCTTCCTCACTGAATAAAAAAGTACGCTTATCAGCATGCCGGGCCCTCTGAAAAGAACGTATTTTCCAGTCTGCAAATGACACCTTCACTTCATTCACCACAGGGTCTGGCTGTATAATTAAATCCATTACTTTCAGAGGAGATACCTCTGATTAGTGTCTTTTGCACCTCTACCTCTTCTGTTCTTTTTTGGCTGACCATGTGATAAGAAACAGAACTATTTATTTTAGCCCAGCAACGAACAGATTGAGAGTAAATAATAATTTGACACTCCACCTGTCTGTTATGGGCAGGACATATTTAATAATATTAGAAATGAAGAAGGGATGTACCGGATAACAAGGGAGAGAGAGTAATCTTTAGTAGATCCTAAGAAAGAGGAAAGATGGAACAGTTGTAAATTAATTGAATGAAACATGAGTGATTGGATAGTATACCAAGAGCAGAATATTTAAAAACAAGATAGCAGGAGATAAGGAAATATTACCTACACACGAGAAAGTCGCAAACTCTTTAAAAGTGGAAATGAAAGACTGGATCGAATAATTCAACTGACTCATGATGAATAAAACTATAAATAGTACATGTGTAATAACCATTATTAACACGATGGTGCATATCCCACTTTCCTCATGGAATAAGTTTGCAGCAGCACGTATAACATTCATTTTTTTACAATATAAGAATTGGTTTGATACAATTTGTCTGCTGCTGGTCTCCGTATA
Source organism: Catonia carolina (assembly GCA_035578175.1). Taxonomy (NCBI): domain Eukaryota; kingdom Metazoa; phylum Arthropoda; class Insecta; order Hemiptera; family Achilidae; genus Catonia; species Catonia carolina. Next base: position 296,817,477 of record JAQMRL010000001.1, read on the forward strand.
ATTTTGGAGTGTCTCAAAAATGTTCATTTAACTAATTAATCACTCAATCTGTTCGTTGCAGGGCTAAAATAAATAGTTCTGTTTCTTATCATATGGTCAGCCAATTAAATGACTGAACCATTTAAGAACAGAAGAGGTAGAGGTGTAAAAGACACTAATCAGAGTTAATCTTATAATTAATTAATCTTATACAGCCAGATCCCGTGGTGAATGAAGTAAAAGTGTCATTTGCAGAGTGGAAAATGAGTGCTTTTCTGAGAGCCCAGCATGCTGATAAGCATACTTTTCCACTCAGTGAGGAAGGCAATCGTAAACCACCTCACTTCTCGTATTACTTAGTAAATCCTCTACAGATTCAAACCAGTCTGTAGGCTGATGACCTGAACACATAAACTATTAACAAACTGCAGTAGTAGTAGAAACATCATAAAAACACCGCTTAAATTAAAAATGAATTTAGTGCTAGATTCCAAGTGTGCCGTTACCGACTCGGCAACATTTACGAAACTTAGATAATAAATTTAAAACAACAGGAAATTTCTTAAGGTTTGCAGCTAGTACTCGTAAATCAATTAGGAAGGCTTATTCTGAACTAATCATATCATAAAGAAATGTATGAAGAATTCTATAAGGTTAAACATTTAAGCTGTACAACCATCTTTACTCCTCAATTTCATGAGCATGATCATGACAGATATTTACAGTGTTAGTCGCTATTTGTAAAGAAGCCTTATTTTTTTTGGAAGGAAATATTAATAACTTGGAAACCTACTTAAAGTTGCTGAGGGAAGGATTGCGGGCAGAACTTGGAGGGAATCTAGTTCATAATTTTCAATCGTTTTTCTGGTAAAGATTGGCCCCCAGCCCAATATTCAATATAAATTTTTACACTATTTTAATTTCAGTAGTGGAAAGTAACATGTGCACCAACCAGAAGGTATTATTATTATACTGCATAATATACACTGTTTATAATATTACACTAAAAATTTAAATTTTCAATAGAAAGTAATACATTCCTATTAACTAACTGTTAAAATATATAAATACAAAATTTACAGATTTTTAAATTTATGTTATTACGATTCTGTAAAAAGATCACATAAAAGTTACAATTCTGAAAACCCTCATTTTTTTAAAGACTCTGGGACTTCTCACACATGAAAATCTGTAAAATAAATATTAATGATAAAAACCATTTTAAGATCAACTGCATTTTTAAATGAATTCATTAATTTTCTGGGCAAATCAGGGGAGGGGGAGATTCTACTGGAAATCTATACAATCATTACTTTTTACACCTAAAAAACCTGAAATCAATAATGTTAATAAAATTTAATTTTAATATTTGCTTTAGTTTAATTATTAACCAATAACTCAGTATCAATCGTAATACAAAATTAACAATTTCCGTTAATTACAATACAATTTTCATTTAATATTTGAATGTAGTAAAATAAATATTTTGTTGTTTTCTATTTTGAATATTATATTATAATATGTATTATAAAATGTAATAAATGTAAATAAATAATTTTAAAAAATTCAATTTTAGTTAACGGTAAGCAAAATCAAAAATTCATAAAAATTAAAACAAAGAAATGCAAAAAAAAAATTAAGCATGGAGAACATTCAATGCAGCAACATATATGTTATAAATCAGAGAATTAAATAAACTATTTACAAAAAGAAAAGTAAAATATGAATACAGAAATTCAGAAACAAGAATAAAAAATATTTATGATTAGTTTATTACAAAATCGTTCTACAATTAGGCCTACAAGATAAATTCAATAAAAATTCACAACTGTTAGGTTATGTTAAAACAACACAACCTTTTGCCAGTTACCTAAACAGATATTTTGTGACAGTGTTTTAACAACATTTTAAAACCATATTAGCCTTCTACACAAGAGTATCAATTTTGTCATAAGACTCAAGAAACATTCTCAAAAATTTGTGTACTATATTTTTATACTTAAAAGTGTTGCAAGTAGGCTATAAAAAAATGTCATACTTTTTTTGACTGCTTTACACAAAAATGAAACTCATTTATCAATGCCTTGTACGATTAATACCTAAAAAGGGCAATGTCTAGAAAGAATCCATATAAGAAGCTACCACTGCCATTTGTTGGACATAAAATAAGCTCTGCCCATAACAGACAGGTGGAGTGTCAAATTATTTACACTCAATCTGTTCGTTGCAGGGCTAAAATAAATAGTTCTGTTTCTTATCACATGGTCAGCCAATTAAATGACTGAATCATTTAAGAACAGAAGAGGTAGAGGTGTAAAAGACACTAATCAGAGTTATCTCCTCTGAAAGTAATGAATTTCATTGTACAGCCAGACCCTTTGGTGAATGAAGTGAAGGTGTCATTTACAGATTGGAAAATATGTGCTTTTCAGAGGGCCCGGCATGCTGATAAGCATACTTTTCCATTCAGTGAGGAAGGCATTGGTAAACCACCTCACTCCTCGTTTTACTTAGTAAAACCTCTAGAGGTTCAAACCAGCCTTTCGGCTGTTGACCTAAACAACAACAACAAAATAAGCTATAAATTTTCTCTTATACAATGTGAACTTCTTGGCTTGTCTACATTCAGAATCATTTACTCCAGATCGATTCTCATATACTTTTCTTCAAATCTTCAGCACTATTTAATTATTAGGAAATGACTAACTGGGATTTCAGATCCGTTATTTAAAATATTCTTGCCGAGAAACATCTAAGTAATATCAGTATTACGAATGGTTTCAAATGTAAACAATCCCAAAGAGTTCCGTGTGTTTCACAATACATGAGGAGAACTTGCACACCTTTATTTTCGATTTTTATTTAGTATTTTTAATAAATCAATCACAAGTCAAGAATTACTGAATATATGAGGTGTGGCTATTAAATAACGAGACTGACTTATTATCACTTATTGTCACCTTCAACACACACTCTTTCTCTATTCCTACAACGCTCCATGAGAATTTTCCATTTTTGGAAACCGTGCTGGAAGTCATCTTCTCTCAGCTCCTTCAGGACATGTCTGCTCTCTCTTTTACAGCTTCCACAGACTCAAATCTTGTCCCTTTTAATGCAGATTTCACCTTAGGGAACAGGTAGAAGTCACATGGTGCAAGATCTGGTGAATACGGTGGATGTTGTAACACTGAGATGCTGTACTTGGCTAGGAACCTCTTGACAGATAACGCGGAATGAACTGGCACATTGTCTTTGTGGAGAACCCATGATTTGTCCTTTCACATTTTGGGGCGTTTTTTCCTTACTCTTTGACGTAGTTTAGAAAGTACCTCGAGGTAGTAATATTGATTAATTGTTTGACCTTCAGAAACCCAGTGAAGGTACACAATCCCATGGATATATATAAAAAAAAACCATCATCATTGCTTTAAATTTTGACTTGCTCATTCAAGCTTTTTTGGTTCTCTGTGAAGTTCGGCTCTTCCAGTGCATAGATTGGCGCTTCATTTCCGGATCATAAGTAAAAAACCACATTTCATCACATGTTATTATCTTCTTTCTACCTGCTCCCTAAGGTGAAATCTGCATTAAAAGGGACAAGATTTGAGTCTGTGGAAGCTGTAAAAGAGAAAGCGGCTCTTCTCCTGAAGGAGCTGACAGAAGATGACTTCCAGCACTGTTTCCAACAATAGAAAATTCGCATGGAGCGTTGTAGGGTATTGAAGGTGACAATAAGTGATTATGTATAAAATAAAAATAAAATTTTTTACAACGTTAGTCTCGTTATTTAATAGCCACACCTTTGTATTGTTACTATACAGGTTAGTGGTATTTCAGATGTGTTCTACAGCCTAATTTACAGTGACAATTAATTATACTCGATTCTGCCCTCCTATGTTATAATTCCCCTCCCCACAACCGTCACGTGCATCCTCGTATGGATCACTCACAGAGGCAGAGTGTGAATACATTAGGATACAAAGAATACTTTTGCTGCCGTGTTTTAGTTACCCTGTTTTGTTATATGAGACAAGAGAAGAGTCTTAGTCATAGAGGGGATGTAAAAGTCAGCTCTGTGCGGAGAGCATATTGCATGGGCAGAAACACTCGGGTGTGATACTGTGCTGTTCGTTCAAAATAAAAAAGCTGGTTCTTCTGAGCGACTCCCTCATGAGCATCACATTACTTTAAGGCTGGGCCAGATTCTATAGTTTAACAGATACGCTCATTGTGTACATTTCCTGCATAAATTCTTATAGATGCTTAAGAAACCAGTTATTAAGTTCTATTAAACCGTAAATTTACGGTTTTACAAAACTTTACAACCGGTTGAACTCATCTGTGATTTGAAACTATGACTGAATTAATCATCGAGATAATAAATTAAATAAATGACATTCTAAAACTAATAAATTCTTCATTATTAGCATAATCAATTGGATCAATTTACAAGGGTTGTTATGTAATATAAGAAGAGTAAATTTTTGAGATGCTGAGAAATTTCAGGGACTACATAATTACAATATAGCACACATAAATGTATATATTCATGCACATGCTTTTTACAAGTCATAAGAAATCAAGCTTTTAATAATATTAAAAATGCATTTCTAATAATATAGTAATTTAATAAAAATTATCAGAAGGAGAGATTGTTTCATTTTATAACAGCCACTTGGCTGGCCCAACCAGTTACGTAATATCACAACATCTTTATATTACGCAAGTACATAATCATAGATTAAGTAACACCTGTTCAAATGTGAGAGACCTCAAAAAAATGACAGAACCAATTTTGATGATTTTTTTTATGTCATTAAGGGACTAAATTGTAAACATGGAGGGACTTGTGAGAGTCACTTGAACTACAAGTCACAAATTGTTACATCTTTTGATGCTAAGGGCTGATTGGATAAGGTTTAGGTATCTCCAAAAAAGCCTTTTTGAGTATGGTGATCTCCCTCAACAAGCTATGTTTCCCCTTGTCAGACCTGTAGATGATTGCGGATATAATACCTAACGGAATCTATGTAAATTGTGTGAATAATTTATTATTAGCAATTATGAGGCTTTATTGTCTTATTGCTTGAATCACTTTGCCACTTAAAACGTATTTTTAATTAAATTTATTTTTTGGTTAGGACTGTTGGCAACACTGTATACATTGTTGCCCGGGATAACAGTGTGGCCCTGCCACCAAAAGCTATCTATAACACCATAACGACAAAACACTCCTGGCTTTAGGAATCAATGAAAAAATTCAAATTTTATTTACAATTGTTCACTGCTACAGAAAAATGTGGAATATTGAAATACTGTATATTTAATTAATCAATATAATTCAGTAAAACATACATTAATAAAAAAAAAAACAATATAATTTAGTAATACTGCAGCTAAAATTATGAGGCATGTCCAGATGTAAGAGTAGTCAATTGCTTAAAAATTAAAAAAAAGCAATATATAAGGCAATATATTAAGGCAATTAAAAAGCAATATATTTACGAAAAATTTACACATCCACAGACGTACATCAAAAACTATTTTTTAATGTAGTTGCCTTTGTTCTCAATGCACTTTGTGAGCTGAGGGATGAGCTTTCTGATGCCTTAATCAAAAAATATACTCAATTTTCGAAAACCATGAGTTTCAATGTTTTCATGTAGAAGAGATTTGGAGATTTTCGGAAACATTGTGTTTTTTTTGTCCAAAGTCAACTGACAGTTGTCACAAATCGATTCTTCCATCTTGTTCAACTCATCAGTCACGATTGAGGTACGCCCACTCCTTTGTTCATCATGAAAATTTGTTCTGCCAGTTTTGAACTCATGACAACATTTGCACACATTAGTGTGATTCATTACACCATCCCAATAAACAGTTTTGATTTAATTAAAAATCTGGAACGGTGCAATTTCCATTGCAAGAAGGAACCAGATTACACACCTTACCTTGCAGCTGGCAAGATTCGGAATAGAGTTACTTATTTCAACTCAGCACTACAATCATGAGTTTTACGCTGATTGAGAATAATGAGCGTGCGTTCTACACCAAACACCTTGTCTTTTAATGCAGTGATGCCAACTTTATCAAAAACAATCCCTTTAGGCATCAGAGGCACAGTTCTCTTACTTTCTAGACATGCCTCATAAAAAAAGACTACAGTATTTAATCTGTTTTATGAGATTCTGCCCTTACAGCCTATTATCCTAGGGGGTGGCTGTGACGGTGATTGGTGGAAGGTTGTCGCCCCCAACTATAAAAGTTGGTGAAAAAATTATACATTTACTTCATTTTAATAAATTTTAATGGCTGCCACTGAGCAGTGGTGTGGGTTCCACACCCCTGGTGCTATCTATCTACAACAGAAATATTGTGGTATGTCTAAACCAAGCCTCTTACATCCTTACATAATCATCAAATTTATCTCTAAGCTAATGAATTGCTAGTTGACTGACAACAGATTTATTCATTGGTGAATCTACATGACGAACAACGAAATACGTTTCCCGACTGAATGGTCAGAAGACTTCTCCTATGACACATAAATCTCAAAACAGTTATAAATGGAATAGCTTTACAAGAATGGGCCTTATTTTCGAGCCTTGTCCTCTGACAGCATTGGATACAATTATCAAGGTCACTTTTATACTACCAATCCGACCAAAAAGCGTAACCAAACTCACAATATACCAGTCCCGAAGATTTTTAAACCATGATGTCCTACCTTGATTTGGACCCCTCACACCCTCTATTTATCCCTGCATGTTGTTCTACAGCACTGTGTACTTCAAAAACACATTACCAAAGTTCAAACAATTATGACAATAAATATAGAATGTTGTATTTACTTTTTAAATGAATAATAATGTACAGCAACAAATACTGTATTAAAATGCAGTTTTGCTGGGAAGAGATACTAATGGAAATGGAAGGCATGTGATAAAATAACATTTGCTATATTAAACCGAACAACATTGATGACTCATCACGCAATGATGAAACATATTTTCGGCAATTTCAATTTAAAATATAATTAAAAAAGATTTGGAAACACGTTAAGTATTTATATATTGTACAACAATGTATAAACAATATATTTAAAAAAAATCAGAATAGTATTAGTAGAAAGTGAAATAAAAAGTAAAGATTGGTACTTACGCGTTCCGATCGTGTCTTCATTGCTTGGGGTTGTCGGTGAGTCTGTCAGATGAAAGTTAGATAGAGAGAGAGAAAGAGAGAGGAAAAAGACAGAGAGAAAAAACCAGATAACAACACAATAATAAAAAACAATCAAATCAAGGTAAGAATAGCAAGCAAAATAATTGTAATAATAATAATAACAATAATAATGACAACAATGCAATTACCATTCATTATTTAATTCACAACACACACATAATATAAATTAAATGGAACAATCACTGTAAGTTGTCTATTTATTTTTAAAAAAAAGAAGTTTTTCTTATTTTAGTTTGCATCAACTGCTTCTACCCATAACAGACAGGTGGAGTGTCAAATTATTTACACTCAATCTGTTCATTGGAGGGTTAAAATAAATAGTTCTGTTTCTTATCATATGGTCAGCCAATTTAATGACTAAATCATTTAAGAACAGAAGAGGTAGAGGTGTAAAAGACACTAATCAGAGTTATCTTCTCTGAAAGTAATGAATTTCATTATACAACCAGACCCTGTGGTGAATAAAGTGAAGGTGTCATTTGCAGAGTGGAAAATATGTGCTGTTCAGAGGGCTCGGCATGCTGATAAGCTTACTTTTCCCCTCAGTGAGGAAGGCAATGGTAAACCACCTACTCCTCGTTTTACTTAGTAAAACCTCTACAGGTTCAAACCAGCCAGTAGGCTGATGACCTAAACAACAACATCAACTGCTTCCGTTATTAAAAATTTATGGGTATGGTACAGAACTAGTGGGTTTTAACGCGATATAATTTCCAGACCCTAGCCAGGAATTAAACCATGGACTTTCTGCTAAGCAGTTTGCAACACAATCTAACAATTTACTACAAAACTTTTAATTTTATTTTGGCAGCTGTGAATAGCTAATCAATTATACAAATGGATGAATTTCAATACAAAAGAAAATTTCACTGGACAGAAAAACAAACATTATATCTCCAAGTTGTAAAACTATTAATGTTTAACAGTTTTTGTCAAATGCATTTCAAGGCATTCTTCTGAAAAAAAAAATGAAAATAGTTTTTTCAACTCTGTTTTTTTGTCATGGACCCAACTAACATGGAGCAAATCTTTTGTCACGTGGATGGGCAATAATTCTATCCCTACTCTACAACTCTTTTTTATTTTAATTTATTTATTTAACGTCGCATCAACTACAATGGTCATTAGTGACGATGTTAGGGTGTAACTATTGTAAAATGGAGGATGAAATGATTTTTTGTAACGTATGAAAATATGCCGTGCCTAAGTGGGGTTCGAACCCAGTCCCGCATGATGAGAGGCGAGCACGTTACCAACTGCGCCAACACGGCCGGCTCTACTACTCTTATCATTCCCTCTTGTCGACAAAAGGTGCTGCACATGTGATAATGCGCACATTAATTTTATTTCTTTATATATTTTATTTTATTTGTTTAGCAATTTACAATGCGGTATTTCCTAGAAATACTGTACTTTTCTAGTTCCTTCTTTTTTTCCACTATACTTCTTACAATGAAACAGTGATTCATTTATTTATCAATTACAAAAAAATAACAATCACATTTAATCTCTTTTGTCATTTTAATACAAAATATTCTAACATTTCATTTAAAAATATATGCCCTTCTATGAACTGAAAATGTATAATATCGTTTCACGATACAAGAATTAAAGCTAATTCTATATTACAAAACAGCCACAGGCATCAGCTGCAGCTCATTGAGGTGCACAAGAGATTTTCTTTGCTTTGCTCCCTTGTATCTGGTCTTTTGTGAGTAATTATATAAACAAAATTAAAATGTTAATAAAGTTATAAAGAACAAATTGACAATCACAATTTAACAACATAAATACATGAAAACTAAAATTAAGTATTTATGAATTTGAAGTAGTAAATGAATACTATAAACAATGCTTGCTGTCATTTGGTTAAGAAGGTGTAATAGACGTAAACTACTATGAACATAGAAATGATGAACACATCCAACACACATCTATTTGGCATTGTTCACACAAACATTGATGGACATTATAATTCCACCACTGTTACGCATATGTTGTTATTTACATCATCAGCTGAAAGGCTGGTTTGAACCTGTAGAGGGTTTACTAAGTAAAACGAGGAGTGAGATGGTTTACATATGCCTTCCTCACTGAGTGGAAAAGTACACTTATCAGCATGCCGGAGCCTCTAAAAAGCACATATTTTCCACTCTGCAAATGACACCTTCACTTCATTCACCACAGGGTCTGGCTGTATAATGAAATTCATTACTTTCAGAGGAGATAACTCTGATTAGTGTCTTTTACACCTCTACCTCTTCTGTTCTTAAATGGATCAGTCATTTAATTTGGTGACCATGTGATAAGAAACAGAACTATTTATTTTAGCCCTGCAGCGAACAGATTGAGTGTAAATAATTTGACACTCTACCTGTCTGTTAGGGGCAGATGCATATGTGTTAACTTGAAAAGTAGGAGTGGGGATGGGAGAGAGAGGAGTAAGCATGTCAAAAGATTTGCTCACTGGTATATATAATGTTGAAGCTGTGATAAATTTAAATAATTGAGCCATTTCTAAGAAAATTGGATTTTAGTAGTTTTGTTATTCTTGGGTCAGAACCGGAATTTTATCCAGTTGATCCTAGTTCAAATCAGCACAAGTACCGAGTGGTACTGACATAGAGTACCTGATACAGAAATACTGACTGAGTAATGAAAGATTACAATTCTTGCTGTACTTTTCTCTACCAGAACTGATTATGAGATGAGTCATAAAAGACTAATACTAGGAACAAAACTGCTACAATAGTTCCTACTGCATTCTTACCTTTACTATCATACTCTCAAAACGAAATAAAAATAAAAAGACAACTTACAGCGTTTAGAAAATACACAATGTTACAGGTAAAGCTATTAATATATTAATTAAAGGGTAGTAAAAAAGCAAAATTGGTATAGAATTGGTAGACGTTATTTAAGTAAGTAAGTAAGTAGTATTAAATTAAATTAAATTAATCAGCGAAAATAAAAATAAAAACTAATAGTATTAATATGAAATCACGTGCTGCTACTTCCCAGTTAAAAATAACAAACAAAAATTATATTTTGGAAAATGTTTTTTTTTATTAGATATGTAATTTCACAAACAAGGTATAAAAGAAAATACTCCATATGATTTTCTTCATTAGAAACAGTCACATTCAAAAACAATTATGCACAAAAGAATTTTAATTTTTAAATAGTAATTTTATTTTAAATGCTAAGATAGTTTTAAAAAAACTGATAAGAGAGCGGTAGCTGTACTCAGGTAGTTTCAATACACATCCGTTAGATAGCGTTGGTTGTACTGAAATAATTTAAAAAATTTCTGATAGAGAGCGGTAGCTGTACTAAGGTAGTTTCACTAAAATCCGTAAGATAGCGAGAGCTGCACCAAGATAGTAACGTTAAGCTTCAGTATTATCTTCTAATGTTAATATTTTTTTTGTAATCCCTAATGTGTGTACGTTACAATCTGTTCAATTCAGAACAATAAGCAACCCCATGACCTAATGAGATGAGGATGATGTGTATGACGTGCATATGAGGTGTAGTCTTGGAACAGACTCAGGTCGACCATTCCTGAGAGAGTATGGTTAATTGAACCCCAACCATCAAAGTACACCAGTAGCCACTGTCTAGCATTCAAATCCGTATAAAAGTAACTACCTTTACTAGGATTTGAACCAGGAACCTTCGTCTCTGAAAACCAGCTGTTGAACAGCTGATTTTGGCGACGACTCTACCTCTAGACCAACCCGGTGGGTTTAATAATGTTAATTGCACAATGTTTTTAACAGATATCTTTTCAATTATTTCTGAATTCATGTATTTAACTAAATTCTTATAATGACACTTCCGTATAAAAGTAACTACCTTTACTAGGATTTGAACCAGGAACCTTCGTCTCCGAAAAACAGCTGTTGAACAGCTGATTTTGGCGACGACTCTACCTCTAGACCAACCCGGTGGGTTTAATAATGTTAATTGCACAATGTTTTTAACAGATATCTTTTCAATTATTTCTGAATTCATGTATTTAACTAAATTCTTATAATGACACTTCATTAAACCCTCGTTCTAACGGACACCGATTTTTACGGAATCTGAATACAACAGACAACTATTTGCTAAATATTTTAGTTCAGTTCATTGTCACGGTCAATCTGGTGCATTGCAGGTTAATATTTTGAATCCCATTTGATACAGGATTCAGTTGCGTAACACTGTCAGTGATCCGAAATAGATAGTGACTCTCCAGCTACACACAAGTTTTTCAGTTCATTTGAGTGATTGGTTTTGATATTTTTTGCAATTATGTTGTGAAGTACAGATTCACCTGTACAGTTTATAGAGGAGTTGCGTTCTCATTGCTGTTTGTGAGGGTGGGTCTGTAGGATGAACTGAAAAAATTTGTATACATTAAATGGATAATTTTGGCACAAACAAAAACAAATAAACAATCTGAAAAGTGGAAAAATTTTCTGAACCCCACACCATCTTCAATTTTTAAAGTTTCTAAAAGATTATTACCGCCATTAAATAATTTGCAAACCCACCATATATTTTTCGTTTTTAATTGCGCTTTCTTCTATTATTAATTATACATAAAAGAGCTAGGAAAATTCCAAAAAGAGCAACTTCCTATATACTACAGTTTCACTACACAAAAAACTAGACCCTGCCCCAGTAGTGTTCATTATATGAAGGTTAATTGTATTGATTTTTATTTCAACGAAATTAAATGATTTTAAAATGACTAATTTATTTTTCTTACAAATGAGATACGTATTTTAGGTAAGTACTATAGTCTTGGGTGTATTTAGCTTGAATGAAAAAGTGGAGGAGTACCGGAATCAATGGAGGTAACATTTGGAACGGATATCAGAGGAGAGAATACCTCTAAAAGTGATGGAATATGTTCCAGTTGGAAGAAGGGAGGTGGGAAGACCTCGAAGAAGATGGCAGTAGTCGAGATGTACGGTGTTTGTGTAGACGTACAGGATGGTTTGTGAGTTCGGAACAGGCTTATGCCTAATCCTTGATAGTAAGAAAAAGAAGAAGAAGAAGAATACTATAGTCTTGTAATTACTAGAGTGCACTATACCATTGTGAGCTTCAATGTCTAGCATAACTAACAGCTCCACCTTGCTGCTCGTCTTCCAGCACTGCCTTGTATATAGATACGTAAAATAATGTAATGTTATGCCATACAATAGGTAGACAAGGTAAACTATATAATAAACTGAAAATCAAAAGAGAACTGTAATACATCAGAAATGCATTTCATATTTTTAGATGTATAATGTTTTAATGTGCTTGTTTGACTGACCTAACTGTACAAGAAGCACATGAAAAGTACGATCCGACAATACTGCAGCCAACTCCATCGATCTTTAAGGCTTATAATAATGAGATAGTAGAGTAAAATTTAACAAAAAAAAAAAGAAATAAATAGGTATGTTAACAGTTTAACCCATTCTTTACACAAAATAGTTTGCCTATAGTAAATTCGTTAACCACAACCACTACCAGAAATGAAACCTTCATGGTTGGAGAAGGCTTAGCGTAACTACAAAAACTACGCCCTACTAATTTATTCAAAATTTCCAACCTCCCACATTTAGCAAAAGCCTCCAAAATGTATGGCAAACAAGAAATAGTAAAAAAAAAATCTGGTGTGAAACACTCACACAACTTTCTCTTGCCAATGCAAATAATTAACAATAAACCTAACATTAGTATTAAAACATTAGAAATGAACAAAAACTAACCTCAAAAACATAACCTTATTTTAATCATGAGTGGAAGACGCAAAATGAAAATCGAACTCAATTTGGCTTAAAAAAAACGGAAAATCACACTTTCACGCTAAACTAGGCTCTGTAGAGAAAAATTCTCTAAACAAAAGTTGTAGATCTTTTAATTTTCTATAACTTTTATTATATACACTTTTGTCGTAAAATGCATACTAAGACCGAAATGTTAAAAAAATCGATTTTTCTCACGTTTTCGTGAGAAAAAAAACAGAAAATCGCAAATTACCGCTAAACTAAGCGTCATACAAAAAAATGTTTGAAACATAAGTTGTAGGTTTTTAAATTCTCTACAACTTTTATTATATAAGTTTTTGCGCTAAAATTTATATTAAAGCCGTAATCTTAAAAAAACAACGTTTTTACGTGAAAAGAGCCTCACCGAGAATTTCAGCAGACATGGCGCCTACCCTATCTTGTAGAGAATAAAAAATTGAGTAAAATAGGCGATTTTAAAAAAAATCGTAGGACCAGTTTTTGAGAAAATCGCAAAAAACTGAAAAATTATACGAATAAACTACTACTTCCGGTTGACCGATTTTGATGAAAATGTTCGTGTCGCGTCCGGTAGTGGTATGTAACTTAAGTTTCAAGTTTCAAGTTCGTACGATGTTCCGTTCTTGAGATATTCTGTTCACACACACACACACAGACACACACACAGACCAATCGCTAAAAACATGTTTTTTGGATTCAGGGGGTCTGAAAACGTATAGATCCGGTGAAAACTCGATTTCGAAAAATCGACATGAAAACAATACTTTCCTTCCTATATATTCATATAGGCAAGAGAAAGTAATAAAGGAAATCAATAGACCTTTTAAAAAAATACTTCAAAAATTATGTTTTTTGTTTCTTAACATTAATTAAAATAAGAACCCAAAATATATTTTCATTAAAAATGAAACCCTTATCATCACATTAACCAAAAACTTAAAAAAAAATTACTATTTTCTTTCAATTTCAAACCAAAAAAGTCTTTTCAATATGAAACTGGATCTTAATCACGAAAACCATTTGGAGTTTTCTTTGTTTTTTTTTTTTAGAAACAATGTGTAAGCAGTATATATATGACTGATAATCTGTATCAGTTTTTGTTAAAAATTTGTCATGCTAAAAGCATGCAATTGTTTCATGTGTTAATATGGGTAAAAAATAATAATATAATGATGGTAATTTTAATTGAATTCATTTGTTTTAAATGTTAACTGTATCAGTACTAAAAGGTAATAACAGTCATTCCAAGTTATTTTCATTTTAGTAATTCTAATAAAAGATTACGACTATTATTAAATAAACAATACATATTAAATATTTAACCAAAGTAATGTGTTCAATTCTTAATTTTTTAAAATTATCTTTAATTTCTCAAATTAAAACTATAAAAAAATAAACGAAACAACAAACTTATGATGAAATGTAAATCTTATTATTACTAGTAAAATTGTCAGTTTAAATACTGCAAAAAAAATTGCCACATCCTACCCGGCCGGGTATTGAATCTATAGGCCCCTCGACTTCATAATCTATCATTTTTAAAAAGAGGGTACAATAATAGATGATATCTGTTATTTACGGCTTTAACATGCATTATAACTTAAGATGTCTTTTAAAATTCAAATCAGGTTAACATTTAAACTGATGTACAATCAGCAGCGGCTATTCAGATGAAATAGGTGAAGAGCCTCTTCACCTATGCAGTGGATAGTATAGAGATTTATTTCTCTCACAAAGTAAGTATAATTTATATTATAAATATTTTTTGTTTTACAATACATGAAGAAGTGTCGACTAAAAAAGTACATTAAATTATTGTACCTGGTCAGACCGGTTTCTAATGTTTTAAATAGCGCTTGTAATTGTTTTAATATATGTTGTAATGCCCAAATGAAGAGTTAGGCAAATGGCCACCGCTTCTCTTCCAGCGCATGCGGGTAGCCATGACAACAGAGATGTCAGCGGAAAATATGCACACCTAGCTCTCCCTACCCATCCTAAAATAAGGAAGAGATTTCGGCGGGTCGGTTAGCCTACTGCACTTGCATATTCTATATACATATACGTTATTTTGTCTTGTTTGTGGCGTCACACAGTTTTGTATGTGTGTATTTTACTTTTTTTAACACTCAGGAGTCTCGTGGATACTCATTAGTATACTAACGGGTGATTTATTAAGGATGCAACCCTGATTATAAGAAGATAGAAGTAATACATCGATAAATTTTCTGTCCCCCAATCAGTATATTGGCAACAGTGTACTCAAGGCCAACTACCTAGGACAGTTAAAATGTTCCAGTCAAGCATTAGTGTGGTTACAGCAGTCGTTTCATTATATTGTGTCAGCAATGGTTTTTTCCAAGGAAAAGATTGTGGCTTTTAACATAGGGTTGCTTTCTTAATAAAACACCCGTGGTGTTTTATTAAGAACGCAACCCTATGTTAAAAGCCACAATCTACGGCATATTTTTATTTTCTGTACTTTACAAATTATTAATTAATCTAAATTATTATTAAAACGGGTGTTTTATTAAGAAGGCAACCCAATGTTAAAAGCCACAATCTTTTTCTTAAAAAAAAACCATTGCTGACAATATAACGAAACGACTGCTGTCACCACACTAATGCTTGACTGGACACTGTCTTAGGTAGTTGGCCTTGAGTACACTGTTGCCAACATACCGATTGGGGGACAGAAAATTTACCGATGTATTACTTCTATCTTCTTATAATCAGGGTTGCGTCCTTAATAAAACACCTGTTAGTTATACTCGGTTTTGCACCTCTTCACCTATCTTTGAAGGCATGAGCCACCTCAGTGCTCAATGTTCTGATGCGATTTGTTCTACTTTTTAGTCTAAAACTTTACCACTGCAGCACATAGAAGTCAATAAAAAGGCTGGATTGATTGACTAAGAAAGGTGTTTCTTAAAAGTGATGATAGAATATTATATGAAAATAACATTGAAAAACCGAAGTAATTAGAGTGGGAAATAACATATTAATGATGAACATCTACATGAAAAAAGGAAAAATTGAACATGTAAAGGAATAAAAGTACTTTGGAAGCATGGCGAATGAAGAGAAACTGAAATAAATTAAAGAATGGCAATGGCAAAAGTCATTTAATGGAAAGAAAAACTATGTAGCAAGATGGAATTAAATCTGGGAAAATATTAATTTTGAAGTGTTTGTATGGAGGCGATCAGAGAAAATGAAATAGGCAGACAGAATGAAGAAAGTATAATTATTACGAAGATTGGAGTAAATAAGAGATTTGAAGGAGAAAACAAACATTTGACAGAGAAAATTAACTGGCTAGGACACATAATAAGAAGGGAAGGTTTAATTAAAATTACGTTAGAAGGACCTGCACAAGGTAAAAGTAAAAGAAAATATCAAAGAAGAAACATTACAGATTGATTTAAAACGAGGTTTCTGCTATCAAGAAATTAAAACACTGGTAGAAAACAGAATAAATATGAGACAAATATGGTGAAAGAGATATGAGTTAGATGTCTTCATAACGATGATGATGATGATGATGATGACATGGCTTTTTGGCTAAGGGATCTCACTGAATACAGCCAAGGAGTCATTGACAGATAGATGGAGGAAGAGCATCTGAATGTCTGGAGAAATTACCACGGTGCAAGATTTTATAGATTCTTGGTATATAATCTGTCCAAATCAAAAGGGTTGCTGAACTTCTACCAACGATAGATTAGGCGTGCTTTAGAGGTGTTAACCAGTCACAAGAGGTTTAAAAAACACATCCACACATGTTACAATGATACGCTGCTGTAGATGCAATTGGTTACAGGTAGAAAACAGCTCACTGATCTTCCATGGTCTAACACTGTCAACCAGCTCTATATTTTGATAGTAGAGGGGGTGATACAAAGAACTGTTTCAGGAGTAGGTACCATTGTATAGAAGATGTATCTTTGGGCCATTTGGATGAATTCAGTGGGAGTAATTTTCTTTTAATTTCCACTTATGTAGATCATAGTACCAACAGACCACATTAGTTTATAAATTTTAATTTAATTTTTAAAGTTAAAAAATACCCTGAAGATTAACTTTATTATATATTATGAAGGAATAAAAAATAGGGAACATTATTATTGTTGGCAATTTCATAAACGTGTTGCCATAAAAAATTTTAATTAATAAATTTTTTGAAAATGTCCTTTCCAATATGAAAAAAAAACGTAAGGAAAATTTTGTTAATTGAACACATACAAAAACCTGAACATACACCAAAACACCTCGAAAGTGGTTTAATTTTAAACTAGTCATTAAAATTTATCATTCCCCACCAGCCAAAAAGAAACCATCTCCAACATCGAACAGAAACAAGACAACACTGAAGGACATTAAAAACGAGTGATGCACAGTGTGAGTGAAAGATATAAGTGTCTGGGTAAATTGGAACAAGGATAAATTTTGGATAGGATCGTAGCACCAACTTTTCTTTCCTCTATTTTTATCTAAAATATATACTAGTTCAAATCAATAAAACATATCAGGAAAGTTTTCAGTTTTTACATCAGACAATTGAATATCATAGGAATGTCTGAATAATTTTTGGCACTCTATAACTACAACTTTAAGAATATTATATAAAAAAAAATTTAAGTTAGTCAAACCAAAAATGAGTATATAACATTACTTTGAAAATTATTTACGAATTAAATAACACATTTAAGTAATTTTATTACTATTGCACTTAAACACTAAAATTTATTCAATTTATACTCATTACATCTAATTCATACTTAAATTTAGAAATAAAACACAAAAAATTCTACAAGAATGCATTCACGAAACACCTACGGACGTTACATATTCTGTCATATAAAATTTTTAGGTAATGTTTTTTTAACTAGATACAAATAAAATTCAAATGGGGAAAAAGAAAAATTGTATTAAATTTTCAACTATAGTTCTTTTTCTGGTTGAAAATGTAGGTGTAGTATGTAAAACGAGGTAATTAAAAATTCCAAACAAAATAAATAAATCAATGTCTTAAAACAACCTAAGTAGGAATTAAAAATATTCGGATAAGAAAAAAAAATTTCAACTTACGTTCCTGATCTGAACCGTCCTCTGACTTATCGTCTTTACTTTTCATGAACGGAAATTTTCTACTGAATGAAAAGTTTTTCTTTTTTCTATCTAATGTTGATTGCTGTAAAACAATAACGAAACAAATAAGAAATTGAACGAATATACATCAAAATTTTATGTTATTAATTACAGTAAATTGTGTTTTTTACTGTTTGTTTAATTTTTATTTATTTAAAGTCGCATCAACTGCTTGGTTATTAGCGAGTTTGGTGGGTAATGGATCGAGAACAGTGGATTTTGAGTTGTGAAAAATTCCAGACCATGGTCGGGAATCGAATCTGGGACCTCTGTGCGGTAGGCTAGTGCGCTAACTACCACGCTACAGTCCAGCTGTTTACTGTTTTATGGTAAAAGATTTTCCATGAGTACTAAGTCAACTTCTTCACAACTAAAAGAAAATTGTGATAGCTGATTGCCATTATTATTAATTAAAACAACAGAAGAGCTTTGTGGATGTTGATATGTAACAAAAATATACAAGGCATGTCTGGAACGTAAGTACCGTTTCGTCATAACGCACCACAGTTCTAATACTGGCACTACATGCATGCACTCTACTTTTCCTAGTTCATTAGCTCAGTGCTCCCACCATTACAGTTGATTAATCTTGTGTTTTATGTTTACTGTGGTTGTTTACAATGTTCAGAACAATTGATGACCTGCCGACTGTGAGATTGGTTTTGTTATCTGGTTTTTGAATGCAAGGAATGTTAAGACAGATAAAATTGATTGGCAGATTACAAAGATACATGGTGAAAAAGTAATAAGTGATGGAATGTTGCAGAAGTAGGTTAGGCGATGCAATGAAGGCTGGATAGATCCACGACGAACCACAAAGTGGGCAGCCTTCTGTTGTCAATGATGGCTTGGTCAGGATAATGGATGAGAATTAAAGAGAACAGACTATTTACGCTGACCACTTAACACATGCTATGTTCTTGCTGTGTCCTAACTGCCAACTAATGGAATGTTTGTTTGAGAAAGGTTAGATAAGCTGATCATCCACTACAGCAAGTGCCTGAACAATGGTAGAAACTATGCAGAAAAGTAGTTCAAATGTAAGATCTTTCATGTAAAAATAAAATTGTCTAGAAAAAAATACTTAAGTTTTTTTTCAAAACGGCGCTTACTTTCCAGACATCCCGCATAGTTTTATGAAAAATGCGGTCGTAGATCTAAGGTTAACTAAAGCCCTCACCAAAACGACAACAACATGACTGCATAATGATAGTGATGTAACATTCTTATTTCTTAATGCATACCAAATACATTTTATATTAACATGCGTCTGTGAACAAGATTTTGTTGTCACAGTCACAAAAATTTACCCAAGAGTGGATGAGAAAATTAAAGAGAACAGACGATTCACAATGAAAATGCTTTTAAATGAACTTCCGCAAGTTTCGAGAACTTATTGCGTGAGATTGAAACTGACTCCTTGGGTTATCACAAGCTGTGCTCCAGCAAGTTTCCCAACAAGTAAAAAATCGGAAACATTGACGTATTTATCCCAAAAGATTTCAGTCTTTTACTAAATGCGCAGATTTATGGAAAAATTTCTCCATCAATTAAAAAAAAAATACAACTAATTACAGAGTGTCTGTAGTGGCACAAGAACATCTTTTTAGGTTAAGGTAGATGATACCTTTTAAAAAAAAGCACAGTTTGATTACAATCATAAAATACAGTAAAAGCAAACATTGCGCTATTAACAAAATGTTTTTTTTAATTAGTTCAAAATTACTTTCATCAAGTGGTGAAACTCGCAGAAATTACAAAAATATTTATTTATCAACTTTTGATGCGAAGAACATGTCTTTTGTGTATGTATTCAGATTATCTGTTACAGTTCACCCAGCAAACTTGAGCCATCAAACAAGCTAATTATCACACCTTATACTTAAATCACCACATCATTAAGTAAATTATTCAAGAACAGTACCAGTCATCTGCCAACCTCCGACCA
This sequence comes from Catonia carolina, assembly GCA_035578175.1. Lineage (NCBI taxonomy): Eukaryota > Metazoa > Arthropoda > Insecta > Hemiptera > Achilidae > Catonia > Catonia carolina. The sequence goes on from JAQMRL010000001.1 coordinate 296,837,592, forward strand.
GGTGACGACTGAAATAAAACAAAAATTAATGACACCCAACACATGACTTACTTTATCTAACATGACGGGCATATGGCCCTGAAATTTTACGGTGCGATCACGAGCTCTCTGCTTCCGTTCCCACCGTTTCTTAGACGGTATAATTCCAAGGCCTTCTTGATCACCACTCCAAAGCACCCTCCTTGCTTGCCACCATTCGTCATCGCTCGCATTTGTAACGTGTAATATATCTCCGTAATGGAATGCAAGGCCTCGACTTGGCAAACCATCGTCTTTAACAGGATCATAATCAAACAGTGCTCTACAACAAAAAAATTCAAATCTCTTTTATCGATACAGTCTTAAATACCAGTTTGTAATTAAAATCCTTAAAATATTAACAACAATTGCAATATAGTGTATCTGCACCGAATACCATATGACACAAGCAAAAAGATTCATGATTGTGGGCTAAAAATTATAATTCCAATAATATGATTACTTCTCTATGATTTGTAATCTACGAGAAAAGCTTATTCAATACCTGCAGGTGCATCACTATACAAATTCAGTATCATACTTATACTTTTACAGTATGCATCAAATATTTTTATCAGAAGTTACTTTTGGAAGATCTTAAACAAAAGTACAAAGAAATCAGAAATATTGAAGTACCAATGTAACCCAAGTTGAAGTCGTAGACTTGAAAACACATGAAGAAATATAATTTTGTTAAAATTTATCAGGTATTGTTTGGAATTATACAAAATAATTACAACATAAATTTATACTGCCACTTATAATGGATACAAGAAATTCAAAAGGACTTATTGATTTTTTTTTTATCAGGTGAGAGTCATCTAATAAATGGAGTATAAATTTATACAGTAAAATTGATGGATACATGATAACTGAAAGGAGCTACTGACTTTTGTAATCAGGTGAGAGTCATCTAATAAAGAAGTATAAATTTATACTGCAACTGATTATGGATACATGGTATTCAAATATTCAAAGGGACCTATAGACTTTTCCATCAGGTTAGAGTCATCTAGTAAATGCAGTACACATTCATACTGCAACTGAAGATGAATACATAATATCCTAAAGAACCTATTGACTTTTTTTTAATCAAGTGAGACTGATCTAGTGTATATTTGGTGGTTTTTTTCTGTAATATATAATGAAAAATATAAGTTTACCTACGAAAAAGTGTGAAACTATTTTTAACATGAACATTGGAAACAATTTTATTTTCCAAATGATTGAAAACCAAATAATTAAAAACTTTTACTCCATCAGTCGGACTTTTACTTGTCCTAAATCCCAAAAGATTCAACAAAGCCAAATTAATAACATACCTTGCATTAGTTGTAGTCAAAACTTAACTTACAAAACACAATAAGAAAATCAACATAAGGAATTTTTATGAAATTTTTTTGTTCTTGTATAGAAAAAACTTTTGATGCCTTAATTAAAAATGTGCAATCCAACAACAGAACCATCGTAATTTTACACCCTGGACTTTTTCAGTATTGTGATAACATCACATTGCTAGTGCCTGTTACAGTTTTCGAATAAGATAAAATTACACGGAAAAAGGCTCGGACTGTACGAAAAGTGTCCCCAAATCTACTAAATATTTTCTGTGATGATTCTCAGATACGTTTTTAAAAAGCACTATGCCAGAAACAAGTCAGTTTGTAAACTTTTAATCTAAAAACACTACTTGAAAATAATACTACGTGTTAGCATCTTACAATGGATCAGAAAGATTTTCTGACTACATTAGAAGCATTATGTGCTTCATGACAGTGTAATCACTGTAAATTTCATATACAGTATTAATTGTAGATTTAACAAAAGTTTATATGTCAGGTAGTGTTCATGTGATTTCAATTTTTTATTATATCATTATTATAACTATTACTAGTTAATTTTAACTTATCGTATTATAATTATCAATTAATTACAGTATTTATATATTCTATTTGTTTTATGTGTATTTTGTTGTCTACCATAATTGGTCGAAAGACCATTGCAGACAAATAAATTAAAATAAATAAATAAGTTTATTACTACAGTCAAGGAAACACAAATGCTTCACTAGTTTTAACCACAACTTGTTTTAAAATATTATGTTTGTAGCAAAACAATATGGAGAAATGCAAACTGGCTTCTTCTTTACTTTAATCACAAGTAAATTACAATAAAAAATTATTAAACATATTCTGACTTTTACAACTATAAAAAAGTCTTAAAATTTAATCTAAACAGAAAAATGATAACCAAAAGCACCATTGGAGTCAATGATGTTACCACATTTGAAAGGTAATACTTAAAAGTAAGAATGAAAAAAAAATTAAATGTAAAAAATAACGCCAAACTACAGTAGAATCTAATTTATAACTATAACTAACTTGATATTTTGTAGGCCTCGAGGATGTCAAGTTATCCAGAACATGGGAATTTTGGATGAGTTTTAGTAAATGGACACGCATTAGACTTGAGTCATAAATTTACTATGTAATTATTGTACCTTTACAAAGAATATAGTTTAGTACAGTAATATGAAATACTGAATAAAAATTAGTGGGCCCAAATAAGTTTAATATTTACAGTAAAGTTCAACACATAGGACAAAAAAATAATTTAAGCACTAATTTTGAAAATAAAGAGATTGACAATTAAATCTCAAGTCTTAAAAAATTTATAACCCACCGGGTTGGTCTAGAGGTAAAGTCATCGCCAAAATCAGCTGTTAAACAGCTGATTTTCGGAGACGAAGGTTCCTGGTTCAAATCCTAGTAAAGGTAGTTACTTTTATACGGATTTGAATGCTAGACAGTGGCTACCGGTGTACTTTGATGGTTGGGGTTCAATTAACCATACTCTCTCAGGAATGGTCGACCTGAGTCTGTACAAGACTACACCTCATTTACACGTCATACACATCATCCTCATCTCATTGGGTCAATGGGGTTGATTATTGTTCTGAATTGAACAGATTGCAACGTACACACATTAGGGACTACAAAAAAAAATAAATAATAAGTTAAAAGGAAAATTCTTTGATTGAACATTGTTTTTCTTTTTCAACTTGGCGGCTGGCTGCTTTGTTGGACTGTCGAGTGACCACAACTCAAGCTAATGAGGTTCTACTGTGTTTGAAAATTTCTATTGTGAACAATTACACCAGTCAAAGAAAACTTTTTTGACTACTGATAATTAAATCAATGCATGCATTGATTTATACTCCATATAAATTACTAATATGTTGTGTAATAATAATAATAATAATAATAATAATTAAATAAACCGCATTAATTCAGAGCCATTGATAAAATGATTAAAAATTAAATTCTTCCTGGACTCACCTGACATAAAGTGATCGTTTTTGTGACGTGCGAAGTAATGTTGACGTTGAAACGTTTTGTTGTGATATTTGCTGTTTTAAGTCATGTATTTTTGCTTCGAATCTGTTATAGTCTTCAGGTTTATATTGAGCTACAATAGTTACTGTTTGGCCAGCTCCCTGTAACAATACAACAAATATCATAAATTTAAAGAACTATTAGAACTTAAATCGTACATTTTTTAAACTAAAAAGCCACCAAAAAACCATATAAAGTATTTCCTGTAAACAAATTAAAAATTTGAATCTTTTTCTATACACACTTACACACGCTCAAAATTTTCTTCTTTTATTAGTAAACTAGCAATTACACCCCAATTGCACACAGACTTATTTTTAGTCTAAGAGGTGTGTATAATTTAAACTAGTTTATTCTTTTCCAGGTTTCATTCCAAATTTTTTACTTTCTTCAAATGTATCAATTAGTGAATACATAGGTCAATTTTCAGACTTGCTTTGAGAAAGTACAGAAATAGTACTTTTATACAATAATAACATTGATTTAGGGTAGTTTATCACCTTTCAACCCCTTAGTAACAGATAGTCAAAATTCAAACCCTTCAATTTTCCTTTGCCCATAACAGGCACGTGGAGTGTTACATTATTTACACTAAATCTGCTAGTTCCAGGGCTACAATAAATATTTCTGTTCCTTATCACATGTTCAACCACTTATATGACTGAACCATTTAAAAACAGAAGAGGTGTAAAAGACGTGAGAGGAGTAAAAGAGGTGTCAGAGTTATCTCCTCTACGAATAATGAATTTCATGATACAGCCAGACCCTGTGATGAATGAAGTGAAGATATCATTTGCAGGGTGGAGAGTAGATGCTTTTCAGAGGGTGTGGCATGATGATAAACATACTTTTCCACTCAGTGAGGAAGGCAAGGTAAACCACCTCACTCCTTATTTTACTTAGTAAAGCCTCTATAATACTTTTCACCATTGATGAGCTCTGCTGTTCCACTAGTTTAGACCAATCAGAACGTTAGCCAGCATTATCAGATTGTACAAATGTATCAGCCTGACAAACATTACATGTGTATGCGTATAAGAGCCGCAGCAGTTCACCTGTGCCTTGCATCTCCTACTGAACACATCGATTATAGAGCGTGTTAACATACAATACTTTATACTATAATCAGCTGGCTTATGTTCATAGGTTATAATTGTAATTGAAAGACAAAAAAAAAGTAGCAAATGAAGTATATAACAGAGCTACAAGAGCAAGTATTGGCAACATTGCCAGCAAGTCATTGGCTAGCTATGAACTGGGTAGGGAGTAATGCGTATGTTCAGAGCTCATCAAATTCGAAAAATAATATAGAGGCTCAAACCAGCTTTACGGCTGATTACCTAAACAAGAAGACTCCATCAAGTGATATTAAACAATAGTAAAAAAATAAATGAAGACTGACACATACTTTGAGCGCTTGAGCGGCCTCTTCATGAGTAGCATTCCGAAGATTAATACCGTTAACGCTGAGGATCTGGTCACCACGCCTTAATTCTCCACTGAGGTCAGCTGGGCCTCCAGCCAGAATGAAAGACACAAAGATACCCTCTCCGTCTTCACCACCTACTATATTAAAACCCAACCCTGAGGATCCTTTGTTCAGTACTACAGTCCGCACCTCTCTGAAACAATCACAAATAAAAACACTAATAAGTACACAGATAATAGATCATTTTTGGGGTTTTGACAGAGTGAAAAAACAGATAAAATTACAAACATAAGAATAATAGGAATATGGATCATATCAACAGTTCCCAGAATTGTTTTAAATTACATGATTGACAATATTATCGTAAACAACACAGAAATAGAAAAATCCTTGCTACGGATCTGTAATTCAGGATAACACTCTTTCAGGTATATGATTAAAGTACAGCTAAATAACAGTAGATAGACAATTTTGGACACAAAGTATATAATATGAGAAAATTCACCAGAAAACTAAAGATGTCAAACAGCACATGGCAGATAGATGATGTCCATAAACATGATGGAGAGGTGATTTCAAGCTGGTGGTAAGAAAATGATTTAACTGGGCAGGAAAGGTCCAGAACACGGAATTTTGGAGGCAAACATATGACGCCTAAATCCAATACTTGATCATCACAGGGTGATACGACAAGTTTGATACGCTCTGAGAAATACATGTGGAGATCTTATGGTGTAAAATGATGATTTAGGTGGTTTAACACTACGTACTTAACTATGAATAATATTACATGTCCATTTCTTCAAAGCTTAAACATTTATTAATAATAGTAGGCTAGCCACGTTATCATCCAATGAAAAAAATAATACAATATTCTTTGAATGGATGTAAATTAACAACATAATTTTTTTAGAAAATTTGCATATACAGTAGCCTCTCTTAATAATGATTCTCCCAATAATGATAATCTCTGTATAACGATGAAATAAATGAGGATTGTTTGGTTTGCCACGACATTAACGTATTTATTCTTTCTCTATACCAATATTGCTCACTCTTTATAACAACGGTATATCAGTACTTCAACATGTTTCTGTTCAATTTGTATTGTTTCTAAAGCACGAGTGCTCGCTGCCTGAGTAGCAAGGTTATCGTCCGGCGTATTTTGTTTCCTGCTTGAGCAATGATGTGTTGGCCACTACTGTACAGTCTCATTTGTTTTTCAGTGCATGAATGGTCAACACATTCTCATAGAGAAAAGTGCTCACCGTTGATGAAAAGTCATCGTTGATTTGGGCAATAGGGAAAGGAATGAAACAAACAGATGTTGTTTGGGCAAACAGGACTCTCCCAGTCCATTGTGGCTACTATCTAAAAGGATAGAAAGAAGTGGCTTGATGCAGAATAAAGGGAGGCAACAAGAAGAAATTTCGGAAGCCTCAGCATGACGATTTGGATCAGGTCATGCTGCAGTGGTCAACTGCAGCGTACAAACAATATCTCACTCTCAGGTCCTCTGGTCAAACCAAAAGCAGCATCGGAGCTTGACATTGCTGATTTTAAAGCATCTAAAGATTGTGATGTTGGGTATGTGTGGGTAAATTTAAGGTATTACTTCATTTTGAAACTTATTTCGTCAAATTTTGGTTTCTCTTTATATAAAAATTGAAATGCCTAGTCCTTCAGATATCGTTATAGAAAGAGAAGGATGTATCTACTTTTGTGAAGACTCAATTGAAAAATGAAATTTTAATTACAAAAACAGTTCTGTTGATGAAATGTATCGTAGGGAGTTATCAAGGTTACAAGACACAATATAATATAGTCACAACATAAATGTGATGATAAACAGGATGTGATTAAAGTTAAGACCCTTTAATTTTTTACCTCCTCAATACATAAAAATTAAATTTAAGAAACTTGTGGTTTAATACATATGGCCAACCAGCCTTCTCTCAGAAAACCTCTAAAGGAAACCAAAGTTTAAAAAAAATTTTGGTGTTAAACACTCAAAACTACTTTCTCTAGCCAATGTTAATAATTTTTGGGTTCGAATCCCATTCAGGCACGGCATATTTTCATATGTTACGAAAACAATCATTTCATCTTTCACCAGCTGCATTAGCAGTAATTGCAGAACAGTCGGACGTTAAACAAAAAAAAAGGTTAATAATTTAAAATATTTCCATAATTAATCATAGTACACAATGTAAAATTAAAAACATACCCTAATTTTAATCAAGAAAGAATGGCGCTAAATGAAAATACTCTTGACTAATAAAATAGGGAAAATCACTAATCGACACTAAACTTGGTTCTTTAGAGAAAAATTTTGAAATTAAAAGGTTTTTTATTTTCTACAACTTTTATTATATACGCTTTTATAGTAAAATACGTACTAAGGCCGCAATCTTATAAAAACCCATTTTTACCTAATTCAATAAGAAAAATACAGAAACGAAAAACGTTGAAATAAAACACTGAATTATGATAACCTTAACAATAATAGTTGATGATTTTATGTATAACAAAATATTCATTAACATAAATATATATTTAAATTACCGCCAAATTGAGAAAGTTTATCAAAGCTTCAAAATTTTTATCCATGCTCTTTAAACTGATTTATCACAACCCTAAGCTTTTCATAAAATTTTCGAGTTTATCCGAAATAGGGTTTGGAGGAGTGTATGCAAACACAACCTAAATCACATTTCGTTTATATTGAGAAGGAACCTTTTTTAAAATACGGTTTGGTATTTTATTGACACCGGGTATGTACAGTTAACAATAAAATAAAAAAGTACAGTACAATGTACTACAATGTATAAGTACAATGATTTACTCAAATGAGAGTGAACATTAAAATTAATGTCGTCCACAGCCATTAAACAAAATCAAGGGATATTATGCAACCACTTACTCAATACATGAAAAAAATAATCATGCCAAACTAAAAAGGGCGAGAGAGAGAGAGAGAGATCATAACAATTAAAGAGACATCTCAATCTGTGTCAAGGTCAGTCACCAAGAACATAATGATCATGACAGAATAACTATCATATGGTCGGGTACTATTTGACAGACGCACCTTCCTTTATTAAAAAAAAAAAAACGCGTGGGAAAAGACTTATAAATTAACTAAACGACTGTAATTAAACCTAAAAGTAATTTACATACATTAGGAACTTCTGCAATGTCATTCTATCAAGAAACGGGAAAAGGTCTGCGTGTGTGTATATCTATGCTAGTTGTTGTATTCAACATTGCATAAATAAAACTACAGTTGACAAATAATATTTATGATGGAGAGTCATAAAAGACGTGAACGTACTTTGGACCAAATACAAGTGTGTTCAGGGAACAGGACTGAGTACTAAAAAAAAAAATCTGGTGTGAAACACTCACACAACTTTCTCTTGCCAATGCAAATAATTAATAATAAACCTAACAATATTAATAAAATATTAGAAATAAACAAAAACTAACCTCAAAAACATAACCTTATTTTAATCATGAGTGAATGACGCAAAATGACAATCTAACTCAGTTTGGCTTAAAAATACGGAAAATCACGCTTTCACGCTAAACTAGGCTCTGTAGAGAAAAATGCTCTAAATAAAAGCTGTAGATCTTTTAATTTTCTATAAATTTAATTATATACACTTTTGTCGTAAAATGCATTCTAAGGCCAAAATCTTAAAAAAATCGATTTTTCACACGTTTTCGTGAGAAAAAAACAGAAAATCGCTAATTACCGCTAAACTAAGCGTTATACAAAAAAATGTTTGAAATAAAAGTTGTAGAATTTTACATTCTCTACAACTTTTATTATATAACGTTTTGCGCTAAAATGCATATTAAAGCCGCAATCTTAAAAAGAAAATGTTTTTACGTAAAAACAGCCTCACGCAGAATTTCAGCAAACATGGCGCCTACCCTATCTTGTAGAGAATAAAAAATTGAGTAAACCAGGCGATTTTTAAAAAAATCGTAGGACCAGTTTTTGAGAAAATCGCAAAAAAGTGAAAAATTATACGAATAAACTACTACTTCCGGTTGACCGATTTTGATGAAAATGTTCGTGTCGGGTCCGGTAGTGGTATATAACTTAAGTTTCAAGTTTCAAGTTCATACGATGTTCCGTTCTCGAGATATTCTGTTCACACACAGACCAATCGCTAAAAACATGTTTTTTGGGTTCAGGGGGTCTGAAAACGTATAGATCCGGTAAAAACTCGATTTCGAAAAATCGACATGAAAACAATACTTTCCTTCCTATATATTCATATAGGCAAGAGAAAGTAAAAACTACCCGATACATTGTCAGTCACTAGTTACCGACAGACAGGTGGCGTGTTAAATTATTTGCACTCAATCTGTTAGTTCAGAGGGTCTGGCATGCTAATAAGCATCATTTTCCACTCAGTGAGGAAGGAACAGATAAACCACCTCACTCCTCGTTTTACTTAGTAAAACATCTACAGGTTGAAATCAGCCTTTCGGCTGATGACCTAAACAACAGGTAAAGGTGTATTTTCCAGAACTTTCTTTGCCGATTTTTATATTTTTTCATTCACGCATTACCAACGACAATGACGTAAAAGTGTCAATTTTAGCGGGGAAAAATAACTTTTTTAAGATATTGTCGAGGAGTAGTGAACGTACGTTGTAACCTAGAGAAGAGGGCAATGGTAAAAAATTCCACTCCTTATTACTTTCTCTTGCCTATATGAATATATAGGAAGGAAAGTATTGTTTTCATGTCGATTTTTCGAAATCGAGTTTTCACCGGATCTGCACGTTTTCAGACCCCTTGAACCCAAAAAACATGTTTTTAGCGATTGGTCTGTGTGTGTGTGAACAGAATATCTCAAGAACGGAACATCGTACAAACTTGAAACTTAAGTTACATACCACTACCGAACCCGACACAAACAATTTTATCAAAATCGGTCAACCGGAAGTAGTAGTTTATTCGTGTAATTTTTCACTTTTTTTCGATTTTCTCAAAAATTGGTCCTACGATTTTTTTTAAAAATCGCCAGATTTACTAAATTTTTTATTCTCTACAAGATAGGGTAGGCGCCATGTTTGCTGAAATTCTCGGTGAGGCCGTTTTCACGTAAAGAAATTGTTTTTTTAAGTTTACGGCTTTAATATGCATTTTAGCGCAAAAATGTATATAATAAAAGTTGTAGAGAATTTAAAATCCTACAACTTTTATTTCAAACATTTTTTTGTATAACGCTTAGTTTAGCGGTAATCAGCAATTTTCTGTTTTTTTCTCACGAAAACGTGTGAAAAAACGATTTTTTTAAGATTTCGGGCTTGGTATGCATTTTACGATAAAAGTGTACATATTCAAATTTATAGGAAATTAAAAGATCTACAACTTTTATTCAGAGCATTTTTCTCTACAGAGCCTAGTTTAGCGTGAAAGAGTGATTTTCCATATTTTAAAGCCGAACAGGTCGATTTTCATTTTGCGTCTTTCACTCATGATCAAAATAAGGTTATGTTTTTTGAGGTTACTTTTTTGTTTATTTCTAATGTTTTATTACTAATAATAGGTTATATTGTTTAAATTACTTGCATTGGCAAGAGAAAGTTGTGTGAGTTTTTCACACCAGATTTTTCTTACTTAGTAAAACAATGAGAAATAAAATTCTTTTGGCAAACAAATGAAACTATGTAATAACTACAATTACCGTCTGAGTCATCATCAAGGTAACAGCAAAATATTGTTTAAGGATAAATAAATATAATTAAATGTAAATATAATTCCTGACTACGATCTTAAAAGCTTTATACATCGTTCCTTATATTATCATACCTAAACCTAATGTACTGACCCAGATGATTTTGAAAAAAAAACAATTCGATAAATAATAAGTACACAATACTAATAAAAAAATGTTATCAGAATTGAATGGATTCCTTTTGGAAACAATCTTGATCAATCCAGATTATACCTATTATCTTCTACCCAGATAATTATACTTTCTTACAGAAATACAATAAAAATATCAATGGTAAATATCACAAATATAACGTTGGTTTATATTTCTATCGAATAGCTTTCATTGGTGGTAAGAAACACGAAGCCATTTGAAAAGTTACAGACGGACATTTAACAAAATAGATACATCTGATTTTTTGTTCCGGGTTTTATTATTTTTAAGTGGGCGTTGACGATCACGTTCGGAGGTTATCATCTGTCGTCTACTCACCAACACAAACACAAATGCGAAGATCGGTTCATCTTTGACCTACTCTTCTTCAATTGATTTCGATTAATTTTTTTCATATTAGCACGTAACCAATATATTTCGATATCCTAAATAAATATTACCATCGATACATCGTTTATACTATTATTTTAAATATCTCTTTATATTTCTTATAAGTCTTATCACACGGTTTATCTAACTGAAAATAAAAATAATACTATATATGTATTTATTTATTTTTAAAGAAGAACAAAAAGTACTAAATTAAAATAACTAGGTAAAGTAACAAACGATTAACACAGAAACGGGATGCCTCCCAAAGTGTCGTGGTTAGCACGCCAGCCTACAACGCAAAGATCCCGGATTAGTTCCTGCCCAGGATCTGGAAATTATTACAGGTCAAACTGTTCAAGTTACAAATCCCAACGTAAAAAACCAGAAGCCGTATTTTAATACATAAAATCTAAATCCAGTGAGACACTGGAGTGAGTTGTTTCTTAAAGAATGGCGTACAACACCACGAATACAATTAAATTTTAGCAGTTGCTACTGATCATCAAATCGACACATAACATCCTATTTTAGTACCGAAAACGTAGGACTTGTTCCAGGATTTGGCCACACAATAGAATTCTAGAATAAACAGACCACTTGTCTATAAACACTGGGGTCCCTACTTGGGGATACAGGTGAAATAAAACCTATCAATAGCCACGAAGACGGAAGAGGAGGCAATTTTTTTTTTGTTTAACGTCCGACTGTTCTGCAATTACTGCTAATGTAGACGGTGAAGGATGAAATGATTTTTTGCAACGTCTAAAAACATGCCGGGCCTGAATGGGATTCGATTCCAAGACCGCATGATGAGAGGCGAGCACGTTACCAACTACGCCAATGGGGCCGGCAATTAATTGACAACAGTGGAAGAACCTAGGGAATTAAATCCGGAAAGATACTCCTGTCACTTTAAAATTCATAACAGCTCCAACACTAAACTGGTATAGCACAGCGTTCATATACTTTGGGGACTTCTCTACTGGACAATTATGAAGAGAATGAAAAATTTGACTTCTGAACATTGCATCGGAGTAACGTACTCGTAATTTTACCAACAGGGCTAAATCTAAAAAAAACGAGGTTTAAATGAAAAAAATTTTAGATTCCCAATTTCTGTTCAACAGAAGTAGTTGTTTTCATCTAGTACTAAAAAAGCGCGCAAACAATTAAAAAGGGAGGTACAAGACCAAAAACCACTCTTTTGGTTTTCAGGGCGTATTCACCATAAAAGTCCAATTGAAATTCGGCTATTGAAGTATTCTAAATACTATAGTTCCACACTGTAACTACAGTTACAACTACTAGAAAGTAAAAAAAATAACACCTGAGAAATGGTTTTTAATTTTCAGGGTTATCGGCAAAAGAAAAACAAAAACTTAATTGAATGAACGACCCATTAATGAAAAGATCAAGATTTAATTTACTAAAATACACAATTCCTTTAAAAGATTACTGAACCCCCTAATTAATTAACTGATGAATTAAATTGATTAAAATTAAAACTATAAAATAAACCTGATAATATTTCAGATACTATATAAATCCACCTTCGAAGTAAAAGAAACCGATTTCCAAATAAAATATTTTTAACTTGGACAGAGATATAATTTACAACAAATTTTGTAAATAGGTTAAGGACACGCACGCACACAAACACACACCACCGATAAAAATAACAATCTGAATACAATGTAAAACGGCTAACCATAATCATAAGGTACAAACATCATGTACTTGAAAATACCAATAAATTGAGTACATTCATTGACGTATGCAAATGGACACAATACACACGGATAAATTACATAACAAAAATTACAATTACATAATACAAAATTACATTTCATTTCACAACAATAAATTTGATTCAGTAGATGTTCGTGTTACACTAACAAATCATATTCTGCTTACGAAATGTAATTGAAATTACATTGATGTAAATAAAAGTAAAAACATTTCATATGATTTCACGGAAAGAAAAAATTGTTTTTAAACGTAACTTCTGATCTCCTGGTTATCTTGTGAAAAGTTGCTTGAATTGTTAAAAATAGTGGAACTTCGTACGACTAGCCGACAGCCATACGAACAAACAAAACTGAGAATTTGTTCAGGTCAATTACACACCTAACAGCTATGAAGCAGTTGTTACAATGGGTGAATGTATTATAACTATTTCGTTTGCCCATTAAGGTGGCATTTATAAAAAAAAAAAAATATGGTGTGAAACACTCATACGACTTTCTCTTGCCAATGTAAAAAAAACCCTCAATGTAACCTAACTTTAGTAATAAAACATTAGAAATAAACAAACAATTAACCTCAATAAACAAAACCTAACTTTAATCATGAGTGAAAGACGCAAAATGAAAATCAACCTCAGTTAGGCTTCACGCTAAACTAGGCTCTGTAGAGAAAAATGCTCTAATTAAAGTCGTAGATCTTTTAATATCCTATAAAATTGACTATGTACACTTTTGTCGTAAAATGCATACTAAAGCTAAAATCTTAAAAAATCGTTTTTTACACGATTTCTTGAGAAAAAAACCAAAAAATCGCTAATTACCGCTAAACTAAGCGTTACAAAAAAAATTTGAAATGAAAGTTGTAGAATTTTAAATTGTCTACAACTTTTATTATATACATTTTTGCGCTAAAATGCATATTAAAGCAGCAATCTTAAAAAAAAACAATTTTTTTACGTGAAAACAGGCTCTCCAAATATTTCAGTAGACATGACGCTTACTTTATCTTGTAGAGGATAAAAAATTTAGTAAATGAGGCGCTTTTTAAAAAAAGCGTAGGAGCCGTTTTTGAGAAAATCACAAACACGTGAAAAATTACACGAATGAACTAGGTACTACTTCCGGTTGACCGATTTAAATGAAAATGTTCGTGTCGGATCCGGTAGTGGTGTCTAACTTAAGTTTTAAGTTTCAAGTTCGTACGATGTTCCGTTCTTGAGATATTCTGTTCGCGCGCGCGCGCACACACACACAAAGACCAATCGCTAAAAACATGTTTTTTGGTTCAGGGGGTCTGAAAACGTGTAGGTCCGGTGAAAACTCGATTTCTTAAAATCGACATGAAAACAATACTTTCCTTTCTATATATATTCATATAGGCAAGAGAAAGTAAAAATTGACAGCATCCTTACCCGGAAGAAAAAATTATTTAGATCGGCCCAAGCTGCCACTGAGTCCTTGATAAAGATAATACTTGCATATACATAAAAATATTTGAATTTAAATATTATATTGAACAGAAGTATGAAGTAGGCTAAATAACACACGCGCGCGCGCGCGCGTATGTATTGTAGTGGGCGAAATACCGTTTCAACGTGGCTATTAAAAATAAAGTTAACGTTTATTTTAATTCATAACACTTTACTTTTCACTGCCTACATCTCTGTAGCCCTCTCCTTCTTTCTCACTCAGCTACCTGTTGTCAAGAAGTTGACCACATAAATAATTTTTTAGTGTAGTTCTATAAATACTTATCACACATTATTATTATTATTATTATTATTATTATTATTATTATTATTATTATAGATTTCTATTTTAAAAATAAGAACGATAATTCTAAATTATTTTTAGTAAATCATTTCTTTTAAAAGATTGGACTAAGGCTGATGAATAAACTAGTTAATTGTACAGCACCTGGAACAACACAATTATTTTATTCTTTTAACTATCACAACAAAACTTGAATCAAAAGTTGTTGAAAGAATCGCTGCACATAACAATCAAATTGTCAAAACACAATTTTAAAAGAACAGGTTGTTTAAAAAATTATAAAAACTGTTATTAAACAATATATTGTATATTGCGTTTAACAACGCAAGGTATAATTCGAATGATTACAACTGTCATGAAATTAACAGAAATGATGTCCCTGCTGTACGCGACTAACTTATCAAGTTCACCTTACATATAAAAGTCAAAGTCGAATAAGTAATAATCTTTCAGAATCTTTATGCAGGTTTTTTGTCTTAACTGTTTCAAATAACTTAAAATACAAAACAACAGATTGATTCCGTTTATCATATAATTTTCTAATTCGGGAAAGAGCACGATAATAAACCACTGTTGTTGTTAAATTAAATTCCACGCTGCTCAGTACAGTAAAAATATTCTGCAGAAAATAATGTTTACTATGATTTGAAAGGTGTAAAAGACACTAATCAGAGTTATCTCCTCTGAAAGTAATGAATTTCATTATGCAGCCAGACCCTGTGGTAAAAGAAGTGAAGGTGTCATTTACAGGGTGGAAAATATGTGCTTTTCAGAGGGCCCGGCATGCTGATAAGCATACTTTTCCACTCAGTGAGGAAGGCAATAGTAAACCACTTCACTTCTCATTTTACTTAGTAAACCCTCTACAGGTTTAAACCAGCCTTTCGGCTGATGACCTAAACAACAAATGATTTGAAAAGTTACAAATTAAAAAAAAAGAAAACTTCATAACAGCACAAAGATTGATTAAATCAGTTGTTTGTTGTTTATTTTTGCCAACGGATTTTTATTGTAAACTGACATGATTGTACGGGTCGCCGGTATGGTGGCCCTTTCTCTCCAAGACCAACAAAAAACGTACTTCAGCATACCAGAACAAAGTCCTCCGTTGCATCACAAAGTTTCACTATCTTATCTCCAATCGCATCGTACACGAACACCTTCTGTTCCCCTCTATGGAGGACTTTATTTACAATACCTCGAAACGGCTCCACGACGCCGGGAAAACTGACGGACCCCAGATCATTCAGGACTTGTACCGACGCCCACATCCGCCCGAAGTCTTTATGCCATTACCATTCCACGACTTTATCTAAATTCCAGTATGACCCACTTATCAAAATTTTGAGTTGCCACATTTTTACTCCGCCCTGTATTCCTCTTATATACCCATGCCCCTTCATCTACTTGTATGACTCACGCCCCCCAGTTGGTAGTAGTCCCCATGTTCCTATGCATAATCACTCCACTACGGTGAAAAGAGCCGCCATTTTAAATTATTAAACACTTAGAAAATAAAAGGCCGGTGATTATGCCAAATTCTACCCTTTCCGTCTCCCCTAAAATCATAAACTAACCCCTACCTAAAATTGTACCATTTGTCCACGTTAGGTACGGTGCGTGCCTTCCCCTCCTCAAGACAATAAAACTCCCACATAACTGAAAAAGGCCACTGAAAAAAAAAAAAAAAAAAAGAAAAGAGCCGCTCTTAAACCCACTTGTCCCTTAATATAAATTTTCATCCACGAGTAACTTCTTAAAATACATTACCTCCTTTGAAGTCCCAGTCCCAGTCCCAATCCCGCAAGAGCCAGAATCCTATTTCCTAATTTTAAACTATAAAATTCCCCCTAAATTTCATGAGGTTGCAATTATTCGGTAAAATTGTTCCCCGAGCGACCAGGTGTTCCTTAACACGATGTCGCCATCATAGGGCTTCTCAGCCCTCTCAACCAGGATTCAGGATTCATACATGATTGTTCTAGTATGACTGTCAGCTAGTTACCGTACAAAACCGCACACCGAGTCACAGTTACTTATTTTATAGAGGAGTCAAACTTCCTATAAAATTCAATATAATCATATGCCATATTTCTTAACACCTAAAAGATTTTTTGTAAATCTATAATATTCAATTCTTTACATCGAAATCTATTGACTGGAATGAAACTAGGTTTTAAAAAAGATTTCCTGAAATGTCTAAAATCCAGTACAGGGTCACAAAATATTGATTTTCTTAAAGAGTAATGCCATGTATTGTAATTCCTCTGAATAAGGAACAAGTATTTGACACGTAGAAAAACTATTGAAATTTTATATACAGTATCATTTGTCAATTCTGAGAAATTTAAATGGAATCGTTTAAAAAACCAACACAATTACTATACAACAGTTTAAACAAAAATCAAAGTAAAGTATTTCTAGTAATACCTAGCAAAAAACTGGAATTCAAGGATTCTGATTGCAGATTCTGACAAAAGTTAAAAATTTCTCAAAGAGCTAAAAATCTAAAGAATAAAAAAGGAACGAAACTCAGCAAAATATGAAAAATTAAAACTACAATTTTCTTAAATTTATTTACGAGTACTAATCCACTTGCATACTGAATTCTTGAAAAAAATTCATATTTTTTTGTTTATTTTAAGTCGCATCAACACCTTGCAACATCTATAAACGGTGGGTTTAAACATTTAATAATAATTTTTCAGAACCTAGCCGGGAATTGAACCCAAGACCGCTGCTCTGCAACGTAGCACCCTAACTATTGGGTCACGGAGGCGGCCAGAACTTCGATTGACGTACCATTGGAAAGTGAAATTTCAAACTGTACACGAGTATTAAAATCTGAAAATAGATTTTTTATACTTTCAAGCCAGAATGTCCTAAAGCGAATTTATATCAGCTGACAGACTTGGCAAGTCCGGAAACCGAATCAGGAGCAGTGAATTTTTTGGTTGAATGTCTACGAGAGAAAGGTAACGCGATATACGAAGCATAAACAAATAATTTTTATTATTTCTTATAATAAATTACAAGATTAAAATTATTTTATATTAGATTAGTGGTGAACGAACACAATAAGACAAGAAATTTTATTGCTTTAATACACTAATGTCATAGGCCTACTTGTAACTAGCCTACGTACGTACAGAAACCTACTTTTCATTTTATTAGAAGAAAGTTGTAAGTGGATTTTACTTGATCACATGGATGACACATATATAAGAACACATCTATAAGAATGAGTGGATTTATCACTCACTATCCACTAAATCATACAAAATAGGCCTACAACACATCCTAATCATCTTTTTAAAGCGACACGGAAGAAAAGGAAAGAGCAATTGACGGAAGCAAGGCTAATTGAAGAGAAATCTTTTCTTCATAATAGGCTACGATAAAATCTTTAATGAAAGTACGCACGGTGTATACACGCTTAAAATAGCCTAAACATAGATATTTGATTACCCGAAATCTGTGACCTACTTGCGTTCAGTAATTTACATTACTACCGATTACACACTATTTGTAAACTACACAAGCTACAAATAAGAAATTAATAGCAAAACGCACCGTGGGTAGTTAACAAAGATAAATAATTTATACAGATTTCATTTTAGTTCATTAAAGTGGTGTTTTCAACTGCTTGGTCATTAACGAGAGCATTAGTAGATTATGGGACAGAATAACAGAATTTTTGAGTTTCTCAATTATTTTCTAGATTCTGACCGGTAATGAAATCCGGGACCTTCCGTTGCAGCCTAAAATCTAGTGCTCTAAACCAGTATGCAGTTTTGAAACCTATTGTTCTCTACGAGATCGAAACAATCCAATTCTTAGAAGATGAAAGTTAAATAAGAAATTTGCAATAATATTAAAACAATAGAGAGTTCAGTGCACAGAAACAGTTAAAAGTTTAATGGTCACATGATTAGAATTAATGTGAATTATAACATCATGAGCTTACAAGGTATTCTCAAAAACCAAGCCAAAAAACAAATTCTTCGGATAAAAGGTTTCGATAGAGAAAACTACAGGTAAAGATTCAATGAGTTAAGCGGTTTCCAAGCAAACCAAACGATCAAAAGATAAGTTTTTTCAAACGAAATTAAGAAGAAAATTCTCTGATGCAGAGAAAAATATGGTAATGATTTCAAGAAAGATAAGATGAAACGACAGAGAATGTGTTTTCTACTCGTATGATCATGTGATTTGGCCTATTCACAAAAAAATAATAAAATAAAATGATTCACTGGAGATTTTAATGTTATACATGGCGCTCTTGCGTATCTACAGCCAAAATTTCTACTCCGATCGAGCTGACACTTCAAAATTTGATTTCGAGGAGTTTCCGAAATTATCACGTACCCCCCACAATTAAGATTACTTTACTTCGATAAAACATTTGAAATAAATTTTACCAAAAAAATTCGAACATTAACCACATTTTAGAAAAGACTCCACCGCCATGAAGCAATCCAGCTACTTGATAACGAAGATCTGGTGCGAAGGCTTAACAGGAATAAACCGTTTGAACTGTTCCGTGTTAGACTGGAAGATAAGTAGTTTAGCGCGTGATCAAAATATGTGTAAAAATCTGATTGCCCAAGAAAATGCAGAGTACTTAATGTAACATATGAAATAAATTGCGAAAGTCGCAGCTTCCGGAATAATCAAAATTTTCTACAAATTACCAAATGATGTTTTCATTTTACATTCTACTTAATAGCAATTTGAGATTTCCTCCAAAAAACCGCATCAAAATCGAGTTTTCCAAAACCAAAACGCTTAAATGAACATAAAGGTAAAAGGATAATAAAAAATATCGTGAAACGAAAAACTAAACTTTTTGGAACAATCGTTTTATTAGTCCCCGACGTTGATTTTAACACATTCAATCCTGAGAAATTATGAGGTGTCTCTCCCGTCGTACTGATTATGCTAGCAGTACACTATTGCCGAATGATTTGACGAATATTCGGGCCAAGTCGCGACAACGAATCTCAGCGAATGTTCTACACGAACTAACCCAGTACATACTCGTCTATATTCGCGAACCTCAGTTCGATCGTGTCATCACATAATTCAACGTAGATCAGAAAATGGATTTTGATGTAGGGGTTGCAGCGGCTTTTTATATGTACAGTTATGCGGGTGGGCTCCTTTAATGCTTTAGCATGCCATTAGAGATTCCTTCTTCTTTTTTAATTCTACCGTGGAACGGTTTAATTGTTCGCTTAAACGAACCCACGCGTCGTTTATGTGCTTCTTATCCTTGTGTTTTTTATGGCAAGGATCCCATAACACTCCCTCACTATAATAAGCTTCCAAAAAAACTTAAGTATTATCATTTGACCATTCCATAGCAAAATACACAGTTAAACAGTTATAAAAAATAAATAAATAAAAAGTACACAGTAAATAAATAAGTAGGTAATGAATAAAAAGTAAATAAAAAGTATGGTGTAGAGGCACGGAATAATGTAGCCCGAATGAAGGCGAGTGTGTGTACTGCTAGCAGTTTGGCCCACTTCGCTCTCGTTATTCGTCTGTATTCGTCCCCTTTGATTCGTGCAAAGTACCGACTCCAGACCGAACTAAGGCCAATACGAACCATGGCGAGGCGAAGTGGAACGAATAACCACAAATACACCGAGTACACTATCGTATTCGCCTGACTTCGCCTACATTCGGCGATAGTGTACTGCTAGCATTACTTGTTTAGCGTGATCTCCGCTTGCGTTATGCTTTAAGGCCTACAACTGTTGTTACTAACGCTTTTATAGATTTATTTTATTTGCGACCTATACATGGATTTATGTTTGCTAATAACATAAAAGTAAACAATTAAATATTTCTTAGGTTTATTTTCGCCTGTTATATAAA
This sequence comes from Catonia carolina, assembly GCA_035578175.1. Classification (NCBI taxonomy): domain Eukaryota; kingdom Metazoa; phylum Arthropoda; class Insecta; order Hemiptera; family Achilidae; genus Catonia; species Catonia carolina. The sequence goes on from JAQMRL010000001.1 coordinate 296,858,125, forward strand.
TGTACTTCTTGTTTGAATTTTTTCATTTACCTTTACGATTAACGCGTAATTTTCTTATGTAATTTAAAACTGTAAATAATATATAGGTACTTTTAAAGTAAATCTAAAAGTGTAAGCTATTTTGAATCGATACCTGCAAAGATACTAAATTCACGGCTTCAACTGTACCCTGAAAACCCGTTAAAAATACTGAACGAGTGTACTACACGAGGGTAGAAGATCATTTGACGAAAATTTAAAAACGAACTGCACGGTTACAAAGAAAAACCCTTTCTGAGGGCTATATAAAAGTAACAAACTGATATCCTACAGTCTGCGTCCCTCCGGAATTATTTAAACGATAACAAAACAGAGCCAGCTAGCCGAGTCTCTAGCACTGAATGCGTTAAGAGAAATTTACTATCTTCGGTAAAGAACAGTTTCATAATTTTTTGTTTATTCCTAATGTGTGTACGTTGCAATCTGTTCAATTTAGAACAATAAGCAACCCCATGGCCCAATGAGGTGAGGATGATATGTAAGACGTGTAAATGAAGAGTAATCTTGTACAGACTCAGGTTGGCCATTCCTGAGAGAGTGTGGTTAATTGAAACCCAACAATCAAAGTACACCGGTAACCACTGTTTTGTATTCAAATCCATATAAAAGTATGCAATCACCTTTACTAGGACCTTTACTAGGATTCGAACCAGGATCTTTCGTCTCCGAAAATAAGCTGTTAAACAGCTGACTAGCGGCGACGACGTTACCCCTAGACCAACCCGGTGGGTTTCATTAATTTAATATACACATTTTTCGTTATCGACAAGATGAAATTATATTTTGTTAATGCGGCAAAGTTAGTGTGATTCGATGAATACCTTCTGTTGAACTTTTTTTATTGTAACTATAACTAATAGTACAATATACAAAACACACTCATTACTTCCTATGTTGTTAAGTAAAACAATATAAAATTATACATTAAGTAATATTAACTCTGAAGACTATAACAATTATAAATGTATTTAATTATATAATTACAGAATTTATGAAGAAGATACATTATTATTGCCATGAATTATTACAATTACTTATTACTTCCACCTATTATTAATAAATTACAATCATGTAACCTGTAGGGTATCGAGCAACAGACTAAGAAAATGTACTTCCGGATACAAGAGGGCTTACCAACTGTTTATCCCAACTAACTTGTGTTAATGCTAATGTAAAATTAGCATAACGCATATAATTAATTTGAATAAACTAATAATAAAATATTACAGTTCCAATGCATCAAGGTTATGCAGCTTAAGGAGAATAAGAAGGTTGGCAAGGTCGGCGGCGCAAAACACAAGCCGATTAATTTAAAATAGCTTAATAATCATTGATTACAACAGAATTTAACTTTTTACACATAAAATTATATGTTAAACCGCATGATATTTCACGCCAATCTTTTACCTAAACATTTTAAAAATCTGACCGATTTAACTTATTTATTCTATACATAACAGAATGAACATACACAAAATTCTTTTGTGTAGCTTTTTCAAAAGCCGGCCGCATTGGCGTAGTTGGTAACGTGCTCGCCTCTCATCATGCGGTCCTGGGTTCGAATCCCACTTAGGCACGGCATATTTTCATACGTGACAAAAAAAATCATTTCATCCTCCATTGTACAAAAGTTACACCCCCCATCGTCGTCGCTAATAACCGTTGTAATTGATGCGACGTTAAAAAAATGAACTAAAAAAAAATTCTTTAAATTACTATTTTAAAAATTGTATAATTTATGATACACTAGCTTGTCGGTCCCGGCTTCACCCGGGTACAATTCTGTTTTATTTCAATAACTTTTATTTTCTCTTGCCTATATGAATAAACAGGAAGGAAATGTTTTCATGCCGATTTTTTGAAATCGAGTTTTCACCGGATCTACACGTTTTCAGACCCCTGAACACAAAAAACATGTTTTTAGCGATTGGTCTATGTGTGTGTGTTGTGTGTGTGTGTGTGTGTGTGTGCGCGCGCGTGCGTGTGTGTGTGATCTCAAGAACGGAACATCGTACGAACTTGAAACTTGAAACTTAAGTTAGATTATCACTAAAGGACCCGACACGAACATTTTCATTAAAATGTCACCCGGAAGTGGTAGTTTATTCGTGTCATTTTTCACTTTTTGCGATTTTCTCGAAAACGGGACCTACGATTTTTTTAAAAATCGCTTGGTTTACTAAATTTTTTATGCTTTACACGATAGGGTAGGCGCCATGTCTGCTGAAATTCTTGGGGCGGTTTTTCATTAAAAAAAATTGTTTTTTTACGATTGTGGCTTTAATATGCATTTTAGTGCAAAAATGTATAGCCTATAATAAAAGTTGTAGTAAATTTAAAATCCAATAACTTTTATTTCAAACATTTTTTTGTGTAACGCTTAGGTGAGCGGTAATTAGCGATTTTCAGTTTTTTCTCACGAAACCTGTACAAAAATCGATTTTTTACAATTTTCAGCCTTAGCATGCATTCTACGACAAGTGAATATAATCAAATTTATACAAAATTAGAAGATCTACAACTTTTATTTAGAGCACTTTTCTCTACAGAGAAAAACAAAATAAATAATAAATACAGAGAAAAGTTCCGTTTAACGTGAAAGAGTAATTGTCCATATTTTTAAGCCAAAGTGAAGTTGATTTTCATTTTGCGTCTTCCACTCATGATTAAAACTAGGTTATGTTTATTGAGGTTAGTTTTTTGCTTCTAATGTTAGGTTATATTGTTCAATATTTACTTTGGAAAGAGAAAGTTGTGTGAGTGTTTGAAAATTACTCATAATAGGGATTAAAAATAAACCATTAAAACTGAACCAGTTACATTTGTAATTCTCATAGTCACAGCGTTAAATGGTATAACAAAACCAAACTCAGACAAAATTTTTTAGAAGCTGTACTCTTTAAAAATTTACAAAAAATATGGCTGTGATACATTTCCGGACAAAAAGCACATAAGAAAAATTAAGAATATTGCATTTATTGTATTTAACATTACATTACCCGCTGCTTACTTGGCACTAATTTTTATTACTTATTTTATGTAACCTAAATTACTGTACAAAAACTAAAATCGGTTTTTCAAAATTCCAGGCCGTCATCAAGTGAATTTTACAGCAAAAATGTGAACAATAAAAGTAAAGAAAATTAAAACAATATTATTTTCATCTAAAATTAACAGTGGTAGCGCGCTGGCCAACCACGCGGAGGTTCCGGGTTCGATTCCTGGAACCCTCCAAATATATATTCATATATATATATATATATCTATATTTGTCTGGAAATTATATTAAGTCACAACTCAACGTTCCATAACCTACTGTAGCGCTACTGACTGTTAATGTGACTTTAAATAAAAAAAATTAAAAAAATTAACAGAAAGCTATTTGAAATATTTTCACACAACTGGTCATAATGAATAATTTCTTTTAAAAACTACTTCACACACAAATTATAGCAGCTTTTTAAAATTTCATTTACAGTGTATATTATTTTTGCTTCGGATAAATCATTTTGTAATACGATGAAATGAGGGAAATGTAGCAGTCAAATTTCCTACAAGTAAAAGATTAATAAAAAAAAGTTACTGCGGTAGGCTGAAAAACGTACCTTCATACAGGTATAATTTCCGTACCAACTCAACATGATTTTCTTTTACGGAATATCCACATGAATTAGTAATAAAAATATCAAATATCAGTAAATTAATATAGAAAAAAGTAGACCTTCAGGCTGTAACCAAGAACCGGTCTTTAATGAACAATAAGTAAATGAATAGATAAATAAAAATTATAATTACATAATGACGGTGAAGGAAGGAAACGTGCGAAAGTTACAAGGATATATGTATCATGATCATCTGCCATAATAAATATCAACTAAAAATACTTACTACCATTGCAATAGCGTCCGCTATCGACAACTGTAGACACCTAATATCCTTACCTACAACAACAGCTAATATCATAAACTATTGTACAAAATTCATGGTTTCATAAAAATATTTAAATATAATCAAGTCAGAAACTGAAAGGGTTGCCATTAATAAAGTATTGTGTTGTTTAGGTCATCAGCCAAAAGGCTGGTGTTTGAACCTCTAGAGGTTTTACTAAGTAAAACAAGGAGTGAGGTGGTTTGCCTTCCTCACTGATTGGAAAAATACACTTATCAGCATGCCGGGCCCTCTGAAAAGCACATATTTTCCACTCTGCAAATGACACCTTCACTTCATTCACCATAGGGAATAAAGTATTACCACTAATGAAATACAAATACAACTGCAGTGACACAACGCTAGAATCGAATCGAATTATTGAAGAATGGGTGGGAAACCCATAATGGGCGATGTCGTGAAAGGATCATCTGATCGCTTGGAGAATTGGATAATGGAACTATTTTGAATTTTCTTATGAATATATTAGGAAGGAATAGTTAACGGTAAATTTTTATTATGATTCGGATTCGAATGGATGAATGATTTAACGGATTAACCAAGAAGGAGTATTTTATTTAAAAAATAGGAAACTAGAAAATGAAATAGTTAAAGGAAATCGTGGAATGGCAGTATGCATTCTTCTTCTACTGGATGACATTCTACAACGCTAGGCTACAAAGACGAAAGTTCTGAGTTTGAATCATTAGTAAAAATGACGGGAATCCGTAATGGTTTTGTTTACCTTTTCAGTTGATGGAATTTTATGCATAAATTAATGGAATTAGTGAATATTTTTCTAAGATAATTAGGTACATTACTTGAAAAACCGAAAACAACGGGGTCGGTGGGAAAAAATTTGAAAAATCTTCTGAGAAATTTTGAATAGCTGAAACGTAAGCTTACTTACTTATCATTACAGTATTTATTATTTAATTTAAATAATTTAATAACTTAAGTTATTTTCTAAATTTAAATCCATTAAATTTTCTTCCATAATCATTGCTTTCAAAAACAAATATTAAGTATACTTAAAACCAAAAATGTAACAGTTACAACTGTAACTGAAACTGTAACGGCACAGAACGTAAGTATCGATGATTGCTAAATAATGTTATCCTCAACTATCGGCTGTAAGGCTAATGCAATGACACGTAAGTAGGCCTACTCAAAATCTATCTGAAAAATTATGGGATAGTATCTCAAAACAGAAGTATCTGGAGTCAGTTAACCAAAAGCTAACCCACCTATTTAATTTACAAGGATTCAGTACTTTTCAGGCATTTATGCTTCTGTGTATGTCTATATTTCTATGTTGTGTGTATTTTCTAAAACACCTTATTCAATTCAAGAAAGGATTACTATAGTAAAAGTTCGTGTGCACACAGGTTCCGTTTTAGAAACGAAAGTACTATTTTTTGTCGAAAGCCACCATGCCAGCCAAGCATAACATAAAAAATTGGTTAAAAAATGACGTACAATAGGGTAAGGTTGAAAGTAAAACGGAATACAAAACTTCCAGCTATGACTGGGGCCTATAGGCCTATTAAGAAACCGCAACTGATATTCAACCAAAAATTCTGCTAATCCGGAAAAAATCTTGACGGAAATGTATGAAGATACTCGAGAAAGAACCCGGAATGAAAATAAAAATGAAACAAATATTTAATTCGATTTAAAGATCTATACTCTATGAACGACGATATCGAGTTACTTACATCTTATCTTAATGTATTTGAAATTATTTAACGAATTCAAAATTTACATAAAACGAAACACATTCACGAACTACAAATAAAAATCAAACTTCGTGTTTTCTTACTATCAATTACAAAAAAAACTTTCAAAGGAAGACACTAATAGTACTATAACATATCAGAAAAATGTAGGTTTCTTTTCAATTGAAACTACTGAAATACAGGATAATAATATGACTAGGTCGTGAAAGACTAATTAAAAACACTTATTAAATAGCTAATTCGTGATCGACTTGTTAAAAAAACCACAAGAGTCAAAAGGTCATTTGAATGCAACCAAAACTACATCATAAAAAATAACATACATAAATATTTATACAAAAAATATTATTGGAGAAGTATCTGGTATTTCTTGTATTTAAAACAGATTAACATCTACGTAGGTTTTTAAACAGTTTTACTTATATTATTTGACAGGTTAATAATATTCTATTTCGGTGCTGTGTTTATCAAAAAAAAATCTGGTGTGAAACACTCAGACAACTTTCTCTTGCCAATGCAAGTAATGACCAATATAAACTAACATTAGTATAATAAAACATTAGAAATAAACAAAAAATTAACCTCAATAAACATAACCTTTAATCATGAGTGAAAGACGCAAAATGAAAATCGACCCCAGTTTGGCTTAAAAATACCGAAAATCACTCTTTCACGGTAAACTAGGCTCTGTAGAGAAAAATGCTTTAATTAAAAGTTGTAGATCTTTTAATTTCCTATAAATTTGATTATACACTTTCGTCGTAAAATGCATACTAAGGCCGAAATCTTAAAAAAAATCGATTTTTCACACGTTTTCGTGAGAAAAAAAACAGAAAATCGCTAATTACCGCTAAACTAAGCGTTATAGAAAAAAATGTTTGAAATAAAAGTTGTAGGATTTTAAATTCTCTACATTTTTATTATACAAATTTTTGCGCTAAAATGCATAGGTATTAAGCCATAAAAAGTGAAAAATTACAAGAATAAACTACTACTTCCGGTTGACCGATTTTGATGAAAATGTTCGTATCGGGTCCGGTAGTGGTATGTAACTAAAGTTTCAAGTTTTAAGTTCGTACGATGTTCCGTTCTTGAGATATTCTGTTTACACACACGCACACACCAATCGCTAAAAATATGTTTTTTGGGTTCAGGGAGTCTGGTACGGGTGATCGAGATTCTAAAGCTTTACTCTACCTTGATATCATTTACAAAATACTCGTGGCCTTTTTTGAGAATTGTACCTCTTCGAAAACGTACATACATCTCTGATATTAATTTCTTCGAAGGAACTAAACCTCTTTTTAACCCTTAAGAGCAAAATGGCCGAAATTCAAGAGTTTAACTTCTCGAGTAGAAAAATAATAGGTTTATGTATTATTTCAGGGTGGTCACCAGCTTTTTACCCTTTAGACTCAAGCGGTCGAAATGCAATGTTTTACTTTTCCTGTTCAACCTTTAAGGAACAAATGAGCGAATATCAGCTCTCTTTGTGATTGGGAAGTTTGAGAATCAGTGAATGAGGCAGTCATAAAATAATACAAATTAAATATTCACAAGTAGACTTTTAATACTAGATTTCTTTCAATTAGTAAAAAAATAATTTTAACAAATGAACTAATTTGACGAAATTAAATTTAAAATAATAATGATAATAATCTGGTAGCTAATTACTGGATATAGTTTTAAACTAATTTCGTAAGCGGACAGGAAATTGGTTTTCGTAATCCGATACGCGCAATAAATCAATTAAAATTAAAATTCTACACCAGGTTTTAAAAAACAGTAGTATCGAATTAAATCTTGTAATCAATAAATTACAGCAGAATTACTAGTTTATGAAATTAGTTGAAGAGTGACCTTTTAATTTCGTTGATAAAATTACGTACTTTCAAATGCAAAAAACCAGTTAATTACATTGAAAATTACAACAATTTATAATAATACTATATTATTTTAAATATTAATTGCATTGCTTCTTTAATTAGTAATAAATTATTAGTTTCACGAATTAACCGTAGGATTAAATACTGTCACCACAAAAAATTTGTTTTAAAAACAATTCAAAACTATTTTAATAGATTTTTCCTAAATTTTTACTTTTTAAGTCTTTGACCGACGGAAATATCTTGATGAAACCTGTTAAGTAATGGGTTTTAAAATATATTTATGATTAGAAAGTTTAAAATTTATTATTTAAAATTGTGGTAATGTATTTGATTTTCTAATTACAAGAATCAAGTTACGGTAAAGAGTAAAAGAGTGACACGTTGATTAGGCCAACTTAGAATCAACCTGGAATCAGAATAGATTGGCTTTAATGCCAGAGGCCCCGGGTTTGATTCCCGATCTAACACTTTATACATTTCATCTATCACCCTTTAGAGGATCATCATGGTCATACGTCCGAGTACAGAAATTCGAGAAAGCTTAAGAAATAAATATTGTTATATAGGCTACGTTGAAAAGATTATTAAAAATTATCTTTATGATTTTGAAATTTTAAATTTATTTAAAGGTCATGTTGAACTTATACAAAGAACATTGTTAAACATTTTAGTGGTCTTTGAACCAGGAAAAGAATACGACTTTGCAACAAAGTTTGAAAAAAAAATTAAATAACTAGTAGGCTACATCGTAATTCTGAAGATGTTATTTATAAAGTAATTACACCGACATAATACATATTATTGTAAAAATCTTTAAAAAGTAATAGAAAATTATGTTAGTATAATTATACACACACAAAATGTCAGAGTTGTAAAGGAACACTTTCATATTGAAAAGCAATTTGTTACTAAGAAATTTTATTGAAAACAATCGATTAAAGAATATATTAATTAAATTAAATGGTTATGAAAGAAAATATATTTGTCAAGAAACAAAAAATAATAATAATAATTAAACTTTTTAATTACGATTTAATTATTTATTTAATAATGTAGATTAAAAAGAAGTGAATTTTATCCAATAAGATTACAATCTATAACCCTTAACCGTTTATATTAGCATTAATGTATACATCAGCCGGAAGTAAAATAAAATAAAATAAAAAATCTGGTGTGAAACACTCACACAACTTTCTCTTGCCAATGCAAATAATTAACAATAAACCTAACATTAATAATAAAATATTAGAAATAAACAAAAAACTAACCTCAAAAACATAACCTTATTTTCATCATGAGTGAATGATGCAAAATGAAAATCAACCTCAGTTTGGCTTAGAAATACGGAAAATCACTCTTTCTCTCTAAACTAGGCTCTGTAGAGAAAAATGCTTTAAATAAAAGTTGTAGATCTTTTAATTTTCTATAAATTAAATTATATACACTTTTGTCGTAAAATGCATACTAAGGCCGAAATCTTTAAAAAATCAATTTTTCACACATTTTCGTGAGAAAAAAACAGAAAATCGCAAATTACCGCTAAACTAAGCGTTATACAAAAAATTGTTTGAAATAAAAGTTGTAGAATTTTCAATTCTCTACAACTTTTTATATAAAGTTTTGCGCTAAAATGCATATTAAAGCTGTAATCTTAAAAAAACAACGTTTTTACGTGAAAACAGCCTCACCCAGAATTTCAGCAAACATGACGCCTACCCTATCTTATAGAGAATAAAAAATTGAGTAAACCAGGCGATTTTAAAAAAAATCGTAGGACCAGTTTTTGAGAAAATCGCAAAAAAGTGAAAAATTACACGAATAAACTACAACTTCCGGTTGACCGATTTTGATAAAAATGTTCGTGTCGAGTCCGGTAGTGGTACTTAACTTAAGTTTCAAGTTTCAAGTTCGTACGATGTTCCGTTCTTGAGATATTCTATTCACACACACACACACACACACACACACACACACACACACAGACCAATCGCTAAAAACATGTTTTTTGGGTTCAGGGGGTCTGAAAACGTATAGATCCGGTGAAAACTCGATTTCGAAAAATCGACATGAAAACAATACTTTCCTTCCTATATATTCATATAGGCAAGAGAAAGTAAAAATCAACCCGAGCCAAAATATTATTAGGTAGCCTATTTACCTACAATTTCAAGACGGCATACCTGTACTTCAGAAAACACAAAAAACTACGGAAAAAATACGTCGATTACACGAGCAGAGAAATTTAAACACTTTAGAATCCCAAATATTTTTTGTTTAACCCACTGTAATTACAAATCAACGAAAAGAAAAATTGCTGAAACTTATAAAAAAATAACAACAAAATCTTTTAAATCATAAAAATACTTACTCTAAACCAAGAAGTTCATCTTCCGATTGAGCAATTTTCAGACTAGACCGCCTACATTTACCCATTGTTTCCTGTATTTGTAATCTACCACGTTTAACTACTTTAAAATTATACGATAAGCAAAATATAAGTTAATTTAGAGACCGATGTTGAAGAGACCATAAGCAAAAGCACTGTGAGGAATAAGTAAATTGAGAATCAAAGGTTAAAATGATATTGACACTGATATTTCCAAGATCACACAAAAACAGATGAAAGACGACTACAAAAGAACCACTGACAAAAATAAACAACAATAAAAATAATGAATGTAAATATTGATAGGAGATGGTATCGGTGCAGAGGAACATCCAATATCAACAATATTCAATACACAGGGTGTTACAAAAGGGATATCACCTCGTAAACTACCGTTATCAAGAAGTGTAATATTAAACATTTTTTGTTTAACACATGAGGTTTATTTATAATCAGTCTAAAAATGACTAAGTATACATGGTAAAAGTATTTATATGATGAAGGAAGGCAATTGCTTCCAAAATAAAACAAATTAGCCTATTTACAATTTTTGAAAACTTTAAATCTAGATAAAACATGAATAACAGTAAAAAAAATTAACAAAAATAACAGTGATGAGAATAAAAGGCGTAGAAGTTAATCGTTATATTTGAACGAGAGTAATTTCATCATTTCAGTCTCGTTATGTCTTCGCTATTATAAAGTAAATTAAGCGTCAAAAAATCGGGTGATCCAACTGGAATTGTTGGGTCATGGCAAGATTCGATTTCGTAGCTGACCTCCAAAGCGGTAACCTATAAGCTCATAATGGTTTCAATATGGCTTTGTGTATTAAAAACTTTATTTCCAATAACACCAGTGAACGTTTGTTCATCATCCAATACAATTCTTTTATCTTCAACCCTAGCCTTTTGCATATGTTCCAAATATGTTTGGACCAGGTGAAGCGTCTATCTAAGTGGATTTCCAAGCATTTCACATTATCTGACAGGAACTGGTGTGTCATTTATTCGGATCTGCGACCTTATTCCTCAAGGTAAATGTAACATCTTACTTTTCATTTACCTTGACCTTCCATTTCTTACATCAGTTCACTATTATACTCTGATGATATCAAAGCTACAAAAGTAATTTTCATACATTTTCAAGAATATAGATATTACAGTAGAATCTCGGTAGTCCGGCCTTACAGTAGTCCGGCACCTCCAGTAATCCGGCCATTAAAATATTAGGCCTAAAAGTATGAAACCTCACCCAGGACAGATTTTCGGTAAAAGATTTAACTTGAACTAGGTAAATCAACTCGATCTAATTACGGCGGATTTAATATAAAATGTATGTTTAGGATCTGATTAAAGAAATGAATAAGCAGACCTTAATTATTGTTAAATGGAACAATTTTTGGCCTTTTATCCAAAACCCAGAACTGGGTCATACTCAATACTTCATGCTGAATTGACAACGAAACGTAATTCTCAGAACACGAGCACCCCCACACAGCACTAGGCGATGAAAATAGCCGATAATTATGTTTAGTACTATGACTACAGAAGTACTCAGCAAACCTTTTTTAATTAGTTAATTTAATTTCAAATAACATAGAAATCAATGCATATTCATTTTTTGTTTAAATTTATAGTTCCAAAATTCCAACACATCCAGTAATCCGGCACCCTCTCGGTCCCGAACAGGCCGGACTACTGAGATTCTACTGTACTAGGTATTTTCTTAGACCACTGTTTAATGAGAATTAGTTTCTTTCATCTTGTTTATTCATAAAAAACCATTACCTATTTGGATTCGGATGCACGAGAGAAGTAGCTAAAAGCTTTAACATAACGGGAAGATGAAACGTATCGGAACAAGACGATACAATAATTTAATGGTGAATAATATTTTTTAAAGAAAAACGCTAAGTCAGTAGAAGCGTTAATCAAAGATATGAAATTCAATACATACATGAAAAGAACGGTTACTGAAGGGAACACATGGTTGCAGCGAATCCTTTTTGATAAGAATAAACGGATTTATAATAATTTGTCGGTCAAATGAAGGCAGAGGAATGAAACAATTTAAATTTGACACGGTGAATTCATAACATATACAAATTACATTTTATCTCTCACGTCACTCTACTCTAATTAATAAAACAACCATTTTTACTAACGAACAAACAAATCTTGAGTCAAGATACTGTACGTTACATGAATCATAAATGTCTTTAAATTATTGGACTTATACGTCTGTATTCACTTATAAACAGCAGAATAACGTGGCAGATCGTAAAGGGAACGGATAAAAGGAAATTGGTTAGAAAAGAAAGTGGAAATTAAATAGAAAGTAAATTTATTTTCCGTGATCCTTCATAATAGGCCGGAACGAATAATGATATATAAATTGACAACAGAAGCAGGCGTATGTGAAACTAATAATATTACCGGATAACGTTAACAAAATACTAATATAAAAGAAAATATAAATGCGTATTACGTATGTTAACCAAGAAACATGCCCATAACGGACAGGTGGAATGTCAAATTATTTACTATCAATCAGTTCGTTGTAGGGCTAAAATAAATAGTTCTGTTTCTTATCACTTGGTCAGACAATTAAATGACTGAATCGTTTAAGAACAGAAGAGGTAGAGATGCAAAAGACACTAATCGGAGTTGTCTCCTCTGAAAGTAATGAATTTCATTATACAGCCAGACCCTGTGGTGAATGAAGTAAAGGTGTCATTTGCAGAGTGGAAAATATGTGCTTTTTAGAGGGCCCGGCATGCTGATAAGCATACTTTTCCACTCAAAGAGGAAGGCAACGGTAGACCACCTAACTCCTCGATTTACTCAGTAAAACCTATACAGGTTCAAACCAGGCTTTTAGCTGATGACCTAAATGACACAACCAAGAAACAAAAAATTAAATACGAAGAACGGATTACTACAAATTTTGAAAACTTGTGATGAAAATTATAGAATTATACCTTGCCTAAAAGAGGAATATGGTGTGTGACCAAAACACTGGTTCCAAGTTTCAGGCGCAAGGATTCTTTGAAGTTCACGCAAGTTTCTAGTAACAAAAGTGTGTAATTTGAAATAAACACACATATGTGATTAGACTGTTTATCTCATGAAAAGGATGGTTTAAGAGAAAAATAGAAAAGGAAACAGACTTTGAGAAAAAGAAAAATTCAGTTTCATGGACATATCCGTAGAATCGCCAAGAAAAGATTTACGAAGCAGTTTTTGATAGATGTAAAAATTACAGAATTTACAAAATTGCAGAATACATGTTTACAGCAGCTGAAAACTTTATGAAGGTGATGAAGCAGTTAGAGAGAGAGAGAGAAGTGAATTGAGAAGAATGGATAAAGAATTTTATGAGGCCCAAAGAAAGAAAGGAGACGCACATGAAAAAGGCTCGGGCAATATGAAAAATAGCAATAACAAATACAAAACATCAGGCGTGAGAAAAAAATCATTTAACATAGTCTTCACTAGCCCGAAACGACGAAAAAGATAATATTATGAACATCATAATTTAATCCAAGTTTTTGTATCAGCCAGTAAATATAAGAATTCAATACAGCCCGTGGTCGATGCGAAAATGTATGCAGTACAAGCGCAGAATGTATTTTGGTTGCCATGTGCCAAGTAACATACAAGATTACAAGGGCATTTTAATAAATATACGAATACCAATACAGACACAGTATAATCAACAATGTTTAAGTAATCCTACATCTTGATCTAGTATTTATGAATTAAAGTATATAATAACAGTAAACTAGCACAACAGTAAAACTCCTCTTTTCCGAACCCCGTTAAATCAAATTCCGGATAAAAGATATTACATTCAAGCATAGTTATTGTATAAGTAAATCCTCCAATGAAATAAATTACATAAAGTAGTTTTACTATTTACGGAAATCTCATCTCTGTGTACTTGTGCCGCGTAAATGGCTGCAATGTGCCAGTTCCCTTACAATAAAAACCTCAGAAAAAGGAAAAACTTCCCAAAAATTTTAAAAAATTACGTTACTACTAATTGAACAACCGTTATAATTAGTAGATTGTATTATATTCTTTTGGCTATTCCAAATCGGGTCCACCCCTTACATTTTAGTTAAGTGGAATTCTTTTGATCGACCGATTCAACCGGAATTCGCAATTAACCGATATTGTTTACGAATCAAATTTTTCTAAAGGACAAACCTATAGCAGTTATCATTGCTCGCAATAATTGAAATTCGAAGTAATTAAAAAGCGTAGTATTTTGCAGGGGCCGCAAAGCGCTGTTGATGTATTCTGACAACCAACGGACAAAGTGAAAACACAGACCACACATTGTGTATAATTTGTATATTTTCATAGATTCTGGATATTCTGGTATCTAGATTTTTGGAAAATTTCCCGTGGCATTCCCACTTGGGACATTGATTAAAATGTCTAACCATAGTATTTGTGTTGCATGTAGTAGTTAATAACAACAAAACCTTCCCTACACAAACCTCCAATTTTGACATGTTACATGTCATGAATACGTAACATGAAATATTATTGGTTTGTTTATTTAATACGCTAATATATTTTTATCATTTTCAACACAGTTCCTTTCATTTGAAGGCCATTCCAAAATGAAAATTAGTCCAGACCCACACCACGAAACCGAAGACCGATTTCTATTAATGACTGAAGCATTTTCAATTTTTTTCACTTAGTTTATTAATAATATGAACAGAAGAAATGGAAGTGTAACCAACATCAATTCCCATAAATACTGAACAATAAACAACCAACCCTTATTTAAACATTTTTAATATACTTACCATCATTACCACCCTAACATGTAACAAAATCCAATTACTTTCGTTAACAGAAACAGTTATAGATTTTACAATTAGTTTCGGTATGTCGTACAATAAACAAAATGGGAAAACAACACTCACCCTTACTTAGGGGTTGGTAGATATTATGCGCACCTGTTCCGTCAGATAACAGATAACGGCAGAAAAAGGGGAAAGGGTAAAAAAAACAATTCAGGAAGAATTCTGTTGTGTAAAATTTAATACGTTTCGACTGTACAGAAAACATTTTTAAATTTAATAACCTTCTCCAAGGCGCTAGACTGCAGAATTCAGATAATCAAATACTGGAACAACATTCAAATATTGGAAATTTAAAAAATCGGTAACAACCTTAGCAACTTTACAACTTTGGAATAATCTAAAACTCTTTTCCAGGAATTTTAACATAAAAAGAACACTCACACAAAATTTTACATAATTAATTTATGTGAATATTGTTAACGTAGGCCTACGTGAAGGTAAAAAAACGACATAGGATTACCTCTAACGGTTGACAACTGCCCACACAAGAATGTCGCAGGCCAAAACTAATAGACTATAAAATAACAAATAGGGCGTCCGAAAAGTGTAGCAGTAATATATTTAATAATCTTCAATATTTCTTTTTAGAATTCAGCGTTAATAAAATCTGAAACTTTTAGAAAGTATTTCACGTAATCTGTAAAATACATTAAACAAGAATTTAATGAAGTTTCCCTTTTTTAAAAGGAGAATCATCAGACAAAAACCAAGCACAACGATAAAACTGATCCAAAGTTTAGGTTAAAAATGGCAGCCAAAAAATTTCACGCCTTACTATCAGAGCACACTTACGCGAAAAGAATCGACTGAAAAAGAAACAGAAGGTTTACACGGTACTGTAATCCCTCTGCGGAAACAGAGTATTCAGTTAACAATGAAAATGAACTAAAATTATACACATGACTTCCATCTGGCATTTCTGTTACTTAAATTTTGTTTTCTATTTTTAATTTATTTATTTAACGTCGCATCAACTGCAAGGTCATTAGCGAAGACGTTGGGGTGTAGCTGTGCGTAATGAGGATGAAATGATTTTTTGTAACATATGAAAATATGCCGTGCCTGAGTGGGATTCGAACCCAGGACCGCATGATGAGAGGCGAGCACGTTACCAACTACGCAAATGCGGCCGGCACTTAAATATTTATTTAGCTTACATAGCGAGGCTTTGTTGTGGAGTACGGGTAAGACTTTTTAATACAGACAAAATAACATAGCATCATTCCGTACTACCCACAACCAGAAGGACTGAGAACTTCTTCTTTTAGGGTTACCATACATGTTCCCGTATTGGCTTACAGAATGAAATGTGGACAATACGTTTAAGAGACGAAAGCAGACTGCAGGCGGCAGAAATAAAATTCCTTCGGGTAATCAAAGGTTGTTTTAAATTAGTCAGGGTTCTAAATTAAGATATTCGAACAGCCCAGAGAGTCCCAAGTACTGAATGCGAAAATCAGTGAGTAGAGAATGATATGGAAGGATAATTTTCCACAGATGCTCACATGAATAAACACTTTGGAAGCACAGGTGTACTGAAGACCAGAAATAAATAAAGGTTTTTTTTTGTTTTAAGTCCGACTGTTCTGCAATTACTGCTAATTCAGACGGTGAAGGATGAAATAATTTTTTTGTAACGTATGAAAATATGCCGTGCCTGAATGGGATTAGAACCCACGACCGCATGATGAGAGGCGAGCACGTTACCAACTACGCCAATGCGGCCGTATAGAGGAGTGCGTAGGCCTTGGAGGAGATAGTCAATTTTTTTCGATCGGTGTGGACCGGAACAGGTATGTTTCCCTGTCTGAGGTGGAAGAAGAAAAAAGAAAACCTTAGAAAAATTTCGTTCATTAACCAAGAATTAAATTCTTTTCCAGGTAACACAAACAGGAGTATCTTCAAAAAGTTTCCACTTAAAAAATTTGAATTCCTGCCCGCTACCTAATGTGAAAAATCTGGTGTGAAACACTCACACAACTTTCTCTTGCCAATGCAAATATTTAACAATATAACCTAACATTAGTAATAAAACATTAGAAATAAACAAAAAACTAACCTCAATAAACATAACCTAATTTTAATCATGAGTGAAATACGCAAAATTAAAATCAACCTCAGTTTGGCTTAGAAATACGGAAAATCACTCTTTCTCTCTAAACTAGGCTCTGTAGAGAAAAATGCTCTAAATAAAAGTTGTATATCTTTTAATTTTCTATAAATTTAATTATAAACACTTTTGTCGTAAAATGCATACTAAGGCCGAAATCTTAAAAAAAATCAATTTTTCACACATTTTCGTGACAAAAAAATCAGAAAATTGCTAATTACTGCTAAACTAAGCGTTATACAAAAAAAATGTTTGAAATAAAAGTTGTAGAATTTTAAATTCTCTACAACTTTTGTTATATAAATTTTTGCGCTAGAATGCATATTAAAGCCGTAATCTTAAAAAAACAACGTTTTTACGAGAAAACATCCTCACCAAGAATTTCAGCACACATGACGCCTGCCCTATCTTGTAGAGAATAAAAAATTTAGTAAACTAGGCGATTTTAAAAAAAATCGTAGGACCAGTTTTTGAGAAAATCACAAAAAAGTGAAAAATTACACGAATAAACTACTACTTCCGGTTGACCGATTTTGATGAAAAAGTTCGTGTCGGGTCCGGTAAGGGTATGTAACTTAAGTTTCAAGTTCGTACGACGTTCCGTTCTTGAGATATTTTGCACACACATACACACACACACACACACACACACACACACACACACACACACACACACACACACACACACACACACACACACAGACACACACACAGACACACACACAGACACACACACAGACCAATCGCTAAAAACATATTTTTTTGGGTTCAGGGGGTCTGAAAACGTATAGATCCGGTGAAAACTCGATTTCGAAAAATCGACATGAAAACAATACTTTCCTTCCTATATATTCATATAGGCAAGAGAAAGTAAAAATTTCATGATCATTTAATGATTAATCAAATATTTCCTTGAACAACTAGAAACGTCGTTTTCTCTAACTGTCAAAAAAATACGACGCACACTTTCTGGACTCCCGGTATCCAAAATTATGACATAACAATAGTAATGGTAATAATAGAGAAGTGAAATAATCTGAAAGGTCATGAGTTCGAATACTAATTAGCCAGTTATATCCAAATAAGAAAAAATTATGTCCGCCCGCTTACAAGTACAACATAAGCTTATAGTAGGTGTATTTTCAACGTACACAGAAACATATAAAAAGGAGACGAGTTTTTATTAGGGCAATGACCTTATTTTTTTATTTTTACTATGTTTATATAAAACCACATGTTTAATTTCTCGTTTTATTGGAAAGAAACGAACGAAAAAATAATCGAAGAAATTTAATATATGTAACATTAAAAACAAATAAAACAACTAAGCAAAAGAAGGTGATTGCTTATTTTAATAATGCAAAAATAAAAAAACATAAAAACTAGATTTGTAAAAGTTTTACTTAGTGTATTGTCATTCTGCAAAAAAACTTGTATTTAATCATGAGTAAAAAACGTAGTTTTTGTCACGGGTAAAATTTCACAAACTAGTGAGCTAAATACCTCAAATGGTTTCAAAATGTTTTCTAATTTTTTATGACTAAAATGCGTATCACGAAAGAATTGCAATAGTGAAAAAAATTTTGATACACGCTTCAACTTATTTTCACATTTCATGAAACCTTGAAGTCAAAAATACACAACGGTATTTGGTAAGACTTCCATCTATTTAAGCATTTACGTAAAAATGCTAATCATACTAAAAGAAAACTAAAACTATTTGACCGAATGGGCTGAAACTTTAAAACTCACGTTTTCAACCAATCCAGATAATTTTACTTAATTAATCATGCAATTTCAGAAGTTAAGGGTACCTATGATCCAAAAATCCAACAATCAAAATTTTCCCAAAAATTCGGTCAAAAGATTTTGATTAATTTCCCATTTAAATGATATTCCAGGAAAATATTTTCGGGGAGGGGAGGGTTCTGCTTTCGTCTAAAAGTTTATTTCAAAAGTACCTACAGCTTAAAGTTGATTTCAGTGAAAAATGCACAGAACACAAATTAAATATTATTAAACAAAACAAAAACTTAAGTAATCCTTTTTAAAAAAATTTTCCGCGTCCCAGAAATTTTAAATAAGGTACAACCGAACGGTCAGAATATCATAACCCACAGATTACACGCTGTGACTAATTTGTTAATGAAACTTAAAAGAAATAGAGATTGTACATTAAATTTTTGTACCTAAATAAAATAATTTTAATTTTGTTTGATGAAGCTATCTTTATTTAACTTGCATCTTATTACTAGATTAGTATAGTTTTTATGATAAAAAAATAAAATATTTTATTCTTTTTTAAAAAAATATATACTTCGATTTTATCCTTGTTATTTCTCATTTTTGACTCGATCCACTCCCAGACGTTTTTAAGTTACACCTTACTACGGAAAATAAAATTTTCATTTTTTTCCAGAGCTCACGAACATTGTAAATTATTACAATTTTTTTAACTCAATATGGTGAAAATTCATTAAGAAATACATGTAGCCTACTTTATTCACGCCCTGTTTATAAATTACAAGCCTAATGGTTACAATGGCCTTTTACAATGATCTAATGGAACAACAATTTAACGTTTACATTGTTTCCTTACAAGCTATTTCGTGAAAAAAATCGTTAATCACCCGGCTGTATGACTATACTAAACACTATGAATCACACATATTTAAAATTAGGCTGTAATTTACGCTGCAATTTAGTTTATTACTATGATTTCATTATTACACTTTTTAAAATTACACCACAAAACTTAAAAGAAAATTACCCGCATAGGTAAAAGAAACAGTTAGGAAACGTCCACTCGTACTACATAAATATTTTATGAACAAACATGACTGTAAGAGAAATCAGACAATTACATTTTGGTTTTCGTAAACTGTTCCGGAAGTTAACCGACTGATAAATTCATTTAACCAAAGAATATTAGTAGGGCAGGTACTATTTATGTTTATGTTTACACAGACACCTGCAAGTACTCAGCAAAAATTCGGCATCTATTATGCCGATTGAAAACATATGCACCTAATTAGTAATTTATTACCGAATTTATGAGTAGCGCTAGTAATAACAGATATTTATAACTAATAACATGTTTAAAACAAAACTAATATGAAACAATCAAAAAAAGGATAGAAATTTGTGGGTGTTTTTAGTACGCCCGAAACGGAGGCCAATGTACGCAAAATTATATTACCTATAAGCTTCAACACATTCAGTGCTAGAGACTCGCCTAGCGGGTCATGGGTAGGTGTTACCGCCAGCGGGTTCTATTTTGTTATCATTTTAAGTAACTCCGGAGGGACACCGCTTGTCGGTTATCAGTTTGTTGGTATTATGTAGCCCTTAGAAAGGTTTTTTCTTTGTAACCGTGCAGTTCGTTTTTGAATTTTCATCGTACGATTTTCTACCCTCGTATAGTATTTCTGACGGGTTTTCAGGGTACAGTTAAAGCCGTGAATTTAGTATATTTGCAGGTATCGATTCAAAATAGCTTACACTTTTAGATTTACTTTAAAAGTATACTATTTTTCGTTTAAAATAATATAAGAAATTACGTGTAAATCGTAACAGTAAATGGAAAAATTCAAACAAGAAATACATTTATTATAACAGGCGAAAATAAACCTAAAATAACATTGAATTGTTTACTTTTATGTTATTGTGTTGTTGTTTAGGTCAACAGCCGAAAGGCTGGTTTGAACCTCTAGAGGTTTTACTAAGTAAAACGAGGAGTGAGGTGGTTTACCATTGCCTTCCTCACTGAATGGAAAAGTATGCTTATCAGCATGCCGGGCCCTCTGAAAAGCATATATTTTCCACTCTGTAAATGACACCTTCACTTCATTCACCACAGGGTCTGGCTGTACAATAAAATTCATTACTTTCAGAGGAGATAACTCTGATTAGTGTCTTTTACACCTCTACCTCTTCTGTTCTTAAATGATTCAGTCATTTAATTGGCTGACCATGTGATAAGAAACAGAACTATTTATTTTAGCCCTGCAACGAACAAATTGAGTGTAAATAATTTGACGCTCCATCTGTCTGTTATTTGTTATTTGTTAGCTAATAACATAAATAACAGACAAATGACAGATAACAGATGACAGATTGTAGGGTGTAGGGCCTACATAAAGCAAGCGGAGAACACGCTGCACGAGTAATCAGCCCGATGGGAGAGATACCTCATAATTGCTCAGCATTGAATGTGTTAACGCTCTGCGTCAACACAAATACATACCCCTCAACAAGCTGTATCAAAAGGTACAAATAAATCACAGTATAAAATGAATTTTTAAAAAACTATTTTATTTCTAGAAACTTCCATTTAATAACATTAAGAAAATGGTTATTATATTATTGGATTTCCGTGTCCCTCCAAGTAAAATGCCTAAATCCCTTTCCATGTTAGCCATTGAATAGTCCGCGTCAATAGTTTGATTACCCCACGAGTCTATCTAGAAGTTAAGTCGTCGCCGCGAGTCAGCAGTCTATAACAGCTGATTTCAAACACGAAACTTCCGTGGTTCAATCAATCATACTCCCTCAC
Source organism: Catonia carolina (assembly GCA_035578175.1). Lineage (NCBI taxonomy): Eukaryota > Metazoa > Arthropoda > Insecta > Hemiptera > Achilidae > Catonia > Catonia carolina. The sequence goes on from JAQMRL010000001.1 coordinate 296,879,658, forward strand.
AAGTGGTCGGCCTGAGTCTGTACAAGACTACACCTCATTTACACATCATACAAATCATCCTTATAACATTGGGTAATGGAGTTGCTATTGTTCTTAAATTGAAAAGATTGGAACGTACCGAGATTAGGGATAAAAAAAACAGTTCGGTCTTTACCAGCTACCGTAGTTTAACCCTTTACATATTTTGTCACTTTAAGCGAAAATTGAACCGCAGACCCTCCGTTATGGAGTTCAGCGTGATTTAGCAAGCATTCTAAACCACCACGCCATGGAGGAATAAAAAAATCTTTAATTTCACGAAAAAAGTAATTTATGTTTTATTGGCGTTATCGACATTCCGTTCACAGTTACAATCAGTGCAAAAAACATAATTTCAACAAATTCTCAAATTTCAAAAAGAAATGATTTTCCGAGGTATACAGATGTGTAGTCTGTATAATATTTACTGACATGCGTTCTTACATACATACGTTTCAGTGTGAAACGAACTACTAAGATCTGCCTGAGCAATCTTTCCCAAAAGGTTTTGAAATTATCCGTATAAAAGATTAACTCCCGCGTCAAAAACCAAAAAAAGTAGTTAATTTTAAACTTTCCTAATTTAATTCCAGCTTACAGGACTCTCCAAAGTCCAATAACCAACTGAAAACTAATAAAACGCATGGATGGTAGTTGAAAACAGACTGACTTTTATTTGTAAAATGACAGGTAGGTATACATTATATACACTAGATGGCGCTAGCTATTATTATTTAGTTACAACAATAACAATACCACCACTTAACTAAATAATACTAAAATACCTATATAAAGAAACAAACACTTTATAGACTATTTATCTAGTTTTACAACACCCATCTTTTTAACACAATAATAATGTTTAATTTTGGACAAACTTTTGGTCAATAAGTCAGCAGGCATTTCAGAACTTCTCAAATATTCTAATTTAACATATCTTTTGCCTACTGCTTCCCTTATAAAATGAAATTTTACATCAATGTGTTTAGTACGACGGTGATATACAGAATTTTCAGTAAGTTTTTGAGCACTTCGACTGTCAGTATAAATTGTTACAGGCACATTATTTTGTCTATTTGTTAGCTCGTGTAATAAATTTCTGAGATGAATAGCCTCCTTGGTAGCTTCACAGGCAGCCATATACTCAGCCTCGGTGCTTGATAAAGCCACCGTCTGTTGCTTCCTACTTTCATGTGACACTATACAATCTGAATATATAAAACAATATCCTGTGTAGGATTTACGATCTAAATTATCAGATGCCCAATCAGCATCAGCATAACCCATCAAATCTGAATTATTTTTAACATATTTTAGCCCAAATGACTTTGTACTATACAAATATTTCAATACTCTCTTAGCATGTTTATAATGAGTCTCTGTATTACAATTATTGAATTGACTGAGATAACTTATACAATATGAAATGTCTGGTCTAGTCAAAATTGACAGATACATTAAACTCCCTATTAATTGTTGATAAGGAAATTTAGAATTCGAATTTTCTCCCTTCTGTAATTTAAGATTAACTTCCATAGGGATTTCTACATTTTTACATTTCTCCAGACCAAATTTAGATACTAATTTATCAATAAAGCTCTCTTGACTTATAAAAATACAATCCTTCTGTATCTTAATATCCATACCTAGACACTGTCTTAATTGACCTAGGTCTTTTAATTTAAATCTCTTACTTAACTCACTTTTTAAGTATTCTACTTCTTTATTACAATTAGAAAACAAGAAAAAGTCGTCAACAAACAATGCAACAAAAGTTTTACAATTTTCAGTTGTTTTTGTATACAAACAATGCTCATACAAGGACTTTTTATAGCCTAACTGTTGTAAACAAACATCAACTTCCTTATTCCAAGCTCTAGCCGACTGCTTCAACCCATATATGGCCCTTTTCAATTTTAAAATTTTATTTTGATTAGAATCACATTTAAAATTCTGTGGTAACTCCATATAAACTGTTTCATCTAAGCGGCCATTCAAGAAAGCTGTAGTTACATCTAAATGTGTGATGTTAAGATCTAGTTTTACACTTAAGGCAAATAACAGTTTTAATGTGGAATACTTTAGCACTGGTGAGAAGGTCTCTTTGTAGTCTATGCCTTCCCTCTGTGTATAACCTTTCGCCACTAATCTTGCTCTGTAACGCACTGTATTGTCAATGTTTAACTTCTTTTTATACACCCACCGACACTGCACTACCTTAGCATCACTTGGTTTGTTCACAATCTCCCAAGCTTCATTTTCATGAAAGGATTTAAGCTCTTCTTCCATCGCGTTGCACCACTGCTCTCGTTCAGGTCCATTCATTACCTCCTCATATGTAAGACTGTCTTCATCCAAATCTTCATTATTTTTACACATGTTACTATATCCATACCGATCTGGAACTCTTCTTTGTCTCTTTTCTGTGCCAGCAACCTCTGTCTCAAGTGTCTCATTTTCAGTTGCATCTTGCATAGACCTACTGTCACTGAACTCCTCTGAACTTGATGTACTTGCAGTCTCGTCCGGGAAATATGTTTCATCATTTATTGTGTTTGAGCTATCTCTTTCAGAAGTCAAGGTTGTGTCGAAGGGGTCCACGGTTTGACTTTCTACACTTTCTTCCTGCTGAACAACTGGCACAGTATCTTCCACCACTGCTTGTATCATATCTGAGTTTTTCATTTTCTCCATAACAATAACATCTCTGCTGGTGGTAATACTCTTTGTTTTCGGATTGTACAGCCTATAGCCTTTAGTGTTGTCTGCATAACCAATCATGATGTACTCTTCTGCCTTTTTATCCCATTTAGTCCTCTTTATTTTTGGAATATGGACCATTGCTGGACTACCGAATATTCGAACATGGCTGAGGTCTGGCTTCTTCCCGCTCCACAGCTCATACGGTGTCTTTTGTAATCCCGAAGCTAGCGTTCTATTTCTCAAATAGACAGCAGTATTTATTGCCTCTGCCCAAAATCTTTTCTCTAGATTGGCTTCGAACAATAGACATCGAGCTCTCTCCACAACTGTCCTGTTTAGACGTTCGCATAAACCATTTTGTTCTGGCGTGTACGGGTTTGTAGTTTGATGCACAATTCCATTCTTCTTTAAATAATCTTCAAATTCTGCAGAACAAAATTCTCCGCCATTATCTGTTCTTAAAGTCTTCAATTTCTTTCCTGTTTGAGTCTCAACAAGAACTTTAAACTCCTTGAAATACTTCAAAGCTTGATTTTTGGCCTTGAGGAAGTAGACAAATGCCATTCTGCTACAATCATCAACAAAAAGCAAAAAATATCTTGCTTGTCCCAATGAGACCTGTTCCATCGGTCCGCATAGATCCGCATGAACAATTTCAAGCACATTTTCACACCTTTTACCTTTGTGAGAAAAAGGTAATCTAGCCTGCTTACCCTCACAACATGTGATGCAGTTAGATTTATTAATTTCTGCTTTATCAATGTATGATATCCCCTCTACAGCGCCATTTCTCATAGTATTCAGGTCCTTGCTATTAATGTGTCCTAGCCTCCGGTGCCATATCTCACTTGTCAAAGTTGTAGCTGAGCACGCTACCAAACTTTCTGACTTGATATCCAATTTGTACACTCCATTAACCAAATTCGCCTTTCCAATCAGTACATCCTGTCTATTGCGTATGCAGCAAACTTCTTCTTCGAAATTAACTTTGTTCCCATTTCGAATAAGTTGACTTACCGATAGCAAATTGGTTGATAGGTTAGGGACACACAATACATCCTTGACTATAATGTCGAACTCAGAATTATCAACTATGGTTGTAATCATCGTATTTCCTGAGCAAATTACTGGTACTGTTTCTTTATTTGCGACTACTATGTCCTTTACTTTGTGGTCGAGTCTAACATTTTGTAAACAACTCTGATCTGTTATCATGTGCGAACTTGCCCCTGAATCTACGTACCAATCTGATTTATGAAAGGCACTATTCATGAATATAGCACTAAAAGCGTTTGTTTCACTTTTATTTTGATTATTTGGACATTTATTCATGTAATGTCCGAGTTGTTTACATTTGTAACAGCGTATCGTTTTGACAGATTTCGTCGATGACGCCTTTTTTGACTTCGTATCAGTGTTGCCACTTTTCTTATTCCGCTGCTGCCAAACTTTAGACAAAAAAGCGTTGTTCGTTCCGTTATGGCTGTCGACTTCCGAACTCATGTCTAATAATTTTGATTTGATGACGTCCGTACTGATAGTGATTCCTGAGTGTTCAATGGCCATGATCATAGGAGCGAATCTTTCTGTCAGCCCCGCCAATAACAATGACCCAATCCACTCATCAGTTATCTGGAAACCGGTACCTTTTAATTTTTGTGCGGTATCTACAATTTGCGTAACGTAGGCTCCCATCGATTCGCAATCTTCCAATCGAATTGAAATCAGCTGACGAAGTAGGCTGATGCGACGCGTAAAGCCGGAATCATCGTAAAGAGACTTCAAGCGCTTCCAAACACCTTGAACTGTTTGCTCGTTTTTGATGTGAACGTAGATGGACGAATCTATTGTCATGATGAGTTTTGCCTTCGCCTTCTTTTCTTCCACAGAACTTCCATCAGTCGATTCTTGCTTATGAATATCCACTCCGTCTAACATCAAAAAGTTTTCAGCAGCAAACGCCCACTCGTCGTAGTTTTCTCTACCTTTTAGCTTCGGCACGTTACCAATGTAGCTACCGGCCATTTTGCACGCGGTAACTAACAGCCAACAGACACTCGGAAATACAGGAACAATATAGCGATTTCCACCGTTATTTTATATTTCACGTGTAACGGCGCACTGATAGTCCACAAAAAGTAAATAATCCGAAATATAACTTGACTATATCGCGAATTATGTGGCTGGGCCCATAACCTAATAAAACGCATGGATGGTAGTTGAAAACAGACTGACTTTTATTTGTAAAATGACAGGTAGGTATACATTATATACACTAGATGGCGCTAGCTATTATTATTTAGTTACAACAATAACAATAAAAACAACACCAGACATTAAGTTTCAACCAATTTTATTAAACTTTTTTAAATTAAATTCACAGAAAATACGAAACCATATTTTGTTAGATTTTCCACGTTGAAAAACATAATTTTATTCAGAATTTGAAAATTCGTTAATCGTGATTCATGACTCATGTAAATTCATACTTATACTAGAATACTGATAAATGTTTACAGAAAGAACAAAAGTATTAATCTTGGAAAACAACTAGAACTAAATAACAGATTATTAACCTCAACTATAACTATTTTAACAATGCATTATGTTACAGCTTAGTGTATAATACATGCTACAGTATTACGTAGTACAAACAATAAGACACGAACTTAAGATGTCATTATTTAGTACGACTGTCAAAACAAACAAATGCGTTATTACACGTACAAGAAAATAATTACTACCTCATGCTTTTCATTTTTTTCTAATCACAACAGCCTTAAAATGAAAAAAAAATCAGCAATTATTTCAAAAAGTTTTGCATAGAAGCAAGGACAAAAACATATCGTTGCTAAATATACAACGGTAACCATTAAAAAAAAATCTGGTGTGAAACACTCACACAACTTTCACTTGCCAATGCAAATAATGAACAATATAATCTAACATTAGTAATAAAACAATAGAAACAAACAAAAAAACTAACCTCAATAAACATAACCTAATTTTAATCATGAGTGAAAGACGCAAAATGAAAATAGACCTCAGTTTGGCTTAAAAATAAGGAAAATCACTCTTTCACGCTAAACTAGGCTCTGTAGAGGTAAATGCTTTAACTGAAAGTCGTAGATCTTTTAATTTCCTATAAATTTCATTATATACATTTTTGTCATTAAATGCATACTAAGGCTGAAATCTTAAAAAAATCAATTTTTTACACGTTTTCGTGAGAAAAAAACCGAAAATCGCTAATTACCGCTAAACTAAGCATTAAAGAAAAAAATGTTTGAGATAAAAATTGTAGGATTTTAAATTCTCTACAACTTTTAATTAAATACATTTTTGCGCTAAAATGTATATTAAAGTCGCAATCTTAAAAAAAAACATTTTTTTTACTTGAAAACAGCCTCTCCAAGAATTTCAGCAGACATGGAAGCCTATCCTATCTTGTAGAGCATAAAAATTTTAATAAATAAGGCGATTTTTAAAAAATCGTAGGACCCGTTTTTGAGAAAATCTCAAAAAAGTGAAAAATTACATGAATAAACTACTACTTCCGGTTCACCGATTTTGATGAAAATGTTCGTGTCGGGTCCGGTAGTGGTATCTAACCTAAGTTTCAAGTTCGTACGATGTTCCGTTCTTGAGATATTTTGTACACACACACACACACGCGCGCGCGCGCACACACACACACACCAATCGCTAAAAACATGTTTTTTGGGTACAGGGGGTCTGAAAACTTGTAGATCCGGTGAAAACTCGATTTCGAAAAATCGACATGAAAACAATAGGGCTACGTTCCTTCCTATTTATTCATATAGGCAAGAGAAAGTAAAAATGGAGAAGTAATGCGCCAAACAGAGCCAGCCGGTACTTTTCAGAGAGCCTGGCATGCTGATAATACTTTTCAACTCAATGAGGAAGGCAATAGTACACCCCTCACTCCTCGTTTTACTTAATACAACCTCTAGAGGTTCCAGTAGTTAAGGTGAATAGTCATATAAACTAGACGAATTGTACGAGAAAAACAGCACGAAGTCATGAAATCTTTCACCAAAACAAATCGATGATATTGTAACAATAATTTTTTTGTTTTACAAAATATTTGCTACGAAAAAGGGAACAAAAAATGTTAAGTACAAAAGTTGTAAGGTTGTAAATAATTTTGCCTTTAAATTCGAGAATAATTCACACTTTTCCGATACTTTAAAACCATAATTTTAAAAAACTACTAATTTCTACTGTTTTCGTACTACTACTACTGTTTTCGTAAAGAGAATAAAAGTTTTTCTATGGTTGTCCAAAAGATATTATACCAATTTATTGTTATTAAAAACTAGTCTATAGAAAATTAAGGAAATTTAACGAAAATTGTTCGCTAGTTTTCGAGGAAATTCGATTATATTATAAAACTGGTTGATCGAAATAAAGAAAGTTTGAGAAGCCATTCTATGAAAAAATTGGAAATTATTTTTAAAGTTTCAGCTCAAAAGCAGTCGTCATTTTTCGTTCTATGACCAATAACGCGCGCGCGCATACACAGTCGCTTCAAAAAAGTTCCTTTTTGCTTGTATCAGCCATGAAAGATAAAAAACCGATACAAAGAATGAATTATTTCAAATATTAAAATACTTTCTTATTTTATAGCACAACTTAATTGATTAATAATAAAATTTGTAACAATTGAGGAGGAATCCTGCGTTAGTTACGACAAGCAGAGAAGTTTTAAACATGCCAACACGCAGCGTAAATATGTTATGTATGTAATTTACGATATTTTTAGATGGACTAACGATCTGTCAAAGGCATGAATAAACTACCAAATATTTGTTAAAAATTCTAAATTTTTTTTTTCTAAATCATGGTTTTATATTAATATAATAAGTTAATTCTGCCTATAACAGACAGGTGGAGTGTCAAATTATTTACACTCAATCTGTTTTTATTGCAGGGCTAAAACAAATAGTTCTGTTTCTTATCACATGGTCAGCCAATTAAATGACTGACTCATTTAAGAACAGAAGAAGTAAAGGTGTAAAAGACACTAGTCAGAGTTATCTCCAATGAAAGTAATGAACTTCATTATACAGCCAGACCCTGTGGTGAATGAAGTGAAGATGTCATTTGCAGAGTGGAAATAGTATGTGCTTTTCAGAGGGCCCGGCATGCTGATAAGCGTACTTTTCCATTCAATGAGGAAGGCAATGGTAAACCACCTCACTTCTCGTTTTACTCAGTAAAACCTCTACAGCTTCAAACCAGCCTTACGGTTGATGACCTAAACAACAATAAGTTAATTATTCAAATTTAAATTTCAAACGCTGGATCGTATGCGCTACATTGTTTAATATAAATAAATAAATAAAAATTTGAAAGTATATTTAATAATAATTAAATATACTTTCAAATATATATTAAAAAAAAATAATAATAATAATAATAATAATTACCTTGTAACTGGAAACGTAGGTTTATCCTTAATACGACGAGTTAACGTTGAGAACGGACACAACAGTTGGGTGGAACTTTTCTTATCTTTAGTCATTTTAATTAATAAGAGAACACCAAACGTAAATAAAAAACAAAATCAATAAAAACAACAGCGCCGATTTAATAAAACAAATTTAAATCACATCACCATTTATCTTTTAATCACAATCACCGATAAAAGGAAAACAAAATCACAATTAATTATAAAAAATCATATAAAATGTTAGTTAAAAATTTGACAGTCGTCTACTGGGACGACACACACTCCAAGTCCACGCGGTCTATACCTCCTCACGGTTACGCCGCTTCACAACAACTGCACAGCAATACTACAAATGACGTCACTGTCTCATACAACTTGTTCATTCAACAGCTTATATACCCCTCCTTCTTTTCAACACAAAAACATACGAATACAATATCATACACTGCATAACTGACTACTGACAGACACGAGACAATGTTACAGACTTGGAAGAACCAAACAAGAGATAACACGAGAGTGACATCAAAACTCATAGAAGTATGAATACGGAGAAGGAGACCGAGAAATCATCATCATTTTATCAGTGTTACTTGTTGGCTGTTCACTTCCCAGTTTAGTTAACTTGTGAATGTGTGTATAAGCGTATGTTTTTGTGTAATTTATCATGGAAAAATAAAACAACAATCGTTCATATTGTTGTCATTTCACAATCTGACTTAACATGGAAAATATTAAACAGTACTGTAATGTAGTGAGTGTTTGTGTACATTTTGTGCAAATAAATTAACTTTCCTTGTCTCGTTAAATAATGTACATTGTATTTATGTCAAATTTTTCGGTTAAAGAACGGTAAGGTCTAGTTATCGCAAAAAGAAAAATATAAAACTCTGACTGATATCGGAATTCAGTTGAAATGACGAATGAAAACTGTAATTTACAAAAATCTTTACCAGGACAGCAAACATTTTATACAAATTAAGAAATAAATGTATACGAGGTGTAGCTATTAAATAACGAGACTGACGTAAAAAATTTAATTTTAATTTTATAAATAATCACTTACTGTCGCCTTCAATATACACTCCTTCTCTATCCCTACAACGCTCCATGCGAATTTTCCATTGTTGGGTACAGTGCTGGAAGTCATCTTCTGTCAGCTCCTTCAGAACACGTGTCGCTTTCTCTTTAACAGCTTCCACTGACTCAAATCTTGTCCCTTTTAATGCAAATTTCACTCTAGGGAACAGGTAGAAACCATATGGTGCAAGATCTGGTGAATAAGGTGGATGTTCTAACAGTGATATGCTATACTTGGCTAGAAACCTCTTGACAGATAACGCGGAATGAGCTGGCGCATTGTCTTGGTGGAGAACCCATGATTTGTCCTTCCACATTCGGGGCGTTTTTTCCTTACTCTTTGACGTAGTTTAGAAAGTACCTCAAGGTAGTACTATTGATTAATTGTTTGACCTTCAGGAACCCAGTGAAGGTACACAATCCCATGGATATCAAATAAAACGATCATCATTGCTTTAAATTTGACTTGCTCATTCAAGCTTTTTTTGGCTCTCTGTGAAGTTTGGCTCTTCCAGTGCATGGATTGGCGCTTCGTTTCCGAATCATAAGTAAAAAACCAAGTTTCATCACATGTTATTATCTTCTACCTGTTCCCTACGGTCAAATCTGCATTAAAGGACAAGATTTGAGTGTCTGGAAGCTGTAAAAGAGAAAGCGGCACGTGTCCAGAAGGAGCTGACAGAAGATGACTTCCAGCAATGTTTCCAACAATGGGAAATTCGCATGGAGCGTTGTAGGGATAGAGAATATATTGAAGGTAACAAAGAGATTATGTATAAAATTAAAATTAAATTTTTTACAACGCCACTCTCGTTATTTAATAGCCACACCTCGTACATAAATAAATATAGGAAAACTAAATTTAGTCTACCCTTCAACACGGGAAGCCATATTTGTTGAATAATTACCTTTCCATCACAAAGTTAATTTAAGTAAATTTAAATTTCAGTATAATAATGGGAAATAAAAACTAAATATTTTTAAATAAAAAAAAATTATCTTTTAAATAATAATATTTAAAAAAATTGTAAGTAGAAAACCGCTTCGCTATCCATCAGACCAATTTTTTGCAGAATTTCAAGTGATGAATGCCAGACGACTCTTTATAAGGGAGATTTTGAGAAAGCTACGTAGGAGTAAATCGAATGTCCAAAATAGACCCAATAAGTACAAAACACGAAGTAAACACCCTACGTCTTCCAGACAAAGCGAGAAACGCAGTTTAAGCGACACTTCTCTCACTTGGGCCCTAAATTTTATTACCTGCTAACTAAACATAACTGAACAGAATGAAATTAAGTTTAAGAATGAATGCATATAATTAATGTCGGAAGAGACAACATGGAAGTGATGGTAAATAAAACACAAAGTTAAATGTAAGCTCACTAACCACATTTTTGGCGGTAAATAGTTTAAAGATTTAGAGTTATAGTTTAATAGTTTAAAGAAGGCGGTAAATACTGTTGTTTGTTTTACATATCTTGGCATATGGTTTTTAATATAGTTGGATATGTTAATTTCCACCGCCTCGGTTATTGGAATACATGTGACTATACGGAATGGATGATTGTATAAAAATTAATATAAAATGTTAAAATAAAAATTAAAAACTGTATTAGTTTTTTTTTTTTTGGAAATACAATATTATTAGCCTATTATTATTTTAATTGACACACGTGAAATATCCAACATAATTAATTCACAAAGTGTAATTTAATTCGGCTTTTGAGCAAGCTCAGTTATTTAAATAATCAATTGATATTACAAAAACTTTAAAATTCAGTTAAGTTACACCAGTTTTATTGGTAAGCTGAAAAAGTGACCAATTGACAGCTAACGACGAGCAAATACCAGTCGATATTGCTATAAAAATTCACGCAGTGAAAATAGCAATAAGAATACTAGATCACAATCGGATTGTGGTTTAAACTACAAAATTTTAACTAACAATTTCTTAAAAACACCAATTTTAGTAAAGGTTTTTGCACGGAATTTCTTGGGCATTCGGAGCAGCTTACTCGGCCAGCGGACGGAAATTCACTTTTGAAACATTTCTTAAGTTAAACCAATTGCACAAGCCGATACACGAACTAAACCATTGTGTGTTCCAGTTCAAACTCACAAGAACAATATTTTCTTTAATCGGATTCCAAAAAAGCCGTGGCAACCCCACCTCCTTTCTACGTATAGTAGCTATAACATTATAGCAAAACATTCCCTATATCTAACCTTGACACATCATGTTTATGTCATAATATATTATTTAACGCAAATATAAAAATTTGGTTACTTCTCTGGAGCAATAACATCGTGCAAAGTTAGAATCTGGAAATTTCAACATTTGAAAACCCATGTATACCATAACCCACTGCAATCACTGATAAACACGCCGTTGATGTGACTAGACAAAAGAAATTTATCAATTAAATATCAAGAGAGCTACATAAACAGTAGTATTCTCGACCCAATGGACAAAAAGACGTTAAAATTCGATCCACAGCTTGGATTGGATACCCTAACTCAACGTTAATGTGTCTGCAAACTTAAACATAAATAAGTATTCAAAGTAAAAAAGTAAAAAGGAAAAATCCTGTTGTACCGAGCACGTAATGCAGAAAAGAACCAGAGAAATTAAGACGAAACAAACGTGCTCAACAATCACAACTAAACCAAGTGGTTGCTTTTTTAATGGGTAGTAATTCGTTAAGTAACAACTTTGTGTTACATAGTAAGTAATTGAATTAACTCAAGAGAAACATAAAAATACTTTTCATATTTTAAGCAACAAAAGTTTAGCTGATAAAGCATGAACTGCACGCATAAATGCAAAAAATAAAACAGTTTAACTACAATATCAAACCATTACGTGTCGATGGATTTTTAAATAGTTTGAACTCAACTAGTTATTTATACAACTAAACAATCCATACAAAGTATATTTATATTTATCATTATAGTATTTTTATTTTCTGTGCATTTTGCTTAGTCAAACGAACAGTACCTGAACCGTCCAATGAAAATAAATTTGGGAAAGTGACAAGTAGGAGCACATAATGTAAGCCAAACAGTTAACAGTATTTCTAGTGGACATTTATTTATAGCCTATTTTCATTTCGATTATGCCTAGAACCTAGATACCAAAATTCATTGAATTCGGTTCAGCGGTACTTGCGTGATGCCGTAACATTTGAACAGACAGATAAACAGACAAACAGACAAAAACTCAGCTGAACTTATTTTCAGTGTTTTCAGTGTTTACACACACGGAACATCTGAATAGAAACAAAATTTGGGGCATTTTGAAAAATTGTACAGGCAAAATCACAATTTTATTTATATATATTTCTCCATACATTTTAAGTATAGAATGGATGACAACCGGTTAACAAAAAAAAAAAAAACAAAAACACAATTCCAGACACTAAACAACAGACAAACGGCGCCAGATAATGGTTTAAAGAAGCAAGAAATAATATTGAGAAAACTTAATGAACCGAACCAAATTCAGATAACTAAGGGCTTCCAAGAAGAGCAACAACTTAAACACCGGGTGGAGAAAAGAAAGGAGAAAATCCTACAGCAAGCGAATGCTGAGAATGTGGGCTGCAAAAAGAGCTTCGAGAAAAGTCTAGTTACCTCACGTGGTTTAAAATTAGACCAATACGTACAAAAACAATTATTAAGTAACAAGCTTTCAACCGATATCTAATGTACCAATTTTATAGCACGGGATACAAATGTATCACTTAATAGGCTTACACCACATTCTTTTAAATGTATTTTACATTATTTCAAATAAAAACTACTAAGTATTTCACAACAAGTACTTAATTATTACTTAAGACACGACAGGTTATAAAACTGTAATAACGGATTACAACGTTTTACAATTTCCAGATGCTAGTCGAGAATCGAATACGGGACTTTCACTGTCGCAACCTATAGTATTATTCTTGATTGAAGAAGCTAGGCAATAATTAAAAATTACAAATATAATTATTAGTATACAGTCACCTCCAGTTATAGTAACTTCGGGTATTGAATAAAAAAAAAAAAAACAGTTCGGTCCCGTCGAATTCCCGTTACATTATGACACTATGTTAAATAGCTCCAGTTATAAAATAATCTACCTTCGGTTATAAAGTAAGTTTTTTGCTAAGTTTTATTTAAAAACGTGTACGAATTCTGTTGTAAGTTTTTATGAAATGTATTTCAATATTTTTGATAGCACGAATCAATAAATAAACCCCCTCCGAATGTATATAAAAAAAATGTTACCACTTAATGACTAATCATTGAAACACAGTTATTTCATACAGTATCTTAACATTAATAATTTAATCTTATCTTATCTTAAATGAACTTTACTATACAACAGATAACCTATGCCAATCTACAGCTGTTTAGGCTACCGGAAACCTTAATTGCTTTTTATCAGAAAATCCGTGGGAAATAGTATTGTATCATTAAACAGTAGTGCAATACTGTACAACGTTTATTTTAAAAGCTGATCGGCACTGTACTTAATTCGCGTTTGAGTTAAAGAGTTCAGAGGTAGACCTTGTCTGAAAGCTCGAGTCGGCTGTATGAATAGTGAGGGATAGTATATTTACATGTAAGTTATAAAAGAGACTAAATAAAAACAATTAATAGAATCCTGGACTATAGAGAATCGATGAGTGACGAACTGAGAGCGGTATCTTATTCACAATGCAGCCGACTCGAGGTATCAGAAAATCTCTGCTGTACTGTAAAAGAACAATATTGAGCGTTAAGTTGTTAAAAAGTCAGGTAAAAAATAAAATTTTTATCGAAATTAAAATCAATACTGTAGTACTTAAACATTGCGTGAATTTTAACTTCGCTTGTTGTTTAGGTCAATAGTTGAAAGGCTGATTTGAACCTTTAAAGGTTACAAAGTAAAAACGAGGAATGAGGTAGTTAACTAATATCCTTCCTCATTGAGTGGAAAAATTGTGCTTATCAGCATGCCAAGCCCTCCGAAAAGCACCTATTTTCTATCCTGCAAATGACACCTTCACTTCATTCCCCACAGGGTCTGGCTGCATAGTAAAATTCATTACTATCACAGTAGATAACTCTTACTAATGTCTTTTACACCTATCAATAATATACTCGTAACAAGAAAAAGTACCTCTTCTGTTCTTAAATAGTTCAGTCATATAACTGGCTAACTATGTGATAAGAAACAGAACTATTTTTTGTAGCCCTGGATCGAGTGCAATTAATTTAACACTCCACCAGCCCGTTATCGGCGAATTTCGCTTATGAAGTGAAAATACCTATGATACCAGAAGTTTTTTTATAACCGGAGTGGACTGCCTATTATAATTCCAACAAAATTTGGCTAATATGGATCATGGTTTCTGCACAAATCCCTTGAGTACTCTAAATGATGCACAGTCACTTTTTTACAGTACAGTAGTGGATTGAAAAAACCTTCCCAGTGCGTGACCTTAATCTTAAATAAATAAAATACTTGTTAGTCAACGACTACCAGGGACCAGGTATCGTTATATCTTTGCAGTACCACACAATTACAAGAATTTAGAACTTGCACGCTACACGCAAAATATCTATTTACTACTGTTTATGAAACCACTACAAAAGTTTTCAATTAGTTTTATAATTATAACATTATTTTATATCAAAGTTATTTTTATTTAAAGGAGTTCTGAGTAAAAATTAAAAAAAAAAATACAATGACAAATTCTAAACTAAGAGTAGTTTATTATCTAAACGTAGCAATACAATTTTCAAGATAACATAACTCCAGTTCAGAAAACAAGGCCTGTTTCAGAAAAGCGCTTCCTTCTACATGGTTTATAAAATTAAGAGTTAAAAGGCTGACTGCTAATTTACTATAAAGTGCCGGAAGGAGCTGTAATCGATATTTCTCCATTTTGAACTCTTCACTATGACAAGTTCCGTCCTATGTTCTGTTATATATCGTGTATATTACTTGGAACAATTCTCAGAGGGTGCACTAAATAAACTAATTTATTACTTTTCTCGCTTTAACTCCGCACTAATTACTTTTTCTAGATATCACTTTACGAATACTAATGTCAATATTTAGCATTACACCTCTTTGGAAAGGTACAGAAATAATATTTATTGTTTTAGCGTAGTTACCATTTTCTATCCTTAAGGAGTACATAGTTAAAATTCATGTGCTCTAGTTTATTAGATATCATTTCTTATACCTGGTGATTCAAAACTATACGGCAATCTCTTGGGATCTCATTCTATAGCTAAAAATAAGGAAAAAAAGTTCATATAAACATATGCCTGAAAACGCTTAGTTAGCGAGTTACTGCTAGCGAAAAATTTCACCTAGAACTCTGTACCCTCGGTGAAGTAAGGCCGTATAAAAATGTTAAAGATAGTTACAAAGATACAAATACGATTGTTTCTTATGTTTTTTAATCTGAAAAATTGAATATAATTGGTTCCAGAGCTGTAAATGCAATACTTTCAGAGATATCTTACATAAAACACAAGAATTAGTACAAAGAAATAACACAAAAATGTGTTATTATGTAGAATTGGTACAAAGAAATAACACAAAAATGTATTATTTCTTTGCACCAATTCTTGTGTTTTATGTAAGATATCTCTGAAAGTGTTGCATTTACAGCTCTGGAACCAATTTTATTCAATTTTTCAGATTAAAAAACATAAGCAACAATTTTATTTGTATCTTTGTAACCACCTTTAAAATTTTTATACGGCCTTACTTCACCGAGGGTACAGAGTTCTAGGTGAAATTTTTCGCTAGCCGTAACTCGCTAACTAAGCGATTTCAGGCATATGTTTTATATGAACTTTTTTTCTTATTTTTAATTATAGAATGAGATCCCAAGAGATTGCCGTATAGTTTTGAATCACCCGGTATAATGGGCACGCACATCAATTTTTATAATTGTAGCTGTCCGGGACGCTTTGAGATGTGTATTCTTTTAGGGTAGTCACCTCCGTTTCACGCCGTAAGCGCATAAGGTCAAAGTACAAATGCTTCAGTTGCTCTTTGGGATCGGAAAGCTAGAAAATTGGCGGTAGTGCGTGAGCATGTGAGCAAATCAATCAGTGAAAGCTTTCACATTTATATCCAGAAAAGTGACTATAAAATTATGGATTACAGACTCCGTGGCGTAGTGGTTACCGCGCTAGCCTACAAAGCGAAAGGTTTCGGATTCGATTCCCAACTAAAGTCCAGAAAGTTATTACCAGTTAAAAACCACCGTTAATGTACCACGCCCACTGTAGTCGTTAATTTTTCTAGACCTTGCTTACAGAAATTTGCTTTGAACTGTTAAGTAACAACGATTGGGCGAATAACTTATGATTACCAGCTGACAGTAATATTTTTCTTCTCTTTAATTCTATTTAAAACTGTAAAATTTTACAACAAGCAAATGTGATGATTATGATAAAAATGTAAATGACATGACAGGCATGAGAGGGGTAGGGCCACCATTGTGGCCTCCCCAAGAATGAAATTTGTGTATCAAATTAGCAGGCCTCTACTCCAGTGCCCTTTAAGGCGTCTAGGGGGATTATCAGGTAATTGAAGGTGGAAAGTTAACACACCAGTGGGTTCTCGTGTTCGTGTGACTTGTCGTGAAAGCGTTTGTATTCGATGGAATTCGATGGAATTTTGTACAAGTGGTGTTTTCAAATCTGTATGTAAGGTTTTGTTGCTAACGTAAAGAGGTTCTTTTGGTATAAGGCGTAATGTTTTTGACTGGAATGCTTGAATTCGTTGCAAGTTAGCGGGTTTGGTTGAACCGTAAATTTAGGACCCGTAGATCCATATAGGTTTCAAAAGAGAACAATATATGCGTAATTTTTGTGCCATTGATAATTTTGATCGTTTGTGAAGTAGGAAATATAGAAGTTTAAGTCGGGAATTCAGTAATAAACGTTTCCGTTTGATACGTGTGCTCCAAGTTAGTCGTTTATCAAAAGTCAGACCGAGATACTTGACCGTATCTGTTTTTGTTAGAGTAACATTTAAACAAAATTTAATAGGTCTTGGGCGGGGAGAGGAGGTACTCAGTAAAAATTCAAGTCAATAACAAAATCAGCGTTAAAATTGGGTGGTTGTCAATAGTACAAAGTTCTTTATAAAAGACCCAAAAAACATTCTGATTAAACCTTTAAAGCTACACCGAGCAAAGTAAATTAATACTTTTTCACAAACAATATTTTTAAAAAACATTGCGATCGAATACGTTCCATTTTTACCCAACATTATTCAACGAAGATTGTAAAGTAAGAAAGGGAAAGTGATTCTGAGAAAGACACAGCCTTCTTCTGCCTTGTTAACATTTAACGTCGGAAAGTAATAAAAATGCAGTAATAAGAAGAAAGGATGCCCCTACGACTAAAATAGAACAATAGGGAGAGAATGAATGAAAAATAAACCTAACCTCTAAAACAACTACAGGCTGTACGAAAACTCACACAAACTTCCATTTTAAAGTTTAAAAAGAATTAACGGGGAAGCCTGCCTTCAAAAATAATTTAATTTATGAAAAAAATTTCGCTACTTTTACTTTCTCTTGCCTATATAAATATATAGGAAGGGAAGTATTGTTTCATGTCGATTTTTCGAAAACGAGTTTTCACCGGATCTACAAGTTTTCAGACCCCCTAAGCCCAAAAAACATGTTTCTAGCGATCGATCAGTATGTATGTGTGTGTGTGTGTGTGTGTACAGAATATCTTAAGAACGGAACATCATACGAATTTGAAACTTGAAACTTAAGTTACATAGCACTACCGGACCCGAGACGAACATTTTCATAAAAATCGGTCAACCGGAAGTAGTTTATTCGTGTAATTTTTCACTTTTTTGCGATTTTTTCACAAACTGGTCCTACGATTTTTTTGAAAATCGCCTCATTTACTAAAATTTTTATGCTCTACAATATAGGGTAGGCGCCATGTTAGCTGAAATTCTTGGTGAGGCTGTTTCCGCGTTAAAAAATTGCTTTTTTAAGATTACGGCTTTAATATGCATTTTAGCGCAAAATTTATACAGGTAATAAAAAATGTAGAGAATTTAAAATCCTACAACTTTTATTTTTTTTGTTTAACACTTTAGTTTAGCGGTAATTAGCGATTTTCTGTTTTTTTCTCACGAAAACGTGTGAAAAATCAATTTTTTTAAGATTTCGGCCTTAGTATGCATTTTACGACAAAAGTGTATATAATCAAATTTATAGGAAATTAAAAGATAATATTATTAAATTACATCTATTATTTAAAGCATTTTTCTCTACAGAGCCTAGTTTAGTGTGAAAGAGTGATTTTCCGTATTTTTAGGCCAAACTGAGGTTGATTTTCATACTGGCGTCTTTCACTCATGATTAAAATTAGGTTATGTTTATTGAGGTTAGTTTTTTGTTTATTTCTAATGTTTTATTACTAATGTTAGGTTTAATTGGTCATTATTTACATTGGCAAGAGAAAGTTGTGTGAGTGTTTCGCACCAGATTTTTTTTTTAAAGAACACGATCTGAACAAAATAGAATATTTGTTTTGTTGATTGTTTTACATAAATAAATAAATAAATAAAAAGAAAAGTCAATGCCAAAGAAATATCAACAATTTCTTTTGAGGAACCCACAGTTATTAAAAATAACAGGCCTACCCACGAGAAGTAAAGCAAACTTTTTTTTATTTTGATTACTACGATGATTGTTTACATTTCTTTTATTTCAAAGTAACTTTCGGGAAACAGCAACAATAATAATTAAAAATAATCGGGTTATAATTCGTACACATGTACTTTTAGGTATGGGAACCGAAATATTCTCTCAGGTTTCTAAACTAATTACCAAACCTATTTTCTATTAGATAGGACTAACAACAATACAATTTTAATACTTATAACCATTATACGATGTGAATACATTCGTATATGTATTAGTCATTTAAATAACACTAGTTTTGAATAACAAAAAAAAAGATAACTAGTTATACTTTTTTTTAATTTTAATGTTTAATTTTAAGTACGGATGTAGGTGTAATTTGTAGTATGTGAATCATGATTATTTGATGTCTTTTATATTTTAGGCTATATAATTATATGTTTTTTTACTATCAATGTACTTGGGTTACTATAAAAATACTCTTAATACATAATTTTACGAATATCGTGTGAACTAGTTTCAAACAAATAAGCATACGGTTAGTAGAATTTTTATGAGTAGGATATTTGTATTTGTTTTTCTAGTTTTATACAATATGGACGAATTTTTGTTGATTTTGAATGTTCCTTTAAAAAAAAATCTGGTGTAAAACACTCACACAACTTTCTCTTGCCAATGCAAATAATTAATAATAAACCTAACATTATTAATACAATATTAGAAATAAACAAAACACTAACCTCAAAAACATAACCTTATTTTAATCATGAGTGAATGACGCAAATGGAAATCGTACTCAGTTTGGCTTAAAAAAACGGAAAATCACTCTTACACACTAAACTAGGCTCTGTAGTGAAAAATGTTAAGAATAAAAGTTGTAGATCTTTTAATTTTCTATAAATTTTATTATATACACTTTTGTCGTAAAATGCGTACTGAAGCCGAAATCTTAAAAAATCGATTTTTCACACGTTTTCGTGAGAAAAAAATGAGAAAATCGCTAATTACCGCTAAACTAAGCGTTGTACAAAAAAAAGTTTGAAATAAAAGTTGTAGAATTTTAAATTCTCTACAACTTTTCTTATATAAACTTTTTCGCTAAAATGCATATTAAAGCCGTAATCTTAAAAAAACAACGTTTTTACGTGAAAACAGCCTCACCCAGAATTTCAGCAAACATGACACCTACCCTATCTTGTAGAGAATAAAAAATTGAGTAAACCAGGTGATTTTAAAAAAAATCGTAGGACCACTTTTTGAGAAAATCGCAAAAAGTGAAAAATTATACGAATAAACTACTACTTCCGGTTGACCGATTTTGATGAAAATGTTCGTGTCGGGTTCGGTAGTGGTATGTAACTTCAGTTTCAAGTTTCAAGTTCGTACGATGTTCCGTTCTTGAGATATTCTGTTCACACACACACACACACAGACCAATCGCTAAAAACATGTTTTTTGGGTTCAGGGGGTCTGAAAACGTATAGATCCGGTGAAAACTCGATTTCGAAAAATCGACATGAAAACAATAAGTTACTTTCTTCCTATATATTCATATAGGCAAGAGAAAGTAAAAATCACTTTTATTCTTAATATATAATTTATTTATACATAATTTTCATCAATTCCCAAAACCACCCAAATGCTGATCATCAGTCAATACGCACCACACCGTAACAAAAAAAAAAAAAAAAAATCTGGTGTGAAACACTCACACAACTTTCTCTTGCCAATGCAAATAATTAATAATAAACCTAACATTATTAATAAAATATTAGAAATAAACAAAAACTAACCTCAAAAACATAACCTTATTTTAATCATGAGTGAATGACGCAAAATGACAATCGAACTCAGTTTGGCTTAAAAATACGGAAAATCACGCTTTCACGCTAAACTAGACTCTGTAGAGAAAAATGCTCTAAACAAAAGTTGTAGATCTTTTAATTTTCTATAAATTTAATTATATACTACACTTTTGTCGTAAAATGCATACTGACCGAAATGTTCAAAAAATCGATTTTTCTCACGTTTTCGTGAGAAAAAAAAACAGAAAATCGCAAATTACCGCTAAACTAAGCGTTATACAAAAACATGTTTGAAATAAAAGTTGTAGAATTTTACATTCTCTACAACTTTTATTATATAACGTTTTGCGCTAAAATGCATATTAAAGCCGCAATCTTAAAAAGAAAAAGTTTTTGCGTAAAAACAGCCTCACGCAGAATTTCAGCAAACATGGCGCCTACCCTTTATTGTAGAGCATAAAAAATGTAGTAAACCAGGCGATTTTTAAAAAAATCGTAGGACTAGTTTTTGAGAAAATCGCAAAAAAGTGAAAAATGACACGAATAAACTACTACTTCCGGTTGACCGATTTTGATGAAAATGTTCGTGTCGGGTCCGGTAGTGGTATGTAACTTACCGTATTTTCCGGACGATAAGACGCACTTTTTTCCGTAGGAAAATGACCTAAAAATTACCATGCGTCTTATGGTCCGAACGCTAGCTATATTTCAGGGTAGATGCTTTTAAACTACCCTACTCTACTTAAACACGTTCAATAACTAGGGATTTCAAAACAAAACATACAATGATATAGGATGTACCGTAGTTTTTAAACTGTATAGTCTTAAAGATTCTAAGCATACACGGTAGTTTCTGTATCGATATTACTTACGGTAAATATCATGCATTTTAAAATGTGAAGCAAGTTTTGTACTCTTTCGCTTTTAAATTAAAAGTGGTTCAATATGCAAAATATAATGGCATTCGGGCAGTAGAAAGGCATTTTTTACCTCCTCCAACAGAAAAAATGATTCGGGAATGGCGGAAACAAGAAGATTCATTACTCAAGGCAGATAATAAGAAACATACCAGTAAATTTCGAACTCATGCTGTCAAATGGCCACAACTTGAAGCACAATTGAAAAATTGGATTATCAATAATTACTATTAGACTAACTATGTTGCATGAATCTGATTGTCCACCTGATTTGACAATGCAGTATGTCAGTTCAGATAGACAGTCCGACACAATGTCACGTACACAAATTAGCAAAATGGATAGTAACACCCACCCCCCGCATTACCCATCTATTTTTCAAAATTTTAAAAATTTTACCACAACATTGGCCAATCGATATTTCATGTTAATATATCTGTACTAAGTTTTTTACGCTTAATAAAACGATAGTTTGCCCGAGCCGAACGATCGTGTGGTTACCGAGATAGCAAGGGTTCTGAATATTATTAATAAATAAAAATTTAAATAACGTATGAATTTGAAATTTCGTACACGCTGTAACAATATAATTGTCTATGTCGTGTTAAAATTTCAAACTTTTTGGTCAAGTATTTATCGAGTTACACGCCTCTAAACGAATGAAATTTGTTGCGGTATCAAAAAACCCGGGTCTTTTTGTCTTCCAACCTCGATATGGCAACTTTTAAACAACATTAAAAATATATGACTATTATAAGTCAAAGCAGAAACAAATGAGCCAAATTTTGATGTACAGTGTGTTGAAATCCGACTCAAAGTTATAGAAATGCTTTGGGTTCAAACTCGGGTGTCTATGATTATGAAACCGATAGTAGTAATTTACGAACTTACACTTTTTATATCCATGTTTTTTTGTAATTTTATGACTATAAAATAATTATTTATATTGTATCTTCTGTACTTGCTGTTTTTCAAATAAAGAAATCACACATTTACCTGTATTAAAAAACTACTTAAAATCAGTCAAAATAATTTTTAGATAATTTATGCCTTGAAAAACAAGGGTGCGTCTTATCGTCCGATGCGTCTTATCGTCCGAAAAATACGGTAAGTTTCAAGTTCGTACGATGTTCCGTTCTTGAGATATTCTGTTCACACACACACACACACGCGCGCGCGCGCGCGCGCACACACACACACACACACACCAATCGCTAAAAACATGTTTTTTGGGTTCAGCGGGTCTGAAAACGTATAGATCCGGTGAAAACTCGATTTCGAAAAATCAACATGAAAACAATATTTTCCTTCCTATATATTCATATAGGCAAGAGAAAGTAAAAATCTGGTGTGAAACACTCACACAACTTTCTCTTGCCAATGCAAATAATTAACAATAAACCTAACATCAGTAATAAAACATTACAAATAAAGAAAAAAACATAACCCTATTTGAATCATGAGTGAAAGACGTTAATTGAAAATCAACCTCAGTTTGGCCTAAAAATACGGTAATCACTCTTTCACGCTCAACTAGGCTCTGTAGAGAAAAATGCTATAAATTAAAGTTGTAGATCTTTTAAATTACTATAAATTTCATTATATACACTTTTGTCGTAAAATGCATACTAAGGCCGAAATCTTACAAAAATCGATTTTTCACACGTTTTCGTGAGAAAAAAACACAGAAAATCCCTAATTACCGCTAAACTAAGCGTTCTGCCCATAACAAACAGGTGGAGAGTCAAATTATTTACTCTCAATCTGTTCATTGCTGGGCTAAAATAAATAGTTCTGTTTCTTATCACATGGTCAGCCAATTAAATGACTGAATCATTAAGAACAGAAGAGGTAGAGGTGTAAAAGACACTAATCAGAGTTATCTCCTCTGAAAGTAATGGATTTCATTATACAGCCAGACCCTGTGGTGAATGAAGTGAAGGTGTCATTTGCAGAGTGGAAAATATGTGCTTTTCAGAGGGCCCGGCATGCTGATAAGCATACTTTTCTATTCAGTGAGGAAGGCAATGGTAAACCACCTCACTCCTCCTTTTACTTAGTAAAACCTCTACAGGTTCAAACCAGCTTTTCAGCTGATGACCTAAACAACAACAAACTAAGCGTTATATAAAAAAATGTTTGAAACAAAAGTTGTAAAATTTTTAATTCTCTACATTTTTTTATTATATACATTTTCGCGCTACAATACATATTAAAGCCGTAATCTTAAAAAACTATTTTTTTACGTGAAAACAGCCTCACCAAGAATTTCAGCAAACATGTCGTCTACTCTATCTTGTAGAGAATAAAAAATTGAGTAAACTAGGCGATTTTTAAAAAAAATCGTAGCACCAGTTTTTGAGAAAATCGCCAAAAAGTGAAAAATTATACGAATAAACTACTACTTCCGGTTGACCGATTTTGATGAAAATGTTCGTGTCGTGTCCGGTAGTGGTATGTAACTTAAGAATTTCAAGTTCGTACGATATTCCGTTCTTGAGTTATTTTGTGATTTTTTTACACACACATACACATACGCACACGCGCGCGCGCGCACACAGAGAGAGAGAGAGAGAGAGAGAGTAATCGCTAAAAACATGTTTTTTGGGTTCAGGGGGTCTGAAAACGTATAGATCCGTTGAAAACTCGATTTCTTAAAATCGACATGAAAACAATACTTTCCTTCCTATATATTCATATAAGCAAGAGAAAGTAATAACTAATAAAAATCGCCAATCGTTTAAAATTTATAAGTTCTTTCCTCTACTAACGATTGACAAAAAATTTGGGAACACTTAACAATAGACAGATCATGATATCTGGTAAGTGGTTTGTTTAAAGAAGTCACAAGGATGTTGAAAGATAGAATAAACTGAGAGTGAACATAATGAACTGAACAAAGTTCAGATTACTGATTTTTTTAAGGGCATCCTCGAAGAGAAAAAATGAATGTCAGATGGACGGAAAAAGGAGAAAAGCCTACAGTGAAAAAAGCTTCCACAACTACCTAAAGAAGTTCAATTGGCACTCTACTATTAGAATTCTTTCACTTTAGCCTTTTAACCTTTCTTCCGTCCAACCGGTGTTATACTTTTTTCCTCCTAATATAATCCCTTGAAATCAGCAATTAGTAGTCTAAATCTCATCCTGTGCATTATGTTTTCTCAGTTTATTCCCATCTCTCGATGTAATTTTTGACTTTTTTAAACATTTACCTGAAACCTTGAGTCCATTATTTAGCATCATAAATCGTTCGCTTTTCTTGTACGGTTCTTATCTTACTAGTAGCATCCGTTAACTACCCTAAGACCCATTATTTTAAATCATACGTAATGGTAAATCACCTTACCCCCTATTCTTACTTGGTATAACCCATCAATGTTAAGTTAGCGCAGTCATCGCGCAGAGTGTGGTTAGGAAATTGCCGTAGTGGGGCGGGGAGGCAGAGTGATGTTCACACATCATGCACACTCGCATTCGCGTACGCACGCTTGCATTCACCAACACACTACGCTCGTGAACGCATCTCCAGCGACTAGTCTTGTTTCGTTTAACGGATAGTAAAGAATTTGTTATTTTTACTTTCTCTTGCCTATATGAATATATAGAAAAGAAAGTATTGTTTTCATGTCGATTTTTTATCGTATTTTTACATTTATATGTATTTGCTTATTTTTTTCATTTTATTTACCTAATAACAAAGTAAAAGTAACAAGGAAGTGGGTATATGAATTTTTGTTATAATATAATTGAGAATTATATTATTTTATTATATAAATAGAATTTATATAATTTATGTGAAAATTGTACACAATATTTCTCAACGCGCATCTTTGAAAGTTATCAATATTAACTTTCTTCTTCAATCTTTGGCGAGATTTTCCCGGTGTACTGAAATTTTCATTTTCACCCAATTTATTTGCTTCTGTTACAGTTTTTCGTACCGTATGAACGGAAATACCGCAAAGGTCAGCCACACGAGCTTAAATTTCTAACTGTAACATTTCTGGATTTTCTTCAGTAATCTTTTTGTACACATTCATAAATTACACATTTAGTTTGACTTTTTAAAGCAACTCCCCGTCCTAACCTGCAGTTCGATCTTGGCTGAGGCATTGCGAATAATATTTAAGAAACGGCGAAGAGTATTGAAAAATACTGTTTGAGAAACGGTAAAGAGTATTGAAAAATACTGTTTAAGAAACGACGAAGAGTATTGAAAAATACTGTTTATGAAAACTGTGGAAATGTAGAAGACCACAACACAAGTAAACAGTGTGAAGTCCACAGAGCAACTGGTTGGTAACTGTCCTTGGCTAGGTGGGAGGGCGCGCGCCAGAGACCCAACATTCCCCCTCCATTATACTATAAGCTAGGCCAACAACACCTAAAATGAACTACTGCGCATCACGTGATCACGCTTACTTAACTTTGATAAGTTATAATATAATATTTCTAAGGGTTTCAAACCAGACTTCCAGTAGTTCATCTAATCAAAACTGTTTAAGATTTACATCACAAAAATTCTACTGGAAAAATGACTAGCCGATACAATTTAGGCCCCTTAAATTAAAATTTATGAATACTGCCTCGTGGTGCAGTCTGTCACATACAAGACAACTACGCTAAAAGTTCCAGGTTCTATTCTTAGCTTTAATTTTAAATTATTTAATATGTTTAAATCAGTATCTACCGTTATCTGCCCCACAGTACACTACTTCACTACGACCAAACAACAAACAAAATCTTAATGAACAGGATACAAATGTAATAAGTAAATGAAAATGAGTCATAGATCAAATTTTTTAAATCGATAAACCTTTCTAAAATAATAATGAGATTATATACACTCCTCTAATGTTACAGCAGGCAAGGCAATTGAGTTATAAGCATCTAGACCAGGCGTACATTTTGACGAATGCTTTCCTGTTCCGGAAGGAACGCAGACAAAATACAACTTCACGTAAATACATAAATAAATAAAATATAAATAACCTTTCTCATGTTGGAAGCTATTCACAACTTCATTACAATAACAAAGCACGTACCTACAAAACTCGGTTTAAAACCTTTGCCTCACTAACAAAACAAAAAAAAGTAATAGGAACAATGCAGGAAATCTTCTATTCAATACCACCTTTTTATACTCCCGCATTGTGTATCGAATAATAGTACATAATGAAAAAGTATTGTGAAAAAAATCTAATAGAGAAACCTCAGGAATCTGATATTCCGCGTATCTAGGTAATCGGAATAATCCCGACTTAAAAGGTTAATATCATCTGCAGTTGATGACACCACCAAAAATGTCCCGAATATTTTATTTTTTTATTAACAATTTCATTTTCGTTAAGTAATGACTAGTATAATACCGTAGTTACCATTTCAAATCTTTTATTTAATTTTATAAAAAATGATAATATATGATTACGTTATCAACTCCGATGCTTAACGTCGAAACCATAATACGAGGGGGTACCCAAAAGTATCCGGAATAGCTCTGCTGTGGGCGGAGCTTGTGCAGTACAAATTCCCGCCACTAGGCTGCTTGTAGCGCTACTCATTGCCAGTTCAATGCCATTTTGTTCGTTGATCTAGCTTGTTCTGTTCTCGTGCAGTGATTGTTCTCGCTAGTGCTGTTTTGTGCTCGTGTCGTTTTTCATGATGGCAAGTTTTAATGAACAACGTGCGGCTGTGAAATTTTGCTTCTTGCTCGGTAAAAACGCCGCGGAAACAGTTGTAATGTTGAACACAGCTTACAAAGACGACGCTACTGGAAAAACCCAAGTGTACGAGTGGTTTTTGCGCTTTAAAAATGGCGATATGTCGATTGAGAACAAACCTCGTTCTGGACGACCGTCGACTTCCCGAACAGACGAATATGTTGTGAAAGTGAAAGAAATTGTACGAACAGACCGACGACAGACCATTGACTTTTTATCTTTAAGTGTTAAGAAGACTACGAAACAGCATTCGTCGTAAAATATCTAATTTGTGGCAGACAGGGGACTGGTTTTTCCACCACGACAACGCGCCTGCACACACGGCAATCTCGGTTACCCAGTTTTTGGCGAAAAACGGCATGGTTTTGCTACCACACGCACCGTACTCATCCGATCTGGCTCCGTGTGATTTTTTCTTGTTCCCACGCATGAAAAGGGGCATGAAAGGTCTCCGATTTAACAACGTTGATGATGTCAAGAAAAAAACGACGGATGAGCTGGCAGCCATCACTGAAGAGGAGTCCAAAAAATGTTTTGAACAGTGGAAGCACCGGTGGGACAAATGTATTAGTTGTAATGGAGAGTATTTTGAAGGGGATAAGGTTCTTTTGTAAAAAAATTAAAAGTAAATAGTTTTAAAAAATAATTCCGGTTTCTTTTGGGTACCCCCTCGTATTAAAAAGAAGTTCAAGCCCAGAAGAAATTACTCAAACACGACCTGCTTTTAAATTCCTCTACGTGACAATGTTAGTGCGTTTGTTTTATTTGGCCTACTACAAACACTTATCACTTCACTATTTACCATGTAACACCCTGAGGGCCTACTAAGTTAGTATTATGACTAGCCGTCACCCCCTTACATTACTATGTTGTTAATCACAACACTACTATATTGTTTAAACAAAAACCCACTTATTCAGGTAGAAAATATATCACAAAAGCACAAGCTTTAAAAATTTGTGGTATTCTGTATTTGTTAAACAAGATTAAAAAAAGATTGATGAAATATTTTAAAGTATACAAGAAATCCGTCGAAAAGAATTTTTTTTTTATTTTAAAAATAATCTCTACGTAAAAGTTTTGCCCATAACAGACAGGTGGAGTGTCAAATTATTTACACTCAATCTGTTCGTTGCAGGGCTAAAATAAATAGTTCTGTTTCTTATCGCATGGTCAGCCAATTAAATGACTGAATCATTTAAGAACAGAAGAGGTAGAGGTGTAAAAGACACTAATCAGAGTTATCTTCTCTGAAAGTAATGAATTTCATTGTACAGCCAGACCCTGTGGTGAATGAAGTGAAGTTGTCATTTACAGAGTGGAAAATATGTGCTTTTCAGAGGGCTCGGCATGCTGATAAGTGTACTTTTCCACTCAGTGAGGAAGGCAATGGTAAACCACCTCATTCCTCGTTTTACTTAGTAAAACCTCTAGAGGTTCAAACCAGCCTTTCGGCTGTTGACCTAAACAACAACAACAACACGTAAAAGTTGAGGTGAATTGTGTAATATTAAGTAAAACTTATTATGTGACACAGGTTATTGAAGGAAGTAAATACAGTAAGTTACGTAGTAATAAAAATCTGGTGTGAAACACTCACAAACTTTCTCTTGCCAATGCAAATATTGAACAATATAACCTAACATTAGTAATAAAACATTAGAAATAAACTAAAAAACGAACTCCAATAAACATAACCTAATTTCAATCATGAGTGAAAGACGCACACTGAAAATCAACTTCAGTTTGGCTTAAACATACGAAAAATCATTCTTTCACGCTAAACTAGGCTCTGTAGAGAAACATGCTTTAAATAAAAGTTGTAGATCTTTTAATTTCCTATAAATTTTATTTTATACACTTTTGTCATAAAATGCATACTAAGGCCGAAATCTTAAAAAAATCGATTTTTCACACGTTTTCGTGATAGAAAAACAGAAAATCGCTAATTACTGCTAAACTAAGCATAATACAAAAAAATGTTAGAAATAAAAGTTGTAGGATTTTAAATTCTCTACAGCTTTTATTATACACATTTTTGCGCTAAAATGCATATTTAAGCCGCAATCTTAAAAAACCAATAATTTTATCAGGCTCCCCAAGAATTTCATCAAACATGGCGCCTATCTTATCTCGTAAAGCATAAAAATTAAGTAAACCAGACGATTTTAAAAAAAATCGTAGGACCCGTTTTTGAGACAATCGCAAAAAAGTGAAAAATTACACGAATAAAATACTACTTCCGGTGGACCGATTTTAATGAAAATGTTCGTGTCGGGTCCTCTAGTGGTATCTCACTTAAGTTTCAAGTTCGTGTGATATTCCGTTCTTGAGATGTTCTGTTCACACACACACACACAGACCAATCGCTAAAAACATGTTTTTTGGGTTCAGGGGGTCTGAAAACGTGTAAATCCGGTGAAAACTCGATTTCAAAAAATCGACATGAAAACAATACCTTCCTTCCTATGTATTCATATAGGCAAGAGAAAGTAAAAAGGAAATAAATGAGTTAGTAAGTAGGCCTAATGTACTTAATATACTGAAAACAGTGTCAATTATACAGAAGTATAATAATTTTACATAATTTACCTTATAATTTTTTTTTAATAAATGAATTTTGATTTTTTATTAATAAGGCTCATTAGTTTTTATCTTAACATGTTCTATACTCCCTTTTGGAGTCTCCTGGATTCAGTTGATAAACAAAAACCTGAACAAATATACCATTATCAATAAATACCTCAACCTAATTAAGCGAATGTCTAAATAGAACCAGTAAATATGTTCTGAAATCACGAAGCATGATAACGATTATAAAATTTAAAGTACTCCCTCGCATATGTAGTGCATAAAAACTAACTGTCGATTTTCCAGTTCTTGTCTATTTGAATATTCTCGTTTTGAATACAGTTTGTGTTAAGATGATCTATATAACAAGGCTAAATGTAGGCCTATAATTAAAACAAGGCTGAATAAAGTTGAAGATGGAGATGGCAATGAGATCATCAACATTGCAATATACTGTATTATATATTATCATCATACTATATTATATTATTCATTGTACTTTATTATGGCACAAATAAAGTACGGACCCGTTATAATAAATCTTTTCAACTTCACTTAATTTTATAAAAGTTACAATACACCGCACAAATTTTCTCGTAAGTACAACTTGATATCCATAACAATAAGTATAAGGTCTAGTGTTCGATTCCCAGCTAAGGTTTGGAAATTATTACTCATTCAAATTAATTGTTCCATAACCAATTGAAGTCGCGAATAAACAAGTTGTCGTTGAGACTTAAAACTAGGAAGAAGAATATTGTGAACTGAATTTAAACAACCACATGTTTCCAACCGTAAAAGATTAAATAGCTGCGGATTGAATGGATTCATTTTGACTGGAAATCAAACATGTAGGACATATATGCTTAACGAAAATTGTACAACCTTGTTTCCATTTTTCCTTATTTTTCCTCAAATTCACTAAAGGTTGTAATTTTGGCCTTCGGGCCAGCCCATTCCAGTCAGCTGGTAGAAAGTCGCTATCATTTGTTAAGTAACACTAAATGGGCAAGCGACTTTGTATGGTGACAAGCTGACAGCCACTCCTGAACAAACTCCACTAGGGGTCCCTGTTCAACAATTCATGTCAAATCACGTCAAAAATACAGCGATCAAATTGGATCAATAAAGTACAGTTCCCGATAACAAATAAAAGCTAAAAAAAGGTTTGTTATTTTGGAAAACCTAGATTTATAGGTATATAGTTTAGGTATAAGAAACCTACTGAACTATAGCCTATAGTTTTACTGCATAAAAATCTTGGTTTTTCACAATACAATTACCTCAAATTACTCAAGGAGGAACATTTTACAAAACTTGATTACTTTTATCGGTTAAAAATAATATGTACGAGAGGGTAAGTTTGCGCATCATATTTTGAGTGCATTGTGAAGCGATCGGTAGCTACGTAAAAGGGGGTTTGTGTTATCACTCGGAGAATTTCATTTTGTATTAGTTGGACACGTTTCGTGTGTGACGGCTTTTTAGACCACATAATTGAACGCCATAGGTCCAGATCGGGTGTATGATTGCTCTGTGTGTTAGTTCGTGTTTCATGGACAATATGTAGCGACAGTCAAGTAAAAGTTTTATTTGGTATAATCGAGATTTCAGTTTTTGGCGTTTTTGTAATACGCGTACTTCAAGTAATGTATCAAGATCCAAGTATAAATAGCGTATAATCGTCTTGAGTCAACGTTGGGATACCAGCAATATTAATTAACTCATTTATCTTGTACCCTCCTTTACTACCACCCGGTATTACAATTTTATGTTGTTTAGGTTATCAGCCGAAAGGCTGGTTTGAAGCTGTAGAGATTTTACTAAGTAAAACGAGGAGTGAGGTTGTTTACCATTGCCTTCCTCACTGAGTGGAAAATTACGCTTATCAGCATGCCGGGCGCTCTGAAAAGTAAAAATTTTCCACTCTCCAAATGCCACCTTCACTTCATTCACCAAAGGGTCTGGCTGTATAATGAAATTCATTACTTCCAGAGGAGATAAACTCTGATTAGTGTCTTTTACACCTCTTCCTCTTCGGTTCTTAAACGATTCAGTCATATAATTGGCTGATCATGTGATAAGAAACAGAACTATTTATTTTAGCCCTGCAACGAACAGATTGCGTGTAAATAATTTGAAACTCCACCTGCCTGTTACGGGCAGTACAATTTTATAATAAAAAATAAATTATTATTTTTGCTACAAACATGAAAATTATTATCAATGATAATAAAAACAATAATTATTAAGAAATTTATATTATAGCTAATATTTTACCAGTTATCACCTTATTATTCATAAACTTATTTTTTGAATAATACGTAATTCTGATTTATTATAAAGGGCGCCTAAAGAACTGAGTAATCCTACCTAGTCTTCTTCTTCTTCTTCTTTCAAACAGGGATTAGGCTATGACCTGTTCCGACTCACATTCAGCTTATATTAATAATTTTAGAAAACATCTATATTAAATATGTAATTCATATTTTATCAATGATAAATTTAAGTCTATCTTATAAAATTTGTTTTTTTTTCCTTATGGTACAATCATTGCCACCTTTTCCGTGGTCTGCCTATACCTCTTTTGCCTACCGGTTGATACTTGTAAATTTTCAGTGGAAGCCTATCGGCTGACATTCGTTCAACATGTTCTTTCCACTGTTGGCGATACGATGCAACTCTCTCATTCAAGCAGAAGATGTTCAGCTCCCTCCTTATTTCCTCATTCCTGATGTGATCTCTCCTGTCACAGCCCTTAGTTCTGCGAAGAAATTTCATCTCCGCTGCCTGCACTTTACTCTCAAGTGTTTTTGATGTGACCCAAGATTCACTACCATAGAGGAGTATTGGAGCTGCCATTGTTTTATAAAATTTCATTATTGTGTTTGTGGTAGCTTTTTTCGCCAATGTCCTACTGATACTTCCACAAATCATTTGGAACTTTCCTATTTTCTTCTCCACATCCATTTCATCTTTGTAACTTATGTCACAGCCCAGATATGTGAATTGAGACACTTGCTCCAATACTTTGTTGTCTATCACAATTTTAGATCGTATTGGGTACTTTCCTTTAAAAGCCATGATTTTTGTTTTCTCCTTTGATATTTTGAGATTATATTCTTTACAAATTTCGTGGAGGATATGCACAGATTTTTGGAGGTCATCCTCCAAATGTAGGACCTCCTTTGGAGGTCCTACCTAGTTTGCATGTAATTATTATATTTTTCTCAAGTCGTTCGTTTCAGTAGTTAGTCTATAATTTTCTTTTCAGATTTTGTTAGTTTAATGACGGGTTTACGTAACCTTAAATCAAAATTATTACTTAAGTTTTAAATTTATGAATAATATCTACAGGGTGTGTATTTTTCATAAATATGAACCTACACTAAAAGTAAATTAAATAGAAAGGTGAAACGCATTAACTGTCTCACAGATCTTCAAGCAGAACTACATTTTAATCGATTACTGACCGATTTTGATTGTGTTTGTTAGGTCATAAGCCGAAAGGCTGGTTTAAAACCTCCTAGAGGCTTTACTAAGTAAACGAAGAGTAAGTGGTGGTTTACATTCGTCTTCCTCACAGAGTGGAAAAATTCTGCTTATCAGCATACCCGTCTACTTGCCACACTACAAATGACACCTTCATTTCATTCACCTAACGGTCTGGTTTTATAATGATGAAATTCATTACTTTCAGAGGAGATAACTTTGACTGGTGTCTTTTGACACCTCTGCCTCTTCTAATCTTAAATGCTTCAGTCATATAATTAGCTGACCATGTGATAAGAAATAGAAATACTGTACCCTTGAAACTAGCAGATCTAGTGCAAATAATTTAACACTCCACCTGCCTGCTTATCGCATTTGAGGATGTATCGACTACGAATTAATACTACACACACAAAACAAAATGAAATTTATAAAAAATTCTTTATATTAAGTATTTCCTTTTGCGTCCTGAATACTAGCGATTACGTTCACATAGATTACATATTTTCTTTATTTTCCAAAATTTCGTTATATTCTCTCACCCTATCTCTTTCATTCATCGATTCATAAGTTCCTTTCTTTTTCTCAGTAAATCTAGATTCATAAATGTTGTCTAAATAATTTAATAAATTTTCCCTTTATTTATATTCAATTTTAAACACCCTTTTCAACACTCAATAACACCTCCGTACCGAAGTGGTTAGCGCGCTAGTCTACTACGCGAAGGTCTCGGGTTTTATTCCCGCCTAGGGTCTGGAAATTATTACAAATCAAAACCCAACGTTCCAGTTACAAGACCCAAAGAAATCGCTAATAACCAAGCTGTTAATGCAACTTCAAATAAACTAAAAAAAAAGAAAAACGTTTTATTATTTTATTTTCATAAAAAACAATTTATTTATTTATTTGTTTTATTTAAAGTCGCATTAACTGCTTGGTTATTAGCGACTACGGTGTGTTATGAAACATTAACTGTGGGATTTGACACGTGAAAATTTCCAGACCCTGGCCGGGAATCGAACCCGGGACCTCCGCGTGGCAGGCTTACACGCTAACCACTACGCTACGGAGGCGGTCTAATTTTTTCTTTATTAATATATTTTCATTCATATTACAGATATGTCCGTAACATTTTCATACTTTCCCTAATTATATTTTAATTTTTTTAACAATACACTATTAATAAATTTCTTGGGTTTCTTATAAATTTATATATTCCTTGGCATTTCAGTACACGAATTTTCTAAAAATTTTCTTTTTATATTTTATTTCATCCAATCTCTTACAATTTTTGTAAAGTTTCTGCATCGTATGGGTTATGGGAGAATTATACAGTTTTATGTTTTATTTTTGATTTTTTAAATAATATAAAGTACTAGCATGCCCCGTCGCGGCTTTGCACGCGAAAAATAGTAACTGCTAGATCGTAACGACTCTTCATTTTAAAAGAAAATTAAAACAAATAAAAGAAACACGGAACTTTACTTTTATAAAATACTCAACAATACAAAATCGTATCTACACAATAAAATTATCATGTAATGTTGTCACCAGCACACAGAACCTTAGCACCACGTCGCTATTTGCTAAATCATATGACTTTATTTATGACAAATCTTTATTTGAATCACAACAGCTGGTTTAAAAGCAGATTATCTAACCTCAAAAAAACCTTAATATAGGACATAAACATTATTTTTAACTCTTTAGGGCTAACTTTTTAAGGGTTTCAATAGCCTAAAACCTGCACCGCCATCATAGTTAAAACATAAAAAAACTGCATGATAATTAGTTCAGTAATTTAGGAGATAAAAGGGAACACACACACACACACACACACACATCGAATTTTATATATACATAGATTTTGTTAGAAAAAATTTATTCTATAGTAGATTTAAAAAGCCATAAAAAACCGATAAACTATAATCAATAATTGTTTTCACGTGATCAAAGTAATTTCCAATTTTGTAGCGTAAGTGATATTTTTTTATTAGCCGAAGGTGTTATCAATGCTTAGGCCACGTTACATAAAAACTATGTATTACCACGACATCCAGCAAAATAACACTTACCAACAGTACCGCAATTATTTCCCAATTACGGTGACAACATAATGCTATAAAAGTTAAGTGCATTTTACGAGTTTTAAGCTGAATCCTTGTTACGTCCCTGAAAGTGACATATGACCTTCAACTTGCCGCATGATTTTTCCAGAACAAATGCGTAGTAATCTAATACAGTAGAACGAAACAGTGAAACTCGATAAAGATATCTGGTACTGTACCTTTACGTAAAATAAGAGACAAGTACTGACGGAAAACTGCAATGATTTTTTAACGAATTTTTAACACTTTACGATGTATTATAGACAAAACATAATATATTTACTATAAAACGACACACGAATTTTAAGAGAACGTAGTATCCAGTAACATGATGCCTCAAAACTCTGACATTAATTAAAATTACATCGTTTACAACTGTCGACCAGAAATCAAAAAAGAAACAAATACTTATCGGACCAGTTTTTGAAAACTTTCACACGTCAGTCGAAATTTTCAACGGGTTGAAATTTAAAGAATGTGTACAATTTCCAAACGTACGAAAATTGAATAAACTTCTTAAAATACGGTACACACTGATGCTACTTTTTTATAATCTACTGACAGTTCCGACTGTTTTGTACGGCAGCGAAACTTGGGCTATTACAGGGAGAAAGAAATAGAAATTGGAAGCTACAGAGAAGCGTTACTTTTTTTTGTTGAAGGCCAAGAGTTGTACGACGTATGACAGAACTTTAATTTACGATATAAGAGTTGCAGACAATAAGAGCAAACGAGAAACTACGGGGAAGTATTTTAAAAGAATGAAAGGAAATAGAATTTAAAAAAATTTCTGGGATATAGGCCGGAGGAAAAAGAAGCACGAGCAAGACCTCAACAACACGGAGTAGTATTTTCATTATAGCTTGTAATGAAAAATAAACATTTTTGTACCGGATGATTGGCTATGTGGCGAAGAGAAGAACAAATATTAGGAAATAACCACGATCATGACTTGTATGGAGTACTTTTTAGTTAACTGTACGCGAAAAGTTTCTCCCCATACCTCGGATATTTTTATTAACCCAACATCATACAACACGCTTTCAGGTATTAGATGTTCGAATTACTATTGTCCTTAATTTCAACATCTGTAACTCTATAATATAATCCCTGGTTCGATTCTTGGTGAGGGTCTTGCATGATCCAAGGCACTTTTACTACAGTATACAGTTAAAATGTACTTCCGGAATCAACACACTTGTTAAAATAATCTTTGTAGTTGGTTATAAGGATTTTAAAAACAAGACCTCTGGACTAACCCAGTTAATTTAAAATTGTTAAATTGACATCGTTTAAAAATGTAAAAACGTAAGTAAAGAAGTATAATAAAACGTCACTTCGAATAAGGCATCACCTTCGAAGATCTAGAAAATTAAACTGAACAGCTGAAACTATTGAAAGATAAAAATATTAGATTCCAAGGAAATATACATAAAAGAGGAAGCAGGAAAGTGATCTTTTCGGAAGCAGAAAGGTAAAGATCTGCCAGAATGAAAGAATACTGGAAGTTAATCAAAGAAAATAACCAGAAGAGTGCCCAGAAAAAGACTCGAAGTGATCCACTGCGGTCTCAAAAGGAAAAAAATCACTTCAAAAATTTAAATTGGAGCGGTTGGGTAAGCGACTCAGAAAAGAGATAAACAAAGGACGGCTGAATAAGAACAAACAAACATGACATAGGTATCTCTCTTCAAATTCACGGCCAAAAAATTAGTCAGCTATACGCTGCGATCGAGTTGGATAGTTATTTAAACAAAAGAGTTCTCGATAAATAAATTAAATTTTATACCATTGATTTCATCTTTCATCATTATAATAAATGACGATTCGTTCAAGGAATTTTCACCGACGAACAATATTATTCACTAGATCAAATTCTTATCGTAACTTAATGCCTCTCAACTGAACTAAAAATAGATTGACTATGAACCTACAGATTGAAATTGATTGAAACCTTGAAGTTATGAAACCAATGCGATAAAATATTTTACGATAGTTTTTTTTTATTTGTATTAAACAAAATATGCGAATGCCTGGCCAAAGAGTTCGTTGAGAATTCCGTGCGCGT
Organism: Catonia carolina; assembly: GCA_035578175.1. Classification (NCBI taxonomy): domain Eukaryota; kingdom Metazoa; phylum Arthropoda; class Insecta; order Hemiptera; family Achilidae; genus Catonia; species Catonia carolina. The sequence continues at coordinate 296,917,302 of JAQMRL010000001.1, forward strand.
GCTGTGGTTTTCATTCCAAATATTCTTTTAAAACCGCATTACTTCTTAATAACGTGACGTAAGTAGTTAAATCACATTTTCGCAATAAAACGCACGAAACCGCAATAGCTTATATAATTTTTTTATAATTTTGTCATCAACAATAAGCCTTTTCACTAAGGTACGTATGTAACAAAGGAAATCTATGACATTAAATGTAAATAACTTTACAATAGATCTACTGGTTGTTCCAGCTGCAATGCTAATAGAAAATGAAATAGCTCAACGAGAAAAACTATTTATAAAATATCAAATGATTAAATCTTATAAAAAAAATCTAGTTTACTTAAAGCGCATCAATTGCTTTGGTTATTACAGAGTACTACAGGTTACGGTGCAGAATCGGTGGGTTTTAGCATGTAATAATTTTCACACCCAAACCAAGAATCAAAGAAAGACGATACAAGAGAAGGAAGGTCCGTCCTAGGAAATGGTAGATAGATGATCTCACAAGCGTTTCGATTTTGATTGTCTCAGAGGATATAGAGGCGATAGCAGAGCTGTGGAGGAAGCCAAAACGCGCCAAGATGTGTAGAGCTGCAAATTACGAAGCTAAGAATCTTTTTTATTTGTTTCACGTCAACTGTTTTGCAATTACTACAAGTACAGATGACGAGAAGGATGATAGATGAAGATGAGTGATGAACAAATGCTAGACCTGACCAGGAATCGAACCCGGGACCTTCCACTTTGCAGTGTGCAGCGTACTTTAGCGTTTCTATCACTAAGGAATAGAGAAGGCCCTAAAAATTTATAAAATTGAATTGGTGGCACTGTGGTGCTTAAAGCTTTGGTGGCGTCGTAATATAAAGCTAAAGACCCCGGGTTGGATTCCAAGTTAAATTATAGACATAAATTGTTAATATAATTATGTGTTACAAAGCCAAAATAGAGGTTAATAATCGTAATATAGTTAATACGATTCCAAAATATAACAAAAACATCTTCTTCATTCAAATACTTTTCTTCAACAAATACACTTGAAGACTGAATAATTTAGAAACCCTTCTACCACAAGATAATTTTTCTCCCATAATTTTCCCCAAAAATAATATTAATGACATTTTAGAGAAAATTTTGTCTATTCTAGTTAAATGACAGAGTAAACAATTTAGATCTGTATGATTACCTCAAGAAACAAAAAAAATCAATCTTGTAAAGAACTAGTACAAAGTTAAAAAAGAAGGTTCATACATTTAATTTTAACTGTAAGTTCGTATACACGAATATAGGGACAAATGAAATTACAATTACTAATTGGTTTTGGTCTAATGGATATTAAATTTGTAAAAATAAAATCGAATCAAGAACTTCCATTTTGCAGTGCAGTCTAGTACTCTTACCATTGCATTGCACTGTGGCACGGAGGAGACAATATAATAATTGTTAATATTTTATCGCGAGGAATAAATTTATAATAATTAATTCCTACCTAAGTATATTAAGCAGATGAAAATAAGACTTGATATTTCATTTAGATTAGAATAAGACGTGTTATTTATTTAGTTATACTACAAACAAGGGAGTACAGTAACTGCAGTGAATGAACATTTATCACAGCCTGGAAGATAATAAATAACTTCAGTAGAAAAACCTAGATCTAGACGGCCACTTTTAAATCATTCAAGCTATATGTTTATATTATATGCCCAACCCTTCTTACGCATAATGTTTAACAGCTTATTATTGAGCCTACATTCTAATATCATCATTCTTCAACTTTTTTGTCATTTTATGCAGTCGATTATTATTTTAAATCTTTAAAAACATTGAAAAAACTACTTTTTTTATTTAATACAAAATTACAACAAATATAAAAGCCAAAGTCCTCCATCATTCACTACTTTATATCATGAAATCCAGCTCGTAACAGGCAGGTGGAGTGTTAAATTATTTGGATTCGATCTGCTAATTCCAGGGCTAAAAAAATAGCTGTTTTATAAAATTCTGTTTCTTATCACATGGTCAGCCTATTATACGACTGTAATATTTAAGAACAGAAGAGGTAAAGATGTAAAAGACACTAGTCAGAGTTATCTCCTCTGAGAGTAATGATTTCATTATACAGCCAAACCCTGTGGTAAGTGAAGTGAATGTGTCATTTTCAGGGTGGAAAGTAGATGCTTTTCAGAAACCCTGGTATGCTGATAATCATATTTTTCTACTCAGGAAGGCACTGGTAAACCAGTTCACCCCGTTTTACTTAGTGAAGCTTCTATGGAGGTACAAACCAGCCTTTCGGCTGTTGATCTAAAAAAACAACATTATGAAGTCCTGAAAATTGGCATACTATTTCTTCATTGGTATAGGCTACACAACAAAGAAGCTAACAATTCGATTCCTTTTATTTAAGAGTTAAAAAATCTGGTGTGAAACACTCACACAACTTTCTCTTGCCTATGCAAATAATTAACAATAATCCTAACATTAGTAATAAAACATAACCTAATTTTAAACATGAGTGGAAGACCCAAAATGAAAATCTACCTCAGTTGGACTTAAAAATACGGAAAATCACTCTTTCTCACTAAACTAGGCTCCGTGGAGAAAAATGCTCTTAATAAAATTTGTAGATCTTTTAATTTTCTATAAATTTAATTATATACACTTTTGTCGTAAAATGCATACTAAGGCCGAAATCTTAAAAAAAAATCGATTTTCACCCATTTTCGTGAGAAAAAAACAAAAAATCGCAAATTACCGTTAAACTAAGCGTTATACAAAAAATTGTTTGAAATAAAAGTTGTAGGATTTTAAATTCTCTACAATTTTTATTATAAATTGTTGCGCTAAAATGCATATTAAAGCCGCAATCTTAAAAAAACAACGTTTTTACGAGAAACACCCTCACCAAAAATTTCAGCAAACATGGCGCCTACCCTATCTTGTAGAGAATAAAATATTGAGTAAACCAGGCGATTTAAAAAAAATCGTAGGACCAGTTTTTGAGAAAATCGCAAAAAAGTGAAAAATTACACGAATAAACTACTACTTCCGGTTGACCGATTTTGATGAAAATGTTCGTGTCGGGTCCGGTAGTGGTATGTAACTTAAGTTTCAAGTTCGTACGATGTTCCGTTCTTGAGATATTCTGTTCACACACACACACACGCACACACACACCAATCGCTAAAAACATGTTTTTTGGGTTCAGGGGGTCTGAAAACGTATAGATCCGGTGAAAACTCGATTTCGAAAAATCGACATGAAAACAATACTTTCCTTCCTATATATTCATATAGGCAAGAGAAAGTAAAAATAGGTTGTAATAACCAGAATGCTAAAATATAAATCGCATTTAAAATTTAGCGTATGTTAACAACAACAATACATTGTTTAAACTAACAATTATGTATACAGGGAAAAAATACATTGATAAATTACCTGAAACATTAAAATTTACATTTGTTTTTAAAAAAAAAAATCTGAAAAGTTATTTGATGAGAAATTTTTATTGTACAGAAATTCCTTTCTAAACATTTTCTGTTCCAAAAATAAAAATGTAGGCGTAAATGTCCATGCGAATACAGAAGAGAACTGAATATTATTGGGTAAATATCATAAGATCACACTTACAAAAATAAGTAAGCAAGTAAGTACACCTGCTAATTAAACGTGTAATTAGGTAATAAATAAGGTTGATATAGTGTTAAATATAAGTTTTGACATGTCTTACATCCCTTTTAAATTCACAAAGAAAAAAATAAAATCAGATACACAATCGACCATTGCATCATCGGTTACTGATGTTTTTTGAAATGCATCACAGATTTTGCAAAAAAAAATTATTTCAAGATTTAATGAATCAAAGCTTTATGGTCCATATAGAGGGAACAAATAGCTGTTTAAATCACTTTAATTGCGGTAGTAATAAACATTAATCAAATAACAGTAGATGAACAGCACAAACCATTGAAAAAATATTCGGTCCATATTATACGTTGGCGATGCCACGGTGCTAACAGCCTGTGTATAGTGCGAACGAAATTAATTACTATATAGTAGCCCTTTACACAGAATCACTAGTAACACAGTAAGGAAGGAATAGGAAATAATTAGATACGAATAATGTTCAACGGTAATGATAATGTACTCTAAATTATCATAAAAAAACTAATTAATTCGTCCCGACAAAATTTAACACGATTATGTCAAATATTATGATAAAAAATGAAATTTACTTCCGTTGTTTAAATAATCCATCATGGTTGTCTTTGTGGCGAAGCGGTAATTGGCTTAACTGTAAAGTTAAAGGTTTCAGATTTGACAAGATTTAGTACAAATTTATAAACTGACTCACGTATTGAACGGGTTAACTGTGAAGTTAAAGGTTTCAGATTTGATAAGATTTAGTACAAATTTAAAAACTTACACACTTAATTGAACGGTCTGCACATCAACTAGCGCAAATGTCTAAGAGGGGAAAACATGTTAGGTGGTCAGAAAAAGTTTTTAAAAATTTATATGTTATAGTAGTTACTTTTGAGGTAGTTGTTTAGGTATTCAACCGAAAGGCTGGTTTTTTTGAACCTCTACAGGTTTCACTATATAAAATGAGGAGTAAGGTGCACTAGTGCCATTACCTTCTTCACTGAGTGGAAAAGTAAGCTTATCAACATGCCTGACCCTCTGAAAAGCATCTACTATCCACCCTGTAAATGACACTTACACTTCATTGACGCCAAGGGTCTGGTTGTATAATTAAATTCATTACTTCTAGAGACAATTTAACTGTGACTTGTGTCTTTAACACTTCTACCTTTCTAGTACCTATTTTTCTTATCTTAAATTGGATGACCACATGATAAAAAACAGAACTATTTTTTGTAACCCTTGAACTAGCATATCGACTGTAAATAACAATTTAACACTCCACCTGCCTGTTATGGGCATTTTTGAGGTTATCTGGGAATAATGATTATTCTGTTTTCCAGGAAAATGTAATTTTACGCAAGTGCAACAAAATGTGTGCGTGCGCGTGTGAGTGGTTTAACATGCTTCAGTATTCCCTGCGATCCCTTCTGTATCCGCCACAGATACGACTTTTTAAATCAAATTAATGTAGTAATTATATAAATATAATTGTTGTTGTTTAGGTCATCAGCCAAAAGGCTGGTTTGAACCTCTAGAGGTTTTACTAAGTAAAACGAGGAGTGAGGTTATTTACCATTGCCTTCCTCACTCAGTAGAAAAGTACGCTTATCAGCATGCCGGGCCCTCTGAAAAGCACATATTTTCCACTATCCAAATGACACCTTCACTTCAATCACCATACGGTCAGGCTGTATAATGAAATTCATTACTTCCAGAGGAGATAAACTCTGATTAGTGTCTTTTACACCTCTTCCTCTTCGGTTCTTAAACGATTCAGTCATTTAATTGGCTGACCATGTGATAAGAAACAGAACTATTTATTTTAGCCCTGCAATGAACAGATCGAGTGTAAATAATTTGACACTCCACCTGTCTGTTATGGGCAGATAAATATAATTATTAAATAGCAAAGAAAAAAAATTTGTTAGAAATGAACATTAAGTGAAAAGTAATTGGTAAATATATACAAAATTTAATTGTGAATGTGTATAAATAACACACAAGACTTGGTGGTAGGTCGTAACTTTCGCAAATTAGGAAAGTGATTTATGATAAAGTAGAAGAAGAGGAATACATTAAGTATTCTGAAAGTATAGAATTTTAAAGCAACCAGAAAGTAGCGCAAAATCACCGTTAAATTCTTCACGTTAAAAAATGTCAAACAACTTTATTAGGTAAAAAGGTTAACAGTTCATTTCACACGATTCCAATTTCTACCATTAATAATACGAAGTTTAACATAAAAATAAATTGTGAAATAGTTAATGTATAATTCCGTTCATTCGGATCTCGTTCGTATGGAATTTCCGATTATCCAGAACGGTTCTCCCACACAACACATTTTACAAAAGGAAAAAATCACTAATTACCGCTGAACTAAGCGTTATACAAAACAATGTTTGAAATAAAAGTTGTAGGTTTTTAAATTCTCTACCATTTTTAGTAAGTTATATAAACTTTTGCGCTAAAATTTATATTAAAGCCGCAATCTTAAAAAAACAATTTCTTTACGTGAAAACAGCCTCACCAAGGATTTCAGCAAACATGGCGCCTACCCTATCTTGTAGAGAATAAAAAATTGAATAAACCAGGAGATTTTTAAAAAAATCGTAGAACCAGTTTTTGAGAAAATCGCAAAAAAGTGAAAAATGACACGAATAAACTACTACTTCCGGTTGACCGATTTTGATGAAAATGTTCGTATCGGGTCCGGTAATGGTATGTAACTCAAGTTTCAAGTTCGTACGTTGTTCCGTTCATGAGATATTCTGTTCACACACACACACACACACACACACACACACACACACACACACACACACACACACACACACACACAGACCAATCGCTAAAAAACATGTTTTTTGGGTTCAGGGGGTCTGAAAACGTGTAGATCCGGTGAAAACTCGATTTCGAAAAATCGACATGAAAACAATAGTTTCCTTCCTATATATTCATATAGGCAAGAGAAAGTAAAAAAGTTTTTTGGGGAGTGTTCATTTAAGGAGAGACTGTACCATGTATTCCGCCAGTGTTGAGTTTGCTATTTTCAGGTACATTTTTCATAGGATTGGTAAAAGATAGGGAAATGAAAATTTACACACTTAATCGTTGTCGAGTTTCTCTAGCTACTGACATTTACTTCAATTTAATCTGTTGAAGCAGAAAATTGAAAACAAAATAATGAATAACATAAAACTTTAACAAATTTTTTCTACGATTTTTGTATATTATTAATTTTTGGAGCATCTGAGTAATTCATAAAAGTGCGGGTATGTGTGCATGCACAAGATAAATAGCTGCTTAAAATTTCAGCCTTCTAGATTTAATGGTTTCCGAGAAAAATCTACCTAAATTTTAAAATCTAAATTTACGAGAACAGGCAAAAATAAAAAGGCACAAATCAAAAACAAGGTGTACACGAACAAGTAAATTACCCATCAACAGTTGGTTAGAAATCTGAACCAACAGCTGTCAATATTTTTAAAAAATAACGCCGATATTTAAAAAAAAACTAAAATTCCCTTTGCTCTAAAACGCTCAGTATTAAATTATGAAAAATATTCGTTCTTGGCGACATAATTTTTCTGGGTAAACCTGCTAAAAACTTAATTTTTCATTAAAATAATTTTTGACGTAATTTAATGGTTTTCTGGTAGATCTAGGTCTGAACTATTGAAAAACATAAAACACCAAAAATCGAAATTTTCAATAAAATCATCATACAGTCTCACCTTAAACACGTACACGCACGAACACATATGCACCTACTTACTGGTAATAGTAAGTATTTATGTTACAGTAGAACCCTGATTATTCGCCAACCTAAAGAACATAAAACTGTACATACAAATGGTATAAGTGATCATTAGTTTACAATACAATGTACATACTGTGTACGGTAACGAGTAAATGAACGGGTAATATAATTCATGAAAAATAGTTTTCTCTAATAACTGAGCAAGGTCGTTTATGGCGTGCTTTAGGTCCATTTTATAATGAATAAATAAACAAACATCAAACTTTTAGTCACATTGTGTAATAAAAATGACGTCAAATTTCAGGTGAAGGAATAGGATGGTTCTGTATTGGACTGAGCGTAAAAAGGAGATTGACCGGGCACCCTCTTGGAATGTCCAAAGTAAACTGTTCATAAACATTTACCCTGCCCATAACAGACAGGTGGAGTGTCAAATTATTTACACTCAATCTGTTCGTTGCAGGGCTACAATAAATAGTTCTGTTTCTTATCACATGGTCAGTCAATTAAATGACTGAATCGTTTAAGAACAGAAGAGGTAGAGGTGTAAAAGACACTAATCAGAGTTATCTTCTCTGAAAGTAATGAATTTCATTGTACAGCCAGACCCTGTGGTGAATGAAGTGAAGTTGTAATTTACAGAGTGGAAAATATGTGCTTTTCAGAGGGCCCGGCATGCTGATAAGCGTACTTTTCCACTCAGTGAGGAAGGCAATTGTAAACCACCTCACTCCTCATTTTACTTAGTAAAACCTCTAGAGGTTCAAACCAGCCTTTCGGCTGTTGACCTAAACAACAACAAACATTTACCAAAAGAGTCAAATATTAAGTAGGAGCGAAAACAGCGACGCACATTTCCCAATAATTTTTGAAGCTAATATTTTTATTAACACCGTCACTCATCGGTCTCAAAGGAGACGAATGATCGGGATTCTATGATATATTTTACTTTCTTCAAAACATCCACATTTCACAGGCAAAGGAATGAAAATTGTGTTCAATCCTTAAACCAATATTTATTATTTATTAAGTTTCAGACGAGTTATATGGCTAAATTTTGGCGATTTATTTATAGCATAACTTAAAAAAACAATTACCCCTGAAAGGTTAAAAAGAGTTTCCAACCCCTAAAATACATAGGCCTAATAACAATAAGCGACTAAAAATAAGTGACGTTATTAATTTAGTTCAAGACGAAATAGATGACTAAAACTTGGTGGAGGTGTTAACCTATAATGCACCTAAAAATTATTCCTAAAGAATTTCCAAAATGTACCCTTAAGGGGTTGAAAAGGATATTCAACCCTTAAACGCTTATAGGTTACATTTCAAACTAATAGGTCTATCATATTTAAAAATTATTGAAAAAACAAATTACACCCACGTGAAGCCGGAACGGGCAACTACAGCTGGTATAAAATAAATCGTAAATACATTACACATTTAATTGTAAAACTAAAACAAATACACAAAAATAAAGAATAAAAATCGGGACATTTTGGTGTACTAAAATTTCATGCGTAAAATTTGACTTTTTGTAAAATGTACTTTTCAGTAAAATGGCCGCCTCTGTAGTGTAGTGGTTATTGTGCTAGCTGAAAACGCGGAGGTCTCGGGTTCAATTTCCGATAAAGGTCTGGAAATTTTCACAAATAAAAATCCACAGTGGTCGTAAATAACCAAGCTGTTGATGCGAATTTAAATAAACTAAAAAAATTCAATAAAATTTTGATTTATTTTTGCATGAATATCAATGATACGTACAAAACAAGATCCCTGGACAATCCGTTATTTCGTTTATCGTTATAAGAACGTTTGATGGTACAGTTGAATCTCCATAGCTCGAAGCACATAGGAAATAATGGTACTAATTCAAGTTAAAAAAAAATTGAAATACAGAACAACAAAACTATAGAATTTTCATCAATTTTTTTAAGGTAATGTTAAAGATTTAAAAAATAATTCTGTTTTAATGACGTTAAACAAATATTCCGCACTGTAACTTTTAATTAGGGGAAGTAATATTGACTGCTAGCAATTTTAGCCTTCGTTAGCAACTGAGGCACTTTCATCACAAACTACCTTTTGAACGATATTTATTAATTTTCTCAAGTATTTAACGGCTGGCTTTAAATTTGGTGGCCGTATTGCATCCGCTAAATTAATCTGATTTTTCTCGAAGCATAACACCTGATAGGCTATGGGGTTTTCCCGCTTACTTCTTGCAGCCAATTTAATATACCTTTTATTTCAGGCTACGAAAAAATTTTCGTACACATTTGCGTTTAAAATAAAAAATTATTTGGATTTAAAAAAAATCTCAAACAAGTTCGAGTAACGAATATTCGAGTTGAGGGCGCTAATTTTAACGTAAATTAACGAGTAAATTGCTAGGAAACCAAATTTAATTCGAAACATAGAATATTCGAGTTATAGAAGTTCAACTGTATTTATACCTATTTTTAAAAAAACGGGATTACACTGCTACATACACCTACGTCATCCATCTAAGTAAGAATAAGGTATACAACTGACTTAAAAAATAGACACCGAACCAATATAATGCACAGATCCATTAAACAGCAGATTGATACGTAAATAAATGAAAATAAAACAATATCATTAACAAAGATACAAGTCACAAACACACAATCTGAAAAACGTACTGCAGAATAAAAAGCGGGCCGGGAATCCAATTCGTGTACCGAAAAATGAAAACAGTGAGCACATGCCGAAGCCCGAACCAGAACTAGACGTTAAAATATTAATAAGGGGACAATAAAAAGTGTTCTAAAAGGAACATATAAACTCCTCCCCTAACGGAATTCCGTTTTCTTCTCTCCCTTCCGACTTGGCTAACAGACTTCCCTCCCTCCACTAAACAATACGAGAGACTTCCATACATTTCTAAAGTTAGGTCTCCAGCCAGCCGCCACACTACCTAGGTTTTTTTTAATCTTTTCTTCAGAGTACGTCATTGTCAATGGAATTCCAGACATATTATAATGAACATTTTCCCCTTCTCTAATAGTAAAAAAAATAACAATGAAACTAATAATATATTATTGTTAACTAACAGCACATAAATCTGCAGCAAAATTCTTTACCTAAGACGCAAAATGAATGGTGTCGACAATATGGCACCAATTTTACTTTCTCCAGGTTGTAAAAATATTTGATTAAATTAAACGTACAGCAATTGTTAACATTTCTTTATTAATGATCCCGTTTCATAACTATTAAATACTATCATCAATTTTCTTCCACAAGGGTGTGTGTGTGTGTGTGTGTGTTACAGTAAAAATTAAGATATTAAAAGCCTATTTCAGTTTGTCTTAAATTTTTAAGGGGAGATGGCACGATGGTTTAACTCGAAATTTCGATTTTTGGTTTTTCATGTTTTACAATAGTTTAGACTTAGATCTACCAGAAAAAACATTAAATTACGTCAAAAAAATAATTTTTTTATGAAAAAAAAATGTAAAAATTTTATGTTATTCGAAATATTTTAAAAAAATGGTATGGTCCAAAGATTAAATTGAAAAAATGTCCGTAGCTCCAGAAGAAACCCGACACCTATGGTGGGTAAAGTTTAATTTCCCTATCTTTTACCAATCCTATGAAAAATGTACCTAAAAATAGCAAACTTAACATTGGCGGGATACAAAGTACTGTCTCCTCTTAAATAAATAAGCAGATTTCCTCACTAGTCCAAAATTTAGGTAAACATTTTGTATTGTTTTACAGCTAAAAAACAAAGCATTTTTTTAACTTCCTCACGAACTAGGAAAGTTCTTCCCATTATTTATCATTCTAAGGTAGAACAGAAAGCATAGAATTATCTTGTCTGATAATGGTTCGATTGGAGAATGTTTTCTTCTTGTATAGACTGCGAGTTCGTTTTTGTTTTTGCCGATTCCATTCAGAAATCCTTTTCATCTTTCACATCCTTTTCAGTGGTCTTCCACTGTATTGTCTACAAGTGATGGGGACCGTTTTGATGTTAGTAATGTATTAGGTTTTTAGAAGAAATCTGTAGTTCCACTTTTTTCGCTTGTAATTAACTTTAACACTATCAATTTTGAAACGAAAATTTTTGTTTTATCACTACCCATAACTCCATTCGGTATTTAGCAAATTAATTAAAAACCAAATATTAAATCAGCAGAAACCCTCAAAACGCAAAACACTTTTGTATTACACGATTTTTTCACATAAATATTGAATTATAGATTTTTACCACTATTGTACTAGGTTTTCTGAAAGACTATGCTTACCCCCAGACAAAAACCACATGAAGTTTATTCGTTTTAATACTAAATTTAACGTAGCATAATAGCAGTTGCTAATTATAAAGTCTACTCAGAAAGCATTGTTTTTATTTTAAATCAATAACTTTATGAACACAATATCAAAATTACGATAATACAATTTTTTTAATTCATTTATTTAACGTCGCATCAACTACAACGGTCATTAGCGACGACGTTGGGGTGTAACTTCTGTACGATGGAGGATGAAATGATTTTTTTTTTGTAACGTATGAAAATATGCCGTGCCTGAGTGGGATACAATTTTATATAGTATAAGAATCGTGTTTTGCTGCACCAATTGTTTTTTAAGGATCACCAAATACACAGAGGTACATATGTTTTATGAACATGAATGAAATTTCAGACATATAGTATCATCTGTTTTTCCTCTTCAAATCTGTATTTATAAATCATGGGAAAGCCCTCACTGATTGAATCACTATTCATCACAAACTCTCCTACTTGCACAATATTAGCCAGAAAGCTGAAATTTGGAGGAAATATTCCATTCAGAATAGGCCTAAAAAGAAAAGATGAACACAAACGATTAAGAATTTTCACCGTAGAGGGGTTAAAAAGGGTGGGCAACCCTTCAACCAACACTTTCAGTTTACTAAGTTCCGGACAAGCTAAACGGCTGTCGATGGAAATATTACACATAGTTCAACTACAAAAATTACCACTTCCAAAATGTATTCCTAGGGGGCTGAAAATGATGTTCAACCCATAAACCAATACGTATTTTTCACTAAGTTCCAGAAGAGTTAAACGGCTGAATTTCGGTAATGTTATTTATATTTAATATTTTTTTTAAAATACCTCAAAAAGTTTGAAAAGTGTGTCCAACCCTCAAACCAATATTTTTTGTTTATTAAGTTACGGACGAAACATATGGCAGAAACTCTGTAGATTGTGTCTAAATATATATAGCCTATATCAGATTTTTCTTCAACAGAAAATCTTATGTTTCATTTATAACCCTTATTTAATAAAAACATTATTGAAATTTAAAAAAATTATAACAGGGTGAAGCCGGGACGGGGAGCTAATATAATATAACACTAACACAATAACAAACAACATTTTTTTAAGATACAAAACCATGCTCAGTTAAGAATTAAATGATAAATAAAAAGGAATGTTCTGGATTTTAGAATGTAGACAACAATGAGGCACTAATTGTTTTTTTTAAATAACACGTAGCCTATATTTTTTGTCGAAACTAACAAACACCAAGAAACTTTTACACAAAAAACAACTTGAAACAATAAATACTACAAGAAATAACAAAACAAAACAACTTTCCAGATTCCAAAGTTATTACTCATTCAATGAAATTTTTGAAACTGAAATTTCTTAGTAAAAGGTTACACCCACGTTTTCAAAGAATTAGCTTCCCGATATTATCACCGATAATGTTTTCGATTGTCGTAGTTCATACAATATCAATAAGCGGGTGACCCATTGCCGTGCTGCATTTATATAAACGAGCTAATATTAACCGACATTTAATTTGTGGAAAGCAATTTTTTATGAAGACTGGCACATAAGTACCACGAACAAGTTAAAAAATTTGGTGTGAAACACTCACACAACTTTCTCTTGCCAATGCAAATAATTATCAATAAACCTAAAATTAGTAATAAAACATTAGAAATAAACAAAAAACTAACCTCAATAAACATAACCGAATTTTATTCATGACTGAAAGACGCAAAATGAAAATCGACCTTAGTTTGGCTTAAAAATACGGAAAATCACTCTTCACGCTAAACTAGGCTCTGTAAACAAAAATGCTATAAATAAAAGTTGTAGATCTTTTATTTTTCTATAAATTTGATTATATACACCTTTGTCGTAAAATGCATACCAAGGCCGAAATCTTAAAAAACCGATTTTTCACACGTTTTCGTGAGAAAAAAAACAGAAATTGCTAATTACCAATAAACTAAGCGTTATACAAAAAAATGTTTGAAATAAAAGTTGTAGGATTTTAAATTCACTACAACTTTTATTATATAAATTTTTGCGCTAAAATGCATAATAAAGTTGCAATCTTAAAAGAACAAATTTTACGTGAAAACAGCCTCACCAAGAATTTCAGCAAACATGACGCCTACCCTATCTTGTAGAGCATAAAAAATTTAGTAAACCAAGCGATTTAAAAAAAAATCGTAGGACCCGTTTCTCAGAAAATCGCAAAAAGTGAAAAATTACACGAATAAACTACTACTTCCAGTTGACCGATTTTGATGAAAATGTTCGTGTCGGGTCCGGTAGTGGTATGTAACTTAAGTTTCAAGTTCGTACGATGTTCCGTTCTTGAGATATTCTGTTCACACACACGCACGCACGCACGCACACACACACACACACCAATCGCTAAAAACATGTCTTTTGGGTTCAGGGGGTCTGAAAACGTGTAGATCCGGTGAAAACTCGATTTCGAAAAATCGACATGAAAACAATACTTTCCTTCCTATATTCATATAGGCAAGATAAAGTAAAAAAGTGATGGAATAGTGTGACAAACTCAGCCAGCATGAGTCAATTAACTATACACTCACAGGCATACCGAATTTACGAAGACTGTGGTCAAACCGCAGTATAAACCTTAAAAAACTTTCAGTATCTTCTACAAGTCAAAATCTTTTTGTTAATTAAGTCAAACCAACCTCTTGATAATTAGCAACAATAGTGGGTTATGCAATGGTAACAGAGGGTTTTAAACAATAACATTTCCAGGTTTTTGTAGGGAACTGAAATCAGGACATTCACTTTTACAGACTGGCATCCCAAAAATGTTATTTCTAAAAATTATTTAAGTGAGCTTCCAAAACATATTTTACTCTATGAGTTACTCAAAAAAAATCATTAAAAATCGGGTTTCAAGGTCGATTTAAAATTATATTGTATAGGCTAAACCTGTTTTCATTTAAAATTTCAAAGTAGATTTCAATATGGAAGCCGAAATTTACTAATCTGTTAAAATATAGTCATACTCTACGAATGAGTACATTAGTTTCACAAATCTATTGTAAAATAATATTTCGTTGTAATTAGATATGGATTTCCTAGTCAAGGTTTTAGCACAGTTTCCCTTGACAGCTTCAAGTGAATGCCTCATACACCGTCTTGCACTCTGTGCAGCAGCAAAACCTTTTCAAGCCCTTTCCTAAAATTTGAAATATAATGTAGGCCTACCTGTTCCCTAAGGTGAAATCTGCATTAAAAGGGACAAGATTTGAGTCTGTGGAAGCTGTAAAAGAGAAAGTGGTGCGTGTCTGAAGGAGCTGACAGAAGATGACTTCCAGCACTGTTTCCAACAATGGAAAATTCGCATGGAGCGTTGCAGGCATAGAGAAGGAGTGTACATTGAAGGTGACAATAAGTGATTATGTATAAAATTAAAATAAATTTTTTTCACAACGTCAGTCTCGTTATTTAATAGCCACACCTCGTATATCATAATGGCATTATTTTACGTGACAATGAAAGTTTATTCTTTTTTTTATTTATGTTTGGAAAGTTTAAAAATACAAAAATGTTAAAAAATATCAGGGAGATGAGACTAAAATTATATATTGTGTAATTTAAACAACAAAATTAGCATTGACATAATTATGCTTTGTACAAAAGGTTGGTGTAGTTGTGTAGAGACATGCGTTAATTTAAACAGAATTATTCAACTGAATTGATAATCTCATTTGAAAACCATTAACAACGTAAAGGTCACATTACAGTTGACAGTAGACACAGTTGTAAAGTAGATCAATGGTCACTCATGAGTAAATGAGTGAGTGATGTTCAGGCGTCAAGGGCAATAGTACAGCTGTTAACAATTTACACGTACATTTAACTTAATGAGAAATGCGGACTGTAATACTGTCAAAACGTTTCTAATCTAACAAGACAAAATTTAATGCTGCAATGTCTAATGCGGATTTAATTCATCACCATCACCAAATATTAGGGTCAAAGGATTAGATCATAGCACCCATAGGACAGGTGTTGGTTACATCTATGGCTTTTTAATCATTTCATAAAAATGGTTCAGAAGTTTCCTCCATCTTTTGATCACACTGCTCTCACGACCAAACCTTATGGAATGAAATTAATTACCAACAATGATTGTACCGACAAATTTTGGATTAAGTATTAAAAAGGAATACCTAGAACTGTCCACAGTAGCGTTTAAAATTTTGAAACCATTTACCACATCCTACAACTATGAACAAGGATTTTTCATAATGGTGAATTTGAGACCCGAATCAAGATATCGTTTGGCACTGGAAAACAACACAGTTTTGTTTTTTTTTTTGAAGCAAGTTTTGCAACCTTAGAGTCGCTTCTCGCATCCCTTCCGCCATCGCTCCCTATCTCTCCAGTCTCCCTCTCGTAATCCTCTACCTTCCATCTCCTGTCGAACATTGGTCATCCATATTTTCCTTGGCCTACCTCGCTTCTGATGCTGGTTTGGAGTCCATTCAAAGATTTTCAATGGTATTCTCTCCGTATTCATTCGACGAAGGTGGCCATACCATTTTACCTGATTCCTCCCAATGCGACCTAGTATTGTTTCTTTTGCCTGCATCTGCTCTCTTATTACTTCATTTCTTACTTTATCTAATAATGATAAGCCTGCGCATCTTCTCCAATACATCATTTCTGCAGCAAGCAATTTTGCAGCATGTCTGCGATCCATGACCCACACCTCAGATCCATACGTCAATATTGGTTCTATCATAGCTTGATATATGTTCGTTTTTGTCTTTTTTGTAAGTGTTTTGTTCCACAGAATTGGATGCAGTGCTCTGATAATGTTTTTTCCTTTCCCTATCTTCCTCAAAATATCTTCATTGTCTCTACCATCCTCATTTATTGTAACACCCAAGTAATTATATTGCCTCACCATCTTTATAGCACCAAAATCTGTCTGTATGTCCTGCCCCTTGCCTCCAATATTCAAATAATTTGTTTTATCCATGTTGACCTCAAGTCCCCACTCCTGAAAATCTCCTATCAGTTTGTTCAGCATATATGTCATATCCTGCTGGTCTTCTGCTAATACAACTTGATCATCTGCAAACAATATAGTATATATGGGCCCGTTTCCTGTTTGTATTCCCATAGGGCTACATTTCCTGATCCACTGTCTGAGAGCACTATTTAAGTAAATTTTGAACAGGGTTGGTGATAAGACATGAACCTTGTTTAACGCCCTTATTTGGGAATATAGCAGCTGATTCTTGACTTCCAAATCCAATAATTGATTTATTGTTTTTATAAATTTCCTTTATAGCGTTTACGTAGACCGCATTTACACCAGAATCCCTCATAGCAGTCCATAATTTTTTACGCGGTACAGAATCGAATGCTTTTTTCAAGTCTATAAAGGTGGCATGGAGCTCCAAACCTCTTCCTAATCTTTTTTCTATCAACTGCTTCAATGTGAAAATATTGTCTACACAGGACCGTCCTGGTCTAAATCCACTCTGTTCTTCACTTTCTGTTAAATCAAATTCTATACGAGCTTTAAGGACTCTTTCATAAAGTTTACCGATAGATGAAGTTATGCTGATCCCCCTATAATTACCGCAATCCTTTCTATTCCCTTTCTTAAAAATAGAGTGTATATATGCTGTTCTCCATTCTCTAGGAATATCCTCACCCCTTAGGCACTTGTTGAAAATTTTGCACAATATTTTTAGAACTTCTTGTGTGGCGTGCTTTATCAACTCAATAGGCAAATCACCTGGTCCGGAGGCCTTGTTATTCTTCATTCCTTTCAGAGCAGATTCCACTTCTTCCAATGTTATCGGATCCACCCCTCTCACGGCTGTCTCTTTAACATCAACTCCAGTATCAAGGAATTCTTCCCGATTCTCCACCAACAGCATTTCATAATAATCTTTCCATTGATCTACTGTGATGGGGCTAATTCTTTTCCGTTCATTGGAATTCTTTCTCAATACGTTAATCGTTCCCCACGCCTCCCTTGACCTAGATCCACCTACTAGTGAGCTGATTTCTGCACATTTGATGTTCCACAATTCATTTTTCGCGGTTTTTATTTCTTTTTTCACAATATATCTATATCTATTATAATTTCTCAGGTCTTCATCATCCTTTGTGTTCAACCACCTTAGATGTAGTCTTTTTTTCTCTTCAACAACTCCTTTCAGGTCCTCTGTCCACCAAGAATGAGTGTGCCTTGTCTTCTCTTCAAAACCCAGTGCCTCTAGTGCTGCTTCGTGAACTTTCGTCTTCAATGCATCATACATCATCTCTGCAGAACCATGTACTTCTCCACGAAAACTGTGAGCCAAACGAAGTTTATACCGGAAACTGGTGGATTCATTCTTTAAACTATCAATGTTATACTTCCTATGTAATTCTTTATTAGTGTTTTGTTCCTGCGGCCTTCTTCTAACAGTTTATTTTACTTCTAACAGTTAATTTTGTAACAGTTTTGTTACAAAATTAAATCCAAACATCCAAAAAGTTGTTTAATTCCGAACAAGCCCAAGTTTCACGTTAATCAAATCGGAAAAAGTTGTAAAAGTCAAGTACAAATTTTGTCGCTTTTTTAAATAAACAATTATAACAATTTCACGACCCCCCCCCCAAGGGGTTCATAACCCAAAGGTTGAAAAACACTGCTCTAGGTACGTTTTTTCTTATTTCTGTGCCGAAAGTTGAATTGATTCATATTTTTTAAGTCACAACCTATACTATTTTTCAAGGCGATGAGCTCTGAACGTATCTATTGCCCCCTACCTACTTTATAACTAGCCAATGACTTGCCAGCAACGTTGCCAATACTTGCTCTTGTAGTTCTGTTAAATATTTCGTCAGCCATTTTTTTGGTCTTTCAGTATCAATTATAACCTATAAACATACAATCAGCTAAGTATATTATTAAGTATTTCATGTTAACGCGCTCTATAATCGATGTGTTTAGTACGAGAAGCAATACGAGCGTGAACTATTGCGACTCTTATACGCATGCACGCGTAAAGTTTATCAGGTACAATCTGACAACACTGGGAAACGTTCTGATTGGTCTAAACGTGTGGAACAGCAGAGCTCATCAACCGTGAAAAGCATATTAGAGTATCTAATACACCTACCCCATAAAGCCCTATGGAATATTGGCAATATCAGAATGATATATTTTTGGCAAAAATGTTCAAAATTTATATAGCGTAATCAATCCAAAAACATCATTTTATATTAGCAAGTACATTGTGTGTGTTAAGTAATATTAAATTGTGATAAAGTAACATAATTTTTACAGACCTTAACAAGGAACTTCATAAGATACCTTTTTAATAAAGTACACATGAACGAATCACTACATACTTAACAGAGTGAACATTAAAATCACCATTACAGTTATCCACAAACATTCGATTAATAAACTGTAATTTAATTTTAAATAATGCTTTAATTTAATATTACTTTGTAATTACGTATATTCAGATTAATTACTTAGCAATTAATACACTGGGTACTCAAAATTCATCATTATCACTTTTTATTGATAAAACAAATACATTTTCTTGTATAAATGTCAACTGAATTCAAATACTTAACTGAGATTCAATTATACATCAAACCTAAATCAGTCAATGACTCCACTTGAACAGGCTTTTTATTATTTCAACATATCTGTTAATAAAGGAAAATCAAAACTAAACTAAGCATGAGAACGACAGTTGAATACAAAAGTTGTACGTTTTCATAATTACTTTAAATTATATCTTACTAAATTATGTTTTACTAAATGGTTAAATTCTGAAGTAAGTTCTTTTACATCATGAGAAACCTTATCAAGGAACTTGCCAAAGGTATCATCTATACAGTCATATTGACCACAAAACTTCTAGTGAAAAAGAGAAAACAAATTTTTTTAAATGGAGTAAAATATTTTTAATTTTAAAACTACATAGGCAATTCTAATCACCACTTAGAGAGAGGGAACTATTTATTTTAGCCCTGCAACTAACACATTGAGTGTAAATAATTTGACACTCCACCTGTCAGTTATGGGCAGAGCCACTGACTAACGGGTACAAAAGGGAAGAATTTCTCAAAAATAACAGCAATCTTGAAAAAACTTCCCTGAAAGTTTAAAAAGCATCATCTGCACTTATGGATAGATCCAGTGATGATAAACGAAGGGCTTACAAGTGAGGAAAACTGAAAAAGCAATTAAAGAAATACAAGAAAGAAAGAAAAAGAGAAACAATGGACATTACACCTATTTTAATAGGTGTAAAACACAGAGTAGTTCCTGAATCCTGCCACAGCCCTGAAGGTGCTTTAGTAGAATTATATTGCTTATTGGATAATGGAAACCTAAATGGTGCATTGCAGCAGGTCATCAAAAAGGAATGCCAAAGCTTCCCAAGTGAACCTAGCCCCACAAAGGACTTGGATCCCAATAGTCCAGAAGGCCTAATGGCAAACCACCTGATCTGGTACCTAAGGTATTAACAGGGCACACTAAATAGGCATCATATCGATGTAATAGAACTAGGAAGTCACCGCTCATCATTGTTCTGCATTGCTGAGCAACATATGACACATCTTCATGGACAATGAAGAGCACTTGAAACTGTACAGTACAGTGGAAACAAATAAAAAAAAAATCTGGTGTGAAACACTCACACAACTTTCTCTTGCCAGTGCAAATAATTAACAATAAACCTAACATTAGTAATAAAACATTAGAAATAAACAAAAAACTAACCTCAATAAACATAACCTAATTTTAATCATATATATGAAAGACGCAAAATAAAAATCGATCTCAGTTTGCCTTAAAAATACAGAAAATCACTCTTTCACGCAAAACTAGGCTTTGTAGAGAAAATTTTTTTGAATAAAAGTTGTAGATCATTTAATTTTCTATAAATTCGATTTTATACACTTTTGTCATAAAATGCATACTAAGGCCGAAATCTTAAAAAAAACCATTTTTCACACGTTTTCGTGAGAAAAACAGAAAATTGCTAATTACCGCTAAACTAAGCGTTGTACAAAAAAATGTTTGAAATAAAAGTTGTAGAATTATAAATTCTCTACATTTTTTCTTATATAAATTTTGCGCTATAATACATATTTAAGCCGTAATCTTAAAAAAACACTTTTTTTACGTAAAAACAGCTTCACCAAGAATTTCAGCAAACATGGCGCCTACCCTACCTTGTAGAGAATAAAAAATTGAGTAAACCAGGCGATTTTTAAAAAAAATCGTAGGACCAGTTTTTGAAAAAATCGCAAAAAAGTGAAAAATTACACAAATAAACTACTACTTCCAGTTGACCGATTTTGATGAAAATGTTCGTGTAGTGGTATGTAGTGGTAGTGGTATGTAACTTAAGTTTCAAGTTTGTACGATGTTCCATTCTTGAGATATTTTGTATACACACACACACACAGACCAATCGCTAAAAACATGTTTTTGGGTTCAGGGGGTCTGAAAATGTGTAGATCCGGTGAAAACTCGATTTCAAAAAATCGACATGAAAACAATACTTTCCTTCCTATATATTCATAAAGGCAAGAGAAAGTAAAAATACTAATAAAATAATGAATATGGAAGAAATAAATTCAACAACTACTTAAAGGTACTGTATTTTAATTAATAAATACACACTACAAAGTACGCATCGAAGTATGAAGTACACAATACAATTATTATTATTTTTAAAATAAAATAATGAAGCACTTAAAGATATTAAGTACCAGGGGTACTTAACACTTAAAATTAAAATGGTATTAATTAAAACATGTAAACAAAAATGTTGAATTGGTAACATGAAGAGGTATGAGGGTTTTGTAGTACACTTGAACATGTTATATAATAAGAGATTTACTCTGTTTAAAACTGTTATTATTGCTGGAGAGCAAAATCATGCGGGTAGATTTTTTATTCGCTCTAGTATTACAGTGGTATACAACACACATACGCTTGTACTAACTAAAAAACATTATCATCTCTTTTAAATAGGACATTTGTGTTTATAAATACGTAATACAATAATACATTCTGCACAATTCCCAATAGTTGTATCATAAAATTAATCAATAAATGTTTCTAGAACTGTGCAAATTTTTAAAGCACCGTAGAAACTTGACATGTGATACAGTTTTATAATAAACACCTTAATCAAACAGGATAGCAAACTACATAAATTTTCAAACAAATTACATATCATTTTGACCAAATTTAAATTGACCAATCGCAAAAAAACATATTTTTTGGGTTCAGAGGGTGTGAAAACGTGTAGATCCGGTGAAAACTCGATTTTGAAAAATCTTCATGAAAACAATACTTTCCTTACAATATATTAATATAGGCAAAAGAAAGTAAATATACAAAATTATAATTATAATACAGAATGTATCGACCGGGCTTAATTTCAGATCTGAAAAATACTAACGTAATAAAACCCCATTGATTCTGTTCCACAACCCACTGTATTCAATAGTCCCCAAAAAATTAATACAACTTCAATAAATTTAAAAAAAAAACCAACAGAAGTATGTACTTACATATGATGCACTCACCCAATAAGAACATCCGTAGTTAAATCGCATTTAAATGGAGCACACCACATAACCAAATATTTAATTTTTAAATACCCTAAAACTTAGTTCCACATTTCTTCAAAAAGTAAACCAATAAAAGCATACAAAATCAATTTAAATTAAGAGAAACATCACGATGACCGCCACTGAAAAGGAACGCATACAAGACTAAATAAAGAAGTGACACTGCATTAAGCGTTGGGACATAACCTATCATGGCATCCTCATTTGTATTCAACGTAAGGATGACCACTTCCTTTAAACAGCAATTCCATAGTCAGTGCTGCTGTTACTTGTTACTATTCTGAATTCTCAAGACAATAACAACAAATAGAATGGGTATTCATCACAATTTTACCACCCAAAACTGACAAATTACATTATAAATCAACAACGATTTTGTTTACAGCTTGTCTGAATAATAAAAAATAAATCATAACAGTTAAAAATATGGACCTTCAACACTATAGTTTACCTTCCTATTAATCCATCCCGAGTTAATCAGATTTTATTTTATTTTAAAAATTATCTCGACCTTAATTTAAAAAGTACATCATTGTGAATAATACATGTTTACATAGATTTTTTTCAATAAAGGGCCAATTTTAGATCGATAAAGTGACTTTAGGCATTTTTGAAATCTCTTTTTCCAGCCCACATTCTCAGCATTTGTTTACTGTAGGCTTTTCTTTCTTCAGTCCACCTGGTGTTCTGTCTATGCTATTCATGGAAACCTCAAAGTCAGTAATCAGTATTCTGAATTTGGTTTGACCCATTACGTTTTCTTGATTCATTCCGGTTTTTACAATATCCCTTTTGATTTCTTTGAACCACTTATCTGATAACTTAGGTCTATTATTTAGTGTCTTAAAAATTTGTTTCCTTAACTGTTTATAATCCATTCTACACTGATGTCTGTAAAATTATAGTCCACTTTTTTATGCATTTGCATTAATTGTTCTATTTCTTGTACAATTCCTTTATTTCAAAATTTTTAGGTTTTCTTGTATTAACGAGCCATAATAAGTTTACAAGATGGTATTTTAACCAATTTTAAGATAATAAACTAAAAGTTTCAATAAAAAATGTCTAGTTACACAATTACAGATTAGTCACTTAAAAAATTTCTGAGAATAGTTAAAACCGATTTAGTCATTGTATTTTTTAGCCTTTCTAACTGTAAGGTATTGATAGCCTTTCTATCCCATTTTAGTTTTCTAAATACCAACAATGTGTACTGTTATTTACTCATAAAAACACTTCTAAGTACAACTGCAGCATACATTTTACATCCTATCCTAATCTTCTCTGTAAACATAAAGAACAACCATTTAAGAACCCAGACATGTCCAAATAAACTCATGATCAATACAGCATCAGAGTTTTTAGCCAAATACCAAATTCTCTTCAGTCCAAAGCCATTTTTTTCACTTCCTGCAGTTCCTTACCTCTCTTTCTACTTCTGTTGGGTATTTTCCCCAGTTTCAACCTTACAATATTTATCTTTCCTTCAGGTCTTGCCTCCAAAACTCGCTTTTGCAACCTTTTATCATGCGTTCAAGTAACAGGCCATGCCATCTTAACTGCCTCTTCTTTAATTTATCTAGCAGTGTTTTATATTTTAAATCTCTTCAGAAGCAGACATATCAAACACGATCACATCTGGCTTTACCGACTAATCTCCTCAAGAATCTCATTTCGGCACATCCAGGTAACATGGCTAATTACTCAATTAATGATGAGTATCAATCCAACAAAGAGATGTACTTCTTGAGCAAGACTTCCATTATGATAAATAATCTCAAAAAATTACTAAACAAAATCTTAACAAGAAATGTGTTTAGTTTACTTAAATTTTAATAGATTGTGAAAACAAATATGGAATATTATTATTATCTAATTACTTTACAAAAAAGTGTTATCAATATTACAATCGAGAGAAACAAAAGAACTTCTAGTCAATTATATGAATTGTTTTAAAAGTAACTGAATATTCAAATATGGATATATTTTATTACACAAGTGTATTTCATATTGCTTTAACAACTTTAATAGAAAATTCCTAATGATAAAAATTCCATTTAACAAAACAATTAAAATTTATAGGTTCTAAAATTGAATGATATCAATTAATTAATTAACTGACAGATATTCAATGAAATTAGAAGCGAAAGTAATGACATCCAAACGATTATAAACAACCTGTATAAGTAATAAATATTGGAACGTTCAAAATATAAAGAGATTCAATTAGACGGAGCACTGAAGCATTACCAATATAAATTAACACGAATAAATTTCTAGTGTGGTTGTACTTTACTATAATCACATGCATACAAATAGAGGATGGAAATGCTTCCTTACAACTATCTGCAAACAAATTTTCTCGTTCCACAATTTACAAAATCCTCTTATCTATTTTAGTGGTATATTGAAAATAAATCTAAATGTTATTTAATAAGTTTATTTTTTTTCTTCAAAATAACAGAATTAAATTAAAAGAGTAAAAATGAGAAATTAAAACTTATGAAAACCCTTAATAAAAACATGTACAATCGAAAAATAAATTAAGAATTTTTTTTGTTTAATACATATCTGTTTAATAGTGAAGTAATCATTTCCTACACCTACTTATCACTTCCACCGCTCAAAAAAAGTATAAACTGTGTGCTAAGTGTTTTCTCTTTGGTAAAAAAAGGCTTTCATCACCCACCATGTGTGTGATCAGCACAGAACAATGAAACAGTCGTAGTATTGAACTTAATTTATTATGTTTATTTTTCACTGTAACTAATGAGTTTATTAGAGAGGAGAAATGTTAATGTTGCAACTCACTGTTAAATAGAGTGGTGCATAATGCCAGATATGTATTTTTCTGAGGCCATGCGCTGCCATCAGTCATTTGTCTAAGTACAATTAATATGCCTAGCATCTGACCGTTATTTAACACTTTCGGTGCGGAGCACAGTAAATACTGTGGTGGGGATTCTACCCGGCATGCGGACCACAGTACATTACTGTGCTTTCATTCTCACTTATGTCATCTACTATAATCTATCTGCAAGGGATGAAAGGTATAATTTCTACCTCTTGTACATTAGGAAAGTATTTTTACAATGTTTTCTATAGATTTACATGTTTGTCAATTCCTGGTATGACTCTCCAGTCATTTTTTGTCATCTTTTGAAATGAACATAATTATGAAATCAAATAAATATATATTTGAGAGAGTTTGACAGGTACTGGTCCACCCCTAGTATATCCATTAATGAATAAAACAATTAATAAATTCAGTCAGTCGGTAAAGAAAACTCCAGTGTGTTGGTTGTTTTCATACTGACTCTGGAAAATTGTGTATACTGAGCAGTGGTGAGAAGGTGGATTAACCTTCTGGATGTCATCTTCCTATTCAATGGTGGGTCTGAGGGTGTTATATATAAAGGGGTCTCAGAAATAGCTATTTCTTTGTGGTTATTATTTTCTTCATAACGTTACTGATTTATATATTTTCAAATGAATAATATTAATTTGCCTCTCATGTTTACGTAAATCTTATCAGTTAATTATTATTCATTAATAAAGTTTCGTTGATTCTTTTATTGAAATAGATTGTAATTTATTAAACCCCTTCTTGGCTGATATTTAGCCATCATGCACCCGGTGTGTAGTCAGTGAATTAAAGTGTTAATTTAAATTTTCAAAACATTATTGTATTGTAAAAACATTATGAATACTTTAGGAACCCATTATGGAAAAATAAGAAACTAGTTAAGAAAACTATGAGGTCGGTAATACAATATAACTTCTTGGTCAACTTACATCAAGTGAAATTTTCCACCCAGATTTCACTTCCAGTATTAAAAAAATGTGCACTTTACATTTCTGGGTAAAAGTTACTGTTCAAGATAAATTTTTTAAGTTGCTCAATTCCAAAAACGTAACAAAATTAACAATTTACCTTACTATTCATACCCAGATAAAATCAGTACATCGTCATTGTATTGTGAGCTAAAATCATAGCAAAATATTTATCAGCTGTACTTCATTAATAAAGTAAATAAAGACCTATGTATACATAAAATTTTTCCTATTTTTAGGTCTAAAATCAATTCCCAAGAGTCATTCCGTATATAGTTACAATTACTACCACAAACAATATTCCCTAAAAGACTGAAATATGCCAAACCACAGAGGAATGAATAAGCAACAGATTACAGAATTTAACAGACTTCTGAAACAGAAAAGCTACATTTCTTAAGTGTTTTAACTGGAACTCTCAGATGAACTTCTTAACAAATCCTATAATACCTTTTTCTGGAATATCCTGGACTAAAGTTCATAAAAAAAACTACCTGTTTTCTGGCTACAAGAAATTCTACTATTCAATTTATTAATTGTTTTACAAGCGCTTAACTCTTTTCTTATGT
Source organism: Catonia carolina (assembly GCA_035578175.1). Lineage (NCBI taxonomy): Eukaryota > Metazoa > Arthropoda > Insecta > Hemiptera > Achilidae > Catonia > Catonia carolina. The sequence continues at coordinate 296,944,037 of JAQMRL010000001.1, forward strand.
TTTGTACATGTTATTTGTATGATAAAAATCTTGTTAATAAATAAACTGTATAAACTTAACAAACTCAGTAAAACTAACAATCTGTTAAAATAAAAACGTAACAGAAAAACTGTGAGTGAATGCACGCACAATCAAAAAACAGCGATATGATTAAATTCATGTCAAGGAAACTGCAATGGCAGTATATGAAAGTATATATTTTAAATAAAAATAACCGTAGATATGATTAAAAAAATCCTGTAACATAATTATTCAATAATACAGATAGAAATTTTTTTTCGTAATATGAAAAAAATAAGAAACAAATGGATGCACTCACCTATTAGAAACATCTTCTATGCTGACTGCTCTTGGCGTTGAAGGCTGCAACTGTGTTGTGGAAGCATGAAGTGATTCTTGAATAGCTGCAATACAAAACGTATCTTTATTAATAAATTAGTGCATATAGATTGAATTAAACATTTTTCAGGGCACTGTAACTAAACAAAACTACACAAACATTTAAGTCATTATCCCTGTCTGCTTAAAATGATGTACTTAAACCATAAATATCGATAAATTCTATTTAATTTGATAAAAATTTTCAGAAACATTGCCATTTTACTGTTTTAGGTATTCAAAATTTTCGTAATGTTTACGAGTTATTTCTTTATTCTTCAGTAGATACACAGTGCTACAACGAGAGCATGTTTAAAAGGGAACTATAAAACACTTGAGTGTTTTCACTTTATTCATTAAACTATAGAATTCACAAACTTTTTGGCAGTTAACTTAAAAAAAAGTAGCAGGGTAACTTAAAAATACTTGTTCAAAATAGAAGATCCATTTCATCAAAATATGCTCCATTCCACAATATAAGACATTACAGAGTTTTATAACTACTTGTTAATTTACTGAAAAACAAGATGGATTTATGAAAGATAACTTTTTAAAACTTAGAAGTGTTCTTAAAAATATTGTTCTGAGACTCTAATTACAGGTGAAACAGTATTAAATCAGTTACTGAAGCTAACCTAAAAATGTATGCCTATATGATCTACTGCCTACTGGTCTACAAAAATTAGTTCTGTTTCTTATCACAAGGTCAGCCAATTATATGACTGAAGCATTCAAGAACAGAAGAGGTAGAGATGTAAAAGACACTAGTTACGAGTTATCTCCTCTGAGAGTAATGATTTTCATTATACAGCCATACCCTGTTGTGAACGATGTGAAGGTGTCATTTGCAGGGTGAAAAGTTGATGCTTTTCGGAGGGCCTGGCATCCTGATAGGCATACTTTTCCACTTAGTGAGGAAAGGAATGGTAAATCATCTCACTCCTCGCTATACTTAGTAAAGCCTCTAGAGGTTCAAACCAGCCTTTTGGCTGATGACTTAAAAACAACAACATTTATCTCAGTAAGGACCTAATAATTTTATTTAAAAGCTACTTATTAATTTTGAAGGCACATCAAAGAAGAAATTTTAAAAAAGCTTAGTTCATGAACTGAACAAATAAATATTGATGGTTACTTGTTCTTAATTTAACATTTTACGCTATTTCAAACGTTTAGAGTAATAAAAAGAAAAATCTTAATCCTTTCATTTTATCCTGTAAGATTTTTGTGAATGTAATTTCCTACTCGATCAGTAATTTACCAATGGTATTTAATTAAATTCATTCACAACCCGACTCTAAAACAGTAGATAAGTAAAGATGGCAGTGCTCCATGTTCCATGAGTGATGTAGTAGCACGAATTGGATAAAATTAAGCGGTGGGACAAGCATACCCATTGTATTCTTTCCACCATGATCTCTACTATCAGAAATACATTTAAATAGGTACATTATTTAAAGTAATGTTAATAATTAATACTGACATGGCTGTGGACTCGTGGAGACATCAGGTGCTGGGGGCGGTGGAGGTAAGTAGGCCGTTGTTTCTGGTTTGCCTACAACCAGAATAACACTATCATGTGTTGCTTTTAACGTCGCTACTGCTTCTTCATGTGTTACATTTTCCAAATTCCTATCTCCTTTCTGAAAAAAATATAAAATAAAATATTTAATAAAGTTATCACAAAAGGTCATTAAGTATAATAATAATAATTTACCTTAACTATGATTTGATCCATGAAACTATCATCTTCACAAATCCGCTGTTAAACAGCTGACTTGGAGTGACAACTTAACTGCAAGACCAACCGGTGGGGTAAAAAACTTTTTTAAATTATTTGCTGTTCTTATTTAACAAAATTTTTCTATCCCCAGGAAATAAATCAACCATACAGATATTTTTGTCCACAAAAGATGACTAAGGAAATTTTAGTCACATTTTAGCGTAATTTGGATAAAATTAGTATGTTATTTGTTTTCTATTTCATATAATGAATTTATATAATAATTTCACCAACCTTCTTTTTAAAAACTGCATCACCTTTATTTTCATTCTTACTTACACGTGTTTCGGTGGATCCACCGAAACTTGTGTAAGTAAGAATAAAAATAAAGGTGACGCAGTTTAAAAAGAAGGTTGGTGAAATTATTATATAAATTCATTATATGAAATAGAAATAATTTCAAACTGCAGGATGCATTATAAAGATTTATTTGTTTTCGATTAAATAAGTAATTGAATGCTTGCTTAGTATCATGGCAATTTATTATTTTCTGTAAAATCCCACATCACAATTTGGCTAGTCCATGTAATAAATACACTTTTTTTAACTGCATCCGGAAAGAAGACTCCAAAATGGAGTATAGGACATGTCAAGATAAAACTAATAATTCTAAATTTTAACATGTAAAAAACTTATTACTTAGGCACCAATAATTAATTACCACTACTAACTTGCTTTCTTCAATAAAAGCATGTAAGTCAAATAATACACAATTTGCCTAAAATGTTTATATTGCAATTAAAAAACTACAATTAGAAGTTTATATATTTTTCAAGCAAAACTATTTAGAAAGGAATTCTTGTACACAGTAAAATGTTTAGTCAATTAAGTATGCTTTTTTAAGCAAACTTGTAATATCACAACTTTTTAAAGCTTGTAGCAATTTATTGATTTATCAATAAGAGCAACATGAGAGTGGGGCATATGAGTGCTTTTTACCTGCAAAAGTAGGTTTTTGTTCAAAACATTTAGTATTGAGATTAGCAACATAGTAATCAATTCTATTTCTTGTGTAGTAGTAGTGGACATTTAAATTTAGTAAAAAGGTATTTTGCTTTACATACATTATCACTTTAAAGATATACAGAGAAGGAACTGTTGATGGATGTAAAACTACAAATGTTAAGGATAAAACATAAAAAAAAATGAAACCAAAAGAATAAAATATTGTAAAGGAAATTTTCTTCCTTTAACAAATATTCATTTGTCAGAAAGCTGAAGTGGTCTGTCGTTCCATTTATACGGTTTGGACACAACATAACACATAAAATAAATGATAATTTACAATACAGGAATACAGACGATGGAACAACTTGATCAGTAATTTTTCTTTACTATCAGACAACATTAACAATCCATTATATAAAAAAAACCTTTCAGTTCATTGAATTATGGAACACAGAAACACACACGGACTCTTACACCGACAGTAAAGAAAGATATGATGGATGACGATAATGTGTGAAAACGGTACCTTTTATTTTTCCACCAGAATATACGTATTATACGAGACGGTGGACGGAGAAGATGAAGACAAAGAAAAGAGAAAAAAAGAACGAAAGAAAAATTACACGTTTAAAATAAGTTAGAGATTTGTGAAAAGCTTTTTGTCTTGTTGAAATCAAGGCAGTGTACGTTATCCATTATTATGATATAGGGTGGTGGGAGGGGGGAGAAAAGAGTTTTCTCAAGTGGGTGCTCATTTTATCTGTTCTCTGACGTCCTAATAAATGTATCATTATTCTTCTCCGCTTCGAGATGAGAACGAAAAAACCGAGTGAAGAAAGTCAATCTATTACACGTTATCATTTTCATTTTTATCGAAACAGATGATTCATTTAGAGCGATATAATTATTCAGGACATTGTTTTAACACACAAGTAGATTAATGAATTGACCGAGCAAAAACAGAAAGACACATGAGCGATTTCTTAAATCATATACAGAATAAATCCAATGTATCCCAACGAAACGTTGTAGAATTTCCAACATTATTTATGAAAAAAGTAAATACATTTTTGAAATATTTTATTAAGTAGAACAATGATTATTCAAACTGACCTAAAAAATCTTGGACTCAGAGAGTAAAAATTCGGAAAAATCAATTACTGTTAATATTTTATACCAAACTTTTATAAGATATCATTAATACATTGAAAAATTTGAAAATTCAATAAACAAAACATTTAATTACAAGCTTATCTATAGAATAATTATATAATAACATACCTTAGCCTAAGAAAGAAAGAATAAAAATATTGTACGTACACATAGCCTAACATAATAAAATAAAATATGACAAATACTGTTATAAAATTATTGACAAAGCTATCTGGTTTTAACATAAATAAAAATGAGGCTTCATATTTATAATACTATTACAATAACTTTTAATTCACGATCAATATTGGTAACATAGGTACTAATATTGGTATGCATGAAAAAATCTTTATTTTTGAAAAAGTATGTAATAAAACCTTAATTTACTGCCGAATTTTGCAAAAGTGAAAGTTTAGAAAGGTTCTGCCAAATGGTACTATCTCCAATAACAGAAATAGCAATCAAAAATATTGAAAATAAATATTTCCAGAAAACCTGAATTTTTTTATTAAAAATGTAAAATAGAGTAATATAGTACTTAAAACCATAATGCTTGTGATTGATTACACTGGTGAGGGTACCCACAGGTAAGACCACTGGCGAAGAATTCATTTATCTGAAAGAAATTTCGCTCAGAAAAATGATATTGCCATGAATGAAATGATTTGACTGGTAAAACAAAAGAAAATTTCTTTCAAAAACCTACTTAAAACATATTGGCTGTTTTAATTAGTTAAAGTAATACTACATAACATGTTGCACTGTAGCTGCATTGGATGTTCGGATACTTCTACCTTCTCTCTTAAAAAAAAATAATTATAATTTATTTATTGAAATATATTTCTAACTACCGGAATATGGTAACAGAAAACATTTACTAATGTTTATAGCGCTGTCGTGTATCTTGTACACATCTTCAGTAAATTGAAATTCTTTAAAAAAATTTTTACTTCAAAATTTAAAACTTCCTACTCCCACCGTGGTAGATAAGGAATAGTCTTTATTATTCCTATAAGGAAGAAATCATTATTCCTTATCTACCATGGTGGGAGTAGGAAGTTTTAAATTTTGATTTAGTTTTAAATTTAAAACTTCCTACTCCCACCGTGGTAGATAAGGAATAGTCTTTATTATTCCTATAAGGAAGAAATCATTATTCCTTATCTACCATGGTGGGAGTAGGAAGTTTTAAATTTTGATGTAAAATTTTTTTAAAGAATTTCAATTTACTGAAGATGTTTACAAGATACACGAAAGCGCTATAAACATTGGTAAGTGTTTTCTGTTACCATATTTTGGTGGTAAGAAATATATATTTCAATTTTAAATAATAGGTATGGCTGTTTATAATCTTAAATAGGATGTTTGATGAAATAAAAATTTATTTATTATCTCATGCTTTGGTAATCCGCAACGAAATTCCCTTGACGTGAGGTGTCATTTCAAGAGTGGAAAGTAAATATAATTCAGAAGGCATAGCCAGCTGTAATCAGATTAAAGGTACATTCCATAATGGAGAGTAACCAGAAAGAAATTAAATAAATAAATTAACAACAAAGTGAATGACAAGAGCAAAAAATACTTTTTGGATTCTAATAGAAATATTATATATGTTAATCAGTTTTCAAATACTCAGAATCCATGCAAAACTCATCACATATTTTTATCTTCATTTTTACTCAATAATAATGGGTGCGGATACAACACCATCTGCCTTTAGTCCTGAGTGACGTGACGTATGCGGGAATATATCCATAAATAGAATCAAATAAAAAAATTATTTGTACGCTGAGTTGCAGAATAAAAGGAGAATACAAATCTACACGTGCAAAGATTGTTTAATGAAATATTACAATTAAATTGGATGAACGGATCACAAAGTAGTAAAGAATAGAGGAAGCACGACTGACATGGAACACCGACCTCGCGGCATGCAAACTTGTCAACCCAGCATCTACCGATTCAAATTTCCTGCAATATTTAGATATTTTAGCATAATTTTGATGACTATTAAGACAAATTTTAGTCAAAATCTTTTTTATTTAATTTGTAAATGTGCAGACATATCTGCTATACGACCATTTAAAACGGCATACGGATATATCCGCAAAACGATCAGTGGGAAAGATTATTTGGTGGATACATCCATCAACAGTCTAAAGGGTTAAGTAGGGTAGAAAAAACATGATTAAGAAGTGCTGTTCCGAATGCAAACCGCATTTTTGATGTTACTATGATTATTATCATTATTTAAAAATAAATCTTTATAATGCATCCTGCAGTTTGAAATTAATTCTATTTTATATAATAAATTTCACTAACCTTCCTTTTTAACTGCGTCAACTTTTATTTTCACTTACCTGTGTTTCAGTGGATCCACCACCATCAGAGTAAATAACATACAGTCATTTGTATAAAAATCAGTTTTATACAAATGACTGAAGATATATCATCTTCTACAGATTTTTAATAAATAAAGTTTTTAGTTTCAATTATATGTTACTTACTCTGATGATGGTGGATCCAACGAAACACATGTAAGTGAAAATAAAAGTTGACGCAGTTTAAAAGGAAGGTTAGTGAAATTTATTATATAAAATAGAATATCATTATTTAGTACGTGCTTACAATAGGCTGGGTGAGGGTGAAAAAGGTAACTGGTCAAGTAGAAAGTAGGCTAAGACCACAAAGAAACTGTTGTAGTAATAGAAAATTTATTCCAGGTATTGCTCGAGTCCCAGCTCCGTGTAGTTGGAAGGAATGCAGTGCGTTGTTATAGTAATGGGGGAATGGATGAGTGTTAGTAGTGTTTCACTGCTGCTGCATTTGTAGTAGTGATAGTGTGTACTAACTAGACTAAAAAAATATTCTTATCATCCGCCGCATTAATTTAACAAATAACTACCGGGTTATCAACTTGGTCGTATTCATAATATTTAACTTACCAATTTATATCAAAATATATAAATAAATAGATGTAATAAATACAAACAAATATGTTAAATATGGAAAGTTTGAATACGAATGTTTTGTATCAGAGTAATACAACAATCGTTCTCCCAGCATGTGTCACTCATTCATTACACCTCACCCGTACCCTTCACCTCGCAACTACACGGAGCTTGGAACCGCGTAATATCTGCTTCTGTCAAAAGTATCAGCCTCCTATACCTCACCTCATCACTAATTCTGATAGGATAAAGTACAGCAATAATAATAATTTTTCTTTGCTCATTTCATATTTCTGTATCAGTACTTCTTCAAAGTAGTAATATATGAACAGAAAAATCCTGTTCTGACACAATAATAGTTCAAACAAGTTTTTCATGAACTTTATGATTAGGTTTTATAATTAAATTTCTTATAATACGCATATGTACAAAATAAAGTCAATACAGAAACAAGAAAATAAAACAGATAGGTTGCTATAATAAACATATAACAAAAAACAACAGCAAATCATTACAGAACTATGTCCGTTTAAAATGAATTAAATACAAAATTCACTACAATGTTTGTAGATCTGTCTCTATGTGCCATTACTTGATATTTATAAACAGAACTTGTGAAAAGGAGAATTAGCTCCAATACTAAATGGAACACACTCATTACATTTGATATTTAAATCTACTTAACGTAAACTAAAAGTTATCTATACAGAATTTACAAATACCACTTGATATGTGAAACCTTTTCGATTCTATAACAAAACTAATTATGTATTAGGATACATAAAACATAATGTTTCCATGAATACATTCATCTAATTGCTAAATTACTAAACCACTTTGGAAAACAGACCTATAAACTGAAAATGTTGTATATAAGGCTTAAAATAAAGTGATAATGGATGTTCTGTCCCGTCAGACAGAACTTTTGCGTGCACGGTAAGAACATATGGTTTTTATATAGCAAAAGGAAATTTCTGTCCAGTAGCAAAATTAAACTCATAAAAATATATAAAGAAGAATCACATTCTACATTGTTACACACATTCACACATCATCATGAACATGCACACATATTATTCAAACAATACAATTTATACCAATCAGAAAATGTTTTGTTTGTTCACTATTAGTATACTTCATATTAAAACATTTTTACATGATGCAGTCCACTAAAATAATCGGCACCCCACAATGGATATACTGGATGAATAGAAACCTTAAACACCTAGTTATTCAAAATGATTATCAGGGCCTTAATAAAATTTGGTTAGTATTATAATACCCGAATGTTTTTCCCAATTGATTATGAATGCTGTGCTTACATATTATTTTCTTGATTGGAGCACAATCAATTAGTTACAGTAGCCCAAAGAAAATTTCCAAGCCAAATTTGAGCAGGAGTCCTATTCTATCAGTTTTAAGTCAGTACAAGAATTGAGAAGGATTAAAGAGACAATGTGCCCATGTAAAAAAAAATATGCAAAACTGGTCATCCATGATAAGCACAAGTGGAACAGTTTTAAGTGGAACAGTTCATACCCAAACCGAAAAAATTAACTGAACTTGACACCAGATTGTAGAATAGCAGTCTATGTTCCAGTACGTCGTTGATCAAAGATCTAATTCAATTAACCAATTGCCGTAAATTCAAGAAGTAATTTAAAAATAATCAAAATTAAACAATTTCTAATTTAAAATTTAAATATTCTAAACAATAATTAAATATATCAAGATGAGCTAAAATAAAAAAATAAAACATTCAAAAAAAATTAATTCCAGAAACTAATTATCTCAAATTAAAGCAAGAGAACAAAAGATAGTATAATTTTAATTAAAAAATTTGAAATAATAAGAAAATAAGTAAAGGATAATATTAAAGTATCAAGAATCTAATTAATTATGGAACCAAACAAAATAAATTTGATTATTTTAAAACATGAAGAAAAGATTTAAATAAAATTTATTCAAGACTATAAAACCAATTGCAACAATAACTCGATGCCCCATTTAATTCCTGGTCAAAGGATGGACAAGGAGCAAGAGCAAGACTCCGAGGATAATTCAAGTAGTAACTATAAAAAATAATTAATTTGAGCCATAACTAGTATAAATATTAATATTCAAATAGATATTGCAATAAATAATTACATTCATTAACAATTCATTAAAATACTTAGTTTTATAAGGTAGTCATCATTAAAAGATCAAACATTTAATAATTTTTGTAATACATTTTTCTTTGTTAATTTTTCAATTTTTCAACTATACGTTTTTCATATTTTCATTTTGTTTTTCCATTTCAATTTTGCATTTCATTATATTTATATTCTTTACATTTTGGTGTCCACCAACAAAGGGGTCAAAACAATTTATATTGACACATTTTTTTGATTTCTTTACAAGATGATTGAGGATCCAAGTAAAAATACCTGTCTACTTTGCTCTACCGAAACGTCCACTGGAGAAAACCAGCTAGTGTGTTTTTATAACACAGACACCTCATTTGATAAAACACTTCGAACTAACACCACCTTTTGACTGAAATATATCACACTTTTATGTAATTTGAGTACACAATATATCTTTCATTTCTATAAGCCACGATCTTAGTGAACTATTTTTCAAGCAAAACTATACACAACTACTACATTTGTAACTCAACAGAAAAATTTTTACAGGTTTTTATAACACTTATGCAGTTATAAACACTAAATTTTTCTTGTATATGAAAAGTGGGATCAATATCTTGGTAATTAGTGACTACTGTGGGTTATGGAACTGTAACAGTGGGTTTTGACGTGTAATTTTTCTAGGCCCTACCTGGGAATCAAACCCAGGACCTTCTACTAGGCTAACTATACAATTAAACTAAGCTTAAATGAAAAGTTATTGTCTCAACAAGTTAATGCCAGAACTGCATAAGATCCATTTTGATGCATGCAGCCGAGACAAGAACAGCTAGACCAGTACAACTAAAAAGAATGATGTGAACCACTGAAATGAAAATATTAAAGAGTTACACTCAGACGTCAGCTAAAAAGCGACATTATCAGACAGAAACTTGGTATACAGGATCATTGCAAGATGAGTAAAATAACGGCAAATGTAAGAGGGATCATATGGACTGAATCAATTGTAAGTGTTCACAAACTGAGCTAAATCACAATTACCAGAAACTAAAAGAAGACACATGGATAGACCATTAAAATCATAATAACAATAAAATGACTTGCAATGTACATAAAGCAAAATACTTTTTTACAGAACTTAAATGTCCACAATCACATCACAAATAATAGAATTGGTTATTGTGTTGCTAATCACAACACTAAATTGTTTCAACAAAAATTTACTTATGCAGGTAGAAAATACAGTAGCACATTACCTCAAAATTTTGATTTGTTTAAAAAAAAGTTAAAAAATACTTGATTGAAACATTTTACAATGTACACGAATTCCTTTCTAAATAGTTTCCGGTTGAAAAATATAAAATTTTCTAAGTAAACGCTGAGGCAAATTCTGTTTTACTTGATACAGTTGGTTGGGTGACATGTTTATTGAAGTAAGCAAGAGTGATAATTAATAAACTAATAAATTAAGTGTAAATAATGAATTTTATATGGTGTTAAAATTTAGGTTTATCAGTTTTTTACTACAAAAAAAAGAATGGTGATCTCCAGGGTCACAAACTGGATAATCTAAAAGATTCAACAGGACATAATCTTACATTAAAGAGTAAAATGAGGAAGAATAAGATGTATTAAAACCCTGAAAATTATTTTGAACAACTTATGAATGCTATACACACACACACACACACACACACGAGTCAAATATTAAAATTTCACAAAACTTTGTAAATAGAAGAAAATTAAGTTTTGTACCATGATTACCCCAAATAACAACACACATTAAAATCAATTATATATTTTTATACCCATATTGTTCAGTGCGAATGAAACTGTGACAAAACTATTGTCGAGAGAACATCACCTCACACACATATAAAATAACAGATTCACCATTCATGAATATACATCAATGTTAACAAAGAGTAATATTTGATTAAAACATACAACTGGTGGGAAAATTATTGTCAATCTAATGAAAATTAATACAATATAACATACAATACAATTGTGTGGTAAATTACGACAGTGACAAATACATTATCTTACACGAGATTAATTAATTTATTACATCAATGTACACATATATAAATATAATACAGGGTGTTTCAGCTCGTACGTTAACACAAACTGATACATAATGTAACTTCGGAAAATACACGATCTAAGATACTCCTAATCAAGAAATTCACTTATCTAATATCTTTGATCATTATCTAGACCTTGCTTTAAACAACAAAAAGTCATTTAATCTTTATGAAAGCTTGGTATATCAAGCATATTATAAGACATAATGATTTCACTCTTAATAGTTTTAACTCTTTTAATCCCAATTTTTTTAACTATACACAAAAAATATTTGTTCATTGTTTCATATAACAATATGAATATGTAAAATTATGTTCAGGCTTCCTAAACAAAATATATTTTCTTCCTTAGATTTGTCACAAAAAAAACTAAATATGATTTTAATTTTAAAGTCATCATTTAAGACAAAATATTTTAAAATTAAAAATATTGATAAAATGGATAAAATCACTTTTTACAGTTTAAAAAATATACTTGTACTTACATACAACATATTCGAAGAAATGCTACTTTATTTTAGTAAATGAACAAGAAATATTTAAAACTAAAATTAATTTTTAAAAGAAACTAATTAATGGTCGCCTCCGTAGCGCAATGGTCAGTATGCTACACTGCAAAGCGGAAGTCTCAAGTTCGATTCCTGGCTAGGGTACAGAAAATTATTACACTTCACCCCCAGCGTTCCTAATCCAAAGAAGTCGCTAATAACTAAAATTTTGATGTCTGTTATTTCACTCCAGTGTGACTTCATCACACTGGGTTAAAAACGGTTAAATAATCTTAAAATGCTGCGTAAAAGAGACAAAGAAAAATCGAGGAACCACAGTGTTTAGTTCCGTTGTTGACCTTTCATTTCTGGAGCTTAACTTCAAAGAAGAGTACATAATATGAGATTTAATAAAAAAATACAGTAAATTAATTTATTACGAGTGAATTAGTGACTTTCTGTATTTTTAAATCGAACATAGGTTAATTTTCATTTTGCATCATTTACTGATGATTAACATTACAGTTGTTGTTGATTAGGTCATCAGCCAAAAGGCTGGTTTGAACCTGTAGAGGTTTACTAAGTAAAACGAGAAGTGATATGGTTTACCATTGCCTTCCTCACTGAGTGGAAAAGTACGCTTATCAGGATGCCGAGCCCTCTGAAAAGCACATATTTTCCACTCTGCAAATGACACCTTCACTTCATTCACCACAGGGTCTGGCTGTATAATGAAATACATTACTTTCAGAGAAGATAACTCTGATTAGAGTCTTTTACACCTCTACCTCTTCTGTTCATAAATGATTCAGTCATTTAATTGGCTGACCATGTGATGAGAAACAGAACTATTTATTTTAGCCCTGCAATGAAGAGATTGAGTGTAAATAATTTGACACTCAACCTGTCTGTTGTGGGCACAATATTAGGGTTACGTGTTTCATTTTACATTCTTAACTAATGATTAAACCATACGTTATATCGGTATTTCATTATTTACATAGGCAAGAGAAAGCTGTGTAAGTGTTTAAACCAAATTTTTAATACTAGTATTGTACGAATAATGTGACACTACAATTGGACCAAATAGTCTGTAGTGAATAACAAATAAATGAAACTTACAATTTAGATCTTCAGAGTACGAATAAATGAATTTAATCTTTTATCAAAGTGATATCGATGCTTGTCTCAGTTAAAAAAAACCTCGGATAAGCAAGCTTTTACTGTAATTGTTGTTTTTTATTGCGAGGCGAATAATAAATAACAAATAAAATTTGCCTTATTTCAATTGACCTTTTTGGGGCATTTGGCTGAACAATAACAGAAATATAAAATTGTGAATTAGTTTTCCGACACCTTATACAAGTAATGATATCAAGATGATATTTTTTTTTTTTTTTTTAATTCATTTATTTAATGTCGCATCAACTACTAAGGTCATTAGCGACGACGTTGGGGTGTAACTGTTTACAATGGAGGATGAAATGATTTTTTTGTAACGTATGAAAATATGCCATGCCTAAGTGGGATTCGAACCCAGGACCGCATGATGAGAGGCGAGCACGTTACCAACTGCGCCAATGCGGCCGGCCAGATGATATTTTATATTAGTACGATGGTTGCATTAACATTAAAAGTGATACAACTCGATTGTAAACGTACACGAACATTCACATGATGTACATGATTGTGACGTAGAATAGAAAGGCAGCTATGCAAAGTCAACAACAGTGAACGGTGAACAATTTTGTTGTCTTCCTAAACTATGCAACACAGGAACACACCACCGCCACCTCTAACACGCTCATAATAAAATATTAACACAGATGTAACGAACGACAACTAACATGATACGAGTGACACCTGACAGTTCGACTAATGGTAAAGTCAACAATGTTAATCTGGTATACGTGAGTATACGCCATGCAAAACGATTCACATGAGAATAAACCGCGGCGGGTGTTAAAGGGTGGGTGGTGAGATAGAGAGGGTACAAAATACATTGTCAATTCTAAAACAACATGTACACAGATACGTATGTATTAACGGATCATATTGTAATACGTATTTGCTGATTATAATAAATTATAATGTCATGTTTAACTATTTTAATCAGTTAACAGGAAATAAAAAGTTCATTAAATTTTATCTGCAAAATTTCATGACTTTGCACTTTCAAAATATTTATAACATCTGCGGGTAGTTGTACTAGATCTAATGTGATTGTATTAAAAAAAAATTTGGTTTGAAACACACACATAACTTTCTCTTGCCAATGCAAATAATTAACAATAATCCAAACATTAGAAATAAACAAAAAACTAACCTCAATAAACATAACCTGATTTTAATCATGAGTGAAAGACAAAATGAAAATCAACCTGTTTGCCTTAAAAATATGGAAAATCACTCTTTGATGCTAAACTAGGCTCTGTAAAGAAAAATTCTTTAAATAAAAGTTGTAGATCTTTTAATTTACAATGAATTTAATTATATACACTTTTGTCGTAAAATGCGTACAAAGGCCGAAATCTTAAAACAATAGATTTTTTACATGTATTGTTTTCGTGAGAAAAAAATCAAAAAAATCGCTAATTACCGCTAAACTAAGCGTTATACAAAAAAATGTTTGAAATAAAAGTTGTGGGATTTTAAATTTTTTACATTTTTTATTATAAAACGTTTTGCGCTAAAATGCATATTAAAGCCGCAATCTTAAAAAAACAATTTTTTTACGTGAAAACAGCCTCACCAAAAATTTCAGCAAACATGACAACTACCCTATCTTGTAGAGCATAAAAAATTTAGTACACCAGGGGATTTTTAAAAAAATCATAGGACCAGTTTTTGAGAAAATTGCAAAAAAGTGAAAAATTACACGAATAAACTACTACTTCCGGTTGACCGATTTTCGTGTTGGGTCCGGTAGTGGTATGTAACTTAAGTTTTAAGTTTCAAGTTCGTACGATGTTTCGTTCTTGAGCTATTTTGTTCGCACACACGCATGCACGTACGCACACACACAGACCAATCGCAAAAAATATGTTTTTTTGGGTTCAGGGGGTCTGAAAACGTGTAGATCCGGTGAAAACTCAATTTCTAAAAATCGACATGAAAACAATACTTTCCTTCCTATATATTCATATAGGCAAGAAAAAGTAAAAAGAGCGTGACATTTTTTTTTTGCCAATAACAGGCAGGTGGTTAAATTATTTACACTCGATCTACTACTTCAAGGGCTATAAAAAATAGTTCTGTTTCTTATCACACGGCCAGCCAATTATTATAACTGAAGCATTTAGGAACAGAAGAGGTAGAGGTGTAAAAGAGACTAGTCATAGTTATCTCCTCTGAGAGTAATGAATTTCATTATACAGCCAGATCCTGTAGAGAATGAAATGAATGTCATTTGCAGGGTGGAAAGTAGATGCTCTTCAGTGGACCTGGGGCATGCTGATAACGATAGTTTTCTACTCAGTGAGGAAGGGAATGGCAATAGCACACCTCACTCCTCGTTTTACTTATTAAAGTCTCTACAGGTTCACTAGCCTTTCGGCTCATGACCTAAACAATAACAACATGATCAATGCTTTTGTTCTATCCATTAGAGAAAAAAAATTACATAGAATATCTTTTGTACTGCTGAATATAATACACTAGCTGCTTATTTTATCTTCAACCAGGGATAATTTTGTTTTATTGCAATAATTTTTAAATTAGGGTAAAAAATAAATCAAAATAAGGTTTTTTGATAAATAGACCCATTAGTTTGAAATTTATTCACATTTAAGGATTGGAATACCCTTTTCAACACCTTAGGTATACATTTTGGAAATTAAGGAATAATTTTTTAGGTGCATTATTGGTAACACCTCCATCAAATTACAGTCATCTACCTTGTCCGGAACTTAATAAACAAACAATATTGGTTTAAGGGTTAAACACCGTTTTCAACCCATTACAGCAAAATTTTTGAAATAGTTGAGGTGAAATTTTTATACCGTCACTAAGTGTAAATCTCAATTGAGTTTCAGCCATCTAACTTGTCTGGAACTTACTAAATAAAAAAATGTTGGTTTGAGTTGAACACTCTTTTTATCCTCTTAAGGGTACATTTTGGAAATATGTATGGGGTAATTTTTGTAGTTGAACTATAAATAACATCTCCACTGAGTTTCAGCCATCTAGCTAGACCACAACTTACTAAACTGAAAATATCGGTTTACGAGTTGAACACCCTTTTCAACCCTCCATGGGAGAATGTCAAAATCGTTTAACTTTTCTATTTACTCTAAAGGGAATATTCTCTCCAAATTTCAGCTTTCTAGCTATTGTTCAAGTAGGATAATTAGGAATGAGTGATTCATTCAGTGATGGCTTTCGCATTTTGTGTATACAGAAGATAATTGAATATAACAATATTGGAGTAATAAATTGTACAAATTAGATAAATGAGTGTATTTATGGTTGTCAAAGCTTTATTTATCTTTTCCAGTACGTAGAAAGGCTGGCTGATGCGACAAATAATTAGTAAGATAGCACGTGCTTACTGATGAGTAATTGCATCATTTACTTGTCAATCCTTTATATTTGTTTTAATTAAAAGCCACTTATCAATAAATTTATGATGACTAGGATTAATATATTATGTATGTAAGTAACTTTCTGAATCTTTTATACTTATTATAATGATAGATGTTAACACGTTCAGCACGGATGACGCCTTAAGGCGTCAAATCGAGGTTCATTCCAGAGACGAATGACGCCTTAAGGCGTCATATACAATACCACATTTCTATAGCTTTTTATAAATCGCCGGTGTACTGGCAGTGTTAGTAAAGGTTGTTCAGGGGTTCAGATCTATTCTACGAGCGCCACTGTGAAGGTCGTCTTTCGTTACCAACTGCCGGGAATTTTTGACGAATTTTTAAAATTGTAGTCTATTCAAACGTCCTAGTGCCGTGTAATTTTATTGTTTTATTTAATTATATCAATTATTCTACGAATTTCTTCGTTTCCAGTGACTTCTTTTTACAAATAAAAGGTAAAAATAATACATTTTTACGTAAAAATAGTTTAATTATTACTCAAAAGAAAGATTTCTGTTACTTTCTGAACTCGCGATTTCTATGCACTGTGTTCTTTTGCAGTTTTTGTGTTTTTATAAAGTAATAAGCTTTATTACTACTGTATTACTTAATTATTTAATGTATTTTATTTATTTAAATTTTTTAAATTAAATATTATTCATTATCAAACATAATTGTATTTTTATATTTTACACACGACAATAATTTTCATTTATTTAATAATTTATACGTATTAATTTTTCTAATAACTAAAAAATGAATTTCAAATATAAATTTCGTAGAAACAACAAACGTGTATAATACCGTACTATATTTAGCCGGTGAGTAGATGAGCAAATAAGTAAGATCGTTCCGGGGACGAATGACGCCTTAAGGCGTCATGGTATTTTTTCACTGCAATGGCGGGTCGGCACAGTGAAGCATCCGTGATTCCAGCCGCCGTGCTGAACGTGTTAATAAGATTGGAGTAGAAAATTTTACATCTGTTAGCCTTTGAAACAAATAAATAAAAACTACAAAAATGGATAAAACAGATCAGGAATTATAAAAATACACATTTTGGAGAAGTTTGGGGGTGAAAAAATTAAAACAAGGTGGTACATGATTTTTCTCCAGTCAAATTTATTATTAACGCACTGAACATGGGTCTGAAATCAGTAACTTTATCCTCAGGCTGATAAATTTATTCATTTATGTATACTGGTTTCATTCATTAATTAACACACAATTAAAAAAAAAAGAAGATTAAGTCAGATATTTTCCACCTTTACATGTCACTGCCTTTACACTGAACCGGATAAAAAGACAACAGTGTGTCACGTATAGCAGTAAACATGTTAAGCAAAATAAACTACAATTTTCACAGTTTCTCAATACAATAACAAGATTCTCACCATGTATTCAGAAAATCTTTCTTTATCACATAGATATTTTTCAATAACCCCTTTCGTTTGCAATTAATAATGTTAAAAAAGTACAAAAGATTAAACGGATATTAACAGCATTTCAGAGGGATATAAAAAAAGCCCAGGATTTTTTTAACTTAGTCTTAATTTTAATTTAACACATTATAATACCAAATATTAAAGTCATTTCTAGTTTGAATCTGTTAAATGGTCTACAAGGATTTAACGAAACTATACATACACTGATAATACATTTTACATAACGCTTAAGAAAATAGAAGATGGATTATAGTTCTATAAGGTGGCTACAGTCAATCCACAACAAATACGCACCAATGTGTACCAAGAATGAGTTTACAATGCTGGAGTAAAATTTTGTTCATTTAAATATGTGGCAGTGTTTGAATTCAACTGTATTAACTCCTTTGAATTTCAATTCTTATTAACAAAATGTAAAATAAAAAATTACTATATTATAAAAAATAACCTTACAGTTTACAGTGAAGCCAAAAGCTTTTTATATTTTTAAATTCCAATCAAGATAGTTGATCATACATGAAATTTTTTAAATTACAGAATAGCAAAACTGAAGATGTTCTTCTTTCCATGCTTCTATGTACAGGAGGAAGCTAATATAGTAATGTTGAAACAAAACAGGATTTTTCAGCTTTTGGTAAATTCAATATGAGTACTAAATGGTAGGCAAGGCAAGTCACAGGAGATTACTTTCACCTGACATAAGTGAATACAAGAACCAGAGCTGAAACTGCTACAGCAGTTCCTACTGCAGTCTTTGACCCACTCTAACATCTGATCAACTATAATATTCATTCTCACCCTGTATCCAAAAACCATGTATTAAATAACAATAATAATAGTACATGGGTTGTCTGAAAAGTTTCCACCCTTAACATGAAGATGGCATCACTTTTCAAATACAGTTAGGGAATGTGTTCGCACAATTTCAGCCATTTTGGACGCCCAGTTTTTGTTCGACAATTGTTTTAGTGAGTCGATGGAGTGTTGCCATACCAACTTGGTGACGAACATTTGGGAAGGCCAAAAACTGCGACCACTGACAATAACATCACTCAAGTTCACCAGATGGTGCTAAACTATCTCTAACTTTAATTTTACAGTAGTCTAGCACCAATTGGTGAACTTGACCGATGTTATAGTCAGTGGTTGCAGTTTGTGACCAATCCAAACGTTCATCGTCACCCAAGCTGGTACAGAGTCCCCTTACACAGCAAGCAGATCACCTTTAATTTGCGTATGAATATTGCCTTTCAAAAATAAATATCTAATGACATTCGATACTCAATTTTGTCCATTTTCATAGACACACTGGCATCGACTCGCTTAAAAAATTGTCAAAAAACAACTGAGTATCCAAAATGGCTGAAATTATTGTGAGTACATTTCAACACATGCACGAACACATTTTTCCAACTGTATTTGACAAATGTTCCCATCTTTACGTTGAGGTCAAAATTTCAGACAACCCTTGTAATTGGTAACTTGTAACTAATACCGATGTACTGGGTAGTTTAGCTGGATACTCCTACTACACACTCAGAAATCTATCTCCTACGATTCATCCCATAACTACAATCGACCAACAGAACAATTTTTAATTTTCTACTTTCTACTACATAAGACTAAGCAGTTTATATTAAAAATAAATGTTGAAACCAAATTCAATTTTCATGTTATTTGTAAATTGACACAATTTTACTCAAGAGTCAATTACATCTCATCATTCAGAGCTATTAAGTTATTGCTATGCTACATCCAACAATTTAACATAATTTAATAAACCGACAAACATTTTCTTTTACATATCATTAAAACTACAAATTTTCAACGAACACTAGTGGTGAAAATATTTACTTAAAATAAATCTATTTATATGTCAGTTTCATGATGATACAAAAAAAAAATACATACGATATAATATTCTCGTACTTACACTAATAAGGCAAAAATCTTCCGATATGACCTTAAATTAAAAATACAACTGACTTAAATATGATAAAGCTAATATGTACATAACTGAAAAAATTAAGTAATATCTAAACTTAAGATGGTTATCTCTAGTTCTGTTCACCATCAACCATTTGGAACATTTAGAAGATCCTATTGCCGGCCGCATTGGCGCAGTTGGTAACGTGCTCGCCTCTCATCATGCGACCTTGGGTTCGAATCCCATTCAGGCACGGCATCTTTTCATACGTTACAAAATAATCATTTCACCCTTCACCGTCTGCATTAGCAGTAATTGTAGAACAGTCGGACGTTAAACAAAAAAAAAAAAAAAATACAAAAAAAAGAAGAAGATCCTATTATAAACAAAATCAAAAGTAATATGAAACTGTTCCATGTAGCGACAAATAAGGTCCGAATGATGATGAGTTTTGACCTCCGATAGGAGGACTTTAAGAAGATTAATAAACATTGCTTATATAAACATCAAATGTAAAATTGTCATTTTGAAAAGCATTATTTTTATCACCAGAATTCTTGGAAATACACAATTTATTGTACTATTAATTTCTCTAATACATCCAAAAAAAAAAAAAAAAAAAAAAAAAAATCTAATACATCAAATGGAAAAAATATTTTGTTTTATTTATAATGCAAAAGGAATTTTGTAATAGAAAAGACAATCCCTTTAAAACGGAATCTAGTAATTTTTAACTTTACTAACAAATTTTTTGGTGAATACAGGATCATAACACTATGAACATAAACAAAAAAATCTTCTAGATTGTTATGTTTTTCAATCATTTGCTTAAAAATCTTTATACAAATAACCAAAGAAATAATATCTTGTGAAATAATTTTTAACAAATAATACATAGTTTCAACTTTTTTTTAAACTGATGACCCAGAGAAACTTAAGTGAAATTAAAAATAAATAAGATAATATTCTACTAACAGTATGAAAGAATAAAAGGTTAGTAAAAACCAATAATATACTTTAATCTTTCAAAAACAAACTTAATTGCAGTAATTAAAAAATTAGAGAGATGCGTGAAATAATAAAATGATAGGCTACTAATTATTCAAATTTTAGTTTCAGAAAAAGTCTCGTAATTAACAAAACCTATCACTTTTGAATGTAAGAAATTGACGAAAAAGAAAAAAAAGAGATGGGCAAATTTCCAGTTGCAATTTTTATCTAATCAGTCATTAATTGGGGCTCTCTTTCTAGAGACTAATAAGAAACATTAATTGCCTTAAAAAAGAGTAATTAGAAACTGGAGTCTCAGCGTTAGTCATAAATCATGCAAATATCAACATGTGAGTGAAAAATACAGTAAAATTACATAATACATACCGTGGTATTTCTGACAGCGATTAATTTATCACCGACAGCAAGGCGTCCATCGATTTGGGCAGCACCACCGTCCATGATTTTAGTGACATAGATTCCATTATCGCCAGGTATATGTTGATTACCGATGCCTCCGGCGATGCTAAACCCTAAACCTTTCGTTCCTTTTACCAATTCTATTTCTGAAACTCGCATATTTTGCATTCCAATACGTTTCCTCCGGACATACTGAAAATTAAAAATCATATAATTGTTTGTTGAGAAAGAAAGAAGTAATTCTTCACGTTAGACATTAAGAATAAGAAAAAAAACTATAAAATTAATTTAATTCAAGATTACTTTATCTAAATAAAATTAAAACTTTGGAGAACATGTACATTAAAGTTGTCCTATAAAAATAACCCTTAAACATTCGGAATAAATAACACTGACCAAAATGTTGCATATTCATTCTATGGTGGAATATAGAAATAATACTAATTCAATGATAACATATAAAATATCTGTGAGTGACTACAATTCACAAAACAAATAACTACACCGTGCATTACCTGAATCAAAACAGGTTAGCAAGTACGTACAGTTTCAAAAGTTAAATACAGATGAAACAAAATCAACATGAATTTGTACTAAATTCATATTGTTTATATTGTATAAATCACTCATGGATTCCGCTAGCTTATGATTGTACTTAGTAAGAAAAGACATATGCAGCAGGCACATCAACAGAACATCTCACTGTGCAATTTCCAATTGTACAATTAACAAGTATACAAACTCAAGAGGGAAAATTACAACTAATATGCAGATATTGTAGCAAAATTTACACAACAATATTTTCACAAATCTTTGATTTCCAAGCATTACAGCAAAAAAAAACCCAAAATAGTCAATGAATTATCAAATTAAAAACTCAATTTTTTATGTATCTTCCATTACTTAAAGCATTTTAACAAAAATATTATAAAAATGTTGATAAATGGTTACTAACGATTTTTTTTAGTTTTGGACATTTACTAATTACCAATTAGAGGCACACATTTTCGTGTACCACTTAAAAAGTAAATAATTTTTGCCAACAAATTACACACAAAGTAACATGTATAATGCTTACAAACACTATTTATAGTGGAAACAATGTCTTAATAGTCAAGTCACTGAACAACTTAAGGACAATACAAAGAGCAATAGAAAGACCGATGCTAAGAATAATTTTTAGTGATCACAGGAAAAGTAAAATAGATTTAGGCTGGTCATATTGCCAGACAAGATAACACAAGCTGAATAAAGAAAATAATGGAGTTGCAGCCTTGAATGGCTTTAAAGAAAATGGGCTGATGATTTCAGAATAAGGACAATGGTAGCAGACAGATCAAACAGGAAAGAACAAAATAGCAAAACATTTTGCAAAACAACCAGTGAGCAGTACCAATTGTTCCAATGAACAGAAAACATTACTATTATTTCCCTACAGACTGTACTGTACTAACAGAAGGTCATTGCATCACCAAAATATAAACTATTAAAGCTGAATTAATGTTAACTGATAAAAATTTAAGATTGAAAATACACCATAAATTCATCATTGTGAATATGAGTGCAATGAAGAAATTTAATATCAATTACATTCAGTTGACTCCAATTGAATGAAATTTAGTCGATTCCAAATTTCTTAAATACATCCAGTAAAAAAATTTTTTTAGTATACAACTCAGCTTGTTGTACAATCAATAGAATGAGTAAAATATTCAAAACACACGATCTAATTATTATAACTAAAATGCAACTATTACGAGCTGTTTTCTTTGTTCTATTTTATGGCGTGGAGTCTTGGATGCTTAATGATTTAATGAGTTTGAAGCGTTTGAGTCGTGGGTCTACAGAAGGATGCTGACTGTTTCCTGGTACATCTCTAATGAGGAGGTACTGACACCCATGTAGAAATCAAAAGAAGTTATGAACATGATAAAGATTATGAAGCTCGAGTATTGGAATCTGTATTACAAGGAAGAATAGATGGACAATGTAGCATGGGGAGAAAATGTATTACCTGGATAAAAAATCTGAGAATACATGTTCAAAAACAACAAAACAGTTAAATAAAGCAGCAGGGGATAAGGTTTAGACTGTTAATGTGGTGGCACACATCCGGAATGGATAGTAATTTAAATAAGAAGAAATAAATGACTCACCAACGTAACCGCATTTCCAGCCTTTTTGAGGGCATCGACAGCAGAAGCATGAGGAACATCGACCACAGACACATCATTCACTTGTAGAATCACATCATTCACCCTGAGTCTTCCGTCGGCAGCTGCTGCGCCACCTGGTATCAATTTTGTAATATAAATGGCCGTATCGTCTCCTATGTGCGGGTTGTCGGTGCCTCCAGCGATGCTGAAACCTAAACCGGCACCTCCTCTTTCTAAACATATCTCCTCGTATTGCCATTCTCCGTCACCATTCACCTGTTACAACAATAACATTGCTTACTACCAAATAATTAAGAAGCAAGTGGAATCTCATTAACTTAATTACATTGGACTGGGAGGTCGTTTGGCTCCTGCACAACGTATGTATACTAACACTGCACTTCATCCCTCACCTAGGTTTAGTTGTACTATCAGTTTACTCTGATATAGTATTGAATGAGAAATATATTTATTTATTTACAATACTATGACAATGTTGTTGTTTAAGTCTACAACCAAAAGGCTGGTTTGAACCTCTAGAGGTTTTACTAAGTAAAATGAGGGGTGAGGTGGTTTACAATTGCCTTCATCACTGAGTACAAAAGTAGCCTACACTTATCAGCATGCCAGGCCCTCCAAAAAGCATCTACTCTGCACCCTGCAAATGACACCTTCACTTCATTCACAAGAGGGTCTGGGCTGTAAGTAATGAAATTCATTACTTTCAGAGGAGATAACTCTAACTAGTGTCTTTTACATCTTTACCTCGCCTGTTCTTAAATAGTTCAGTCATATAACTGGCTGACCATGTGATAAGAAACAGAACTATTTTTTGTAGCCCTGGAACTAGCAGATTGAGTGCAAATTATTTAACACTTCACATGCCTGTTATGGGCAGACTGTGACAATATCTAAAGGGAATGTGTGTTTAAGAATTTTCGAGGAGGACCGAGATTTTAAAAATGTTAACGTAAATAATAATAGTGATAAATAGGGTTCAAAGAAATAGTTGGAAATAGTATGGGTACCACAAACAGTTTTTAAAGTACAGGTAGACCTGCCTTTTGTTGTATGCATATTTTGAAAGAATCGAGTTAGGTACTTAGATAAGTGGCCTTTTTGTTAACACCTTTCATTGAGTCTCCCTTTTATTCAATCTTAATTTGTTTACAGTTTGTTAAGATTTATCCAGAAGCTGTCACAAGGATTTTGTATTTTTATTGTTATGTCAAAATTCTCTGTCTTTCTGGAAATTTCCTTAGATCCACCTATATACAGGATGCGATTTATTTTGAGAGTTTAGTTTCATTTTGTCTGTGATTCAGTGAACGAACTGCATAGTGCGTCTAACAGTGGTCAACGTTACTATGAATTACTCTCTACAGTTTAATGTTTATTTACTCTGTATCATTTTTATAAGTAGTATTTAGTAAATTGGTTGTAATTTATTGTATTAGTTAATTATAATTCGCTTGTTATTAATTAAGTAGTTTAACTGTAATTCAATTGTAGATTTTAGTCACTTTATTAAATTGTAATTTTTTTGCTGTAATAAATACTTGAATTTTAAACTATTGTGTGTTAATTATTTAATTTACTCAGATCCTAAGACAGACTTTAGAGATAAGTGTCACAATATACTGTGTACCAAAAAGCGACCCAATTTTATATAGATTATTTATTAAGAAGAATGGCATAACACCAACAAATTACATACTAAATTACTCACAAAAGACATAAGTTTATGAAAATCTATCATAAATGTTCAATATGTCCTCCATTGGCTGCATGGACGACATCTAGCCAATAGCTGAATTCATCCCAAACTGAGCGTAA
This sequence comes from Catonia carolina, assembly GCA_035578175.1. Lineage (NCBI taxonomy): Eukaryota > Metazoa > Arthropoda > Insecta > Hemiptera > Achilidae > Catonia > Catonia carolina. Next base: position 296,969,316 of record JAQMRL010000001.1, read on the forward strand.
GGTGTCTTCTGTCATTGAAGCTACAGCAGCTGATATTCTGTTTTTTAGTTCATCAATGTCACGAGGTAAGGGAGGAACGTGAACAAGTTGTTTAACATATCCCCACAGGAAAAAATCGCATGGTGTTATATCAGGGGACCTAGGAGGCCAAGAGTGTAAAGCCTGGTCTCGCGGTCCAAAGCAAGGTTTATGGACCCTACTTTTTGAGGAACAAACCGTAACAGGACAATCATATCTTGCAATGCTACGGAACTGGTTATTTCCACAACTTATTGACTCTTGACAATTTCATCTATCAGCAAGATGGAGCACCACCGCACTGGCACAACAACGTGCGCAGTTTCCTCAATGACAACTTGCCTCAACGTTGGATAGGGCGTACAGGACCGTGAGACCAGGCTTTACACTCTTGGCCTCCTAGGTCCCCTGACATAACACCATGCGATTTTTTCCTGTGGGGATATGTTAAACAACTTGTTTACGTTCCTCCCTTTACCTCGTGACATTGATGAACTAAAAAACAGAATATCAGCTGCTGTAGCTTCAGTGACAGAAGACACCTTACGCTAAGTTTGGGATGAATTCAGCTATCGGCTAGATGTCGTCCGTGCAGCCAATGGAGGACATATTGAACATTTATGATAGATTTTCATAAACTTATGTCTTTTGTGAGTAATTTAGTATGTAATTTGTTGGTGTTAAGCCATTCTTCTTAATAAATAATCTATATAAAATCGGGTCATTCTTTTTGGTACACATGGTACTTTGTTTACAACAGGCCAAAGTGGCCCAATGATAGAAACAATATTACACACAAAATAAACAGTATTACAAACTTAAACATGAATACACATGTAAATTAATATACACTTCAATCACTAACAATAGTGTACACAAAAAAACAACAATAATAAGAGAAAAAAAGTAAATCCAATTGGGTAAGAGAATGTCAAAAAAAACTTCAGTTGGAAGATAGTGAATGGTTCCAACAGGTTAACTCCCAGTCCATTGTCTGATAATTTTCCCTAAAACCCAACCGCACTTTTTTGGTTATTTACTTAATTACTACATTGATTGCAGATTTGTGGAATGGCAGTTTAGTAGACAGTAGTAGTAGTTTATTACACTTTTTAAAATACATTTTATAGTTAAATTAGTAGTTCAGTTTCCGTAAACACAGATACAACAAAATTGCATAAAAATATCTGTAAAAGTAGGCTAAAAAGTTTATACTAAATAAGTCAAATAGAATAAAAATTGGCAATTAAAAAATATAAAAAACTAAAATAAATGTACTTAACCCAATTAACAATTTTTTTTTAACTAATGTATTTTAAAAAACACAGTGAACACACGTATATGAATGGACAGGCAGGATACCTAGTTTTTACCTATTTTGAATGTTTCACAGCGTGATTTCTGCCATACTTATTTGTCAGACTATGTAGGAAACATTACAACGACATCGTTTTGTAGTTTCTACTATTACATGTTGGTTAGGAAATAGACCGTCAATGTAATTTTCTCTTCCGGCTGACAATAATGGAATTACAATATTTTCACGGAATTTGGTTATACTGATCTCTTTGCAATAACTTTGAACATCACGTGTGCATTCACCACACATAAATTTGCTAATAAATCAAACGCAACCTTACGATACCACTTTATACCTTTCGTTAACGGAGAATTGTAGGCAGCCATCTGAATGGCAACATTGTCAGTAATCGACAGACAATACCTTCAACCTCCAAATTATCTTTTATATTATATCGTGCAGCCATATTTTGTGCAAAAAAACAACACTTCAAAACACAGTAACACTCAACAGCACGAAACTAAACACTAAACACGACGTACGAACATAAACATCAGAAATCATATGTTTTTGTAGTACACGTGTCTGCCACTAGAGTTGACCAAAACTCAACCCAAGAGAATAAAAATGTGCCTCGTAGCCCAAGCAAAGAGATCAGATACAGCAAAAGCATGTATAGTTCAGCCGCTCTAAGTTTGCTCCTACTGTCAACAAACCAAAACCAGCTACTACAGGGTGCACGCTAGAGTCCGTGACTTCATGGATGTCGTATTCCTATTAAGATAACTATTTTTTAAATTATAAGTACGTAAAGTACTAAAAACATCAGTCGTGATATGATGTAGGCCTAACAATTTCATTTATAAAAATACTTTTAAAAGTATTTTGTATTTAAATACTTTTGAAAGTATTTTGTTGTTACTTTTTAATCAGCGTGTACACATTTTTACATAATGCGCATGCTCAGTGACGTCATTATTTGTTTACATTAGGAGCATACTTAGAGAGGATGGACTGTAGAACTGTGCATTAAATACAAACACTAACGTTTCAACATCAACCATTCGCGTGTTCATTATGTGATGCATTTGGGTTGTGGGTAAAACCCAGTGCGTTTAAGATATGATGCGTACGGGACTCAACCTGTTTGTTATACATGAAAATACCCAAAAGTATTGGGTAAGTGTAAATAAAATACACTAAAAAATTAAATCATTTCAAAAGCCTTGGAGCTTGTGAAGCCTAAACGAGGCTCGACTCTGATGAAATGGATCTAACAAAATAATCTCATCTATAGAATTAAAATTCAATAGCATGTTATTCAACGGAGAATGGGTAGCATAATTATTAGTTGAGGTCTTCTGATAGAAACAATTTTTGGAGCGATTATTAAAACTTGGGACATAGAATGAAATCTTTGTGTGCGGGGATCATCGATTTCACCAGAGACTGTATTTGAAACATCCCTTAAATACAAGTTAATGTTCTATCTCTCATAACATATAACAGTATATCACTACCTTAAATTAAATCTTGAATATTCTGCTACATTTTTTCAAAATTTCTATTTATCACTGTCTGAACTATTACAAAGATGCAAATAATACATTTCAGTAAAATTTGTGTGATAAAATTTACATTTAGGTTAAGAAATCAAAAACAATTGTAAAATTTAAGTTGTATTTAGTTTTATAATTAGACATCCTGCCCATAACAGACAGGTGGAGTGTCAAATTATTTACACTCAATCTGTTCGTTGCAGAGCTAAAATAAATATTTCTGTTTCTTATCACATGGTCAGCCAATAAAATGACTGAATCATTTAAGAACAGAAGAGATAGAGGTGTTAAAGACACTAGTCAGAGTTACCTCCTCTAAAAGTAATGAATTTCTCTATACAGCCAGGACAATGTGGTGAATGAAGTGAAGGTGTCATTTGCAGAGTGGAAAATATGTGCTTTTCAGGGGGCCCGGCATGCTGATAAGCATACTTTTCCATTCAGTGAGGAAGGCAATGGTAAACCATCTCACTTCTCATTTTACTTAGTAAAACCTCTACAAGCTCAAACCAGCCTTTTGGCTGACGACCTAAACACAATTAGACATCAAGGTATACAAGCATTTAACCCATATTGCAACTTGAGAAAAGTTAGCCGCTCAGTTCACAAAGCAAAGAAATTTAAAAAATCTCATACAGTACATCACGGGAAATTCCTGATTAAACCCAGGAAAATTCTAGAATATGAATTCTAAAGTGACTAAGCTATTCCTGAGAACATTGACTTAAATCTGAAGAAAAAAATATGAAGTACGCCCTTTTCTTCACGGTATAAAACGTTAAAGATGTCAAAAAAATCTAATGACCTACAGTCCAGCCTCTCTAAGTTTGCTCCTAATGTAAACAAATAATGACGTCACTGAGCATGCGCATTATGTAAAAATGTGTACACGCTGATTAAAAAGTAACAACAAAATACTTTCATAAGTATTTAAATACAAAATACTTTTAAAAGTATTTTTATAAATGAAATTGTTAGGCCTATATCATATCATGACTGATGTTTTTAGTACTTTAAGTACTTATAATTTAAAACATAGTTATCTTAATAGGAATACGACATCCATAAAGTCACGGACTCTAGCGTGCACCCTGTAGTAGCTGGTTTTGGTTTGTTGACAGTAGGAGCAAACTTAGAGCGGCTGAACTATACATAGTTTTGATAAACGCACTTTAATATTTTTATTTTTTAATCTGTTTAAATTTTTAATATTTTACGATTTCATTAATACTAACTACTAATGTAATGTACACACAAAATCAAAATAATTCACTCTAGTATCATTGCAACTGCGAGTGGGATAGTATACGTAAACTTTTTTCACAATATTACATGCTTTTTTAGAAGTCTAGTTTCCTAATAATAACAAACTGTGGGTTAGATGAGTGGGTTCGAATCCCACTCAGGCACGGCATATTTTCATACGTTACAAAAAATAATTTCATCCTCCGTTGTACAATAGTTACACCCCAATGTCGTCGCTAATAACCGTTGTAGTTGATACGACGTTAAATAAATAAATTTAAAAAAAAAGAACAAACTGTCTTTCTCTTCTTACAGAGGGGCCACGAACCAGCCAACATGACAGGCTCTACAAAATTAGTCAACATGAAATACTTTTTTATTTCGAAAGAATTCATTTTAATTTTTTAAGAAATTTTTATTCCTTTTTTTATACATTTTTTAATGCTTCCTGTCACTAAAGCAGTTTGGTTCATAAAAATTTCATTCATTTTCGTAAACTTTCAAATCTTTTGAAGGTGCTTAGGGTGAGCATACACCTGTCATAACATTATTTCAATTTAGATTTTACATTACATAAACTAAAATTAAAGATGATAAACAAATTGAAAACGATATTAATATAAAAATACATGAAAAAAATAAAACTAACCATAAATTTTCCTTGGCTAAATACTACTACTAGTCTACTACTATTAATACTAATAAAATAATTGTAACTCACGTGTTTATTTTCCCCTGCACCAAGAAGAGGTGTGTGGGCCTGAAATCATAAGAAAAAAATATATAAGTGCACGAATAAAGGTGCTGAACAAATTTATAAATAGCAATGGAACATATAATAAATAATAAACTATGAAAAAGCACTTACTACAGTAGAACCCTAATTAAAGGGTGATTCAAAAAGAGCGCCGGTTTTTAAACGGCTGGTAAATTTTTGTTTATCGGTTGGCAACATTGTTTGACCTCATTTCTATTTTGGAGAACATTCCGATTGACGATTCAGTTGTAGTTTCTCTTGTATGCACAGCGAGTGACAGTTTGGTGCGGCTTTTGGTCGGGCGGTGTCATCGGCCCTTACTTTTTTGAAAATCAAGAAGGACAAGCCGTGACAGTAAATGGAGACCGATACCGTACGATGATTAGGGAGTTTTTGTGGCGTCATTTGGATGGAATGGACATTGACGAGTTGTGGTTTCAGCAGGATGGTGCCACCTGTCACGCTGCACGAGAAACAATGTTGTTGCTCCGTGAACGGTTCCAGGATCGCATCATTTCTCGTAATTCCGACCATCAATGGCTACCAAGGTCGTGTGACTTGACGCCTTGTGACTTTCCTCTTTGGGGTCATCTGAAGTCATTGGTGTATGCCAATAAACCCCGAAACATCAATGACTTGAAGGAGGAAATTCGACGGGTTATCGGGCAAATGGAAGTCGAAACTTGTCGTGCAGTAATATCCAATTTCATGGACAGAGTTGATGCGTGCCAGCGCAGTAGAGGAGGACACATGCATGACATCATTTTTCATACATAAAATCGGAAGGAAAAATGAACTTGTTGATGTATTTATTTTCAGTTTTTCAATAAAATAAATCTCTTAATTTGATATATCAAAACCGGCGCTCTTTTTGAATCACCCTATATTATAGGAAATGACAGATCACATTCACGAAACAGAAAGAAAACTGATTTTAATGTACGGATAAATGAAAAATATTTTAACATTAAATAGCAGTAGTTTTTGATATTCTATACATAGTTAACGGAATAAATATTGTGTATTGTATGAAGTGGTAAACCCACCAGGTTGGTCTAGCGGTAGAGTGTCATTGCTGCAAATCAACTGTTTAGCAGTTGATTTTTGGAGATGAAATTACCTGGTTCAAATCGTATTAAAGGTAAATACTTTTATAAGGATTTGAATACTAGACATCAATTACCGATGTACTTTGAAGGTTGGGGTTCAATTAACCATACTCTCTCCGGAATGATTGGTCTGAGTCTGTACAAGATTACACTTCACTTACACATCAACCTCATCTTATTTGGTCATGGGTTGCTTATTGTTCTTAAATTGAATAGGGTATTGAACAAGGATAATGGATTGCGATGAATGAAGTGTTTTGAATAAACATTCTCGGAAATCGAAACTACCCAGTAGAAACGTTTGCTTTTATTTTAATTCCTTCTACCATATTCCAGTCAAACGAAGAAAGGGTCTCGATTGTTTGGGAAACTATTAGATCGTAAGTATAAAAACAGCGCCTTTATAAAGAGTTGTTATTTGTATTGTGAATGGAATTAAGTCTTGTCGGGCAGTTTCGAAATAATATCGTTACGGGACCGGTTCTAAATTAGGTACGTTAATAGTGAGTATGCGTAGGGGTGATAGCAAGCAGTTGTAGACAGGTTATCATCTGTTTTGATTTTTAAGTGACCGCTTCTTAATTATAGTCCAGTTCAGTTCAACCTTAAGTCTGGTAATTAATTTAATTGTTTCAATAAATAATAATTGTATAAGTTTATTGTCAGTTTGTTATTTATTATACCTAGATTCCGAACGAACCTAAAATCAGGAGTTAAAATACCAATTCTATAAATCTATAAACCAGAAGTTTCTTTTCACTTTTTTTTGTTTGAAATTGTGAAGTTGTCAACACTAAATATTTTTCCATAGACTGTTAAGTCATGAGAGTTTGGGGTATCATAACAATATCTGAAAATGTTTAAATTTCCACAGCCGTACTAATAAAAGAATTTAACTATAATTTACAACTTTTTTTGTTGAAGCGCAGATATCGGATGAGATTTGCAATAGCTACCTAAAGAAAAACGTACTGCAGGCCTATTTTCCGCAACAATCTAAATTCATTAAATAGGCTAAAACAAAACCTAGATTTTCACCAATGCTATTACTGTTACTGGTACAACGAAATTACCAACACTGAACATAACAATGATAAGACTTTCTTTTAAAAATTTACTACCCAACATTATTTTCACCGACCATTTTTATTCGTATTCTAAAAATAAAACCGAAAATGAAAAGCCATTTATTCTTTTCAAAACAATAGAACCAGCCGACACAATTTTTATTTTAACTTTTTTACTTAAAAGAGAACAAACAAACAACCTGCGCTAAATGATTGATCTGCGATTTATTTTCTTTTATTCTTCTTTGTTTTAAAAAAAGCTAACTGACCTTACAATAGCGCTTTTATTACATTGTTTATTTATTACCTGTTCTTTCTTTTAACGGTACGAATAAATCACCAAAAGTTAACAACTTTAATTACTCCATTCATTGTATTTAGATGGCGGGCATTATTTAATTAAAAATACAATGTTATCTGATGCAATTCCTGACTGGATTTTAAACTAATCTATACATATCCCTGACCAGGAGTCGTTAAACAATTCCCAAGCCGAGCTTGAATTTGTTTCCGTACAGCGGGTTGTATGTAACAGGATGAGGTGCCTCTAACGAAACCTTTACGTGTCAGGTCTTCTCCAACAATTATATTAATAAAGTATTGTAACATACAAGATGTATAAGCCAATGTGATAGTGTAAAGGAACAATTTATGTTTCTTAAATAGTGTTAGTAACAATAATTTTTTGTATGAATTCCCATTATTTATTTATCATAGTAGTTCGTTACTTAAACTCAACTGATGTTTTTACTTTCTCTTGCCTATATGAATATATAGGAAGAAAAGTATTGTTTTCATGTCGATTTTTGGAAATCGAAATTTCACCGGATCTACACGTTTTCAGCCCCCTGAACCCAAAAAACATGTTTTTAGCGATTGGTTTGTGTGTGTGTGAACAGAATATCTCAAGAACGGAACGTCGTACGAACTTGAAACTTAAGTTACATACCACTACCGGACCCGACACGAACATTTTCATCAAAATCGGTCAACCGGAAGTAGTAGTTTATTCGTGTAATTTTTCACTTTTTTGCGATTTTCTCAAAAACTGGTCCTACGATTTTTTTAAAATCGCCTGGTTTACTAAATTTTTTATGCTTTACACGATAGGGTAGGCGCCATGTTTGCTGAAATTCTTGGTGAGGCTGTTTTCACGTAAAAACGTTGTTTTTTTAAGATTACGGCTTTAATATGCATTTTAGCACAAAACTTTATAAAATAAAAAATGTAGAGAATTTAAAATCCTACAACTTTTATTTCAAACATTTTTTTGTATAACGCTTAGTTTAGCGGTAATAAGCGATTTTTGGTTTTTTCTCACGAAAATGTGTGAAAAATCGATTTTTTTCAGATTTCGGCCTTAGTATGCATTTTACGACAAAAGTGTATATAATAAATTTTATAGAAAATTAAAAGATCTACAACTTTTATTTAAAGTATTTTTCTCTACAGAGCCTAGTTTAGTGTGAAAGAGTGATTTTCCGTATTTTTAAGCCTAACTGAGGTTGATTTTCATTTTGCGTCTTTCATTACATGATTTAAATAAGGTTATGGTTTATTGAGGTTAGTTTTTTGTTTATTTCTAATGTTTTATTACTAATGTTAGGTTATATTGTTTAAATTATTTGCATTGTTAAGAGAAAGTTGTGTGAGTGTTTCACACCAGATTTTTTATGAAAGGTTTAATTGAATTGCATCCAATAGGCCATTATTTTTTCGACCGAATTCGACATTTTATATTTTCGTATACCATTTTATTATTAGTTTCGATTTTCTTGGAAATTCTTTTATATCTCTTTTTCTAGTATAAACTACCCTTTTATTACGTGTTTATTAGATTTCAAAAGACTTTTATTTATTTATTTTTCTCCAATTTATATAAAATCACCCGTCTATTAACGAATTTAGTTAGTTTCGGACAACGTACAGCGAATGTGATTAGAGAGGTTTATTTATTAAACCAGTTGAGTAATTATTAGTTTTACGAGTGAGCAGTTCTCCGTAATACAACAGTTAAGTTTAGTTAATTAATTATAGATTACCACATTTTATAAATAGTCAAATTTATTATTAAATATTACAGTATTTATCTTATTTGAGCAGTTCATATTTTTCTAGCTCCTGCTATTTCTAAACATGTGATTCCTTTTTTCACGTCAATACTGACACGTACGTATAACGTGACATTAAAAACATTAATGTATGCTACAACAACGACCTAGCTGTTTTCTTTATTAGAATGAACATTATCTGTAAAGAGAGGAATCCTCCAAACTGTATAACATAATCCACGAGGTAGCCTCCAGAGCGACGTTTTTGGTGGTTGAAAAAACGAGTCTATCGTTTTTCCTTTCGCCCATACTACGGCGATAATATTGACGCGCGTATAAATAAGAGTGAAGCGCCACAACCATTACGTGCAACAAATACTGCAGCTCTCCGCAAAAACAAGCAGTCATGGTAATATGCCAGTTGCACAAGAACAAAATCACACCACTTTAGAACTCGTAGTCCGGCACCGTAAACTGATGAAAGAAGGTATAACTTTTTTTTTTGCGAATTTCTACAGCAATTAAAGCCGTCTTTCGCATTTCAATCGCCAAGCCTCCCGATCCAGCCAATCACCCTCCTGCAGGCAGATCTCTCTTGCTCATTGCTTCCATCACCTCCTCCATCCACCGTCTCGTTGGACGGCCTCTTTTCCTTCTCTCTGTTGGGGTCCAATTCCATATCCTACTGGGCCATCTGCCCTCACTCATCCTTCTCAAGTGCCCATACCAAAACAATACCTTTTTCCCAATTTCATCCAATACCCTACTTGGTTTTCCTACTCTCTGCCAGATTGTTTCATTTCGTATATGGTCCATCCTCGAAACACGACAACTGCGTCTCCAGAAGTCCATCTGTGCAGCCGCAATCCTTCGTCTACTTCTCTCAGTTAGCTCCCACGTTTCCGCACCATATGTAAGAACGCTTTGTTGTATCGCTCTTCCAATTCTACACTTTGTTTCTGTCCGGATATCCTTTGACCACAAAACTGAATTCAGCATTCCTGTAACTACTTTTCCTTGAGTCACTCTATTTACTATCTCCCGTTGGCTGTTTCCTTCTTTACTCAACACCACACCCAGATACTTATATTCTTCACATACCTCTATCCTATGTCCCCCTATATGCAGATCTCGTCCAACAACTCCAATCGGTAAATACTTCGTCTTTGAATAGTTAACTTTTAAGCCCCATTTCTCAAGAACCTCTGTCAGTTTCCTAATCATATATTCAATATCGAACTCGTCATTCGCTATTACTACTTGATCATCTGCAAATAGAAGGGTATACAAATATTCTCCATCGATGTCTAACTTCCTCCCCTGAAATAAAGCTAGTTTAGATAACTGACTATAAAGGTAAATGTGATTTACCCAGTATGCAATAAACCTCCCGAGCCCCTGCAAAGACACAATTTTATTAAGGGTTTGCAAGCCACTTGATGACAAGCTGATCCACCTCTCTTGTTAGAAAGATTTTAATATTTCCTGATTTTTGCGTGAAATTACATTTCATATTTCATTTGATCGCATGCTATTGCGAGAAGTAATATGAAATGAAAAAATATCGCGATATTGGTATAATTATCGATGACCTGGTATCGACTGATTTCCAAGTTTTATGACCCCGCATATCAATAAAGGTTTTTACAAGGATATATATGTAAATCGTTCTCCAGCAAAAACTACAGAACCGATTTGACTGAAACTTTAAACTAAGGATACTGTTCAAATAACCCTAAGAGGCTTTTACAATTGACTATGTAGCCTAATAATTAAGGGTACGCAATCTTCCGGTACAGAAATAACACATTTCAACTCTTTCAAAAACTGCGCTTAACGATTTTTGATTAAACTTTCCCAATTTAATACATTAGTTTTCTCAATAATAATAAAGATGTCCCTAGGGAGATCCTCTCTTTCAAAAAATTCTTTTTTTTCTAAAACTACAGCCTTACTCACCTTAGGAGCAAAAGCGTATATAGCAAAAGTTAAAAATAATAAAAGTACTAGAACGTTTGTACTTGAAATTTTCTTGCTTGACTCGTCACAACCATTTATAAATTGTACATAAAAACCACGGCAAGAGTTTATTACGTATTTATGAAATTACAAACTTAAAATACAAAATTTGACAAATATTTATACAAAAAAGTTAAATTAAAACTTCAACAATTTTTTATTGGACTACTAATTTAGCCGGCCCGTTGTGGTTGTGGTTAGCGCAACTACCATCAATGCCAGGAGTCCTCGCTTCAATCCCTGGTCACGACTGGCATTTTTTCATCTTTACGAGAGGGGACCCACAAATAACCGTACTGAGAGTGCGCTGCCATTCGTAGACGTAGTAGAGAGTTCTCCCACTAGATGGAGCTAGTAGACACCTTCAACAAACAACTGCCCAGATGGCGTCAATTTGTACCTACGCACAAGCTAAGGCTCATGTAGGCTCTTCACAAAAATTCCGCTATTTGAATTTTATAAAAAAAACCATACAAAAATCGGGAAATTTAGAAATTGCATGTTTAACCCTACAGCCGGCAATAACATTTTTCTAGACCGGCAGAGAAAATCTAGTCAACGAACCGTAAAGAAATCATTAAAAAATTTGCTACAATCACAAACCTTGTCACGTGACATCAAAATAACAGGAAAATTTTTATTTTAATCTGACAGTAAGGGATACTGAACTATTTGAAAATAATTTTTAGACAAATATTTTTCTAAAATTTCAGATGACACTACTGTTTAAAACTTTCTTATGCTCTACTTTCAAAATTCATTATATACGAATCGTTACTTTTAATGTTTATTTCAAAATAAAACAAAAAAAATAACGAATCTATGTTCAAAACTGAAGAAAATATATACAAAAACACATCATGTAAACCAAGAAATAACCAAATTAAGCTCTAGGACAGCGTGGTTTCAACAGAGAAACACGAGCAGAATATGCAACTAAAACTATTGTATTGTGACACTTATCGCTAAGGTCCGTTTCGGGATCTAGGTAATTAAATAATTAATACACTAAAGTTTATAATTAAAAATATTTATTACAACTAAAAGATTTACAAAATAAATAATAAACTAATTATAGTGGAGTATTGCAATAAATAACTTAAATAATTTACTTAGTACTACTTACAGATAATTATACACACATATAATGAACACACATATAATTATACACACATATTATACACTGAATATAATGCACATATACAAGATTTTTTTTTTTTTTTTTGATTCCTAATTTGTGTACGTTGCACAATCTGTTCAATTTAGAACAATAAGCAACCCCATGACCCAATGAGATGAGGATGATGTGTATGACGTGTAAATGAGGTGTAGTCTTGTACAGACCCAGGCCGACCACTCCTGAGAGAGTATGGTTAATTGAACCCCAACCATCAAAGTACACCGGTAACCACTATCTAGTATTCAAATCCGTACAAAAGTAACTACCTTTACTAGGATTTGAACCAGGAACCTTCGTCTCCGAAAATATAATAAATAAAACAAATATAAAAGATAATATAACACTAGTTAACTTCTACAATGCTCAATTGCCGGCTCTAGGGTTACCATACAAATGTAGAAAAAAATTCACAAAAGAAACATTAACATTTTACAATGTTTACACGTGCTTATTGATAATACTTTTTATGCAACGCTTAGTTAGGGGAAATTAGCAATTTTATTGCCAATTATTTTATTAGAAATTAGCCGTATTAATATTGGTATATTGCGACGTAACACATCAAATTTTATCTGTTATGGATATTAATCAATATCAAAATTGGTTATAAAGGAAACAAATTAGGGAGAAAGTTAATATGGTTTGCCATCCAATTTTTTAATCTCTATTTTCTCTCAGCCAGATGGACAACATACATTGAAAGAGACAGAAAATAAAAAAGTAGACAGCAGCAGTACCTATAATAAATCATAGAGAGAAGGTGAAAGAGCGAACGAATGCGGAAAGAGGAAGGCAGGAGTATTCTCACATCACATTTGCAAATAAAACCGATTAGACTACATTAATAATAGTACTAGGAATAATAAAACGTGTGTAACAGTTACTGGTATTAAAATCCATTTAATAAATACTCAGTGGTGTTGGTACTATACCGGTTTATAATATACAGTATTTGCATAATAAATCAGTTAATGAAAAATAATGTAGCCACCGACGATGGCAAAGCAGACGAATACATTTCATCATCTGCATCTCTATTATACTTTGTACACCTAATTACAAATACAATACCGGGTGTCCAAAAAAGACTACATTATATTCTTATACAATTCAAAATTTTTAACAATTACATTTTTATTTATTTATAAGAAGCTTGTGCCCATAACAGGCAAGTGGAGTGTTTATTTGCACTCGATCTGCTAGTTCCAGGGCTACAAAAAAATAATTCTAATACTTATTACATGGTCAGCCAAATATAGGACTGAATCATTTAAAAACAGAAAAGTAGAAGAGTCCCCTCCTGGGGAGTACAAGACCTTGTCGTTGGTGGAGGGGCTAGCGTGTTCCTATGACCCTGCGAGCTATGCCGGCGGTAGTGTAACTACTGGTAGGGCCACCCAAGCCGGACAGGTCAAAGGGTAGGAGCCAGACTAAGAAGTACTCCAACCCAGCGTGTTGGGCTAATCCCCCACACGTTCGTTAAAAACGGATTCAAAGCACAACACAAAGCCTCGGAACAGGACTGGATAATCGGAATAATAAACGGAAATGCTGTAATACTAGATTTGGGACATGGAATGGTGATAATGATTATAGAGAGAAGATAGCTCTGGCTAGGAAAAATAAGATACCACGACAGAGCTATCAGGAGTACATGGAGCGGTTGGGGGAGGCTCGAGGAAAAGACTGGCAGCAGATGAGGAATATGATGATGGACCGAGGTATCTGGAGAGGATGGATCGAGGCAATGGCACACCCTACGCTGAGAGGCAGAAGGGGAAGATAATGAAGAAGAAGAGTAGAAGAGTAAAAGACACTAGTCAGAGTTATCTCCTCTGAGAATAATAAATTTCTTTATACAGCCAGATCCTGTGGTGAATGAAGTTAAGGTGTCATTTGCAGGGTGGAACGAAGATGCTTTTCAAAGGATCTGGCGTGCTGATAAGCATACTTTTCTACTCAGTAAGGAAGGCACTGATAAACAACTTCGCTCCTCGGTTTACTTAGTATAACCTCTAAAGGTTCAAAGCAGCTCTTCGGCTGATGACCTATCCAACAACATAAGAAGCTCGTTCTCATGAAAATGTTTGACCGATCAAATTTGAGAAGCATGCGGACTGAAGAGTTTAACATACAGGAATAATTTAAGCAGCAAGATGGAATTAAACCAAAGGAAACGTCTCACAAAATGTTATATTTGAAGAATACCAAACATGGACGTTAAGGGAAATAGAAAGACAAATGCTAAACGTGGATAAGGAAGCGATGATTCTTCTTCCTCCAGCACTACAACCCGATTTGAGTTTTGGCCTCCAACACCAAATTCTACAACGTCCTGTATCCCTCACCATCCCCACATATCCTGTTACGTCCGTCCATAATTCCGAAACCTTAAACGTCATCAAGTCATATAATTTTAGGTCAACTCATTTTTCCGATACCATAAATTAGAGCTATTGCGGCGATTACGAAATTAGAGCTATCGGCGATATTAATTGCGGCGATTACGAAAAAGAAATGGACCGAATGAGTGAGGAATGTAGAAGTATTATGAAGAGTAGATGACAAGAGAAATTTGATGACAACCATTGGACGGACGAGAGCTGATTGGCTAGGACACGTGATGAGAGGAGAAGGTTTAATTGAAACAATACTACTGAGAAGACTTGTAGAAGGTGAACAAGAAAAGAGAAGGCGGCAAAGAGGAAGTCAAAAACTAAAGGTTATATAGAATTTAATACGGGATATTTAGCTAAAGTTTATTTTAATTCTTTATTGAACTGTCAAAAAGTTTTTATAACAAGGTGTAATTCTTTTTCAATCTGTGTCTTAAATGTAAATATACACTGTAAGCAAGATGTTTATTAAGTCTGATATATAACGCTCATTGAATAAAAAACCGACCATGCTGAGTAGTGAGTTTTTAAAACACAGAATTGACTCCAAACTGTCCATAAATATCATGAAAATGAAGTAGATGACGCTGAATATGGAGGTGATGATTACGATTATAATAGTAAAAGTAAAAAAACTGGTGTAAAACACTCACACAGCTTTCAAAGACTTGTCAATGTAAATAATGTAATCTTATTTTAATCACAAGTGGATGAAGCAAAATGAAAATCGATCTCTGTTCGACTTAAAAATACGGAAAATCACTAGTAACTGAAGCAAAACTAAGCTCTGTAGAGTGCTTAGGGGGAGTGGACAAGGAGGTTCATTCCAAATGTTGAGGTGTGGATAAGGAGGACATTTGGTGATACCACTCACAAGCTGACGCAGTTGCTAACAGGGCATGGTTGCTTTGGGGCAAATTTGACGAGGTTCAAACTTCAAGAAGTACCAAAATGTTGACGTGCGACAGTGAAGAGGAGGAGTCCATTGCGGATATTTTTGAAAGATGTCCCTATATTGGCCTCGACAGAATGGAGACATCTGAGAAGATAGGCGTTGCACAGTGGATCCCAGAGAGAGTAGGGGCAGCGATGCTGCGGGATGACGAGAGCTGGAAGTTGGTCACTTAGTTTGCAGAGAGGGTGGTCGGGAGACTGCGGAGGGAGGAGACATATGGAGATCAGCGGGTTCGCTCTCTCAGAAAGTAAAGTAGGCACACTAATTTCCTGAGCTGGTGATGAAAAAATGAATGAAAAGGAGAGAGTGAGTGTTGGTCAGCGAGAGGAGAATTAGGCTACGGTTCCCTTCCACGCCCCGCTGACAGTATGTAAATTTTTTTTAATCCTACATTTCCCTTGTAGTATTATATAAACAGTTCCGAGGGAGGTGGAGGGTTGTTTGCTGATGTCGGATCAAGTGGCCAGGCGGCGGATTTTTGGTTGGTAGGCGGTTGCGGCCTCCTTGGGGCTGGACGAGGACGCCTCAATTGAGTCCAACACTACTTCCCCTTTCGTGAGGGAGTGAACATGAGTTTTTCTCGCCACCTCGGATATAAAAAAAGCTCTGTAGAGCTTGAATTAAAAATGTTAGGTTTTTCAATTTCTTATAAATTTAGTTATTAATACTTTTGTCGTATAACGCATACTGACGCCGCAATCTTTAAAAAAAAATTACCACGAAAGCACAACCTCCCCGAGAATTTCAGCAGACACTTACCATATCATGTAGAGAACAAAATGTATCTAAGAGGCGATTTCTAAAAAAATCGTAAAAGCCGTTTTTGAGGAAATTGGAAAGAAGTGAAAATTTTTATATATAAAATACTACTCAGGTTGATCGATTTTTATGAAGATGTTCGTGTCGGGACCCTTAGTGGTAGGCCCTACCAAACTTAAGTTCCAAGTATTAACTATGTAGGCCTACAATACTTCGTTCTCACTCACACAGACCAATCATTAAAAACATATTTTTTTGGGTTCAGGAGGCCTGAAAAAGTGTATATCCGGTGAAAACTCGAATTCGAAAAATTGACAATACTTTCCTTTCTTATAGGGCAAGAGAAAGTAAAAAAAATATATATAATATATAGTTCTGCCCATAACGGACAGGTGGAGTGTCAAATTATTTACACTCACTCTGTTCGTTGCAGGGCTAAAATAAATAGTTCTGTTTCTTATCACATGGTCAGCCAATTAAATGACTGAATCATTAAGAACAGAAGAGGTAGAGGTGTAAAAGACACTAATCAGAGTTATCTCCTCTGAAAGTAATGAATTTCATTGTACAGCCAGACCCTGTGGTGAATAAAGTGAAGGTGTACTTTGCAGAGAGGAAAATATGTGCTTTTCAGAGGGCCCGGCATGCTGATAAGTGTACTTTTCCACTCAGTGAGGAAGGCAATGGTAAACCACCTCACTCCTCGTTTTACTTAGTAAAACCTCTACAGGTTCAAACCAGCCTTTTGGCTGATGACCTAAACAACAACAATATATAGTTAAATTTTATAGTTAGATTAATGATTAAAGAAATCGTAAAGGTAAGTCAAACGTTTTAAAACGATTCATTAATAATAATAATAATAAGTAAATAACTTTTTAAACAAGTTGTACTACCACCTACTTACTTATGCATGAAAAATTATAAAAACATAATATACAAGTATTAAATGCTGGGATAACAAATAATAAATCGTTATAGCATTTGAATGAATTGCAGCAATAGAGTGATTGTTTGTGATGGATTACGGTTAATTAGAACAGAAAGTGGCTTATAAAGTCAATACGAAAACCACACAGACAAAGTTTTTATTGAATGAATACGAATCGGGACAGAATAAAACAGAAGAGAAAACCTATTGACTGATGGACCAGAGACTGTTGACTGTCTGGCTACGGATTAGACTCAGTAGCAGTTAAACGCGAGTTTATAGCTTTCGCATGTAAATTAAATAACAACGGTCAATGAGAACTACCACTAGCCAATTAAATTAGTCGATCAATTCACCTCAGATTACAACTTTACTCTACAATATTGTCAGTCACAATCAAACCGATTTACTTTTAATACCTGTTATGTGAGTATTAGAATAGAGAACAACAACTAAAACTCATAGTAGACTACAAATTTATGCATTTCTAACGGATTTCCAATTCAAATAAAACTGAGTACAAAAAAAGAGTTGTAAATTCTTGAACAATTCCAATATACTCATTAAGTACTAGGTCACTGACCTGTTCAAGTTCCTCCATTACTTAAAAGGTCTTACATACACCTGCAATATCCAGAAGGCTCATAATCGCATACTAAAACTTAAGAGACTCTCTTCTATCCTATCCATTCTTTGACTCTTTACATTAAACTATATATTAACTTTAATTTTATAGACTTAAAATTACATTCATTCATACTGAACACACCTTCATCCCTTCGTTCCCAAAACACCATCCATCAACCCCCTTCTAGATCGTCCTCAATTCTTTCATCTAGCTGGAACCTATAGCCAAATTTTCGGCGCCAACAAGTTTTTCTCCATTCTTCGCGGATGACCGTACCAGATGGCTTCTTTAATTCCAGACTTCTTTAATTTTTTCTTTAATTTCCAGATGTCTTTCTTTAATTTTATCTATTAATGAAACATTTTGTTTGCTTTCTTTCAAATTTGTTTATTCGTATTTCGAACTAGCACAGTCACTCAACAGCTTCTTCTCCAGAAACTCCACAATTACTTTATCTCTTATTCTGGTTTTTAGTTTAGGCGGCATTTTAAAGATTAAATGTATATTAACTGAAATGTTCACTTCTCTGTATCACAGGACTCTCTCGTGAATAGAAAACGTATATAAAATAAAAAAATCTGGTGTAAAACACTCACATAACTTTCTCTTGCCAATGCAAATAATTTACAATAAACCTAACATTAGTAATAAAACATAAGAAATAAAAAAAAAATTAACCCCAATAAACATAAACTAATTTTAATCATGAGTGAAAGACGAAAAATGAAAATCTACTCAGTTTGGCTTAAAAATACGGAAAATCACTCTTTTACGCTAAACTAGGCTCGGTAGAGAAAAATGCTCTAAATCGTAGATATTTTAATTTCCTATAAATTTGATTATATATGTACACTTTTGTCGTAAAATGCATACTAAGGCCGAAATCTTTAAAAAAATCGATTTTTCACACGTTTTCGTGAGAAAAAACAGAAAATCGCTTATTACTTCTAAACTAAGCGTTATACAAAAACATATTGGAAATAAAAGTTGTAGGATTTTAAGTTCTCTACAACTTTTATTAAGTTATATAAATTTTTTCCCTAAAATGCATTTTATAGCAGCAATCTTAAAAAATATTTTTTTATGTAAAAACACCCTCACCAAAAATTTCAGCAAACATGGCACCTACCCTATCTTGTAGAGCATAAAAAATTTAGTAAACCAGGCGATTTAAAAAAAAATCGTAGGACCACTTTTTAAGAAAATCGCAAAAAAGTGCAAAATTATACGAATAAACTACTAATTCCGGTTGACCAATTTTGATGAAAATGTTCGTGTCGGGTCCGGTAGTGGTGTGTAACTTAAGTTTCAAGTTCGTACGATGTTCTCGAGATATTCTGTTCACACACACACATACACACACACACAGACCAATCGCTAAAAACATGATTTTTTGGGTTCAGGGGGTCTGAAAACGTGTAGAACCGGTGAAAACTCGATTTCAAAAAATCGACATGAAAACAATACTTTCCTTCCTATATATTCTTTAAGGCAAGAGAAAGTAAAATGTTACTGAAATATATATTTTTTATAGAAAAGATGTGCATAAATTCGATATTATAAAAAATCGTCAACATGGCCACATCAATCCTGAAGTAATTAAACTTTTTGATAATGAAAAAGATCCTAGAAGGCAGCCCTTCGAACTACTACTGTAACAGTGCAGTATGATGTGTTAAAGCAGAAAATCTATTGAATGGATTATAAATAAAATTTAAGGATTTAGTTTTTTAAGATAATATGAACGAAAAATTAATAGCAGGTCTTTTGAACCAGTGGTATCATTTGTCCTCATCGAAATACGATCTCATTCTACACTTAGGATAGAGCACAGAGGGTAACGTAGAAAAAACAAAAATAAACTGACATATATAGTCTTCCCCAGTGACACAAATCATAACAAGTGAAGCAGAATCAATATACTGGTACAACATGGTTCAACGCACGGGTATCAATTTAGTAAATATCTTATAAGACAGGTCAGAAAAGAAATATTTAATGCAACAAGAACTTTCAACAGGCGCAGGTGACAGAGAAAGATAACAATACATAGAATAATTTATTTATTGTATATAACAAGACACTGTGTATTTATAACAGGATAAAAATATTTACGAAAGAACAAAACAACATGAAAATTCAATTTATGGTGAATAAATGAGTAAATAACAAGGCAGGTACCTACTTACTTCGGATAATATCAGAAATATTTTCCCTAAGTTGATAAGAAAAACAACGACGACGAGAACTGATTGAACGGAATTCCTGGAAGAGGTTTTCAGAAAATGTTCAACGACATAACATAAGAGAATGAATCGGTGGAAAATTTAGGGGAACGGGGGAATGTGTATGACAGGATCCAACCGAGGAGCAAAAGATATGCTGACAAAGGCTGTGCTGGCTTAATTCTCTGTC
Source organism: Catonia carolina (assembly GCA_035578175.1). Taxonomy (NCBI): domain Eukaryota; kingdom Metazoa; phylum Arthropoda; class Insecta; order Hemiptera; family Achilidae; genus Catonia; species Catonia carolina. The sequence continues at coordinate 296,989,705 of JAQMRL010000001.1, forward strand.
GTTTTCTAGAGGGGATTACTATGCCAGAGAGAAAAAAAATCGTATGCTTTTCCAGCGGGTTTTTCCATTCTCTTTTGCATTCCGTTTTCTTTCATGTGAGGAAATTATGTGACTGGAAAAAGCAATATTTACGTATAGATAGAGATCAACGTGCATTCAAGGATGAAAGTCAACAGAGAAACTATGCATCTAAAAACTACAAGGTTTTGATCCGATAAACACAACAGTTAACAAAAAGTTGCTGTCCTTTTTGTAAGATCAATAAGCAAGCAAACAAAATGTTTATTTGTAACATTAAATACGTATAAGTTACATTTTTTAAAGTTTATACCAATGCAAAAGTTTCACTGACTGACTCGCTAATCACTAATCACTAAAACTTCTCGATTCTCTAAAGCAGTGAAATTTGATACATTTATTTCTTAGAAGTTGAGCAGAAAAACTAAATAATTTGCATTTCGATCACTTGTACCAATGAAATTTAAAAAGGGGAGACTAGCCTAAAACAACAGATATCCAACATTTTTTCCAGATTATTTTTTAACAGATTAATTCACTATATTTCCCACAGAGCCACCAATCTACAACTTGACGGGCGTACACTCTGTCTGTTACTCGGGAAAAATTAAGCATTCAAATTTTAATGAAGGTGTTCTGTAATATTTAAAAAAAATTAGTTTTTGTCATTTATGAAGATGTTCAGTGCGTATTTAATAAGTTAGATGATACAAAATGTTCTATCTCAAAATTCAAGGAGGCTATATATAGTGTTTCATTTTATGTTTTGTTACGGATAAAGGCGTTAAGGTCACTTGACATTTTCTTGACATAAAAATAAAATGCAATCTGAAGCAACTAGACATACCCTTTTCAGAATAATAATTTATTGTAAAAAATTTCCTTTATTGGAATAAGGTCATACCTATTTTCAGAGAATACAACGTAAAATACAAATTTCTAGCGAATAAAGGTGTTAAATGGGAATAAGAAACTTACTTTTAAAAGAAGCTGTATTTAAAAGTAAAGTATTTAAGAGAAGAGTTTTTAATTGCAATATATAAATTTTTATTAAGGGGTACGTACCAAAATAAAATAAATCTGACAATTAAAAAAACGACTTAGAACTTTGTAAAATGCGTTATTTTTGTTTCACAGCACCTTCATCCATAAAGTTTTTCAATTACGACCACTTGTACCTAAAGGTTAAAAAAGTGTAACTACTCTAAAGTAAGAATTATTATTCCTGTCCCTTTTACAATTAAAATAATTCTGAAAATCGGCATTAGAATTCTGAAAGTGACACCTAATCCTGTAAAGATGTAGTGAAACCGGGGAAACCATGAAACTCAACATAAAAATTTATTTAATGCAACCCCGAAACTCACTTGTGCTTATAGCCAGGACATCAAAAAAGGAAAGATATGTTTCTCATATACGACATAACGAACTGTCCAATGTCAACATGGAGGAACAACTGAAAATCGTTAAACCTTGGTCAGAAAAAATAAATTAAGATAGTTCGACTGAAAATCATTTTAGCAGTTCAAGACTCATGACTTAAGAATATAGAGTGGTTTCAAAACAGAAAACGATACATTAAAAAGAAAAATACGACTAGTGGAAGAATATTACCTTCTTTGCACCACGAAACTATTTCTGTACGGTAGTGTACGCTTTCTTGTTTTGAAATTCAGGAGATCAAGATAAGTCAAAAACTTACAACTGATACTTGATTACGTCTCGGTGAAATGATAAAATGAAAAACCAACATAGCAGCCATATCGTAAAAAAAGTAAAACTGTACACCTCACTGATTTAATTGGCATTATTTATTGGTGTTAAATAAAGGATAACAATTCGTTACTTTTACATGGCACTTTTTAAACTAGCTCTTAAAGACTACAAGTCCTGATACTTGATACGCCCGTAACAGCCAGGTGAGTGTTAAATTATTTGCACTCGATCTGCTAGTTCCAGGGTACAAAAAATAGTTCAGTTTCTTATCACAAGGTCAGCCAATTATAAGACTGAAGCATTTAAGAAAAGAAGAGGTAGAGGTGTAAAAGACACTAATCAGAGAAATCTCCTCTGAAAGTAATGAATTTCATTATACAGCCAGATACTGTGGTGAATGAAGTGAAGGTGTTATCTGTAGGGTAACGAGTAGATGCTTTTCGGAGGGCCTGGCATGCTGATAAGCTTAGACTACTTTTGTACTCAGTGAGGAAGGCATGGTAAACCACTACACTCCTCGTTTCTACTTAGTAAAATCTCTAGAGGTACAAACCAGCCTTTCGGCTGCTGACCTAAACAACAATTATTGAAAACCACCAACCTGAAGCCCAAAACTGGAAAATTTACGGTATAAAATCAATACTTTGGTACAAATAAAATTGCAAAGAAACCGGATGTAGCTATTTTCATTCATGAAAACTTAAGCATTAAAAAGGTGTAGTAACTTTTCAACAATACTATTTATGACCAGATGAAACCCTAACTAAACAGTTACTAAATAGTTACATGGATAAGCTTCTTCCACCCCTACAGCATCTACCATTATTTAAATATTTTAAAAAATCTACCGAATAACTGGTCAATTGTTGTTCCATAATATAAATTAATTTGTATTCATTTTTTTACACTGAATAAAATGATATTTCTAAATTACCGAATCAATGAGCGGTTACGGAGTTAACAGGGGTCCAGAATATTACTAATAACTCAAAGTTTAAATGCACTACAAATCTGAAATTTCGTACGTACAACAACATACAAGTTTATATTCCGGCGAAATCTCAAATAAATAGTTGGAGCGGTATTTTAGTTATAAGCCTCTAAATGTATCCGATCTGTTGCAGCAACAAAAAAACCGGCTCTTTTTTCTTCTCATCCAGATATCGCAATATTAAAAAACGCTTAAAATATGAAACTGACATGTTACAATGCAGATTGAAATTAGATAAATTTTGGTGTATAGTACGTTAAAATTGAACAAGCAGTTTAGAAGAAACAAGGCTCCAAGGTATTATAAAAAAATCGACAGTATGTAATGGTGATGACAAGGGGATTGGAGAAGTAGGCCTATATAATTGTCAAAAAGATTGAATTAAAGACAAAGAGAATATTACTTTAAGATTGTATGTTAAGTCATACGAAACGAACGAAAACACAAAATCTTCACAACAAAACAAATATTATAATAATTTCCACCAAGACATCAATTTAATTACCTAACTGTTTTTGGGAACATATTATCACAACACATGTTTTCTTGGAAACGGTTCACAGCCACGTTTACTAATACAATATTATACCTTAAACAAAAGGTTTTGTTTAATTACCGGTATTTTTGGAAAATCATTTTGATAGAATGATGCTGACCGAAAAAAATATGAACGAATGATTTTTTTAGGAAGGAGCGCAAAAAATGTATAGGAACGATAAATTGTTTTCGAAAAGGGAATACAAGATGAAAAGTGTCATTGTAGAGGATAAATGTTATCGATATGATTACGAAGGAGAAACCGATTGATAGGGGAAAAGGAAAAGAGTGAAGATGAAATAAGTGAGTGAGGAATAAAGTCGAGGAAAAAATGGGCACGGATAGTCAGTCATTGAATGTGAAAAGCGAAACCTGATTCGATATCAGAGCCGAATGAAATATGGCGCGATCAGTGGGAACGTTTCCATTCGAAACACGTACTATATGCTATACTATTATATACACGTTAGCCATGACCAGAAACCACCACCGAGTTACCCGACAACAGAATTCCGGGAAAAGGGGGGCGGGAGTTCTCTTCATTCTAACCCTGTTACAGTACCCTTATCCCTCTCCCTCACTCTTGGTCTTCCTCCTTCGCCACTCATACATATTCACCACCTGCGTTACCGTCACGCAATGCATATGCATAGGTTCAACGTATTGTCCTCCTCTTCCCTCATCGTATTCCTCCAGTTATGCATTCATTAATAACCATCCCTCCGTATCCAGGGAAACACCAATTAAATAAATACTCAAGATGAATTTTCAGTAACAATATTACCCTCTGCATTAATTACAACGATACGACAATCGATCGGTTAATGGATCTAAATGAATAAGGTTGGTTAATTCCATCATTTATCGGTTCCTACCTGAATAAGATCATGCTCGATAACATAACTGACTTAGTACAATAATGATGACATGCAGGCTGAGTACGAGAACAAATAGATTCCACAATCAACCTAACGAACATTCACACATTCTATGCACAACACGTAGTCTATACACGTAAACTGACTGACGGACTCACTCAACACTAATTCATCTAATTACCCAAACATCTAACATTCAGTGCATTTTCTTAGAGGTTGAACAGAAAAAAAACTTCGACATTGGAAATTAGACCACTGTCTTTCAAGGGTAGAAATGAGCTAACTACCCTACAGTATTCATTATTTTACTTCTGTATCTTCTCAAAGACCAGTAATTCAGAAAAATAACAATAGTGTTCTTGAAATAATATAGAAAGTTAAATATGGAGTGAAACAGGAAAATGTAATAAACCCGTTTATTTAATGCAGTGATTAACAACCTTTTTGCTCCGCGACCCCCAAATAGCAAAAAAATATTAATACTTCGCGACCCCCCCCCCCCCACCGATGAATACTACAAAAGTATTAACGCAGCAATATAAAATAATAGCAATAGTTGTATTCCATTTTTTTTACTGTCCGTATTTTCTTTAAAGATATAAAATTAGTGCAGGTTGAGTATATAATATTAAAAAACCATTTTACATTTACAATTACAGTCAAAATTCAAGTATTGATAGTAAGGCTTGCTATTAATAATTGAATTTTGACTGTAATTGTAAATGTAAAATGTTTTTTTAATATTATATACTCAACCACTATAGTGCAGGTCTACATGCCTACGTCTTCACACAGAGAGGAAGAAATAGAACAAGTATATGAGGAATTAGATGAAGTAATAAAATATGTCAAGGGTGATGAAAATTTGATAGTTATGGGAGACTGGAATGCAGTAGTTGGAGAAGGAAAAGAAGGAAAGATAGTCGGAGAATATGGTCTAGGGAAGAGAAATGACAGAGGGAGTCGGCTGGTAGATTTCTGCTCCAAATATAATTTAGTGATAGGCAATACACTTTTTAAGAATCACAAAAGGAGGTTATACACTTGGATGATGCCAGGTGACAAGGGAAGATACCAAATAGATTACATAATGGTTAGACAAAGATTCAGAAACCAGATTATGAACTGTAAAGCCTATCCAGGTGCAGACATAGGGAGTGATCATAACTTAGTAGCAATGGATAGCAGGCTTAAACTTAAAAAACTGAAGAAGGGACAGGGAAATGCTAGGTGGGATGTAGACAAACTAGGAGAACAAGACAACCAGGTAGGTTTCCAGGAGAGTATTCAAAAAGGGATAGAAGAAAGAGGTAATGACACAGGAAATGTGGAGGAGGAGTGGATAAACTTCAAGGAGGTGGTAGTGAAAGCAGCGGAAGAATGGTTAGGACATACTAAAAGAAGAGGTAGGAAACCGTGGATTACTAATGATATTTTAGAACTGATGGATGAGCGAAGAAAATATAAAAACGCAAAGGACGAGAGAGGTAAAAGGCAATATTGCTACTTGAGAAATACCATAAACAAAAGGTGTAAGAAAGCGAAGGAAGAGTGGATCAGAGCGAAATGTACGGACATTGAAAGTAAAATGGCAGTTGGTAAAGTGGACGCAGCTTATAGAAAAATAAGGGAAAACTTTGGAGAACAAAAGATGAAAGCTGTTAATTTACAAAGCGCAGGTGGTAAACCATTGTTGAATGGCCAAGAGAGAGCTGAAAGATGGAAGGAATACGTAAATCAACTCTACATGGGAAGAGAATTAGAATATGATGCGATAGAACAAGAAACTGATGTTGAAGAAGATCAAAAAGGGGACCCTATACTACGAGAAGAATTCGATCGGGCACTTAAGGATATGAATATGAATAAGACACCAGGAATAGATAACATACCATCGGAATTATTATTACGATGTGGCAAAGTTGCTCAAAACAAATTATACAAACTTCTGGGCAGAATGTATGAGAGTGGAGAGGTACCATCGGACTTTAAAAAAAATATTATGATTCCAATACCAAAAAAGTCAGGAGCGGAGAAGTGTGAACATTACAGAACCATCAGCCTAACATGCCATGCATCTAAGATACTGACAAGAATTATATACAGGAGAATAGAACACCGAGTAGAAGAAGTATTGGACGATGACCAATTTGGATTTAGAAGGAGAATGGGAACTCGAGATGCAATATTGGCTCTGAGACTGATTATTGAGAAAAGGATACAGAAAAATAAAACTACTTTTATGGCATTTGTAGATTTAGAGAAAGCATTTGACAATCTGGACTGGAGTAAAATGTTTAAAACTTTGAAAAGGCTAGGAATTAAATACAAAGAAAGGAAAGTTATCTACAGTCTGTATAAGAATCAAACGGCTGTTTTGAGAATCGAGGGGTACGAAAAAGAGGCTGCTGTAAGAAAAGGTGTACGACAAGGTTGTTCTCTGTCACCACTACTTTTTAACTTGTATATAGAAGAGGCTATAAATGAAGTGAAGGAGAAATTTGACGTAGGAATAAAAATTCAAGGAGATACAATAAAAATGTTGAGATTCGCCGATGATATAGTAGTATTAGCCGAGGCAAAGAATGAACTAGAGGATGCCTTAAATGGAATGGATGAGATCTTGAGGAAGGATTACTTCATGAAAATTAATAAGAACAAAACGAAAGTGTTGTGCAGCAGCAAGAGTGGTTTAGAAGAGATGGGAAATTTAAAAGTAGGCAACGAGAACATACAGGAAGTTGGGGAATTCTGCTATCTAGGGAGTAAAATAACAAAGGATGGTAGAAGCACGAGTGATATCAAGAGTAGAATTGCTCAAGCTAGAAAAGCCTTTGAAATGAAAAACAGCTTACTGACTACAAACATTGATTTACAGATTAGGAAAAATTTTTTAAAACATTATGTTTGGAGTGTAGCATTATACGGAAGTAAAACGTGGGTGATAGGGGCTGTAGAACGGAAGAGGATAGAAGCTTTTGAAATGTGGTGTTATAGGAAAATGTTAAAGATTAGGTGGGTGGACAAAATAAGTAATTTAGAGGTTCTTAGGCGAGTGGATGAAAAAAGAAGTATATGGAAGCATCTTACCAAAAGAAGGGATAGGCTAGTGGGGCATATCCTAAGACATCCAGGTATTGGGCTATCAATAATGGAGGGTAACATTGAGGGAGTAAATTGTAGAGGGAGGCAAAGATTAGAATATATAAAGCAAATTACAAAAGATGTAGGGTGTTACATGTATGTAGATATGAAACGACTTGCGCAAGATAGAACAGGTTGGAGAACTGCATCAAACCAGTCGAGAGACTGATGGCAAAAAAAAACTCAACCTACACTAATTTTATATCTTTAAAGAAAATACGGACAGTAAAAAAATGGAAGACAACTATTGCTATTATTTTATATTGCTGCGTTTATACTTTTATAGTAGCTACGTGTATGAACATGCATGTATGATGTGCACATACATGAGCAAATGCAACCATCACATTAATAATTAATTAATGATTAATTTCTTCTTTTTTTTAAAGTACGTGTACTTACTGCCTCTAAAAATTTTATAAGCAAGTTTATAATAAATGATTTTTTTTCATAAAATGATTAAATGATTTCATTATTGTTTCGCGACCCCCTATAATATCACCACGACCCGCAGGGTGAGAAATCTGTAAATGATAAAAAATTACTAATGGCAGCTTATCATGGCCTCATTCTGTCTCATGTCCGTTATGGTATTTTAGTATGGGGTAATTCTAGCATGGGTATTATAAATACAGTTTTTAAAATTCAAAAGAAAAGAAAGGTGTATGGTGGGTGCTAACCAGCTAACCTCATGCAGGCCACTATTTAAGGAGCTTAAATTGCTTACAGTTCCCTCTCTTTACATTTTTGAGGTGATTATTTATGTTAGGCAAAATAATTTTATGCAAAATTTCAATGTTCACAATCATAACACGAGAAATACAAATGATTATTATATGGATAATCACTCCACAAAATTGTTTGAAGAAAAACCAAATTATGCAGGGAGAAAATTCATGAATAAATTACCCCTATTTTTAAAATGTTGTGATAATTTGCATTCCTTTAAAAAAAATCTGAAAAATTACTTGATCGGTGAAACTTTTTATAGCGTACAAGAATTTCTTTCTCGATAGTAGTGATACATTGTGTGATTCTTATATGTATTTCAGGTGTTGTAACTGATGTGTCCTATATACTCCTCCTGGAGTCTCCTGGACGCAAAAAAAAGAATCACTGATTTAATGCATAGAGAAGACTGACTGCCAGAAAATAGATCGGGTTTGATTTAGAAGATAAGAGTATTTTATTTTAGAAGATACGAGAAAAGTAAGAAAACTTTATTATGAAGAACTTGTTCAAAAATGAAACTACATTTTGGCAGGTTAAAAATGTCCAGAAGAAAACCGCCAAGGACTTTTACACAGTAAATATAAGAATACTACCGACACGGAGCCTACAAGGTTATTTTAAAAGGATTACAGTAATAAATTTTTCGGATTTAAGACAATTTCAAACAAAACGCCTGATTCTGAAGGATTATCTTCGAATATTCGTTAATCTGAATATGTGGGTCACACAATAATAATATTTGGCCGGTCTGTTATTAGTGGTCAACACGAGTTGAATTACGATTCCCGATCAGGTCTTCTAATTCTTTCATCCCTCAACTGTCATCCTTCACCATCTGCATTAGCATTAATGTGCAAAAACCGTCGGAAATAAAACTGAGAAAACTAAAAACGTTGACACCCTTTGCTTCTCTTCTTCTTTCTACCCTACTACACGTTAAGTTAAAACAAGGTTAGCAGTGTCAAAAGGTCAGTTGAATTTGTTGCATATGAAACTGTTATTTCCCTGTGGAAATCTACTAGTAAAATCTAGGTAACAGCTTTAGTTTATGACAAGTTTTTTTACCTGGCACGACAACGTATAAATCTTTCTTTCAAATAGAAGTTAACGTAGGCAATAACAAATTCATTTCGGCAATAATAAAGTTAAAAAATATTACGACTATATCAGTGGCTCAGTCGGTTGTGTATTAGAAAGCCAAGCTGGAGATGGTTGGTTCAATTCCCGGACACGATGGGCAAATAACACGACGTTATTTATGTTCTATAAATATTCCAAACACAATAAATTCCCGATAAACTCTAATTTAGAACTAAGGTCATGATTCTAAATTTCGAAAAAGATAAATAAAAACAATCGATGTAAAAAACTTTTTATTAAGCCCAAAGCAGCTTCGCGTCACCTGAAGACACAATACGGAAACATTAAGAACGTTAATGAACCTTCAAGTACTTCGGGGAGATAATACAACCAAAGGCCAGCGAAAACGAAGCGAACGACAGCAGACGAGGAAAGATGGCCGGTACACTTAAAGAAACTCACCACTTGTATAAGAAGGAAGCACTCTCAAGACAAGCCAAGATTAGACCATATAATACTGTTACAATACCTGTATGTGTACACGAGAGAGTGCATTAGAATGAACGGGATAGTTGGTCTAAGAGAAGCAGATAAATTTGAGAGAGACATCCTCCGCAAGATAATGGGTTCGAAGATAATAGATGGACAATATAGGTTACGAGGTCAAGAACTGTACAAGGAAAATGAACGATTAATGGCAGCGAATAGAAAAATAAGATTACGGCCACCTGTATAAAATGGATGACAATCGACTGACAAAACAAATTTTTAAGACAACAAACAATAGACCTGAGGTGTCAGATAAATGATCTAAAGAAGTTAGAAAGGATATTGAGAACTGAAATACACCGAGAAAAAACTTAATGAACCGAACCAAATCAGACAACTTACAGACATTAAGGGCTTCCATGAAAGCAAAAGCAGACACCGAGTGGACAGAAGAAAAGAGAAAAACATAGGTTTTTGAATTCTGAAAATATGGACTGCAAAAACAGCTTCCAGGAGCGTCGAGAGTCATCTCACGTGGTCTAAAATTGATCCTATACAAGGAAAAAATTTGTATTAAAAAATAATAAGGTATTTTCTCGCCAAGCCACATCAAGATTGTACGAATTATATAATTAAAAATTATTGAAATCCACGATGGAACAGAGATGGAAGGCCATGAACTTCAACGGTGAATAAAAGTATTGAACGGACTGTTCAATGCATCTTGCAAATATACGAGTCATAATGCATGCAATTTCAGCTGATTTGCATGTACAAGTATGTCATGCAATTGTCCAACACATCACCTCCGAGTACCTGGAATATCGATAAATTATTGGCATTACCATTCATTAGCAACACCTAGAAAAACTGAAGGATAGAGTGAAAACAAGAAAACAAAGAACAAGTTCACTTAACGCATCTCTAAGAGGCAATCAAAAACTCGTGCACAACTCAGATGTAGTTGCCAGTTTATTCTTGATTTTTCAAAACCTTTATTAAAAATTCCCGTTCAGCTTTACTTAGCTCGTACTGCATTTTGGACTTTTCACGAGTAGGCTACATTTGTACCCGTTGGTTCAATACCATTGAACTTTTGAAAAATAGAGCAAAAAATTGAGGGCTAATTGAAAAAATGTTCCATGTTGTAACAGTCGAAAAACAAGGAACTTTCGAATAGTACAGCTATTTGGGAAGTTACACGAATAATATTTATATAGCTTTAAAATTGTTACTTATTCCCTTTCTACCTAAAATTCAAATAATTTACTTTCTCTAATATCACTTAAAGAAACATCATACTGATTTTTAGAACTGTAGCTCTTCGGGAATGCTAAGAAATAATAAACTTATAAATTTTTCTTTCAAACTTTCAGGAACAATTTTGCTGAAATTTGACATTCTAGGTGATCTGGAAGTTAAGATTTCGTGATGAGTGAGTAAGAGCATTCGAATTCATAAATACACAAGTGCAAGTACAGTTTTAGATGATGATGTATAAAAAAGACGCTGCAATACATTGTAAGAGAAAAAAATAAGTTTTTGCAAATATTTTTCATAGGTAAATGCAGTTAAGTAAATAACTTCTTGACTTTTCCTAGTAACAAAAATAAATTAATAAGCCTACCACCAACCTTGAAAACATAAATTTTGAAAAACAATAAATTATTTATTTATTACTTTGGAAACAATTCTACAGAAAGCATCACAAATTTTGGAATATGACAAAAGAAAGGAATATTTAAATAAGAATAATATACCACATGAACGGCCTATAAACTTCAATTTTACGAATCTAAATAGTTTTTATATGAAGCTATTAAAAACGGAAGATCTTTTTATACATAAAAGCACAATAACTTTTAAAAATAGGGTCATAAACCAAACCATATGCCATAAAGAAATATTAAAATATTATACATATTAATATGAGAAACACGAAGAGAAAGGGTCATAATAAGAGAAAGACTTTCAATTTTTGCAAACTCGACCCTTTATTGGATGAACGATCACGTATTATTCTAGGAAAGAAAGAAAAAAAAAGAAAAACACTTTTCCTTTGCTTGTTATTTTCAGGAGGGAAACTATATACACTCCATGATTTGGGTGTGTGTGGTGTGTGAGCGCGCGTGAATAAAGTTGAAATAGAAACCGGGTAGATGGGTATAGGCTTTGAAGTGAAGCCACTACAAGGGTGTGTATAGTAGCCTACACTGGAGAAAAGAATCGAAGAAGTTCCTGACCAGAATTTTTTGACCATTAACAACTCATAGGGAAAGAAACCGAAACAAGCTCTTTAAAAATACGGGATATTACCAATACAGTAGTTGTACTGCTTTCCTTTTACTCAAACTAAATTTCAACTAACATCGAAAATAATACTCTGTTAGATAACAGATAAAAACTTAATCACTGTAGCAAAAACCTTAACAATGTTCTGCCCATAACAGACAGGTGGAGTGTCAAATTATTTACACTCAATCTGTTCATTGCAGGGCTAAAATAAATAGTTCTGTTTCTTATCACATGGTCAGCCAATAAAATGACTGAATCATTTAAGAACAGAAGAGATAGAGGTGTTAAAGACACTAGTCAGAGTTACTTCCTCTAAAAGTAATGAATTTCTCTATACAGCCAGGATCCTGTGGTGAATGAAGTGAAGGTGTCATTTGCAGAGTGGAAAATGTGTTTTTCAGAGGGCCTGGCATACTGATAAGCGTACTTTTCCACTCAGTGAGGAAGGCATCGTAAACCACCTCGCTCCTCGTTTTACTTAGTAAAACCTCTACAGGTTCAAACCAGCCTTTCGGCTGATGACCTAAACAACAGCAACAACAACGTTTACTCACGAATTCTGAATCAATTATACGAGTGCCGTTTTTTTCTACCTCCGGTAAGCCATTAATAATAGACAAATAAATATAAAAAAATATTTTATTACTAACAGTAACATACATGTATAGATACTTTTCGATATTATTCCTTGACGATTGAGGCATTTATCGTACCTGTGGACAAGCTTGGCAATACCCTCTTCGTAAAATGTTGCCGTTAATGAATTTGAATGAGTCTTGAAGGTTCTCGTTAGTTAAGAAGCGCTGCACTCCTCAGTTCAGGGAATAGACGGAAGTCACTCGGCGCTAAGTCGGGACCGTATACATATATATATATTTACTTTCTCTTGCCTATATGAATATATAGGAAGGAAAGTATTGTTTTCATGTCGATTTTTCGAAATCGAGTTTTCACCGAATCTATACGTTTTCAGTCCCCCTGAACCATAAAACATGTTTTAGCGATTGGTCTGTGTATGTGTCTGTGTGTGTGTGTGTGTGAACAGAATATCTTAAGAACGGAAGATCGTACGAACTTTAAACTAGAAATTTAAGTTACATACCACTGCCGGACCCGACACGAACATTTTCATCAAAATCGGTCTACCGGAAGTAGTAAATTAATGTAATTTTTCACTTTTTTGCGATTTTCTCAAAAATTGGTCCTACAATTTTTTTTTTTAAATCGCTTGGTTTACTCAATTTTTTATTCTCTACAAGATAGGGTAGGCGACATGTTTGCTGAAATTCTTGGTCAGGCTGTTTTTACGTAAAAAAAGTGTTTTTTTAAAGATTACGGCTTTAATATGTATTATAGCGCAGAAATTTATATAATAAAAAATGTAGAGAATTTAAAATCCTACAACTTTTATTTCAAACATTTTTTTGTATAACGCTTAATTTAGCAGCAATTAGCGATTTTCGGTTTTTTTCTCAGGAAAACGTGTGAAAAATTGATTTTTTAAGATTTCTGCCTTAGTATGCATTTAATGACAAAAGTGTATAAAATGGAATTTAAAGTAAATTAAAAGATCTACAACTTTTATTTAGAGCATTTTTCTCTACAGAGTCTAGTTTAGCTTGAAAGAGTGATTTACCATATTTTTAAGCCAAACAGGTCGATTTTCATTTTCCGTCTTTCACTCACGATTAAAATAAGGTTATGTTTATTGAGGTTAGTGTTTTGTTGGGGATCAGTGAGACAAGATGGTCAGGCAGTGGACAGAGGGGAGTTTTGGATAAAACAATATATTTCTCTGGGAATGATGATGCTGGACACTATCAAGGAGTGGCCATCATGGTTGATGGATCTGTGAAACAAACAGTGAAGAATTTTGTGCCTCTCTCTTCAAGAGTGATGTTGCTCCAGTTGGAGGCCTATTGTGGAACCCTCAACCTCATTCAGGTGTATGCTCCAACGGCGGAGAAAGAGGATGAGGAAGTGGAGGCCTTCTATAAAGATGTGGAACAGGTTCTGAAACTAACAAGAGGCAGAGACATTACAATAGTCATGGGAGATCTAAATGCGAAGATTGGTCAGGGTGAGAGGGATGAGTGGGTGGGGGAGTATGGTCTTGGTGAGCGCAATGACAGAAGTGAACGCCTCCACCAATTCTGCCAAGAAAACTCAATGGTGATTACCAATATTTTTTTTGAACATCCCAAGCGCCGAAGGTATACATGGAAATCACCACAAGACGGCCCACGAGGTATAGTCAGAAATCAAATAGACTACATTATGATCAAGCAAAGGTATAGGAACTCGGTGAGAAATTGCAAAACCTACCCTGGAACGGATGTGGACTCTAACCACAATCTGCTGATGGCCACAGTGAGGGTGCGGCTGAAAAGATTGAAGAAGCGCCAGCATGATTCCATGATTGACACAAGGCATTTGAGAGATGTCAAGTTGAGGGGAATGGTCTGTCAAAAAGTAAATGAGAGTTTGACAAGCATGAGAGAGGATAATGGAATTGAGAGGGAGCCTGAGTTTTTGTGGGAAAGCTTCAAATCGGCAGTGCTGGAACCATGTCAGGAGTACTTAAAGCCAAAGAAACAAGTGAAGCGACAGGACTGGATGACTGACGAAATACTCAGGCTCATGGAGCAGAGAAGGCTGATGAAGTCGAAGGATCAGAACAAGTATCGTGAGCTGAGGAGAAGAATAAGATGGGAATGTCGTCGGGCTAGAGAAGTGTGGGTGAGAGAGAGATGTGAGGAAGTTGAGGAACTGCAGAAACGGCAGGATCTGCACAATCTCCACAAGAAGATCAAGGAGTTTAACGGTACAGGAAGGCAACAGAAAGCATATATACTAACGGATAAGGATGGACACATTGTGACGGACATGGCAGATCAGTTGCGACTTTGGGAAGATTATATAAGAGTTTTGTTTGAGGATGAAAGACAGGAGACTATGGGCGTGAGAGAGGAAGAGGAGACTGGCCCACCGATTCTGAGAGTAGAGGTGCAGCGAGCAATTTATTCATCAAAAAATGGTAAAGCACTGGGTCCAGATCAGATTCCCGCAGATGTACTCAAGTTGATTGAGGAGGAACACCTTGACACAATCACAGCTTTGTTCAACAAAATATATTGCACGGGAATAATACCGACTGAGTGGCTCAAGTCAACCTTTGTTACTATCCCAAAAAAGCAGAATGCGAAAAAATGTGATGAGTACAGAACAATTAGCTTGATGAGTCACACACTGAAGATCTTTTTGAAAATTATACATCGAAGAACATTTTTAAAGCTGGAAGAAGGTATCTCAGACACACAGTTTGGTTTCCGAAATGGATTCAGTACGCGAGATGCGCTGTTTGCTTACAATGTCCTCATGCAGCGTTGTATGGATGTTAACCAGGACATATATGCATGTTTTATTGATTATAATAAAGCATTTGATAAAGTCAGGCACAACCAACTAATAGAAGTGTTGAAACGTAAAAATATTGACTCGAGAGATATCCGGATAATTGTCAACCTTTACTTCAACCAGACAGCAACTGTTCGCGTGCGGGATGCCTTTACTAACCCAGTGGACATCAAACGGGGTGTTAGACAGGGCTGTGTGCTCTCTCCACTTCTCTTCAACATTTATTCTGAAGAAATTTTCAGACAAGCCCTTGACACGGAGGTTGGAGGAGTTCGGGTGAATGGCATACGTCTCAACAACTTACGTTATGCAGATGATACAGTCTTGCTGGCTGAAACAATGCAGGATCTCCAGGAACTCCTGAATAAGGTTGTTGAAGCCAGCCAACATTTTGGTCTCACCCTCAACACAAGGAAGACAAAGTGCATGGTCATCACCAAGAATGTGGTCCCACATGACGAACACCTGTATGTGGAGGGAGAGCAGTTGGAAAGAGTTATGAAGTACAGCTATCTTGGTATGACGGTGACCAGTAACCTTGATTACTCTACTGAGATCAAGATCCGCATTGAGAGAGCCCGGGCCGCATTTGTGAAAATGAAGAGGATGCTGTGCAACCACAATCTGAGTCTGGACTTGAGAATTCGTGTGCTGAGGTGTTACATCTTTCCGGTGCTGTACTATGGTGCAGAGGCCTGGACTACCAATAGGCAATGTGAACGAAGACTTGAGGCCTTTGAGATGTGGGTTTACAGAAGGATGCACAAAATATCTTGGACAGAGAGAGTCACAAACATGGAAGTCCTAAGGAGGATGCAGAAGGGAATGGAAGTGATGATCGAAATCAAGAAGAGAAAGCTGGTGTACCTCGGCCATGTCTTGAGAGGTCCAAAATATGAAATCCTTCATCTTGTCATCCAGGGAAAGATTATGGGCAAACGATCGGTTGGAAGAAGAAGAACCTCCTGGCTACGGAACCTGCGAGAGTGGTTTAATTTGTCATCCATCGACCTATTTAGAGCTGCAGTTTCCAGTGTCAGGATTGCCATGATGCTAGCACACCTTCGTAATGGAGATGCTACATGAAGAAGAGAAGTGTTTTGTTTATTTTTAATGTTTTATTGCTAAAATTAGGTTATATTGTTAATCATTTGCATTGGCAAGAGAAAGTTGTGTGAGTGTTTCACACCAGATTTTTTTTTTGTTTAACGTTCGACTGTTCTGCAATTACTGCTCATAGAGACGGTGAAGAATGAAATTATATTTTGTAACGTATGAAAATATGCCGTGCCTGAATGGGATTCGAACCCAAGACCACATGATGAGAGGCGAGCACGTTACGTCAATGCGCCAAGGCACTACGCCAATGCGGCCGGAACCGTATAGTGGGTGATAGATGTCCCATTGAAATTTCCCAAGAAGCCATTAGGTTGCACCAGCACTATAAGGACGGACGTTATGGATCAGAACAATTCCAGAAATCAGGTTCTTCTTTTGTTTTAAATGGCTCTCCGCAAAGTTCGTCAAGTTTAACAATAAACAACTGCATTATTCGTGATTCCCAGATGCATGAATTCCACAAGAAACACAACGAGGAGCTTCAAGACAACGTCAAAACTCATTTAAATTCATTGGCGGCGATATTTTATGAAGAGAGGGCATTGGAAAGCTTGTCCACATGTACGACAAATGTCTAATCATCAAAGTGTCGAAAAGTAGACATAAGTGGACTTAACTTTTAGTAATAACACATTTTTTTCTATATTCACTTGCCTTTTATTTATGGCCTATCGGAGGTTGAAAAAATGGGCCTCGTATATAAATGGTACCATAAACATTAAATCTACAGTACGCTTATAGCAATTTGTCGCTGGCTGCCTCCGTCTGGCGCACTAACCGACAATGTTTTAGCTTCTTTGCAGTATTATTGTGCTCCTACTGGTCGCTTAACCAATCGAATGAAGCCTACCCCTGAATTATTATACCGATTTAAAAATTTTTGGTCAAATTTTATACGATAAGGATACCAAAACATACACTCAACTTGAAACATTTTTGTTCGGTAAGCCTGATTTATCGGAAACTTCGAATACTGATTCCCAGATTTTTTTAATATGGTATAATTGCATTCGAAACACACAAAAAATTCCACAAAACAGCATAACTTCATTGAAATCCACAGAGTAAGCAAACACGAGATCATTGCGGCAGATCATAAAAATGAGTTAAAAAAAAGGAAGTTAATTTTCTATTTCCTCCGAAGAATCGGGACTTTGGATAACTCGTGTGGGCTAGCATGTAGCTGCTTCTTCTATTAATAACAAAGGTACCTGTAGCGAGATGTTAATTCCCACGAGATACTAGGAACTCTCAGACTCAAAAGTAATAGTCATCTCTGTTGCGTCTAGTACGTACAATATGGCGGCACTCAGAAGTCGTATTGTATTGGGAAGAGATTTTTTGTCTTTCCTGGGCATTGTTGTGGTGGAAGGACGGTCGTTTGGTGTGGGTCTCCGGGAGCTTTTTCTTGGGGGTACGTATAAGCGCAGAGGTGCGTCAGCCCATTGAGGCACCACAGCTCCAGAAAAAAGATTACGATACACCATGGCACTGTGTTCATGCCTCACGGTAGGTCAAGTACCGATAGCTACTGGAAGAGTTTTTAGTTGGGTTAGAGTCCCACACTCCCGGCTTTATGGGCAGCCGCGGTGGTTTCCTCTCGTACGTAAAAAATAACTGTCAAACTTCCTTTACAAAATGAACGCGGATATAAAAATCCTACGGTGAAATTAAAAACTGCACTACAACTACAAAAATAAATCGTAAAACGATAAACTTAAGGGTTTTCGAAATAGTTCTATTGGTTAATTTTATGTCAAGACTTTTCACCAGGCTGTTGACTAAACAGAATAGAGAAAAGTAAAAAAATAAACAGCAAGAATAAGGAGTGGAGACGTGTTTAGAGAGAGCTTAGGCTTAACAGGTTCTTTGGTATTATCAGCACGGTTAGAGGGGTTACGCGTTGAGCTGCTCCACCATCGCATCGTATCGGATACGAGTATATCCTATAACAGAACGCTGTCACTTGGGATTCGGATTTCAAGCTTGAGTTTCCTTCTGCTTTCCGCCACCGCTACCACTTTTTCCATTCTCTGACACCTTCATTTACTTGATATCTTTGTGTAACTTACTTTATCAAACGTATTTATTTATTTCCCGAGTACAACAGAACCTAATGTAAACAAAAACGACGGGCATTCATTCAAGCGTCAAAAATTCCAAAACTTTACTGCATCAAAATTAAATACATTGAAACAAATACCAGACTTACTTCCCGAATCATCTTCCACAACTGCAACATATTTCTATTACCTCAAAAGATTTTGACATTCTACTCATGTAAGAATTGTGCACTAAACTAAATCGCACAAAGCTCTACGTACAGAGTAAGCATTTTTTTTTATTATAATTTTCCGTTCCTCAAGATTGAAAAAAATATAGTAAATCGTCATTTACGTTAATGTCGCGTCGGACGTACAAAAATCTCAATTTACTACAGTATACTATCTATGCTTGCCCATAATAAACAGGTGGAGTGTCAGAGTATTTGCACTCAATCTGTTTGTTGCAGGGCTAAAATAAATAGTTCTGTTTCTTATCACATGGTCAGCCAATTAAATGACTGAATCATTTAAGAACAGAAGAGGTAGAGGTGTTAAAGACACTAATCAGAGTTATCTCGTCTGAAAGTAATGGATTTCACTATACAGCCAGACCCTGTGGTGAATGAAGTGAAGGTGTCATTTGCAGAGTGGAAAATATGTGCTTTTCGGAGGGCCCGGCATGCTGGTAAGCATACTTTTCCACTCAGTGAGGAAGGCAACTGTAAACCACCTCACTCCTCGTTTTACTTAGTAAAACCTCTACGGGTTCAAACCAGCCTTTTGGCTGATGACCTAAACAACAACTATCTATGCAACAGCAAACACCAAAAAGGTATCCCTATATTTTGTTGATTGCTTTTTAATTTCTTTAATCTTTTGAATAAGTATATATATAATTATAATTTAAGAAAGCCAAATAAACAACGCAGTTCTAAAGGTTACTAATTAGGATACTGCCTTTCGCATTAGCCCTTGTGAAAATTCAGTTAGAAAAAATCCTACCAAAGAAACTTGCTACCGGAAAACCTGGTGTTGTCAACTATTATTTAAATTATATCCATTTACATTTCATCAGTTAAAATGCAAACTTAATAACTACCCAACTACGAAAAGTTATTTACGTTCTTTGACAGATTAAGTAAGTAAAAGTTTAATTCTTCAATAAACCTCCGGCAAAAGACAAACATTTAAAACACATCGCGTGTGTGGACCCTGTTAGACGGAGCAAGTAACAAATCAGAAGAGTTTAAAATATGACTCTACAGAAGGATGTTGAGACTGCTGGATAGACCGTATTACAAATGAAGAGGTTCTTGGATAAATGAAAGGACAAAAATATTACTGTGAAAATCCCATAACTCCAAAAACTAGGACACATTATTCAAAATGAGAGCAGATATGAACAATAAAAATTTATTACACTTAAAATATACAACTCTCTTCCACATGATTTAAAAAAAATAAAAAAGTATAGTAAATTTAGAAAATACTTAATTAAATACCTATGTACCATAAGTAGTGTGGAATCAATTAAAGATATTTGATTTTATCGATTAAAATAAACTGGATACAATTTCACTCGTCTTTTCACTTGACAAAACACAATTTCACTTGACAAAAACCAACCCCAATAAACGTAACCTAATTTTCATCATGAGTGAAAGACCCAAAATGAAAATCCTGTTTGGCTTAAAAATGCGGAAAATCATTTTTTTCACGCTTAACTATGCTCTGTAGAGAAAAACGCTCTAAATAAAAGTTGTAGATCTTTTAATTTCCTATAAATTTAATTAAAATTTTTTGATGTAAAATGAATAATAAGGCTGAAATCTTTAAAAAAATCTATTTTTTACACGATTTTTTGAGAAAAAAACTGAAAATCGCTAATTACCGCTAAACTAAGCGTTATACAAAAAAATGTTTGAAATAAAAGTTGTAGAATTTTAAATTCTCTACATTTTTTATTATATAGATTATTGCGCTAAAATGCATTTGTTTGCGTTTAAAAAACCAATTTGTTTACGAGAAAAAAGCCTCATCAAGAATTTCAGCAGAAATGGCGCCTACCTTATCCTGTAGAGCATAAAAATTTTAGTAAATAAGGCGACTTTTAAAAAAATTGTATGAGCCGTTTTTGAGAAAATCATAAAAAAGTGAAAAATGACACGGATAAACTACTACTACCGGTTGACCGATTTTGATGAAAATGTTCGTGTCCGGTTCGGCAGTGGTATCTAACTCAAGTTTGAAGTTCGTACGATGTTCCGTTCTTGAGATATTTTGTTCGCACGCACGCACGCACACACACAGACCAATCGCTAATAACTTTTTTGGGTTCAGGGGTCTGAAAACGTGTAGATCCGGTGAAAACTCAATTTCGAAAAATCAACATAAAACAATACTTTCCTTCCTATATATTCATATAGGCAAGAGAAAGTAAAAATATATAAAATAAAAAAAACTTTTCTTTAATTGAATACAATTTAATCAAAAATTAAGTTAGTTTGTACTACTAATTTTGAAGTGAACAAAGTTTTAAAATCGACAAAAAAAACAGTACATAAAGCATGGGTTTATGACATTTTAAGTGCATTAAGCGTTGATGTAATATATACTTTTTGTAACAATTCTAAACAAGTAATCGTTAAAAAATTACTAAAGTACGTTACCTAGGACCGCGTAAATTCCACTGATTAATTGTAGAATACGTGAGATGAACGTAGATGTAAACGTAAAAAAAATTAAAACGATCAAAATAGAATCGTACTAATACAGAGGTTTTAGATATGAGAAAAAATTTAGGAATTTTGAGGAAGGGGTTTTTTGTGGTGTATGTATACTACGAGGAGAGAAGGTTTCCAACACAATTATGCATATTAAAAAATATTGGAAATAATCTGCCAGTGATTGAATGACAGCCGTGTGTAAAAATAAAAGGGTGAAAAAATAATAATGAAATAAAAAAACCCAAGCCACGGACGCGCGGCGGACGGTATCTCCATCGCTTAACTCAAAAATTGAATTTTCTGCTTTTCATTTCACTGGTATAATCAATTCCGTCTCATATTCGATAGGTAGAGATATGCAGCCGGCCCTACAAGCCATACAACCCGACAACCACTCAAACCAAATACAAAAAAAAACAAACATTCCACCGGCTCAAATTCAATATACGTACAACAGACCAGACACCACTCGATATCATTACCATCAAAACGAAATTTTGTCAAAAATATACAGTAATTTAAAAGAAAACGTCGCTAATCAATTTAATAATTGATAAAGTCACTTTATTAATTCATTTTGTGACTGCGCACTGTGCCGGAAAATTACTAACATACATGGAGTAGTACACCAAAGGAAACTTCCAGAAGTCAAGTTTTTCAAGCGTCGTTCAAATAAAAACATAACGAAATAAAATTTACGACAAAACAAAGTAAAATATTCGTAACCACCTCTTCGACACAGTGGTTAACAGAAGGTAAAACGGAAGATCCCGGGTTTGATTATCGGCTAAGGTCCACTGTATTACAACCTAATCATCAATGACCAATATAATGATGCAACTTTCCATATATTAAAACAATATTTACAGTAAATTAAGCACACAGCCAAGAAAATTAAGTTTCTTACTCTAATAGTCAAGCATACGGCAAAGAACTAGTTGTCATCGAGTCTTTCACTGGTTGAAAAAACTCCAATTCAATTATTGGAAAAACTCCAATGGATGATAAGACTCGACAAAAATAATATGGCTGTTTGGTGCCCATTTTGATGACTGCAGGCCGCACGATTTAAGTGACTGAAAGTTGATACAAGCCAAAGAGGAAAAAGAGTTAACACTGAATTTCTTAAGAGTTCTGGGAATGGACTTGATGAGGGCTACGTTCTGGCGAACGAGTGACAAAGCGTAAGGCACCTACCTTTCGTGTCACATAATTCAGGAATTAATCAAAAGAATTCTCTTAGCCTCTCTCACTTTTACTCCAGCACTTAACCGGCGTGACCAGTGTTCCGCTGCAAATCCCAACAAAAAACGATGTCAATGAACAGATTCATGTTGGGAGCTGGATTAACTCAATCCAAGTATGGATATAGGCCGCATCCGTAGCGTAGTGGTAGCGTGATATCCTATAACGCGGAGATCTCGGGTTTGATTCCCGGCTATAGTCTGGAAATTATTACTAGTCAAAACCCACCGATTAAGTTAAATAACCACCTTTTTTTTTTTGTCATCAGTCTCTCGACTGGTTTGATGCAGTTCTCCAACCTGTTCTATCTTGCGCAAGTCGTTTCATATCTACATACCTGTAACACCCTACATCTTTTGTAATTTGCTTTATATATTATAATCTTTGCCTCCCTCTACAATTTACTCCCTCAATGTTACCCTCCATTATTGATAGCCCAATACCTGGATGTCTTAGGATATGCCCCACTAGCCTATCCCTTCTTTTGGTAAGATGCTTCCATATACTTCTTTTTTCATCCACTCGCCTAAGAACCTCTAAATTACTTATTTTGTCCACCCACCTAATCTTTAACATTTTCCTATAACACCACATTTCAAAAGCTTCTATCCTCTTCCGTTCTACAGCCCCTATCACCCACGTTTCACTTCCGTATAATGCTACACTCCAAACATAATGTTTTAAAAAAATTTTCCTAATCTGTAAATCAATGTTTGTAGTCAGTAAGCTGTTTTTCATTTCTAAGGCTTTTCTAGCTTGAGCAATTCTACTCTTGATATCACTCGTGCTTCTACCATCCTTTGTTATTTTACTCCCTAGATAGCAGAATTCCCCAACTTCCTGTATGTTCTCGTTGCCTACTTTTAAATTTCCCATCTCTTCTAAACCACTCTTGCTGCTGCACAACACTTTCGTTTTGTTCTTATTAATTTTCATGAAGTAATCCTTCCTCAAGATCTCATCCATTCCATTTAAGGCATCCTCTAGTTCATTCTTTGCCTCGGCTAATACTACTATATCATCGGCGAATCTCAACATTTTTATTGTATCTCCTTGAATTTTTATTCCTACGTCAAATTTCTCCTTCACTTCATTTATAGCCTCTTCTATATACAAGTTAAAAAGTAGTGGTGACAAAGAACAACCTTGTCGTACACCTTTTCTTACAGCAGCCTCTTTTTCGTACCCCTCGATTCTCAAAACAGCCGTTTGATTCTTATACAGACTGTAGATAACTTTCCTTTCTTTGTATTTAATTCCTAGCCTTTTCAAAGTTTTAAACATTTTACTCCAGTCCAGATTGTCAAATGCTTTCTCTAAATCTACAAATGCCATAAAAGTAGTTTTATTTTTCTGTATCCTTTTCTCAATAATCAGTCTCAGAGCCAATATTGCATCTCGAGTTCCCATTCTCCTTCTAAATCCAAATTGGTCATCGTCCAATACTTCTTCTACTCGGTGTTCTATTCTCCTGTATATAATTCTTGTCAGTATCTTAGATGCATGGCATGTTAGGCTGATGGTTCTGTAATGTTCACACTTCTCCGCTCCTGACTTTTTTGGTATTGGAATCATAATATTTTTTTTAAAGTCCGATGGTACCTCTCCACTCTCATACATTCTGCCCAGAAGTTTGTATAATTTGTTTTGAGCAACTTTGCCACATCGTAATAATAATTCCGATGGTATGTTATCTATTCCTGGTGTCTTATTCATATTCATATCCTTAAGTGCCCGATCGAATTCTTCTCGTAGTATAGGGTCCCCTTTTTGTTCTTCTTCAACATCAGTTTCTTGTTCTATCGCATCATATTCTAATTCTTTTCCCATGTAGAGTTGATTTACGTATTCCTTCCATCTTTCAGCTCTCTCTTGGCCATTCAACAATGTTTTACCACCTGCGCTTTGTAAATTAACAGCTTTCATCTTTCGTTCTCCAAAGTTTTCCCTTATTTTTCTATAAGCTGCGTCCACTTTACCAACTGCCATTTTACTTTCAATGTCCGTACATTTCGCTCTGATCCACTCTTCCTTCGCTTTCTTACACCTTTTGTTTATGGTATTTCTCAAGTAGCCATATTGCCTTTTACCTCTCTCGTCCTTTGCGTTTTTATATTTTCTTCGCTCATCCATCAGTTCTAAAATATCATTAGTAATCCACGGTTTCCTACCTCTTCTTTTAGTATGTCCTAACCATTCTTCCGCTGCTTTCACTACCACCTCCTTGAAGTTTATCCACTCCTCCTCTACATTTCCTGTGTCATTACCTCTTTCTTCTATCCCTTTTTGAATACTCTCCTGGAAACCTACCTGGGTGTCTTGTTCTCTTAGTTTGTCTACATCCCACCTAGCATTTCCCTGTCCCTTCTTCAGTTTTTTAAGTTTAAGCCTGCTATCCATTACTACTAAGTTATGATCACTCCCTATGTCTGCACCTGGATAGGCTTTACAGTTCATAATCTGGTTTCTGAATCTTTGTCTAACCATTATGTAATCTATTTGGTATCTTCCCTTGTCACCTGGCATCATCCAAGTGTATAACCTCCTTTTGTGATTCTTAAAAAGTGTATTGCCTATCACTAAATTATATTTGGAGCAGAAAATCTACCAGCCGACTCCCTCTGTCATTTCTTTTCCCTAGACCATATTCTCCGACTATCTTTCCTTCTTTTCCTTCTCCAACTACTGCATTCCAGTCTCCCATAACTATCAAATTTTCATCACCCTTGACATATTTTATTACTTCATCTAATTCCTCATATACTTGTTCTATTTCTTCCTCTCTGTGTGAAGACGTAGGCATGTAGACCTGCACTATAGTGGTAGACTTTGGTTTCGTATCTACTCTAACCATGATAATCCTATCACTACACTGCTTATAGTAAGTCACTCTTTGTCCAATTTTTTTATTCATTACTAGACCCACTCCGCCCTGCCCTCCGATGGCTTTAGTGTTAATAACCCTATAATCCCCGGACCAAAAGTCTTGATCATCATCCCAGCGTACCTCACCAATGCCTACAATATCTAACTTCAACCTATCCATTTCCCTTTTTAAATTCTCTAACCTACCAGTTTGTTTTAAACTCCTAACATTCCATGTTCCAACTCGCAGAATTTCAGAAACTTTTATTTTTTTGATGAAGTCCCCTCTGATAGTCCTCGCCCGGAGATCCGAATGGAGGACTAGTTTATCTCCGGAATGTTTTACCAGAGAGGACGCCATCATAAATTTTTCATATTTTGAAGTTCTCGAAGTTCTTGAAGATCTGCATATACTAAGTAAGCCTAACCAGAATCATACATGAAGGAGTTTCCTTACGATAATTCTAGTCAGACAGAAAAAGCTGTAGTTTACTGTTGCTTTCAGCAAAATAACTTGCTTCAAATAACCACCGTAGTTGCTAATAACCAAGCTGTTGATGCGACATTAAACTATAAAAAGAAATGGATAGACCATTATATCCTTAGGAACGAGCCCTTTAGACGATTAGCCTTGGCGTAGGGGTTAATAGCCCACATAAGGCAAATGGCCAAACCAATTCAGAGTAAAAGAGGAGATGATGGACAAGATTATTGAAATAAAGTTAAAATATAAAATTTATAATCAAAGAAAGGACCGAGACGATAGAAGAAAAGCTGACTGGAAAAATTCAAATTTTAACTGGGAGAAATATATCGCTGAAATAAGTAAGAAGCAGAAAAGAATAAATTTGTGCAGGAGAAAATTTGTGATTGGCTGGATACTTCGACGCAGCACAAGACACGTAAGGAATCTTTACTCTTTTAAGTCTTCAGTTAGACCCTGGACAGATGAGAGCACTTGATCGCGTTAGGCCAACGCGCGATAGTAAAACACTCGTCAACAAATGGCATCAAATACATGCAATCACGCGCTTTCACTCAATGCGGCGTCCAACGCGTGTTTCGAGTTCATAGGAGTTTAAAAAAACCGGAGACTGGTTCAGTCGAACGCACGTTGTCTACAAGTGCAGTCATGGAGTTTGACAATTTTTAAAGTGAGATATTTTTAAGAAGTAGAAGAGCAGCGAGCTAAATAGGATATAGTGTATTCTAAGTTTGAAAATTCATAGTTTATTTAGCCATTTATACTGAATACTTCTGCCCATAACAGACAGGTGGAGTGTCAATTTACACTTAATCTGTTCTTTGCAGGGCTGAAATAAATAGTTCTGTTTCTTATCACATGGTCAGCCAATTAAATGACTAAATCATTTAAGAAGAGAAGAAGTAGAGGAGTAAAGACACTAATCAGAGTTATCTCCTTTGAAAGTAACTTCATTATACAGCCAGACCCTGTGGTGAATGAAGTGAAGGTGTCATTTGCAGAGTGGAAAATATATGCTTTTCAGAGAGCCCGGCATGCTGATAAGCGTACTATCCACTCAATGAGGAAGGCAATCGTAAACCACCTCACTCCTCGTTTTACTTAGTAAAACCTCTACTGTTTCAAACTAGCCTTACAACATTGAATACTTGTTATTTTATGTTTGTAAATAAGTAATTTTATTTCGCAATTTTCAATTATTTATACAGTTGAGAATACTTTTCATTTAAATTGTTATATTATAAATATACATAAAATTACCTCAAAGTCATCACAAGTTTTTACAAGGAGTTATATCATATTAGGCCTAATTATTTTCAATAACTCGTAAAAATATTCAATAGACATTCCTGAGTAGTTAAAAACCGTAGGTGTGGTCCTGCATGCTTTCAAACAACAGTACAAAATCCAAATACATGTTACTTTTTCAAACTCCATGTTCACACTACAGCATACAACGCTTACATGTGTACTGCCTTTTTCCTTAACGCTCTCAAGCGTCCAGGGGCTCACCAAGAAGAAAAGAATTTCACGACTTCAATACGTCTCGTTTTTAACAATACAGGCATAGTCGTAAAAAATAAAAATGTATCCATAATATTTCGAAGACTATCAAAACCGGGACTAAGTTTAAAAACCATTGTTTTCGAAACAGAATTAACTTTTAAAAAAGATACTAACAGCTTGCAATTTGAACTCACGTACATCGTAATAACAATTAAAATAGTAATTAGTGAATTACAGTATATATTAGAGCAGAGTAGTTAATAAATGTGGGATGAAATTTCAGCATACACCTACAACGTAGTTTTAATAACGTTCCACAAAGTGAGGAAACGAGAAATGAGATAGAGTGAGAAATTACTTTAGTAGTTACGTAGGCTAAAATACAATTCGACAATAATTAACGTTAAGGAGAAGCTATAGGCTACGTACGCTACGCATTATGTTCAATAGAAACGTAATACGTACAAGAGCATACTTACTTAGCTCATTACTTACACTACCTCCAAATACAAAATTACTGTATAACTATAAACTAGAGTACTTAAAATCAAAAGGGAAGAGAACATTAGAAAACTGCTACACAAATGTATGAAATACAAATTAGCAAGAGACAGTTAATTTATAACACACATTATTTTATACCAAATGATTGCGTACTTAAACAATATGTACTTTAAAAATGCTTAAAAATTATGGGACAGTGCACCAATCTCAACGAATATTCTCAACCAAAAAGAGCGAATAACCGAAAGTCGATTCCCGCAAAGTTGTAGATATAATTTACAGTTTATGGGATTTAAAAACTGCTGAAAATGAGATAAATAATTAAATCGTTTATTACTTACAGTACAGGTGAGAAAAATACGAACTACCAATACTCAAAAATTAGTAAACCCACCTGAAAAAGACAAAAGAAAATAATATAAATTAATAAAACAATAGACCAAGGCACATTAAACTTTTAATTATTTATGTACAATAAAAATAATAATATTGTATCACCTAAGCCAGGGTTTGTCCGGAATTGGGTATAATAAATAACACACTTACTTTAAACTTATCAAAATTAATTATTTACACAATATTAGTAGTTAAAAAATTTAAGCTTAAACTAAACTTGATTATAAGTAAAATAATGTCACTTAATAGATCGAACCAATGGTTTATTATCCACAACTATTTGCTATCACCCTTACACACACACTATTTTAACGTAATTCAGAACCGATCTCGTAACGACACTATTTCAATTAATATTCCGACAAAACTTTCTATCCAGAATTTAAGTAACAATTGACTGACCCACTAGAAAGGCGCTAACTGTTTTTATACCTGCAGTGTGTGTAGAATAGCAGTCTATGTTCTATTACATCGTTAATAGATGATTTAATTTAAGTAACCAATTGTTAATTCAAGAAATAATTTTTAAAATAATCTTAAAAATCATCAAAATTAAACAATTTCAATTTTAAAAGTAAATAGAATAAACAGTACATATATTAAGAAGATTATTAAGAAGATATTAAGAAGATTTATGAGAAGAAAATTAAATATAAAAAGAAATTAATTCCAGAAGCCAAATAGTTTAAATTTAATCAAGGAAAACAAAAGAAAGTATAACTTAATTAAATAAATTTTAAAAAAATAAGTAAAAGATTACTAAAGCAACAAACCCAAATTAATTGTAGAACTAATTAAAATGACTTTGATACTTTAAAAAATATGAAGAAAAGATTTGAATAAAATTATGAACATCTATAAAACCAATTGCAACAATGACCAAGCCCCCATTCGATCCCGGTCAATGGAAGGACACACATACAGCAGAGAAGACTCCAAAGAATTTATAAAATCGTAACTATTAAATAATTTAATAAATTGAGCTCATAGGTAGACGTACAAAAATAATTCAATTCAATATTACAACAAATAAATACATGTCATTAATTAATTTAGAATAATTGGAGTTAAAGCAAAGTCATCAATAAATTCAATTCAAATTAATAATTTTGTCAATTTTTCAAATTTTTTCTTAACGTTCATTAAATTTCCAATTTTCAGTTACAATTTCAAATTCGCGTTCTTTATTTTTCTTACTTTACATCTGATAATTCCCAAACAATAGAAAGCCTTTTAATGATTTCACCGCTTTCCCGGAAAAATCTAAAACATAGGAGGCCCAGAAATTATCAATAACAACCCTCTTTCCCAAGAACTTCCATTTAATAAATATCATTCATCACAATCCACTGTCCTTGTTCTACACACTCCACCCCATGAAATACCAAATTTTTACAATAAAAAATTTATTCCATCAACCAATTTCTGGAATATCATTGTCAAAAGTTACAATATTTTTCTCCGAAAATATATTTCATCTTTAAAATAGTCAGAAGATCCAATATTTTAATTCTGAAAAGCCCTGAGCTATTAACCTTTTATAAAATTAAGGATCTTTAGAAGTCACAACTCTATAATCTTTTAAACCACAATTAAGTCTACTCACTAAACAATAGAAATAATACAAGGCATTAAAACACGAGATTCAAAAATAATAACAATTTTGTAGTCCAAATTCCTACCAATAATGCTTTATAATGGTCAGGAAGGCTGATTAAAGATACTCAGAAAAATTCGGCGGAAAAATTTGCTCCGCAAGATAATGGATCTAAAGATAAAAGATGGATACTACAGGTTACGAGAAAGAGAAGAACTGTACAAGAATGATTAAGGGGAGACTGTACTTTGTATCCTCCCAATGTTAAATATGCTATTTTTAGGTACATTTTTCATAGAATTGGTAAAAAATAGGGAAATTGAATTTTACACACCATAAGTGTCAAGTTTCTTCTCGAGCTACTGACATTTTTTAAATTTAACCTTTGGAACATACCATTTTTTTTTTAAATTACGAATAACATAAAATTTTTACAAATTGTTTTCTACGTTTTTTTCGAGCACCTGAGGTAGTCATAAAAATGTCGGTATATGTGGATATGCAAGATAATTAACTGGTAAAATTTTCAGCATGGTAGGTTTATTGGTTTCTGAGAAAAATGTACTTTAATGTAGAGTTAAAAATCTAAATTTACGGGAAAACGCAAGAAACAAGAAGGCACAAATCAAAAACAAAATGTACAAAAACAAGTAAATTTCTCATCAACAGTTGTCTAGAAAGCTGAACAAACAGCTGAGAATACAAAAAAAAATATGATGCAGATGTTTTAAAAACTAAAATTCTCTTTGGGCTAAAACGAGCAGTATGTGAAAAATATTCATTCTAAGTAACATAATTTTTTCTGGGTAAACTTGATAAAAACTTAATTTTTTCATAAAAAAATTATTTTTTTAACGTAATTTAATGGGTTTTCTGGCAGATCTAGGCCTAAACTATTAAAAAACATAAAAAAAACCAAAAATCGAAATTTTGAGTTAAAAGCATCGTGCCATCTCCCCTTAAAAGAACTAAAAGGAAACTAAGATTGAGATGCCACGGACACCTGTATAGAATGGACGACAACAGTTGATAAACCAATTTTTGGACATTACGTAAAGTTTAATATAAGTAGTTTACAAAAGTCAAAAGGATATTAACAAAAGATTGAAAAAACCTAACAAAAAACATAATAGAATAAACCAAGTACAGACTTCTCAATACTGACTTAAAAAGCTTCCACGAAGAACAAAAGCAAAGTATGTGGACTGGAAAAACAGCTTCCAAAAATGTTTAAAATTACAGTATATCAAATAATTATATAGTGGTTAGTGTATGAGTAGATCCAAAAACAATCCACGCCACGATAAATACACTAAACAATAGATCTAAAGTGTCCGATAAGTGATCTGAAGAAATCAGAAAGGATATTGAAAAAATTGAAATAAACCGAGTAAATATACTGACTATAAGGGCTTTCACGAAGAACTAAAGAATAAAATAGATGGACAAATGATAGGAAAAAGTCTACAGTGAAAGAATTCTGAGTGTTGCTTACAAAAAGAACTTCCAGAGATTTCTAAAATTACTTTATGTGATTTATAATATTCAAATCGAGGAAACGATGATAAAACAAGGTGTAAAAAATTTAAAATTCATTCGGTACGAAAAGGAAGGAATGAAGATATGGAGTAGAAATGGTAAGAAATGAAGTGGGGCAATGATAAAGATGGAAGAGACGTGCGAGATAAGATAATGAATACAAGAACGTCGGTTTTAAAAGGAAGAGTAAAAAATGATAAAGCAACATAAGAGAGCGAACAAATCTTTAGAATGATTCGAAAACATGAGAACGAATAAGAAGTAGCAAAAAGCAAAACCCTTTTCGCCGTTACGTCGTAATCTTTTACTCCTTCATCAATCTCTTTCGTTTAATACACACAGTTAAAGTTTTACTGTTTTAACTCAAGACTACCCATGAGAAAGTGTTCATTTACCACCCACATCCGATTAATTACCACTTCTGGATGGTTTATTTGTCAGTGGATGAGTTAGTTAACAAGTAGGTTGTGCGAAAGCAAGACCAACTTTTTGGGGAACAATGTAGATTACAGCAAGCGAAGGAGGAACACGAACCAGGATAATCCCGACGAACTAACAAACAAACAAACAAACAACCGGAGAATGAATAACACTTTGGAATGAAACTTGGTTCAGTCTTGTCAAACAGTTGATGTAAGTAAACCTATTGTAATGGTAAAACAGTACACCATTCGCGCCGTCACACAAAATACTAAACTACATTATTATTATATACTACGTACACAGCGCTTAATTCACACAAATTCTGACTGACTGTCACTTGTTGTTTCCAACGGCATTTATTCTTGTTGAATTATTACTATAGGCTATATGAATTTCAGTCGAGACAAAAGCACAAGGACACCATTTCTGTTTTACAACACAAAACATTCCACGAGAAAACAAACTTAATAACAATTAATAAAGGAAACATTACATTAAAGTCCGTCACGTGATACACTAAAGAGAAACCTCACCCTTATATAAGAGTAAGTGGCGAATAGTGAAAATCGTAAATAGTATTGTATTTTAAAAAACCCATTATTTTCTCCTATCAGATAATGATTAAGTATTTATTAACTGCGTACGGTACGGGATGTATGTATTATCTCGTATGATAATGGGTTGTTATTGCTTCACTTGGCCGTCAGATGTACTTGCGTCAATTCAGTGAGCAGTATTCAGTTGTGTGCGTTACGGCCAAAAATACTCCCTTATTAGTTTTCATTTTACTGAGAAAATCATAATTAATTGTTGAATATTACTTAACAAAACCTATTTGTTTTTAAACATATATTTGTTGATACACTGACTTATAATGGAGATATTCGTAGTTTTGGATTGACACGTCCCTCAGTACTCCTCTACATATTAAACTCCTAGTTCATATTAAAAAAATGTATAGCTTTTGTTCAACCTGATTATGTCCAGAACATAAATACAGATACCGTAACAGACAAACAAAAATTCAGCCGAACTTATTTTGAATGTTTACTTGTAAATTTGACGTAGAAACAAAATTTGGAACACTTTGAAAAATTTTACAGACAAAATTACAACTAATTTATACAGAAGATAATTACCAAAGTTTGTAATTAGTTAAAAGCTTTCGTTATACTTAAAAAAAATGTAAATTACAATATTAAAACTTCAAATATTTATAAATTAAGGGGAAAATGAGCTGTATAAAATTCTCAGAAAAATAAACGCTGCCGTACAAAAGTCTTCTGCGACAAAACGTACTACACACAAAACCCTTGTTTCGTAAGGAACAGTATGTACTACAAAGCAAATATTTCAAGTTTTAAACTTCTAAATTTTTAGAAATTTTAGTCGGACGTTTCGGTAATAGTACTTCTTATAATGCATTCATAGTATCTTAAATCAGAAATCAGACAATGCGTCACATACGCGTAGATGAGTAATAGGACCAAACCACACACCAAAATCCAAACAACTATGGTATGTTGTTTAGGTCATCAGCCGAAAAGCTGGTTTGAACCTGTTAAGGTTTTACAAAGTAAAACGAGGAGTGAGGTGGTTTAACCTTGCCTTCCTCACTGAGTAGAAAAGTATGCTTATCAGCATGCCGGGCCCTCTGAAAAGCATATATTTTCCACTCTGCAAATTACACCTTCACTTCATCCACCACAGGGTCTGGCTGTATATTGAAATTCATTACTTTCAGAGGAGATCACTCTGATTAGTGTCTTTTACACCTCTACCTCTTCTGTTCTTAAATGATTCAGCCATTTAATTGGCTGACCATGTGATAAGAAACAGAACTATTTATTTTAGCCCCGCAAGGAACAGATTGAGTGTAAATAATTTGACACTCCATCTGTCTGTTATGGGCATAACTATGTTATATAGCAGATTAACACAAAAACAATTTTTTTGTCATCAGTCTCTCGACTGGTTTAATGCAGTTCTCCAAGCTTTCTATCTTCCGCAAGTCGTTTCATATCTACACTAAAAATAATACTAAAGATATTCTGCACTTTATGATAACGTACTAATACAGTACAATATTGCATGATTAAGTTTAAAATGTAGTTTGCAATGCAACAGGCGTTGATGAATGTTGCAGTAAAACGCAATTCTAACATCGGTCAAGGGTAACACGTAATGTAAGAGCAGTAACGGAAAATCAAGTCAATTGTGCACGCAACCATCATCATATTAATTGAAAATCTCTAGAAAATCACTATTATAGACGATTACTAACTATTATACACACAATATTATACTATTATAGAAACTATAACACTATTATAGACTATAACTAACTAGCTGGCAGTGAACAGAAAAAGTTTAAGACAAACATAGTGGAGCGACCTGCCTAAGGGCTGATAATCTCGCGATGATGGTGACGAACGACAGCAAAATTTTAAAGTAAACTAACATTATTTTAGCTGTGTTAAAAGTTAAATGGAAAAACATTCATTACTTCTAACTTCTTATTTAATTTTTATTTTATAATAAATAAATAATTAAAAACCACCAGAAACTGTCAAAGAATACGTTTATTTTTTATTTTATTTTTTTTGGTTTAACGTACAACTCTTCTGCAATTACTACTAATGCAGACAGTGAAGGATAAAATGATTTTTTGTAACGTATGAAAATATGCCATCCCTGAATGGGATTCGAACCCAAGACCGCATGATGAGAGGCGAGCACGTTACCAACAAAGAATAAGTAAGAACATTTACCAATTGATAAGTACTTTCTTGACTTTAGCACATCGTCAGTTCATCGTCACAACACTTAAAAAAAATTACAGATATAACATTTATGATATTATATAAAGCCACGAAATTCTCATCTAGTAAATTGTTCTTACTCATTCTTTAATCGTTTCTGATTTTTTTTAATAATTTTATCTACAATAAAATAACAAATTCAATAAACGCTGGACATAAATATGCTATTTGATCATAACAGGCAGTTGGCGTGTTAAATTATTTGCACTTGATCTGTTAATTCCAGGGCTACAAAAAAGTTGTTTTTTCACATGGTCAGCCAATTATATGACTGAAGAATTTAAGAACAGAAGAGGTAGAGGTGTAAAAGACACTAGTCAGAGTTATCTCCTCTGAGAGTAATGAATTTCATCATTATACACCCAGACCCTGTGGTGAATGAAGTGAAGGTGTCATTTGCAGGGTGGAAAGTACTGCCCGTTCCTAAGCTTTGTGCAGCTGAGAGGAATTCATTACGACATTACTACTGCGAGAGATTGTGTTAGTAGTAGTAACGTTTCACTAATACTATGTTTGTAGTAGTCACGGATACTATCCAAACTACATATATTCGGTGTCGCCGTCTACAGTGAACAGTCAAAACAACACCCAAGTATGTCACCGCACTAGGCAGCCTACTGCCTAGCGAATGGCAATGAGATGATTAGTAGTGTTATGACGTAGCAGCAGTCTGGTACTTCGTCTGTCCCCTTCTTCCCGCAGCTGCACAAAGCTCAGATTCATGCAGTAGTTACTTTTCAGAGGGCCTGGCTCGCTGATAAGCAAACTTTTCCACTCAGTGAGGAAGGCATTGGTAAACCATCCAACTCCTCGTTTTACTTAGTAAAGCCTCTAGGGGTTCAAACCAGCCTTTCGGCTCAAGACCTAAATAACACAATATGCTATGGCATTTTTTTTATGCCTAATGTGTTTACGTTACAATCTGTTCACTTAAGAACAATAATCAACTCCATAACCCAATGAGATGAGGATGATATGTACGACGTGTAAATGAGTTGTAGTCTTGTACAGACTAAGGCCGACCATTCCTGAGAGAATATGGTTAATTAAAACCTAACCATCAAAGTACACCGGTAACCACAGTCTAGTAATCAAATCCGTACAAAAGTAACTACCTTTACTAGAATTTGAACCAGGAAAAAATTCGTCTCCAAAAATCAGCTGTTAAACAGCTGACTAGCGGCGGCGACGTTACCCCTAGACCAACCCGGTGGGTTCTATAATACTTAACACATTAAAAGTTCTAACTTAAGTATTTCAATAGCCGTCTCGTGAATATTACAAATTACAGGTTATTTTTTCGAACCTGCACTGTCCTTACTCTGGTAAATTAAGAGTATTTAAAAGAAATTATAAAATCAATTGACAATTCCTAAATAACGTATTAAAATTAACAAAAAAAAAACAAATCCAATCATGTTTAAATTAAAATAATAAACAAAAAAATACTTCTGATTAGAAAGCACGATAAAGCATAATTTACTGAACAAATTATAAATTAACCACGTCAGCTGTATTTAAATAGACGATGCGAAATTCTGATAAAAGTTAAATGAATTGAAAAATCCTTTGTAATTTGAAAATCTAAATTAGTGAATCGTTCATAAATGACAGCAATCAATGCAAATTGTGAACAGAAAATTATTTACAAGACCAAGAAAATGGATGGCAAGCCACACTAACTTCCTCGCTAATTTTCAAACAGTATTTGATTAATTTCCCGATCTATATTGATCCTGTATCCACAACAGCTACAATTTTATGTGGTCAACAATATGGAACGACTCAACTTAGTACATAAGCTAGAAAATAGAAAAATTGTCCAGCAGGTTTGCTAAAATTCGAGGGGCCGTGGTCTCATAATGTAACTATTTTGTTTTTTAAATTGAGGCCTTAAT
Organism: Catonia carolina; assembly: GCA_035578175.1. Lineage (NCBI taxonomy): Eukaryota > Metazoa > Arthropoda > Insecta > Hemiptera > Achilidae > Catonia > Catonia carolina. Next base: position 297,026,171 of record JAQMRL010000001.1, read on the forward strand.
ACGCATTTTCGGGCAGAGGGTATATGTAATAAAATTTTAAATTAAAAGAATCAGTAAATAAAATTATTACAAAAACCTACAACTTTTATTTCAAACATTTTTTTCTACAGTTTAGTATAGTTTAGGCCACATTTAAAAAAAAAATTAGTACATAAACAATCAGTGATTTTCCATATTTTTGTCATTGAAATCGGTAAAAATGTATGTTTTTTTTTGAAAAATTGGGACCTTAATATCCATTTCAAGTATAAGCTAATATAATTTAAGCATGGAAATAAAAATCCTACAAATCATGTTCTGAGTATTGTTTTCTATGGAGCTTAATTTATTGTAAAAATTAATGATTTCCCATATTTTGCTCAACAAAATCAAACTTCAATAGAGGTTGATTTTAATGCATAACTTAGATTATGTTTTTCATTGTTTACTTTGGCAAGAGAAAGTTGTATGAGTGTTTCACAGCAGATTTTTCTTTAATTGCTGTTCCGGCATTTTTGCCGTAAAATGCTATATTTTAGAAAAAACAATTTCGATACGTTTTTTCGTAAAAAATATACAAAATGTCAGCTTAACTAAAGTTCACTGTTTCTTAGTTTGCTCCTACCGTCAACAAATAATGACGTCACTGAGCATGCGCATTATATAAAAATGTGTACACGCTGATTAAAAAGTAACAACAAAATACTTTTAAAAGTATTTTTATAAATAAAATTGTTAGGCCTACATCAAATCATGACTAATATTTTAAGTACTTAAGTACTTATAATTAAAACATAGTTAACTTAATCGGAATACGACATCCATAAAGCTGTGGACCCTAGCGTGCACCCTGTAGAAGCTGGCTTTGGTTTGTTTACAGTTGGAACAAACTTAGGACGGCTGAACTGTAACATAAAACATTGTTTGACATAAAATGCTGAAAATGCTTCTGTCTGGATTAATATTTACTTCGGGGAAGATTTCTAAAGAATTTGAGTTAGACAGGAGACAGATTATCGCCATTATTATTTAACTGTGTTTAAGATATAGTAAGAGATTGAGGAAAGCAATTGGATCGATCCAATACAAACAGCTTAGTAAAGATATAAAGAAAAAATAACTATGTTAGCAAAAAAATTTGTTTAGCTTTTGGATAAGATATGGCGTTAATATCGAATAACAGACAAATACATACAAGACAAGTAGGCTCTACTGTTTGGAAGAATGCGCAAAAACGTCAGAGTAAAAAGTATGAAAAATGAGAACATATTATGAGGAATAAAAAAGAAATTTTAAAATATTACAACATTAGGCTAGAAATGGTTAGGTGAGATAATTAGGTAAGGCATAGTATTTTATGAAAAGAGTATTGCTATGAGACTAACATTGCTACATTGAATAGTGCAGTAGCCTGGTAATTTCGGCTCTTACTGTCATTTCCTGTATTCTTTTGAAATTTATTTACAAAAATTTCCGAAAATCTTTTTATGTCTTTCTTCTAGTAAAATCTACCTGTTTTATATTGTTTCCAAAATTCGGAAGAACGCCGTTGTACTACTTTTTTTCTAGAAACCTAACAGGGTATATAAGAGTTCGCTCCTTTTGTCGGTCAGTTAGTTAAATTAAGTTAGTTCAAGTTGTAATACGGCGTGCTATTAGCGTAAATACAATTTAGACGTGTAATTTCCAAACTCTATTCGAGAACCGACTTTGTGATTTTCCATTACTAGCCGAGCCCGCTAACCAGTAGGTCTGGAGGGAGCAAAAATTTTTTTTAAAGTGCAAAATTTAATGCTTAATAAAAAATTAAATAACATCAGAGTGAAAAAATTAGATAAAAGTAAGGAGATCTGTTGACAGCATAATTTTTACTACCAGAGCAAGTCAGAAACGCTAAAACTGAAACACTCATATGTGTCTCAAAGCGTTTCTGGCATGTGAACAGAGATATAAAAATATGTCTCACAGCACTCAACCTGTTAATTAAGATTGTTTTAAACGGGGCGATTGAAATGTTGCAACCGATCCATAAATTTGTTATTTTAATGCATAGACTACATCTAATTTTGAATGAAATTGTGTCGTTTCTTAAGAGATTCATTAAAATATGTCTGTGTGCACGTGTTCCTTATACTGAATTTCTTCCTCGGATTACGTCGTGTCGTGCGTGTTCACGCATCTGCGTTTGCGTACAATTACATTATGCATGTTTACGCATTTGTGTAGGCCTGTTTCCGTTATTTGTTGCGTTTGTATTATATTGACGACTACGATGTGGATGCGGGAAAGTAGAAAACAGACTCGACGACGCATCACAAAATTAGAACAATGAACTCATTTTCTTACCTGTACAGGAAATTAAAGCTGCGTCTAGTTCTACTGCTTGTATCTGGATTTAACTCTTTGATTTACATTATTAAACGTAATTCAGTATAACGTTCTAATTTATAACTACTGAATTTAATTTATACTCGCTTCGATTCGCTGCTTAATCTTCAAAACCGCGTGACTACTTCTGTACTTTACCTTCTTCCTCTGGTTCCTATTTTCCCAATATCATTTCATTCTTAAGTCCCTCGTCGTAAACTAAATTAAAATTTGATTTAAAATGTATTTTATTTTAAGATAACCGTACAAGTTTATAATTCTATTCTAAGTTTCTCTTATCCGGTTTTTCTATATCTAAATGTAAGTTTTTCTCGTGGTCTATCGTAAGTTAGTTCTGTGTTCCAACCGATTTAGTGTCTCAATTTTTAACTCACTTCTCCCGTCCGCCCTTTTTAACATCTTCAACTATATCATATATTTTCGGTTTCTATGAACCAGATATTCTTTGTAATTTTGCATCTGTCAAATTACTGTTTCGTGAATCTTTTGTACTTTTTATAGATTCAGTGGATCTTCTATATTATTCATTTTAATTTTTCTTGCAGCATAAATTTTCCTTTTTTAACTTCTATTTTTGTCTTCAAACTCTCGTTCTGATTAAAAATATATTCTGATCCATATAATGCTCTAGGTTTTATAAATGTAGTGTACTGGTTAATTTATAATTTTACTGGATCGATTTTTAATTTGTTGTCAAATGATTTGCTTTCTGTGTATTCTATTTTATTTTATTGTTAATTTCTTCGTCTTCATTGCCATTCTCTTTAATTACACGACCTAGGTATTGAAATTTCGTTATTCGTTTTACTTTCCTATCTTATATTAAATAATGCAACGCCTAAGCCTTAAATCCGTTCGTGATCCGGGTACAATAAATAATAACAAGATTTCTTTTAATTTATAACAATTATTTATCTATAGGCTACTACTATTATAAAGACTAAACGTGGTTTTTTCCAGCCGAATTTTCAAAACTATTGAACGGATTTTCATGAATTTTTATAGCATATTTGTATTTATATTCACAGCAACATTTTATTTTTAAATTTTCAAAAATGATAACCCTTAGGACCCTAATTAAGATTTTCATGGAAAAATGTGTGTGTGTGTGTGTGTGTGTAAATGTGAGTACGTATCGCTGTTAAAGTAGATGAAGGGTGTTTGATGATGGTGAGAGACGTACGGAGGGAAATTTACCAAAACTTTGTGTTTGTTTGTGTACCTTGGGCCATATAGTCGACTAGCACTACACAATTTCTGTTACATATTTATTAAAAAAAAAATTGATTAGGCCTTCAAATGTTTCGCGTACGAAGCCGCTCGGGGTATGCTAATTAAAACAATAATTACAATTAGTTATACAGACGTACAGCTTAGCTTAAACTAACGATATCAATAATTTTACGGTTAACAACTTTAGTAAATTAAAACTTTAATAATTACTCTAATAAAAAATAACTCTAATTTAATAAAACTCTATTAAAAATAACTCTAATAATTAAAACTTTAGTAAACCAAGCGATTTTAAAAAAAAACCGTAGGACCAGTTTTTGAGAAAATGCAAAAAAGTGAAAAATTACACGAATAAACTACTACTTCCGGTTGACCGATTTTGATTAAAATGTTCGTGTCAGGTTCTCTAGTATAATCAAACTTAAGTTTCAAGTTCGTATGATGTTCCATTCTTGAGATATTTTGTTCACACACACGCGCGCGCGCACACGCACACACACACAGAGACCAATCGCTAAAAACGTGTTTTTTGGGTTCAGGGGGGTCTGAAAACGTGCAGATCCGGTGGAAACTAGATTTCGAAAAATCGACATGAAAACAATACTTACCTTCTCATATATTCATACAGGTAAGAGAAAGTAGTGGGCATTTTAAAACATTTTACTATTTACGTTTAAATACTTCAGGTTCAAACACATTTAATTGTTTATATGGAAACTATTAAATATACAGGAACCTGAACAAACACCTGTACCGACATATTTTTATGTAAAAATACTAAGTGGAAAGGTTTGCTGTCTCAGTGTAAAACTAACATGAGAAATTAATTTATATAACAATAAAATGACAAATACAAAATTAGTCATCCGTGAATTCAATTGAGAAGTCATATACTGAGACAAGTATACATTCATTGCACAATATTTATTTTACAATGTTTATATACTATAAAATAGCGATCGGTAATTGTAGGTCAAACGACCGAGGAATAGCGTTACCTAGTAATAAAATACTTCCTGAAACATTTTTATGAATGAGCTGGCAACAATGAAATAAAAAAAACTATCGTACTGAATCCATAGTAACATATTATTTACCGTACAGATTTCATTATAGTAAACGTAGCAATTATTCGTTCATTCATAATAATTAAGATTTGATGAATAGAAAGGAAACAAGGTTTTTTTAATAATTACAACAAAAAGTAGAAAATAAATAATACAGGTATTCCGAAACATATCAAAAGTGTAATTATAGATAACTGAACAATAATATAACCTCGGAATGCATCTTTTTGTTATACATAATATTGTACTGGGGGTGAAATGGTATGAGAATTGCTGAACCAATTTTGTTGATGCCGTACTTTATTTCGACCTTTGGACTCACAAAACAACTGGTAAGTAAAGTAAAGAATTCTCATTAACAAAACTTGTCCCGTCCATATTTTCAACCGATAAGAAGAGGGAAATGATGTATTCTGAAATTTAGGGAGAGTGTGCGGTGCAATTCCTGAAATAATTAATGCTAACAGTCGACGGAAAAGTGTCAGTTTTAACATTTCAGATACAATCATAATGTATCAAAGGGAAAATAGAAAATTGTGTGTTGATTCATAATAATATTCTAGAACAAGAAAAAAACAGAAATTCTAGGAATATCATACTAGACTAATCTTTAGTCTATCTTGGAATTTTTATACCCATGCAAATCAAACCTAAAGTAAAATATCATGTGAATTTGCATAAAAACAAATTAAATGATGAAAATTTATTAAAAACAACTCATCATGGTATAATTCTGTTTCATACTCAGTATACTGTATTATTGAGAGTTAATTCTCACGGAGTAATATGGAAAGAACTAATTTTGAACATTCAGAGAAAAGCAATTATACCCCAACGAACTAAAGACTGCAGATGAGGTCTAGTGAATAACAGCCAAGGTCGGATTGAGGTTGCCCCTTCAAGTCACACTCTGTTCCACCGACTCCAGCTGACATTTTGTTAGGCTGTCATCCGCAGCGGGACCACAGCGTGACAACGCAGGATACGATTAACGAAAGTCAATTGGCTCTGTGCTGGATCTAGGTCACTACGCTCCGCCTTCATCTGCAGTCTCTAGTTCGTTAAGGTATAGAGCAAGACGCCGAACCTCTTTTTTTTTTTTTTTTTTTTTTTTTTTTTTTTTTTTAACGTCCGACTGTTTTGCAAATTGCTGCTAATGCAGACGGTGAAGGATGAAATGAATTTTTTGCAACGTATGAAAAAATGCCATGCCCGAGTGGGATTCGAACCCAAGACCGCGTGATGAGAGGCGAGCACGTTACCAATATCGCCAACGCGGCCGAACCTCATCAAACGTTATTCAAAGAGCTTCGATTGCTCATAGCTAGGTCCATTCTTCTTTATACATTTCACAAGTTGTAGCGTTATGTATTGTGTAATACAGATATCCTAGAAAATACTTAATAATAAATTGGTTATTTATAACCAATTAAGTAGACTAAGCAACTTAGCAATTAAGTAAGCAACTAAATTGTAACAAGAATAATGGATGACCGATGAATAAAATGTGTTTGAAAGGAGTTTTTAGAAGCGCAGTTGAAACTGTGAAATACGGGAATGGGTCTTTGTTTTGCCTATTACTTATCATTCCTACTATGTTGTGGATTGTTCGGTAAAACGGTTACATTGTCAAAAAAGTCTCGATTGTTTGAGAAATTATCAGAACGCAGATATAAAAACAGTTAGGTAGCGCCATTGTAGATAGTTTGTTAGTACTTGGACTGTGGGGATGATTCAAAATAGTGCCGTAATAATTAAAAATATAATTCATAAACACTTGTTTTTAATTACCACAATAATTAACAAAGAGAGACAATAAATAAATTTTACAGCGTAATAAATTTCTTTAATGTTTTAGTAAGATAAATTGAATTAACGTTGGTTTTAAAATAGGTATAGGATAACAAGTTAGAACGAGCTAAAATAGGAGAGTGTGACAAAATATACATTAATAGGCGTGTGTATTGTTTGCAGTGATTTTCTAACCGAGTATAGTTAACAATCCAAATACTAATAATAATCATTTGCACAGATAAACAAACAACAAACATACAAAACAAAACAGACACGAGTGATTATGGTTTTAATGTTGGCTTTCCCGCTGGAATTTCACTTGACAATGCGGCGAGGCGACGGTTTGGATACCGCGATCACAAAAACAAATAACGAATTAACAACTCTTCTACTAAAATACCGGTGGCGTTCATGTACTGAACAAAAACCAAAATATACTTACTTTACACAAGATCTCTATAACAATAAATATAACGAAACTTTATGTAATTACAAGGTATAAAATGATATTTAAAACATAAACAGCATAGCAATGTATTAATTTCCAAGGGAATTTTCACCTAGAAACAAACAATTTTGTTTATAACCTCAAACAAATGGTAAAAAGTAGATTAGATATCATATTAAGCTGCATTTAGCAATGTTTTATTTAATTTGTTTTAAGGCAAATATCCCAGACGATATTTTACATAAATTTAGTCTATAAAAATTCTAAGAAAGAATATTTACTGAGACACCCCTTATAAATTTCTGTTAAAATTTACTTAGTATGCATACATTTTGCTCATTCAAACTGTGTATCCTAAACGACTAAAAAATTGAACTGGGCCAATTTTAAACCGTTTTTTATAGAATATTGTATAATACCGGTAAACTAGGGGTTCACAAAAAATAAATACCATGTGTTGTAGGTTAGAGTACAGTACGGAAACAGGGCATTATGCCAATTCTAGACGTTTTAAAAGTATCCTAATAAGTCGCAACACAAAAATTAATTTATAAGAAACTTATCAGACCGTTCGTCACCTATGGAAGTGATACACAGGCGCTCGCAAAAAACGAACAAAGAACACCCAGCAAATTTGAAAGAAAATTGTACAGCGTGCCTAGGAACAGTTAAGGGAAATGTAACCTACGTTAGAAGGAATAGTTAAGTCCGACTGTTTAGCACATTACTGTTAATCCAAAAGATTGAGATGGTAATTAAGCATGAGATGAAAAAATGTCAAACATGACCGGAAATCGAACCCAGGACCTGTGACTTATTTTCAATGACCGCAACTTTACAAGCCAGGCCCGTTAGTAGAAGGAACTCCAAAAAGGTGTCTAATAAATTGTTCTTTCTGTTATTTGCTAAATATTTTTGACGTAAATCAAAAACCTCAGAATTGTCTTTTTTGTATTTCTTCCTTTAAATATTATTTGAATACCTAATATACTTGTAGTTAAATTATTTGCACTCGATCTGTTAGTTCCAGGGCTACAAAATATAATTCTGTTTCTAATACATGGTATGAGTGAAGCATTTAAGAACAGAAGTGGTACAGGTGTAACCAACTCAGAGTAATGAATTTCATTATGGCGAATGAAGTGAAGGTGTCATTGGCAGGGTGGAAAGTAGATGATTTTCACAGGGCCTAGCATGCTGGTAAGCATACTCTTTCTACTCAGTAAGGAAAGCAATTGTGAACCACCTCACTCCTCGTTTTATTTAGTAAAGCCTTAAGAGGTCTTTTGGCTGATGACCTAGACAACAACAAAGACACTTGCATGTTAGAAACTAAATTCTATCGGGACGACATTTAATGAGGGGAATCATTAGCGTTCATATGAGTAGAATATAATTTTTACTTAAAAGTTGAGGCAAAGTTAAGTTCCACGCAGCATTTTCAAATATCCGGTGAATGGTAAAAGGGATATGTGAGAACGAGTAGGGTTGAAATTTACACGAATATGAAATAGGTAGGCCTATCTACACAATCTCACCCTAATATCCGTCGTAGTTTCAGTTGAAAATCAACCACTACATAGAAGGAACTTGTTTGATATAAGAGAACGGTGTTCAGTGATACAAACCACTCAACCACTATTTCATTACGGCAGAAACAATTATGGAGTCATTGCAATTAATCGCATCCGACCAACTACCGAGTATGATAGGCTGGTAACAGCCTCGAACGCTCAAACGTTCTGAATGGCTGTCAAAATGTCAGAACACCACACGGTACGTACACTATACGATTTCCGTTCGTTCACTTTCCTTCCCTTCACGTAATTAACATGACACTAACAGGTTTATATCTGTTTCAAATACCCAATGTTCAAAACTAACCGCGTACATTATGCTCTCTACTCAGCCTAAATAATAAAATAATGAACATTAATAACTAAATCATTAAATTTTTTTGTGAGAGCTTACTTCCACTGCATGATCGCGCACATTCGAGGTGTGTAGTATCTTGTTTACTACACCTCATAATGTTCAACACATTCTTATATTTTCAGTTATTGTTTATTTGCAACAAATTTTTATTCAAATTATTTCACTTGGGTTGAGTTGGGCTATGACTTTCTAACACCCACTGAATAAACTACAACTTTTAATATTCTTCTTAAAAATTTACTCTTCTTAAAAATTCATTTGATGATATTTTTATATACATACTCGGATCTCCGTTTTGACAACTCTTCTGTTAGTGTTTGTTGGGTGTGTTTCCTCTTCGTTATTTTTTAATTATTTATTTGTTCTTTCCTATTCATGATTTGTTTAGATTTTTTAATTAATAAAGCAAACGTACAGGTGAAATTATATAACAAAGAATACTGCTCAAATATTCTTTTGAGTTTAAATTCCATGTATTTTAGGCAAAATATTAAAATAGAAAAAAATACACGAACGAAAGAAAACATCCCGTTTAACATTTTGACAGAAAAATCTATGTTCCATTACGGGGTGGACACGAAACGTATTAAAGCGCACAAAGACAATCATACAAAAGAAGAGGCACATTCCAAAACGTTTAAAAAACAACTTACTTCTCTAAACATTGCCATTCTAAATATACCCAGTAAAAAAACGAAAGGGGAGACAGAATAAGGGACAGAGAGTGAAGAGAACTTTTAGGATGGTGTAATATTGTGGGAAGCAAACATTGGCAAAGTACTGAAGAAGAAGACTACTTGGAAATAAATGAGATTTTTTAAACCGTTCTTTCTATTCGATACGACCCGACCAGACCAACCTGTTACAGCAACCCCCAAGATCTCCTTAAGTTCTTTTCCGTACAACGTTAGGAAATAAAAATAAACGAAGTTCAAAATGAAATTTTTAATGCACACCCGTCAGCTATTAAACAATTACCGTACGTCAGATTCTGTTTTATTATTTCAAATATACAACAAGCCGGCGATTCTGATTATCTGTAGAAAAAAAAGCAAATTACCGTTAGCTATTAACTGACAAACACAACAAAGAACCGCCGAACAAGTATCAATGTACGAGACATCTTGAGAAAGGTACTGAAGTGTTAAATGTACAAATTAGGACCAGAGTCCGTAAGTACGTTACAAAAGAAATCACTAACACCTCCTTCACCGTTCAGACAAAGCAAGAAACGCGCTCACTTCTCCTATTTGGCTTCTAAATTATACAACCTGCATCCTAAAAGTATAAACGAATACTAAATTAGACAAAGATGATCGCTTCCGTGGCGCAGTGGATAGCGTACTATTCTAAAAAGCCAAAGGTACCCGGTTTGATTCTTCGGCTCGGGTCTGAAAATCAATTACAATTAAAACCCAACGTTCTTAATTTAAAACGAAGATTTGTTACTTATTGATAACGATATCCTCAATTCCCACCACCTTGCAAAATAAAGATAACAGACATTGTATGTTTTGGGAAAATAAGATATTTTAATTACTTTTCATATTTAAATTAATGGAATGAGCAAAATATTTTTTCTCTGCGCTTAATGGGATGAACGAACTTCCATCGTTGAATCGGCCAATTAATTTAAATTAACCACAAACTGCCGTTTTCAAATAACAAATGGATGTAAAAAATTTAAAAAAAACACGGTTTTAAACCAAAAAATACCTTCAAGGTATTTTTTGGTTTAAAACCGTTTTTTATTTTTTTAATCTAATACGACTAATAAATTATTTTAGTAAATGATTATTTTAGTTTTTTTTTTGTTTAACGTCCGACTGTTCTGCAATTACTGCTAATGCAGACGGTGAATGATGAAATGATTTTTTGTAACGTATGAAAAAATGCCGTGCCTGAATGGGATTCGAACCCAAGACCGCATGATGAGAGGCGAGCATGTTACCAACTTCGCCAATGCGGCCGGCGATATTTTAGAGTTTAGCTACTGTACAAAAAGCTGTACAACGAATTGGGAGAGTACAACAGAAACAAGGGAAGACAGTAACAAAAAGGAAATTGAATACTGTTGAGTCGGTTTGGGGGTTGGTGGATGTTATCATATCAAAACAAGGGGTGTGTATGATAATGTGGCCGACAGGAAGCTTAATTGAATCGTCCGTTGTCAGCGTCGTAGAGTCATAGTGGCAGTGGCATGTCGTTTCTCCTTATCAGGCGTCCTCATAATCATATTGGATTACCAGAGTTGATATCATCATCGTATCAACGCACCAGCTTAACTCGGGACACACGTACGACACAGATGGCGAGGCATTACACTAATGCATGAACAGAGTATGCTGAACTAAATTATCAGGATTTAACAATACACGATGACAACGGGACGGAATAGAACGCTGACACTTATCAACTTCTAACGAATCCGCTCTTTTGTAATTAACTCAACTTTCCTAATCTCAGTCATAAACTCAATCTTTCTCACTTATTAATATCTACAATCCAACTAAATACAATAAGTGCTTAACGTGCAGTATCTAGAGCAAGTGAACCCATTCACTAAAAACTGGATGAGTAGAACAAATAAACTTACTAAAAATCAATAAAAGCAGGATTTCAGATTCCTAACGAGACATTTATTACATACATCAATCTCATGCCATCTGAAGATACGATAAAATTTATTCCTAATTTGTGTACGTTGCAATCTGTTCAATTTAGAACAATGAGCGACCCAATGAGATGAGGATGTTGTGTATGACGTGTAAATGGGGTGTAGTCTTGTACAGACCCAGGCCGACCATTCCTGAGAGAGTATGGTTAATTAAACCCCAACCATCAAAGTACACCGGTAACCACTGTCTAGTATTCAAATCCGTATAAAAGTAACTACCTTTACTAGGATTTGAACCAGGAACCTTCGTCTCCGAAAATCAGCTGTTTAACAGCTGATTTTGGCGACGACTTTACCTCTAGACCAACCCGGTGGGTTTAAACGATAAAATTACTAAATTTTTAAGTTTTTTCGATTAAATTAATTACTATGATAAAATTTGAAAAAGTCAATAGTTCCGTAATAAACCAGCCTGTATTACCACAACCGAAAAACAACGATATAGAAGCGAAGATGGACGCTGAATTGCACAGCTAGTGATAGGGCCAGTCGTAGGAGGCCGATAATGCGTACAAGCGTTGTACTGAAACCAGGTAGCTACCAAGTTCACAGCAAAACTACGTGGTACTGTATCAGAAACATGTTACTGATTACTCGAGAATTACTTAGAAACAACAATAATTAACAAGGGAAGGAGAGATTAGGATGCGGGAAACGTTTAAAATATTTACAAAGAACTACATGACATGGAAATAGTCTTTGTTGTAGGATAAATGGATCGAAAACAGTGTTGCAAAGCTCCGAATGTAGCTAAAAAAATATGGGACTAACCTAAGATTAGTAACCGGGAATGAGAGGGCTATTATTATTCCTATCAAGAGTCTACCGTTCGTCAGTCGCAAATTTCCTCTAAGGCAAACCTTTTTCTTAAGCATAATTATTGGAGCAGGTTCCGTTACCGCAAATCGACCGTACTGTCAACAATGCTAAAAGCGTAGCAAAAAACAAGAAAACCAGTTTCGGCCAGGGTGTAAAGCCGTACGACAATAAAACGTGAAACTGAGAATTACGGTGAACAACGTAAAACTAGCAGAAAAATTCTCGTACTTTTTATTCTCACTAGGACAATTTTCAAACCGATAAACTGACGGCTCAATAAATACATTTATATGAGAGTTGTATTAAAAAGTTTAGCCAGCGACACAACGCGATATTGTTATTCGGTTGTATTATATTTTATTGTATGTACAATACGATATTAAAAAGTATTTCTTAGTAAAAGTCAGGCGAATGTCACATTCAAAAGGAAAACCCTGTGTCGAGTAATAAATCCCGTTCAAAATTTTCTACCCAGCGAACCTTACCCTAATGCAAAAAATAAAACGTAAAAAAAAACAACAGAAAAACACTAACACTAGATTTAAGCGTACATTGATGTATGGAGGTTTCCATGATGCAGAAGGGGAAACAGTGCGACGTGTTTCCAACCACAAAACCCTCTCAAATCCCCTTTCTTCTACCGACAGGCCGACAAACCTCGAAACACATACGGAAGGAAGTATGTGAAAACAGAAACAACATTTTTACAGCATTTTAAACTCTGTAATTATTTGTTGTTACGTTACTCTGCAAAATACACTCTACGAAAAACAATCCTGTAGAAAAAAATAATCCAACCAAAAAAAAACCGACATTTAAAAAAAATAAACTTGCTCTTCATTTTAAAACGAAAAATATGTGTTAAAATGTTACACTGTTTTCGCTTACTTTTATTTCAAAATTCTTTATAAAATACTGAAGCATTAAAAAAACATTTTATTTCTACCATTCTTATGGACTTAACTGTACGCCCACAAAAACTTTAAAATTCTGAAACGAAACGTTAAGATTACCTAATATATCCTACAAATAGGACATTAGAGGGAATATAATTTCCAATATATTCGCATTGTCCAAAGTATACTTGTTGTTCTTTCAGTATTTGCAATAAAGATTTACAAAAAAATCTTATTTTCTTTTTAAATTTTTCAAAAACTTTTTTTTTGGGGGGGAGGGGGGGTTTAACGTCCAACTGTTCTGCAAATACTGCTAATGCAGACGGTGGATGAAATAATTTTTGTAACGTATAAAAATACGCCGTACCTGAATGGGATTCGATCCCTGGACCATTTTCTTCAAAACTTAAGTACTTAAATCTTTCACTCGTTTACAAAATTTCTGTAAAATGACAATATGAAACGAAAATTCGTCTAAAAACTGAATTTTACAGGAAAAAGTTAATTTTCATTCAAATAACAGTCTTCACAAACGGACATACTTATATAAAATCATATTTTTTTGGCTTTAAGGTATCTATTAACCGAACAATTAATTGATTGAATTTTTGTTAGTTTCTATTTGTTATCGGGAACTGTACTTTATTGACAACCACCCAATTTGATCGCTGATTTTCGCTGAATTTACATGTGGATAGTGAGTTTGAACACAGGGATCCACCTCAGTGGAGTTTATTCAGGAATAGCTGTCAGCTGGTCACCATACAAAGACAAAGTCGCTTGCCCAACCAGTGTTGCTTAACAATTTAATTGATAGCGACTTCCTACTAGCTGACTTGACTGGGCTGACCCAAAGGGTTCTTAAATACTCGAACAGAATTGTTTTTCACTATGGAGTAAAAACGTGGGTGATAGGGGCTGTAGAACGGAAGAGGATAGAAGCTTTTGAAATGTGGTGTTATGGGAAAATGTTAAAGATTATAGGTGGGTGGACAAAATAAGTAATTTAGAGGTTCTTAGGCGAGTGGATGAAAAAAGAAGTATATGGAAGCATCTCACCAAAAGAAGGGATAGGCTAGTGGGGCATATCCTAAGACATCCAGGTATTGGGCTATCAATAATGGAGGGTAAAATTGAGGGAGTAAATTGTAGAGGGAGGCAAAGATTAGAATATATAAAGCAAATTACAAAAGATGTAGGGTGTTACAGGTATGTAGATATGAAACGACTTGCGCAAGATAGAACAGGTTGGAGAACTGCATCAAACCAGTCGAGAGACTGATGACAAAAAAAATGGAGTAAAAATTGCATTACAGGAAATAAAACGATTTCTTCTTCTGTTCAGTGCTTTAACACATAGGCATAAGGTAACAATTACTAATGCATAAACATGGAGTAAGAAAACAAATCAACAACTACAAAGAAAATGTTAGTTATTTTTTAACCAATAAAGTTACCCAGTTTACTTTTCCGCTTTTACGGTCTCTTAAAAAAACCTATATTGAAAACCAAAGAGAAGAAAATCGACAAACGAGTATGGAAAGAAAGTTAAAAAACCGAACAAGACGAGAGAGAGATAAACGGAGTAGCACAAAGTATTGGATCAGTAACCCTCATAAAGTGTTCTAAACGAACAACAAGTAAAGAAACAGACAATAAAACAAGTAAAAGACGAAAAAGAAAGAATTTTGGAGACAAAAAGAAACTTTTTCTTAATAAAAACAGAGGGGAGTGAAAAAAGAGTACCGGCATCCGAGTGAAGTTTGTAGGAAATACTGGAACAAAGTACAGTCACTAGTCAGCGGGAAGACGGAGGGATTGTTCAACAAGGAACTAACGAGGAGAAGAAACGAGTAACAAGTTACAGTTAAATGGCTACATTTTGTGAAGTCGATGGCGAACGAAAGTTGGATCAAAAACTTTTTTAACCTTTTGATCCGTTCAACTTACAAACTTGTATAATTATGACACAAAATAAAAAAAATCTGGTGTGAAACACTCACACAACTTTCTCTTACCAGTGCAAATAAAGAACAATATAACCTAAGATTAGTAATAAATTTAGAAATAAACAAAAAACTAACCTCAAAAAACATAACCGTATTTTAATCGTGAGTGAATAGAATAGCATATTTTGACCGATTTTGATGAAAATATTACCACCGGTAGTGGTATGTATTAAGTTTCAAGTTCGTGCCATGTTCCGTTCTTGAGATATTCTGTTCACACACGCGCGCGCGCGTGCACACGCACAGACCAATCGCTAAAAACATGTTTTTTGGGTTCAGGGGGTCTGAAAACGTGCAGATCCGGTGAAAACTCGATTTCGAAAAATCGACATGAAAACAATACTTTCCTTCCTATATATTCATATAGACAAGAGAAAGTAAAAAATCGTACTTGAGCGTTTCAAACATTTGTATTCACGTTGGTAACTCCGATAGTTTCAATGTAAAACGACGAAATTTGTTTGAACACTTAAAATATATGGGTAAGTTGAGATACATTTCCTAACGGTTCTGCAGATGTTAAACAATAGAGAGAAAGAGGTGGGCGGGGAGCGCGACAGGAAACTGTTGACTTATACAATAAACAGATCGTTTAAACGTAAACGTTTAATAGAGCTGATAAGTGGTTGCCCATAAGGCAATAACTTAAATTTAAATTTTTTTTTTTTTTTTCCCGGGGTTCCTACGGCCGGCGCCGCTTCCCGCACTTCAATCTCCATTCTCTTCTATCCTCCCAATCACCCTCATCCATCCCTCTCTCCCTCATGGCTTCCTGTATTCCCTTTTTCCACGTTTTCCTTGGTCTACCTTTCTTCCTTCTGTTGGTTGGGACATAAGACAACATTCTTTTTGGCCACCTCTCATCACCCATTCTCTGCACATGACCATACCATATCAGTTGTCGTCTCTCTATCCTATCCACAATGGTATCTTCTACATGAGCTCTTTTCCTGATGTCGTCATTCCGGATATGGTCCAACCTGGACACTCTACATGAACGGCGCAGAAAGTCCATTTCAATTGCTTTAAGCTGGCTGTCTATTTTTGATGTTAT
Organism: Catonia carolina; assembly: GCA_035578175.1. Taxonomy (NCBI): domain Eukaryota; kingdom Metazoa; phylum Arthropoda; class Insecta; order Hemiptera; family Achilidae; genus Catonia; species Catonia carolina. The sequence goes on from JAQMRL010000001.1 coordinate 297,042,470, forward strand.
TTGCCAGCACTCTGCCCCATAAGTTGTTATTGGCTCCACAATAGTGTGGTACAACTGGACTTTTGTATTCATGTGCATTAAATTTAAATAACAGGTGTTAAATTTTCTGCACTCAATCTGCTAGGACAAACTTATTTATCCACCACATGTTTAAGAAGCATAAACAGGAGGCAAAGGTATAAAATAACACTAGTCTGAGCTGTCTCTTCTGAAACTAATGAATTTCATTAAAACGCTAGACCCTGCGGTAAATGAAGTGAAGGTGTCATTTGCAGGGTGAAAAATCTGGTGTGAAACACTCACACAACTTTCTCTTGCCAATGCAAATGATTAATAATAAACCTAACATTATTAATAAAATATTAGAAATGAACAAAAACTAACCTCAAAAACATAACCTTATTTTAATCACGAGTGAATGACGCAAAATGACAATCGAACTCAGTTTGGCTTAAAAATACGGAAAATCACGCTTTCACGCTAAACTAGGCTCTGTAGAGAAAAATGCTCTAAACAAAAGTTGTAGATCTTTTAATTTTCTATAACTTTTATTATTTACACTTTTGTCGTAAAATGCATACTAAGACCGAAATGTTAAAAAAATCGATTTTTCTCACGTTTTCGTGAGAAAAAAACAGAAAATCGCAAATTACCGCTAAACTAAGCGTTATACAAAAAAATGTTTGAAACAGAAGTTGTAGGTTTTTAAATTCTCTACAACTTTTATTATATACGTTTTTGCGCTGAAATTTATATTAAAGCCGTAATCTTAAAAAAACAACGTTTTTACGTGAAAACAGCCTCACCGAGAATTTCAGCAAACATGGCGCCTACCCTATCTTGTAGAGAATAAAAAATTGAGTAAAATAGGCGATTTAAAAAAAAATCGTAGGACCAGTTTTTGAGAAAATCGCAAAAAACTGAAAAATTATACGAATAAACTACTACTTCCGGTTGACCGATTTTGATGAAAATGTTCGTGTCGCGTCCGGTAGTGGTATGTAACTTAAGTTTCAAGTTTCAAGTTCGTACGATGTTCCGTTCTTGAGATATTCTGTTCACACACACACACACACAGACACACAGACCAATCGCTAAAAACATGTTTTTTGGGTTCAGGGGGTCTGAAAACGTATAGATCCGGTGAAAACTCGATTTCGAAAAATCGACATGAAAACAATACTTTCCTTCCTATATATTCATATAGGCAAGAGAAAGTAAAAATAGGTGTTTTTCAGAGGGCCTAGGATGCTGATAAGTATGCCTATGAATTTCATTAAACAGCTAGACTCTTCGGTAAATGAAGTGAAGTAAGCTTACTTTTCCACTAAGCGAGGAAAGCAATTGTAAACCACCTTCATTTATCGTTTTACTTAGAAAAACCTCTAGAAGTTCAAACCAGCCTTTCAACTGATGAACTAAAAACAAGTTTTTGAAGTACGACATGTACGAAAACACTTGAGGTGATATTTTGATCCATTACACAACAATTTCTTAGTAGAATTCATAAATATTGCTTAAGAGGTAATTCACAGATAGTTATATTACTGGACTATGGTTACCATACGTCTGTGAAATAACCAACTGTTTTATTCCAATGTGTGAGAAACTTAGTCTAGGATCATAAAGTTCAACAATGTATTGATAGAAAATAATATATAATGCATATCCTGTACAAATTCCAATATTATTGACTTAATCACTAAAAAAATGGACAGGTGAAAAAAAAGTAGAGAGTAAAATTCAGGCAGTACAATGGAATGCAAGAAAAGTTTGCTAACAAGACAAGAAGAGATAAAATAATAAATCATGATTTAAAAATAATTAGGGGAAGAAAACCTGATAAGGAGAGTTAGCCAGACAAAGCTACAACAGTTTTGACAAGTCAGAAGGATGGTGGAGGGTACACTGACTGACAAGTCAGTAGGCTGGTGGATGGTACACTGACTGAAAGGAAGCTGCACCTGAAGAAGGAGGAGAGAAGAACTCAAGAGTGAAGTGGATGGGTTCAGTTATGGATGAATTTGGAAAAAGATGCGATACCCAGAGAGAACAATGAATGTGTGATGGTTCAAAGATAGATGGAGTTGGAGAGGAATTGCGTTGCCCGTGACCCGAGGAAACTTAGATAAGGAATTATAAAGGAGTCCTGTCATTTTTCAGCCACTAGGAATTGTTCTGGGCGGATATTTATTGACACAGTTATTCTCACTATCAGACTAATAGCAAAAATACAATTATTTTAGATAAATAAATGAAAGCGTAAAGTAATAGCGAAACTCCTTGAGAAAATATATCAGGAAATAAACATGAACTTCACTTGTATTTTCTACAACAATCGTACTTGATGGGAAAACCCACTATATTCACCAAAACTGTGATTTTCACATTGCAGTCCGGACTGGCAAGGTTTAACTCTTACGAAGGCTTACATAGCAGAATAAATCTCAACAGCAACATGAAACATATAACTAAAAATGGTAATAACAACAAAAGAACGAATAACGAATACATATAGTTCTTTATCACCACGACCAACAACAGATGGTTTGCTGAGAAAATCAGAGAAATGAGAATAGTCGAAACGAAACTGAGGACGAGATGAAACTATAGGGTACTGCCATAAAATCACAGACGGCGGGGATGCGTTTAAATGGCCGGGGCAAAATGTGAATCAGTCGGGGTTAGGTAGAACAACAATATTGTGTAAGAGCGTTGTGCGGCATGCAAAGTGTAACATCAGAGACAATTTCACAAGAAATAGGGGATGAGAATTTCCACCTAGCCGACACATACGATATTGCTTGCTTACAAAACGCAAATAACAGTGGAGAGCAACGAGCAACGGTACGTGTTTGTATATCCCATCCAAGTAATTGACTGCACACACCCGTACTCTATCATACCCGAATAAAAATTGCTCTGTTTTCTAAAAACAACCAACCGGTAAATCGAAATTACACAATTTGTCACCCGTTGAATACTTCGTCATCAACGGATTTAAAAAAAAATAAGAAATTCCATAACTAAAGAATAATAAAAAAATCTGGTGTAAAACACTCACACAACTTTCTCTTGCCAATGCAAATAATTAACAATAAACCTTAACATTAGTAACAAAACCCTCAATAAACATAACCTAATTTTAATCATGAGTGAAAGACGCAAAATGAATATCAACCTCAGTTTGGCTTTTAAAAATAAGGAAAATCACTCTTTCACGCTAAACTAGGCTCTGTAGAGAAAAATGCTTTAAATAAAAGTTGTAGATCGTTTAATTTATACACTTTTGCCGTAAACTGCCTACTAAGGCCAAAATTAAAAAAAAAAAATCGATTTTTCACACGTTTTAGTGAGAAAACAGAAAATTGCTAATTACCGCTAAATAAAGCGTTATACAAAAAAATGTTTGAAATAAAAGTTGTAGGATTTTAAATTGTCTACAACTTTTTATTACATAAATTTTTGCGCTAAAATGCATACTAAAGCCGCAATCTTAAAAAAAAATTTTTACGTGAAAACAGCCTCACCAAGAATTTCAGCAAACATGGCGCCTACTCCAACCTTGTAGAGCACAAAAAATTTAGTAAACCAGGCGATTTTAAAAAAAAATCGTAGGACCCATTTTTGAGAAAATCGCAAAAAAGTGAAATATTACACGAATAAACTACTACTTCTGGTTGACCGATTTTGATGAAAATGTTCGCGTCGGGTCCGGTAGTGGTATGTAACTTAAGTTTGAAGTTTCAAGTTTGTACGACGTTCCGATCTTGAGATATTCTGTTCACGCGCGCGCGCACACACACACACACACACACACACACAGACCAATCGCTAAAAAACATGTTTTTGGGTTCAGGGGGTCTGAAAACGTGTAGATCCGGTGAAAACTCGATTTAGAAAAATCGAAATGAAAACAATACTTTCGTTCCTATATATTCATATAGGCAAGAGAAAATAATAATTACCACAAATTAGAATAACACAATGCAGCATTTATACATTCTAATACCACTACTTCCTACCCTAGTAATAATGTACAGCCATTAATCTTCATGAAAATATTTATCCTAAATTCGATTTTGTTGCTGTACCCTCTTTCACAAAATAATAACAGCTGAAATTATTCATTAAAGCTTTAGTTAACTAAATAATTAAGCCAATGCCGACTAATTCAGCAGAAACCAAAAGGATTGGAAAGAGGGCAGAATAATAAAAACTTGTATACTGTGGACAATTTAAACTGGCACATTCTTGCTCTACGTGTACACACAGTTCCGCATAAAGTATATCCTTAACCTATTCTTTCAACAAGGTCTATAAATTTTAATGTACGCAAATGCCTACAACCTTATTACAATGGACAAACTTACAAATAATTATTTCATTTTAAAATATGTATTTTATTTGTCCCAGTAAAAATTTAAATTATAAATTACAAGAACTAAACTGCAAAAACTCACTAAACTATACTCTACAGACGCACACAACTAATTGAACAAATTGGTCTGAATATATTATAATGAACAGAAAATAATATATGAAAACAAAATACGCAACTAATTGAACAAATTGGTCTGAATATATTATAATGAACAGAAAATAATATATGAAAACAAAATACGCAACTAATTGAACAAATTGGTCTGAATATATTATAATGAACAGAAAATAATATATGAAAACAAAATACGCAACTAATTGAACAAATTGGTCTGAATATATTATAATGAACAGAAAATAATATATTATGCAAACAAAATACGCAAATAATTGAACAAATTGGTCTGAATATATTATAATGAACAGAAAATAATATATGAAAACAAAATACGCAACTAATTGAACAAATTGGTCTGAATATATTATAATGAACAGAAAATAATATATGAAAACAAAATACGCAACTAATTGAATAAATTGGTCTGAATATATTATAATGAACAGAAAATAATATATGAAAACAAAATACGCAACAAATTGAACAAATTGGTCTGAATATATTATAATGAACAGAAAATAATATATGAAAACAAAATATTAGTCACATCATTATGTCGGACAGATTAATTATTATTAATAACCACAGTGAAAACAAAGCGTAGTGACCGTGCGTGAGTAGCACATTACAGTAGCGAATTGTATATTTTTGTGACTGTACCATCGTTGCATGGCGAGGGGGAAGAGTGGAGTAGATATAAACTCCGAAGCGGCTTGTGCCAATTCAAATTGTCCAAGTTATATCTACGTTTAGTTACGTGGAACATTGTTGAATTCGGTGTAAAAACGACAACACAACTGCATATTATCTAAAATAGTCTTTTTTTAATACGAAACTTATTGATAGTTATAGAATTTCAGAACCCTATTTATTTGAAGTGCATCTAACGCTATCATTTTTTTCCACAAGGTAAGCGAAGTATTTCTAAAAGCCCCCGTTGTCATTATAAAAACAGTAATACACAACTATATTTTAATAAAATTTTATTACAGCACATTAATATTTTTTAGCCATTTTAACTATAGTGTAGCTATGTGGAAATGTTTAAAATTACGGCTGTAACACAGAACCCCCTTCGTTTTGCAATTTAACGTTGTTCCACTGCATCGTGAAAGCAAATAAAATCTTTGAAGATATTTCTGAATCTGTAAGTGAACTAGCACACTAAACTTTAGATCTAAACCAATAATTTAAAAAAATATCTTCAAAATTAATTGTTTTTTTTTTATTACTATTGATTACTATCGATTGTTTTGATTCAGGTCTAAAGACAAACGAGAGTAAAATATTAGAATGATTCATAACATCTTATGTTATTACAAGCAGTTTAGATAACAGAGAAAAATTTTTAAAACTTTTGATAGATTCGAAAGTGAAGTAATTAATTTTAAGAACTCGGGAAGCACTTTGAAAGACAACAGAATTTTATACAGGGATTCAAAGACAGAGACCAGTGTTACAAACTAGAAATAACTTCCGGGTACAGAACCAACCATTAAAATTATATGTTACCTCGTATGACCTCTACCCTCAGAATACAAACCACCCCAGCGCAACAGAATAGTAATGACTTTAGGGTAACCCGAGAAGGTTTAATTACGATTAAATAAAAATTCCCGTAATTACCAAGTCCGATTTTAATCTCGTACATGAAATAAACACGACCATTTCATAACATAAACAGTACGATAAACGCAAATTTTCAACATTTAGTAGAAATATTTTTTTTTTTTAGTAAACGTGAAATCGTGTCAACCGATTTGTCATTAGTAGTTACAGATTCCGAAACAAAACTGATATGGATACATTTTTAATGCGTTCAAATGATCTAGACCCCTGGAATCGAATCCGAGAATTTCCTTTTAATGATTCAACGTAGTTAAGCACCTTACACAATTCCAGATTTAAATTCCATCAACGCCTTACCTGGTCCAAACATATTTGGAATATACGCAAAAGACGGATACATTTTTAATGCGTTCAAATTATCTAGACCCTTGGAATCGAATCCGAGAATTTCCTTTTAATGATTCAACGTAGTTAAGCACCTTGCACAATTCCAGATTTAAATTCCATCAACGCCTTACCTGGTCCAAACATATTTGGAATATACGCAAAAGACTAGGATTGAAGCTAAGAGATTTGTATTGGATGATGAACAAACGTTCACAGCTGTCATTTGAGAGCAAGCTTTTCTACTGTACAAAGCCATACTGAAACCGCTGTGGACTTATGGGTTACCGCTTACTATCTAATATCTGACAAATGGTACATTGCATAAGGACTTGTGTCAACACCGTGAAAGAAGAAATTACGCAGCTAAGTTGAAAATATCAAGAAAAATGAGCAGATCACCCGAATTCTTTGGCGCTTAATTTACTTGCTAATAGCAAAGACGTGACACAACTGAAACGAATAAAATTGCTTGACCTTCCGTTTAGATTTACCGACTAAACTACATTTTAAATAATTTTGAAGTCCATATCAACATCAACATCATCCTCTATTAATTTCATCTTCTTCCTCAGCGCATTCTAATATGACTGTTATTAATTTGGTAACCTTTTCTATTAATGTTATTCACCTTTTATATCATCATGTGAACCCGTTCATGCTATTTAATTATAGTTTGTTTTTTAAACTGATTGTAAATATTCTCAGGTGTTAGAAAAAAAAATTCCAACAAAATTTACCTCATTAAAACATTCTACATCCCTCACACGGTTACCACATTTTTTTCTAATCGAGCAACAAATGAAGTTAAAAAAGTTCAAGGAGATTATTGTGTCCGAATTCAAGCAATAATTACAATCCATAAATATTAACAAAAGAAGCGAATTAATTTCAGAAGTAGACGTTGTCGACAATGCACAGATTCCGATAATCTAACACGAAATTAATCTATTTACAATGTTAGATTTATATCGATTATTTTAGTGAAGTTTCTACTTTAATATGGGGAATTTAGCTTTTTATACTATCAGTATCTGCCCAGAGCAGACAGGTGGAGTGTCAAATTATTTACACCCAATCTGTTCGTTGCAGGGCTAAAATAAATAGTTCTGTTTCTTATTACATGGTCAGCCAATTAAATGACTGAATCATTTAAGGACAGAAGAGGTAGAGGTGTAAAAAAACACTAATCAGAGTTATCTCCTCTGAAAGTAATGAATTTCATTATACAGCCAGACCCTGTGGTGAATGAAGTGAAGGTGTCATTTGCAGAGTGGAAAATATGTGCTTTTCAGAGGGCCCGGCATGCTGATAAGTGCACTTTTCCACTCAGTGAGGAAGGCAATGGTAAACCACCTCACTCCTCGTTTTACTTAGTAAAACCTCTGTAGGTTCAAACCAGCCTTTCGGCTGTTGACCTAAACAACAACAACTATCAGTATGTATCCTGAAACCTATCGGGTTGGTCTAGTGGTAAAGTCATTGCCGCGATTAAGCTGTTGAGCTAGTTTCCGGAGTTTCTTCTGTGGTTCGAATCCCAAAAAAGGTAGTTCCGTTTATACGGATTTGAATACCAGATAGTGGTTACCGGTACTATACTTTGATGGTTGGGCTTCAATAAACCGTATTCTGTACAAGATTACACCTCATTCATATCTCTTCTCATCGGGTCATAGGGTTGCTTATTGTTCTAAATTGAACAAAATTAAAAAGTACACACATAAGGGTTTAAAAAAAGTATGTATGTTACTGAATTGCCACGGAAACATTTGTTTCCATATCAAACAACAATTTGGAGACTGCTAGATGGTTCAACCGAGTGTGAAAGGTTATGAAGTACCACAATATTTTCTCACACCATGGTATGTAAAAAATATGAATGACGGAAGTTGTTATTGTTTTCTTTATTGTATTTTTGAGATTCGTTAAGTTGATTGTGGAGTATGGATTTGATGACTGTTAACGGACGTAATTAATAATTTTAGTTAGTACAGGACAGAAGAGAAGAGAAGTTGAAGGGATAGCAAAAGTAGGTCGGTCCGCGGTGAACGTGGTTCACTTACAAATGTTAAAGTTGTGTTGTGATAGATGTCTCACAAGTGTTTTGGGGTTGAAACGAACGAATAAAGGGGGGGAAATGTTTTACCGTGATGGTGGTGGCTGTGTTGTTACAATTGGTACAGCCCTTAAACGTTGTCGGCTGTTGTGTCGAACAAGCAAATTGCTCTCTTAAACGTTATCCGATTTCCGCAGAATGTGCCGTTGCCACCGTGCCCGACCAAATTCTAGTAGTAGTTTGGTTTGAATTCGAGTTGAGGTTCACAACCTCTTTGCCTTCACTCTAGTTTACTTCCATCCATTGTATTGTTCTCTGTGAATTGCTTACTACTGCTTTATCAATAATAGTTATTCACCCGATCTCAATTCTCTTCTATGTATTCCGTTCTTTTTATTCCTTATATAATAACACATAAATGTGTAACTTATTATTTTTACCAATTTCTCAAACCTATAAAATTCTATTTTTTTGATTTGAATAATAACTTCATAACCGAGAACGCGAAGCCCACTCATTCTCTGATAACTGTACAGTATGTCCAAACCCACACATCCTACAGTTTGGAAGAATATTCCATAAATGTATCATATGTAGCCGATAAGATAATAATTTCCCGTAGCTCGTCCAAAATCAAATTCCTTAGTGCATAAAAATTATTGAACAAAATGCCGGAACGATTTTCATGGATAAAATACCCTTTGTCGAAAGAGTTGAGCCGTGAAACGAACAAAAAAAGAATAAATCAGGATTCGATCGAGTCATACATAATTGTATATACAATTTGTCATCAATGTTGATTGATTCCGGGCGAAAAGCATTGATCCATCTTTACTTTATTTAAAGTCGCATCGACAGCTTGATTTTTAGCAACTAGGTAGGTTACGTAACTAGAACGGTGAGTTTTAGATTTGCTACATCCTTTATCCTAAGCTCTTCAATTATCTTATATCCAATATAAAAGTTATTCAATTAAGGTTGTCATTTATTTGCAATGACTGTCAATACAGCCTGAGATTGATATTGTAACCGGACGGGGTGGCGGCAGGTTGGGTCACAGCAATGAAAAACTCTTGATTTATCTTGAATATATTTATTAACAATATTTTCCCATCTTAAAATTACCACTTCTGATCGCCATCAGAAACTACGCTACAATTATAATCTATAAGGTTAAACACAATAAAACCATGGTCCTTAAAGTCCCTAAGTCGTGGAACACAAGGCACAATCCCAATAAACTATTAAAGTAACCATAACCTAATACTAAATTAATCCAATTATGAGATTTACTTCCCTCGTCTAGCCCGTATTGTCCATCAACTGAACAGTCACCAGGCACTGTGGTTAGTCATATAAAATTAAATACTAATTCTAACAAGTTCAATAAAAGAAAATACTATCAGCAACAATAGTGAAAACTTACACAATAAATTCTCACAAAATTCAATAAAAAAACATAGTGACAACAACAATAATGAAGTTACATAGTGAATTCTCACAAAATCAGTAAAAGAGAATATTAACGACATCAATAGTGAAATTATATAATGACTTCGCACAAAATTAATAAAAGAAAATATTAACATCCACAATAGTGTAATTACATAATGACTCCTCTCAAAATTAATAATAAAAATAACTATTAACATCAACAATAGTGTAATTACATAATGACTACTCACAAGATCAATAAAGGAAATTATTAGCATCAACAATAGTGAAATTACATAATGATTTCTCGAAAAACCCTAGCTACTGCGACGGTAGACTTGCTCCCTTAAAGTATAGTACATAAGGGTACTTACAAAACCAAGCCAATATCGCCATCGTCCTCGCCCGAAACCTTCGGGGCCGTATGTTAAGAGGGACTCAAACGGGCCCAATCGCAGTATTCCAACTCCACGGTCTGGCTAGGCCGGGGTCACACGAGCGCACACAGTTCACTCAACCACAACTTATACCGTTCTAAAACCACAGGCTACACCGCCTCACCATTCCACCGGCACGTCCCGAGAGTTCACTGGAAGCCTTAAACAGTTATTCACCAGAATACTCGCGTACTAGCACGAGGACCGCCCATACCGGGTGGTCATACGACGTTGCTCGTGTGTGCCTGTCCTACAAAAAGGCGCGCGCAACTCACTCGCACTGCTCGCTTCGAGTCTAACACAGCGACTGGCAAGGCTCTCGCGTTCCACCCCGCTCCCGCCTTACTATACCCGTAACAGCCAACTCCGCTGACGCGACACATTCTAGCTCGCTTGCTTACACATTTCCTGGAATGCGTTCCTCGTACATAATAATTTTTATCCTACAATATTACACTATTAGATTATTACATTTTACGATTATACATCGTTACATTACATGACAATATTACACTATTAGATTATTACATTTTACGATTACACATCATTACATTACATGACATTGTTTAACAATTAAAAATACGCTATTAGAAATAAAATTATTTTAAATGAAAATACACTATTTAGTAAATAACTCTGTTCAATCCCATAATATTACACTACTTTCCCCTCTCAGAAAGGGCTATCAGATTTAACAGGCCATGTTCCCTACTCCACTGACACTGCACTACACACATTGCAGATACGCTAGTCGCTCCTCACTGCCACACTGGCATAACCGCTTCGGGATAGGCTGCGTCGCTCCTCCCTGGATAGCCGCTGGATGGGTGGAAGTTCCGGGTTCCTCGGTGTCGCTCCGTCCCCTCGTCTAGGCTGCTCGGTTGCTCCAGGACACGGTACCATCTCAATGGAGGGTCCTCCCTCCTCCGCTTCTTGATTCGTCTCCGCATCGGTCCTCCGTCGATACCACCATATGGCCGTGATCAAGATTACGGCCACCAATATGATAAGGAAGCTCGTCAACCACCAGGCTCGTTGGTAATATTGCTGCCTACGCTGGATCGCGTTCTCCAAGTCTCTGTAGGTAACCTCTGGACCATGAAGGCCTGGTTGGGTTCGACCCTCAGCTGCCAATTCTCCAATGATTTCCCAACTCTCTTCCCTGTTGCTGAGTGGTTTCGTCCTTGGCACACCCACGGTTAAGCGGGTAATAGTAACTAATGGCGGAACTAATTCCACTGTAATTGTACCTCGGGATCGTCGCAGGATGGTGAATTGATCGGTGCGATAGGTACAACTTCCAATCGGCTTCAATTTTCCCACTCCGGTAATATTTTGTTTAGTTACCGTGACTCTGCCTCCCACTTGACATTCCGAGACTAGGTTGTCTGCAACAGGGATGCTAAAGTACCAGCTCTCTTCTCTTTCGCTCCAAATCCAGATGGGTAGGGGTACCTTAGTCAGGACGGCACGCTCGCAAAGATTGTGGATGTCCACCTCGGACTCAATGAATAGGGAGTGTAGGCAGGTGGTCCTTCGTCGATGAAGCAAGACGACATCCGCTGGGCAAACCCTCGGGCCACTTCCCTGACACTTCACTAGTTCTCCTGCAGGAAATTCACTGTGGAGTTCTTGGTTTTCACTAACAATGAAATGAGTCTCCGGCACGCGGTACACATACGATACACCAGTCGTAGAGTCCAACACGGGTAACACTCGTACTTGATACAACTGAAACAAATGGCCTTGCGAGGCTAAAGGTACATCAATCACTATTCTAATATAGTGTCCCACTGAATGAGCACATACCTTGGTCATGGCATAGTATCTATACATGTCCATCACCCCAGTACTAGTGAGCAAGTCTACCCCTACCGGCAATACAGGTTGCAATTTCTTGACAATGTTACTTAATTCTACAGGGGAAATTAAAGTGGCACTTATCCTACCCTCTACACTAACACGTTGAACATCTAATACTAAATTCCTTAAATCTATCACTCCCTGCAGGGAGGCAACTCTCAGCCCACCCAGGATAGTGGTGGCGTTCATAAACATCTGTAACATCACATCTGCACGCTGAACCCGATCTTCTACGGCATCCAACCTCCTCATCATTGGCTTTATCACGGCGACCACATCTTGTGCCACCCGTCGAATCTTCTCGCTGTTCTCTTCCGCCTGCCTTGACAGGGTACGGGTTACGGAGGTGAGGTCCTTTTGCAGATATACGGTCTCCGCCATGGTGCGATCGATTCCCTCGAGGTTACGATGCAGCTCGTCGAGATCGTCCGAATCCGGATTCCCGAAAAGGACCTTGATTATCTTCCCTCCGATGTTGACTAGGCCCCTCTTAGATCGCCCATTCGGCAACATGTCTCGTAGCGTCTCTCCGACAGTTTCCATTTCCGCAACTACGTCCTCTACTTCCTGGATGGATTTCTCGGTAACTCGCATCCTCGGCTCGTTCCTGCCTGCTTCAACAAGGACTGCCTTGGCTTCTTCGACGGCTGCTCGCAGCTCTCTCCTTCGCTCAGTAAGTCGGGTCACATTTAATTCCACCACCACTCGCATTGAGTCTCCTGTCATTATAATTTCTCCCCGCTCCAGGAAGAGTACTCCGTTGTCGACCTGGCGTCCGGCTCCCAGAGCCATGCACACACCTACACAAAGGGAATTTAGTCTCAGTGGCGGTTATTACGGGGCCGCACAAAATACTTACAAAACTACATATAAAATTAATTTACTCTAATTATATCAAGGTAGTGTAATTTAGTACCATATTTATAGAAAACGAACGAAGTATCCACCCTCTCCAGACTGGGCCTAACCTACTCAATCCAGCCAGGACTCCAGTATGAAGCGGGTTTCACCCTCGTCCTTCCATCTAGTCCCTGCTACTCTGTTCTTGGCGTGGAATTCCTCCCCTGCTTCTTAACGAGTATGGTGATCTCACTGCGGGTCGCCTCGCTTGTGGGGAGGGTCGATACGAGGGATCATCCCTTACAGGGTCTAACGGTTCCGGTGGGCTATCGGGGGCGGCGAAAAATTCATCCCAGGCCTCCCACCCTCTCTCGTCTTCACTCGACCCTGCCTTCTGGGCCATCTCTTCCTGGCCTTCAATCGTGTCCGATCCAGAGTCAGTTCCAGACTCCCTAGTTGACCCTCCACGGCTTCCCCCTGCGGCCGCATCGCTAATCTCGTTCTGATCTCCATCACTCTCGAATTCTGACGGCCTCCATGGTTCCTCTTCCGCTTCCTCGTCTCCAATTTCCCTTGACGGAACTCCCGGATCTTCTTGTTTTCGCTGGCACGCCGTCCGCCGCTGCCGCACCGCTGGCGCTCCTTCCTTCGAGACGCTGGCCGTTCCCGGTTTCAGGCGATTTACATGCACGATCACGGTCCGGTCCGACCCGACGCGGAGTTGATAATTCACCCCCGACAACTTTTTGATCACCTCGTAAGGCCCCTTCCACGGACGCAAAAACTTTCGGCTGTTCCCCGGCTTCACCGCGGGATCGTGTAGATACACGGTGTCGCCTACCTCGAACTTTCGGCTCACCTTATCCCGGTTAAATGCACGGGCTCTTTCTTCCGCCGCCCGGTGAGATTGCTGGACTGTTACTTCGTAGGCATTTCTCAGGCGTTGGCATAAGAGGTGAAGATAGTCTTCTACCTTTCCATCATAACTGCCCGAATTGATCATCAGATCCCCGGGCAGGACCATCTCTCGCCCGTGGAGCAAAAAGTATGGGGAATACCCCGTCGACGAGTGCGGCACGCTTCGGTAGGCCATCACTGCGTACGGAACCCATCGATCCCAGTCTCGTCCATCGTGTCGTGCGAAGTGGGCAACACTATCTATTAGGGTACGATGCACCCTCTCGAGGCGCCCGTTACCCTCCGGATGATAAGGTGACGTCTGCAGCTTTTTTATCCCTAACAGACGGCAGACTTCCTTCATCAAATCGGACGTAAAATTTCTCCCCTGGTCGGTGAGGAGTCGTTCAGGTACCCCGTGCCGCGTTATGATTTGTTGTACGAAGGCGCAGGCAACGCTTTCCGCACTTTGATCTTCCAGGGGAACTGCCTCGACATATCTGGTGAAGTGATCCACGAAAGTGAGTAGGTATCGTTTCCCATTCTTACTTCTGGGTAGGGGACCCACGATGTCCATCGCTACTAATTCGAAGGGTCTGGAAGGTTCCGGTGCCCTGGCCAGGGGCGCTTTCAGTCGGGTCGGTGTCTTCCGCTCTGCACAACGCTGGCACTGGCGCACCCATTTAGCCACGTCGGACGTTATCCCTGGCCAAAAGCACTTAGTTTTAACTCGCAGAATCGTCCTCTCTATTCCCGGGTGTCCTGCCCACGGCGCGTTATGGCAGTTCTCCAATATTTGCTCCCTCATTGTATGAGGCACCGCCAACCTCCATTCCTTCTGGTCACACGCCCCGTCGGTCCAATAGATGATTCCGTCAACGGTTACCCCTTTCTGGTTTCGAATCAACTCCTGGCACCATGCATCTTCGTTTTGCTCCTTCCTCACTTCTTCAGCATCCATGTCACTCACTACTCTCGCTGTCATAGTCGCCCGGCTCAAAGCATCTGCGTTTGTATGTTTTATTCCTGGCTTGTGCACGACGGTGTACTTAAATTCCGCCAGTCTCAGCGCCCACCTGGTCAATCGAGAGGAAGGATCTCGTAGGCTTAACATCCACCGTAGTGCTGCGTGGTCGGTCACGAGAGTGAAACGCCGGCCCAGTAAATAACATCGAAATTGCCGGGAGGCCCAAACTACGGCAAGCAGCTCCCTTTCAGTGGTCGAGTAATTCCTTTCCGCTTGATTCAGCTGTCTGCTTGCGAACGCGACGGGTCTTTCACCTTCGTCTGTTTCCTGTGATAGGACCGCCCCAAGGGCTACGGACGAAGCATCGGTAGCCAGTATAAAAGGCTTGTTGAAATCTGGAAACATTAGCACTCGGTCGGAGCACAACGTGTCCTTCAACAACTGGAAGGAGCGTTGCTGCTCGGTTCCCCAACTATATTTTTCCTCCTTCTTGGTTAATTTGGTAAGGGGCCCAGCAATATCCGCAAAATTGGGCACAAAACGCCTGTAATACCCCGCTAGACCGAGGAAACCCCTTACTTCTCTTGGGTTCGTCGGCACGGGAAATTCCCTCACGGCTCGTAGCTTCTCCGGTTCTGGCCTCACACCCGTCGATGTAACCACATGACCCAGATACTGGACTGTGTCCTTGGCAAACTGACACTTCTCCAAATTGACCCTTAGGTTAGCCCGTTGAAAAATCTCTAAAACATGCATAAGCCTCTCCAAGTGTTCCTTGAAGGTCTCGCTGAAGATAATGACATCGTCTAGGTACACCAGACACTCTATTCCCTTGATCTTGGACAGTAGTCGATCCATAGCCCGCTGAAACGTTGCTGGAGCGCCGGTTAACCCAAACGCCATTCGTCGGTATTGATAGTGGCCGCCTACCGTCGTGAAAGCCGTTTTCTCACGGTCTTCCTCCGCCACTGGGATCTGATGGTACCCACTGTGTAGGTCAAGCGTGGAAAAATATCGGCATCGTCCCAGATGTTCCAACGTCTCCTGGATTAATGGCAATGGATACGCGTCCGCCTTGGTCACCTCGTTGAGAGCCCGGAAGTCGGTACAAAACCGGTACTTGGTGCTCCCATCGGTTGTCTTCTTTCGGACGAGCACCACTGGAGCAGACCACGGGCTAAGGGAAGGCTCTATTACCCCCCGGTTAATCATTTCGGCGAGGTGTTCCTCCACCACCGGGCGTAGGTGGTATGGTACTCGGTAGGGCCTCTTGGCGATGGGTTTATCATCCACAGTGGGTATCCGATGAACTACTTCTAGATTACACCCTTCTCGATCCGGCTCGTCGAATGTCGTCACATATTTTAATAGGACAGCCTCCAGCTCCCTTGCCTCCGGGTCCTTCAAATGGGCTGTTTTCTCCTTGATGCTTGCCTTCAAATTCTTGGTTTCTCCAGTGAGGTCCTTGCTAGAGTCTACCGTGGCCACCAGTCTCTCCCGTCCCAGGGGCTCCGCTCTCCCTAGTTCCTGCTTCCGAGGAAGCTGAATATTCGCCGACGTCAAGTTAATTAGCTTCACTGTAACCTGCTTCCCCTGCACTCGATTCACCGTCCTTGCCACTCGTAAGCCGGGCTGGGGTTGCGCAACCGGTTCCACTAGCATGTCCTCGTCCACAGCGGTCTCAATAGCCGCCGACAGTACCATCTCCGAGTAAGGGGGAATAGTAACCTTTTTGATGCATTTAATTATCTGTTCAAATCCGCCTCCTTCCTTACAGACGTTAACTCGTTGGCTCTCTTGGGTGTCTGTGTCCCTTGTTGTCACTGCGGCAACATTTACTTCGGCACTCGAGGGGGACGTCCTACAGCTTAACCTTCGACTTCGGGTATCGATTACGGCGCCTAACTTCTCCAACAAATCAAGGCCTAGAAGTCCATCTCTCGTAGTGTCCATGGTAGCGACGACGAACGGGTGTCGTACCTGTACTCCCCCTATCTCGCAGTCCACCACTTGACAACCGGCGATGCCTAGCAGCGCCCCAGTTACACCCTTAGCCATTACATGGGCTGGCTGCAGCGGTACTCCAGGGACAGGCTCCCTTAAGAGCGACATTTCTGATCCTGTATCCACCAACAACACCCTAGTCTGGCCTCCGATCTCAGTGGTCACTAAAATTCCTTCCTGGTCGGTCCGCACATTCGGCACCCAGCAGGTCCCTTGCGTTACTGGCTTGTCGTCGGGACGCCCTACAAGCCGTTCTCGTTTGGGGACGCCGCCCCGTCGCCGTTTCCTACCACCTTAGATGTGTTTGACACTCCCGGATCCCTCCGCTCGGTGTACCGCCTTGGGCATCGAGCGGCAAAGTGGCCAGCCACGCCGCAGACAAAGCAATTCCCGCGTCGGTTATTACTTCTAGGCTCATCTTGGGGCCGGAATCTCCCTCTACCTTCTCTACTTGCAGTGCGCGTCGCTGGCGGTCTTTGTCGGTTGGCGCAGTCTCGCGCGAAATGCCCCCTGCCCCCACAGGTAAAGCACACTCCCGGCGTTGGCGATGTTACTCTCTTGGTTGACGAAGCAGTGACCGCATTAAGGTTACTACATGGCGGTTCACCGAATATTCCGAATATCTCCCCGGCCCGTCGGTGTGCCGGTCGTACCTGGCTCACTCGTTCAGCCACGCCTATAGCTTCCTCCAAGTCCTTGGGCGGATAGATCTGCAAGGCGTCCGCAGCGGGGCCCACCAATCCTCTAACGAAAGCAGCCAACAACGTGCGATCCAGTTGTGCACGCGCCCACTGCGCCGCCGCCGCATCCGATGGCAGAGGCATAGCCTCCACGGCTAGTTTCCGGCAACGATCGGCGAAAGCCCTCGGGTCTTCTCCATGTTCCTGCTTCGCGGTATTCAAAGCTAGCAAGAAGCGTTCCGGGTCACGATTCCCCAAGAAGCGGTCTCGTAGTACCTTAGTATACTGTTCAAACTTAGACCTCCGGTCGTTCAACTCGGGGTGAGCGTCTAAACAGGACGCCGCAGCTCCAGAAACCTTGAGTCTGCAAATGGTTTTTCGGTCTTCGTCATCCCAATTCCCGGTCCTGGCCACTAACTCCAGATTCCCCAGGAATTCCTCTACAGTCGGACCACTTACGTCACCAGTCCATACCTTTATTAGAGACTGCAAGCCTAAGTCTCTTTTAGAGCGGCCGGGGCTAGCGTTCCGATTCTGCACCTGTGTTCTCAGCGTCTGCACCACTCCGGCTAGCTGTTCCCGCTCCCCTACCACCCTGTCCTTGTATGCTACGAGCTCTTGGTTGGCGAGTGTGAGCTCCTCTATCTGCCGCTGAAGTTCTGGTACGGTAGCCATTTTTGCAGGCTACCCCACGCCTGACACCAATGTAACCGGACGGGGTGGCGGCAGGTTGGGTCACAGCAATGAAAAACTCTTGATTTATCTTGAATATATTTATTAACAATATTTTCCCATCTTAAAATTACCACTTCTGATCGCCATCAGAAACTACGCTACAATTATAATCTATAAGGTTAAACACAATAAAACCATGGTCCTTAAAGTCCCTAAGTCGTGGAACACAAGGCACAATCCCAATAAACTATTAAAGTAACCATAACCTAATACTAAATTAATCCAATTATGAGATTTACTTCCCTCGTCTAGCCCGTATTGTCCATCAACTGAACAGTCACCAGGCACTGTGGTTAGTCATATAAAATTAAATACTAATTCTAACAAGTTCAATAAAAGAAAATACTATCAGCAACAATAGTGAAAACTTACACAATAAATTCTCACAAAATTCAATAAAAAAACATAGTGACAACAACAATAATGAAGTTACATAGTGAATTCTCACAAAATCAGTAAAAGAGAATATTAACGACATCAATAGTGAAATTATATAATGACTTCGCACAAAATTAATAAAAGAAAATATTAACATCCACAATAGTGTAATTACATAATGACTCCTCTCAAAATTAATAATAAAAATAACTATTAACATCAACAATAGTGTAATTACATAATGACTACTCACAAGATCAATAAAGGAAATTATTAGCATCAACAATAGTGAAATTACATAATGATTTCTCGAAAAACCCTAGCTACTGCGACGGTAGACTTGCTCCCTTAAAGTATAGTACATAAGGGTACTTACAAAACCAAGCCAATATCGCCATCGTCCTCGCCCGAAACCTTCGGGGCCGTATGTTAAGAGGGACTCAAACGGGCCCAATCGCAGTATTCCAACTCCACGGTCTGGCTAGGCCGGGGTCACACGAGCGCACACAGTTCACTCAACCACAACTTATACCGTTCTAAAACCACAGGCTACACCGCCTCACCATTCCACCGGCACGTCCCGAGAGTTCACTGGAAGCCTTAAACAGTTATTCACCAGAATACTCGCGTACTAGCACGAGGACCGCCCATACCGGGTGGTCATACGACGTTGCTCGTGTGTGCCTGTCCTACAAAAAGGCGCGCGCAACTCACTCGCACTGCTCGCTTCGAGTCTAACACAGCGACTGGCAAGGCTCTCGCGTTCCACCCCGCTCCCGCCTTACTATACCCGTAACAGCCAACTCCGCTGACGCGACACATTCTAGCTCGCTTGCTTACACATTTCCTGGAATGCGTTCCTCGTACATAATAATTTTTATCCTACAATATTACACTATTAGATTATTACATTTTACGATTATACATCGTTACATTACATGACAATATTACACTATTAGATTATTACATTTTACGATTACACATCATTACATTACATGACATTGTTTAACAATTAAAAATACGCTATTAGAAATAAAATTATTTTAAATGAAAATACACTATTTAGTAAATAACTCTGTTCAATCCCATAATATTACAATATAATGTCATGTTTTTTTTATATATAACCGCACTTACACATTTAACTGACTGGAATTTTCCAGAAGGCTTACCAATCTATGAATAGGAATGCGGAATAGTCAATGTTAATCCATTCTTGATCTACCAAAACCATGATTAACATGGACAATTGAATGTATCCTTCAGTTAAGTGAAATCTCCTACAAACAAAAGCGTGTTACTATCACAAAAAAGACCACGAGAGGAAGTTGAATTTGGTGAGATTGAAGTGGTTACAGACTATCGAGTAAACAAAACAAAAGTATAATTGAATTGGGACCATTACCCCAAAGAGCTACCAATACAATGTAATCCAGCAAAGAAGATACGGTACAATTTTGGAAATCTTATTTCGAAACGCTGTCATTAGAAAAGGATTCCGTAATTTCAGGGAGCTACACGTGAAGTTAATGTAGGATGTAATATAACCTAGATTACTTCGGTCAGTTAAGACTGAAATGAAGTCTGTAAATCACGATATAGGCCTTTACTAAGGACGGTTAATTGCGCTAGCCGCTTAACAGACTTAACCAAGATATGAAGATCAGCAAACAAACACCACGCTACGAAAATAATTTTTAAGCAATTACCTTTACTCCGTTTTAATTTCACGTGGCTTAAATAAAACCAGCAAAATGTTAACAACAAAAATAAAAAACAAATTTTCTCAAGATATGTCTACTTACTCTACAGTATTCATTTTCAGCAAAAACTTACCTGTAACAGAAAAGAAATAGAAACATTAGAAATAAATATTTACTAAATAACAATTTTATTACAAAAATCTGGTATGAAATACTCGCACGACTTTCACTAGCCAATGTAAATAATTAACCACACTACCTAAGTTTCTTTAATAACTACATTACCATCAGTTTTTCGGTTCTCCAAGAGAGAATAATTACAAAAGTTTCACTTTCGAACTAGTAAATAAACATAACCTAATTTTAATCATGAGCGAATGACGCAAAATGAAAATTAACCTCTGTTCGACTTAGTAATACGAAAAATGAGCAATTCCCACTAAACTAGGCTTTATAAAGAAAATGTTTAAAGTTGTAGATCTTTTAATTTACTATAACTTTGATTATAATACACTTTTGTCGTAAAATGCATACTAAAGCCACAATCTTTAAAAATCCCATTTTTACCGATTTTGATGAGAAAGAAACAGAAAACAAAAAAATCACTAATTCCCGCTAAGCTAAGCGTTGTACAAAAAAAAGTTTGAACATCCTACAACTTTGATTATGATAGCCTACTTATTCTTTTAAATGTTTCAGTCATTTAATTGGCTGACCATGTGATAAGAAACAGAATTATTTTTTTTAGCCCTGCAACGATCAGATTGAGTGTAAATAATTTTGACACTCCACCTGTCTGTTATGGGCAGATAAAATGCTTAGGCCTATTAATGCCGCAATTCTAAAATAAAAAAAATTTTTCTACGAGGGCACAAGCCTCCCAAGAATTTTAGTAAACATCTAGAAGAGAAAGATTTCCCTTCATACAAGTTAATAATCAAATAGTTGACTCACATAATATTAATTAAATAAAAAGTAAAAAAATAAAAAGTAAACATTTAATAAACGCATACGAAAAGTAAACGTACCTACTTATTTTTAAAATGTAGTTCATAAATTATAACTTTCATAGAATTTGTATTTAAATCCACTTCCTCTACATATGCGTCATTTTAATAAGGTACGTACTCCACAACAAACATTCAGACAAAAACCATCAGAGCACTTTTTTAGAAACAAACAGTTAGTTAAAGTAGACGTCATGAAAAGCTGCAAAAACACAATTATGAAGAGGTGAATAAAATAGTTTTAAAAATTAAAAACAATTAGCGTTTTATAGAGCGTGATTTTAAAGCAATAACTAACTCCATGAATAATAAAAATAATAAAGGTTCAGCGGTACAGCGCTTTAAATAATACACTTCATAATTAACATAAAATGGATTCACTCAAAACTTTATTTTGCTTTTCATTGAATTCAAGTGAATCGAGTTGGAAAAACCGAAAAAACTAGATAATTTTAAGTTTTACTTTTCTCATTACTTTTGTAAAAGGGACTGAAAAACTATTTTAATCAAGGAAATTTATTTTATGACAAAATTTCATCTGAACATATCAAAATCTGATAAAATCAAAACAGTACTGTAACAATTAATCCCAGGTTCGTTCGGGATCTGGTTATATAAAAATGTAGGACTATTATCCGTACGTACAACCACTATTATCGTCCACACACAAACCGGTTCGAAAACTCACTTTACACAACACATTCGATTGACACTTGTCTCAACGGATGACGCGCACTTAAGATGAGACAGTCGATAGTTTTGACTGAAAGTTTCGTTTTTCGGTGTTTTGTTTTTCAGTACTTCAGGCCTAGATCTACTAGAAAGACATTAAATTACGTAAAAAATTATTTTAATGAAAAAATTAAGTATTTAGCAGGTTCACCGAGCAAAATTATCATAATACCAAGAACGAATATTTTTCGTAATTTTATACTTCTCGTTTTAGTGTAAATGGAAATTCGCATGTTTGTGTAGATTTTGTTTTTGATTTGTGCCCTTTTCTTTTTTGTCTGTTCCCGGAAATTTAGATTTTTAACATTTAGTAGGTACATTTTTCTCGGAAACCATTAAACCTACCATGTAAAAATTTTACCACTTATTCTTCTTGTACATGCACATACACTGGCATTTTTATTACTTCCTCAGATGCTCCTAAAATTAGTAATATGCAAAAACACGTAGAAAGAAATTTGTAAAAATTCTATGTTATTAGTTATTTTATGGTCCTACAGGTTAAATTGATAAAATCCCAGTAGCTAGAAAAACCAAACATCGATAAGTGTGTCAAGTTTCATTTTCTTTTCTTTAACCAATCCTATGAAAAATGTACCTAAAATTTCAATTTTAACATTGGCGGGATACAAAGTACAGTCTCACCTTAAATCATACTGCTCTCCCGACAACAGATCCGGCTGTTATATAAACCTGAGGAAATAGTTTATTCTAGTAAGATACAGAATCAAAAAGAATAAAATAACAGAAAAATTGTAACTACTACTTTACTAGAGAAAATCTAAAGAACAGAACAAAGAACCTAAATAAATAAAAGAATAATAAGCCCCACCAACATAATAAAAGACTTCATTGCCCAAAAGAAAGGTCTGTTTTCCGCAAAACACCAAATACAATAACCTGTTATGGTTTATCTGGCTGGTTTATACCATAACTGCCAAAGGCGAAACGACACAAAAATGAAAACAATTATAAATATTTGTCACCGTATGTAATGCATCTAAAAACCTAGTCACCAGATGGGAATAAAAATTAGTAGCCAAAGGCCTTTTGACCCTTTTCTGGCATTTGGCTCTGAAAAAGTCCATTTGGTTATTCTGCCGGGGCAAGCAGATTAGCCTGTTAATCATCAAACAATGAAAACTGACACTTGATGCGGTGTGGCGTCTGCCGTCCAAAAAAGCATCTTTCTCAGACGCGGAGTCATTAATATATCTTCGTGGGGCCGGCAAACATATCACAGAGAACTTGTCCTCAGATTGGTCGAATTTTTGGTGTACGCTTCGTTCGTGTGCCTTAACATTGAATGTCATTGTGTTCTCTCCGGCGTGGTCGCGTATGGTCGAGCAGTCGGAAATTCGGTGCTTATGTACACGGGTCGAAGTTGACACACCATAAAAATCAAGAAGAGGATAAAAGGTTATGTATAATACTCATTTATGTAAAAGATATAGAGCCGTTTAAGGAACACTAATTAAAAAATATCACTCACATATACGAACAAGAACTAGGTATGTGCCAAATAAGAACCAGAGATGAAAGAATTGTCTCAACGTACATTCCGTAATACTGTACTGTACTAAGAAAATATTGGGTAGAGATTTATGGACAATACACAATAATGAAAAAAAAACAAACATTATTCCATAATTAGAAAAACCGACAACTATAGACTAATAACCAATATTACAATATTGTGTGAAGAACGCTTCACGTAGACGTAACTGGTGGAATTACCAAAACCTCTTCATACCATAACTGTTCGCATGCAAGGAGTGACTCTTAAAAAAAATACCAAGATAATCAGACCAACGAAATTAGCATGTTCCAATTACGAAATATTTATGAAACAGTAAACATTTAATTTACCTAAGTAACACAAAGCATTCTACATCCGTGGCGTAGTAGTTACCACGTTAATAAAGCAAATGACAACGGTTTGACACTTGGAAAGGATCTAAATGGTTTTTTTAAACACGTTGATCTGACTAAAAGAATTTAAAATGTCAGAGCACAGAAATTAAACAATCAAAATAAGAACATTAATATAAAATTGAAGTAAAAAATGATTAAAATTAAATTTCTCTCAGACTTTGTAAAACATTATTAAAGGCAAACAAATTTTATAACTTTATTAAAAGACCGAAATTGTATTGTAAACAAGTTTTTTTCTACTACCATATAACAAATGCGTAATTATATTTTCTACGATTACAGTTTTGTAAAGTCTAAATACCGGGTGTTGAAAAAGTCACTTCATCTTTTGTTTAAGTCCAAATAATTCCTTATACTTTTTCAGATGGTAAACGGTGACATGAGACATAAAAAAACTGCTCATTTATACATCATTTTTTAAACATCAAAACCAAATTTTGAAGAGATTTATTAAAAATGTTCTTCGGTATTTCGGAAAAAGTTCTTAATACCAATTGTATAGTTCACAACTATTATTTCAATGGAAAATTCAGTAATAGGAAACGACAAAATTTTCCACCGTAGGTCGTGAGATCTTAAATACGTTAATTTTTCAATTAAATATAGGCTAACAATGATTAGAAAAGATCAAAATCAATACAATTCTATGAACGCTTTTGTAGAATCGAGGTCTCAAAAGGTTGACAAAACAAATTTTTATGATAATAAACAATAGACGTAAGGCGCCGGATAAATGGTTTAACGAGATCAGAAAAGATATTGCCGGCCGCATTGGCGTAGTTGGTAACGTGCTCGTCTCTCCTCATGCGGTCTTTAGTTCGAATCCCATTCAGCCGGCCGCATTGGCGTAGTTGGTAACGTGCTCGTCTCTCCTCATGCGGTCTTTAGTTCGAATCCCATTCAGGCACGGCATATTTTCATAAGTTACAAACCATTTCATCCTTCACAGTCTGCATTAGCAGTAATTGCACAACAGTCGGACGTTAAACAAAAAATATATATATACATATTGAGAAAACTTGAATGAACCGAGAAAATATAATGAACCGAACCAAGTCTAGCTAGCCTAGACTTAAATTACTTTTAGGTGGTCTAAAATGGCCAACAAATTTAAACACATAAAATGTAGATTCACAAAAGCCAGAAAGTTTAATGATTACATGATTAGAACCGAATGAAGACAACATCGATAGATTGCATGGGATTTTCAGGAAAAAAACCAGCACGTAACAAATAATACCTTTTTGATAAAAGATTTTGATCGAAAATAAAACATTGACAAATTATTATTCCCGAGTAAAGTGATTTCCAAGCAAGTCAAACAATTAAAAAAAAGTCTGCTCAGAGAAAAGAGAAAAGTGAACGTACTTGTTATTTGTGTGATCATGATTTAACCAAAAACGGCCCAAAACGTGGGGAAAGACAATTCGGGATATTTAAAGTTAGCCTACTTCTTAGACAGGTTGTACACAGAGCATATAAATAGAATAAAATTAATATTTAGAAATTTTAATTAAACTCCCTCTTTATTATAAATTTGTTTACAGAATTGTATCAGTACATACAATAATAAGGCGGGCATTCATTTATTTCTGCGGTGTTGACGATGACAAGGAGAGGAAGAGATTTTTACGAAATATTAAAAATGAGCAAAACAACAATCGAGTCGAGCGAGTTAAATATTAATATTTGATTAGAACAAAAGTGAAATGTTGTTTAACTCTGAACATAATTAAACTTTCAAACGGGCGATGGAAATTCCGTGTATACTTCATAATAGGGATAGTAGTCGACGACAACGACGCGACGCTCTGTCGCAATCTAAATGTACCTGCGACCTACGACCCGTTTCACGTAGCTGTACTTTAATAGATGGAAACAATTCACTTAATAGTAAGAGAGAGATTTCTCTCACACTACAAACAATATATTTACATTCCAATTACTTACTGCTGAACGTCCTCAGAAGAGGTACATGCTCCTTCCTTCTCCGTTAGACATTCATTACTCAACAAAAAAATTATTCAACGATTTTTCCATTCATTTGGAAAAATATGTTTGAAAGAAAATGTAAAATTAAAAAGAGTACCGTACAAATAAATGGTCGGTAAATCAGCCAGACTTTTTCGTGAAATTTTAACCAAAATTATAATACACTCACGGTTACTTTACTAGATGGTAGGGAATCATCAACAATATGCGCAGTGACCCAGTGCGCAGAGCCCCGCCCTCTGACGTCACTGGTCACCAGCGACAGCCGACGCACGATACGTACCGTGTCCGTCTGTAATGTTTACTAGTCTTAAATACTGGTGTGTTGTGTGATTGCCGGGTGTTCTAATCACGATAAGACACCAAAAGGAATTGGGCAGTATAAGTTTATCGTTTTCGAAAGGCCATTGAAACTAGATTGAAGTGGATAAATGCTTGCAAGCGGGCCGATTCATTTTCTGCTAATAGTGGTCGCGTGTGTTTAGTACATCTCGACGAATCGGATTGTGTACGCGATTTAAAGTCC
Organism: Catonia carolina; assembly: GCA_035578175.1. Classification (NCBI taxonomy): domain Eukaryota; kingdom Metazoa; phylum Arthropoda; class Insecta; order Hemiptera; family Achilidae; genus Catonia; species Catonia carolina. The sequence goes on from JAQMRL010000001.1 coordinate 297,069,110, forward strand.
GAGTAGCTACATCTTCCATTAAAACGTGGACGAATTCAGTCGCACATTTAAACATGCCGATTTGTAGTACCGTTATATTTCCGCTAAATCCGACTTGTAGTGAACGTAAAAATCGAGCAAAGAAACTATACGCTTGTACGGAAGTTTATATTTTATATTCATCATCCAATTACAACACAGGCACAGTTCACAAAATGAAGGGATAGCCGTAGAGAAAGGTAGGCCTCGTGAAGAATTGCCATATTTTAATATTGCGCAGTCAGACGAAACTGATCTCTTAAAACGTGAAAACGCCGAATTATTAGAAGAAAACAAGTTACTTAGAAAAAAACTTCAGGCCGCATATGAAGAATTATTAAAATTAAAATCGATTTCCCGTGTCAACATACCTAAACCGCTATGTTTGTAAAAACAATGCAAAAATCCTACAGTCACTACGCACCGGCCGAGTTGTTGGGGACCAGACTACGTCATCTTATATCTCACAGCAGCTGCGCGTGACCGCTACCGTCTAGTATAGTAACCGTGAATACACTCCTACAGTGGCGGTAGTGTGGTGGTTCCATAAATGGACAAGCTCTCAGAAAATAACGGCCTATAAGATCTATAAGAACGGATCTATAAGATCATGAAGAATCATAATCCCTGTTCGCTGAATGTATGTGTGAAATTTAAGATATGATAGTCCAATTGTTCAAAACACAATTTTTGGGTTCAGGGGACTTAAAAACATGAATATATCTTTCCAGTGAAAACTTTTTTCGATTTTTAGCCGCACTTAAAAAAAACTGAGAGAGTACTTTCTGGCACTACCATATAAGATGGCAGTCTCTATACTATTTCATGCTTCAGCGTGTGCAGGACGTAATTGTACCCTTTTAACTTCATCTTCAAATTTATTCTGAATGTCTTGAATAATATCTTCTTGTGTGTTCTTACAATAAAGTTCACAATACCTACCCTTGTCGTTCAAAATGTTATAGCCCATATCGTCTTTGTTATTTTCAATCCATTCTTTTGTACCACTTTCGTCAAATTCTTTAAAGCCAAAGATTATTTTATAATAGGCGAAATTCCGGATATAACGCAGTCGTGCTTTTAGGGTTCAAAAATGATTGTTCAGTATTTTTTATTAACGAAAATACAGAAATTTTAATACTTAATATTTACTGTGTATTTTTAAAATTATCTAGTCTTTTTAAAAAAGTGTAAGATTTTTGAAGAAACTATTGCTTTGCGGCAACATCACACCATCGTTTTATTAGAAGCACGTCATGGAGTTGAAGACCGAGTAAAACGAATTCCAAGAATAAGGAAACTTTGTATTCGTAATTTATTTAATGGATACTGTTCTGTACTTAACGACTCTACGTATATAAATGCTGTAGGCCTACTCTGCGTTAACCCTTTATAGGTCTTTGGTAAGTATGTTTACCACTGGCAATAAGGTTGAGTTTATTTAAGATAATGCTATCCAGTTGAACCTTATTGGCATTTTATGGTGTTATAGATATTCTCGTATGCCCATAACAAACAGGTGGAGTGTCAAATTATTTACACTCAATCAGTTTGTTGCAGGGCTAAAATAAATAGTTATGTTTCTTATCACTTGATCAGCTAATTAAATGACTGAATCATTTAAGAACAGAAGAGGTAGAGGTGCAAAAGACACTAATCAGAGTTGTCTCCTCTGAAACCAATGAATTTCATTATACAGCCAGACCCTGTAGTGAATGAAGTGAAGGTGTCATTTGCAGAGTGGAAAATATGTGCTTTTCAGAGGGCCCGGCATACTGATAAGCTTACTTTTCCACTCAGTGAGGAAGGCATGGTAAACCACCTGACTTCTCGATTTACTTAGTAAAATCTCTACAGGTTCAAACCAGCTTTTAGGCTGATTACCTAAACAACAACAGATGTTCTCTGGTAAGTAGGCTATCCACATATTTAAATTAGCGCGCAGCGACCAACGATTTACTTCCTGAGTTGCACGAATGTGGTAAGGATTCATACCAGCTTACGCTACCGTGTTGTTTTGTGGTTACTTTGCACAGTGCTTAGAAATTCAAGTTTTGTACGGGAAAGCAAACATTCATGCTAATACATAGTTAAGTTATTCTACAAATTTTTTTGTTATATAGTAGTTTTAATAAGCATTTTTACCATTAAACATTATGCGACTCCCATTTCAAAAACGTTCCTTGGTAAGTATACTTACCAGAACTTAACATAAAAAAGAAACATCTTACTATTCTGGCACTAGAGCACATTATTCAAGTCCCTGTAAAGCAAAAAAATATATTTTCCCCCTTAGTAGTGCTCTATAAAGGGCTAACAATACTGAAATTCAACAATAACAAAAAAAAAACAATTATTTCGGGTCCGTTTAAGGTAAGCTGGTTTCGAATAATCTGAGGTTTTATTGTACTTCATTAAAAATGTTATTTTATGTCAGTTGTTTCTTGTCGGTATTATTCTCTGTGAATCTTCTTCGACAACCTTACAGCCAGGCAAACCACGCTCAATACCATAAATCAATAATGTAAGAAAAAATATTCCGAACCGTTGGGATTTAGGATCGCTCTAATGTAATCTTGTAATTACGCTATTTATATTAAGTGGTCAAATAGTAACTGAATTTTGATGTATTTAATATATTGTATACGTTGGAGTAGGTCACTTACAACGTACATCTACGTTTATATGTACTTTACTAATCTATTAGTTTCCATTTCGATGTTATTGTTTAATCACTCCGATCAAAGGCAACAGCTGGTGTGAGCGCCACATGAACTACACACATGCGCCGCAATACCATCAACTCCCCTGCCCACATAATACGTACTGCATGCAATTGCTGTGTGCAATCCAACAACCCCCTTTTCTGTAGCAAACCGATTCCCATACGGAGAGGGTGGCTAACTCCTTCCCCTAACCCGTACAAATAATTAATTAATTAGTTAATTGATATTGACACTACACAAACGCAGTTTAATCAGTTCAATAAAGTGCATCTAGTACTAATTGAAAATACTAACTAATACACGAATGTAGTCAACTTTTACCTATTCGTCGCATGAGTGACCTCTAAACAGAAGCCATGCATAAATATTTAAACTTCCAAACGTTATACTTCATATCCGTCACGTATAACCAAATTAAAATTAGATGTACACTAAGTCAGGAGATGAATACATAGCAGCGGTAACTGTCGGATCATGAGAATTTATCGGTTTAGTGTCACAGATCAAATTTAGTTAAAAGATTTCATATAGTAAATTTTATTTGTAGTTTTTTTATAGTAAAGGTTACCAGCCGAAAGGCTGGTTTCAACCTCTAGAGGCTTTTACTAAGTAAAAACAGGAGTGAGGTGGTTTACCGGTCCCTTCCTCACTGAGTGGAAAGGTATGCTTATCAGCATGCCAGGCCCGCTGAAAAGCAACTACTTTCCACCCTGCAAATGACAACTTTACTTCATTCAGCACAGGATCTGGCTGTATAACGAAATTACTCTCAGAAGAATTAACTGTTACTAGTGCCTTTTACACTTTTACCTCTTCCTTTCAGTTATATAATTCAGTTATATAATTGTTCAGTTATATAATTGGCTGACCATGTGAAACTTAATTTTCATTCAAAAGACCATAGCTTTTGTATACATTATTTTACAGTGAGATAATTTCAGTGACACAAATAACAAAAATAGGCTATAATCAATAATTTCACCGTATATACGAGGTGTGGCTATTAAATACGAGACTGACGTAAAAAAAATTTATTTTAATTTTATACATATCACTTATTGTCACCTTCAAAATACACTCCTTCTCTACCCCTACAACGCTCCAATGCTTCCAGCACTGTTTCCAACAATGGAAAATTCGCATGGAGCGTTTTAGGGATAGAAGAGTGTATATTGAAGGTGACAATAAGTGATTATGTATAAAATAAAAATAAAAAATTTTACGTCAGTCTCGTTACTTAATAGCCACACCTCGTAAACAATAATAAATAAAATACAAATAAATCTTAAATATATAAAGAGACTGTACGGGGAGAGTATTAACAAACAATCCATTGCAAGAATAATGCCTTGGAATGTTTGCAATAATTCTAATTGAGTATTTTTGCAAGCGAAAAATCTTAAGGTGTTCGATTGAGTTGCCCTGCCCCACTGCGTGACCCCATAGCTGGGTTTTACAGAGTGGGATAATGCAAAATAAAACACACTGATCTAAGACGGTTCAATAAGTAAAAGATATATGTGACTTCCAGGTTAGGTTAAGGTTCTTATCTATGTAGACGCCCAGACACTTTGTGTCCAATACTATTTTTGAATATTTCCGTTTAAATAGATATTTGATACCGGACTTACTAAATGTGGAATACAAGAAAATTGAATATAGTTAGTTTTAATTTGGTTTTCGTCAAGGACACTCCACAACTACCCAACTCCTCCGCATCGTCACGGCACTTGTGGATGCCAGAAATTCTTACTGTGACACGACGGCTGTACTGCTTGATTTTCGGGCTGCATTTGACCGCGTCTGGCATATGGGCCTCCTTTACAAACTGGCACAATTCTTTCCCCCCTCAACTGTCCGATTACTCCATTCCTATCTTACTGGAAGACAATTCCAAGTCTCTGTCACTATTCCTCAGTTCCACATGGCCATGTCCCCACTCACCCCTTCGTCCGCGGGTGTACCTCAGGGCTCGGTCCTTGGGCCCATCCTCTATCTTATGTACACCTTCGATTTTCCTGTCCGTGATTCAATCCAATTCGGACTGTTTGCCGATGATGCTATCCTGTACCGTCACGGCAGATGCCTCCGCCTCAATTGCCGCGCGCTTCAAACTCAGCTTCTAGACATCACTAGCTGGTGTCGTGTCTGGAGACTATCACTTAACCCCACAAAATGCGAAGCAATCCACTTTACACTAAAACGCAATGTTCCTCCGCCTCTACGATTGGAAGGGGAACTCCTCCCATGGCAGAACAGCGTGAAATATCTAGGGGTTGACCTAGATAAACGATTGACACTTCGACAGCACATTGACAGCAAGCTTAGCAAGGGTAGGGCCTTGTTCGCTTTACTCATCCCTTTGTTCCTCTCTCCTGCATACTCCTCAAAACTGAAACTTCTGATGTACTCCTCTATCCTACGTCCTTTCCTTTTGTACGGGTCACCGGTATGGTGGCCCTTTCTCTCCAAGTCCAACAAAAGACGTACTTCAGCATACCAGAACAAAGTCCTCCGGTGCATCACACAGTTCCACTATCTTATATCCAATCGCATCATACACGAACACCTTCTCTTCCCTTCTATGGAGGACTTTATTTACAATACCTCGAAACGGCTACACGACGCTGGGAAAACTGACGGACCCCAGATCATTCAGGACTTGTACCGACGCCTACACCCACCTGAAGTCTCTATCCCATTACCATTCCACGACTTTATCTAAATTTTAGAATGACCCACTTAACAAAATTTAGAGTTGCCACATTTTTATTCTGCCCTGTATTCCTCTTATTTACCCATGCCCCTCCTACTTGTATGACTCACTCCCCCCAGTTGGTAGTTGTCCCCATGTTCCTATGCATAATCACTCCACTACGGTGAAAAGAGCCGCCATTTTAAATTAATAAACACTCAGAAGATAAAAAGGCCGGTGATTATGCCAAACTCTACCCTTTCCGTCTCCCCTGAAATCATAAACTAACCCCTACCTTAAATTATACCTTTAGTCCACGTTCAGTAAAATGCATGCCTTCCCCTCACCAAAATATTAGGCCTCCCACAAAACTGAAAAAAGGCCACTGAAAAATAAAATAAAATAAAAGAGCCGCTCTTAAACCCACTTGTCCCTTAATTTAAATTTTCCACAAATAACTTCTAAAAATAAATTACCTCCTTTCAAGTCCCAGTTCCAATGTCCCACGAACCAGAATCCTATTTCCTATTTAAACTATAAAATTCCCCCTAAATTTCTTGAGGTTGCAATTATTCTGTTATATTGTTCCCCGAGCGACCAGGTGTTCCTTAACACGATGTCGCCATCATAGGGCTTCTTAGCCCTCTCAACCAGGATTCAGGATTCAGGATTCAATATAGTTAGTTTTTTTTTATACTTATATTTAAATAATCTGCCCATAACAGACAGGTGGAGTGTCAAATTATTTACACTCAATCTGTTCGTTGCAGGGCTAAAATAAATAGTTCTGTTTCTTATCACATGGTCAGTCAATTGAATGACTGAATCATTTAAGAACAGAGGAGGTAGAGGTGTAAGGGACACTAATCAGAGTTATCTTCTCTGAAAGTAATGAATTTCATTGTACAGCCAGACCCTGTGGTGAATGAAGTGAAGTTGTCATTTACAAAGTGGAAAATATGTGCTTTTCAGAGGGCCCGGCATGCTGATAAGCTTACTTTTCCACTCAGTGAGGAAGGCATTGGTAAACCACCTCACTCCTCGCTCTAGAGGTTCAAACCAGTCTTTCGGCTGTTGACCTAAACAACAACAATCATAATAACAAATATAATAATATCATAATAATCAAAACAAAAATATATATAACTACAGTATATATTTACAAGAAAAATACAAGAAATTGGAATTAAAGGAAAAATCTTAGATTAGCAACATTATTAACCAATTGCACTAGCATTCAGATAACCGACAATAACAAAAACTACCTCATCGTACGATAATAAAAAAAACAAATTTCTTAACAGTAATTTAAAAATTGTTCTCTTGTAAATTGGATCCAGGAAAACTACATCAAAATAACTAAAAGGGAAAAATTCCCTATAGATAAAAGATTCTCTTCCTGAACAGAATAAAACAGAATATTATTCAACATTTTTAAAAAAGCGTTTCCTAAGTAACGTTATCATTGTGTAACGGATTTGCTTGTACAGGATTTCGTTTTAATTTTTACATCTCATAGTTTCTAAAAACAAGTAAAAAATATTCTTAGAAAAATCCATCATTACGATGTTCCAGATTTGCTTGTACAGGATTTCGTTTTAATTTTTAGATCTCATAGTTTCTAAAAAACAAGTAAAAAATATTCTTAGAAAAATCCATCATTACGATGTTTTGAAACAACTACATTATGGAATACATTATATTAATTTACTCCAAAAATGTCTCGTAAATTTTGATACCTACATAAATCGGAAAATAGGTATTCGTTGGTACAGCGCACTTTACGAGGGCCATAAAATAAACCAGGGGGAAGGAGAAAACGAATGTGTAACCGCTTATAAAATACAGTGCGACGTAACAACCACTTGACAAAGAATATGCAAATTTCATAACCACAAAAATTTATATATTTTAAAAACGGACGCAGTAAACAGGATGGTAGATAATCTTTATGAAATAAAGAGAAAATTAGTTATTTTAGACACAAAATATTCGGTTAGGTTTAACATCCATGGCAACCCATAAAACTTACCTTTCTTTTAATTTCAATACATTTTGGACGATTAACCCCTTCCCATAGAACAATTTTTTGAACTAAAATATTAACTGCCATTATAAAAATCTAGTGTACACCACTCACACGACTTTCTCTTATTGTTTAGGTCATCAGCCGAAAGGCTGGTTTCAACCTCTAGAGGCTTTACTAAAACGAGGAGTGAGGTGGATTAACAATGCCTTCCTCATTGAGTGGAAAAGTATGCGTATCAGCATGCCAGACCCTCTGAAAACCATCTACTTTCCCCCCAGCCAATTGCACCTTCACTTCATTCGCCACAGGATCTGGCTGTAGAATGAAATGCATTAATCTCACAGGAGATAACTGTGACTAGTGTACGAGTATTTTACACTTAACACTTTTTCTGTTCTTAAATGCTTATCATTTAATTGGCTGATTATGTGATACGAAACAGAACTGTATTTTGTGTAGCCCTGGAACAAACAGATCGAGTGCAAATAATTTACACTCCACCTATTGTTACAGGCAAAACTTTATCTCATACAGGACAAAAGTTCTTTACTTGTTAGATTAGTAGTAATCTGTTAAAAAAAACATTACTGGAGCAAAGTAACTGCTTACAATTAACTGAAAGGTCACAGACAGCTTAATAAAATCAGTGCAGTGAACTACAAGATTTAATTGTACATTGTTTAGTTACATTCAAATCAAACCCACTAATTTCCAAGTTCACATTATTCTACACAACAATTGCACTGTGTTTAAGTTTCAACGAAACGAATAAAAATCTTAAAGTCTAAAGAACACAAAATCTACTTTAAAGCAGAAGTACGCACAAGGTGATCTATTTATAACATCTTGAAGTTGTTATAGAAGAGCTTAAAAGTTGCTCTTGTTTTGTAAAAATATACGTTTGAGTAGCTTAGGATAGATTTTTTTTGTTTTACTAAGACTTTTGGAATTGCTACTAATGCAGACGGTGAGTGAGAAGGATAATACATGAAGATGAGTGATGACAAAATGCCAGACCTGACCGGGAATCGAACCCGGGACCCTGGAGTAGAAGTCAGTAGCGCTATGTCAAAGATGACGGTTGTAAAGTATAATCATCAAACTGACGGGCTCTGTCCCTGAAATCGTAGCGATGGACTTAGTAATATAGTATCCAGTATCGTACCGGGAAAAGTTTTTTCACGGTAGGTCTCACACGCATTAATAGCAATTAAGTCTTATAAACAAAATGAGCCATGCCCGGTTGTCCGGATAACCTCAGCTGTATTTAATAAATTTAAATGACTACTGAAAACTGTCACTACTTATAAAAAAAACGAAATGTCAGAGAGAACAGAATTAATTTTATTACGATATTACTATTTAAATGAAAAATTACAGACCATATGGAATTTAAATCTTGAAACAGGTATTTAGTTATAATTTGTTTAGTTAGAAGAAACACCTTACCACTGTTGATGACTAAATGATTGATATTGTAACAGATTCTTCATGTGGTAGGTTTGGTAACAAATTGAATTTATAAACAAATTTTTACTTTAAATAAGAATCATTTTTGTTTAATAAAAATAAAATTATTTAAACTGTGAATTTTGGAAATCTATCATTTATAATTAACATCTGATTGATTAATCAGCTGTTTTAAATGTCAGCAGGTAAAACTGACATGTATCGGTTGTTCTTCTTTTTTGTTATCTATGGCAGCAGTTCCCAACCTTTTTTCAGTAATGTGTACGTTGCAATCGGTTCAATTGAGAACAATAAGCAACCCCATGACCCAATGAGATGAGGATGATGTGTATGACGTGTAAATGAGGTGTAGTCTTGTACAGACTCAGGTCGACCATTCCTGAGAGAGTATGGTTAATTGAACCACAACCGTCAAAGTACACCGGTAACTACTGTCTAGCATTCAAATCCGTATAAAAGTAACTACCTTTACTAGGATTTGAACCAGGAACCTTCGTCTCCGAAAATCAGCTGTTAAACAGCTGATTTTGGCGACAACTTTACCTCTAGACCAACCCGGTGGGTTAGTACCACTTGAGTAGGTTTTTTTTATTATTATGAATATCCACTTCTTCTTATCAACTTCTTATATCAGTATCAGTTTGCTAGATTAAAACAATTACAAAGTAACACCACACAAGAGGTAATCTATCGCCACGAAACTCTACTTGAACAAAAAAGGTTTGCTATTTATCTAGAAAATTTTTTTAAAAAATTCTAAGGAGTGATTATTTGAGGTAATGTGAATATGAAGAGAGTTTGGAGATTGAAACCAGTACAGGAACTGTAGACATATCCGGATACTCTTATAACCAGCATGAGGAAAAAAAGACTTGTTTTATGGACACATTTCTAAAATAAATAATAGAAGACTTACTGAAAGAGTCGACTTTACAAAAAACAAGTAAAACTAAAACGGGCGTTTGAAAAAGACGGCAGAGATGTTAACGGAAGTAGAAGCTCAGGACAGAAATAAATTTGTAAGTAATAAGGAACTTCAGAAAACCAGGACACCCAAAATTTGTCAAAGTTTTTACTGTTATCCACCTTAAAGCTAATGTAGACGGTGAAAGGTGTTAGATGAACATGAGTGACGAAAAATGCCACGCCTGACCAGGAATCGTATACCCGGGATCCCTGGCACAGAACTCATTTGCACTGAACACAATAAAAAGAAATCTGGCATAACATGGACAGTAGAAAAAAAGAAAAGAAACGTTCTTAAACGATGATCGTTTACTGACATTAACGAACAGTAAAAAAATGAAATTACGAGATCCATTAGTAATTAATTCGGAATAAATTCCAAAAATATTATATTTAATATAATCAATGTGAAACAGTACATACAAACAATACATTAATACTGAACAGCTACCAACCGAACTAACACCAAAATACAAAAATATTTACTTACCAAATACGAATACAAATAATACGACATTCAATACGAATTGTTACGATAGAACAACGAGCAAAAATTTGACAGACTTACAAAACATACTCTATAAAACCACAAAACAAAAACTACTACTAACTGCTGTGAATATATATTCAATAATAACTTAATATAATATAAAATAACAAAAAAAAAAATGAAATAACACAGTGAATCAGTTAGTAACTTGGCAACGTAGCTCTTTTATTTAATACATATTAAAGAGACTGAACGAGCAATACTCTTAAAAATATGTAAGAATTTTTAAGGGCTATTCATTTTACCAATGAATTATTCAGAAGGTATTATATTTTATACAGAGTACATTACTGTACATTATATATATTTCACTAGATTCAATTGTACGGAAATAGTTTATTTTTTCACTAAACATGTACCAATAAAAAACTAATAACAATATGCTCAGTAATAGTATTTAACCTTGAAAAATATTTCATTACATTATTTATTTTATTTTATTAGTTATTGATTGACACTAAAACTATTCTTGCAATTTCAAATTGAAGTAATAGAAGGGAGTCTTGAAAATGCAAATACGGATTTCAAATATTGTACACAAACTGGTTAAAAAAATTCATCAGTACATAATGAAGGAATGTATTGAATTTGTTTACATTCCAAAACTAATCATATTCTCGTAATTTGAACCCATGGATGTGTTTTCAAAGATTACAATTCATACACGTACGCTATTATTAAGTTTTGTGGCTACGATAACGGAATGTTTTTGAATGGGATTCTCGGAATAGGCCAGTCGAAGTACGTTTAATTATTGTCCCTTGAAATACGTTATATGTACAGTTTTGTTACGCCTATTATTAATTATTTATTTTGTTGTGTTAGGCAGTAGATCTTTCTGGTCAAGCGTAAATGGTTTTTTGTAGGGGTCTATTGTCCTTTATTTATTCAGATATTTTTTGTCTACCTAGAAACGGTTACGACCGCGTATATACAAGGTGATTCAAAACTATACGAGAAATCTCTTGGGATCTCATTCTATAGCTAAAAATAAGAAAAAAGTTCATGTAAACATATGCCTTGAAACGCTTAGTTAGCGAGTTACGGCTAGCGAAAAATTTCACCTAGAACTCTGTACCCTCGGTGAAGTAAGGCCGTATAAAAATGCTAAAGGTAGTTACAAAGATACAAATACGATTGTTTCTTATGTTTTTTAATCTGAAAAATTGAATAAAATTGGTTCCAGAGCTTAAGAGATATCTTACATAAAACATAAGAATTGGTGCAAAGAAATCACACATTTTTGTGTTTAACGTAAGATTACTTCCATAAATGGTAAATAAAGGTGTATTTGTTCTTAAATAAAATTGTAGAAAATTTAATTCTGAAAAGATTCATGTCATGTGAATTACTCAGGAAAAAATGAATAATAGATATTGAAATTTCGCTTTATGTAAAATCTAAACAGAGATTGCAAGAGATTGCCGTATAGTTTTGAATCACCCTATATAAAACCGCTAGCTAGTTACAGCCTAGATGTAGTTGTATTCGGACTGTGAATGGAATCAGAGTTGTAAAGTAACGTACAAGAAATTATAAAGTGAGATAGTGTCATGTAAAACAAAAAAATAAATAGGTAAAACAGATTGAAGCATAAAGGGATTGATTAGTTATTAAAACGTTGAAACTAAAACACACTCATTTGTTAATACAACGAAACCAGAGAAAAAACTAAAAAAAAACGAAGAAAAAAAAGAAAAAATGAGAAAAACAGTAAGTAACGTTAACTACCCTAACCATTTCATTCCGGTAATGGGAATTGTCATTGAATCGGTGACAGAATAGAAAGACGAAGGGAGCGAGAAACGAATAAGAAAGGGAAACAAGGAGAGGAAAACCTGTGAGTTAAGAGTAAGGTAAGAGAGTGGTGTTGATTTAAAAAGGCATTTTTCATTGTCATCTTCACCGCTAATGAACCGCACTTAAAAGTAAAGCCTTCATTTTTTTCTAAACTCTCATACTTCCTAATTATTTTCACTTCATAAATCGAACCATGTTTTTGTCTAATGATTAATTAAACATCAAACACAATGCAACTGAGCGAATTGTTTGTTAATACATCATCATAACAACACTTAACGTAAATATCTAATTACTAATTTTTAATGACTATAATAATTATTTAGATTAATTATCGTAATCTTAAAAATCCTCAATTTAATATATCAAAAGATTTTCCATAAAAAAATTTAATGATCGTTAAAAAAAGATTTTTTGTTCGTTAGTAGAGTTTTTGTTTTATACTTCCAAATCGTTCATCGTAAATCGCAAAATATGTTCAGCGTATCCTTCCAATAAAGGAACTTTTAAAACAATTCCAATCAGCCAACAACCTTAAAAAAAATCTGGTGTGAAACACTCACACAACTTTCTCTTACCAATGCAAATAATTTACAATAAACCTAACATTAGTATTAAAACATTAAAAATAAACAAAACAAATTAACCTCAATAAACATAACCTAATTTTCATCATGAGTGAAAGACGCAAAATTAAAATCAACCCCAGTTTGGCTTAAAAATGCGTAAAATCATTTTTCACGCTTAACTAGGCTCTGTAGAGAAAAATGCTATAAATAAAAGTTGTTGATCCTTTATTTCCTGTAAATTTGATTATACTTTTTTGACGTAAAATGCATATCAAGGCTGAAATCTTCATAAAATCGATTTTTTACACGTTTTCGTGAGAAAAAAATGAAAATTGCTAACTACCGCTAAACTAAGCGTTATACAAAAAATGTTCAAAATAAAAGTTGTAGGATTTTAAATTCTCTACAACTTTTATTATATACATTATTACGCTAAAATGCATATTAAAGTCGCAATCTTAAAAAACAATTTGTTTACGAGAAAACAGCCTCACCAAGAATTTCAGCAGACATGGCGCCTACCTTATCTTGTAGAGAATTAAAAATTTAGTAAACGAGGCCGATTTTAACAAAAATCGTAGTAACAGTTTTTGAGTAAATCGCAAAAAAGTGAAAAATGCCGCGAATTAACTTTCACTTCCGGTTGACCGATTTTGATGAAAATGTTCGTGTGATGTTCCGTTCTTGAGATATTTTGTTCACACACACACACTCACACAGACAAATCGCTAAAAACATGTTTTTTTGGGTTCAGGGGGGTCTGAAAACGTGTAGATCCGGAGAAAACTCGATTTCGAAAAATCGACATGAAAACAATACTATCCTTCCTATATATTCATATAGGCAGGAGAAAGTAATAATGGATGTTAACTCGACTGAAAATTTTAAAGTAAAATTACGTAAGGCCCTCGGGCAAGCTTAATAACTGGTGTAAATATACAATAAAGCAACAATGGTTGGGCGAGAGACTATGTTTAGTGATCAGCTGACAGCTACACATGGAAAACTCCACTGGGAGCTCCTGCTAAAATTTACGTCTACTTCGTCAATAACACTCCAAAAGCAACGGTTAATTAGGTGGCTGTGAATACCGTACAATTCCCTCCCAATAACGAATAAATGGTACTCGGAAAAATAAATTTAAAAAAATCTATTTTCAGATTTTATCCCTTTGGAATGCATGCTTTCCACAGGTGCAAAACCACGTTTCTACAACAAGAAAATGTATTTTTTCATTAAAAAAATGTTACGCTTTTATAATATTTCTCCTGTTATATGAACAATCCCATTAAGTATTTGCTCCTTTCAAAAAAAATTAATACTAATGTAATGAAACTTCATAACGATATATAAAAAAAAAATCCTCAGTTGTATAGAAGTTGAACTCCACTTAAGCGACAATCTATAAAAAAAAAAAATTGGTGTGAAGCACACACAATTTTCTCTTGCCAAAGCAAATAATTAACAATATAACCTAACATTAGTAATAAAACATTAGAAATAAACAAAAAAACTAACCCCAAAAAACATAACCTAATTTTAATAATGAGTGAAAGACATAAAATGAAAATCAACTTCAGTTTGGCTTAAAAATACGGAAAATCCCTCTTTCACGCTAAACTAGGCTCTGTAGAGAAAAATACGTAAACAAAAGTTATAGATCTTTTAATTTCCTATAAATTTGATTATATACACTTTTGTCGCAAATTGCATACAAAGGCCGAAATCTTTAAAAAATCGATTTTTCATATGTTTTCGTGAGGAAAAATCAGGAAATCGCTAATTACCGCTAAACTAAGCGTTATACAAAAAATGTTTGAAATAAAGTTGTACGATTTTAAATTGTCTACTTTTCTTATATACATGTTTGCGCTAAAATGCATATTAAAGCCGCTATCTTATAAAACAACTTTTTTACGTGAAAACAGCCTCTCCGGTAGAGGTGTCTAACTTAAGTTTAAAGTTAGTACGATATTCCGTTCACGAGATATTCTGTTCACACACACACACACGCACGCACGCACGCACGCGCGCGCGCGCGCTCACACACACGCCCCCGCGCGCGCGCACACACACACACACACACACACACACACACACACTAACACACACACAGACCAATCGTTGAAAACATGTTTTTGGATTCAGGGAGTCTGAAAACGTGTAGATCCATGGAAAACTCGATTTCGAAAAATCGACATGAAAACAATACCTAGTACTTTCCTTCCAATATATTCATATAGGCAAGTGAAAGTAAAAACAATGAGAAATGCTTCATATGATTAAACTAATCATTAGCTTGGTATGAGTTCTTTCCAAAAATTACACGGATATTATGAATCTATGAAGAGTAAGTAGACTACGCAAAACAGAAACTAATTAATTTAAAAAATCTGGTGTGAAACTCTCACACAACTTTCTCTTGCCAATGCAAATAATTAACAATAAACCTAACACATTAGTAATAAAACATTAGAAATAAACATAACCTAATTTTAATCATGAGTGAAAGACGCAAAATGAAAATCAATCTCAGTTTGGCTTAGAAATACGGAAAATCACTCTTTCTCTCTAAACTAGGCTCTGTAGAGAAAAATGCTGTAAATAAAAGTTGTAGATCTTTTAATTTTCTATAAATTTAATTATATACACTTTTGTCGTAAAATGCATACTAAGGCCGAAATGTTAAAAAAATTGTTTTTTCTCACGTTTTCGTGAGAAAAAAACTGAAAATCGCAAATTACCGCTAAACTAAGCGTTATACAAAAAAATGTTTGAAATAAAAGTTGTAGGTTTTTAAATTTTCTACAACTTTTATTATATAACGTTTTGCGATAAAATGCATATTAAAGCCGCAATCTTAAAAAGAAAATGTTTTTACGTAAAAACAGCCTCACGCAGAATTTCAGCAAACATGGCGCCTACCCTATCTTGTAGAGAATAAAAAATTGAGTAAACCAGGCGATTTTAAAAAAAATCGTAGGACCAGTTTTTGAGAAAATCGCAAAAAAGTGAAAAATTATACGAATAAACTACTACTTCCGGTTGACCGATTTTGATGAAAATGTTCGTGTCGGGTCCGGTAGTGGTATGTAACTTAAGTTTCAAGTTTCAAGTTCGTACGATATTCCGTTCTTGAGATATTCTGTTCACACACAGACACACACACACACACACACACACAGACAGACCAATCGCTAAAAACATGTTTTTTGGGTTCAGGGGGTTTGAAAACGTATAGATCCGGTGAAAACTCGATTTCGAAAAATCGACATGAAAACAATACTTTCCTTCCTATATATTCATATAGGCAAGAGAAAGTAAAAATTGAATAAGTTACGAAATTTATTTTACATTTTCCAAATATTTACAACATGAAAAATTATGTTTTTTTTTCATTTTGTCTGAAATACAATTTAAATTCCCTTCTTAAAATAATTTACAAATCAGGGATAATTATACAAGTATTCTTACTCATACAGTAACATCTTTTTAGAACTCGCTGTTTACGATGTTGACAAAGTGTTGAGTGTGCAAAGTCATGTGTTTTGAAAATAACACGTTTTGGTATTCTTACACAACTCTGATAATCAAATTATCTGGGGATAATTTTTAAAATGGATTGAAATTTTTATTTTCAAACAGGTTTTCGCAAATTTTATTTCTGTACCTTTACGTTATATACCTTTTCTCAGTTTCTTGTAAATATACAGAGATGCAATTATTGGAGAGTATATTTACCTACCCTACTTCTTTACAGTTGAAAGTATAATCTTAAATAATATTAAAAAATAACACAGCAAAACTTTCTCTATTTTTAAAACTATGTATACTTTTTCTCATCTAGTTGAGAAATACATGGATGCAATTATGGTGGAGTATTTACCTACCCTAGTTTTTTAGAATTGAATGTGAAGTTTTAAAGAATATAACAAATAACAGAAGATTTGTTTGTCATTTTTTTGAACCAGGAAATTACTTTAAAAAAAAAAAATTGGAAACCAAATTAAAAATTACGTTCAGCCTAATTATTAATAAAAAAGCTGGTGTGAAAACACTCACGCAACTTTCTTTTGCCTATGCAAATAATTACCAATATAACCTAACATTAGTAATAAAACATTAAAAATAAACAAAAAAACTAACTTCAGAAAACATAATCTTATTTTTTTAATCATGAGTGAAAGACCTTAAGTGGAAATCTACCTCAATTTAGCTTAAAAATACGGAAAATCACTTTCACGGTAAACTAGGCTCTGTAGAGAAAAATGCTCTACATAAAAGTTGTAGATCTTTTAATTTCCTATAAATGTGATTATAATGTTTTTATCGTAAAATGAATAATAAGGCTGAAATCTTTAAAAAATCGATTTTTCACACGTTTTCATGAGAAAAAAACAGAAAATTGATAATTACCGCTAACCTAAGCGTTGTACAAAAAAGTTTGAAATAAAAATTGTAAAATTTTAAATTCTCTACAACTTTTACTAGATACATTTTGCGCTAAAATGCATATTAAAGCCGCAATCTTAAAAAAAAAACAATTTTTTTACGAGAAAACAGACTCACCAAGAATTTCAGCTGACATGGCGCCTACCCTATCTTGTAGAACATAAAAAATGTAGTAAATGAGGCGATTTTTAAAAAAATCGTAGAAGCCGTTTTTGAGAAACTGGCAAAAAAGTGAAAAATGACACGAATAAACTACTACTTCCGGTTGACCGATTTGATGAAAATGTTTGTGTCGGGTCCTCTAATGGTATCTAATTTAAGTTTCAATTTTCAACTTCGTACGATGTTCCGTCCTTGAGATATTCTGTTCGCACGCGCACACACACACACAGACCAATCGCTAAAAACATGTTTTTGGGCTCAGGGGGTCTGAAAACGTGTAGATCCGGTGACGAAGAAGTGAAAACTGCTGTCATGAATTGGGCTTCTTCATAGGCTGCAGATTTCTTTAATGTTAAATTCAAAAACTTGTACAACAAATGTTTAAAAAAAAAAACAGGAAATTATAAAGAAAAGTAGATAAAAGTATTTAAAGTATGGAAAAAAGATATTTCATGATATTAAAGAAATGCCTCTCCATAAATCACACAAATAACTAAATTGAAATAACGAATAACAGGTACATGTATTGAAAATTAATGTACAATAAAGACACGAAACGGAATTTCCAATGATCAGTGAGTACATTGAAAAGGAGTCGTCGAATACCATTGTCAAATTAATTAAACAAGAGTCAAGAAGGACTTGTAACAATGATGAATGAAAACCGAAAAGTTTACAACCGATTGTAATTTATTAACAACGTTCTTGGAATAGCGAATTCCAGTTTGAATCATACCGAGAAACGTCTAATAATAACCATCCATTATGTTTGTTCGTCGAAAAAAAGAGTAGCAACACTTTTGAACGACCGATGACTTAAAAATTCAAATATTCTACGTGGTCATACCAAAATTTGCATTTAAAGCCATTTTTCATTAACAATGGATTTCCAAATAACGTGAATACTGTAATTGACATCAAATATAATGTAATCGTAATTCATTAACAGAAAGATAGGGAAACGGTAAGGCAAACCTTATTACAACTTATTCCCGCGTACCTATTGAAAAATGTAACCCACTATACGTGTTATATTGGGTTTCTTTAAGTGTATTAATTAGCTTTTGATCGAGTCAACTAGTCAGCACTACGTTATTTCCGAAAACCTAGATGTTATTAGAAAATGCAGGAAATAAACAGTTGCAACGAACACTTTGGATTAGTAATAATAAGTGTTCTCAAGTCTGGTAGGAAACATGCTAAATTTTTACATTTTTAGTTTAGTGTTTATGCATATTTCATAAATTTTTTTATTACAATATAACCAGTCGACACGGACGTCAAATAATATTTCCACAGCTAGGAAAAATTAGTAAAAACGCACATACAATGGAAAATAGATCTTACACATAGAGTACGGTGATAAAGTTAAGTATTTATAACGTTCAAAAACTAGATTAGGGTTAACTAAAATTTCTTAATTTTACTACCATATTCAAGAAGGATGTTATGCCACATAAATACAATATTTCTTGCTGATGAAAAATATCACTAGGACACAGAATAGGCTCGTAAAATAATTTCCCATGATCTCTAACTCATTCATTATCAAAATTTATTACCGAAACCGTTAATTTACTTTTAAAAAATGGTATTTTTTTCTTTATATACAATTATCTACGCCTCTGTGCCAAGTATCGAACCGGAGGACGATCTCAATTCCAGTTTAGATAAGGTATTTTTAACCACAATTTCCATGTCACCTTTTACAGTCTATATTAGCATTAATGTGCAAAACAGCTACAGTTTATTAAAATAGCTACTATGATAAGAGGGGTGCAAAAATTAGTTCAGTTTCTTATCACATGGTCAGCCAATTAAATGACTGAATCGTTTAACAGAAGAGGTAGAGTTGTAAAAGACACTAATCAGATTTATCTCCTCATAAGTAATGAATTTGATTATACAGCCAGAGCTTGTCGTGGATGAAGTAAAGGTGTAATTTACTGGATGGAAAATGTGCTTATCAGAGGGCATGGCATGCTGATAAGCATACTGCAATGGTAAACCACCACACTCCTCGTTTTACTCAGTAAAACCTCTAAAAGTTCAAACAGCCTTCCGGCTAATAACCTAAGCGTCATTTAAAAAATTGTTAAACAGGTTAGTACATTCGGCAGTGTAACTGACGACAGCCGGGGTCTCGGAATCGATCCCGATTTCCGGTCAGATCGGATATTTGTTCATCACCTGAAATTAGGTAGAATTACCTATGCTCAAGCCAAGATTTATCAACCTACGTATTCATTATCAAACAATAAAATGAGATTTATCAAGTAACGAGTGATAGGTACTGAAAATTCCTCGTGCTGTAGCAATACTTCCACAGTTAGCTCTCATCATGCGGTCTTTGGTTCGAATCCCTTTCAGGCACGGCATATTTTCATACGTTACAAAAAATCATTTCATCCTTCACCGTCTGCATTAGCAGTAACTGAAGAACAGTCGGACGTAAAAAAAAAAACAGTTAGCTAAAGTCTAAAGAAGTAAACCAGAGATTTTTGCGCAAATTCAGAGTAAAAATTGTAATAAAATTTTCATCATAAAGAAAATATTTTATTCGATACGTACGAGCAGACTCCATAAATATTGTTGCACACAGAGCAAGCAATACGGACAATTACTTGTCAATTCAGTCAATGAACAATATCTGATAAGAAGATATCATCGGATGATCCCAACTCAGACGATTACCATTATCAACCAAATCGTATTATTACTACAGGCATGTGTTCAGTCGTTATAAACGAGTGGTTGATATTCAGATAGAATGGATTAGGTTAAGGTTGATAATTTTAACAGGAGTCTTCTAATGATATCTTCAATTATTATATAAGTTAACCTGGAAGGAATGAATATTAATGAGTTAATAATAAGGGATCTGGCGGAGGTCGTTTCATGAAGCGGCTCTAAATCCGATTAAGATTACGATTAACAGTTGACAATAGTATACTCTGATTCCCAGAATAATACCGATCGAATAATCGAATACCATTAAAGCTTGTTTGAACGGGGGGTATCTTTCATTACCAGATTCAACAAGCTCATATGACAAGTACTTTGTTCATTTCAATATCAATTCCAATGCATTATTCAAATACACCATCGATTACGTAACGCCTTGTGGTTTTATTACACGAGCATGTACTGTGATGTGAGAAAAATTAATACAGATTCAATTTGCACCAGGATCAGTTCGATTCTAATCCTAATCCATTAACACTTTGAATAATTACGTTGCAAATAGTGAGTTTGATGTTTTCATAACTTGAAATTCGGGCTCCATTAATTTATAATTAAATTAACGAAGAGAATTATGTGGTACGAAGCAAAACTATTAGACACTTAAAAAATATTTGTTTATACTTTAATATTCAAATTTGAACCATTATTCTATTTTAGCAAATAAAATGAACCCGTATATGTACTGGACGACAGAGAAGAAAAAAATCTGGTGTGAAAAACTCACACAACTTTATCTTGCCAATGCAAATAATGAACAATATAATCTAACATTAGTAATAAAATATAAGAAACAAACAAAAAAAAACTAACCTCAAAAACATAACCTTATTTTAATCATGACTGAGAGACGCAAAATGAAAATCAACCACAGTTTGGCTTAAAAATACGGAAAATCACTCTTTCACGCTAAACTAGGCTCTGTAGAAAAAAATGCTCTTAAAGTTGTAGATCTTTTAATTTCCTATAAATTTGATTATACTTTTTTGTCGTAAAATGTATAGGCATAAGGCTGAATTCTTTAAAAAAATAGATTTTTTTACACGATTTCATGACAAAAAAAACAGAAAATCGCTAATTACCGCTAAACTAAGCGTTATACAAAAAAATGTTTGGAATAAAAGTAGAATTTTAAATTCTCTACAACTTTTACTAGATACATTTTTGCGCTAAAATGCATATTAAAGTCCCAATCTTAAAAAACGAATTTTTTTACGAGAAAACAGCCTCACCAAGAATTTCAGCAAACATGGCGCCTACCCTTTCTTGTAGAGCATAAAAAATGTGGTAAATAAGGCGATTTTAACAAAAATCGTAGGAGCCGTTTTTGAGAAAATAGGACAAAGTGAAAAATTACACCAATAACCTTCTACTTCCGGTTAACCGATTTTGATGAAAATGTTCGTGTCAGGTCCTCTAGTGGTACCTAACGTAAGTTTCAAGTTCGTATGATGTTCCGTTCTTGAGATATTCTGTTCACACACACACACACACGCACGCGCGCACACACACACAGACAGACAGACCAATCGCTAAAAACAAGTTTTTTTGGGTTCAGGGGGTCTGAAAACGTTTAGATCCGGTAAAAACTCGATTTCGAAAAATCGACATGAAAACAATACTTAGATATTTCTTACATATTTATATAGGCAAGAGAAAGTAAAAATGAACCCATTGTTAAGAATAGATTTTCCTAAAAAAAACTGGGTACACTTTTTCTAAATGTAATTTCGATATTGCAGTACGATCTTCACAATTGATTGCACAATTTGGTCGGACCGTTAAAGTAGCGTTCAGCGCCAGGAATCTCTATGCCAGGGGTATCAGGTTCGATTCCCACAATCAGATGTGGCATTTATTTATATTTATATCACCTACGCACAAACTCAAACCTCAACCGCTATCGCTTACTTGTATTCTCATCACCCATAAAATAATAACACAAAGAAAATTATTAATGCCATGGTCGTGGTAAAGCAAATGTCAATACATTCTCATATCATACATTACGACTCGATGTGATCGTCTCAAAGCGGAATTTACGTACAACGGTAAGAGATAGATATTTTACTTCGAATTGTTGTTTTTGAAAGCGGTACGTTAAAATATGTTCTTACCTCTCTCACACATTTCTAGAAATATTTATCAACATTATTTATTTAAGCAAGCATTTTCCCCGATCAGCCTTTTTCTACGAGTGATTTTTTCTTTTTGGTGCGAGAGCGCACCGGACAGATGGCCATTTAATCAGTTCGAGGCTGAACTGCTCAATAATTAGGTCTCCTTGCAAACACATCGATACTCTTTACAGTTACACAGATAAACTGATTTTCATTTCCGGTTCTGATATAGGCTCCTGGTTGACCAAAATTCTATGAATGACTTTTTTAAAGAAGCATTTTTTTATAGAAGCGAAGAGATATTTTTACAGCGTAATGTAAATATATCGGAGTTGCCTAGGCTCTAGTGCCTCCGCCCCGCCAACCCCTCCTTGGGACTACCATCAAGACATTACTTCAAAGAGGAGTTACCTCCTGATCTTCCTAATAAAACATTTTCCACCAAGTTCGGAGTAATAATGGGGATTCCCAGTAGTTCCCCAGTATAAGCTATATAAATGACAAATTATAAACATCAAACTATTTTTATCGGAATATACGACAAAAGTTTATTAAATTTTAAATGAAAACAAAATGTTCAGTAAATTAAATAATTTTTTTTTAAATTCTATAAAAAAATTATGGAATGAAGTTTTTTTTTCATTTATTAAACGTCGCATAAACTGAAAGATCATTAGCGACGACGTTGGGGTGCAACTGTGCGTAATAAGGATGAAATGTTTTTTTGTAACGTATGAAAATATGCCGTGCCTGAGTGGGATTCGAACCCAGGACCGTATGATGAGAGGCGAGCATGTTACCAACTACGCCAATGCGGCGGGCAAAATTTTTATTCGATGAAAACTAACCACATGAATAAGGTAAAAGAAACAAAATAAAATGAAGAAGACAAAAAAATTGCATTTGCAATATTGACCCGAGTATGGAAATAGGAGAAGGAGAGAGTACGGTAAAGAAGAGAAAATCTTGAAAAAGGATTTCCGAGATCCGTGGAGGGTCTGACTTGCAAACACATAGATACTCTTTACAGTTACACAGATAAACTGATTTTCATTTCCGGTTCTGATATAGGCTCCTGGTTGACCAAAATTCTATGAATGACTTTTTTAAAGAAGCATTTTTTTATAGAAGCGAAGAGATATTTTTACAGCGTAATGTAAATATATCGGAGTTGCCTAGGCTTTAGTGACTCCGCCCCGCCAACCCCTCCTTGGGACTACCATCAAGACATTACTTCAAAGAGGAGTTACCTCCTGATCTTCCTAATAAAAACTTTTCCTCCAAGTTCGGAGTAATAATGGGGATTCCCAGTAGTTCCCCAGTATAAGCTATATAAATATTCTTATCTAAATTCTTATCGGAATATACGACAAACATTTTTTAATTTTTTAAATGAAAACAAAATGTTCAGTAATTTAAATAAAATTTTTAAAATTCTATAAAAAATTATGGAACGAAGTTTTTTTTTAAATATTTAACGTCGCATCAACTGCAAGGTCATTAGCGACGACGATAGGGTTTAACTGTGCGTAATGAGGATGAAATGATTTTTGTAACGTACGTATTAATATTTTTTATTATGTAGTAATTAATATTTTTTATTAATATTAATATTATTTTTTATGCCCAAAACGGGCAGGTGGAGTGTTATTTTAATTGCACTCTATCTGTTTGGTCCAGGGCTAAAAAAAATAGTTCTGTTTCTTATCACATAGTCAGCCACTTATATGACTGAACTATTTAAGAACAGAAGAGGTAGAGGTGTAAAAGACACTAGTCAGAGTTATCTCCTCTGAGAGTAATGAATTTCATAATACAGCCAGACCCTGTGGTGAATGAAGTGAAAGTGTCATTTACAGGGTGGAAAGTAAGTGCTTTTCGGAGGGCCTGGCATGCTGATAAGCATACTCTTCCAACTCAGTGAGGAAGGCAATGGTAAACCACCTTACTCCTCGTTTTTACTTGGTAAAACCTCTAGAGGTTCAAACCAGCCTTTCGGCTGTTGACCTAAACAACAACACGTATTAATACACCGTGCCTGAGTGGGATTCGAACCCAGGACCGCATGATGAGAGGCGAGCACGTTATCAACTACGCCAATGCGGCCGGCAAAATTTTTATTCGATGAAAACTAACCGCATGAATAAGGTAAAAGAAACAAAATAAAATGAAGACAAAATTGCATTTATAATATTGACCCGAGTATGGAAAAAGGAGGGGTGAGAGTACGGGAAAGAAGAGAAAATCTTGAAAAAGGATTTCCGAGATCCGTGGAGGGTCATTTTCGAGCAACTATGTACGAGATTCAGTGGAGCTTGCTATTGGTATTGGCCTTTGTTATGGAAATTGACCATTTAGCTATTTGTCTATTCAACTCCTCATCCTACTTTTGAACTCGACAAAATAAAGGCCATTGCAATCTTTGCTATCCAATCGAATTACCAATTTTCATAGACTATCGTATTTTGTTTGCACGGACAAAACACGTCTATGTTATTATCTAAGAGTAACAAAATTTTTCAACAAAACCTTTTTAACATATCATAAAACGGAAAAACAAAAAAAAACAAATTTAAAATTATTTTTCTTAACACTATGGAATAAAACCGTCTGGTGTACACAAAAATTCAATTTTTTTTTAATTACCTGAAATGTTAAAATCATCTTGATTTTTGAAACATGAAAGCTAAAGACATAATGAAAGAGCCTTGATAAAACTGATCTATTTTTATATATTTGATTTTCTTTCCAGTATCCAACACAGCCTTGTTCACAATTGTTATGCATAAACAACCGAATTGTTATGAATAAATACGATGGGTGAAACAATGAATAACGTAACATGAATGATGTGCTTGGAGAGAGCACAATACACCGACAGGTCTCAACATTTTTACTTATTTGTTCTTACTGATTTATTAATTAAATATAATTCCTAAACTATCAGGATTTCCGCTCTAATTTATTTTTAATATTCTTTGAAAATTTGTAAGTGAATGAAAGACAAAAGTTTTGCATATCTGCCATTCTGAATGAGCAAGAAGTATGTTGTGCAAGTTTCAATGAAGTTGAATATTGAAACTTGAACCGCATTGGCGTAGTTTCTAACGTGCTCGCCTCTCATCATGCGGTCTTGGGTTCGAATCCCATTCAGGTACGGCTTATTTTCGTACGTTATAAAAATCATTTCATCCTTCACGTCTGCATTAGCAGAAATTGCAGAACAATCGGACGTTAACAAAAAAAAAAGGAAAAAGAAAAAAAGGAAGTTGAATGCAAACGTCTGTCACTAAAGTAATTTTGATGTAGTTAGAAACGTAAGAGGCGCGTTGGCTATCATTCTTAACGTCTTTGATTGAAACTTTTTAATTCGAGCTATGACTGACGGTTTAGCACATCCATAAATTTACCGGCATACATCCAAGCTGGTCTAAGAAGAGACTTGTATATGTTGGAGTACAAAAACTAATTTCGGAACACATTACGATTAACATAAATTTCTTCCTTTTTTGTGGTAATTTTATATTTTTATGGTTAATGTTTTGATTTGATTAGTAATGATGAAATTTGAACAGTTAACATCGGATTTATTACACGTAGTAATGAGCACATGCCGAAAGTTGAGGCATTTCCAACTAAGAACTTCTCTATAACATCTTAAGTCGATTGCTAGGATGTTTCATTTATAAACTTGATACATAGGCGTCCCATGTAAATTGCCTGTCAAAGTATTGAACAAAATACCCCAAAGATATAACTGTGTCAGCATTAAAGAATCAAAAAAAAACTTCATGGACACCTCACATAACCTTGGTTCACCCTGACATAATGCCAAGGTTACGTGGTGTGTTTTAGTAATAGGCCTACCTATTGTTTTACATTTGACTGTTCTGTACATTATGGCTACCTAATACAAACTATGAAGGGTGAGATGGAAATAAGTGACGAAAAAGTACTAGACCTGAACTGGGAAGCGAATTCGGGACCTCTGGGGGTACAAACCATTTGTGCTGACCACAACACCAGAAGCCGGACCAATATTTATAGTTACACGCCATTTCTGACCCGTAAAGAGAATGTAAATTCACAAAAACAATATTAAATTCTCTACAAGTTTTATTCAAAAATTATGTTACATTCATCAGACATTTACGAAATTATTTTATGGTAAACTATAAAAATGTTTTTTCTATTTTATAAACTACTTTAGGTAGCTACAGTTCTGGGACCTATTTTGTAAAGTTTTCAGGACAAAAATTACGAGGGTAGGCTGATAAGTAATGCACACATGCTTGTAGAAGACGAACAAAAAGAAATAGCAAGATGGGGTAAATAACAAATTAAAGTACAAATCTTAACCTACCAAATTATCTATTTATTTTTCAATATAGTCACCGTTAAGCATTACACATTTCTCCCAACGTTTAACAAGTTTTTTCATTCCGTCACTGAAAAATTCTTCCGACTTTCCTCGAACCCAGGACGCAATAGCTGCCTTCACCTCATTGTCCGAGCTGTAATGATTACCCTTAAGGTCTCTCTTCAGTAGAGGAAAAAAATAAAAATCGCAAGGCGCAAGGTCGGGAGAATACGGAGGGTGTAAAATTGGTTGAAACTTCAGGTTTCTCAGAGCCTCTCCAGTTGCACGCGAAGTGTGTGGACGAGCATTGTCGTGTTGCAAAATTATTGGCGCCAGGTTGCCTCTAACACGACAAACTCGACGTCGGAGGTGTTTCAGAGTCTGTATATACTGAGCAGAATTTACCGTTGCCCCTCGTTCCAGATAATCAGTCACATAAACTCGGCGAGCATCCCAAAACACAGTCAAAAGAATTTTTTTTGCGGACGGTTGTGTTTTGAACTTTTTCACAACAGGAGAATGTGGATGACGATATTCAGCGCTCTGCCTTTTTTCTTCGGGATCGTAATGATGAACCCATGACTCGTCCCCCGTCACAATATTCAAAAGAAAGTCGTCTCCTTCGTCACGGTAGCGCTTCAAAAGTTGTTCAATTCGCGTTGTTTAATTCTCGTTGACATAGCACCAGAACACGACGCCATACTTCCACTACTCAAAACAAACTGAATGAAAGCAACGCCTTCAAACTGCGCAGACTTGTAGAGGAGAAATAGTACTTCCACATGCCACCAGGCGCGCTACTGAAGTTTATTTAGTTGTCTTCTACAAGCATGTGTGCATTACTTATCAGCCTACCCTCGTATAAACACTTAACATTTTAATCCTAAATTGTTTTTTCATTCCTAATATGTACGTTGCAATCTGTTCAATTTAAGAACAAGTAACTCTATGACCCAATGAGATGAAGATGATGTGTATGACGTGTAAATGAAGTATTGTGTTGTATAGTATGAGGTATTGTGAACAGGTATTGTATAGACCGACCATTCCTGAGAAAGTGTGGTTAATTGAACTATCTGATACACCGGTAACCACCGTCTTTAAATATATATAAAAGAAACTATTTTTACATTAGCAGGATTTGAGGCAGGTACCTTCGTCTCCGAAAATCACCTGTTAAACAGCTGACTCGGGCGACGACTTTACCACTAACCCAAAAGAGTTAACCCACAATGTGTACGCCAGAAATTTAATTCGGGTTGGTCTAGAGGTAAAGTCGTCGCTGCGAGTACTGTAATCTGTTTAACAGCTGATTTTCAGAAACGAAGTTCCTGGTTCAAATCCTAATAATTGTGATGTACATTTTTATATATACGCGATTAGGTTCGATTAATAAAAGCTTATTAATCCAATATAAAAAATCCAAGTTTATACGGATTTGAATACTAGACAGTGGTTACCGGTGTTCTTTGATGGTTGGGGTTCAATTAATCATACTGTCTCAGGAATGGTCGCCCTGAGTCTGTACAAGACTACATCTTATTTACACGATATGTACATCATTCTCATTTCATTGGGTTGTTTACTATTTTTAAATTAAAGAGATTGCAACGCACCACATTAGGGATTAAAAGAAGAAATTTCATTAAGACTCCATTTAATTGGTGGAACGGAAATTAGACACACATATTCCAGGAACCATAACAAATCTAACGAAGCGTCTTCGAACACATATTTATACAAAGATTTTTATTTCTGTTGAAGTGAAGAATGTGCTCAGAAGAAACAAGCTTAAAATTTGTGAATCACGTTGTATTTATATTGAGTGTATTTTAAATTGAAACAGGCATGGGTTGGGGTAAATTTAACCAATATAAAATACTGTGGATAAAAAATACAAGTAATAGTACACGAGGAGGAGGTGGTAGTAGTGTAGCATGGAAGAATGATATATAAATAAAATTGTTGGCTTTAATGGTTCATTATTTTGTTGGAAATCGAGCAAGCTGTTGGTTGGTTGGTTGGTTGGTATATTTTTCCCGTTTGTATTTTTTGTCAGTTGAACATATTTGTTGGATGGCACGTACAAACTATGAAATATCACAGAGTGTAACGTTGAGAGCACACAGTTGAACTTAATTTGCGGTGCTCCGTTCTGTAATGTTTCGGGGCGAGGGAGGAAGAAGCAAGGGGATCCGAAATGTATTGCGCCATTTGTAATACCGTATTAGAGAAATAGCAGCGCGGATTTTTTATGAGGTGCTTCTACAGTTGAATGTTTGTTAATCTAACGTTAAAAAATTTTAACAGTTTGTTTTACATTTTGAACGTTTAAGCTTATTCTGTACTTAATAATAATAACAATATATATGAAAAATACCGCTTATCTATTATTTCTACTCGCACATACTTGTTCTAAATAAACACTGTAATACTGTCAACTCATTTATTTCGTGCAACGACTTCAAGTTTACCCACTTTAACAGACAGTTTTCAACAAATAAAACTCCCAGTAACCGCCTCCGTGGTAAAGTGGTTACCGTACAAGATTACAAAACGGAAGAGCACAGGTTCGATTCCTGTATACTGTTTGAAAATGTTAACACTTTAAAACCCTACGTTCAATAAACCACAGTGGTCACTAATACAGTGGTCACAGTGGTTACTAAGCTTATGATATGACCTACATAAACTACATAGTTTTCCAGGAAGTAATTTACTCCTTAGGTATTTTTCATGTTAAAAACACCTCAACCAGAAATTAGAAGACCATCAGAATCCATTAGCGATTAACCTCCTCGACAACAGCGAAGATACTCAGACTGAAACGTTTTAAAACACTAGACTAAACTTTACGATTGAAACTTTTTTTCCTTTTCACATTAACTACTAATCATCGTCATCTCAAAATAGACATCGTCATCATCTCCAGCTTTGTGATTCGGGGTGTTGAGTTACAGTTCATCAAGTTTAGGTTTTGTACATTATATATATACACATATATTTTTCTTCACGTGTAGTCTTGTTGAAACACACTATTGAGTGTGGTTAATGAGAAAATGGTGGTAGAATGAGAAATAATAAAAAAATATTTTAGGATAGAAACTATACTAATTTATAATGGCCGTGTAGGTTGAAATTATATATTGAGGACGAATTTAAGGAAGTAATAACGGTTGGTCGCTTAAAGATTTGAACCATGCTACACGAGAGTGTAGTGTTATAGGCCACCTTCAGCTACCTATACCATACTTACCGTACATAAATATGAAGTAAAGTTGGGGTGTTGTAAAACTTGTTCCCTTAAGTCCCTTCCAGAAACAAACTTTGAAAGTTGCGCTGAATTTAGTTCGATTATTAAGGAAACTTGAGAGAGTAATGCAACACTACATGAGGTATATTAACCCGAACAACACATTTTAGGCGTACGCCGCTCCTTTCCTTTAATATCGATCTCAAATTAATATCATCGAACATTATAACTTTGCTTTTACTTCGGCTTTCTCAAACTATACGGTAAAATTAAGTATTACAACCATTGTAAATAATTGATTCAAAAAAATAAAGCAAATAATAAATTTAAAAATCTGGTGTGAAACGCTCACACAACTTTCTCTTCCCAACGCAAATAATGACCAATATAACCTAACATTAGTAATAAAACATTAGAAATAAACAAAAAACTAACCTTAAAAAACATAACCTTATCTTAATCATGAGTGAAAGACGCAAAATGAAAATCGACCTTAGTTTGGCTTTAAAATACGGAAAATCACTCTTTCACGCTAAACTAGGCTCTGTAGAGAAAAATTCTTTAAATAAAAGTTGTAGATCTTTTAGGGCCGGTATCTTAAAAATATTGATTTTTCATACGTTTTCGTGAGAAAAAAACCCAGAAAATCGCTAATTACCGCTAAACTAAGCGTTATACAAAAAACATGTTCGAAATAAAAGTTGTAGGATTTTAAATTTTCTACATTTTTTATTACATAAATTTTTGCGCTAAAATGAATATTAAAGCTGCAATCTTAAAAAAACAATATTTTACGTGAAAACAGCCTCACCAAAAATTGCAGCAAACATGGCGCCTACCCTATCTAGTAGAGCATAAAAATTTAGTAAACCAGGCGATTTTAAAAAGAATCGTAGGAACCGTTTTTGATAAAGTCGCAAAACAGTGAAAAATTACAGGAATAAACTACTATTTCCGGTTGACCGATTTTAATGAAAATGTTCGCGTCGGGTCCGGTAGTGGTATGTAACCTGAGTTTCAAGTTTCAAGTTCGTACGATGTTCCGTTCTTGAGATATTCTGTTCACGCGCGCGCACACACACACACAGACCAATCGCTAAAAACATGTTTTTTGGGCTCAAAGGTCTGAAAACGTGTAGATCCGGTGAAAAATCGACATGAGAACAATACTTTCCTTCCTATATATTCATATAAGCAAGAACAGTAAAAAACTTAAGGGTAGGTAAAGAAGAGGAGTAGAAATTTTATAATTTTATGGCTGCTCCCCTATATTGTTTAATGAAAGTGATATCTGAACAGCAGTTTCAAAGGAGGTGCGGTTAGAGATTTGGTGTTGGAGCAAGTGCCTGCTTTCATTGATTTGGGTTGCACCCTTATCAACAAAAAATACATAAAAATTGTTAAAAGACAGATTTGAGACAATTTGTGAAGTTATATCCCGTAATCTGGAAAAAAAGTTAAAAAGATTACGGAGTTAAAATTTTATAAGCCAAAATTAAAATTCGTTTAAAAATTTTTAAATAAATTCAAGACATTACAACACTGTGATTTTCCGGAAACACATACAGCAGTGAAATGATCTTCAGCCACAGGATAATCAACGCGGAACACAGAATCTCAATATTAGAACGTCGGATCATCAGAAAATGCCTGAACGAGAAATGTTTCTCTGACGGGATCTGGAAGCTTATCCCGAACGAAGAAGTCTACAGAAATTAAGAACCTCTAGCAGACCATATGAGGAAAAAAATATAATTTCTTTCTTTGGCCATCTCTTGAGGAGTGACTCAGTCAGAATCTCCACACAAATCAACAACTATTTCCTATATAGAAAATCTCAGCCCTATTTTTTTTTTATAGCCCTTTTCGAATTGGTTTATGGAAGTGCAGTCTGAACTACGGGTAATAACATTTTCAGTCCAACGCTCCTTAGTTTAGCAGAAATATGTCACATTCATTTATAACTGTGACAAAATCGTCCACTATTACCAAAATACAGTAATCAGCCATTATAAGTCAAAATACTGTAACACTGAGTATCGTAAATAAACAAGCGAATAAAATTTAACAAAGAAATTCAAAGCAAACATAATACGAGTATCAACACATGACTCAATTACAAAAAAAGAGTAAAATCTTTGGACAAATATAGGCTAACATGAAAGAACAAAATTTCGACATTTGCATTAATAAACTAGTATTTTCGACCACACTGAAAACAGAGAAATGGAAAAATTAAGATTCTAAGACCAAGATCATTTCGATCATTCACATTTACCCAAAAAAAAAATTAAATTTGAACATTTCTGCAGAACTCAAAGTGGAATTTGATAATTCCGATATAATAGGGAAAAATTCACTTTTAAGATCAAAAGCCGCGAAAAATATGCGGGAAAAGAAAACTAAAAGATTTCAAAAAAGGACTTAGTAAAAAAAAAATCGAAATAACTTCAATACTAGTTTTCATGTACCCCATGAGATTGAAATCTTGTTTTTTTATATTCCTAATTTGTGTACGTTGCAATCAGTTCAATTTAGAACAATAAGCAACCCCATGACCCAATGAGATGAGGATGATGTGTATGACGTGTAAATGAGGTGTAGTCTTGTACAGACCCAGGCCGACCATTCCTGAGAGAGTATGGTTAATTAAACCCCAACCATCAAAGTACACCGGTAACCACTGTCTACTTTGATGGTTGGGGTTTAATTAACCATACTCTCTCCGGAATGGTCGGCCTGGATCTGTACAAGACTACACCTCATTTACACGTCATACACATCATCCTCATCTCATTGGGTCATGGGGTTGCTTATTGTTCTAAATTGAACTGATTGCAATGTACACAAATTAGGAATAAAAAAAAACAAGATTTCAATCACATAGGATTAGATTTTATTCGCTTGTTTATTTACGATAATCAGTGTTACAATATTTTGATTTATAATGGCTGATAACAGTATTTTGGTAATAGTGGACGATTTTTCACAGTTATAAATGAATGTGACATATTATTTCTGCTAAACTAAGAAGCGTTGGACTGAAAATGTTATTACCCGTAGTTCAGACTTCACTTCCATAAACCAATTCGAAAAGGGCTATAAAAAAATAGGGCTGAGATTTTCTATATAGGAAATAGTTGTTGATTTGTGTGGAGATTCTGACTGAGTCACTCCTCAAGAGATGGCCAAAGAAAGAAATTATATAGTTTTTTCCTCATATGGTCTGCTAGAGGTTCTTAATTTCTGTAGTTCTGTAGACTTCTTCGTTTACATGCAAACTAGTATTGAAGTTATTTCGATTTTTTTTTACTAAATCCTTTTTTAGAATCTTTTAGTTTTCTTTTCCCACATATTTTTCGCGGCTTTTGATCTTATTAGCTTTTAAAATCTTGTTAAAAACAGAATTGTTATTTAGTCAATACAATCATAATTTAAGAGGGAAAAACGGAAAAAGCCGGGGTTGCTTATCACATAATATATAGGGTGATTCAAAAAGAGCGCCGGTTTTTAAACGGCTGGTAAATTTTTTTTATCGGTTGGCAACATTGTTTGACCTCATTTCTATTTCGGAGAACATTCCGATTGACTATTCAGTTGTAGTTTCTCTTGTTCGCAGTGTAATACTCTCGCAGTCTCTGTCTAACCATGGAGAAGTTTACTATTGCGCAACGAGTGTTAATCGTCAAAACATTTTACCAGAGTGTAGAGAGTTATGCGGCTACTGTCAGGCGACTTCGCGGTGGACGTATGAAGCACCGAATGAATCAACAGTTCGCAGGCTCATGAAAAAGTTTTTTGAGACGGGTTCAACAGTCGACCTTAAAAGTTCTGGACGTCGTCGTTCTGGCCGAACTGAGCAGAACGTTGCGTTGGTTCGTGACAGTGTGGCTGTTAGCCCAGCAAAATCAATACGTCGCCGTTCTCAACAACTGGGTTTACGATGTTCTTCTGTACGGAGAATTCTTCGGTACGATCTCCAATATCACCTGTATAAAATTCAGTTGACGCAACATTTGAAAGTGGCAGACCACCAGAAGAGACGACAGTTTGTTGACTGGGTATTGAGAAAACGGCAGGATGATGACACCTTCGCAAACAAAATCATTTTCATCTTTGGGGTCATCTGAAGTCATTGGTGTATGCCAATAAACCCCGAAACATCAATGACTTGAAGGAGGAAATTCGACGGGTTATCGGGCAAATGGAAGTCGAAACTTGTCGTGCAGTAATATCCAATTTCATGGACAGAGTTGATGCGTGCCAGCGCAGTAGAGGAGGACACATGCATGACATCATTTTTCATACATAAAATCGGAAGGTAAGATGAACTTGTTGATGTATTTATTTTCAGTTTTTCAATAAAATAAATCTCTTAATTTGATATATCAAAACCGGCGCTCTTTTTGAATCACCTATATTTACAACTGACAATCAAGAGAAAGCCTAACCTAATTTAAAAAAAAAACAGAAACCAATGAACGGTACAATATAATTAACCGCACTCGTTCAATAATAAAATTAACAAAATATACAGAAGAAATTTCAATGGAAACATTACCGCAAAATTATATAATTATTTATTAATTATAAAATTATTTATTTGTTTCACAAAATATAAAACAAAAAAATATCAAACCCCAGTTTAAAATAGTTAACATTATCATTATTTTATAATGACAATAGACCAACGTTGAGGGACAAGCGATACCAGTTTCTACCAATTAATTAATCAGTCCAATTAGTTAAATTAAAAGGTAAAACTAAAATAGAATTTCAGCCTTTCACTGGAACAAACCACTATGAATTCATTATCGTAAATAAACAGGGCGACTTTTCAATAGATACATTTATGATAAATACTTTATAAAAACAATATAGACCATGAAACAATACGAGAACAAATTATGTTTAATTGATTTGAATGAAACCATAATTTACTATTTAATGTTTGAAAGATAACGGTATCATTATTCCTTTTAATGAATGGTTCTCAAAAGGTACTCGCTTTTATGATATTTAAATAAAAACAAAATTTCTACATGATGTTTAAAACAAAAAAGGTACGAAGCTAGTTCAATACGTCCTTAAAAAAAAATC
This sequence comes from Catonia carolina, assembly GCA_035578175.1. Classification (NCBI taxonomy): domain Eukaryota; kingdom Metazoa; phylum Arthropoda; class Insecta; order Hemiptera; family Achilidae; genus Catonia; species Catonia carolina. Next base: position 297,104,122 of record JAQMRL010000001.1, read on the forward strand.
AAGAAATTGCGCTCATATTATCGAAAAAGGCTTGCTTTCAGTAAATTTCATCTCTGCTTAAAGTTTCAACAATATCCATCAAGTGGATTCATTTTCATAGTCGACTGAAGCAACAAACTTTGTTTAAAAAAATGGTGTGAAACACTCACACAACTTTATCTTGCCAATGCAATTTATTAACAATATAATCTAACATTAGAAATAAACAAAAACTAACTTAACAAACATAACCTTATTTTAATCATGAGTGAAAGACGCAAAATGAAAATCAACCTAAGTTTGGCTTAAAAATACGGAAAATCACTCTTTCACGCTGAACTAGGCTCTGTCGAGAAAAATGCTCTAAATAAAAATTGTAGATCTTCTAATTTCCTATAAATTTTATTATATACACTTTTGTCGTAAAATGCATACTAAGAATGAAATCTTGAAAAAAATCGATTTTTCAAACGTTTTCGTGAGAAAAAAAATGAAAATCGCTAATTATCGCTAAACTAAGCGTTACACAAAGACATTTTTGAATATACAGGGTGATTCATGAAGTTCTCCCCCCACTTCTACAGCACATTGTACTAGTAAAAATAATGAAAAAATGTTATATAAACATAGGTCCGAAAACGCTTCGTTAGCGAGTTACAGCTAGCGAAAGTTTCGCCTGGATTTCAGTTCACCAGGTGAAATGAGGTCTTCCTGGAATTGTGGTAAGGTAGATTAAGGGGCGAATTCAATCATTTCTTATGGTTTTTGATCTGATAAATTGAATAAAACAGGTCCCAGAACTGTAAGTTAAATAGTTTTTGAGAAAACCAGTGTCAAATGCAAAAATGGAGTGAAAATCACATTTTTTCATCTTTGGGCAAGAATAACTTTGTTATTTCACCAAGAAACAGTTAAAAATTTTCAATAAAAAATGTAGAAAATTTTATTCTGAACAAACCGGTGTAAATAAAGTACACAGAAAGCGAATAGTTTTTGAGAAAACCAGTGTCAAATGCAAAAAAATGGAGTGAAAAAAACACATTTTTTCATTTTAGTTTTTCCGGTTAATTTTACTTTGTACTCTTATGAATAAAAACTCATTTAATCAAACATCTATTCGCTTTCTGTGTACTTAATTTACACCGGTTTGTTCAGAATAAAATTTTCTACATGTTTTATTGAAAAATTTTAACTGTTTCTTGGTGAAATAACACAGTTATCCTTGCCCAAAGATGAAAAAATAAGTTTTTCACTCCATTTTTTGCATTTGACACTGGTTTTCTTAAAAACTATTTAACTTACAGATCTGGGACCTGTTTTATTCAATTTATCAGATCAAAAACCATAAGAAATGATTGAATTTGCCCCTTAATCTACCTTACCACAATTCCAGGAAGACCTCATTTCACCTGGTGAACTGAAATCCAGGCAAAACTTTCGCTAGCTGTAACTCGCTAACGAAGCGTTTTCGGACCTATGTTTATATAACATTTTTTCATTATTTTTACTAGTACAATGTGCTGTAGAAGTGGGGGGAGAACTTCATGAATCACCCTGTATAGGAAGGAAAGTATTGTTTTCATGTCGATTTTTGAAAATCGAATTTTCAACGGATCTACACCTTTTCAGACTCCCTGAACCCAAAAAACATGTTTTTAGCGATTGGTCTGAGTGTATGTGTGTGTGTGTGTGTGTGTGTGTGTGTGTGTGTGTGTGTGTGTGTGTGTGTGTGTGTGCGCGCGCGCGCGCGCGCGTGTGTGTGTGTGTGTGTGAACAGAATATCTTAAGAACGGAACATCGTACGAACTTGAAACTTAAAACTTACGTTAGATACCACTAGAGGACCCGACAAGAACATTTTCATCAAAATCGGTCAACCGAAAGTAGTAGTTTGTTCATGTCATTTTTCACTTTTTTGCGATTTTTTCAAAAACGGCTCATACGTTTTTTTTAAATCGCATTACTTACTACATTGTTTATACTCTACAAGATAGGGTAGGCGCCATGTCTGCTGAAATTCTTGGAGAGGCTGTGTTCGCGTAAAAAAATTGTTTTTTTAAGTTGCGGCTTTAATATGCATTTAGCGCAAAAATGTATGTAATAAAATGGTAGACTACGTAAAATCCTACAACTTTTATTCCGAACTTTTTTTGTGTAACGCTTAGTTTAGCGGTAATTAGCGATGTTATTTTTTTTCTAACGAAAACGTGTAAAAAAATCGTTTTTTTTTAAGATTTTCGGCCTTAGCATGCATTTTACGACAAAAGTGTATTATAATAAAATTTATAGGAAATTAAAAGATCTACAATTTTAATTTAGAGCATTTTTTTTGTACAGAGCCTAGTTTAGCGTGAAAGAGTGATTTTCTGTATTTTAAGCCAAACTGAAGTTGATTTTCGTCTTGCGTCTTCCACTTATGATTAAAATTAGGTTATGTTTATTGGGGTTAGTTTTCTTGTTTATTTATAATGTTAGGTTTATTGTTAATTATTTTTATTGGCAAGAGAAAGTTATGTGAATGTTTCACCAGATTTTTCTATTTGTAGTTAATATTAACGTTTTAGTTTCGTTTTGAATGAATAGTTGTCATTTTAGTTTTTTACTCTTAATGTAGTGTAGACACACCCACTGGTGAAGTTATCTCTAACAAAAACTTCAGATCTATGAAAAAAATGTGCGTTAATAGATATGTAAAATTGTCAGTCAATAGCACGATGGAATACACAGTAACAAGAGCAATAATTCATTGTACACGAACCAATATTGTAAACGCATTTAACAAACATTTTATAGTTAAGCAAAGTGAAGGCCACCTTAAAAAATGTTCTAAATATGTCACAAACATACACGCATAATAGATCCATTCACATACAAAAATACTTCAACAAAAAACTTAGTGTTAACATCAGTCACGTGTTTTACAAAAGAATTCCATTAATATTTCTTTTAAAAAAATAACCTTCAATAATTACAACATATTGACATAAAAAAAAACACACAACGGACTTAAAATTTAAAATGAAGTACATAATCCTTGCAGGAACCAGATAAGCACATGCAGGTTATTTGTTAGGTGCAAGCTATTAAAAATAGGGGGGTTTTTTGTTGTTGACGTTCTTATTATAAAAAAGGACGCCATTTTTAATTGAAAACGTGACAACACATGACAATTTTTCAATCACAACATTATTACAAGTTAATAACAGGTGATGAGAGAAGCGAGAAAAGAAGCAACTTTCCTATTATCCATCAAGCCAAACGACCCTGCCTTTAATTTACAATATATAATAAATAAATGGGCGACGAACCGCACTAACTTCCTTGCTACTCCAAATAGTACTACAATTCACTCATTTTATGACCGATTTTGATTTTTCAACCTTTTGAAAATAGCGCGCAGCGGTTATTTTCTTCGTGAGTTGCACGAATGTGGTAAGGATTCATAACAGTGTACGCTACCGCTTTGTTTTGTAGTTAGTTTTGTGCAGTGCTTAAAACATTCTAGTTTCTTACGGGAAAACAAGCGTTCAAGTCAATATAAAGTTAGATAAGTTATTCCACACATTATTTTGTTATACAGAGTGATTCACGAAGATATGCAGAAACTTTAGGAGCTACATGTAAACATAATGAAAAAAGTTTATATAAACATGGGTCCGGAAATGCTTCGTTTACGAGTTACGGCTAGCGAAAGTTTCACCCGGATTTCAGCTCACCAGGTGAAATGAGGTCTTCCTTAAATTCTGGTAAGGTAGATTAAGGGGCGAGTTCAATCATTTCTTACGGTTTTTGATCTGATAAATTGAATAAAACAGGTCCCAGAACTGTAAGTTAAATAGTTTTTAAGAAAACCAGTGTCAAATGCAAAAAATGGAGTGAAAACAAATTTTTTCATCTTTGGATAAGAATAACTTTGTTATTTCACCAAGAAAAAGTTAAAATTTTTGAAGAAAACGAATAGATGTTTGATTAAATGAATTTTTATTCATAACAGTACAAAGTAAAATTAACCGGAAAAACAAAGATGAAAAAATGTGTTTTTTTCACTCCATTTTTTGCATTTGGCACTGGTTTTCTCAAAAACTATTTAACACACAGTTCTGAGACCTGTTTTATTCAATTTATCAGGTCAAAAACCATAAGAAACGATTGAATTCGCCCCATAATCTACCTTACCAGAATTTCAGGAAGACCTCATTTCACCTGGTGAGCTGAAATCCGGGCGAAATCTTTCGCTAGCCGTAACTCGGTAACGAAGCATTTCCGGACCCATGTTTATATAAACTTTTTTCATTATTTTTACATGTACAATGGGCTCCCAAAGTTTCTGCATATCTTCGTGAATCACCCTGTAAAGTACTACAAGTTGTTTTAATAAGCATTCTTACCACTAAAAATCTGCCCATAACAGACAGGTGGAGTGTCAAATTATTTACACTCAATCTGTTCGTTGCAGGGCTAAAATAAATAGTTCTGTTTCTTATCACATGGTCAGCCAATTAAATGACTGAATCATTTAAGAACAGAAGAGGTAGAGGTGTAAAAGACACTAATCAGAGTTATCTCCTCTGAAAGTAATGAATTTCACTATACAGCCAGACCCTGTGGTGAATGAAGTGAAGGTGTCATTTGCAGAGTGGAAAATTTGTGCTTTTCAGAGGGCCCGGCATGCTGATAAGCATACTTTTCCATTCAGTGAGGAAGGCAATTGTAAACCACCTCACTCCTCGATTTACTTAGTAAAACCTCTACAGGTTCAAACCAGCCTACAGGCTGATGACCTAAACAACAACCACTAAAAATATCATATGATTTCCATTTTAATAAACGTTCCTTGGTAAGTATACTTACCAGGTCTTAACATCAAAACAAACAAATATCTCACTGTTCTGGCACTAAAAATACATTATTCAAGTCCCTGTACAGCAAAATTTAATATTTCACAACATATGTATAAATTTTTTCGTACTACTGCCCTATAAAGGGTTAAACTATATATGCGACTACAAAACCGCTAACGGAACTGTTTAAAATGAAGTTACACGATCAAAAATTACTCTAAACAGTGAGTAATACAGTAGTTAATTATACCAGCTGTAATGTTATGGAAAAACGATCTAAAAATGAATAGAACAATTTTCTTACGTTTTTTAAGAAAATTTAATGTAACCTCTTTAGAGGCCAGCATTTGCACCGGCGCACGCGTACTTTACTGAGATAGGTTTTAAAAGACTTTTTAAAGGTGTCTGTTTGTAATGGAATGGAAGCAGGTAAGCATACGTACCTATGTTGCCTTATTGACCCGCCATTCCGTTCACGTGCTTTTAAAAACCAGACTAAACGACGGCGGAGGCCATGCACAGGCACACAACGCAGCACAAGCCGCTTCCCTTACGTAAATACCCTCCCATGTAGTGTACCGTTATTTATTTTTTCCTTTTGCGCGAATCTGACCGGAATACATAACCAACTGCCTCCCATTACTTGGAATACAAATGCACACAGATTTAAGAAACCACTTTATTAAATTCCTCGTCGTGTATACTCTTTAAGTAAAAAAAAACTCAATTTAACCCTTCGGAAAAATTGCTAAGATTTGTTTACCACGCCTTATCTTATCAAATTAGAACACCTGTGTGCTGCTGTACCAGGAGAATATAAATAATAACATTTTATTTATATTTTTATTTAAAATCGTCAAATTAACCGTGTAATCATGGCCGCCTAGTCTGGTAACAAAATATTTTACATTCTGAGGAACAGCGGGAACTTATTCTGGTGTGAAACACTCACACGACTTTCTCTTGCCAATTAAATAATTAACAATAAACCTTACAATAGTAATAAAACATTAGAAATAAATAAAAAACTAATCTCAAAATCATAACCTTATTCCAATCATGAGAGAAACACGCAAAATGAAAATCACCCTCAGTTTGGCCTAAAAATACGGAAAATCAATCTTCCACGCTCAACTAGGCTCTGTAGAGAAAAAATGCTTTAAATAAAAGTTGTAGATCTTTTAATTTCCTATAAATTTTATTATATACACTTTTGTCGTAAAATGCATTCTAAGGCCGAAATCTTAAAAAAATCGATTTTTCACACGTTTTCGTGAGAAAAAAAAACAGAAAATCGCTAATTACCGCTAAACTAAGCGTTATACAAAAAAATGTTTGAAGTAAAAGTTGTAGAATTTTAAATTTTCTACAACTTTTATTATATAACATTTTGCGCTGAAATGCATATTAAAGCCACAATCTTAAAAGAAGATGTTTTTACGTGAAGACAGCCTCACCCAGAATTTCAGCAAACATGGCGCCTATCCTATCTAGTAGAGAATAAAAAGTTTAGTAAATGAGGCGATTTTTAAAAAAATTGTAGGACCAGTTTTTGAGAAAATCGCAAAAAAGTGAAAAATTACACGAATAAACTACTACTTCCGGTAGACCGATTTTGATGAAAATGTTCGTGTCGGGTCGGGTACACACACACACACACACACACACACACACACACAGGCGCATACACAGACCAATCGCTAAAAACACGTTTTTTGGGTTCAGGGGGTCTGAAAACGTATAGATCCGGTGAAAACTCGATTTCAAAAAATCGACATGAAAACAATACTTTCCTTTCTATATATTCATATAGGCCAGAGAAAGTAAAAACTAATGATGAGTAAGCGAGTGAGTGAATGAATCAGTCAGCCGCTGAAGACTTTTACACTTAAATACAGATAGATCGATTACCGACTACGTTTCAAGCTTTCCAAAATGAATTTAAGTATCAGAGGCATTATTAGGCCCGGTTTAGACGATCATTTTTCGCATCATTTCATTTCAGTTATCATACAAACTGATCGTGTAAAAACGAAAAATGAAATGAAGCTCGACGTGATAAGCGAAGTGGTACACATTAGTCGTCATGTTTCATTTTTGTTGTCTTCACTACACACAAGTTCGAGTGTTCACTAAACTACCGGGTGATTTTTTAGTCCTGTTACCCAATTGTTAATGTCTGGTAATTTTTTTCTAAGAAAGGGATATTTTGTTTTGTGACACAAAGTTGGTAGCCCTACTCAACCGGTATAGATACGACAGTTTGAGTTGATTCTCCTTGAGTTGCGTTAAATTTTGTGCTGTTTCCAGTTGTGTTACGAACAGAATGTCTTTTACCCTAGAACAACGGCGTTTTCATTCTTGAACAATATTTTGCTACAAAATCGTATGCGAGTGTAAAAGAATTATTTCAAATTAAATTTTTTGGTGTTCCTCCACTCTATTCTAGTCAATTTCTAGGCTAACTAACTGATTTTTAAGGCAGGTATTGTTTGCAGCAGAAAACATAGAGGTCGACCAACTCTCTTGACAGATGACGTTAAGAGAATGTGAAAACAAGATTGCTCAATTCTCCATGGAAAAGTTTACTAAAACTTTCCTCGCATGTTGATTTGTCATGTTCGAGTGCTTAGAAAGCTGCTAAAATATTGAAATTGTATCCGTATCACATACGATTAGTTCTAGAGCTTCAGCCTCCAGATTTAAAAAAGAGATTGTTTTAGGATAAAAGACATTCTGTTCGTAGCACGACCGGAAATGGCACAAAATTTTACACAGCTCAAGGAGAATCAACTCACACTGCCGTATCCATACTGGTTGAGTAGGGCTACCAACTTAGTGTCACAAAACAAAATTTATTTTTTTTAGAAAAATATTACCAGACATTAACAATTGGGTAGAAAATCACTTTGTATCATATTCTACTGTGTACAAAAATAAATAATTGTACTGTGATATATACATACAATTATTTTGTTTTAACAACCCATGTCGACAAAAGGAAAGTTAAGTTTATGAGAAAAGGATTATTAACAAATATACGGCACATTTTCCCCTACAAATTGAATTATATAATATATTTACTATAAAAAAGAAAGATTTGGTTGAAAGTGAAAGGAAAAAAGAAGTGAAAGATGTTAAAGAATGTCAAAAGTGTAATGTGGACAAAAATCATGAACCGTAATGTATTGTGACAATATCGAAGGAACGTGAGGTTCTCGAAATTTCTAGTAGGATTCATTCATAAAAATAGTAAAGAGAAGATAATAGAGTGAAATAGTAACAATAAGTGACAATAGGACAAAAGTAACAATGGGGTGGCTATAAAGGTATGCCTATTCATGAAAGTTTTTTGAAAGGACACTGCGCTATTATCTATGAAAAGGTCGGCCTGTAACAACTTCTATTTACAAAAGACCTATTGTTGACTTGTTTACAATGGATTTTTCTAGCACTCATTTATAAAGGGCTTTTTTTATACTCTATTGTTTGTATCGAAATTCGGTGTTTTTCGGGAAGGTTCTTTTGATTCACTATAAAAGAGACCCCCGAGTGCGGTCAGGAGTTAGTATTCGTTTGATCTTTGACGAGCGATTATCGGGGCGGTTTTTCAGGTTAACGATTCCGAGGTATTGTTATACCGTATTTGTGTGCGTGTGTATTGTGTAAAGTTAATGTGCAGTTTTTGTGAATTCAGTTTCTGTGTTTTGTATGTTTGTGTATTCTATAAAATCGATTGTAAGTAGTGCTAAGTAAATTATTAAGTTATTTATTGTTTATTAGTAGTTTTTTTAAGTAAATGATTAAGTTATTTATTTAAAAAAAAAATTATTAAGTTATTTATTGTATCACTTCATTATAATTAGTTAATTATTTATTTTGTAATCTTTTAGTGTAATAAATATTTGTAATTGTAAACTTTAGTATAATTATTTAATAACCTAGATCCCGAAACGGACCTTAGCGATAAGTGTCACAGTATTTTTTATAATATTTGTGTTTCTGGGCTGAATCAAAATCATCAATACTTTGTTAATTAAATCTTCTGAACCATTTTTATAATTTTAATACCGACTGCAACAAATTTGTTTTACCACTTATAAAACCATTTTAAAATATTTATGTTGTAACGTAGGACAACAAACACAAGTCATTAACGTGTGTAATATTACGTAATCCCTTATAAAAATATCCAGAATTAATAGAGAATAAAACAAGTTTAAGATATTTGATGTAACCACTAAAAATGAAAAAAAAAATGTAAATCTATTAAATAGTTTAATGACGCCATAAAACTTCTTTAACGAATTACTTTTCTATAACGAATGAGTCACACATTGCAATCGCGATACAGTACTCAGCAAAAAGCTATACAATTTAACTCATGCATTTTTTCATAAAGCAAAATCATAATTGCCAATTGCATTAAAATAAAAAAAAACCCAAAAAAAGTAAATACTCCCGTGGGTGAGATTCAAACAATAGAATATTCGACAATGAAAATGACTGAACTCATGGGTGAGAGTTTCTAAGGCAACCGGCTTTATAAATTTACAAACGCAGCCGTTTAGATTTAATACTGAATTTAGTACACAGTTATGTACAAATAGTTACCGAGTAGGAGGAGATGGGGTGTCCATTTGTGAAACAATCCAATCGGAAACGACGAACGGACAGTCGGTATGTTAAAACAGAACGAATCGCAACCCAAGTGTAAGAGCGATTGCAGTATTCAATACATACAATACATGTTTGAACAGAATAGAAATTCTTAGGATTCAGTCATTACTGAGTATTTAATAGTTAAGGGAAAGATAGATTATCCCAGTGGATATTTACAAGAGAACAGAATTTAGTTTTATGTTAAATATGCATTACTCAAGAGTACTATTTATTAACGGTAATAATAGAAGTACTGAATGTAGATTGTACGGGGAAGATAGATGTTAAAACCACTGAGGAGGTAAAATGCATTATGTAAAGGAATCCAAGTACTCCAACATAATGCACACCATAAATAACTTCAACATTGCAATTATTAAAAAAATACCAAAAGTTTTAACATCGGAACAATTTCAGCTACACCAGTTATTCGGAAACCAAAGTATTGAGTTTACGATATCATTATACCAAATGAGATTGATATACTGTATAGTATTCGGCAATTCGTTAAGGAGATATTAATGCAGGTGACGTTGATCCCCATCTACGTGGACTATTTTAAAGACTGAATTACAAAGTACAAAGACGTTCGTTGATTTTTTCATATTGTCACAAAACAACAACAGTGAAGGGAACGAAATAGGTTATTATATGAAATAAAGTTGTTCTCTCTCACCAGGCGCCAAAACGTAGAGGTAAAGACATGTGGAATCCGTTACAGTAGTTAGCCCTTAGTCAACCATTGGTTATCTTCAATTAATTGGTTAATCCCAAGTATACGTCGCGCGCGATTCCATTTTCTCTCTCAGCGATGTAGGGTAAGGCTTAACCCTACGTAATGTTTTGCAATACGAGTCAATCCATCCGACCTGCCGGGAATCCGTAATGACTCGCGTCATCAGACCCACGAAGTCCGAAACAGTCCGATATTGCGCGAAAACCTCCTTAGCGAGCGGATCAGCAACTTCATTTCCAGGTACAGAATCAAAAACCCGGAACCCAGCCGAAAATATAGGTTATAAATTCATCGAACAGCTACTTCACGGTGTTGTTGACGTCTGTAACTAACCGGTGGCGTAAATATAAGTCACTAATCGCCTGAGGAGCACTAAGCGAAACAGTGCACACAAACACCCTACGCCTACGAACACACAAGAGCTTTAGTGATAGCATTAACTCTACCGTATAAACACTGGTTCCTGCATGTAATCCAAATAAATACGTCCTCCGATTGGCCACACATAAGCAGCCAACTCCACCATCTGATATCACCCATCAGCGTACGTAACTGCGGAGAGTTCCACAGCTTCGACTATACCGGTAAATCATCATCATCATCATCTCCTTTACGGATTAGGCCAATCGCCCGTTCCAACATCACACCATCTCTTTCTTGGACGCCCCAAACATCTCCTTCCTCGAGGGCGATACTTCAGCGCCTGAAGACTAGCTTTATCAGGTGACATCCTAAGGACATGTTCCTGCCACCTATTTCTGTACCTCCACATTTTATCAATGATTGTTTCGTCTCTCTTCAGTTCTTCTCGAATCGCGCTACTTCTAATGTGTTCTCTCCGGCTACATCCCTTCACAGATCTCAAAAATCTCATTTCAGCTGCCTCCAATCGACTTAAATCTCTCTTCTTTGGTGCCCAGGTCTCACTTCCATACAGTAAAATCGGCACCGCCATTACATCGTAGAGCCTCAACTGTGTATCTTTCCTGGTTCGATTCTTAAAAGTCCTATTGATATAACCACAGACATGCTGAAACTTGCTTATTCTAGTGCTTATCTCTCTATCAACGTCATACGTTATATCAACTCCTAAATAAGTGAAGTGTGCTACCTGCTCCAACACTATCATTTAATACAATTTTTGACCTTATGGGGTCCTTCCCAATAAAAGCCATTATTTTGGTCTTACTAGCAGATACCGACATATTATACTCTTTACATATCTTGTCGAGCATATGAATAGACCTTTGCAGTTCATCTTCTCTTTCTTGGAGGATTAATTGGTCATCCGCGTACAACAACGTATTAAAGTAGAAACCTTCTCCTAACTCGATACCAGATCCAGCCCCCTGCTTCCATTTTCTACAAACATCATCGATGTAGATATTAAATAATGTTGGAGAGAGGCTACAACCTTGTCTAACTCCTTGATCAATCTTCTTAAATTCTGTGGTAGTATTGCCTACTTTTACTGCTATGGCTGTATCCTTGTATAGACTTACCACAATGTCAATTAGATGTTGCGGGTAGCCTCTCTTTTCCATTATATACCATAACTTGGAGCGCCGTACTTTATCGAAAGCTTTCTCATAATCTATGAAAGCAATGTGTATCTCTTTATTGAACTCCACTCTCCTCTCTATCACCTGCTTCAGCGGAAAAATTCCATCTATCGTAGTTCTGCCTCTACGGAATCCGTTTTGTTCATTTCCTAAAATAGTGTCTGCAATAGGAGCTAGTCTACCATTAATTATTCTTGCATAAACCTTATACATACTGTTTAAAAGGCTTATTCGTCTGTAGTTCTCGCATTGACTCCTGAGCGCATGCCTTCCTTAGAACACTCACATATCTTAATGTTAAAATGTAACTGAAAAATAGTCAACGGCGGACAAATAAACATGAGTAACACGAGTAAACTAGAGGAATAGTAATGCCGAGGGTGTTACAGATCTGCAACGCTCTTACAACGAATAGAAAATGTTGCCCGATGTTCATTATGTGCAAATCATACCAGGGGTAATTCAGAATATCATGGAAAAAATGGTAAGTTAAGGTCCGATAATACTTATTAAAATCGAGTTCATCAACAAATGTTTTTTCTAGTTTGTTGAGGATATGGTAAAATAATGAATGAAATAAAAACACAGTGGATGTAAGTACAGGCGAGTTAACGAAAATAATTATAATGATAACTATAACAATTATTACAAACAACTTACACCAACTAATTCCAACTGTAGATTAACTTAAACAGCTACAAGTAATCGCTTATTTTATTATACTAATTTTCTGGTCATTTCTATAACAGAAGATTTTTCCAGTATAACGTTTTCCCTACTCTTTAGATGTACGCAGCCTATGCCTCGCGCGAGCGAGCGCGCGCGCGCACACACACACTCTCCACCCCGCTCCTAATCTAATCATAACACGCCACTTCATACACATACACCCATATAAACAAATTTATATTTTACTAGAACTCTCTGGAATCCACTACTTAAAATCCGTGAGGTTAAATGGTGTGTCTCGCCCGGTCGAGCCTAGCTGCTAATAGTCTAACTAAAAACATTATCCGCGTTGGTGAATTATATTGCTTGAGTCCCAGCTCCGTGTAGTTGGAAGGAATGCAGTGCGTTGTTTTAGTAGTGGGAAAATTAATAATGATTGTTAGTAGTGTTTCACTGCTGTTGCATTTGTAGTGGTAGCGTGTACTAACTAGACTAAAAAAATATTATCATCCGGCGGATTAATTTAACAAATACCTACCGGGTTATTAACTTAGTCGGATTCACAATATTTAACTTTTTTTTATCCGAGGCGGCGAGAAAAACTCATGTTCACTCCCTCACGATGGGGGAAGTAGTATTGGACTCAATTAGGGCGTCCTCGTCCAGCCCCAAGGAGGCCGCAACCGCCTTACCAACCCAAAAACCCGCTGCCTGGCCACTTTATCCAACATCAGCAAACAACCCTCCACCTCCCTCGGAACTGTTTATATAATACTACAAGAAAAACGTCGGGTTTTGTAAGTACATAAAACATAATCGAAGAGGAATGCTACTTTATTTTAGTAAATGAACACGAATATTTAAAACTAAAATTAACTTCAAAAAGAAACTAATGGTCACCTCCATGGCGCAATGGTCAGCATGCTACACTGCAAAGCAGAGGTCTCAGGTTCGATTCCTGGCTAGGGTACAGAAAATTATTATACTTCACACCCAGCGTTCTTTAATACAAAGTAGTCGCTAATAACTAAAATTCTGATGTCTGCTATTTATTTCACTCCCATGTGACTTCTATGTCACACTGAGTTAGAAAGGGCTAAAACTCAAGAAATGTACATGAACATAATTTTATGTATAAATAAACCGCGAAAAAATTAGCTTTTACAATGCTATGATGTTCCATAATGTTACAAGTTAACAGAAATGAATACAGCTGCAAAATAAACAAAGTATGACAAAGTTAGTGCGGTTTTCCGCAACGTTTATGTTATACATACAAAGTAAACAACCAGAAACTAACGAAAAGAACAAATGAGTTTAGGTAAACAACAAATACTACATAGTAAAAACAGGATTACTGGAGGAGAAACTTTTTAGAGCTTTCATCAATCGGTGGTTAAAGTGGATAGGGTAGTCTCCCGTGGGAAGCATTCGTAACTTTGTAACGGGTCCACAACATCAATTATCTCGGAGGCATGGAACACGCACTGAACATAGCACAGCACAGCACTACGCTACTAGAAATGCTCTCTGAATTAACGGACTGTAACTCTTCTTCAACAGGAGACCTACGTTACCTATTGAGTACTTAACATTTATAAATCAAACCGTTAAAACCCTGCCCTTAACGGCATCACATCTCTATTTGTTTATACAGTGGGGCGTCAGTTATCCGAACTAACTGGGACCAGAGCGGTTCTGATAATCAAATAGTTCAGATAAACAGATACGCTCAATACTGTAATTTGATACATAGTACCGAAACAATGTACAGTAAAATCTCTCTATAGCGGAATTGAAGGGACCATGAGGTACCGCCGCTATAAAGAGAGTTCCGTTGTAGAGAGAGCGAGTAATTAACGGTGGGAGGGAAGTTGGATTACTATTTTTTCTGTACAAAATAACTTATATACGTATGTAAATGGTGCATGGAATAAGTTTTTGAAAAATACTACTGAATAGATAACTTTATGACGAATGTTTAATACAGTAGATTACTTCAATACAGTGAGATATTTAAATTAATTACAATTACAATTTAAATTAATTGTAGGTTATTAACTTAACAAAAATTTGGATACAAACTGGTTTTATTAGATGTTGTGTTACTAATATTTAACAAAACATTTCACTTTTCGTATTGAATTTTTTTCAATAATCATTCATACAGTACATACCGTAATAGATACCCTAAAATTAATTAGCACTGAAACTCGTTTTTCACTGAACAGTAATAAACATAGGATACATACAATTAAAATCTCCTAAAACATAGGCTACACAAACACAAAACAATACACAGTACAGTATATATTTTTACGTTATTAAGGAAACAATGACTGTGAAGTACATTTCATTTCGTAAAATAAGTTGTAAATTTTGTTTCGTTTTCAATTCATAAAACATGTCTTCAATCTCATTTTCAATGTTTAAAACTTGTAAATTTTCATTTACATATTAGCAATGACAGTACGTGTAAACAACAAGAATAGCGTCTAGTGCCTGTTTACTTGAAGGGACAACATTTCTGTTTCCATTTCATTGTCATTTTCACTTTCTTGCTCGTTGTTTTGGGCTAAGACATTTTCGATTATTGCATCATCGCCAACATCTGCTGAAGTGGCTAAGTCATTGTCTGCCCCTAAATAGGCGTCTAAATCCATATCCTGAAGATATTGTTTTGCCGCTATAGAGAGATTTTTGTGCCGCTATAACGAGAGTTAAATACATTATCATAGTATACGAAAGGGTCGGGGTCGGCAAATAATGCCGCGAAAGAGAGATTTCCGCTATATAGAGTTCCGCAATAGAGAGATTTTACTGTATTACCTATAACAACGTAAGAATTTTATTAAAGGCTACATAAACTTTGTTTCTGCCCATAACAGACAGGTGGAGAGTTAAATTATGTACTCTCAATCTGTTCGTTGCTGGGCTAAAATAAATAGTTCTGTTTCTTATCACATGGTCAGCCAATTACATGACTGAATCATTTAAGAACAGAAGAGGTAGAGGTGTAAAAGACACTAATCAGAGTTATCTCCTCTGAAAGTAATGAATTTCAGTATACAGCCAGACCCTGTGGTGAATGAAGTGAAGGTGTCATTTGCAGAGTGGAAAATATGTGCTTTTCAGAGGGCCCGGCATGCTGATAAGCATACTTTTCCACTCGGCAATGGTAAACCACCTCATTCCTCGTTTTACTTAGTGAAACCTCTACAGGTTCAAACCAGCCTTTCGGCTGATGACCTAAACAACAACAAACTTTGTTTAAAAAACAAACAATTAGCTCTGTAGAGAAAAATGCTTTAAAAAAACGTTGTAGTTCTTTTAATTTCCTATAAATTTGATTATACTTCTTTGTCGTAAAATGCATATTAAGGATGAAATCTTAATAAAAAATCGATTTTTTACACGATTTCGTGAGAAAAAAACAGAAAATCGCTAATTACTGATTTTTATTTCTATTCTTTATTTTTACATTTATAAATCAAACCGTTAAAACCCTACCCTTAACACCATCACATCTCTATTTGTATATACAGTGGGGCGTCAGTTATCCGAACTAATTGGGACCAGAGCGGTTCTGATAATCAAATAGTTCAGATAAATAAATACGCTCAATACTGTAATTTGATACACAGTACCGAAACAATGTATTATAACAACGTAACAATTTTATTAAAGGCTACATAAACTATGTTTAAAAAACAAACAATTAGCTCTGTAGAGAAAAATGCTTTAAATAAACGTTGTAGTTCTTTTAATTTCCTATAAATTTGATTATACTTTTTTGTCATAAATGCATAATAAGGATGAAATCTTAATAAAAATCGATTTTTTACACGATTTCGTGAGAAAAAAAACAGAAAATCGCTAATTACCGATAATCTAAGCGTTGTACAAAACAAATGTTAGAAAAAATAGTTGTAGGTTTTTAAATTCTTTACATTTTTGTTATATACATTTTTGCGCTAAAGTGCACTATTAAAGTCGCAATCTGAAAAAAACAATTTTTTTACGTATAAACAGCCTCTCCTAGAATTTCAGCAGACATGACGCCTACCCTATCATGTAAAGCATAACAAATGTAGTAGTATATGAGGCAATTTTTAAAAAAAATCGTAGGACCCGTTTTTGAAAAAATCGCAAAAAGTAAAAAATTACACGAATAAACTACTACTTCCGGTGGACCGATTTTGATAAAAATGTTCGTGTCCGGTCCTCTGGTGGTATCTAACTTAAGTTTCAAGTTTGAAGTTTGTACGATGTTCCGTTCTGGAGATATTCTGTTCACACACACACACACAAAGAGACCAATCACTAAAAACATGTTTTTTGTGTTCAGGGGTCTGGAAATGTGTAGACCCGGTGAAAACTCGATTTCGAAAAATCGACATGAAAACAATACTTTCCTTTCTATACATTCATACAGGCAAGAGAAAGTAATAAAAACTTAATTCCCACGTCAAATAATATACGGTATTGTATGACAAATCAAAATTTTTGGGTTGGAATGGATTTTTGTATCACATGTCAAACTACAGCACAAAATGCAAAAATAAGACAGGCAAAGAAAGCGTTCGCTTGAGAGGGAAACTGTGTGAAAACTTTGACCTGAACAATTAAACACACTAAAATTAATCGATTACAAATTATTTTTTAATAGTCTACAATGTGCACATTCCCCAGTCAACTTTTTTATTTATAATTGTCCATTAAAGCGATTTCATATTCATTTACAAAAACAAAACAGATGAAAATTAAGTAAATGACACATCTTATCTCTCCATTTCTGAGTAGTACTGTATATAGAAACAAGGCTGCAAATTTTATTCAAAGTGCTGCTAGCAAAAGGCTTCCGCTACTATTTTATGTATTTATTTGAAAATTTACTACCTATTTTTAAGTTTCACCAACTCATATCAAACTAAAGATATTTGATGACACAGAATTGCACCTCGTCTAAAGGTCATGTAAAAAAAAATTTTCTTTGGTATTGGAAAATGTACGATGTCGATCTACCCATTTGAAGCAATTAATGTTGTATTTATAGATTGAGTTGCCGTGAGTTTAAACAGAGAACAACAGAGTTTGGTCACCACAAGTTTCTCGACCTACCGGTGTTATACTGGACGGCGTACAACTTTGCACATTGAGACATGCTGTGTTCCCGCGCTATTAACCAACCTGAAAATATATACTTTTGTTTTCTATCCATGTTTTTACGGTATATAATTTCGCTTCATTCAATATTTTGTAAATCTATTTTAATATACTATACGAAATTTTAATAATACGAAGTTGTGCTTCGTTTTTACGGAAAAATTTTAATGAATATGTTTACTTTATATAATTATTTATTTTATTTTCTTGTGTTATTAATTAATTTATAAATGGTTGCCACATTTTTGCTTACTTTACATGTATTAGAAAGCCATTAAATTTCTACCTTTAAAGTCAATTCTTTCTTTTAGCGCTGCGCGCAGTAACGCGGCTGTCAGAAGCCGATGTTCTGTTGAATGGGAGTTGTATACCAACCAACGAACGACACAATTATAAAAATCATCCATTTTTGAATTAAATTTTACGCACGTAAAGCTTGAAACTTACAATAAACAAATTTAACAATAAACCGAGAAAATAACCTAACTTATACACGAAATCCGGTCGCCAGACTGTTAACATTGTCCATGATTATTGAAAATTAAATATCACCGAATGATTAGATTAAATTTTACGTACGAAAAGCTTGAAACTTACAATAAACCGAGGAATGCCCTAACTTTGTACAAGAAATGCTGTCGCCACACTGAATTGTAATTCATCATTATATGTTATTTAGCATGATGACTGATTGGGCTATATTAAGACTGCGTACAATTTGTATACAATGTGGTACATAAATACAAACTGTGTGCATTACGTTACGCGATGTTTTTCAAAAAGGGAATAACTATCGCCATCTTATCATTCTATCTCTCTCAAGCGCTGTGTGCACAGCTACCGGCCGGGTAGTATACCAAGGAATTAATATCAACTTTCTATCAGCTGATTGACTGGGCAAGTCCAAAGATTTTTAACGTTGTAAAAGAGTTTTTATAACGTACAGTTGCGTTCAAAATTCTGAATTACTTTAAGTTAGGCGGAATATTTCCATTACTCTATCGTACCATTTATTGCTTCGTCGCACTACAAAAAACAGAAATACGGCAAACGTTAAACTATTCAAATGTTCTAACAAATTTTTTCTTTTTTTAGAAAGTAGTTACATTGTTTCAAAAGTAACAGAACCGAAAAATGTTTCTTTTAAGAAAATAAATTAATAAACTTTTATTGTCACGTAAAATAAAACAATTATAAAATGGTATGTCAAATAAAAAATAACAATTTGGAAGTAACAAAAACAATGAAACAATAGGTAATTTACAAAATAAATACACAATTGAAAACATTAACCAATAAAATAAAATACAGAGTATAGGTAAACAAAATAAAACAACAAACCAAAACACAATAACCATTGAAAGCTTATATTAAATTTTAAAATATTTTTGAAATGGCTAATTTTGTTAAAATATTTTAAATAGGCCTATGCATTTTATAATTTTTTAAGTCATTTAAAAAACATTCGAAATAAATTATTGACCCTATTTTATTTTATATAAAACTTTATTCTAAATTAACACCTTTCTTTGAAAAAAGTAAAAAATGAAATTAATCATCAGACTATATTTTAATTATTTATAAAAATTTAAACACTCACACGACATTCTCTTGTCAACGTAAATAAAACGATAGGCTATAACCTATATTTAGGCCTAATCATTAGTAAACCATGTAAAATCAAAAACAACCAAATTTTAATCACGAGTGAATAACGCAAAATGAAAATTAACTTCAGTTCGGCTTTAAAGTACAAGAAATCATTCATTAGCACTAAACTAGACTGTTTAGAAGCAAATGCTTCAAGTAAAGTTGTAAGTATTTTAATGTTCTACAACTTTGATCACTATATGTATATATATATATATATATATATATATATATATATATATAAACACATTTACCCAAGAGTGCATATTAAGGCAGTAATCTTAAAAAACATTTTTTTACGAGAGCAAAGGCCCTTTAAGAATTTCAGCAGAGAATGCTCTTGCCCTATCTTGTAGAGCATAAAAATGTAAAAAAATAAGGCGATTTTAAACAAAATCCGAGCCGTTTTAGAGAAAACCACAAAAAAATGGAAAATTACATGAATAAACTACTACTTCCGGTTAACCGATGTTGATGAACATGTTCTTGTAGAGTCCTGTAATGGTACCGAACTTAAGT
The DNA here is from genome assembly GCA_035578175.1 of Catonia carolina. NCBI lineage: Eukaryota > Metazoa > Arthropoda > Insecta > Hemiptera > Achilidae > Catonia > Catonia carolina. Next base: position 297,123,906 of record JAQMRL010000001.1, read on the forward strand.
TTCACGTTTCAACTTCGTACAATGTTCCGTTCTTGAGATATTTTGCTCACATACACACACAATAATAGCTAAAAAAACATGTACATATAGAGCAAGAGGAAGTAAAAACCGGTCTCAAGCACCTATATATGACTGTAATGGTTATGCACCTTGACCAGACTTCTGAACTGGCAATATTTCACTTTACAAATAAAAAATCTAGATAAGTAAATGATTTGTCTTTGTGATTGTATACGGAATATGCCTTGGGAAATACTTTTGAGAGAATTTTTTTTTTCATTTTGGAAAAACGGATTTGTTTTAAAAGTTAAAAACAAACGAGATATTTTGATTACAAAAAATATATTCGTGGAACTGAGTTACGTCAAATAGTTTTAGAGAAAACATACTAGGTATAAGGCGCCCAAATAACCATAAATCATTGGTTCTCAAAGTGGGGGGGGGGGGGCGAAAAGCTTAGTTAAAAAAAAATAAATGAAGGTGTAGTGCAAATAAATGAAGTGAAATATTCTTTATTTAGAAAATTTACTGAAATTTTCTTTAGACAAAAAACCTCATTGATCTTCAAAGTGACACTGCCTTGGAAACAAAATTTAAGGAATGTTTGCTCACGCCCTTCTGGATTAGTGTCCAAAAAACATTTGAGTGAAAATGGCTTAAAAGTACTCATACCCTTTGAAACTAGATATTCTTGTGAAACTGGATTTTCTACTCTTGCTGCCATGAATAAGAGGAAACATCGTTTAAGATTAGTGATGTGACAAGAGAACTTAAGAGTTTTACTGTCTGAACTGAATCCACGTTTCAGAAAGCTTTGTCCCGAGAATAACAAACAAGCTCATCCATCACATTAGTAGCCTTAATTTTCATTTTGAAGTATGTGTACATATTTTGAAGTACATATTCATATTCATGAATATGTATAAAAGAACTATGACATTTAAAGGAAAATACACCGTAAGAACTAAAATAGAATTAGGAGGAAGAGTGCTTGAACAAGTCTCATTTCAAATATCTTGGTAATGATGTTTCGTATGACTTTGACAAAGATGTGCTTTACAAACTATCTAAATTTCAAAGCATTTGTGGTAATATACATAAACATCTGAAACGGAAAACAAGAAAAGATACGAGACTTAAGTTTTACGAAACAATTGCTGTCCCTACTTTGATGTATGGCAGTGAGTCCTGGATACATACGAAAAAGGTAGACAGCAAAATCCAGGCTGCAGAAATGAGATTCTTACGAAGTGTATATGGATGCAGCCGAAGAGATAGGCTACGAAATGAAGAAATTAGAAAAACACTGAATGCTTTACCGTTGCTAGACAGAATCAAGCAGAACAGGAACAGATGGTGCAGCCATTTGAATCGCATGCCAGGCGAGAGAATACCAAAAGCCGCCAGAAACTACAAACCTACAGGAAGAAGAGATATAGGACGACCGAGGAACAGATGGGTACCGGAACAGGTTCAAGAAACCTAATCCTTGGAAGTGAAGAAGAAGAAGAAGAAGATATTCATATTCAGTTATGTATAGTCACTTGAGCCTCAAGTTTGCCCTTGTTTGCCACGAGGGGTAAAGGAGGAAAACCATCAATGCGCATACGCGACTGCTTTAATTTCAGTACGACAAACATAACAACCTATACTGTGGCGTTGCGTTTGATTGAAGAGAAATAAAAAACATTTGATTTGTTGGTTAAGAGATTTATTTTGTATTTATCATATTCTTCTCATGTTTTCATTGGTTTTGCAATAAATAAATTTGTTTCTTCACTTTTAAGAAAAACCAAAACTTGCAGCGTTATTTATATGATGAAATGTTCAAATAATATAATATAGATAATGATTCAAACAATGAATATAGATGAAATGATACAATATAATATTTATAATTGGTTTTGATGAAGTTAATGTTAATACATTGAGTTCGTACTTAGTAATGAATGAATAATGATTTTTTTAAATATTTTTTCGTTGCCTAGCAACACACACATTGTTGGATTTTAAATTTAGATCAGCTGGACCGTAAATATTTTAGTCCAGGCTGTGAGCTCGCTCCCGTTAGCAAAATTATTCGGACTCGGTTTCTTTGCACTATCTTATTCAAAATTGGTCCCTTATAACCAATCCGCAAGAAACCACGGGCCACCGTGGTCGAGAAATTTTTTAAACAATTTTTTTTAAACAAATTGCAAAAATTGGTTTTTTGGCCGGGGACAAAATTTTTTCAGGTTTTTTGGATCATTCTGAACAATAAAAGTCCTTAGTAACTTTTCTCTATAGTTAATAGTTTTCGAGTTATAAGCAATTTAAAATTTGAAAAACGTAAAATCAACCATTTTCAATCCTCTATATCTCAGTTAAAAAACATTATTTTTTAAGTTAGAAAGTGCTTAAAGTAAAGTTTAAATATCCTTATACAAGATTCTGATGTCTTTTTGAAATTATTTTATTGCAAAACCTTTGTTTTAAACAGTTAACAATGCGCGCGCGGCGCGTACCGCGACCACGCGCTGCATGTTGCGTCTCTCTCGCACTAACGCTGTGTATACGTACCCGATGGATTTTTCGCCGACGCTTGAAGTTATACCTAATTAATTGTTGTACGCGCCGCACGCGCATTGTTAACTGTTTAAAACAAAGGTTTTGCAATAAAATAATTTCAAAAAAGACATCAGAATCTTGTATAAGGATATTTAAACTTTACTTTAAGCACTTTCTAACTTAAAAAATAATGTTTTTTAACTGAGATATAGAGGATTGAAAATGGTTGATTTTACGTTTTTCAAATTTTAAATTGCTTATAACTCGAAAACTATTAACTATAGAGAAAAGTTACTAAGGACTTTTATTGTTCAGAATGATCCAAAAAACCTGAAAAAATTTTGTCCCCGGCCAAAAAACCAATTTTTGCAATTTGTTTAAAAAAAATTGTTTAAAAAATTTCTCGACCACGGTGGCCCGTGGTTTCTTGCGGATTGGTTATAAGGGACCAATTTTGAATAAGATAGTGCAAAGAAACCGAGTCCGAATAATTTTGCTAACGGGAGCGAGCTCACAGCCTGGACTAAATAATGATTTTTTTAAATATTTTTTCGTTGCCTAGCAACACACACATTGTTGGATTTTAAATTTAGATCAGCTGGGCCGTAAATATTTATAAAATAAAAATTGTAAACATTACAAGTATGGCTGGACGTAACATATACTATACCCAGAGCATATCGCGGAACCTTTTGTAGGTTAACTGTACAAATATACCTGTTTGTTACCGTAAATACAAATGTCAGTTTCTCGAAAAAGTGGTCAAACTATTCACATTGCTGAACGCAATGTAATAAAATGTTGTGAAGTTGAAGCTAAACAAAAATACCTATCTGTGCCTCTTAACAAAAACCGTGAGCGAGCGGCTAACTACTGTGATGTTTCTCTTTCCGCAATTCGAAAAAATAAAGAAGGAAATTGAAGTGAAGTAACTATTCTTTAACAGTTTTTTTGACACCTGGTAAAAAAAGAAAACGGTTAGGTAGATACTAGAGAGACTGATAATGAAAACGCCGATGACAGCAAAAGTAAAGAAGGCGATTCATTCGTAATTACAGTAAATCTAACATTTCTGGTCATGTAATTAAGCTATAGGTAATATTGCAGGTCATATTTATTTCTTATAAGGTTTATGAAGAAAAAATTTTCTCGGAATAAACCACCGCTTACAAAATGTATCTAGAAACTGCACGGTAGTGAAATGTACGAGTAGTGTCTCACTGTTGAGGTTGGCAGTACTGCAAATATTTCACTTCTCTTCCTCACAGCCCATACATAAGCAAAAGGCAATCTCGTGACTTCACATCTATATTAAAAATACATGCCCTGATCCATTTGTAATTATTTTTTTAATTATTTCAACACTGAAACCATAGTTTCAAAAGGAATAGGCTTTAAACAAGTAACTTAAATAAGAATTACCAGTAAAAACGTTATTAAAAAATGTACACATATACGTACAAATAAGGGAGCATGGCTTACAGCTAAACCAAATAGGGGGAGGGTCGAAATAAAAAGTTTGACGACCACTGCCTTAAACGAATCCGTTACCCAATTGACAAACATTCCCCTCGCTCACAAAATTTCAAACCATTTCTAATGATAAAACTGTCAACGGACTATCGGATTACTAAACGCGCCGCATTATGAAATGGCGGATTATTGAGATTCTACAGTAAATACAATATGAAGATGTGATCGGTCGGCGATATTATTGTGAGAATGGTAACTGTTTCTGACAAACATAAATAAGCCAATTTGGCTACCGAATGTAATCTATGTTTGAAAATAGAAGACAATTCCGTTATAGGCCTACAGTAAGCGGTACAGACGACGTGATTTGGCTGTACACCTGATCTTGCGGATGGAGGATGAACAGTTTGTTTACATGGCTTCTCCAATTTACATGACTGACGCCTACAGCGAACTGTTTAACAATCAAAACACTCTCTGTTTATCCAACAAATTAAACGCAGATTAACAACCGCGTCCATATTATTCTATGACTAACCATAAATCTAATTCCGGTTTTCCGTTCAAAAATTTTACGACTCAATAAAACATTATATTCACATTACCACTATTACTATAGGAACGCGTTAGTACGGAACCCGTTAAACCGAAGGTACGGTTACTGAAAGAGAATGTTTAAAAACAAAAAAATTGTTAAAAAAAAGTAGGCAGACATTACGTAATATGTTAGATATTAAAATCGTGCATAACAGTACATGGTACTATTTCATATGGTTCGTGAACCTGCCCCACTATTCCACAGGAATAACAGTGCTACTATCCGTACAGCCTTAAGGTCAAATTATCTAAAATCACTTTCCACCAAATATTTATCACAAACAAAACCATATCATCCACATTCAATATTCATCATCAAAATAAATTTCATTAGGCCCTATAAATATTTTAAAAAAAATTCATTATACAGAGTGATTTTTACTTTCTCTTGCCTATATGAATATATAGGAAGGAAAGTATTGTTTTCATGTCGATTTTTTTAGCCCTGTTACCCAATTTGTCTGCCCATAACAGTCAGGTGGAGTGTCAAGTTATTTACATTCAATCTGTTTGTTTCAGGGCTAAAATAAATAGTTCTGTTTCTTATCACATGGTCAGCCAATTAAATGACTGAACCGTTTAAGTACAGAAGAGGTAAAGGTGTAAAAGACACTAATCAGAGTTATCTCCTCTGAAAGTAATAAATTTTATTATACAGCCAGACCCTGTGGTGAATGAAGTGAAGGTGTCATTTGCAGAGTGGAAAATATGTGCTTTTCAGAGGGCCCGGCATGCTGATAAGCATAGGTACTTTTCCACTCAGTGAGGAAGGCAAAGGTAAACGACCTCACTCCTCGTTATACTTAGTAAAACCTTTACAGGTTCAAACCAGCCTTTCGGCTGATGACCTAAACAACGACACCCAATTTGTAATGTAATTTATGAAAGGGAAATGTAGGTGTAATAAAAAATTGTATCAGTTACTTACAAAAGAGATTTAAGAAAAACCTATCATTACTTACATAATCGTAAAAGAATATGCTCAAAATGCCCACCCCTTGCGGTTATACACGCTCGGACTCTTTTCAGTATATACTAAACAGAAACCTTTTTAAGAGTTGCACTGGATACATTCGTGAATAAATCTGTAATATTGACTTTAAATTCATCAATGGTGTGAGGATTGTGATTGATTGAACTATCTGATAAGAAACAGAACTTTTTTTGTAGCCCTGGAACTAGCAGATCGAGTGCAATAGGTACGTCCACACTTGTGCGCTTACTTATTCGACTTCCGATTCGACGTGCGAAGTTGCATGCGCTTAGAGGCATGCCACCTTCCCGCACTCGTTTGAAGAAATTTATCTCAAAAACATAACAAATATTTTTGAACAATGCACTAAATTAAAGCCTGGTGTTTCCTGCATTGAATGGTTTGATTTAGATTGTTTTATTTAGAAAAAATAATCGGTGATAACTCCAGCAATTTACGCAAAAAAAGTACTCAGTTTTTAGCCGGTTTTCCATTAATGTGGTTTTTAAATGTCCGTTACTCCGTCCAGGCTTTTCATAAAAATCGGCGTTTAAGTACGTTAAAGATCAGAGTTTTTTTCTATCATATGAATATTTTAAAAGTTTAATCTCATGTTCCGTTTTAATATGCCGGCCATTTTTTAAAAAAGAGCTTTTTGGCTCTACGTAAAGGTAGGGAAATGATTTTTGGACTGAACCACGCATTTTCACAATAGTATTATGCCAAGCAAAGTGTTTATTTTTGTAAATACGTTAAATAATTCAAAATGAGCTACGGAATGAGTTGCAGCACGTAAAACACAGAAGTTTGTTTTTCTAAACGACTCTACTCGGAGCAGATACCGCAATAGAGCTCAGTTTCCTCTCAAGAAGTTTAGAGGCTAATAGAATTTTCTATTAACACCACATATCTATTTCTAATTAAAAATGAAAAATACGATACATGGCACAATACTGCTGTAAAAATGCATGGTTCAGTCCAAAAATCATTTCCCTATCTTTACGTAAAACCAAAATACAGTTTTTTTTTTTTTAAATTACCGGCATTTTAAAATGGAACATGAGACTTCTATTTTTAAATGTTCATATAGAGAAAATTCTGATCTTCAACTTACTTAAACGCCGTTCTTTTATGAAAAGCTAGGACGGAGTAACGGACGTTTAAAAACCACATTAACGGAAAACCGGCTAAAATCTGAGTACTATTTATGCGTAAATTGCTGCATCTCCGACTAGTTTCAAGTTAAAATAATCTAAGTCAAACCAATCAACGCAGGAAAGAACAGGGTTTAATTTAGAGTAACGTTCAAAAATATTCGTTATGTTTTCTTGAGATAAAGCTCTTCAAACTAGTACTGACAGGTGAAATGGCATGCCCTAAGCGCATGCGATGTCGCATGCTACGTTGCTGTTGAGTTAAACGACAAGTATTCATAATTTATGTGATAAAATTAAAAAAATATTTTTTAAATAAAGTTTGAGAAAGCTGAATAAAGTTTACCGTACATTTGTGTGGTTGAAAACAAATGAAGAACGAAATGTATGGTAATGAACTGGACAACACATTGGAGACTCATCTCCCATCATATGGAAATACAACATGAGTAGATAAATGCAGATAAAGGGTTGTTTCGGCTAATGGTTCACCTCTCCAGTTAAAACTTTATCGGAACGAGTCAGTTGGAGGTGAACGTAGTAATAAAGGTAGAGTTGTGTTGACAGGTACTGCATTAACTAACTACCATTTTCAACAGTCGGTAACCCATTTGTCCATTACAATGAATTAGCTGTTAACTACCAACTGGCGGTTCGGTACAACAGCTACTTCCAGACAAGCTACAGTTTAATTCGATACAACTCGTTACCAATTCGTGATCTATCTACAAATCGCTCAACAATCACAGGTTAACTTTCTTTTACAAACTTTTAACTACAAAGGATACCATTTAAGGTAACAGGGCCGTTTGTTTATTACGCATCTTAAATTGGCTTAATGTTAAGGGGTTATTATCGGTACCACTTTCTCTGCAGAAAGTTCTAAATCAAAAATCAATTATGCTAATTCAGCAGAATCTTTTCTATTTTAAGGAATTTTTAATATTTCGCCACAAACTTAACTTCTGTTATTCTATATATATAAAATTTGATGTATGTGTGAGTGTATGTTCCCCTTTATCTCCTAAATTACAGAACCAATTTTCATGCAGTTTTTTTATGTTGTAACTATGATGCCGGTGCAGGTTTTAGGCTATTGAGAAACCCTTAAAAAGTTAGCCCTATGGGTTGAAAATAATGTTTATGTCCTACATTAAGGTTTTTATGAGGTTAGATAATCTGCTGCTTTTAAACCAGCTGATGTGATTCAAATAAAGATTTGACATAAATTAAGTCATATGATTTAGCAAATAGCGACGTGGTGCTAAGGATCTGCTGGTGACAACATCACATGATAATCTTATTGTATTTTATTATGTAGATACGATTTGTATTGTTGAGTATTTTATAAAAGTAAAGTTCCGTGTTTCTTTAATTTGATTTAATTTTCTTTTAATTGGTGAGCAGCTACACGATTTCTGCTACATATTTTTAAAAAAGTGATTACACCATTTTTTGGGTGCAAAGCCGCGACGGGGCATGCTAGTACAAAATTAATGAGTAATCTATTTTACTTTACTTTGTCAAGATAACCCAAACTTCCTTCAAATTTAAAAAAAAAATGGCACCAAAAACCTTAAGAACTTGTATTGGGTTAAATAACAAAAATTTAACTCAATGTAGTTATGTTTCCATGGAACTTTCTTGAATTGAATATCTTTATTCTCGGCATAATAAAATCTCTAAGAATACTTAAAATTAAATATGAAAAACATAAAGATGTATAAAATTTACAAAAGAAACTACATAATATAAACGTGGCTAAGTGGTTAGCGCGCTAGCTTATAAGCGGAGATCCCGGGCCAGGGCATGGAAATTATTACAAGTCAAAACCCAACGTACCAGTTCCATAACTCACCAAAGTAACCATGATACTGATTGGACTTCAACCCTTTCAGTGCCGAAACAGTATTTAATAGTTTGATTTAAAGAGACATTTAATTTGAATAAGGGTGCAAAAAAAGTGCCAGCCCTTATTCGAAAACTTTCAGGCGTAAGCCTGACATTGCCGACCAAAATTTCAACGATACAGAAAAATTAAATGTCCTGTTAAAAATTAATTTTTATTGTGTTCATAAAATAAAAGAAATCGTTTCAACACTAAAAATATATTAAAAATATTTTTTTAGTTAATTCAGTCACATCTACAGCTTGGTCATAAGCAACTAATGTGGGTTTTGGTACACCCGGTGGTTTTAATGTGTTAAAATTGCCAGACCCTAGCCAGGAATCGAACCCGGGAGGTTTCGCTTTGTAGGCTAGTATGCTATAATATAGTCACTATGCCACGGAGGCGGTTTCAAAATACATTTTTCAATTAATTTTTGTTTAAAATATTTTTGGAATGTGTTCGGTTATCCGGTAAACCGGATGTTATAACTACGTAAAATATACCGACGTCCTGTTTTCCGGACGTTGGTACTGAAAGGGTTAATTAAACAAAAAAAGACCCGTAAACACATACTCAATTATTAACAACTTTTAAAAAAAGGCCCCGTGCAAAAGCAACATTATCTTTTAATTTCAAGCACTGAATTTAAAGCTTAACCAGAAATAACAGATTTAATATGCAGTTTTTTTAAAAAACAGGCAAAGACGACTCCTATACAAAGCTGGTCACAATTGTACATATTGAATCAAAAATTACACCTAATGTAATTTTTACAAACTAATTACTAGAAGCAAACACTTGTTCCTTCTTATTAAGACAAAAGGAAACTTTTAAATTGATTGTCGGATATAATTGAAACGAAAAGTCTCGTATTATAAAAACTTTTTCCTGTACATCAAAATCATTTTAAAACATTTTGAAAACGCAGAATATTAATACTGGTACAACAAAAGATACATGACTATAATACAAAGTTAAATCTACTTACTCCAACCAATTAAATACGGAAAATTTCTTACCTGAAAAAAACGAAAAACACAATCAGTAAAATTAGTTAGTAATATTACCACAAACATTATTAGATAGTTAAGTCATAGGTCTATATGTCTTTCATCCAATACAAAATATAACTGAAAGGTTAGCTATATAATAATTAAAAAAGTAAAAAAATGGTTCTTACATAACCGTTAAAACATCAAAAAAGAGGACGTAAAAAATAACGTTTAAGGACAGCAAACCACACTGCACTTCGAAAAAAATATTTTCACACTGTTACAATTTGTCCCGGTGTTGCATAATTAGATAACGTCTGGAATTTGTTCATCTACACAAAATAACCTAAAATGAATATTTAAATACAATTCGAGGATTATGTAGCCAAATAAAGTAAATAAATTAATAAAAAATAGCACGGTTAAAGAATATTAATTTTGAAACTGCAAGGTAAATTGAAAAAGCGTTTTACGTAGTCCTACAAGCATAAACCTTTGTTTTCGAGTTTCAACGAAATCGAAATGGTACGTTTTACAGTGGGATGAATAACACGCGTGCGGATGTGTAAGCCTACAAAGACAAACACTGATCGAAATTCACCTAAAAACAGTTTTCTGAGATTTTCAGTATATTATAAATTGTTTTGCTTTAAGGTTTATACGACGAAACCACTCATCCTAATTTAAAAAAAAAACACTGAAAAAGAAAAAAGGACTATAGAAACTTAATTTTTTTTCCAAAATGCCACTTATTTTCAGCTAAAACAATAGTTACAGTTGGTCCACATTTTAATATGCCTTATGTTTAGTTTACTTCTAAAGTGTAGAGGTATAGTGCTAGACTAAACTACAACGTGGAAAGTCCCGGATGTGATTCCAGGAGAGAGAGACGAACATTTTTTAAATCGTATCAATTAATACAATGTTTCACGACCTACCTTATTAGCTAATAAGCAACAAAGCAGTTGATCCGACTTAAAGATTTTTATTTCTCTTGCCCTTTTATACAGGGAAGAAAAGTATTGTTTTCATGCAGATTTTTCGAAATCGAGTTTTCACCGGATATACACGTTCTCAGACTTTTTAACTTAATAAACAGTAGCTATTTGTATCACAGAACACAACCACACGATGAAAGTAACAGTGAGAAAAGATAACGTAACAAAACCAACAGTTTTTAGTCTACCTAATAACGTGTCTAGAAGGAATTTAAATTACATAAAAAAGGAATAAAAATCTGGTGTGAAACACTCACACAACTTTCTCTTGCCAATGCAAATAATTAACAATATAACCTAACATTAGTAATAAATCATTAGAAATAAACCAAAAAACTAACCTCAATAAACATAACCTAATTTTAATCATCAGAGAAAGACGCAAAATGAAAATCAACCTTAGTTTGCCTTAAAAATACGGAAAATCACTATTTCACGCTAAACTAGGCTCTGTAGAGAAAAATGCTTTAATAAAAGTTGTAGATCTTTTTATTTCCTATAAATTTTATAGGACTAGTCGCATTAACTGGTCGCATTGGCGCAGTTGGTAACGTGCTCGCCTCTCATCATGCGGTCTTGGGTTCGAATCCCATTCAGGCACGGCATATTTTCATACGTTACAAAAAAAAATCATTTCATCCTTTACCGTCTGCATTAGCAGTAATTGCAAAACAGTCAGACGTTAAAAAAAAAATATAAATTTTATTACATCCACTTTTGTCGTTAAATGCATACTAAGGCCGAATACTTAAAAAATCGATTTTTTCACACGTTTTCGTGATAAAAAAAATCAGAAAATCGCTAATTACTGCTAAACTAAGCGTTATACAAAAATATGTTTGAAATAAAAGTTGTAGAGTTTTAAATTCTCTACAACTTTTATTATATTAATTTTTGCGCTAAATTGCAAATTAAAGCCGTAATCTTAAAAAATTATGTTTTTATGTGAAAACAGCCTCACCCAGAATTTCAGCAAACATGGCGCCTACTCTATCTTGTAGAGAATAAAAAATTGAGTAAATGAGGCGATTTTTAAAAAAATCGTAGGACCAGTTTTTGAGAAAATCGCAAAAAAGTGAAAAATTATACGAATAAACTACTACTTCCGGTTGACCGATTTTGATGAAAATGTTCGTGTCGGATCCGGTAGTGGTATGTAACTTAAGTTTCAAGTTCGTATGTTCTTTCGTTCTTGAGATATTCAGTTCACACACGCACGCACGCGCGCGCGCGCACACACACACACAGACCAATCGCTAAAAACATGTTTTTTTGGGTTCAGGGGGTCTGAAAACGTGTAGATCTGGTGAAAACTCGATTTCGAAAAATCGACATGAAAACAATAATTTCCTTTCTATATATTCATATAGGCAAGAGAAAGTAAAAATAAGCGTTTATTTCAAAGCAGTAATAGCAGCCAATTATTAGAATACTTATTTATTTGAGAAAACAATTCAAATTTGGATAATGCTTTAGGCAACAGTTGATAAACCCAGAAGATGGTTTATCAGATTGTCCCCGGCGTATCCGTAGTCGGTGGTTTGAATGTACGAAATAGGTAGCCCGGGGAAATATACAAATGGTGGCAGCGGGGGGATAGGGAATATGAATGTTAGAAACGAGGATATATTTCGTAGGAAAAGTGTGAGTTAATGCATTCCGAAGGAGAGAAAGGGAAGATTTAAAGAAAGAAATAGAATAAGGAAGAGGAAGAAGTGAGCTTTTGTTCGGAGCCCCTAGGCAGGCCATCCAAGATGACACAGGATTAGCATATTACTGGAGCTTCTCGGAACCACCAATTGCTTCCTTTTTCCTTCATTTTGTCCCAGGCGCAAGATAAAGGGACAACAAAAAACGAAGACAAAATATGAAAAAACAAACATTAGTTTAATACGCGTAATAACTACGGTATTCAATTCATTTAATTTTCAATTCCAGAAAATGAAAAAAATCTTTTACACTAACGACTATTTAGCTTATTTATACACATGTTACTGCCCTATTCAATACAAAAATATTTATCCACATACAAAAGTTCATTAAAAACAAAAAGTCGACAAATCGAACGGATTTTCTAGCAAATCATCTACAGAAAACGATTTTCACGCTACTTTATTACGGAATTTTACACAGAACAAGTAAACATCTAGTAAGCTTCCGTACGTTAAACAAATAATGAACGATCGAAACTTATGCATGTAAACAGATATACAGAAATACTACTTTTTAATTGCTACATTAAACATAACCACCGTCAATTTTTGCCCGTTTTCCACATTGAAAGTGTCACCGGATGGCGACATTAAGTGGCTATGAAGAGGAAAAGGGCCGTTTAGGTGTGTGTCCGCCGGGGCGGGTAGAGGTGTTTGATGGCCCTGAAAAGGGCCGGTGTAAACCTTATTGAATTGGTCCTGAAAAGAACCGTTGTGCCGGTCTCGAAGGAGACCGGTGTAGGCAGCGCGTGGCTGCGACGAGAGCCGTAGCTAAGGTTGATGGCCCTGAGAAGGGCCGGTTAAAACCTTATTAAATTGGTCCTGAGAAGGACTGTTGTGCTGGTCTCGAAGGAGACAAGTGTAGGCAGCGCGTGGCTGCGACGAGAGCCGTAGCTCAGGTTGATGGCCCTGAGAAGGGCCGGTTAAAACCTTATTAAATTGGTCCTGAGAAGGACCGTTGTGCTGGTCTCGAAGGAGACCAGCGTAGGCAGCGCGTGGCTGCGACTGCTGCGGCGGCGGCTGCTGCAAGTCCCAGAGCATCTTCCTCCTTTATCTCGTGGATGTAGTCGGTCGATCTTCGTCGGAGATGTAGAGCGTAATGACAAGCGGTTTAGTGCACTGCGCTTTTATAGCAACTGAGAGCGCTGTGGTAGGGGGCGGTGAGTCGCTCGCCCTTGGCAACAAAGCCCTCTATCGGAAGGCAGCCGAAAGGTTTGTCGGGCGCCGCTAAAGGGGTTTTCGCTTCGCCGCTAAAAGGCCCATCGCGCCGACAAAGGGCGGAAGAAGTATTCAAGGCCTACATATTATGAACAAGAACCATCAAAATACGCTGTAAAGTACTGACATTTAAAAACTATAAGCAAGTACCAATTAAAACTTTAAAATGACGTACACCGTACTTTGTCGCGTTACACGTAGAACAATAATAAATAGTATCTAAACTACGAGTCCAACACAAAAAAAAAAACAAAAAAATAAACAGAAAGAAATTAGGATATTAAGTTCAATGGAACCAGCGTACAGAAAATTTAGCATTATCCCAATACATTCTTATTATGAACAACAGAAACAGTAAAAACAGCAACTTTAATACATTATATATTTGCTTCTTCGGGGACAAAATTTGTTTAATATTCCAATATTTATTTACCGCAATATTACAAAACCTATAGATTTAATAAACGTATTATGTATTTTGAAAACTAAAAAATTTGGTGTGAAACACTTACACAACTTACTCTTGCCAATGTACATAATGAACAATATTACATAACATTAGTAATAAAACATTAGAAATAAACAAAAAACTAACCATATTTTAATCATAAGTGATGCAAAATGAAAATCTACCTTAGTTTGGCCTATACGGAAAATCACACTTTCACGCTAAACTACGCTCTGTAGAGAAAAATGCTTAAACAAAAGTTGTAGATCTTTTAATTTTCTATAAATTTGATTACATACACTTTTGTCGTAAAATGCTCTAAATCCTCTAAGGCCGAAATCTTAAAAAATCCATTTTCACAGATTTTCATTAAAAAAAACAGAAAATCACTAAATACAGGTAAACTAAGCTTTATACAAGGAACTGTTTGAATTAATAGTTGTAGATTCTTACATTTTCTACAAATTTAATTACGTGCATTTTTGACCAAAAATGGATATTAAGGCCGCAATCTTAAAAAAAAAACATTTTTTTTTCTACGAGATAACAGCCTTCCCAAGAAATTCAGCATACATGGGCGCCTAACCTATCTTGTAGAGCAAAACAATGTTGTAAATAAGGCGATTTTCTCAAAAACGTAGGAGCCGTTTTTGAGAAAATCGCAAAAAAGTGAAAAATTACACGAATAAACTACTACTTCCGGTTGTCTGATTTTGATGAAAATGTTCGTGTCGAGTCCTCTAGTGGTACCGAACTTTTATTTTCAAGTTTCGACTTTGTACGATGTTCCGTTCTTGAGATATTCACACACAGACCAATCGCTACAAACATGTTTTTTGGGTTCAGGGGGTCTGAAAACATGTATATCCAGTGCAAACTCGATTTCGAAAAATCGACATGAAAACAGTACTTACCTTCCTATTCATATAAGCAAGAGAAAGTAAAAATTCTACCTACTGTTACAATCGATATTACAATACATATTTGCATTGTACACAATTCAGTACAAATTTTCCGCCAAGTTAACAAAAATAATGAACTGTTTAGAAATATTCAACTATTTTATAGATATGTTTATAGACTCATGTATTCACAACATTTAGTATTAGTATGAATAATGTAGGAAAGTATTACAAATACCAAGTACAAACAAAAACAATACTACATAAAAAAACAAAGAAAAACTGCAACTCAGCTGAAATTATTGAGCTAGGTTGATGTTACTATAATGCATAAAACCACGATAATATTTTTACTTTAATTAAAATTGTTTTCTTTTGAAAATCATAAAAATTTAGCCATAAAATTATTATATGATTAGCGTAATGTACTTTTCTATTAATGGACATGATTTTTTCAGTAAGAAAACAAAACAAAACACGTGTAATTATAAACGCAGAAATACTAAATAATTTTTTTTATTGTCTAAGTAATTTTATGTTACATGTTAAACAAGAGAAGACAATGAATTATAGGCTAATAAACCAGTAAACTACGAACAGGAGAAAAATTTCTTATTCATTTGTAAAAATTCAATTAGATTTTACAACAATTTTGAATGCCATGCATCTAAGATACTGACAAGAATTATATACAGGAGAATAGAACACCGAGTAGAAGAAGTATTGGACGATGACCAATTTGGATTTAGAAGGAGAATGGGAACTCGAGATGCAATATTGGCTCTGAGACTGATTATTGAGAAAAGGATACAGAAAAATAAAACTACTTTTATGGCATTTGTAGATTTAGAGAAAGCATTTGACAATCTGGACTGGAGTAAAATGTTTAAAACTTTGAAAAGGCTAGGAATTAAATACAAAGAAAGGAAAGTTACCTACAGTCTGTATAAGAATCAAACGGCTGTTTTGAGAATCGAGGGGTACGAAAAAGAGGCTGCTGTAAGAAAAGGTGTACGACAAGGTTGTTCTTTGTCACCACTAATTTTTAACTTGTATATAGAAGAGGCTATAAATGAAGTGAAGGAGAAATTTGACGTAGGAATAAAAATTCAAGGAGAAACAATAAAAATGTTGAGATTCGCCGATGATATAGTAGTATTAGCCGAGGCAAAGAATGAACTAGAGGATGCCTTAAATGGAATGGATGAGATCTTGAGGAAGGATTACTTCATGAAAATTAATAAGAACAAAACAAAAGTGTTGTGCAGCAGCAAGAGTGGTTTAGAAGAGATGGGAAATTTAAAAGTAGGCAACGAAAACATACAGGAAGTTGGGGAATTCTGCTATCTAGGGAGTAAAATAACAAAGGATGGTAGAAGCACGAGTGATATCAAGAGTAGAATTGCTCAAGCTAGAAAAGCCTTTGAAATGAAAAACAGCTTACTGACTACAAACATTGATTTACAGATTAGGAAAAATTTCTTAAAACATTATGTTTGGAGTGTAGCATTATACGGAAGTGAAACGTGGGTGATAGGGGCTGTAGAACGGAAGAGGATAGAAGCTTTTGAAATGTGGTGTTATAGGAAAATGTTAAAGATTAGGTGGGTGGACAAAATAAGTAATTTAGAGGCTCTTAGGCGAGTGGATGAAAAAAGAAGTATATGGAAGCATCTTACCAAAAGAAGGGATAGGCTAGTGGGGCATATCCTAAGACATCCAGGTATTGGGCTATCAATAATGGAGGGTAACATTGAGGGAGTAAATTGTAGAGGGAGGCAAAGATTAGAATATATAAAGCAAATAACAAAAGATGTAGGGTGTTACAGGTATGTAGATATGAAACGACTTGCGCAAGATAGAACAGGTTGGAGAACTGCATCAAACCAGTCGAGAGACTGATGACAAAAAAAAACAATTTTGAACCAAGTTTATGTTAAAATTTTTCATTTCTTAAATTTTTACTTTTATCACAATATAGATACCATCAAAAGTGTAAAAGAAACTAATCAGAGTTATCTCCTCTGAAAGTAATGAATTTCAATATACAGCCAGACCCTGTGGTGAATGAAGTGAATGTGTCATTTGTAGAGTGGAAAATATGTGCTTTTCAGAGGGCTCGGCATGCTTATAAGCGTACTTTTCCACTCAGTGAGGAAGGCATAGATAAACCAACTCACTCCTTGTTTTAGTTAGTAAAACCTCTACAGGTTCAAACCAGCCTTTTGGCTGATGACCTAAATAAAAACATAGATAACACAATAATATTGACACTGTTAGTTCATTTACAAGCAGCTGACTTCACGTACGGGAAGATCGACCACGTACAAGCTGAAGCTAAGATAAAATATTTCTACAACTATTACTGCGAGTATGCACACATCACATAAAACAATGTTGTTGTTGTTGTTTATATCAGACGAAAGGCTGGTTTGAACCTCTATAAATAGCTGAAGGTTTTATTTGGTGAAACGATTGTGAGGTGGTTTTCACTTGCTCTTAATTCAATAAGTTGAAAAGCAGGCTTATCAGCATGCTAGCCCCTCTGAAAAGCACGTATTTTCTACCCTGAAAATGACAACTTTAATTCATTCACCACAGGGTCTGGCTGTATAATGAAATTCATTAATTCAGAGAAGATAACTTTGACAAGTGTCTTTTAAACCTCTCCCTCTTCTGTTTTTAAATACTTCAGTCATTTAATTGGCTGACCATGTGATAAGAAGCAGAACTATTTTTTGTAGCCCTGGAACTAACATACTTAGTGCAAATATTAACACTCCACCTGTCTGTTATGGGCAAAATAAAAGAATACACATACTTATGACAAGTCGAATTTTGAAATAGGGTTTAGAAATGCTATGCTATTGCATAGAACGCAACAAGGGGATTGAACACGCACTAATTTGGAGTGGTTATGGGAAACTGTGCGAAAACCTTGACCAGGGCAGCCGTATCTATTCAAAATTACAACAAAATGTCAATTTTCTTTACGAAATATTCACTTTCACAAGTCTACTATCTTAACAAATTTTTTTTATAATTGGTTTATTATGGCCGCATCAACATTCTAAGTTTTTAGCGACCTCATTGCATAAAAAACACAAATTACATAACATAAGATTATAACAGTACACTTTAGGTTTACAATGATGTTTTTCAATTAAATAAAATTTACACTTAACAATTGAATCTTAGACTTTTAAATTATAAATTATAATATGATTATAAACTGAATATAAATTATTTTATATGAATTGCATTTATATTTGCACTAAAATTGTCTTTGAATATTTAAAAATTGTATAGTCTAGTGTCTTTGTGTACTGTGTGTGATTAACGCAATCTTTGTAATTGTCCGGTAAGTGAAATTGTCTCCGTATAGTGTTCAAGGTAGGACATTCCACAAGAATGTGTTTGACAGTTAATTTCGTGTTGCAGTGTCAAAATTATTCTCGTATTAATAACCAATTTCAAAATAATAGAAACAATAAAACAACAAACAACAAACCTATACATTAAGACGCAATTGAAAACATTAACTATGCATTAGAATTATAAAATAAATAGTTAAGGCCAACACAAAATACAAAAAACCATTAATATCTAATATCTGTAATAAGGAAGTAAACGTTTAGAAAAATATGCATATAAGTAAAATTTTTAATTAAATGTATAAATTATTATCAAGGTGTGTTAGTACAGCTGCAAGTACCCATAGATTCTGTCACGGCGTACGTATTTTAAGTCATTTTGATACCAATGCAACTCCTTACGAGTAAATCATATTTCAGCCAAGTAAACTCAATGATTTTTACGAGGACATTATATAGGGTGATTCAAAACTATACGGCAATGTCTTGGGATCTCATTCTATAGCTAAAAATAAGAAAAACAGTTCATATAAACATATACCTGAAAACGCTTAGTTAGCGAGTTACGGCTAGCGAAAAATTTCACCTAGAACTCTGTACCCTCGGTGAAGTAAGGCCGTATAAAAATGTTAAAAGTAGTTACAAAGATACAAATACGATTGTTTCTTATGTTATTAATCTGAAAAATTGAATAAAATTGGTTTCAGAGCTGTAGATCCAATAATTTCAGAGATATCTTACATAAAACACAAGAATTGGTGCAAAGAAATAACACATTTTTGTGTTTAACGTAAGATTACTTCCATAAATGGTAAATAAAGGTGTATTTTTTCTTAAATAAATTTGTAGAAAATTTAATTCTGAAAAGACTCATGTGAATTACTCAGGTAAAAACTGAATAAAAATGAATAAATATTAGTTAATATTTTATGCAGTTACGAATGTGCGTCTGTTTTGATTTTAAATAAAGCGAAATTTCAATATCTTTTATTCATGTTTTTCCTGAGTAATTCACATGAATCTTTTCAGAATTAAATTTTCTACAAATTTATTTAAGAAAAAATACACCTTTATTTACCATTTATGGAAGTAATCTTACGTTAAACACAAAAAAGTGTTATTTCTTTGCACCAATTCTTGTGTTTTATGTAAGATATTTCTGAAAGTATTCCATTTACAGCTCTGGAACCAATTTTATTCAATTTTTCAGATTAAAAACCATAAGAAACTATTTGTATCTTTAACATTTTAACCTTTAACATTTTTATACGGCCTTACTTCACCGAGGGTACAGAGGTCTAGGTGAAATTTTTCGCTAGCCGTAACTCGCTAACTAAGCGTTTTCAGGCATATGTTTATATGAACTTTTTTCTTATTTTTAGCTATAGAATGAGATCCCAAGAGATTGCCGTATAGTTTTGAATCACCTTGTATAACTAAACCCTTAGTGTAATTACTGGATCCAGAAAATACTAGAGAACATCTGATGATAACGACAAACTTAATTTACGTAAGAGGTAGAACTGGAGTTCAGCAGCTAAACGAACGACACAAAGACATACAGTAACTGATGAGTCAAGTAGTAGGTTAATGCCGTCAACTCCGACTTGCGGAGCACTCCGTACGCAATTACAGAGAAGCACTATGAACACTACTAATGACCTACATCTAAAACAGCGTTGTAAATATGATTCAAAAATCAATTAAAATAAAGGCGTATTTAATCTTTCTCCCAGTTAGCCTACTACCAATAAAGGATTCGTTTTAGAAACCGATTGGCCACAGCTGTTACATCGTAATTGATTTTCACAAGAGACATTCAATAAATTACAAATAATATTCATCAGAAAATGATGACATACATCTTCTTTTTTTATTATATACATGCGAAAGCCCTCACTGAAACACGCACTCCTTCATCACTAATTTACAAACTCATCAAGTAGAGAGAGAGAATTTGACACATTTGTTCCATTTTTACCCGAATGAGTGTACGTAGCAATCTCTTCAATTAAAAACAATAAGCAAACCCATGACTCAATGATATGAGTAATTATGTGTATGACGTGTAAATGAGGTATAATCTTCTAAGGACTCAGGCTGACCATTCCTAAAATAATATGGTTAATTAACCCCCAACCATGAAATTACACCGGTAACAACTATCTAGTATTCTAATCCGTATTAAAGTACCTTTACAAGGATTTGAACCAGGAACCTTGGTCTCCAAAAATCAGCTGTTAAACAGCTGACTCGCGACAACGACTTTACCACTTGCAGCAACTAGATACTAGGTAAAAAAAATCTAAAGCATTTACAATTCGACTTGTGCCATAAAAAGGAGGAGATTACCTTAAAGTAATTAATTACATAAATTATTCATATACGTCCTAAATAAATGATGTTTTGTTTGTGTCTTCCCGTTAGTCTTCAGTCCAGATAAATTCAGAGATATTTAATCGTGTTAATTGTATGTTTTCAAATGTGACAGGTGTAATATCTATTTAATTTACAAACATTACTAATTGTTAGTGTAATGATTTAGG
The DNA here is from genome assembly GCA_035578175.1 of Catonia carolina. NCBI lineage: Eukaryota > Metazoa > Arthropoda > Insecta > Hemiptera > Achilidae > Catonia > Catonia carolina. Next base: position 297,144,734 of record JAQMRL010000001.1, read on the forward strand.
ACGCGGTGGGTTTTCATTATCTTTAGTTTTCTTTTGGTTATTTTACGGTGCAGAAGATATATTCTTCTACATAGTTTAGGAGTAAAAAAGGTATACTGTGAACAATTCGAACTGGCACAACTGTTGCTCTACGTGTACACACAGTTCCACATAAAATCTATCCATATAGTATATCCAAAGTATATTCAGTCCACCGGGTTGGTCTAGAGGTAAAGTCGTCACCGTGAGTCAGCTGTTTAACAGCTAATTTTGGAGACAAAGGTTCATGGTTCAAATCGTAGTAAAGGTAGATACTTTTATACGGATTTGAATACTAGACAGTAGTTGCCTGTGTACTTTGGTGGTTGGGGTTCAATTAACCATACTCTTTCAGGAGTGGTCGACCTGGGTCTGTACAAGACTACACCTCGTTTACACGTCATACACATCATCCTCATGTCATTGGGTCATGGGGTTGCTTATTGTTCTGAATTGAACCGATTGCAGCGTACACATATTAGGAATTTTTTAAAAAAATGTAGCCTATATCCATAACCTATTCTTTCAACAAGGTCTACAAATTTTAATGTACACAATGCCTACCGCCTTATTTCAATATACAAACATACGAATAATTATTTCATTTTAAAATGTGTATTTAATTTGTCCCAGTAAAATATTAAATTATAAATTACAAAAACTAAACTGCAAAAACTCACTAACTATACAATACAGACGCACGCAACAAACTAAACAAATTTGTTTGAATATATAATAAACAGAAAATCATTATATGAAAACAAATGAATCACATCATTAAGTCTGACAGATTTATTAATAACAACAGTGAAAACAAAGCATAGTGACCGTGCGCGTGAGTCACACATTACAGTAGCGATTGTATACTATTGTGACTGTACCGTCGTTGCATGGCGAGGGAGGAAGAGTGGAGTAGATAAACACCGAAGCTGCTTGTGCCAATTCGAATTGTCGAAGGTATATAAGATAAGTTAAAATAAAGTCAATGAAACATAAATAATATAATTATTGTTCTATATTTAACGAAATAAGTAGTGAAAAATAACACTTTCAAAAATTATAATAAATCTGTTCGGCAACAACGAATGATACATTAGAGCTGAAAATAAAATAACCACTGCATTCACTCCAATAAGACAATAAAAAAGTACGCGACATAAAGTTTTAATTAAAAAATTACGACCCGTATTAGGTAATCCATTAGGATGACGTAATTAATAAAATAAAGTATTATCATATTTAAAACACCTACCTACCCCCACCGGACCTAATCTAGGCACCGTCAGACAATTTAATGCGGTGACTTTAAATAAAACAATAATTAATTTTAAAAAACGATAACAACAGAAGGTTAATGCAAACGCTAACGCTAATGATAATTAATTTCGGTCGTCGCGTCGCGGTTTCAGATTAAAAATAAAATCGCCTACCTAACCTAATGCAGCCTATATAGTAACAGCTACAATAATAGCCCAAGTGTACGTATTTAACCTTCCTCTTTGCCTGTTCCATCCTCTTCCTCAGTGTGATTTACGAGTGTAATAAAAATTAAGTTAAAATTCTAAACCTGAAAGGGAGGATAGAAACATACACCGGGTGCTCTGAAAGTCTAAGCAAAGAAAAAATGGGTCTTTCCTGTTATTCCCTCCCCCCCGGCGTAATTTGTCACATTTGTGAATATTTCGTAAACAATCTTACAGTATTTTTAACGATAAAAATTAAAATACCGCGAGTGCTCTGAAAGTCTAAAAAAAACAATGAAGTGTAATTTTTCACTCATTTGCGATTTTTTCAAAAATGAATTTCAAAAATTGCCTCATTTACTACATTCTTTATGCTCTAAAAGACAGGGTAAGCGACATGTCTGCTGAAATTCCTGGGGAGAGGGCTGTGCTCCCGTGGTAAAAAATTGTTTTCTTACGATTGCAAGCTTAATATGCATTTTATGGTAAAAGTGTGTGTAATTAAAGTAGTAGGAAATTTAAAAACCTACAACTGTTATTTGAAGCATTTCTTTCTACAACGTTTAGTGTCAACTAGTGATTTTAAGTATTTAAGTTCTAGAGGTTGATTTTCACTCTGCATCGTTCACTTAATGATTAAAATGAGGTTATGCTTTTCATTTTATATAGTTTACTTATGATTAAATATTTTTCGTTATACGTTTTATTACTTGAGAAGAGAAAATCCTGTGTTTCAGACCAGATTTTTAACAAAATAACTACAGCATTTCCAAATTTTTTAGACACTCAGTATATATGGAGGGAGAAAGAGTAACAAAGTAACAGTAGGACAGTGAGTAACCGGGCACCACAACGGCCACCTAAATTAATTGTCCATTGTGTTTAAATTAATTGTCACTGATTTAATGATTTATTATACAGCACTTCCGAAAAACTTTCTTCACTTCGTTTCCTTCTTCTCCCCCTGCTTCGACTATGTACCATTCATTAGTTTCCCAACTCCCCTCCATCAATAGGAATAGCTACCTAGAATGGCCTCGTAATTCATTCATTCACAACAAATCGCACTTTCACTCGCTATAAATAAATGAGCGTAATAATTCTTTGAAAAACTAATACAAAACAATCAAATTGTACGTAGATACACCTTAGTATTTTCCTCGACCGCATCAATGATGCAATGGTAGAAAGCCAACAATAGTGCAATTAATTATAATATCGCAACACGCGTTCGATTCCCGAATAGCGTATGTAAGTAACCCTTTGTTAAAATGCAGCAAATCCAAAACAGTGGCCTGTGAACATAACAGCTGATTCAACAACTTTCGTACAGTTTTCTGTAACAGTACATGGTACTTCAGATATCTGGTGGGGTGTATCAATGATTATGCAATATGTCGTTAAACAATGATTAATAATATAAATATAATTATATTTAATTATTAAACAAATAAAATGAACATATAATATTTTATTTTATAAAAGACAATTTAATTATATTAAAAAAAATGTTATATATTTATTAATCAGAAGTCGTTAATTGTTGGGGTTACTCAAATTTAAGGAACAAGAGTTCATAAAATATTTACTGATAAAAGTCAGTCAATTTGAATATTGAATAATGAAATAAAACATGAAGATTTAAACTCATAATATAAATCTTTATTTATTATTTAATTTATTGATTACTAACAGGAATACTAAACTTCGTAATTTAAGAAAAATTTAAAATAGCTTTTAAAATTTAAACCACTACTACCGAGGCTCAGTTAATAAAGACATTTCACTGCGGAGTAGAACTCTAAATTTTTACTACACCCACCAAACAATCTAACTTTAAAATGAAATGCATCGCTTTGGGAGAGGGTGAATAGTGAAAAAGGGTTGGTAACCGAAAATAATACATATTAATTTTATAATTTCCCGAAGAACTACTCTGAAAATCTTATCTATTCTGAATAATATAAGAGCAGTTCTGGAAATCGGGAAATGTATTACTTAGTGAATACTCTAAATGATTCCAGAAACCAAACAGCACTTCAACCATTGGCGCATCAGGGGTAAAAAGGGGGAACTGCCATACAGATGTAAATATATTTATACTTTCAGAAGTACTATTTTTAACCCCCCCGACAGAAAAGAGGGGTGTTATAATAAGTTTAACGTTTGTATCTGTCCGTGGCATCAAGGCTCCCAAACGGGTGAACTGATTTTTATTTAGTTTCTTTTTGTAAGAAAGGTGACTAAATAGAGAGGGTTCTTAGCTATGTTTCAATAAAAAAAATGTAGGCCTATGAAAACACTGTTGTTTAGGTGATCAGCCGAAAGGCTGGTTTGAACCTTTAAACGCTTTACAAAGTGAAACGAGGAGTAAGGTGGTTTACCATTGCCTTCCTCACTGAATGGAAAAGTACGCTTATCAGCATGCCGGGCCCTCTGAAAAGCACATATCTTCCACTCTGCAAATGACACCTTCACTTCATTCACCACAGGGTCTGGCTGTATAATAAAATTCATTACTTTCAGAGGAGATAACTCTGATTAGTGTCTTTTACACTTCTACCTCTTCTGTTCTTAAAGATTCAGTCATTTAATTGACTAACCATGTAATAAGAAACAGAACTATTTATTTTAGCCCTGGAACAAACAGATTGAGTGTAAATAATTTGACACTTCACCTGTCTGTTATGGACAAATAAAAATTCTATAACCTCAAAATTCGATCTGTTTGTCCGTCTGTGGCACCGTAGCTCCCAAAGGATGGACCGATTATGATTGGTTTCTTCGTCTGAGAGGTAACTTGATAGAGAATGTTCTTAGCTAGATTCAATAAAAAAAAAACGCGTAGGTCTATAAAAATACAATAACCTCAAAACTAGTAATATATTATAAAGTTTAAAAACGTTTTTGACGCCCGATGGGGCCACCTACGTTATCGTTTTTTTTTTAATTTTTAATTTAATTCTTATTAACTCACTAATGTTAGCAAACTGAATATTAGCACTGAGTTCATGTATCACAACCTTAAATACAACATAATGAGCAAGGTGTCGAGTGGTATAAATCAAGTATTCGATGAACATGAATACACATAGCATGTGTTTCAAACGAGTTGTTCAAATATCAACACTTCATTGAATCGGACAAAGAATGAATAGGGCCAAAGTGCAGAGTGAAAACCTCTCATCAATATTATTACACACAAGCTGGTAAACATGATCACGTGACGATCGGATCAGACCAGAGAGATGATTATTAGACCATTAGTACTCACGGTACAAACAAACAGACAAACAGTTACCGCTAACAACTAAAACAGTTGGGTTAATCGACTGAAATGAAGTGCTTTAACGTTCAAACAAACAAGTACAAAGTAAACAGCTGAATCACCACCTCTTACCTCCATATACGAATTGATGCGCACAACTAATTTACCACAGACCTACCAAAAACGGCAAACCACACTTAGTCTTTCTAACGAATCTTTAACCAAAATACTCTGTTTTAATTTCGTTTAAAACACACCGATACGTGTGTAATATAGATAACGCAAGAAAAATTGAATTTATAAGTAACTAGTGGACCCGTGCGAATAAATTCGCACAATAAGATGCAGATAAGGGAGAAGGCAATAGTAAACCACCTCACTCCTCGTTTTTACTTAGTTAAACCTCTATAGGTTCCAACCAGCCTTTCGGCTGTTGACCTAAACAACAACACAAATTTTCATAAATATTTTATTATCAAAGGCCTTATATGAAACACCATTGAATTTCAATGAAATTAACCATGACTTTCCTTATGATATTGTATTGTGTTCATATATTCATTAGTGTTCATTACGTGGGAGACCCGCTGTACGGTATTACAGAGCTATACGTTGTAAACAATATATTTTGTTCTTTTTCATTTCGTAAAATGAACCTCGAATTTAGCATGAATTTCAAGTTTAGAACTTTTTACCGAATCAGGAAAGAATACTCTTTAAAACAATGTAAAAATCATAAAAATCCGTTCGGTAGAACTCTGTATTTAAGAGTTTAAAGAATTCCGATTTAAAATACATTGGAAGTGATTTTGCGTTTTAAATATATAGATACGCTTCGTATAAACTAATTCTTTGCGTACTCAATAGTGTAAAAACATAACAGGAAGGCGAAGTGTTAAATTATTTGCAATCGATCTGCTAGTCCAAAGCTGCAAAAAATAGTTCTGTTTCTTATCACATGGTCAGCTGAAGCATTTTTATCAAATTATATGACTGGAGCATTTAAGAACAGAAGAAGCAGAGATGTAAAAGACTATACATATAGTTATCTCGTTTTCTAAAAAGTGATACATTACATTATACATCCAGACCCTACGGTGAATGAAGTGAAGGTGTCATTTGTATGGTGGAAAATAAATGTTTTTCAACGGGCAGATAAGCATACGTTTCTACTCAGTGAGGAAGGCATAGGTAAACCATCTCACTCCTCGTTTTACTTAATAAACCCTCTAGAGGTTCAAACCCGCCTTTCAGCTGATGACCTGAACAAGAGCAAAAATAACTTTGTAGTAAACCGAATAAATGCAATACATTTATTCCGTATATTAATATATAATTCGGTGATATTAATAAAAGTAATAGTTCGTGATATTCTAGAAATAGCTAAAGGAATAAATTATTTATTGTAAGAAATTTTGTATAGTATGATGTGAAGTGTGTTGAATAAGGATAATGGATTGCGTTGAATAAAATATTTTGAATAAAAATTCTAGAAAATCGAAACAAGTAGAAACGTTTGTTTTTATTTTAATTAATTCTACCATGTTCTGATGAAGCGGAAAAAGTGTTACAAGGGTCTCGATTAACTATCAGACTGCAGGTATAAAAACAGTTAGCGCCTTTGTAATGAGTTACTTTGTAATTGAACTGTGAATGAAATTAGTGTTGTCAGATCGTTACGGGACCGGTTCTGAATCATGTTGAGAGCATGTCGCACGGGTGTTAGCAAACGGTTGTGGATTGTTTTGATAGTTAAGGGAGAGTAGTACCTTATTTATAGTTGAGTTTAGTTAAAGTTTTAAGTTTTGTAATCAATTTAACTTAAGTTATTTAATTGTTATTGTTAGTAAGATTTAATAATTAATAATTGTAATAATTAATAGTGTCAATAAATAACTGTTGTAAGTTTAAAGAAAGTGTATTTAATAATTATTATAAGCAGATCCCGAAAGAACCCAAGGAATAAGTGTTACAGTATTGTAACACAAAAATGTGCGATTAACGCAAACGTGTGGTAACGGAGTAATTGTCCAACAAAACAATGTTTTATAAAAAACTTCATTTTTAATTTTGACTGCAGTAAGCTTCTCTTACTGTTTTCTCTTACTTATTACTTCTTACTTATTTCTCGGAAGCAGTAAGCTTCCCACAAGTATACCACTTCTATTTTTATGAGAATAGCAATGTAGAAAATGAGGAAAATTTAACAAAAATCAGAAATCATTGAGAAGCGATTATTTCTTTGTAAAACGAATCTGCACATGTACACATCGTCTTTCACAATACTTCGGGGCTCCCATTGTAGACCTACGTCTGAAAAGAACGAGGAAAAGTAATAATGAGGACAAATATCAAAAATTCCGAATGAAAATTCTTTTAAGTTCCTTTGAATATTTGAAAATGTAAAAATTATTGCAGACAAAACACAATAATATGTTTTTAATACCAATTTTAGGGACTTTTCAACAAGTTTTCTTAAAAACTATTGAATTTTGAGGCCGACTTTATTACATTTTTCAGGTCATAAGCTGTAAAAAACTATTATTTTTATATAATACGGTTCATATAAATATAAGAATGGTCTAAAATTACCAGTGGAGAAAACATCAGGGCGAAATATTTCGTCAATGGTAACTTAAAAAATATTCTTACGAAGGACTTTCGGAACTACGTAAATGCCAGAATATAATAAGATGCTTATAATGTTACAGCTGAACGTAACAGAATAACTTATATTACACTAGAATGACGCATCAGATTTCTTACGAAAATGATTTATCGAGAGTTAAAATTATCCAGATGCCGATAAATCAAACACGATAGCAAAAGCAATATGTAGTACTGAATCCGTATTAAAAAAAATATATATTCAAACTATTCAATCCCCACATTCAGCAATAAATTCTAAACCGTTTTTCAAATGAAAATTCCAAAAGCTATGCAAACGCCCGGTCATCACAAACAATATTAAAACTGTTGGAAACTTAACACAATTCAACTTATGTATCACCTCAAATTTCATTTCCATTTCCCTGAGACTAAATTACTTTAAAATTAATGAATATTCGTAAAATAACAAATCTTGGGTAAAATACGTACACAATTTTCACTTGCCAATGTACATAGTGAACAAATAACATAATTTTAATTACGAATGGATGACGCTAATTGAAAATCAATCTCTGTTGACTTGGGAATTTGATGAGAAAATACCAAAAATCACAAATTGACGCTAAACTAAGCTCTGTAAAAAAACAACGCTTGAAATAAAAGTTGTAGGTTGTTTTTAATTTACTATAATTTAAATTATATATTCTTTTGCCCTTAAATGGCCACAATCTTAAAAAACTCCATTTTTAACCACGAGAGCCCCTCCCACGATTTTCCGCAGAAATATGCTGCTTACCGTATCTCGTAGAGCATAACAAATTTAGTAAATAAGGTGATTTGAATGACAATTGTATGAGCTGTTTTTAAAAATATTGAAAAAAATTTAAAAAAATCACGAATAAACTAAAACTAGGTACTTCCGGTTGACCGGTTTTGATTAAAATGTTCGTGTCGGATTCCCTCATGGTACCTAACTTAAATTACAATTTCATATTCGCACGATTCTCCGTTCTTGAGATATTTCGTTCACACAGACACGCGCGTGTGCACACACCTACACACAGACCAATCGGTAAAATCATGGTTTTTGGTATCAGGTGACCTGAAAACGTTTATTACCTATTTCATTAGGGAAAATTAAAATAATATAAACATATTATATTATATAACAATCTCAAACCAAACTTCAAGTGTCTCACCACAAGATAACTACACACAAAAGTACTGTAATTAGTCTGCTGAACATTTCATAGATTTTCCAATCTATTCAGCACTAAAAATATTAAGAACACTTTCTTTAATAATGACTTATATAAAGTAAGCAGGGTTTTAAAAAAAAACTACATAATGTTCAGGATTACTGTACAATATGATTTACATAGATATTCTGCGAGTTTTCAATGAAAGTTACATAAAATACTTTTAGTATGTTAAGTTTAATATGTATAACAGATGTTAATTTAATACCGCAGAAGAGGATGCTTTGCAACATAAAAATTGTATCTCCAAAAGAATATTGATTATCATTTTCAGAATTCATAAACTATCAGTACTTAGGCTACATGCGAAAACAATCATTGATTCATTCGTCACTAAATTTTACTTCCCGATCACCTAGACAGTAGAAATTCGGTATATTTGTTCCTTACTTAACAGTAAACTTAACGAATTTGCGTTTCTAAAGCAGCTATTAAGTATCCGGAGGTGAAAAGCGAAAACTTGCTATGTTCATATTTTCAACAAATATTCTGGTGTACAAATTGCTGCGTAAATTATTTTCTATTTAAATTTCAGAAAGATGTTTAATTACTATTAAAAAAAATCAGAAAAATTTGTAGACAAACTCCATGTTATATAAGAACAACGATTGGACGAAACTGTAGAACATTTTTTCTTTCTTCTGAAAGACTTGGCTTTATGAAGTAAAAGGTTTTTGTCCTTCATTGTCATATTATGAAGAACAATGAACAGTATTGGTGATTCTTACAGAGTTGAAATTTCCAGAACCTCGTACATCTCCGGACATCCGACAGATTTTATGCTCAGAGGTTATAAAGAATGAAAACGACAAAATTTTTTATGATAATGCTTTCTTTACTGCATTGGGAGGGAATTGAGGAATAAAAATAAAATATTTTTACCCTAATATGAAATGAGCTTATTAGACTGTCTGACAGACGTATGAACGAAGAGAAAAACCTATATAAGTTGGCGGAGTGGGTAAATAAGGAATTAGAGAACCGTATGTTTATGAAGGAGTGCGAAAGAGACAGAAATAGGAAAACAGAGACGAGACCAGACCATGTCGTGATTACGTCACGTCACCACGAATTCCCAGTTCAGAGGTGGGCATCTCTCAAAGGAATATCCGGCCGCCGTCGCCTTTCTGGCTTTCCGCTTTCCACGTACGTATCTTCTTGTATAGAATCGACCTCATTAAATTTCTATATTTCCGACTGATTGCGGATTGTCCCTCGCAGATCCCCTACAAATTGGAAATTGTAACCTTTTGCAAAACGCATCTACCCCGACCCAATCCAAACAAGAAAGTTCTTCCCAAAACTCATATTGGTTAATAATAACCAACAGTATGCTACATTTATTTACATGAGCTACCAAAATCAATCCCCTTCACTCTCATAAATTTATTTCTTTAAATCTGTCTTATCAACAACCAAATTTTTACCAACGAACGAAACCCCATACAAAATTTGATAATACGTACGTATTTAATTAATCATTTCAAATAACAATTGTCTTTCACAAGACTTGATGATTCCATTAGTCTTTAAAATGAGGAAGGACATACTGACAGTTAACTAATATTTAAATTTTCCTTACTCATCCTCTTTTCTTACAGTTAATAAAACAAAACGAACTTACTACATCAATCCCCTTTAACGTTTTAAATTTAAATTCACGATTAAAAAATAAATCACGAAAAAATACTTGTACAAAGAAAATAAAAACCTTCCTTATATGCGTAGTAGGTAGCGTGTCGGACTACAAAGTTAAAAATTCCTGGTTCGATTCCGTAATACGGTGTTTTATTTTGTAATACGTCAAAACCCACAGTTCCATGAACCACAGTAAACTGTAACGACTAACTGTTGGTCCAACTTTAAATAAATTTATTACATAAAAATTTTTCTCTTTTCATTAAACGAAAAATATATTAAGGTGGCCTACCAACTATGAAAAACTTTAAACAAAAATGAATGAAGCAATGCGACGTAGTTGTTAACAGCAACTGTAGAAAAGTGCGGTAAGCAAAAAGGTAGTACAATACTAACAGAATTCATATTTTTTAAACATTTTTATTGACTACTAGAATACTACTAAACTAACCACAATAGATAATAGATAGTAGCCGAAAATTGTTTGCGAAACCTTTCGCTCTGTAGCCTACTGAAAATCACCGCTCCTTGAAGGTGGCAAAATGTACCTACTATCAAATACAAGATTGTAACTATTTAAAATCATTGCATTCATGGTTATGAGCACTTTACTTCAGAATGCACCTATAGGCTTTACTTTACAAGAAGATTTAGCACGTACAGAAAGCACTAGATAATCCGAACTAATAAAATCCGCGGTTGTTCGGAATACGAAAAATTCGAATTATAAAGGGTTCAATTTAAAGGAACAGGATACAGTATCAAGGCGAGTTTTGGAAGCCGAAATAAGTCCCGTAACTCTTTCTATTTTTATGCAAACAACACTTTTGTAATACGGTATTGATTAGGCATAAGCCTGTTCCGAACTCACAAACCATCCTGTACGTCTACACAAACACGAGACACTCCAGCCCGTACATCTCGACTACTGCCATCTTCTTCGAGGTCTTCCCACCTCCCTTCTTCCAACTGGAACATATTCCGTCACCTTTAAAGGTATTCTCTCCTCTAGCATCCGTTCCAAATGTTGCTTCCATTGATTCCGGTACTCCTCCACTTTTTCATTCAAGCTAAATACACCCAACTCGGATCTAATTTCCTCGTTATGTATTAGATCCAGCCTCGAGCAGCTTTTCACACTTCCTAAAAACCTCATTTCAGCTGTTTGGATCCTACTTTGTTCGCGTTTTGTGGTAACCCATGACTCACTTCCATAAAGAAGGACTGGCTATTTTTTAACTTCTATTTACTCGGTATCATTTCTGTAAGTAGTATTAAGTAAATTAGTTAAGTTATTTATTGTATTAGTTAATTATAGCCTAATTACTTTATTTATTAAGTAGTTTCATTGTAATATACTTGTAGATTGTAGTCAATTTTATTTAATTGTAATTTTTAAATGTAATAAATACTTGCAATTTTAAACTTTAGTGTGTAAATTATTTAATTTACCCAGATCCCGAAACAGACCTTAGAGTTAAGTGTCACAATATATTGTTTTTTGATGATGAATCACATGATATAACTAACTAGAAATGCGGCACTGATTATTTCCGGACTACATAACATTGTCATTCTACATAATAGAATAGAAAGGATTAAAAAAATACTCAATTTTCCAATTACTATAATTAATTATTAAGATAGATTATTTATAAAGGAGTACTTATATTAATGGACGTCTAAACAATCGGGTATAATTGGTACAATATTATACATTGGATACTTTAGAAGAGTCCCGATCGGATACAAAGATAAAAGGAGAAGAAGAAATCGGTTAATTATTCAGCAGGTCCATTAACAACAGACTGCCGCTGATAAAAAACGAAAAAAAGAAATAGGTTCTTAACTTAAAAGTAACGTTAATGAAAAATTATAATACTAGAACCACCCTACCGTACCGCCCGCTTAATCATTTATTATTCAAATCCTGCCAGAATCGATCCGGAGTCGACTGACACAAATAGGTCGATTCTATTAGAGAAACGTTTTTAAAGAAAAATATTAAAGGCTCTTTAATATTTGATTAAAAAGAAAAAGGTACGGGAAAAACCGCATAAACTTTCCGAACAAATTTTCTACAAAATTAGGCCAATACTTCACTGAAATTTTCAGGGATTTCCATGCTTGACGAAAACCTGGAGTGATACCACTTCGGGGCCGAATAACTTTAACCAAAAAAATCCGGTGAAACACTCACACGACTTTTTTCGTATTCTAGCCAATGTAAATAATAAAACATACAGACTAAACTAAGTTTAATCATAAGTTAACAACGTAAATTGAAAAACATAACCTAATTGTTGCCTATAACAGGCAGGTGTAGTATTAAATTATTGGGACTTGATGTGTTAGTTCCAGGACTGCAAAAATAGTTCTGTTTCTTATCACATGCCCAGCCATAGATATAACTGAAGCATTTAAGAACACAAGAGGTAGAGGTATAAAAGACAATAGCACAGTTATCTCCTATGAAAGTAATAAATTTCATTATACAGCCAGACGACATGTGGTGAATGAAATGAAGGTGTCGTTACACGGTGTGGAAAGTAGATGCTTTACAGATGGCATGGTTATAAGCATAGACTACTTTTCCACTCGGTGAGGATAGCAATGGTAAACCATCTGGTTTTACTTAATAAAGTCTGTGGATGTTCAGGCCGGCCTTTCGGCTGAATTACCTAAACAGCAACCTAATTTTAACCATGAGTGAATGACGCTAAATGAAAATCGACCTTCATTCGACTTAAAAATACGAAAAAATATTTAATTGACGCTAAACGAAGTTCTGAAGAAAAATACTTAAATTAAAATTTTTTGGTTTTTCCTATAATTTTACTTAGGCTATATTTATTTTTTGGTTGTAAAATGCATAAGTTACTAAGGCCGCAATCTTGAAAAAAAAAACATTTTTTTAGTGATTACAACAATAAAAAAGGAAAAACTAATTGACGCTGAACAAAGCGCTGTAGAAAAAGCCTACTTTAAATAAAAAGTTGTAGGGTTTTTAAATTTTTTAAAACTTTAATTATAAGCTTTTGCTTTAAACGCATAAAAAGGCCGCAATCTTAAAAATCCATTTTTACGACAGATCAGCCCTCCCCCCAAATTAATTTCAGCAGAATTGTCTAAGCAAATGCATCATCTGAAGATTGGGAAAAAGAGTTCCACCTGTAACTGCTTCTTTGTGATAGTTGGAGCAGCGTCAGCGATGATTAACACCTGGATGAACAGTAGGAAATTAGTATCGATGCACAGGAGTGGGAGTGGCGAAATCAGTACAAGCAAAGCAAGCCACGCCTTCAAGCTTTTTTTAATTGTAAAATAATTTGACCGGAGGAGTGCTATTGCAGTTTCAGTTCTGTTTTTAGAATCTGCTTAAATCAGATCTAAACGACTCCTGCAGCTCCTACGACTCGTGACGTTACTAGTTCTGATAGAATTGAAGACAGCGAGAAAATATAATCTTTTTCCTGTCAGTTGGTAGCAACAAAATCAGGTACTTTGTATCAGTAAGTTACTCGTACAAGTTTTACTAGGAGCAGAAACATCCTGTTCCAACCCAAAACTATAATATAGTGTAATAGGCTAATTTTAAAGCGTTTAATCGAAACCTTAAGAACATTTTTGAAGAAATCTGTTTATTAAATTAAGGATTGGATTCAGTAATTTAAGCCTTTGAACTACACGACCTTTCGAGGAAAAACATTTTATGTCAAGTATCAGTTTAAACGGGCAACTACTTTTCACTCCAACCGAAACTGTATAAATAAGCTAAGCATTTTCATCTCTAAAAACCATTTTTCTGATGAGTTATGCAACTGATAAGTAATGTAGATCAGTTAAAACGGCAGTACTACATACCGACAGAGTAACTTGAAAATAGTACACCCCTTTTAACTAAATCAAAAATTAATAATTTAAATTTGATCGATACATTAAAAATAACACAGTCTCGACTGACACAAACTGGTCAATTCTGTTTCATACGCAATTCATTTATAAAAAAAATATATCGAAAGCTATTTAATAATTAAAAATAAAAGATATTAACAGTTTAATGGTCACAACATAACGATAGTCTAAAATTTAACAATAACAAGGGCTATGCCGCTTGGGTGTTATGTATATAAATATTAAACTAGCAACCCCCGCTCGCTTCACTTCACAGCAGCTAATGTAGGCCTCATTAAATTATTTTAAAACCTCTCTATATACAATATTTGTGGTTTTGTTGCCCTGTGACAGCAAAATAACAGTTGATATATGGCTGAGGTAAGAGACACGTGGGTGCGGTACGCAGAGTAATTGGAAATACACGAAATACAGTACAAAAATAAAAATTTTGAATATTTCCGAATTTTTAATGTTTTTGGAATCGAATGTTATTCTTCACGTTTTTCTATGAAATATAAAAGTTGAATCGTGTGCTTCTAACCAAAAAAATACACCATCCAGAGGACTTGGAAAAAATAAAAGTGCTAAGCACCAGATAAACTAAAACACGCGACATCGTCACAGTTTAAGTTGCTTAACTCAGTTACTTAAAGTTACAAAATAGCCTATATTGATCAGGAAGCTCTAAGCTGTGCAACAATGAAAGATTTTTTAAAATCAGTTCAGTGGTTTCTGAGATTACTCATACAAACAAACAAACAGGCGTTTCTTCTTTAATATATTAGTATAGAGTATAGATAAATGGATACAATGAGGTAATGTCTGGAGGAGGTTCTAATAGAAGAACAGCCTCCCTCCCGCCCACAAGCCAGTCATGGCAACAGTTCATTATTATTTACTTTCAAATTTGCTGGTTGGAATACAATGTTCATAGTTGCAAATAAAAATTTAATAAATTAAAAAAACCATTTGAATGCCGCTAACTCAAAGATTCACACTTAAAACATTTGAGTGCGAATTAAATGCTTGTGCTATTCGTTCCACTTTCGGTCGCATTTTTAATTTCGTTTAGATTTCGAGTAAATGTTGTACTTCAGTAAAAATATATTTAAATGGAAACTTTATTGTAGGATGCGTATAAATGTACGAAGCGTCAGCTGAAATTATTTTCACAACGATTTTCATGCGAACCTCGGGAAAGCAACGCACACACTGCGAACCACCATCAATCATTCAAAAGCCACCACAGCGTTTACCTAACAATCATGTCTTCACGCGATGAAAATTACCGGTAAGAAACCAGCGAAGAAATAATCTTCTTGTATTGGTAAGCAGAAATGATCATCGCAACGCTTATTTCCCTCCAGGCATCTTCTTTTAATTTTTTTTATAATAGTCTTTATGTATAGGATCCCACAGTAATGATTTGGTTTTAAAAAATGTCAATGAGTTTGTAAAACATTTTATCACCACTCCATAAGTAAATAAAAAAGGCAGAAAAAACTGATTTTTACGAAATACTGAATTAACGAAAAAGTAAACTATATGAAGATACTGCTTGAGTCCCGGCTCCGTGTAGTTGCGGTGTGAAGGGTACGGGTGAGGTGTATTGAATGAGTGACGCATGCTGGGAGAACGATTGTTGTATTACTTTTTTTTTGAATTCCTAATATGTGTACGATGCAATCTGTTCAATTCAGAACAATAAGGAACTCCATGACCCCAATGAGATGAGAATGATGTGTAGTCTTGTACAGACTCAGGCCGACCATTCCTGAGAGAGTATGGTTAACTGAACCCCAACCATCAAAGTACACCGGTAACCACACTGTCTAGCATTCAAATCCGTCTAAAAGTAACTATCTTCACTAGGATTTCAAACAGGAGCCTTCGTCTCCGAAAATCAGCTGTTAAACAGCTGATTTTGGCGACGACTTTACCTCTAGACCAACCCGGTGGGTAAGTATTACTGTGTTACGAAACATTCTTTTTCAAACTTTCCGTATTTAACATATTTGTTTGTATTTATTACATTTATTTATTTACATATTTTGATATAAAATGATGCCCAAAACGGGCAGGTGGAGTGTTATTTTAATTGCACTCTACCTGTTTGGTCCAGGGCTAAAAAAAATAGTTCTGTTTCTTATCACATAGTCAGCCACTTATATGACTGAACTATTTAAGAACAGAAGAGGTAGAGGTGTAAAAGACACTAGTCAGAGTTATCTCCTCTGAGAGTAATGAATTTCATTATACAGCCAGACCCTGTGGTGAATGAAGTGAAAGTGTCATTTGCAGGGTGGAAAGTAAGTGCTTTTCGGAGGGCCTGGCATGCTGATAAGCATACTCTTCTAACTCAGTGAGGAAGGCATAGGTAAACCACCTTACTCCTCGTTTTTTACTTAGTAAAACCTCTAGAGGTTCAAACCAGCCTTTCGGCTGTTGACCTGAACAACAGATATAAAATGGTAAGTTAAATATTATGAATCCGACCAAGTTAATAACCCGGTAGGTATTGTCAAATTAATGCGCCGGATAAGAATATTTTTTTAGTCTAGTTAGTGCACGCTACCACTACAAATGCATCAGCTGTGAAACACTACTAACTCATTCATTCTCCTACTACTATAACAATGCACTGCATTCCTTCCAACTACACGGAGCTGGGACTCGAGCAGTATACGGCAGACGCTAGAGGTTCACAAAAATCAACGAATCACCATAACGCCGTACAAATGTGAACTGCGAATACCTTTATTATTGTCAAAAACCCGACTTGAAACGGTTCACCACGAATAGTTCACAAATCTTTCGTGAACCCCGTCCAAAAATATCGACCAAATTGTTCACAAACCGTTCGGTTCGTGTAATTTTAAATTATGAGCTTTGTAAATTATAATAATGCCAAAGTTCAACGAGTAGAATAGCAGTCTATCCTACATAACAACGTAGTTAATATTTAATTGTTGGATTTTAAAAAGAAATAACTTCAAATAATAATCAAATATAAACAATTTCTAATTAAAATTTAAATTATTCTGAATCAAAACTAAATATATCAAGATAAATTATAAGTTGAAAATATAGAATTTTTAAATAATAATCCAGAAGCAAAATATCTAAATTTGAAACAAGAAAACAAAAGATAGTATAATTTTAAATTAAAAATTTGAACCAGTTAGAAAAGATTTAAAAGAAATTACAAGAACATCAAGATTTAATTTAATTATGGAACCAACTGAAACAATTTTGATTATTTTAGAATATGCAGATAAAATTTAGATAAATTTGTCAAAAACTATAAAACCAAGTGCAACAATGCAACGACGCCCCATTTGATTTCCGATCGATGGATGGACAAGAAGAAACCAGAGGACTGCAAGCAATCCAGAACAATTCGTAATTATAATTATTCATTAATAACTGAGCTCATTAAATATCATTAAATAAACTTAAAGATTTTCAGAATAACAAATTGCAATATATTTAGAACAGTAAATTCATTAGCATAATTAGAAGTGTAACAAGAGTGTCATCAATAAATTTAAAACAATTACAATTTCAATTTTATATGTTAAGTTCAATTTATTTGTTAATATTTGTTGATATTAAAATTTATCATTCAATCATTTCATTTATTTATTTCATTCATCCAATTGTGTTTTTCATTCATTAAATTCGTAATTAATTTCAAATTTTCAAATCCCTTTACAAACGAAAGTGGACGAAGATTACTTAAAAATATAATATAGTTGAATACTGACCGAATCAAGGTTGAATAAAGACGAGACCTTTTTTATGAATCCATCTCCGCCGCTATGATTTTTCTTGTGTTTTCTTCGTGTAGTCATATTATTCAAAAAATATAGTAATGATAAATTTTAAAAAAACAAAGCTGTTTACTGACAACCTACGTCACTCACTTTACTTTCCTTCACTTTTTAAAAACACAAAACACACGTTGAAACAATTCAGTATTCACCAATTAAAAAAAATGTTGACACACTTTAACACAAACGTAGGCACCCACATCAACGGAAATAAACATTACAACATCTAAAAATAACGGAAAATATGAAAATTAAAAAGATAAGCAGCCTAATATTTCAAACTCAGGCATGAGGTAAAAGAAAACACAAACATATTGCAAACATCCTTTTAAGCAAACTATGAAAACTAACTTCTCCGGATATCGAAATTAACAAAAAAAATCATATAAACATACCACAAATGTTTTACAATGTACGGTATCTCAAAATTTCAACTGTTCTTTCATTTTCACCTCCCCCCAATGCTGACACCTAACTCCAACAACTTACGTGGTTATCTTTATATAAGTGCAGTGGTCAGTACACCGTCCTAATCTAGGGATCTCGGATTTAACTCCCGGCCAAGTCTGGAATTTTTTATCTGTAACCTTTTATCGACTCCATTAGCATTAATGGGCAAAAAGTCAGCATAGAACCAAAAGAGATCAAAATAAATCAATTGCCAAAAAAAGAAAGAATAAAAATTCTTAGAAAACTGAGAAAAAATTCTTACCAATACCTAGGACTATCATCTAGCTTATCTTTTAAGCGATTCTGACGGTGAATCAACAAGAAAATATTGTACATCTGATAAACCCAATTTAAACGAAATGCTTAAAAGAAGTAAATTTTATTACATTACAATTTTATGGTAAACAGTTTAAAACTTGCCTAAAAACCAATCGATTTATGTACGTGACTTATATAACACATAAGTTCGAGTCACTCCGTAACGTTAGCAAAGAGAAATGTTATAAACCTACACAAAAGCTGTAGCATTATTTAATTTTGTTTTACTATAGTTAAGTGGATATTTATCTCATAGGGCTGTAAATTTCATAAAAAATCGAAATGCTAGACCCCACCTTTCTAAGAATTTTCCCAGGGATACCACTTAGCCTATGCAGTTTTGATGAATCCAGAAAATATAGCAAATGAGAAAGATTTGATCAAATTCAATAGACGCATTTTTGCGTCTTTCCAAAAATATCTTGCGGGTTGGTTGAGAAGAATAGTTTTCCAAGCATCAGCCCAATTAATGTAGAAAGTGAAATTTTTATCAAAGGACGCGTACACAGACGGATATTTTTCCAAAAAAAGTCAATACCTTGAAATCAGGATATAGACCAATCGCTAAAAACACGTTTTTTGAGTTCAGGGGTTCTGAAAACGTGTATATCCGGTGAAAACTCGATTTCGAAAAATCGACATGAAAATAATACTTTCCTTCCTATATTATGTATATAGGTAAGAGAAAGTAATAAAAAGTTAACTCATTAAAAATTTACCATTAAAAGTGGTTTTATTGGACGCGTAGTTTAAAGGCAATCTGGTATCATCTGTAAACAAACTCACGATAATAGGCTATTAAACCCGAATTTGAAAGTATTTATCGGGAAAAGTGTACGAAACAAAAATAAAATAGAAACACTTACAACTTCCGATGCAAAAATTGTGTTTATCTGCCATTCCCCGTTAAAATGCATAAAACTCGGCCTGTTTATTAATTTAATATGTAAGTTTCCTATTACTGACAACATAAAATGATAAGTATGTATAAAACATTAATCGATACAAATCGTACGCTGATTTAAATGAAAGTTACAATAATTGATGACGTAATAAGGTTATATTCGCGGTAAAAATTTAGAAGGTTTACCGCCTATTTATCATGAATAAAATCGAAACGATTAAAATGAACAAGAAGTTGCTAATTATAGAACGGCACTATGCTATAGGCGTATTAAGAATAAGAACGTAGCCAGAGCAGCTGCTAAAGAATGCAAGGCACAATAGGAAGGAATGAGAGTGAAGAAGAGCGAAGAGCAAAGACCTGACTGCCTGCCTGCAATGGACCCGCTCTCAAGGCCAATCCTATGCATCTGTTCAACCAAAGGTCACACATGTCACTAAAATACTACCGCTCATTTTCAAACCTCCCGCTTTTTACTTTCTCTCTACTTAAAATAGAGCTGTGAGAAAATGATGAAATAGACCTAAATGTTGACAGATCTTCATTAACCCCAGAATAAAAGTTTTCCGATTTGACAATAGAGACGAATACAGAAGATCGGCTCAACCGAGAAAAGACGAATAACTTATCACAGGGAAACGGCTAAAAAAGATAATTTGGAAAAAGGTTGAAAAAAAAAATTTTTTTTATCCCGTTGCAATCTGTTCAATTTAAGAACAATAAGTAACCCCATTATCCAATGGACATAAAAAAAATTTAAGTCCTGTACAGGACTCAGCCACCACTTCTTCAGAGAGTATCGTTCGTTTATCGTCAATTAAATCACAACCTTGAAAGTACATCGGAAACCACTGTCTATTATTCAAATTTGTACTACCTTTACTAGTTTTGAACAACGGAGCCTTAGGTTCGAATCCCATTCAGGCACGGCATATTTTTATACGTTACAAAAAATCATTTCATCCTTCACCGTCTGCATTAGCAGTAATTGCAGAACGTCGGACGTTAACCCAAAAAAAAATCGAGTCTTCGTCTCTGAAAATCAGCTGTTTAACAACTGATTCGCGGCGACGACTTAAGACTATTAAGTTAATTATAGGTTAACTATAAAGGTTATTATTGTGTTACCATAACACTATATAGTTTAGTTATAATTTTTTCTTTATAAAAACCTTAACTTAACACTAGACCAACCCGGTGGGTTAGCCTTTTATGAGGCAAAAATTCCACATAGAGTAGATGTGTAGCCTAAATATAATTTAAAAGATAATTTTAAATACTTTGAACCATATTAAGAAAAAGCAAAGAACACAAAGTGAAGAAGGAACACGCGTATTTTCTCATATTGTCTCACACCATTTAATAGACACCAAAGAAAAGACAGGGCCGCATCTAACTTGAATTAACCATCGCCAAAAATTCTGAATTAAGTCCAGGTTAATTTTGCCCACCAATTAATGTTTCACTGTTAACTTATTATTTCATCTGTTAAACACTGGACAGAGGCACCTGAATCCCTGAGAAATGTCAATTTGGTAAGGCCAATTCTAAGTTTGCGATCACAAGTTCATCCTTTCAATTGTCCTCCTACGGTATTGTACACATTTTAATTAACAAGGTTCTACATGCCTCAATTTATTACCATGATTTTCAGTCCACTCAGACTGACAGGAGTCAGTGATGATCTGCCTCATGACACCCATGGCATATGATAATATCAGATATTTTGTGAACAGTGTTTGGCAGGCAGCCTTTATTGCAGTCTGAGTCCCAAGATACTGGTGTAGTCAGGGACCCAACAGAAACCAGTACTGACATGTTTATCATCCAGCTGTTTCAACAAGACAAAGAGATCCGTGAATCACAAGTGTTATAAGTATAGGTCACTAATACCCTAAAAAGCACTAAATGAATCAATGCATGCCCACCAGCACAAACTACAGAATAAGCTTTTCTGACGACACATATTTCAGCTGTGTAAGCACTACTCCCGCAGGAAAACTAAAGATGTAACTTTTGTAACTCATTGGAAAACTTTTTTCTTCCTATTTTTACTTTTGTTATGCAGATTACAAACAGTAAATAGTGGGTGATAAATGAAAATATGCCAGAACTGACTGGGTATTGAACCCAGGACCCCTGACATGGAAGTCAGGTACAATAACCAAGTTAAAAACATAGGTTTTTTTTAAACGTCCAACTGTTCTGCAATAACTGCTAATGCAGGCGGTGAAGGATAAAATGATTTTTTTTGTAACGTATGAAAAATATGCCGTGCCTGAATGGGATTCGAACCCAAGACCGCATGATGAGAGGTGAGCACGTTACCAACTATGCCAATGAGGCCGGCAAAAACATAGGTTAGAATGTAGGCTGCTATAAATGCATTATTTAACATAGTCTCTACAAGACACTAAAAAAAAACATTTTAAAGGTAAATGAAATTCAATGTGACTTTTGGACAACATAGTGAACGTACGCAGACTTGCTACTATGTTCAGGAAAGTAGTTGATAAAAAGGTTCATCATTTTTATTTAGAAAAATGAGTGACAGATGAAAAATGGTTCACTGAACAGATCAATCAATCGCCCTAGTATCATGTTAAAACTTTTCCCAGTAGAGAACAAGACAAGACATAACAACAGACAAACTAAACTTCATAACTTGATTTCAGTTTTACTTTCATAAGATGCCGTCAAAAAAGTTATATAATTAAATAACCTACCTTATAAAGAAAGAAATCTGGATTATAAATTTCCTATACATAGGAACCTTAATTCTATCTCACAACAAATTTTAGCACTAAACCAATTGGGTAAGAAGTCTCAGATTAAAGAAATGTATTACTTTTCATAAACATACAACAAGTCATAATAATCAAGAATTGAAAAACTATTTTAAAAATTGCGGAAATAAACAAGGTAATATTGGACTTTCAACTATGGAAAACTATTTTAAGTGAGATAATTCAAGAAAAAACTATGTATCAAGAAGCGTTGAAAGCTAGAAATAATAAAACTGGATTATCTTACCAATCGACAAAAACTAAGTCAGTAAATTCAAAAATAGACTTTCATTAACACAACAATTAAACCAGAAAACATAATAGTGGCAGAAATTTCAATCAAAATCGACACAAAATACATTAGAGAAATGTACAATGAATAAGATTTTCTAAAAACTAACCTTAAGGAAAATTTTTAAGAAATGAAAGAGCTTTCAGACAAAAGGAAAAATCTTTCTACGTAATACAATGTATGACAACAGACTAACTGAGAAATTTAAAAATTGTTTCCAAAGAAAAACAAAGCAACACAATGACTTCATCCGTAAAACAGAACATTTTTTAAATCAAGTACGTGTGAGGATTCCTAGGAGGTTAAGCTCCGAACCTCTCAGACAAAGAAAGAAAAGAAAAACATTTGTTCATGGAGTATAAAAGGACATTATGACAGTCGTTAAACAAAATTTCAATATTTCCATAATAAAGAAGACTAATCAGAATGAAGAATTCAAGACAAAAAAATTAAGACATCTAGAAACACATAATATAGAGTTTGTGGGTTTCCTTGATATCAGAATACAAATCGTTAATGACAGATAGAAGAAAAACCTCACAGAAGGATGGTCCTTTACTACAATAAAATTAAAATCCAATCAATAGAAAAAAAATTTGAATTGTTTAGCAAAGTCTTCTAATTGCTTGATTTTAAAGGAAAAGGAATCCAAATATTTTACCAAATGTTCACATGAATAATTCTGAACACTTACAAAACCAAATTCAACCTTGTCCGACAGTATCAAATACAATCTTGATACTGAAGACTATAGATGGGACAAAATCTTCCTCATTTAAACATACAGTAGTACAAACCATTTGCAATGAAAGAAATTAACTAACCAGGACTGAACCCAGAACCTCCTGTACAGAATCGAATTGTGTTTACCACTACAATTATAAACCGAAATAACTGAGAACACAATTCTCAAAAAAAATAACATAAGATGACTTCTTAAACTTAATTAAGAATTGAATTTGATGAAGGACTTTCAACTTGGAATAGATGGATACACTTTAAATCATTCACAGACATAGTCAAGTAGTGCCATCTGAATTGTAAACGTACATACTGTTTTTAGTTAACGTATACAAAAGCAATTTTCAAGATGCAAAAGGTTTTAAGAAGGCACTGCTAGTTTATTGAAAGGATCAATACAGTTAAAGTTCTTTGAAAGGACAGTTTAATGGAATTTTGTTTCCTTAGTACCAATATTATGAAAACACCACTTTACTTGCCAGTGCCAAGTACAACCTACTTTTAAAAACATTATTATGTGATTTACAATGCTGTCAAAATCTACTAGACAAAAAACTTTGTTTTCATTTTTACCTGAATTAATTAACTTTACTTAGTAACGCCTCTACAGGTTCAAATCAGCCTTTCAGCTGATGACCTAAACAATACATCTGAATTAAATTAACATAGTTTAAACAATTACCCATAACAGGCAGGTGGAGTGTTAAATTATTTGCACTCGATCTGCTAGTTACACAGCTACAAAAAATAGCTCCGTTTCTAATCACATGGTCAGCCAATTATATGACTGAAGCATTTAAGAACAGAAGGGGTAGTGGTGCAAAAGTCACTAGTCAGAGTTATCTCCTCTGAGAGTAATGAAATACGAGGCGTGTTCAGAAAGTAAGTACCGTTTTTAAAAAA
This sequence comes from Catonia carolina, assembly GCA_035578175.1. Taxonomy (NCBI): domain Eukaryota; kingdom Metazoa; phylum Arthropoda; class Insecta; order Hemiptera; family Achilidae; genus Catonia; species Catonia carolina. Next base: position 297,169,114 of record JAQMRL010000001.1, read on the forward strand.
AACAAGTAAAACAATTTTTTTTCAACACAATTTTATTTCTACATGAAAGCTCAAACCTTAAACTATTTTTCAACATAGTTTCCATCGATGTTCAAACACTTGTCGTAGTGGGTGATCAATTTGTCTATACCCTCTTCGTAGAAGGTTCCCGCCACTGACGTGCACAAAACCAAGAGACTCGGAAGTGCTTTGACTTTTCTCACACGGTACAGTGATGATGGTGAGGATTTTTTAAACAAAATTGTGACTGGTGATGAAACTTGGGTCCATCATGTCACACCCGAATCTAAACAGCTGTCAATGGAGTGGCGACACACGCAAACCCCGAAGAAACAAAAATTCAAGACGACAATGTCTGCACAAAAAATCATGTGCACTGTCTTTTGGGATCGGAAAGGTATTTTGCTGATTGATTTTCTCCCAAGAGGTGAAACCATTAATGCGGCAAGGTATTGCAAAACCTTAAGAAAACTAAGGCGGGCAATTCAAAACAAACGGAGAGGAATGCTCAGTAACGGAATTGTGTTGCTCCATGACAATGCTCGGCCCCATACCGCTGGTGACACTCAAACATTGGTTCGACAGTTTCATTCGGAGCAGTTCAATCACCCGCCCTACAGCCCGAACTTGGCACCATCTGACTACCATTTGTTCCTGCACATGAAGCGCGAGCTAGGTGTCCAACGTTTTGAAACCGACGATGAAGTGAAAACTGCTGTGGGCTACATTCGTTGACGGGAACCTTCTACGAAGAGGCTATAGACAAATTGATCACCCGCTACGACAAGTGTTTGAACATCGGTGGAAACTATGTCGAAAAATAGTTTAAGGTTTGGGCTTTCATGTATAAATAAAATTGTGTTGAAAAAAAATTGTTTTACTTGTTTTTTAAAAAAACAGTACTTACTTTCTGAACATACCTCGTAATATAGCCAGACCCTGTGGTGAATGAAGTGAAGGTGTCATTTGGAAGTTGAAAAGTACATGCTTTTCAGAGGGCTCGGGATGCTGGCAAGCATACTTTTTTTACTCTGAGAAACGCAATTGGTAAACTATCTCATGACTCATTTTAATTAAAAAAGCCTATAGAGGTTGAAACAAGCTGTTTGGCTGATGCCCTAAACAACAACAACAGTTCAAACAAATATAACAGGAATGTATGAATTCACAAAGACATTATCTTTAAATTAAACACACATTCTGCAAAGCGCAGCTCTGAAATCAGTACAGAAACAACTTCAAGATATGATCAGACAGTGATCAAAACTGAATAATTTTGCAAATGTTAATGACACCTGGTGTAAGAGAAGCTAAGAAATTCAAGATGAAGATTCTACAAGAGATCTTGACCTACCAGAGATAGCGGATAACCAACTATACCTGTAATGAGGAAGAGAAGTTTGTACCAGGAAAACAAAACGACTGATAGATAAAATTAGAAAAATTTACCAATATCCTTACAGATTCATAACGAATTATTACCGAAACAAACTTTTAAGAAAACGGAAATAGAACTTTGATGCCTACCTAAAGTGTTGCAGACATGTAGGCATGATTTATACTTTATTTAAATCAATCTCAAAAATATCAAAATGAGATTGGAATGTTGAACTGAACGTATAACATTTCGTAGCCACAGCAATTTTTCAAAACACTATTTAGCAGTAAGCTTACTTTTGCTATTTATTAATTTGTATATTTTTTGTCAATTGCTATATCAAAATAATTTAAAATGAATCTTCTCGTAGTCGGCACACAGAAAATACATGACTTAAATTTAAAGTACAATATTCTATAATGGATGCAGCATTAGAACTGGACAAATTGTAATAGGAAAAAGTTTTTGTCGAAGATGTTCGAGAGAAAGTAAATATAGTTTGTAATACAATTAATTTTTGATTTACATTTATGTTGGTAACAAATGATGTTAGACCTAATAAAATGAACCTGAAGGAAAATTACATAAATTCAATAACACATAACATACACCTAACCACAAATAAGGTAAATTTATATGACATCGGCTAAACAATATATATAAATGAGTTTTAGTAACATGGTGTGAGGTAGAAACTCAATTCGGAACCTTCAACCCTTCTACCTTGTAGAAAGTGGTCTAACATAACCTTACTTTCATAATTGAGGTATCCTTTAGACCTCATGTTTTAGTAAAATTTGATGTCCACACCTGGAACCACACAATTTATCAACTATGTAATGGACTTGTAGTATATTTTAATATAACTATATTCAAAAATAACAAATGAATCATGTTTTAAGACTTATTTCTGCCATAATTTTTTGTAAATTTGGATGTAGAAATTTCAAAGAATATTATAATGATTCTTTACAAATTTGTTTGAAATATCACACAAATAAATGGCTTCCTATACAATAAACCATATAATCAAATTACCTACGTCGGTAACATAAAATTAATGAAAATGCTATTAACCTTTTTAAGATATTGAATAATATTATTCTTTTAATTAATTCTCTGACTGAGGAAGCTTTAAATATTTGTATCTGCAACCAAACACTACACCAGTATACTTTGTCAACAACTTGTGTTTTGAAAGTTAAATAATATGGTATTGCTTAACTTAATTTTTGATTTTAGTTGAATTAACACACGAACTATTAAAAACACCACTAAAACAAATTGGTAAAGCATACGATAAAATTCTATATAAAAACGAAAAGTTCAATACAGTTACCTACCTATTTCTGTTATCTAGGCAACCCAGCTAGCATAACCAATATGCCCTTGCACAATTACTGATACACAAGTTATAAATCAAACAAATTCTTAAAAAGAACTTTATAATTAACGATTCTACAACCAAGGAATTACTAAACTTGATGAAATAAAATCTAATACCGAACAAGTTCAACACAAATTAACCACGACACTAAAATTGATACATAAAAATGTACAGTAGATAAAAAGAGGAAATTTTCAGTAAGCAACACTTAAAAAGAAAACGTCTTGAAAGTTACTTATCCAAATAAAATATCACAATATTTTCTATAGACTAAAGTATGAAGTATGACTATCAAAAGGCGTTTGACCGTGTCAGACATGATCAAATGATGGAGATCCTCAAACAAACTGGACTGGATGGGAAGGATTTGAAGCTGATCGCCAACTTGTATTGGAATCAGTCGGCAGTGCTGAGAGTGGAAGAAGACCATACAGAACAGGTCGAAATACGACGTGGGGTTAGACAGGGCTGTATTCTTTCGCCAATACTTTTCAACGTCTACTCAGAGCACATCTTCAAGGAGGCCATGCAGAATGTGGAAGAGGGTATCTCAGTGAACGGTGTCAAACTGAATAATCTACGATATGCAGATGACACGATTGTATTCGCTGATACAATAGAGGGACTGCAAAGACTGATGAACAGGATAACAGAAGTGAGCGAGAAGTATGGCCTGGACATCAACATCGTGAAAACCAAATTAATGGTAATTAGCAGGGGACCGATAACTGGTGTAGACCTATATATAAAACATGCAAGAATTGAGCGTGTAGCATGGTATCCGTATTTGGGCACTATTATCAATGAAGCCTGGGAAAACTCACAAGAGATCAAGTGCCGTATTGGTAAGGCAAGGAGTGTTTTCAACGCAATGAGTTCGGCGTTTAAGAGTCATGATCTCACTATGGGCACTAAGTTGCGACTCTTGCGGTGTTACGTGTTTTCCGTTCTTCTGTACGGAGTAGAGTCTTGGACGTTGACGAGGGCGACCACTACTAAACTTGAAGCCTTCGAACTTTGGGTGTACAGAAGAATGCTGAGGATACCATGGACAGATAGGGTGACCAACATTGAGGTACTGCGTCGGATGGACAAGGAACCAGAGGTAATAAACACCATTAAGTGTCGCAAGTTGCAATACCTCGGTCATATTATGAGGAACCACGGTAGATACGAACTGTTGCAGCGCATCCTGCAGGGAAGATTGGATGGTAGAAGACAGCCAGGCCGAAGAAGAATATCCTGGCTTGATAACCTGAGAGACTGGTATGGGAAAAGCTTGGCCCAACTGTTCCGCATTGCAGATGACAAGACCAAGATAGCCATGATGACAGCCAGCGTTCGAACCGGACAGGCACGCTAAGAAGAAGAAAGTATGAAGTAACAGTTGTTTACGAGATAGCCTACACAAATAAATATTTGTTATTAGAAGCAACAATCTCAAATAGGGACTAAACAAACATACTTAATTATAGCTTTATAACAATCTAATAAACTTTACTTCACAACACTGTGAAACAAAATCTGAAAGAGAAAAACTGTAGTTTAAATCAACAACCCTTATCAATCAAAGTATACTTTCTAACCATAAAGTTTACATTACAAAATAAAGTACTTTGAAATATTGATTACAATGATAATAGTTGTACGTTGTCATTATACTGGTTACTCGACAGATGTAAGGCGAAACTAACTTAACATTCAATCTTCTGGACTGTAAAATTTAATAAACAAACGCCCAACAAAGTATATGTAATATCTAAAAACACATCAATCTCTGACCACCAACAAAATGAATAATTATAAAATCAAAATTTCCCAACGATTGTGTAAAAACTATCAAATATTAATGCTCCTAAATAAACCTCATGCCTGAGCCTGAATATTTCTTAAGTTGTAAATGCAAAACAAACTTAACCTAAGTACCCGGTATAGAAAATCCTGCAATCCTGCAATAATGAAATAATAAATTAAACACTAAGTATTTCAATTGAACCAAATGAAAACAACGATTTTAAAACCAACAATATTCTAGAGAGGTAATTACTGATGAAGGTATTACTGTACACGAAAATATCAACACACCCAGCTGTGACATCGGGCCTACATAACCAAACACTATGACCTATATTATTAAATTTAAAACAACATAAACAATTGATTCACATTTCACTTATCACAACACTATTATACCTACAACTCAAAAGGATTTTAAACACGAATACCTTAAGTTATAAGTTTAACGAATTTCAAATTCACTCAAAAACCGTTAACTTTTAAAAACACTCGCTAACCACAAGTTCCAGCGCACAATCAACATGGCGTCTCGGCTAATACTCCCACTCCATAATCACTTGTTGCTTCACCTAACAGAGAAAGAAAACATACGAAACTGAACGAAAATTGACGATCGTGTACGATTTGTGAAATTCAAATTAAAACTGGTTTCCAATATTTAAAACACTTTTTTAACATTTTATAATAACATACAAATACTGAATATTAATAGAATATCTTAGGAAGTTAAAAACAACAATAATAAATGGTTGATTAAACAATTCTGAACTCTTTATGAAAATCAGAACAGCTATTACAAACATGGAATATGAAATTTAAGAAGTGCGTATAGGCCTATATATACATTAACAAAATTAATTTTGTTTATTATTTGAAGCGTGAAAACCAAATATAAACAAAATGCAATTTCAGCTGGTACAGACCGGGCGATCTTGAGAAACCTAATCTACCATAACAGTCTCCTAACCTAAATTTGAACAGTTACTCGATGGATATAGCCCAACAGATTCAGACTTTTGAGTGGAATTCATTTTTTTTTTAATTTTGCGCACGCGCGCAGAGACAAACGCACCTCATAGATGTTGAGATAACATTTCTGGTAGACGTCAGGTAGTAGTAACTCGCTACAGTATTATACAAATTCGCTACAGTGCAGTCTCTGGAGCACTGGAGGTTAGGACTGGCGTCCTCAGGGTTATTTGCTTGGCCCTCTTTTCTATTAAATTCTGGTCAACGCCAACTAAAAAACATACCGTACTCATCTTGGTACTGACGCTAATCTCACAGAGGAATTTCATGGCTTAAAACAAATAACCTTGAGTAAAATAAGAACAAAATACAGGCTATTGTGTGGTTTGTAGACGAGGTTTCTTATTTACAGTGATGAGGAGAAAGAGGTGAAGTTGTTGAATATCTGAATTGACGCCAAGCTTAACTGGGGTTATCAAATAGACTAAATAAGTACGAAGCCGTTGATATTGCACTATTCTGTTGAGAAAACTAAACAGTTTTGTCAGTTCGGACTTTTTACTCATGACGTATTTTTCGATCACTGTCACGTAACATTTGGCATACCGTGTTTTTGTTTTGTTTAACGTCCGACTGTTTTTACAATTACTCCTACAGCTGACGACGAGAAGGATCATAGATGAAGATGAGAAACGAGTGATGAAAAAACATCGGACTTGACCGGGAATCAAACCCAGGACTCCGACGTTGAAGCCTGTTGCTCTGCCCACTACACCACAGACCGGCCAAACCGTATGGGAACACGCTCCTAGTGGTTTGAAAATATTTTCAATGCAGAAGATTGCGAAGACAAAACAACTATTACTTTGAGCGGATGTCGCCGCAATTATAAACATTTGTTCACACGTTTTGGTATATTGACAATTTACTTTTAGTTGTCTTCTTCTGATAAATACGTCACCCTAGCTTAACCTAAAATCCCAAGAACAATGCTATGGTTATAGATAACCATAGCAATAGGTTATAGGTCAGGTTAGCCATAGGTAAGTATGAAAAATTTGGACGTATTAAGAAGAATCCGCGAAACTAAATTCAGTTATCCAGTTATGGCCTACAGACTCTTTAAGACGTTCCCGCAGGATGTGAAGGAACTCAGCCTAAAATGCTTCAAAAATGAAATGAAGCGTTTACTCTCTAGAAGAATTTTTCGAAGAGTGAAATTTTTTTGACGAAGTTCGTTTAATAACGGTCCATTGTAATGTTGTCAATGATAGTACACATTTCATATTTAGTGTTTACGTGTGTATGTGTGCTGCTTTTTTGTTTTTTTTTGACAAGAACTATTCTCTAATGAGGTCAATGATTGCTGCTTAATAAAATGTGAAAACCCACAGTAGGTAAAATGTAGTTTCGGTTGAAAATCACAAGACAATTTGTACGGTTGTCGACATTCATTGTTACTTTTTTCGCAGATGAAGAAAAAACAAAACTGTTAAATTCAATATAATATTGAATCTGTGTGGTATGAATTGTTAGAAAAATAAAATATAAACAGGAAATGTACCGGCTGTTTTTAAACAAATTAAATGAAATCCTTTTAAAAAACTAATAACTATTGATGAGCAATACTTCTGTGCAATTTTGCTCTCCCATCCCAACGCTCACTTTTATTCACTCTACACGTAAACAAAAGACTTAAGTCAACATGTAATTTCTATTAACGTTTTATTTATTTGTTTAGTTATTTTTCAACCGCGGTACAAATTACTAACCATAAAATAATACAGTGTTTGTCTTTCCTTGATTGGTTTTTCTTAATTCCACAGTCAGTGAAAAACTACAACACAATTTGTAAACAAGTATTAATTCGCTATAAAAACACAATGATATTTAATTTATCATTGAGTATTTTGATTTCATTCTGTAGGTAATTAATTAATATTTATTTTATAGTACGAGAGAGTATTCCATTTAAAAAAAATAAGTAGATTGTTACTTACACTAACATACTGGCGATCCTTCAAAAAATACTATATCATATTCGAAATCATTGCCAGATTTTTTTAAGTATTCACTAAAAACCGGTAAATTTAACTTATATACACCGTGTCGAGAACCAGTATTTCTCATAATTTTTCCATTGTTTTATTCTGTTCCAGACGGACACACGACGTTAAACTGCGTCTTCTTACAACTTGACGGATCCATAACACCTGGATTGTTCCAGGAAGACCATACTGTAACTCCTGGAGTCATGAAGTAGGGAAATGACTGAGAGATTATCTTGGAGTTAGGACTGATACCAATGTAAAGTGCTAGCTTTAAAACCCAAGTAAGGTTATACAATGAGAACGCAGTACCACCAGAAAATCCAAACCTTTAGTATAGGGCGAGTGTCCAGGGCCTAAAATCGGGACCCATGGCTAAGGGTAGGAAATCCCTGATAGAGAAACCCAGCTCGTAAAAGTTGGAATTCGGGCTAAAGGTTCCTCTCGTAAAAATAAAACCTAAAACCTCTCGTAAAAATTCTGAGACCAAACAGCCCCTGAAACGGTTTAAATCATTGCCGGCAACATTCTTCAAGAAACGATTGGGAAGCTCGTCCGCCGATATGATAAACGCCTGAATTTTCTCGGCGATTATGTCGTAGAAAAGTAACCGTGTATGGAAATAACTTTTGATTATAAATATTTTGATCTTTACTCTGTGACATACCCAATACAAAACTAATGTAAAATTGAGAAATTTAACTTAAGAAATTTTTACTTTCTCTTGCCTATATGAATATATAGGAAGGAAAGTATTGTTTTCATGTCGATTTTGAGAAATCGAGTTTTCACCGGATCTACACGTTTTCAGACCCCCTGAACCCAAAAAACATGTTTTAAGCAATTGGTCTGTGTGCGCGCGTGTGTGTGTGTGTGTTTGTGAACAGAATATCTCAAAAACGAAACATCGTACGAACTTGAAACTTGAAACTTAAGTTACATACCACTACCGGACCCGACACGAACATTTTCATCAAAATCGGACAACCGAAAGTAGTAGTTTATTCGTATAATTTTTCACTTTTTTGCAATTTTCTCAAAAACTGGTCCTACGATTTTTTTTAAAATCGCCTAGTTTACTCAATTTTTTATTCTCTACAAGATAGGGTAGGCGTCATGTTTGCTGAAATTCTTGGTAAGGCTGTTTTTACGTAAAAAAAAGTATTTTTTTAAGATTGCGGCTTTAATATGCAATTTAGCGCAAAAATGTATATGGCAAAAGTTGTAGAGAATTAAAAATTCTACAACTTTTATTCCGAACATTTTTTTGTATAACGCTTAGTTTAGCAGTAATTAGCGATTTTCTGTTTTTTCTCACGAAAACGTGTGAAAAATCGATTTTTTAAAGATTTCGGCCTTAGTATGCATTTTACAACAAAAGTGTATATAATCATATTTGTAGGAAATTAAAAGCTCTACATCTTTTATTTAGAGCATTTTTCTCTACAGAGCCTAGTTTAGTGTGAAAGAGTGATTTTCTGTATATTTAAGCAAAACTGAGGTTGATTTTCCTTTTGTCTTTCACTCATGATTGAAATAAGGTTATTTTTTTCGAGGTTAGTTTTTTGTTTATTTCTACTGTTTTATTAGTCTACTAATGTTAGGTTATATTGGTCATTATTTGCATTGGCAAGAGAAAGTTGTGTGAGTGTTTCACACCAGATTTTTTAAATTAATTAATCTATGGATCATTACGAATATTTTAAGTTCAATGGTTTTCTGAGATTGAAAAGAAAGCATTCTGATCATGAAGAAATGACTATCACCGCAAATAAATAAATACCTAATTTAATGATACATATTAATTTAAATATACGGAAATTAATAAACTGTTACAAATGCAATATATGAACGACAAAGTAAAATGTCGCATGAGCTTTATAAAATTTATCATAAATGATTTTAAAGTTACTTTTCATTTACAAAAAAATTATTAGCAAAAACCTGTTGTGATTTTTTTATGTCCAACGTAAATTATCACTTTTAGAATATTTTAATACCCGAACTTGAATGCAATGTCGCGGATACTGTTTTTTCATCTCGACGATAAAAGAAAACTGTACAACAATAATGTACCTACTGCAATTAACAAACTTGAAAGTGAAATAAGTGCAAAGTATATAACATATTACATCTCTCCAACTAACTACAATATTAAACTGAATGAAACTGAAACTTTTTCTGTTAAGTTTGTCTATTTAAATAAACGCCAGCCCCCACCTTTCACAGGACTGGAAAAATGAGAAACTTTCTTACATCTCTCGATAATTCGTTAAATCCGTTGAAGCTAATTTTAATTAATATACCATTAATTATGTGCACCTCATCTCGTCTTTTTTATGGTTCATCGGAGGTTGGAGTGGTCCTCGTACGTTCAGTTGTTCCACATCTTTAAGGGGAAATACCCGAACTTAAACGCATTTAAAGCGTTTTTTTGAAAATTTTATCTTACAACAAAAAATTAATTAAATGAAAAAACTTTAAATTTTTATCAGGTTTATCCTAAAACATTAACACGTGACCAAAAACAAATATTTTTCATATTTTTATATTGCTCGTTTTAGTGCAAATAGAATTTTAGTTTTTTAAAAATATCTGTTTCACTATTTTTAATATTCTCCGTTATAAGTGGAGCTTTCTAACCAACTGTTGATGGGAAATTAAACTTGTTTGCGTGAATTTTGTTTTTTATTGTGCCTTTTCCCGTAAATTTATATTTTTAACTTAGGTACCTTTTCCTCAGAAACCATTTACCCTACCAAGCTGAAATTTTGACCAGTTAATTATCATGTACATGCACATTCACCGACATTGTTTTTACTTTCTCAGATGCTCAAAAAATTAGTAATTTATGTAAAAAAATGTAGAAAGAAATTGTAAAAATTTTATGATATTCGTTTAACTTTTGAAAACTTTATGGTCCAACAGATTCAATAGAAAAAATGTCAGTAGGTAAAACCACCTTACAACTATAAGTGTCTAAAGTTTTATTTTTCTATCTTTCACCAATCCTATGAAAAATGTACCTAAAAATAGCAAATTTAACATTGGCGGGATACAAAGTACAGTCTCCCCTTAATTAGATGAAATTATAACTGCAGAGGTTACAACATCATAATCGGTCACTATTAGGAGATTAGTGAGAAAATTAGTGCAGTTTGCCAGATTTATTCTAAGTAACGATGGTGGAAAATTATTTTAAGGGTTCATTCCTTATTTACATCCTATAGGTACAGTTATACCTCTAAGTGAGGTTAATTTTGAACGGTTCTTGAAACGGTATTAAATTTTAAATTGATAAGTTTTAATAAAATATGAGAAATGAACACAAGGGACAAGAAAAGTGAGTTTTAAGGGATGGGGGTTAGTCAGGAAACGATGACGACGACGTCTGGTGTCAATTCAATTAACTACATCACTTTCTAGGAGGAGACGAGTATGTAGTGAGTATACTATGCAAGTTGTGCCCTCAAGTTTCATCGTCTGATTGTGGAGATGAGAGGAGAGGGAGAGACAACTTGTTACTGGGTTAGTTAGGCACTATTCATGGTCCGCATCACTAACTAATAACTAACTTTGTGTTCGTTTCAAACTGAGAACGATGACACCATTCAAAATATAATCCAATCATTCACTACGTATCAATTCACTTATTTCTATGGCACTGTAAACAACATTCATGTATTCATTCCTCTAGCGATAAAAAAAAACTTAAGACATTTACTTAAATAAAAATCTGGTGTAAAACAATCACACGAATTTCTCTTGCCAGTGCAAGTAATGAACAATAAAACCTAACATTAGTAACAAAATATTAGAAATAAACAAAAAACTAACCTAAGAAAACATAACCTTATTTTAAACATGAGTGAAAGACGCAAAATGAAAGTCAACCTCAGTTTGGTTTCAAAATACGGAAAATCACTCTTCCACGCTAAACTAGGCTCTGTAGAGAAAAATGCTCTAATTAAATTTGTAGTTTTTTTAATTTCCTATAAATTGATTGTATACACTTTTGTCGTAAAATGTTACAAATTACTAAGGATGAAATCTTTAAAAAATCGATTTTTTACACGTTTTCGTGGAAAAAACAGAAAATCGCTAATTACCGCTAAACTAAGCGTTATACAGAAAAATGTTTGAAATAAAAGTTGTAGGAACTTAAATTCTCTACAACTTTTATAATATACATTTAGGGCTAAAATGCATATTAAAGCCGCAATCTTCAGAAAACAATTTTTTTACGAGAAAACAGCCTTTCCAAGAATTTCAGTAGACTAGGCGTCTACTCTATCTTGTAGAGCATGAAAAATTTAGTAAATGAGGTGATTTAAAAAAAAATCGTAGGACCCGTTTTTGAGAAAATTGCAAAAAAGTGAAAAATGACACGATTAAACTACTACTTCTGGTAGACCGATTTTGATGAAAATGTTCGTGTCGGGTCCTCTAGTAGTATCTAACTTAAGTTTTAAGTTTCAAGTTCGTACGATGTTCCGTTCTTGAGATATTCTGTACACACACACACACACACACGCACGCACGCACGCACGCGCGCGCGCACACACACACACACACACACACAATCGCTAAAAACATGTTTTTGGGTTCAGGTGGTCTGAAAACGTGTAGATCCGGTGAAAACTCGATTTAGAAAAATCGATATGAAAACAATACTTTCCTTTCTATATATTCATATAGCCAAGAGAAAGCAAAAATATTCGATACCCGGATATCAACCGATTTTCACCGTTGTATGACCTTCGGAAGCCAAAAAATTTGGTTTCAAAAATTATAGTTATTTCTCGATATTAGTCAAGCTTTTGATCGAGTATGGATTGAGAGGTTATTATCTAAACTTCGCTTTTTGCCCTCCACCTACTATCTCATATTAAGGTCCTTTCTCACTGATCGATATTTTTGTGTCTCTCAAGGTAATGCAAGGTCTGCTTATTACAAAATTCTTGCAGGAGTTCCTCAGGGATCTATCCTTGCACCTCTCCTCTACAACATTTACACTTCTGACATGCCTACTACCAGAATAACAACAATAGCCACATACGCAGATGATACTGTCATTTTAGCAGCTTCAAAAAGTTGCATTGAAACTACCCAAAATTTACAACACCATGTGAACATTCTTGACACATGGTTTAATAATTGGCGTATAAAGGTGAATGCTTCAAAAACAATGCAGAGTACTTTTACTCTCATGAAACAAAGATGTCCCGTTGTTTTCTTGCGCGGTCAACCGCTTCCACAAACCGATTCAATTCGATATCTCGGCCTGTACATTGACAGACGCTTGACCTGGAATAGATATGTTCAAATAAAACGGCAGACTCTGGATAACAGACGAAAACAACAATTTTCCTTGATATCACGACGATCAAAACTTCCACTTCATTTAAAACTACAAGTATACAAATCTTTTCTGAAACCGATTTTGACTTACGGTGGCCAAATTTACGGTGCAGCAAAACATTCAACTCTACAACGAATTCAACGATTTCAATCCAAATTGCTTAGACAAATAACTGACGCACCCTTTTACGTTACTAATCACACATTGCACAACGACTTACATGTTCCATACATTAACGACACATTTTATCACTTCTATTCTCGATTCAAACGCAAACTTGATTATCATAAAAATCATCTCATTAGAACACTGGCATCCCCAAACTTACCCGGAAATCCGCAACGCAGACTTAAACGACGATGGAGTAGAGATATCATAGCGCAGATGTAAATTCTATCAATTTATTATCCAAGATTAATCCACCGTTGGAGTGGCACTATTGAGTGGCGGTCTCCTTAATGTCTTTACGCCATTTTTGTTTTTGTTAATAACATCACATTCACTGGTTGTATTTTGTACAGTTGTGAATAAATAAACTAAGTTAAAAAAAAAAATTATAGTGTTTTTAAATTCATTTTGGAGTCAAAAACGCTGGACCGATTGGGCTAAAATTTAAAAAAGGTTTAGGTTTCTTAACCAACCTAGAGGGCTTAGGTTGGTTAAGAAACCTTAATCTTTTTTGGAATTAGCTATACAAGTAAGTCTTGGGTACCACTCGCAAAATGCAAAATTCAAGTATTCTCAAAGACGGCTCTAAAGATTTAGACTGAACTTCCCTCATTAAGCATTTCTGTTGGCGTAGAGAGAAAAAGATTATAAATTAGCATTCAATACACCTTCTTGACAGAAGATTACGGAGAAAGTTAGTGCGGTTTACCATACTATGTATTCAAAATAATTCACTCTATTAATGGATAAGACACAAATATGACGAGACAATGAGTATTAAAGTAGTATAACTCCAGGGGAAAACTTGCGCGATATGTAGGTGCAAACCCATTTACCGCGGCATTATACTTGCGATGTTACATAAAAAGAAATATTTTGGGTATGAGTGGTTGAGTTAAGGAAAGAATCCCCATTATTTTGAGAAAATAAAAAGTAATGATAACGCGAGGGGGCGCCTGAGGGATTCGTTAAAAACGACCCAATTTTCATTCATCTTAAGTTAAGTTAAATTTATTGGATATGCATCCCACAATATATAATTGGATTTTTCCTCCAACACTTACTTAAAAACACTGACCCCCCCTCCAAAGAACCATTCAAGATGAATTTAAATTTCCAAACCAATCGACTGCATCGTTCATAATAAAAGAATGAGTTTTTGATTATAAAAAACCGTTGGTTGTGAAAATATGGCGATAAAAATGGTAATAAACTTATAGTTTGTATTGGGCGGGCGGCCGGCAAGGCAAATTTCACGGCAGATTGCCGTTGTGATTCATGTCTCATGAAAAATGAGTTTTCCGCCATTATCTACTTAGAGAAGCGTCGTATATCAACACCCGCTTAGTACTTTTCTCACGCTTCAATAATACTTTTAACAGACCTACAACATTTTCTTAATATTTACTTCCAACGTTAATCTCAAATTTACGATATCACGAAAAAATAGAGAAAGTATTGCTATAATGAAAAATCTATACATCTATTGCGATTATAATATATCTTCACGTTTTCAATTACTACAAGTCAACAAAAAAAAAAAAAAAACGGTTAGTGCATGCCTTACAATCTTTTGCCAGAATTTTCCAATGAAGTGTGTGTAATTATAAGCTTTAACGTTACTAATAGCAGCAACACCTAATCCCACGACTTCCAGCGTTGCTGCGTGTACAGATAAGTACTCGTAAAAATAATGTACGGTTATTTCATCGATACATAGACAAAGTAAACTACACAATGAGCTAAAAACAAAAACAGATAGTACATCAATAATGTATCATTTAACACATAATTATAATAGGTAATTCTTGCCTATAACGGGCAGGTGGAGTGTTAAATTAATTGCACCCGATCTGTTGGTTCCAGGGCTACAAAAACTAGTTCCGTTTCTTATTACATAGTCAGCCAATTATATGACTGAACTATTTAAGAACAGAAGAGGTAGAGGTGTAAAAGACACTAGTCAGAGTTATCTCTTCTGAGCGAAATTAATTTCACTATACAGCCAGACCGTGTGGTGAATGAAGTGAATGTATCATTTGCAGAGTGGAAAGTGGGTGGTTTTTGGAGGGCTTGGCATACTGATAAGCATATTCTTTAAACTCAGTGAGGAAGGCTATGGTAAACCACCTCTTTTCTCGTTTTTACTTAGTAAAACCTCTAGAGGATCAAACCAGCCTTTCTTCGGCTGTTGACCTAAACAACAATAGGTAATTCATTACCATAATAACAACTTTGTAAATGAGTAAATGAGTAGGTTGAAAGCGAGTATATTGTTGTCACATGACGAGTTTTTTTTTACGTCCAACTGTTTTAAAAATAATGGTAATGCAGACGGTGAGAAGGATGATAGATGAAGATGAGTGATAAAAAAATGCCAGAACTGATCGGAAATCGAAACCGGAACCCCGGCGCAGAAGCCAGTTGCACTAACCAATACGCCAATGGGCCGGCCATATGACGAGTCGGAGAGCGTAGGACCGCCCCTTCTAACTTTGATTCGTAACTCTTCTATTTACTCCTAATACAACTCTTCCAAGCTAACGTTCGTTTTCTGTTAATTGTCATTAAAAAAACTAGTTAATTTATAAAAGTATAAATACCTGTATTAGATAATAAAATTCCCTAAAATCTTTCACTAAAAATAAAATTAATTAAAAATCGCTGAAATAAAGTACAACAAAATGAAATACGTAGATCTATTTTCGTTTTATTCGCTAGAATTCTAAGTACAATATGACGACTGCCGCGTTTACAGTTTGCGTAGCACTACGCATAATTACTACCCATACGCCATCACTCTTAGGCTCGCTCGCCAGCCCCAAATGAACGATATTTATACTGTCGATTTAATATCCTTGTGTGCTTGTGTGAGTGAGGTATTTGTGCAAGTAGCACATGGACAATGTGAACTCCATCGACCTTCAAGCTCACAATGATATGGCGTGCAGTGTAGTAAATTTTATTCATCTATTTGATGTTGTATCCGCTGTATTCATTACATAAATAGGTGGTACATTACAAAATAAAGGTATCAAGACAAAATATGGGAAAATAATGTCAAGGAACGTACCACGGGTCTCAAGTGGAGATGGGTCAGACATGGAGCGAGGCAGAAACACAGCTCGTGAAACCAGGAGAGGTGTTGGAAGACACAAAAGAAATACTCGGATGATGTCCGAGTGACAGCTGGATAGGATAGATGAAAAAGCTTACGATAGGGAAACATGGAGGAAATTGAAAGAGGGCGTTATCCAGAACTGAATGGAGAACGGCTAGAGAAAAAGATTCACTAAACAATATTTATCGAAAAATTAAAATCTGTTATGTAGTCAGCAATATTAAATTTAAACCAAAAAGGAATGAACCGTTATCAAACAATAAAATTGTTGTTCAAAATATTAATGTGAAAGGAGAACTGAAAATTTACAAAAAAGCGTCCATCAAAATAATATCACATTAACAGTTATAATTTTTACTTTCTCTTGCATATATGAAATCGAGTTTTCTCCGAATATATAGCTACGTTTTCAAACCCCCTAAACCTATAAAACATGTTTAAGAGATTGGTGTGTGTGTGTGTGTGTGTGTGTGTGTGTGTGTGTGTGTGTGTGTGTGTGTGTGTGTGCGTGCATGTGTGTGTGTGCGTGTGTGTGTGTGCGTGCGTGCGTGTGTGTGTTTGTGTGTGTGTGTGTGTGTGTGTGTGTGTGTGTGTGTGTGTGTGTGTGTGTGTGTGTGTGTGTGTGTGTGTGTGTGTGTGTGTGTGTGTGTGTGTGTGTGTGTGTGTGTGTGTGTGTGTGAACAGAATACCTCAAGAACGGAACATCGTACGAACTTGAAACTTAAGTTACATACCACTATGGACCCGACACGAACATTTTCATCAAAATCGGTCAACCGGAAGTAGTAGTTTATTCGTGTCATTTTTCACTTTTTTGCAATTTTCTCAAAAACGGTTTCTACAGTTTTTTTAAAAAATCGCCTCATTTTCTATATTTTTTATGCTCTACGAAACAATGTTAGGCGCCATGTCTGCTAAAATTCTTGGGGAGGCTGTTTTCTCTCGTAAAAATTTGTTTCTTTTTTAAGATTGCGGCTTTAATATGCATTTTAGCGTAAAAATGTACGTAATAGAAGTTGTAGAGATTTTAAAATTTTACAACTTTTATTTCAAACATTTTTTTGTATAACGCTTAGTTTAGCGGTAATTAGGAATTTTCGGTTTATTTTTCACAAACATTTCTAAAAAGATATATTTTTAAAGAATTCGGCCGTAGTATAAATTTTACGACAAAATGCATAAAATCAAATTTATAGGAAATTAAGAGATCTACAACTTTTATTTGAAACCTTTTTCTCAACAGAGCCTAGTTTAGCGTCAAAAAGTGATTTTCCGTATTATTAAGTCAAACTAAGGTTGGTTTTAATTTTGCATCATTCACTCAAGATTAAAATAAGGTTATGTTTTTTGAGGTTGGTTTTTTTTATTTATGTCTAATGTTTTATTACTAATGTTAGGTTATACTGTTCATTATTTGCATTGGCAAGAGAAACTTAAGTGAGTGTTTCACACCAGATTTTTTTTAAGGCTATATTCTATTTAAAGGGAAGGGTTTCTTTTTCCCAGTTAAGTTTCAGCTCCAATTGGACTGATTCCAGTGAAATTTGTAAATTAAAAAAAATGAGGTTCTCCTGTAGTACTGAGAGGGGAGTCATAGAAGACTGACACCTTGGACCAGGTACAAGCGATGTACTAGGACCACGAACTGAGTACGCAGAAGAACTACCCGCTTATGTTAGGCTGTAGACAACAAATTTTTGTAAAACAAACAGTGTTTATATAACCGGGTTTTGAAGAGTTACTGCATCACAGCTCTGCTTAATCACCTTGTAGCCAATATAAAGAATAATTGGTGCTGTACTGCGGTAGTTTTTTCATTTGGGATGAAATTATTCAATTTTGAAAAATCTGGGAATCTCCAGTTATTCGAGGGATATTATGAGTTATCATCTACAAGAGCAGATAACAAAAATGAACCCGTCAAGTCCTTGTTTCTCAATGAAAAACTTTGTTAAACAAAAACTTTGCAAATGAGGAACGTTTAAGCTTAATCATCTTAAACTCTAGTACAAAATAACGTATGCAAATACATAAACTCACAGATCTAAAACTCAAGAGTTACATTTTCAAAAACAACCTTTTTTTGCTTTACAGAGCTCATAAAAAGCATAAGTATGTTAAAACTGTTGTACCAATCTTCGTAATATGAAAATACTCTATGAACAAGAAGAAAAATAATTTTTTTTTTTAATATGGCTTACATACAAAAAAATATTTTAAGTGCATGTTGATAATATTTAACGATGAATATTTCTTTATAAGTAAGTTACATAAAGTATGAAATAGGCTACTATTGATAATGTCACCGTTTTAATGTCAACGAACAACGAAGTTTATGTACTACACGCCAGCAAGTTTACTGGAAAAGTAAATACAAGGATAAGATTAGATTATAAGTGTCGGGGAACCGAACTGTAATCGTATTACGCTCCTCATATAACACATAAATCAACTTAACGTACGAAAAATTTATTTACTTAACTACGCAGTGGTTTTTTTTTCAATATTTTATGTTAATGTGTCTATGACTTATTCGTTCTGCAGCAAAAACTATTGACGGATTAGGCTGAAATTTGTAAATTAGCCTAAGATTTCCTTAAAAATATCCTAGAGCGATTTTGGGATTAAGTTAATCAGGACAAAAATTAAATACAAGACTAAGATTATTTCATTCTACAATTATTATTTCAGCTAATTATTACTTCTAATTATTATTTTTACTAATTATTATTTCAGCTAAAAAAACTAAGCGACTTAGTACCAGCTTCATTTCAGTGCAAAATATTTAAAAAAATATAATCTTCTCAAAAACTGCTTTGGCTATTTCGACTGAAATTCTCTCATTTACTAGCCTACTTAAGCTAGTTAGTTAGCGTAACATAATGGACTAATTAACATTAAAATTAATTAATTATGTTATTTTATAATGTTATTGTTTATCAGTAGGTATAAAAAATAATATTACATTGTAGAATACCCACCGGGTTGGTCTAGAGGTAAAGTCGTCGCCAAAATCAGCTGTTTAACAGTTGATTTTCGGAGACGAAGGTTCCTGGTTCAAATCCTAGTAAAGGTAGTTACATTTATAGGATTTGAATGCTAGACAATGGCTGCCGGTGTACTTTAATGGTTGGGGTTCAATTAACCATACTCTCTCAGGAATGGTCGACCTGAGTCTGTACAAGACTACACTTCATTTACACGTCATACACATTATCTTCATCTACTTTGGTCATGGGGTTGCTTATTGTTCTGAATTGAACAGATTGCAACGTACACACATTAGGGATTACAAAAGAAATTGTAGAATGTTTTGTTTTTTTTCTATTCATAATTAAAGTGTGTCAAGCAACAACTGCCTACGTCAAAAATTGTGTGTTTTAAATATTTTGCCATTATCGAAACGCAAAATATTCTTCTTTGTAACCAGCTGATCTATTTTAGTAAAAACGTACTATTTAAAAAGATTTTACAAATAGAATATATAGTTCTGCAAAAATAACCTATGTCAGTAGTAGTTTCAAGCAAAAAACTGCCACTGTCATGACAATGGTTATTTTTACCAGAAATCACAATAATGTAGGTTATGTAGCCTACTGTATTGTTTGATTAATAGCTGTAAGTTTGGTGTGTTAGTTGTGTCTAAAAATATTAAAATGAATGGTAAAGAAACTGATTGGGAAACAAAAAGAAAAATCTGGTGTGAAACACACACAACTTTCTCTTGCCAATGCAAATAATTAACAATAAACCTAACATTAGTAATAAAACATTAGAAATAAACAAAAAACTAACCTCAAAAACATAACCTTATTTTAATCATGAGTGAAAGACGCAAAATGAAAATCGAACTCAGTTTGGCTTAAAAATACAGAAAATCACTCTTTCACGCTAAACTAGGCTCTGTAGTGAAAAATACTTTAAATAAAAGTTGTAGATCTTTTTATTTCCTATACAATTTATTATATAGGCCTACACTTTTGTCGTAAAATGCATTCTACGGCCGAAATCTTAAAAAAATCGATTTTTCACACGTTTTCGTGAGAAAAAAAATCAGAAAATCGCTAATTACTGCTAAAATAAGCGTTATACAAAACAATGTTTGAAATAAAAGTTGTAGTATTTTAATTTCTCTACAACTTTTATTACATAAATTTTTGCGCTAAATTGCATATTAAAGCCGTAATCTTAAAAAAAACTATGTTTCTACGCGAAAACAGCCTCACCCAGAATTTCAGCAAACATGACGCCTATCCTATCTTGTAGAGAATAAAAAATTTAGTAAACCAGGCGATTTTTAAAAAAATCGTAGGACCAGTTTTTGAGAAAATCGCAAAAAAGTGAAAAATTACACGAATAAACTACTACTTCCGGTTGACCGATTTTGATGAAAATGTTCATGTCGGGTCCGGTAGTGGTATGTAACTTAAGTTTCAAGTTTCAAGTTCGTACGATGTTCCGTTCTTGAGATATTCTGTTCACACACACACACACACACACACACACACACACACACACACACACACACACACACACACACACAGACCAATCGCTAAAAACATGTTTTTTGGGTTCAGGGGGTCTGAAAAAGTGTAGATCCGGTGAAAACTCGATTTCGAAAAACCGACATGAAAACAATACTTTCCTTCCTATATATAGGCAAGAGAAAGTAAAAAGAAGTGGGTTTCCAGACAAAACGACCTTGTCATGACACATAATTTTAGGAATTTTAAATAAAATTTACTTAACTGTGAAGTATAGTTTTAATTTATACATTCTTAGAAAAACGTAACCCTTCAAATGGATAAATCAAATACTAATATAAATTACTACTGTAAAAGGAAAACAGTTTTCACCATTTTACCGAAAATGTTACTTTTATGACAAAGGCAATTTTTTCCATAAACCCCTCTTACAAAATTAGTCATAAATGTATCATATGTCATAATGTATCACATTAAGTATAGTTTTATCGATTTTTAACTATAAGTAGCTAAAATAGTATAATATAATAGCGTATTATGAATCATTTAGTGAAATATGTTAGGTTTCATAACTTATTATGCAATTTATATTTCAAGGTATTTGTCAGCTTTAAAATAATTTATTATAGTACTAATTATAGCCTTATTATTTTTATTGTTGTTATTTTTTTTAGGTCATCAGCCGAAGGGGTGATTTGAACCTCTAGTCGCTGTAAGTAAAAGGAGGAGTGAGGTGGTTTGCCTTGCTTTCCTCACTGAGTGGAAAAAATTGCTTATCAGCTTGCCAGGGCCTCTGAAAACAACCAACTTTCCACCTTGCAAATGACACCTTCACTTTATTCACTACAGGGTCTGGCTGTGTAATGAAATTCATTACTCTCAGAAGAGATAACTCTGACTACAAGCTTCTTCCAGCCCCCGCATCATCTATATATTATTTAAATATTTAAAAATTCTACCGTTTAACTGGTTGATAGATTTTCCATAATATTAATAAATTTGTATTAATTTTTTTATACTGAATACATTGGTTTTTTAAAATTACCGAATTAATGAGCAGTTACGGAGTTAACAGGGGTTCAGAATATTTACTAATAACTCAAAATTTAAATAAGCTGCACGTCCGAAATTTCGTACATATGATAACAACATATTAGTTTATATTCTAGCGAAATCTCAAATAAATCGGTCTGGCGGTGTTTGAGTTATAAGCCACTAAATGCATCCAATGTGTTGCAGCAACAAAAAAACCGGCTCTTTTCTCTTCTCATCCTGATATCTCAATAATAAAAAAAAAAAACGCTAAAAATATGAAACTGACATGTAACATTGCAAATTGAAATCAGCTAAATTTTGGTGTACAGTAAGTTAAAATTCAAAATGCGGGTTTGAAGAAACAAGGCTCCAAACTCGGGTATCTATAATAAAGAAATCGACAGTAGTGTATTTTATACCACTACCTCTTGTGTTCTTAAATGCTGCAGATACTAGTAAATGGCTGATCATTGATAAGAAACACAACTATTTTTTGTAGCCTCGGAACTAGCAGATCCAGTGCAAATAATTTAACACTCGACCTGCCTGCTATGGCCATAATTATAGCCAATGCCCAGTAAAATAGGAAATGGTCATTGACCCTTCAACGGCCAAATAAATATGACGGTATATATAATTGGTGTCTTAAGCCAACTTTTTAGGGGCTCTGCTCTCATAAAAAAGTTAGTTGTTTTTGAATTGTGGCTTAATACGCATCTCGCTTTCTTTATCCTAATTCGGATCTCCCGGGGTCTATTACATTTTTCGTTCAACCATCAATCGAAATAAGTAACTCTTTTGAAACGTAGTAGCACTAGCCGTTCCATATAAAAGGTCTGTTTATATTTTGTTCTCTTATTATCAATATTTTAGTTTTTATTTATTTATTTTTTCTTTGTTTATTTAACGTTGCATTAACAACAGTGGTCATTAGCGACGACGTTGGGGTATAACTGTGCGTAATGAGGATGAAATGATTTTTTGTAACGTATGAAAATATGCCGTGCCTGAGTGGGATTCGAACCAATATTTTAGTCTTTGTTTATTTTTTTTCTTAGTTTATTTAACGTCGCATCAACTACAGTGGTCATTAGCGACGACGTTGGGTTGTAAACTGTGAAGGATGAAGTGGTTTTTTACAACGTATGGAAATATCCCGTGCCTGAGTGGGATTCGAACCCAAGACCGCATGATGACAGGCGAGCACGTTACCAACTACACCAATACGGCCGGCTATTTTAGTCTTGTTTTGATTCAACTCTCGGTTGAATGTATTCCCCACCGATCTCTGTGAAGGAAGAACAGTGATAGAGAGAAAACGGAATTAGGTTGGCTACGTAGCCAGGTCAAAATATAAAAGATGGAAACTTAAGATAATTATTGAATTAGTATTTAAGAGAAGTCGAAAGCTACGGAAAGACCGGCATAGAGATGAACGTAAGTTAGGAAAGTATACGGAGGAGCGCTGACTAGAAATTAGAAGAAAAATGAGTAGCCTACGTCAATGAATGGATGTATCAGGATTATAGCTTCTTTGAGTTACTATGGAAAAAATTCGGATGGCTATAAATAAATTACATTATTTAGTTTTAAATTTTTGTTAAAACATTTATCTATAAGTAAAATAAATAAACGGTTTGGTTATTTGTTACATAGATAGAGCGGGAAGAAGTAGAAACGAGTAAATATACTTTCCATAGGACAATTCGTGAAAAGATATGTACGGTTTGCCAACAAAATTAATATTGCTAAGACTTGTACCGTTTCCATAACGACTCTAAAGGTACAGGATGTACGCATCCAGCACCCAGCCCCACTAATAAGCAAGCAATATTAGTGGTGTTCTATCACTGGCACGGTTCCCGTCCTCGGTAGATAATTCTCAACTGAAATATGGGTGCTCCTACAACTAGATCTAGAAGGCAGTTTACAACGACTCGTGATGAAGGAGGATGGTCCAATGCCAACTTTACTTGTTAACCTACCTTCTTTCTATTAATTACCCCCATTTAATTATTACCCAATTTAAATTTATCAATAGAGAAGTAGATAATTTAAATTTAATCTGCAAGAGTACACAAATAAAACATTAAATAAAATATTGCACTAAATTTCACCTACATCTACTAGTACACAAAATTTTAAATATTTTTTAATCGACGACAAAATCAAACTAATTTTTTTTTTAGTAATTTATTCAAAAATTCATAATTTTATCGACAGTTTGAAACGTGACTAAAACATGAATGGGCAGATTTTAACACGTTATCTTTCTACTTTTATTTTTTAGTTAATTTAATCGCATCAACTACTTGTTAAACTACTTAACTACTGCTTGTTAACTACTTGGTAAAGTCGTCGCCAAAATCAGCTGTTTAACAGCTGATTTTGTTATAGCAGTTTGTTATAGCTGTTTAACAGCTGATTTTCGGAGACGAAGGTTCCTGGTCCAAATCCTAGTAAAGGTAGTTACTTTTATACGGATTTGAATACTAGACAGTGGTTACCGGTGTACTTTGATGGTTGGGGTTTAATTAACCATACTCTCTCAGGAATGGTCGACCTGAGTCTGTACAAGACTACACCTCATTTACACGCAATACACATCATCCTCATCTCATTGGGTCATGGGGTTGCTTATTGTTCTGAATTGAACAGATTGCAACGTACACAAATTAGGGATTACACAAAAAAAAACTACTTGTTTACCACCGAGTACAATCAGTTGTGGAACAACATCGGTGGGTTTTATCCTGCTAATACTTAGTTTCTGGCTGCAATTTCAATTTGACCTTCCGCTTCCAAGTTCATCGTAACCTAGCGCTGTAACTACAACGCTATGAAGTTGGTCAATATATTTTTTATTTCAGCAGAACAAAGCTTCATGTTGACAACAATATTTTTAATCCGTAATTCACAAAGCTTGGATTTTGTTTACGACTCATTTCTTAGGAGTCCCCAAGCCTCTATTCAATATAGGCTACAATAACAGAAAAGATGTAGCTTCTTACGAATCTGATTCGGACGTGTACACTTACATCCCTGTTACATAATATGTGCTTCATCTTTATAAAGACCGCCTCCAACATTCGTATCCATGATCCTAATTCTGTTATTTGATCGAAACACGCCAATAGTTATTTCAAATCAATTTAAGTCAAAAAATATAATAAAAATTCAGTAAAAAGCAAACAACACGTTTTGTGGTTCGTAACATCGTGGTTTAAGAGAACAACGTAAAAAAATTATAAATATAATTAAATCTTATACATACGTAAGAAATGAGTCAATGAAAGCCGGAAACTCACCTGAAAACACAAAAGAAAATTCATAATTAATATGTAGCAATACACTAATTACATAACACGCTGAGATAAAACAAACAACGAATAGCCGGCAGCATTGACGGAGTTGGTAACGTCCTTGCCTCTCATCATGCGGTCCTGGGATCGAATCCCACTCAGGCACGGCATATTTTCATACGTTACAAAAAATCATTTCATCCTCCATTGTACAAAAAGTTACACCCCCAACGTCGTCGCTAATGACCGTTGTAGTTGATGCGACGTTAAGTAAATAAATTTAAAAAAAAACAACAAAAAAAAACGAATAATATCAAGAAAAACTAGGTATTATACAACAAGTAATTACCTAATAACCCGAAAGTCTTGATTTCGACTCTCAGATATCATATATCCATAGTTTGAAAATAATATGGGCAGTCCTTAACAAAGTACATTGTTATTTAATGTACAATAAACTGCGCTAACTTTAAAACTAAAGTTGCTAAAAGCAGACAACTTGTCAAGTTGTCAGTTAATACAACAACAACAATAATAATAATAATAATAATAATAATAATAATAATTTTCTTGTAATTTAATGCCTCCTAACGAGTACTAGATTGTTCCCTATTATTGAATAAACTGATATTAAGATGTTATTATTTATTAATCTTAGCGAATCGATGTTCAAAGTAAATAGAATATTATTAAATTAGCAATCAGGAATGAATACCCTGTCATCAAGATAAAATCAACGATGATTCGCCCTATTTATTCCTCCCTCCCTTAATTACTCTAATAGAAAATTAGTTCGTTAAATTGTATTTCATTTTCTTTAAGCCAAATTATAAACAAAATTCCCATTTCAGTACATCTTATAAATTTCTCTTTTATTAATGAACAACATTTTAATAATACATAATAAGTCAAAAACAATACATTTAATTTCTGTATATCGACATTTCATATTCGAAAATTGTTTTACAAAACTTAAACAATTTCTTTAAATAAACGATTGTTCACCTGTCACAATCGAAAACGTTCATATTCCGCATAGCGATGGCACACGACACCTAGATTAGCATCTCGACCGACGACTAAAGTGAAGTACACAAATAAAAACACGACACAAATTCTCGCCAGAGACTAAAGAAGAAAAAGAAGCACACACATTGCAAAAATACGACACAAATTCTTGACAGACGACTAAAGTGAAGTACACACATTGCAAAAATACGACACAAATTCAAAATGAGCTTTTACTTACTGGAAAAATTATTGGACAGGCTTAAAATTATCTCTAGAGAATACAACACGAATGTAAAATTGTACACAACAGACATATTTAAAACATTTACATCGTTTATTTTAATATTATGTTTTTGTGCAGAGCTTTAGCGTTATTAGAGGTTTTCTGTATTTTTAAGTGGACAGATGTTGATTTTATGTAGCGTCTTTCACTCATGATTAAACGTAAGTTATATTTTTCATTATTTACATTGGCTAGAGAAATTTAGGGAGTGTTTCACACTAATTTTATACAAGTACGATGGTGAAATGAATCGGGCATTTTTAATAAAAGACAATGATTTAATTGTTAATATTTTTGATGACAATAGACTGGTTAAAAAATGAAAGGAAGGCCGAAGAACTAAAATGTAGAAGGATTAATGAAAGATATAAACTCAACAAGCAGATGCACATGAAAGGAGTAATTAGGCTTACTGCAAATAACTCATGGTTGCAGCGAAAAGGTGAAGTTTTAGAATGTTGTTTAGGTCATCAGCCGAAAAGCTGATTTGAACCTAGCTAGAGAGTTTACTAAGTAAAACGAGGAAGTGAGGTGGTTTACCAAGGCCTTCGTCACTGAGTGGAAACGTAAGCTTATCAGCATGCCAAGGCCCTCTGAAAAATATCTGATTTCCACCCTGCAAATGACACCTTCACTTCATTCACCACAGGGTCTGGTTGTATTGCGAAATTCAGCACTCACGGAGGAGAAAACTCTGACTATACTATTTTTCAGGGCTGATGAGCTCTGAACGTATGCATTGCCCCCTACCCACTTCATAGCTAGCCAGTGACTTGCCAATAATTGCTCTCGTAGCTCTGTTATATATTTCGTCAGCCTTATTTTGGTCATTCAATAACAATTAAAACCATTTGTACAATCTGACAACGCTGGTAAACGTTCTGATTGGTCTTAACGCGTCCAGCAACCGAGCTCATCAACCGTGAAAAGCATTATGGTGTCTTTTACACCTCTACTTCTGTTCTTAAACGCTTCAGTCATATAATTGGCTGACCATGTGATACGAAATAGAACTGTTTATTGTAGCCCTGGAACTAGCAGATCGAGAGCAATTAATTTAACAATCCACCTGGTTGTTATGGGCAAAGTTTTAAAATAAGAATGAATAAATCGAATATTCTTTAATTCGATTTTTCTATAGAGGAATATTTGAAATACAGAATAACATTGATTAAGTGATGATAGTACGTTTATAACGGTAAATACATAATAAATGTTATATACATATAATGGGTTGTTGTTTCAACGAGAAATATTCCGGTGAAAATGAATAAATGAAAGGAAGGGGTGGCAGTTTTGTTGGAAAATTGAGTTATTAGAAGATGGGTAAGGCGAGGACGGATGGGAGAGTGAAAATTGATTTTCCGGATTGCGGGAGTAGTTTATATTATATTAGCATAATCTAGAAGAGGTAAGTTTTGAGGGGTGGGAATGTGGATTCAGTGTGGGGCGAATGTTGCGGGAGGGATGAGGGAGGTTGAACTTAAATCAAGATGTTTCCAGGTAAATATGAATCCGTATTAATATGTATAGAGGTGAAATGCATACGTAGAATATATAGAATAGGTAAGGTGTGAGTGTGAGTAGCATGAACGATACATTATTCAAACGTTGTCTGAACCATGAAAAATGTTCATCCTCTACACAATATCATCTGTCTTCATTATACGCCAACCAACCAAAACCTCTCCGAAAACAACCAACCATGCTAAAAACACTATCACCGCTCTATCAACTTTTAATAAACAAAATCGTATCAAAAGCAAAACTCACCAGATCTTCCACTAAAATTACAACGTTCATTTTATATTGGTTCACCCAATAACCATCATGTTTAGTCACCATAAAAAGTTCACCAACTCCCGCTCGCTTCGCTTTGGAAAATATTTACAAGCAATACCTACAATATTATATCAACTCAATGAAGGAAACAATTTATATAAATTTTTCTACTAAATAAAAATGACAAATTTATGGTCAACTAAAAGTTTCGTCGGATTATAAAAAAATGGTAAAAATCATAACATATTTGTATTGTGACACTTATTGCTAAGGTCTGTTTCGGGATCAAGGTAATTAAGTAATTAATACACTAAAGTTTAAAATTACAAGTATTTATTACAACTAAAAGATTTACAAATTAAACTAATTATAATGAGTAATACAATAAATAACTTAAATAATTTACTTATTACTACTTACAATTATACAGAATGCACATACACAAAAAATTATACACAATGCACATACACAATAAAACTGAATAACAATAGTTGACCAATACAATGCCCGGAACGTTGACCTCTTCTAACGTACCGACAGCACACGCAATAAACACTCGTCAAAGATCAAACGAATACTAACTCTCCGACCGCACTTGTGGCTCTCTTTATATAGGTCAATCAATGATATTTCTAGAAAGACAGAGAGTTTCGATGCAATAATAAAATACAAAAAAACCTTTTTATTGGTTTTGGAGAAATCTTAACTAGTGAACTGCTTAATTTAAGTTTAATTGAACTGCTTAGTTTATAAATAAATCTTTTAATTCATCCTACAGCCTATATTCAATCCTATTGTAAAAATATTTCACCGACCTGTTACAGCTGCTGTATTACTAGTTTTTACCTTCTTTTTTATTATAATCCTACTTTCTACCGACTTGTTTCGGTGGATCCACCATCAGAATACACACAATTTAAACTAAACGTCTTTTCTTAAATGTATTAAATTTACAGAAGATGTTGAATCTTCAGTCATTTGTATAAAATTGTTTAATTATTATTCATATTTAACTTGATTTATATTAATAATTGCAGAAGATAATAGCAGCAGTCAATATCATTACATAATTTTTAAATTTAACCTGTTCATTTAAACCCACCGGGTTGGTCTAGAGGTAAAATAGTCGCCAAAATCAGCTGTTTAACGGCTGATTTTCGGAGACGAAGGTTCCTGGTTCAAATCCTAGTAAAGGTAGTTACTTTTATACGGATTTGAATGCTAGACAGTGGTTACCGGTGTACTTTGATGGTTGGGGTTCAATTAACCATACTCTCTCAGGAATGGTCGGCCTGAGTCTGTAGAAGACTACACAGTCTCATTTACACGTCATACACATCATCCTCATTTCATTGAGTCATGGTGTTGCTTATTGTTCTGAATTGAACAGATTGCAACGTACACAAATTAGGGATTACAAAAAAAACCTGCTCATTTAAAATATCTTCCTCTGTTTACTTAGATGTTTGTATACATGGAACATCTCATATTTTTGAATTTAACTTTGTTTTTATTATTATATGGTTCTATTATACTGAAATTTTAAGTGCAATACTGTAAAGTTGTAGTACAAAAATCAATTATTAAAATACCGAGATATTATAATACCATCAGGTTTAGGATGACGCGTAAATAAAGCGTCTTGTACAGACTCAAAGAGTGTGGTTAATTGAACCCAAACCATCAAAGTACACTGGTTCTCACTGATCAGTATTTAGATTTATTAATGAACAATTGTAATTTTTACATTCTCTCGTCCTACATGAGTATTTAGGGAAGGAAAGTATTGTTTTCATGTCGATTTTTCAAAATCGAGTTTTTACCAGAAATAGGCCTACACGTTTTCGGGCCCCTGAACCAAAAAAAAAAAAAATGTTTTTAGCAATTAGTCTGTGTGTTTGAAAAAATATCACAATAATGGAAAAGCGTACAAAGTTGAAACTTGGGTATCAAGTTGGTACCACAAGGGGATCCTACACGAACACTTTCATTAAAATCGAGAAGTAGTAGTTTATTTGAACGATTTATTCATAAACGGATCATACAATTTTTAAAAAATTGCCTCATTTATTATATTTCTTATGCTTTACACGACAGGGTAAGTGCCATGCTAGGTGAAATTCGTAGAGGACCGTGCTTTCGTAGCAATAAATTATTTTTTTTTTAAGACTGAAGCCTTAATATGCATTTTAGGGTAAAATCATATAAAGTATAAATCAAAGTTGTAGGAAAGAAAAAATTCTACAACTTTCACTTCAAACATTTTTATCTACAACGCTTAGTTTACCGTTGGTTACGTTTTTATTTTACGTTGGTTACTCATGATTAAACATAGGTTATATGTTTCATTATTTGCATTGGTAAGAGAAAGTTGTGTGAGTGCTTCACACCAGATTTTTTTTGGTTAAGTTTAGTTTAAGCTTTAAATCTATAATTAATCTCGCTTAATAATTTAAAAATTTACCAGGAGTTATAAGCGTAATAATTTATTATTCTGTTAATAAATAATTTATTGTTAAAAAATAATTGTTTATAATTTACTTATAACCAGATTCTTAAAAGAACGTGCCAATATCTGTTACAATACTAATTTTCTGGTTGTAGGAGTAGTAGGGTGGTTGCAGGAAAAATTGATGCTGCAAGTATAGCAAACACTTCATAAAATCTACCTTTGAATTTAGACAATAAACTAAAGCAAAAGATTAATAAATTAGTGTCATCTGATTATCAACCTTTCTTAGTTCCGTGAAAATAATTGAAAATACACTTTATAATTACGATTTGAAAACTAAAAACTTCTAACAAAATTTCTATTAGTATGTTTATTGGCTGTTATTAAACTTGTAACACACAAAATTATATGATTTCGTTATATGAATAATTCAATTTAAAATTTAATACAATTTCGAAAGCAGGCGTTGTATCTACTATGCTAGTTTGACCATTGTAGGCCTATTAATGTTTCATAATACATGAATAAACCAAATAACTATTTGTAGAATTGTCATTTTAGTCTTTATCATGATAAAATTATATAAAACAATTGGCCGGCTCGTTGGTGTAGTGGTCAGCGCAATTGGCTTCTAATGCCGGGTTTCCGAGTTCGATTCCCTATCAGGTAATTTTCTCATTTTTACATCACTTACCTAGCCCAAGCCAAGGTTTATGTAGGCGTCATCACGCAACAAAACAGCAGGCCTAATTTTAGACTAGTTTATTTATCTGTACATAAATATAAAAGCCTTAACTGAGTGATTTACTTGCGCGATCATTTTAGTATATGTTTCGTTGTCCTGTTCAAGTTTTCGGGCATGTTTTCTTAGCCATTTTAATTGAATGCCTGCGTCTCCTTTTTATGGTTTTTGCAGAAGTATAAATTTTCCATTTTCTATGCCAAATATTTTTGACTTGTCATAATATAATATATATTATTTTAAATTATTTTAAGTGACCACAGAGTTTATTTATTTATTACAAATTTTCCAATTTCAGGATCGTATACACAGCTGATATTCAGAATATTTATTCCAAAAAAGTTGGAACGATAAATGGTTAACCGTTCAACGTGGCACGAGAAAACTTGCCGCAACTAGCGATACGAAAGTGGGGACCTTTTCACAAAAACTTCCCTGGGAATTCAACATCAGAACTGGACTCATAATTCTATGTCAGATGTGTTAGAAGCTACACCAACGCCACCTTGAAATGATCGTCGTTCACCTTTCCGAATATGCATACCGATACAGAAGAAAAAACAACGTTCAACAAAATAAGAAAGCAAGCGATACAATACTCAAACTCTGGTAAACTCTTTTTCAAGTCTCTTCACTTTAAATTGAACAATTTGTAATCATAATGTTCATTTACTTTCTAATGATAACATCCGTTGATGAAAACATTGCTATAGTCCTACACGAAGGAGACAAATTTTAAAATAACAATAAAGTTCTTTAAAACCTTTAACTTAATTCTAACATACTACTTGTTTGACAATGGCGATGCCAATTCAATACCAGCAAATATATAGGTGGGTTTTATATAAACCATGAAACATTTTAAAGCTCTGCGAAACGTTGGAAAAAGTTTGTATTTGAAGTTCTAATTGTCACTTCATTGTTTTAAAAACCTAACCTAACCTAAAACTCTAACGGGTTTTAAAAGTGATTTTTATTAAATAATTTTTGAATCGCTTGAAAAAGGAGAATGATTGCCAGCTAGTGTGATTTATGTAGTGCCAGTTCAAGTTGATTCTTTTTTGTTTTTATGTTTCCATGAGAGACGACGATCCAAACCTAATGATAATTTTCACACAGTATAATAGTTTCATAATAATTGTAAACAGTTTAAATGAAATGAAGTTGAATTTAATTTAATGAAAATTTGCAATTACAAGCATCAATTATAAAGTTAAATATTGATGTCGTAGTAAAAAATACATTAGACTAAAGAAAGAAAATTAAAAAAGACCAATTAATTATGTATTAAAATAAGGGACTGAAAGTGAAAAGGGGAACATCGCAATGTAGCGGTATCAATATTAATTTTTTTCTACTAAAAAGTTACTCTTGGAAGTAGAGGACAATAAAATCATATTTTCTGTTAGGCTACAGCCTACAGCTAAATAATGAGGGTCGGTTTTTTTATTAAACCTCAACTTACCTATAATAAAATTTAATATTTAATGAAATATTTTCCAACATTGCTAGACAAATACCACAATAAACAAATTTTTACAAAAAGTTTGAAAAATTCAAAAAAAATGTATTATACATTTTGTAAGTAAATGAAAAATGCTATGCTTCCAATGAAAAATCATACAAAATATTTAAAATATACATCATATTTTTTCAAAGTATCAATCAAATCTATTTTATTGTACTTTTGACCGATTTTGGTGCTCCAAGCAGTACGACATTTTATAATATAGGCCTACTACAAAATGAACCCAAAACAAAAAGTTTTGTATTCTCATTTCTTGAGGCAAACACAGGAGATAATTTTTTTTTTAAATCAGAAGACCCAGGAACAATCATTAAATAAATCTGGCGTGAAACACGCACGTGACTTCCTCTTGCAAATGTAAATAATGAACACTATGACCCGTTTAATCATGAGTAAACAATGTAAAATTAAAAACATAACCTAATATTTATCATTAGTGAATGACGCAAAATTAAAATCACCTCTAGACCAACCCAGTTTAGTGGTATAGTGTTCGCCGCGAATCAGCTGTTTAACAGCTGATTTTCGGAGACGAAAGTTCCTGGTTCAAATCCTAGTAAAGGTAATTAGTTACTTTTATACGGATTTGAATACTAGACATTGGTTATCGGTGTACTTTGATGGTTGGGCTCAATTAACCATACTCTCTCAGGAATTATCGGCCTTCTTCTGTAAAAGATTACACTTTATTTACACGTCATACACATTATTCTTTTCTCATTGAGTCATGGGGTTGCTTCTTGTTCTTAATTGACCAGATTGCAACGTACACACATTAGGAATTTAAAAAATAAATAAATTTTTTGTCATTTGTTTATTTAAAATTTAATTAAGCTTTTGGATGGTTATAATATAGTGTACAATTTCTGAATCAGAAATAAAAGTCAAAAAATTAAAAAAATTAGATAATGCATAATTTAAATAACAAGTTTAATTAAGCTAAAATAAGCTAAATTAAGTTAGAAATTTAATTAAGCTTTTGGATGGTTATAATATATTGTACAATTTCTGAATAAGAAATAAAAGTCAATAAAATTAACAACAAAATTAGATAATGCATAATTTAGATAACAAGTAAATAAAGAGGTAAGTTATAGGAATCACCGAATGTTAATATTTAGGCTTATAAGTTATTATTTTCATGTATCATACACCCTTGAGAGTTGTACATGCAGTTCACCAAACACAGAAGAAAAAACGGATATTCTTTTGAAATTAAGGTATAGTATTATTGATAGGTATAATGCATTCCTGCTTGAGGCAGTAGATGGAAAAATATAACCTAAAAGGTAGCCTACCGTGAAGTAGAAAGTGAAAAAATAAAATGGAGGAATGATAGAAAAACTTTTTCGCAGTGATAAATATAATATAAACTTTTAATGGGTAGGATGAGATGATACAAAGTTAAGCAGATTTAAAAGTAAGGTTGTTAGGTAGGTAGTCATTAGGTAAGTTTGCG
Source organism: Catonia carolina (assembly GCA_035578175.1). NCBI lineage: Eukaryota > Metazoa > Arthropoda > Insecta > Hemiptera > Achilidae > Catonia > Catonia carolina. Next base: position 297,203,422 of record JAQMRL010000001.1, read on the forward strand.
TCAAATGTTATCTCTTAACAAATCCACACATCCAGCTTTAAATCAGCAGCACACAAGCATTATATCCCCTTCAGCATTCAGGATCAGCAGTATAGAATGCAGTGCAGATGTCACTGATCCAATTACAGAGTCCAGGAGGATAGCTGAAACTTGCTTTTAATGGGATGCAAGGTGAAACCCCGTTAGAGTTAAAGCTTACGGTTAAGCTCACCATCTCTTACTTGATACACCTCTTCTCTTTCTACATCATCCTTCTTCTGCAGGCGGTGGAGACATTTTATATCTTCTCAGTTTCCTTCTACAATCACTAAATCCTTCTTATAAAGGATGTCGTTGTTGAAAAGTGACATTTAAATAATTTCTAAGATTTTCCTCGTACGACTAACTATGATTGTTAGAATCATTTAAGTAACCTGTAGCAGCCAGTTTTGAGGTTTTATTATTGCAAAATATGTCATTTATTCTAGTATAAAAATAATTTAAAAAATTTTCAAAATAAATGTTATTGAAATTATTAAAATATAAAATATAATTAAATTATTGAAAATAAATGTTATTTATTATTCAAAATTTAAATCTAATATTTATGTCAAATAAATTTAAAAAAATATTTATAACAATTAAAAAGTTTAAAAAAGGAAGAACAATAAAAATTTGTTTTGTCGGTAGTTGGTTACCGGTCAGTGCAGTTGAGTTTTTTGTTTGTTCCGAGTAAATAATAAGTTTAAAATATCTCGCTACAATAATTGGTGTCCAACGTGGGGCGCTAAATTAATGTAGCGTGATTTATTAATTTATTATTTCATTAAGAACAAATAAAAAACTCAACTTAACTAACCAGTAGCTGGTTACCGGTCAGTTAAGTTGAATTTTTAATTTGTTCTTAATGAAATAATAAATTAATAAATCAAGCTACAAACCTCAAAACCAAGATTATATTAACCCCCAAAAATTATTCCAAAAAATTAAAAACAGTTATCCCCTACTCACTAAATTTTTATGCTCCTTCTTCAAGTAGCATTAGAATAGTGTCTTTGGCCTCATTGTAAAGTTATTGGTTTAATCAAAGCTCCTGCGTTTAAGGTTACTCAGTTTATTTATTTCATTTCGGAAAAAATTGTTTTATAGATTTATTTTGCTTTTAAAGATTAAAGAAATACAGATATTTAAGGTCAAAATTAAATGAGAATAGCAATCAAACATCAGACTAGGGGGGCGAATAAGAATGGAGAAGGCGGCTTTTATACAGATAAACAGTTTGTTTTGTAACAGGGACTTAAGTATAGATGGCCGAATCATATTCATGAGATGACATCTTTTCTGTGTTTTGTATGTAATGAAGAATTGAACTCGTACAAAACGAGAAATATACAAAATTTAAGAATTCAAATATTGGATTTTTGACTTGTGTCAAAGAGTGATGGGTTATTCGAATAATTATCTTTTATTCGACTATTTTGAAAAATAATCTAATAAAAGTGAAAAAATAACCTATTAACAAACAACAGTTTACAGAATTCAAATAATTCAGTTACCGAATAAAATAAAATAGTTTCACTGTTACCATTCAGCATTAAACAAATAAAAATAAACAATTTGATCGAAGCCTCTGAAATAAGAAAAAATTTATATGTTTAAAATGCCTAAAAAACGTCATTTCATGGTTTGTTATGTCTGTTTCTACGGATAGCGCTGAACGCAAATTGCGGTGTCTCTAGTAGAGAATTAGAACAGGCAGGGTTTGGGTATCAAAAAACAGAGAAACATAGTAAACATAGTGGGGAGGGTGAAATAGATCACACGAGTGAGAGAGATACAGAAAAATAAACAATACTGACAGTAGTGATGTATTCTAATAAGAACGAATAAACTGCATTCATTTGAATAACTTTGTATGTTCGAGGTCCTGAATAGTGTTAAACTGTATCGATAACATTCATGCAGCGTGCTAGAAACTTTATTCGGAAATTTTATTCGAGTAAAAATTATTCGATTATGAAAACTATTCATTAGTTCTATGAATTTTGTCAAGAATATCATGGGCGGAGAAAAGAACGAATGAGCAAGTTTTACATACAATTAAATATAAAAAGAGTTAGAATAGCTTGTTGTTTAGATCATCAGCCAAAGGCTGGTTTGAACCTCTAACGGCTTTACTAAGTAAAACGAGGAGTGAGGGGTTTACTATTACCTTTCTCACTGAGTAGAAAAGTATACTTATCAGCAGGCCAGGCCCTCTGAAAAGCCTCTACTTTCCACCCTCCAAATGACACCTTCACTTCATTCACCACAGGGTCTGGCTGTATAATGAAATTCATTACTCTCAGAGGAGATAACTCTTACTAGTGTATTTTAAACCTCTACATCTTCTGCTCTTACATGATTCGATCACATAATTTACTGACCATGTGATAAGAAACAGTACTATCTTTGTAGCCCTGGAACAAGCAGATCGAGTAAAAATAATTTAACACTCCACCTGCCTTCAATAGCTTGTAGCTATTGAATAGCTTAACAACGGAAATACAATACAGTATTCAGACAGAAATTAGAGTATTTCGGGTATGCTCTGCGTGGTGACAAATACTATATGATCCAGTAGATTGTACAGAGGAAATAGCAGGAGATAGGAGCATAGTAGGAAGGATAGTAGGAAGGAAGGATAGTACGAAAATGAAGAAAAGCTTGACTGATATCATTTCTCCTTGAAATATTTACGGCAGTAGTGTCAAAAGTAAAAATTCCTGTTATGATCGCTAACCTTCTATAAGAGAAGCCACTTAAAGAAGATAAAGAAGACAGATATATTTTTATCTTAAATTTAGTTAGATTATTTAATTAGGTTAGATTATATAGTTAGTTACTTCGCGCAGCTTACTATCTTTTAAAAATAAATTTTTTGTTTGTTTAAAGCGTGATCAAACAAACTAAAAATTTTACAAAACTTAAACACCAGATTCAAAGAAATAAACGAAACCAAAAAACCTGTAGTAAGAGTCGTTTCCGAAGAAATTCTACAACAAAGATTTCAACGCCTTAAAGATTATTGGGCAAAAACAGACTACTAAAACCTGAAGTCTCCAGAAATTGATCTAAAAGATCATCCAACATTGATTAAAGTGGTCCATTGTTAGGCCTAAAAAGCAAACAAAAAAAATAAAAAATGTCTAAATGTTCAAAATGTTCGAAACCAGCCGGAAATGGAAATCAGGACCTTCCGCTTTGCAGTCCACGCTAATCCAGCGCTTTAAACTACTACATCATGTAACCAGTAAATTTATTATTTAATTTTACTCTTTGTAACTGTGATTTTTGGTTCTTCAGTTTTCTACCGAAGTGGAAAATTGATAGTGAACTATAAAAACAATAAAATAATTTTAATGTTAATAATAAAATAAATAAGGGAAGTAGTTTTCATATTTCCAAGTGAAGGTTCAACAAACATCAAAAATCAATTATTAACAGGGACATCCTGTATATTATCCATTTTTCTTTAATATAATAAAAAAAAATAAACAACGAATAAAAAAGTGAAATAATAATATTATACTTGAAGCATTATATTATTAAAGAAGTAAAGCACTCTGTTCAGATCCGTTTACAATAATCTTCAGAAAGTCACTTTTTCTGTTCCTTTAAGAAGGATTAAAATGCTTCCATTCCTGCAGAATGTATAAAGTCCCCTAATACTTTATAATATTTTGTCATAACTTATATATTATACTGTTACATCCGTTTATATCACGACATTACTTCTTAAGACAACTTTTAAGAATTATCGATATTCGATACAATCTATAGTAAGCATGTCGAATATCTCGATAGTATGGAAATTCATGAAACTGATTGATTTTAATTAAATAAACTGGCATATAGTTTTTTTGTTACATCAGTGTATAATAAAGTAAGACGGTGTTCTATAAGTATTCTGTAAAGTAAAAAAAAACAATTTATTCTTTAATTTAAACTACAAAAACCTACAGATAATATAATAGTAACAGACTAACAGATGTGATCTGTACCAGCTAGAAACTAAAAAGTCCTGTTTTTCTGTGTTCTTGTATGTTGTCAAAGCTTTTGATAAAGTATGGCATCGTGTTTTCCTGTACAAAACTAAAATCACCCTAACGCACACATTTTTCCCATTTTTTAATCATACCTGTCAGAATTTTTCAGATTGAGTACGATCATCGCCCATAACAGGCAGGCGGAGTGTTTAATTTGTTGTAAAGCTCTGCTAGTTCCAGGGCTACAAAAAATAGTTCTGTTTCTTACCAAATGATCAGCTATTTATATGACTGAAGCATTTAAGACCAGAACAGGTAGAGGTGTAAAAACACTAGCCACAGTTATCTCCTCTGAGAGTAATGAATTTCACCATTATATTGACCCTGTGATGAATGAAGTGAAGGTGTTATTTGCAGGGTGGAAAGTAGATGCTTTACAGAGGGCCTGGCATGCTGATAAGCATACTTTTCCACTCAGTGAGAAAGCCAATGGTGAACTACCTCACTCCTCATTTTACTTAGTAAAGCCTCTAGAGGCTCTTGTGAATCGTCTTGACGGGTTGCCACTGGGCGACTTCCTCACACAAGCAACCCCAAGACAATAAATAAAACTATTCACATTTATAATTACTAGTTTGCCCATAACAGACAGGTGGAGTGTCATATTGTTTACACTCAATCTGTTCGTTGCAGGGCTAAAATAAATATTTCTGTTTCTTATCACATGGTCAGCCAATTAAATGACTGAATCATTCAAGAACAGAAGAGGTAGAGATGTAAAAGACACTAATCAGAATTTTCTCCTCTGAAAGTAATGAATTTCATTATACAGACCCTGTGGTGAATGAAGTGAAGGTGTCATTTGGAGAATAGAAAATATGTGCTTTTCAGAGGGCCCGCCATGCTGATAAGCGTACTTTTCCATTCAGTGAGGAAGGCATAGGTAAACCACCTCATCCTCGTTTTACTTAGAAAAACCTCTACAGGTTCAAACCAGCCTTTCGGTTGATGACCAACAATCGCTAGTTGTGTTAAAATGGTTACACGGTTGTATTTTAATTTTGTAAAGTCAAAAAAAAAATCCTCTAATAACTAAATATCAGAACCTTTTTCACAGGAAATGGGTTTTCATGTTATAAATTGTTTGTTTGTTTTTTGTGTTATTCTTTTTAGCGCTAAAACTACTACCCGATTCAGATGAAACTTATCTCCTAACTAGTGTGCCTTGAAAATTCATAGTGACGTTTTATAAGTTCATTGAAAAACTAATAAAGAAGGTATTAAGAAATAAAATGTAACAATGAAGTAGTAAATTAAATTTACTGATGAATGTAATTAATTAATTAGTTAATTGTCTGATTGATAATGACAGACCGCTCTTGAAATCAGTCAGGAGTGAGTACTTCATACGGCAACAACCACTAGATTGTGTTTGTAATATCAAACATAGATTGAAATACAATCTTACTAAATGGAACAGATTATTGTGATCTCCGGTTATAACGTGGTTAAATAAGACATTAAAATGAAATCACGTTATAAATGAGTAAGCTCACCGGATTGATCTAGTGGTAAACTCGTCGCCGCGAATCAGCTTTTTAACAGCTAATATTCGGAAACGTAAGTTTTGTGATTCGAATCCTACGAAAGGTATAGTTACTTTTATACGGATTTGAATACTAAACAATGGTTAACGGTGCACTTTGATGGTTGGGGTTCAATTAACCACACTCTCTTAGGAATGGGCGGCCTAAGTTTGTACAAGATTACAGTTCACTAACACATCATACATTCATCCTCATTTCATTGGGTCATAGGATTGCATATTGTTCTTAAATTGAACAGATTGCAATGTATACACATTAAGGATTAAAAGAAATAAGTTCAAGAATAAGTTTTCTCACATAATTACGAGTATATCTCAATAATAACACATTTATTTTGAAAAATCGTTGTTTATTTTTTTTTTTTTGGTTTAACGTCCGACTGTTCTGCAATTACTGCTAATGCTGACGGTGAAGGATGAAATGTTTTTTGTAACGTATGAAAATATGCCGTGCATGAATGGGATTCGAACCCAAGACCGCATGACGCGGTCGACAAAGAGAAATAAATGCGGCCGACAAAGAGAAATCATTAGTACCGACTCAAAACTTCACCTACAGATTTCATTACTCTCAAAATAATTATAACATGATAGTTTAAATCGGGATTTAATGACGTTTTCACCGAATTTATAGGTAGTCACAATCAAAATAAGTAAGTATACTAAAAATACTGACAAATTTTGGAACAAAGTACAGCAACTTCTCTTTTAACCGATGTTTCCATCAAATGACTCTAAGAGGGTTTCTAAGAGGGATATTTGGTTTTTCTTAGTCACATTAACCAGTGACGGATTTCCCACTAGGCACACTAGGCCAGTGCCTAGGGGCGGCACGACCTGACAGGTGCCGCTAAAATAATAAGAGATAGATTGTTGGGCAACAGAAACAATGCTGTTGATGAATTGAAGCAGCTTTTTCTGTCTCTCGGTGTTTTTATGAACACCTGTATTTTTAGTTTGTTATAGTATAAACCTTTTAAAATGTGATTAAAATCTAATTAAGTATCTTTTGGTGATTTTATCAACACCCGTTTATGAACTCGTTAGATTTACTTTTTTTTTAAATTGAGTAATAACTTTGGCACAGATGTGGCATGTTTCAAAAGGGCGGCAGTCAGAATAGTGCCTAGGGGCAAAAAATTTATAAATCCGTCACTGACATTAACTACTTGGGTAATTAAGGGACCCGAGACCTCGGCATTACAATCAGCTGTTAACTAACAGAGTAATCCAACGGCCAGGTATATTTTTTATATTAGTTCGTGTTAGAAACGGCCTTGGAATGTGTTGATCAGCATTTGATGTTCTGAATTTTAAAAGATAGCGGGATTATGCAGTTAACAAATGTAATAAGAGTAAAATAACAGACTTTTAATCATAGCTGACAGGGTTCTGAAAATAACTTCAGTCGCGCTCGCTACACACTTAAAAAAACAACCGGGTTAGAGATGATATACAAATTTAATAAGTGCATCTATTTACAGGTTGTCGAATTGCTGGACCGGAGAAGAGTCCAGTTACACAAACTTCTCAACACACCAGTTTACTACCTTATTATTACTACCTTATTATTATTATTGTTAGAATAACTTTTAAATTATTAAAAGTACATTAGAATACAGTGAAAGATTCTCGTTTAGTGGATAAATTAAGAAGCACCAAGGTTAAGAGCTGACGCAATTGTTACCTTTTGTTGGCTATTTCATTGTAGAAAGATATTAATCATACGCCGAGCATTTGTCTCCCAAAAATTGCTGAAGAGTATAAGCCTATCAGGAGAAGATGGAGGGATTTCTGGAGACTGGAACAGACTGTTACCTACCACTAGGAGGAGGAGGAGAAGGGGATTCATTATATTTTGGGAAACGAATAAAAACAAATTAAGCAAGAACACGCGTTATATACGAAACCGCGATAAATAGTCAACGTTATAATCGGAGATCATTCTACTAGTGTTTCTATAATGGGTGTAAGACATTGTATCGTTAAGTGTTATGTTTATAAAGAGCCGTCATTATGTGGGTGTAATAATACGCTAACAGTTACAATGGACCAAATACAAGATGGTCCTTCAACTAAAATTGAATTTCCTTAACGGCAAATTCATTTCAGGAAAGGATAACAAGCGGGACGGCAGCAAATCGCAAGAAGAAGGAGCTGATAAAGGGAATAGAGAAAATGAAAGACAGATTGCTCGTTCAGATAAGTTTCTACGCACAAAATCCTATTTCACTTAGTATTGACATAGTCAATCTCAGTTTCGTTGGTAAATCCTGGCTGTTTTTAAAAAGCTCTAAGAATGTTTCAGTTCATCAAGATATACTATTCATTCTAATGTTCGAGTGCAATCCTGAGTAAACTTTATCATAGTCATTAAGTCAGGTTTTCCTTATAACAATACTAGAAATGCGTGGAATTATTACTAACCTCGGAGGAGTTGCCTCCGGAAGGTATAGAAATAATATTTATTTTTGTAGAGTAGTATCCCCTTTTCATCCCTTTAAAGGCTCTTTATTGATCCAAGCTGTAACCCATGCAAATTAATTCGCACAAATATTTTGATTGATGTAAGTCTACTTAATTTATTCTTAACCATTTTCATAATTAGGCTATATATACACTTATAGTGTTATTTCACTAGTTTTATATCAGAGTTATTTATTGAATAAGATATTGTGACACTTATCGCTAAGGTCCGTTTCGGGATCTAGGTAAATTATATAATTAATACACTAAAGTTTAAAATTACAAGTATTTATTACAACTAAAAGATTTACAAAATAAATAATAAACTAATTATAATGAAGTAATACAATAAATAACTTAAATAATTTACTTAGTACTACTTACTAACAATTATACAGAATGCACATACACAAAAATTATACACATACACAGTATGACGGAATAACAATAGTTGACCAATGCCCGGAACGTCGACCTTTTCTAACATACCGATAGCACACGCAAAAAATACTCGTCAAAGATCAAACGAATACTAACTCTCCGACCGCACTTGGGGCTCTCTTTATATCGGTGGATCAAAGAGATTTCTGGAAGTACAGAGAGATTTAATGCAATAATAAAATACAAAAATCCTTTTTATTGATCTGGAAAAATCTTAACTAGTGTAATTAGGTCACAATTGAATAAAAGGTGTTCAGGTAACCACCAGACTCTTTCACAAATAGTTGTACAACAAAGACCCTAACTTACTATACACGGCCCTTTTTAAATATTCTTTTATAATTAACTCTATTGTTACTTTGTCACTCTTTTATTTACTATTTAACATTTTATGAATTTCTCGATCCTAGAAACCTCTCGAACAGACATTCCTTTTCGATATCGTCACAATATATGCCTAAATAAACTATTGCCGTTCCCTTCAAAACAAACTGAACTTCTTAATGTCACTGTCAGAATAGTAGCACTATCGGAACCTCAATTCAATTATTTTGTCTTTAACTCAATTACGTCTCGTCACGGTTTATAACAATATTTTTTTTATTTTCGTTCATTTGCAGAGTCAGGAAATTGCTCTTATTACAACCATGGAAAATATTTTTTACTCCGTTCAGTAGAATTAGGTATTTGAAGTTAAACAATTCGATTTAAAATTGGACCAGATTTTTCTTTTTAACCCTTTCAGTGCCCAAACAATATTTTGCAAGTTGGATCCTAAAGTGCCATATAATTTATATAAGGATGTACTTAAAGTGACAGCTTTCGACAACTTGCAGGAATAAGCCTGCCATTCCCAACCTAAATTTCAACGTTACAGAAAAATAAAATTTCACGTTCAAAATTAATTTTTATTGTGTTTAAAAAACTCGTTCTGATAATACTAAAAATATTCAAAATACATTTTTTATAGTTTATTTTAAGTCGCATCGATAGCTTGGTCATTAGCGAATGCTGTGGGTTTCAGTAATGTAACGGTGGTTTTAATGTGTTAAAATTTCCAGAACCTAGCCAGGAATCGAACCCGGGATCTGTCCCTTTGTACGCTAGCGCGATAGTCACTACGCCACGAAAGCGGTCTCAGAATATATTACTCTATTAATTTTTGTTAAAAAAATATTTTTGTAACGTTCGGTTATCCGGACGTTGGCATTTTATGGACAACTTTTGGACGTCTGAAAAATCGGATGTTAACACTTTACATAAAAGATACTGACTTCCTGTTTTCCGGACGTTGGCACTGTAAAGGTTCAATATACGACGCAAGCCAGTTTTCAGAACTGCAGCTCTTCGAGAAGGTATCAAAATAGTATTTATTGCTTCAGAGTTATCAAATTTTTGATCACTTATAGGTGCAAGTGATCGAAACGTAAATACTTTAAGCATTTGCATCTGTTCAACCCGTAAGGCACAAAAAAGCTAAATTTCAGTTTAAGCTAATTTCAGGTTTTTACGTCATAGGGACGTTAGAAAATTAGTGATGGTTGAATGATTTAGAGGGAATTACTGCATTTAACTGCCATGATGAATGTACTAGAGATATCCTTAGGATTATTAATGTGGTGGTTTCTCCTTGCCTTCCACATCCTTATGCCGTTGACTGATTTCCAGTTCACCCGCCTTCAGGGCCAGTTTCCCGACCCTAGGACAAAAGAGTGCCCTGCCATTTACTAGCTCATCCACCCAAAACCGTTGGCCAGTGAATGGGGGATTACTTATACCGGCAATCACTCGGTTTGGTTTAACTGCTCGTCGCATGACCTTTTCAGAGCAGCAGTGGACAAGGTACGACTGGCCATGATGATAGCCGACCTTCGTAATGGAGAAGGCACCAGAAGAAGAAGATTGCATTTAAAAAATAAAAGTCAGAATTTTAGAGGAAAATACAAATATTAATAATATATTATGCTTAAAAACCGCTTTATAACTATAAAGCTTACTATAAAACTTTATAACGCTTATAACGAAATATAACTCAATCGAAGTTAACATCTGAAATTCTTTCATTACGATATTCAAAAATGCTACATAAAAATTTGACAATTTTTTAAAAACGTAATTTAGGTTATCCTAAACATAATATTATAAAGTTTTTTTTAGACTTTAATGTGTTATTATTTTGAAAAAAAAAATCATATCATTCCAAAACCTTTGAACCGCTGGTGTATTGGCTAGATTATTAACTACCTTTCAATATATTCATACAGTATAACTTAAATCGATATTAAGACTAATATTACACATCAAAAAACAGTTGGTGTTTAGCTACAACATCTTTTTTTAATTTAAACAAAATACATTATTATAATAATAATAAAAATGAAAAATGAAAGAATTGAAGAAAAATACGAAAAATTTATTCTTAGCGGATGTTTATTTATCTCTAGAATAAGATAAAACCGGAGGAAAAGATGGATAACATTGGGGGAAAGCGGAAAGACAGGGGAAAATTTAAAGAGAGTGGAAGTAGAGTGTTGAGGGCTTTTAATTAAACATCTGTTGTTTTTTCTTAGTGTACGACAAAGAGTCGAAACGTTATCTAAGAAGACGCAGTTTAATTTCGGATAAACTTCTTGGCCGTTATCTTTGAAGTCAACAAGACAACTGTCTCTTTATTTTACTTTTTTTTATAGAATGAATGAATTTAACTAAAGAAACTCTTGGAAATTGTTATAGAATTATTTATTTTACATTACTTTTAGTCCCCATAAACGTAACTTAACTTTATTCAAATGGAATTCCTCGTGAAACCCTTTTCCCTTTTCTTAAACTAAACTAATGATGATATGCTAATTATGGTTTTCTAAAACGTACACTCAAATCAACAGTTTCTTGTTCAATTCACCAAAATATATCTCAATTTATAATTATAATTTTCACTTTTCTTAACAAAGTAAATTGTACAGCAAACCACACGAATTTTACCCGGAAACTTTAAATAAAGTAATATTTTTACTATTGTCAAAATAAATTTTTAGGAACCTGATTTCCCATGATATCCTCAATAATGATTTTTCAATCCTTAAAGTTATTGTAAAATTACTTAATAAATCTTAATAAATCAAACATGCCAAGTATTACTTGAAGTCTCTACAAGAAAATTAAGGCAAGGAAAAATTTTAAATTATTCTGAGCTTCTATTATTATTTGTTTATGAAGAAAATTATTTCGGGATTCTAAAAATGAAAATTGGTAAAAACCATAATGAAATATTGCGAATTAAATTACAAAATAACTAAAATTAAAGTTTCGACGGTACTGGTATTCTGGCGGCGACATTGTGAACTTGGAATTCTCATGGTGCGATTATTACGATAGGGTTACAAGCTATATTGATTCGGGGTAATTCTTCACTGGATAATTTGAAAATAGTTTTTAAAATTCAGAAAAAATACAACAAATAAATGCAACCCACCGAGTTGGTCTAGGGGTAAAGTCGTCACCGCTCGTCAGCTGTTTAACAGCTGATTTTCAGAAACGAAGGTTCCTAGTTCAAATCCTAGTAGAGATGTTACTTTCATAGGGATTTGAATACTAGCCAATGGTTACCGGTGTACTTTGATGGTTGGGGTTCAATTAACCATACTCTCTCAGGAACGGTCGGCCTAAGACAGGACAAGACTACATCTTATTTACACGTCATACATACCCTCATATTATTGAGTCAAGGGGTTGCTTATAGTTCTAAATTGAACAGATTGCAACGTACACACATTAGGAATAAAAAAATAAATGCACGGAAATACTCGTGCATTTGAGAGTTGAAAAGTAAAGGTTAAGAATTCTATAAAAGTAAAAATAAGCTTTTTAACAGCTGATTTTCGGAGACTAATGTTCTTTGGTTCAAATCCTAGTAAAAGTAGTTACTTTTGTACGGGTTTCAACACCAGACAATGGTTACCGGTGTACTTTGATCGTTGAGGTTCAATTAACCATACTTTTTCAGGAATTGTCGGGCTGAGTTTTTACAAGACTACATCTTATTTACACATCAAACATATAATTATCATTCTCATCTCATTGGGGGTCATGGGGTTCTTATTGTTTTAAAATTGAACAGATTGCAACTTACACACATTACGGAAAAGGGACAATGATGTAACTCAGAATTCTATGTGTGAGTCTATTCACGCGGATCAACTAGTATTATTTATAATTAATACATTTAACCACAATTATTTTCGGCCGCATTGGCGAAGTTGGTAACGTGCTCGCCTCTCATCATGCGGTCTTGGGTTCGAATCCCATTCAGGCACGGCATTTTTTCATACGTTACAAAAAATCATTTCATCATTCACCGTCTGCATTAGCAATAATTGCAGAACAGTCGGACGTTGAGCAAAAAAAAAAAAACAATTATTTTCACTGAAATAAATTAATTTTATTATACAGCCAGACGTTACGGTGAATGAGTTGAAGGTTTCATCAGCAGTTTAAAAGTTAAGTGGTTTTCAGTAGGTTATCGTCCTGGTAAACAGTGATACTTTCAACCTACTGCATAAAGCATTTATAAAATACATTACTTAGTTTTACCTAGTAAAACTGGGGTTCAAGCATTGGGCTGTTTACACTCATACGCTAAACTACAGAGTCAGATTTTAATATAGATACTCAACAGTTTATTGTATAACCATGAGATTGAAAAAGAGAATTACGAATTAATCTCTTAATACTTACAGGCTTATCACTTATTAAATTTTCAAACATGAAATCAGTTTCTTCTAGATACGAAACAGAATATTATGCAACAAGGTGAAGGTGGAAAAGGGTTGGTAGCTGTAAGGGCGAGGGGTTGGTATTGTTATACAAGTTCTCACCTTATGAATAAAGTTTTGTATGAATTACACGATATTATCCCGTTAGGCCCGCCCGACAAGTATTGCACGGCATATTTAGTTTCAAAGTAATATGCAAAGTCTGGCTAATAAGTCTTCAGTGGAACTTTGATAAGGCACGTGTAAGGAATAAAGGCAACGTGTAACCACAACAATGACACACACACACACATACACATACATAAACACACGCACACCAATACAAATCAATATAATCAGGTTGTTATTAAAACAAGCTCTAAACTATACGATCCAACTTAAATACGTAATAGTCTGCATTAAGAGTTTTCATCCCTTACAATAGAAGATCACTAAATAATTAATAAACTACTTCATAGAGGTGTAACATATTTACTTGCTTTCCATTCGCCACACCCTCCTCTGTAAACAGAATGTGAATCTTAAATGTGGTTCTTTTAGCAACAAGATATTTAAAATAGAACATATTATCGTAACATTATAATTGAGATATTTTAGAAATAGTTATGGCAATAAATTATTTATTGTATGAAATTAATTGTATTGAGAAAGGGTGAATGGACGGCCTTTGAATACGAATTCTTGGAAGTGAGGTGGAGTGTCTTTGTTATGCCAATTATTGATTATTTTTTCTACATAGATTGTTCTGGTCAACAGTGGAAAGTTATAGAAGGGTCTCTATTGTGTCTTATTAGGTAGAAACAACCACCTTTCTAGAAACAACCACCGATACAAGTATTAAAAGGCACTAGCCCTTTATCGGCCCGTTCAAGTTGCCATGTGGGGCCATGAATGAGTGCAATTAGACAGTGTTAAACCAGTGAGAATACATTGTACACATTGTACGTTAAGGGAAAAAGTCTGCGTACTGTATGTAAACACGGTACATTAATTTAATTGTAAACTGTTAGCAGTCTAAAAATAACAATTAATTATAATTTATAATCTTGTTAATTAATAACTGTTATAAGTTTAAAGAAAGTCTGTTCGTAGTTTGTTATAACCAGATCCCGAATGAATATTAGCTCGTATGTTAAAAGTTACTTAATTGCGTGAAGACCACATGACTTATCATCACAACGATCTGAGACCTGAATAGTCTTATTCTGATGATACCTCGTTGGTTTTATTTACACCTAAGATGCCACTCTTTACGAAACGCGCAACCTACCTGCTCCTGATCAGCATCCTAAAAAAGTTTGTTGTGGTGTCTCCTCAGAAGTTGCATCCTAATTAACTAATCAAAATTCTTCCGCAGTGTTATTTAATATTTAGAACAACTTAAACCGAAATTTAAATTTTGAGTTTGCATTACAAATAAATTTTTGTTTCTTGTTTTCTGTGTTTTTTATATATGAGTGAAATATATGACCAAGATACTCAAATTGTGTTAATTAACCGTCAATAACGCCAAGCTATGACAACCAATACTTCCCTAATAATTTAACGCGATAGTCCATTTTCCGAAGGACCTCCTCACTTTTTTCACGAAATAACCCACGACATTTTCAAAATATGTCGCTGTACATGGAATAAATATGCTAAATTTCAGTTTTATAACTTGAAAAGTATGTATCAGATGAATTAATTTTAAAAGTTTTTTTCTAAACTTTGATGCTGTAAAGAAAAGAAGAAAAACTAATAAAACTCAAAGGGAAATAAAGAATTTCATAAATTTATGCAAAAAAGTTTTGGAAATTAGAAAATAAATCAATTAAGTTGTAGTTCGATACCAACAGCCACTTCTAAGCAAATATTTTTTTAAATGAACGATCTAAAGAAATTAACTTCAAAACAAATTCAAAATATTTCGAATTTCTACACTTTAAAAAGATAATTAAGAAGTTATTACATCTTAAACCTTACAGACGATTAACTTAGAAATAAATACTGGTTTATAAATCTTTTCCTTATTAATATAAAAAACATTATAAAAATCAGTTATTTTTACATACTCCTGCTTTATCGTTCTAGAAAAAGTTCACGTTTCAAGACCTCTTGAAGCCAAGAAAATCAGTTTTTAAATTCAAAGTAAGCAATTGTTAAGTTCCATATCTCTGATTTTACAAAGAAAAATTTATAAGTAAAGTTAATTCAAAACAGCCGAAAAATGTCTACTTCTTCTTCATGTACCATGTGCCTTTAGAACGCTGGAAACCATCACCGTAACTTACTGGTAACGCAATATAAGTTGACGATCGTCAGCGAGAGTAAGACTGAAATATGCGGGGGGGGGGGTGGTTGAAGTTCTACTATATGTGCTTTTCTAAATACATCATAGCGACAGCTTTAACCATGACATTATATTGTAGTTTTCTCTTGCATTGATTTATTATGTTTACAACTATGTCATTTTATAAACGCCCATTGTACCGTGCGTTCGGAAAGTCGCTGTGCACTGGAATTGTGACTATGGATTTATGAAAATATGTATAAAGAAATGACTAAGCATTTTGGAAAAAAATTTATTCAATACCTTAATTACATTGTTAAACCGTGATTACATTGTTTATAGAAGGTGTTCGAAATGACCTCCATTGGCATCAATACAGCATTGCACTCGTTTCATTTTGTTTGCAAACACCTTTCGCAACTGAAGAACAGTGATTCCTTGAATGTATGCCGTTATTGCGGCTTTAAGTTCGTCAATCGTGTGTGGTCTGTTCCGATACACAGTTTGTTTCGCCGCACCCCATAAAAAGAAATCGGGGGGAGTCAGATCAGGAGATCTTGCAGGCCACAAATTCTTTGAAATTATACGTTCACCAAACACGTTGCGCAGGAAAGCCATTGAGATGTTAGATGTATGTGCTGTTGCCCCGTCTTGTTGGAACCAACCATTATTCATTTCCACTTGTGTTATTTGATGCGTAAAGTTCTCTAAAATATCAGAACAATAACGTTCACTATTGATTGTGTTTGCAAAAAAAATTGGTCCAACAATACGTGCTATACTCACAGCAACCCAGACTCCAATTTTTGCTTCGTGTAAGGACTGTTCATGTAAAGCGCAAGGGTTAGTTGTCGACCATACTCGAGTATTTTGTGAACTTATATACCCTCCCAAGTGAAACCACGCTTCATCTGTATAAAACGTTACGTCAAGGATGTCTTCGGAATTTTGGTTGATGAAACGTTGAAACCAATGACAATAATTTAGTCTCTTGTCATTATCTGAAGGTTTCAGCTCTTGAACACACCTCACTTTGTATGGGAATAGTTTAAGTTCTTGTCTGACAGCTTTATGTGCGGTAGCAAGTCCGATATTATGCTGTTGTGCTAACTTACGCATTGATTTTTTTGGACTTTGTGCCATAGAATCAGAAATATCCAGCAGCTTTTGTTCGTCTAGCTTAGGGGGCCTACCACTACGTTCAGCGTCCTCAACAGAGCCAGTTGCCCGAAATTTTTCTATCAGTGTTCGTACTGCATTACGGTGAGGAATAATTGAATCTGGAAACTTTTCAGAAAATTTGCGCTTCACTAAATCACTGTACTTGTCACCTTCGCGAAATACGTATTCAACGAGGAAAATGCGCTCCTCTACTGAAAGAACCATCGCGTCCAACAACAAAAAACGTGCAACAGAACTGCAATAAATGAAACATATACAACTTCAACTCAATGACTGACAGGCCTCGACGTGTTCGGCAACAATTGAACAGCACAGAGCTACCAACCTAGCCATGAAATTATTCCCTGTCATGTCACTTGGTGCACAGCGACTTTCAGAACGCATGGTATTATTTATTGATTCTTAATAATTATCCTAAATAATAAACATTAATTCTAAATAAGCCATAATACTAGGCCTAAGCTATATTTAGTATTCATTTTGGTCAACAGCAGTAAACTGAACTACTGCACTCTGATACAATAGTTAGTCCGTGAGTTCCGGTAGTCTGTTAGTCGATGGTAGCTTATTATCGTGAGTAATACTAGTTTTACGGTAATTTTAAAATTTTATTGTATTTTTAGGGTTTTCATATTTCACTATTTTCAGTAAAGTTACATTAAATTGCAATTGAATTTTAAACAATTCACTTTCTTTAAATAATTACATTACTCCTTACTTATTTAGTGTGACGGGTTATGAACTGAATTTTAATACTTAAGTGTTTGTGGTGGTTACATTTTAAGTTACACGTTTGATACATGTCTTATGCTTTCGGGTTGGCCGATGTAAATAGGATAGATAGTATACTTCCTCCGCATGATAAGCGCAATCGTCAACTTATAGCGCGTCACCAGTACATTTTATTGACAGCCAGTATAAAAAATTTACTCGTATCTACATACCTGTCCTGTAAATGTATTTTTAGCTACGACGTTTTTCTTCGACCTGGATCACAAAATAATGGGTAAAGTGTTTTTCCTTGAATAATATTCTGCAGTATACTAATCCATATTTCTGACCTTTTAACTACGTGTCCAAAGTATTCCAATTTTCGTTTATAATGGTGCCTATAGTTTCAATGCTCTTATCTAAATGATGGAGTACATCAAAGGTGCAGATTTTTTACATCCAAGAAACGTTCAACATACTACTTCTTCATCACAACATCTTGACGTCTCAAGTCGTTTCACTGTTCAAAGTCTAAGCCTCATCACCATATAACAGAACTGAAAACACTTAGCAACTAAGTAAGCAAACTAGAAAGGAAATTTTGGATTTTTCTAAATAAGATTCTACCCATTCCTGAAAGCTACACGAGTTTGTTCTTATCTTCGTACGACTTTTATTTAACAAACAAGATACTTATCTTAAAGAACCTGTCCATTTTTTTACCGTTAACTGTAATATGAGCCCTCACATTCTGTTCCTTACTAAATAGTAGGACGTTCTTACATTCAGATCTTAGCCAGCTCCCACACTCTCCTCAATAAAACTATCGAGTAATTTTTGAAAAACTTTAGGACAAGATACCAACAGGACTGTGTCATCCACGTATCTTAGGTTCGTTATGACTCCCTCTCATAACTGCCGTGATTAACGATAATACCCTCCTGTATTTAAGACAGTGCGTTTTTAAATATTCTCTCCGAATAGATATTAAACAGGAGAAGTGACAACACACATCCCTTTCTGACTCTTCGCGTAATACCAACTAAAGCTGAAACCGTGTCATCCATTCAAACGACTACAGAATGATTACAGTATAAATTTTGATACGTCGAATGTCCTTTCTATCCAATTTAATGCCTTTAAGAATTTCAGCAAGGATGTAATTTCGATCGGAAGGTTTTCGAAGTCCAAAAGCAAAACTCGTAACGAATTGATTAAAATATCATAATTTTGTTGTTAATACAACCAACATAATTTGTTAAAAACGAGTTAAATTTATAAACCGCTAAAAGATTAGCGTGAATTTAGTGTAGTTTGCATTTTAATTCATTAAGCTTTCAAAACAGATTAAAATTTATTAAAGTCACCTTCTTGATAAACGGTGTATTGAACCTGAAAATGCCAGAAATAATATCGGCCAAAGTGCAAGGGTTTATCGTTACAATAAAAAATAAAATAAAATAAAAGATTATAAAATCTCAATAACAAGTTGTCAACATTGAAAACTTAGTTTATAGTATTATCGTTGTTATTACTATTATTATTTATAGAAACCGCAATACTGTGGTTGGTTCGTACCAGTATATTTGTATACATTGGTAAACTCAAACAAGTATCCTAGCGAAATAGATATTGGGTCGAGTGGGGGGAAGTAAGGATGCACAAATATGAGCTCACAGTGCATGTAACGCAATACACAAGCCAGCCTCTATTTCCATTCCCTTTTCGACCACTAATTACTCTGTTGACACTTTGCTAAAATTAATTCCATGAATGCTGGAAATTAATCCGCAATCCCCCGCAAATACATGAACTGAGAATATTCTAAAGCTAGCAGAATTCAAAATTGTTCTCCTATATTTAATAGAAATACAACAGACATGTTTATAATTAAATGTGTACAACAATATATTAATTATATTATTCATTGCTAACCAAATACAGGGTGTTGTTTGGTTAGAACGAATGAAAATTATGGTAACATTACTTTATCATGATTTACTTTGTCTAAAACAACTTTTAATTATTTTAAAAGCTTCAACGAAATTTTAAATTATTATTTTAATTACTTACTCCTGGGTACTTACATAAAAGAATAATAAAATAAAAATTGTATCCCTAATTTCTAAGTAGATGTTCAATG
The DNA here is from genome assembly GCA_035578175.1 of Catonia carolina. Lineage (NCBI taxonomy): Eukaryota > Metazoa > Arthropoda > Insecta > Hemiptera > Achilidae > Catonia > Catonia carolina. The sequence goes on from JAQMRL010000001.1 coordinate 297,223,022, forward strand.
ACCATTACAAACAAATATGTAGTGAAATAAGCTCAAAATGGTAGGGGACAAGCAGTACAGGTTACTAAGGAAAGAAAAATTGTGAATGCATAATGAACTAATGACAAAGTCAATCGGAAAACAGTGGTTGAAATAGGAATGGATTACAAACAAATTTTTAGGACACTATAAACAACAGGATCTAAGTTAAAGTTTATTTTTAATATTGTATTGCTTGCAATGAATAGTCCAATTACGGCAAGGAATATACATTTAAAAATGACAATTTAAGAAATTTTTCAAATAATAGAGACAAAACCAGTGATAAAAAATAATCGTTAAAATGTACAATAAAAAAATCGAAACCGTAGCTAAGAAAAAAATTAAATTAATTTCGTCTTTATTTTTAATTTCTAATTAAACATGCACCAATATCATTAACATTATTAAAATCGTTAGAAAAATAACATCGTTTATTTTCTAAAAACTATAATAACAGAGTTACATGTAAAGGTTACAGAACCAAGATCGATTCAATGAATTAAATATTGACGTATTCTTTCAATAATAAATTAATCAATATAATAATAATAATAATAATCATATAATCATAATAATCAATATAAATTATGATCAATAGGTGGATTCATTAAATAATTAGTTCTTATTGAATTCAAAGGTAATTAAAAATTTTCGTCTACGATTGAAAGTTGAGTAAAATGATACATTATTAAAATTATGTCTTTAAAGAGATTCAAAGAATTTAAAAAGGATTTTGATAAAGTTGATATAAACCATACTGCAGCAAACCAATTACAGACGATATACCTCAAAGCCCTAATTCAGTGAAAATAGAACAAAATATAGACGGGAAAAAGATGAAAGCTTACAATAAAAGAATGCGGGGGTACAAAACGAGCCCTCTTAAATTATGATTAAAGTATACAAAAAATAATTTATAACAGCCCTAAATTACAAAAAAAATGCATGAGAATAAGAATAAACTGGATAAAAAAGTTAAAATAAAGTAAAAAATTAATAAAATAAATTTTTAAAAGCAAAATTATGATGTTAATGGATTTCCAGGAAAGAAATTTAAAAAATGGAACGATCAGATGAACTTAAATAACAACATGCGGATGAAATGAATACCTAATTGTTGGAGAAATAGCAAACAGCAAGAAGTGAAATTGTAAAGAAGGTTGAAACTTCTAACGGCGGAAATTTTAAAATGTTCAGACGGACGGATCTATCTGATATATATATTACACAGCACAAATGAAAATTAAATATTACACAACATTTTACAGAAGGGACACAAGAAGAATATTTAGAAAAATATTCCTAAAACATAAAGGTACTTTTTATAATCATGTTTAGATTAAAATAGAAATGTAAGTACCAAATTTAAAAAAAATATTTTGAGGATTTTAATTAAAATTACCTTGTTCACTTCGTACCGTAAGAATTTTTTGACTAATTTATCGATAAGTTTTGAGAGATAAGTTTTGCGAAAACAGTTTTTTTAACTGCCTAGCGTATTGTAGGGTTAGAATTTGTACAACGTTCTACATCGAACTCTATAATTATTATTGAGTCTATAACATATTTTTATACAGCAGACGTTTGCTGTAACTTGCGTCTATAATTTTTTTTACAAAAACATCTTTTACATCATAGAAATAAATTTCTTGCAAAAAATTTAAGCAGATAACTACACAAATTCAAAACTAATCAAAAAATACTTCATATAAAGGAAATTGTTTTGTTTAAATCGCGTCAACTTCATATTCATTAGCGGAAAAACTGTAGAATGTTTACATTTATTTATAATTATTTAATTAATACAGCATAAAACTTGGTAAAAATAATATAAAATTAAAAATTGGTAATAGCTCACGAGAAGAGAAATCAAATATTTGTGTAGTTTGCCGACTGATATTTCGTTTTACTTTATAGTTACCTATTATACTCGTGTTGTGTATTATACTATAGTCATAGTATACCTACTATTATATGTAGTACACTATACTATTATAAATGTAGTATATTATTATACTCATGTTATGTATTAAAAGAACTCCAGGGTATCATTAACAATTTTTTTTTGAAAAAGCCATTATGCGGCTTTGTTGCAATGGTTGGACTAGCGGATTGGTGAAATAATCTAAAGAAAATTAGATAACAAGAATTGATATTATGTGGTTCCATCTTAAACTTTATTCAGGAAAACAAATTTAAAAATACTCAATCAAATGTGATGATCATTTTTTGTTGCTTCTTTTTCATAGAATAAATACCGATAAAAAACGAAACTTTAAAAAAAATGTCAAAAAGTATTCCGGTGAAATGATTTACGTAAAAAAATGTTTAAAAATGATAGTAAAGATAAATTTGAATAAAGGCGTAGCATTTGGTTCGGTTGATTTGATTTTGACGGACGATATTTTTGCTCTTTTTATTTCATTGAGGATAAAAGGACGAGTCAGGTCATCGAACAATGACAAAAGATGATGATTGTGACTCTTTGGCTTTTGATCGGTGAGTATGTTACCTTTACTCATCTACTCATCGAATCAGTACGATCGTACGAGCAATGTGGCCGTTGTTCGGTAAAGTAGAATGGACGTTATTAGAGGGTGGGGTAAAGAGGAGTAAAGAGGGAGAGAGGTGGCTTTAGGATAGACTTGAGAGAACGTAGCAATCTGTTGCAACCATTGTCATATATGAAGAGTCTATTACGTGGTTACAAGATAAGCTCCGGATTAGATTCTGTGCTTTGTGTAGGGGTCGGTCGCTCAAGCTCAATTTCACGGTCCTATGGCCTATGGCCAACCATTCACATTTCCCGTCTCCATTCTAACTCCAATCCATTTCAAATTTTCTCATCCTTCAATCTTTGATCTCATTTCCGTAATTGATCTATTACTTCGTATTATGCAATGAGTATACCATTTAATGTTCTGGTGAAATCAAACAAAGCAAAATCTGAATCAACATTTACGAATATAAAATTAGTTAAGTTTGAAAATGTATAATCTTTACATTGATCAAAATATATTATTTTCGTACGATCTCTTAACGGTACGTCTCTTATGTTTCTTTATGGATGAATGGATGAACTTTCCGTAAGGACAAGGATTATGATCGACAATCATAGCATAAATACAACACGTGAGTAATTGTAAAAATATCTAGTATAGTCATTTGAGTCACGAGTTTGCCCTTGTTTGCAACGAGGGGTAAAGGGGGAAAAGCATCAGTGCGCATGCCCGACTGCTTTAATTTCAGTACGACAAACATAACAACTTATAGTATATCCAGAGCGTAAACAGTATATCGTGGAACCTTTTGTAGGTTAATAGTTTGTTACAGAAATGTCGATTTCTCGAAAACCTGGTCGAACTATTCACAGTGTTGAACGAAATCTAATATGCAATGAAATAAAATGTTATGAAGTTGAAGCTAAACAAAAATGCCTATCCGTGCCACTTAACAAAAGCCGTGAGCGAGCGGCTAACAACTGTAAAGTTTCTCTTTCCACAATTCGAAAAATAAAGAAGGAAATTAAGGACGTGAAGAAGCTATTCTTTAACAGTTTTGTTGACACTTGGTAAAAAAAAGAAAAACAGTTAGGTAGATACTAGAGAGACTGGTAATGAAAAAACCGATGACAACAATAGTACAGAAGGCGATTCATTCGTAAATACAGTAAATCAAACATTTCTAGTCATGTAATTAAACTATAGGCAATATATCATAGGCTAATAGCTCATATTTATTTCTTATAAGGTTTAAGAAGAAAACATTTTCTCGGAATAAACCACAGCTTATAAAATGTATATATAAACTGCACGGTAGTGAAATGTACGAGTAGTTTCTCGCTGTTGATGTTGGCAGCACTGCAAATATTCCACTTCCCTTCCTCACAGCCCATACATATGCAACAGGCAATCTCGTGACTTCAGTATCTATACATGACTTCTCGTAAGAACACGGATATTATACATTTAAAAAGATGATTGTTCCAGCTCCTGAATATCTGTGAAACAAAACGTACATCGGTTACTAAAAATTAAGAGAGAGACACATGTCTTAAGTATGGTTCTATAGCATAAGTCGTTCTTAATCTTCTAAGCGCTTGCAAAATATGGACAAATTCAAAGCCTGCAGATAAAAAATTCAGACAGCTGAGATAAGTATTTAAGAAGTACTAAGTAAGAAATATAGACTAGTGGACAAATTTCCAAATGTCAGAATAAGGAGGAACCGGGAGTTCTGGCCATGAACGACAGAATTAAAGATTACAGGAGACGAAGGTGTAACCGTCTGGGCATATTTAATTCTGATAGGTTTGTGTGATGGTTCATTTCGAGGCAGAGGGCACGCGAGATGTTGGGAGACCTCTCACGAGATGAAACTCTCGTGACTTAATCGAGACTTAATCTATGGAGGAAGAAGACGACGACGACTATTATTTAAGAAATCCACAGTCCAATCTTAATAATTCTTTTAACAATTATTTATTCATTGAACTTTCAGCAAGGTTGCTAAGTCAAGAGCTAAAGAATTAGTTTAAACTTATAAGAATTTCACTTAGTAAAAAGAGCAGTGAAGTATTTTACAAATACTTTATTCGCTAATTTAGAAAGTACACTGTATATCAGTATGTTAATTGTCCTGAAAATTACTTATTTTCTACTCTGAAATGATATTATTTTATTCACCACAGAGTCTGGCTGAATAATGAAATTTCAATCTCTATCTTCAACACCACTTGAACATCACAAAACAATGGCATTCTTAAAATATTAAACTGAATACAGAAAAATTACAATATGTTACATTTCTTTCATTTTGATGTCAACCTATTCCCTAAATTATCTGCACAACTCACCAATATCACATAAGTGAAATCATTACGATTGACGGTAGAAAGAAGACTGACGTGGAACCCACATAGATGTACATGATACAAAAGACGATAATTGAACGTACTAAACATCTATATTGTATTTTCACCACCACGAATTTTCTCTCATTATTCAGAAATTAACCGTTACAAGTTACTTCTTCGATGTATTCAGACTTACAGGTCAGTGATCTACGGATCAGCCAAACAAATCAACATTAGAAATTTTTCACGAAGTCAGTTAAAAAAAACACAACATAGAGACATTAATTTCAAAACGATAGAGAAACTATACAAATGTTTTCATAGCAAACATGATCACACAAATCTAGTAATTGTCCGAAACGAACTTACTATACCAATCAGCTAGAAGATCAAAAAGAAAATGGATTTGAGACCCTCTTTGTAAAGAGACTTAAGGGACTTCCACTGGGAAAATTCCTTAGCCAATGACTAAAGTCAATAAAAACAAACACTATGAACAGTACAATTTCTCGCTGTGTTATAAAATTATATAATTGGAGTTTATTTTGCAAATAAAGTAAAGACAGATTCAGTGTAGAATTAAAAAAAAAGACAGAATCAAAGTTTTTTACAGTTTAGGTAAACTTATATCTACTAGCTTTGGTTATTAGTAACTACAGAGGGTTACGATACAGAATCAGTGGCTTTTAACAAGTAATAATTCCAGATCCTAGCCAGGAATCGAACCTGGGACCTACTGATTCTCAGCCGGCCTTATTATTAGTCCGTCTCCATAGCGCAGTAGTAGAGAGCTAGATTGCAACAACTAGTTAGCAGTGGGTCCAGGTTTGAATACCAAAATTTTTAAATAGTTAATATTCATTGATACTGTTGCATATCTTCTACAGTATAGGTACAAATGCTTTTTTAGTAAAAGATTCGCGAGGAAAATAGAACGGATTATCGTGAGTTTATTTATTTCCGACATTAAAGTTATAGTTATTCAGTACACTGGAAATAATACTTATAAAATATACAAAGTAAACAAGGTCGCATAACAGTTGGAAATCTGGTAAGAAAAATTAATAACATTAAAGTTTCTCAGTACGTATTGATTGTTCTGTTTTGTTGAAAATTTTAATAAAACTTTAAAATGAAATATTAATAGTAAAACTTTTCTACGAAGAGTTATATGTAAACAACTTTTTTCTGTACAAGAATTTTAGTTTCTATATAAGTTAAAACTTTTAAAAGTAATACTATAATAACGATCATCTGAAAATATTTTAGTTAGAAAGTTAAATTCATTTTCAGAAAAATTATTCTACGGAAAACAAAATGATCGTTTCGGAAGAGGATGATGCATTTTCGAGTACAAAGAACCAGGTTTGATACCTAGCAACAATTTAGACAATATTGTAACATCTAAGCCTAGGTTCGTTCGAGATATGGGTGGAATAAATAATAAACAGACTTCCTTAAACTTTAGACAATTAATTAGAAAATCTAGCCTACTAACAAATTACAAATAGATCAATTCAATTGAATTGATTAAAAAACTTAAGCTTGAGCTAAACTTTGCTATAAGCAATGTTACTTAACAATGAAAACAATGGTTTACCTGTCCACAATTAGTTGCTACCACCCGCACGTATAGGCGCTATTAACGTAATTTAGAACAGGTCCTGTAACGACACTATTTCGAACGGCCCGATATCACTTTTTGTTCAAAAGCCAATTACTAAATAACTTACAACAAAGGTGCTAACGCTTTATACTTGCGGTCAGATAGTTTTCCACACAATCGAGACCTTTCTAACAATTTCGCCGCTTTAACATTGTAGAATGAATTAAAAAAAAAACTTTTCTCCCAGTTTCGATTTCCGAGAATTCGTATTCAAAACATTCCATTGTCTTTATTAAATACACACCACTTCATACAATACATAATTTCTTACAATAAACAGTTAATTTCCTTAGCCATTTCTAGAATGTCATCGTGGCGCATTACAATATAATTTTACAACTGTTACAATTGAAAAAATTCAACCAATGCGTTATGTTGTTTGTCATTTTACTGCGCCAGTACACGTTTTCAATAGATTTTTTATTTATTTTATTTTGTTATTTACAGTCTGGTAATAGAATAACCATTAAAAAATTTGATCAGTTCAAGCGTTTTCTGATCTTTTGTACAGACTTGTTGGTCTTGGCAACGCCGTAGTAATCATACGAATTGATGTTAAACCAATCTCTATAAAAACAAATCTTTAAATAAAAGTTTAATTTTTTTTTAACTGTAGTTTTATATACTTTTGTCGTAAAAAAGGCCGCAAAAACACCACTTTTTTACCGATTTCAATGAGAAAATACGTTAAAATCACTATTGGACGCTAAATCAAGCACTTTCGAAAACAATTCGTAAATTAAAAATTTTAGCTTTTTAATTTTCTACAACTTTGATTACAACATTTTTGCCGTAAAATGCATTTTAAGGCTGCAATTTAAAAAAAAATCACTACTAGAGAAAACCCCCATCCACGAATTTCAGCAGTAATGGTGCTTACCCTATCTTGTAGAGCATAAAATAAGGCGATTTTACAGAAAATCGTATATGAGTCTTTTTTGAGAAAATTACAATATAGTGAAAAATTTCACGAATAAACTACCACTTTTGGTACACCGATTTTGATAAAAATTTTCGTGTTGGTCTTCTCATGTAACTTCATCTAACTTAAGTTCTAAGTTTGAACTTCGTACGCTATTCCGTTCTAGAGATATTTTGTCCAAACACACGCAGACCAATCGGCAAAAATCAGTTTTTTTGAGTTTAGGGAAACTGAAAACGTGTACTTCCGGTGAAAACTCGATTTCCAAAAATCGACATAAAAATATTAGTTTCCTTCCTTGTATATTCATACAGGCTAAGAGAAAATAAGAAATACTGAAGAAAAAATTTTGTAATTTTCAATTTTTAAAATAATGAAGTTAAAATATCTAAGTTTTGCCCATAACAGGCATGTGGAGTGTTGAATTATTTGTACTCGATCTGCTAGTCTCAGGGCTACAAAAAATAGTTCTGTTTCTTATTACATGGGGAGAAAATTATATGACTGAAGTACTTAAGAACAGAAGAGGTAGAGTGTAAAAGACACTAGTCAAAGAGTAACGAATTTCATTAAACAGTCGACCCTGTGGTGAATGAAGTGAAGGTATCATTTGCAGGGTGGAAAGTAGATCCTTTTCGGAGGGCCTGACATGCTTATAAGCATACTTTTCAACTCATTGAGGAAGGTAATGGTAAACCACTTTACTCCTAGTTTTACTTAACAAAGCCTCTAGAGGTTAAAACCAACCTTTCGGCAGATGACTTAAACAACAACAACATTTATACAGCCGGCCGCATTGGGGCAGTTGATAACGTGCTCGCCTCTCATCATGCGGTTCTGGGTTCGAATCCCACTCAGGCACGGCATATTTTCATACGTTACGAAAAAAAATCATTTCATCCTCCATTGTACAAAAGTTACACCCCAACGTCGTCGCTAATGACCGTTGTAGTTGATGCGACGTTAAATAAATAAATAAAAAAAAAACATTTATACAAGTTAAATACTATACAAATGTGTAAGTTACTGTATTAATATGAGTACTTATTCAAACGCATTTAAGAAGACAGCGTACGAATGAATAACAATCGGATTTGAGTGCTTGCATACATTTGACATAGTAGTCTGCTAGAATGTAGTCATAATCGACCGTTTTCACGGATGCGTTTAGCAGCAAGTAATAGTATTCCGTACGTTTTTTCGTTGGACTGAGAAACGGTCAGATCGTGGGCTATTACCAATGTTTCTCCATTAGTTACTTCTTATCCGTACAGAACGTATAATATCCTAGCGATCGGACGGACCAGGGTAATTAGAAGAGACGGTAGGGATCACGTAAGGATGCGCAATAGCCGATGACGTCACCTGTGCTTAATAACACGGCCAGCTGTTTGTATTATTTCGGTATTTTTGTGAATGTTGTCAGTCCGTCTAATTAGCGACTGACGTTATTATGTGAATTCTTTGCGCATTTACTCGATATTAATTTAATCGAAATATAATCAAAAATTAATAATTTAATCGAATATATTACAAAACAAAACAAGAACTAGTAAAATATTTAGGCCTACTAATACTTTTTATGTATTTAATTTTTTTTTGTTATTTCTAATATTTAGTATCTACGTATTTATATCTAGTGAGTTCTAATATTATTACATTGAAAGTTGTTGCGGGTAGTGGTAACAATGAAAAATATATACATGAACGATTTTCATTTCACCGTTTTCTGAATAATGAAACCCTAAAAAAACACGGCAAAATACTTTTCTTCATTTTTCCAGAATATAAACTATAAATATTTGTAATAACAGTAGGCCTGACTGTTAGAATTTCACAACCATTTGATTTTTCTAGAAGTAGGCTACCAAATATCATGTATTTATTACATTACAATTACAGAATTATTTAAAAAAATTTATGTGAACATCTAAAGACTTAAATTGCCTACGAAAAATGGCAGTTAATAATTTCATATTTTGCTTACATTCCATTACAATTCTTTATTATCATTATTATTCTCGCTGTTATTATTATAGTACACAAAACATAATTATTGTAATATAATATTAGTCTTGAATGTAGAAGGAATAATTAAAAAAAAAACTAGTGTTTTTAGCACCAGTGACGTCATTTGCTAGTGACGGTATGTACTCATAACGGCCGGTCATGCGCGTGACCCCTACCGTCTCTTCTATTTACCGCGGGATGGACCGTGTGCCACCCCACTTAATTGCAGTAAATTTTAAATTATAAAATAATCTTAACTTAATATCAGTGACAAGATATAAATCTTCTCATTTTCCTAGTTTTTTTTGTTTTTATTTTTTGAGGTGTCTTAGTAAAGATGCATTGTAAAGATTCTAAGTATAATTTGTTTCGTATAACAAGTTTTGTCGAAGTATGTGAAGTAAAGTAGCGAGTGAACTGAGCCGTGACGTTGTAAACTTTTGAAAACTGTAATTTAGGTGAAGGAAATTGCTGCCGAAGCAGTGTAGAATGTAGAATGTAAAATGTAGGTAGCTAATGTTACAGTGATATCTATTTTCTCTTTAAGATAACTTTTACGGTACTTTAGGAACAGTAACAGAACCGACATGAGCGTTTCTATGTAATTTAGTCAGCGCAGAGTAATAGAGTTAGTTATTACTGGAAAAGCATTAACTTTAGTGGAAAATCACCTGTATTTGCATCTACAGACCGACCCTTTTTATGTACGAAGAATGTACCATGTTCAACATAGTTTTACAAATTACTGTCAACTCTATGTAATGCTTTATTTCAAGTCAGGTATTAAAATCTGAACCAATACACGTTCCTCTCTTAGAGAATAATATGTTAAAAGTCTTTGAATTTTCAATTCAAATACTTTACATAACATTCATAACAGAAGTTCTTAATATTTTATCAATTACTTATTTTATATCTGTGCTATGTAAAAGTAGGCACTTCTTCTATAATAAGATAAAAATATTATTCTACAATACTTAAAATGTAACGGGATCCCTAACTAAAACATATGTTAATTTGTTTAAAAAGAAATTACCCAATAATCCAAACCAGCTCATTGTTGACCTAGACACACCAGATTTACCAATTGCCCCTATACGAAGACTGAAACGACTCTGGAGTAGAGATATCATGAGACGTCAAAATTAAAGAAAAACATAATAAAATTAAGTAAATTATGAACTAATTTAATGATTACGGTTGGAGTACTGTCAATGGGCAGCAATCTCCTCAATGTCTTAAAATTTGTCAATATTTGTATCCTTTATTTCAAATTTCCTTGTTGTTAATTTTATACAGTTGCAAATAAAAATATCTTGTATAGTCGAAAAAAATTTGTTGAAAAATTCTCATTTTTCTTTCTTACTGCTACATTACAATCTGTTCATTTTGTTTGAACAATAAGACATTGAGATGGCAAAAAATGAAACTAAAGGAAGTCAAATTACTCGATCTTTGAAGAGACAAATAAAATAAATTTTTTTTTCTTTATTTAGGAACTTCACAATCTGTTAGAAACAATCAGTGAATGTGACACAAAATATGGAAAAAATTAACATTATAAATAAACGTGAGTGGAGATACAGTCCAACGTGAATAGATAAGTGTAGCATTTACTGTAATGGATAGTCAATTACAGTACTACGTTAATTGATGAGATCCCGGCTCCATCGACGTTTTAGTCGTCTTAATGGATTGTTTGGGAGAGTCTGCTTAGCCAGATTTGAGATCAATGGGTTATGGTGGTTCACGAGTTTCTTCCTAAATTTTGTATAGAGTTTTAAGAAAACGACATTTATGTAGGGTACATTTACGTCTGAGTGTAGCATTTTATTGGTTACATTATATAAAATAAAACATAAAATAGTACAATACAAATCACGTTAAATTTTTATTAGAAAATCGATAAGGCAAGTTAAAAAAAATCAAATCTCTTTGACCTTGTATTTAGAGTTAACCTAATAAATTTTTATGAATTTAAAAACTTTTTTCTTTTACGGTTAAGATATCTAAAAGTAAGTTGTTGCTTATGTACCAAATATTAAAGACAGACGAAAAAAGGGGCTCAATCATTAGACTGAGCCCTATTTTTACTTTCTCTTGCCTATATGAGTATATAGATAGGAAAGTAATGTTTTCATGTTGATTTTTCAAAATCGAATTTTTACAGGATCTACACTTTTTCAGACGCCCTGAACCCAAAAAACATGTTTTTAGCGATTGGTCTGTGTGTGTGTGTGTGTTTGTGTTAACAGAATGTCTCAAGAACGGAACATCGTACGGACTTGAAACTTAAAACTTAAGTTAGATACCACTAGAGGACCCGACACGAACATTTTCATCAAAATCGGTCAACCGGAAGTAGTAGTTTATTCGTGTCATTTTTCACTCTTTTGCAATTTTCTCAAAAATGGCTCCTACGATTTTTTTAAAAAATCGCCTCATTAAAATTTTTTATGTTCTACAAGATAGGGTAGGCTTCATGTCAGCTGAAATTCTTTGGGAGGCTGTTTTTTCGTAAAAAAATTGTTTTTTTTAAGATTGCGGCTTTAATATACATTTTAGCGCAAAAATGTGGTAATAAAAGTTGTAGAGAATTTGAAATTCTACAACTTTTATTTAAAATATTTCTTTGTATAACGATTAGTTTGGCGGTAATTAGCCATTTTCTGTTTTTTTCCTTACGAAAACGTGTCAAAAATAGATTTTTCTAAGATTTCAGCCTTACTATGCATTTTATGACCAAGTGTATATAATGAAATTTATAGGAAATCAAATGATCTACAACTTTATTTAGAACATTTTCCTTTACAGAGCCTAGTTTAGCGTGAACGAGTGATTTTCCGTATTTTTAAGCTAAACTGAGTTTGATTTTCATTTTACGTCTTTCACCCATGATTTAAAAAAGGTTATGTTTTCAGTTTCTGTTTATTTCTAATGTTTTTATTACTAATGTTACGTTATATTGTTAATTATTTGCATTGGCAAGAGAAAGTCGTGTGAGTGTTTCACACCAGATTTTTTTCGTTAATATACATAAATTTGCGATCTAAAATAGTTCTAAACGACAGAAAGGTAATTAAAATTTGGGGTTACATCAGTATCTTCGATTACTTTTCTGTGAAATGTTTTGAAACCTAAAATTACGAGATTACATAAAAAATTATTCATTGATTAAAATTGTAGGTCTTCAGATAGAATTTTTATAAGGGATGTACAAAAAAGTTAATGATTACAATACTTTATTTTCCTGTAATGCAAAAGTGGATCATGAGAAATTACTAAATTACTGTTGGTGAAAAGTGTATTAAATTTGTAAGAATATAATGCATCTCCTAAATACCACTACAGAATAATAAAAGAAGCCACCTTTATGTAAGACATACTCCTAACTATTGTAAAGACGTACAAACACCGTCGCGTCGTCTGTAAAGTCACTTTTCTTAAGTGCACAAGTGACAGAATAAAATTTTTATAAAGTCTCGCTATACCTCTTCCTCTCCCGACCCATTCTTTCTAGTATATATTCACAAAACACTAAATAAAACAATGGGGAAGAATAAGAGAAACAATGGCTTCCGCTGAGAATTGCATAATGAATCTACAATGAGAGAAACATTAAAATAACATTAAAGATTACTAACATAATTTTAAATATTAGGTATAGCGAACCGTACAATTTTTTTGAAGTAAGCCATAAAAAAAATCTTTTTCAAATTTTAACCTATTGACCGATATTAAAACAGCCTTTTTATAAAATTAAACAACCGTTAAACTAGGCATTGGAAAAATACTACATAATGTTGTAGAATTTCTAATTCTCTTTAACTTTTCTCATATAAATTTTTCCGTACATTACACTAGTTTTAAAATTACACTTTATTTATATATTTGGCCTCTGATAAACTTTTCAGGGAAGATTACTACATTATACCACTTTACCTACAACGTTGTACTATGTATTACTATTATTTAATTGATTTTCTACTTATGTATTACTTATTTTTATCAAAATAACATAAAAAGTGATTTAAAACTGCGCAAAAATCTACCGAAATCTCATTCTAAAGCTAAAAATCTGGTGTGAAACACTCACACAACTTTCTCTTGCCAGTGCAAATAATTAACAATAAACCTAACATTAGTAATAAAACATAAGAAATAAACAAAAAACTAACCTCAATAAACATAACCTAATTTTAATCATGAGTGAAAGACGCAAAATGAAAATTAACCTCAGTTTGGCTTAGAAATACGGAAAACCACTTTTTCTCTCTAAACTAGGCTCTGTAGAGAAAAATGCTCTAAATAAAAGTTGTAGATCTTTTAATTTTCTATAAATTTAATTATATACACTTTTGTCGTAAAATGCATACTAAAGCCGAAATGTTAAAAAAATCGATTTTTCTCACGTTTTCGTGAGAAAAAAAACAGAAAATCGCAAATTACCGCTAAACTAAGCGTTATACAAAAAAATGTTTGAAATAAAAGTTGTAGAATTTTACATTCTCTATAACTTTTATTATATAACGTTTTGCGCTAAAATGCATATTAAAGCCGCAATCTTAAAAAGAAAATGTTTTTACGTAAAAACAGCCTCACGCAGAATTTCAGCAAACATGGCGCCTACCCTATCTTGTAGAGCATAAAATATGTAGTAAACCAGGCGATTTTTAAAAAAATCGTAGGACCAGTTTTTGAGAAAATCGCAAAAAAGTGAAAAATTATACGAATAAACTACTACTTCCGGTTGACCGATTTTGATGAAAATGTTCGTTTCGGGTCCGGTAGTGGTATGTAACTTAAGTTTCAAGTTTCAAGTTCGTACGATGTTCCGTTCTTGAGATATTCTGTTCACACACACACACACACTCACACACACACACACACACACACACGCGCGCGCGCACACACACACACACACACACACACACACACAGACCAATCGGTAAAACATGTTTTTTGGGTCCAGGGGGTCTGAAAACGTATAGATCCGGTGAAAACTCGATTTCTTAAAATCGACATGAAAACAATACTTTCCTTCCTATATATTCATATAGGCAAGAGAAAGTAAGAATAAAAAAAATTATATAAACATACGCCGAAGAAAACTCTTCGTTATTGAATTATAGCTAACGTAATGTTTCGCTCATATTTCATGAAGCCGTACTGATAATACTAGAGCCACAATTAATGAGTAAATTTGGTGGTTTTATGGGGTATTTGACTTGAAAAATCGAATTAAATAAGTTCAAAAATTGTATTTCATCTAGTTTTCGATAAAGGGTTATAATGCAAGAAACTAAAATGGAAAAACACACTTTTTTGAGGGTGACATACAATAACTTATTTAAATTGGCTATAACAAATAGTTTTTTGAAATCAGGGCAAAAAATTCCAGTAGCTGTAACTCAAAAAAGAAATAAACATTTTCGGAGCGGAACAATAGTTTAAGTTACGTAGTTAAGTTGCATTGAGACTTACCTGATCGCTATCATGGCCCTGCCAACTATCGCTGCTCTGTAACAAACAAAAATGCACAAGTCAGTAACCAATGAATAATCTTAATAATCAGGTAATCTATACTAATATAATAAAGAAGAAACGTCTGTTTGTTTGTTTGTATGAGGTAATCTCAGAAACTACTGAACTGATTTTAAAAATCTGGTGTGAAACACTCACACAACTTTCTCTTGCCAATGCAAATAATTAACAATAAACCTAACATTAGTATTAAAACATTAGAAATGAACAAAAACTAACCTCAAAAACATAACCTTATTTTAATCATGAGTGGAAGACGCAAAATGAAAATCGAACTCAATTTGGCTTAAAAAAAACGGAAAATCACACTTTCACGCTAAACTAGGCTCTGTAGAGAAAAATTCTCTAAACAAAAGTTGTAGATCTTTTAATTTTCTATAACTTTTATTATATACACTTTTGTCGTAAAATGCATACTAAGACCGAAATGTTAAAAAAATCGATTTTTCTCACGTTTTCGTGAGAAAAAAACAGAAAATCGCAAATTACCGCTAAACTAAGCGTCATACAAAAAAATGTTTGAAACATAAGTTGTAGGTTTTTAAATTATCTACAACTTTTATTATATAAGTTTTTGCGCTAAAATTTATATTAAAGCCGTAATCTTAAAAAAACAACGTTTTCACGTGAAAAGAGCCTCACCGAGAATTTCAGCAGACATGGCGCCTACCCTATCTTGTAGAGAATAAAAAATTGAGTAAAATAGGCGATTTTAAAAAAAATCGTAGGACCAGTTTTTGAGAAAATCGCAAAAAACTGAAAAATTATACGAATAAACTACTACTTCCGGTTGACCGATTTTGATGAAAATGTTCGTGTCGCGTCCGGTAGTGGTATGTAACTTAAGTTTCAAGTTTCAAGTTCGTACGATGTTCCGTTCTTGAGATATTCTGTTCACACACACACACACAGACACACAGACACACACACAGACACACACACAGACACATAGACACACACACAGACCAATCGCTAAAAACATGTTTTTTGGATTCAGGGGGTCTGAAAACGTATAGATCCGGTGAAAACTCGATTTCGAAAAATCGACATGAAAACAATACTTTCCTTCCTATATATTCATATAGGCAAGAGAAAGTAAAAATGTTTTCAGTGATGCATAGCCTAGAGCTTCCTGAACAATATAGGCTATTTCGCAACTTGAAGTAACTTTAATTACGTGAGTTAAGCAACTTAAACTGTGACGATGTCGCATGTTTTAGATTATCCGGTGCATAGCACTTTTATTTTTTCTAAGTCCTCTGGATGGTGTATTTTTTGGGCTAGAAGCGCGATTAGACTTATATTTCATAGAAAACCGTGAAGAATAACATTCGATTCCAAAAACATTAAAAATTCGGAAATATTCAAAATTTTTATTTTTGTACTGTATTTCATATGTTTGTTTTCATTCGAAAGGAAGTAAATGAGTCATATATTTCCAGTTACTCTGCGTACTGCATCCATGTATGGCACCCACGTCTCTTATCTCAGCCACATATCAACTGTCTCTTTCTTTTCCATCGGTATTCTTCTATGCATTCTATTCAATTCTGTTACATCGCAGGGACAAACATTTAAACCGGTGTGGGCATCGATTTGAGACAAGAGTGCTTCCTTCACTCATGGACGACTATGTGTCGGACTTTCTGGAGCTGACAGTGCAGAAAAACAATTTTTTTTGCTGCCACAGGGCAACAAACCACAAATATATTATATAGAGAGGTTTTATTGTATAGAGAGGTTTTAAAATAATTTAATGAGGTCTACATTAGCTGCTGTGAAGCGAAGCGAGCGGGGGTTGCTAGTTTATCATAAAGAGGACAAAAGTAGATTTATGTTTAAAATATTTGAACAAAATTTTGTCAGAGTTGAACCTCTAGTAATTTTTAAAAAATAGTTGGAAAATCTTCAATTTTGGAGCCAAACAACACACTTTTAGATATCTGGCGTAGCAATTATACAAGAGACGTATACACTCATTTCTATCAAGTACTATGAGTGTTTTATCAGGAAGAAGAGACGATAATGACATATTTTGAGTTATTCTACTCTAAACTCACCAATGGGGTAAATAAACCGAACGTTTTAAAAATTTTCGCATACAAAAACACAATTAGTGTTATCACAAACATTCTAAAGCATTATTCATGGTAAGCTTGTTATAAACTTTTCTTATAAACTCATTACATAGGCTATATACATAAACATAAAAATTCAAACTGTACAGATTGATAGATAAAAATGAGGGATAAAAAATGCAAAAACTGATTGGGGATTGAACCCGGGACCCTTAGTATAGAAGCCAGTTGCACTGACCACTGTACCAACGGGCATAATGTTTGAAGATCAGCGAGAAAGTTAGTGCGGTTTGCCAAAATTTTTTTATATCCTTCCTATTTTTCTTTAGTATTGTTATTTATTTAACTCCAATAGCTCCTACTCGTAAATGAGCACGAATTCGGTTTTTTACTAGGTGAATATACATAGTATCAGCTACAGTCGATGGCGTCATCGGAGGAGCACTCTGGCGTTGTACCTGCGGTAGTACTGTTCGTTCGTTTTTTTATAATGTGTAACCACCGTTAATAGAATATGTATGAAAATAGTATAGTATAAAAGAGATTTAAAGAGACATTGTTTTCCAGTTGAGCGATCGTCGGCAATAGACAATATATTTGTAATGGAAGAGAGTGCCATTTACAGTAGAAAATTGTAGGCTTTAGTCGGTTGACAGTTCCATTGCAACTTCTACCATCAAACTCCCCAGCCGCCCTTATTCCTTTCAGATCCAAACCGATCAAAGTATCACTCTTCCAGACTACTTCCTCTATCTTACTTCCGTTCTTCTTATTTCATTGATCAGTTCCTGTGTTAAGGAAACAGTTTTTCTTTGTCTTATTCCAAATCTCTCCAGTTACTCACAAGTCAGTTACTAATAACTGATGTTGCTCTAGAATTCGCATTAATAATTAAATAAATCACATAGATTAATGGGAGGATTGATTTTAAAAAGTCTATTTCTTTGATGTCATATCAACACAGATGAAACAGTGACAACACTTGCAGATGATAAAGTTATTATCATTGATTAATGATGATAATTCAGATGCATCAGAATCGTTACAAAAGTATTTAGACTAACTTCAGAAGTGGTTAGACATTTGAAAAATGAAAATATAATAATACGTTTTATTTCATCACCACAATAACCATCAAACACTACTTATTATTTTAAAAACTAAAATAAATGTGTGCAATACTCAACAATAATAATAAGAGTAACTAAAATTAACTTAAGACTGGAAAACATATTTTTACTTTCTCTTGCTTATAAGAATATGTAGGAAGGAAAGTACTGTTTTCATGTCGATTTTTCGAAATCGAGTTTTCACCGGATCTACACGTTTTCAGACCCCCTGAACCCAAAAAACATGTTTTTAGCAATTGGTCTGTGTGTGTGTCTGTGAGTGTGTGTGTGTGAAAAGAATATCTCAAGAACGGAACATCGTACGAACTTGAAACTCGAAATTTAACTTACATACCACTACCGGACACGACACGAACATTTTCATCAAAATCGGTCAACCGGATAGTAGTTTATTCGTATAATTTTTCACTTTTTTGCGATTTTCTCAAAAACTGCTCCTACGATTTTTTTAAAAATCAACCTGGTTTACTCAATTTTTTATTCTCTACAAGATAGGGCGTCATGTTTGCTGAAATTCTTGGTGAGGCTGTTTTCACGTAAAAAAAAAAATGTTTTTTTAAGATTGCGGCTTTAATATGCATTTTAGCGCAAAAATTTATAGGATAAAATCTGTAGAGAATTAAAAATACTACAACTTTTTTTTCAACAATTTTTTGTATACCGCTTAGTTTAGCAGTAATTAGCGATTTTCTGTTTTTTCTCACGAAAACGTGTGGAAAAATCGATTTTTTCAAGTTTTCGGCCTTAGAATTTTACGACAAAAGTGTATATAATCAAATTTATAGGAAATTAAAAGATTTACAACCTTTATTTATAGCATTTTCTCTACAGAGCCTAGTTTAGCGTGAAAGAGTGATTTTCCGTATTTTTAAGCTAAACTGAGGTTGATTTTCATTTTGCATCTTTCACTCATGATTAAAATTAGGTTATGTTATTAAAGTTAGTTTTTTGTTTATTTCTAATGTTTTATTAATAATGTTAGGTTTATTGTTAATTATTTGCATTGGCAAGAGAAATTTATGTGAGTGTTTCACACCAGATTTTTAAAATAATAGTGACAAAATTAGGTATCCGTAAGGTTAAGGAAGCCAGATGAGAGATTACTATCATTAAGTTTGATATATAGTAACATCTACATCTAGATTCATTTCGGGATCTGGATATAATAAATAATAAACAGACTTCCTTTAAATCTGTAACATTTATTTATTGGCACGATTAATAATTAGAATTAATTATTAAGTTAGACTACTAAGAAATTAAAATTAGATTACTTCACTTAATTGAATTACAAAAATTAAAGCTTATCTAAACTCTACTTCAAAAAAGATAACTGTCACGTAAAAATCAAAACAAATAAGTCTTACTAATCAATGTTAAAAACCATTTGGATACAATGAATATAAATTTTGGATAATTTTAAAATTTGAACACTGAATTTTTAAATAATAAATTTATTTTTGGAGATTTAAAGTTCGTTTAACTCCTAATGTGTGTACGTTTCAATCTGTTAATTTAAGAATAATAAGCAACCTCATGACCCAATGACATGAAGATGATATAAATGAGATGTAAGACCAACTTACACCGGTAAACACTGTCTAGTATATTAACTATTTTATTCCTGGAAATCATCCAGTAAAACAGATTTTGTAAAACATTTTAAAACCAATGAAGAGTTATTATCATTAATAATAATAATAATTTTGCTAATAAGTTATATTAAAAAATTAACAAGTAATATTAGTCAGCCAGATTTTCCGCGCGTGATATTTATCTGACAGTAAAATCTATTAAGAAGTTCTGGAGGTTTCTAATAAATACCACTTACACAATTCGTGTTTTACGCAAAAGAAACATGTTGAAACTTTAGCGATTTTAATAAGATGTTTAAAA
Source organism: Catonia carolina (assembly GCA_035578175.1). Taxonomy (NCBI): domain Eukaryota; kingdom Metazoa; phylum Arthropoda; class Insecta; order Hemiptera; family Achilidae; genus Catonia; species Catonia carolina. The sequence goes on from JAQMRL010000001.1 coordinate 297,243,144, forward strand.
TAATTTTTGAAAAATTTGGCTTTGTTTTTAATCCTCAGAAAAATTATTTTAATTATTTCTAATTAATTTTTGTTCAAATTTCTTTAAAATATAAGAAAGTTTTCATTTTTCAAAATTTAATAGAGTGCAAGAAGTAAAAGTAAAAATAAAATGTAATTAGGAGTGACGTCGCGTCGGTTTATTCGTAAAAGGGACTAATGGGTTGAAACCGCCATTTTCCTTTGGAGATAGACCGTAGGTCTAACTGGTCGTACTTAAAAGACAAGAGGTCGGCTTTGAAGTAGGCAGCGGTCATAACGTGGAATTAGCAAAATTGGTGAATAATGAGTGGAGTGGCTGCGGTAGGCCTATCTAGAAGGCAAAATCTTACTACTACTAACTCACCCTTGATGGGTCATGGCGTCGGTCCCAAGCCTAATTACAGCGTCGCGGCGCCGACTTCTGGGACGCCTCCAATCTGTTAGTTTCCACACTCTCTTAACCTATTCAGTAGTAAATGGATCTCATCTCAAATTCAATCTGCACACCGTTTTTTAGGCTAACTCGTCCGTAGACCACTTTAACATGTTAAAGCCAACATACACAACATTTTCACTTTTTCAATTTAAAAAAAATTATAAACCTAACATACACAGTAGAGTAGTACTGTAATTTTGAATAACCGAATTTAAATGACAGGTTTTAAAGAAAAATACAAATTTCATTGAAATAAACATAGTAAAACACATATGTATACAAAAAGTTGTTGTAGGTCTTGGGTTCGAATCCCACTCCGGCACGGCATATTTTCATACGTTACAAAAAATCATTTCATCTTTCACATTTACAATCCAACATCATCGCTAATGACCACTTTAGTTGATGCGATGTTAAATAAACAAGAAAACTGTTGAATTTTTTAATTGTACTACGAGCATTTTGCCCCTCCATGCATTTTATGACAATAAAAAACAAGATTTTTGTTTATTTAAGTCACAATAATAGGTTGGTGATTGATGGCTACTTTGAAATATGAAACGGTGAATAAAACCCCGAACTTTTTGTTTTACAATTTGGTATTCTAATCACTGCGCCAAGGAGGTGGTAGGATTTTCTTTTTAAATGAATAAAGAGCAACTTACAAAATTTCTCAGGAATGTTACTTAATGAGCACAACGAATACAATACATGAAGGTAGTCAATTGAAACAGCTAAAAAAGTTTTCGAGAAAATTCGAAATTTTTAATAATTTATCAGTATATTTTAAAGTACCCTTTATTATAGAGAGTTACGAGGGTTGTTCTAAAATAAATCTTAGGAGGTTCGATGAGAGACCTTAGTATCCAAATTTAGGCCCGATGGATTAATAGTTTAACTCTGCGTCGAATGATGTAGTACCTGTATATAAAGTAAAAACCCGCGTAACTAATGCTAAAAAAATCTGGTGTGAAACACTTACGCAACTTTCTCTTGCCAATGCAAATAATTAACACTATAACCTAACATTAGTAACAAAACATTAAAAATAAAAAAAAAACAACCTCAATAAACATAACCTAATTTTAATCATAAGTGAAAGACGCAAAATGAAAATCAACTTCAGTTTGGCTTAAAAATACGGAAAATCCCCATATCACGCTAAACTAGGCTCTGTAGAGAAAAATGCTCTAAATAAAGTTGTAGATCTTTTAACTTCCTATAAATTTTATTATATACTCTTTGTCGTAAAATGGATATACTAAGGCTGAAATGTTTTAAAATAATCGATTTTTTACATGTTTTCGTGAGAAAAAAAAGAAATTGTTAATTACCCCTAAACTAAGCGTTATACAAAGATATGTTTGAAGAAAGTTGTAGGATTTTAAATTCTCTACAACTTTTATTATATACATTTTTGCGCTAAAATGCATATTAAAGCCGGGATCTTAGAAACCAATTTTTTTACGAGAAAACAACCTCCGCAAGAATTTCAGCAGACATGGCGCTTACCCTATCTTGTAAAGCGTAAAAAATGTAGTAAACAAGGCGATTTTAAAAAAAAACGCAGGAGCAGTTTTTGAGAAAATCGCAAAAAAGTGAAAATTACACGAATAAAGTACTACTTTCGGTTGACCGATTTTGATGAAAATGTTCGTGTCGGGTCCTCTAGTAGTATCTAACTTAAGTTTCAAGTTTCAACTTCGTACGATGTTTCGTTCTTGAGATATCTGTTCACAAACACACTGACTAATCGCTAAAAACATGTTTTTTTTGGTTCAGGGGGTCTGAAAACGTGTAGATCCGGTGAAAACTCGATTTCGAAAAATCAACATGAAATAGTACTTTGTGAGATTTTTGATGAAACCATTTTTTGCGAAAACATCACACCATCGTTTAATTAGAATCTCGTCCTAGTGGTGAAGAACGAGTAAAAGAAGTCCCGGAAAATTGTAAACTTATATTCGAAATTTATATTTTTGGACTTTGTTCTGTACTATAACGACTCTACGTATTTAAATGCGGTACTTGCGGCGTATACACAATATTGAAATTGAGTGATCACCAAATTAAAAAAAAATCAGGTGTGAAACACTCACGTACTTTTGCAAGATCAACTGAAAATATCCTAAATTTTTTAAATCCTTAACGGTATAAGATATAACTTGATTCTACCGAAAACAATCGACCCAGAATACATTTTAACGCACATACATACACAATAAAAAAAAAAAAATTTGATAAACTACAGCATTAAAACTAGAGCAGTTAAAGTCAAGGAAAATACCTAAAAATAATATCTTTTTGTAAAACTAAAATAATCAAACTCTTGGTAAGAATTTTCATAGTTTCATGTTGTAAAGTTAGTGAAACTATGACATCACACGAATAATGAAATAACTAACAATTCTCTCTCTCATCCCCTCTCTCTTCATACTTGGATGCATAAATTAAATTACATTGTATTAAATTAATACTAATTATATCAATATAATAATTAAGTGAATTCTCTTTGAACAAACTTGACTATTAAATACCATTATAATGTATACTGTACTTTACTAAATGGAACACAAGTTTAAAATTTCCTACTTAGATTGTTAGCAGGTGTAATTAATTCAAAGGAACCGATTTCACTCTGGAAATAGAAATAGTATTAAATATTAATTCTTTGCATGCTCAATGAAACCCATTCTACTTCCTGCTACCCAAGCAGAATGGTAGAGCGTTAGAGTAGTTGCAAAGCGAAAGACGAAGAATATGAAAAGGAATAAAACAAATATATGAGCAAAGGAGGTAGTAAGAAAAGTATGAGAAAAATGAAAGAGAAGCAGAAAAAGAAAAATAATTACAATTAAGCGAAGATAAACAGGAAAAATGAGGAGGTGAAGGAGAAAAGAAAAGATATAAAATATGAAGAGGAAGAAAGTTTTTTGTTTCACCTCAGATTCTTTTAAACAATAGTGCTTTTGCGTTGAAAGTAATATATAAAACTAAGCAATAAAAATTTATAAAATTGACAGGGAATCGAATCTGAGATCCTTATCGTAGAATCCAGTTGAGGATTCTGCAGGAGACGGAGGAGGTGAAGGGACCAGAGAAGAAGGCTAATGGCGAGACAGAGGATGAGGAGGACCAGAGTAAAGAAATGGAGGACACAAGGAAAATAAAGAGGCGAAAAAGGAAAAACGTAGAGGAGAAGGTGAAGAAGAGTGAAGGAGAATTTGGTAGGAGGAGTAAAGGGGCAAGAGCAGGATGAAAAAATGAGAAAGAGGAGGCGGAGAATGAGAAGGAGGAGTCGCGGGAAAAGGAGGGAAACGATGTAATGGAAAAGAAGAATGAGAAAGAACTGGAAGGAAAGCGGAGGAGGAGAAAAAGGCGGAAGAGAACAGAAGAGACGAGGAGAGGGAGAGAGAAATGAGAGCGCGGGAGGAAGTGAAAGACAAAAGTAGACGAGAAAGAAGAGGATGTAGTGAGTGGTTCTAATTTTTAATAAATTAGTTAAGTCGGTAATAAGTTTGAAATAAAAATGTGCATTAAAATTTTTTAATAATTTTAAAATCGAATGGTTAATACATCTATGTGAAAATAATTAGTTACTTTTAAAAGTGATAAGAAGATTGTAATACTCTTCAGTACCCAAGAAATAATTTAGTGTAAAATTAATAATTTTCTTCATTAACAAAAAATACTTAGATATTAGTACGCACAAATATAATATAATATTTTCATGCAGTAACTACCGAAACAAGAGCGACTAACAGAAGCAATGAAATTAAAAGTTTCTTTCCTTCTATACAATTTTAAACTTGAACGAGGGAATATTTTGTGTAGCAGTCTCATTCGTAGTTACAGTTGCTCGAAAGGGTTGAATAAAATTAGAATAATAGAAAGCTAAATAAACCTAAATCTAATACTAATAGCTAAAACTTCAAATTATAATACAATGACATCGAACAAACACTACAAGAATAAATAAAATGTAAAATTTATTTCATCTAAAAGTTCTGATTCAAAGTTTAACGATTTTTAGAAACAGTGTATTGTTTTACAAATTTAGGAAACAAATTGCAGTTTCTACAAAAGAAAAGTTAAAATTTTTGTGTATCTTAGAAAGTCATTCAATTGGTGAAAATGCAATTAATCATTTAAACCAATTTTTACAAAGCATTCGAAACAAAATTAGAGCAAAAGTTCTTTATTACGATACCTTAAATTTTAATTCATTAATAATATTGTTGTCTAATGGAATTTTCCATAGAAAGTTTTGAATTAATGTTGAAGGAGTTGCTATGTTATTTATATATGTTTTCCAGTTAATTTTATACGCTCTTTTGTCTTGAAAGGCTATAATTTTGAAAAACATCACTTTTTTATTGACAGTAGACTTCTTCTTACAGACCGTCTTCCGTATTGTTTATCACGTAAGAAGAAACATCTCACATTCACAAAATTTTGTTAGAATTAACTCGGATTTTATTTCTTAACCATCTGATTGTGACACTCTAGCTTATAAGGTATCGTATTAACACGAAAACTTCCTTCCAGATATCAAGTCCAATGATTTGTTGTTGTTTAGGTCATCAACTGAAAGGGTGGTTTGCACGTCTACAGGTTTTACTAAATAAAACGAGGAGCGAGGTGGTTTACAATTGCCTTCCTCACTGAGTGGAAAAGTAGCCTATGATTATCAACACGCCAGGCCATCGGAAAAAGCAACTATTTTCCACTCTGCAAATGACACCTTCACATCATTCACCACAGGGCCTGGCTGTATAATGAAATTCATTACTCTCAGACGAGACAACCTCTAACTAGTATCTTTTATACCTCTACATCTTCTGTTCTTAAATACTTAAGTCAATAATTGGCTGACCATGTGATAAGAAACAGAAATATATTTTGTAGCCCTGAAACTAGGAGATCCAGTAAAAATAATAATTTAACACTTAACCGACTGTTATGGCCAATCTTTATTGCACTCCAAAATAGTTTTTTTTTAGTTTATTTAAAGTCGCAATAATAGTTCGGTTATTAGCACTACGGTGGGTTTTAACTTTTCAAAATTTCCTGACTAGCCGGGAATCGTACCCGGGAACTCCGCATTGTAGACTAGCGCGCAACCACTACGCTACGGAGGCGCCCAAAGCAGTTTTATTTTGGCAAAAAATTCAATTTTTGAAACTACAAAAAAAGTGCTGGTCTTCGGACCAGCACTATCACACTATCATGTGAATGGTGACGTAACGGATAATATTTTAAGGGTGATTTATTGATGGATAATTGTTAGGTATTCTTATTATACAGATACGGGCGTACTAGTGGGGGAGAAAGTAAAGTCGCGTGATTTGTTTCTTCTACAGTTTGATAGGTTGACTAAAGCAGTGATTCTCAACCTTTTCATACCTAGGATCACTAGATGTCTTACTAAATCAATGACGGACCACATACACTAAATGAATGAAAGTCTGTGTAGGCCTACTAGTAGGCCAACTACAATTGTAGTCAACTACATTGCCTACTAATTAAATAGGGTGAATATTTTAGTTACGTTGGCCTGTTTATATACCTATTTATGAAAGCAATAAAAATATAATAAGTAAAATAAAATATTGTTGTTGCACTTCCTCCAAAATATAATTAGGAAAAAATAGTCACCATAATTTCAAAAGGGAACTTTATTAAGCGGCATCAATTCGCATGAAGGAGAAAAGTCAATGTTCGGTTGAAGGCTTGGCAATAGTCAGTACAGCGGAAAGACCGATTCCACAATAACAGCGCGACTAATTTATTTTATTATCTAGGTAAATAAGACGAAAGTTATGACGAGAGGCCAATATTTTGAGGACCAGATGAAAACGTCCAAGTGGTCCACGGACCAAAGGTTGGAATCGCTGGACTAAAGGTCAGTATAGGATAGAAGAGGTTGTTTTTTTTTTCACTGTATGTATTGGTTTGCTGTCAATGAAACGGTGTTTTATGATCTAAGTAAAAATTATTTATGTAAAAATGTTAAGATAAAAGTTTATTTATTTTTAAGGGATTCCATAGTAAATCGTCTTTTCATGGTATTATTATCAAATTTTCATATCCGTTCATTGTTCCTTGTAGAACAGATCATAATTTTTTCTGTTAAATAAAAAAAAATTTAAACGACTACATAAAAAAAGTAATTTTCATAATTAACTTCTAAAATGCCTTGAATATTTTAAAATACAGCCGTAAAACCCGGAAATCCTCAAAAAATGAAAAACCGTGAAAAAACCAGTAAAAATGGATTTATATTTTAAAGAATGACATAAAATATTTAATAATAATAAAAAAAAGGAAACTGAGGGTAGTTAACCGAGTTTGGTCGTTAAAAAATGGAGTACTTATTAAACGAAGTGGATGCTTTTGAAACAAAAATAATTTCAGCATTACAATAGGATAATTATCATAAAGGTTAAGAGACCTTAATTGTCCTCCGCAACTACTATTCTCTTTTTATTTACCATGGTAAAATACAGGGTGTTCACAAATTTGGAACTACAAAACAATTCCATAAAATTTTCAAGAAACTACACGACTTTAACCAAAATACACATTTACTATTTGATGAGGTAAAAACCCACTATTTTATAAGCTATCAATAATTTGTTGGCCATCTTGAATTGACTTTGATGTAATATGGTATTCATTTCACAAATTATTTCCAAGGAAAATTTCATGCGGAAATCAATGATGACTAAATGGCTAGGCCAGTCAGTCAGCCAGAAGAACGTCACTGCAGATTGTATGAAGAACATCACTGTTCAAATAAATGCTGAAAGAAACTTCCGGCAAGGAAAAACGATTAAATTGAGAAGTTGCTTGATAACGAAACGGTTCCCGATAGAAAATTAAGAGTAAAGAAGTTTCCCGTTTAGGGTCATATTAGACAACTTTAAAGTAGTTTTAGACATTTCTAAAAGATCTTTATGCAGCCCATACACTCAGTATTTATTCACAGTACAACCGTCTCCTTTCTTTCATCCATCAATCTGGTATTCTGCTTTTGTTCTTTGTGGAAACAAATGTCAATAACCAGTAACTGTACTTGGTTTCGTTCGTTTCATTTTTTCAACTCTATTTTTCAGGGCCGGCCGCATTGGCGTAGTTGGTAACGTGCTCGCCTCTTATCATGCGGTCCTGGGTTCGAATCCCATTCAAGCATGGCATATTTTCATGCGTTACAAATAAAAATAATTTCATCCTTCACCGTCTGCATTAGCGGTAATTGCAGAACAGTCGGACGTTAAACAATAAACAAAAAAAAACTATTTTTCAACATCCTGTCTGACTTTTTGCTGAAATGTCCTATAAATTTATTTTGTCAACAGATTGTCAAACATTATATACAGATGATTGAAAAATCTTAGTCTTCGCTGTTTTTAAGTTAGCTAAAAAATAACAGTTTATTTAGTAGGCATCTAAGCTAACATATTGTAACATTATAATAGAGCTATTCTAGAAATAGCTTTGTCTACTGATAGCAAGTAGTTGTGGACAAGTAAATTATTGTTTTGATTGTTGTGACAGTACCTTATTTATAGACAAGTTTAGTTAGTTTTAACCTTTATAATTAATTAATTTGAAGTAATCTAATTGTAATTTGTTAGTAGTCTGAGATAAATAATAATTAATCGTAGATCAATTGTAAATCGTGTCAATAAATAATTGTTACAAATTTAAAGGAAGTTTTTTGTTATTTATTATACCCAAATTCCAAAAGAACCTACGTTTAGGTGTTACAATATAATCAATGGTGACAATAATTTTTTTAATAAATTTATGATTGGTCGCCTTTTTATAGTTCTGCATTAGCAGCCAATAATATAGTACAAATGGTTTCAGTAATAAATGTTCAGAGAACATCTATCTCGCCACCATATTGTTCTCAGCTATATGAAGTCCTCAGTTAAGAATTGGTTCCTGACCAAGGTAGCCTTATTTTTATTGAGCTGTTTGGTCTAAACGGAGGGAAGTCAACAAACACTTCCCTAAGCTAAGATTTTTAGCGTTTTCATTTCAATATACAGATGGTGCATGTTTACTTACATCTAAAGAACCTTTAAGAGGTTAGCTACTTTCCATAGCATTAGCGCCCATACGTGGGTCCGGACAATCTTATGGGCCTTACAAAACTTCATCATATACCTGCATACGTTCATTATTTACACAAATGTAGAAAAACGGGTAGCTTGAACTCAATCCTACTTGAAACTTAAGTTATATTCTAGATGATCGACATAGAAATGTTGCTGGTAAGTTTAACTGCTGGTTTAAACCCCCAGAAGTTTTACCAAGTAAAACTAAAAGTCCTGTTGTTTACCTTTGGAAGGAAAACGCTTATTAATGCGAAACACCTTTTCAAAATCAATAACTTTCAAATACGCCAGTGACTTCATCATTTTATTCACCACTATACGGACCAACTAAAGGAGATAATTGTGATTAATGTACTTCAACCTCTCGTGTTCTGTAAAATGTCGGTAATTTAATGGCCTAATTATATGAGAAGGAACATAACACAAAAAATCTGGTGTGAAACACTCACACAACTTTCTCTTGCCAATGCAAATAATTAACAATAAACCTAACATTAGTATTAAAACATTAGAAATGAACAAAAAACTAACCTCAAAAAACATTAGTGAAATACGCAAAATTAAAATCGACCTCAGTTTAGCTTAAAAATACGGAAAATCGCTCATTCACGCTAAACTAGGCACTGTACAAAATAAAGCTTAAAAATAAAAGTTGTAGATCTCTTAATTTCCTATAAATTTTATTTTATACACTTTTGTCGTAAAATGCATTCTAAGGCAGAAATCTTAAAAAAAAAGATTTTTCACACGTTTTCGTGAGAAAAACAAACAAAATTGCTAATTACCGCTAAACTAAGCGTTATACAAAAAAATGTTTGAAATAAAAGTTGTAGAATTTTACATTCTCTATAACTTTTATTATATAACGTTTTGCGCTAAAATGCATATTAAAGCCGCAATCTTAAAAAGAAAATGTTTTTACGTAAAAACAGCCTCACGCAGAATTTCAGCAAACATGGCGCCTACCCTATCTTGTACAGAATAAAAAAGTGAGTAAACCAGGCGATTTTTAAAAAAATCGTAGGACCAGTTTTTAAGAAAATCGCAAAAAAGTGAAAAATTATACGAATAAACTACTACTTCCGGTTGACCGATTTTGATGAAAATGTTCGTGTCCGGTCCGGTAGTGGTATGTAACTTAAGTTTCAAGTTTCAAGTTCGTATGATGTTCCGTTCCTGAGATATTCTGTTCACACACACACACACACACAGACCAATCGCTAAAAACATGTTTTTTGGGTTCAGGGGGTCTGAAAACGTATAGATCCGGTGAAAACTCGATTTCGAAAAATCGACATGAAAACAATACTTTCCTTCCTATATATTCATATAGGCAAGAGAAAGTAAAAATGATTTCTAGAACTAGCAGATCAAGTGTAATATTTCAACAATTTATCTGCCTGTTATGCATACGTCCGTGATACTATTAGTTAGGTAGTAAAATTTACAAAGTTCAGCTTTCTGGGCATCCTGTAAATTATTCTTGAACGACTCTATTAGTGGGAAAGCTAAATGAGGTCCAACTTAAATGTAGACTAATATAATGTAACATTACCCCTGTATTTTGAGTTTATTACTTCAATGGTTAGGTTAAGTAGATTGTTAAAACAATTACCCAGATGCGGTAAAATTAAATAAAAAGAGGAGAACAATGACAATGAATTCAAACATTTCTATAAAAAACTTAACAAACTCACTTTTTTTTTTCATGGATAATTATTTCAAATGCGAAATTTTACAGACAATAGAAAAGTTTTACAAAAATGGATAAAAAATATAATATAATATTCTTTATTCCACATATTAAAATGCATCATAAAGACAAAATACACAAATCAGTATACAAATTTAACCTAAATAAAATTACACAAATAGTAATTTTATCTGCATTTTACTTAAATTCAAACATAACGAAATTAAATAAAATAGGAATTTTGTATAAAATAAGGATCTAGGTATCTCCTATGGCAAAAACTGAGTTGGAGAATACCATTCATGAAAATAAAACGTCAAAGATGTAGCAACATAGAAAATATTATAAGTATAACAAAGAAATAAAATAAGAAATAATATGAATTGCGATAAATTTTTGACAGCAAAGCAGAAGCGGATAACTAATCAAACTAAAGAAAAATGTACCAATTACATGTCTTTCACATATTAAAAAAAAAAACAAAAATCTAATAGTAAACAAGGACAATGAAATAAACCAACATCACAAACATATCTCTGTATTCTCAACCTTAAACAACCACTCGATCATCAATGTGGAAAAGCGATTAAAATTTTTAGTATTTTTAGTTTCTTTTAGTACGCAGTTGAAGGTTTTAGGTCTTAAATACAAATAAAACCTAAATATAAAAGAACAATGTTCAATAATAGTAGGCCAAAACAACCACATGTTACTTTATAATTGTCAATAAAATACATCCCAAAACAATTGGTTGAAATAATTCCAAAAATTAGTAATAAGTAAAAGTGTTAATCTTCTGAATGCTCTGTCACCTAAACAATTGTTTTACATAAGTAAATAATAATGAAAACGAAAGCAATGTCAGCAAAATCAACAATTTTTTGCAAGGATTTTGACTTTTTTAAGTTTTAATGTCTTGTTTACGAATGAAATATACGTATTACCATTTTTCAGTCATAATTTTTTATCTACACAACAGATTTCCAAACGTTTTTAGAAAAATTGCTCAGAATTTTTTCTCTTGAAATAAAAAAAAAATAATTTGCTTCTTTGTTGATAAAATGTTTTGCTATTTTTGGAGAAATATAAAAAAACAGAATAAAAGTACAAGGTGCTCTAAAACGGTATTTTCTGAAACCAAGTTCATGTAAATTTGCTTTTCAATCCACCACTAGCTACAGAAGTCATAGCCTGGTTGTACTTTTACCGGTTTACATGGAATTAGTTACGTACTAAAGAAAGTTCCGTTCTAGAGCACCCGTGTGTTTTCACATCTTCTTATACTACCGACTGAAAATTGGCCACAGTCGCTCTCTATCATGCACCACCATCGAAAAGTGCGCGTGCTCAAGTTTGCTCAGTCTCTCATATCCTTTAACCATAAGCATTTCCTTCGCTTAGACTTAAGGCGGGGAAAATCATGGGATTTACAGTGTAATTATTTCCACACCCTAGCCGGAAATCGCACCTGGTACCTTCCGCTTTGTAGTCCAACACAATGACCAGCACGTTGACTACTCCACAGAAAAAGTTAAAATATACAATTCTGCTCGGATAATTTACTCTAAAAAAATAATGGAAAATGTTTTCAAAAACAAAATGTTTGATGGTAGAATGAAGAACCCTCTGATAACATTTAAAATTTATTTAAAGAAAAAAATTGATACTGCCAAAATGCTTAAAAGTCCTACCAGATATACGAACCCGGAGCCTTTCGTTTAGTAGTCTAGCAATCTACCACTGAACTACGAAGCCAGTAACTTTGTCTTAATCTTCTTCTTCTTCTTCTCATCACGGTTTAGGCCTTGGCATGTTACGACATTACTCTCTTCAGCTCCATCTTTCCCTCGGTCTACTCAGAGCTCTTCTGCCTTGTGGTTTATATTCCCACATCTGCTTCGGTATTCTTCCATCCGTCATTCTGTTTAGATGTTCCTCTCATCTTTCCTTGTACTTTATGATTCTCTTATGTACGCTAACAACCTGTAGTTCCTCTCTTATGTCCTCACTTCTTATGTGGTCCACCCTTGAGATTCTTTTACTGCTCGCAAAAAACTCATTTCTGCCGATTCCAACATTTGTTTTTTCCGTTGCTTCAATACCCAAGCCTCAGAGCCATACAACAGGGTAGGAACCGCCGTCACCTGACACAATCGTGTATCTCTTCTCGTCTTATTTCTCAGCGTCCGTCTGATTGTTCCGCATATATTTCTAAACCTTACAACCTTTCGACCTTACTACCTTTCTGTCTATATCCTTCTCAGTGTCTATACTTAATCCATATCCAACATATTTAAAACTTAGAACTTTGTCTTAATAATTTACAAAATATAAACTCATTTAAGAAAGCCAATAAAACATTCACAGTAGGTCTATATAGATTCCCTTAAGATACGACGAATCAAATAAACATAACTAACGTGAAAAACCAAAAATATACCTCTCAAATACTAAAACACGAAGGAAAATACGTTAACAAACGGGATAAAGTAACCTAAAATATCATGGAAAATATTTTGAAATCGGATTTTAATGTTTATGATGACAAACTCAGTTGTCCATAATAATTTCCCCAATAAGTAATGTATTAATCATTAGACAAGAAACCTAAGAGACGTCTTATAAGTACATTTTATAAAAAAAAGAAAAACGAAAAATAAATAAAAAGAAGACTAGTATAACAGATAGGTGAAGATCAGTCAACTGAAAAATTTATCATCTCATACATAATTCTCTTTAAGCTTTCTCTTTTCTTTTTTCTCTTTTATCCGTTAGTTTGTTTGTCTGTTTTGCTATATCTGTCTATAAGACCTTCTTTCATAAAGAAAGTTTTCCTTAAAACTTTTTTTACAATAGAAAAAAAACAACAAAAAAGAAAAACATATGTAAACCCTCTCTAGTTTAGAATAAAACAGAACACTTTAAGAATTAATGTTTCTATTTAAAAACTTTCATGTTCCTCCAAATTTATAGCACTGGCCCTCCAACCCCTTAATAACTGGGCTAAAGTCCAAAAGTTACATAAAAATAACAAAAAACTTTTATAAATATCAACAAGAGTAATTTATAAATACTGTGACCGTTTTTCCTTCCTAAAACAGTTTGGTCTACTTTTGAACGATCTTCGATTTGTGAAATAAAGAAAAAATGAATTTACTATAGTCTACACAAAGTAACTCGCACTTAATATGAAATACAGATTTTAAAAATAATATTTCCGTGTAATTTTTATAATGAATCTGAAAGTGTTAAGTTTTGTCGCTAACAAATTGGATTTCGAATGAGAATCTATTTTTCGGTTTATACTTCTACTGTTGTTTTTGTAACAAACCTAGAGTTCAAATTTTCTCTCTAGTGTGCTCACGCACACACATGTACTTCGAAAAGTTAATTTTGTTAGGATAGGATTCAAAACTTTTGGAGCGTGCTTTATTTACGTAGCACTTCGTTTCTTTGAATATCTAGTAAACTTCATGACAACAGGAAAAGGTGTTGCTTTATATTTTGATATTTTTTAAAATATTTTTTAACTGTACTGTATTGCGACCAAAAGGTAGTTTTTGGACGCTTCGGAACCAAAATTTGTGAATTACATACAGTTTAATATTTGGTTTTTATTATTTTTAGGAAGTGACTAAGAAAATTGGAGCCGTCTCCGTGGCCTATTGGTTAGCGTGCTACGCTGCAAAGCGGAGATACTGGGTGCGATTACCGGTAAGGGTCAAGAAGATCCTTACCATGCTACGTGTCTGTAATGGACAAATTAATTTGATAATAAGTAGTAATAAGTTTTAAAGGAAGATTATAATTTATTATTAAACACATCTCGAAAGAACCCAGAGAAAATGTTTCAATATTTTTTTTGGGAAAGATCGTCTATGGTATTTAGGGTGATTGAATCAGTAAGAGATTATAAAACAAATTTAAATAAACGAACGGGAAATGTATGAGGATACGACAACACGGAATAGTGGTTAGTACTTACTGTATATTTGAGGTTAGATTTATGATTGTCCACAAACGGCAACGCAAACATTTGAAAGTATAATAGATGCAAGTAAAGAGCTCACCTTATTTAATGTTGAATTCAGAGCTCAGTAACGATAAAGCTATTTTATTTCCGAACTATGAAGATTAGGTCGATTCGGAAAAGGATAAAACTTAGTCCCAGTAATAGTAAAAGGGTATTTCGTTAAAACCTTATGCAAATATTTGGAAAACCGCTTTTTGTAATCACTTGGAAGAAAAATACATTCGTACATACTTTTTAAAATACAAGAACTAAAGCTCAAACGACACTGATTTACACAAGTTAAAATATAAAATTTAGTTTTCTCGAAGTTAAAACTACAAAAACATATTTTAATAAATTGGATAAGAAAATATTACTGAATAATTAAATGGTATTACGTGCATTCAGAAATGTCGACGTATATAAATAACATTTTTGTGTCACTACCTATGTAGTCTCTCTACGACAAGAAAAGCTTTTATACATTTAAAAAATTCTCAATTAATTCTAGCACTTGTTTAACAGTTAATTTTTGGAGATGAAAGTTCCTAGTTCAAATCCTAGTAAAGGTAGTTTAGGTCCTATTAAAAGTAGGTAGCTTTTTTATACGGATTTGATAAGTAATAAATTGTAGTTACCGGTGTACTTTGATGGTGGGGTCCAATAAGCATACTTTCTGAAATGGTCGGCCTGAGTCTGTTATTATACTACTGCAACTACTACGGTAATCTATTAGTGTGTTAGTAATTATAATTACGTGTTAGTTACGTAAATACTAATTAAACTACTACGACATTTTTATTGAATAGTGTGCTATTATATTCATATAGCCTTACACAAATGAAAAAGATAAACAATAAAATATAAAATGTGCAAAACAAAGGAATTTATTTACAAATAAATTATACCTGACAATAATGGTGTAAATGTATATACAATAGATGGTATAGTACTTGATAGTTAAAAATACTCCCCTTTTTTCTCCAAACATCAGTCTATAATCATTTTTAGGTTTACCCACCACATTAGCCAAAAATATCAAATATTTAGTCTTATTTATATTTAAAATGTTGGTATTCATTCAGGTTTTCATACAATCCTTTTTCGGTTGTACGATAAAATTGCTACAAATCATTTTCACAGAATAAAATATGACTTCATTTTACCAATCACAAAATTTAAAAATTACGTAGTATTACATTATAGCCTATGCTACTCAGGAAGCTCTAGGTTTTACGGAAAACCAATTTCTGAAATCGGTTAAGTAGTTTCTGAGATTACCCCCGACAAACAAACAAAAAAGCAAACAAAAGTCATTTTATATATTGCAAGTATAAATTGAATGAGAAAGTTTGTGAAAAGAATAAGAAAGATCGAAAGAAATTTGTGACACCCAAAAAATTCCAACCATCTCACGTCTAAAAGTGGTTTTTTGAAGTTTTTGTCAGTCTATATGAGTGTGTGTGACAAATTGATTTACTCGCTAATCATAAATTCTCTAACTTTATCACCTAACGAGTTAAAATTTACCAGCCTGGGATCAAAACTGGAATGCGGTCTAGCGCGCTAACCACTAAGCAACGGACACGCCGACAGTAACAATTTTGTATTGGATATCTGTATTAATCCAAATAACAGTAGAAATAACTTTTACTGAAAATCCGTGTGAAAATTAAATCTGTTATAAACTGGTACACGTTTAACTTGTTTTATTACTATTTATTTTTTTAATGTTTTTGTAGAAGTACGAAATAAACTTGAAGGACAAACATAAAATATTAAGAGCACATAGTTTAGTTGTGTTAATAATTAATATGACAGGTTAAATGTAAACATTTTCATGCGACGTTTAAAAAGAATAAAGCTTCGACTGGCATATAAAAAGAAATTGTCACGCGATTTTTAAAGCCACGCTATGCTACACCAGTATACTAGACATTATTGTGTCGTGTGGTAGAAAGTCACGAACCCTTTACGTACCCATGTTTATGTTAATCATAAGTACTTATAAATCTTAAACCACTTAACGTTTATATTTCTATTACACTTTTCTTTGAAATCGAATAAACGCGAACAAAACGTATTCATTGCCAATACTTCAATAATGGTAACCGCCTCTTATTTTTCTCAATACTTCTATGTTTTTTATTTCTTATTTATTTGGCAACTTTAGGTCGAAGTAATTTTAATTGCTTAGGTCATCAGCTGAAAGGCAGGTTTGAACCTCTAGAAGTGTTACTAAGTAAAACGATGAGTGAGGATATTTACAAATGTCTTCCTCACTGAGTGGAAAAGTATGCTTATCAGCATGCTAGGCCCTCTGAAAAGCATCTACTTTTTACCCTGAAAATTACACCTTCACTTCATTCACCACAGTGTCTGGCTGCATAATGAAATTCATTACTTTCAGAAGGGATAACTCTGATTTGTGTCTTTTACACTTCAACTTCTTCTGTTCGTAAATGCGTCAGTCATATAATTGGCTGACCATGTGGTACGAACATTTTAGCCCCGGGACTAGCAGATTGAGTGCAAATAATTTAACACTCCACCTGCCTGTTATGGGCAATTTTAATTAAGGAACGTAAACATAGATTATTTCTACAGAGCAGAGACCATCACTACACTACCAGAGATAAACACGTTTTTAGTTCAAAGTTGTATCGATATCATGATACTTAGCTACCTCTTTGGGTAAAAGAACGGTCAGTTTTAACGTATAATAATGATCCAGACACTATCTGGAAATCAAACCCGGGACCTCCATTTCGCAGCATAGCAAACTAACCTCTGGACCACGGAGGCGGCCCAAAAGATACTTAATACTTCCACCATTGGAAAAGAAAGCCTCTTTATCAGCGATAATACGATTACTTGGCACCCAAAATGTGTAATATGCTTTCTTTTCACACGAAAAACTTTAACGATAGATATTTCAAAATTAATACATAGAATGGATAAAAAGTATAGGAAGGGGAGACATAGAAATCATGCTTGCGAAGTAAATATTTAAAAATTTTGGCTCAGTTATTTATTATTATTCTATTTATTACAAGTAATCTGATCTAATGTATTTTAAATGTAGACACTGGTCTGTCAAACAGACAAAGACAGAGGGATAGGTTCGTAAGAGATAGGTGACAAGAGTTCTACTGACTGGATTTAAATAATTTTTATATGGGTTTTAAAAAGACACTTTTGGAATTCTGTAAATATGTCACATTTTCTTTATGCAAAAAGGAAGTTGCTTGTCATGAATAAGCGGTACACTCGTTCCATACACCGAAATTTGTTTCCATTGAACCGTAGTTGGCAAAACAGGCACTTTACCAGCGTCATCAGAGTTTACCAGCTACTTGGCAACCGAAATTTATAATTTTCTTAATTTAAAAATAATGAACTTAAACAATAGGCAGTTTAAAATTAGTTCTTTACAGGAATGAGTAATAATGAAATTAGAGATTTTCTTCTTCATATTCGTCTGCCTTTCAAGGATTAGGCATCTCTGCCTGTTCCAAACACCTTAAATCTGCTCATCTCTTTCTAGGGCGTCCTCGTTCTCTCCTGCCCTTCAGCTGATAGTCCAGAGCCTGCTTAGGTATCCTATCTTTCCTCATTCTGTTCACAAAGCACTGGCTCCAAAGGCGGATATGGAAGACATTTCTAATGGCAGAGGAGGCGGAAGAGCCTAGAGCGGGATCTCGAAGGAACAGTCCTGCAGCTTCATATGCAGTGATGTGGCAATCCCACTAATCAGCTTAATCTGCGCAGCGCTCGTAACGCGGCCACAGGATTTTCTTAACTACTGAAAAACCTCATGATGCCTCTGGGATCTACGGGTAATTAGAGATAACACATAAAATAATGCTTACTAAATAAATATTGTCTCACTTTCTTAAACGGTTTAATAATTTAGATTGTAGTTGTTTTAATAACTTGCCTTTGTATACTTATATTTTATTTTTTTCATAATTTGAAGGCCTAATCGTGATTTTTCAATCCCTTTTGTACTTTGAAAACAGAGTAAAAGAAGAGAACACCTACCTAGGATATGGCTTCTAGCCATAGTTGGGTAGGCCAATTTCTTCTACCTCGTATAATGTGTAGTGTTTTCTTGGTCATGTTTTTAGAATTATATTGTAAAGATAAGGAGATGAAGTTTTATTTTTGTTATTGTCTCCTGCATTCGAGAAGATTTTCCCGTTTAAACGGGTGTCCCATTTAATTTAATTTCTCGTTATTGTGTAATGATTTACTGTAAATACTTAACTCTAAATCATCATTAACCTATTTACACTTTCTAATGAATAAATATTATAATTTTGGGACAGGCAAAATTCGTTATTAATTGGTGGTGGAAATAATCAAGGTAAGTCGGCAGGATGGAAGGGGTGTGAGTTTGAGTGGAACTGGCACATTGGATCGTTCATAGTTAGTTAGTAGTCGAGAATAGTTAGCAATTTAGAGGGAATGTTACGCATCTCGCCTGACCACCACACCGCCTTTAACTACTCATCTCCCAGCTGGCCCATCAACCGACTCCGAAGTAAGTCCCACGTGCCACAACTCCCTTCTTCTAATTGAATGAAACCGCTGATGAAATTGTAGCCAAGCTAACAATCTAATGTGTCCTCCCTGTATTTTACTTCACTTCAGTTTCCCGACTAAACTTGCTTACTTACTGTTTACATCACCTTTCCTACGCAGCCATTTTCCATCTTTCGTTACTCTGTCTAGTCCCTTACCTCTGTATAGATTAAGATACAAACTTAAACGGACAAAGTTTTGCAACACGAATAATCTTTACAAAATTAAAACCTACAGTAAATTCTATAGTATAAAATAGTGGTAATTTTTTTGTAAACATTCAACCAAAACTACATTCTATTTTCCTTTAATTAAACCAACAGGTAGATAACCTTATTGAATATTTACAACCTGAATGGAAAGATTGCAGAATATCGAAATCGATGGAGGCACCATGTAGAGAGAATGCCTGATGGAAAGATCACCCTTAATGTTTTGCAATACATACCGGAGGGGAGAAGAAATGTTGGGATGCCACGCAAGAGATGGCAATAATTCAATAGTTTTATCACTGTTGTGAATCAGAACAGGCGGAAGCTAATCCTTGATTGTGAGAAGAAGGGAAAACAACCTTATTGATTCAACACAAACGATTTATGCTAATGAATTAAAGACACCGGAAACGGAGAAACATTTTTTTACATGAGATTAATTATTTATTTATTTCTGGTTTTACCGCCGTAAAAGCCAGTTGTGCTAACCACTACGCCAACGGGCCGGCCTAGAGACGAAGATGATGTGTATGACGTGAAAATGAGGTGTAGTCTTATACAGACGCAAGCCGACCATTCCTGAGAGAGTATGGTTAATTAAACCCCAACCATCAAAATACACCGGAAACCACTGTCTAATATTTAAATCCGTATAATATACTGTAACTTTTACCTTTACTGGGATCTGAAGCAGGAACCTTCGTCTCCGAAATCAACAGTTAAAAAGCTGACTCGCTCCGATGACTTTACCTCTTCACCAACCCGGTGGGTCAATAATCTATATAATTATAATGAAATATAAATTATGAAATGTTTCAGTAGCAATTATTACTAAAAATATTGTCGAGAATTTACATAATACTGTTTTAAAATAAAGTTTATTTCTCGCTTTAAATCAATTAAATGTTTGTCAATTGGATTTAATTCGTGTTAAATAGAGTTGTCAAGTGATACAGCAGGCAGTGAAAATTAACAGTTTCAAATGGTAAATAAAATGTAAATACTAAATTCTTAATTAATTCAATTATTTAGGACTGATGCTTCTTGCTTATTTTGCCCATCGTTTCAATTAAGACAGGCAGTATATCTATTTATAGAATTCTTACCGTGGTATATACAAAATTAAATTACCGTTTGTAAAACAAAAATATATACGAGAACACATGAATACACGGAATACATGGATACGTTTAGCATGTAATAAGTTTACAGTAACTCAATTAAATTTTAGACAATTTTAACAAAGCGGTGAGTAGTAGAATCAATTCTGGATGGATAAATTTAAATTTACTGGACGCTCTTCAAAATTATGAAGAAAAGAGATCTGAAAGCTAAAATGATACCGAGTTGCGTAGTAATAGGAAAATAAATAAACAAAATTACCAACACTATGACGAGTACGGTTTGTATTGCCCGGTACAAATTAGCGTATACTTTCACCGAGGTCTTTTACATATTTACCTGGGTATACAATAGTCTGCATTTAATCCCTAATATATATGCTTTGCAATCTGTTAATTCAGAACAATAAGCAAACATTGACATTGGGTCATGGATAATATAATGATGGCATACGGATGCTAGATTTCAGCTCTAAAAACCGGTTCAGATAAAAGAATGAAAATTTCTGTTGGAGTTACATTGTTTTTTGTTAATGATTTATTTCTTTACGATCGGTTAGCCTACTAGTAAATACAAAAACGTGATTTGAATTTATGAGATTTTGAAAAATTATTTCGCACCGCTTCAGCCTATACAAGGTGTGGCTATTAAATAACGAGACTTACGTTGTAAAAAAATTTAATTTAAATTTCATACATAATGTCTTATTGTCACCTTCAAATACACTCCTTCTCTATCCCTACCACACTCCATGCGAATTTCCCATTGTTGGAAACAGTGCTGGAAGTCATCTTCTGTCAGCTCCTTCAGGACACGTGCCGCTCAAAAATGTTTGTACTGACACTTCGTACGCGATTCAAAATGACCCAAATCTTTTGGAAACGATAATAACATATGATGAAACGTGGTTTTTACTTATGATCCGGAAACGAAGCGCCAATCCATGCGCTGGAAGAGCCGAACTTCACCGAGAGCCAAAAAAGCTCGAATGAACAAGTCAAAATTTAAAGCAATGATGATTGTTTTTTTGTTGAATCCATGGGATTGTGTACCTTCACTGGGTTCCTGAAGGTCAAACAATTAGGTAATCAATATTACTACCTTGAGGTACTTTCTAAACTACGTCAAAGAGTAAGGAAAAAACGCCCCGAAATGTGGAAGGACAAATCATGGGTTCTCCACCAAGACAATGCGCCAGCTCATTCCGCGTTATCTGTCAATAGGTTCCTAGCCAAGTACAGCATCTCAGTGTTAGAACATCCACCTGATTCACCAGATCTTGCACCATGTGACTTCTACCTGTTCCCTAAGGTGAAATCTGCATTAAAAGGGACAAGATTTGAGTCTGTGGAAGCTGTAAAAGAGAAAGCGGCACGTGTCCTGAAGGAGTTGACAGAAGATGACATCCAGCACTGTTTCCAACAATGGAAAATTCGCATGGACCGTTGTAGGGATAGAGGAGTGTATATTGAAGGTGACAATAAGTAATTATGTATAAAATAAAATAAAACTTTTTACAACGTCAGTCTCGTTATTTAATAGCCACACCCCGTATTACGTTTGTCCGTTCATTATTTGAAAAGGCTTCATTTTGCTGTCCTTAACCTAGGAAAATCGTTAACAGTATTTTTTCCCGTATGGAATAAACGGTTTGTAGGTCTAGTCTTACTTTGCTTAGTATACTCTGCAAATATTTTTATTTTATAATAGTACATAACTCCATTAATTAACAAAATATTAAATTATTCTTTACTTTTTATGTTAATGGGTTTAATGAATTCCTCATTTATAAATCTCTTCGGATACTTTATAATTAAAAAAAAAGTTACATTCAAAGGTATTTTAATAATTTATTAGCGAAATAAAATGTCTTTTAAAAGGCTTTTAAGATTACTTAATAGAACATTAATGTAAAAACGTATTTATATTTTTAAATAATCTCATTGTTTAATTTATATTAAGTGTTAATTAATATAACTAGCAATGTGCGGTGAATCTGCAGGTATCAGTGGGGTATCACCAGCATAATTCTGACTACTGAATTGTTGCCGTTGTTTAAATCGTTCTAAAGTTGAAATAATCTGAAAATTAACACAGTAGTTACATTTTACATGCCGGGGATTACTCAACACGGCTTAAAAAACATTCGTTCTATCTTTTAAACAGTGAACGCGGTTCAGGGTGTTATTCTAAAAGAAAAGATTTCTGATGTTAATTATTCTAAAAAAATAATCCATGACAGAAATTCTACAGACACCAAATCGAACTCCCAGAGATAAACAAAATTTAATGAGATAATTTATAGTAAAAATCCTAAAAACCCTTCCATACAGAAAAGAACGAGAGAAACTTCTTACATTTGGAACCTCGATGCTACTTCCACCCGAGGTCTGTTTTTGTTATGCCATTATCTGTTTAATAATAACGGAATCCTATAATTCCTAGAATCTACTATTAGCAACTTAAAATTACCCAAATTACCACAGCTGCAAAAGTATTTTCTGCCAATCAGCATTATCTTACCTATAGTAAGAATCTAATTTTACAATAAGAACAATACAATCTACTTTCAGCGGGTGAAAAAGAGGCACAAATCTCGAAAATTTGCAAAACATTGTTTTGTAATACGTACAAAGAATATGTTTAAAAGTTACAGATCAAATTAGTTAAATGATATCTGTTTACTGATAAAAAAGAAATCAGACAACCGGAAAATCTTTCCCAATTTCTGCTGCACCTTCCACGGTGCTGACAATTGGAGTTACCAGGCAAATGTGGATTAGTGGGTTTTATGGTTTTATAACTTTGATTTAAATTGCTTGTATGCTTGGTGAATTGTTTCACTTATGAAAGAGCCATTAATATTTGTTTTGGAGTGTATAACTGGAAACAAATTAAAAACTCATTTTTTAGTTGATTTATTATCATACCTACATAAAAGACACTAAACTTTTAGAAGACCGTTTGACATTTTTACGTACACTGAAATGTTATTTGATGGAACTGAAATAAACTTGAGGCTACATTCTTTCTACGACAAAGAAAAAGAAGTACAGGACGTAGAGGAAGAGGTTATTTTGAAAATAAATTTCAGTTACACGCAAACGAACAGAAGAAGAAAACATGAAAGAATTGTAGAAATTCAGATTCTTTTGTAGTTGAAGGAGAGGGAAAGGGAAGGAAGGAGACATGTTGTAAGGGGCAGGATTGAGATTATAATCGGTTCACAGTTCACAGAATCCTGGGATTTTATTTGAATACGGAATCCTCCCGATTCAAGGATCAATTGGTGTTGCGGCGTTCTACATGAACGATGGATCAACGAATGGTTGCTTTAATATCTTTTGAAAAGCATCACACGGATATAACTCGTCACTACATATGTATATAAATACGCATAAGTAGGTTCTCTTCCTTCTGTTAGAGCCGCCACTTATTTTCTATACCTTTTCTATTTATTCATCCACTCGATTCACTTTTTTTTCTTCGAAACCGTTCATTCGTTTTATATGGTATAGATTTTTTACAATATCAAACAAAACAAAAATTCTAAACTTATTCTACCGATAATTTATACAATTAGAACAGGCATTGTTGGATGTACTACTGTTGATATATGCATTTTTTTTACCTCGGCTCGTAAATATACTACAACCTTGCTTACACAATATTAGTTTCTCTTTTACTAATAATTAATGTAATAAACTAATAAATAATAAATAATAATTAACAATATTATATTAATTATAAATATAAATATAAAAATATAATAAAATATAAAAAAATTATATAAATTATATTAATAAATTATAATTAATAAATAATTAATGTAACTAATAATTAATTTTAATCATAATTAACTAGTAATTAATTAATTTTACTAATAATTAATTAATATTAAATTTTACTAATATTAATAACATAAGGAATATGTTACTCCTTAGGTATATAAGGAATAAAATATTCCTTATATAAGCTTACACAATATTAGTTTCTCTTTTACTTTCTTTTGCCCTACCTGAATATATAACGAATATGAATGATGAGTTATACATTTTACTAATAATTAATGTCAATTATTTATGTAAAGTTAAGGATAGAACTGCGAGTAAAAGTGCAAAGAAAACGTCGAAAAGCAAATACATCAGTAGTTCAGTCCATTGAAAATAGCATGATAGTATTACTTAAATGGAATAAAAAACAGAACAAATTTTGAACGTGCGCTCATGCGTCAGTGCTGCCACTTAAGAGATTTTTCTTTGCGTTAACTTTTCTTGTTAGTGAATAAAAGTGTTTTGAAAGATAAATTAATAATGGAACAGAAAAACTAATGATTGTTCCAATAACACTCGGAAAATGGAAATTAATTAATTAATTGTTATTTTATTATACTAATATTAATTATTTATGTATTAATTAATCACGACTTATGTATTAAATGCATGTGTTATTGAATACAACAAAAACAAATGCCAGTAAAACAATTAATTTCATATAATTTTAAAAATTGCAAAACAAAGATTTAATATTATATTTTGTAAAAATAATTAAAAGGGAAATTTTACTTTCGAAAAGCGACTTTTTATTTTGAAAAGTTACCACCATTCAGAGACTTACGATCATGGTTATTTCGAATGGACAGTACATTTGGTAGAACCAATAGAAATAGTATAAAGTATACATGTAAGTTATTTTTTTGGTAATTCACTGGTTATTAATTTACTTAGACAAATTATTTATAAATAAAGGCACGGTGTTTCAAGTGATTGTTATGAAATATGAGTAACATACAATAATTCTGTACAAAATTATTTTAAAATTAGGCAATAACAGCAACATTTGAAACATGCTACACGGATTCAAATGGGTAATGAACAAGTAATTAACTAGCGCTTAACATTTGAAAGTTTATAAATGAAAACGAAAATTGTTTGTATAACTGTAACAAAGTAACTACAATATATGTCGTATTTTAATTTAAATTTCTTCGTATTTAAATAAGATCTGAGGAAGAACGAGGGAAGAGAAAGAGTGAGGGGACGGTAAGAGCGAGCAGCGAGGAAAAGTGCGAATGTATGTTTACGCGTATAAATGTTTATACACATAGACTAGGCTGTTGGAATTATAACACTGTATACGTTATACCCGTTGTGAAAATTGTTTAAGTGCAAAGAAGAAGAAGAAGTTGGAAGAGGAGAAGATAAAATAAGAGGAGAAGTCTAATTAAATGTAGGAACAAGTCTACCAAGTGTTAAGAGTTGGCGGGGTGGTAGAGGTGTCGGTTAGAAACACTTGAAAGCCGACGACGATATCAACAGGGTCGTGGAACTGTGCTTTCTTCTTTGGTTCTGTAGTGCCTCTTCGTTCAACTGGTTATCAGCAACCCTTGAATGGGGATGGATAAAGAAATCCCCTCTAAATTAACTTTCTTTTATACAATTTATTTGTATTTCTTTACTACAATCTCCATTTCTATTTAACCTATTTTTGTTAAAAAAAATAATTAACAAAAATATCACAAAAAACACCAACTAACGTTTTTATTTAATTCATTCTAAAAATAATTGTGCTTTATTTCACCCATGCGAAGTACTAAATTTTAATAGTACCAATAGCAAGTAGTAGCGGAAGATGGATTTAATATAACAGGTAATGTCTCATAAAATAACCCACCATCCATTTTACGAACCTAAATAATGACCCCTACCTGTTACATAAAAATATACATATCAATTAGATTTTCCCCAAGGAAAAATTTAGAGGAAATGGAAAAAAATCAAGAAGTAACACACACAAATAATACGGAACATGCAGCACAACTAAACGTATACAGACTTGGTCTTGTATCTACGACTTAGATATGACTTTAAATAAACAAACTAGAAAAAGATCTATAAATCAAGTTTATAAATGACTAAAATACTAAATTTATTAATTTTTTTTAACTTAGTTTATTTATTCCCAACTGTACAAAATACAACTAGTGAATGTAATGTTATTTACAAAAACAAAAATGGCGTTATGACATTAAGGGGACCGCCACTCTATAGTGCCACTCCAACGGTAGATTAATCTTGGTTAATAAATTGATAGAATTTACATCTGCGCTATATCTCTACTCCATCGTCGTTTTAGTCTGCGTTGCGGATTTCCGGGTAAGTTTGGGGATGCCAGCCTTCTAATGAGATGATTTTTATGATACTCAAGTTTGCGTTTGAACCGAGAATAGATGTGATAAAATGTGTCGTTAATGTATGGAACACGTAAATCGTTGTGCAATGTTTTGCTGTGCCGTAAATTTGGCCACCATAAGTCCAAATCGGTTTCAGAAAAAATTTATATACTTGTAGTTTTAAATGAAGTGGAAGTTTGGATTGTCGCGATATCAAGGAAAATAGTGGTTTTCGTCTGTTATCCAGAGTCTTCCGTTTTATTTGAACGTTTCTATTCCAGGTCAAGCTTCTGTCAATGTAAAGGCCGAGATATCGAATTGAATCGGTTTGCGGAAGCGATTGACCACGCAAGAAAATGACACTATGTGTCAAGAATGTTCACATGGTAAATTTTGGGTAGTTTCAATGCAAATTTTTGAAGCTGCTAAAATGACAGTATCATCTGCGTATGTGGCTATTGTTGTTATTCTGGTAGTTGGCTTGTCAGAAGTGTAAATATTGTAGAAAAGAGGTGCAAGGATAGATCCCTGAGGGACTTCTGCAAGAATTTTATAATAAGTAGACCTTGCATTCCCTTGAGAAACACAAAAATATCGATCTGTGAGAAAGGATCTGTGAGATAGCAGGTGAAAGGCAAAAAGCGAAGTTAAAATAATAACCCCTCAATTCATACTTGATCAAAAGCTTGACTAATATCGAGAAATATTCCACTAGCGTAATGTTTTTTTTCTAAGGCAGAGAAAGGAAAACTACAACCCTGTGTAGCTGATGCATAGTTGAGTGCTCTGATCTAAACCCGAACTGATGTGATGGTAGTATATTCAGGTTTTCTACAATCGGTAAAATCCTGGCGAAAAGTAGTTTCTCAAAAATTTTAGAAAATAGAGGAAGCAGACTTATAGGACTATATGAAGCTAAATTTATTTAAAAAAATAGTATCAACATTACATTCGTAAAGGAAGAAGTTGGTAAAATGAGTAAGAGTACTGTTAACGCTGGAAGAACATTAAAACCATTTAGTCTTGGACCTTCTTGATAGTAATTTACGAATCAATCTAAGAAAAAAAGATTAATTTTCTACATTTTTAAGTGATAGATTCTAAATTTTTATCTCAAACGTTATCACGTATTAATCTCAAAGTATACTTCACGATCTTGCAAAGTATGTAGTTCATTTTAAACTGTTATCTAAACTCAATCACAGTCAAGATATCGCTAGCTTTATTACTGACCGTTCTCAATGAGCATAAGCTGAATTTTCTTGAACGAATCTTTTAAAGGGTTCAGTTTTTGGGGAGGATATTTTTATGTTTTTTTATGTTTGTAAAGCTATTTTTTCGTTTGATCTATCGGAAGGGCCAAACCGGCAGACAACATGTTATGGCCATGCCATTTCGAGTCAGTATATATTTTTACTTTCTTTAAAGGGCAAGCAAAAAATTTTAAGAAGGAAAGAATTGTTTTCATGTCGATTTTTCACCGGAAATACACGTTTCCAGGCCCTCTGAACCCAGAAAATCATGTGTGTGTGTGAACAATATATCGTACAAAGTTGAAACTTAAGTTAGATACCATGAGGATACCGAATACGAACATTTTTATTAAAACCGGTCAACCAGAAGTAGTATATTCGTAAAATTTTTCACTTTTTTTACGATTTACTCATAAACGGTTTCTACGATTTTCTTTAAAATTGTCTCATTTACTACAATTTTGTTCTCTAAAAGATAAGGCAAGCGGCATGTCTGTTGAAATATGTCACGAGGGAGGAGGCTGTAATCTCAAAGTAACATTTTTTCACGAATGCGGACTTAATATGAATTTTACAAGGAAATTATATAAAACTAAAATTATAGAAGGCCACCTCCGTAGCGTAGTGGTGAGCACGCTAACCTACAACGCGGAGGTCCCGAGTTTGATTCTCGGCTAGGATCTGGAAATTTTCACAATTCGAAACCCACAGTTCTAGATGCATAACCCACCGTAGTTTCTAATAACTAAGCAGTTGATACGACTTTAAATAAATTAAACTAAAAAAATTAAAGAAAATTAAAATACCTACAACTTTTA
The DNA here is from genome assembly GCA_035578175.1 of Catonia carolina. Lineage (NCBI taxonomy): Eukaryota > Metazoa > Arthropoda > Insecta > Hemiptera > Achilidae > Catonia > Catonia carolina. Next base: position 297,271,598 of record JAQMRL010000001.1, read on the forward strand.
TTTCAAGATTTTTTCAACAGAGCTCATTTACAGTAAATTAGCGATTTTCCATATTTTTATGTCCGACAAAGGTTGATTTTCATTTAGCGTCATTAACTCTTGATTAAAATTAGGTTATATATTTCATTTTACATTGTTTATTTATAATTAAATAGACAATAGAAAGTCGTGTGAGAGTATCAAACCAGACGTTTAGCCCGATGTTGTCAACTGCAAAGATCTAATTATTGTAATTTATTTTATTTTGAAGATAAAGATACGTTTATTATTATTATTATTATTATTTATAACCTTATTTAAAGAATTCACTTTATTATGTAAAAACTGTTGTTTTATGTGGGTTTGTGTTCTTTGCTGTTTTTGTCCTTTGATAACGTTTAACTTGCTAATCAGTGGATTAGTAACCAATATTTCCTGTTCTATTCTAAATTTAGCTGAATTGCTTTGTTTGTAATAGGAAAGATTGTAATTATTTATAATGTTAAAATAAAAAAAAAGATAAAAATATAATTTAAGCATTTTTATTTTTATAGAATTGTTACGTGGTTCGCACGAAAAGAAAATTGTTAATTTTTTTACATTTCTACATTCTACTGATTTTTGTGTTAAAAAAGACATAATAATATTATGTTTGGAAAGACACTAAATTTTATCGCGAAACGTATCGGTTACCTATGTGGGAAAAGTTTTGTTTGACGTCAGTTAGGGTAAATATGTAAAAGCGATTTGTGGTAGAACAGATTAAAACCACATAGAACGTACTCATCTGTTACCTGAAATTATGAAAACAATAATAAAAGCTACCGTCAAAGACTTGTCAAACCCTTTGTTTCTAAGACAGTGTACTCACGAATGGAATCAAAATGCTAGTGAACCTTTAAAAAATATTTAGGTCAAAATTCTAAAAAGATATATGTTTGTGGAAAAGGTCAAACAATGCGTATAAAAATATCACGAAGTATTTAATTTAAAAATTATCTAGTTGTTCAAAGGCACTACTAAAAGCATTAGGTGATATGTATCAAGAATGTAGGGAAGAGAACCGTGAGATACAAAAAAATGCACACAGAATCCTTAGCAAGCAAGAAAGAGCACGAACTACAGTATCAGGATACTTTAACGGCAATTATACGAAAGTTGTGGGTTCTTCATTCCAGGTAAACTTTTCTGAACTACCAAGAGATATTTTAATAAAAACGTTTTTTACTAAACCTTTATCAGAAATCATGGAATTTGAACCTATGGAGCTGCACATTTTTGTTTTTCTTGTTTATGACCACAAAGGATCACTTTAGTCTCTTTGGTTAGTTCTTTTTCTTCGGCAGTTTATTTCCTTTTCATTTCTTTCTTGCCAATACTTTTTCATTCTATCGGATCTTGCTTTTCTCAATTCGTCTGAACAAACCTGTTCTTTTCGTTTAATTGTTCTTACTGCACATTTTTATCATAATAGTTGACACTTTTTAAAAAAGCATATCTATAAAAAACTTACACGTTTCAGACAATTTAAATAACAAAATTATTATACAGAGTGTTTTATTAAGAACGGAACCCTATGTTAAAAGCCACAATCTACGGCATATTTTTATTTTCCGCACTTTCAAATTATTAATTAATATAAATTATTATTTTACAAATGAATAGCAAATTGCAATGAATTTAACCTTTTATGTTTACAGTAGATGTTCGAAGTGATTACCTGCAACTTCAATACAGATACAAATTCGTTTAATGACATTTGCAGCAACGTTTCTTAAAGCCTGTTCACTAATGCTTGAAATCACACTTGTAATGTTAGTTTTTAATTCATCGATCGTATGAGGGTTGTTTTTGTAAACTTCACCTTTTAAAGAACCCTAAAGAAAAAGTCTGCTGGTGTAAGATCTGGGGATCTCGGAGGCCACAAATCTTTTGATACTAAGCGGTGATTAAAAACTTCCCGTAGCATTGCTAGCGTTTCATTTGCAGTATGACATGTAGCGTTGTCCAGTTGAAACCAACAATTTCGGTCGTCCAAATTCAACAATGAAATGAACTGTTGGATTAAATCACTATAAACTACACCGTCTACAGTACTGTCAAAAAATAACGGCCTTATTATACGGCGGCGGGAAATTGCACACCAAACACTAATTGTACGCGAGTGCAATTGCTTTTTCATGGAAAGCATGAGAATTTGTTGCACTCCATATTCTACAGTTCTGACTATTCATATAGCCATCTAAATGAAACCAAGCCTCATCACTAAAATAAAAATGATCCAACAATTGAATACCATTTTCTTCAACCAAAGATCGATAACACCGACAATATTGCAATCGTTTCTGATGGTCTAACTACGCCAACGCGATAAGGATGCAAATGTAACTTTGTCGTAGCTCTGAAAACAGTAGTTAATGTTAGCCCAGCTTGCGATGATAATTTTCTAAGCGATGTTTTTAGGTGATTCAGTGAAACGATTTTTCAAATCCTTGAGACCTTCCGCGGTTAACTTTGTTGGCTGGCGAGGTGGTTTCTCATCGAGTACACTCTCAGTTCTACGGAATTTATTTATCAAATGCAATATTGACGATTTATTCGGAACGGCAGAACGGGAAAATTCAACTGAAACTTATCTTGCACACATTTGTAAGATTTACTCGTTATGCAAGTTTCTACAATAAACACGCGTTCTTCCTTGGAAAAAACCATTGCTGACATAATATAACGAAACGACTGCTGTCACCACACTAATGTTTGACTGGAACATTTTAACTGTCTTAAGTAGTTGGCCTTGAGTACACTGTTACCAACATACCGATTGGGGGACAGAAAATTTACTGATGTATTACTTCTTTCTTCTTATAATCAGGGTTGCGTCCTTAATAAAACACCCGTTACTATTGTAATTTCATATTAGTCATTTTTTCCAAACACTGAAAAACAGCTTCCTTATTTTGTAAAAAAATTTACTTAAAGAATGAAATTTAAAAAAAACACATTCAATTACTATCATAGTTCTGAAAAATGGGTAGGCCTACCGAAATGTAACAAATTAAATTCCTACTTTCACAATACGTGTTTGTACGTGTGAACCCCCATTTCAATAAAATAGACTGAAATTGAATTTAAGTGTGTGGAATAGCAACAGATGTAGAGCAACAATCTTATATGTCGAATGAATTTCAAATACAGTTGTTAGATAATATGATGTTGTGTCCTTTCTGTTATAACAGTTATTTATTTTGAAAATATCATTTGGAAAGGGAAGAATTAAGGGTAGAGAAAAAGAGGAGCTCTATCATAATTCGTTTTGTATTGGGAGAGTATAATAAATTTTCATGAGTCGTGCGTTTGAGTCGGGTGGTGTTTTCTATTAGGGGATAAGGGTGGAGGATGACAGAAAGGGTTGAAAATGGTTTCTTGTACGAGAGAGAGAAAGAGAGAGAAAAATTGTAGGAAATAGAAAACGAGAAGAGAGTGGTATTTGCGGAGGTTCTGCGTGTCTAGTACGTATACGTACCCTAGTACGAATATTACGACGACGCAGTGCAGGTATGGAGAAATAAGAAGAAGAAGGTCAAACAATTGTAGAAGAAAAAGAACGGTTAAGCGTGCGACGCGGGATAAGGCTGGTCCGTAGATCGGTGGTGATAGGTACTAGCATATTCTCCGCTCTTTCCCAACCCTCTGCAGCCTCCCCCCCGAAATAATACAACCCCAAATACGGTAACGTCATCGACTTTATTATTGCATGACCCGTCTTCCGCTTGTTATTTTCAACCCTTCACTTGTACAAAATTTTCCAAAATATTGTTCATCTTTTCAAATGAAAAACGAATGAAACTAGGTTAAAGAATATAAAATAAATAATAAAAAATACATTTAATATGTAAGTCGATATATTAAAGTTATAAAAATAGAATTAATTATAAAAATCACGCAAGCGACATTCCAACAGTCATTTTTTTTACCGGGTTCTAAACTATATCAAAATTTTTCACATCGTTCCATACAAGCATTTTGTACCTAACCCCAAGGTGCTCTACAATTTCAGATAAAAACATTCAGCTAAAATTATTCATTCTTAGGAAAAGAAACAAATTCAAAGTCAATGTAACGGTCAGGACAATATGGACTTCAAAGCCACGAGTTCGATTTCCAGCTAGATCTGACATGGTTTTATCAATCAATTTTATCTGCCGCGCTTCACCTTCTACGTAAGCATTAATAATTAAAACAGTCGGACTTTTTTTAATCCCTAATGTGTGTTCGTTTCAATCTGTTCAATTATGAACAATAAGTCAACCCCATGAGATGAAGATAGAGATTTATAACGAGTAATTGACAAGTAGTCTCGTACATACTCAGGCCGACCATTTCTTAGAAAGAATGGTTCATTGAACCCCAATCATAAAATTACACCGGTAACTACAGTCTATTATTCAAATCGGTATAGAAAACCTTTACTAGGATTTGAACCACGTGTAATGATCCAAAATGACTGACAGCTGGCTGTGTTTATATTTTGGTCTATTGAAGTATAAATGTAAATAGAGCCAGCTGGTGGATATCAAATATTCAAAATTATTTTACATTAATAAATTTAATTATTTAATACAAACAAAATCTCGTTGCTAGGCAACTAAGTAAAAGAAATGTGAATTGTGAAGAAATTTAGTGGGATTATAAATCTCAAAGGAGAGAGTACGTCTCGTTCTTACTGGATATAGTTGTTTCAGAATATTGAAAGACGTTATATAAGAGAACATTTTATATTTAAAAATTGTTAAAAAATGATAAAATCATATTAATTGTAATAACTGTTAATAACTGATAATTAATAATTTCTATATAACTAGTGGAGATAGCCGAATTTGGAACAGACACTACATTACGATGAGTTATTTGTATTTAATAATTTAAATACATTACATAAGGGACATTTAATAGTATATATAAAGAGATTACAAAAGAGAATTAGAAAAGAGAAATATATTACAAAATAAATCATAAATAGTACAGTACAATTGTTTTATTATTCTACAAGAGCATGTTACAAATTTATAATAATTAATAATTCAAATAATACACTACAAATTGGCATCTCCATTGTGGGGATAACACTAAAAATTGGCATTCAACTTGTGGGGAATATACTATAAAATTACCCTACTTGTGAGGATATGCTACACACGGAACCTTCGTCCCCGAAAATTACCTGCTAAACTGCAGTTGGACTTAAAAACAAACTAATCTTATCCATATTCTTTATTCAAGGTCTGGGTATCCAACAATTTAAAGGCCACCATTGACTAACTATCGATGCACCTAAAACAAAATACATTTACAAAATATGTGATTCTAATAACCATAACGTATAGTAACTGAATATTTTCAAGAAAAATGAAACGATTTAAAAGCTTATTTTCGATTGAAACTTATTATCCTGCTAAAAAAAATCAAACAATTTTTTTAGTTTAATTTTTTTAGCCGTATAACATCTTGGTTATTAGTGATAACTTTGTGTTAGATGGGTTCAACTTATAATAATAATTATTATAATTCTGGAAAATTATTTTCCAGACCCTGTCCGGAAATCGAACCCTCGGCTTTACGGTGTAGCACGCTAACCACTGAGCCGCGGAGGCGGCCAACAAAAAATTATAATACGTAAAAATAAAGGGTAATAAATTTTGTTAGTTTATACGTATTTTTTAGTACAGATTTGTTTACTATAGATAATTTTATCTTCAATCCATAAGCACATGCCTTCGTACTGTAAAAGATTAGCTGGTGTAAGATGAAAAGAGTGTGATGCAGGAAGTAGACTTACACGGCGCTATTTACTATTTAAAGTAATTCGTAAGAGAACCCAATACATCAGCTGAGGGCTATTTTTATAATATTCTTCTCTTTATTTTTTGTATATTTACCGGTCAGTGGTTACCATTTTTACAGTTATTTGCATTGTTTGTTACTTAAATCAGCTATTAATTCACGCACGACCAAACATCATTTTGCTGAATCACCGATTAATGAATTTGTCCTTACTACTTATCTGAAGGTCAAACTTGCAAATTAAACAAAAACTAAATTGTTATAACTACCTCATATGGCTGATCTGGATGAGCGAAGCTTTGAACTATCGGATGACAATTTAAATGTAAACAGGATAAAAAACCTTCAAAATTTTTTTGTTTTGATTAACCACATGTAGTCCCTACTACGTACGAAATACTGTCATATTTGATATTAGGTATTTTTTTTTTAATAAATTCTTTTTAGCCTAAATATTAAAAAATTCATATCCATAATAAATTATAAACTATATAACTTGATGGTTGGTTTTCGTGTTCAGCATAATATTTATTTTGTATTTATTGGATGAAGTATTCATTTTGCCGTTATGTACATAGTTTGTTCTTAAAATTAGCTATTGTTTTGTTCTGTTGTTTTACGATTTGTAGAGTACTAAACACTTTCCAATCACTATCCCAAAATTTGAAGACATAATTATAATGTATATCATTTTACGTCACAATAAAAGTTTATTTACTCAGTACTTCCCAAAGAAAAATCTAATAAATTACTTGAAATATCCATGCAGGAAGATCATTAATAACTAAGAAATCAATAAGAAAGTAAATTAAATCGTTAGAGCAAATACGTATTTGTTTAGCAAGGAAAAATAAAAAATAAAATATTCATAAAATAAGCACTCATAAATAGCATTAACAATAAAATGATAACCATCACGACCAGTTCACACAAACAATATACAGGTATCTAAAGCAAATTCCGTTATGTATTTTGGTATACATGAAGACAAATGACTGAGTTGGAAAACTTATATAAAAGAAATGGAAACAACTTGGCACAAAATGTAAACAATTGAATTGAATTCTGGGACAACTACTAAAACTTGCAATAAACAATAAAAAAATAACATAAAAATATATTATAATCAATTTAAAACGTATGAGATTCAACTGTAAGGATCGGCAAGTCTCTCTAACATAAATGTCTTGCAAAGGTCTCGATTAAGTGACGCAGAACAATCAAAGTACAGTAAAATTAAAACAAAAAAAAAACAACATACTACACAGAGATTAAAACATTCTTACGGTTGAATACAAAATTAGTAAATTTAGGACAACATACTACAGTGTAGATTTTGACAATACAAATAAAGACATCCTACAGAATTATTTTAAAGTACAACATGAACAGACAAGACAAAAAGTACGACGAAGTTTGCTACATCGGGCGTTTTCTTCCCTCTTGATAACTATAATAAACTTATATTATTCATTTTCATAACAGATTGCGTAGATTTGGGTGCAATTAAAAAGGAAAATAAAATAAATAAAATAAGAACGAAGAAAAATTATTTTTCCAAAATATAATTCAAATAGATTCATCAGTACAACCGATGAGACATTGAGATGTACACATTTGTTTCCCTAGTATTTAGTTATGTATTATTCAACAAACGGATGAACCGTCAGCCATTTAGAATGTGGTCTTGTATTAAGTATGCAAATGGAAATTGTTTAAAACCGACCGACCAACGTCGTTCAATCTCAATAGACCTACTAACAGACTGTGACGTCACTTCGTTTACTACTACAGTCTACTAAATCATACATATAGAAAACATCTTTCATATACTAACACTAGTATAACAACGACGGTTTACTCTTCAGATAGGCAATTATTTCTACAAAGATCTACAAAGGGGAAAATGGAAAAAGGGGAGGAGAAACGGGCAGACACAGATTGAATTAGAGAAATATTTCCTCTTCTACACAGTAATTAATTTAGTAGTAGGCTACTGTATATTTTCAGTTGACTTTCAAAAGCAGATTAATTTAATACTTGAGTAATTATAAATTACAAAATACTGTATCATTAAAATTTAAAATGTTGTTACATACATTAATCCAGATTAAACAGAATGTTTAAATTTAATTATAGTTAAATGCTAGTCAAAGTACTTGTATTTATATATTAAAATATTTAAAAAATAAATTGGAACACTGGTAAACCGCTCTACTAACTCTCCCGTCAAACAGTTAACTACGGTTACAATTACTCATACTGTACATATCACCGCGTGAGTGGTGTGTACAAAAAATTCAATTTTAAGTTAAAAATATAAGTCTTTTGCAAATACGTATACATTATTAAACAAAGTTATGATTTTGAGTAACTAATTATTTAGTAATTTACTATAATATACTTCAGCCTTTTTTCTCCTTCTTGGTGCAGCAGTAGTCTACCGGACATATCTGCAAAGAGGACGATCACGGATTCAGCACATGGCTAGTTTGTAAAAAATGTTCACATCTTAATAACCCTCAGTAATTGTTTAATTTGCACCCTGGTCGTTAACAAACGTAGGCCAAAATTTTAACCAAAATTAAGTAAATAAATAACATCATTTAGTAAATAAAATGAAGTTTTAAAACTTTCACGGGGAGAGATAAGTATAGAAATTGACCCAAGCAAAGTAGAAATTTCTATAAAGATATTAGGGCTACACACATGTAATTGTTATACGATAGTAAATATGAAGATGAGTCATTTAATAATAATAATGAAATAGAAATTTAAACCTGACCGGGATTTCAGCACAGGAGGCCTGGTATAGATGCTAAATATTCTGACTAGTAGGCTATTCTTTTTTTGTCTGTAATTTTTATTACGGTTCTGTAAATTGAGCTGCACAATTTTCGTATATGATATTTAAATGGTGGTGGAGAGTTTCGCTTTAAGGAGAAGAGGAACCCAGTGGTACATTCTCCGTTTATAACTATTATCCGTTATTTAGACCAAGAGGTCTCTACTCTATTTTCGCACAGGTGGGTAGTTTCTTGTAGCTAAATCACGGGCTAGTTGATTTGGATGGACATCTAGTCGTTCGTGAAATTTACTATACAAGGATGCGATTAGCTCCTTTACTGTCGGAATTTTGAAATCGTCGTGGAGGGTTTTATTGCTTACATAAAAAGGAGCGCCAGAAGCAAGTCTTAAGAATTTTGATTGAAAGGCCTCGATCGACTTTAAATTACTCTCTGCCGCTACTCCAAAGAGCTGGACACCATAAGTCCAGATTGGTCTCAAAAGAGTTTTGTATAGTAAAATTTTGGAACGAAAGGCTATTCAAACAATAAGATTGTTTCTTAACTACAATTAACACCCCTTTCTTTATATAACACCGTTTCTTTATATAATATATGAAATTTTAAAATTCGCGAAACAAAGTGTACTACCGTAATTTACAAAAATGCTTACTATTACTTACAAAAATTAGTAAAATCATAATTATGAAACTCGTAACAACGACGACAACAAAATTGTAAGATATAGAACATCAAAGTTCTCGAAAAAACTTCACTACGATTCCGTTCGGTTTTCTAAAAATTACAATCTAAAATAAATTTTCTTAATTTAAAAAAACTTCTGATCCGTAAGTATTTTAACAAAACATGCATTTTATTCAGATCAAGAGTTCTTAAATTATCTTACAATACATCTCTCTAAATTAATCTGCGTAAAATTTACACTTACATTATAACATTGTACAGTGTAAACCACAGAACGAGAATTCCAAACTAACGTTTTATTAAAATTTAAGTAGAAGTTTCATGTACAAGTTATATATTTTTTATGAATATATTAAATCGTAAACAAATAATTGGTTGAATTATTTTGTTAAAATAGTTTTTAATATACTATAAACTCTCACATATATTAATTATTACTACTACGCGTGGCGATGTACATTCCTTTTTTGGTCGCTGACAAATAAAGATATATTTATACGGGATAGAAAATTTGAACTAGGATACTAAACGATTAAATTAAAAACGTTTAGTGTTCATTCACGAGAATGATTACAAACTTTTTACGAAGATTTGCACAAAACAAAAGACAAACTACTGGTAAAATAAATTTTTGAAAAAAAATTGAATTAAGGAAGTTGATTCATCCTTGAATCTGAAAGAAATTTTGAAAGATTAGCATGAACTGAAAAAAATATAATGAAATAATTTAATGATTATGAAATCCAAGAGCGTTTACAAAAAGAAAAAGCAGAATGAAGGAGAGAGAGAAATAAAACATTGTAGAGAATGTGGTAGAATGAAAATTTGTTAAGTTTCTTGACGTGGTCTACGAAGGCTCTAAGCTACAAAAAAATTCTTGGAGAAATATTCCAGAACGATAAGGTTTGTTACTGAAATTGAATCAAGAATTTAAAATGAGGATAAAATATTATGAAATTAATTTTCTTTTAATTAAAACGATAAGAAAATTAGTTAGGAAGATGAATTAAAAGGTCCGATAAAACGAAGGACGTTGTTCAGGAAAGAAGATAGGAAAGTGTAGGTAGAAATAATGTAGAAGAGTCGCTAACAGTTTCAATTTTTTATTAGGTGTTGTACTTGGCAAGTGGGGGCAGGTTAGGAGGGTGTGTGTTAAGAGTAGAATTAGCATAAATTGTAGAAGGGACGGCGACTCCACGAGCGTACGGGAATGGATCGACCATTTTTGTTAAGACAAGCTCGCAAAAGTAATTTGCATATAAAGCTGTTAAATATCTTGTCAGGTCGAGTTTTAAAGTTTTGAGCTTCGGTTTGGGTAATTTGCATACTTAATACAGTCTAAAAACGCACCACCCTTATTTATCTCCTTTTTGAATAAAACATATGAACCAGTGAATTTACATGAAGAACATTTCCGCCCCCATCATTCGTATAAAATGTAGAAAACTTAAAATAAAAAGGTAATAAATTCTGATATAGACAGATTTCCTCACACTTTTTCTCAAATGGAAATTCTTGTACAAATATTACTACTACACGAAGTAGCGTAACATACCTATTTATGTATATTACACATAATCTGTATACTAAAATAATAATTTAACAGTTTAGTTTCTTTCTCAATAAGTAACTTTTCAATTAAATATCTTAAACTAATTCAAGGCTTTTACTAGTTTTGGATTAGTACAGTTGTTACGAATACCAATTATTTCTTAGATTTAGGCCTATATATCATAGTAAAAATCTTTCGGTAATCACACATTTTTTTGGGTTACTGTTACATCACAATGTGTTTCTTTCATTTGGACAATAAAGAAATCGATATGACAAAGACAGTAAAAAACTATAGGAAGTCAAAAAATCCACTGATCTTTCACCTCTAATTTACGACAAAAATATCTGAAAATACAAGATGTAAACTAACAATTGAAAGTGAAAAGAGAAGGTGGTATACGTTTCTGATCTTAAAAAATACGATAAAGTTAAACTTTCAACGTTAAAGTTAGACGTTAATAAGATAAAGTGGACTGTTTCTAACATCAAACAAAAAGGAAAAAATCAAAGTTAAGATAGAACTTTCTCTCATCCTTAATAGTCAAAATTAAACCAACGTACAAATAGACGACCACTGTTCTTTTTTTTGTCTTTAATTTTTATTACGGTACTGTAAGCAGTATACGAGGTCTGTTCAAAAAATAACCGAACGTTTTGAACGCGCTAACGCGGATATTTAGCGACGTGCGGTTGGCAGCACAATGTTTTTTTTTATTCGAGGCGACGAGAAAAACTCATGTTCACTTCCTGACGATGGGAGAAGTAGTGTTGGACTCAATTGAGGCGTCCTCGTCCAGCCCCAAGGAGGCCGCAACCCCCTACCAAGCTAAATCCCGCCGCCTGGCCACTTGATCCGACATCAGCAAAAAACCTTCCACCTTCCTCGGAACTGTTTATATAATACTACAAGGGAAATGTCGGGTTAAAAATTTACAAACTGTCAGCGGGGCGTGGAAGGGAACTGTAGCCTAATCCCCCTCTCACAGTCACTGACAAACACTCACTCTCTCACTTTCATTCATCTCTTTTATCAACAGCTCAGGAAATGAAAGAGATGAATGAAAGTGAGAGAGTGAGTGTTGGTCAGTGACAGCGAGAGGGGAATTAGGCTACGGTTCCCTTAGCTCTACGCTGATGGCACATGGTCCGTGCGACGCACGGATGATATGTCCGTGCGCTGCACGGACAAGTAAGCAGGTAATGGAGAAGCATTGGGGATGGCACATGGTCCGTGCGACGCCCGGACCTTCCCGCTTCAACTCATCCGTGCGAACGCCCGGATGAAGCTATGACTACATCTAGCAGACCATTGTTTCAAATGAGTGATGGCACACTGATCCGTGCGTTATTCATCCGTGCGCTGTCTAGTTGACTACACTTGATTCAGTACATAGTATTCGCAATAGGCCTACATATTTTTTGTACTATATTTATATTTATTTATATATATTTATATATATTATATTTACTATATTTAATTATATTAGGCCTACATATTTTAAAATGCAGAGAAAATATATCGATAGATTTGTTAATTAGTTATACATACAAGAAAGCCTATAATAAGGAATATAAATAAACAAATAAAATCTTATTTGTCAGCGACCAAAAAAGGAATAGACATAGGGTAATCAAATAAATACGTATAGCCTATAGGCCTACATTGAAAAACTATTTTAACAAACAACAATTGAACGGTTTTTTAATGTTTTCACTACGAAAATAACTAGGAAGTTTAATTACTTGTCTACTTAAACTTTACTAAAACTGTACATTGGCATTCCGTGTTTGTCATTTATACTACTATACAATGTTATAATATCTAATGTTATAATTCTACACAGATTACATTTGAAGAGCATTATTTATAAGATAATTTAAGAACTCCTGATCAGAATATAGTAGATGTTTTATTTAAAAAAAACCTTTTTCTTCCTGATCACAGTTTTATAAATTAAGGAATCTCATTTTAGATGGTAATTTATTTAAAAACCGAACGGTAGTGAATTCCTTTCAAGAACTTTAAAGTTCTATCTTTTTCAATTCTGTAGTCATCGTTGTGGCGAGTTTCATTGTTATGAATGTACTTATTTTTTGTAAATAACACTGTGCGAATTTCCTTTTTCGTGAATTTTAAAATGTTTTATAAATAAAGAGACGGTAAGAAGAGAACATTGTATTTAACAAACAATATTTGGCAAGAAATGGCTTGGGATGTTTGAGATAATTTTAACTGGGTATTTTTGTAAAATCTTTGTTCGGTTGAGTTGCCCCCCCTGCGTAACCCCATACCTGAGTACAGAGTGGAATAACGCAAAATATGTAATATTTGTCTTATTCCGACAAGATTTTCCGGAGATTTTGCAAAATAAAACACACTGAGCGAAGACGGTTCAATAGGTACTCTATGTGATTTCCAGGTTAGGTTCTCATCTACGTAAACGCTAAGACCTAGGTGTCCGTTCCTTTTTCAAATATTTTCTTTCAAAAGGATACTTGGTACCAGAGTTATCAGATGTGAAGTAACAGGAAATTGAATGTAGTTAGTTTTGTTTATATTTAATTCTAATTTATTACAAGAGAACCATTTACACATTCTGTTTATTACGTTATTAGTTGCCGTTTTAACTGCTCTTGTCATCAGCAAACATTACAGTTACGAAATTTGATAGAAAATATGGAGATTTTAATTAATTTAATTATAGATTTATTAATTTATTTAATAAATATATGCCGCAATAGAGGGACAATCATATACCCCTGTGGTATTCCGCTAGTAGAAAATTTACAGTTTGATTTAAATGAACCCGTTTTGGGTCCATCAATCTCCTTACACTGTGATCGGTTTTTAAGAAACGACTCGATCAATTTTACAGAGCTATTGCAGGAAAGTGTTAGATACGCGTAGTATTTTAATTTCCATAATAAAATTGGGTGATCTAATAGGTCAAATGCTTTTTTAGATTAGTAAAAATTGCTAAAACTAATAACTTTAGATCAAGCTGTCTGAAAATTGTGTCCGATAACTTAAATAAAGCTGGCTATCTTCAATAAGTCAAGAAAGACCGCTTTTTTATGAGTGAAAAGGGGAGTACAAGACAGAAATAACAGAGCGCCCGGACATAACATCCGTGCATCGCACGGACCATGTGCGCTGGACAACTTTACACCGCCCGGTCCGGGCGTTCGCACGGATGATATAGTCCGTGCGATCGCACGGACCATGTGCGCCCAGCTCACTGTTCTACATCATTTCTTTTGTAAACACATGTTCTTGGATTGTTGATATCTCATTTACTTTTCGTGTTAATTTATAGTGTGTTAATTGTGCATGACTATTTGTGGTATATATTGATAAGATTAAATAAGTCTAGTTATCTACTAGGGCTTGTTTTTTATCTGCCTGTTCTTATCCAATATCAGAATGATTGCAATATATTTGTATTTAACGCTGCTGATAAGGGTTGTTATTTAATTTTATCTTAAAAGAGATTGTGTTTTCTTATTACTTATTATAATAGGTCCATTTCAATTATAACCGTGAAATGTTGATTAAAAATGTGTGTATTCGTATGTATTATCTTGATCTACACCAGTTTAAGTGGGGTAAGATTATCTATATGTTTTTTCAAATGACGTTACTGATTTTTGCATTTGCATTTTTCCAACAGAATAGTTTCAGATGTTAATTCAGACGTTGTTTAAAAAAGTATAGATTGCCAGATCATTTTTGACAAGATGCAAAATTAAAATAATAATAGATGACATTTTTCTATTTTATTTCCAAGTTAGGGAATAAAAATTAAGTATTTAGAAAATGAAAAAGAGGCGATCTGTAGTTTCAGAAGGGTACGATATTCTGTAGTTTATTCAATAATAAAATTTTTCACAACTTATAGTTAGTAATCGGTTTCAATACAGTTGTTACGTTGTCAATACAGTTGGCAAATTATAACACACATTAATTTAATGATCACAAATTACTGTTCTGTCATTTACAATATTTTAATTTATATATTTATTTGTTTTAGAGATCAACAGCGTATTTTCCCGCTACATCCAACTTTCTTTCTGTATTCCAATCCCTAGACTTTGTTGATAAAAGTATGTTAATTAGAGAAATCATGACTGGGCCCGAATAAATACTTATTACTGCTTCCAAAAGGTTTGGAAAGTCGACTAATCTAAATATGCTGAAACAATATTTGTCATTCAGCTCATTTAACAACAAGGAAATTTCAGAAATCTTTAAAACACTTAAAATTTACAAAACTAATGGTACACAATTTTTTTTAAAATAATTTTGGTAAACACCCTGTGCTATATATTAATGTCAAAGCAGAAAGAGTCATTGAAAATTATAACGACGCGATCAGAAAATTTAGAATATCCGTAAGCGACTGTTACAAGGAGCACTGGTATTTAAGGAACAGTTCACTTTTAGATGACGAAGAAAAGATTAACTGCAGAAATTGGTATTCTAGTTTCAATAAAGTGTCCTAAACGGATGTGGTTCAGGCCCTTAAGCTTCTTGCGGACTACTTAAGACGACATCACGGAAAACAAGTAATAGTGCTAGTGGTTGAATATGACTATTATTAACGATGCATTGTTTAGTTGTGAAAGTGACAAGGATCTTATGAGGATTGTAAAGACAATATCTGGTATCTTAAGTTCGTTGGCGAAAAGACAACGATAATGTAGGTAGAACTATAATTACAGGTATTTCCTATATATCTAGCACAGGGTTATCTGAAATAAATAATCTCGTATTATATAGGTTCCTAGACGATCACGCAGTCTTCTGGTTTTACGGTTTCAAAGAAGATGAAATAGATATTCTCGTTCGTAAGAAAATATTTCAAAAATATACTGGGGAAATAATGTCGTTAAAGATTGGTATAACGGGTATGTTTGCAAAAAGGGAAGACACTTGTATAACACGTATTCGGTTCTAAAGTATTTAGAAACCGGTAACATTATTTGTCATTGGTGTACAACTGATTACGCTAAAAATATACTTAAATTTCCAGAGGAATTGCAGCGTACTATAGATATGTTGTTGGCTAGTAACATCAAAATATTAACGTTTATAATCAGATCTGCTTACCTGACGTTTTGGAAATAAAACAAATATATGCAGAAAGTAATGTCACTAGAGTACCTGACATAAATTTACTATTGTCACATATGTTAAAATTAGGATTTTTGACGTACAATTTAACTGGTAACAATACTGATCGGAATGTAAACATTAATGTAAAATTACCAAACAAGGAAATTTACGATATTATGTTGCGTCAATACAAAAGATATTTCATGAAAAAATATGAATTACTTAAATCTTCATCATCGCTTAGCTTTGCAACATTTAAAAAATTAATTGGAAAAACTACAGCAAACTACGGAAAACGGACTCTCCATAAGTTAATAAAAGTAACTTTTAACAGGGCAAAAGAAGGTAAATAAGAGATCTTTTGACTAATAACCAAAATGATTCTTCCTGTTTCCAGATAAGCTGGTGGATTTAATACGTTAAAATTCGCATTTATTATTTCCATAACTCACAACGAGTACAATCGTTAATGACCCTAAACAGCTGATGCTTCTAAAAAAAGCAACAAAAACAAAAATTTTGCTTTGAAAAATGACAATGAATAGTTATTGTTTTGCACCGTTTAATAGGAAACTGTTGTGAATGCACGCACAATTCGGTAGAATGTATTTAATCCTGAAATTTATCAAATCTTTAACCATATTTCATTTATCCCCGTTATTCCATCTTCTATCAAAACATTCAAAGCTGTATTACAGTAATAACCACATATTCGATTAAAAACCATCCGACGATTAAAATAAACCGTATATTTGCACATAAATAAAAATAAACTACCATTATAATAACTCCTTTTTATGTAGTATATGAATATTTCAAAACAAATTCATCTGAAAATCTTCACAAAATGGCAGAGCGTAACATCAACCGACAGTTTATATTCTTGTTTATTACTATACAATACATAAATATATTTTGCATAAATACAATACAGGTAGAGCAATAAAAAATGGTACAGTAAACCGAAGTTAATTACTTGTAGTTCTTTTACGAATACATTTCATTTTTTTTAGTCTTTTGTGATATACTCGTACATGTCTCAAGAGCTAGCACACAATTTTTATCTCAATTAACCAATGCGATTAACACAAAATTAAATAATGACAAAATGAAACATCGTGATAATCTAGAAATAGTTGATGAGGTAGGTTGTTTATTGTAAGAACTGCGTATTGTATGGGTTGGAGCGTGTTGAACTAGGATAGTGAACTGCGATAAATGAAATGTTTTGAAAACGAATTCTAGGAAATCGAAAACTAGTAAAAACGTTTGTTTATATTTTGATTTCTTCTACTGAGTAGTAATATAGTGGCAAAGTATTTTGATCTTTTGGGAAACTATTAGATCAGAGGTATTAAAAACAGTTAGCGTTATTTGTAGTAGTAAGTCAATAATTGAATCGTGAATTAAAAAATGTCGGGCCGTTCGAAATAGTATCGTAACGGGACCGGTTTTGCTTTACGTTAAATAGTTCGTGTGAAAAAGGATAGTAGCTAGAGGTTGTGGACAGGTAAATCAATTATTTTGGTTCTAAATGACAATATTCTATAGTTAGTCAAGTTTGGTTTAAGCTTAAGTTTTGTAATTGATTTAATTAATGTAATCTAATTGTATTTGTTAGTACGTAAGTTTTATCATTAATTGTGTAAATAAATAATTAATTGTTATAACTTTAAAGTATGTCTGTTTACTATTTATCCTGCCCAGATCCCAAACGAACCTAAGCTTAGCTGTTACAATTATCTAATATAATACTCTCAGTAGTAAAAAATTGGCTGTTTAATAAATCTACATAGGCCAATTTTTTGCGGTATGAACAAAGAGTCTATTTCTGCTTCACTAAACTTTCGATATTTTTTTAATTTTTTGTTTAACGTCCGACTGTTCTGCAATTACTGCTAATGCAGACGGCGAAGGATAAAATGATTTTTCGTAACTTATGAAAATATGTCGTGCCTGAATGGAATTCGAACTCAAGAACGCATGATGAGAGGCGAGCACGTTACCAACTACGCCAATACGGCCGGCATTGGCGTAGTTCGATAAATTTGAATTTAATTTAAAAATTTCATTTCTTCAATGTATTTATGCAAGTGTTAAAAAACGATTCCAGATATTGAAAATTGTTAAACACCCTAATTTATGGACTATATTTAAAAAACATAGCTACGTTTGAGCAATATGTTGTTTAATTTATTAAGTTGAATCTTGGAAGTTAAACACTAACAAACGTGTAAGGATTGCACATAGAAAAAATGGAAGGCCGGCGTTTAAAATGGGTAGAAACGCCTGCACATAAAAAAATAGGGGAATAAAACGCCTGCAGGAAAAGAAGACCAGCAGGTGGGTCACCCAGAGTACAAAATGGAGAAATGTAACAGAATAATTAGCCAAATATAAATGAAAATGGGCGTACGAGATCTGAGGACAAAATAACGGATGGAGAGTAGCAGGATGGTGGCCTAGAAGAACAAGGGACAAGGGAGAAACAGAGAATACAAAAAATGAGAGGGAAAAATGATAATTAGGTGAACAAGCTGGAATTTTCAGAATCTACTTTAACTACTTTTGATATTTACTTTATCCTTCCTAAAATTCAGACCTAATTATATGAGAATTTTGTAAATTTCATACATTCATTGACTTTGGAGCAAGTGGTAGAAATTCTAGCGTTTACCTTTTCCAGGGGAGTTTCTTAATGTGCCTTTTCAGGTTCCCATAAAGTTCACTATCACCATGGCGTACAATTTTCTATTCTATTCCAATTACGTCTGTCCCTCAAACAGAACATCTATCGCCTACCTTCACACACAGACCTTTAATTTTTCCTTTCAATATAAAGGAGCAATTTAGATATAAGTTAGGCCTACTTCAAAGAACTTGTCTTCATTAGCATTTGTGTGCAAATCATCTGGACGTGAAACAAAAATCCTCCAAAAAAACATCTCAATTACCCCAACGTCTACACCTAACAATGCTTTTCAACTGCATAAGCATTCTGCAACGTTTACTCGTTTGTTGTTTACGTTATCCATGGAACTCCAAGCATTTTTCCGTGAAGCATCATTTCAAAGGCTTAAAAATACAGTTGAAATTTGCAACTTTATATCTTTCTCAATCGCCCATAACAGGCAGGTGGAGTGTTAAATGATTTACACTCAATCTGCTAGTTCCAGGGCTACAAAAATAGTTCTCTTTCTTATCACATGGTTAGCCAACTATATGACTGAAGCATTTAAAGACAAAAGAGGTAGAGATGTAAAAGACACTAGTCAGCGTTTTCTCCTCTTAAAGTAATGAATTTCATTATACAACCAGACTCTGTGGTGAATGAAATGAAGGTGTCATTTGCAGGGAGGAAAGAAGTTGCTTTTCAGAGAAAAATTCTGATAAACATACTTTTCAATTCGGTGAGGAAGGCAATGGTAAACCACCTCACTCCTCATTTTACTTAGTAAAGCCTCTAGAGGTACGAACCAGCCTTTCGGCTGATGACCTAAACAATAACACCTTTTTCAAGGGATAACTTACACAATGCATGCCAACTTTTAGAATTGTATTTTTTTGACAAGGTATTTCAAAGTATTTTTGGGAACTGTATTTCAACTATCTAAGTAACCGGAAATACAATTAGTTAGTGTAAATTTGGGTTAGATAATTAATAATAAATGTGTTACTCTGTCGGCTTCTAGGAATCGTGAAGAAAAAAATGGAAATCCATTTACAAAAATTGTTTTTATCGCAATACTTTACTTCTGTAGTTTTAAAACAGACAGTAGAAAGAAACAGAGAATAGTTTCAAGTTAATAATGGACGAGTTGATTCTAAGAAGTGACTCTTCTAATTAAGACTGACACTGCCATACTTAGAAAAGGATTGTTTCTTTTTATTAAATTAAATTTACTTTTGTTCATTAAAAACGAAAGATGAATTATAAGCTACATTAAAAGATGTAAGTTAAGTTAGTTACGATAAAATAATTTAAAATACTTCTAGGGATATTTATTTATACTTTATTTATTAATTTAATATTAAATAACTTTTAAAAGGAATAGATTACCATTTCTTAACACCTTTTTAATAACAGTACATTTACGCATTAAGAAACTTTGATCAATTTAAGACCCTCCCATCATTAAACTGAATAGGTGTTTCATACAAACTAATTAATATCCGATGTACATCAAATTGCTTTTTTAAAAAGATTATTTTATTAGTGTCATTAGAAAACCTTTTAAATTTTATTAAAGTTACTTTGGATTTTCTTCTGAAACTTCTTTTTAAAGTTTTTTAATTAATTAATTCTGTATTAAATAATATTACTTCTAATTATTTTTACAGGAAAATGACGTTAATTAATATGAAAATAAATTCAAAAGTAAAATTTAAAATTAAACTCAAACTGAAACGCTTAATCGATAGATGTTTTAAATTTAAAATATCACAAATAAACGATTGAAAAGACAGTCATTAGACCAATTTAGATATAAGGAGTTCTCTATACCCCTTTTATGTTACAAACCTAATGCTACACAACGACTTACAAATGTACGTAAGTGAAGTCACAAAACAACTACCTATTCAAAACGATGCACGACAAATTCGAATGACATGTAAACCCTCCGGTACAAAATATGTATCTTACATTAGGGCGATAACGGGTACTCAGAGAACATGTAGCGATCAGCAATTTCATAGGAATATTAAGATCAGCTGATTATAAAAAATACAAAAAAATTATATAAATCCATTAGAATTATTAAATAAATAACATTTATTATAGAGGTTGAATGAAGTGATTGACAAGCTATTGGGTGAAACCTTGTTAAACAAATTAAAGAAAAGGTGGTTAGAATATTACTAACTTGGAAGCATCATTTGCGTACAAAACATTTAGAACTTAACCCCCGCCAGAAGCTACTTTTCTGCTTAATTATTAACCCTTGATCGAAATTGAACCTCCGTTCCAAAATTTTAATATACAAAACCCTTTTGAGACCAATCTAGACTTATGGTGTCCAGCTCTTTGGAGTAGCGACAGAGAGTAATTGAAAGTCAATCCAGGCCTTTCAATCAAAATTCTTAAGACTTGCTTCTGGCGCTTCTTTTTATGTAAGCAATAAAACCCTCCACGACGATTTTAAAATTCTGACAGTAAATGAGCTAACCACGTCCTTGTATAGTAAATTTCACGAACGACTAGATGTCCATCCAAACCAACTAGCCCGTGATCTAGCTACAAGAAACTTCCCACCTGTGCGACGTCTAAAGCGAAAATGGAGTAGAGACCTCTTGGTCTAAATAGCGGATAATACCCGTAGTTGTAAACGGAGAATGTACCACTGGGTACCTCTTCTCCTTAAAGTAAACTCCCCACCACCTTTGCGTGACAAAGAGAATGAGACCAATAAACTAATTAAATACCAAGAGCAACTAAAAACAAGAGATAACTGAATCAAAGAAATCGAAGCAGACCTAGAAACTACGAACATTTTAATAGAACAAATTGAGTATGAAGACTTTTATAAAAACGAATTAAAATGTTTTGTAAACTTTCCGGTTACGAAGGTGCAGAAAGTTGGACAGGCCTCAACTGAAGAACGAAACAGGCTTTTCGTGTTAAAATGAAGAAATATCATGCCCAAAGAAAGCAGGAATGCAACTAAAAAACAAAAAAATTGACTACATGACTAGTGCGCTCTTCAATGGGCTAAATAAAAAAATCTGATTAATCTATTCAGTCAAAAATTAAGTATTTAATTTGTTAATCGAAATTTAATTTTTACATTCAAATTTTCCAAGGTGTTACCCGTTCTAAAATCTTACCATACACTCATACCAGAAAACAAAACAAAATAAATAGGGAAATTTTACGGAGAAAAAAGAATTTCAAGGAACATGTTATCTAATTTTTTACTGTCAGACTACCTGAATACAATTGTAACCGTTTGACGGGACATTATTAATATTACAAAGTAAAAGGAGAGTGAGAGTGTATTTTATGTGATAAGCGGTAGGGAGTTGTTTTACGGCCCGATGATGATGTTCAACTCAAAATGGAGTCTTTCAAAACACAACAGTTCATTAATCAAACCAAAATCATAGAAAACCTTTTACTTTTACTCAATTTAATATCTTTAAAAACAAACACGCCTACTTTTCATATTGAAATAATAATACTACTAGCAATAATACTTTTATCTTTCGTGTCAAATTATACGACAAGCATACCTACATCACTCAAATATACAATTCCCCAAGAGAAAATAAATTATTTTTACTCATCATTTTTTATCAACTGGAGTATGAAATAAATTTGGGCGACAAACCGCATTAATTTTCACACAAAATTTCAATTTATTTAAATTGGTTTGACTGATTTTAAAGTTGTCCGAGTATACTTAGTCAGAAAATCAGTCCACTTAAAACTAAGGTGATGGTGGTCAGTAAAGATGATTATGATTATATGATTATAATTATAAAAGATAAGAAATATTTGTTTAATGTTTATAATTTTGCGTTTCATTCTTCAAAATTCAGAAGAAACTTATTTTCAAAACTATTATAATTTGAATTTTGAATAAATGTTTGTTATAAGAAAATTACAAAACGATTCTTGATAGATTATGCGTTGTCCTGGTAAATGTTTTATCTATTTATTACAATTTATAGAAACAAGAAATTAATTTTGATTTGTTGTTGTAATGTAATACATATTGTTGAGTTTTACGGGTTTAATTAAAATTAAAAACACTGTAAATTCTAATAAATTTATAATTTATTAATGTAATATATTTCAAAAAGAGTGTAATTTAAGTAACTATTGTAAGTTATTACGCAAAGCATTGTTTAATTTTTATATTTTATATCGTACGTAAACGATTTATTCGTAAAATTTACACAAGATTCCGTAAGAAATTATCTTATCATAGCAACGAATTCGTACGCAACCTATACCTACCATACCTTCCCGGAAATCCCCGCAGACTTCTACGCCGAAGATGGAGTAGGGACATCATTTGTAATAATTAATTTCTGATAGTACACATAATTATGTAATTCGTTCACAGAAAATTTCCAGCTGGGGCCCATTGTTGAGTGGTGATCTCCTCTAAGTCTTAAGAGGACCGTAACTGCCTAAACAACTACATATAAGTTTCCGTAACTTTACACAAAAACTATAAAAATTAGAACCGTAATTTAAAAAAAAATTAAACTTTAGACTTTTATTTAGTTCCGCACAGGAGCTTATTTTTGAATAAAGAATTTAACAATTGGTTTATTAATTTTTATAAAAAGTACAAATAATTTCGAGAAAAAACATTATGAAAGACATCGTAAAATATTTTCTATTGACAATTCTTACATAAACTTGCGTGCAGAAGTAGCCCAAAATGAGTAGAATGTGTTCTGAAAATTTCATACTAATATTTTTAACCGTACCTGAGAAAACTTGCATAAATTTTTAAAAATCATGATATTCCGCAAACTGACTAAATTGTAACTTATTCTTTTTTAATATCGTCCAGCGCTGTAAAAAGGTTGGTCTGGATCCTTTTTTAGAAGATATGAATTTTTAAGTTTTTATTTTTAAACTCCTCTTCTCCCGTATTTGTTTTTCAAATTCATACATTTTTCTTTTAGCATCTTCTATTCGTCCTGAATCCAGTCATTCCATTGCACGAGACATGTTCTTTCCAGGTTTCAGCCCCATTTCTTTGTAAAATTATATAATGCTTATATTCGTAAAAATTGCACTACCACCATAAATAATTTATCAAAACACTCAAGATACTACGCAGTTTCATAAAATGAAAAAAAACGAAAAACGTTAAAAAATTATTTTTCCCCAGTTATGGTCTCCTTCAAGCACATTTTATCTCATTTCATAATCATCTCATTCACTCGTTGTTTTTATGTACAGGTGTGAATTTTTCTATTAAAGTAAAAAAAAAAATAAAAATGTGTTATGAATTTATTAAATTGTATAAGTTTTTGTCACAAATATTTTCCATCTATGAAAACATTATTGTATAAATACGATGTGAAATAAATAAATTCGTTATCAACTGTCTTTAACCAACAACTTGTATACTTAAATATAATATAAGCAAGCTTTTTACCGTTATATATAGTTAATAACGAATAATCTTTGTCCATAACAAGCAGGTGGAGTGTTAAAAATTGATTGCACTCGATCTGTTAGATTCAAGGCTGCAAAAAATAGTTCTGTTTCTAATCACATGGTCAGCTAATAATATAACTGAAGCATTTAAGAACAGAAGAGGTAGAGGTGTTAAGAGGTGTTAAAGACACTTCTCAGAGTAATGAATTTCATCATACAGCTAGACCCTGTGGTGAATGAAGTGAAGGTGTCATTTGAAGGGTGGAAAACCTACTTTCCACCCTGGCATGCTGATAAGCATACCTTTCCACTCAGTGAGGAAGGCAATTATAAACCACCTTACTCCTCGTTTTACCTAGTAAAGCCTCTAGAGGTTCAAACCAGCCTTTCGGCTGATCACCTAAACAACGAATAATCATAGAAAGAAAACTAAGAGTAAATGTTGTTTCATCGAAAATTTACTGCAGAAATTCGTCATTTAAAATTTTTTAATTAATATGAGATCGTTAGTTAACCTGTATGAATACAGTAATCTACAGCAAACTTACAGTAATCTATAGTAATCTTACCGTACACTAAATGAATGGTTAAGGTGTAAATTAAGTTACATTTATCTGGTAAGAAATTGAGTAAGTCTAACCATTAGAATGAAAGTAATTACGATTTAAAGTGAGAAAGAAACAAAACAAAAATAAAATAAAAGAAAGAATAGAAACTAAAGCCAATCAGGAATGCGTTACCGTTTCATCGGGCGGATTCTGGATAATAAATCTCGTCCGGTGATGTAGCGTTTCCTCTTGTTGGCCCCTTTTGTTTTTCTTCCTATTAGCCGATACGTCTTGGGAAATCGTACTCTATTTATTTTCACCCGGTGAAGTTGCCCCAAAAAAAGGGGGGCAAGGGTCTAGTTAATCCATTATACAACAACCCCTTTTCTAATCAATATACACTTTTAATGTGTTTTCTTTTAAAAGCATATCGTCATCCCCTAATCTTTTATCAAAACAACTAATGTTTCTACTACTGTCTTATCAAGTTTATACTACAAATAATTGCTTTATTAACGATTGTATTATGCTTATCTTGAATAAAAAAAAACAAAGAAAGGTATTTAACGAATTACTAAAAAAAAGAAACAAAAATTATTCTTAACTTTTACCTTGTAAGAAAACTCCAAAATTATTTGTTAACTGTTCGTCTCTGCACGAAAATAAATCACTAAATAAACCATAAATAAATTTGGTAATTTCTTTCTGAATTCAAGTTTATTATTATGAGTACAAATTGAAATTAATTTTCATAAAATACACATTTTTTAGTAAGATTTATTATTTGATTGGTTTATATTAAGTTTATTGGCAATTTTTTTAGAAATTTGAATAACGAGAATGTGAATCAAATAGAGAAGGCAACTATGTAAATTAGAACAATGTTTTGGTTTAGTGAAATTGGGCGGTATCAATAAATTTCTAGTTTTAAATGTAGGCCTAATTGTATGTGAAGTATTTCTTATTAAACAATCATACGAGTATTATTGTAATAGATATTACAATAATAAAATACATAAGTCATATTTTACAAAATAAATTCTTTTATTTACGAGACACTACACCACGAAGCCGGACGCACTTCGTTAAACAACTACCACACGCTACAACAGTACACGCTACTCACTGCTTCAGTAAAAATTGTTAACTTTTTGTCTGTGCTGATGGCTAATAGATAGAAACTGTGACAAATACGATCATACTGTTAGTAAAGAGTGCTAACTCCATTTTAGGACCAAAAATCTGATTTTGGTATTTTAGGAAGATGAGAAATTAATCTATTTTCTAAAAATAAAACAAATAACTGCAATGAATATGAAGTCGGGTTTTGTTTTAATGTAACAATCTTTTGTGCTATCTCTACGGGAGCTATACGAGTTTCTATCAGTTGTTTAGCTCTTCTTTTGAAAGTTTTAGGCAATGGAGTTAGCAGTTTAAAACTCTTCACGGACGATATACATTTCTATTAAGTTATCACAAAATGCATGTATATGTTTGAATTCTATTAAGCGACAATTCTTTGTCCGAGTTATTAGAGATAACTACTGTATATTCAGTCTTAAATTTAATAGGATCCTATTATTTACAACGTAATGTAAAGTACATGTATGTTAACTTGGATAATGCCGCGTAAAATTTACTAGTACAATACACACATGCACATGGTTTGATAGAGAACAATGAATGTGTTATATCCAAACACAGGTCTAATATCAAAGTTTAACCGATCGTGTATGTTTAAGGTTTATGCGTAACGTAGATAGGCTACAATGTATTAACAGGTACAGCGGTGGTACGCAAAACAATATCAAAGCTCTCTATCTTTGATACTACTAAACACAATCTAGCGCTCCCTATTTTCCTTACAATTTAAATTACAAACTCTATTTGTTTTATTTAACAAAACCGTTTGTTTTCTTTTATTAATATTATTTCCATGGATTATTATTGTATTATTTAATTTTTAAAAGTTAAATTGCTTTCTATTATTCACTAAAATTGGAACCAAAACTGATTTATTGGATCTTGTTTCTATATTAATCTAGAATTTGTTCTTTGACTACATTTTACAGTATGTATAAAGTATTTACCAATTCCCGTTACTCGTTCACCACCCTTATTTTTTAAACAGATGAATATAAAACTATAAAGATTATGTAATCTTAATAAATTACAAGATTTATATTTTTTATAGAAGCCAATTTCTTCTAGGTGAAGGCAAGGGAAATTTATAAGGAAGTTTCGATTAACAATTAAATATTTAATTTTGAGCTGACATGATGCCTTGTATGCGCATGTGCACTAGTGATTTCCCCTTCCATCTTTTCCCTCCATATTTGGCTATTTCTACTGGGTACAATTAGATTTAGTTGCGCTTAAGTCAGAATTCATTGTACCAGGCCATCAAAGAATAAACTGTTAACTAAGATTGAAGGGGCAATGGAAAGTGGCACATTCTCTATCTCATGCACTTCCCTCCGTACACACCAGACTAGTTGGTGCGATCTATATCCGTTGGGTGGTACTAGAAAACCTCTAAATGAGTCCTTCATTTGGCATTTTGTCAACATGTTAAACCCATCCTTCCCGTTCTTTACACTTAAAATGTTCACGTAAAATTTCATTAATGACTCAGCAGTTGATACACAGCTAAAGGTCTTGACAATCTCATCTTAGCAGCCTCAATTCTTGACACTCTGAACCATATACTAATACTGGTAGAACCAAGGTGTGATAACACTTTAAAACTGCCCCTTCCGCTCTTTACCGACAGCATTTTCATTATATTGAATATAAGAATTTAAAACTTTCCAGTATGATTTCTGCATACTATTGCACATAAGATACATTACCACTCAAGTTAATAAACGAATTTACCTGTTCTAAGGTTTCTTCATTAAAAAGTAACTAGCTTTTGAAATAATCAGAACTCTTGAAACCCATCACCTTTGTCTTCTTCAAAAAATCAAAAATTACATTAGTGACCAATAAAATAAAATTATGTTATTACTATAAAATTATACCATTATAACAATTAACTAAAATTTGTATATAATTCAGTTCAATGATCTCTGAAATCATCCTGAGACTCCGCAAATATAACCATATCGTCAGCAAACTTTTTAGAGCCAAAAGCCTGTTTGGAGGCAGTGAGGTAGTTACCCTACCACCGATCTACTTAGCGCAACGTTTGGGACGTGGATGGGGAAATTATTTTCTTACTGGCAAATTTCAAATTACTATTAGTATTAAGGTAAGACTGTACTTTGCATCCCGCAAATGTTGAATTTGCTATTTTTAGGTACATTTTTCACAAGATTGGTAAATGATAGGGAAATGATACTTTACTTACTTGTAGTTGTCGGGTTGCTCGAGCTACTGACATTTTCGCAACTTAATCCGTTAAACCATAAAGTTAAAAACCGAAAAAGGAATAAAATAACATTTTTACAAATTTTTTTTAAGATAATTTACATATTAATAATTTTTGAAGGTTTTGAGGAAGTCATAAAAGTGTCGGAATATGTGAATGTACAAGATAAATAACTGGTAAAAATTTCAGCCTGGTATGTTTAATGGTTTCCGAGAAAAATGTACTACCTAAATGTTAAAAATCTAAATTTACGGGAACGGGCAAAAACACAAAAAGACACAAATCAAAAACAAAATGTACATAAACAAGTAAATTTCCTATCAACATTTGGTTAGAAAGCTGAACCAACAGCTGAGAGTATTAAAAACAGTAATGCAGATATTTTAAGAAACTAATATTCCCTTTGCTGTAAAACGATCAGTATAAAATTGTGAAAAATATTCGTTCTTGGTGACAAGTTAATTTTTCTGGGTAAACCTCCTAAAAACTTAATTTTTCATTAAAATAATTTTTATCACGTAATTTAATGTTTTTGTGGTTGATCTTGGTCTGAACTATTGAAAAACATAGAGAACTGAAATTCGAAATTTTCAGTTAAAACCATCATACAGTCTCGCCTTAATGTAAAAACATTTTAAATTTTTCTTAATATTTAACCGTTTAAAAATTTAAAAGATAAATAACTTTTTGAACACCCTGTAAATTGTTGTTCCGACTCATAAAATGTATAATATACTTTTGTTAAAGATTATTAAATTCTTAAGTGGAGTTTCACAAGAGATAAATGTTGTTTGATCTTTTCGTTTAAAATAATTATTTGCCATTTACTATCGCTTTCCAGTTAAATAATAAATTCACAGTTTTCATCTTATCAAACAATTACGAATACATAAGTTAATACAATATGAATAAAATCGTAAAGAGAAAATTAAAAATTAATTTAAATTTGAAAATTTAATTTTGCATTGTAATAGGCTACACGAAAACTCCACTAATCAAAAATTTCGGAAATTTGACCGACTTCAAATTTTTTTGTAACAACATTTTACGTACAAAATGTATTTTAGAATAAAAATAAAATTTGTAACGATGATATTTTTTAATACGCTTCTAAAAATATAAAAACAATAAATAGTGTAAATGGGAATAGAAAACGAACATAACCTAGTTTGTAATAGTTGATATAGTTACAAAATAAATTGCTTACTTCTTTTTCCCTTTGGAAACCTTTGCGACGGATTAAAAGACCCAATCACACCATTCCACCGTTTCGACTACCGAACGGCAACTGGGTAAAGAGCAACAAAGAAAAAGCAGAAGCTTTTGCTAGTCATCTTGAAAGTGTTTTCACTCCTTTTCCCTCAGATTCAATTGATGATGAGGAAATTAACGAATTTTTAGAATCTCCATTTCAAATGGCAATGCCTCTTAAATTTTTCTCCATAAATGAAGTCAAGGAAATTATACAAAAAAATATTTGTTCAAGAAAGTCGCCGGGGCACGACTCAATCACAGGAGAAATTCTAAAAGAATTGCCACAAAAAACTCTGAGACTAATAACAATCATTTTTAATGCTATGCTTCGTATTGAATACTATCCTAAACAGTGGAAAATAGCAGAAATTGTGCTCATCCCTAAACCAGGTAAACCACCTAACGAAATAAAGTCATACAGGCCAATAAGTTTGTTGCCAGTGTTGTCTAAAGTGTTTGAAAAACTTATTTTAAAAAGATTGATACCTGTACTTGAACAAAGTGTTGTAATACCAGATTACCAGTTCGGTTTTCGAGCGGGGCATAGTACGATCGAGCAAATCCACAGAGTAGCTGCTAAAATTCAAAAGGCTTTCGAAGAAAAAGAATTTTGCTCAGTAGTCTTTATTGATGTCTGTCAAGCTTATGACAAGGTTTGGCACCTTGGTCTGCTTTTCAAGCTCAAAAAGCATCTACCTCATCAAATTTTCAATTTATTTAAATCCTTTTTAGAAGACAGATATTTCAAGGTTAAATTACAAGCAGACTCATCACAATTATTTCCTATCCATGCGGGAGTTCCTCAAGGTAGTGTGTTGTCACCTTTCCTGTATTGTATATATACTTCTGACATGCCTGTTTCGGAAAACACCACATTAGCAGCTTTTGCTGACGATGTTGCAATCCAAGCTGTACATAGCAAACCACATACTAC
Source organism: Catonia carolina (assembly GCA_035578175.1). NCBI lineage: Eukaryota > Metazoa > Arthropoda > Insecta > Hemiptera > Achilidae > Catonia > Catonia carolina. The sequence goes on from JAQMRL010000001.1 coordinate 297,301,813, forward strand.
TTCAAAATATCTGCAAGAACATCTACACAACATAGAGAGCTGGCAAAAAAAGTGGCGGATAAAGTCTAACGAAGAGAAAAGTGTTCAAGTGACATTCACACTAAAAAAAGACACGTGTCCACCTGTTAAACTAAACAATAAAACACTACCACAATCAGATACAGCAAGATACCTTGGAATGCATCTAGATCGTCGACTAACTTGGAAAACACACATCTGGAATAAGAGGAAACAACTAAATTACAAATTTTATAAACTTTATTGGATGTTACACAAAAATTCTAAATTATCGTTAACGAACAAACTAACAATTTACAAGACTATTCTGAAACCAATTTGGACTTACGGGATACAACTTTGGGGAACGGCGACAAAGTCAAGCGTTGCCATAATTCAACGTTTTCAAACGAAATTTCTCCGGACTATCACAGACTCTCCGTGGTATGTCACCAACAGGATCATTCAACGAGACTTGAACATACCAACCATCACGGATGAAATCTCAAGATTTTCTTCGAGGTATCATACAAGACTTAATAGCCACACAAATTATTTAGCGGTGAACCTCCTCGACAACAGTGAAGGAATTCGACGTTTACAAAGACTTCACACGACAGACTTGTTTTAAAACACAACCAACGTAACTATATTCATTGTAGGAAAAAAAAAAAAAAAAAACTTTTTTTTTTTTTTTTTTAAGTGATTATATATTTTATTTTGTAAAATGGGGAAGAACTAATGAGTTCTTCTTCAACAAGCCAGTTAATAGACTCTACCACTCATCTATTCATTGTTCCTTGCGAACAGATTGTAGATTAAGCAGTGTTTGAAAAAAAAAAAAAAAAAAAACTTCTTCTAGTTCATTAGCAGTTAAAAGAAATTATTCATTTTTACTACTGCCTGGAAAATCACTAATTGTTTGCTGTCATAATGCCGAAACCTTGATTGATCACGCAATATTTCACTAGCTCCTCATAAACCTAATGTTTGTGTGCGTAGCGTTGTTGTGCTGCTTTACGTACTGCTGTGCTTAATTATTCACAGTTCGTCAACACCATCCCGAAAATGTGTGGGTAGTATTAAATTTAGCTGTTTCTGAATTATTTTTTTTATTTCGCATATTTTGCGGACAATCCGAACACGTCCCCGTCCCAATTAGTTCGGATTAGCAGGGTTGTTGTATATAAGTGTAAGCCGATATTTTTTCGTTAACTACAGTAGTAATTGTTGCGAAATCTATGTAGAGAGAAAAATAAAACTTTTTAAAAGATATGAACCTAGTTATAAACTTCTAAAATTCCAATAATAATAATCACCGTTTATTTTCCGCTAACTTTAAGTAAGACAATCATTAGGAGAAATTTGTAACGATCTCGGAAATTGTAAAAATGATCATGAAAGACTACAAGACGAAATTGATATGAAACGGAAAGAAACGAGAATAAAACAAGAAGATGATGATGGTGCCGATAAATTTAGAGGAAGCATCAAGGAGAAGAGAACGTGCTGAACCGCTACAAAGCCAATTGTATTTATTTGAGGAGTTTTCAAGATCTTTCTCCCCGACCGTCCTCCGGCGCCTAATATGAGCAGACTTTAGCCTAAAGTATCCCGGGACGTCGAACTTCCCTCAGTGAGCTTTACTGAGCGACTACACACCGGCTGAAATTTTATTCGTTTGTGTGAACTTACGATAACTCTCCCTTTTATCCACAATTCTTATACGTTTCCTAACTAGCGAAAGTTTATTTCTAGTTTTCCCAAATAACTTCTCTCTTCAAAAGGTGTATGTATGAAACCTTTATCTAAAAAAAATTCTACCAATTCTAAAGTACCAAAGAAAATGTATAAATCCGAGTTTATTTAATGCAGCCCTCTGAGACTAGCAGTTGGTAGTTCATACTAATTTAATAACTCATTAAAGTTAAAAAAATTATTTATTAGCTGCTTTCGATCATAATAATTAATTACTTACAAAAGAAAAGAATCTCTATAGATTATCGTTAATTTTCGGGCCAATGAATTTTCTGGACTAGTCATTCTATAGTCGATCTTCTGTAAGAGTACTCCGCGCGAGGCAAGCGCCTATAGGTTGTAAACGAAAGTTTTACACTAGTTGGCGCGTACCTACCTCTCCGCCGGAGAATATCTTGCACTACGTTCCATCATAAAAATATCTACATCCAGCTAAAATAAATATTATCCTTTAAACGTTTTCAGTTATACCGTTCTGATTACTTGTAATTATTGTAGTTCATAAAGACTCCTTCATTAATTATTTTAACCATTACATTTAACAAAATAATTTTTTCTACTTTTTAATGTTTACCGCTTTTATGTTTCAAAAACTCAACACATTCACTATCATACATGTTAACAAAACATAGCTTACAAAACTTTTCAACTTCAGTGTACGAAAAAAATTGAAACGAACCGATACAATACCAAAGGATAAACCGACGAAATTAAAAACGAGTTAAGCACGGGCAAGTGCAAACAGTTGTATTAAACTAGTCACCAACATTAATTTTAACATATGAAGTAAACAATCTGAAATGATAAACAACGAATCACTGGAATTGTTTACTGTCCTGTTATAATTCAAGCGCATTAGTCTGCTGTATTACTAGTGACCAAAAATAAAACTGAGTCTATAATAAAAACGTAGTACATAATCGTAAATAATAAGGTATAATAATAGTAAATAATGTCATGAAAAATAACGATGTAAGAGTAAAAATAGAAAAAGAAGAATAACTATAGTCAAAGTTTTAGTTATTAATGGTAAACTAATGTTCGATTTATGAAACATTTTCTAACAAATGAATTGAACGTGTTTTTTATAATAACCTTTCTACGAACAACTTAGTCACGCTGTATGACACTTTGTTTTAGATCATACTGTGCGTATTTTTAATAAATACGCATGCTCACTTGTATTGCTGATTGCCTAAAAGAAGTTTCATGAAATTTATAAGAAGTGAAATGTTACCCAGAGCAGACTAATTGGTTGTTTCCTGTAAAAAGTAAAAGTTTTATTGTATTTATTAGGCTATTATTATCTTTTTTATTGTAATTCATTTTTTGTGTTCTTTGAATTCTTTTATTTTTACTAGAAAAATAAGAGGTCCAATTTTTCTTTTATTGTCAAAGGTCATTATTGTGGAAATTGGATGACCAAATTATATAAATAAACAGAATCTCTCCATTGTTTCAGTTAAGTAGTAACTCGGATATCAAACCAATGTGATAGTTGAGTATTACTTTATTAAAACCAGTGGGTTCAGGAAACATATCTGCGAAAGGGAAAATTGTATACATTTGTTAGAATGTAATAAAGATTAATTAATTAATCTAATCGTAAATACCCATCTTTTCTTTTTAGTTAAGTACTTTATGTTTAACAATATTTTGTAATAAATTTCTTCAACTAGGAAGTCAAGTAATTAAATTTTTATTTACTAGTGATTTAATTAGTAACTATTTATTGTAAGTTAATAATTTGTTTATAAATACTGGTTATATGTTTGAAAGAAAGTTTTATTATTTGTTAATAACCAGATCCTTAAAAGAACTCGGAATATATGGTACAGTTTTAATGATATTCCCCTTAACATTCAAAAAATGCATCGAAATTCTTGTGTAGTATGAAGCAGAAATACTTCTTGTTCTTCATTATAAAATTTTTCATCATATAGAAAGTGTATTTACGTACTTACTCATTATAAAGCAGTAAATAAAGTAAGAGATTCGTTAGGGACTCACCTGGAACAAAAGAAGAAATCGTCATTAAAAACTAAGAAAAAAATCAATACATTTTAATTAAACATAGTAGTTCAAAAATTACAATATCTCTTTTAAAGTAATTTTGTGTCACCCGATGGCGACATTATGTGGCTAACCTTATAATTTTGGTGGCCCTGAAAAGGGCCGTTTAAGCGTGTGTGTCGTCTTGATGGGGAGCGTCGGTCGTAGTCGTCGTGGCGGTCGAGGAGCTGGGCGACACGGCGTGTCATCGTCCAGCGGAGACATCATCTGCTTCCCTCGCAGTAGTGCGTCGATGGCTGCTTCGTCGGGTCCGGTGAGCGTAAGGCTCGGTCGAGGGACCGCTGTGGGCATCGCTCGCGTAAGCGGGCGATGACGGTCCGGTCGACGGCTTACGGTGACGGGTCGGCGAGCGGAAGCACCATCTTCTCTCTTGCGTGGTCGTCGATTAGTCTTCACTGGAGTCCGGCAGCCGTGGTGCCGTGATGGAAGTCTCGTCTGCTGTCTGGTAGAAGTGAATCCCTTGGTGTCTTGATTGGAATTGAATCTACTCGGCTCAGTGCAGCGCTCTTTATATAGCTGCCGAGAGCGCTGTTGTAGAGAGCGGCGACTGACTTGGCCTTGATGACAAAGGCCTTTGCGGTGTGCAACCGAAAGCTTTGTCGCTATGCCGTCAAAGGCCGGGAGAACTATTGAAGCCGGCAACACAGTAAATGATTAATTAGAAGGGGGGTGGCGATGACATAAGCATAGTTCAAAAATTATAATATTTCTTTTTAAGTAATTTCGTATCGACTGCTTTGTTGCCAACCAAGGTAATAATTAGAAATTATCAGTAGGTGTTCTTAACAAGTTAAATATTTCAATCGTAGACGAAAATTGAACTGGGGATCCTCATCTTTATTGTTTAACATTCATTCTATCTCTCCACCACCGAACGATACACAATAAAATATCAAAAAGACAAGTAGCCAATTTTAATTAAGTTTTTTGTAAGGCAGTATTCAACAGTTTAAGGAAAAGTTACTTTGTAATATTTCAAAATCATAAGGGTTATGATAAATGAAATTCAATTCTGAAAGATATTTCGATTTTCAATTTCAATTTGTGAAATATTGCATAAAAATATCGTGAATATTAAAATTTGCATAAACGACAAATCTATAGTCTAAAAAAATATAATCGATATTCAAGAAAATTAGAATAAAATCACTTTTAATAAAATGTCATGAAGCTAATTCAATAAACAACTCTGGGGACACTTGAGGAAATCTTTAACTAAATATCAGGCCCGTCGGTCATATTTTTGTTTCAAAACGAGTTAAAAGCAAGCACACAAAAAAAGGAAATTCTCGTGTGAACTTTTTCTTTAGAACATCACAATAAATTTACGCTCTGTGTTAAAGATAGTTAAAGTGAAAGATCTGGCGTGAAACATTCACAGGACTTTGTCTTGCCAATGTAGGCAATGAACAACGTAACCCTATGTTTAATCATGAGTAAACAATGTAAAATAAAAAACATAACCTAATTTTAATCATGAGTATAGTTTAATCATCGTAAAATGCATACTAAAGCCGCAATCTTAGAAAAAAAAATCCGAATTTTAACAGATTTTGATGAAAAAAAATCAGAAAATTACTAATTGCCGCTAAACGAAGCGTTGTAAAAAACATTTAAAAATTAAAATTGTAGGTTTTTAAATGTTCTACAACTTGAATTATATAATTTTTCCCTAGAGTGCATATTAAGGCCTCAAACTTTAAAAAAGATAAATCTAAAAGAGTACAGCCTTCCTAAGAATTTCAGCAGGTTTGGCGCAAATCTTATCTTGTAGAGCATAAAAAAATTAGAAAATGAGGCGATTTAAAAAAAAAAAATCATAGATGTTTTTAAGAAAATCGGAAAAGAGTGAAAAAATGTACTAATAAACTACTACTTCCGGTTGACAATTTTTATGAAAATGTTCGTGTAGGGTCCTCTAGTGGTACCTAAATTAATTTTAAGTTTCAATTTTGTACGATGTATCGTTATTGAGATATTTTGTTAACACACATATCGACCAATTACTAAAAATATGTTTTTTCGGTTCAGGGGGCCTGAAAACGCGTATATTCAGTAAAAACTCGATTTAGAAATATCGACATAAAAACAATACTTTCCTACGTATTCATATAAGGCAAGAGAAAGTAAACAAATTTGTTAATGTCAAACAACTTATGACCCACCCTGTGCAGAAGAAAATATTTGTATAAACAAAAAATGATCTAGATGAAGTATGTAGAAGTAAAATAGAATAGATAGCCACGGTAGAGATGAAAACGAAACCCGTTTGAATACAATAATCAATGGGCCAGAATAAGACATCAATCAGTATGATTACGTTATCAGTTAACAAAAGTTAAAGGAGAAAAACGGTTTAATATTTTTCAACAACCAACCACCGATACCAAATCAAATCAAGTGAAAAAATAATTTAGCAACCACATCAATATTTAAAAGTCTCGATTGAACACTAAAATACTGAAATATATTTATAGGTATTATATTTTAGAAGGGTAAACAGAATTGGAAAGCGAGGATCTACCCCTCCCACGAAATTACTCCTCGATAGGGTCAAAAGTTTCGTATTCACTTCATGTTGCCGTTCAGTGAAAGAGATATGGCTTGTTTGTTAGGATGTGGACAGTCAGTTTGTTTTTTTAAATAAATTTATGTATTTACCTTTACATACGATTTTGTATGTAATGTATTATATGTTTTTTATTTACTTCGGATTCTAGTTTTGCTTCATTCTATAGTAGGCCCTATAGTTTTATGACAATAAAAAAAAAATTGAATATCTGAATTTCAACAGATCTTGTTTTGTGACCACCCTGAAGCCAAAAACAAAAATTTTACTGCCTCTGTACAGAGGTAGTATAAGGCACGCGCCTTATACTCCATTGAGCTTTTATACCAATATTGGACTGCAATATGAAATGCAAAATATCAAAAACAAAATGTTCTCAAAAAATACTCAAGCATCTTTCATTAAACTTCTATCCTTTACCGTAAATTTGAGCTAATATGTAAGTATCTCTTGTAAAATTCTTTGGTGCTGATTCTTATTAGACGTCCAGTTTCTCAAAATTACAACCTTAAGGTGTAATAAGATTAAAAATGTAATTTATATCTTACAGAACCATTCAGTTTTGGAAATGTTTTTTTAGAGAATCATTATTTTTTCACCAGTACGTGCGAGATGGAAATCGACCAAACTAACTATTGGAAATTCATGTTCTAGGATAGTTCACTGAATTGCTCTTGTTATTCTTCAAGATGCCCTGTTCTCTGAGAGCGTTGGTTATCGTCAAAGCTATTTCAGTTTTGTCAATTAACCGACCATAAAAGTAAACTAAACTCCTGAAGATTCTTTAACCACAAAGTCCTACGTCGATCTGGACCGCGATAACCTCTATATTACAAAGAATTATATTTGCAAGCATTTTGTACTGTCGCCACATTACATGAGCAGTACTCGAATTTTTTACAGTTATTAGTATTCACAATTTCTATTGCCTTATTGAATCATACCAAGATTTCTGTGTTCTTTACTATTATTTGTCCACGATATCTACAGCAATCTACTGTAACGCCATATCTCTTTAGCCTCGAGTCTTTATCTCATTTCGGTTCACCATCCAAGACTTTACTTCAAACAGCACCACCAAAAACAAATCGTAACGGTTAATCTAATTCAGAATTTAAGATCCTAAAGGGAAAAAATTTTATTACTTTTTTAAAAGGCAGTGCATACTTGTTCAATAAGTGATTGTTTCTCTGTTGTGTTACCCCATTCTTTATTCACATACTATATAAATGAAGCTTTCAACTACAACCTAGTATCAGCTGTCATACCAGTTCGTTTAACTAATATCGGCACCGCTACAAACTCAGAAACACAGAAACATCACCACATCAGAATCCAACCGCAGCTTAATTTGATAAAAGAACAACATTGTAGAACAGATAAAATATACAGTACCTAATTTAAAAACTGAATTTTGTACATTTAATTTAGATCTGCAAATCAAAGTATTTTTATTTAGATCAATAATTGCACAACGGAATAAAACAGGAGGAGTTTATTCAAAGACAATACATATTGTAGATATACCATCTCAAAGAGCTACAGTTAGTTAAAACAGGGAAGTTTGACATGTAGTAAAAAATATTTAAATTATAATAAAATGCACCTTTAGTGGTAAAATAACTCGAAGCACTCTGTTTACATTTGCAATCGTTATTAAAATTTAATCAATCTTACCTATGTACACTTTTACAATTATTGTTTTCTACTACTTGTATTTTTTATTTAATTGTATATGTTTCATCAAAACAACAAAACCATTAATCATCAAAACAACTTTTTATTTATTAAGATAATAATTTTATAAATGTTTCCAAAAAACAATAACAATAATTAATTGCCTATATATCACTTTTTATTTTTAACTCTTAATTTAACAGCTGAGTCTTTTTTTATCATTACAATTTTAGTTCTTTAGATTAAATTAAAAAAATACATTTAAAATAAAATTTAATATTTGACTATTTATATTTTGTTCACACTAGAAATTTAATTATTAAAAAAACATTATAGATAAAGTTTATACATATATATTTAACATTTATACGTAATATTCTAGAATGTAGCATTTACAATGTCAATCACATTATGAAATGCTACATTATGCTTCATCTGATACATAAAAGAAGTAAATATTGTAGAAAACCCAGGACAAAGCACATTAGTATTAACAATAAAAACATGTTTCTCGGGGGCTGAGATCAGGGTGCTTAAGATATAGATATCGATTTTTTAATTTATTATTTCGATAGAGAAGGGTAAAAAACCAAAGTGATATTTAGAAACGAAATTACGAGTAAATACAACTCCTTTGAGGCCAACATTAGTCCGCGCATAACGCCGACGCAATTAATGGTTATTTATAAATGCATGAAACAATTTTGTAATAAACAAGAATATATAATTTTATTATACCAAGTAATAAATAAGTAAATAAATAATAAGAAAAGCTAATTACAACCTTCTGTAATAATACTAATGAAATGATGTAAGGAAATGGCTGTAATTATAAAATAAACAGAAGAAGTAAGAAGTAGAAGATAACAAAATTATCACTTAAAGGGGTTAGCAGTAAGGTGTTGGTTAATAGATAGCGACTGGAATTTATAAATAATTAACTAAAAGAGACTGACTAGTAGAGAAGGGACGCGAGAAACTTTCATTAAACCACCTACCCCTGTTCTTCGTGTATAGGCCTACCCTTATACCTGCACATTACGTATTAATAAATTATTATTGAAAGCAGTAAAGATGTCTTCCTTCTATAAGGCGTACCTAAAATTCTATCTAACGGCTAAAAACAAGTTAAATTTATATTAAAGGAGAAAAATTTTAACAAATTATATTTAATCATTTGTTAGCTAAGTAAGTACCTCTAAAATTAAAGATACTTTACTCGGGTGCAAAAATTCCAATTTTCCCAAAAATTTTTCGATACTGTATCCCATGGAACCGTGCAGCACATCAAAACATAAATGTATTGAAATTGTGGTTGAACTTCGCGCTATCCATTACAGTTACAAAAAATGTTCTTTGCTTATCAGATGAAACTTGCTTTATACTATTAAAACACATACTAAATACAAAATACAACAGTACCAGTAGAAATAATTCATACAATAGGCCTATTATAAAACATCCGTCTGTCGCCGGTTGTTTTGACTAAAGGCGTTAGTAAAGTGGAACATGATTACGCATCCTTTTTACTGACTTTCAACCCGTAGTCTCTTTAGATCTGCTGTACGGTTTTGTGGTATATACTATAGGTATTATTGATTAAGTGTATCTCGTTTAATACAATTGCTGCTGTCATTAAAATAGTATAATTGATATAACTGGAAAATTGGTGAGGCGCCTCTGCTCTATTTCGAAAAAAATAATTTAAGTGTATTTAAATGTGTATATTGACATAATTTGCCCAAAACGGGCAGGTGGAGTGTTATTTTAATTGCACTCTATCTGTTTGGTCCAGGGCTAAAAAAAAATAGTTCTGTTTCTTATCACATAGTCAGCCACTTATATGACTGAACTATTTAAGAACAGAAGAGGTAGAGGTGTAAAAGACACCAGTCAGAGTTATCTCCTCTGAGAGTAATGAATTTCACTCTGCAGCCAGACCCTGTGGTGAATGAAGTGAAGGTGTCATTTGCAGGGTGGAAAGTGAGTGCTTTTCGGAGGGCCTGGCATGCTGATAAGCATACTCTTTCAACTCGGTGAGGAAGGCAATGGTAAACCACCTTACTCCTCGTTTTTACTTAGTAAAACCTCTAGAGGTTCAAACCAGCCTGTCGGCTGTTGACCTAAACAACAACATTGACATAATACAAAATGACTTGGAACAGTTATAATGACTTAAAGAGAAAGTTACTTGGAAGGTAGAAGAAAATAACTCTTTATATTGCTCTCCATGATAGTACAAATTTTATTTTATTTTTTTAAATTTATTTATTTTATTTAGTAAAATATAGGTACATTAAAATTACAATTCATTACTATACTAAGCTTGTACAATATTTTTAACTAAATATACTTATACGCAAAAACTCTTCTTCACAAAGAGATATGTCCGTGCATAGTACACAGAACAAAAAAAACACTTAAATACTTTTAACTACTATAAAATTACTAAGTTAAATTACTACAGTTATTAATAATTTAAAAAGATTGCGTTAAACAGAATTAAAAAATAAAATAAAATAAATGATAAATTCAATTAAATTTCACATAAAATATCAATATTATATTTTAATTTTAATAACAATAAAAATTTTAGGATTATGTTTGTATATTTGTAAAAGAGAGAGAGAAAAATATATATATATAACTTTTATTTTATAACTATAACTACTTTACAATAATATATTTTAACTAACACAATGTAAATTTTTTAACTTCATGGGAAATTAATTCAATAAATGAGCATAAAGAAACAGGTAAACTATCGCAAAGAGAAATGTAAAAACTAACAAGAACAGTTTTAAGATCTCTACTCCGACCGATTTAGACTTACGTTTGTCAGGTATTTGGCTGCTATAAGCTCTTAGTAATCATGACATTATAACGCTTTCATTCCAAGTATATACGGATTATTGCAGACCCACCCTGTTACATAACTAACGAAACATCACATAACGATTTAGACGTATGCCGTTAACGGCATCAGTCATCTGTCCTACAGAAGTTTTAACTGTAAACTTCTTGAAAAGGAAAACCGACTCATACGAAATGTCTACACACCACAATTACCCAGTACTTCCCCATGCAGGGGCTTCATAGAACATGGAGTAAAGACATCTGGTAAAAAATAAAACAATTACCTGGGGGAGTCTTACTACTGAGTACTGTTTTGAGTATTACTACCTTTGAGACATTCAGGTCATATTTTCACCTATTGCCACACAAAGCATCTTCAAATTTGCTAGTTGTAAGTAGCAATCACGGTAGATTTATTTAGTACAAAAGAAGCACATAACAAAAGTTACTGGCCTGGGAATCTAATTTGAATTGTGAAATTATCGATCGTGCACAAGCCAATTTTATAAAAATTAGATCTTCCATCTGCCAGATGAACTGCGACACCAGTTAAACAGAATAAGATTAACTAATAAAAAATGAAAAATATTCCACATGAAATATAAAATTACGGAACAATTACGGAAACAAATAGAAAATGAGTCACAAATCACAGCAAATATGTCATATAATTTCTTATATTATTTGATAAACCAGCGTGAGTAATTTTATTTATAATGACTTGCTAGCAGGCCAGCGCAGTGTTCTCTCGAACAGAATTTTGCTGAAATAAATATGATTGGCTTGTATCATCTAACGAATCCTAAACTTCTCATAAAACTTTTATCGCAACAAAAATGAAATACAAACGGCTGGGATGAGAACAAAGAAGAACAAGAACGTCTGTCCATTAGAAAACTAGATACACATCTAGAATACTATAAACAATTTAGCACTCATCTGCGTACCGTATTCAGTCACATAATCAGAGCAAACTGACTGTACACCAAAACGTGAGTGAGGGAGGAAGCGCGGTGTTTGTACACATTATTTGCACAAGTATAAAGAGCCAGTAGACAAGATATACCAAATCTTAACCGAAGAATCAGGAAATTAATCTTTACTATCAAGAAATTAAAAGGAGTACTGCAATGGAGTGGTACTTATCAAACTTATTTAGATCCTCTGGAGAAGAAAGTGCAAAAGCTCATTTTGCGAATAATCAACAAAAACCACCCACTCTCCTTCTAAGAAATTGTTCAAGAACTTTCAAGTAATACATCAACTTTAAGCCCGGGTATTTATTTATTAATATTAAGTATTGTAAGTTAGTTACTTGATTGACATATTGCTATTCTTTGATGTAAGAAACTTATATAGTTATGAATTTGATACAGTGACGGCGTATAAAAGTTTTAATACTTGAATTCCGATTAAGTTGTTCCGGTTGAACTCAATAACAACTAGGAAGAGAATTTTTAATTTCCGCCTTGTATCTCTAATACTCTTATTAAATCTATATAAACTGTCTTCGTTACTTTGGGAGGAGGTGGGGTATCCCCTAACAGTTTCCACGTTCTTTCATTACTGTTCTAGTTAGAAGAAAGTAAACTGATATTTCCGTCTAATTTTATACAAAAAATTAACATTTTATTATTTCTTTTACTCATTTTTATAATAATTATACATTATTTAATTAATGTGTACATATCGACTCCGTAGCGTAGTGGTGTAGCGCGCTAGCCTAAAACGAGGAAGTACCGGGTACGATTCTCGGCTACGGTCTGGAAATATTAACAAGTCAAAACCCACCGTTCCAGTTAAATAACCCACCGTAGTCGCTAATAACCAAGCTTTTGATGAGACTTTAAATAAACTAAAAAAATGTGTATATTTGCGTAAATAGATTATTTTTGGTGTTTGCATGTTATTTTCCGCATTTTTATGTCCAACAGAAGTTGTTTGTCATTAACGTCATTTAATCATGATTAAAATTAGGTTATGTTTATAATTTTACATTGTTTAGTCATGATTAAACACAAACCTATAAGTTTACTCAAGATCAAACATTATACGTTACATTTATCATTATTCACATTGGCAAGAGAAAGTCGTGTGAATGTCAGACCAAATTTCTATAATGTCTCTTATGTGCATTAAAATAGCTACAATCAAATATTCCACATTTCCTTTTCCTAACAATTCAATAAATTAAAATACATCATAAAAAATTATTTGAATTTTATTCCACAGCAGAATAGCTACAACAAAATTTTCGGAAAAACACAAATGGAAAAATAATTTTGTTGAAAATGAGAAATGTGAACCTATATATTTACAATATTTACCGATCATTTTTTATATTAAGCGTGAAACCTCTAACACAATTAAAATATGGTTTATTGAACAAAATTATTTTATGAAACGAAAACCGTTTTATTTTGTTGAACTGTTTTTTTTTCATATAACATAGAAAACAATTCGTTTGAATGTATATATTTTAGTTGTAGGCGTGTACGGTAATCGTTAAAGCAACGACAACAACACATTCCTGGCTTAACAAATTGCAATCTGACCGGCAAACAAAACCGACCGAAATCATTTTTCATGCGATAAATAATAAGCGGAACTCTTGTCACATTTGTCCGTGTTTTGCAATAAACTTGCATCACAGTAGGTGGGGAATTTTATCCTATCTTGTAGCGACACATACTGTGTACTTTATGTCATTGGTAATGTTCAACTGATTAAAATGTATAATATTTTAAATTCTAAAATATTTGTCATGAAATAATGTTTTGGTATTTTTATATAGTTCGTTAAATGAATATTATATAACAAGAAATTATATTAATCTCAGTGTTGATGAAGTATAATGTAAAAATATTAAATATTTTATTAACTCATTAATGACTTCCGAGAGTAAACAATTTTCCAACTTGTGATTTTTTTATTATAAAAGTAAATAATTTATTAACCCTTTATAGGGCAGTACTATGGGAAAAATCTGGTGTGAAACACTCACACAACTTTCTCTTGCCAATGCAAATAATTAATAATAAACCTAACATTATTAATAAAATATTAGAAATAAACAAAAACTAACCTCAAAAACATAACCTTATTTTAATCATGAGTGAATGACGCAAAATGACAATCGAACTCAGTTTGGCTTACAAATACGGAAAATCACGCTTTCACGCTAAACTAGGCTCTGTAGAGAAAAATGCTCTAAACAAAAGTTGTAGATCTTTTAATTTTCTATAAATTTAATTATATACACTTTTGTCGTAAAATGCATACTAAGACCGAAATGTTAAAAAAATCGATTGTTCTCACGTTTTCGTGAGAAAAAAAACAGAAAATCGCAAATTACCGCTAAACTAAGCGTTATAGAAAAAAATGTTTGAAATAAAAGTTGTAGAATTTTACATCTCTACAACTTTTATTATATAACGTTTTGCGCTAAAATGCATATTAAAGCCGCAATCTTAAAAAGAAAATGTTTTTACGTAAAAACAGCCTTAAGCAGAATTTCAGCAAACATGGCGCCTACCCTATATTGTAGAGCATAAAAAATGTAGTAAACCAGTTGATTTTAAAAAAAATCGTAGGACTAGTTTTTGAGAAAATCGCAAAAAAGTGAAAAATTATACGAATAAACTACTACTTCCGGTTGACCGATTTTGATGAAAATGTTCGTGTCGGAACCGGTAGTGATATGTAACTTAAGTTTCAAGTTTCAAGTTCGTACGATGTTCCGTTCTTGAGATATTCTGTTCACACACACACACACACATACACACACACACACACACACACACACACACACACACACACACACACACACACAGACCAATCGCTAAAAACATGTTTTTTGGGTTCAGGGGGTCTGAAAACGTATAGATCCGGTGAAAACTCGATTTCGAAAAATCGACATGAAAACAATACTTTCCTTCCTATATATTCATATAGGCAAGAGAAAGTAAAAAATCTACATGTAGTAAAATGTTAAATTTTGTTTTATAGGGACTTGAATAATGTATTTCTATGGCCAGAACGGTAAGATATTCTTTTTTTTTGTCCAGCCCTGGAAAGTATACTTTACCAAGGAATGATTATTGAATTGTGAATCTCATAATATTTAGTAGTAAGAATGCTTATTAAAACAACTTGTAGCCCAATATAACAAAAAAATGAGGCGAATAACTTATATTAACTTTATATGAGCATGAATACTTGCTTTCCCGTAAAAAACTGGAATTTTCTAAGCACTGTACAAAAATAACAACAAAACAACATGGCAGTGTACGCTGGTATGAATCCTTACAACGTTCATGTAACTCATGAAGCAAATTGTCACTGCGCACTAATTTCAAAATGTTGATAGCCTATTTACCAGAGAACATCTATAAAACCTTAAATGCTAATAAGGTTCAACTGCATAGCTTATTCTTAAAAACGTTGACCTTATTGCCAGTGGTAAGTATACCTACCAAAGACCTATAAAGAGTTAATAGAGGGGTCTAGTATCAAAACCAGCTACATCCAAAAGAACTTTCTTAATGTTTCTGTTTTTTTACAAATTTTCAATGTTAAGGACATAGTTAATAGGAGAATCTACACCAAAACGATCCATAAAGAAACTGCTCAAAAAAATTCCAAACTTATTTTCAAAACAAGCCACTTCCATACTTAAAAAATCTGGTGTGAAACACTCACACAACTTTCTCTTGCCAATGCAAATAATTAACAATAAACATAACATTAGTAATAAAACATTAGAAATAAACAAAAAACGAACCTCAATAAACATAACCTAATATTAATCATATATGAAAAACGCAAAATGAAAATCAACCTCAGTTTGGCTTTAAAATACAAAAAATTACTATTTTACGCTAAACTAGGCACTGTACAAAAAAATGCTAAAAATAAAAGTTGTAGATCTTTCAATTTCCTATAAATTTGATTATATACACTTTTGTCGTAAAATGCATACTAAGGCCGAAATCTTAAGAAAATCGATTTTTCACACTTTTCGTGAGAACAAAACAGAAAATTGCTAATTACCGCTAAACTAAGCGCTATACAAAAAAATGTTTGAAATAAAAGTTGTAGGATTTTAAATTTTCTACAACTTTTATTGTTTACATTTTTGCGGTAAATGCATAATAAAGCCGCAATCTTAAAAAAAACAATTTTTTTACGTGAAACAGCCTCACCAAGAATTTCAGCAAACATGGCGCTTACCTTATCTTGTAGAGAATCAAAATTTAAGTAAATGAGGCGATTTAAAAAAAAATCGTAGGACCAGTTTTTGAGAAAATCGCTGAAAACTGTTTTGAGGAAGTAGAATTTGTGAGTAAACAAATAAAACAAAATTAGTTACGGGAGGATAATATTCTCCAAAGTAAACAATGTACTCGTAATTGTAAATCTATAAATAATCTTGGGTAATCTATAAGCAATATATTATATTTTGTACTAGAAATGAGGTATTTGAGAGGATTTATTTCTGTACGATAGGTTAATTGGTTTTCATAAAACATTCTTTTTAAAAAGGATTTATTTCGTTACATTTGGAGACACTACAATCTTCTGTATGCAAGGATGATGGTGTTGGACGAGAGAAGAGCGTAGGCCAAAAAGGTGAACTGCTGTGTAACGGGTTCATTATAAGGGTAATCTGTAACATTCATACAATTTCGTAGAATCGACTCCACTCGTTGTTTTTCCTTTTCTGAAACCTCAAGCCTAAGTCTCAGCTGTGCTGTGCTATTCCGCACCGTACGTACTGTGTAAGCTGGATTAACCCTAGATTCCAACCCTCTGTATCCTGTAATATCCTATAATCCTTCTCAACCATCCCTAACTTTCCTACCGTTCTAAAATTCCTCCACTGCGTACTTCCTTAGCTTAGAGTCAACAGAAATAATTCCTCATCAGCTGCAATTTCAGCCATTAATTTTCAAGTTTCTTAAGCGGCTTTAAACAATTCTACAGTATAGTATACTGCTGAACTTAATTATTAAACGCAATGTCTTCATTACGAAAACATGTAAGCGAACATCTAATTACGCCCAATTATAACACTTACCATTTTATTAAATCTTCAAAGCAAATTTAAGATTTTATTCGGCTTGGGATTATTCAAAGGAATAATTACAAAGACTACTAAGAATAAATTACTAAGTTCAAAATTAAGGTTATATTTTAGGGTTTTGTAATTTTCCAGTTTTTCACTCTATTTTGAAATAGGTTGTATTAAAAATTCATTTTCCAGTTTTAGCAATTTAAAAACTACGGTAACTTCCGCTTTTTGCGTTCATTCGTTTTTGTGATTATGAGCCCGGCTAAGACGCTGTTCCATCTAATACGCTATCATGGGGATATCCCTTAAAAATCGTATTATGCGGATTTTTTCAGTAATTGAATTTCTACAGTAATTTGATTAAATCACTTTTTACAGTCACAAGTCTGCCAAGAATTCAATTAAAGCAATGGAAGCATTCTTTACAAGTTCAATTGGAATTTTCCAGAACCAGCTGACTTTAATGGGCTAGAATTCAGTAGCGGCTCGTGCCTTCAAATAGGAAAATAGGCGAAGAGTAGCAAAAAACTGAGAAAAACTAGTAGTATACAATAAGTATACGCGAGACTCCCGAGAGTAAAAACATGTAAAATACACATAAATACACAGCGTGTATTTTTCATACTGTTGGGACACAAGTGTAAAATACACACATACAAAACAACTGAGTGACACCGCAAATCAGGGGCGGTTCCAGGGCTGATTTTCGGGGGGGGGGGGGCTATCTTGTTTTTATGTAGCTCTTACTGTCTGTAATTGAGTCATTGAAAAGTCCTCTTTTATGCTGTATTGCTGTAACCACAATTTTAATTCATTGAGAAATTTTCGCTACGTCAAAATCCTTGTAAATCAAGAAAATCTTGAAAAATGAAGGCGCTGACTGGATGCGAGTGGCTTTTGACTACTGACACTGATTGTTATCTTAATACTATTTAAAAATAGATACTTTCTGTTTGACTCATTTTAATACTAAAATAATTATTGTTAATTGATAGGTACGAGTATTGGGATTCAGTTTTGTTAGAAATAATAGCTTATAGAAATATTAAACTAAGTTTTCCTAGTATTTCGGTGGGGGGGCCATAACCCCCAAGGCCCCTTCCCTGAAACCGCCCCTGCCGCAAATACAAAACTAACGTTCACATATTTAGAACATGCATGTGCAGTAGACTGATCCACTCACCGCAATCTCTTCGCTATTCGCGGACGGGTGGGGAGAGAGCTAGGCGAGCATATTTGCCGCTGACATTTTCGTGGTCATGGCAACCTGATCACGCGGAATAGTAACGGCAGCCATCTGTCTAAAACGGGAGAATTTATTATGTATATTAAAGCAATTAGAAGGGCTATTTAAAACATTAAAAAGCGCTTTCAGCAGATACAATAATTTTATGTACTTTTTTACACGACACTTCTTCATTTATTGTAAAACAAAAAAAAATCTGGTGTGAAACACTCACAGAACTTTCTCTTGCCAATGCAAATAATTAATAATAAACCTAACATTAGAAATTAAAAAAACACTAACCTCAAAAACATAACCTTATTTTAATCATGAGTGAATGACGCAAAATGAAAATCGTACTCAGTTTGGCTTAAAAAAAACGGAAAATTACACTTTCACGCTAAACTAAGCTCTGTAGAGAAAAGTTCTCTGAATAAAAGTTGTAGATATTTTAATTTCCTATAAATTTTATTATGTACACTTTTCTCGTAAAATGCGAACTAAAGCCTAAATCTTAAAAAAATCGATTTTTCACACGTTTTCGTGAGAAAAAAACAAAATCGCTAAACTAAGCGTTCTACAAAAAAAAATGTTTGAAATAAAGGTTGTAGAATTTTAAATTCTCTACATTTTTTATTATATAAATTTTTGCGCTATAATACATATAAAAGCCGTAATCTTAAAAAAACACTTTTTTTACGTAAAAATACCCTCACCAAGAATTTCAGCAAACATGGCGCCTACCCTATCTTGTAGAGAATAAAAAATTGAGTTAACCAGGCGATTTTTAAAAAAATCGTAGGACCAGTTTTTGAGAAAATCGCAATAAGTTAAAAAGTGACACGAATAAACTACTACTTCCGGTTGACCGATTTTGATGAAAATGTTCGTGTCGGGTCCGGTAGTGGTATGTAACTTAAGTTTCAAGTTTTAAGTTCGTACGATGTTCCGTTCTTGAGATATTCTGTTCACACACAAACACGCACGCACGCACACACACACACATACACACACACACACACACACACACACACACACACACACACACACACACACACACACACACACACACACACACACACACACACACACACACACACACACACACACACACACACACACACACACACACACACACACACACACACACACACACACACACACACACACACACACACACACACACACACACACACACACACACACACACACACACACACACACACACACACACACACACACACACACACACACACACACACACACACACACACACACACACACACACACACACACACACACACACACACACACACACACACACACACACACACACACACACACACAGACCAATCCCTAAAAACATGTTTTTTGGGTTCAGGGGGTCTGAAAACGTATAGATCCGGTGAAAACTCGATTTCGAAAAATCGACATGAAAACAATACTTTCCTTCCTATATATTCATATAGGCAAGAGAAAGTAATAATTATCAGAGAAATTACAGGTACTTATTTTGTGAGAGAAATAAATCTCGATACTATCCAGAAAATAGGTGAAGAGGCTCTTCACCTACTTTACCTGAATAGCCGCCGCCGATAGATTGGATTTTCAGAAAAGAAATGACAATTTTACACTCTTTTCTTTGCCGATGATCAAGTGGTGTTGGATATAGAATAAGACTCAAATGTTGATCAAAGAGTACAAGTTGGGCCTGCATGTTTTTAGGAATTCAGTTAGAATTCGTGCACGTCTACAAATACTTTGGCACACTTTTATCGTCAAGTGACCCGACAGTTATACTTTTGAAAAAGTTGCCGGAAGTAGGGGGCCATCACCAGAATGTTACATCCTGTTTTTCTCATGACTAATCACATATCTAATGGCACTAAGGAGAGAATCTTCCGTTCTTTTGTTTAAAGCTTCTCAATTGACTTTCTGATTATTTCTAAAGAGGTTTCGACTCTCTAACCAAGATTTAAATGTACAATAACAGCTGAAGAAATAAATTTTTGCAGGAGAAGTTCTCAGTTAATTGTCCTAGATCAAATTAGGCAAGAAGAAATTTTAAAGAATATGATACAGATATTATTAACCAATTATATTCTTAAGAAATACAACTTATCTGGTACGGTCATTTGCGTATAATAAAGGAGAATCTCTTGTGAGGTCCAGGTCGGAGGAAGCGAGGATGACACAGAAAGGATTGAGCGGATGGTGTTATAAAAGTTATGGAGGGAAGGGTCTAGGAGTTTAAGAGGTTTAATAGAAATAAATGGCGTTCTGAGGTGCGGTAAATGGCCTAGCACTGTAGAACAGCCGCTATGATAATAATATTAATAACAGAAAAGAAATGAAATTGATTTTTTGACATTTACAGAATTAGATAATGAATGATGGCAAGTGCTTTTACACAAAATTAAATTGCGGTAAATTTCAGATGAATGAAAGTTCATTATTTACAACAATTGTAAAAGTTACAAGTTTCATTCGTGTGACTGAACAGATGATTTTCATCATGAAAATCATCAATAAATGAAAATTATTTCGTTTGTGTAAAATTTAGACAAGTTTATTATACAGATCTAAATGAATTTTCTAATACATCTGTGTTATTCATGGGAAGAAAACTCATTTCCATGTTATTTTCACTTTATTTTACGAAGTGAAACAAATTGAAATTGTACAAAAGTTTTACCTAACTTACCACTAGTTTAATGTCAATGTTACGTTCTAATGATTGTATGTTAAAAGTGACGTCATTTAAGAGTTTATATATACAATAGGAAGTGGAACAGATGACGGAATATTTAAACGTAAATGTAGAAAGTGGAAGAGTTGACGGGTGGATATTTGCAATAGTAAAGATGAAAGTTAATTGTAATGCCAGATGCAGTCTCCTCCTCGGTTATTCGTTCTTCATTCTCTTTGCTTTATACAAGCATGAATACGATAGGAAAAGACAAAGCATTTCATGTTTAAAGACCGGTAGGTAAATCTTGGTGCAAAGACTTTGATCTTTTTGTTGTGAGGCATGTGAGTGGGATTACAATGCATTTTGAGCTTTTAAAAGTTAGTAGTTGAACGTAACGTACTATTATAATCTACATATTGCAGTATCCTCTACTGTTTCAAAAAGAACCTCTTGCAAGTAGCACAAAAATATATTTTTTATTAAAAACAATCATGCCCCGCTCACTAGGCTTTATGGAAAGCTAAACTAAAATCGATAAACTTTTCATACAACCTTACATGTTGAAAGACAAATCACTATGTACAAATAAAACCATAAAGTACTATCAATATTAGTGAGCAGATATATTGTCATGTTGAAGGACAGTACGCTTATGCCTCATGTACTGCAAGTTTTTCTGTCAAAACACGGCAGATTGGATGTGATTACACGTACTTTAAGGTTAATTGAAAGGTTATTTAAGGTTATTTTAATGTTAATGATTTAATGCAGTATTTTCTAGAATTACTATAAATTTCTAGTTTCTTCTTTCTTTTCCACTATACTTATTACGATAAAATGGTGATTCATCGTAAGAAGTATTGTGGAAAAGAAAGAAGAAAAAATTCCTTTCTGAGCATAGCTGGTGGCTTTGTTTTTTCTAAAGAAAAGGAGTCACGCCGAGAAGTCACATTGCGTGTTCACTAAACTCGGAGTTATTTTTCCTTATATAGGGATCAAGTGCATTTAGCTTTCGTACGAAAGCTAAGAAAAAAGATAAGGAAGCTACTCTTTAAGAGGAATCGAATGACAGTATTTTTATTTCAAAATTCCGACTTTAATTTCTTGACTTCCGGTTTTGAGCCACTTTTGATCAGAACCGGAACTTCAAACCCAATCCAGGTCCACTAACTTTTTGTGTAGATTACAAATCCGAAAACCGTTTATTGCTTTCTTGTAGTTTCTGACATCTAAGTGCGACGGACGGACAGGCATAGGAAAATGATAGATAATTTAAAAAATTGCCACCAAATAGAAACAAATAGTAATTCTAGGAATACTGCATTAAATCATCAATCAACAGAAATAACGTTAACGTATGTATAATTGGATGCACACCGCTGTGTGTCGACAGCAGATGAAGTGTGGATCACCATGATGACGGTGAAAGGGCAGCATATTAGGAAGAGGAAGACTAATATTGTACAACGGTATATTTTTGCAAAAGTATTTATAAAAATGACTGCCCTTTCTAGAAAAAAATACAATATGTACCCTTGTAAAACAAATTCATTCACGTTCAAGTGAATTTATTCTTAATTATTCTTTTTAAGTGAAGAGTTTTCGTAGAAACTTGAGGTTGATGTATTCAGTGTTCGGTTGGTTAAATTTGTTCATTATTTTTCATATTAATCAAAGTTAATTATGAAAGAGGTCAGACAAATGGGACAGCTAAACCACTTTACATTTTCTCCGAACTGGACATTCAAATTTATGGATCAGAGAACAAACAGTTAAATAATCACAACTCATACAGAAATATTATTCAGTTCACAAACAAAAATAAAAATAAAATGCTGAGTTTTTGTTTTCAATAAAAATATGATAAAAGCCATTAACTTAATTTAAATTAAATGTTTTTGAACGGTTGCAAAGTAAACAATACACAGCAAGCACTGTTGAATTCAAAGATCAAAAACCTTGTGACCGAAATAACCAATAAGATGACTGAAGAAGCCTTTCTTTTCATTTTTCAGCTTACTAATAAAAATCTTTGTTAAATTTTTATTTGGTATACTCAAATACTATACTATACACATACTTGATGATTAAACTTCCTAGTTTTATCCAGGTTTTAACTTTCGGAATTACAGCTTGTTGTGAAGGTATAAAAAAATATTTTTTCTTTCAGGAGCGATACACTCTTTTCAGAATAAATGATTGAAATTAATTTATAATCCTTAATTTTCCTAGATATCACTAGTAGAACACATTCCGATTTTTAGAACTGTAGCTCTTCGAGAAGGTTTAGAAATAATATTTATTGCTTTAAGATAGTAACCCCGTTTTTACCTTTTAGGCGCAATTGGTCGAATTTATAAACAATATTTTATTAACAAATATGTATAAAAATTTTTACGGTCAACACTAGCACAAACAAACTTGTTCACTGTGTCAACCATAATAACTAAAACCACACTACGCTATTACTATTCTACTAACTATATTATTATTAAAAAGTCTTACAATACTATATCTATGGCTAAATCTTTCTAACAAATCTTAACTAAAAATAACAATATTATTTTAAGGTAATAATGAACTAATAATACTATTGGTACCTGCCCATATCAGACAGGTGGAGTGTAAAATTATTTACACTCAATCTGTTCGTTGCAGGGCTAAAATAAATAGTTCTGTTTCTTACCACATGGTCAGCCAATTAAATGACTAATTCGTTTAAGAACAGAAGAGGTAGAGGTGTAAAAGATACTAATCAGAGTTATCTCCTCTGAAAGTAATGAATTTCATTATACAGCCAGACCCTGTGATGAATGAAGTGAAGAATATATAAACTGTGTCATTTGCAGAGTGGAAAATATGTGTTTTTCAGAGGGCCCGGCATGCTGATAAGCGTACTTTTCCATTCAGTGAGAAAGGCAAAGTAAACCACCTCACTCCTCGTTTTACTTAGTAAAACTTCTACAGCTTCAAACAAGCGTTCGGCTGATGACCTAAACAACAACAACAACAACAACTATTGGTAACTTTAATTATTATTTGTTTAACTAATCATCTAGTCTAATTATTAATGTGTCAGTCTAATTTTGAGTAACTTTGATTAAAACTTCCATTGACAGATTTAAAAATTATACTTTTAATTTGCTACTTAATATAAAACACTCATGAAATGAAAATTCCAAATTTTCAAACAT
This sequence comes from Catonia carolina, assembly GCA_035578175.1. Taxonomy (NCBI): domain Eukaryota; kingdom Metazoa; phylum Arthropoda; class Insecta; order Hemiptera; family Achilidae; genus Catonia; species Catonia carolina. Next base: position 297,325,927 of record JAQMRL010000001.1, read on the forward strand.
AAATTCAGTAAATTCAAATTATAATAAAATTTCGATTAATTAATATTGGGCCTTCGGTCCAACCCAGTCAGTCAGCTGGTAGAAAGTCGCTATTATTTGTTAAGTACTACCAATTGGGCAAGCGATTTTGTATGGTGACCAGCTGACAGCCATCCGTGAACAAACTCTACTGGGGGTTCCTGTTCAAACTCATGCCTAATTCACGTCAAAATAATACAGCCAAAAGCAGCGATCAAATTGGGTAGTTGTCAATAATGTACAGTTCCCGATAAAAAAAATTATTGAGATAAATAATACTATTTTATTTATTTAATACTTTTAGTTTAAAATAAATTTCATTTTTTATCCAGGTCACAATAATTCTTGTTTGTTAAGTTATTTTTAATGAAAAAAATACTGTGTAGTATGTTGTTGTTTAGGTCATCAGCCGAAAGGCTGGTTTGAACCTGTAGAGGTTTTACTAAGGAAAACGAGGAGTGAGGTGGTTTACCATTGCCTTCCTCACTGAGTGGAAAAGTACTCTTATCAGCATGCCTGGCCCTCTGAAAAGCACATATTTTCCACTCTGCAAATGGCACCTTCACTTAATTCACCACAGGGTCTGGCTGTATAATGAAATTCATTAGCCTACGTTCAGAGGAGATAACTCTGATTAGTGTCTTTTACACCTCTACCTCTTCTGTTCTTAAATGATTCAGTCATTTAATTGGCTGACCATGTGATAAGAAACAGAACTATTTATTTTAGCCCTGCAACAAACAGATTGAGGGTAAATAATTTGACACTCCACCTGTCTATTATGGGCAGACTGTGTAATAATAAAATATTATTACCAATGGCACCTATTTAGTAATACACTGTTTTTTTATAATATTTTTAGATTTCTATCATTTTTATAACAGCTTAGAATGTTGATCAGCTGGTTGTACATTTTATAAGTAGCCTACATACAACTTTATTTTATTTTATTAATTTCATTATTATTATAATAATATTTGATTTAGAAAATTCAATTAATTTTTTAACTACTTAATAAATTGTTAGAAATTTTTTATTATATAGTTAATCAATATTCGAGATTGTATTGTTAAATAAAATTTAATAATTTAAAATATTTCTTATCTCAAAACCCTTAATTTAGATGACATTTTAAAAAGGGTTTTAAATTGTTACTAAATTTTTTTCCAAATTTAATAGCATATTTTCAAAATCAAACACGAGGAAATATAATTTGACGCCGTTCCGAACAATGCGATTTACATTATATACGCATTAAAATATTCGGCGGATATACATAGAGTCGAACAGACGTGTTTCAAGTGAATCGACAGCAGTTAGGTAAGATAAATCTACTTGATCCGGTTTACAAAATTTTCAAAAATAAATTCAGTAAATTCAAATCATAATAAAATTATAATTAGCCTGAGCATAAATGAAAATAAACAATGTTTTAACACTTTAAGTGCCGAAACAATGTTTAAAAGTTTGATCTAAAGCGCCATTTACTTTGAATAAGGGTGTACAAAAAGTGCAAGCCCTTATTTCGAAAACTTGCAGGCGTAAGCTTGCCGTTGCCGACCAAAATTTCAACATTACAGAAAAAATAAAATTTCCTGTTAAAAATTAATTTTTATGGTGTTTATAAAAAAATCGTTCTAACACTAAAAATATTAAATTTTTTTGTTTATTTAAAGTCACATTGACAGCTTGGTCATTAGCATTTACTGTGGGTTTTCGTACCTTAACGATGATTTTAACGAGTTAAAATTTCTAGACTCTAGCCGGGAATCGAACCCGGGACCTTTTGCTTTGTAAGATTGCGCGCTAGTAACTACTCCACGGAGGCGGTTTCAAAATACATTATTCCATTAATTTCTGTTTAAACGTTTTTTTTAAATGTTCTGTTATCCGGACGTTGGCACTTTACGCATAACTTACGGACGTCCGGTAAACAGGATGCTATCATTACGTAAAATATACCTACGTCCTGTTTTAAGGACGTTGGTACTGAAAGGGTTTAATATTTTATCATTGTCAAAAATTGTAGAGTCCATCAAAGTGTAAATTAATTTTTGGTTTTGTTTTATTTCGCTACAACTACTTATGTAAGAAACCGGATGCGTAAAGAATTTGTTAAAATGCCAAAAGCATCAACCCACATTTATACACACTGGGCAAGGAAATGTGCGCGCGAAAAATAAATATTTCTGATAATGTTCAAATAATTTTTTCATTGATTTTATAAAATTTGTAAATGAAATAATCTAGTTTAGTGCATAAATAATGTATACATACATCTTACCTTACATTGTTCTAATCAAGAGTTTGTGAGATTTAAAAAACAGATGAAAATCGCGTATAGAATTTTTGCACTTTTACAAACAGTGTTTTCCCATACTGTAACGTAGACTACAAAGAGTAGCGAGAAATAAAAGAATAATAATTATAATAATAACAGCGTACATTATTTACGAGAAAAAGATTTTAAAAACAATGTACGAAGAATATAAAGCACTATTTTATATATCTAACAATAATTATAAGATTTCCTTAAAAGCTAAAGCTATTATAACTTTAAAGTCACTTTTGAAACGTGAACAAAACAAATAAAAGCTTTTTACTATAGCATAAAGCGTTGTGATCACTGAAAAAAGAATTAAGTTTAGTAGAAAGAAAACAGACGACTATTACACGGAAAACGTATGATGTAGGTATACACAAGATGTAAAGAAACGGGAAAAATCATTCCATCCACATATACTTGTTTTTATACTCTTGATACAAACCATAGAGGGTAGAGGAAAGAGTAAAGCACGAATATAAGTGTATTACAAAATATAGAAATATCGAAAGAAAACTAAGATGAGTAGTTTTAGTTATACCGCTCTATAAAACACAAAGAGACTCTAAAAACAACTTGCATAAATATTTACTTGGCTTCATAAAGTAGTAGACTTACATAAATAAGCAGTATATACTTAACAGATTAATGCTTTTTATAAAAACGAATAAGTTTCAATAAACATAAAGGTGAAAACGCTCCGTTTTCTACCTGGTCTCAATCGTTTGGTTTTCATATAGAAATCTATAGCTCAACATTGGTTGTAGACACATTTATAAGATTTGATGCAAATATGCTTAACAATGTATCATAAGCTGTAATGAGACAAATTTAGTGCGCACCTGGTGTTGTTTACATTTTAATCTATTTAAATAAATCTGAATAATTCCAGCTGATGAAGATAAATATTTAAAAAAATTATTTAATTTACATTAACAGAATATGGTTACTAGGCAACTAAGAAGAAGAAAATAGAAATTGTAAATTATTTTAGTGGGGGACTGGAGGCCAAACCAAGCGAGTAGGTCCCTCATTCGTTCTTAAAAAATAGTAATAAATATATAATAAATAGTAAATATAAATAAACAGTAATAAATATAACGTTCATGTTATTAAAAGAGACACAAATTATTTATCTCTATAATAATAGTGACTATCTAGTAGCTTTTCAATGGCAGACGTATGAAAACAATAACAATAACCATTCGTTTAATAGGAGAATTGAAAGAAATATTTGAATCGTTCGAAGACTGTGAAAGCAGATTAATTTAGATACGTGACAATTAAGACTGTAATTATGAAAATATATAAATTGAATAAAACTTATAATGATTTAATGTGAATAATGTTTTATTGAAATAAATAAATAAGGGACAAGGTAAATGAAAAATAATAAGATCAAACTTGAAAGCCGATGCAACGTAAATAAAGAATACAATATTAATTTAATTTCTTTCAAATTTGGCATTCTCTTGTGAGGGGCAATTTAATTTCTTACAAATTTGGCTAATCCCTCGTGGGTATAATTTAATTATACTACAAATTTGGCATACCCTCGTGGGAATTAATTTAGTTTTCTTCAAAGCTAATCAATTAATTAAAAATTTTACCGTCAAAAATTTCAAAAAAGGGTTTATTTTATTTCGTTAATATTAATATTTCATCAATATTATTAATTTAATAGATAAATGGGTTTTAAATAAAATAATCAGCATTTTATTCTGACCGAAATGATAGATACTTATTTGTAAAATTCAATATTGCAAATAACCAAGTTGATTTGTAGTAGAATCCTCATATGATTTCTAAACGTTCTTAAAGAGATACCGATCTAAATATCTCTATACATATTCTTAAGGGGAGACTGTACTTTGTATCCCGCCAATGTTAAATTTGCTATTTTTAGATACATTTTTCATAGGATTGGTAAAAGATAAGTAATTAAACTTTACAAACCACAGGTGCCGGGTTTCTTCACGAGCTATTGACATTTTTTCAATTTAATCTTTGGACCATAAATTTTTTTTTAAATTACGAATAACATAAAATGTTTACAAATTGTTTTCTACGTTTTTTGCGTATTACTAATTTTTGGAGCACCTTAGGAAGTCATAAATATGTCGGTATATGTGGATATACAAGATAATTAACTGGTAAAAATTTCAGCCTGGTAGGTTTATTGGTTTCTAAGAAAAATGTACCTAGTGTTAAAATCTAAATTTACGGGAAAACGCAAGAAACAAGAAAGCACAAACCAAAAACAAAATGTACACAAACAAGTCGATTTCCCATCAACAGTTGTTTAGAAAGCTGAACCAACAGCTGAGAATACAAAAATAAAACAGTGATAGAGATATTTTAAAAACTAAAATTCTCTTTGCACTAAAACGAGCAATGTAAAATTGTGAAAAATATTCGTTCTTGGTAACATAATAATTTTTCTGTGTAAACTTGATAAAAACTATAACTTTTTCATAAAAAAATATTTTTTTTGTCATAATTTAATGTTTTTTTCTGGTAGATCTAACCTAAGCTATTGAAAAACATAAAAAACCAAAAACCGAAATTTTGAGTTAAAACCATCGTAACATCTCCGCTTAAAGTTATAACTACATAGAAAAGTAACATGTTGACTGAAACCGGGATAATTAGGAAAAGCTTGAAACAAGTTTATTTAATGTACTACCCTGAATTCCAGTTACCAGAGTAAATCACAAACGTAAAAAATAAAAAAATGAACTATTAAAATTTAACATAACTTACTGACCAACAAATATACTGCCTATAATCTAATATAATTACAGTATAAACACTAATAATAATTAATATTATCTCATTAGTAATATAACGTAATTGATACGATGCACTGCTTTTGAGAATACACTCATCAACTGTTATATTATATTGCAGAACAAGCTTTCTTCAATTTTCTCTAAAGCGTAACGAGACAAGGTAATATTTTTATAATTAGATTAGACGCAGTCTAATGAGTTTTTAAAATTCACTCTCGAGGTACAAACTGTACTTTATCTTACTTAGTTGGTAAGTTTCATAATATTACACGTAAGCTTAGAGTACTTAATTATAAAAGTTTTATTACGGACGTGTTATTAACCTAAATTTAATAACTAAAAAAATGTTGTTAGCTAATGATTTTCTATAGTAAAATTTATTATAATTTAGAGGCTGGAATTCATTATCAATGCATGTCTATACTTAATAGGGTAGAGCTCAAATCACATGTCACTTCCATTTAGAAAGATAGTTTGCTAGTCTCAGTAACTGATTTTTTTATTTTTTACTTTAGTTAAAATCGCATCACCGTTAACGATTATAAAACATTATTATTGGAAAATAAGATGATGGGTGCCGGCCGCATTGGCGTAGTTGATAACGTGCTCGCATCTCATCATGCGGTTCGTCATCCTGGATTCGAATCCCATTCAGGCACGGCATATTTTCATACATTACAAAAAATAAAAAATAATTTCATCCCCCATTGCATAAAGTTACACCCCAACGTCGTCGCTAATGACCGTTGCAGTTGATGCGACGTTAAATAAATAAATAAATTTAAAAAAATATGATGCGTTTTAATGCTTTAATATTTACAGATCCAGGCCGGGGACCAAACCCGAGTTTATCGTTTCGGAAACCGCACTAACTTCTCTAATCTTCAAACAGTGCTACATTTTGTTAATAGACGGATTTTTATGTTGCACCCATAAACAGTTCCAACTTTATACGATAAACAATGGGGAAGTTTCAACATGGAATGAACCAATTTTAAATCATTTTCTAACACAAAATACAAACTGTCGAAAATAAGTTTTAGAGAAAAATAAAAACTGAACAAAATATTATAGGATTTTCAATCCTCTTTAATTTTCTTCAAGTGGAGTATTGCAGAACATTGTATTTCAAGGCTATAATTTCAGAACAAACCAACTTTGTTTTAAACTGGGTAACTATTCTGAAGAAATCAAAGTTATTACTGCACTTTCCCAAAGAGTAAAAATCTGGAAATCGGCATACTAATTCTCCAAATGATATCTAGGAAAAAACAGTAGGCTACTTGTAGATATGGAATTAACTACTACGTAGTTATGGGGCGAGTTGTAGAAAATTGATACTGTAAACCGAGTACAAGTATCCGTGATATTGTTTATGTAGTCCACAACATTGCTCCCTCCATTCAATCCTTCCCACCTGGAGAGTCGCTTGGCGTGTAACAAGGTGAACAAATGAGTGGTTATTTCCACCCACCCCCACAAGTACCTGACGGATGTCAAGTACATTTTAGTTACCTTATTGTAGGAATAAGTCCTTGTTCCGTGAAAATTACTTCCTGTTGTTATTGTTTCTAGCTTATCTTTAATTTTATCCAGTAGACAATCCTTACACAGCTAAAAGAACTCTGAGGATAACATCTTAGTTCTTTAGCAACACGCAAGAGTTTACCATTACTCTCTGTCAGTATAGTAACGATGCACTCACACGAACCTTACATTATTACTTTCTCTTGCCTATATGAATATATAGGAAGGAAAGTACAGTCAAACTTGGTTAAAACGATCACGGTTACAACGAATTCACGGTTAAAATGAACAAATCAGATAGTTTGATTTGATTTTACTTAATTCTTATGATTGGTTTTCACGTTTAATACGAATGCGTATAACGGATATAACGAACCTAACAGTGTGATAGAAATAGGAAATATCGGAATCAGATACGTATGATTTTTGTAACAGGTAGTCCACGATATTGACAACACAAACACTTTCACCGTTTTCTTAGAACATACACCACTGTACGCAGTATGAATAGGGTGTACCTACCTGGTTTTCCCATTGTTCACTTTGAACTAAGTTCAGTACTACAGTATGTACATACACAATTTTACTGTAATTGGATGGCGGTCAGCGACCCTTGTGACTTGTACGGCTAAATTTATTGACCACAAAAATATTTTCTTTCACTTCTTAGAATCGCACTAGTACAGTATGTTCAGTTCTTTCCTTTTGTTCCTCCACTTATAGATAGCCATTATAGGCTATGAATAGGCATAGGCCCACATGTGTCACCTGACCGACTCTCAACAATCAGTTTTACACTGATCGGCTCTAGTTCAATACATACTGTATGTACCGTACTACAGTTTGTTTCTTAAAACTCGAGTTTACTACAGTATACGCACACTGTACTGTATTGCATTGTAGTGTGTCGTAGTATCGTTCAGTTAAAGTGGTGTATTATTGCAGCGCTGTACTGAGACTTCAGTTTTTAAAATGTCAAAGCGTAAAAATTTTTCAGTTTCTGAAAAAGTGCAAGTGATCCGCGAATTACAAAATGGATCGTCTAATTTATCTGTGTCAAAAAAATACGGATTATCAGCATCCACGACATCTACAATTTGGAAAAATCGGGACACTATACTGTTAGCCTTCGCAAATAATCAGACAAATTGTAAAAAAATTAAAAAATGTGAAAAAAGTGACATTGACACAGCTCTTCTTTCTTGGTAAAAAATGCAATCGTCCCGTGGTTTACCAATTAGTGGAACACTATTAAAGGTTCAAGCTGAAAAGTTTGCCATACAGTTAGGGTACAAGGACTTTGTGTGCAACAATGGATGGTTGGATCGCTTTAAAAACAGGAACAATATCGTGTACGGAAAAATAAGTGGTGAAGCATCTGCGGTTGATCAAACTGTAGTCAACGATTGGTTAAAAACTGTGTGGCCGGATATAAGGCGGGATTATAGTGATAGCAACATATATAATGCGGATGAAACAGGTGTCTTTTACAACATAACGCCTGATAAAACGTTAAAGTTTAAAGGTGAAAAATGTGTGGGTGGTAAGTTTGTTAAAAACAGACTTACAGTTTTAGTATGCGCTAATATGACCGGCACCGATAAGAGAAAGCTCCTGGTAATAGGAAAGTCGCAAAAGCCAAGGTGTTTTAGAAATGTGAAATGTCTTCCCGTTAATTACGTTGCTAATAAAAAGGCGTGGATGACGGCTAGTATTTTTGAAAAAGAAATCAGGCAGTGGGATGAATCACTGAGAAAAGAGAGAAAAAATATTTTGCTTTTGATTGATAACTGTCCGGCTCACCCTACATTGCACAATTTAACAAACATAAAAATGGTTTTCTTGCCTGCAAATTGTACGTCTGTGTTACAGTCAATGGATCAAGGGGTAATTAGAAGTTTCAAATGTAACTATCGCCGACTGTTGGTCTTAAATTTAATTGAAAAAATTAACAGTTCCGATAAAACTGTTTATGATGCCAAAGTTTCCGTGCTCGAAGCAATTTGTCTTTTCAGCGATGCATGGGAAAATGTGACAGAAAACACGATACGCAACTGCTTTAAAAAACCAGGACTTGCAACATTTCCAAATGACAGTGAAGATCCTGAGGACTACTTACCTTTATCACAATGGCTTAAGTCAAGAAATGTCAAGAGCGATTGCCGATTTTTGGATGTAATAGTAGACGATTTTGTGGATATAGATACTGAAGTAGTGACTTCAGGGATTCCGACCGATGATGAAATCTTAAGTAATGTTTCCACTATCGTTCAAGAAAGCAGTGACTCCGAATCCGATGACAACGCACCTATCATTAAAACCACTTCGTGGAAAGATGCAGAAGATGCTTTGGAACTTCTTTCTGGATTTCTGGAATCTAGAGGTAACTCTACAGAAGAAACGTTCCAGCAACTGAGTGTTTTGAGGAACAGTTTTAGACAATTGAAGTACTCAAAGAAAACAACTCAAACAACAATAGACAATTTTTTTATGCCATAACTTGAGTTTTACTCCATCATACATACTACTTATGTAAGTTTTTGCAATTTTTTATTTATTTTTAAATAAAAAATATATATTTTATTTGTAAAAAAATTAATTTTAGATAAATATACATATTTCTTTGTTCAAATATTAGGTCTCTATTAATATAGCGTTTAATGATTAGTATCTAAAAATTCCATTGTTTTCTTGTACGTAATATGTAAGCACCCCTTATACTCGTATTTCACGTCACGGCTATTGCGAATAACGGATTGAACGAACGAATTTACTTGCTCCCGTGGAATTCGTTTTAACCGAGTTTGACTGTATTGTTTTCATGTCGATTTTTCGAAATCGAGTTTTCACCGGATCTATACGTTTTCAGACCTCCTGAACCCAAAAAACATGTTTTTAGCGATTGGTCTGTGTGTGTGTGTGTGTGAACAGAATATCTCAAGAACGGAACATCGTACGAACTTGAAACTTGAAACTTAAGTTACGTACCACTACCGGACTCGACACGAACATTTTCATTAAAATCGGTCCACCGGAAGTGGTAGTTTATTCGTGTAATTTTTCACTTTTTTGCGATTTTCCCAAAAACTGGTCCTACGATTTTTTTAAAAATCGCCTGGTTTACTCAATGTTTTATTCTCTACAAGATAGGATAGGCGTCATGTTTGCTGAAATTCTGGGTGAGGCTGTTTTCACGTAAAAACGTTGTTTTTTTAAGATTACAGCTTTAATATGCATTTTAGCGCAAAACTTTATATAATTAAAGTTGTAGAGAATTGAAAATTCTACAACTTTTATTTCAATCAATTTTTTGTATAACGCTTAGTTTAGCGGTAATTTGCAATTTTCTGTTTTTTTCTCACGAAAATGTGTGAAAAATTGATTTTTTTAAGATTTCGGCCTTAGTATGCATTTTACGACAAAAGTGTATATAATTTAATTTATAGAAAATTAAAAGTTCTACAACTTTTATTAAGAGCATTTTTCTCTACAGAGCCTAGTTTAGAGAGAAAGAGTGATTTTCCGTATTTTTAAACCAAACTGAGTTCGAATTTCATTTTGCGTGTTTCACTCATGATTGAAATATGGTTATATTTTTGAGATTAGTTGTTTGTTTATTTCTAATGTTTTATTACTAATGTTAGGTTTATTGTTAATTATTTATATTGGCAAGAGAAAGTTGTGTGAGTGTTTCACACCAGATTTTTTAAACTGAATTTCGTACACAGGGACTAGATTTACACAAAATAAATTTTTTTGAGACAACAACAACAACAAATAACTGAGGCTGCAATGACAGAAATGCATCTACCCCCTACCCACCTGTTCTATAACCAGAGTTTAAGACACTCGTCTGCGTATATACCTATTTCTAGAACTCGCTTGTTCGGCCTTGTATCATCCTCCTACGACTTCCTCGTCTATAGTTCCACTACGTTCAAGCCTAGCGTGAATAAATCGTTTTGCAATCAGTTATTATTTTCATCAGGTATTAGTTGATATTATCTGATATTATTTGCGTTGTTGTTGTTTAGGTCATCAGCCAAAAGGCTGGTTTGAACCTGTAGAGGTTTTACTAAGTAAATCAAGGAGTGAGGTAGTTTACCATTGCCTTCCTCACTGAGTGGAAAAGTACACTTATCAGCATGCCGGGCCCTCTGAAAAGCATATATTTTCCACTCTGCAAATGACACTTTCACTTCATTCACCACAGGATCTGGCTGTATAATGAAATCCATTACTTTCAGAGGAGATAACTCTGATTAGTGTCTTTTACACCTCTACCTCTTCTGTTCTTAAATGATTCAGTCATTTAATTGGCTGACCATGTGATAAGAAACAGAACTATTTATTTTAGCCCTGCAACTAACAGATTGAGAGTAAATAATTTGACACTCCACCTGTCTGTTATGGGCAAATTATTTGCGTATCGGTACTAAAAATATCAGGTATATTATACAAACCTAGCTTATTTACTGGCTCGTAGTCCCTGTGCAGCTGATGTATATACTTCGTTCCTTACCAAGACTTTGGTGTACAGTCAGTTTACTGTGTTTCTGCATTGAATCGGTATACAGATAATGTTTAATTGCTTATCCTTTACTGAAAGTCTAGTTTTCTTACAGACAGATGTTCATTGTTTCATACAGAGAGACCACGAGCCAGTAGACAAGCTATAAAATCAGTACAATTCAGCACTCGTACAGAGAAATATACTACTCAGATCCATAACCAGTAACCAATTGAAACCAATATATAGGGTGATTCAAAAAGAGCGCCGGTTTTTAAACGGCTGGTAAATTTTTGTTTATCAGTTGGCAACATTGTTTGACCTCATTTCTATTTTGGAGAACATTCCGATTGACGATTCAGTTGTAGTTTCTCTTGTTCGCAGTGTAGTACTCTCGCAGTCTGTGTCTAACCATGGAGAAGTTTACTATTGCACAACGAGTTTTAATCGTCAAAACATTTTACCAGAGTGGAGAGAGTTATGCGGCTACTGTCAGGCGACTTCGCGGTACTCTAGGACGTAATGACGCACCGAATGAATCAACAGTTCGCAGGCTCATGAAAACGTTTTTTGAGACGGGTTCAACAGTCGACCTTAAAAGTTCTGGACGTCGTCGTTCTGGCCAAACTGAGCAGAACGTTGCGTTGGTTCGTGAGTGTGGCTGTTAGCCCAGCAAAATTAATACGTCGCCGTTCTCAACAATTGGGTTTAAGACGTTCTTCTGTACGGAGAATTCTTCGGTACGATCTCCAATATCACCGGTATAAAATTCAGTTGACGCAACATTTGAAAGTGGCAGACCACCAGAAGAGACGACAGTTTGTTGACTGGGTATTGAGAAAACGGCAGGATGATGACACCTTCGCAAACAAAATCATTTTCAGTGATGAGGCGCACTTCCACTTAAACGGTTTTGTTAATAAACAGAACTGCCGTATGTGGGGTTTAATTCGACGGGTTATCGGGCAAATGGAAGTCGAAACTTGTCGTGCAGTGATATCCAATTTCATGGACATAGTTGATGCGTGCCAGCGCAGTAGAGGAGGACACATGCATGACATCATTTTTCATACATGAAATCGGAAGGTAAGATGAACTTGTTGATGTATTTATTTTCAGTTTTTCAATAAAATAAATCTCTTAATTTGATATATCAAAACCGGCGCTCTTTTTGAATCACCCTATATATAATTTTTGTACCGTCCCAAAAAAAAAAAATCAGTTTTTGTAAAAATTTCCCTCTGTTGTTCATTATTTTAATAATACCTATAACATAAAAAAGTGCAGCAAAATCGAAAATTCTGGGAAAATAAAATAAAAAGCTTATATAACGAATCCTTCAAAGGCTAGCAAATGTATGATTTTATCGGTCTCACTATAAATTCCTAAAATAACAGATAAATTAAAATTACAACATGCAGTGATAAACAAAAATATGAAGAGGCTAATAAAAAGATAAATTTTTACCAGATTAGGCCAGCGAATCAGCAGATACACCTTGGCACGGCCGAAGAATCGAAACCTGCGTAACCGCCTCAGTTTTCTGTCGTTTAATCCCATTGTAAATGAACACACTTTATATTTATCATTTTGTTCACCACCGACACCAGTTAACTAATTATCATAATATTAAAGCATATTTGTCTTCATCGTCACTAACACACGCACATCGTTTTATCACACATGTTTCAGTTACAATTAAATTATCAAAAATAATATATAAAAAATTATTTTGATTTATAGAGAGAATATTTACGACGTAATGGTAACTTATTTAACAATGGTATTTCCTGATACATAATTTATTGTGTACACAATAAATTTTCAACTATTTAGCTTTACGTATATAAATTCTGAAAAATACATAAAAAAATTACACGGATACTACAATAAAAATGTTCACTTAGACACTGAAAAATCGTAGGTAAATAAATAACAAAAAAATAGAGAGTGAAATACTCATACGATTTTCTCTTATCATTGTAAATAAAGAACAAATATAACATATATTTAAACAATATAATGTGAAAACATAACCTAATTTTAATACAAAGTGAATGATGTAAAAGAAAATCAACCTCTGTAAAAACTTAAAAAATAAGGAAAATCACTAGTTGGTGCTAAATTAAGCTTTTTAGAAAACACACATGAAATAAAAGTTGTAGAACTTTATATTTCCTATAATTTCAATATTCTACACACTTTTGTCGGAAAAGGTTTCTGCGACATGTATCCGACTCTAGTAGATACGTAAAACATGAAACACTTTACAGTGACCTGAAAGCACCATACACACGTGAGAACATAAAAACATTTCCATCAGAAATTTCACTGAAAATTAAGCAGACATGAAAATATTTTAGTTCATCAAATACATACGTACAGGCTACTGGGTAATCACCGTCGATTAAGGAGAGCATCGAACCTTCTCATATCGATCTTTTCCGGAAGACCTTCTCAGATCTTAAGATAAATCAGGTGTTTTAATTAATAGGTTATCATCCATATAAATACTTGATAAGAATTTAAGATAAAGAAACCTAATACGTTATAATTGTATTGCTGTTTGGTCATCAGCCGAAAGGCTGGTTTGAACCTGTAAAAGTTTTACTAAGGAAAACGAGGAGTGAGGTGGTTTACCATTGCGTACCTTACTGAGTGGAAAAGTACGCTTATCAGTAATGCCGGGCCCTCTGAAAAGCACATATTTTCCACTCTGCAAATGATACCTTCAATTCATTCACGACAGGCTCTGGTTGTAAAACGAAATTCATTACTTTCAGAGAAGATAACTCTGATTAGTGTCTTTTACACCTCTGCCTCTTCTGTTCTTGAATGATTCAGTAATTTAATTGGCTGACCACGTGATAAGAAACAGAACTATTTATTTTAGCCCCGCAACTAACAGATTGAATGTAAATAATTTGACACTCCATCTGTCTGTTATGGGAATGAGTAGGCATAAGCATAATTTTATTATTGGAAGTAATACAAATGGGTTTCTGCTTCTTCAAGTTATTCATTTCATTTGTTCACCATCATTCGTCATTACAAATCTTGTATTTTATTATACAAAAAGTAAAGTAGAATATTAATAAAGACATATATCTTTTGTATTTCATTTCCTCTAATCCAAAGCCTAATTTAGCGGTCATTTATGGTACCCTGAAAAACTCCGTTATGATGGAATTTTCGAAATACACAACGTTATATAATAAATTTAACCGTAAACCACACATAAAAAGAATATAAAATAAAACATTCGATATTTGTTTAAGAAATTTTTTTTTTTTTTGTCATCAGTCTCTCGACTGGTTTGATGCAGTTCTCCAACCTGTTCTATCTTGCGCAAGTCGTTTCATATCTACATACCTGTAACACCCTACATCTTTTGTAATTTGCTTTATATATTCTAATCTTTGCCTCCCTCTACAATTTACTCCCTCAATGTTACCCTCCATTATTGATAGCCCAATACCTGGATGTCTTAGGATATGCCCCACTAGCCTATCCCTTCTTTTGGTAAGATGCTTCCATATACTTCTTTTTTCATCCACTCGCCTAAGAACCTCTAAATTACTTATTTTGTCCACCCACCTAATCTTTAACATTTTCCTATAACACCACATTTCAAAAGCTTCTATCCTCTTCCGTTCTACAGCCCCTATCACCCACGTTTCACTTCCGTATAATGCTACACTCCAAACATAATGTTTTAAGAAATTTTTCCTAATCTGTAAATCAATGTTTGTAGTCAGTAAGCTGTTTTTTATTTCAAAGGCTTTTCTAGCTTGAGCAATTCTACTCTTGATATCACTCGTGCTTCTACCATCCTTTGTTATTTTACTCCCTAGATAGCAGAATTCCCCAACTTCCTGTATGTTCTCGTTGCCTACTTTTAAATTTCCCATCTCTTCTAAACCACTCTTGCTGCTGCACAACACTTTCGTTTTGTTCTTATTAATTTTCATGAAGTAATCCTTCCTCAAGATCTCATCCATTCCATTTAAGGCATCCTCTAGTTCATTCTTTGCCTCGGCTAATACTACTATATCATCGGCGAATCTCAACATTTTTATTGTTTCTCCTTGAATTTTTATTCCTACGTCAAATTTCTCCTTCACTTCATTTATAGCCTCTTCTATATACAAGTTAAAAAGTAGTGGTGACAAAGAACAACCTTGTCGTACACCTTTTCTTACAGCAGCCTCTTTTTCGTACCCCTCGATTCTCAAAACAGCCGTTTGATTCTTATACAGACTGTAGATAACTTTCCTTTCTTTGTATTTAATTCCTAGCCTTTTCAAAGTTTTAAACATTTTACTCCAGTCCAGAAAATATTTTTTAAATAAGAAAAATAAAATATTTAAGAATTCTAAACAAAATAATAGTTTTTGCATGTTACTTAAGCCGACATTTCCCTACGACAATTGTTTTGAACAATGACTGTAGTCTATTATTCGTAAGTACAAAAGCACGCAGTGCTTATAAATATAGGTATTGTTTATTTAAAGTCGCGCATTAAAGGCTTGGTCTTTATTGACTGAAATGGGTCAGGAACGCTTGTTGTTTAGGTAAACAGCTAGAGGACTAATTTTAACCCTTAGAGGTTTTACTAAGTAAACCAAGAAGCGAGGTGGTTTACAATATTGTTTTTACTCATAGGGTTGAAAAGAATGACTGCTTATCAGTATGCCATGTGTCACGAAAAGCACTTGTTTTCACCCGGAAAATGGCGACCTTCATTTAATAGAGAGTCTATAATATGTATTAAAAAATTCAATACTTTCATTGGAAATAATTCTTATTAGTTTCATACACTCTTCGGTTTATAAATATTTTATTTACTTCATCTGCTGGAGAAGTTTATGGTAGGAAGAAACCACCGTATCTAACGCATACCGTTAACTAATTCGCTTAAATTACTTACAGTTTTTAATCTACATTTTTAATTCTTTTAACTCTTTTTATGTCCAACTGTTATGCACATTAAGGCATAAAATAAGCGATGAAAGGTAAAAGATGAAGGGTGATATGTGAAAATGAGTGAAGAAAAAATTCCAAACCTGGCCGAGAATACTCGGTTAAAGAGGCCAGAAGCGCTTACCACTAAATCAACAATCACCAATGAGTCAATTTTTAAAATTTTGAATACTTTCGAAATGATTAAATGTATTAAATTATTACAGAAATGACCACAGCCACTGAAAAAAATGATGAGCACGTTGCCAATCACAAGACTAAATTTTTGAACAAAAATTTACTTACGCAGAACAAGCAGATAAGCCACCACGATCTTAAAAAATTTTAATATTTTTTTGATTGAAAAAAAATGTTACATAATATTATTGAAACGTTTTGCAGTAACCTATAAATAAGTATTTTATAAAAAAATTTCGAAAATATATGGGCACGGTTAAGGTATTGATGTTATTTGACAATTTTGACATTTTTATATCTTAGTTGAGAACCCAACACAGAACCTACTAATTTGTAGTCAGCATTATTTAAAGCTTTACCACGAAGCATGAGAATGCAATACAACTTGTAATATTATTTTTATTAAAACCCCAATTGCGATTTTAGCGGCGGAGGCTTCTCCGACTTGTGCCTTGGAGAAGTTACAAACCCATCTTGACAACATTCACGAGTGGTGTAAGAAATGGAGAAAGAAGATTAATAAGGATAAGTCAATGCACGTAACGTTTACATTAAGAAAACCAACATGTCCTGTGGTCAGCTTGAACGGTACAGTAATCCCACAGAAGGAGGAAGTTAAATATTTGGGTTTGCATCTAGATCGAAGACTCACGTGGAGAAGTCATATATGGATGAAACGAAAGCAATTTGGGTTGAAGTTACGTAAATTGTTCTGGCTCTAAGGCAGTAAATCTCAACTCTCCCTTGAAAATAACAACTCAAACAACTCATACAAACTCCATCTGTCACTTACTCGTACAAACGAGTCATCTTACTCGTGTGTGTGTCTCTTACTCGTATACAAAGTAATACTAAAACCAGTTTGGACTTATGGGTTAGAGCTATGGGGTACAGCTAGTTCAAGTTCATCAAATATAGAAATACTTCAGCGCTTCCAATCAAAATGCCTGAGACTAATCAAGGCAGCCCCATGGTATGTAACCAATGAAATACTACACAATGGCCTAAACCTGCCCTTCAAAAAATAATAATTAAACAACATAGCGAAAAACATTTACAAAAACTAGAAGACCATCAGAAGCCATTAGCGATTAACCTCGACAACAGCGAAGATACTCACAGACAGAAACGTTTTAAAACACTCGACTTACCTCTACGATTTTGTTAATCACTTAAACTTTTTTATTCTTTTTTTTCTACTTCAACTACTAATCATCGTCATCTCATAATAGGCATCGTTTTCATCTCTATCATCATCATCTCCAGCTATAACAACTTTGTGTTTTAAGATGTTGATTCACAGTTCAATAAGTTTAGTTTTGTACATATATATATATATATATATATATATATATATATATATATACATAATATATTTTCTTCACATTTAGTCTTTTTGAAACACACTACTGAGTGTGGTTTTCATTTTAATTCTAAGGACTATACTCAGATTTTCTCATCTTTGCTTAAAGTTTTAGTATTTATAAACTGATTGCAAAAGAAATACACTGTTACAAAAAAAAAATACCCCAATTGAATAGCCTTGTGGCTCAATGGCGAACTGCTGGATTGCATAGCAAAATATCTCGAGTCAAATTCACGGAAAAGGTTTGGATATTTGATGTTATAACCTACAGATACTATCCTTAACTCAGCACATTGAACGACCAGGCTGTTGATTTAACCTTAAATAAATAAAATCCCAACATGTAGCTGTTAAAGTTTTCATTTAATTTAAAAATAAATGTATCCTAGTCGCTATTCTTCGGGTTGATACAAGAAAATGGAAGTCACATTGAAAATTAATGAAATAAGAACGGAAAAGAGTAAAATAAAAGTTATGAATCAAGGAATAATTACTTTAAATGACAAAAGTTTTCATTAATAAATTATTTCCGTAGAAGAAATGAAAAAATGTAGAATTAAATTTATGATTCTTTGTTATCGATAACAGTTCATGTGAATAAGCATTTGAAAACATTAATTTACAGGTTTCATAATTAACTTTTTGATAAATTTTATCAGTTCTGTAAAACGGAACAATTTCTGAAAAACAAACATTAATGATTATTTTCTGATGAAGTGAGAAGATATTAATAATGAACTTCATAACTACTGTCATTAATATTATTATATTTAACTGTGAATAAGACCGATAAATGCACCCATGAACAATTGTAAACCTGGGAATAGCTCAGGTTTACAATTTTGTTACACGCGATTGTTTTACGTCTATTTAAAGTCGCATCAACAAACTGGTACTGGTGACTATCTTAGGTTTTAAACAGTAATTAATTGCTGATTTTAACCTATAAAAATTTCTAGACGCTTGAAAGGAACCAAAATTATGACCAATTGCTTAAGTATAGCACGTTAAACAGTAGGCCTACGCTAAGTGTCCACGGTGATTACTATAAAGTAATTTATTAAATTTTGTAAGTTTCTTAAAGAACCAGCGTATGAATGACAGTAAAATGATGACTGATTTTGTTGCAATTATAAAAATGAAAAATATTTTGAAGAATCAGAAAACTCCTTTAAGACTAAATCAGTGTGTACTTCCCATCATCTCGCTGCAGAAACAAGGTTTGTTACAAAAGGGATGATGTAGAGCTAAGCCAAGGCACAAAGATCCATGGAAAAACTGATTCTAAATATTTAATTGAATGAGTAAGAAATGAAGAAAATACGGCCGAAAATTAAATTAATACAAGTAAAAAAGTGCATGGCATTACTAAAATGGCTGGCGATCGGCTGGACACATTTTTGAGGCAGACAAATGATCGTTAAAATAAAAACATTCAGGTGAAGAACCTGGAAAGAAAAGGTAGAGGTCGTCCACGAACACAATGGGGAGACGACTTGAAATTGGTGGCTAGATTTAATTAAGGAGGGATGACGTAGAGTAGAAAATTATGGAGGCAAATAGGGCAGGCTTATCTAACACTGGATGACGACAGGTTGATAAAGAAGAAGATAAAACTACTATTAATTAAGGATCCAACAACAAGAAGAGATACTGAATTTATCATTTTTAAACTTGACCTAAAAATTAAACATATTCAGATTTATGTTAATTGTAAGATTTTCTAAATTTATAAGTAAGGAAATATCAGAAGTTGTTTGTGGCTTTCATAGGCAACCTGTTTATTTTCGTAGGCCCTATAGAGTCAATTTTAGAACACGTGAGGTGAACACGTGACGTAGAAGTTGCTGAAAGCTCTTTTAGCAGCTCACATTCTCAATATTTGTTCATTGTAGGCTTTTCTTCTTTCTTCTGTCCACCCAGTGTTCTATTTTTGCTCTTTGATGAAGCCCTTAAAGTCAGTAATTAATTGTCTGAATTTGGTTCGGTCATTAAGTTTTATCCGGTTTTTCCAGTTTTCTCAACAATCTTTTTTGGCTTCTTTAAACCATTTACCCGACACCTTAGGTCTATTGTTTATTGTCATAAAAATTTGTTTTTTTAACCTTTAACGGCCAGTAAGTTAACTGATGAATAATAACATACTTGACATAAAATTAAAACACAGTCCAATAAAAACCGTCGAAGCCGTTTGTGTAGATTTGTACTGAGGAAAATATTAGTTTTAATTAATATAAAAACTTTTTTTATAAATTTTTATAAAGATTTAGAATAGGATTATACATAATATGCAAATGAATCGTTAATGTAGTAATAATTATCGTGATATAACCGTATAGAAATTTTCCGAGAGTTAGGTCAACAATAAGTATTAGATGAAGGAATGAGAAGAAAACTAATGACTTAGTGAATAAATAAATAAATAAATAAAGGTTGAAGTGAAACTGAACGGGGATGGTTGATTATGACCAAAGATGATCTTTCTCGTCGTATTCATGTAGGGTATAGCCGAGTGTGTTTGATGAATGGCAGTTGATGGTGCTGCAGTGGACGTGAAAATTGAACTAATTGAGATGAAACTAACGAAGCGTCACAAGCAGAAAGCTTTGAGAGAGACAGAGAGAGACAGAGCGAGAGAGTAAGGTGGAAGAGACGACTAGACGAGTGAGTACGTAATAATGAGAGTGCGGGAGGATCATGAGTCTCGAATCTCCTCGACACCAGATTTTACCTAACGATCTGATCCTCATACCATTTTCCTCATTCTGTTGTCACTGTTCCTCTTTCCTCAGTCTACGGACTAGTGTTGAAAATTTAGTAAAGCTTTAACATAGAAAACCGGGAATTACCTAACAGCCACGTATAATAACGTTGGATTGGAAGGAGGCGTACTCATGGTTAGTGTAAATCGACTCACAATCTCAATGACAATGACAGAGCAATCAATCATATTATAAACGGTACATGACAAAGTGTCAAGGGGTTGTTTTAGAGGAGGGGCTTGAGGTTCTACTCAAGAAGAAGAAGAAGATAGAAGATGGTACATCGTTATTTCTGTATAATACTAAACGTATCGAGGTTTGTAATATCAATCAATAAATTAATGTTTATCATTTAATTATATTTACCATTAAATTCCAAGGCAAACTACAATGGCTTTAACACTCTCTCTTTGAATTCAAGCTAATTTTATGTATAGTTCAGCCGCTCTAAGTTTGCTCCTACTGTCAACAAACCAAAACCAGCTACTACAGGGTGCACGCTAGAGTCCCTGACTTT
The DNA here is from genome assembly GCA_035578175.1 of Catonia carolina. NCBI lineage: Eukaryota > Metazoa > Arthropoda > Insecta > Hemiptera > Achilidae > Catonia > Catonia carolina. Next base: position 297,346,902 of record JAQMRL010000001.1, read on the forward strand.
ATGGATGTCGTATTCCTATTAAGTTAACTATTTTTTAAATTATAACTGCTTAAAGTACTAAAAACATCAGTCGTGATATGATGCAGGCCTAACAATTTAATTTATAAAAATACTTTTAAAAGTATTTTGTATTTAAATACTTTTGAAAGTATTGAGTTGTTACTTTTTAATCAGCGTGTACACATTTAGATATAATGCGCATGCTCAGTGACGTCATTATTTGTTTACATTAGGAGCAAACTTAGAACTGCTGAACTGTAGGTATGTTTGGCCTAGGTGCCTGGAAGTTTTGAACTGGTTATAAAAACATCGTATTAAAACACCACAGCATTGTAATTAAATAACTCATACATCATTTTAAAGAAAAAACTGTACAGTTTATTTTTATATGGGAATAAATAAAATTAAAACATTCACCATTGTTTTGATGAAGTTATTTTGTAAAATGTAATTATCACAAAATTATTTATATAACACAATTTTTATGTACGGAAATTACGAAAACGAAATCTTCTGTAAAATTAATTTTCTAATACCAACGGTTTTTGGAACGTAAATAATTTTTGTTAAATATTTCAAATAAATTAAATGGACAAAGGATGAATAATAAATAAAGAAAACTTATTATTTTTTTATGAATCTAAATAACTCAGCTATATGCATAAAATTTACGAACATAATATAACGGGAATATAGGCCTAATTAATTAGTTTTTATGGACTCGGTGTTACAACAAATAAATGAAAAAAATATTTAATTTACTATTAAGGAACCTACCTAAGGTAAGGATTTAAAAAAAAACTTTTTGGAAACTTTATACTAGAATAATTGTTAACAGTCCTAAAAAGTTTCGTTACTTTAACCAATTTTACCGGGACGTAAGAAAACATTCGTTTAATTAGATAAAAGTTACACGTTAAAAAATCTAATTACTTTTATACACTTTTTCTTGAACTTACAAAAAGTTAAGAATCATAATAACATTTAACTTAGCCTACTGAAAGCGTTTATTTTTTAAGTTAAAAAAATTGAATTTAATGATAAAAATATATTAAAAAAATACAATTTATTATCAGTAATAATTACAAGAACTTTACATGAGAATTTCAAATTTTAATTCCTAGTATTTTCTCAAATTCTACAACCCAATTTATTGTCTTTTTGCTAAAAAAATGAATAAAAAAGTTGGAAACCTGATTAAAAAACTATAGATTAATTTTTATAAAAGATCGTTCCAGTTTAACCTGTACAATGGTCTTGATTAATGGTAACTGAAGAGGTATTGTTATAAAAATCACTTTTCTTAACTCATAGGCCCTTGAAACAGATTTTTTTCAATAAAGATGTGAACAGAAAAAGTTTATAAAAATTTTCTAACGAAACTAAAATACTGCAGATTAAAAAAAGATTTTAACAACTTTACTGCCTTAAGCTCTAATAATGAAGAAGAAGTTAAGATAATATTATAAAAAATATTTTTCAATAATAAAGACGACAGCCTCAGACGCACAATATTCAGCACTAATCAAAACAAAACTTGCATTCTCCAGATTCAGGCTGCCATGTTGAATGTTTCGTTGAAGCGTTGTCATTAGTGGATACGGATTATGAAAGTTTTGATACAAATAGACGGTTGGAGAATGTGACTTTTAATGCGAATGTTAGATTTGTCAGCCCGAAAAAATAGGATAAAGTAATGTTTGTTCCACATTTTCCAATGTTAAAAAATCTGGTGTGAAACACTCACACAACTTTCTCTTGCCAGTGGAAATAATTAACAATAAACCTAACATTATTAATAAAATATTAGAAATAAACAAAGAAACTAACCTCAAAAACATAACCTTATTTTAATCATGAGTGAATGATGCAAAATGAAAATCAACCTCAGTTTGGCTTAGAAATACGGAAAATCACTCTTTCTCTCTAAACTAGGCTCTGTAGAGAAAAATGCTTTAAATAAAAGTTGTAGATCTTTTAATTTTCTATAAATTAAATTATATACACTTTTGTCGTAAAATGCATACTAAGGCCGAAATCTTAAAAAAATCAATTTTTCACACATTTTCGTGAGAAAAAAACTGAAAATCGCAAATTACCGCTAAACTAAGCGTTATACAAAAAAATGTTTGAAATAAAAGTTGTAAGTTTTTAAATTTTCTACAACTTTTATTATATAACGTTTTGCGATAAAATGCATATTAAAGCCGCAATCTTAAAAAGAAAATGTTTTTACGTAAAAACAGCCTCACGCAGAATTTCAGCAAACATGGCGCCTACTCTTTCTTGTACAGAATAAAAAATTGAGTAAACCAGGCGATTTTAAAAAAAATCGTAGGACTAGTTTTTGAGAAAATCGCAAAAAAGTGAAAAATTATACGAATAAACTACTACTTCCGGTTGACCGATTTTGATGAAAATGTTCGTGTCGGGTCCGGTAGTGATATGTAACTTAAGTTTCAAGTTTGTACGATGTTCCGTTCTTGAGATATTCTGTTCACACACACACACGCACGCACGCATGCACGCACTCTCACACACACACACACACACACACACACACACACACACACACACACACACACACACACACACATACAGAGACACACACACAGACCAATCGCTAAAAACATGTTTTTTGGGTTCAGGGGGTCTGAAAACGTATAGATCCGGTGAAAACTCGATTTCAAAAAATCGACATGAAAACAATACTTTCCTTCCTATATATTTATATAGGCAAGAGAAAGTAAAAATTGGATTATGTGAGTTTTGCATCTACACCCCTCAAATGTTATATTTAAAAAATGCAGGTTTTCCAATCACAATCTTTGAGGAACCCAACCTGAGTTACATTTTATTTCTCAAACGCAAGATTGCATAATAATCTGAAGATGCCTCTTGAAAAGATGCGGCCAAAAATATGATTAAAATGTGTTCGACTATTTAACAAAGTTTGCAGACACCCAAATGAACTATTTAAAATTTACCACGACTTAGAAATCCTTGGAGAAGAGACTTTAATTAATAATTTCAACCACAATCTACCTTCTTTTCTATCTATTATGATCTCATAAAAACTCTATAAGTTGAACATCTAAACTGAAAATTAAGTGAATTTATAAAATGCTTCAACAAAAACGTCTTCTCCTACCATGTCAAACAAAAATGAAATCTAGAGGTTGTTCTACTGTAATGCAATTATAACCGATGTTAAATCATGAGCAAACAATGTAAAAATGTAAAAAATACCTAATTTTAATCATGAGTGAATGACACGAAATGAAAATCAATCTCTGTAAAACTTAAAAATACCAAAAAATCACTAATTGACGCTAAACTTGGCTCAAAAACAATAAATAAAAAAATAAATTGAAAAAAATTTACATACAAAATATTCATGTCAAATTTTGTTGTTGCAGCTTAATAAACGATGTTACTGCATTGAAAATGGAGAGCTAAAAAATCAAACAACTGTAGCCATGTTTAGTATTGTACTCACGTCACCATTGAAATCTATTTCAACGTTTGTCAACCTCAAACCAACAAACCAACCCCGCCAACACAAATGTCACTCACTCGCTATTCGTTTCTCAAATTCGTGATGGAATTTCAATAAAAAAATTTGACATACATAGTAGGGTATAACCCGGTTCAAATATTTCATAACAAAAAATAAACCAACTAAAATTTTTCAATTGAATTTCAACAAATGCAATTAGTAGCAAAATAAAATTTATATAAATTTTACGCATTATTCAGTTAACATCTGTTGATAAATGAAATGACACACCGTTATTGATTTCCTTCGAAATCGGTAACCAGAAATAAATTATTAGGTCATTTAGAACGATAAATTTGTTGCGAACATGGCAATTTTTTAAATTCAATCCAAAAAATGCCGTTCGTATTAATATAAATTAAAGGATAGGCTTTTTTGGGCTTTACATCTGGCTGTTTTGCAATTTCTGCTAATGCAGACGGTGGAGAATGATGATATATAATATGAAAGGAAGTGATGAAAAAATGAGAAACCTGGCCGGGAATCGAACCCGGGACCCCGAGTTTTTTTCAAATTTGGTTTCAGTTTGCACTGGACATAAACCGTTTTTTATAAACCAATTTTTAGAAGAATTACTTCACCACAACTGTGGGTACAATAAAAGTTCTTATGATCTATTATTAAATTTTCTAATATTCTAGTTGAAAATTGCAGGTAAGTTAACTGTCAAATGGAAAACGTAACACTAAAAAAAATTGTATAATTTTTTTTTACACCTTTTATCATTTTAGCGTAACATACAGCTTAAATCTAAATAATGAACAGCACCGCCCCCACGGCGTAGTGATTAGCGCGCTAGCCTACAAAGCGGAAGGTCCTAGGTTCAAATTCCCGGCTAAAATCTGGAAGTTTTAACTCGTTAAAATCTACCATTACAGTACCAATACCTACAGTAATCACTAATGATCACTCTGTCGATGCGACTTTAAAAAAAATATAAAAAAATACAGATTTCTCTTTAAGATATCTTCTTTAGAAGTTGAATTTTTCATAATCTTTTCTTAGCGAGCAATTATGACCCAAATAGCAAGGACATGTTGTTTCAGTCATCAGCCGAAAGACTGGTTTGAACCTGTAGAGGTTTTACTAAGTAAAACGAGGAGTTAGGTGGTTTACTTTGCCTTCCTCAATGAGTGGAAAAGTACACTTATCAGCATACCGGGCCCCCTGAAAAGTACATATTTTCCACTCTGCAAATGACACCTACACTTCATTCACCACGGGGTCTGGCTGTATAATGAAATACATTACTTTCAGAGGAAACAACTCTGATTAATGTATTTTGCACCACTACCTCTTCTGTTTTTAAATGATTCAGTCATTTAATTGGTTGTAAGAAACAGAACTATTTATTTTAGCCCTGCAACGAACAGATTGAGTGTAAATAATTTGACACTCCACCTGTCTGTTATGGGCAGAGAAAGAACATATCACACTCAACTTGGTTTTAAACAATATCGTCCATAATCAGCCTAGAATAACATAAACAACACTTGCTGGTTTTTAATGTTTACATTTTTAAAGAACAGATGTGTATATAATTTTTTTAACAACGCATGACGACGAAAGATGAAGTTAATGAGGAAAGGATTATTAAAAAAAATATAACACATTTTTTTCTGCAAGATTGAATTCAATTACTTATTATTATTTATTTGCAGTAAAGAAACATCAGGTTGGATGTGGAAGAGACGTTGTGAAAGGTGTTAAGCCGGTCAAGTGTGTAATGTGGACAAAATCCCTGAACCGTAACGTACTTTTTATAATATTTGTATATCTGGGCTATAACCAAGATCATCCAAACTTTGTTATTAAAATTTTTAACTACGCATTTTCCTGATTTTAATATTGATTGCTACAAATTTGACTTCCCACCGGAGAAAACATGTTTTAAATTTGTATGCTGTACCCATTTCATCCAAACAAAAACCTTAGCTTTGAAAGTAGAAAAGCTGTAAAAGTAGACACAGCTGAAACTCAGAACTTAAGTTAGGTGCTATGAGGGGACCCGACACAAAACATCTTTATCCAATCGGTCAACCGGAAGTAGTAGTTTATTCATCCGTTTCACTTTTTGCGATATTTTTAAAAACGACTTCTAAGATTGATTTTCTTTAAAATCACTTTATTTACATTTGTTTGCGTTCTACAAGATTGGGTAAGTGACATGTTTTGTGATATTCATGGGAGGCTGTGATGTTATATTAAAAACATGATTTTTTTGAAGATTGCGGGCTTAATATGAATTTTCGGGCAAAAAGTGTAATCAAAGTTGTGAAAAACCAAAAAACCTACAATCTTTATTTCAAACATTTTTCTACATTTTGCGTCAATTAGTGATTTTCCGTATCTTTAAGTTGAACATGATTTGTATTTACTTAACACTCGTATACCTGTATTTCATGATTTTCATTTACAGGGTATATTTTTCATTATTTAAATCGGCAAGAGAGTGTTCCACACTAAATTTTTTTTTACATTTACTGTCAATTGTTCCATGAGAAAAAACTAGTTCTTTTATATTAAACTAATTTAAATTTTATATGAACTTAATTTTTTAATAAATTAACTTATTTAATTACAATAATTATTTAATATTTAACATTTCACAATTAGGATGTAGCGAAGAGGGGTTATGGTAATTGATTTAATTTCGTAAAAGAAATGAAGATAAGGGAGTGAATTTTAAGTGAGATTACCTATTATGCAGATTTACCCATCCGCCAATGGCTATAAAAAAAAGATACTAGTATATTCGAAAAATATTTGCTTAAGGGATTTATTGGTAAAAATCTGGTGTGAAACACTCACACAACTTTCTCTTGCCAGTGCAAATAATGACCAATATAATCTAACATTAGTAATAAAACATTAGAAATAAACAAAATCTAACCTCAAAAAACATAACCTTATTTTAATGATGAGTGAAAGACGAAAAATTAAAATCGATCTCAGTTTGCCTTAAAAATACGGAAAATCTTTTTTCACGCTAAACTAGGCTGTGTAGAGAAAAATGCTTTAAATACAAGTTGTCGATTTTTTAATTTACTATGAATTTTATTATGTACACTTTTGTCATAAAATGCATACTAAGGGCGAAATCTTAAAAAATCGATTTTTCACACGTTTTCGTGAGAAAAAAATAGAAAATTGCTAATTACCGCTAAACTTAGCGTTACACAAAAAAATATTTGAAATAAACGTTGTAGGATTTTAAATTCTCTACAACTGTTATTATATACATTTTGGCGCTAAAATGCATATTAAAGCCGCAATCTTAAAAAAACAATTTTTTTACGTGAAAAAAGCCTCACCAAGAATTTTAGCAAACATGGGGCCTACCTCAACCTTGTAGAGCATAAAAAATATAGAAAACCAGGTGATTTAAAAAACAATCGTAAGACAGTGTTTGAGAAAATCGCAAAAAAGTGATAAATTACACGAATAAAGTACTACTTCCGGTTGACCGATTTTGATGAAAATGTTCGTGTCGGGTCCGGTAGTGGTACGTAACTAAAGTTGCAAGTTTCAAGTTCGTACGATGTTCCGTTCTTGAGATATTTTGTATACACACACACACACACACACGCGCGCGCACACACACACACACACACACACACACACACACACACAAACACAGACATACACACACACACACAGACCAATCGCTAAAAACATGTTTTTTGGGTTCAGGGGGTCTGAAAACGTGTAGATCCGGTGAAAACTCGATTTTGAAAAATCGACACGAAAACATACTTTCCTTCCTATATATTCATATAGGCAAGAGAAAGTAAAAATCAATACTAAAATGTAGGTGATGTGGTATAAATGATGTTGTCAATGATCGTACCACTTTCCTATAATACCGAACAAGAAAATAAAATAAAAATCGTAGTTAGGACCACCCACCAAATGTTAAATGGGATAGTGGACTGTATTCATTTTCAGCAGTTAAAACGAAAACTGTATTACTTGGGAAGAACGTTTCTGTGTAATACTAGGAATTGTATTTGTAGCAGAGCTTTGAACCCTGCTGCCTTTCTGTAGGTCCCCCAAGGAGAATAATTTTGAATTTCTACTTCTATATCTCTTACTGTATTTTCCCCTTTATCCTTATCTATTTTCTTCATTTTCCTCCGTTCATATTACAGAATATCCCGTCGTGTTTATTTTATTCTGGCTACTAAATTCTTATAAACAAATAATTTTATTTTGATTGTATTCCCTACTCTACAACAATCGAAGGCTCGATTGTACGTATTTACTCTTAAATTAATAATCCCATCGTCTAAGCAGCGCTTAACCCACCGGGTTGGTCTAGAGGTAAAGTCGTCGCCAAAATCAGCTGTTTAACAGCTGATTTTCGGAGACAAAAGGTTTCTGGTTCAAATCCTAGTAAAGGTAGTTACTTTTATACGGATTTGAATACTAAACAGTGGTTACCGGTGTACTTTGATGGTTGGGGTTTAATTAACCATACTCTCTCAGGAATGGTCGGCCTGGGTCTGTAAAAGACTACACCTCATTTACACGTCATACACATCATCCTCATCCCATTGGGTCATGAGGTTGCTTATTGTTCTAAATTGAACAGATTGCAACGTACACAAATTAGGAATAAAAAAAGAAATTAATAATCCCATCGTCTAAGCAGCGCAGTGGTTTACAACGTAAAGTTACACTGAGCTGCAAAGTGAAAATCCTAAATTCGATTCCCGGCTAGAAACTAAAAATTTAATCATGTTACAAACGCAACGATTCTGTTTTTAAATCCACTGTAGTCTCTAATGAACGGCTTGATCACCAACCCCGTGGTGGTACAGCTTTATTAAATTAACTAAAACAACGTTAAATGCATATTGAACATTGTAGTAAATAAATAAACGTTATTCATTCTTGTAGAATAAAGTATTATAAATTGATTAGCGAAAAATTTCGGGTGGTAAATGGAAAGGCAAAAAGATGGATTGAATGGATTGCAAAAAGATGACCAAGAAAACTTTGCGAAATTCTTGTCCACGCACGACAAACATTATACTAAATTAAATTAACTACACACATGTAGTTTACAATTAATTACATTAAAAAACTAAATAGATGAGAAATACATTTATTTAAAAATATAAATAACTGCGAATACCATAAAATCTGACACATTCCACAATTACATGAAAATTTATTTTACTGTTGTGCAAAATAAATTTAAGTACCCTCCCAATCATAATGATTGCAGAAAATAGAATAGTATGGAACAACCTAGGTTCTAAGACAGAAGAAGACAATTACAATAGACCTCGTTAGAACAAACAGATGTTGGTACGACAAAATTGAAAATATATATCATGAAATGAGAAAAAGGAGACTTGTGTTTTTTAGGAAGTATGGCAAGAATGATTGACAAAACAAATTTTTGATAAAATAATAAATCTCAAACCAAAACCATCATGGTTCACGCAAACATTAAATTGACCTTAAAGATGAGAACATTGACACAGAAGACATCCTTAATAGATATATATATTTTTTTAACTAAAACCAAAGAGCGACTGAGCTTCGGGGAAATGAATTAAAGGAAGAGGTTCGAATCCCAAAACATGAAACAACTTAACAAGGAAGGATCCGAAAGAATGAAGAGAGAATGAGAAAATAGATCAACAAAACATGAAAAACTAATTATTAAAATATTGATTTGGTGTGCTCTCTCTAACAGGCCATTCTAAAAATTTAAATAATTGTACAATTATTAATAGTTATTAAAATGGTAACCGACTCCCATCGATCATAAAAACTGATGTAACTCATACTGACTAACAAAGAAACATGTTTTATACGAAATAAAAATACCAGACGTGAACGCCATCCGAACTCTTTGGCAGTTCACCTTTTTGGTAATAGTGACCAATACAACACATTCAAAAGTTCTAAAATTTTGGACTTGCTGTAGTACAGAAACAATCATAATTTATAATTACCAAAACAAAAAAGTTTAAATTTTATTTTAGTTAAGATAAATTTCTTTTAAATTTTGTGTTATCTATAAGGAGAAAATAAAAAATTAACCTAATCGAAACGAAAAATTTATTTTATAGTAGAGTAACATCAGTGGATGCAGTATCCATCAAGATATAGTTACTAATAAATTAACTAGTTTAACTGATTGAAGTTGGTTTAACAAAATAATTTAATAATACTTAGTCTGTTACGTCTGTCTTTACTGAGATACCCTAATTTAAACCTTTGCTGCAGGGGAAAACTGTACTTACAAATATACCCTAGTTTAACTCGACATCACTACTCAGAAAAAAATGATGGAATTACAGTTTAACCACTATGCACATTAATTGCTGGATAATAAAACAATTAACTGCAAACGAATGAAATAAAATTAAGACCTACAGCAACGTAATAAGCAGATTGAAATTGAAACAAAACCAAAATGAACAAAAATCATAATAAATAACTAAGCAATTAATTAAAAATTAATTAATCATTTTAATTGTGAAAGGAGAAAGAAGAGAGTAAAGTGAGGGTATAGAGAGAAGGGAGAGGTAGTTCTAATTTTGTTAAACGTCATCAAGTGTCGAGAGTAGATGGTTTAGGCTTTCACGCGAAATAGGACATTTCCAATCTGTTTATTAGTAGATTTGATAACGCAAACAAAAATTAATTGAAAATTTTTCGAAACGTGTTTTCAAAAACTCCCATTCGATAAATTCAAATACTCTTCCATTCAATTAAATTTCTGTTACGTCATTCAAATTGCATAGTTTTCTTTAGTTTAAAGCACAAATTTAGGGGGAAAAATTAGTAACAGAAATTTTGTTTTTATCCAAAACTATTGACGAGAATAATTGTAAACGTCCATTTTATCCTATCTACACGTCTTTTAAATTCCAAAAAGTATTGTTCATTGACTTATAGGTGTGTGCTTCTAAGTTTGACAACTGTCTATTGAATTTATTTACTAATATATCTGTCAGATGGATAAGTTCATCAACTGACTAACAACGGTGTCAGATTAACCTATAGTTTAATAAGACCGAGATACATTAACAGCTCATATTATGACCCTCTGCAAAAAGTTCAAATATGACTGAGTAGTAAGTAAACAGCCAAAGTATCCATCAGAGCAGCTTTTAAAGAATTCCGTACGCTTGATTTCTACCATATTTACAAGAGAGGCTTTTCTTTACGTGTATAACAAAAGAAACAATTCTTGCAAGAATCTCAGTTAAAATACAAGAAACAATAATCTTTTACTTTTACATAAGACCTAAAAACCATAACGAATTTTTGTAATTGGGCACCCAAGGTACACAATTTTCTCCCTCTTGCACTTCAAAAATGTACCGGACAACATACATTATAAAATCAGTGACCACGTGGTTAAGGTAAGAAGAAAGAGAAACGATGGAAACATTGCATCAATAAACTCGTTTATACTCGTAGTTCACAATCTGTCAACGTTCTTATATTATATAAACGTTTCTTCATTCACCTGTATTGATATTCAGTGGATTTTTCTTTTTATGTTGTCGAATGATATTTTAATGTTAATTTTAATACGGTAGTAGAAAAACACACACAAAAGTTCTAAATTGAATTGCCCGTAAGCATGCGAAACCATAGTTGGGTATGATAAATTTACAACGAATTTAATTTATGTAATTTTTTTGTTTTATTTTATTTAAAGTCATATTGATAACGTGGGTCAATAGTGATTACTATGAATTTTGGTATTGTAAAGGTGGAATTTAACGTATTAAAATTTCCAGAATCTAGCCGGAAATTGAACCCGATTTCTTTAATTTATGTAAATAAAATTTTAAATTATATAATTATATTTTATATAGTTAATTAAATGCATTAAAATCCGCGAAATTCTTGGAAGTTCGAAATAAAATTGGGCAAAACTTTTCCAAAAAAAGGCTGCCAATGTTTTAATTGAACTTAAATATAAAACACATATTTTTTACTAATTAATGGGAACAGTATTAGTGGGAAAGTAGTGAGGATTTTTTCTTGTTTTCTAACTTACACAAAACTTGTTACTTAGTCGGAAACAATTAAGAAATAAGATATTCTACAACTGATATTTGGAAACCAAAACATTAAAAAAGAAAAGGGTTGTAATAAGTCAAAGGATATGCCAGGTATGTTTTCCGAGTTTAGTTCCAGCTAGGATTTGGACATCCTAACAATTAAAACCCAATGCTTCTTTATACACAGTAGTGACTATTGAAGCTGGTGGTTCAACTTTAAATTAATTAAATAAAATCTTCATCTACTTTATCCAAAATTTATTCGTCCGACGTTAAGTTCAGCGGATAGTACATTTTTTGTTTAAAACATCATTACAGTAGTTTCAGTCATTTTAAAGCATAAACCACATTAACATTTACATAAAACTACGATTTCTGAAATAAAGTACTTTATATGAAGCTCACGGTTTAAGTTCAGCTAAAATTTTATAGCGTTGAATATTAAAAATATTAAAATTAGTACACCGAGTCGCTTCATAGTATTGTGGTTTAGAGCGTTAGGTTACGCTGAACTGAAAAACGTAAGCTCCACAGTTCAATTGCCGGAAACGATCTAGAAACTTTACAAGATTCACTGATACTATTCGAAATTCTTAGTAATCACTAATGACCAAGCATTTTACGTGAAAAAAAATAAGTACATGTTTTAAATTTAAGTAATTCGGATAGCTTCTACTCAATTTAAGTAAAAATAATTAAAATTTAAGTTCATTTTCTGAAAAAAGTCGGGGAAAGACCAAATAAATGAATAAACACGTGATCATTTGGTACAAATGTGTCATAATACATGAAGAGTGCATACATTTATAAATAAAAGCAAAAATTTACTTATATTAGCCGTTAAAATAAAATAAAATTGTGAATCTACCTAACGTAAATAAATTAATAATTGAAAAATTGATATTAAAAATAATTTTTTTTGTAAAATATCTAAAAATAGACAACCTTTCATTTATACGCTATATCATACGAAATCGATATACAGTATAACTTAAGGCAATAGAAGTAACGACGCACTTCACTACGAACTCCGCGTAATAACGTAAAACTAAACAGGACACGTACGAGCCAGCATCGTGAAACGTCGCATCGAAACGACGACGCTAAACTAAACTGATGTCTGGGCGCCGGGCGTCGGGACGCGTGGTAAACGTGTACGCGGCGCGCGCACCTGACAGCTTCATTAAAACTCTCAATCTGCTTTCACACTCCTATTCCCTCTACCCTCTACCCTCTTTACTCACACAAATACAATTTTAACGTAACGTAAATGTATTACATTATATAAAAAAATAAAATATTCCTGTAAACGTTCAAAATTCACTGAAATATTCAACCGATATTACATTATACTTTTGTTCGATAAACATGGTTCTATGACAACAACTTTAAATTGAATATAAACAATACTTTTTTAATTAATTTATAAATTAATTACAAAACTTTTAATTTGATTATTTTTGGAGAGCAATATAACATCCCGATTTCTGCAGAGAAAGCAAAGGTGATGGGTTTCAGAGCTCCTGATCATCTAAGGACCGATAGTTTCAAATGACAAAACCTTGAAACAGGTTCATTTGTTTATTTACTAACTGTGATATCTTTTATGTCCAAACAAAAATTCAGAAATAAAACTGAAAAAGTTCTAAAAGCTAACATACACTTTAGGAATACGCTGGTCGGTAAAGTTCGGATGAAGACAGTTCTAAATTTTTATCACATCTTGGTTCTGCCAGTGTTAACCTATAGTTCAAATTGTTGGACCCTACCAGCTCAGCAGATTTTAAGAATGTATGTTACTGAGAGGAGATTGTTAGGATGTTTAGTAGGGTATAAATTGGTGGACTATAAAAGAAATGAAGATCCTAGAGATGAACTTAATGTGCCAGGGGTGACATTAACTATTCGGAAATACAGGCCAAGTATGGTTAAAAATGAAATAAATGAGCGTAACGGTTGTAATAGACAAGAATGATTCGGATTTACTTATTATTATCTCGTTAAATGTTTATTGGAGATTCGTTGTTGAATGATGATTCAAAAAGTTTCACCGTGGAACATAAATCCTTGCTGTTGGTGTGCTTGAATCTACAGTACATAAAACACATTGTGCGTGGTACCTTGAACACATAAGGCTTTTCTGTCTCGGATTACTTTGATCCTTACTGCCTCACTAAACATACCTTTCAATAATATCTGATGATAACACGTAGTCCTGCTGTGTACTAAAACCAAAACTTCTTTTAGAATCCAACAGTATCTAGCTTTCATACCTGCTGCCTCAAGCCAAAATACATTGTCATTACTTTACTCTCTGCTGTAAGATCTACTTCACACCACGCAAAGTGAATAGACAGTTCTGAAAGCTCTCCTTCAAGCCACATCCGTTCATTGTAGATTTTCGCCTTTCTTCCGTCTATCCTGTGTTCGTTTATGCTCTTCGTGGAAACCCCTACAGTCAGTAATTTAGTTCAATGAATTTTGTTTTTCCAATATCCGTTCTTACTTTTTTAAACCATTAATCCGAGACCTTAAGATCTATCCGTTTGTCATTCATTTTATACAGGTGTTCATAAAATTTTAGTTTTGAATGGACTTACATAATTATTTGTGATAGTTAAGAAAATATTTAAAGCCATTTTTTATAAAATATTAATTGTTTCTTTGTTTATTAATTCTATATTTTTATGAACTATTGAATTTCTAAGAATAAGAAATAAACTTTTGCTCTTCAATTTATGAATCCTAAACATCAAGAAGATTTTTTTTATGTTAATACATACGGTGAAAAGACCATACCAATAATATATTACAAATATTAACAAAGTATTATCTAAGATAACCAACTACAATAAATAACATTACATTTGTTATTAAATAAATACCATTTCTTCTAACATTGTTATATCTCATTCATAAATTATCTCATAGAACATTTATACCGATGGGTATCACTGTTCTTTTTCATTTCCGTTTCTTGCCATCCTTTCTTTACTTTTATCAAAAGATTTGCTCGTTGTATTTTAGTATGTAGTTCCAAATAAAGTTATTAAAGATAAAAATACCTATATTATTATCATTGGATACCAGCTTGAGTTAAGTTATTTTTCATTTAAAACACTGCTAATCAATCATTTGTTTTCTTAAGAATAGTTTCCAGAACTTAAATAGTAATTCAAGTAACACCAAAGGTGCGAATTACTATAATTTGTATCTTAAAGAAGTACTTGCAAATGAAGAAGTGTGGAATAAAACTATTTTATTTTAATTCTAGTTTATTTTATTCACCGCTCTCTGAGGCTAACATTAAGGGGAGATTGCACGATGGTAACTTATTAACTCAAAATTTCGATTTTTGGGTTTTTATGTTTTTCAATAGTTTAGGCCTAGATAGACCAGAAAAACATTAAATTACCTCAAAAAAAATTTTTATGAAAAATTTATCAGGTTTACAGAGAAAAATTATCATGTTAAGAAGAACGAATATTTTTAATAATTTATACTGCTCGTTTTAGTGCAAAGAAAATTTTAATTTTTAAAATATCTGGATCACGGTTTCTAGTATTCTCAGCTGTTGGTTTAGCTTTCTTAATAACTTTTGATATGAAATTTGCTTGTAGGTGTACATATTGTTTTTGATTTGTGCCCTCTTGTTTCTTACCTTTTCCCGTAAATTTAGATTTATAACATTAAGGTACATTTTTCTCAGAAACCAATAAACCTACCAGGCTGAAATTTTTACCAGTTAATCATCTTGTATAGCCACATATACCGACATTTTTATTACTTCCTCAGGTGCTCCAAAAATTAGTAATACGCAAAACACGTAGAAAACAATTTGTAAAAATTTTACGTTATTCGTAATTTTTAAAAAAACATTATAAGGTCCAAAGAATTAATTAAAAAAACATCAGTAGTTTGAGAAAAAACCCGACACCTATAGTGTATACAGTTTCATTTCCCTATCTTTTACCAATCCTTTGAAAAATGTAGCTAAAAATAACAAATTTAACATTGGCAAGATACAAAGTACAGTCTCCCCTTAAACCAGTATGCAGTATGGGCACAATTAATTGATTGAGTACATTAAAAAGTTTCAAAAGAACTCATTTATGAAAGCTTACAGCTTTGGAACTTGAAACTGATTGTAAACTAGTTAGTGAAAAATACACAAGAGAGAAAAATTCAAAATTGTAATAAATACATAACGAAGCGATCAATATTGATTTGTTGTTGTTTTGATAGATTACAGCGAGTGGTATTCGATGGACGGATGGATTTATGAAGTGAAGAAGGGAATAATTTCACGAAGAGGGAATTGTTCAGAAATTTCTTAATGAACCTACTTCAACATTACCATAATAATCTTCCTCTCATTCTCTCTTCAGACACGCATACAAACGCAAAAACACGCACACATTCACCGCTCTTTACTCTTTCAACTTACAACATTTCAATTCAATGCCTCACTAATGAGGCATTATATTTAACAACCACCGCCCTAAAAAAATCAAACGACAAACATCGAACGCAAAATATACTGAGTACAAACAACAACAATCCATCAATTTTTTATTTTAATAATTTTATACCTTATGTTCTTAATGATTTTAAAAATTTTATATTTTTTAAAATAAATAATATGTAACGGAATATACTTTTACTCTGTTATTTAAGAATTTTTAAAGTAATCACTCAAATTATTCAGGCATAAATATTAAAAAATTACTTCAAATTTTTTCCTGACCGCGGTAGGTGTTAGTTAACTGAGGTAGAAAATAAATTTACAGTGTTGGGCATTTTCATATTAATATTATTGTTTATTTTTTAAATGAAATATTTTTTATACTAATAACTATTAGTCTAACAGAAAAGTGTGTGGGCATGCTCTAATCTTTTAACAAAAATTGTAATCTGTAACTGTGCTTCGCTCAGATATATATTCTGATCTCTGAACAAAAAAAAAAACACGACATCTTTCTTAACACGAGTTTTTAGATTTTTTTTAGAGAAGATTTAAGAAATGTTGTGTCATTTTATAGATTCCCGACCAATAACAATTTTTAGTCTATTTATTTCGTAAATATTGTATTTTTAATGAAATATACTCCTAAAAAGGGTGTGGCCGATTAATAAATATTTTTACATATACAATATTTCTAGGTATCAATTAAAGATTACGCACGCCGACTTTTAGAATTGCAGAAAAATAGGTATAAGTAAAAGTTTGCTTGGTTTCCTACATCTTAGGAGAATTTTACTGAAATTGAAATCATTTCTTTTTCCTACGTATCACTTACAGAATGAACAAACCAGTTTCAAGACTGTAGCTCTTATCTATGTACTATAATAAATAATATTTATTGCAGTACGATGCTTCTCTTTTACCCGTTAGGCGCAAATCATAGAATTTAAAATGCTTCAGTTTATCGTCATGACCTAAGAGAATAATATCGTGGATTTAACCACGCTATGTGCATGGACTTTTAAAGGATTACTGACGATTAAGTGACTGATAGTTATTATTTTGTGATTGAGTAAGGGTGTGTGTGTGTGTGTTTGCGTGTACGTGTGTGAATGTGCTGTTCGTTATTTGTTAGCATTTAAGTAAAAACGAACTGATTTTCTAAATTTAAGTGAGAGATTTTAAATGTGTTATTAATTTTATTATTAATTCCACTTTATATCAGCTTGTATAAGGTATTCACTGTACTGGTATATTTTAATTATTAATTAACAATTATTAAAATTATCATGGTTTTATCATTGTTTAAAATTTCAAACATAAAATATTCTCTTTTGTAATGTATTTCATATTCTGAAATAACTATAACCAGTAACAACAAGACGTACTCTCCCTTTGAGATTTTAAAATCCCACTCACATTTTCTTTAAAATTACTCCCTTTCTTTTACTTAATTGCCTAGCAACGAGATTTTGTTTGTATTAAATTAAATTTATTAATGTAAAATAATATAATTTTGAATATTTGATATCAACCAGCTGGCTCTATTTATATTTATACTTTAATAAACCAAATTATAAACACAGCAAGCTGTCAGTCATTTTGAATCATTACATCACTATGTTTTACTAGGTTATCTAATAATTATTATTATTTTGTTATCGAGTAAGGATGTATGTGTGTGTGTGTGTGTGTGTGTGTGTGCGCGCGCGCGCGCGTGTGTGTTGTTCGTCAGCATTTAAGTTGCTAATCAGTGGGTTAGTAGCTTATCCACTAATAAATTTTCAATATTTAACTTTGTTACTTATTGTTCATACTTGAACAGATTGTAATTTTTCATTTATGTTAAAATAAAAAAAAGGGAGTGAGTGCGCGAGTCACTGAGTCAGTATTACGCTTTCGCGTTTATCAATATGATGTTCCAGGATCTACAAAAGTAAACGGGAAAGGATATTTCTTGCTGAACAACAACAGACAAAAACGAAATAAATTTCAACGTATAGAAAAATTAATTAAAAAATATTAAAAATGTTAATACACTACTGTAATTACAAAATTTCTTAAAAGAAAACTTACAGGGTTAGTTTTTGGTACAAATAAACTTCATTAAAATGCAATAAGGACTCACCTGAAAAAAAAAACAGAAAACACCAAATTAGTTACACAGTCACTAAATAATAATAAATAAGATTTAATAGAGAATATCATTAAAATAAAAATATTGTTGGTTGTTCAATTAAACAAACAGATCGTAATGTAGCCATTACGTTAAACAAAATATACATGGAAATTAATTTTCTATTAACAAACGATAGGAATCAGTGTTTAATTAACATACAACAAAAATGGTAATTGACAGAGTAATTACCAACATAAAAATATGGTTGAAATTAATTACAACTGAGTATTGATATTTATGAAAATTAATTAAGCAATATTAATTATTATCTAATAATTAATTATTATCACTTTTTATAAATTGATATCTAATTAATTACCTAATAAAACAGAGGCAATTTAATAATTATTTCAATTAAACTATTTACTGTATCTAATATTTTGAATTATTTAATTAAATATCCGATATATAAATATTAATTAATATTAAATATTATTTAATTAGATGATTGTTTAAAAAAACAGTTAAATTATACGTATTATAAAAGTAATTTTTGCTGTTAAATATTTCAAATCGATTTGACAATTAGTTAATAATAATAATTTAAAGCTTTCAATATGTTTACGCTACATTGTTTTGCTTGTATTTGAAAATACGAGTAGATTTTTCATCGAGCAGTTTTTAGTGTTAAAATCAATTATAAATATTTTAAAATTATTTAATGTTCACAGCTGTACAAGAATTGATCATACTGTTGAATTAAACGTTAAAATTTTTGTTGTATATATTTTTAATGGTTATAAGCGGTTTTCAATGTAAAACAGTTGACTAAAAAAAACAATCTAGTGTGACAGGCTCACACAACTCTCTCTTCTAAAATATAAATAATGAAAAACATAACCTAATTTTAATCATGAGTGAATGATGCAATTTTTCAAAATATTTATTATTATTTTAAAATCACCATAAATACTGTCAGTAAATAAAAACTACTAAAACTCTCCGTAAGTACAGCTTACACGAAGACAATGTAGTAAAGAAGGCAATTTGAAACAAAATTGAAGGAACAAATTTTAAAAAAATTGTAAAAAAATAAAAAAAATGCACGAATCAACTTAAATCTGGTGGAGTTCTTTCGATGAAAATGTGACAGTATCGGGTTCTTTAATAATACTTAAAATATGTTTAAATTTTCTAGTTCGTGCGATATTCAATTCTTTTCTCAAGTTATTTTTTTCACACACAACAATTGGTTAAAGCTTTTTTTTGTGTCCAGTGATCCTAAAAACGTTTATTTCCGGTAAAAAAAAAATCGATTTTTAAATGAAAACATAACTTTTCTTGCCTATAAAGGTAAGAAAAATTAACAATGTATCCACAAAATACAAAACTTTCGAAAAATCACGGGATTGGTAAACGAGTTCATAGGATCACTGGTGTAACCACACGCACATTCATCAGTAAACATACTCAAATTCTGCGCATAAGAGACAAAAAATTGGACGAAAAATGATAATTTTTTACAGCTGTTATCCACTACTTTAATTTTTTTTAAAGAAGATTAATATTCAATATATAAAAGAATAGAGGAATCACAATAATATCTAGAACACTGTTTTCGTTCCATACTCTAATTGTTAAGAAAGTATCAATTGATTTTATTAACAACCTATAAATTCAATATTGAATGTAAGCCTACTTCGAATTTATCCATGTTTTGCCCGTTTCTTAAATGCCTTGTCCAGGTAAACTCACCATGTGATGGGTTAAAAAAGTTTCGCGTCGTTTCCCTATTACATATGTGGTCGCCCCAACGTACACTCCTGAAGGAAGGATAGTGTCAAACCTTTGTACGAAGTTGTGCATTTTGAAAAATTAAATGCAATTCAAGCATAAAATTATTGGAAAACCTCCATTTTAATGCTTTTTGCAGAAATGAAAATTGATGCTGAACCAAGTCAGTTCGTAAGAGGTCGGGATGGGAATTTTTTCACCGTAGCGTAACTTTTTCTGTCAATACAAGAAAGCGAAAAAGTAAAATTAGTAAATAATATTATTTGTATTTTAATATTAATAATTTTTTTTGTTTACTTTAGTAATTGAAGTCGCGTGAACAGCTCCCTCATTAGCGACTACGATGGGATATGAACAGTGGATTTTTATCTTGTCAACATTTCCAGACCCTGGCCGGGAATCGAACCAGGGACCTCCGGGTGGAAGCGCGCTAGCTTATTATTATTATAATAGGTACTTATATCGATGACATTAATGAATCAATAACATCTGTACTGTTTTTAGCGAATAACCTCTCCACTCCAACACACCGTGATCGAATGACAAGTGTACTGTGTTTAGCAATTAACCCCTTCAGCTAACTACGTATACTGAAGAATGCTTTAATTTGTGTAGTAAAAATTTTTTTTGCTTTCTTTTTTGCTCCGCAATGAATTTACTTTGAAGGAAGGATAGTACTAACTGTTTTCACGTCCATTTTCGAAAACAAAGTTTTCGAACCCAAAAAACAAGTTTTTTTTGCAATTGTTCTCTGTGTGTGAACAAAATATCTTAAAAACGGAACAATTATTTATTTTGAACATTTTTTTGTACTTAACTAAAGTTTAGTGTCAATTAGTTTCTGTATTTTTTCATGAAAATCGATGAAAAATACGATTTATTAATACTGATTTTTTTGGTATCCGTTTAACAGGAAAAGTGTATATAAATAGAGTTATAGGAAACAAAAAAAAAATCTACAACTTAAACCTATTTCAAGCATTTTCTTTTACCGAGGTTTAGCGTCAATTAGTGATTATCCGTATTTTTAAGTCGAACAGAGGTTAATTTTCATTTTGCGTCATTCTTTCATGAATAAAATTAGATTGCTTTTGATTTTACATTATTTACTTATAATTTAAACGTAAGTTATGGGTTTTATGGGTATATATACTTAAGTTATGGGGGTATATGGGTTTATATACCGTGGCAAGAGAAAATCGTGCAAGTGTATCACAACTGTTTTGTTTTTTAATGAGCCACTCACCACTGTTAAAGAAACAGTACAATTACTTTAATTTTATCCCTCGGAGTTAAGCTATCTTTAATTTTTGGTCATACAATTGGTCAAACACAACAGGTTTACCTTCATGTGAATGCTCGGTCTCAGAGGTATAAATATAACCAACTACGGTGGCATGCGGGCCGCACATGCGCAGTAAGTAGCTCCCCCACCACAGCGTCGTAGCCTGATACAGGCTGCCTCTAAAGTAGTACTCACTTCTCATTGTGTTCTGTTCATGCGGTAATCGTTTTGACAGTTGTGTCGCTGTCGAAAGCCGCACGCCGTCAAAATTAGTTGCGCGCGCACAAAATACGGGGAGAAATGTCTGCGATTAATTTTGGGGTAATAGGCAATAAGTTTTTCCTAAATGATGTCCCTACCATACGTTTTGACAGACCCAAAAGAAAGGTACGTCATATCCTCATTCTGTTATATTTAGGCTATTTATTATACGGTTCTTTTTGTTAAAATTTCACACAACTGATATTGTGCGAGTGCAGTTGATTTCTAAAAATTGACGTATGTTTGTATTAAGTTCACAACTATGAAAATTTATTCAGCTTCTTGGAATACTAATAGGAAGGAGACACCAGACACGATTATCTATCTCTGACTTCCGTTCAAAAAGTGATTTTTTCAAGCTCGTTTATTATTTCTCTTTCTACCCTACATAAAAATATATCAAATTACAGATAAAATTTATTATTTTATAACAAAATAATAAAACGCATATTATGTTATCCTGGAAAAGAAGTTATATTAGCCTACGTGATACACAAAAAATGCGATGAGATTTAAACGTCTTTGTAAGAGTGTATCTTATATAAATATCAGAATATACTAATAACATATATAGTGTAATAAAATAAGATTCATTAGGAAGCGAAAGTAATTTTTTTAGAATTTTTTGATGAAAAATGAGCTTGTTAGAGTGTAGTGAAAGAAACTGGCCGGCAGAGTGCCCTACCGTACCGCGTATTGTCACTATTGTGCTTCAACACCGTGCACTGATCGAAATGAGTTTAGGGGAACGGCGGACGCAACACATTCTGTCTCTGTCTCGCTACCCTCTCACATGCCGCCGTAATTGGCGAACAGTATATTACAGACTATAAAGAGAGACGGATTCTCTAGCTTAAGTAGGCTCTGCACGACGAATTTGCTGGGCTAGAATCACATCTGTAGGTTATCAAATCATTGGTACGTGGGGCCATATCCGAGTGGATCAGTATGGCGTACCACAGATTTTAGAACCGAACTGTTGGACTGAGGAATATTAAAAGAACGATGGACATTACATCCTGTACTTTTGGACGTGAAGTAATTGGTCTGGGTACAGAACAGCCTAAAGTAGGTGACTGTCACCAGGCCACTGTCACCTTACAAAGCATCTGTATATCATGGGGATCTTCAGGTGTGACCCGGGGTATGTAGATTGTGTTCAGAAGGAACAGAATATGCCTCCCATATTATCTTTCAATAATAATTTCCGTATTATCTGCTTTAGTTTACAAAAAATATCATAATTAATTGAACGCTACTTTAGAACGAATTAAATTTTATTATATTTTTAACAAAAATTTACCGTTAAACAAAAAGCTAGCCTTCAGGGCTACGCATCCGGTCAGCTGATGGAAAGGGGCTTTAAATTATCATGCTACACAGGCCGGGTAAGCGAGCTTAAAAATTTAAATAAATAATCACTACTGGATGCACCTGTTAAAATTTACGCCAAAGGGCAAAATTGCAAAACTGAATAAGGTCATTATTTAAAAAACAAAACAATTTCCGATTATAAAATAAAGGTGGAAAATATGACCATACAAAAAGTTGTACAAAGGTTTAACCTATGTTCAAAATTAGTAACATTGTATTTTTCAAAATATCTATTATTTCTACGTTTGGCTTACAATATAAATTTTTAAGGCTGTAGTTTTAAAAAAAATGAGTTTTATTCCATATAACATCCATTACTGTCATTGTATGAGCAAAAATGTACTACATATAGGTATTAAAAGTTGTACACGGTAAGCAAGGGAAGTTTAACTAAATAATTTCAGTCATTTTAAAAAAAGCTGATTTTTTTATACTGTCAGTGCGGTTTACACCATTTATTTAATACTGGAGGTGTTATAAAAATAATATTGTTACACTTTCGTCACCAAAACTGTCGATAGACGTATTTGAACTTCACACAAAACAGCTAAATACCTCGGGCTACAACTAGACGGACGCCAAAATTAGGGAAAACAATTAAGTAGAAATAGAAACAGGTAGACTTGAAATTTAAATAATTTTTATTAGCTACTTGGACGAAAATCAAAATTATCGTATAAAAACAAACTTTTGATGTAAAAAACGGCATTTAAACCGGTCTGGACCTACGGTGTTCAGTTACAGGGAGCAACCAGTAATTGAAGTATCAAAATTATTATTCAAAGTTTCGTTTTTAGTTAAAAATCCTCCGAGCTTTTTTTAGTTAAAAATCCTCTAACTATTGCGCCCTGGTACATATAATAACGACGTTCACAAATCTTTTTTAACAGTTAAAGAAAAAATATTAAAATTTAGATTACCGTAAGAAAAACGGTTTGAATTGCACGATAAATATTTGGCCATTAATGGTCTACTGGAATGCAGTGGTAGAATATGGAAGTTAAAAAAGAGAGCAACAGACTGATTTGTTCCGTAAATTAAATTCCTGTATTTGTTTTTAACTAGTTTAATAATTTTTCAGCTGTATTGGATGCTTAATAGAAAGTCCAAATTATCGGTACAAAACTAATTGTTACTTTATAAAATTGTACTTAAACCTGTGTGGACATATGAAATACAACTCTGGGGTACAGCAAGTCACAACAACATTGAAATAATTCAACGGTTTCAGTCAAAAATACTTCGAAACATAATGGACTCGCCTTGGTACATATCCAACACTATACAGGGTGATTCACGAAGATATGCAGAAACTTTGGGAGCCCAGTGTACATGTAAAAATAATGAAAAAAGTTTATCTAAACATGGGTCCGGAAATGCTTCGTTACCGAGTTACGGCTAGCGAAAGATTTCGCCTGGATTTCAGCTCACCAGGTGAAATGAGGTCTTCCTGAAATTCTGATAAGGTAGATTAAGGGGCGAATTCAATCGTTTCTTATAGTTTTTGACCTGATAAATTGAATAAAATAGGTCCCAGAACTGTAAGTTAAATAGTTTTTGAGAAAACCAATGTCAAATGCAAAAAATGGAGTGAAAAAAACACATTTTTTCATCTTAGTTTTTCCGGTTAATTTTACTTTGTACTCTTATGAATAAAATTTCATTTAATCAAAGATCTATTCGCTTTCTGTGTACTTAATTTACACCGGTTTGTTCAGAATAAAATTTTCTACGTGTTTTATTCAAAATTTTTAACTGTTTTTGGTGAAATAACAAAGTTATTCTTGCCTAAAGATGAAAAAAATGTGTTTTTCACTCCATTTTTTGCATTTGACACTGGTTTTCTTAAAAGCTATTTAACTTACAGTTCTGGGACCTGTTTTATTCAATTTATCAGATCAAAAACCACAAGAAATGATTGAATTCACCCCTTTATCTGCCTTACCAGAATTCCAGGAAGACCTCATTTCACCTGATGAGCTGAAATCTGGGCGAAACTTTCGCTAGCCGTAACTCGGAAACGGAGCATTTCCGGATCCATGTTTATATAAACTTTTTTCATTATTTTGACATGTACAATGAGATCCTAAAGTTTCTGCATATCTTCGTGAATCACCCTGTATTGCACACAGACACTCCCACGATACACGAAGCAATTCAGAAATTTTGTACCAGTTACCAAACGACTTGAAAATCATCTGAATCCAGAAGCTATCAATCTCCTAGACAGCAAAGAAACACATAGAAGACTATATAGACTGCACCCTACAGATTTATTCTAATAAGTGATTAATTTATTCTTCATTCCTGGCAAAAAAAAAAAAACAAAATGGGAAATTTTATAGAGTAATACCATGGAGTATTACTTACTCATGATTTATACTTACAACATATCTACTCATTGTTCTGTGAGAGCAGATCGTAGATTTACAGTTATACAAAAAAAAAAACAAAAAACATCTGGTGTGAAACACTCACACAGCTTTCTCTTGCCAGGGCAAATAATTAACAATAAACCTAACATTAGTAATAAAAAATTAGAAATAAACAAAAAACTAACCTCAAAAACATAACCTTATTATAATCATGAGTGAAAGACGCAAAATGAAAATCAACCTCAGTTTGGCTTAAAAATACGGAAAATCACAGTTTCACGCAAAACTAGGCTCTGTATAGAAAAATGCTTTAAATAAAAGTTGTAGATCTTTTTATTTCCTATAAAATTTATTAGATACACTTTTGTCATTAAATGCATACTAAGGCCGAAATCTTTAAAAAAACGATTTTTCACACGTTTTCGTGAGAAAAAATCAGAAAATCGCTAATTACTGCTAAACTAAACGTTATACAAAAAAAATATTTGAAATAAAAGTTGTAGAATTTTAAATTCTCTACAACTTTTATTATATAAATTTTTGCGCTAAATTGCATATTAAAGCCGTAATCTTAAAAAAACTATGTTTTTACGTGAAAACAGCCTCACCCAGAATTTTAGCAAACATGACGCCTACCCTATCTTGTAGAGAATAAAAAATTGAGTAAACCAGGCGATTTTAAAAAAAATCGTAGGACCAGTTTTTGAGAAAATCGCAAAAACGTGAAAAATTACACGAATAAACTACTACTTCCGGTTGACCGATTTTGATGAAAATGTTCGTGTCGGGTCCGGTAGTGGTATGTAACTTAAGTTTTAAGTTTCAATTTCATACGATGTTCCGTTCTTGAGATATTCTGTTCACACACACACACACACACACACGCTCGCGCGCGCGCGCGCACACACACACACACAGAGACCAATCGCTAAAAACATGTTTTTTGGGTTCAGGGGGTCTGAAAACATATAGATCCGGTGAAAACTCGATTTCGAAAAATCGACATGAAAACAATACTTTCCTTCCTATATATTCATATAGGCAAGAGAAAGTAATAGTTTTATTTGTATATTTACACAGCGAACTCACACCCAGTAAATCTATTAATAACACTAAAAAATGTAGTGAAACATTATTTTTAGAACAATAATCGACAGTAAATCTACAAAAAGATATGAATAAATAATTTTGTAACCTACGCCATATCACTGGTAGGTCTAAAGTAAAGACGCCTTCGCAAGTTTTGAGGTAAGTTTAGTGAGTCTCTTATAATTCGATTTTCGTTCTCGGGAAGTTTTTATTTGAAACGTCTTTATAAGAAAAAGCTTATAAATATACGACAACATCGTTATCGTAGGGTATTTTTAGATATTTGTGGAAAGTTTCGGTTTTGACGTACCAGGAGGCGCTAGAAATAATGCGCAGATATTTTGATTGGAGATTTTGTAATTTGTTAGTATTTTTTTTTTGATTATTAAGAAAAATAAACTGCAACTGTGTAATAGTTTAACACAACCAGTAGTTATACTGTCAATAAATGTTATACAGAGTGTCTCACGAGGAACCCGATAAACTTCTACGGTAGTTTCCTCTCATCAAAATAATGAAAAAAGTTTATTTAAACATGGGTCCGGAAACGCTTCGTTAGCGAGTTACGGCTAGCGAAAGATTTCGTCCTGGGTTAAGAACATACACCTAAATAAAGTCATCCTAGAGGTCTAGGAACCCAATTTTATGAGTAGATTTGATGGTTTCTTATGTACTTCGATCCGAAAAATTGAATAAAATAAGTTCTAGAACCATATCTCCAGTAGTTTTTGTAATATCCAATGAAAACGGACAAATCTGTGCATACAAATACGTTTTTTTAGGTTTGAAGAACAATAATCATGTTAAAATCATGAAATTAATCATGTACAATGTAGTTATTGTACAGCCTCACCAAGAATTTCAGCAAACATGTCGCCAACCCTATCTTGTAGAGCATAAAGAATTTAGTAAATCAGGCGATTTTTAAAAAAATCGTGTAACCAGTTTAAGAGAAAATCGCAAAAAGTGAAAAATGAAACGAATAAACTATTACTTCCGGTAGACCGATTTTGATGAAAATGTTCGTGTCGGGTCCGGTAGTGGTATGTAATTGAAGTTTCAAGTTTCAAGTTTGTACGATGTTCCGGTCTTGAGATATTCTGCTCACATACACGCGCACATACCAATCGCTAAAAACATGTTTTTTTGGGTTCAGGGTTCAACGTGTAAATCCGGTGAAAACTCGATTTCGAAAAATCGACATGAAAACAATACTTTCCTTCCTATATATTCATATTGGCAAGAGAAAGTAAAAATTATGTAAAAGTTTCTATTCTTGTTTTATTTAGTCTACATTCTTTTAAAATAATTAAGTTTTTTGTTGTAGGTTTTTTAAGGTAGGTAGGGGTACACATTTTTTTTATGGGGAGAGGTGTCATTAAAAGAAGTTTTATTAAGCTAAAAATTATTTGAATTGTGAATTCAATCCGCTCTAACATTATACTTACGTGAAAGAATAATACGTTTGTATTTTAATAGGACTCGGTCTTTAGATTTCATTTTTATTTAACATTTGAAATAATAGCCTTTCTCTACTTTTTTATTATTATGATTATTTTATAAAAAGAATAATATAATTTCCAGCCTTTTTATAACAACTAAAGTTGACTTTGTTATGCAAATGTATACATAACAATTTCTCCCTTTCTCCGTTTAAAAACACGGAAAAAGAAAAAATATTTAAAGAAATGAGATCAAAACTCCGTAATCATCCCTACATAAAAAATTTAATCAATCGTGTCTTTTTCATTCACTCGCCTCTTTAATTTTATTTTTTAACAGGCCTTTTAAAATACGATTCTGTTAGTAGTAAAATAATATTATAGGGAAAATTTATCATTTCCTTTAAATATTTTTGACTTTATTGAAGCCACCCAACTGTAACTACAAAAAAATAAATTACCTTTAATTTCACCTAAAAATAATAAATATATAAAGATTATCATAAATAACAATTTTGGGTAGAAAACGGGACGGTTATTCCAATGCGCAGACGCGTGGCACAGAAGATAGTTATGCTGATCAATCAACACACTGTCAGGCTATTGGTAGTTTGTAACGATGGCCTATTCATAGCAAAAGATAACAAACAATAACTTAAAAAATATCATAGTTTGCTGTTACGAAATTGCTGAATAGTTCATTCCAAATAACTAAATTATAATATTACATTTTTTTGTTTTACGTCCGACGTTTACGCAAGTTAAGACTAGTAATGCAGACGGTGAAGAATGGTGAATAAAAATGGATAATGCAATGTGGCAGATCCGATTGGAAATCGAACCCGGGACCCTTTAGTGAATAATGCTGACTACTACACTAATAACAAATTTTAAAATATTGTGTAAATATCTAAAGGGAAAGTGTGTTGAGGAGGACCAGCTTTTCGAAATATGTATTGTAAATAATAATAGTCAGTAGTAAATAATAAATAGGGTTTCCAAAAAATAGAAATAAATTATAACGTACAAATGGTTTTGCGTAAGAGTTCCCATGTATAGTATAGCTAGACCTATTTTTTTACGGCTACCTGAAAGAGTCGGTTATCTATTTAGATAATTGCCCTTTTGTAACCCCTTTTATTTAATCCTAATTTGTTTACCTTTTGTTAAGATGTATCCAGAAACCGATACGGATTTTGTATTTTTACCATTACATCGAAAATCTTTGTTCTTTTCGAAATCTCGATAGCTGCCCTACATAAGTGCAGCCAATTTATTTAGTCTTGATTTGTCTGTCGTTTAGCGAACGAATTGCGTAGTGCGTAACAGTACGTTTAGAGAAGGTCAAGTTACTGTAATTGTTTAAAGTTTATTTTGCATCGTTTGTAAGTATTAGTATTTAGTTTTAATACGTGCGAGATACCTTTGTAATTAGTTAACGTCGTTTAATGTTATTAGCTAATTATAATCAGTCGGTTATTTATTATTAGTTTTTTTTTTGAATAACTAAATCTACGATCTGCTCTCATAGACAATGAGTAGATGTGTTGTAAGTATAAATCTTGAGTAAGTAATACCCCTTGGTATTACTCTATAAAATTTCCCATTTTGTTGAATTGATCTTGCCAGGAATGTAAAATAAATTACACAATCACATATTAAAATAAATCTGTAGGGTGTAGTCTGCATAGTCTTCTGTGTGTTCCACTGTTGTCTAGGAGATTGATGGCTTCTGGATTCTGATGATTTTCAAGTCTTGTTTGGTAACTGGTGCAAAATTTCTGTATAGCTTCGTGTACCGTGGGAGTGTTCGTGTCTCTGTGCAATATAGTGTTGGATATGTACCAAGGTGAGCCCATGATGTTTCGAAGTATTTTTGACTGAAACCGTTGAATTATTTCAATGTTACTGTGACTTGCTGTGCCCCAGAGTTGTATCCCATATGTCCACACAGGTTTAAGTACAGTTTTATAAATTAACAATTTGTTTTGTGCCGATAATTTGGATTTTCCATTAAGCATCCAATACAGCTGTTGGTATTTAAGATTTAACTGTTTTCGTTTGTTCCATATGTGAGTCCTCCATGTTAGACGCCTGTCCAGGTGGAGACCAAGATATTTTGCCGTATCGGATTGTGGAATTTGTACGTTGTTAAAAAACACTGGTGAACATTTTTCCCGTTTTAGTGTAAATGTGACGTGCAGACTCTTGTGTTCATTAGTATTTTAATATTGTAATAATTTTATATATTACTTGTAGATTTAAGACACTTTATTAATTGTAATTTTTAGTTGTAATAAATACTTGTATTTTAAATTATAGTGTTAATTGTTTATTATATCCAGATCCCGAAACGGAACTTAGAGATAAGCGTAAAAATATTAATCGGTTGCCTACCAACATATAAAAACTTAATATAATATTGAAATTAAAATATTACTAGTGGGAGTCTTACTACTAATTACTGTTCTCTCTCAAATTCATTGAAAATATGACGTCATAATTTTTCACTCGCCGTCAGATGAAGAAATCTTAAGATAAACTAGTTGTAGATATATAAAGTTGTATATAGCATTATTAAAGTACGAGAAAAAAATACTTGATCGTCTTTTAGATTTTATGTCTCATCGGGAATTGTGCATTATAGACAGCCACTAAATGAATCGCTACTTTTGCTTATTTTTGGCTTACAGCAGAAGTGAATTTGAAGAGGGACACCTCTGTGAATTGCTTATTCGTCGCTGTCATTTTCTTTTAAAGGCAAAAAACCGAAGCGGTTATCATCGCCTGATATCCCAAATTAGAAGGCCCTAACACGAAGTGGTCGCTCATCCGGTGTTACTAAACAATATTAATAGAAACTTTCTACCAACAACTGACTGGGGGGAGGGGGGTCCGAAGGGCATGTACAAATTTTTTTTCTCTTGAATTTTTATTACGTTACTGTACATTGAGGTGCACAATTTCCGTACATGATATTTAAATTGGGGTGGGGAGTTTCCCTTTAAAGAGAAGAGGTACCCAGTGGTACAATCTCCGTTTATAACTACGGGTATTATCCTTTATTTAAACCAATAGGTCTCTACTTCAATTTCGCTTGAGAACGTTGCAAAGGTGGGAAGTTCCTTGTAGCTAGATCACGGGCTAGTTGGTTTGGATGAACATCTAGTCGTTCGTGAAATTTACTATACAAGAACGTGGTTAGCTCCTTTTCTGTCAGAATTTTGAAATCGTCGTGGAGGGTTTTATTGCTTACATAAATAGGAGCGCCAGAAGCAAGTCTTAAGAATTTTGATTGAAAGGCCTGGATCGACTTTAAATTACTCTCTGCCGCTACTCCAAAGAGCTGGACACCATAAGTCCAGATTGGTCTCAAAAGGGTTTTGTATATTAAAATTTTGGAACGGAGGTTCAATTTCGATCGCGGTTAATTATGCAGAAGAGTAGCTTCTGGCGGTGGTTACGTTCTAAACTTTTTGTAAGCAGATGATGCTTTCAAGTTAGTCGCCTGTCAAGCCATAAACCAAGATATCGCACCAGTCTGGCTTGGGGGATATGAAGTTATTCAGCATCACAGCTGGACAAGTTTGACGTCGTAAGGTAAACTTAACCTGTGTACAAATTTTAATAATATAGTTATAAAACAAAAGTCAATCAGATCAGTTAAACAATACATTATTTAGATTGTAAAAAATGAATGTTTGTTTTGGATGACTTATTACTCTATTATTTCTAACCGACTTAAGATTATAGAATTCTACAAAATGGGTTTTAGATTCAGTTTAGAGAAACCTTTTTATGGTAGTAAAGATATTGGAAAATATTTACTAAGAAGTTACTTTTTAAAAATAAATTTTGTGTATCTTAAAGAATTTACTAAAAGAAACAGAACATTCTGATCGATTTTTACACACGTTACTTTTTCTTATTGTATGTTTTAGGCTTTAACAATTTATAGTATGTTCTTTACTATGTAATACATGATAACAGCTTGAATGGTTACCGCTTCCATGAGCTGAACAAATGGAAATCTCAGTTTGAGTAAGTAATATAAAGAATGTATTTTCCCACCCTTTTTTTAGATTTTACTCAAATGTAAAGTGAAACATCGATAAAATATTTTGCATATTTTTGAAGATTTTCAATCGTAAATACGATAAGAAAATTGTTCAGTTAATATAACTGCTATTATAAAAATATTCACAATAGATGTAAATTTCTATACATTTTCAATATTGAAAACAAAGAGATAGAAATATAAAAATGTAAACACATCTTTGTTAAACAATAATGCAAAAGCAAATGGAATGGATATTGAACTGTTTGACCGCCTCCAGGGTTTAGTTGGTAGTGAGTTAAACAGGAAAAGCTAAATTCCCGGTTTTTATTCCAAGAAAAATTCATTATTTTTCTCATGATGTAGTAAAATATTGTATTTATTCATTTAATATAAACAAGATTTTAACTAATTTTTCTGAATTATTTGTTCATCGGATGTAATAAAATATTTTGAACATTTTTTTGTTTATTCTTAGGTTCGTAGACTAAAAAAATAAATTACTTTATCGTCAGGTAAAATAATATAACATAAAATATACGATATCAAAATTTGGGAAGAGAATGGTAAGGTTATACTAATGAATGGAAAGTATTACGGAAGGATGACAAGGCATTCACTTGAATTGGCCAAGGAAAACTATGAGGAAACCTTGAAAAGGACAAACATTATACTAAAACTAACTTACCATTCTTCTCAACATATTAAAGAGTTGAAATTGTAAACGTAAGGCGTTTCCAGGGGAAAGTTAAGAAAAACAATATACTGAAATGGAGCGATTAAAGAAAGAAGGAAAGAATTTCCGAATTATTGAAGAAAAGATTTAAAGAAAAATGAACACGAAAATTAAAGAAGCAACTCATGCATGATTATCGTAGTCCAAAGTTAATCAAAATGAAAATCAAAAAGGGATCATCTTTACAAGCCAACTTATTAATTATCACCCATTAAGCTGTTTTAACTTTCATTAACAAAAACAAAGATCACAAATAATATACAATAATTATTTAAAATGATTATTAATACATAAACGAATTAATACACAAACAACCTTAAAAAAAATTAGGCATAATTTAAAACATAAATTGATAAACTACTCAGATTAAATTTTAATTTAAAAAATGGGTACGAAAATACATTTATTATTAACTACGCACAAGCCAAGCTCCTAAAAGAAATTGATTCAGACATCACCCACAAAAAGTAAACAATTTCATTATTAGTAATTTTTTTTGAACCATCAATTTGTAAAAAAAAAAGTTATTTTATGCTAGAAAGTACGTATGCTTAAAAGTCAAATTTTATTTGTGACCGTCATTCTGATAAACCAAATTTTTTTAAATTTATTTTTCATTAATTACAGATCTTTCGGATAATAAGATCACTTTTTTTAAAAAAAAAAAAGGTTTTCAGAACTGTGTACGGAATTTTGATCCCATTCAATTAACTAATTCATATTATTACATGTTAACTATGAATAAGAACTGGGTAAAAAATTACAAGTAAATCGGATAAATTCATTTAAAAAATTTAATCGGAACAAAAGTTTTTGTATATTCTGTTGGACATACATGCACTATAAAACATTTTTGTCACAGAAGTGATAGTTCAGGAGCTCAATTAGATAGTTGTGTTCCTCCTTTCATGTTAAGTCAAACGAATAACTAAAGCATACAGAAGAGAAAAATTAATTTAAACTGATTAATTCCTTTATAATTAATGGTTTTAATAAAACGATCAGATCTTTCGTTTAACAAAGAGTAGGTATCAAATCACAGGATGGATGTTCGCAGGATTAAATGGTTTTTAGGATATTTGGTATACTGACGATCAGGTATACTCTTCAACTTAATAAAGAAAGTAATGGAAACTATTCACATTAGTTCAACAGCTCAAATTGGCTATTGAACTCGATAATGATGAGTATGAAGTAAAGGGTATTTGAATTTGGAGTTCTAAAATTTAAATTAAATTAGTTTCTGTAGTAACGACAATTTTAGTAGCATAACTTTTATTAAAAAAAATGATTGGAAATATTTTTTCTTTGTTTTAGTTTATGTCTTACTGTTTTGCAATTTCTGCTAATGCATACGGTGGAGAATGATGATATATGACAATGAGTGATGAAAAAATGCCAGACCTGACCGGAAATCGAACCCGGGTTCCCGGCGTAGAAGCCAGGTACAATAATTATTTAAATAATAGAACATCCATTATGGTAGAATAGAAGGTTGGATTGTTAAAAAACTCAACTGAAATGTTATAGACTAATAAACTTAAGGGTTGAAAATGAAATGGAGCCGACATTTAGGGTAGATGAAGGGTTCTAACCCTCATAGCAAGTAGTTGAATGTAAGGTTAGGCGTGTTGAAAGAGAAACTTTGAGGCACAGAGATATTTCTAATGGAATTAGTGATCGTACGTCGCTCTAGCTATCTCCTATAGGCCTACTGTTTTGTGGGATCGGATATCCACAGCAGACAGCAACCGATATCAATTGACACATTTGAAACGAGTAATAGGCCTACACTTCATAAAGTGTAGGCTACAAACTCCCCTACCTTTCATCATCCATTTCGCTTCATAACACAATCTCCTTCACAGGCCTACACTATTACAAAAACGTCAATAATCCAATATGAGGTCGGCCCTCCTAAAATGACGCCACAAATTCATTATCTTTCAAATAATGAAGCCGACAAAATTACAAAGAAATATACACTGAAAATCCATTTTTAAGATTCAGGAAAATTACAAAAAAATCTAATACTTTGTTCAATAGTTTATATTGTAGCAACAATACGGTTGTACAAATTAAAAATAAAATAATAGACACAAGATTTAAATTTTAAGACTTTTAATTTAATAAATAAATAGATAATTGATGATTTTACAAAATGATGACTCTAATTTTAAATAATCTCAGAGTTTTTAAATACTATAATTGTTTATTGTTCTTTATTAATAAATCTTTAATTATACAACAATAAAAAATTTTAAGTTAACAAATAAATGTCAATCGGAATTTTTAATAATTTTATCGTAATACTGGTCTTTTAAATTAAATTTGGAATATTATTTAGATAATCTTGAATAAGTTAAGTAATTGAAAAAAATAAAAAAATATCAGTTAATTATGTACTTGAAATGTTATTTTTATTACCGGTTGAATTTAAGAAAATTATGAATTACTGAAGCGAAGCTTTGTTCATTTAGATGGCGTCTATCGATAGCTTTGTAATCTTGAATTTAAATATGAATTTTTTTGATATATTGATAATTAATGTTTATTAATTATATGGTAAATGTTGCTTACGTTTTTATCTCCTTACTGGTACATATTATATTATACTTCCATCGGTTTTTACTTAATAATTTTAATATTTAACTGGAGCACTTTCATACATGATGTTCACACCAAGCTTGTCTCTGGCCTAAAGCTCCACGAATTCATGGTTCAAGTTACTATATTAAACTTTAAATTTTGATTACATATTTTAAAAATGTTCGTAAAATTCAAATCACTGTTTTAAAAGATATAATATATATTATTTCAGTTATTCATGTATTTATTTTAATTGTTTATCTTCATTTCGATTTTTAATTCACTTTTTATTAATTATAGTTTAGTTGCACTTTTGAATCACGTAGTATTCCATTTTAATCTCGTTGTTGCTCGTTAATTATTATACATTTCTTAAAACTATTGAAGATTAACTGATATTGAATATTAATTAACAAATAACTATTTATATTATGCCAGTATTTATATTTTATAAATTTATTTATACTGTTTAAAAATTATAATAATAAATACACCTAGTATTACTGAAGTTGTTATTTTTAATTAAAAAAAATGTAGTGTATAACCTGACTATGTGACCTTGTCCACTACTTAGAATAAGGGTTAAGTTCACGCTGCAATATGAAAAAATATATTACATTTAAAAAGAGGTTTATAAAATTGAAAAGGACTCTCCGTGGCGTAGTGGTTAGCATACTACCATACTAAAGAGAAGGTCCCAGGTTTGATTCCCGGTTAGGGTCTAGAAGTTTAACAGATTAAAAGTCACAGTTACAGTATCAAAACCCAAAGTAGTTGATGATGACTAAGCTGTTTAAATGAAAACCCAAATCTAAGAGAAATGATTCACAATGAATAAAAGAAGATAGTGATACCAAAAATGATTAGCCATCTGAGTAGAATGAACGACGACAAACTACCCAAAAAAATTCACACTTTCCTCAAAAACAAAAACAAAGTTACAACTTACCGTATAATAATAAAAAATAAATAAATAACTGTGTAGAAGAAATTAACACTAATGGTAAATAAACAATGACAACTGGTGTATAATTATATGGTCCTTCTTGATACATATATTTTCATTTAGGGGTTTATAGAGGCCCCTAAATAGTGTATTTTGGGGCCTATTTTTATATTTTGTATTTAAAAAATAGTCTGTAAGCGTGAAAAACAATGAAAATTGATGTTTTAACATTAAACAATATAATTTTCGAAGGGACTACTTTTCGTTCTTAACTGATTGCATGTCGTAATTAAACTGTGCTTTACTCTAATTGGTTACTCAAGGTGTGGTTTGATAATGTATTACCCCTCGGTTTAGTCTGATTAGTTTAATATATCTGTAATGTATAATTAGGGTCTAGAAGTAAAATAGATTAAAAACCACAGTTACAGTATCAAAACCCGCAGTGGTTGCTGATGACCAAGCTGTTTAAATGAACAAAAACAAAATCGAAGAGAACTGAAGCACAATGAATAAAAGAAGATACCATACCAAAATTGATAAGCCATCTGCGTAGAGTGAACGACGACAAACTAACCAAAACAAAATCACAATATTGTTTTGTATTCTTCAATATTGTATTATTCACCGCCATTAGTTTTAAATGTACCGGGCGTCCCACGAAGAGGTATACGCATTTGATTCTAATACTTTCTTATACTTTCATTTTTTATCTAATACTTTCTCATTCCTCTATCGGTCGTTCTGAAACTTTACAGACTTTTAAATGAAAGTACCAATAATGATCTGTGAAAATTACATCTTGCTGATATTTGTAGAACAAAATGGCGGTTGAAAGAAAATATTTGCACTTTTTATTTGAATAAGTAGCCTACGATACTGCTTTTGTTAGGTTTATAAATAAAATTTTATTGTCACAAATTTAATAGATACAAACTAATTAAAAGAAAACTAAATAACAATGAAAATTTTATTATAAAACAAACTTATTCAAAATGGAACCCATCCACAGCGACACACTGATAACAATTCCGAACAAATGACTTGTATGCTCTTGAAAATAACTAACTGCTAAATCCAAAGAAGTTCCTCTTCGATAGTGTGTTTCAAATCATCATCATTGTTGAAACTATGGCTGTACACTTGTTTCTTTTAAGTATCCCTCCAAAAAAAGTCACACACAGTTAAATCAGGTGATCGGTGTGGCCAATCTAGAAAATTACTTCCACGACCAATCCAACGCCCATGAAGGTTGTCATTTAGTAATTGTTTGACTCAGTTTGCATAGTGAGGTGGAGCACCATCTTGTTAAAAATTGCTTGGACCATTAAAAAACCTTGGAGTTTTTGAACTTTGAATTTCAAAACTTTAATTTTGAATATCAGAACTTGGATCATTTCAGCAATCAGTTTCAACACTGCAATATAGTGAGTATTGTAAGGGAGATAGAATTTTTTCCTTTAGACCGCCATTTTGTTTCTGCAAACATCGGCAAGATGTAATTTGGGTATTAGATAAAAATACATGACGATAAGATTCAAAATCTGACTAGGAATTGAACCCGGGACTACTGGTATAAAAGGTAGTTGCGCTGATCAAAAAACCAGTATCCATTAAAAATCAGAACTGCAATAGGAAAACCGCCCTGTCAGTAAAACTAATACTAAAATTCTAAGAAGGTCTATGCAGAACATACGACAGGCGATCAACAAACTCTTCTTTACGATACTGTGCAATTTAACTATAAATAGTTCAAGGAAGTTGAAGGAACCTTGGAAGAACTGAATAAGATGAGAAACTTACAGGAATAAACAAAATACAATCTTTTGGAATCTGAGGGTTTCAATGAAAGAAAAAATCAAACATGATTTTAGACAAAAGCTTGTAGTGAATGTAGGTCTAAATACTGTGAAAGTGATAAAAAGAGCCTTAAATTTTTTACCGCAGATACATTTCACTCACCTGTCTTTACAAATCTACACCAGCACATTACCATTACTCCAAACTTACAGTGCGACAAGTTGATAAAATTTACAATACTTAAGTAGAAAATGGTTAAAAATCTCTGTTGTTGTTTAGGTCATCAGCCAAAAGACTGGTTTGAACCTGTAAAAGTTTTACTAAGTAAAACGAGGAGTGTGGTGGTTCTACAAATTGCTTTGCTTCCTCACTGAATGGAAAAGTATGCTTACAGCATGCCAGGCCCTCTGAAAAGCACATATTTTCCACTCTGCAAATGACACCTTCACTTCATTCACCACAGGGTCTGGCTGTATAATGAAATTAATTATTTTCAGAGGAGATAACTCTGATTAGTGTCTATTACACCTCTACCTCTTCTGTTCTTAAATGATTCAGTCATTTAATTGGCTGACCATGTGATAAGAAACAGAACTATTTATTTTAGTCTTGCAACAAACAGATTGAGTGTAAATAATTTGATACTCCATCTGACTGTTATGGGCAGACAAATTTATGTATTTTTGTATTTTAAGCTAAATTACAGCTTAAAATGTATTAAAATTGATATTTTTAAAAGGTATTAATATTTTCTAATGATTCCTAAATATAACAAGTCTTTTTTTATTTGTGGGAAGAAAATATTAACAAACTAATGAAAATCAATACTATTGCCGTATGGTTCGAATTCCGAGGGACACCCGGTATACATTCTTAAGTTAGAAAATAACGATGTAAATAAACAAACACTAATAAAAATAACAAAAAACATATTATACCAAATTATTTAAGTGAAATGAAGTGTAAATAAAAAGAAATTACTATTCTCTTAGACTATAAGCTGCCAAGTAACACAATAAAATAAAAATATAAGTATAAAATATAAGAGGGATATCAAACGAACTAATACATAAAGATAACAAAAATATTTCTAGAAAGCATTACCTTTTAAAAATACATTTATAAAGAATAAAATAAAATGAACGAAGAAGAGGAGGAGATCATTTAAATAAAGAGGGAAAACATACTTCGAGTTGAAGAAAATAAAAGGAAGAATGAACAGAGAAGGTGGAGGAGGAGGAGGAAAAGGAAGAAGGACGGAATAGGATGGAGAAAATGAAGAGGATAAGGATGAAAAGAAAGCGGAAAAGAGTGCTTGAGGTGTAACGAGGTTTTATCTGTTTTTCTAATAGTAACTGAGGCGACGCACGTACCAAAAGAAGTTGCGATCGAGTTAAGCAGTACAAGAGAAACGTCGTTGTCTATATAAAGGCGATTTACTGGAGATTTATGCGCTGAATTTAAAGACTCACTGAAAGCTAACGACAGCATTAAGCTTTCTTATTATATTACATTATAGAGCCTATGTATTATAAAACATCATTTTAAAGAACGAGACTGCTTGCTATTCCGTTCCTCCTATTGCTTCACATTATGAAAAGAACCAAACGCGTTATCGATTCACTAAATACGTGATATAGGGTTAGTAATTACGCGTTTATATAAGGTGTGTATGTATCTCCCGCAACACCACGTTAAGACACTTAAACACGGTGGTCCACCCACAGGTTTTGTACGCGGCTGAGACCCTGACATGTTACAGAAAGGGAGAACTTGCAAAGCTGGACAAGGTACACAGAAGATTTGCCCAGATAATATTGGGAACAGTCTATGACCCGGACACTAACGTACATAAAAAACGATCAAACGAAGTAATAATGAATTTTCTGGGGAAATCCTTGGCAAGAAAGTGTCGGAAAAGACGACTGCAATATTACGGACATCTAATGAGGTTTAGGGATATAGAGATTGAGACCTACAAGTTGAGCAGAAGCCAGGAAGGACTTAAAACTAGAGACAGATGGTTGAAGGAAGTGGAGGAAGATCTCATAACGTTGGACATCTCGGGCAACGACATTACGAACAGAGACATTTTTAGGCACAAGATTAAGACTTTCGGGAATTTCCATTCTGCTGAGACCAAGACTAGAATCTGGACAGAGGAGGAGAGACAGGGGGTGAGTAGGAGGATGAGGGAGTACCACGCAAGGAGGCGACAGCTACCATAACAGCTTAAGGGAAAATGAATTTAATTACATA
Organism: Catonia carolina; assembly: GCA_035578175.1. Taxonomy (NCBI): domain Eukaryota; kingdom Metazoa; phylum Arthropoda; class Insecta; order Hemiptera; family Achilidae; genus Catonia; species Catonia carolina. The sequence continues at coordinate 297,387,094 of JAQMRL010000001.1, forward strand.
ACTAGTGCGCTCTTAAAAGGGCTATACAATTTAAAAAAAGGTGTGTATGTAGGCCTACTATTACGGTCAATTATGATATAATTTAAAAAATCCTAACTATTCATTCACCGAAGTAACTGTATTCCGGACAATATCTTTCGCCAGCCGTCTAAAAGCTAACGAAGCCTTTACGAAAATGATTTTTTTAAACTGTGTGACTTTTTTAAATTGTTAAGTGTGAAATCAGATCCCGAGAGATTACCAAACAGTCTGTAATCAACTGTAAATATAAATTCCTAGCTGAAAATATCGTAGATTTTACTGGTTAGTAAAGAAGATAATGGATATAAGTGAAAGGAATGTACTAAAATCAGTTTTTAATGTTAAAAGTTCATCATAACACACATTTCAAGGCATAAGAAAAGTAAGTGGTTTAAATGATAAAAACAACATTTTATTGATGAATTTACACACTGACGGACTCGTATGAAAAAAATTGCGGTCGGATATAAAATTTCTTTTTACCTAAATAACTTTAGTAAGCAACTCAGGTTAGCACACTTTACTAATTTAAGTTTTGTTTATTTTAGGTTTACTTCATGGTGAGAACAGGGAGTCCAGTTATGGACAAGGTTAGACCACTTCATCTAAAATGAAGTAGTCTGAACGGCATTCAAAATGGCTTTTCTAGATGTCGGCCATTTTGGTATACGAGTAAAAAAATTATTTTCTTGCAATGTTTACTGTTCAATATTTTAATTAAATTTTTGAATTTTAACATGCTTAAACTATCAAAATTTATTAAAAAAGGGAGAAACAGAGAGCATAGTGGAAATTTGTTTAGAGGACTCTAATTTGGTCCAAAAAACAAGTTACACATCCTAGCGGCTCAAGCCAGTTTACTAGTATTTATAACACTGCTCACATTTTTTTTTTGTTTAATATCTGACTGCTGTGCAATTGCTGGTAATGCAAACGGAGAAGGATGAAATGATTTTTTATAACGTATGAAAATATGCCGTGCCTGAACGGGATTCAATTCCAAGACCGCGTGATACTCACATTTTTAACTATAAAGACATTCAATACCGATTTGAAAAATCTGAAGTGAAACAATCACTCGACTTTCTCTTGCCCACGTAAATAATGGATCATATAACCAACGTTTAATCATAAGTAAACAATGTAAAATGAAACGAATAACCTAATTTTAATCATGAGCGAATGATTCTAAATGAAAAACCTCTCTTCGACTTAAAAATCCGAAAAATCTCTAATTGACGCTAAACTAGGATTTGTAGAAAAAAGCTTGAATTAAAAGTTATAGGTTTATTCATTTCCTACAATTTAAATTAAACATTTTTGCCCTAATATGCATATTAAGGCCGTAATCTTAAAAAAAATCTATTTTCACCACGAGAGCATAGCTTTCCAAATAGTTTCAGACATGACACTTACGCCATCTTGTAAAGCATAAAAATTTAGAAAATGAGGTCACTTTTAAAAAGATTATATGAGCTGTTTATGAAAAAATTGTAAAAAGTGAAAAACCGCACGAATAAACTACGACTTCCGGTTGAACGATTTTGATAAAAATATTTGTGTCGGATTCCCTAGTGGTACTCACTAAGTTCGTAATTTAAGTTCACAGTTTCAACTTCGTATGGAATTCCGTTCTTGAGATATTCTGTTCCCACGAAAACCAATTGGTAAAAACATGTTTTTATTTTGGTCTATGTGCCCGATAACGTGTATTTCCAGTGAAAAATCGACATGAAAAGAATACTTTTCTTTCCCAAACATTCATATTGGACAAGAGAAAGTAACAAAAATGGTTGGAGATAAAATACCATTGTTTGTTTAAGAAAGTTCAGGAAACTTTAAAGTTACTACACTTTACCAATATAAGTTTTGTTTACTTTTGTTCATTATGAGAACAGGGATAGTCCAATTAAGGAAGAGGTTAGATCACTTTATCTGAAATGCTGTTAGTTTAGTCCACATTACTATACAGACATTTTTGAATTAAACATGTTCAAACTATCAAAATTTATAAAAAAGAGGGATAAACGGAAAGCTTAGTGCATCACACTAAAAAAATTTCTTAGAGGCTGTAATTTAATCCGAAAAACAAACTACACAAACTAAAGCCTGAGTCCAGTTTACTTGTACTGCAGTACATTTTAAAGCACTGCTCACATATTTATTAGCAATAAAAACATTCAATACACACTGATTTGAAAGAAAATAAGACAAAACAGAAAACACCGACTGACTTCATTTGGTTTTAAACAAATGTTTCCACAGTGATTAATACCTTAACAGAACACATGATAAAGTTTCGTAATTTATAACCGACTCAATTCCAATCTAATTAAACTTGTCCGCTTTAAACGTTAACTATACCGCCAATTAACAAACTAAATGAGTTGATCTAAACAGAATATACTTGGAGTAACTACCCAAACAACATTACTTAACCTGAATATCTTCAGTTAACTTTAACCATAAACCTTTATAGGATACTAATCGCTTACAATGAAAGAATTGACCTAATTAACAGAAACTGTAATTAAGATCTATTAAATTCCTGTTTAAATGACATCCTTTAACTTGATAAGTGTAAACAGAGAGTTCATTTGCTAGGTACAATAAATGAGTTGCATTATAAACAGGTGGCACACTGCACTAACGTTTCTGCAAACACAAACCGAACTATCATCATATTTAAAATGTTAAGTCTAGGAATTTTTATTTAGTTGCGTATCTTATTTTTTAGATAACATTGAATATAAAATATTAACTACAAAAAAAAACAGTCTGCTATTCTTTTAAATATATTTTTTAAATTTTCTTAAAAGAAACACAGCCTATTTTTATCGGTTTTTAAATTTTTAGCTAGTTTTTTTCTCATCGTATAGAAATCTAAGTAATACCAATCACAGTACATTGTATTGATAAACAAAAATGAAAATTACATTAAAAACATTAATAATAGCATAATTAATAACATTGTGTTAACAAAATTTGCAAATAATCCGATTTTTGACGTCAAGAAACAGTTTTAATATCTCGTCTAACACCTATTTATTTCCAGTCTTACTTCAGTACTTCTCGAACATAATTACTCAATATTCTTCTGTAAAATCAGTGATTTTAATATTCCGTGCTTGGATTCCCACCTATGCTCAAATTTTTCGTTTCAAAGCCTGTTCTAACCAGGAACAACTTTAACAGCCAGAAGGAATCTCATGTATCTTGCCTGCAGTCCGATTTTTACCCTAAATTTATGGTCCAGATTTCAGTTCCATTAACAAAAATGGGAACAGCTAATGTTTGAAACCTTGTGAATAATTTTGTTATTTGTGACTAGTTTTCATTTGATTTTGAACATTAATTAAAGTAATAAATGGAAATTATCGTAAATTGCTCTAGTTTTCTTAAATTTAATTTTAAAATTAATGGTTGGCTTTGAATTTAAACTATGTCTGCTTGACTTATAATCGATCATCTACTGAGTCCTTTTTTATGTTTTCTTTGGTAAATTTTGTGCAACTAGATCACGTATAACTGGGTTTTTACAAAACTAAAGTGTTCTTGGAACATCGACACAGCTTCCGAAATAAATCTTAACGAGTAAGTAGAAAAGATGCTTTAGTAATCATTCTAAGTACATGGGATTAAAATGTATTTTTTAATGACGGGGGAAGGGGGAACCATAAATTTGGCTTTTATACATTCGATTTTTGTTCTAAAGTTTCTGGTCATTTAGAACGTCGACAATGTAAAAAATGTGATCAATATAAACTATGTTTTATTTTTTAAGGTAGACTCATGATTTTGTGATCACCACAACTGCCTTCTAAGCCAGGAGTTCCAAGTTCGATTCCCGGTCACATCTAATATTGTTATATCACTCATTTTCATCCATTACCTCTTCACCATCTATATTAGCAGAAATGTGAAAATATCAAAAGTAAATCAAAAGAAAAAATTTATTTTTAAATTGTTTTATTGAAAATGAAGTATTAACATTGTTTTCCTGAGCGAAATAACTATTCATAAAAATTTGTTTGTAAATAAGTACGTTAGGGTAGAGTTTTTACATTGATTTATGCTGGTTTTCATTCGAAATATAAAAATTGTCGTAATAAATCTTTTTTTTTTAAATAATTTGTATATAAAAGTAATTTTGTATGGATTTTTGGTTTCAATAAATTATTTTTCACTCACATAATTATCTTTTCTCTAAAGTGGACTAACTACAGAATTAAAGGGAAGTAAAAATACAAAAAAAAACAATTTTTAACGTTTTTACTTAATTGTAACGATGAAATGAAACAAATAAAAATTTAAGGAAAAAAGAATTTTCTTAATAAAAGAAAAAATTAATGAAGTTAGAAGATGTATTGGATAAGGTACTCGTTAATTCATTGGGCCGTGAAATCAATTTATTATTGGAACTAGGTAACCTAATGAAATATAATTTTTCATATTTTCTTTACTTTTTCCGTTAACAATTTTTCATTTAATCATTAATTTTAAAAGAAAAGAAAAACGCGGTGGTACAAATACTTTTACTTCAATTAATTCGGCAAGCTAATTATTGTAGCGGAAATTTTCTTTTAAGAAGATATCGGTTGTTGTTTAATTTTCGATTTAATCTTAAAGTAGCTGAATAAAAAGTATGATGAAATCTAAAGAAAACGTTTGATAATGGAAATATACCAGCGTTAAATTATTAAAAAATAAATTACCGTAATGTATTCTGGATCAGGAAATTTAAAAACAAGAGGAAAGAAATGAGACCTTATTCTTCTATTTAAAAAGAATGTACGGACAAAGAAATCTTCGGAAAAATGTTCTTAAGAGAAATAAATTTTCAGCATTAATATCAAAGCTGTCTCACTTAAGTCACAGTACTGTATGTAATAACGTAATAACAAGCATGATGGAAAGGTGACAGAAAATGATCTAGGTGAAGTTAGTAGAATGTATCCGTCGCTGCATATTATATATTCTCTTTAACCTGTTTGTACTTACTCTGAACTTTCTTTGCCACATATGTGTATAAATTACTTTTATTTTTAGCAATCATTCCTCATTTACTGCATAAGAAAACGCAAATGGTATTTCTGGAAAATTCTAAGACGCTCAGCTTTCTCTAATATAAATCTTTAATAGCGTTATTTATTATCGGGAACTAGAATTTTGTCTTATCCACTACTGACAACCCTATTTGTTTTCAGCTTTTTATTGTTCTTAAAGTTTCATTTTTGCTTGGTTTTATACACGGATGCTGATTGGAGTTTGTTCGTAATTATCAGCTGATTATCTTATGAAGTAGTTCTACCAAATGGTGTTATGTAAGCAGAGCTGAACTTCTTGTGTAACTCGATATTAATTTTTTTGTCACATTTCTCAAGGCCTGTAAAAGATAGCACTTTAATAATGTGTTTCTTCCATATTAACTTCACCATCCTACTTCACTTAATTTCCTCAAAATGCTCCGACAATCTCAATCTTAGGGCCTTTATTAAACGAATTATGTCTCAGATTTCAATAAGCGTATTCAATTTCTGATTTTTACTTACTCTCCAAGCATTTCCTTCCCAAGTCAGTCTAAAAATCCCCGTAGAATCTTTCGAACCTTCTCAGTACGACATTACAATAAATTTATGACAAAATCCACGTTTCACTGTCATAAGTAACAAAACACATGTACAGTTTATTTCTAAGTTCCTACTTATCAATTTATTTGATTATAGTAATATAGTTTAACAGTTCAGTATTGACTTCGCGTGGCTACTTTTCTAGTATCAAGAAGAAGCATCTCTTTTATGTTTTTTCCAATAAAGTTTCTATAAAAAATAGAGTTTAAATCGGAACATTTTTTATAACAACACAGTAATATAAAAATATTTCATTTCTTATATTTATAGTATGGAGAATGTTGTCATGATTTTAACATTTACTTCGGTAGAAAGTAACCATGGTTGAAGGTTTACGAGAAATACAACCAACATTTATTACTCAATACAGAATAGTCCGTGTGCCACAGATTGACAACAAGCCAGAGGTGGCAAGGAATTTTTTAGAACAGACATAAAAATAAAAATCTGTGTGTACCACTCACACTAATTTCACTTGTGAATGTAAATAATAAACATTACAACCTATGTTTAATAATGTGTAAAGATTTAAAATTAAAAACACAAACAAATTTTAACCATGAATGATTGACGCTAAATGAAAATCAACCTTTGCAAGACAAAAAAGACAATAGGTCAATATACTGAAAAACACTAATTTACGCTAAATTAGGTTCTATACAAAACAATGCTCGATTTAAAAGTTTTACACTTTTGTCGTAAAATACATACTAAGGCCACAATAAAAAAAACAATTAACATGAGTTCAGAGTCTTCATAAGAATTTCAGCAGAAATTGTGCTTACCCTATCTTGTAGTGTGTAAGGAATTTAGTAAATGAAGCGATTTAAAAAAAAATAGTAGCTGTTTTTGATAAAATAGCAAAAATTGAAAAAAATCACTACTGAACTATTACTTCGGATATTTTTAATGAAATTTTTATGAAAACTTCGAGTCGGATCCTTTTGTTGTATGCATAGGTATTTTTTTATTTTTTTTGGTTTAACGTCCGACTGTTCTGCAATTATTGCTCATGCAGACAGTGAAGGATGCAATGATATTTTGTAACGTATGAAAATTGCCGTACCTGAATGGGATTCGAACCCAAGAACGCATGATAAGAGGCGAGCACGTTACCAACTACGCCAATGCGGCCGGCTTTACATAAGTAACTTAAGTTCCAAATTTCAACTTTGTACGCTATCCTGTTCTTGAGATATTTTGGTCACACACAGAGACCATCGCTTCAAACATATATTTTTGGGTTCAGGGGACCTAAAAACGTGTATGTCTGATAAAATATCGATTTCGAAAAATTTACATGAAACAATTGCTACTTTACTTCCGTATAAATTCATATAAAGCATTAAAAGATAATTTTTCTTTTGATTTTTTACTACATTAAAAATTAATTTTTCAATTTACGTTATCAAAAAATTATCGGCTGGCGCTATTATAATTGATAACCAAGAAATTAAAAAGAAACTTTCCTACGCCTTGATCTCACGAACCTATCGTTTACAGATAATACTTAATACAGAAATGCCTAAATAATATATAATGACGTCACAATATGAAGGCTAAGAAGGAATTTTCGTTGAAAATATTCAATGGTATTTTAACGCCAATTGGTGAATTTTCTCATTTTTATATCTAAGGTAAAAGAGGTTTGGAAGAAAAATATGCATCAGTCAGAAATTAATTTCTGTTGAGAGATGGATTATTATTCATGCTGAATAATTTAATTCCTAATACATATTGAACTCCATTCGCTTCCTGAACCCCTTCAGTTCTTAAAATAAATTTACATTTTCCTGAAAATACCGAATGCCGTATCTTCTAATCATACTGATTTTTTTTAAAACGTTTTACCAGGATATCGACTTCAACGGTTCGTTAAAAACAAAGACCTGTGGATAGAATAAACCGATCTCTTAGTATAGGTAATAGTTAGTTGGATAGTTTTCTGCACTAAGAGTTCTGAGTTCGATATTTGGTCAGGTTTTGCATTTTCATTACTCATATATCTGTTTGGGCTACAAAAAATAGTTCTGTTTCTTATCACATGGTCAGCCAATTACATGACTGAAGCATACAAGAACAGAAGAGGTAGAGGCGTAAAAGAGACACTACTACTGACAGTTATCAGCCAGACCCTGTGGTGAACGAAGTAACGGTGTCATTTGCAAGGGTGGAAAGTAGATGCTTTTTGGATCGCCTGGCACGCTAATAAGCATAGGCTACTTTTCCGCTTAGAGAGAAAGGCACTGATAAACCATCTCACTCCTTGTTTTACTTAGTAAAGTCTATATAGGTTCAAACCAGGCTTTCGGCTGATGACCTAGGCATTCGCCTATCATCCTGAAACATGTGCATTAGTGTTCATTTGCACAACAGTTAGATTTAAAACCCAACAAAAACCTTTATTCATAATTTATTTATTCATAAATATTATTCTTCCAACATTTGAGAAGATAGGCGTTGCACAGTGGATCCTAGAGAGAGTAGGGGCAGCGATGCTGGAGGATGAGGAGAGCTGGAAGTTGGTCGCTCAGTTTGCGGAGAGGGTGGTCGGGAGACTGCGGAGGGAGGAGACAGATGGAAATCAGCGGGATCGCCCTCTCCCACAGTGAATCAATCCTGTCCCAATCTCAGTAGGTAAGGTAGCCCCACTTATTTCCTGAGCTGGTGATGAAAGAGATGAATGAAAGTGAGAGTGTGAGTGTTGGTCAGTGACAGCGAGAGGGGAATTAGGCTACGGTTCCCTGCCACGCCCCGCTGACAGTATGCAAATTTTTTTTTACCCGACATTTCCCTTGTAGTATTATATAAACAGTTGCAAGGGAGGTGGAGGGTTGTTTGCTGATGTCGGATCAAGTGGCCAGGCGGCGGGTTTTTGGTTGGTAAGGCGGTTGCGGCCTCCTTGGGGATGGACGAGGACACCTCAATTGAGTCCAACAATACTTCCCCCATCGTGAGAGAGTGAACATGAGTTTTTCTCGCCGCCTTAGATAATTAAAAAAAAATAAAAAATAAAAAAATAATTCATCCAAAAGAGGATAGCCCGTGGTTGGAGGAGTACAAAACATATTGTGACAATATCTAAAAAGAAAGAGTGTTCGAGAATGACCGAGAGTTTCAAAATGTTAACGTAAATAATAAGAGTAATAAATAGGGTTTTCCGAGAAATAGTTAAAAATATTATGTGTAATATAAATGATCTTTTATAGTAATACTTTATCTCATGCATCAGAATTTGAGCTATTCTCACCTGATGAACGAGTAACATTTTTGCTAGCAAATGGTGAAAAATGGATATTTTTGTCCACAGGAGCTGTATCATAAGACATGGATGGAATATTGTCGAGACAACTTTTGAGCGGAGTCGTAGAATGGCAATGGCGCTGGCTTTGTAAATTTTGATAAACAAAACAACCCTTGTAGTTTGCTGTGTATTGTTCATTGCATAGAGTGCATTTGTTTGGAGAATCTTTATTTTTCTACAATCTATAGAAAAGTCACCACCAGCTCATTTTACATTGGCGGATTATTACAATATGCATTTTAATGGTTATATTTTCGGAACGTGTTCACTGCACAATACATTTTTTTTTTGGCGGACGTCTTTAACCTAAACCCTAGTGTGCAAGAATCTGTCAATATTAAAGATGTCGTAAATCCTTGAGCGTGGATCCAAATCAATAAAAAAGTGGTAACGGACTGAGTAAACAGAAAAATCTGGTGTGAAACACTCACACAACTTTCTCTTGCCAATGCAAATAATTAACAATAAACCTAACATTAGTATTAAAACATTAGAAATGAACAAAAACTAACCTCAAAAACATAACCTTATTTTAATCATGAGTGAATGACGCAAAATGACAATCGAACTCAGTTTGGCTTAAAAATATGGAAAATCACGCTTTCACGCTAAACTAGGCTCTGTAGAGAAAAATGCTCTAAACAAAAGTTGTAGATCTTTTAATTTTCTATAAATTTTATTATATACACTTTTGTCGTAAAATGCATACTAAGGCCGAAATCTTAAAAAAATCGATTTTTCTCACGTTTTCGTGAGAAAAAAAATAGAAAATCGCAAATTACCGCTAAACTAAGCGTTATACAAAAAAATGTTTGAAACAGAAGTTGTAGGTTTTTAAATTCTCTACAACTTTTATTATATAAGTTTTTGCGCTAAAATTTATATTAAAGCCGTAATCGTAAAAAAACAACGTTTTTACGTGAAAACAGCCTCACCGAGAATTTCAGCAAACATGGCGCCTACCCTATCTTGTAGAGAATAAAAAATTGAGTGAAATAGGTGATTTTTAAAAAAATCGTAGGACCAGTTTTTGAGAAAATCGCAAAAAACTGAAAAATTATACGAATAAACTACTACTTCCGGTTGACCGATTTTGATGAAAATGTTCGTGTCGCGTCCGGTAGTGGTATGTAACTTAAGTTTCAAGTTTCAAGTTCGTACGACGTTCCGTTCTTGAGATATTCTGTTCACACACAGACACACACACACAGACACACACACAGACCAATCGCTAAAAACATGTTTTTTGGGTTCAGGGGGTCTGAAAACGTATAGATCCGGTGAAAACTCGATTTCGAAAAATCGACATGAAAGCAATACTTTCCTTCCTATATATTCATATAGGCAAGAGAAAGTAAAAAAGTGGTAACGGACTGAGTAAACAGAAAAATAAGTGATCACAATCTGAATGATTGGTTTTGTATAAAGCATTTACTACAGTATTGTTCATTAAATCCAAAAAATGTTCTTCCTAAGAACTCTTGTTATATTTTGCATATTTTTTGTAGTAGATTGTGTGAAACGTAGCTGTTTAATAAATGAAATGATTTTAATGAAATTTTGACTATAATGACAAATCAGCTAAAGTTTAGTTGCGCAACTGTTGTTGGAAATTGGAAAACTTCTAATATCGTAAAATATGAAAAATATTTCAATATTATCACATCGTATTAAATGAAATATTGTACTAATATAATTAAAAAAAAAGTAGTTGGAAAAACTCATACGGTATTTATTAAAACAATAATAAATGTACGTTCAACAAAAAATTTTCCTAGAAAAAGAAACTTTTGTTTTACAGTATTAAGTACGAATTTTCATCTGTATGCTTACTGAAAATATAATTATATATTCATTTTGATACGGATTAACGTTCACTAAAAGAAAAAACGCTTTACAAATGAAAACATAAAAAAATATATAACGCTTGACGCGAGAAAAATTATTTATATTAAAAACGACTGAAAATTTTAAAATAAATTGGGATTTAAAAAACTTAGATATAATAAATTACGAGACGGTGCTTTTAAACACAAGTAAATAAATTTAAAAAAATTTCTTTCGCACGGTTGGTTTACGAGATTATTCTAAAATTTTACATTAATTTTAAAATGACATAAATTGCGATGTTAAACAATATAGAAAATTTCATCATTTTATACGCCAAAGTAAATCATTTTAATCAGTTTTTACTCTCTCTTGCCTATATGAATATATAGGAAGGAAAGTATTGTTTTCATGTCGATTTTTCGAAATCGAGTTTTCACCGGATCTATACGTTTTCAGACCCCCTGAACCCAAAAAACATGTTTTTAGCGATTGGTCTGTGTGTGTGTGTGTGTGTGTCTGTGTGTGAACAGAATATCTCAAGAACGAAACATCGTACGAACTTCAAACTTGAAACTTAAGTTACATACCACTACCGGACCCGACACGAACATTTTCATCAAAATCGATCAACCGGAAGTAGTAGTTTATTCGTATAATTTTTCACTTTTTTGCGATTTTCTCAAAAACTGGTCCTACGATTTTTTTTAAAATCGCCTGGTTTACTCAATTTTTTATTCTCTACAAGATAGGGTAGGCGCCATGTTTGCTGAAATTCTGCGTGAGGCTGTTTTTACGTAAAAACATTTTCTTTTTAAGATTGCGGCTTTAATATGCATTTTATCGCAAAACGTTATATAATAAAAGTTGTAGAAAATTTAAAAACCTACAACTTTTATTTCAAACATTTTTTTGTATAACGCTTAGTTTAGCGGTAATTTGCGATTTTCAGTTTTTTTCTCACGAAAACGTGAGAAAAAACAATTTTTTTAACATTTCGGCCTTAGTATGCATTTTACGACAAAGGTGTATATAATTAAATTTATGGAAAATTAAAAGATCTACAACTTTTATTGAGAGCATTTTTCTCTACAGAGCCTAGTTTAGAGAGAAAGAGTGATTTTCCGTATTTCTAAGCCAAACTGAGGTTGATTTTCATTTTGCGTCTTTCACTTATGATTAAAATTAGGTTTTGTTTATTTCTAATGTTTTATTACTAATGTTAGGTTTATTGTTAATTATTTGCATTGGCAAGAGAAAGTTGTGTGAGTGTTTCACACCAGATTTTTTTAGATAAATTATTAATTTGTTCTAAGATATAAATAAATACGCATACTACTACGTTGTAAATGGTTTACCGCCTTCGTCATAATAGCGATAACATTACGAGACTACATATTGTACTGTCTGGGTTCTATTCTTACATAAGTCTGGGAATTTATTTTTATAACAGAATTTATCAAAATATTTGTTCTTTAAAGGACAATAAAATAGATTTGTGAAGACATAAAAGACATGAAAGAATAACAACCTCTAAGAGGAGATACAATTCTTTTTGTCTTTAATTTTATTACGGTATTATACATTGAGCTGCACAATTTCCGTATATGATATTTAAATGGCGGTGGGTAGTTTCACTTTAAGGAGAAGAGGTAACCAGTGGTACAATCTTCGTTTATAACTGCGGGTATTGTCCGTTATTCAGACCAAGAGGTCTCTACTCCAATTTCGCTTGAGACGTCGCAAAGGTGGGAAGTTCCTTGTAGCTAGATCACGGGGTAGTTGGTTTGGATGGTCATCTAGTCTTTCGTGAAATTTACTATACAAGGACGCGGTTAGCTCCTTTACTGTCGGAATTTTGAAATCGTCGTGGAGGCTTACATAAAAATGAGCGCGAGAAGCAAATCTTAAGAATTTTAATTGAAAGGCCTGGATCGACTTCAATTACTCTCTGCCACTACTCCAAAGAGCTGGTCACCATAAGTCCAGATTGGTCTCAAAAGGGTTTGTACATTAAAATTTTGGAACGGAGGTTCAATTTTGATCGAGGGTTAATTAAGCAGAAGAGTAGCTTCTGGCGGCGGTTAAGTTCTAAACTTTTTGTAAGCAGATGATGATTCCAAGTAAGTCACCTGTCAATTCATAAGCCAAGACATCGCACCAATCTGGCTTGGGGGATATGAACGTTATTCAGCATCACAGGTGGAAAAGTTTGACGTCGTAAGGTGAACGTAACGTGTGTTGACTTAATTGGGTTTACCTTAATACGCTAACGGGTAAGCCAGTCCTGTATTAATAAGAGATGTCGCTGAACTAGCAATTTAAAGAAAATATTGTGCACAATCTGTTCTGTCGTTTTCATCAAAAACTAAGTCAAATTTAAAAGAATGCGAGGCATTCAAATTTGGCATACAGAAGTTCTTATAACAGTCCTGGGATTAAAGAAAATTTTAACTCGTAAAATCCACTATTTAGTTCTATAACACAATGTAATCGCTAATGACCAGGGAGTTGATGCTATTTTTAATATACTAAACAAAAACACAAATAACTTAGTTATAAATACTTGGTTTAGTGTAAATACAGACAGGGTTTTATGCAACCAGCAAGAAGCCTGCGCGCAATTACTGATAATCTTGAACGCAGAGAATTTCCGGAACTACAAACGTAAACAATCCACAGCAAGCCGAAATGTCGTTACCTAAATCCGTATTCTATATATTTTGTATTACCCTTAAAGGTATCAATGCTAATTATCCATCAGTTTTGCAATTAAGGAATATAATAAATATTGCATTGGTCAAACAATTTTTTATAACACCACTTTGATGGAAGTTCCGGTGTACAAATACTGATTACAATAAAATATTTGTTTCCGCAGATTAAAACGTAATACTCTGTAGAAACCATAAATATTATTACATGCTGATCAATTTATTTACTAAAAAAATAAATACCATAAATTCATCGACTGTATTTTCAGTAACACTGTTGGCTTACTTGTCAGCATCTGCCATTAGCGAAAACACTCATCACGCGTAATAATTATTTAGAGCCTATCCAAGAATCCAACCCTGACTCTTCCAATTTACAGCCTAGCACGCTAATCACTACGCCGCATAGTTTTTTCTTATTATCTAGACAGCAAAATCACAATATGTTCTCTTATTCAAGAAACAAGAACGATAAAGCAATAGAGATGACGCAGAAAAATAAAATAAAATATTATCATTCATCAATAATAAATGTTACAGTTCAAAATGAAAACAAAAGAAATTTACAATGAATTTTAAATAAAATAAAATAATTGTAAAAAAGTTAAAAGGTTATCATTATCAAATCTCCTACTTAAGTCTAACACATTGTATCTACTATTAAGTCTTGTAAAAGTACAGTTTCTGTTGACTAATTCGGATGTCCGTTCAGTCTTCGTTCGTATGTTGTGCTAAATCATGTCATTTCCTGTCTTACTGAGTTGAGCCCTATATCGTAAAAAATATATTTGTCTCGTATGTATCATGGTATCTTAAAAGCTGTACGTAAAAAGTTTGTCTAAAAATTTTCTATAATCTTAATATCTGCCCATAACAGACAGGTGGAGGTTAAATTATTTACACTCAATCTGTTAGTTGCAGGGCTGAAATAAATAGTTCTGTTTCTTATCACATGGTCAGCCAATTAAATGACTGAATCATTTAAAAACAGAAGAGGTAGAGGTGTAAAAGACACTAATCAGAGTTATCTCCTCTGAAAGTAATGAATTTCATTATACAGCCAGACCCTGTGGTGAATGAAGTGAAGGTGTCATTTGCAGAGTAGAAAATATATGCTTTTCAGGGGGCCCGGCATGCTGATAAGCGTACTTTTCCACTCAGTGAGGAAGGCAATGGTAAACCACCGCACTCCTCGTTTTACTTAGTAAAACCTCTACAGGTTCAAACCAGCTTTTCGGCTGATGACCTAAACAACAACAACAATCTTAATATTGGAATTTTTTGTTGTCCGTCTGAGTTGTAACCCGTACGTCCATACAGGTTTAAAAATAGACTTGTTAAAAATAGCGTCAGTTTTGATTCAGTTGATAGCTATGAGCGTCTGCCAGTAAACCAAAATATGTTTCTCAGTTTAAAGTCCGACTGTCTTCGCTTCGTCAGAATGTGTTTCTTCAGTATTACTGATGGAGACTTTTATCAACAATGTGACATGAACTGATTCAGTTTCATTCATTTTAATCCTTCGCTTCTGTAACCATCCTTGTAAGGATACTAGAAAATCTTGCAAACACTGTGAAGCCGCTTAGGAAGTTTATTTGCGTTATTTAATCTGTATATTTGTTAATAAACAAAGTAATTAGCATCCTACGCTGTAAAGTATCGATCCCAGGTTTAATTCCCGGCCAGGATCTGGGAAATTATTACAAATTCAAATCTAGCGTCCGTTAAGCTAAAGTAGGCACTAATGACTAAAATGTTCATGCCACTTGAAATTAACTAGAAGAAAGTTTAATGTATTACGCAACACAATCTTATATCATTTTAAGTCATCGTGTGATATCCTTTGTCTTAACAAATCACGGTTTTGGTATCAATAATATATGTACAGTCCGATATAAAATATGAAATTACTAAAACAACATCAAGTATGTTACAAACAATTTTTAAAATAAACTACTACCCCTAATCCAATATATAGGGGTACTTGCTAGTAGACCATGATAAGAAAATCATGTATTGGGTCGATGAACGCTGAAAAATATATTGAATTTATTTATAAAAATATTACTCACCAGCAATAATTAATAGTTTTTTCTTTTTTTGCTTACCTGAAAACAAAAGAAAACAATATTAATGACTTTTCTTAGAGCCAATTTGTTACATTTTGCAAAATAAACCATTAAAACGGTTTTTTGCTTTTTCAATATTACTGTCAGGGAATTGTTTAAAACCTTTTCAAGAAAACTAAACGTTAAATTAGACAAAATAATTTTCATTGAACTTCACTTATGTTTTGAACTGTAGATCGTCAAATGGACATAAATAATTTTAAATAATTCATATTTTATCTCCGGGAGATTGGTTTAATATACCCCGTTTCAAAAAGAATAATACGACTATTTACTTCTATTATATATTTTTTGTTTAGCCTACTAAATAAAGCGAGCGCCTTAAACATAGCAATTCTGCAGAGGTTTTAGTCAAAGTTACATGACAAAAACCTTAGCAAAGCGCTTAATAACGAATGCTTCTTGGGATGGTCCTAACACGTTAACTCAACATGAACTTAGTATTAGACGAAATTTAGATTTACAGAACAGCACACCAATAAAAATTAGAAATCACATCAACACACATTGAATTTATTGGATAATAACAGAAACAATATACATAGACTAAAAATACTTTTTTGAATCTACCCTTTCGTCAAAATTAATTTAAACAATCTAAAAATTCAAGCTAAAGATAAAAAGTACATAAGTACAAAAAACATAATGTCTAGAATTTTGGTACCTAACAGTAGACTACTCTTTCTTTTCTAAATGAGCTTCGTACATAAGATTGCACTGTATTCAAATTTATCTTAGTGTAGTTTCTACGCAAGGAGTACGATAGGACGAAATTTAAGGGGGGGGGGCGTTGGTAGGCGAGGTTGCCAACGCCACGAGCTATGCTACTGCGCTATCATAAGTTACGCTGATTTAAATTTCACACGGTATACTCGTACACAGGCCCTTCCGAAAGTTACATTTTTCAAAGTTATCAATTTTTTAACGTTGGTTGAAGCATTCAATAATTTATTTTGAGTACTTTTATAGTAGTTTTGTGTGCGAGATGATTAAGTTCTGAAACTTTATCCTCAAAAAGAATTAGGTTAGTTCATTCTAGTTACTTCTACCACATTTATTTGTTTATAGTGAATTCAACTAACTGCAATAAACTTTGAAAATATATTTGAAAAAAAAATCGTTAAATTTTTTTTTTTTAATTTATTTAACGTCGCATCAACATCAAGGTCATTAGCGACGACGTTGGGGTGTAACTGTGTGAGATGAGGATGAAATGATTTTTTGTAACGTATGAAAATATGCCGTGCCTGAGTGGGATTCGAACCCAGGACCGCATGATGAGAGGCGAGCACGTTACCAACTGCGCCAATGCGGCCGGCATCGTTAAATTTTATTTCATAAATACATTGTTGTTGTTGTTTAGGTCAACAGCCGAAAGGCTGGTTTGAACCTCTAGAGGTTTTACTAAGTAAAACGAGGAGTGAGGTGGTTTACTATGCCTTCCTCACTGAGTGGAAAAGTACGCTTATCAGCATGCCGGGCCCTCTGAAAAGCACATATTTTCCACTCTGTAAATTACACCTTCACTTCATTCACCACAGGGTCTGGCTGTACAATGAAATTCATTACTTTCAGAGGAGATAACTCTGATTAGTGTCTTTAACACCTCTACCTCTTCTGTTCTTAAATGATTCAATCATTTAATTGGCTGACCATGTGATAAGAAACAGAACTATTTATTTTAGCCCTGCAACGAATAGATTGAGTGTAAATAATTTGACACTCCACCTGTCTGTTATGGGCAGGTAAATACATTACTAGACTATTTGAAAATTTTTTTAAATTTCTATCAACAGCTTGGTAAATTAGCGATTGCTATAGGTTATGGGTCTAGAACAAAGGGTTTTGAGTTAAAATAATTTCCAGACCCTAACTGGGAATCGAACCCAGGACCTTCCCCTTGCAGGCTATCGCGTATCCTCTGCGTGACGGAAGTGGCCACAATTTTGTTTTTATTAGGTTTTTAATCATAATTTAATTATGGTTTTCTTAACAGGAGATTATTTCACGGAAAGTAAATATTCCTTATCGTCATTTTACGTTATCACGCTCATTTTCTTACTAACACACAAATTAAATAATTAGGCCTAGATTTTTAAAAAAGGGTTGCTTTATTTCACTTTACATTTGTCTTGTTTATTACGTAGCAACATCTAATTTTCTTGAAGTATCTATATTTCATAACGTTAAAAATTTCAAATAAAAGATTGAAAAATATTTTTATAAATTTAAATACGTTTTCTTCAAATATCAGGATAAATTAAAGCACATTCATTTAAATGGAAAAAGTTTTTATTTTAATAATTAAAGAGTAGGCGTTAGAGAATATCCTGTTTAACGATACATCGGGAACAGCATACATGTGTTGATTAATGTAAACGGTTGAATAATTTATTTTAATCACATTTCGCTGAATTATTTAACAAAAAAAGAAAAACCAAATGAATTGTTAAAATTAGAGAACATAATTTTTCATCGGAAATTTTATTATTCAACTCATCAGTTTTTATTTCAGAGAGTGTGGGGGACAATGAGTTTGGTGAGTTTATGATAAAAAAACGAAACAAACGAAATAAAATGAAACATTTTATTAAACGGTGTGTGTAGCGTAGGCTAGGTGAGTATAACATAAAAACTGTTATGTATATGTACCATGTCGCATTAATATCCTGTGGCGAATAATAAATACAAAAAACTGGTCTCGTGTCCCATTTAAATTTACTAACTTAGACAAAATTGATTAACAGTAACGGTGTAATTAAATTTCACGACTCTTTTCATTAATAAAACCAATTTTCCAGTCCGTTTTTACCTGTTTTTCATATTTTATCCCCACTTTCAACAAATGTATTGCAATCGTAAAAATATTCCTATATTTTTATACTACTTCAAATTCCAACGGATCGTTACTTTTCATATAAGTTGTTATAATAAACATAAAAAAATCTGGTGTGAAACACTCACACAACTTTCTCTTGCCAGTGCTAATAATTAACAATATAACCTAAAATTAGTAATAAAATATAAGAAATAAACAAAAACCTAACCTCAATAAACATAACCTAATTTTAATCATGAGTGAAAGATGCAAAATGAAAATCAACCTCAGTTTGGCTTAAAAAAACGGAAAATAACTCATTCTCTCTAAACTAGGCTCTGTAGAGAAAAATTCTCTCAATAAAAGTTGTAGATCTTTTAATTTTCTATAAATTTAATTATATACACCTTTGTCGTAAAATGCATACTAAGGCCGAAATCTTAAAAAATCAATTTTTCACACATTTTCGTGAGAAAAAAACAGAAAATCGCAAATTACCGCTAAACTAAGCATTATACAAAAAATTGTTTCAATTAAAGTTGTAGGATTTAATTCTCTACAATTTTTATTATATAAAGTTTTGCGCTAAAATGCATATTAAAGCCGTAATCTTAAAAAAAACAACGTTTTTACGAGAAAACACCCTCACCAAGAATTTCAGCACACATGACGCCTACCCTATCTTGTGGAGAATAAAAAATTGAGTAAACCAGGCGATTTTAAAAAAAATCGTAGGACCAGTTTTTGAGAAAATCGCAAAAGTGAAAAATTATACGAATAAACTACTACTTCCGGTTGACCGATTTTGATGAAAATGTTCGTGTCGGGTCCGGTAAGGGTATGTAACTTAAGTTTCAAGTTTGAAGTTCGTACGATGTTCCGTTCTTGAGATATTTTGTATACACACACACACACGCACACGCGCACACACACACACACACACACACACACACCTAGACACACACACAGACCAATCGCTAAAAACATGTTTTTTGGGTTCAGGGGGTCTGAAAACGTAAGATCCGGTGAAAACTCGGTTTCGAAAAATCGACATGAAAACAATACTTTCCTTCCTATATATTCCTATAGGCAAGAGAAAGTAATAAAAATGACACATATATAACAGTTGTAAGTTCTAGTAAACAATAGAAAAATTGAAGAGATATAGTTTAAAGGGAGACCGCTAGGTGGTCTCCTTCTTTATGTCATTATTATTATTATTCAGTATCAGGACAGTTGTAGTCATACATATATTATACCCTGGAATTAAAAAAATAAATAAATTAAAATGAACTGTTACAACTTTTTACCGCACTTTAAGTGCCTTAGCTTTTATGTAACACCATATTCACTGTGTTGTAAGTGAGCACATGTTTCAACCAATGACTGTGATATTGTTCACATGATTGACTGCCTGCATACCAGTTCACATGTAGTTTTGTAGAGGTTTATTTTGGTTGTTTGTTTACCTTAAGAAAATCTGTCAAAATACTAATATAATTGTAATTTTATATTAATATCAGGACAATCATATCATCACCTTGGTACATAAAGAACAACTTTTTACACATTCCTACAGTTGAACAAGAAACATAATTTTAAATTTATAGTGAAAAATACCAAACAATACTCGAATCACACAAAAATCACCTCACCGTCTTACACTTGGACAATTTAAACGACACTCGCTGACTGAAACCAAATCCTACGGACGTTTTTCAACGCGACAAGTGTAATTCTGAAACCGCCTAGTGAGCTCGGTGAAACAACTTTAAATTTGAAAACACGCAATTCCAACAATAATTTTTATGTGTGTAATAGGTAAGATGTGAAGTAACATGGAATCTTTCAGAATCTGTAAACACTAGCTCTGTTAAAATATCCTAGAACTTAACTAAAACTCGAAGTCTGGAGTCTTGATTTTGAAATCTATTACGACCTTCGGAATATGTTTGATAGAAGATTGCTGTGGTTATTATAGATAGGTAGAATAAAGAACAAGGAAGTCTTGATGAAGAATAAGAAAATTAAAGTTGTGGATACTGTAAAACGCAGAAAACTGTAGTACCTTAGTCTAGTGATGGCAAGAAATACAGACTACTGCAAAATATCATGCAGGGAAAAGTATAAAGTAAGCGTATTACAGGTTGACTAGGGTATTACGGTCTAAGAATCTTCGCTATGGTATTGTGAATTAAGTTACACTTTTGTGTTGAAATTCAAGTGAGTTTGATAGAAGCCAAAGTTTTCATAGGACAGGACACCTGATGAAGAAGAATCTATTACGTTACCACTGCACCAAAAAATGACCTACATTTTTCATTATTTATTAAAATGTATACAATGTTAGTTTCATTCTAAAATTGTATAGTTTGGAAAAAAGCCTTTCTAAATAATGTTTGATTGATTATATTAAATAATTAATGGAAGCGTGTGCCAGTTTAGGGCCACGGCCACAATCGTACTGTGTGAGTAGCTCTACTATATATTTAGTAGATAACTTGTACGGATACGATCACGCAAACTAAACAAACAAAAGGTTTTTAATTTAACCAATATAATAGAGAAGAGGCCTATATTTGTATTATTAACAGAAAAATCAATACACCGTATGTTATAGGCCAACATGTACGCATCGAACGGACACGAGTTTGGATGTGACACAATGAATGACTCATAATATTAACAGAAATTTGATCTCTATCATATCTATACTCCAAGGCCTCAAAAACTATATACCAAAAGCGTTTCTGTTATTTAGCGCCCAAACTGCTCAATCAGCTCCCCCTACAAATTAAAAATATACCGGACATCATAAGGTATAAAAAGCAGTAACAATTTGGCTATTGGAAGTAGGGAGAGACGCTATAGAAAAAATGGTTACTCCAGGAAACATACAGTTTTGTGAGCTCTTCTACCGGTTTCAATTTTAGTTTTCTAACGGGTGATTCAAAAAGAGCGCCGGTTTTTAAACGGCTGGTAAATTTTTGTTTATCGGTTGGCAACATTGTTAGACCTCATTTCTATTTCGGAGAACATTCCGATTGACGATTCAGTTGTAGTTTCTCTTGTTCGCAGTGTAGTACTCTCGCAGTCTGTGTCTAACCATGGAGAAGTTTACTATTGCACAACGAGTGTTAATCGTCAAAACATTTTACCAGAGTGGAGAGAGTTATGCGGCTACTGTCAGGCGACTTCGAGGTACTCTAAGACGTAATGAAGCACCGAATAAATCAACAGTTCGCAGGCTCATGAAAAAGTTTTTTGAGACGGGTTCAACAGTCGACCTTAAAAGTTCTGGACGTCGTCGTTCTGGCCGAACTGAGCAGAACGTTGCGTTGGTTCGTGACAGCGTGGCTGTTAGCCCAGCAAAATCAATACGTCGCCGTTCTCAACAATTGGGTTTACGATGTTCTTCTGTACGAAAAATTCTTCGGTACGATCTCCAATATCACCCGTATAAAATTCAGTTGCTGCACGAGAAACAATGTTGTTGCTCCGTGAACGGTTCCAGGATCGCATTATTTCTCGTAATTCCGACCATCAATGGCCACCAAGGTCGTGTGACTTGACGCCTTGTGACTTTCATCTTTGGGGTCATCTGAAGTCATTGGTGTATGCCAATCAACCCCGAAACATCAATGACTTGAAGGAGGAAATTCGACGGGTTATCGGGCAAATGGAAGTCGAAACTTGTCGTGCAGTAATATCCAATTTCATGGACAGAGTTGATGCGTGCCAGCGCAGTAGAGGAGGATACATGCATGACATCATTTTTCATACATGAAATCGGAAGGTAAGATGAACTTGTTGATGTATTTATTTTCAGTTTTTTATTAAAATAAATCTCTTAATTTGATATATCAAAACCGGCGCTCTTTTTGAATCACCCTATATTTATAAATAAATTCTTTTGTCTTGCATATTATATTGTTTGTTTTGTTTTTCATTTGTACATGTAATTATATAACAGCATATTATTTTTTAATAAAAATGTCTTAGTAGTTTAATTAGTAATTAAGTAACTAACATGTAGTTGTAATTACTAATACACTAATAGATTACTGTAGTACAGTAGTTGCAGTAGTATAATGGACAAAGAAGCACTGAATTGATCTACCGTTGAACATGGGAAACCATAGTTGGGTGGTTTAATTTCCTCACCACGAATTAAAATAAATAGGTTTTAGATTATCAAAGTATAATTAAGGAAATTAAAATTTATTTTGTACTGATTTTTACTTTCTCTTGCCTATATGAATATATAGGAAGGAAAGTATTGTTGTCATGTCGATTTTTCGAAAACGAGTTTTCACCGGATCTATACGTTTTCAGACCCCCTGAACCCAAAAAACATGTTTTTAGCGATTGGTCTGTGTGTGTGTGTGTGTGTGTGTGTGTGTGTGTGTGTGTGTGTGTGTGTGTCTGTGTGTGAACAGAATATCTCAAGATCGGAACATCGTACGAACTTGAAACTTGAAACTTAAGTTACATACCACTACCGGACGCGACACGAACATTTTCATCAAAATCGGTCAACCGGAAGTAGTAGTTTATTCGTATAATTTTTCAGTTTTTTGCGATTTTCTCAAAAACTGGTCCTACGATTTTTTTTAAAATCGCCTATTTTACTCAACTTTTTATTCTCTACAAGATAGGGTAGGCGCCATGTTTGCTGAAATTCTCGGTGAGGCTGTTTTCACGTAAAAACGTTGTTTTTTTAAGATTACGGCTTTAATATAAATTTTAGCGCAAAAACTTATATAATAAAAGTTGTAGAGAATTTAAAAACCTACAACTTCTGTTTCAAACATTTTTTTGTATAACGCTTAGTTTAGCGGTAATTTGCGATTTTCTGTTTTTTTCTTACGAAAACGTGAGAAAAATCGATTTTTTTAACATTTCGGTCTTAGTATGCATTTTACGACAAAAGTGTATATAATTAAATTTATAGAAAATTAAAAGATCTACAACTTTTGTTTAGAGCATTTTTCTCTACAGAGCCTAGTTTAGCGTGAAAGCGTGATTTTCCGTATTTTTAAGCCAAACTGAGTTCGATTGTCATTTTGCGTCATTCACTCATGATTAAAATAAGGTTATGTTTTTGAGGTTAGTTTTTGTTCATTTCTAATGTTTTAATACTAATGTTAGGTTTATTGTTAATTATTTGCATTGGCAAGAGAAAGTTGTGTGAGTGTTTCACACCAGATTTTTTTTGTAAGTAATGGGAAATAAATAAATACTAATTAATTGTCAACGGTCATAAGTGTGATTAGAAGTTACAATATACAAAAATTTACAATGCAAAACGAATAATAATATATAGCTTTCCTCACTGCTTTGACTTGTTGACTGTTCAATGGTCATGTCTAATGAAAGTAGTTATACTTCTTCTTCTTCTTCTTCATGTACCATCTCCATTTCGGAGGTTGGCTATCATCATTGCTATGTTAACTTTGGAAGCCACAGCCCTGAAGAGATCAGATGACCCGACATTAAACCACTCTCTCAAGTTCCTAAGCCAAGATATTCTTTTCCTTTCAACAGATCTTTCCCTACAACTTTTCCCTGGATTATGAGCTGCAGAATCCTGTATCTTGGACCTCTCATGATGTGGCCGAGATATTACAGTTTCCTGCTCTTCACCTCACGTAGAACCTCCAAACCGTTGTTCATTCTCCTCAAAACCTCCACATTTGTCACATGTTCTGTCCATGAAATTCTCAATATCCTGCGGTAAGTCCACATCTCAAAGGCTTCTAATTTCCGCTCACACTGTACATTGAGGGTCCAAGTCTCTACACCATATAAGAGAACTGGGAACACATAGCATTTGAGCATTCGAATTCGGAGGTCTAAACTCAAATCACGGCTACAGAGCAGCTTCTTGATTTTCACAAAAGATGTGCGTGCTTTCTCAATACGACTCTTTACCTCCGAACAGAACTCCACAGAACAACTGACACTTGTACCCAAATAATCATATCTCTCCACTCTTTCCAGCCTTCTGCCCTCCACATAGAGATGTTCATTGGGCACTTCAGTTTTGGTGACAATCATATATTTGGTCTTCTTAACATTGAGTGTCAGGCCATAGTAGTTATACTATGCCACCATAATTTGTAAGGTGGAGAAATTTGGAATGATATCATTTGGACATCATTTCATTCACAAGTGTCTGTCGGTATAATAAAATCAAAAGTACTTAAACTCTGAAAAAAACCTGTCTGGGAAAAACCGGTGTTAAGAACGGAGAATAGTGTACGACTGGTTATTGAATCTCGGTCAACACTAATGACCGAATCGACTGATTTGTCTACATAAGCAAACAGATCGTTCTCCAAAAAGGGTAAATTAAAGCCGATCATACAGTGCCATAAGGGCTAAAAACCACTAACAACGTAAGGAAATACCCATTTTTACTTTCTCTTGCCTATATGAATATATAGGAAGAAAAGTATTGTTTTCATGTCGATTTTTCGAAATCGAGTTTTCACCGGATCTATACGTTTTCAGACCCCCTGAACCTAAAAACATGTTTTTAGCAATTGGTCTGTGTGTGTGTGTGTGTGTGTGTGTGTCTGTCTGTGCGTGTGTGTGTGTGTGTGTGTGTGAACGGAATATCTCAAGAACGGAACATCGTACGAACTTGAAACTTAAAACTTAAGTTACATACCACTACCGGACCCGACACGAACATTTTCATCAAAATCGGTCAACCGGAAGTAGTAGTTTATTCGTGTAATTTTTCACTTTTTTGCGATTTTCTCAAAAACTGGTCCTACGATTTTTTTAAAAATCGCCTGGTTTACTTAATTTTTTATTCTCTACAAGATAGGGTAGGCGTCATGTTTGCTGAATTTCTGGGTGAGGCTGTTTTTACGTAAAAACATAGTTTTTTTAAGATTACGGCTTTAATATGCAATTTAGAGCAAAAATTTATTCAATAAAAGTTGTAGAGAATTTAAAATTCTACAAATTTTATTTCAAACATGTTTTTTGTATAACGCTTAGTTTAGCAGTAATTAGCGATTTTTCTGTTTTTTTTCTCACGAAAACGTGTGAAAAATCGATTTTTTTAACATTTCGGCCTTAGTATGCATTTTATGACAAAAATGTATATAATAAATTTTATAGGAAATTAAAAGATCTACAACTTTTATTTTGAGCATTTTTCACTACAGAGCCTAGTTTAGCGTGAAAAGAGTGATTTTCCGTATTTTTAAGCCAAACAGGTCGGTTTTAATTTTCCGTCTATCACTAATGATTAAAATAAGGTTATGTTTTTTGAGTTTAGTTTTTTGTTTATTACTAATGTTAGGTTATATTGGTCATTATTTGAATTGGCAAGAGAAAGTTGTGTGAGTGTTTCACACCAGATTTTTTTCATAACCAAACATGACCTTATTACACTTTACTGTACAATGGTAATACATAAATTACACGAGAATTAAAATAACAGGAACCATCACTGAATTACCACCAGCTACTGACAATTTTAAAGTGCTACGAACAAATTAAATCAGTAAACCTATTACCTAATACTAATTAATTCATCATCATCAGTTAAATTACTTTAATACTTAAAATTTATGTAAATTCAGAAAATAAAGCAGTTTTGGCAGCTAGGTTGCTTGAATTTACTAGGCATCCACGTAAAGCACATTACAACAGGATCTACTTGGCTGAGGGAAGGGAATTCCTGAAGAGATAAACTTTGATGTTCCAGATCGGGTGTTATTCTTAATCTTAAAGGATATACATTGTAAACGTAAATAAAACGTTGCGCTAAATAACCTCAGAAAATGAATGGATAATGGTAATAATACCTGGAAAGAAAATAGATGGGAAGTGCAGACGATGAACACATCGGTTGTTTTGAGAGAGTTTAGGGATATTGGAGAGGTACGGATTTGTGGTTTTGAGGAAAGTATAGTTGGATAAATCGGGAAGACATCGAGGAAGGAAGCGGAAAAGGTGTAACTCATAGATGACATAAGATAGACAAGTCAGGAGAGGGCTTGTTGAGGACCAGGCCTCATATGGAGTATAGCACCGAGTATGATGATGATGATTAATTTCAAAAGAGAAAACCAAATGGTTTCAATTACACGTGTAATCTCTTATTCAATTCTTTTACAATTTATTTGGTTAAATAAGGAGAATAATACAGGGAAAACAATGGATTGATGAAAACTATTAACAAACGAAGACAAAAAAGAGACTACACAAAAAACTGTTACAATGGATAGTAAACGATTGGGAAAAATAAAATTTATAGCCCTAAACAGTAGATGTAAAAACGGTATCAATAGGTAACAGGTAACAATAGATGTTGGACGGTAAGTGGTTTTAGGAATTTGAAAAAAAACCATTGAGAAAACTTTGATTATACCAAAAAAACATACGGGATCGAAACAAATTAATAAATTCACAACGAACAAGACCGTTCATAAATCCACTTTGTGTAAGTGTACCGCAAAAATCGATTGATTTTACTGACAAACATTTATAAAATGAAATTTTTAATTAATAATAAAACGTAAGAATAAAAAGTATGCTCCAATGTGTTTGAGGAAATAAATAATTTATTTCTTAATGTAGAAATGAAATGGACATTAAGCCGAATGGACTTGGAGTTAGAAAATCTAGTATACGAATGGGACGTGATTTGAAACTCAATTGAAGCAAGGAAGAGTTGTGAGAGGAAGTAAAAGTTCAGTTCACCGTGTGAAGTATTTCATACATAAGTAATTTTATAGGAACCCCAATTTATGGAAGCGTCTCTCAAAAGGATCAAATTACTGTAATTGAATAAACTACGGTACACAGATCTATCTAATTCTAAATGAAATCACACTGAGATACGTATCATGTTAAATTTATTTTGTAAATTAAATAGAATACAAACTACAAGGAAGGTATATTAATTCTCAGTAGAAAAAGTACTGTAATCACAAAAAGTCACGGAAGATCGCTTTTGTATTGTATAATATTTTATCATCAAATTTATAAATTATATAACACTTTATTTAAGCCAATATGGATGTACGGTTGTCAAATCTATGGTTCATCAAAACCATCAGTCATAGCTAAACTTCAACGGTTTCAGTCAAAATTACTTCGTACGCTAGTTAACGCTCCATTTTTTGTGTCAAATCACACACTTCACTCGGACCTAAAAATCCCATTTATTGTTGACGCCATACACGAAATGTATCAACGCTTTAAATTGAAATTATTTAACAACTCGAACCCATTGATTCGTGAACTAAGTTTTCCACATTTACCAGGCAATCCTTATCGTCCGCTTAGCAGGAGGTGGAGCAGAGACTTGAGTAACTTCATTCAGTACAGTTCAAATCTAATCACCCTTAATAATTACATTAAAAAACATAATTAAAATTACTATTATTAACTGAATACTCTTAATGATTAAATTGTGAAAAGGGTAACAGTAGCAATTAACTGCGGGAGTCCTGCTAATGAGTGGTGTCCTCCTTTAACGTGTAACGTCATTTTTAAAATTGTGTATTATGAGCACACTTGCTAGTTGTGCAAAACATCACAGCCGTAAATAAAAATCTGGTGTGAAACACTCACACAACTTTCTCTTGCCAATGCTAATAATTAACAATAATCCTAACATTAGTAATAAAACATTAGAAATGAACAAAAAACTAATCTCTAAATATATAACCTTATTTTAATACCTAATGACTGGAAGACGCAAAATGAAAATCAACCTCAGTTTGGCTTAAAAATACAGAAAATCACTCTTTCATGCTAAACTACGCTCTGTAGAGAAAAATTCTCTAAATAAAAGTTGTAGATCTTTTAATTTCCTATAAATTTAATTATGTACACTTTTGTCGTAAAATGCATACTAAGGCCTAAATCTTAGAAAAATCGATTTTTCACACGTTTTCGTGAGAAAAAACAGAAAATCGCTAATTACCGCTAAACTAAGCGTTATACAAAAAAATGTTTGAAACAAAAGTTGTAGAATTTTAAATTCCCTACAATTTTTATTATATACATTTTTGCGCTATAATACATATTAAAGCCGTAATCTTAAAAAAACACTTTTTTTACGTAAAAACACCCTCACCAAGAATTTCAGCAAACATGGCGCCTACCCTATCTTGTAGAGAATAAAAAATTAGTAAACCAGGCGATTTTTAAAAAAATCGTAGGACCAGTTTTTGAGAAAATCGCAAAAAAGTGAAAAATTATACGAATAAACTACTACTTCCGGTTGGCCGATTTTGATGAAAATGTTCGTGTCGGGTCCGGTAAGGGTATGTAACTTAAGTTTCAAGTTTGAAGTTCGTACGATGTTCCGTTCTTGAGATATTTTGTATACGCACACACAGACACACACACTGACCAATCGCTAAAAACATGTTTTTTGGGTTCAGGGGGTCCGAAAACGTATAGATCCGGTGAAAACTCGATTTCGAAAAATCTACATGAAAACAATACTTTCCTTCCTATATATTCATATAGGCAAGAGAAAGTAAAAACAAATTAAGTGAATAAAAAATTATAAAAGATGTTATATGTACGAAAAACTATTTTCATGCTAAAATACGTAACTAAAGACACTCTTTGCAAGGACTTAAAACTTTTAAGTTAAAAGTTTCACTCGTGACGACAATCATAATCTTTTTAAGGTGCTTTCCATTACGATTGTTGTCGATCATCATGGAAACTATCACTTTGTCAACAGCAATACGAAAGAGGTAACGACGATAGCACGACAATATTAAATGCAATCTATTTTGACGCACATATCAACCCTCTTGTACACAATGTGCTCGAGGTTCATTCTGAGTAACTCCAAGAGAAGGCCCAACTCCTTCGGCAAAAAACTCTCCGCGTGGATAAATAGCTGTGAAGCTGACTGACGGATCTTTTAAGTAAAATCAAGTCAACGTACAAAATTTTTCTTATTTACCTACTTACGAGGGTTATCCAGAAAATAACCTTCGTTTTGAAATAAAAAGTAAACGAGTGAAGATACAAAAACTTTATTATATACATATTAAAACTACAGTTTTTCTCTATTTTTCGTCATAGTCGCCAAACAGATTCAAGCACTTGTCGTACCTTGGAACAGTCTTTGAAATACCCTCTGCATAAAAATCTGCTGCCTGTGAATGTAGGCAACCATTCACGGCGTTTTGAAGCTCTCCGTCATTGGAGAACCGCTGAGATGCAAGCCACCGTTTCATGTTCGGGAACAGGTGAAAGTCACTAGGAGCCAAGTCCGGGCTGTATGGGGATGATCGAAAACGTTCAATTTAAACTTGGCCAAAAGTTCATTTGTTCTTCGAGCTGTATGAAGGCGAGAAAACAAATGAACTTTTGGCCAAGTTTAAATGGGACGTTTTCGATCATCCCCATACAGCCCGGACTTGGCTCCTAGTGACTTCACCTGTTCCCGAACATGAAACGGTGGGGCTTGCATCTCAGCGGTTCGCCAATGACGAAGAGGTTCAAAACGCCGTGAATGGTTGCCTACATTCACAGGCGGCAGATTTTTATGCAGAGGGTATTTCAAAGACTGTTCCAAGGTACGACAAGTGCTTAAATCTGTTTGGCGACTATATCGAAAAATAGAGAAAAACTGTAGTTTTAATATGTATATAATAAAGTTTTTGTATCTTCACTCGTTTACTTTCTATTTCAAAACGGAGGTTATTTTCTGGATAACCCTCGTATTATCAATGAATTTAACATATTGTAGGTACATAAGCAGTAAAAATGTTGCAAAAAAGAAAAAGATACAAAAGCAAAATTCACTTATTACAAAATTGCCAGAACTACAAGGCCCGTAGGCTTTAACTTTTATATGTAAGTTTTCATTGGGTTTTAAAAAGAATTCTAAAAAGCTCATTAATAAGATTTTGAAACTGTACGTCTACAGAGAGCAAATAGTAAACTCGTGATTTTTTTAAAAATGCAGCTTAATGGTACATTAAAAATGCAACTTTAAAATGAAAATTACAACCGTTAAGGAAAAACAATACAGCTTTTGTATTCGATGAAAACTCCGACGTTTAGCAAACAATTTGTAAATTTTGATAAATCGGTTTGTTTATAATAGCTTTCTAAGCCAGAAGCACATTATTTAAATCAAATGAAAACTTTTATATTTAATTTTTTTATCTGATGCATAAATTAGCGGAAATTATCGATCTTCTGCAAAAAAACTCGTAAAAATAGATTTTTCAAAATTACAACATGCAGAAAACCAAAGGTAAAAATCTGGTGTGAAACACTCACACAACTTTCTCTTGCCAATGCAAATAATTAACAATAAACCTAATATCAGTAATAAAACATTAGAAATAAACAAAAAACTAACCTCAAAAAACATTAGTGAAATACGCAAAATTAAAATCGACCTCAGTTTGGCTTAAAAATACGGAAAATCGCTCATTCACGCTAAACTACGCACTGTACAAAAAAATGTTTTAAATAAAAGTTGTAGATCTCTTAATTTCCTATAAATTTTATTTTATACACTTTTGTCGTAAAGTGCATTCTAAGGCCGAAATCTTAAAAAAATAGATTTTTCATATGTTTTCGTGAGAAAAAAACAGAAAATTGCTAATTACCGCTGAACTAAGCGTTATACAAAAAAAATGTTTGAAATGAAAGTTGTAGAATTTTACATTCTCTACAACTTTTATTATATAACGTTTTGCGCTAAAATGCGTATTTAAGCCGCAATCTTAAAAAACACTTTTTTTACGTAAAAACACCCTCACCAAGAATTTCAGCAAACATGGCGCCTACCCTATCTTTTAGAGAATAACAAATTGAGTAAATGAGGCGATTTTTAAAAAAATCGTAGGACCAGTTTTTGAGAAAATCACAAAGAAGTGAAAAATTACACGAATAAACTACTACTTCCGGTTGACCGATTTTGATGAAAATGTTCGTGTTGGGTCCGGTTGTGGTATGTAACTTAAGTTTCAAGTTTCAAGTTCGTACAATGTTCCGTTCTTGAGATATTTTGTATACACACACACACACACACACACACACACACACACACACACACACACACACACACACAGACACACAGACAAATCGCTAAAAACATGTTTTTTTGGGTTCAGGGGGTTTGAAAACGTATAGATCCGGTGAAAACTCGATTTCGAAAAATCTACATGAAAACAATACTTTCCTTCCTATATATTCATATAGGCAAGAGAAAGTAAAAAGTAATGGGAATAACAATTTTTTCATACGACGACGCTAAATTTAGGAGAAATTGATAATTAGTGAAAAATATCCGACATTTTAATGCAATTAAAATAAACTTTTTATTGGTAATTGAGATAACTGTCTTTTTCAACGTCTCCAGAGACGAGTTTTCCCTTGACTACTCCAACCAAGTAAATGCCTTGGTTAGCCCCGTTCTTGCATTCGGTGTAGTAACACAACCTTCCCAATCCGTATTCCAAAATTTGACGTATAATGTAATATGATATTTATTATTTTAATGAAGGTTTTTTATTTATCTTAGAATAACGATATATTGTGTTATGAAAAAAAGTTGGTAAAATCTATTTCTTAAAGAGGAGTACCATCTTTTTAATTTTTTGAAAGATGTTCATATATTTCTAGAAAGAAATTGGATATGACGTTTTTGGACATTGATCCCGTAAATAACATTTAAAATCTTGAAGAAAGGACATTAAAGTAAAGGATGAAGTCATATTGTACACCGGCAATGCACCGTATCTGATACCTGACTGCATAATACGATACATTGTATGCAGTAGATGGTATAATACTGTTAGGTAAAAGAACTAACGTCTTCCCACAAAAAAACCTTAATAAAAAGGATGACATCATTTTACCAATCATATATTTTTTTCAAATTTAAAAAATAATGTTAAGCCATTATAGCCAATGTTATTCAGAAAGCTTTCCGAGAGTGGAACAATAGATGAAAATAGTTGGCGCGTTCCTGAGACCCAACCGTGTTTTTTTTGGGTTGTATCTCGTACAAAACGTTAT
The DNA here is from genome assembly GCA_035578175.1 of Catonia carolina. Classification (NCBI taxonomy): domain Eukaryota; kingdom Metazoa; phylum Arthropoda; class Insecta; order Hemiptera; family Achilidae; genus Catonia; species Catonia carolina. The sequence goes on from JAQMRL010000001.1 coordinate 297,419,577, forward strand.
TTTTACTTTCTCTTGCCTATATGAATATATAGGAAGGAAAGTATTGTTTTCATGTAGATTTTTCGAAATCGAGTTTTCACCGGATCTATACGTTTTCAGACCCCCTGAACCTAAAAACATGTTTTTAGCAATTGGTCTGTGTGTGTGTGTGTGTGTGTGTGTGTATGTGTGTGTGTGTGTGTGTGTTTGTGTGCGTGTGTGTATACAAAATATCTCAAGAACGGAACATCGTACGAACTTGAAACTTGAAACTTAAGTTACATACCACTACCGGACCCGACATGAACATTTTCATCAAAATCGATCAACCGGAAGTAGTAGTTTATTCGTATAATTTTTCACTTTTTTGCGATTTTCTCAAAAACTGGTCCTACGATTTTTTTAAAAATCGCCTCATTTACTCAATTTTTTATTCTCTAAAAGATAGTGTAGGCGCCATGTTTGCTGAAATTTATGGTGAGGGTGTTTTCACGTAAAAAAGTGTTTTTCTAAGATTACGGCTTTAATATTAATTTTAGAGCAAAAATGTATATAATAAAAGTTGTAGAGAATTTAAAAACCTACAACTTTAATTTCGAGCATTGTTTTTGTATAACGCTTAGTTTAGCGGTAATTAGCGATTTTCTGTTTTTTTCTCACGAAAACGTGTGAAAATCGATTTTTTTAAGATTTCAACCTTAGTATGCAAGTTACGACAAAAGTGTATATAATAAAATTTATAGAAAATTAAGAGATCTACAACTTTTATTTAGAGAATTCTTCTCTACAGAGCCTAGTTTAGCGTGAAAGTGTGATTTTCCGTTTTTTAAGCCAAATTGAGTTAGATTTTCATTTTGCGTCATTCACTCATGATTAAAATAAGGTTATGTTTATTGAGGTTAGTTTTGTTGTTTATTTCTAATATTTTATTACTAATATTAGGTTTATTGTTAATTATTTGCACTGGCAAGAGAAAGTCGTGTGAGTGTTTCACACCAGATTTTTATTATACTAGTACTAGATAAAAAAATTTATATAACTAAAAAGAAAGGTTGTAAATATTTCAATGCATAGTGTTGTGCGATCCGTAAATAAAAGAAAAAGAGTATGAACGCGAAGCGAAGCGAAAGGCTAGTTTGAGATAAACGGTATGGTAAACTGTACCAATATCTCAATAATCTTCAGCATGTAACTCTATTTCATTCATTTATTGACAATCCGATACATTATGCTGTATTAGTATATGCTTATAGTATGCTGTATTTACGATAGTTCTAATGTAATGTGGAAGTACGTGGGACTGCCACGTACAGCAGGAAGTTACATACAACCGGTGATAACCGGATTTCAGCGACCAACGAGATAACTGTAACAAAAATATCAATGTATTGAAAAATCAATCGATATATCGATGCAATAAACACATTGTTTACAGTATATCCTCGGTAAAGACAGGGGTACATTTCCGTACATACAATAAACAACTTTTATTTTTTTCAATGGTAGTTGGGACGTTTGTATATCACGCAGGTTCAATTTTCAATTCGATATAATATAAAATAGTAAAGAGATAAAGGTAGTTCATTTCTATAACAACTCTGCAACAAGTAAATAAGAAAGTAAGTTGTCACATGACGAGTCGGGAAGCACAGGACCGCCCCTTTCTCAGCTAACGTTCGTTTTCTGTTTATTGTCTATTAATGAAAACTAATTATAAAATTAAACACCTATTTTTTAGAATAAACTCCCTTTAAATATTTCACTTAAGAAACTATAAATAAAATTAATTAATATTGGCTGAAATAAAGAACAACAAAATGAAATGCAGACATTTAACAAAAAGACGAGAATAATCTTATTTGATAGAATTTTATCGACAATAAAATATGACTGCCGCGCATACAGTACACGCAGAAGTAGGTGTACAGTATTCAGGTGAACTAATGTCCCCTAGCTGTAGGAGTGAGAGAATACATAACGCTCTCACTCGCACAAGCCATACACGCCGTGCCAATAACATTGTCTTTAATTTTACTCATTGTTGTGAGCAAGCGTTTATGCACGCAGTAAACTAACAAGCACGATAACGACTGTAGTTTGTTTTCAGATTTGGATTATTACGGTAAAGACCTTTGAACGCATGCGTAGTTACGCCACATATCTCCCTCTCACTCGCTCGGCTATGGGACATTAGTTCGTCTGATACCAATACTTCCCCGTACACCATTCGTTATTACGTTCGCTCGCCACTCCCATCGAAAATCTCAGCCAATAAAAGTATTTGGGGAAAATTATAATTGGGAATAACACCAGAGATAGCACAGGTAGGAAAGACGACAGCAGCTTTTATTAAGACGAAGCAACTGTTACGTAACAGCGCGCAGATTAACTATATATTTCTACATACTGCATAGAAGATTTTAAAATATTTATATTTAATCTAATAATTTGATTTATTAAAATAAATAAAATAATGTTTTAGAGACCATTATTTAATTTAAAAACTTTAAAAACATTTTGTTATTGAAAATAAGTAACTAATAAAATATAATGCCTCGGTATCATTATACGAATATCTGTATAAGTAAGTAAATGTTGTTGTTGTTTAGGTCATCAGCTGAAAAGCTGGTTTGAACCTGTAGAGGCTTTACTAAGTAAAACGAGGAGTGAGGTGGTTTACCATTGCCTTCCTCACTGAATGGAAAAGTACGCTTATCAGCATGCCGGGCCCTCTGAAAAGCACATATTTTCCACTCTGCAAATGACACCTTCACTTCATTCACCACAGGGTCTGGCTGTATAATGAATATCATTACTTTCAGAGGAGATAACTCTGATTAGTGTCTTTTACACCTCTACCTCTTCTGTTCTTAAATGATTCAGCCATTTAATTGGCTGACCATGTGATAAGAAACAGAACTATTTATTTTAGCCCAGGAACGACAAACTGAGAGTAAATGATTTGACTCTCCACCTGTCTGTTATGGGCAAAAGTAAGTAAATATAACATGTTTACACGCCTACTGTTTAAAATGAGTGGTGTTTGAACTTGATGAAAAGAAAGTTATCACCAAACCAACTTAACTCGCACTAAATAATTTAAATTAAAAAAATCTGGTGTGAAACACTCACACAACTTTCTCTTGCCAATGCAAATAATTAACAATAAACCTAACATTATTAATAAAATATTAGAAATAAACAAAAAACTAACCTCAAAAACATAACCTTATTTTAATCATGAGTGAATGATGCAAAATGAAAATCAACCTCAGTTTGGCTTAGAAATACGGAAAATCACTCTTTCTCTCTAAACTAGGCTCTGTAGAGAAAAATGCTTTAAATAAGAGTTGTAGATCTTTTAATTTTCTATAAATTAAATTATATACACTTTTGTCGCAAAATGCATACTAAGGCCGAAATCTTAAAAAAATCAATTTTTCACACATTTTCGTGAGAAAAAAAAACAGAAAATCGCAAATTACCGCTAAACTAAGCGTTATACAAAAAAATGTTTGAAATAAAAGTTGTAGAATTTTCAAGTCTCTGCAACTTTTATTATATAAAGTTTTGCGCTAAAATGCATATTAAAGCTGTAATCTTAAAAAAACAACGTTTTTACGTGAAAACAGCCTCACCCAGAATTTCAGAAAACATGACGCCTACCCTATCTTGTACAGAATAAAAAATTGAGTAAACCAGGCGATTTTAAAAAAATTGTAGGACCAGTTTTTGAGAAAATCGCAAAAAAGTGAAAAATTACACGAATAAACTACCACTTCCGGTTGACCGATTTTGATGAAAATGTTCGCGTCGAGTCCGGTAGTGGTACGTAACTTAAGTTTCAAGTTTCAAGTTCGTACGATGTTCCGTTCTTGAGATATTCCGTTCACACACACACACACACACACGCACGCGCACGCGCACGCACACACACACACACACACACACACACACACACACAGCCCAATCGCTAAAAACATGTTTTTTGGGTTCAGGGGGTCTGAAAACGTATAGATCCGGTGAAAACTCGATTTCGAAAAATCGACATGAAAACAATACTTTCCTTCTTATATATTCATATAGGCAAGAGAAAGTAATTAATAACAAATAAAGAATTATTCAAAAGTAATAGTAAGTGTGATTATTATAAATTTAAAATATTATTGTAGTAAACTTAAACACTACAAGCGGCAGTAATCTGTAAGAGGTATAGAAATCTGGATCAGATTTGTGAGATGTTACACAATTTTGTTGTTTTGTATGGAATGGAGCTTGAACTCTAAAGAAATGAGAAACAGACAAATTTTAAGTCCTCACATTATAAATCTATCAAACTCGGTTGAGGACATAACTTAATGAATAAAAATTTGGTGTGAACACTCACACAACTTTCTCTTGCCAATGCAAATAATTAACAATAAACCTAACATTAGTTATAAAACATTAGAAATAAACAAAAAACTAACCTCAAAAAACATTAGTGAAATACACAAAATTAAAATCGACCTCAGTTTGGCTTAAAAATACAGAAAATCGCTCATTCACGCTAAACGAGGCACTGTACAAAACAATGCTTCGAATAAAAGTTGTAGATCTCTTAATTTCCTATAAATTTTATGATATACACTTTTGTCGTAAAATGCATTCTAAGGCCGAAATCTTAAAAAAATCCATTTTTCACACGTTTTCGTGAGAAAAAACAGAAAATTGCTAATTACCGCTAAACTAAGCGTTATACAAAAAAATGTTTGAAATAAAAGTTGTAGGTTTTTAAATTCTCTACAACTTTTATTATAAAGGGTGATTCAAAAAGAGCGCCGGTTTTTAAACGGCTGGTAAATTTTTGTTTATCGGTTGGCAACATTGTTTGACCACATTTCTATTTTGGAGAACATTCCGATTGACGATTCAGTTGTAGTTTCTCTTGTTCGCAGTGTAGTACTCTCGCAGTCTGTGTCTAACCATGGAGAAGTTTACTATTGCGCAACGAGTGTTAATCGTCAAAACATTTTACCAGAGTGGAGAGAGTTATGCGGCTACTGTCAGGCGACTTCGCGGTACTCTAGGACGTAATGAAGCACCGAATGAATCAACAGTTCGCAGGCTCATGAAAAAGTTTTTTGAGACGGGTTCAACAGTCGGCCTTAAAAGTTCTGGACGTTGTCGTTCTGGCCAAACTGAGCAGAACGTTGCGTTGGTTAGTGACAGTGTGGCTGTTAGCCCAGCAAAATCAATACGTCGCCGTTCTCAACAATTGGGTTTACGATGTTCTTCTGTACGGAGAATTCTTCGGTACGATCTCCAATATCACCCGTATAAAATTCAGTTGACGCAACATTTGAAAGTGGCAGACCACCAGAAGAGACGACAGTTTGTTGACTGGGTATGGAGAAAACGGCAGGACGATGACACCTTCGCAAACAAAATCATTTTCAGTGATGAGGCGCACTTCCACTTAAACGGTTTTGTTAATAAACAGAACTGCCGTATGTGGGGTTTAGAAAACCCTCGCGTGGTTAATGAAAGGGAGATGTATGCACAGCGAGTGACAGTTTGGTGCGGCTTTTGGTCGGGCGGTGTCATCGGTCCTTACTTTTTTGAAAATCAAGAAGGACAAGCCGTGACAGTAAATGGAGACCGATACCGTATGATGATTAGGGAGTTTTTGTGGCGTCATTTGGATGGAATGGACATTGACGAGTTGTGGTTTCAGCAGGATGGTGCCACCTGTCACGCTGCACGAGAAACAATGTTGTTGCTCCGTGAACGGTTCCAGGATCGCATCATTTCTCGTAATTCCGACCATCAATGGCCACCAAGGTCGTGTGACTTGACGCCTTGTGACTTTCCTCTTTGGGGTCATCTGAAGTCATTGGTGTATGCCAATAAACCCCGAAACATCAATGACTTGAAGGAGGAAATTCGACGGGTTATCGGGCAAATGGAAGTCGAAACTTGTCGTGCAGTAATATCCAGTTTCATGGACAGAGTTGATGCGTGCCAGCGCAGTAGAGGAGGACACATGCATGACATCATTTTTCATACATAAAATCGGAAGGAAAGATGAACTTGTTGCAGTATTTATTTTCAGTTTTTCAATAAAATAAATCTCTTAATTTGATATATCAAAACCGGCGCTCTTTTTGAATCACCCTATATAACGTTTTGCGCTAAAATGCATATTAAAGCCGCAATCTTAAAAAGAAAATGTTTTTAAGTAAAAACAGCCTCACGCAGAATTTCAGCAAACATGACGCCTGCCCTATCTTGTAGAGAATAAAAAGTTGAGTAAACCAGGCAATTTTAAAAAAAATCGTAGTACCAGTTTTTGAGAAAATCGCAAAAAAGTGAAAAATTATACGAATAAACTACTACTTCCGGTTGACCGATTTTGATGAAAATGTTCGTGTCGGGTCCGGTAGTGGTATGTAACTTAAGTTTCAAGTTCGTACGATGTTCCGTTCTTGAGACATTCTGTTCACACACACACACACACACACGCACGCACGCACGCGCGCGCGCGCGCGCACACACACACACACACAGACACACATACCCACACCAATCGCTAAAAACATGTTTTTTGGGTTCAGGGGGTCTGAAAGTATAGATCAGATGAAAACTCGATTTCGAATAATCGACATGAAAACAATACTTTCCTTCCTATATAAGCCTATTCATATAGGCAAGAGAAAGTAAAAAAGAGGAATACCGGAATTACATATTAGATGCATAACATGTTAGATACTTAACACGATATAAACAAACACTGGAGTATTTCGATCATTTTAGGAGAAAATATCATCTTCTGCAATTTTGATTATCCAGGGAAATGTAGCAGAAGGAAGGGTGTAGGAAGATTAGGTATATCTTGATTAAAACACCTACGAGATTGGTATATTGTTCTACTATAGACTTCTTGAATTATAATATAAAAAAAATATTGAGCGAAGCACACACGCGTCTTTCTCTTGCCAATGCAATAAATGAAAAATAACATAATTTTAATCATGAATGACACTAAATGAAAATCAACCTCTGTTAGACTTAAAAATACGGAAAACTATTGACTTAAACCAAGCTCTGCAGAAAAAATGTTTGACTAAAAAATTAACGTTTTTTAATTTTCTATAATTTCAGTTAGGTATGTATCTCGTAATTTTACGCTAAAATGCAAATTAAGGTCGCAATATTTTAAAAAAACTATTTTTTACTACGACAGCATAGTTTCCCATGAATTTCAGCAGGGAAGCCGCTTACCCTATACCCTATCTTTTAGACCACAAAAATGTAGTAAATGAGACGATTTTAAACAAAATCGAAGGAGCCGTTTAAAATTACACGAATAAGCTACTACTTCCGGTCGAGCGATTTTGATGAAAAGTTAGTGTCAGGTCTCCGTATGGTACCTAAATTTAAGTTCCAAGTTTAAACTTTTTACGATATTCCATTTATAAGATGTTTTGTTCAGACACACCAATCGGTACAAAACATGTTTTAGGTGGCCTGAAAACTTGTACTTCCCATGAAAACTCTGTTTCGAAAAATCAACACGAAAACAATCATTTCTATCCCTGTATTTTTTAAAGAGCTAGAGAATGTAAAAATTATACATACAGACTATATATTGAAAACTGTTGACATAATTATCGGTATATAGATTTAGTGTAACCTAGTTTAGTAACTTAATTATAACTTTAGTATAACTGAATTTCTCCCTCTGAAGATGGTCTAAAAGGAGCCAAAACTCGTAAGGATTAAAATTATAAAGCTGTCAGTGAAAGGGCAGTAATTGAAGTATTTTGTTTAGTAGTGATCATAATTTACGTTTGTTTTTTTAGTTACAGTCGCATCAACAGCTCGGTTATTAACGACTGCGGTGGGTTTCAACATGTGAAAATTTTCAGACCCTAGCCAAAAATTGAACCCGGGACCTCCACGTTGCAGGCTAGCACGCTGCCACTACGCTACGGAGGTGGCCTTTACAGTTTTTTGATTTTTATATTTTTCTGTAATTTACGAAGCAATATAAAAATAAATTCTGTTTTTAGGGAAATGTTCTTGCGTTAAGTACGGAAATTTCATGATCCGTGATTTAGCTGTTGAGGAGTACAGTGAAGTGATGAACTTTAAGAACTCTATAAAATACTCGGAACATCAATATAATACTATATTTTTTCACAGAATATCATCATGCACCTTTTTTTGTTTCGGTCGGAAGGTGAGATATTTCTAACATCGTGAAGATATAACCGTTGGTAGAGAGTGAAAACGTCCTTATCTGACTTCCTTACTCTTATACTGACACACTTCTTTTAACTGCCACAGCTTTTTTGTTAAAATGATGTCAATAAGCAAGGGAATCAATTCGCCCTCAAGGTCTTCTACTGATGTTACTTTTTACCAACATCAGGTACCATTTAACATTTATGTTGATGCTCATTTCAATTTTTTTATACAAATATAAATTTAACGGTAATTTCAAAGTGACATAAATAAAAATGCTATATTTTTAAAGTACTGTAAAAAAAATTTCAGTCAATTTTGAACGAAAAATATTTTATATTGCGAATAAAGTTGCACGTTTACAACTTTGTTTTTAATCAGTGTAAATTAACAATCGCCTGTAAATGTTTAATTTTTATTGAAGTTGTGGGCTGTTGGATTGATAAAAAAAATAATTTTTTATCTCAATATTCAAACTAAGATATTTTCCATGAATTTTACCGTGTAGTCTGTGTTACAAATATGTTACTCAAATGTTAAATTTTTGAAATTGTTTGTTTCTGAGAAAATTTTTATAACCACTAAGAAAAATGTTATCGGTAACACAAGGATACATACAGGACTGTATGAAAAGAGTGTATTTATATGTGACTAACATAAATTCGACGTAGTGAAGAAGGTAAAGATACACAATTTAATGTTTGAATTTCAAATCTAAAAGAGTTTTGCCAAAACAGAATATAGTCGGTATCACAAAATACAAAAATCGATTGGAATGAAATATTAAACATTTTAAGACTGAAAATTCTTTAACAATTCTTATCACAATAAAGTATTGAATAATATTATCAGAATTTTACCACAAAATCATCTACTTATAGGAACGAAGATTAATTATAATTTATTTTCAAAAGAAGTTAGGCCTATTAAATAAACTAAGTTCTTTGTTATTGCAGGCTTAGGCTTGCTCGTTATAAAATTAAGTAATTTAAGTTTGAATTTAAGTACAGCAAAGCCGTAATGTAGTGAAGGTGAAATTAAGTCTACTTTGTTTAAGCATATTACATGCCCGAAAAGTTAAAAAATTTTATAAGTTGTTGTTGTTGTTAACAGAAATGTTTAGTAACTTTTCTCCCGGTTTTGTGCCCTTCGGGTGCAATTGAAAAGTGAAAATTATTGTCTTTAAAAGTTGTAAATTATTCTTCTAGATACAAACGTTGTTCTTAAAATGTTATGTTATTAAGCATATAATGAGTCGAATGTTATTAACGTACAAAGTTTTAACGTTGATTAATGCAACATGAAAACAACCAACAATTTATGAGTAAATTTTCGTGTTATGATTTTTATTTTGAAGAAATTATATACTAATAATAAGAATAATTTTCAATTTTCAAACTGTTTCTACCTATAAATAAATCGTTATCATCTTAAAACACTAGTTACTAAGTTTTGTAGCAAACGTACTCACAATGTATATTTATTTTATTATATATTTTAACTTTAATTAATTTACAAGCAGTTACATGTAACTGGGAATAAATTGGTTTATTGTAACATAACGATTCGGACCACCCATTGGTGATCTACCAGTTACAATAATAAAATAAAAATTCTGGTGCAGCTGTTAAAAGTTATGTCAACAGTTAACTACAAGATAAAGTCGTCGCCAAAATCAGCTGTTTAACAGCTGATTTTCGGAGACGAAGGTTCCTGGTTCAAATCCTAGTAAAGGTTGTTACTTTTATACGGATTTGAGTGCTAGACAGTGGTTACCGGTGTACTTTGATGGTTGGGGTTCAATTAACCATACTCTCTCAGGAATGGTCGGCCTGAGTTTGTACAAGACTACACCTCATTTACACGTCATACATATCATCCTCATCTCATTGGGTCATGGGGTTGCTTATTGTTCTGAATTGAACAGATTGCAACGTACACATATTAAGAATTAAAAAAAAAAAAACTACAAGATAGGTTGAGCGGCACGTCTGCTGAAATTCGTGGGGGTTGTGCTGTCTTAGTAAAAAATTAAGTTCATTTCAGATTGGGGCCTTAATATGCATTTTAGGAAAATATTGTATATAATCAAAATTGAAGAAAATTAAAACAGCTATAGATACTGAAGTCACGAGATTACCTTTGGCGTATGTATGGGCTGTGAGGAAGGGAAGTGAAAATATGACAGTGCTGCCAACCTCAACAGTGTGACACTGCTCGTACGTTTCACTACTGTGCAGTTTCTGCATACATTTCGTAAGCTGTAGTTTTAATCCGAGAAAATTTTCTTCATAAACCTTATAAGAAATAAATCTGACCTGTAATACTGCATATAGCTTAATTACAGACTAGAAATGTTTGATTTACTGTAATTACCAGCTACCTTATTCAATTGGAACAAATTTTCTACGAATGAATCGCCTTCTTTACGATCGCTGTCACCGGCGTCTTCACTATCAGTCTCACTACCTAACCGCTTCCTTTTTTTACCAGGTGTCAACAAAAATGTTGAAGAAGAGCTTCTTCACGTCTTTAATTTCCTTCTTTATTTTTCGAATCGTGGAAAGAGAAATATCACAGTAGTTAGCCCTCGCTCATGGCTTTTGTTAAGAGGCATTGAAAGGCATTTTTGTTTAGTTTCAACTTCTCAGCATTTTATTATACTGCATTTTACATTTCGTTCAGCACTGTGAATAGTCTGCCCACATTTTTGAGAAACTAACATTTCTGTTTACGGTAACAAACCGTTATATTCGTACCGTTAACCTACAAAAGGTTCCGCGATATACTGTATAGGCTATGCTCTGGGTACAGTACAAGTTGTTATGCTTATGTACTGAAATTAAAGCAGTCGCGCATGCACACTGATGCTGTTCCCACTTGACCCCTCGTTGCAAACAAGGGCAAACTCGTGACTCAAGTGACTATACAATATTTATTTCACGTGTTTTTTCTACAACGCTTAGTTTGGCGTCAATTAGTGATTTTCTGTATTTTTCTCATTAAAATCGATAGAAAAATGGGTTTTTTTTAAAATTGCGGCCCTTATATACATTTTACGGCAAAAGTGTATACAACTTAAGTTATGGAACATTAAAAAACTGACATATTTAATTTAAAGCATTTGTTCTACAATGTTTAGTTTAATATCAATTAGCAATTTTCCGTATTTTAAGTCGCACAGAGATTGATTTAAAATTAGGTTTTGTTTTTCATTTTACTTTATTTACTCATGAATAAACAAAAGTTATATTTTTCATTATTTACATTGGCAAAAGTAAGGTGTACAGTGTTTTACACCAGATTTTACACCCTGTAACATGCATGCACCATCAAAGACAGTAAATCTGTTTTAACCTGAGAAACGCAATAAAATGACTGGAGTCCGTTTCTGAAATATGAGAGTGCGCTTACACGTATTATCTTATTGGACTGATTGGGCTGAAAATTGAAACCCTAAACAGCTTGACTCATAATGGAACTTAAGTCATTCTATCTGTTCACAATAAATTAACCAAAACTATTACAAAATAACTATAAAACATTAAATAATTTAATATAATACATACCCTGTGACTGTGCGCTCCAGAATTATATTCTGAAATAGAAAATGTGTCGACGATCGAATGAAATCGAACTAATTTCTTAGCAGAAACTTGTTTCTTGAGTGGACACAAAGAACACATGTCAGGCATAGCGACAATAAAATGCCTGCGATTTTAATTTTAACATTATCATGTCCATTACAATGCATCACTTAACACACGCGCTTTGCGCTGATATAATAATTATTTAAACGAATAAAAGTTCACTGACTTAATTATAATTAGAAAAACTTTTGTTATTACGTATTTAGGTAATTTTAAAGTAGGCCACAACTAAATAGGTAAAGGTTAAGAATAAGTTGTAAATAAATAATTTAAAATATTTGTTAATATGTAAGTTTATTAATAGACTATTAATAATAGAATATTAGTAACTCACAATGTATATTATAAAGTATTAATACACGTTAATAATTTAATATTATGTTTTAATAAATTTGTAAGTATCTACTATTTCGAACTGTAATTTCTAAATCGACTTTTAAACGAATACTAATGATCTACTATTTTTACAACATTCAACGCTAATGTTATACAGCATTATTAAAACTACAAACCATATACAATAACTACAAGCTCAATAACCCGACTACTTCATTAACAACTTATTATTAAATATAATTTTTAAACGAGATCAACTACTTATTTGTAAATGAAAACATAATTGTGTGGAGGGTTGCTTAGTATGATGGTGGATGAGAAGATGACATGAATGACAACGTAAAACAGTACAGAGTAGTAAGACTCCCACAGGTAATTAAAAACAAAATTAACAAAAATGTCTACTCCTTCTTTTATTAACACTGCTTGGGGAGTTACCTGGTATACCTTGGACAATTTGAATTGGCAAAAACAGCTTCGGTGTTTATCTACTCCACTCTTCGCCCCTCGCCTTGCAACGACGGTACAGTCACAAAAGTATACTACTGTAATGCGCGACTCACGCACGGTCACTATGCTGTGTTTTCACTGTTGTTATTAATAATCTGTCAGACATAATGATGTGACTAATTTGTTTTCAAACATGATTTTCTGTTCATTATACGTATATTTAGACCAATTTGTTTGGTTTGTTGCGTGCGTCTGTAGAGTATACTTAAGTGAGGTTTTACAGTTAAGTTCTTGTAATTTATAATTTAAATTTTTCTGGGACAAATTAAATGCATATTTTAAAATGAAATGAGAAGTTTTGTACATTGAAATAAGGTTGTAGGCATTTGCGTACATTAAAATTTGTAGACCTTGTTGAAAGAATAGTTTATGGATATACTTTATGCGGAACTGTGTGTACACGTAGAGCAAGCGTTGTGCCACAGTATAAATGTGGCATGTTGAGGTTTCTTTCGGATGAGTTTGAAAGAAGTTTCTATTAGTAAAGTCTGCAAGACTGGTGAATGATGATAACGTACGGTAAGTACAAGTCGTTACGTAACGTTTCGTTTCAGGGTAATAACAATAATCCGTATGCACTTTGATTGGAAGCGTTCTTATTTCATGATTAGTTTGGGCTTTGTGACAGGCGAAAGTCCAAGTAGGCCGGAGTAGAGATTTGTACAATATCAGTTTTAAGGGAAGAGGGAGACAGCCGCATTAGCTCTCCATATTTAGCGCTCAAAAATTATTCCAAAGTTTCTTTTCGTTCTTTTAACCTACTTCCTGATTTATTGTAATCCTTATCAGAGTTTCTAGAAACGATTGTCACGTCGTCTAAAAAAGCAAAGTAGTTTATTTCAAAAATTAATTTTATTGAAAGATTATGAAACAACCGTTAAAATATCTTCGATGAAAATCATTTCAAAGTAGTATTATACGAATTTATATAATGTAATTAATATTGGATATAATCCAAAGTTCTAAGTACTCAGGTATGAAGATCCAAGCGTAACACATAATGTTAATGAACGCTTTGATAGCTTATCCATAGCAACCTCCTTCCTACTTGTGTTAGTTAGTGTTGAAGGATTACTCTTTGCAATATCCGTAGGGCACATCGTTACTTCGACTCTCAAAGTTGACCGGCAGCGTCGGCACGGTCGAATCCCTCGACGCACCACATGGGAATTGGGAATTGGTTGCTCACTACCAAAGACCAAAGACCTAACTAAACTAACTACTCTATCCTCTAGCTCAAACGTGATACTCCCCTACCTCTATCATTACTCTCTGATCTGGGAAATATTATCCACTCACTCATTTTAGGATGCATGTACAGCTGGCCATAATGTCGCAATTAATCTCAAACCCTTAACGAAATATTTATACTACAAATAACCTTAAAATTTTCATCGTAATATCAAAGTATTTAACCCTTTACTACTTTTTCTGACAAGAGTTCTGAGATTTTTTTATTATAAAAAAACAAATACTATTCAAATGTAATCTGTGTGAAATTTAAAATTAAGTGACATAACACAAGTTGAAAATCAAAAACTAGAAAAACACATTTTTATTAAATTTTATTGGTGACAATTTTTAAAATTGTCGTCTATCATTTTCCTTTCTCCGTCCGTCACACCCAGATGTCAGAAACTACAAGAGATAGCAACAAACGGATTTCGGATTTGTAATCTACAAAAAAAAATTAGTGGGCCTAAATTGGGTTTGAAGTTCCGGTTTCGACCGTAAGTGACACAAAACCGAAAGTCAAGAAATCAAAGTCAGAATTTGGAAACAAAAAAAGTATCATTCGATTCCTCATCAAGAGTACATACAGAAATCACTAATGGTTTTTGTCATAAGTCAAAAGTAAGCCTTTTGAAAAATTGCCACCAACTATGAGACGGGATGTCATATGAAAGGGATTTTCTATAATACGTTCTTAAAGAACAATAAATAGATATGGTAAAAAGTTATCATGAATAGGTATTACTGAGCGGAGATAAATTTAAAAGAAAATACAGTCAGCAGTTTGATATTTATTACAAATTTAATGAAATTAAATTTTAAAAGAAAAGTAATAATTCAAGTTGCTAAATAAATAAATCTGTTGAGTAGTGCGTCCTTTTAAAATTTGATAAAGGCCAATACAGAAATTTTATTTTTATGAAAGAAAAATTTATAACGAACAGCAATAACTGAATCAATAAAAATAAGTAATTAAACATTTGGATGAATAATATAATTAATATCAATATAATAACTCTAATATACAAATATAATATCTATAAATATTAATAAAATATAATATCTCGTTAGATACTTTTTCTGGAAAGTCACCTGAAATATTCGGAAAAGAAGAGAGTTATTGAAACTGTCGGAATATTGGAGGTAGTGGATTAAATAAAGTCGAATTAACGAGATACTAAAATATACGAAGAAAATTAAATAATAATAAACCAAATCTGATTGAAGTACAGAAAATCGTTCAAAAATTTGGTTCTTGAGTCTAAAATGATTACTTGAACAATGAAATCGATTTCTTCAATGTTAGAAAATTATAATAAATAAAATACAAGTATTAAATTTAGGATAGAAAATTGGAAAACGTTATTAACTTTCAAAAATATTGAAAATAATTTCAATAAATGAAATCTTGATTGAAGTGATCAAATAAAACGAAACCACCCTTGTGGTTGGATTCGATAAAACTTTAAAGAGGTTAACCGTAGTGAATAAACCAAGAGCACTGAAATAACCTTTCAAACCCCACCCTAAATTTCTACCCTTAATAAACTTCAAGAAACCACAAAAGTACAAAATCAGGTTACACAAACTTTGTAAACACATTAATTTATAACTACAAAATTTTAATGTAGGTGTGTCTAGCTGAATAATAAATCTAAATGCATATTTAGACAATTTAAAAAATATAAGCAGACAGAGATAAAATTTATAAAGAAGTTTATTTTTGAATTGTTTTACTTAATAAACAATAAAAGTCTGGCCGCCTCCGTAGTGTAGTGGTAGCCTACAACGCGGAAGTTCCAGGTTCGATTCCCGGCTAGGTTTTGGACATTTTCACGTGTCAAAAACTATTATTTCAGTTAGATAACCCACCGTAAACACTAATAATCAAGATTTTGATGCGGCTTTAAATAAACTAAGTAAAGAAAATAATACAGATAAGTCTAGTTTTACTAAACGCTCAGGGTTGGTCTAGTGGTAAATTCGTCGCCACGAATCAGCTGTTTAACAGCTGATTCGGTAATCTGACTTATGATAATTTAAATAATAATAACATAATATATTGGTACCATTGGAACTGTCATGGTTTCCAGTGATCTATCAACCTAACAAAAATATTAATTCCTGGCTTTTACTAACTATTTCAGCTGAGATGGTTAAAACGTTCGATAACTTCTTGAAAATCATGTATTGGATTGCATACTAAGATCTGAAAAAAATTAAAAACTTTACACTTCGTAGTGTAACGTTCCAAAACCAAATTTAGTCGTACTGATCACAAGAGAGAATAAAAAACAAATAGCAAAAATCATACGTCAGGAATTACTTTTGGGAATCCTCTTGTAAAATTCGTTACATTTAAAAAATAATTACACCGTGACTACCAAAACAACTCTGATATTAATCAGTTGGTAGAATTACGCTCTAAATCGTAAATCGTAGAATCGCTCTACATCGATTTTTTTTGGATTAACGTCCGACGCTTCTGCAATGTCACTGCTAATGCAGACGGTGAAGGATAAAATGATTTTTTTAACGTATGAAAATATGCCATGCCTGAATAGGATTCAAACCCAAAACCGTATGATGAGAGGTGAGCACTTTAACAACTACGCCAATGCGGCCGGCTAAGTAATATGAATGGATATGATAATAAATTTGGCAATACTTTTCATGGAAGAGAACGTTATAGCCGCATTATTAACTGGAAGGGCGTTGTAGTGGTTACAACATAAGCGACTCCTCTGGTTTTGTTTTCCAAATAAAATAATAATTTATCTATAGTACAGGGTAATTATAAATGAAATAGACACTTTCGACAGCTTCTTAAACATCAAACTGGTGTATTTGAATATAGTAAATGATATAGGTTTGTAGGGATTCTTTTAAGCTTATGTTGGTACAACTGTTGCTAGCCTTTTGTTGTTGGCTGCTGTTACAACGACCAGTCTAGCAAAATGGCCGCTACTCACGTGGAGAAAACTTATTTTGTTCTTGAATTAGCCAAAACAAACTCGGTTATGGTTGTGCAACGTCATTTCAGAACAAGATACGGTAAACCACCACCAACTAGGCAATCAATCTATGACTGGTATAAATATTTTGAAAACAGTGGATGTCTGTGTAAAAGGAAGAGTACTGGAAAATCTTCTGTTACAGAAGAACAAATTGATAGTGTTCGTGATGTTTATATACGAAGTTCAGAAAAATCAACTAGATCAGCAAGTTTAGAATTGCAAATTCCTCAACCGACTGTGTGGAAAATTCTGCGGAAATTGACACCTTATAAATTGCAGTTAGTACAAAGTTTAAATACCAGTGATAACGTCGTACGTAAAAGTTTTTATCTGGAGATGCAACATTGTGTTGCAAATGGCGACGCATTCTTTAATCGCCTTTCTTTATTCAACTCAACTCCAGGAGGCTCTTTTTGCCTCAACTCCAGGAAGATAGTGATAACTTCATTTTTGTACAAGATGGAGCTCCGCCTCACTGGCACTTACAGGTCAGAAATTATCTTGATGAACGTCTTCCTCGACGATGGATCGGCCATGCAAAAGAGGAAAACATTGTTACACCGTGGCCACCTCGTAGTCCAGACTGAACGCCCCGCGACTTTTTCTTATGGGGTTGTGTAAAAGCCAAAAATTTTGTACCACCGCTTCCTGTAGATATCGATGATCTAAAACAACGTATCGCAAATGCTCTTGCCACAGTTGACCGTCTATGCTTAATCGTGTGTGGGAAGAATTCGACTACCGTGTTCATATCTGTCGTGTTACAAATGGTGCACACATTGAACTTCTGTAAATATTTTCAATAAAAACTTAATGAATTTTTCTATATAATCAGGTAGGTCTAAGTAATTACCTTAACTTTTCAAAAATAAATTTTCTATAAGCTATCGAAACTGTCTACTTCATTTATAATCACCCTGTGTATATTCATAAAAAAAAAAAAAAAATCTGGCGTGAAACACTCACACAACTTCCTCTTGCCAATGCAAATAATTAACAAAATAACCTAACATTAGTAATAAAACATTAGAAATAAATAAAAAACTAACCTCAAAATCATAACCTTAATTTAATCATGAGAGAAACACGCAAAATAAAAATCAACCTCAGTTTGGCCTAAAAATACGGGAAATCAATCTTTCACGCTCAACTAGGCTCTGTAGAGAAAAATGCTTTAAATAAAAGTTGTAGATCTTTTAATTTTCTATAAATTTTATTAAATACACTTTTGTCGTAAAATGCATTCTAAGGCCGAAATCTTAAAAAAATCGATTTTCACACGTTTTCGTGAGAAAAAAAACAGAAAATAGCTAATTACCGCTAAACTAAGCGGTATACAAAAAAATGTTTGAAATAAAAGTTGTAGAATCTTTAATTCTCTACAACTTTTATTATATAACGTTTTGCGCTAAATTGCATATTAAAGCCATAATCTTAAAAAAAACTATGTTTTTACGTAAAAACAGCCTCACCCAGAATTTCAGTAAACATGACGCCTATCCTATCTTGTAGAGAATAAAAAATTGAGTAATCCAGGCGATTTTTAAAAAAATCGTAGGACCAGTTTTTGAGAAAATTGCAAAAAAGTGAAAAATTACACGAATAAACTACTACTTCCGGTTGACCGATTTTGATGAAAATGTTCGTGTCGGGTCCGGTAGTGGTATGTAACTTAAGTTTCAAGTTTCAAGTTCGAACAATGTTCCGTTCTTGAGATATTCTGTTCACACACAGACACACACACACACACGCACACACGCACACACACACACACACACACACACACACACACACACAGACCAATCGCTAAAAACATGTTTTTTGGGTTCAGGGGGTCTGAAAACGTATAGATCCGGTGAAAACTCGATTTCGAAAAATCGACATGAAAACAATACTTTCCTTCCTATATATTCATATAGGCAAGAGAAAGTAAAAATGGAACTGATTTTGCAATAATATTTTTCATATGGAAACGTTTGTTTCATGAGAAATCAACAAGTTTCTGTTAAAGATGCATCAAAATTATAGACATTAATTAATTTCATTAAAATATAAGTATTCGTAAAAAGTATTAGTATTTGTTAGAAGAGACTGAGTAAATTCGGTCAACAGTGAAACAAGGTTCTATGTGGGCAATCGCTGTATTCCCAGAATTAGTGTTATTTGGTTAAGTTCACGTTGATTGGATTCCAAACGTTCGGGCACCCCACAAAGCCGATTGAAATTCGGTTTTGCTTTAATCAATTATCGCATATAATTCATTACATTAACATTCTATAGGGATCAATACGCTTGGGATGTTAATGCACTACACTGATCTACTAATGTATTCCATTTTGTTAGCTGGCAGGTCAAAATCTACTGAAATTATACGAAAATAATTATTTGGATATCTTTTTACTTTCTCTTGCCTATATGAATGTATAGGAAGGAAAGTATTGTTTTCATGTCGATTTTTCGAAATCGAGTTTTCACCGGATCTATACGTTTTCAGACCCCCTGAACCCAAAAAACATGTTTTTAGCGATTGGTCTGTGTGTGTGTGTGAACAGAATTTCTCAAGAACGGAACATCGTACGAACTTGAAACTTGAAACTTAAGTTACGTACCACTACCGGACTTGACACGAACATTTTCATCAAAATCGGTCAACCGGAAGTGGTAGTTTATTCGTGTAATTTTTCACTTTTTTGCGATTTTCTCAAAACTGGTCCTACGATTTTTTTTAAAATCACCTGGTTTACTCAATTTTTTATTCTCTACAAGATAGGATAGGCGTCATGTTTGCTGAAATTCTGGGTGAGGCTGTTTTCACGTAAAAACGTTGTTTTTTTAAGATTACAGCTTTAATATGCATTTTAGCGCAAAACCTTATATAATAAAAGTTGTAGAGAATTGAAAATTCTACAACTTTTATTTCAAACATTTTTTTGTATAACGCTTAGTTTAGCGGTAATTTGCGATTTTCTGTTTTTTTCTCAAGAAAATGTGTGAAAAATTGATTTTTTTAAGATTTCGGCCTTAGTATGCATTTTACGACAAAAGTGTATATAATTTAATTTATAGAAAATTAAAAGATCTACAACTTTTATTTAAAGCATTTTTCTCTACAGAGCCTAGTTTAGAGAGAAAGAGTGATTTTCCGTATTTCTAAGCCAAACTGAGGTTGATTTTCATTTTGCATCATTCACTCATGATTAAAATAAGGTTATGTTTATTGAGGTTAGTTTTTTGTTTATTTCTAATATTTTATTATTAATGTTAGGTTTATTGTTAATTATTTGCATTGGCAAGAGAAAGTTGTGTGAGTGTTTCACACCAGGTTTTTGTAAGTAGGGGTGTAAAAAAATACAAATACTTTAGGTTGTAATTCATCATAAATTCTCAATGCTGAAAAAACAGAATTTTAGGCCAGTTTTTTACCAGAATCTCAGAACGATAAACCTTATTATTTTTCTTCACAAAATGTGTACAGTATTTTCCAAGTTCAAATAGGCTTGTTGGGACCGAGTCCGGTCCGAATAACAGAAGATTCGTATGAAAGAGACAACACTATTGATATACCTAATGCACGTACGCCATAATCACTACACTTATTATTCTAAACTAAACAACCGTAACTATGAACAATAACTTTAGTAGGGATGTAAAATTTAATAGAAAAACTATTTTACTAATCAAATACACGATCGACGTTCTAAATTAAACGTGTCACACAAATTAACAATCTACAAGACAGTCTTAAGGCCAATCTGGAGATATGGAGTTCAACTTTGGGGATCTGCTAAACCTTCATACACGAAACGTATACAAGCAATTCAAAACAAGATTCTACAAACGATAACCCAATGCCCCTTTTACATCACAAACTCAATGACAAAAAAGTTAATAAAATTTTAGGTGAATTACGAATAATTCTTGTTTCTCTTCTACGGGGATTTATTTTTACTTTCTCTTGCCTATATGAATATATAGGAAGGAAAGTATTGTTTTCATGTAGATTTTTCGAAATCGAGTTTTCACCAGATCTACACGTTTTCAGACCCCCTGAACCCAAAAAACATGTTTTTAGCGATTGGTTTGTGTGTGTGTGTGTGTGCGTGTGCGTGCGCGCGCGTGCGCGCGTGTGTGTGTGTGTGTGTGTGTGCGCGCGTATGCGTGTGTGTGTGTGTGTATGTGAACAGAATATCTCAAGAAAGGAACATCGTACGATCTTGAAACTTAAGTTACACACCACTATCGGACCCGACACGAACATTTTCATTAAAATCGGTCAAACGGAAGTAGTAGTTTATTCGTGTAATTTTTCACTTTTTTGTGATTTTCTCAAAAACTGGTCCTACGATTTTTTTTAAAATCGCCTAATTTACTAATTTTTTTATGCACTACAAGATAGGGTAGGCGCCATGTTTACTGAAATTCTCGGTGAGGCTGTTTTCTCGTAAAGAAATTGTTTTTTTAAGATTACGGCTTTAATATGCATTTTAGGGCAAAAATGTACTTAATAAAAGTTGTAGAGAATTTAAAGTCCTACAACTTTTATTTATAACTTTTTTTTTGTATAACGCTTAGTTTAGCGGTAATTAGCGATTTTCTGTTTTTTTTCTCACGAAAACGTGTGAAAAATCGATTTTTTTAAGATTTCGGCCTTAGTATGCATTTAACGACAAAAGTGTATGTAATCAAATTTATAGGAAATTGAAAGATCTACAACTTTTATTTAAAGCACTTTTCTCTACAAAGCCTAATTTAGCGTGAAAGAGTGATTTCTTATATTTTTAAGCCGAACTGAGGTTGATTTTCTTTTTGTGTCTTTCACTCATGATTAAAATTTGATTATGTTTATTGAGGTTAGTTTTGTTGTTTATTTCTAATGTTTTATTACTAATGTTAGGTTATATTGGTCATTATTTGCATTAGCAAGAGAAGGTTGTGTGATTGTTTCACACCAGATTTTTCTTATAGTGTCTCTCCCTACTTCCAATAGCCAAATGGTTACTGCTTTTTTATACCTTATGATGTCCGGTATATTTTTAATTTGTAGGGGGAGCAGATTGAGCAGTTTGGGCGCTAAATAGCAGAAATGCCTTTGGTATAATGTTTTTGATAAATAGATTTAGTATCTAATGCATTATACTTAAAGTGTGGGTATGTACAAGCTCATAAAGATTCCTCAAAATGGGAATGAAAATTTAAAACGATATTTTATGATTACAATGTTTTCTTGTACACGAGTGTAGGACATCATAAATGATAATATAGAAAAATATTTTCAATTTGTTACGTTTATGGCACAGCTAAACCGAGCAATCTACAAAAATTACAAGCCTTTCAGTCAAAATGCCTACGTTTAATCACCTGCGCACCTTTTTATGTCAACAACAAAATTCTACATGACGACCTTAATATTCCGTTCATAAGTGAAGTAGTTAAGTCCAGCTACAGTGTTTTTCACAGAAAATTGCATGATCACCCCAACGAATTAATCACCAAACTATCGGATGCATCACTACCAGGAAATCCGCAGCGCAGGTTGAAACGTCAATGGGCCAGAGATCTTCTATAAAGTGATTTATTTTATTTTTCTTTCTTCTTTTTTTTCTTATGTTGTTATTTATCATTCATGTATCATGAACTTTATTTCATAGAACATATACCAATGGGTATCACTGTTCTTTTTCATTTATTTATTTTTATTTATTTATTTTTTTTTTTCCTTGTCATCCTTTGTTTACTGTCATTTAATTTGCTCGTTGTATCGTAGTATATAGTTGCAAATAAAGTTATTAAAGTTAAAAAAAAAAAAAAAAAAAAAAAAAAATTTGTTACGTTTAAAACGATGGTACCAAAAACTGTAGTCCGCGAATAAAGTACTCTTGCGCTATCTATGAGTTAGAGTCGGAACTTGAACGAAGTTAGGAACGATTATTGATCTGTAGGTTGAAAGTGGTAATGCACCTATAATAGCCTTATGCAATTGGGTACAGGAGTGAGAAAGATGGAACGATAGAGAGAGGATGGGTACATGTATGTCTAGTTACCTGCATCGACACATACGCACCAGCGCACGGTCCTAAATTGTTACTGCGCATGATTAATACCTACTAGTATTCACGTTAACATTTCCCACCCAAATAACCTTACGTAACAGTTAACTCCGTAATTCAACATACAAATTTACAAATTACAGGTACCTAACATCTCTACCATTGAGTGATTTATGTATTCCGTAAACCCCTGTATTTAATATGTCTCATAATTTTTGAAAAATAAAAATAGAATACCTTAATATATTATAAATATACAAATAAATTGTTACCACAAATTTAAATTATATACTATTGTAAATTATATACGGAATATAAAATTTAAAAAAATATATAATAAATGGGTCCACCGTACGTGCGACCTTACGTTATTGCTAAATTTAAAAAGGGTGTATTCAAAATTATATTGCTTTATCCGGTTTCACTTCACCGGATATGTTTTCTGATAACAATTTTAAGAGCAGGATTACCTATTTTCAAAATTACAGCTCTTTATAAGAAGGTACTTAAGTAATATTTATTGCTTTAGGGTAGTTACCCTTTTCTATTCCTTAGGACTTATTCTTGAGGGAAAAGGTTAGGATAGCTGGATGAAGGAAATGTTTACGGCTAACGAATATTAGACGCTAGACAAACATGAGTATGTACTTTTTTAAGGATGGTTCATGATAGAGAGTGATTTATCAGAGTTGTTGATGGAGTTGGCATTTTAAGCTGAAGAGGATTCTTTAAGATTCCTTAACTCGTCGAAATTCGAATGCTTTACTTTTCTTAGCGATCACTTATAGAAATATTGCCAATTTTAATGAATGCAGGTCTTCAGGATAGCTAGGTCATTTGTAGCGGATAGACAAACACCGTATGTCAAAGAGGATAGTGTAAGCTCATATTTATGTTACAAGAAGTAGGAGTCGAACTGGAATTACATGGTTTGATGACGTAATTGAGCATCTCAAAAGTATGGTGGAGGTAGGATACAAGGTGATGGTGAGGGGTAGAGAACAATGGAGGGGGTTAGTGTTAGAGGCCAAGGCTCACATCAGTCTGTAGCACTGTAGGAAGAAGTAGAAATGTCTTAATGAAGATATAGAAATAACATGCTGTTTACTGCAACACTAAACATCACTTTTCAGTAATGTAATTCAGTAATTTGTATGCCTAAGCAATTATTAATTATTTAGGTTATTTATTTGTTTTTTTAAAGTAGAATCACGTGTTTGGTCAAACAGCGGGTTATAAAATGCTAGACTTGTACGATATGAATGAAACATTTACAGATTCTAGGGAATCGAACCCAGTATTACACGCGTATCAGTACAATGCTTTAATCGTATATAATAACCACAAACTTTGAAGTAAACGGTATTAAATGTCGAACCAATTATTTTTCGTTTTTATTCTTTATTTATTTATTTGTTAAGTTCGCGTGCTGTATGTAATAAACTTTGCACGGTGTAGGTTTTACGATAGATGATGGTGTAATAGAAAAACAACAGAATGGAATGAAAACAAAGAAAAATATAGCTGATATCCTATATAAATTTACCTCTATATATTTTTATGTTTTCAAATAAACAGTTGAATATTCATCTGAATTGTTTTTCTTTAATTTTATTATTTGCAAGCACCCCTTTACGTTAGTAAAAAAAACTTTACCCACAGATTGCGAGTACTTTTCCTCGAAAATTCTATCGAACACCTATACAAACGCTTTTACTAAAAGTCATTAGTTCGCATTCTACCTTACATCTACCTGGTAATCCCGCGAGACGCCTAAACAGATGCTGGGGTAGAGACCTGCTAATTTAATGAAATAAAGCTTTTTCAAAATTGAAAAGAGTTTTAATCACAATTCCAGGAGAGGAGCCAATGGTAACCTTGCCCCTATCATCTTACTTGAACACAATTTATCATCATAGTCATATGTACAAGTAATTTTTACTGTTGCCTAAAACTCACGAAGGAAAAATTATTTGACCTCGAGGACGATCTAGTCGGCTTGTAGAGATCATTCTTAACACTTAAGTCGTACTAGTTGAAACAGTGATTTTGTGCAGTGTCTAGCTGACAAGGAATGTGATCAGATACCGTTATTTGGTCATGTAGCAGAAATATTTTACCAGGAGTTGATGTAGGCCTACGATTGTATTAATAAGTACTATTTTTGTTTATAATAAATTGATTCTGATTCGTTTAGCCTAAACGACTAACGTGGAGGAAACGTATAAAATGTAAACGTCTGGAACTGAGTAATCAATTTATTTTTTATTATCAGGAAATTAAAAATTAAATTTAACTAAGAAAAAAAAAATACTACTGTACATTAACCTCTCTTTAGTCCGCCACTTTCGGGACTCGGGTGACGCCGGGTTACAGATTTTCCGGATTACCGAACGTGGACTATTTTACTGAAGATATCGGGTTAAATCAGGTAATTTATGAATGCGAGCGGCCAACCGAGTACAGTATACAGTCTTTACAATTCTACGCGTATTCTTATTATAAACCACCGGGTTGGTCTAGAGGTAAAGTCGTCGGCAAAATCAGCTGTTTAACAGCTGATTTTCAGAGACGAAGGTTCCTGGTTAAAATCCTAGTAAAGGTAGTTACTTTTATATGGATTTGAATGCTAGACAGTGGTTACCGGTGTACTTTGATGGTTGGGATTCAATTAACCTTACTCTCTCAGGAATTGTCGATCTGAGTCTGTACAAGACTACACCTCATTTACACGTCATACACATCATCCTCATCTCATTGGGTCATGGGGTTGCTTATTGTTCTGAATTGAACAGATTACAACGTACACAAATTAGGGATTACAAAAAAAATTCTTATGTACGGAGATTGCAAATATCCGGTCAGACCAGAAACGTTTTTAAAAATTTAAACCAGTTACGAAAAACTATGAATTTATTTCACAATTAATTATTTATTATTCTCTTTTTTTTGATGATTTATGACCACAAAGGATCACTTTAGTCTCTTTGGTTAGTTCTTTTTCTTCGGCAGTTTATTTCCTTTTCATTTCTTTCTTGCCAATACTTTTTCATTCTGTCGGATCTTGCTTTTCTTAATTCGTCTGAACAAACCTGTTCTTTTCGTTTAATTGTTCTTACAGATATAATTTTGTTTTTGTCATTAATTGTTTCTTTGTAAACCGGTGTGCGATCTTTGACATCAGCAATTGTTAGATTTAATTCTGTTCTGTCTTTTTTGATTTCTTCAAGCCAAGGAATTGTAGCTCCTTCTGTTTTTGCACGCATGAATTTTTTTTAATAATCGGTTTTCTGGAGTTCTGAGGATATGCGAAAAGAAAGAAAGTCTCTTTTTGCGCATTGCATCAGTGATTGGTTCTATTTCTTTATAAATTTGTTCTCTTGGTAAAAGTCGGTGCTGGTTGTCAACTATGTGTTTCTTGTTTATGCAGGTTCTAAGAATCCTTCTTTCTATATTTCTGATTGTTTCTTTTATTCCGTTTCCATCAATACTGAAGAGGGTTTCACTGCCGTACATTGCTTGTGATCTTAGAACTGCTTTGTAGTGTTTAATTTTTGTTTGAATGGAAAGACATTTTTTTGTTGTAAGTGTTTTTAGTAATTTGCTGTCCTTTGGATAGTTTAGAAATTCTCTCATTCCATGCTGCCCTCTCATTAAGATTGTATGTGATTGTTTCTCCAAGATATTTAAAACTCTTTACAATGTCGATAGGATTCCCATTAATATTTATTTTGTTTATACATAACCGGTCGATCATCATAAATTTCGTTTTTTCGTAAGAAATTTTCAATCCAATCCTTCCTGCAATTTCTTCTAAAGATGTTATTTGTTGTCGTGTTTCTTCAACTTTGTTTGCAAGGAAAACCAAGTCATCTGCGAAACCTAGGAAGTTAAGTTTGATGTTATCTATTTGATATTATTCTCTTTAGTACACAGTAAAGTAGATTTGAACGAAAAATTAATTAAAACATTGAAAAAGTAAACATTGCAGGATTAACCATACATTAACATGGAAGTTAGAAAACAGTAAAATAATTAAAATTAAAAACTATTTAGAAATAATTAAATTACTCTTACATTACTGTTTGTGCATTATAGTTATTGATATCGGTTAGGGTCTATCCTGCCTTACTTAAGAAAGTCTGTGATGTCTCTTTGCCTTCATGATTCCAATTATTTCTTCAAAAAATCATTACGAATTATAGATAAATTTAAAAGTTCTGCAGAAGTGTAAGCATTGATTGATTTGGCAAAGTTTTATATTACTTTAAGTTTATATTTCTGTAAAATATGTAATATGTTAGATCTGTACCCGAGGCGTCCCGGAGTATAGTCCGGATTATATAAAGCCAAACTAGGGGAGGTTACTGTATATTAATCTATATGGCTATACGGAATCCAACTCTTCGGAAGAGCAGTAAAAGATACAATTCCAAAATTTAAATTTAAATTTAGATAAATTTAAAATTTCTGCAGAATTGGAAGCATTGTTTGATTTGGCTAAGTTTTATATTTCTATGAAGTATGTATTTCTGCAAAATATGTAATATGTTAGATCTGAGCCTGAAGCGGAGTATAGAAAGCCGGACTAGGAGAGGTTACTATATATTAATCTATATGGCTATGCGGAATCCAACTCTTCGGAAGAGCAGCAAAAAATAACAATTCCAAAATTTAAGCTTTTCAATCGACATTCTTAAAATAATAATTACATAAACCTCTTACTACATTTAAAATTTAACCTTTCACGACGAGCTAAACATGCCCTTTGTGAATCAAGTTGCTTGACGTAATATTCAACATTTTATAGCCTATTAAACTCCCATTCTAATCCCTTTGTACAACAGCTAAAATGAAGAAACATGAAACAAATAAAAAGAAGAATGAGAAAATGGAGTGGTGATCGACAAAATAAGGATTAAAAAAAATTGAAATAAAATACAGCCAGAACTGAAGTGTTTATGACAATAGATAATATTTTACTTCTTATCAAAAAATATCATGATACTTTTGTTTGTCGCTTTATCTACCTAGAAGTTATACGAATATATTGTATGTGTAATTCTAAGTTTTAAATAACAGTAACTAAGTCAGTATTCACGAAAATAAATTATTGAATAAATAAATATGTTTTTTTAATAGTCTAATTCTATTGTTTACCAATCCCACTGCTACTCTTTGTAAGCCTGCGTGCAACGCCGGTGAATCTATTAGTTCATAACACAAAATAAATATTGCCATGAGTACTTAAATTTTATACAGAAACATAGTATTAAGCAAATTTAAGTTAAATAAACGGAAAGAGTGTTACAGACATGGTGTTTTAAATAATATGAACGTATAATATCAAATATGTAAAAAGGTACAAGGTTAACGAGAAACGGTACGAAAAATAAAAAATAAAAGAAGATTAAAGATCTAATGACGACGAAGCCAAATTTCCAACCAACAACAAAAAAAGAACGAGATTTGAAAATTTAGTTCGCCTCAATTACTGAAATCAATAGACCGGTCTTCACCATTTCTACCGCAAGTATTAACCCCCCTCCCTTAATAACTGATATCGTTCCGGTTTAATAAAGGGCAAAAGAGAAGGAAGGAAAGTGAAGGGATGCGGAGATGCTTTTGCTTCAGAAACGAGATCCTGTCAGCCACACATGAACATTTATTCACACTTCCAACCCTATCCCTTAGCAGAGAACACCCTAAAAACAGCACCATTTCGCTGCCAGCTTTTCCGTGGACGAAAACCCATGATTTTAATTCAAACAGAACGATAATAAAATTTAATTGTTTAAAACTTTTCCCTTCCAGATTTAACTTCGTTTTTATTTCACTAATAATTCTGGACGCTTCTTACATTTAAAAAGCCCTTGACGCTAAATTTTTTATAATAAAAACGTTTATAAAATAAAATTTTTTAAATTAAGTTTTCCTTAAAAATCTGTTAGCGTTACACGTTGTTTTGACATTTATTTGATTGTATTTATTTAAAGCCGGTATCAAATTATTTCAAGCAATCACGGTTGGAAAACGAATATTCACAGTGGATTTTTAACACGTTGTTTTCAGAATTGAGTAGGAAATCGAGGAGCGGATCTTTATTCATTAATGGCTATTATTGAACATGGAGGTTGGGTTTGAATTTCAAATAATTTTCAGAGATATCCGGGAATCAAACCCGAGACGTTACGCTTTGTAGTCTACCACGCTACGAAAGCGGTCAACAAATTGAGGCTAGGTGACACTACTAAGGCACCATTGGTTCTTTTATATTTCTAATGAAGTTATTTATTTTCCTGCAGCTGGGCAGTGTTTTCTTTAGCCAAGTGGTTTCTCAAAACCGTTTGCTCTAAAATGTGGTGAAGGTCGTATGTGGTGTGGTCTCAGGTCTGACATTCTGTTTTGAAATTTTGAAAATTCCAGTTCTTTTTAATTGCTACTACTGTTTTATACACTTTTTGTTTTCTAACAGGGTTTTTTATTTATAATTAATTATTTTTAGCGTTTGTTTTATCAAGAAATGAGCATATTGAATTTTTTTAAATTTCAAAGTGAAAATTAAAAAGAAGTACCTAATTAAAAAGAATTTTAATTAGTTCTTTTTAATTTTCTAAGCGTTATTATTTTTAAGTAGCGTTCAAAGCTAAGGTAGGCTAAAGTAATATTTGAAGGAAGATATAAAAGATCGGTTTTTGTTTGAGTGATGATGCCTTCATAAGCCCTGGCTTATGCGTAGGGGATCATATGAGTTGATATACAGGTGAAAAATGCCAATCGAACCCGGGACCCCGGCATGGAAGCCAGTTACGCTGAGCAATACACCAAAGGACCAGACAACTAAAAAATACATTTAAATAAAAAATTATAATATAAAAATTAATTAAAGAATTAATAACAATCCACGTTTTAGTTTTGATTAGATCACAGTGACGGTCGACGACCGACAAATTGAAAGGCTCGTAATTGGCGTGAATAAGTCCGCTACAGCGTGACTTCTTCAATAACCATTCCATTTTCAACGTGTTAATAATACTCACTTAATTAATCTGTACATAAGCATTTTTCTTTATTAAATAACTTATTCCATTTTTACCGAGGTAATGAAACTTAACTTATCCAACTACGGTTGATTAAATAAATGTGTCTAAGTAACGCTTAGGAGTGAAATAATTTACTTTCCTCACTACACTGAAAACTATCAATGATTATCCAGGACAACAGACCTCATGAAAGGCATTCGCTGTCCAAATAAAACCACTTAATTTACCACAGGTTCTTTACATTAAAATCCTTTACCTCCACACGAGATTACAATTGCGATTGGTTTTCCAATTTATCATCTATTTGGCAGAACACAAAAGAAAAAGTACAACTATTCGTGTACAGTTGTGTTATCAGCAGGTCAAACACTTTCCTCCGGCTGACTGATGACCAGAGACTCAATAATGTAATAAGTTCGGTTAACAAAGTTACCAGTTTCAAGTCCTCTAAGTTTTAAAAATACCGTTTTGATAATTCACAAATAAAACATTCACAAATACCTACAGTATTAATTTGAAGTTCAAAAACGTTACTTTTAGCATTACGGAGAAATAATTTAACTTCACGAAAATAATTTGGCTGTAACTTATCAGCAGTAGTAAAATAAAAAACTGAAACGGAAGCATCCAACAGTTTTATTTTTAATAACTTCACAAACTTCTTCAAAAGTAAATTTTAATAAAGTTGGAAAAAGAATCTACCAACTTATGTTATATAAATAAAAAGTTTATATCTATTCGGGTTAGAAAATCGATTAACGAAGAACCAACAGTAATATCTACAAAGGTTTATGATTTAGATACTTTTGAACAAAAATATTCTAGTTCTTTAGGATTTGAATAAGCTACGTCACTGGATGTTCACAACAACACTCAATTACATTACGGATAACAAACAAAAGTGATGTGGGTACCTTGAACGAATGTATAAGATAGGATTCTAGAGAAACATTTTTATGCATGTAATGAACAAAAGAAGGTGAGGCAGACCTAGGAAATGGTGGATGCCAGTACAGGCTGTAAAAACTAATCCGTGGTGGTTTAGTGGCGAACGAAATGTGTAGAACTTTAACTTCTGAGAAAATTATTTCTACATAAAGAATAAGAAAAGTAATACAAGATTTTAACCTTTTAGTTTCAGCTTTTATAGAGATATAGTGGTAAATATAGCCTCCCAGCATTCTATTTAAACGCAAAAAGTAACGGTTTGCAAAGTTAGAAAACAAAAATCCATTTATTCTACTGTAAAATCTTCATCAGCTTTACTTATAAATTACAAAACTCATTAAATTTGATGATAGGGAACAGAATTAATTCTGGAATTAGAACAAGGAGTTAAATATCGTGTTTAAAAATTATGATTAGTTTTGTATTTTACAATTATCTTCATTAGGAATATACTTGAAATGAATACAAATGAATGACGTCAATAGCTACGTCATAATTTTTGTCAAACTTAAGCTGATGAAAATAATTATAATTGAATCCCTTCAGATAAAAACTTAAAACATAGGCTACATAATAATACGAGTAATTACATTATTCTGTTTTCGTTACTTAATTACTTAAACCTATTATAGATAAAATTTTTACAAAATGTTTGAAGATTTTTCATAGCTTATATTTCAGAAAATCTTTACTCTAATAAATGATTTTACAGGAGGCTTAAAATATTGTGACGATATCGAAAAGGGATGTGGTACGAGAGGTTTCTGGAAATTCATAAAATGTTAAATAGTAAATAATAGAGTGACAAAGTAACAATAGAGTTAGTTGTAAAAGAATATTTAAAAGGGCCGTGTATAATAAGGTAGGGTCTTTGTTGTACAGCTATTTGTGAAAGAGTCGGTTGGTTACCTGTAATACCTGTTATTCAATTGTGACTTGTTTACACTAGTTAAGATTGTTCTAAAGCCATAAAACGGATTTTTGTATTTTATTATTTCATCAAATCTCTCTGTTTTTTCAGAAATCTTTCTGAGCTACCTATATAAAGAGAGCCCCAAGTGCGGTCGGAGAGTACGTATTCGTTTGATCTTTGACGAGTGTTTAGTGCGTGTGCTATCGGTACGTTAGAAAAGGTCAACGTTCCGGGCATTGTACTGGTCAACTATTGTTATTCAGTTTTATTGTGTATGTGCATTGTGTATAACTTTTTGTGTATGTGCATTCTGTATAATTGTTTGTAAGTAGTACTAAGTAAATTATTTAAGTTATTTATTGTATTACTTCGATATAATTAGTTTATTATTTATTTTGTAAATCTTTTAGTTAATAAATACTTGTAGTTTTAAACTTTAGTGTATTAATTATTTAATTACCTAGATCCCGAAACGGACCTTAGCGATAAATGTCACAATATTAATAACCAGTGATACTATTTCAATTCAATGAGAAAGATAACACTAGTAAATTCTCTCACTCTTCGTTTTACTTAAAATTTCAAGATGTTGAAATCAGTCTTTTGGTTCGTGAGCTAACAGCTACAAAATAAAGTAAAGAATGGAAACTCTGCACTTTGTAGTTCACAGTAGGAGGGTCGGAATAGGATCTATCTGTTCCTAGTATAACTTGGTATGAATACTGAACGGACTGATACAACGTATATCTGATACTTTTCAGGACTTATAATGGAGCGGGTCGCAGGATTAGGAGGCTGATACTTTGGACTGAATACAAGGGAGTACTAGGATGAGAAAGTACCAGTTATGGTTTCAGTAGTGGTGGACCACCTCGGTGCGATGCGATGGTTGTTTCTAAATTAGTTCACTTCCCAATGAAAGTGCAGATGTAGTCAGTGATTTTTTTCCTGATACGGAACGTACCGGTTCCAGAATAACAGTTTTCTTCTTTTCGCCCTATCACGTATTTTTTTTATCTTTAATAACTTTATTTACAACTATGCATTAAAATAAAACCAGCAAATTTGATAAAATTAAAGAAAGGATGACAAATAAAGATCCGAAAAAGAACAATGATACCCATTGGTATATGTTCAATGAGATAATGTTCACAATGCATGAATGATAGATAAATAACAATATTACAAGAAATGAAGAATGAAAAATAAAATTAAAAAAATAAATAAGTCATTTTATAGATATCGGGTTCAATGACATTTTAACCTGCGTAACGGATTCCCTGGTAGTGATGCATCCGATAGGTTGGTGATCAATTCGTTGGGGGTGATCATGCAATTTTCTGTGAAAAACGCTAAAGCTGGACTTAATTACTTTACTTACAAACGGAATTTTAAGGTCATCATGTAGAATTTTGTTGTTGAAATAAAAAGTTGCGCACGTAATTACAGGTAGAAATTTTGATTGAAAGGTTGTAATTTTTGTACGTTACTCTGTTTAGCTGTGCCATAAATTTGTAGCCTATACGTCCATATTGGTTTAAAATAAATTAAGTACAGTAATAGTTTAGATTTTTGAGTCGGTGAAGAGCGGCGTCCAAGTGGTCGGAATAGTTCTTCCAGTTTGGAGTTCAAAGTCAGTCTTTTGGTTTTTATATGAGTCCTTCAGGAGAGTTTCTTATCTAGGTTATGTCCAAGGTATTTAACTTGTTGTATTTTAAAAAAAAACCTGAAAAGTTACTTGACTGATGCGACATTGTACAGTGTACAGTGCAACAATTTTCCTTCCTAAATAATTTCTTATTTAAAAAATGAAAAAAAATAAACATCCAAACGAATAATGAAAAAAACTGTGTACTCTTAGTAAACATTATGTCGTATGGTACACTCTTATTGAGGTAAGAAAGTAAACATGTAAGTCAGTTATATGTAATTTTGATAATATGTGTATTCAAGTAGTACGTACTAAGTTTTGTTTTAACTTCTATAAATACTATTTACAAACAGTTAAATTATTTAACTATAAGTGAATTTTATAATGAGAAAATAAATCTTGATGGTCATTGTACCAACTAGTGTAACTTTAAATTAAAAATCAACTGTAGTTGTTAGTCAGGTTAATTTTGAATGTATTTATTATAAATACAAAATTTAGAAGAAATTGTTGACTAATTAATAAAGTACAAGTAATAAAACTTTTACCTGCTATGGTTGTCGCTGTTAAATGTTAATTTTATCTAAGCGGTTAAGTCTCAAATTTTTAAACGTTTCAATCTGTGGTAGTGAACAAAATTATGTTGAAGATTAATTACCAAAGGGTTTTGATGATGTGCAAGTCAGTCTTGGTATTTTTTGTGAAGTTGTCGTTTTTCGTCTAGAACCATGTTTATATGTAAGACATGGTGAATAGCACCTTTGTTATGAACCAAGAGGAGTCTGTGTACTAAGTTGGTTTATAAATTCTTGACATGTTTTATACTCCTTTTGGGATTGTCTGGATGTAATTAACAAAAAAAAAACCACTAGTTCAGTGTACGCCAGCGCTGTGTTACTGCCCCAAAAAAGCGGTAAGAGGAAAAAATTTAAGAACCATAATGAATTAATAATAAATTTTGAAATTGTAAGCAACTATAGAAATATTTAAGTAAAAGTATTAGCAATCCCGTCTACTTTAACCTCTAAAGGATATGTCATTTTTGTGGTGGATTTAATTTTGAAAGTACCTGAACAGATTTTAGATTCATTAAAACCACATAATGACGTCTTCCTAACAATGGAGCATCGGTTAAAGCGGTGGTAAACAGAAACCACATCACTGTAACCTATAACGATTCACAAATGCATGCCCTACATAGTAATGTGTTTCTTTCATATTATTACCGGTTTTAATAATAAAAGTACGAGTATATTAATAAATATAGTTCAGAAAATTATTTTTCATGTAATAATACTATAGAATAAAAGTAGAAAATAACGCTCTAACTTCTTCGTTAA
Organism: Catonia carolina; assembly: GCA_035578175.1. Classification (NCBI taxonomy): domain Eukaryota; kingdom Metazoa; phylum Arthropoda; class Insecta; order Hemiptera; family Achilidae; genus Catonia; species Catonia carolina. The sequence continues at coordinate 297,454,473 of JAQMRL010000001.1, forward strand.
TTTTTATGTAGTAGAACCAAATTTACATACTGTGTGCTTCAAAATTATATCAGGGTTTTAAAATTATCTGGTATTAATTAAGTTTTACTTACATTAATAAATTATACATGGAATAAAAGAACGATTTAAGAAGTTTTACCTAGAGGTGTTCAATATGAGCACCATTTGTCACACAGCATACATCCCAGCCGTTATAAAAATTCATCCCATACGGAATCATCAGCAATCTCGGAGTAATATATGCAAAAGTAATACATCCTTCAATCTTTTGTCTCGAATCAGATAGGTCAGCTGGTAGCGATGGCACATACAATAAGTCCTTCATAAATCCTCAAAGGAATAAATTTCATTGGGTCAAATCGTGTGAATGTTGAGGCCACCGTAAACAAGCCTTGTGATTTGTTCCCCTATATCAGTCCAACGGTCAGGGAGAATTTCATTCAATCAATCACGTACACCGTTATGCCAGTGAGGATGCGCACTAATTTTATAACCGTTTTTCTTGCGGTATCCATTATGGTTGTAATTTTATGTGATCAAAATGGAATTAACCAATTTCATGAAGTTCTTTTAAAAAAAAATCACTAATTACCGTTAAATTGAGCATCGAACAAAAAACTAAATACTTCACACATAACTTGTACTGATGATTATTAGTTAATATTTTGCAGCACTTAAGCCTGCAATTTTAAAACAATCAGTTTTCATTTGTCTTTATTTGTAATTGTTATGTTTATTGCTTTACTACGCAAAGCGAAAAGCGAATTGCACCGCTTTGCAGTCATAAGGTGGTCTTATGTTTCATTTTCCTGTATAAATGTATTCATTTGAACAGGAAATGATAGATCAGTAGTGGTTATTTTGAACTGGTAGGTGTTCCTTTGCAACGGTATACATTTTCCCAAACACCACCTACTATTTACTTACACTGAGGTGATTGGAGTACATTGAGAAAATGATTCAACAAGATTTGCAAAGCGATATAGAAAAGAAGTCAACACTAAAGAAGAAGGAAGGGCGTTTTTGTAAAAAGTGGTAGTGATGGATGATGTCATCTATGATTTGATTTTGATACTGAGAAGATGGAGAAGCTAACAGCTAGCAGAAAGGCAAGAAGAAAGATCACGGGAGAAGCCAAAGGCCACTAAGAGCTGTAGAGCTACAAGATGGTGCTATCATTTATACTATTATTTTTTATTTCTTTTTTAACTGTAATTCATTACTCGTTACTGTATTCTAATATACAATACAACCACTGAATAGGTTGATAACTTATGAAAAAATAATATGAAAATATTAAAAAAGCAAACGTCCAGATACACATTTTTAAGTATAAACGTAAATTAAACAGTGAATAAAACATTTACTTTTTGAAAAAAAATAGAATAAAATAAAATATAACCGAAATATCTGAATCTTAATTGGTAAAAAAATAAGACAATGTAAAAAATAAGTTAAGCTAGTGGAATGTGAAGTGAGGTTAATAATTAAAGGTTTTGTCAATTTAGTCGAGAAGATCTCTACTCCATCGTCTTCGAAATCGTCGAAAAAAATTGGTTTCTGGGTTATGGATACGCTGAACAAGTGTATTGTGTGATTTACTCTTTTATGAAAGTTGTTATAGTATACCGTAATTTTGCGATGTCGTGTACAAAAGGAATTTTTACATCATTGTGTACATTGAATTTGCTTCGCACGGTTAAGGGAGTATACTTACGATTAACCGAAATAATTTCGATTGAAAAGTCTCTTAATAAGCCCATTTACTAAATAAACACATTTATATTTATTGAATATGATAAAAACATTTTAAAGGAAATTATATTTATCCATTGGAGTAAAGCATGCTTAACTTTAGAAGATAATTTCAAAAGAAGTCTTTTGGGTCTGTTCAGGAAAATTTAGTATTTTTACTTTCTCTTGCCTATATGAATATACAGGGTGATTCATGAAGTTCTCCCCCCACTTCTACAGCACATTGTACTAGTAAAAATAATGAAAAAATGTTATATAAACATAGGTCCGAAAACGCTTCGTTAGCGAGTTACAGCTAGCGAAAGTTTCGCCTGGATTTCAGTTCACCAGGTGAAATGAGGTCTTCCTGGAATTGTGGTAAGGTAGATTAAGGGGCGAATTCAATCATTTCTTATGGTTTTTGATCTGATAAATTAAATAAAACAGGTCCCAGAACTGTAAGTTAAATAGTTTTTGAGAAAACCAGTGTCAAATGCAAAAAATGGAGTGAAAATCACATTTTTTCATCTTTGGGCAAGAATAACTTTGTTATTTCACCAAGAAACAGTTAAAAATTTTCAATAAAAAATGTAGAAAATTTTATTCTGAACAAACCGGTGTAAATAAAGTACACAGAAAGCGAATAGTTTTTGAGAAAACCAGTGTCAAATGCAAAAAAATGGAGTGAAAAAAACACATTTTTTCATTTTAGTTTTTCCGGTTAATTTTACTTTGTACTCTTATGAATAAAAACTCATTTAATCAAACATCTATTCGCTTTCTGTGTACTTAATTTACACCGGTTTGTTCAGAATAAAATTTTCTACATGTTTTATTGAAAAATTTTAACTGTTTCTTGGTGAAATAACACAGTTATCCTTGCCCAAAGATGAAAAAATAGGTTTTTCACTCCATTTTTTGCATTTGACACTGGTTTTCTTAAAAACTATTTAACTTACAGATCTGGGACCTGTTTTATTCAATTTATCAGATCAAAAACCATAAGAAATGATTGAATTTGCCCCTTAATCTACCTTACCACAATTCCAGGAAGACCTCATTTCACCTGGTGAACTGAAATCCAGGCGAAACTTTCGCTAGCTGTAACTCGCTAACGAAGCGTTTTCGGACCTATGTTTATATAACATTTTTTCATTATTTTTACTAGTACAATGTGCTGTAGAAGTGGGGGGAGAACTTCATGAATCACCCTGTATAGGAAGGAAAGTATTGTTTTCATGTCGATTTATCGAAATCGAGTTTTCACCGGATCTATACGTTTTCAGACCCCCTGAACCCAAAAAACATGTTTTTAGCGATTGGTCTGTGTGTGTGTCTGTGTGCGTGTGTGTGTGTGTGTGTGTGTGTGTGTGTGTGTGTGTGTGTGTGTGTGTGTGTGTGTGTGTGTGTGAACAGAATATCTCAAGAACGGAACATCGTACGAACTGGAAACTTGAAACTTAAGTTACGTACCACTACCGGACTCGACACGAACATTTTCATCAAAATCGGTCAACCGGAAGTGGTAGTTTATTCGTGTAATTTTTCACTTTTTTGCGATTTTCTTAAAAACTGGTCTTACGATTTTTTTAAAAATCGCCTGGTTTACTCAATTTTTTATTCTCTACAAGATAGGGTAGGCGTCATGTTTGCTGAAATTCTGGGTGAGGCTGTTTTCACGTAAAAACTTTGTTTTTTTAAGATTACAGCTTTAATATGCATTTTAGCGCTAAACTTTATATAATAAAAGTTGTAGAGAATTGAAAATTCTACAACTTTTATTTCAAAAAAATTTTTTGTATAACGCTTAGTTTAGCGGTAATTTGCGATTTTCTGTTTTTTTTCTCACGAAAATGTGTGAAAATTGATTTTTTTAAGATTTCGGCCTTAGTATGCATTTTACGACAAAAGTGTATATAATTTAATTTATAGAAAATTAAAAGATCTACAACTTTTATTTAAAGCATTTTCTCTACAGAGCCTAGTTTAGAGAGAAAGAGTGATTTTCCGTATTTCTAAGCCAAACTGAGGTTGATTTTCATTTTGCATCATTCACTCATGATTAAAATAAGGTTATGTTTTTGAGGTTAGTTTTTTGTTTATTTCTAATATTTTATTAATAATGTTAGGTTTATTGTTAATTATTTGCATTAGTAAGAGAAAGTTGTGTGAGTGTTGCACACCAGATTTTTTAAATTTCAATCCAATCGGTCTATTTTTTTTTGCAGCATGAATATATCACATACACAAGCACACGCGCGAGCATCCTTCTAAATAATACAATAATTATTTTGCTTGACTATAGGGGGCCGTGAAAGGTCAATATGAATGTAATAATTCAGTTATCAAAAACTTTTCCCCACTTTAAAAACGTCTTACTCTATACTTAAGGTAGAGTGGAGAAAGTAAAAAAAGATCAGTTTTTGAACGATTCATCTAAATTTGTTAAAATGACTGAACTATACCAACATATCCATCCATCCATCTTAGCGTGACTGTAATGCATTAGATGGTAGAAAGGCAAGGCAACTAGGTCAGACCGTTTTAGTGTAGTATATTCTAACGGGTGATTCAAAAAGAGCGCCGGTTTTTAAACGGCTGGTAAATTTTTGTTTATCGGTTGGCAACATTGTTAGACCTCATTTCTATTTCGGAGAACATTCCGATTGACGATTCAGTTGTAGTTTCTCTTGTTCGCAGTGTAGTACTCTTGCAGTCTGTGTCTAACCATGGAGAAGTTTACTATTGCACAACGAGTGTTAATCGTCAAAACATTTTACCAGAGTGGAGAGAGTTATGCGGCTACTGTCAGGCGACTTCGCGGTACTCTAGGACGTAATGAAGCACCGAATAAATCAACAGTTCGCAGGCTCATGAAAAAGTTTTTTGAGACGGGTTCAACAGTCGACCTTAAAAGTTCTGGACGTCGTCGTTCTGGCCGAACTGAGCAGAACGTTGCGTTGGTTCGTGACAGCGTGGCTGTTAGCCCAGCAAAATCAATACGTTGCCGTTCTCAACAATTGGGTTTACGATGTTCTTCTGTACGGAGAATTCTTCGGTACGATCTCCAATATCACCCGTATAAAATCCAGTTGCTGCACGAGAAACAATGTTGTTGCTCCGTGAACGGTTCCAGGATCGCATCATTTCTCGTAATTCCGACCATCAATGGCCACCAAGGTCGTGTGACTTGACGCCTTGTGACTTTCATCTTTGGGGTCATCTGAAGTCATTGGTGTATGCCAATAAACCCCGAAACATCAATGACTTGAAGAAGGAAATTCGACGGGTTATCGGGCAAATGGAAGTCGAAACTTGTCGTGCAGTAATATCCAATTTCATGGACAGAGTTGATGCGTGCCAGCGCAGTAGAGGAGGACACATGCATGACATCATTTTTCATACATGAAATCGGAAGGTAAGATGAACTTGTTGATGTATTTATTTTCAGTTTTTCAATAAAATAAATCTCTTAATTTGATATATCAAAACCGGCGCTCTTTTTGAATCACCCTATATATACGATATAATACATGTTATACTAAAGTACAAATTCGATCAAAAGTTTCCACCACTAACCTTGGCTCTTATCATTAGTACGGATATTAGCCTATGTTATTTTTGTTATTTCCCTTGTGAATAACAAAACGCTCTTTAATAAATTACATTACCTATTAAATAGATACGCGTAAATTTTTACTATTTCATGAATATATCCTATAGTTTACATCAGGACAGTTTTGTAGGTAATCTTACAAAACATTTAACCGGACTTCAAATTATTTTTTACGTCCCGTAACAACCCGGAAGCCAAATAGTGTTTTTCCTTTTAGAGTAACATCTGTATATGCAAGTGTATTTTTTATTCGTTTTTGAAAAATTAGAATAACTTAAAGTTCAAAAACTATCTTGTTCAACCTTGGACGAGTTCTTAGAAATTAGCTATGTACCCCAAAAACTCAGAATACTTTAAATCTACTAAACTCGTTACGATAAATCTACTTTACTCCGTTGTAAAAGAAAACCAATTCTCTGAAAAAGGTGGGGCTCAATTGAGCGGCAGCAGAGTTGGGAGTTCATACTCAATGAAGGTCGAATCAGAGTGTTCCTATCTGGAGAGGCCTTAAATTTTAATGTCAAAGTTTAATGTGTCTAGTTCAATAAAGCAAAACAACAGGTACGTGAGGTTTTCCATTCTTATTAGACCAATCCGTTGTATTTTCGGGGTGTGCCCAGTTGGTAGGGTTAGTTAGGGCAGGGGATGGTGGCAGTCTCATGTGTTACCTCACCGATGGACTGTTCAGAACTCTTTTAAGAGCTTGTTCTGAGTTAACTCGGCCGAAGGCGAGGCAAGACCTTCTGGGCGTCCTTCCCACAATCCTATTGACTACTATTTTAGAAGTTGCGACATTTCAAGGGGTCTGGATGGTTAGAGGAGCGAGCGACCCTATTATCTGCCTAAATAATAGGTCGAACAATTTCCCTTCAACTTCCATCATTTACTACATTTTAGGCTTAAAAATCTTGTCCTAGGTGTATTAGAAGAAAAAAGTATTATCGGGTAGTAGTATTTCACAGCAACTTTTCATCTACTTACCCTCTGTGTATACGAAGGCCTACTTTCTTTCAAGGAGGAGAAGGAGGAGCGCAGACTAGCCTGGACAGCGCATCCAGTAAAGTTAAATGTAAGTCAAATTTATGGAAGAAGTGACAAAGGACATGAGTGGTATCTCTGGTTACCTTTATTTACCTTCATAAAAGCTCTATTCTCCATGAAATTAACATGAACGGACATTTGTCAAAGCAATTTATGAGATCACAATCATCCCGTCACGCTCTCCAGCTCTTGCCAACCGCCCGATCTCAAGATCAATTTTATGCCTCCGAGGGGCTCTCTACTCACATCCGAATTTTTAAAAAAGTACATATTTAAATATAATTTTGGAAAATAAATGCGCATTCAAAATTAAAGACAGTTAAAAGTATTACAATGTTATAATTGAATTTTTGTCAGGATACTTGGCTTGGTTTTTACTACTGCATACTCTAATTCAATTTGAAATATATTTTCATGGCATTAATCGGTAAAAATGTCACTATAATGAGTATTCTGAGGATAATTAGCAAGACATTCAGTAAGTTTTGCCACGGCATTTTATTTGTTTCACTAAAAATAAACAACATGAAAAACAGATTATTTTGAAATTCACTTAAATTACAAAGATTCAAAGTTGTTCCTTTCTCCACCTTATTCTGCAGAGATCTATTAATCGTTGTGTGATACGAATCTTTCTGAAACTTTTCCAATTCTGAAATTAAACCTCACTCCATAGTTAAAAGTATCACATCTGGAGCACTTTTTATTACATTCTGAAATTTCAGTTCCTTCCTGTTCCACTACGATCAATTACACATTTAATTTTACCAACAAAATAAAGTTTTGTATCACAGAGCATTAAATAAATAAATATCCTTCTCACAATACTTGTCTTATATTTGGTAATTTTCTAAAAATAAATTGTAAAATTTTTAATATTCTTTAAGCTAAAGTATCAAAGTTTTCTCATCCGACTTCCGAAAACTTTTTAAAATTAACAGCAAAGCCGCAATACAGTTACATTGAGATCAAGAGAGCGTTGGGGGAGTAAACAATGAAGGTGGCGGTGAGGGAGAGATAGAGGGGCGAGGGAGAGAGAAAAAGAGTTGCGGGAAGGGAGAGATTTTTGCGGATGTAAGCACTGCATTTGTTCTTCGAATTATGTTGATAGCGTGAATAGTACTATTGTTGAAAAATCCCAGGCTGTTGCAAAGTATTTAGGGTAAAATAAAGTAAAAAGTACACCACAATCTACATGATAATAATTGTTTACACATTTTTTAGTTCCTCTTGAAACATGTTGGTATTTAATATATATATTTTAATTATATTAATGTAATTTATGCTCTATTACCAACAATGTTGGTAGAATTTACGTTGTTGTTAGCACGATTTGTCGTCAGAATCTACTTTTTATTTATTCCAAGAAATGAAAAATTATACAAAGAATGAAAACGTTGTCTTATAAAAGCATAATAAATGATATAATATTAGCTCAACAAAACCTACAAATTCCGTTGAAACTTTGAGACACGAATAATAGATATCCTACTTTTAATTTTAAGCTATGTTAAATTACACTTAAAATTACAATGTAATTTAACAGAACAATTGTTGAATAATAACAGGGATTATACTAAAAAAATATTACTTTAATAATTTATCAAAAAACAAACTACAATAGCTTAAGGGTGGTAGGATGCGTGCGTACAATCAAATAAATAGTCTACAGCATGAACGAAAAGTACGGTAGAATTTTTAATTTTTATTAAATGCTGGAAGTAACTAATTTTACATTTATTCTTGGGCAGTTACCTAAAAAGCAACATGTTGTAGTTTAAATTATTTTCCTAATCGATTACGAAATCATTACTACTGGTTATGGGAGGTGCTAAGTAGAGTAAAAAAAGACTTTTGTATGAGAAACATATTAATTGATGCCATTTTAAAAAAGTTTTTGAAACGAGAAGATGGTCTAGAGAAAAAATTTATGCACTAATCATAACGGAAATAAAATTTATTACGTTACAAAAGAAATTCTAACAAAACTTTAATGTAAACTAGCTGAACCATGGGGATAAATTTGCATAATAATTGTAATTTATTCTTAACAACCAATTTTACAATTACAACAACACTTGTATTATTATATCGCAATTTAGTGTATACCAAAGATACTGGGGCAAATGAAATACGGATGTTATCTGCAGGGCGGGAAATTCGTACTCTTCAAGAGGCTTGACATACGGATTTATTGATAAGTAGTAATAAGTTTAACTCTAGTGAGGAAGGCAAAGGAGAAACAGCTCACTCCTTGTTTAATAAAGCCTCTACGGTTTTAAACAAGCTTGTTGACCTGAACAAGTATCTTTATCAACCCGTAAAAATTTTTGAAACTTCTCGTTGCTTTTTAAATACCCTGTACTAAATAAAACACTCGGCTAATCCAAACCGTTATCTGGAAAATAATGTGATTTACATTAACAAGAAGGGTCTAGAAAGTTTAAAAAGAATGAAACGGAAGAACACAGCTTGAAATAATCCGGTAAAGAATAGATAAATGTGTGTGTAAATATATGCGCTCGTGTGTGAGTGAGTGAGTGAGAGGAAAGAGAGTATGGGAGAGAGATTTAAATTACCCGCAATTCTTTTTCAGTCTCTTCCTTTTAATGGCAGCCATTATGCAACAACAATAACAACAACGGGTCTTTGAATAATTTATTATTAGCCTTTAGATTTAACTGAAGTAGAAGAACAAACAAACTTTTCCTTTATCTTGAATCGTTTACAATTAAAATTTAAATAGTTGACTATTTCACAAGAAAAATAAATCTATTCAAGTAAATAATGGTAAACAATTCAATAAAATTGGCAAGAATAATAAAATAGTGAATGAATGGATACTTAAACAGAATTATATAAGTTGTTTGTGAAATTGTTATGATAATTTATACTACACCAAGGCCGCTTCCGTGGAACAATGCTAAGATTACAAAGCGTAAGGTCCTGGGTTCATTCGTACCAGTTTTGTTCAAAAAGTAACATTCGTGCCTGAATAGTACTGTTCTATATTACATGTCAAGGAATGGGGTAAACAAGCTTTGATCTGCATCAAAAGAGCCGTCTTCGGCCTCAGTAGGATTATTCAGTCCACAATGACAGCCAATAAACTCTTTTCGATCAACCACGCGCGGAAAAGTTGTTGCCATCATCAAAATCAATATTGTTTCGCTCTTCAATGGCCTTATTTGTGAGGCTCATTTTATCCGTATTTGTGGTATTGCGGAAATGCTTTACATCTTTGTCGGAAGTGATCATAAAATTTCATCTCGGTGGTTCTCTTAGCAGTTAAGAGACGAACACAAATTACAGCGAATAACTGCTTATTTGAAACATTCGCCCAATTATAAGATAAAGGCTGAAACTTCTGGATCTTGAATAGTTACGGGGGACGAACCGTGGTCAGTACATTACACACCAGAAACTAAAAATCAGTAGACTGAATGGAAAAACGCAGATTCTTAATCAACAAGAAAAGTGAAAGTCAAATCAACTCGGAAAAACACAGTAACTGTTTTTTGGGACCATAATGGCGTTCTTATTGATATTGTTCAGGGTGGGAAATAGGAAATGTCAAAGCTGATTTTTACAAAGTGACTCTCGAAAAACTTCTTCTTGCACCCAACAATAAACGCTCAGGAAAACTTAAGCGCGGTATCACTTTCCAACATGACAATGCATGTACATATGTTCCAAAAGTAAGAATCTCACTTTTGAAATAGTAGCCTAAAAACATTATGACCGATTCTCCAAATATTCTCGACCTTCCTTCACCAAATTTTCATTTTTTGGAAAACTGGAAAAATATCTTGAAGGAAAGTGTTCTGTCAATGATGAAGAAATGCAAAAATCTGCAAATACATTTCTACAGAGTTTGGACGAAAATTCTATATAATAATAACTAGAGGTTATAACTGTATTATAACATGAAGAGTGAATTGTTTACCAATGTCTTCTTCATGAATATGATTGCTTAATAGGATGTAAAAACTCCTAGAAAGCACTTAAGTTTCACCCTACGCGCAAGTTCTCGCTAATTGTCTAATTCATTCACTCGTCACTAATTTTGTGACTTCTCTATTTCCTACTGAGCTGTAATTTTGTTTCATAGGCATTGGAGAAGAAACTAAAGCATTACGTTTCGATCACTTGCAACGAAGAAGTAGAAAAGGGGTTCCTTATTCCTTCCGTAACTCATTACATAATTTCTTTTTTAGTTAATTTAAATTCGCATCAACTTATTGGTTATTAGCGGCTACTTCGGGTCTAGGACCGGTGAGTTTGGAGGAATAATAGTTTTTCAAACCGTAGCAGGGAATCGAACCAGGAATCTCTTCTTAGCACACTAACTATTTGGCCGCGGAGGTGACCTTCTATAATTTATTTGAGTGAGTATGAAAGAAAAAATATTTACAGAAACGTTTATGTATTTTTATGGAAACAGCAAGTCAAGTATAATTAGTTAAACGATTCACTTTAATGTGCTGATAGACTGTAATAAAGAGAAAGTAAAAAACATGAACGATATTTATTCCAAAATCGTTTCCATTAGGTGTTTTGAAATTTTCCTTTTTATGAACTACGTTTCAAGTGTTTGTATTTGACGGGAACAAAATATAGAAGGTATCAAGAGGGGTTTGTCAGATATTGACGGACAGAAAAGTGTCAATATTTGCTTTTATTTACGCTTCAAAACGTCGCCTCTTGAATGGCTTCATCGCCTCCCTAACCATTTTTCACTAATATTACCTAAAAAAGGTAGACTTTTATAAGCTTAGACCTAAATCCGGCTTAAATTCATCACCAGAGTATTATTATTATAAATATTTCAGTGCGTTTTCAATTTTACGGGAATATACTACAGCCTAGAGCTTAATATTTAGCTGTGTGTACCTTACTCTCAAATGTCTTTTTTGTATAAAGTGGTCGTATATGTAAAACACTACTTAAATCTGGGTATACATTTTTCAGTATTTCAACTCATTTTCTGTCTACTCTATAGATTTGCGAAAACGTCAAAAGAAACATTTCAGAAGAGTATCTAAAAACAACTTTTTGACTTCACGAGACACGGAATATAACGATCAGTTATAATTCAAGTACAGAAATGTTTCTTATCTCAATATTTTTTAACTCTAAGCTAAAAATGGAACGGGTGGAAGTGCCTCATCTTAATTAGCGAATTAAAAATGAATTTGACTTGCTGATTCCTCGTCTAAAATAAATTTGTTTCATCTCTCATTTACACTTAAATAAATATTAGAAACATGGAAGAAAAGAAGAGGAACGGTAGAGATGTACGTGACACTAATCTCTCCTCCTACCTCTCTTTCTCTGTCTTCCTCTGAAATTAATGGATTTAATTATACTGGGGTGAATAAAATGAAGGTGTAATTTGCAGAGTGGAAATGTAAATGCTTTTCAGGAGTCCTGAAATAGGCCTAATGATAAGTAATTATTATTTCACTTTAACCAATTGAGAAAGGAAATAGTAAACTACGTTATTACTACTTACTAATGATACAAATCAATCGTTAAACTTTTCTAATAATTATCTCAAAGAAAAATAAACTAACTGTTGGCCTATTTGATGACGTATCGGTGTAGTAATATAATGTTAAATTAAAATATGAAGTACGAGGTCCCAGATTTGATTCCTGGACTGGGCCTGTAAAACTTTCACCGCGTTAGCGAAACACACGCTATGTAATCACTAGTAACCAGATAGTTGATACGGAATTATGTAGATAGTAAATAATAAAAAACACAGCCTGGTACTAAAATGAGTGTAATATTTTAGAATGTAGGTTTTAAATCATAATTTTTTTTGAATACGATATTTAATAAACATTACTTCGGTTTTAATGAAAACAATCAGAAATGAAGAATAAAATTTACAGAAACATGTATAGATCTTTCTGGAAACAGATTTTTAAGACTTTAAGCTATAGACCTAAGTTGTCGGTTAAGTGATTTGAAGTCAAAAAGGATAGTAGGAAAACTTAAATAAATCCAAACAAATCTAAACCGCGTCAACATTACGAAAAAACGTAATGGACTGACAACTGATTACTGAATGCAAGCGCTTCCACAAACAACAAAAGTATAACACCGGATGAATGGAAGTAAGAAGAAAAGCATAAAAATGAAAGAATATGAAAATGTGGGCTCTGGAAAAAGACTTTCCATAAGTTACTTTATTTGGGTATAAAATTATACTACGCAGGAAAAAACCGGTTTTCCTATCTCATACTCTGTCTGTGGTATAAAAGTACAATGTATAGCGAGAAAGTGTTAACTACGAGATTTCCCAAACTGAATTTTTACTGATCTTCCGTTTCATGGCCCATTAAAACCAAAAAGAATCTTTTTCTAGACTCATGTAGCCTACAGACGCTTGTGAGTGATAATTAAGGAACAGTTTTCATAAACAATCCCTAGAAGGTTTTTTGGAATGTAAAAATCAAGGATGATTTGCAGAAATTAAAAAGGAATTACATTTTTTTAAAAGCAATTTTCATTTATATTCCCTCATTTACAAGTTTCTGAGCTCATAAAAAAATCAGGAACAGTAACCTTGAAAAAGTTTTTTTAAAATTTATTTACGTCGTATCAACTGCAACGGTCATTAGCGACGACGTTGAGGTGTAACTGTTAACAATGGACGATGAAAATGATTTTTGTAACGTGTGAAAATATGCTGTGCCTGAGTGGGGTAAATAAAGTTTGACGGGATGTTTTATTCATGTTAAAAAATCGGGGTTTCTAAATTGTGTCCTTAAGGTGAATTTCAGCAAAATAATAGGGCTACTATTAAAAAATTAAGGAAACTTGAAAATACATTAAAATTATATTTAGTATAATGATTATTTAATTCAATTTTTTTATTAATTTTATATTATGTCGCATAAAGAGAAACATCATTAGCGGCCACAGTAGTTTATAGAAAGGTAGGTTTTGATTAGCTACTTTTAGAACTCAGCCGTGAATAGAATCTGGGTCCTTTCGCTTCGTAGGTTTATACTCGAACCACTACGCCACGGAGGCGGTCTACCCAATTTTTCTTTAGTGGTAATTTTTGATTATCTATAAAAATTCGCATTCTAATAGCTCTGTTTTACATTGAGCCGTTTGAGGATAACATGAAATAATAGCTGCTATCAACATGAAAACCGGTCGTAGTTGAGTTATAACTATAGTTTAAATATTAGAGAGAAAGTTATTGTAATCTTCTGACCATCTATATATACAAATACATAAACAGGCTATATACAAATGCGGAAATCCTCACTGACTTATACACTCATCACTCATTCTCAAACTTCCCGATCACCGGCAAAAGTGAAATTGAGGAAATAGGAGAAATTTGGGTAAGATGGTCAAATTACCAACTTCCAGTAGAGCTATTTAAACATTTTAGCGCGCTCTTTCTGAGGAATAAAAGAAAATTCATCTATTTGTTTTTGTTTAGGAGACATAACTCTTTGGAATAAAGTGTAAAATTACCTTTTTTTATATAGCTCCTAAAATATTCCATAAAGTGATCATAAAATATAACAGTAATAAAAAAAACACACATTCATTCCATTTTAAGCATTCCAATCTAACAATAAGAATCTAGATAATCAATCAACTTGTTCAAAGTATCAAAATAAGCATTAATATCGTTGAACAACAGTATTCATTAAAACAATTTCAAATAATGTTTACTCGAAACTAACATTCTGGAAACCACCTTTATTTCACCTAACTCCAAATTTTAGCAATTTGTTCTTTTGGGGTTGAATAGAACTAGAGCATTTAATAATGCAACAAATACTTGCGTTTAAGTGGTAAATAGGTGTGACACCCCCAAAGCAACTCGTATTATTTATACAGGTTTATACATAGGTCTAATATGAATAGTAGTCTGAAATCTTCCCAAAGAGACACTTTCAAAAATCGCCATGCGTATTTTTTGTAAATGAGACCTCTGAAAATATAAAATAAATTTTTATGGAAATTCCTAAGGATTTGAAGTACAACTAAAGCATTTGAATTTCGATCACTTGCACCCAAGGACTAAAAATGGAGTATCTAACCTAAAGAAATACACATTATTTCTACAACTTCCGAAAGAGATTTACAGTATACAGGCTACCTAGTTCTAAAACTGGTGTGTACATTCTATTAATCTATTCCATTAGTAATATGTATCTAACCAGTGATATTTCCAAATAAAATGTTAATACAAGCTCTCTGAATTTAGCAATAATCCCATGCGCACCAATTTTTTGTAACTATATTAAATCTTACTGATAAGTATTATGAACTAATTATCAATAAAGCATCACTGAGAAAACTTCTTTCAACTAGTGAAAGAGGCTATGATAAACTACTTCTTATTCTATACGATAAAACCTAAAAAGATTCGAACCAAAATGTTGACAGTTGATTTGAAAACAACACAACAAAATACTTATAAATACAACAAACATAACCTGTAAAACTAGGTAAACTACATTAATCTGTAATAATTGATTTTAATTAACATCTAAACTAATGAAAATTTACCTGTTTATATAATATCTACTGATAAATATATTCAAAACCGAAAGACTACTAAAAATGAATATTATATAATTAGTATAATTGGATAATATTCCATTTAACCAACCACACACCGAATACTTGTGACGTCAATAACAATAAAGGGTAACAATCATTGACAAGTTAAAATACTGAACGCAAATACATCAAAAAGTAACGTAAATATTCAAAAGTAAAATGGATGGATGTATAAAAAAGATTTTTAAAAAGAAAAGAGGATTTGATGAAGGGGGGGTTGCATTGGATGTCACTGCACAGAAGGTAACACAGCGCACGCGGCCTGGCGGACGCGTCGCGAAGTACTGGACAAAGCACAAGTTCGGGCGGGTACCAAACGGTAGCGCCACCAACTAAACTGTATATCCATCCCTACGTAACAACATCTGCGCAAACTAATATCGAAACGAAAACACCCCTTCCTGAACGCTTTTCTCTACA
Source organism: Catonia carolina (assembly GCA_035578175.1). Classification (NCBI taxonomy): domain Eukaryota; kingdom Metazoa; phylum Arthropoda; class Insecta; order Hemiptera; family Achilidae; genus Catonia; species Catonia carolina. Next base: position 297,469,891 of record JAQMRL010000001.1, read on the forward strand.
TCCGTTTACAGCTCGCCTCATTATACATTAAATTACATTCGTATTCGGGTTAACTATTATTATTTAGCCCATTGTACAAAGACAGGAAAACTGTTGCACTACATCGACAAAATACAAACGATAAAAACAGTAATTTAAATCTAGAGATAAACTGTTTGTTTTACCGGAAATTTATAGAATATCCGTTTGTATAGTACTTTCCGATGGGTTCTCTCACCAAAATCTATAAGTCGTTATCCGTAGTTTTTTCAAATTAATTTAGGATCGGATTTACGGTTTTGTCTTATGGGTAAGGCCGATTTGCCACTTCTGGCTATACATTCGCGTTGGCTAAATAAATACAAGAGTAGTTCAAAAGTAACGTACGTATTCTGCTTGCCGCAATTAGAAGTGTCACTGTGATGTTATTCGTCAAGGGTGGAGAAACACCCTGTTTTGCTTTGCATCAACGGAGCTGTTATAAGCCTCAATATCGTATACTCATTTATCGCCATACAACTCATATGACCACAACCCATAACCCATAACTTACGCCATAACCCATATAGCATAACCATGTGGGGACACGCTCCTAGTAGTGTGAGAATATTTTGATGGGGAAGATTGCGATGAGAATTACGAGTGGAATCCGATGGTAGCTTATAAGCACTTTAACAAGCTACAAGCGGATATCGTGAGCGTTACAAATCTTTGTTCATACGTCTTGTTCTATTGACTGATTGTAGTAAATTTATTACTTTCTCTTGCCTATATGAATATATAGGAAGGAAAGTATTATTTTCATGTCGAATTTTCGAGATCGAGATTTCACCGGATCTACACGTTTTCAGATCCCATGAACCCAAAAAACATGTTTTTAGCGATTGGTCTGAGTGTGTATGTGTGTGTGTGTGTGAACAAAATATCTCAAGAACAAAACATCGTACGAACTTGAAACTTAAGTTAGATACCACTACCGGGACATGACACGAACATTTTCATAAAAATTGGTCAACCGTAAGTAGTAGTTTATTCGTGTCATTTTTCACTTTTTTGCGATTTTCTCAAAAACGGCTCCTATTTTTTTTTTTAAATCGCCTCATTTACTAAAATTTTTATGTTCTACAAGATAGGGTAGGTGCCATCTCTGCTAAAATTCTTGGTGAGGCTGTTTGTTTGTTTCTGTTTTTTCTCACGAAAATTTGTGAAAAATCGATTTTTTTTTAGTTTTCAGCCTTAGTATGCATTTTACAACAAAAATGTATATAGGAAATTAAAAGATCTACGACTTTTATTTAGAGCATTTTCCTCTACAGGTCCTAGTTTAGCGTGAAAGAGTGATTTTCCGTATTTTAAACACAAACTAAGGTTGATTTTTATTTTGCATCTTTCACTCATGATTATTAAGAGTGATTTTTGACTGGTTATGTTTATTGAGGTTAGTTTTTCTTGTTTATTTATAATGATATATTACTGATGTTAGATTATATTGTTAATTATTTGCATTGGTAAGAGAAAGCTGTGTGAGTGTTTCACACCAGATTTTTTTTTTGTTCTTTTCTATAGTTCATTCCACTTATCTTTGCAGCGCGTGTAAACAAATCATATGAGCGTACATCTTCATATTGCGGAGGAAAAAAGAGACTGGCGTGGCAGGCACCGGTAGCGAGTCATGTTAATAACAGTCAAGATACTGTATTCATTTCTGTTTCTGATACAGTAATACTTCGAAGCTTCTTGTGAGCAGTTCAGTGCTTTATTATTTATCGGTTCAATACAATTTCAATTAAATGCAAATGGGTTCACGCAGTTGGGATGGTTCGCGCTAAGCATTTTCTGTCACTCAAGTTACGCATAGCCAATAGCAGAGTAAATCATTTGTTCACATCATTTCCAAGGATAAATGGAATAAACTAACTTATAATAAAGATAACACACCAGCTCAACCGTTACTAAGTAGTGTAAGGATCAGGAAGAATCTGGACTTATTAAGTTGTAGACTTGGAAAAAATAAGTACAGTGATCCGGTGGTAGCTCTTTAAAATGCTACCACAGAATGTGAGAGACCCTGACCCAAAAATTTTCAAAGCCCGGTAGAAGTTGTGGCTCATAAAATGGAGTTTCTACTCCCTGAAAGATTTCTTCGACGATCCGCAGCCATACTGTTCGTGAATAGATAGTTAAAATTTTATGTTTAGTGCTTATTTGAGTTTGAGTATGTTATGTTATTTATTGACAAGAATTATCCGGAAATTAGGTCAACGCTGCTACTTAGTAATCAAGTTATATCAGGCCAGAGAGAAGGCTCGTCTTAATGACTGCTCTGTCAATCTACATCCAAGAAGTTTCAGGGGCAACGGACAACTAGGGCATTTTTTATTGCTTTTTTTTAAAGCGAGGAACTACTATCAACGCTGATCGTTATAAGGACTCAAAAAACTATGTCGTTTATATTCCAAATTTAATATGGTTTGAGATACAATATTAACTCTTCTTGGATTTGTTGCGTAAATTGTAACATATACTGTCCATTAAATTTATGAGTGATTTTAATTAAAAAAGTTAACGTTTTATTTATATTTAAAATATTTATTTGTTCCGAATTATAAAAATAAATAAAATATTATATGAAATTTACATAATTTTACAGTACTTTTATACAATTTCCAGAATGTTACAAACATTTGTTCCAACGTTAGACAAGTTTGTCGAATATCTCAGTGAAGAATTTTCCGTTCAAACTGTGAAAAAAAAGTTTTAACCGTTTCTTTTACTTCTTCGTTGTCGACAAAACACAAACCTTAAAGATGTTCTCTCAACTACCCGAACAAATGAAACTCGGGGCAAGGTTGGGATTGTTTGGAGGATATGTCGTAAACTCCCTACGGTATAATTTTAAAAGCCATACTGTTGCTTTTCGATTTAAGTCGGAGTTCCTAGCTCAGAGAAGAAGAAAAAAGAGAAGATAAAACGAAAAAGGAGAATGAGAACGAGGAAGAAGAGGAGAAAGAAAAACGGGAAGGAGGAAGGAGGAGGAGGAGGAGGAGAAGAAGGGGTAGGAGGAGGAGAAGGACGAGGCAGAGGAAATAGAAGAAGAGGAGGAGAAAGAAGAACGATTTATTTATTTCACGAGGATACGATAAAAGTGATGTAAGTTAAGTGGAGATAATAAAAATTTGAATAAAACCGTAAAGTAGGATACTATTTTTCTTTCTGTTTGTTTTTTGTTTGAAGTAGGAGAAGAAAGCAATAGTGGGTGTCAATAAATCTAGACTAGAGGCAAGAGAAAACAAAAGGCGAGACGAGCTAAATTTCTTATACGATCCCGTACAATATATAGTCAGCCTAAATACTGAAATCTAGTACATAAAACTATAAAGAAACGAAAATGTTAAATTTAACTCGCCAACTTATACACAGAGTAGCACTAATAAAGTCTGCACAGTTTAAAAAAAGCACCTGATATAAAAACACCCACACAGGTATGTGGCTAATTTTTATTCACCTCTTATTTTTAAAACTCTATCTTCCTACACACAATTGAAAGAATTCCATTTTGTTTTGCCCGCCTGAATACACACATAATACATAGATACTCAATTATATTGTATATAATATTAAAAAAATATAATTGGTATTTATAAACAATTATTACAGTTAAATATACATAAAAAATAGAATAGATTACACGAAATAGAGGACTTAAATATCTGTAAATTGTCAAGCCGGGGCTTTCTTCAGAATTAGAAAGTAACTGTGTTGTGTTTATTGTAATATACAGTCAACCGTAGATAATTTTAACTTCTATAGATCAAAATTTTTCCCAGTCCCTAGAATTCTGCATTAAATAATCATAAAAGAAGATTTTTATAAATTAATGAATGGTATCTAATTTGTTTACATGGTAATTGCTGGTAGCCCAGCGTGACGTGATGGCAACCAAAAATGTTTCCCGAGCAAAAAATACAGTCCAGGCGCGCCAAAAGAAGTCGTCACTTCAAAAAATCGTGGATCATTTGATTTTTTTATAATTCAAATTCACTGTGAATTCCAATATTTCAATTAGCCGGTCCAACGAGTTACACATCCTAGGAGATTTTTTTACTTTATTTACTTATCAGTTAAAAAATAATCAGAAAATTTGAAATCGTAGATTGTAAAATTATTTATTTGAATAGATTTTTTAGTGTGACATTACTGCAGTGTACCCATACTAGTTCCTTTTCTGCAATGATTACCTGATATATGTACCGCGGATTCATTCACTTTTTTATTTGCATGTACGGTTTTGTGTACATTTGAAACTGAATGTGAAATGATTATACGTAAGTGTACTTTGCAGTCTGTGAATGTGGTGAAGGTAAGTAAATATGTGTGGTCGTTGTAGTGTGCTGTTGGTGACGTAGTCGGTAACTTGTGTTGTTGTAAAAAATATTTGGTTCTCTTCTTCTTCTTCTTCTTCTTACTATCAAGGATTAGGCATAAGCCTGTTCCGAACTCCAAACCATCCTGTAAGTCTACACAAACACGAGACACTCCAGCCCGTACATCTCGACTACGGCCATCTTTTTCGAGGTCTTCCCAACTCCCTTCTTTCAACTGGAACATATTCCGTCACTTTTAGAGGTATTTTCTCCACTGGTATCCGTTCCAAATGTAGTCTCCATTGATTCCGGTACTCCTCCACTTTTTTATTTAAGCTAAATACTCCCAACTCGGATCTAATTTTCTCGTTATGTATTAGATCAGCCCTTCACCGAGCAGCCCTTCTTCCTTCTTAAAAACCTCATTTCAGCTGCTTGGATCCTACTTTCTTGGCGTTTTGGAAAGTAAGTTTTGGTTTTGGAAGGTAAGTAAATCTGTGTGCTGTTGGTGACGTAGTCGGTAACTTGGTTATTGTACGAAATATTTTGTTCGATGTTGTCTATATACGTTTCGCGACCGTTTAGCAGAACTCCACAGTTGTACTTTGTAAGTCCAGACTGATCTTATGATTGTAAATTTGTATTCTATTCACTAAAGGTAATTTTGACGTCTGTCCAATAATCATTGTGTTTTTAAATTTGTGAAATTCACAATTATAATTTCACAAATTAAACATAGGTGCAATGGAAAATAACTTTGGAAAATTTGGTAGACGTACGATTTACTCTATTTGTAAATTTTAATACAATCTGGTGTCGATAAAATTGTACAAATGTTGACTATTTATATATATATATATATATAAACAAAGATGAATATTTATTGAGGAATAAAATTATTTTCAATATTTTGGAACGATTCCGTTGTAAACAATTGAATTTAGTGGTTGCATTATGACGAGGCTTTTCTGGAATTCATCCAAGGTATAAAACCACTCTATTCCACACTTCACAATAATACAACACTAGTATGAATATTTTCTCGTTCAATAAACTGACAATCTTTTCAAGTTGTTCACCACTGCGTAGTTGTAATAATCGAAGACCGATTAAAGTAAAGATAAGCAACAAAATTAATACACGGCAAGTCGCAACAAACTTCTCGCTAATTTTCAAGCTGTAGGATACAACAGTTACCGATTTACTAATCAATACCTATCCGGGTTCGGACTCGGTCCATTCAAAAGGCCCAACCCATAGATCTAGGGACGCAAATAGAGAAGGTATGCAGATAGAAATTTTGTCCAGGGAAACGTTTTAGGGTAAGAAATACCATGCAGGTAAAGAAGGGGGTCCGGAGGGTCTCCGCTGTAACAGTTTGATAATTTTTAAAGATTCACTGATCCTTGACTTCGTTGATGTTAGCAATGAAAATAAACGTACGTGAATTTTTTTGTGCGTACGTTACAATCTGTTCAACTTAAGAACAATACGCAACACCATGATCAATGATACGAGGATGATAAGTATGATGTGTAAATGAGGTGCAGTAAAGCCGACCATTCCTAAACGAGTACAGTTAATTGAACACCAACCATCAAAGTACACGCGAACCACTGTCTAGTATTTCAATTCGTACAAAAGTAACTACCTTTTTCTCGGATTTGAACCACGGAACGTTTTAGCTGTGAACAGCTGACTCACGGAGCTTTTGCAGGAGCATATTGTTCGAATTTGCAGGAGGATCCCAAAGTATTATCTCGTATGTCCAAATGAATTGTAGAATTAATATATGTAAATTTATTTCGTCTGATTTTAACATGTGAGATTTATTGCTCAAAATACAACAAACCTTTGAAAAAATACATTTAAATTTGTGAGGTTTGAAGGTTTCTAAACATAAAATTCTGGCTAAAATGGGCGGGATTAATTAATATCAATTTAGGGAAATAATATTGTAAAGTATGGAACAAAACTGTTTAAAAATAACTACATAAAAGTCTGTTAAATCCTTTAAAAGTTAAATGGTATTTATTTAATTTATTTTATTACTGTTTTGAACACAAAGAATAGATTTTAACTCTCTTAGAAAGTAAAAAGGATCCCTGTGTGTGCCGGAAGTATTAAAAATATCAATCCATCTTTTACAAACTTACTCAAAGAATAAAAATTTTATAGTATGTTTAATATTCTTTAACTTATGATATATCCATTTTAGCTCTAAAATACATAGTAATAATTTTTCTGTAATTTTGAACGAAATATATGTTTTGAACAAAAGCAAAGTTAAATATTTCCAGGAATATTAAATAACCATCACTCTACCGACCCCAGCACAGGTAATAAATGGGTAAGTTAAATCAAAATAGTTAAAGCCGTTTTTGAGAAAACTGAGTTTTCATATCTTTGCTTTGGAGTAACGTAGCCAACCCCTAATATTGAGGGTAGATATCTAACGTTAAAAATTCCTTCGGGGCTGGTTAAGAAACCGTCCGGTTTAAAATTTCAGCCTAATCGGTCCAGTAGCTCTAGCTCCAGAACTATTAGGACAATGCACACGCATAAGCACACATGGCCATTTTTCTAAAACCTCTTTTTGACTACAAAGTATTATGAGACAAGATTACCAGTTTAAATTTACGAGCACAATAAAGAGCAAGAAAGTAAAGAAAATAATTATAAATAACTTAAGTTTAATATCAAAACGGAAAAAATATCTTCAAATACAAAATGAAGATCAATTTCAAAAGCGAGTGAACGATTGAAGCGATAGGATTGAGTGAACATAAGAAAAGTTGGAAAAGCCAACATTGTCGAGTGGAGGTTAGCGTGGTAGACTAAAAAGTGAAAAGTCCCGTTGAGTTTGATTCACTTCAAACTTTAAAATCGATCTATAACATACAACAGTCGCTTACAATCAAACTATTTTATAGAATTTTAAATAGATTAAAAACAGTTTTCTGAAAAACGAAGTGTGACTTTTAATTTATGTAACTTGAAAAAAGAAAGAGTTGTAGGAGATTAGGTGAAATGTATGAGATAAAAGAACCATGCTTTGTAAGGTTATTTAATTAAATAAGTATTAAACCTCTGCGTTAAACAATAATCTTAAATTGGATTGTCGCCAATCTAATTACTATAAGATTAACAACTCCCCTCGTCATCTGCAGTGTTAATTTAATTTAGTTCACCTCCTCGACTTGTTTGATAATACCTTGATTAACAACAACTAATAATTTTCCACAATACACCTCAAATAACACGCTGTATAAATTACTACTATAACAAAAAATACACTAATTGGTATCTACTTAACTTTTCAACCGCTTCTATCTCTGCAACAATCGCAGCGTACACAATTGGTAAAATAAAGCTCCTGGGTTCGATTACAAAATATAAACTGAATAGATTCACGGTGATTTGAATGAATTTATATTATAAAGTTGAAAATTTAAGGAAATAATTTTGAAAATGAAAAACTTTAATAATTAAAATCGGATAAGCAGTTAATGAACATTTCGAATAAGTAATAAAAATAAGGGTTACAGTTTTTGGACGGATTTATCAAAACAAACCTTTAAAACACACGTTACCCGTTTCATAATATGGCATCACAAAAATAACTCAAAATTCGATACCTATCGGTAGGCTATTTAGGTATCAAGATGCATGAAGAAGCATGAATGATTGGTTAGATTATTGGTCGTGATTTATTTTACGAGTACTGTTACTGACAGGATGTGATAATAATATAATAATAATAATTATTATTATTATATCAACTCATGTACATCCAGCCCAAAATCTAAATACTGCAAAATAATCCAAAAGCTATAGTTAAAAGCTAGTTGAGAGAATAAGTCTGTCTATTAAGGGGAGACTGTACTTTGTATCCACCAAATGTTAAATTTGCTATTTTTAGGTACATTTTTCATAGAATTGGTGAAAGATAGGAAAACAAAACGTTGCATACTTATAGTTGTAGGGTGGTTTTAGCTACTGATAGTTTTTCAATTTAATATGTTGGACCATAAAGGTTTTAAAAGAATAACGAATAACATAAAATTTTTACACTTTTTTTCTACGTTTTTTGCATATTACTAATTTTTTGAGCATCTGAGGAAGTAAAAACAATATCGGTGAATGTGCATGCACATGATAATTAACTGGTAAAGATTTCAGCTGGTAGGTTAAATAGTTTCTGAGAAAAACGCACCTAAGTGTTAAAAATCTAAATTTACGGGAAAAGGCACTAATAAAAACGAATTGTACACAAACAAGTTTAATTTTCCGTCAACAGTTGGTTAGAAAGTTGCACCAATAGCGGAGAATATTAAAAAAAAAATCTGGTGTGAAACACTCACACAACTTTCTCTTGCCAATGCAAATAATTAACAATATAACCTAAAATTAGTAATAAAACATTAGAAATAAAAAAACTAACCTCAAAAACATAACCTTATTTTAATCATGAGTGAAAGACGCAAAATGAAAATCGAACTCAGTTTGGCTTAAAAATGCGGAAAATCACTCTTTCACGCTAAACTAGGCTTTGTAGAGAAAAAATGCTCTAAATAAAAGTTGTAGATCCTTTAATTTCCTATAAATTTGATTATATACACTTTTGTCGTAAAATGCGTACTAAAGCCGAAATCCTTAAAAAATCGATTTTTCACACGTTTTCGTGTGAAAAAAATCAGAAAATCGCTAATTACTGCTAAACTAAGCGTTATACAAAAAAATGTTTCAAATAAAAATTGTAGAATTTTAAATTCTCTACAACTTTTATTATATTTACGTGAAAACAGCCTCACCCAGAATTTCAGCAAACATGACGCCTATCTTATCTTTTAGACAACAAAAAGTTGAGTAAACCAGGGGATTTTAAAAAAACTCGTAGGACCAGTTTTTGAGAAAATCGTAAAAAAGTGAAAAATTATACGAATAAACTACTACTTCCGGTTGACCGATTTTGATGAAAATGTTCGTGTCGGGTCCGGTAGTGGTATGTAACAGGTTTCAAGTTTCAAGTTCGTACGATGTTCCGTTCTTGAGATATTTTGTAAACACACACACACACACACGCACGCACGCACGCACGCGCACACACACACACACACACACACACACAGACAGACCAATCGCTAAAAACATGTTTTTTGGGTTCAGGGGGTCTAAAAACGTATAGATCCGGTGAAAACTCGATTTCGAAAAATCGACTTGAAAACAATACTTTCCTTCCTATATATTCATATAGGCAAGAGAAAGCAATAATGAAGCAAACATTAAAAAAAAAACTAAAATTCTTTTTGCACTAAAACGAACAATATAAAATATGAAAAATATTTGTTCTTGGCGACATGTTAATTTTTAGGGTAAAGCTGATAAAAACTTAATTATTTTCATTAACATAATTTTTTGTCGTAATTTAATGTTTTTGTGGTAGATCTAGGTCTAAACTATTGAAAAACATAAAAAACCGAAAATCAAAATTTTCAGTCAAAATCATCATACAGTCTCCCCTTAATTATTATAACCAGATCCCCAAAAAACCTAAGGTTAGGTGTTACAAAATAATTAACAATAACTCACACTATACAAGGCGGAAGAAATTGACCTACCAAAACAACTATTTAATTAACCATACTCTCTCAGAAATGGTCGGCCTGGGTCTGTACAAGACTACACCTCATTTACACGTCATACACATCATCCTCATCTCATTGGGTCATGGGGTTGCTTATTGTTCTAAATTGAACAGATTGCAACGTACACAAATTAGGAATAAAATTAAAAAAAAAACAACTATGGCTAAAAACCATGTCCTAGACTACTATCTTTAAATTCACTACTTCTTTTCAAATTAAAAAATATAGGCTAAATAATTATTACACGTCGCATAAACAAGTCTTATAAAATTTACGTTTAGACAAACACATTAACAATTTGAATCTTAAAAAAATTTAAATCATCACACATTGATTTGAATCTTGATTTATTTGAATGATTTGAATCTTTATTTGAAAACGTTGAATCTTTAACAAATTTAAATCATCACACATTAAAAAAATTAAAATCTTCAAAGACAGTTTTAACAGAAAATATAATTATTGCAAACTGGTGTAATAAAACTGATGTATATTATCGTACAACGTCTTTGTTATAATAGGGCTACCTGTTTCTCTACTTTTTTGACTTTTATATTTTTTTTCTGTAATACGGTCAAAAATATTGATGCAATCGTAAAAAAACTTAGTATAAAATGAAGTCTTATACGAAAAAATTTAAACCTCTTACTGGTAGTTAATACACAATGTTCGTACGTGTGAGTAGTGTTTTCAGTTTGACTAATAATATCGGAGACAAGTTTCTTTTTTGTATTTCATAAGAGTAGATGAATAAGCAAATTTGTCATTACGACGCGGTTCAATAAATGGAATTAGTACTAATCTGGGCATCTCATTTGAATTGTAGAGTTGTTGAACCTGTACAAACCGTTTTAGTAAAAATCAGAACTTCCAACTACCAGATATAACTGATACATATTAGTTAGATAAAATGAAAATAACTAATCAACAATAAATAACAGGCCATTTAAAAAAATAAGATTACGGGCTAAGTCTACGAATAAAAAATTAAGTAACGTGGATACCTGGTTGTTGGCGACGTGATTAGTATGCGGTGGTTCTTGTAGGATTCGTTCAGATCCAGGCCGTGGTACTCCGTCCAATGCCGTAGTTTCTTTTAATTGGGGTGGGGAAGGTGGAGGTGGAAGTTCTTCTTCACCTGCGAACCTTGTTTTCTGGAACACAAAAATACATTTTACATCAATATTACTTAAAACCATCCGTGTTTAGTACGTATCTATATAAACTATTTTGTAGTGCTAAAGGAACTGGGATATCAAGAAGTTTTTTATGCATTGTAAGAAAATTAAGTTAAACGAATACTTTATTTCAATACTGGCAGATAAGAAAAGATAAAATAAAAAATGATGTAATTAGGGTGCAATTGGGGATGAACAGCCTGATAAGGAGGGTTGGACAGACAAAGCTACAATGGGTTAGTCGTGACAGTAGTATGGAGAAGGATAAAAGCCTAAAAGGATCAGCATATTTTTAGTACTTGGGACGGAGGGAAAAATACCTAAGTGGCAGACTAGGAGTAAAATGAATCAGTTCAAGTTATGAGTGAATTGGGGAAGAGATACGATGTCACGAAAGCAAAAGAGAGAGATGGTTCAGCGAAAAATAGAGATAGAGAGGAGTTGTGTTGGGCTCAATCCGAGAAAACTTGGAAGAGATATAAAGAGGATACTGTAATGAAACAAATTTTGTGAAATCCTCCCCGATGAAGAGGGACAGTTAAAATGAGTGACAAAGCAAAATTGGTGACGTTTTCTTTGGTTTTAGGTTTGACTGTTAAACAATTACTGCTAATCCAGATAACAAAAAGCGTAACAGAGAAAAATGGGTGATGAAAAAATGCCATACCCGACTAGGAATCGAACCCGGGATGATAATTAGTAAATGATTAGTTGAATCGAGGATAAAAAGTTAATACTGATGATCAAAATACTTTTTTAAATTCAAAAAATTATTTTACTGGTACTACGACATAATAAGAGTATCTTTGTTGAACTAACAATGTGTTAAAAATTGGAGTTGAAATCAACGGATATTGTAATGAATAGCAGAGATAGATAAAAGCCTGATCCGTTTTAAGTTCACATCACCAGCCATGTTTATGGAGAAGAAGCAATGCAGACCTAAAATATAACAATCAGTATTGGACGTGATTAAAATACAGTCAGTCAGTTTTCAATCACTCACCCATTTGTATTGTTCTACGTCCAGAATAATACTGTGTTATCATTCAGCGGCTCGCTAAATCAATCAAAACCCTAACGGATGCAATTCATTCAAACAAAACTGAAACTTTCCTGAATTCCTAAATCATTGATTTTTTTGTATACGGCCACTTTTAGATCAGTAAAGGAACGTTAATCTTTTCTTGAACCTGTTTTTGTAGCATATATTTTCAGAATTCTTTCACAGTAGGCTTTTTTCTTTCTTTGAGAAGTCGGAACGACTTCTCGGCTTTTCATGGAAGCCCTCAAAATCAGAGAACCTATATAGGATACCAGATGTCCATTATGGTATTATTATTATTATTATTATTATTATATGGTTCCTACTATGGTTTCACGGTTTATTCGTATTTACCAAAGTCGCTTCTGACTACTTAAAACCACTTACTTATCCGACACCTCAGGTCGGAACATTGTTGCTTAGGCGTCTTAAAAATTTGTTTTGTCATCCATTCTACAAAAGAGTCCGTAAAATTTCAATCTTCTTTTTCTTATCGTTTCTATTAATCGTTCGTTTCCCTTGTACAATTCTTCTCGTCCTCGTAACCTGTATTCTCCGTCTATCTTCGGAGCCAATACTTTGCGAGGGATCTTTCTAAAAAAGTTCACTGCTTCTCTTAGACCAGCCTTCCCAGTTATTCTAAGGCACTCCCTTGTGCAAAGACACACAGGTTTTAGCACAGTATTATAATGTATAATCTTTGGCTTGTCTTAAGGGTGTCCTTCTTTTACAGGCGGTGAGTTTCTTCGAGTGCACCTGCCATCTTTTCTCGTCCGCTATTTATCGCTTCTTTTTCGCTCGGCCTCTATAAACTTTTTTTAATTTTCCGTATTGTGCCTTCAACTGATGCGAAGCTGTTTTGTTATATATTTTGCATCAAGAAATATGCCGATTGTGGTCATTTGTTGTTAGTTTACAATCGACAATGATTTACTATTATAATAAATTGGTCTTATAAATAATCAAAAGGCCTCGCTCGTTCGCTCACTCGTTACCGTTATCTTATTCCTCAATAGTGTACAACTCATTAACCTAACATTGTTATTTCTTGTAGTATGAAAATTTAACAACTGAATTTGAGGACCTATGAACCCTTTTGGGTGGGGGGGGGACACATTCCTGCAATGATACTAAATTAGGCGGATCACATCAAACAAGTAGTTTGAAAAAAATTAAATGTTAACAATTATTGAATATTTTAACAATGTTTTCAAGCAAATAATTTCATAAAATAAATTCATTTAAATTTAAACACCGATAAAATGCACACGTCTAAAATTTATATTTTACACAGAAAATATATTATTTGGAATAATTTAAATCAACTAGAATCTTGGTAGGAGATGTATCCCCTCCGACCCAATGTTAGCCCCGAAGTACAATTGCATGATGTGTAAAAACCTGCCTAGACATACGAGGTGTAGCTATTAAATAACGAGACTGACGTTGTAAAAAAAATTATTTTTATTTTATACATAATCACTTATTGTCACCTTCAATATACACTCCTTCTCTATCCCTACAACGCTCCCAAGCGAATTTTCCATAGTTGGAAACAGTACTGGAAGCCATCTTCTGTCAGCTCCTTTAGGACACGTGCCGCTTTCAGTTTCACAGCTTCCACAGACTCAAATCTTGTCTCTTTTAATGCAGATTTCACCGTAGGGAACAGGTAGAAGATAATAACATGTGATGAAACGTGGTTTTTACTTATGGTCCGAAAACGAAGCGCCAATCCATGCACTGGAAGAGCAGAACTTCACAGAGAGCCAAAAAAGCTCGAATGAGCAGGTACAAATTTAAAACAATGATGATTGTTTTTTTTGATATCCATGAAATTGTGTACCTTCACTGGGTTCCTGAAGATCAAACAATTAATTAATATTACTACCTTGATGTACTTTCTAAACTATGTCAAAGAGTAAGGAAAAACGCCCCGAAATAAGGAAGGACAAATCACGGGTTCTCTACCAAGACAATGCGCCAGCTCATTCCGCGTTATCTGTCAAGAGGTTCCTAGCCAAGTACAGAATTTCAGTGTTAAAATATCCATCTTATTCACCAGATCTTGCACCATGTGACTTCTACCTGTTTCCTAAGGTGAAATCTGCATTAAAAGGGACAATATTTGAGTCTGTGGAAGCTGTAAAAGAGAAAGCGGCACGTTTTCTGAAGGAGCTGACAGAAGATAACTTCACACGGTTTCCAACGATGGAAAATTCACATGGAGCGTTGTAGGGATAGAGAAGGAGGGTTTATTGAAGGTGACAATATGTGATTATGTATAAAATAAAAATACATTTTTTTACAACGTCAGTCTCGTTATTTAATAGCCACACCTCGTATACTGTAAGTGGACAATGCGATTGTGAAGTGACATAGCACAATTGGATTGGATCGATTGCATGATGTGTAGAGCAACCTCTAGACATAAACTGCAAGTGTGAATAGGAGTTGTGTTGCGGAAAAGTGGTAGACAGGCTATCGACGAAAACTCAAGACATAAAGACAAGGACAGGAGAAAGAAGAATAGGCTGCATAAATTTTTCCGCAACATGATACTGACTCAATGTTGGGAGGGGTGGATGCTATCTACCATCACAATTCTAACAAACTGCTTTTTTAAAATAGACTACATTAATCAGTCATAAATAGTAATAAATTAAAAATACGTATTTCAAACTTTACTCTCAAAATACTGAAATCTTGCTATAATTACTAAACATCAACACAAAAGAATTTGCTTTTATTTGGTTTCTACGTCGTTATTCATTTATTTATATTACAAAATATGATTCCGTCAGTAACTTTTGAATTTTTATCCACATTTTGCGTTACCTATACATTTGAGCACAAAAAAATGAGGTGGTCCAAAATGGCATTGCCCATACGAAAAAACTTCCACACTTTCTTTTCTACGGGTATCAAAATTAGTGAAATTAGATGTCACTAACAATTGAAAATTATTGTAGGGGATGAATTTTTACTATAGCACTTGCTTTGTCCTAAACTGCTGTTAAAACATCTACACCTTACCGAACTACTCATTAAAGTGCACAAGTCAGTTTATATATTAATTCTGATGTAAAATAAAACAAAACAAAAATCTGATGGCCAAGATAACTTAGATATAAGATCTGATAACTTAGTGATATTTAGAAATTTTGATGAACAATAAATTTAGTTCATTGTTACAATCGATATTTAGTATGTGAATTAGAATGAATATTTAACTGAATAAAATACACAAATGAAGTAGTTTTAAAAATATATTTTATTAGTTCTAGTAATCTAACGACATAGCCCCATTCATTTCGCTTCACTTAATGTTTATTAATTTAGAACTAAATTATTTAGTAATTATTATTGCAATCATTATCATCATCTGTCAAGAATTAGGCTGAATGGCCTGTTCCGGCATTCATCTCTTAATAGGTCTTCCGAAGCCTCGCTTCCCTCCAGGTTTATATTTTCATGCTCGCAGAGGAAGTCTGTGTGCTAGCATGCGAAGTAAATGGTTGGATCAGTTTCTCTTATTTACGTTTCCCACAGCGACTGAACATTAACTCGGCGCGTATAGCTTCGTTACGTATTCTATCTAACCCGGTACAATCATTAACTCCCCGCAAAAATCTCATTTCAGCAGCCTGGATACGAGATTTATTCCTCTGTAATGATACCCATGTTTCACTCCCATATGTTATGAGTTGGACTGCCATTTCTCTATAAAATTATTGCAATTAGTAGAAAATTAATAAAGCAAGAAACATATTCGAACTCACAATTGAATGGGTCAACGGAAAAACGTTGCAAGTAACAAAAACAAATTTTTACAAAAAGTGAAAGATACCATTTGATTCTTAGCTATATAACGATTTTTCACTGTATGACGATTTTGTTTCAAGAATTTCCGAAATCTACCCGTTAAAATTTACTATTTCAATCAAATAGAGGATTTATAGAACGTATTCCACTGAAACCTCACTTTTGTAAATTTTGTCACTTGCAACGTTTTTCTGTTGAGCCATTCAATTAGGAATAATGGTGCTGAATAGAAATTTGAAAACAGTATAGAACAGGATTTGAAAAACAGTAAAGAGTGAGCGAACGACCCAGGGCTTTCGCGTAACTTATAAGTCCATTATTGTATGATTGTAACTGTTGCCAATTATAAACTAACAACTATTGATTACGTCGGTGTATGTTTTAATGTAAAACACAAACTTGGAGCACAATGATGACGTTAAAAAAAAGTGGAGCAGCCGAAGAGTTTAAACGGAAAGGTTCAGCGTACCTGCTACGTTACTCTACATTTTGACGACGAATAACTGCCAAACTAGTGCCATTTTGAAAATTATACTTAGAACAGTTTTGTAGATAATTCAATTCTCTACAGATATTTCCAAAGATTTTTAACTCAGCCCGATCGTTTGAATGCTGAAAATAAAAACGTAAATAATGAACACGAATTTTCCGCCATTTTCCAGAACGGTGAACGAATCTTAAGAGATAGGGTTGCGAAGTTTTGATAAGTTAATAGTTTAATAGTCGTCAGGAGTATTTATAAAATTTGAAAATTATTTGAATTATTTTCCAAAGAGGCCTCAAATTGAGCTTAGGTTACTGGGATAATTTTTTTAAATGAATAACTTTTTTTATAATTCTGCAACATTACAATCTGTTTACTTGAAATAAAACAATTAGTAATTTTGATAAATGTTAATTAACATGATTACGATTTCATTATGATTTTAATGAAATTGAAAATAGTAATAAATTAAAATTTTTATAGGTACAATGATGACTTTGAAGTAAATTAGTTAGAATAAAATAAGATAATATGTGTAACAATGTTATTTAAAACCTATAACCTAAATCAAAAACACTATACCTTTTCAGTCTTGAAAACCCAGTATCAGTATTATTTAGTAGATTCAGAGCCAGAAAGTTTGGATGATTGTTGAGTCTTTCTTCATATTTACGGCTGAATTTTGATATAGTTTGTTTCACTGAGTCAATATTAAGATCAGCATAGATATAGGTGTTTTTGATGTACCACGGAATTTGCAAGGCCAGCAGCAGGAGTTTTGACTGGAAACGTTCGAATAGTTTATGTTTGAAGTGCAGGATGTACCCCATAATTGAAGCCCATATGTCCACATGGGTTTTAAAACGGATTTATATAAAATAATTTTTGATTCGTTTGACAAATGAGAGTATTTACCAATTAACCAGTGTAGTTTACGTAGTGTCAGCTCAAGTTGTTTCTTTTTAGTTACCTATTATTAAATGATTTTATTTTAGTTATTAAATTAATTATTTTCAGTTATTATTATTATTTTAAATAAATAACTGAGTACAAGATTTTTGTTTTCTATTTATTAGGAAAGGGGTTAATTTAGTAAACCAAAAGTAATTGAAAATCTTTAACTTTTCCTGGATGTAAGTATATTTATTTCAATTTAACCTAATCGTAGATTTAAAGAGTCATAAGATGGATGCATTGCATTTTAATTTAAAAAAAATGTAGCTACATATTAAAACTCATAGAACCTATTTGTTACGAGTTATAATTTATGAAAATAAATTTTAAATTGGTGTTTTACCTATAAATCATTATTAAGATACAAGAAATAGTATGTATAATTATTTTACTCCTTCTCGGACAGAATCATTATAACGAGTAGAAAATTCTAGCTTTATCATTTTATATTTATATATTTATTATACTTATTTAAATGTACTACATTATTTATTTTATCTAAGAATGTCACATCGTAAAATAATATCCTAGATTACATAGTAGTTTCATAAGATAAATTTCTTGTGAGTTGTTTTACATGCTATTTGTAAGAGTGTAGTGTATTTTTAAATCGTGTACAATCTGTTCTCCTGTACATACTTAAGTCCTTGAACAATGTAGAATGTATTCAGACAATTTTCCTTAAAATTACCAATTTTTTGGTGTATTTTCTTTAATAAATGAAGTAATTTTCTTTTATCTCGGTTTTTACACGGTTTATTTTTAAAGAAGTGCATACGACGCAGAATGTAAATAGCGATTAACAAAACTGTAGTTTTTTTAAGTCATAGAAGAATATTTCTTGTTTTAAGGGTAGTTAAACCCTTTTTAGTCTGAAGAAGCAAATGATCGAGATTCAAATGTGATTGAGTGCCATAGAATGACCGGGAAGGCTGGTTTACAAGGAATTTTGAAAAAGCTGAAGCAGAGAAATCGGAGAGAAAGATACTTTGTAAAATAATGGTTACAAAGATAGATGACAGACAATATAGGTTACTACGTCAAGAAAAACTGTTCAAGGAAACTGAACAATTAATGGAAACAATTAGAAAAAGAAGGCTAAAACTTTACGGTCACCTGTATAAAATAGATGAGAACCAGTTGATAAAACACATATTTAAGTCATTAAACAAGACCTTAGATCTAAGGTTTCAGATAGATGGTTCACAGAAGTCGATATTAAGAAAATCGGAATAAACAAATTACGGATTTAACGGCTTTCATGAATAGCAAAAACAGAACAACGGGTGGACGGAAGAAAGGAGAAAATTCTACAGTGAGCGAATGCCGAGAATGTGGGCTGCAAAAATAGTTCCAGAAACGTCTAAAGTCATTTCACGTGGCCTGAAATTGCCCCTATACGTGGAAAAAATAAACATTGAAAACTAACCTGACCAGAATCTACAGTTGATTTTTAAATTAGATTTACGCATTTGGGCGTAATCTTCATCAAGATTCATTTTATAATGTTATAAAATTTACTTTCAGTTAAAGAATTCAACTTGTATATAGTATTCATAGAATTTTAAAAAATCTGCTCGTTACAGGCAGGTGGAGTATTAAATTATTTGCACTCGATCTGCTAGTTCCAGGGCTACAAAAAATACTACTGTTTCTTCTCATATGGTCAGCAAACTATAGGACTGAAGTACTCAAGAACAGATGAGGGAGAGGTGTAAAAGGCACTAGTCAGAGTTATCTCCTTGAGAGAAATGAATTTCATTATACAACCAGACCCTGTGGTGAATGAAGTGAAGGTGTAATTTGCAGGGTGGAAATTAGATGCTTTTCATAGCGCCTGGCATGCTGATAAGCATACTTTTCCACTCAATGAGGAAGGCAATTGTAAACCACCTCACTCTTTGTTTTACTTAGTAAAGCCTCTAGAGGTTCAAACCGGCCTTTCAACTCATGACCTAAACAACGGAATTTAAAAAATATATATATATTTATTTATATCTATTACAGACCAAATTTAAAAAAAATTGACTACTATGTATTTTTACGAAGTTTCAGTTGTAAATACATCAAACGCCTAAACATCTACGTAAATAACTTAGCACTGAATCTCTTAGACAACAGTAATGATGTCCATAGGCAAAAAACTAAAACGTGCTACAGTACTGGATCTCCCGGGGCGGTTCTGATAGTGTGATTTTAAAATTGTAAATAATATAATGTTAATATTCTGTAGATGACTGTCGTGTTTGAGTGTGAATGTTGTAAATAAGTGAAGGAACATTTTAAATTATCTCCAGTAAAGTTCAGTGTCCATATATTTCGGAATCATGTGATTATTATTTATTACTTCTCATTTTTTTCGTTTTAAAGAAGGTTTGGTTATTTTTTTAAATTTTATTTCTTTTTAAAAACAAAACACTATCTAATTTTATTTGTAAATAATAATTAAGAACAGTATAATATGTTTTAATGTTATAATTTGTAAATTACACCAATGGGTTGTAATTTTCCAAGAGTTAAATCTAATTGATAATTTACATTTATTGTTATATAACAGATTATGCATTAAAAAAAAGTTATATGAAACAAATATATTTTTGAGAAATATGTTTTGGGTCTTTAAAGCAAATTAGGGTAGCGACGCTTGTTGCATGTAAAGATAAATTAATTATTCCTGTTGAAATGTATACAGTATTACATTGTGTTACGGTATTTGTAACGTAAGGGTTATTTCCGGTACAATCTCAGTCTCAGTTGCACTTCACCCTTTACTCTCCAACCCTCATCGTATTTCATTTTTTAAATGTTCCCCTCTTTCTCCAGTTCATTACATCCACTTTCATTTCATATCATATATCCACACGTGTGCGTGTGTGGATATACTCGTACAATATGGACTCTTCTCCAGCTTTTTGTTTACATTATTTTATATATTTACATAATCAATATTCCATTATCTTATGTAGAAAATAAAATGTTCTAAAAAATAATTGTCAGGTATTTTGATTTTTCATAAATCGTAAAAATCGCTTTAACTTTCCCGATTATCACTATTCATTTACAAATTACAGTTAACGAAAGACAAAAATTTTGCTGAAGGCTGTCAGTACTACAACTCCCGGATACAAGAAGATATCATCACTCTTGGTACGAACACCAACTGAACTGATTCATTTCTAGTTTTTGTTTACTATAAGCAATTATCATCATCTAAATTAACACAGTTACCAATATTATTCTCATCATCATCATCATCATCATCATCATCAATGTAGTTTAGGTCATCAGTCTAAAGGTTGGTTTGAACCTAGAGATTTTACTAAGTAAAACGAGGAGTGAGGTAGTTTATTTTGCCTTCTTCACTGAGTGGAAAAGTATGCTTATTAGCATGCTAGGCCCTCTGAAATGCATTTACATTGCACCCCGCAAATGATACCTTTACTTCATTCACCAGAGGGTCTGGCCGTACAATGAAATTTATTACTTTCGGAGAAAAATAACTCCGATTAGCGTCTTTTACACCTCTACATCTTCTGTTCTTAAGTGCTTCATTCATACTATTGGCTGACTATAAGATAAGAAACAGAACTATTTTTTGTAGCCTTGGAACTAGCAAATAATTTCACAGTGCACGTGCCTGTTACGGACCTATCAACTATATTATTTTAAAATTTCATTCTCACTTTTCTTAATAAAAGTAATATGGTCTTAAAAAAGAAAATGTTTCAAAACAGTTATTTTCAATGTCAGCCTACAATTGTATTTCTTTTTGTTAATTATCTTCATTTTGTTAGTTCTTTCAAGTACTTCATACTATTGTTTCTAGTTTAGCCATAATATTTGGTGGTGGTAATATTTGGTGGTTCTATATACTTCCAAATAAAAAATAAATTATAAAAAAATTAAAATAGTTTTTGTTACATTTTATCATATACAATTGGAAAAAATGCTGTGATTGGCAATAGCAAAACAAAATATGTTGTTTGGAACGCACATAAATTTTTTACTGGAGATACTTGTATAGTACATTTCACGAAAAACTAAATGACCATCCAAACCAACTAGCCCGTGATCTAGCTAAAAGGCACTTCCCAACTGTGCGACGTTTAAAGCGAAAATGGAGTAGAGACCTCTTGGTCTGAATAACGGACAATACCCGAAGTTTTAAACAGAGAATGTACCACTGGGTACCTCATCTCCTTAAAGTGAAATTCCCCACCGCCATTTAATTAATATATACGGAAGTTGTGCTCAATGTTTAGTACCGTAATAAAAATTAAAGCCAAAAAAAAGTTGTTTCGAACGCACATAAGTTTTTAACTAGAGATACTTAAATAAGAAAATTTGAGTACTCCAGAAACTGTATATGAAGAAAAAAAATTTTTTTTTAAATTTTTAAAACAATTTTTACTATGGAACAGTCTAGTGAAAAATGTTGAGAAGGATTTAACAAACAAAATCCAGAGCAGAAATTCTAGATAGAAATAAAGTTTTAAATTTGGAGGATTTCTTAAAAAAAACTCTTACTAAATTAAAATGAGAAGTAGGTTGAGTGAAACGGTAGACTTCTGGGCAAACAGTTAAAAACGGTAAAAACTGAAAAAAGTTGCAACGTGATATAAAGTTGGCGCAATCAGAGATGAAATGAATTATGTGACGGAAATTGTAGAGAAATTTTATAAATTATAAATATTAGCGAAGTGAGTGATTTATCAGTTGAAAGCATTTTTGTTATTTCTTTTATGTTTACAGAAAAATGTACACATTATACGGTACATAGCCCGCATAGCTTGTAGTTATCATACTAACAACCTGATAGAAAATAACGTAAGCTATTGTTTAAAGTTAACCAATTGTATAGTACTCCTTTTTTTTAAAATACCCTGATAAAAATTTTGTTTCAGTATTTCATTTATACACCTAAAAAAAGTAAAGAACTAGATTTATTCTCAAAATTGTTATAAAATTTACAAATTTTCATGACTGCAAGTATTTAAGTTATATTAAGGAAAGCGTTTGCCAATAAAAGACGGATGGATTGTTCTAAGTTACCAAATTTGACCTGTCAGTTCCAAGGTTATACGTAGTTTGTTGGCTTCTCAGAATCTCCTGAAACGGAAATTATTAGAAATGACGAACCTAGAAAATATGAAGTAAATACGGATTAAAAATGATATTCGATTAACATTCAGCCATAAATGGCTATTAACAAATATTATTACAAAAAAAAAATGGCGTTAGGCGTGGGTTCGCATGCCTACAGTAAAAGTGAGCATTTAAAATGGAAACGACTTTTGCGTAGACAGTCAAACTCCATGAATTTTCCGAGACGTACAACTACATACATCATTAGGTATAAAGAAAAAATCTAATTTCCTTGAACCACAATATTGTACCGCTGATCAAAATGCAGAAAATAATTCTGAGAATAATACTGAGAAACGATTCCTTGCATCTTTCTTAACTTCTTTTTGAACAGCTTTCTTTTTTAAATCTCGTATATTGTTACATACTAACAATGTAATAGTTTAAAACGAGCAATTTATCTTTCTACGACAGCTTTTGCATTTATTGGTTTTCATAATAATTCGTCCTTTTCATTCAATTAAAGATTAATGTTGGAAAAAGGTAGAATTCGATAATTATTTATTCTTTTATTCTGAATAATTCTACTTGTTTATTGTTTATTTATTTGTTCCTTTAGGTTTATTTCTAAAATTCTAAAGGTAAGGTATAAAAAACTGTCGGCTTTTTGTAGGGCAGTTTAGTAGTCTAGTGTTCGATAGATGAAGGTGAATACCAGTCAAACCTTTCTAGTGAATCGAATGTGTTAAAATCAGCTGTGTGTACCAACGTGCGTGTTGAGCAGTTAATGCGAAACGGCAAAAGTATAACTCATTCAGTAATTGTTTGTTTGTAAATGGTCATATTTTATGTATAGTTAAGTTTTAAGTTTGTAATAACATTTTGCAATCAATTCAAGTTGTTCAATTACGATTTACCAGCAGTAGTAAGTGTTGTTGTATTGTAATTAATTAACATGTTAATAAATACATGTAATTGGTTTAAAAGAAAGTTTAATTATATTTTATTATTAACTAGATACTTAAAATAACCCGAAAAAAAACGTTACAATAAATGAAATCTACAATATTACATCTAATTAAAGTAAATTACCTTCCCTTCCAATTCTTACTTAGGGATTACATTCCCTTGTTGAGACAGAATGAAACTAGAAGAGCAGCACTGGCTTGTTAGGCCAAGTTATAACAATACGACTACAGTGCAACGACATTTTGAATTCTGTAAACCGAAGTTTTAACAACCTAGTTTTAACTTCCAAGTAATATCACTATTAATATGTATTATTGTTCTTGTTTTTTTTACTTTTTCTTGCCCTATATTAATATACAGGAAAGGAAATTATTGGTTTCATGTTGATTTTTCGAAATCGAGTTTCATAAAAAATACATGTTTTTAAGACCCTTGAACCCAAATAAACATGTTTTTACCGATTGGTCTGTGTCTGTGTATGAAAAAATCTAGAGAACAGAATTCTACGAAATTGAAACTTGGAACTTCAATTAGATACCACTTGAGAACCCGGCAAGAACATTTTTATCACGTTTATCTAACCGAAAACAGTTGTTTATTTGTACGATTTTCTCGAAAACGAAGTTTTTATAAAAACACCTCATTTAGGCTAAAACTTTTTTTAACACTAAAAGATAGGGTAAGCGCTATGTCTACTGAAATTCTTGGAGGATGTGCTCTCGTGGTAAATTTTTTTTCAGATAGCGGCCTTAGTACTATGCATTTTAGGGCAAAAGTGTAATCGAAGTTAAAAAGGAAATAACAAAACGTACATCTTTTATTTCAGCGTCAAATAGTGATTTTCAGTATTTTTAAGTCCTATAGAGATTGATTTTCATTTTGGGTCATTTATTCACGATTAAAGGTAGGTTAATTTATACATATATATATATATATAATTTTATTAAACATTATTTTCCTTTGTTTGCACCACTGCATATATGATAATGAACAGCCAAAACAAAACAAATTAAATAATTTGATATTTAAAAATAAACAAAACAAATATTTAATTTGTTTTGTTTTGGCTGTTCATTATCATATAAATATATAATTTTTTTAAATTATTCACATTGGCAAGAGAAAGTTGTGTGAGTGTAGCAGCAGATTTTTTTTACTA
The DNA here is from genome assembly GCA_035578175.1 of Catonia carolina. NCBI lineage: Eukaryota > Metazoa > Arthropoda > Insecta > Hemiptera > Achilidae > Catonia > Catonia carolina. Next base: position 297,494,581 of record JAQMRL010000001.1, read on the forward strand.
TTGGGTTGTTTTCTTTCATTATTGTAGTTAATATTACTGCTTATAAATGGTTCATAATCTTTTTTTTCAATTTATTTTGTTACATCAACAGCTAGCACATTAGCAAATAACATGATTTAAAAAACGGTTTGAACATGTTATAATTTTTCAAACCCCAGCCAGGAACCGAATTCGCAGCGTAAAACGCTAACCACTGAGCAACTGCAGCGGTATGTGTGTGTGTTCTTTGGTTGTTACTGTGTTAAAAAGAAATTATTGCTGCTATTTCGGTAGTACTGGGTCTCAATGTTAGGTCTCTAACCAGAGTTATTTTTATTCTGCTTTATTTAATGCCTGTTAATAAATTTGATCTCTGCGTTGCTTTATTATTTGATGCAGGCCTACTACTCCTTCGGGACAGTTATGCTTTTAAGCAAAATAAATTTGCCTTTAAAACGCGTTTGACGGGAAAATGCCCAGTACGTATAACCGGTTAAATGAGAAAACATAATTTAAATAACACGTCGACTATAATCACTGTAAATTTTATTTTGACCTAGATTATAGTACTATAAGAAAAACTATGTTTAAAAATACTATAGTAAAACTGTAATACTTAAAAAATGGATGTGTAAAAGAACTAGTAGTCCAATATCTTTACTGTACCAAGATACACGTGTTCTATAGTTACACAAAGAAATTTACCATCACCAATTCTGTACAACATGGACTAGATTCGGATTTTTCAGATTCATCCAAATGAAAGCTGATGGTAACTACATTTCTTCCGTAATTTAACTTTAGGTTATAATATCACAGAAAATTATACATTCTCTGTTAGACTAACGGACTATCTTTCTGTATAAACTGATTACACTTACACGGAATAGTAATTATCTGGTTAAGGTTTCGTAATGAAAATCACAAAATTTATTACAAAACTATTAAATATTAGTTATTACTATAACTACAGCGAAAAAACTATAACTGTAAAAATTAATACTACGACCAATTTCGGAATACAGACTCCAGAAATTCGAAACAACAGCAAAGAGTAGAATTTAAAAAATTCAGGCCTTCCAATCAAAATTTCTGAGGACCGGAACTGAAACTCCATTTTATGTATCAAATGCAAGATTACGTAATGTGCTGAGGATACCTCTTGTTCAAGTTCGGCTATTTGACAAATTTCACAGATACCCAAACAAACTTGCTCAAATCGTATCAGTAAGACGATTTCCAAATATACGACGGCATAAAAAATCATGGCGTATGGAACTTATACGATAAAAACTTCAACCACAATTTAATACTTTAATTTCGAAACAGTTATGTTATCACCAAAACTAAATTACGCAAATTTAAGTATCTGAATCGGAAAAATGCTTTAATAGAACTTTCTTTCAAACCCAAGTCAAGCAAAAGAGTGTTAGATTCCGTGTGCTAGTGTACAGTTTTAGATATATAACATTAAAAACATAAAATCCGCAGATGAGTCCGGATAAATCTGGAGTTCGGATCAGTAGGATTCGGTTAAACAGACAATTAATAAAAGTTTCTTTAGGAGGTTTGACATACTGGTAAATTATTGAACTTTTCAACCAATGAGGGGTGTTGACTTTAAAAATACTACAAAGTCATAAAGAGAATATGAAATATAAAATGATGGTTAGAATTATTTTTAAAAGTCACATAAAAGTATTTGATCTCAGGGAATTAATTATTCTTGTTAACAATACTTTATACATCATAAAATATAAAAAAAATCATTCAGGGGATTTCTCTTAGTCTTTCTCACTCCAACTACTTGCAGCATTTAACCTGCAAGAGGTATCTGTACTACCCAAGCAACCCATTGAAAGGTTGGATACTCAACTTCAGCAGAACATGGGTCAGTGAACAGATTATTGTGTGTTGGGACTGAGAATTTGTTCATTTTTCCACTATCGTAATAGGCAGAGAGTGACTTTAATCTCTGATAATTCTATTTCTTAATTATCTTTTATAATTCTATAAAGTAATGAATTTAATTTTACAGCCAGACCCTGTGGTGAATGTAGTGAAGGTGTCATTTACAGAGTGGAAAATATGTGCTTTTCAAAGGGCTTGGCATGCTGATAAGCGTCCTTTTACATTCATTGAGGAAGACTAGGTAATCACCTCACTCCTCGTTTTACTTAGTAAAACCTCTACAGGTTCAAACGTAGATTTCTTCTATGAAAAAAGTAGTAGAAAATCTCAAATCCAATCGGTCACTTCTCTAACTTCAACGTAGGACCGATAACCTACCTACATAAAATAGATTTTTTTAAACGATGCAGAAAACCAAAAAATAAGTAAGACAGGAAAATAATTGACAGAAAAAGTACTTGAAATATTGTTTTTATATATTGCAAAAATTTATATGGGAACACAGCAATAAAAATAGCAGTGGGGGCCGGAAAATTGACAGATGAAATAGCTACAAATAAAGGAGTCAAACAAGGTTGTCCAATTTCACCTGCTTTATTTAATATATATGTCAATGAGCTTATGTCTATGTGGCAGCATGAAGTAGACAAGGGTATCGCTCTTACCCGCAATACTTTTATGAACTATTTATTATTGGCTGACGACACTGTGATTATACAGGAATCCGAGGACAAGCTGCAAATGGCAGTGCATAAGCTCTTCATAATTGGCAAACATTTTAATATGAAAATTTCTGCAGGCAAATCAAAAATTATGGCTTTCCATGGAAAATGGCCTACAAGGTCTAAAATAGTGATTGGAAGCAAGCGTTTGGAGCAAGTAGCTAATTTTAAATACTTGGGATGCGATGTTACGTATGATTATGACCATGATGTGCATCAAAAAGTAACTAGGTTCAACATGGTATGTGGTGCAATAAGTCGATCTCTCAAGAATAGAGCCAGGAAAAACACATTGCTAAAGTTTTATAAAGTAATGGCGATCCCAACTTTGGCTTATGGAAGTGAGGCATGGGTGCTGACGAGAAAACAGGAATCAAGAATCCAGTCAGCGGAAATGCGATTTCTAAGGCAAGTTAAGGGCTGCACAAGAGAGGATCGCATTCGTAATGAAGTAATAAGGAATGAATGCGGTGCCCAACCATTGTCGAACACTATAAGGACATACAAAGAAAAGTGGTCAGAGCATGTGTTAAGAATGTCCCAAGATCGCCTTCCATTAAATGCATTGATCCATAATCCGACAGGTAAAAGATGTATTGGTAGACCGAGGAAGAGATGGACGCCGGAACAGGCTAACGCACAGCCTAATCCATGAAGACGACGACGACGACGCAAAAATTACAATCTACTCTTGTGTAGAATAATAAACAGACGAGTTTGATTTTTATTAGACATGACCGAAACATCTCCCGATTGACGAACTTTGTAAATTTATTTCATGATGTGTTCTATTGTCATTTTAAAATAAGTCCTTTGGGCGTCGTCGTTTCAGTCGGGAAGTGTCGTTTGAATTGTCTAAAAGTGAGAGAGTGAGATAATGTTTGTGCGATTCAAGTCGTCTGGTATTTTTTGCTGAATGTGTGGATTTCTTGTTGATTTAAATCTCTATGTAGAAGTTTAGATTGAAACCTTTAGAGGATTTCTAAGTGGAGTGAGTTGCCGTCCCCACAGTTGGATCCCGTAAGTCCAAATATGTTTTAAAATAGTTTTGTAAAATATTAATTTATTCTTAAATGTGATTGTAGATAGTTTTCCTAAAATCCAATAAAATTGTTTAAATTTTGTATTTAGCCGTTTCTGTTTGTACTACAACTGTGTCTTCCTGTTTAGACGTTTGACAAAAAACATAATAATTTTATTTTTGAACACCGAATTTGTTAGCGAGGGACAGGAGGGATTTTTGAAATTTTTAAAGATGGACCGACGCTGCAATATAGGAGGGTTAGACAAAGAAGAAAAAGAATTCTACATTCATTGGTATTGATTTATGTACCGTTTCTTAACGAAAAAACTCCAAATATGTTTCATTAGAGAGTAAAATAAATTCACTAATACAGAATACTATAATAATGTTTCATTGTATTTCCAAACAAAAATCAGAAAACTTTTAACTGAAGAAAAAGTTTAGAAAGTTTAAAATTTTAATGAGGAATATAGATTCAAAATAACGCGGGCTATTATAGAGGTCAAATATATATTTTTATTTTTCTGATTTCACTACACCCTGTATTTTTCTAAAAATTACTTAAAGAATGCTAATGGCAATTTTCAGATTTACAATTCTTTAGAAAACTAAAATAAAATAAAATTCATTGTTTCAGGGTAGTTTCTCCTTTCTAACATAGAACCAAGTAGCCAGAATTCAAATTATACAAATTTTTAAATTCTTAACAGTATATTCCAGGAAAAACACTAGTCTTTACCCCACAGGCGCAATTGATAGAAATGGAAAAAGTTTAGTTTTCTTTTCAACTCCTAAGACTCAATTGTGATGAATTACATGTCTCTAGGTGATCATTAAGAAAGACAATTACAGAATCAGTGAGTCATTGAGGGTCTCCCCACATTCACATAGCCTACAGACCTGCTAGACTAACAAGAGGTTGCATTACAACTGGGAAAGCAAACAAAAATAAATAAATAAAAATTACTATTATTACCTACTATACCTGCCCATAACGAACAGGTGGAGTATCAAATTAATTACACTCAATCTGTTCGTTGCAGGGCTAAAATAAATAGTTCTGTTTCTTATTACATGGTTAGCCAATTAAATAACTGAATCATTTAAGAACAGAAGAAGTAGAGGTGTAAAAGACACTAATCAGAGTTGTCTCTTCTGAAAGTAATGAATTTCATTATACAGCCAGACCCTGTGGTGAATGAAGTGAAGGTGTCATTTGCAGAGTGGAAAATACGTGCTTTTCAGAGAGCCCAGCATGCTGATAAGTATACTTTTCCATTCAGTGAGAAAGGCAGTGGTAAACCACCTCATTCCTCGTTTTACTTAGTAAAACCTCTACAGGTTCAAACCAGCCTTTCAGCTGATGACCTTAAACAACACCTACTATTCATATATGCTAAACTTTTTAACAGTATTTTTTTTGGACGATAAAAATAATATTTCTTGATGTAGAGTAGCTACTCCTTTCTAACCCCTAAGCAAGTGACAGAAATTAAAATACCTTTTTTCTAGGTATCAAAGCTTGATTAGATATGACGTTGCCAATTAAATTTAATGGTATCTACCTGCGGTAGGAGAACAAAACTTGTTTCAATTAAATTGATTCTCTATCCCTCCCCTTTTTCAGCCCCTCACCCCTCACTCTCATTCATAAAATCAATTTCTGAAAACTGGGTTCAGCTGTCTCGTCGAGTGTACATGTTCACAATGCACGAGCTAGGTATATGCGGGAGTTGGTAAATTAGTTATGAAAGACTTATATTGTGTAAGTTTTTTCATGTTGAATAAATAATAAATAAGTTTGCGGAAATTAAATATTTTCTGTCTAATATAATGTAGTGTGATTCCCGGCTACAGTTTGGAAATTTTAACAAGTTAACACCAGCATAACTATTCTAAATTCACTTTATTCACAATCCTTCAGGAATAATTTTGCCGAATTTTAGTTCTCTATTGGAAAATTAAAAAATTAGAGTCAAGTCAGAATTTTTGTATTTACATACAAATAGAAGCAAAAACCCAAGCTCCTATGATTTAATTTTAGTGTTAGTTTCAACGAACAAATGAATATTAAAAGTAAGAATGAAATGTATTATTAAACTTCATGCACTTTTTGGAACAGATCCAAAATATTTTGTTAGAAAAGATGAAAAGTAAATTTTAAGGTTAGTTAAGTATCAGTGAAGTGAACTGCTTAAGGGTATACATACGGTCGGTTCGGATGCATCATTTGTGTCATTCTGAAACAATTACATAATTCATTTTATTACAGTCCATACCACTTATTTAAACACTAAATCTATTTTATTCTGATAATTAATTAAACAATATTTGTTTAAATGTTTTAAATTTATTATGACGATGATTATATCAGTTTTTAAAAAGAAACTTCTACTATTGATAAAACAATAAATGAAAATAACAATTATTTTTGAAATTCTCCCAATTTTTTTTTGTTAAACATTATATTTATTTGCAATCAATATAATGTTTAACAAAATGAATTGCAGCAAGTTCGTCAACTGAAAATTCTTGGTCTTCTATTTGACGATAAACTTTCCTGGAGGACTCACATCTCCAATCTCAAAAAAGAATGTCAAGCGAGAATGAATATTATTAAATCCATCTCTTCTAGTAAATGGGGCGCAGACAAAAACGTTATCTTGTCAACATACAAAGCACTAATTCGTGCAAAACTTGATTATGGATCTATCATCTATGCTTCAGCAAGGAAACATATTTTAGACACCTTAAACTCTATTCACTCATCGAATTTACGAATGGCGCTAGGAGCTTTCATTACAAGTCCTGTTTTAAGCGTGCTAGCTGAGTCTGGAGAATACCCGTTGGAGATCAGGAGAATGAAACTTTTGTTTGCTTATGCGCTGCATGTCTCTGCTGCTCCAGACAATCCTTGTTACCAAGCTATATTTCACAACAGCTGTTCTGGTTTTTATCTGTCCAACGCATCGTGTCCATTGCCTCTTGGGGAACGTCTTAAAGTTTCTTTGTCAAAAATTTCAAGTAAGCTGCCGCCGGTCTTTTCAAGAATGCATTCTAAAATCCCTCCTTGGTTATCTGTTTCACCAAACATTAATACATCACTTTCAGCCCTCTGTAAGGCATCAACTCATCCTAATATTTTCAAAACCTACTTTAATGAACTCAGCAATAATTTTTCACAGTATAATATGATATACACTGATGGATCTAGGTCGGCAGAAGGATGTACATGTGCTGTTGTCTTTCCCTACGAGACTGTACAAGTTAAGCTTAATGATGTATGTTCGTCTTTCTTCTGCGAAGTGTATGCGATACTCTGTACTCTCGAAAAATTTAAACATTTAACTCCTTCTAAATATGTTACTTTCACCGATTCATTGTCTGGTCTGCAAGCAGTAGGAAATGTCCAGTGTCATGTACCAATAATTCAAGAAATCCAAGAGCTAATTTCTGAGTTGACTGCACACAATTTTGAAATAGTGTTTACCTGGATTCCGTCACATGTAGGGATTCCAGGCAACGAAAAAGCCGATCTTGCGGCCAAGAGTGCTGTTCACTTACACGAACATTTCCATCGGGTCTCTCATTCTGACCTAAAGGCACACGTCAACAGAAAACTATTTTATTTCTGGAACTATAGGTGGACCGAGATGGCACCTTCGAAACTCCATATGGTACGAAAAACTTTAGGAGAATTTCCTCTACCCGAGTTTCATAATCGCAGGGAACAGGTTGTCATCTGCCGATTGCGAATTGGGCACTCATATATATCACACCAACATCTGCTCACAAAATCTACGCCGACAGTGTGCCCTTTCTGCGACGAAAAAGCAACGGTTGCGCATATAGTTTCAGAATGTAGAAAACTTCAAGGCACCCGTACACTTCTTGGTGTTTCTGAAACTTTTCAAAACAATGTTAGGTGTAAAGACAGTTGTTACAAAATTTTGAAATTTCTACGCTATATCGCTGTTGAAGACAAAATCTGAAGCCTACCAATTTTTACTTTTAATGTTTTAATTTATGAAATTATTGTTTTTACTGTTATTAGTACTTATAACTCCTATTGTGGTCGCTAATAACCATTAGAAGTTGATGCGACCTTTATAAAAAAAAAAAAAAAAAAAAAAAAAATTAATAGAATTTCAAAAATAATTGTTATTTTTAGTTTATTGTTTCATTAATAGTAATAGTTTCTCCTAAATGACCAAATTTCTTGCAAAATAAAAAATGCATATCTAAAATAATTTAAAAAATTACACCTTTTCACAATAAAAAATTTACATGCATAAGTAGAGATTCTTCTAAACTTTCGGCCTTGTCTAAGATGTGACATTTGAATAGTTTTTATTCTAATATTCTGTGTATACAGTACTATTTATTTTATAATTTTATTGGTAAATTTTTCAGTTTTTTCTGCAGTATGTTCTTTACATTGCCATTAGTTTTAATAATTTTAAAATTGTTAATTTATCATTTAAAATTAAGATTTTTTTGACAGTGAATAATTCGTGAAGAAAATCAGATATCTTTTTGAAATCATTTAGTAATACATGGTTGTCTTGGTTAAGGTTTTTGCACAGTTTCCCTTGGCCACTCCAAACGAACGCCTTGTCAGTCCCTTTTTATTTTCTATGCAGTAACAAAACTTTCCCAATCCCTATCGAAAAATTATAAATTTTATGTCAAATTTACATTATTTACGTAGTAACATTAAACGTGTATTTTTTTATTTCATTTTGACCACCTCCAGGGCGCAGCAGTTAGGACACCAGGCTGCAGAATGAAGATCCGGGTTTCCGATGGCCGGCTAAGCTCTGGAAACTTTCTAACCAATTGTTCCTCAATTTTTCCTCAGAACAGTAGTCACTAATGATCAGTACATTAATGCGAACTTAAAATAAACTAAATATAATTCTCCATTTTTCTCAGACAAGTATAATTTTTTTATTGAATCGAATATTTTCATTTCATGTAATCATATTCTGGTGAGGTTAAATTCCGGGGTAAAATGTTATGAGAACAATTTTAAGTCCCTTAAAAATATTACAACTTTCATACAAGATATAACAACATTTTCAGTTACAACTATTATTCAAGTCATAAATTCAGACTTAATTCCTACACGTTTGCCCCATAAATCAACAAATCTTGTTGAAACTAGATATGAGGTGGTTTAAAATATTTTCTAAAGTAACCACCATATTTAAATATTATAATAATTATTGTTCATTTCGACTAGAGGAGAAAAACAAAAGCTGATTTTTATTTTGTTTATGTATAAATGTATATCACTTCATAATTTCAGCTGATTTATCAAAACTTATAGATTTATTATTATTTTTATAGCAGATTTCTTACACCCATTTCCCGTAACCAAAAATACCATTCATTTCTATTGATCACAACTTCATCCCATAAATCCACCTTCTCCGTAGCTCTCATACTACCATCCGACCACTTTTTTCTGTCAAGAGGTTCCTAGCCAAGTACAGCATCTCAGTAACAAAACATCCACCTTATTCACCAGATCTTGCACCATGTGACTTTTACCTGTTTTCTAAGGTGAAATCTGCATTAAAAGGGACAAGATTTGAGGCTGTGGAAGCTGTAAAAGAGAAAGCGGCACGTGTCCTGAAGGAGCTGACAGAAGATGACTTCCAGCACTATTTCCAACAATGGAAAATTCGCATGGAGCGTTGTAGGGATAGAGGAATGTATGTTGAAGGTGGCAATAAGTGATTATGTATAAAATAAAAATAGAATTTTTTACAACGTCAGTCTCGTTATTTAATAGCCACACTTCGTATATTAATAATTTACAGTTTCAACATTATATTATGTACAAAGAGATTAATCTAAAAAATATCATATTAAAAAAAATCAAATTTACAGAATAAAAACTGATGTGAAGATTCCATTAGTTGTTAACAATAATAAGTAGGCCTAGTGCGTGTACATGTCAACATTTTATAAATCAGTACAGTAAGCAGCTATAAAAACAGACTATAATCTATAGCGGTAAAAGTTCATGCGTGCATGACTCTAGAAAAAGCTTCGTAGAGAGCGATGTTACTTTTATAGACAGTTTTCATTTCAAATATATCACCACCGCAAACCATTAGGATCTCTGTAGGGTATTGTAAGATACAATCATTTAAAGCTTTTGTTTGTCATCGCGAAGGATCAATGCGCAATAGCCTATGATTCTAGTAGTAAGAATGCTTGAGTACATATAAATCTACTTTGTCACTTCGTAAGACAATAATTAAGGTGTCTATCTATTTATTCGCCGATTACTTTACTTTCTCTCGCTCTCTCTCCCTTACTCTCTCTCTCTCTCACACACACACTCACACTCTCCCTCCCTTCCATCTCTCTCCTTCTCCCTCTTCCCCTCTCTCTCTTTCAAGGTGATCGTCGGCTTTTTTTTACAGATGGCTAAATAATTATACTGGGTATATTATCCTCCAACAGAGCATTTCAGTGCCTAATATTTTTCTATAACATTAGCTATACCTAATAAAGCAAGTATTTTTCCTCAGCCATTTTATTCGCCTTTAGGAGACCATAAATAATTTTATTTTCAACATCAACGTTGGTTTCTAACTGGGGAGTTACACAGCCTCAACAAGTTGTACCTAATATAGCTACTAGGTAGATTGTGTGCTTTCTAATTATTAATGATAAATCTAGGATAGAAATATAAACGGCAAAAATGATCAAAATGACTTTGAATCATTTGTTTTCTCGGTGGAAACATCATCAAAAAGCAATCAAAAATGAGTTCTTATTATTGATTGAAAGTTTGCGAGAAATAGAGAGAATTTTTTACTTTAATTTTATATTTATTTATATTACGTAGCTCTTGCAGCTTAAAAGATTCTAACGGCGGTACACCTTAAATAAAAAATTGAGTTTTAAAACCTTTATATAACAGTAATAACTTTACCGTTTTATCGTACAAAGAGTATAAAAGAGTAAATATTTCTTTAAAAACAATTTCTTGTATGTAAAATAAAGCAAAGAAAGCTGTTTATATCATAAATTTAATATCCGCAACAATCCATTACACCAAGGAAATCGTTAACGACTACTTTAGAAATTCACTTAACTTTCTAAAATTACACACAACTGTAATAGACAGTGGGGGAAATATTTTAACTACTCTTTTTAAGTATTTTAGTATTTTACATAATCAAAAATTACAAAGCCAAAAGTTATAAATATATTTTATATTCCTTACTAATAACCTAGTAGAATTTTAACATTTAATGACTAAGTCAAATGACTTAAAAAAATTTATACTTTCCTGTGAATTTTTCTAATAAAATTGAAGATGTTTTCTCTTTATTCCTTTCAATCTTTGTTCTAATTTTTCTCTTCATAGAGGCTCTTAAATTACTTAGCCTGTAAACTTATTACCTCATTTTTGCCTACGTTTATGGGGTTTTGTGGTAAACACAACTTGGTATCAAGGATTCCGGGTTCGATTGTTAGTCGAATCTGACTGGTAATTTCTCATCACTCAATATTACACAGTACCGTACACAAAATGTTTTGATCAAACGGTTCATACAACAGTTTAAAGCGGTAGATTACAATTTATATGAGCGTGAGAAAATAAAAATGTTATTAATTTAAATTGAATTTTTTGTTTGAATGAAGTTGACCGCTTGGCGGACACAAAATAAGATCGGAAGATGACGTGAGAAAGAATAGAAGACAGAGGAGGAAGCGGGGGATGAAGCTGGAGGTTGTTAAAAATGAGACGCGATTTATGATTTCCAACGTTCGTCTATTTTTCATATAAATGCTAATAAAAACGATTTCAATAACAACTTAAGTAGTCGTGTAACGACCTCGTTAAAAACTTAAGTTCATCTTGTCCGTTTGGTAGTACTTATTAAGTGTCCTTTGCGTGAGAAGTAGGAAAAAATAACCAACTTAGATCATTCAAAGGCCGCTAGTACAGGAAGAAATTCTTTCTATTTTTCCTAACGGGAAAGATAGAGGAAGAGTCTAAAGAGTAAATCTTAGCCTATAGTAAAATTCTTATTAGTTTGGAGGTAATGACGTACCAGTTCTACCACTAAAATACTTTGGGCAATGCTCGTAACGTGGTCAGAGTAATTATTTTTTTACTGGCCAGCCTCACACTAGATTCGGATTTAGGACCGGGAAAAGTGAGAAACCTCAGCGAGAATCAAACCCGGAACCTCGAGAAAGAAGTTAGTTGTATTAAGGTCAGCCATTTTTGCAATGGTACAATAGATTTAAAAAATATAATATGTGCCTAAAACACCAACCTATAGCCATATAGGCTATATATATATATATATATATATATATATATATATATATATATATTATTTTATTATTTTATTAAACATCCTATGTAGGATTTTTAAACAGCCGTATTATTTAAAATTGAAATAGCCTATATATTTTCTAACCACCAGAATACGGTAACATAAAACACTTACCAATGTTTATAGCGCTTTCGTGTATCTTGTACACATCTTCAGTAAATTAACATTTATTAAAAGTCAAAATTTGATGGTAGGAGCAGGAAGTTTTAAATTTTGACTTTTAATAAATGTTAATTTACTGAAGATGTGTACAAGATACACGAAAGCGCTATAAACATTGGTAAGTGTTTTATGTTACCGTATTCTGGTGGTTAGAAAATATATATTTCAATATATATATATATATATATATATATATATATATATATATATATAAGCCTAAAACGATAAGAAATGATCGTAGTGGTTAGCGCAACTAGTTTCTAGTCAGGGGTCCCAGTTTTGATTCCTAGTCAGGTAGTGTGTACTATTTCATAATTTATTTTCAATAGCCACTTTTCACCGTCTGCATTGCCACTAATATGTAAGAAAAACATTCAGAGGAAAATTAAAAGAGAAAGTGCAATTAAATAAAATTGTTGAACTGAAAATTTTAATATCACCAATGAAGATAGGATAAAAACACAGTAGGGTTGCTCGTTTTTTATGTACCATAAATTTTCCGAGTAAAATAGAAAGCAAACATACATAAATAATTCCTTATTTGTTTGATGTTAACTATTGACGTAATTACAGAGCCATTAGGCGTTAGGGAATTGAAATGAAATGGTTTCAATCTTACCTTATTCATAGATTACAGTGTGTGAAGTTAACTAGAGTTGTTAGGGGGAAACTTATAAAGGTTGTATCTGGAAAGCTTGAAGTCAAAGCAGGCGTTCCACAAGGGTCAGTTTTAGGTCCAATTCTGTTTCTATTGTTCATTAATAGGCTACCAGAAGTCATACCTAATGGAAGAGCTTTGCTGTTTGCTGATTATACTTCAGTAGTCAGTAACAGTTTACTGGTAGATGCTCTTGAAGTAAATACACATGTTAACATAGAGTCCGTGGTACAGTTCTGAATCAAATGTTATTAACAGTTAATGGGAAAAAGTATCAGTACTTGCAGTTCAAAAACAAACATATCGTTAAAGAAAGTAGAGAAGTGGATGTGTTTAATCATAATAATAGTTTAGAGCATGTAGAAATAGTGAAGTTCCTAGGAGTGTCAACGCCACTCATTGAGTTTTGTAAGAAAAACTAGGTGTATGGTATCTTAGTATGGGGTAATTCTAGCATGGGTAATATGAATAGGGTTTTTAAAATTCCAACGAAAGCTATTAGGTGTATGGTGAGAGCTAACCAGCTAACCTCATGCAGGCCACTATTTAAGGAGCTTAAATTGCTTACAGTTCCCTGTCTCTACATTTTTGAGGTGATTATGTACTCGTATGTTAGGCAAAAGAGATTGAGTTTTGTCTTAGGACTTCTACACCAATCAAGTTTGTAGTAAAATATCATCTCGGGTATTTGCACTAAAACAAATTGCCAGATTAAATGATAAAATTACTAATGGCAGCTTATCATGGCCTTATTCTGTCTCATATCCGTTATGGTATCTTAGTATGGGGTAATTCTAGCATGGATAATATGAATAGGGTTTTTAAAATTCAAAAGAAAGCTATTAGGTGTATGGTGAGAGCTAACCAGCTAACCTCATGCAAGCCACTATTTAAGGAGCTTAAATTGCTTACAGTTCCCTCTCTCTACATTTTTGAAGTGATTATGTATGTTAGGCAAAATAATTTTATGCAGACTTTCAAAGTTAAAAATCATAACACGAGAAACAGAAATGATTATTATGTGGCGAATCACTCCACAAAATTGTTTGAACATAAACCTACTTATGCAGGGAGAAAATTCATGAATAAATTACCCCAATTTTTAAAATGTTGTGAGGATTTGAATTCCTTTAAAAATAATCTGAAAAATTACTTGATCGGTGAAACTTTTTATAGCGTACAAGAATTTCTTTCTTGATTGTAGTGATACATTGTGTGAACTATGTATGTATTTCAGGTGTTATAACTGACATGTTCTATGCGCCTCCTGGAGTCTCCAGAACGCAAAAAAATTTATTGTAATTACTTTAAGTTAACTAGAAACAAAATGTAAGAATCTGCAGAGGAGATAAATCAAATATTGTACACAAAATACTGGAAAAATCATTAAACTTTTAACAATAGAACTAAAACTACAATTTAATTTAGAGCTTATATCAAAGTAATAAAATTAAATCAAAAATGTTAAACATATTTAAATATATGTAAAAGCTTGCAGTTGTTTAACTTAGATAAAACTTTGGATTATTTATTAAAGATTCGAATAAGTAACTACTTAAGAATATGAAACTAAAGAAATAATATTAAAAGATAAAAGTGGAATAAAAGTTGCAAAAAAGTTTACTAATAGTCGATTATTGTAGACAGGCAATAGAAAATCCTTACCTGAAATTTGCAAGTAGATGTAACCTGCAGAAACAATAATAATAGTGTTACGACATGCTGAAAAAATATCTCATCTCATTAATTATTTGAATTAAAATTGTAGTTTCATTAGCAAGATGTGTATAAATTTGTATTATTTAAAATTACATAGTTACAACCTGTTTAAGAAAGAAAAATTACTTTTGAAAGTACGTAGTTTCTACAGCGAGTAATCAAATTGGGTGTGTGCACGCAAGTGATTCTCAATGGCTAAGAAGGTCGGGCTAATAAAAGACTAGAAGTTTATTAACTGCAGGGTGTTTTTGAATGTTGTAAAACGAAATCCATTACTTGTTAAAATTGGCAATTTTACATTTGAGAACATGAGTAGGCGAGAAGAAACAGAATTGTATTCTCACAGTCCTGAAAACAGCAAGTTAAGATCAAAATTAATTAATTTTTGGTTGTAAGCCATGAGATGTCGTTCACCCTTTGTTTGTCTGTGTTCGTTTTCCCTTATGCTTGCTATAAGTCCCGTTTAGAGCAGTCGAGAAAAAATGGATTATACCCGGTAATAGCTATTGACTTTAAGGCGAGACTGTATGATGGTTTTAACTGGAAATTTCGAATTTCGGTTCTTTAGGTTTTTTAATAGTTCAGACCGAGATCAACCACAAAAACATTAAATTACGTAAAAAATTTTTTTAAATTAAATTTTTAGGAGGTTTACCTAAAAAATTATCGTGTCACCAACAACAAATATTTTTCATAATTTTATACCGACCGTTTTAGAGCAAAGGAATTTTAGTTTTTTAAAATATCTGCATAACTGTTTTTAATACTCTCAGCTGTTGGTTCAGCTTTCTAACCAAATGTTTTTTTTTTTTAATTCCTAATTTGTGTACGTTGCAATCTGTTCAATTTAGAACAATAAGCAACCCCATGACCCAATGAGATGAGGATGATGTGTATGACGTGTAAATGAGGTGTAGTCTTGTACAGACCCAGGCCGACCATTCCTGAGAGAGTATGGTTAATTAAACCCCAACCATCAAAGTACACCGGTAACCACTGTCTAGTGTTCAAATCCGTATAAAAGTAACTACCTTTACTAGGATTTGAACCCGGAACCTTCGTCTTCGAAAATCAGCTGTTATACAGCTGATTTTGATTAAATGTTATATGATTTTAATAATAATTTAGATTAATTAACCAAATGTTGATAGAAAATTTACTTGTATGTGTACATTTTGTTATTCATTTGTGCCTTTTTGTGTTTTTGCCCGTTCCCGTAAATTTAGATTTTTAACATTTAGGTACATTTTTCTCAGGAACCGTTAAACATACCAGGCTGAAATTTTTACTAGTTATTTATCTAGTACATTCACATATTCCGGCACTTTTATGACTTCCTTAAACTACAGAAATTATGACTATGTAAAATACCGTAAAACAATTTGTATAAAATGTTAACAAATTTTGGTTAAATGGATTAAGTTGCGAAAACGTCAGTAGCTCGAGCAACCCGACAACTACAAGTAAGTAAAGTTTCATTTCCGTATCGTTTACCAATCTTGTGAAAAAAGTACCTAAAAATAGCAAATTTAACATTGGCGGAATACGAATTACAGTCTTTCCTTAAAGTCATCTATATTACAAGCAAAAACAATAGAAAACGAACGGAAGAAGGAAGAAACGTGAAATTCATGAGAATATGAGTTTTAATACGAGGTTTTAGAATTATTAAAAGTCTGTAACTTTTAAACTTTAAAGGTAATAACCGAAAAACTTTTATAAACATGGTAACGTTTATTTCAACTCCAGTCTTCCTCCAAACTCCTCCAACGACCCTCGAATACAGCGTCCTGTTTAATCAATAAAAAAAGTTCTGGCAAGCCTAAGTATCTACTAGAATTTTCTGTCTAAGAAATATATTAAAAAAAATAATAATAAAAATCAAGTATCCTATATATGTTTAATGACTTACAATAGATAATGAAAATTTAAAAGCGTAACGAACTAATCTAATAGTTGTAAGAGCAGGCTAAAGATTATTTGAAAAATGAAAAAAATTGCAATGCAGATTCTATATAATAAGCTACGTGCTTCCGACCATTTTAATTGGACTTTAAACTCACAAAATACGGATCCTTAGGTAAGACCTGAAATACAACTGTTTTATTAACAAAAGAACACAATTCATAATTCATCATTTCCAACTCAATATAAAGATGCTAACATTTTACAACTAATAAAAAATATGGTGTGAAACACTCACACAACTTTCTCTTGCCAGTGAAAATAATTAACAATAAACCTAACATTAGTAATAAAACATTAGAAATAAACAAAAAACTAACCTCAATAAACATAACCTAATTTTAATCATGAGTGAAAAACGCAAAATGAAAATCAACCTCAGTTTGGCTTAGAATTACGGAAAATCACTCTTTCTCTCTAAACTAGGCTCTGTAGAGAAAAATGCTCTAAATAAAAGTTGTAGATCTCTTAATTTTCTATAAATTTAACTATATACACTTTTGTCGTAAAATGCATACTAAGGCCGAAATCTTTAAAAAATTGATTTTTCACACATTTTAGTGAGAAAAAACAGAAAATCGCAAATTACCGCTAAACTAAGCATTATACAAAAATTGTTTGAAATAAAAGTTGTAGGATTTTAAATTCTCTACAATTTTTATTATATAAAGTTTTGCGCTAAAATGCATATTAAAGCCACAATCTTAGAAAAACAATTTTTTTACGTGAAAACAGCCTCACCAAGAATTTCAGCACACATGACGCCTACCCTATCTTGTAGAGAATAAAACATTGAGTAAACCAGGCGATTTTTAAAAAAATCTTAGGACCAGTTTTTGAGAAAATCACAAAAAAGTGAAAAATTACACGAATAAACTAATACTTCCGGTTGACCGATTTTGATGAAAATGTTCGTGTCGGGTCCGGTAGTGGTATGTAACTTAAGTTTCAAGTTTCAAGTTCGTACGATGTTCCGTTCTTGAGATTTTCTGTTCACACACACACACACACACGCACACACACACAGACCAATCGCTAAAAACATGTTTTATGGGTTCAGGGGGTCTGAAAACATGTAGATTCGGTGAAAACTCTATTTCGAAAAATCGACATGAAAACAATACTTTCCTTCCTATATATTCATATAGGCAAGAGAAAGTAAAAATTGTAAATTGTTGTGATATAATTACGCTTAAAACCCTTTTGAGAATACTTCATTCGTTTTTTGAAGATTCTTTGTCCATTTATTGCGGTAATAACTGCGTATCTCGTTTAAATTTATTCTACACGTCTTGGCTTAGGGGAGACCGAGGCTAGTTGGCGCACTTTTTACATATATTTTTTTTGTATTTTTTTTGAAGTATTTGAGATTATGTTTTATGCTAATGACATACCTTAACATATTAGCCTTAAAGTCTCAATTTTTTTAATTTAAATATTTTGTGAGTTATGAACATTTGTTGCTGTTATTTAGGTCAACAGCCGAAAGGCTGGTTTGAACCTCTAAAGGTTTTACTAAGTAAAAAAGAGGAGTAAGGTGGTTTACCATTGCCTTCCTCACTGAAATGAAAGAGTATGCTTATCAGCATGCCAGGCTCTCCGAAAAGTACTCACTTTCCACCCTGCAAATGACACCTTCACTTCATTCACCACAGGGTCTGGCTGCATAGTGAAATTCATTACTCTCAGAGGAGATAACTCTGACCAGTGTCTTTTACACCTCTACCTGTTCTGTTCTTAAATAGTTCAGTCATATAAGTAGCTGACTATGTGATAAGAAACAGAACTATTTTTTTAGCCCTGGACCAAACAGATATAGTGCAACTAATGAACATTTAAAGTCATTAAAATCCATGCGCTAACTTACCCCAACCTCGGGGTTAGTTGGTACAGTACGTGGGGTAAGTTGGCGCAAGTTATTATTCAAACATAAAACAATCGTGTGGTAAGTGTGTGGCGTTGCTAATAAAATAAAACAATATCTGAAACGAATTATTTTAATGAACGTTATTGATAAACTTATATAAAACTGGAATACCAGAACAGGTAATGAAAACAAAATGAACTTTTCCAGTAATCTACAGTTTTAAAAATCTATATTTCACTGCTTACCAAACGGCTTAATAGGTTTACTCATTTTAACCAAACGAACTACAAAACTACTTAAAAAAACACAAAAAAAACAGATTACTTTATATTATTTGAGTTAATTTTGAATACGTTAATAAACATTAGGAAACTTTAAACCGTTGTAGGAACCCGCAATCATATGACAATGGACTATTCAATGACGTTACAGGAATCTCCATTAGCACACCTAAAGAAACTTTTTTCCGAGAAAATACATAAAATTACTAATTGACGCTAAATTAGGCGCTGCAAAAAACATTTTAAAATAAACTAGATCATTTTAATTTTCTAAAACAAACTTGAATTGCTGTTGTTCTAAAATGCATTATAAGGCCGCAATCTTATCAAAAACTATTCAAGAGCAGAGTCTCCCCGCGAATTTTAACATAAACAACCTAAATTTCAGCGCACAAAAATTGAAGCAAAATGAGGAGATTTTAAAGAAAATATTAGAAGCCGTTTTTGAAAAAAATTAAACGAATAAACTACTACTTAAGTTTTTGATGAAATTGTCTGTTCCGGGTTTCCTTATGGTAGCTAACTTAGATTCCAAGTTTAAAATTCGTACGATATTTTAGTTTTGATATTTGGTTGACACACAAGCACACAGATCAATCGGTAAAAACATAATTTTGGGGTCAGGAGCCTGAAAACGTGTTATTCTGGTGAAGACTCAATTATTTAAAAAAATCGACGTGAAAACAATACTTTCCTTTCCTATATTTCATATAGGGCAAAAAAGTAATAAATGAAAAAGAATCACTCTATTTATGGCATAAAAAATTTAAAATACTCATTTACCACAGTAGACGAGATAGGTATGTTAGTACAGGTCTATTTCATCCAATCAAATATTATAATGGAGAATGCAAATGAAAGGCACATTCGGTATTGACTTTCTGTCATAAGGACTTCCACTTTCCTCCAAAATGGGAAATGGAAATGGATTCTGTCTTTACGTCTTTATGATGCACACAACTCTCAGCTGGCTCATCATACCTATTGTTAATAACAATAATAATACGTTGAAAATATATGGATGACTTCAACTGCACAATAGAACAGGCAAGTTAGAAAGACAAATTTCAATAATAGCACATAACCGTAGTTATTAATGTACCTAGAATTGTAATTGGAGTTACATAACAATTTAAATGAACATCACAAAATTTTTACATAAAGGCGAATACTTTAATATTTTTTATTACTTTTATTACATCATCGCAATACTACCCTCCAGTATGGAGTGAAAAAAAACAATTTTTGAAAATTCCAAAGGAAATGACAAAATGTTATTTGCAGGGTGAAAAGTAGATGCTTTTCAGAGAACCTGGCATGCTGATAAGCATTCTTTTCCATTCAGTGAGGAAGGCACACTTGCAAACCACCTCACTTCTGTTTTACTTAGTAAACC
Source organism: Catonia carolina (assembly GCA_035578175.1). Classification (NCBI taxonomy): domain Eukaryota; kingdom Metazoa; phylum Arthropoda; class Insecta; order Hemiptera; family Achilidae; genus Catonia; species Catonia carolina. The sequence goes on from JAQMRL010000001.1 coordinate 297,514,640, forward strand.
CTCAAAAGGTTCAATTCAGCCTGTTTTACGTAGTACTTCTTGTACTTCTTGAGAAGTACAAGAAGTACTTCTTGTAATACTTCTTGTTTTACGTAGTAAACCCTCAAAAGGTTCAATTCAGCCTGTCGGCTGAAGACTGAAACAACAACAATATTACGACATTTTTGCAAATGTTTTAATTTTTTTTTTTACTCAAAGATTAATAAAAAAATTATTATTTATGATCGCACATAAATTATAATCCAAGGTATTGATATTAAGCCTGCAACGTTCAAGTTGGTTACACTTGCATCAGTTTTTAAAATAACCGGTTCACAAATAGATTACGTCACGTATAGATTCAAGTGCTTGGTCATTACCAATTACAAAGGATATTGGAGCTTCTATATTGACTGGAGATTTATAACGAATAAAAAAAAAGTCAAACCCTAACGGGATTCGAATCCAGGAACTTCCTCTTCATAGTTCAGCGTAACCTAACAAGCTTAACTACTGTGCCACGACTTGCCTTGCTTCTTGTAATTAACAATGCATCTGAGAAATTAGAAAAAATTCTGGCTTAATGCCATTTAAAGGAAAATCGGACAGAAAATCGTAAAAATCTTCCTTTTTATGTGACGATTACAAAAATTACATAAAATGTAAATGACGAAAACAATTTCTAAAATTTTAGTAATGTAATATTTTTCCTTGAACTTTTTCTTTGTTTTTTAAGGGAAATCTAAATACTAAGTCGCTGAGATCGGATGAAAATTACGGATGCTACAGCCTAACATACAAAATGCGAGTAAATACAGATTAGAAGACCTCAATTTTGGACCTCTGATATAGGATTGGTGGGAATTTAAAGGATTTTTCAGAAAATCGCGTCAGGACAGTGACTTCACAACCTTATTACCTATAAGATACCTATCTAACAAAATAAAAATTTCCTTACCAACTCTAAAGGGAATTTCAAATTATTCGTCTTGCGAAAAAATGTAATGTGCTTTATTCCAAAGAAAAAACACAAAAATTAAATTTTCTCGAGAAAACTTTAGTGCACAAATGATTCAAATAATTTCTCCTAATTATGACGATTTATTGTTCTAATGAGTTTAGTTTAATTTCAATTTAAAAAAATGTTAAATTATATTTTAGAAATTAAGAAAATTGAAATAAAATTTAAAAAAAATCCGTATAAAACTGATAGGAATACAAGTAGAATTAAGTTTTTTAAAGGGAGATAAAATCAGAAAATGGATTTCAAAATGGGTTAAAGAAGATTCTTAGAAATATTTGTATTTATTAACGTGATTTGTCGTTTACCTCAATAATTGGTACCTCAAAAATGAGTTCGAAAATATGATTAATAATATTATGGCTTTGTTAAAGAATATTCAGTGAGATGCCATTAAGGAAGTTTGTGAGCGTCTCTAAAGAGGAGCATAAAATTACCTTTCGGAAAAATCGGTGGAGTGCTCTGCTGTGGATCAAAGAATCTTTTTTAAAAATTATAACAAAATTTAATTACAAAATGTGTGTAACAAAAATCTAAAAGTCTACGCACAAACGTTTGTACTTAATCTTTAATTTTGTTTTGGCGTTTAATTAACAAATAATTTGTGATTTTAAAAAAAGACATTGAAAGTTGGGGTTTCGAAAATTATCAACTAGGAATTTAATACGAAAAAATTGGAAGTAATTAAAAGTAAAATTCGCCTTAAAATTTATTGCAATTTTGTTAAAACTATGATTTCAGTTCGAGTTTCAGTTATTGTAAATAAAAACTGAAAGTAATTAAAAGTAAAATTTGCCTAAGAATGTATTGTAAGATTTTGTTAAAACTATGATCAGTTCGAGTTTTAGTTATTGTAAATAATAAGTTTCTAGTAAAAATACGAGGCTTACAAACGAAAAATTTTTTTTTAATTTTAGGTCTTATCTTTTTAAAGTCACATCAACTTATTTGGTTACTATCGGTAGCTATGAATTACGGTCAAAAAATCGAATTCGGAACATTTCGCTTTGCAACATAGCGCAGTTTATCCTTCTAACCAATCGGCCGCGGAGACAGCCAAATGGATTTTATTACTTATTTTTATTACCAAAACGAATTTTCAAACTCTAACTTTCCGTCGGTAGATTTTGTATAACAGATTTTTTTAAATTTTAAAATTGATTTTATTATTGCAGGCTGTGGTAACAGAGGAGTTGACCTGAAATCAAACCTAGAACTCCTGACTTAAAAGACAGCTATGTTGATCACAACACAAAACTGATGGTAAACATATTAATGAGGAAATACACAAGTATAAACATGTAGAAAAGTAATTAGAATAAACAAATTTAACAATTTACTTAATATGAATTTAAATAGAGGAGTGTTTAAAATAAAAGGAAAAGTATCATAAAAAAGAGAAGGTTTAAAATTAGTACAGATTCAGCGAAATAAGTTTAGAAGAGGGGTAAAAAGGAAACGGACGGTGCAAGTTATTTTGTTGTTATCTCATACTTTTCAGACACAGGGTAAATGTAAATGAAAACAGGGTAGGGGAAAATGAGGAACCAAGTTTACTGTTTACTTCCCCTTTTCATACCATATACCCTACCTCAAAATTAGAGTCCGTGATGCGGTACTATAAGCAAACGCTTCTCGTTTGTCCTAGGAAAGATCAACAAAACTTCAAGTGGTACAAACAGATAATGAAATTTACTTGGGTATCATATTCTCAACACATTTATATCTCCTCTTCCCCTACAGCACCATGCTAATCAACATGACCAATACTCCAGCATAAATCACACATTTATGCGGTGTTTGTCTACCTGTTTTCCATCTGTATTGTTCTCAGTATAGTTAAAGAAAATGCGTATTAAGATGTATTTATGCATTTGTAATCTTTAAGGATCAATTTATGATATAATTTTAACCTGATTAATTAAGCGAGGAGTGGTTATCATTCTAGTCTACAAAACGAAAGGTCCCGGGTTCGATTCTCAGCTACGGTCCGGAAATCATTACGAGTTAAAAACCACCGTCCCAATTTCAATGTTTGTAAAAAAGTCCATCTTTATTCTAAAATGCAACTTAATGCTGTGATTTTTAAATATCTATATTTTATATTTTCTTTATACATCACAAACATCCTGATAAACATTAGAGAACCCAAAATTAATGAGTGAAATCATTGATCATAATCATTATTTGTTAAAGCTGTTTTTACATAAAACTTAACATTTGTAAATGTTGGATCTCAGTAAAATGAGCTTATAAATTCAGAGCTAATAATTTTTCGAGTTAATCATAATAACGATACCATTAAAATAAAGCAGTGCTGATAAATCTAGAATCAGTCTGTACACAAAGTTAACCTAATTTATTAATCATCTAAAAATCTAAATTTCAACAGAAAACAACTTTAAACACCTTTTATTTTGTTGGTTGTCATAAAGGATACCAAACCAGGCGCCGTTATTTTTAAATTATTATTTTAAAATAAAATACGGTTTTCCAAGGGAAACGGATATTTTTTGGTAAATCTGTAGGTAATCCGTAATACCAGCTCCAATTTAAACCTTCATTGACTTCAGAAATTTGATACTGGCCAAGATAATTGTTTGATTATAGACAATATCAGAACATATTCTTTAAATTTGAACCCATTAATGTAGCGTTGAAAATTACAGTCCTAAACGTATGAAAACGTAAACAATGTTAATAATTTTAACAGAAATATTTAAGGTATCATCACCCATAAAATTAATAAAAGCAAAACGATTTTTCAATCATTTTTCCCCAGTTAACGCGCCCCATGAACGATGTCGAGTTCTATAAGATTCCCAATAGTTGTGCACATGCACAAATCAAAAATTATTTTTTTCCTATTTAGGAAATTCACAATCTGTTGGAAACAATCAGTGAATGTGATAACACAAAATTTGGAAAAAATTAACATGGTAAATAAACGTGAGTGGAGACACAGTCCAGTGACAGAACTCCGACGTGAATAGATAAGTGTAGCATTAAGTGCAGCATTTAGAACAATGTAATAGATAGTCAATTACATTACTACGTTAATTGATGAGGTCACAGCTCCATCGATGTTTTAGACGATTAAAAATTATTATTAATTTCAAAAAAAAATTTATTAAGTTTTTTGGGACAAAAGAGGACCACGTTACAATGAACAACAGAACGAAAAAAAGCAGCTCTAAAGAGCCGAACACCAAATACCAAATAGATTATGTACACTTAAATTTTGGAACTGAATTTTAAGTTGAGCTTAAGTTAAATGTTTTTAAAATTACAATAAAAATATTTTAATTGAAAAAGCACTTATTGTACTAGCTACATTTTTGCAATGAGGAGTCACCTCGCTGAACTATAAAGGTAAGGCTGAAATTATTATCACCAAGAATCAATGCTATGAATAACTTAATTAACAACAATAAAGACACAAATAATTTAAATAAAAAATAAAGTACTGACTTTGTGAGCCCAACAGCAAGCACATGAGAACGGTTGAGTATCCTGTGGTCCTAGACCACTTGGTGTAGGTCCATTGGAAGCAGCATTATGTCGTTTACCTTGCCTCCGTCGTTTTCTTACTTTGCTTGGAACAGCGTACATATAATTGGAGAACCTTCGCCTTGAATGGCGGACGATAGACACCCAATCTATCATATTTGATACCTAGGTGTCTACTCATATATCTTTCACTTATCCACTGACACTCACCTCACTGATTCATTCATTTTTACTTCAATACGTCACTGACACTTAATCACCACTCGTCACGGCACGGAACCACATTGAACTACGAACGTCTCGAACACAAATCATATCATATCAAATCCTTTTAAATCCTATAACAATATTTTCCATTTATAAAACTATAGTCAACGATCCAAAACAACGGTTATTAAAAGTTTCTTTTATTAACATTTCCAAATATATTTTATTAAAGTTTTTAAATAGTGTATAATATCATTTCACTTAATAAATTGTGGTCGTGGTGTTTTAAACTGATAATATATAAATTTTTGGTAATATATGACTTTTTATTATAGTCCATATTATTTTATTTATGTTTTAAATAAATATATATTTTAAAATCTAAATGTATTAATGAATGTTCCTGAAAATAATAAATAATTCATTTAACAAATTACAATAAGGTTACTGGGGAAAGGTGCTGTACTCGTATTGTGCAGTTAGTTTTCAGGTAAGGATTAATAATAATTAATTTTAATTCTAAATGGTCATATTTCCTTTCTTATTAAATTTTGTTTGATCTAAAGTCCTTAAAACATTTTGATAATTTATTCTGTTATTAGGTCAAGTAGTTTTCTTGTAATTTTCCTGTTGTTATAACTCGTAATAGTTAATGCAAGTATTTAATTTATAAATAAATACAAGGTTATAAATTTTAAAGATAGTTTCATTATTTATACATAACCAGATTTTGAAAATACCCCGAATAAAAGTCGCAGTATGAACGTACCAATAAAATAAATAAGACCATTCAAAAAACGATGAGAGCCTTAAAACTTTGCATTTTCTTCTAAACTGTAGCTTTGTTACTTCACCCGCTAAGTTATTAAATGCAATCTTACAGTTAGTAGATTTTCCTGAACAATACTTTGAGAAATTGTTCTTAAAAAATCACTAGTAATACAACCGTTTCACAACTTTACAATGATTTATTTTTATTAGTAACTGGTACAGAAACGTTGTGGAAAATACACTGATAAGTCATAAAAACGTTTTTTTTGACAATAAAATTAAAAACAATTGCTGAGAATTTACAACGACTGTATGTTAAGAGAATTAATGATAAAAAAATAATTGAAGAATATTCAAAAGAGGACGGGAAATCGGATTGGTTACATTTTGAGTAGAGATGGCAGCAGAAATTAATAACAATATGAAAAACTGAAGGGAAAAGAATTAAAAGAGAAGAGTAGGAGAAAAAATAAAGGATAGAAAGAAAAAGAAAGAAAGAGAAAAAAGAAAAGAAGAAAAGGAAAGAGGAAAGGGGCAGAGGAAGACGAAAGAGAGGAAGGAAGAAAGGAAAGGAGAGAAAAGGTAAATAGTTTAAAGATTTTATAAAGGTAAGAAATAACCAGATACTGTATTTCGAAACGGTGCATGATAGGACAACGTGGTAACACCTCATCACTTGAAACCCATCTTCAATTACAAATTACTATTTATACCAAGAAGAAATTCATTAGCTATAATGGCATATGGTAGGTCTACCTTGAGTCAGAAAAATTATAGATAGCATTTTAAAATAGGAGTTAATTGTTTACGAGGTCGTTAAACTTACCCTTACTTATGGGATATAATGTCTTCTACGCTAAGGCACAATGATATAGTAAAAAGGGTGAGGTGCCCTTTAGAAACTTCGTGACCTTTCATAGAATTAGCTTAGCCTGTGTATGCAGGAAACTGTCTCAATACAGTATTTCTTCCGGCTCCTTTTAGAGGACTTCTATAAGCGTACAAGAAATATAATATTGTCAGAAAAGGAATTACATTCACCCAATTGCCTTGATTCAAGATGGTCAACAGCGATAACTTTTTGAAGTGTTTGAATAATCATAGGAAGTAGTACCTAACTGATGAGTCTTCAGAAAGATTGAGCGTCTATAAAGAGTTTCTAGAATATAGAGTGCTCAGAATAGAGTTATAACGGGTTTTATCACATAAGATTTTGTTACGTCATAGTAATGAAAGGGCTGTGAGTCTTCCCTATCTCTTTTTATGTACTCAACAACCTAATATTTAAAAAAAGTATTTTTAGCTTTAATTTAGTTAACGGATTTCAGGCCAACCCAGTCAGTTTGGTAGGTAGAAAGTTGCTAATAAGTCCTAAGTAATACAGATTTGCCGAGTACCTTAGTACGTTGTCAGTTGATAGCCACGCATGACCAATTTTCACTGGGGATCCCTGTTCGTTTTCAATTTTTTTCAAGTCAAATACAGAAAAATGCAGGGATAAAATTGGGGTGTTGTTAGCATTACAGTTCCCAAGAAAAATTACATAAAATGAGAAATAATTTTATAGGTGTTTTAACAACCAACAAGTTCATAATGTAACAATGTAAAGAGACTTTAGGCTAACCGACTTGCTTAGTTGCCTAAAAGGTCAAAGTGCTACTACACTGGACATACTCTGGTCTCAAACTCTCTTTTAATCAAAAAATGATATGGAAAACACTGATCACCTGAATTACACTGATTGCCTGGTCGTTTTTCTCTTGGTAATGTAAAAAATAAAACTCATACCTACGTCTAATCATGAATAAAATTACAAACATAACCTAATATTTTAATCATGAGTGAAAGACGCAAAATATAGAGGTTGATTAAAAATCAACCTTTGAAGAAAACACACCTCGAAATAAAAGTTGTAGGTTTTTAATTACACATAATTTGATGTATAAACTTTTTTAGTAAAATGCATACTACGGACGCATCTTAAAATAATCCCATTTGTTACCGATTTTAATGAGAAAAATACAGAAAATCAATAACTGACGCTGAACTAAGAATTGAAGAAGAAATGTTTGAAATAAAAGCTGTAGGTTTTTAATTTCAAACAACTTTGAATTGATACGCTGTCGCCTGAAATGCATATTAAGGGCGGGATCTAGAAAAAACATTTTTACCACGAGCACGCAGGTCAAGAATTTCATCAGAGATGCTGCTTATCCTATCTTGTAGAGTATAAATATGTAGCAAATGAGGCGATTTTTAAAAAATCTTAAGACCTGTTTTTGAAGAAAAACACAAAAGATTAAAATATCCACGAATAGACTGCTACGGTTTACGGTTGACCGATTTTAATAAAAATGTTTGTATCGGGTCCGCTTATGTTACCTAACTTAATTTCAAAGTTTCAACTTCGTACGATATTTCATTCTTGAAATATTTTGTTCACACATGGACCAGTCGGTAAATATACATCTTTTTTTATTTAGGAGTCCTGGAAACGTGTATTTTTAGTGAAAAGACGATTTTGAAATGAAAATAATTTTTTATTTTTATGTTGTTGTTTGGGCCATCAACCGAAAGGCTGACTTGAACCTCTAGAGGCTATACTAAGTAAAAAGAGGAGTGACGTGGTTTACTATGCCTTTCTCATTTTCTTTTCACATATATATTTTTTTATATACGACGAGAAAAAGTAAAACTAATCAAATCGAGAAAAATATTAAAAATTGAATTAAAATTTGTACAATAATATCTATCAGAACACCTAAAAACAAAATTTTTAACAAGATGATTAGAAAACTCTTTCCAATGGTCACATCAGTAGCATGGATCCAAAACGTCAAAGAAGACATGATCGAACTTGGATTCACTTTCGATGATTTAGGAAATAAAACAAAAATATTAATAATCTTAAGAAATACGGAAAGTAGACTTGAAAGAAAATAAGATGGAAGAACAAACCCAAGCAGGAAGAACCGGTCGTTTCAGAGGAAGTTCGGCAAGCACGATCAGCCGGAATGAAGGCATACTGGCAGAACATCAACCTAAAGAATATGAAAAAGAAGAAGCTTTCCAAATTTGACTAAAGTGATCCACTGTGGTCATAAAAGACAAAAAAATAAGATAAATTAGTTTGTTAAGTTTTTCTTTATTCTGGAAATAATAGACGGAAACTTTTTTCATAAAGCTTACTAATAAAGACGAATATGTTTAGTTTATCAACTGGCCATTGAGGTAGGTTCGGTTATTCTCTTTGAAATAAAGTTAAAATAATTATTATTTACACTAAAATGCTCCGTATATTTAATACCGGTACAGTAAATGGGTCTTTTAAATTTTATAAGTTTCCAGTTTATTGGTCTCCTTAGTTTTTTCGTTTATAAAGAACAACAAAATTGATGAATAGTAAGAGCCACTTGAGTCATAGACTGAGTGAGAAAGTAGAGGAAAAGTACAAGGGCGAAACTTATAACAGATGACGTTCTTCCATTCCTCCAAGCTGTCGTCATGATCCTCATATTGTACTCATCCTTTTCCGTCCGTATTCTCATCCTCATATTCATATCTTGGAAGTTTAATCAATTCTTTACTGCTTTTTCATTTCTGCCACCTTACATTTTCATACACTCACTTCTTTATTAATATTTTTTTTGTTTCCAAAAATTATTTTCTATTTTATACATAGATTATTATGCACTGTGTACCATGTGTCGTGTATACTTCATTAACATTCTCGAGATTCTATAATACAGAATGAAAAACTGATACACCAGGACTAGCCTAATTGAGCTCATTTTACTGTGTGCTTCTTTAATAACAAAGTCCTGGTTTGATACACTACTTTATATTTATAAACAGGGTTTAAATATTTATTTAAAAGCTTAGGTTGTCTTTAATTAACTTTAATTTACTAAAAAATAGTGTAAGTTTAATAACAACTAAAATTTAATACTATATCATAATTAATTGGTTGATATACTCTTATTCTTAGTAAATAGCATAGTATTGGTTAATTTAGTGTCGTAAGTAAATACAGTAGGTACTGACATTTTAATTGAATACTTTTGCTAATAATTCACACTTAATTTTTTAAATATTTATTTAAAAGCTTCCAATCACCCTGGTACATGGTTTTGTCCATAGTTGGGTGGGATAATTGCCACCACCTCTAGCGTAATAGTATAGAAGTACAGTGTAAGCAATTTTGTATTATGGTAATTTGTATTTTTGTAATGAGTAATATATATGGGAATAAATAAATTTAAAAATAAATTATTTTATTGTATGTTTAACTATAATACTGTGATAAATGCACGCAAGCGAATGCCTTAGAATGACCGAGATGGCTGATACACCTTAAGAGAGTCATAGTTACGACCGCTTCCGGGGGGTCTGGGGGGCCTATCCGGCCCCCCAGCACAACACAAGGCCCCCAGAGGGAGACGGACGCGGTACCAAGCACCCTTATAACGCTAGAATCCGCAGCCAAACCGTGGGTTACACCCCATTACAAACCACATCACATATACGTCTGTGTACATAGTCCCAGAAAAACTCAACTGCGTCAGACGTAGGAAGCTCAGGCACCGAACCATTCTCTCGGATTGCACCAGGATGTTACCGCTGATGGACCGGCCCAAGCATACTCAGGGAGCAGCGTGGGATCCCCGCGACACACCCGGGGCTGGATAGGAGCAAGCTCCCCCAACTGATAAGTGTCTATGCATACGCAGTAGAACGGAATACAGAGACCCTTCAAAACCCCCTAAGACGAACTAAATAGCTTAGTGACCAAGGCCACGAAAACCACAGCCACTAAGAATCCGTCTCCATAGCCGGGCACCAGCTAGCCGACACCAGTGGGCACCCCAGCTCCCCTAGAACTCATGTCGACAAGGCTCCCCTTGTCACGTTTGATGAGTAACCGTCGCAGCCTCTCATGAGAACTGCTACCACACATCACCGCTGCAAGGCAGAGCCCTTTACTCAGACCTCGGACTCCCAGTGAGTGGGTATCTGCATTACAGGTTCGGGAGTCTCGAGGGGCACTACTCCCTCCTCCCAGGGTAAACACCGCGTGGTCAAGCGTTTACCCACCGCGAATGGATGGTCAAGCGAATGCCTTAGAATGACCGAGATGGCTGATATACTTAGAGAAACAGACAATTTCTAGAGAAAGATCCTCGTCAAGATGATAAGTCCGAAATAGAGAAAAACTGTAAAGGAAAACGAACGCGTAACAGAAAACGCAGGCTACAATTTTACCGAAACCAGTATTAAATGGATGACAAGTAGGATAGGTATTTAATAAAACGAATTTTTAAAATGCTAAACTATAGATGTACGATATCGGATAAGTGGTTTGTTGTTGTTTAGGTCATCAGCCGAAAGGCTGGTTTGAACCTCTAGAGGCTTTACCAAGTAAAACAAGGAGTGAGGTCGTTTACCATTGCCTTCCTCACTGAGTGAAAAATCATGCTTATCAGCACGCCAGGCCCTCTGAAAAGCACACAGATTTTCCACTCTGCAAATGACACCTTCACTTCATTCACCGCAGATAAGTGGTTTAAAAAAGTCAAAAATTAAGTCAGAACATTGAGAAAACTGAAATGAACTGAAAAAACTATAATATTATTAAGCCTATATATTTTATTAAATAAAATATGTTTTTTAATTAACTTTTTTTAGTTTATTTTTAAAGTTACATCAACAGCTTGGTTTTTAGCGTGTACAGTGGGTTGTGTAACTGGAACGGCAGGTTTTAATTTGTAATCCACAGACCCTAGCAGGTAATCAAACCCGGGACCTCCGCGTTGTCGGCTAGTGCACTACCACTACACTACGGAAATGGCTTAATTTACATATTTTTGGAACAACACTGATAAATTTTTGCGAATTCTTTTGAGTGGACTACAAGTTAGGTGTACACGTATCTAAGATTTGGAACTGATGGTTTAAAATACAGAATGGCGAAGTAAAATCTTTTGTAGAAAACAGGACAACAAAAGAAAATTAAGTAGATTATAGTATTAAAAAGAATAAGGTGGAAAATGTTTTGAGAGAGAGGGAGGATTTGTTGAAGGGAGATATAATGTGGAAAATAGGCGTGGTCTGGTGTTGATAAATGTAAAGGTTGTTGGTGAAGGGGATTTTGACAAAGTTCACACAGGCAGACATGTACACTGATGAGTAGAGCCCTATGATATTGTGGCAGAGAGACGGTAGGCCCTATAGTGCAACGTAAGTGGGTTGTGCTTATCCATCACAGAATGTGGCAGCTTCTCAGGCACCGTTGTTTGTTTATAAAGTATACTGAGCAATACCACCGTGACTGAGCTTATATGCTTTTCTCACTTCCAGTATTCTAGAAAATCTACTCTAAAAATATCAAAGAGTTAGAATCATGAAATTCGATTACTGGTTAAGCCTTTCTATAAAAACACTGACATAAAAAGCCGTTTCATCCATAAGAAATTAAATTAGCCGCACAGAAACAAAGTAGATATATAAAACTCAAGCTTGTTACCGGTAACCCGGATATTAAAAAAAATAATGTTACATGTTTTAGATTATAAAGAAGGGGTAATACGTACAAAGAATACTTACACTGTGACTAAAATACATGTTTTTTTCTTAACAGAATGGTGAAAACTTTATTCCTGGCCCAGATTTTTTAAAGCTTTTAAGTAAACGATTAGATTAAACTGACGAAGAAATTATTTTCGCTAAAGAGAATGTCCAGACCCTTATTTTAGTACAAAAATATTAGCCTGTGCAGATAATATTTCTTTCGTGTAAGTAAAAAATTTTGAATAGGATTTTTAAACTATCTTATTGCGTTGATATGTTTTATATTTTATCGATTCTCTATTATTAATAATTTATTATTCAGACTTTGCTGAAACTACGTTACTAATTAAAAAGTAATAGCAATATTTTATAGAAAGTATTTATAAATAAATGCTATTACCGACAGAAATACTAAAACATATTTCAATATTACATAAGACTTAGTCTGTAGTCTACGCATTCTTATACAATTATCTTTTGCAGAGTATATTTCCGGAAAATCTGAGACCTCTTTATTGTGCAGAGTATAATATTGTGAAAGATTTTCAACTAAACGGGGTCAAAAAGACAATAAACTAATATAAAATTGCTAACGGGATATTATGATCACAGTAACAAAATCAAACGTGTTATCAAGATATTTTATACCCTCCAGAACCCACATTATGTTCGAAAAATCCCATAATGTAAATGTCAGTTTCTGTACAATATTTCCAATAGTAACGTATTAAACTTTTGGATATTTTAACTTACTCCTTCTCAATTCCATTAGTTTCTAAGTTAAAATATCCAAAAGTTTAATACGTTACTATTAAAAAATTTTACTTGAACTGACATTTACATTTTTTATTGGTAAAGGTCACGAACTTGGAAAAAAATAATTTAAATGGTATATTGAATCATTTTCATGATAACAATTCTTTCTCACTCAATGTTAAAGAATTGTGAAAAAGTAATAAAAGACGCTCTTCCTTTAGCGTACTACAAAAGAGCTAAATGACTAAAAGAATATACTGTATTGTAGTTGGGCCCATACAATACCTTATTATTGTTATTTTCCAAAGAGATTTTTTTTGTTCGCTGGTGTCATTAAACTCCCCTCTACTAGTTTTTTTAAGAAAAGAAAATACTCTATGACCTTTGTAAAAGGTTGTAATGTTTTGAACAGAAAGAAATTTATAGTATTTGTACGAACGTCATTAACAAAAACAAATGAACAGTAAAAGCCCCACTCAGAAGAGGAAAAAATATTAAAGGCAATAATATACTTATAAAATTTCAAACTGAGATAACCCTATACAATTCTTATATTAATAGGATTTCTATTAGAAATTATACAAAATTAATTACGAGTTCTGCGGATATAATGGACGGAACGCGTAATGAACAAGGAGGTGCTACGGTGACCAAACAAGAATAAAGAACTTCTACACACTAAAAAAATTAAAAACCTACAATATCTCGGGACACATAATGCGAAACGATCAAAGGTAAGTTCTCTTGCAACTCATCATCCAGGTAATATACGGACGAAGAGGTCTGGAACCCCGTCGAAAATATTTTGGCTGCAAAATCTCAGAAAGTGGTTAGGAAGAACATCAACAGAGAGAGCTCTTTCGTATATATCTGCAGGCAGGGTGACGATTACAATTGTGGTTGGTAACATCCGCAATAAATAGGCACAGAAAGAAGAAAAAGGAGAAGAAGAATTACCAGTTTTTTTAGTTAATCGGGGACTGAATATTAACGTAGAGAAAACTAAATATGTGGTATTAATAAGAAGAATAATATTTGTCAGTTGAAGTTAGACTAGATTGAGTTAGGAATGAAGAAATTAAAAAAGTAGGCTAAACGTTCTTAATTATTGACAAAATTGAGGAAAGCCTCATCTGGTATGGTTATCGGCGAAGGATGGAAAAGAACACAACAATAACATTGCCTGGTGATTTAATATAAAACAGTACTTGATACTGAACGAAATATGTTTTTCCCTATTGAACCAATTATTTTAGATCTCGTGAGGTGACGTTACGCAAGCTTCTAAAAGCTCTTTTTCCAGCCCAAATTCTCATCATTCGTTCGCTATAGGCTTTTCTCCTTTACTTCGTCCACCTGGTGTTCTGTTTTATTTTTATTGGAAGCCCTAAAATTGAGTAATTATTTTTCTGAATTTGACTCGATTCATGATGTTTTCTCTGTTTTTCAATATCCTTACCGACTTCTTTTTTTGACACTTCTAATTTAAATTTAGTATCTGTTATTATAGAAATACAGCAATTTCTAAATGTGAAGCTAACATTTAAAAACTTGATTTACTTGAAGGAGCGTGCAGTCACCACCACAGTCCTACAGTTGGCCAAAAAGATCCCTTGGCCAGAGGCGTTTTAAACGTCTGTGCTGAGTACCCGGTATCGCCCTAGTGTACATGTTTTGTATGAGAAGGTTGTCATGTAATTCAAATTTATCATGTATCTTCTTGTATAGTTGTTTCGCGACATCAATTACGTATGGGATTTTTAAGTTTTTGTGCAACATTGAGTTTGTGATGTAAAAAGGGCATTGCGTTATCGCTCTGACTGACTTACTGACGTCTTTAAATCACTTATTCGACACCTTAGGTCTCTTGTTTAGTATATTAAATTTTTTTTTGTCAACAGTCCGTCATCCGTTCCACAGAATTTTAGAATTCTTTTTTCTGTCATTTCCATTAATCGTTAATTTTACTTTAGAATACAAAACGAATTATAAATAAACAAAAAACTTGTATAAAAAATAGTTAATCTAAAACTTGTTTATTTATTCTTTAGAAACACGGGTAAAAGATGTTTAATTATAATGGGCTTTGTGCACAATTCCACTGTGTTAAATTGCCACCTGTTATTGAGTTAAGGTGTAAATTACTACATCGCGTGTATACTATCAAGCGAATTTAAGTAGCCTATTACTATAAAATGAGATCTATTCTTTTCACGTTTTATTGAAACCGAGTTTACTCTATTATAACTCTTTAGATAAACTGAAATTCTAGTATAGCATACGTAATTTGCGGTTACTTTCACCCATTATGGGTAAAATTGGCCCATTATTCACAAAAGAGCTATTTGTACTTCTATGATGAAAAATGGGGGATATATTAAAAGCAAACAAATCCTTCGAAACTTTAAAAGAGGATACTTTAGTTTATCAGAAATAAATACATTCATACAGATTTGGTAAAAGCATCTACAATTTATTGTACATTAGTCTTATTGGACAATAATTATGTTTTGGTTGTTTCTTGTAGGTTTTTTAATCTGTGAAATAAATTTATTTTATTTTTTTTTAAAGTAAATTGTAACTTAGTTTTTACAAAGTTACCTCATATATCGGGTTATTGGTCTTAATTTATTTACATGATTTGATGTGAAAGAATGAAAGTAGCCTCAAACTTAAAATAACATTGACTCAAATTTCTAAAATTAAATTTGTAATTAAATATGCTTATAAAAATTACCTAGGTTTGTTGTTGAAATCCGTTACTTCCATAAAAATAATTAGAATAAAAGCAGTACCTCAGTTTTCATTCTTAATTGAAGAAAGAGGCAAAAACCCTAGAAAAGTGAGCAAAAGTAACACCTTTAAAGTATTTTTATTTAATAAATTTATATAAATTTTTTATTTAAAATAACATCCATTAATTAAATAAAGAAAACAAATTTTGTAACATAAATGCGAAAGCATTACCTGTCACTAAATCCGTTATCTTCCCGATCACCTCAAGAATGAATTTAAGGAACTCAGGAGAAGTAAATCATTAAAATTTCAATAACTTGTGTTTAAGGGGCAAAAAGGGGATGAGTGCCCTAAAGCACCACGTACTTGAATCTCCAGTAAACGATATCTAGTAAAATTATAACATTTTAATTTCGACCACTTTCTTCTTCGGGGTAATAATTGAGTACTTAATCCAAAGCCACGGTATTATTAGTATCGTAGTTTTTACTTCTAAAACTTCTCAAACAGTTGCAATTCTGAAAATAATTGGTATTAGTATTCGTAATGTGATATGTATAAATAGTGAAACCGAAAAAGCCATAAATAAGGTTACTTATTGTACTCCTCTGAGGCTAGCGATTGATAGTAAATAAATGAATTACACTACACCTAATTGAATTAGTTATGTAGTAAATTTTATGTCAAGAATCTTGGATTCGATTCCCGATCAGATCTGGCATTTATCCATCAGTGTACGACCATATATCATTACATACATACAAGTCTAAGCTTACGTACGCATTCAAAAAATTATCATGTACAATAAAATACATTATTACAGCAACAAGTTAATATTTGGGTAAAAAAATTGGATAAAAATTTGAGAAAAACGAAAGATATATTCCTGAAATAGCCATAGAAAACCGTGGTAGTAGAGTAAAAAAATAAAGATGAACTATATTTTTTAAATAATTATAGTTCTAACACTATTTCGGTAAATGAATAGTCAAAGAATATTACAGATAAATATATCTTAAAACGTTAAGATGCAAGCTGGAAATTGAATGTAAGACCTTCATTTTAATAGTCGGGTGAATTGCCCACAAAACCACTGAGTCATGACCTAAACTTTATTTTAAATGAAATTCTGAACTTTTACGATTATTTTCATTATAGTCTATGAATAAAGTATTATGAAATATGTAAGCAATGGCTTTTTATCGGTTGAAAGTTTTGCCAACTTTCAAAATTGGCACAGCTTCATCGCACTCGAGAGATTACAAGTTAAGTCAACTTTACATTAACTTATTGTTCAAGCAGAAAGAAAATTTATTGTTTAAATACTTATAATAATAACTTTCTATTCCTACTTTGTAAACATAAAGAAACACTTTTTAGAAAAAACATATATTTTTATTAGACACATTGTGTGTGCACCTTTTAAATTCGTAATCTATTTGTAATTTAATATGATCTTTAGATAAGATATTTTTTAAATATTTAAAAAATGTTGTTTCAATTACTTGGTTATTAGAATAATAACAAAGAATTTACATCACTTGTTAAAATTATATGAACCAAAACGGGGATTCACCCATGAACATACCGTTTCTAAGTTGAATGTTTTACCCACTAAGCCATTGTTATAATAGTTTTAAATATTTAAAGCATTTTAAAGACGGTACATTTACCCATAGCCTACAATGTTTTAACAAACATCACCAACATTGTGAAAAATATACACGGAATCTTTGTTTGCTCTTGAAACTATTTTGAAGCAAGTAGTTTAAAATATAATGATATTGTAAAAATACAAATATTAAACTTAAAAACATTAAAAATGGTTTACTATTAAGTTGCTCAATACGAGCTTTCTTGCGGCTAGCTACTTGAGTAAAAGATATGATGCTCACATAATGCCACTTTTAACTCCTTAAAGGTTAATTTTTTTAAACCCAGAGTAATGTTATTTTGCTTAAATTTTCCCACTGAATTATTTTTATTATTTTTGATTATTTATTTATTATTATATAATTTATTTATTTCATTTATGTATGTTTTTATTTTATTTATTTTTTACTATAAAAGACTGGTACGCATTACCGGCTGTTGGTGAAAAATTATTACGTTCTAAAGCAAAAATAAGTTTGTGTTTTGACAGAAACGTAATATTATGGTCGCTGGTACTTTTTGCATTGCTTTCAAAGTAATATTTCGTCAAAAACCTTTAAGGGGTTAAGAGTACGGAAAAAAGCATTGTAAGTAATAAGCAACAAAAAAGTAATAATAATAACCATCGCCTTCCATCTTATGAGCTTTTTACGTATTTTTAAGTACCGATTAAACAACAGCTTTATGGACGAGAAGTTTTTACTCAAGCATTCCAAAACGAAAACATCTTTCTCTCAACAACTCATTATAATACCCGAAATAGGCATTTGGTTCAACTCCACAGAGTTTACTCCATAACCAAAGGTCTTCTTCTTCTTCTTCCAGTGCCTATCCGTTACCGAATGTTGGCAACCATTCTGGCAATGCTGATTTTGTTGACAGCCGCTTTAAACAATTCAGGGGTGGATACTGAAAACCATGTCCTTAAATTTTTCAGCCAGGATATTCGCCTTCGCTCAACGCCTCTCCTGCCATGCACTTTCCCCTGCACTATGCATTTCAACAGCTTGTATTTAGTGTCATTTCTCATGATGTGTCCTAGGTATTCCAATTTTCTTCTTTTGACTGGGTACATTATTTCAGTCTTTTTATTTAGTTTTTGAAGAACTCTCTCATTGGATATTTTATCTGTCCATGATATTCTCAGGATTCTTCTGTAGGTCCACATCTCAAATGACTCCAGTTTCTTTGCTGTTGCTTCACTAAGAGTCCAAGATTCTACTCCATATAGCAAGATGGAAAATACATAGCATCGAAGTAGTCTAATTTTAAATTCAAGGTTCAAGTTGTGTGTCTTGAACAGTTTTGACATTTGGTTGAACGCTGATCTGGCTTTTTCAATCCTGGCCTTTATTTCCTGAGACTGGTCCCACCGCTCATTTAACACTGTGCCCAAGTAAACGTATGTTGGTACTTGTTCTACAACTTTCCCATCAATAGTGAAATGTAGATTGTCAATTTTCTGCTTGCTTACTATCATGACTTTTGTTTTATTACTGTTGACTTCCAGACCATATTTCCCACTAACTTCAGCCACTTTGTTCATCAACAGTTGAAGTCCCTGTGAGGTGTCTGCAAAAATGACAGTATCATCGGCATATCTAAAGTTGTTGATTTGTTCTCCATTCAATAGTATACCAACATCCAAGCATTCTAATGCTTCTTGGAAAATAGCATCAGAGTACAAATTGAATATGAGTGGCGACAATATACAGCCCTGTCGGACCCCACGGAAAATTTCCAATTCCTCTGTTTACACCAAAGGTAATCGAGTTATTTAGCTCCGAAACTATTAAATCTAATGCTTACTGATATAAGAAATCTGCTAAGTATCATTAAGTTTCAAAAGGTAAGTGTTTGCTTAGCCAATATAAACACGAAATCCACCAGATGTTGACTCCTATACCCCAACGAACTAAAGACTGCAAATGAGATCTAGCAAATAACAGTCAAGGTCGGGTGTGAGGTTGCCCCTTCGCTAAGTCACACTCTGCACTCCATCGAACTCCAGCTGACTTTTTGTTAGGCTGTCATCCACAGCGGGACCACAACGTGACAACGCAGGATACGATTAACGTAAGTCAATTGGCTCTGTGCTGTGTTCTAGGTCACCATGCTCCGCCTTTATCTGCAGTCTTTAGCTCGTTAAGGTATAATGCTTAATTGATTGGCTTACTTTTCTATTAAGCAATAAAAATAGATTTCTTCCCTAACGAAAAATTCATCAAGTCTACCCCAGAAAATTGGTCTATCACGGTTGGGTAGGTTGATTTCCCCCACCATATTGTTATCAATTTGTGTAAATAGTAATCGTATTATTAAATAACAGTAATTTGTGTAATATGGTTTTCGTTTTTATGTAAATTTTAATGAGAAATAAATTAATGTTTTATTTATTTATTATATTATGTCAATTATAAATCAAGGAAAAGTTTAAAATTTTAAAACGATTAATACTTTAGACATTTATCTGTTCCAATATTTTAAATAGAAAAATTGTGTTGACTTCTTTATACGACTAGTTTTATTTAGACCCAAATGGCATAACCTTAAGCAAGTCATTTTATACGCACTTAGCTTTCAAATCCTACAACCACTATAATGCACTCTTTCTTCACTTTTATTTTTATTAAGTCGTCACTTGTGAAGCTCTGTACAACCAGTACATTTAGGCAGCTTATTATAATCACTTTACCACTTTTGAGGAGAACACCACTCACTAGAAGGACCCTCACGTTTAAATGCTATGACTTTGATAAGATTAATGAGTAAAATTACATATTAAATTAGTTTAATATTTTTTTATTATGTTTACTAAGAAGAATGAAAAGCTGATTACTTGTAAATTTTATCCCAAAATACTATAGTCACTTGAGTCACAAGTTTGTCTTTGTTTGTAACGAGAGGTAAAGGAGGAAAAACATCAGTGCGCATGCGCGACTGCTTTAATTTCAGTACAACGAACACAACAACTTATACTACACCCAGAGCATTTACAGTACATCGCAGAATCTTTTGTAGGTTAACTGTACGAATATAACTGTTTGTTACCGTAAACAGAAATGTTAGTTTCTCGAAAACGTGGGTAGACTATTCACAATGCTTAAATAAAATCTAATATGCAAAGTAATAATGCTTTAAAGTTGAAGCTAAACAAAAATGCCTTTCCCTGCCTCTCAGCAAAAGCCATGAGCGAGTGGCTAACTACTGTGATGTTTCTCTTTCCAAAATTCGAAAAATAAAGAAGGAAATTAAAGACGTGAAGAAACTATTCTTCAACAGTTTTTTTTTGTTTTACGTCTTACTGTTCTGCAGTTTCTGCTAATGCATACGGTGGATAATAATGATAGGTAATGAAAATGAATGATGAAAAAATGCCAGACCTGACCGGGAATCGAACCCGGGACTCCGGTGTAGAAGCCAGTTGCGCTAACTACTACGCCAACGGGCCGGCAAACAGTTTTTTTGACACCTGGTAAGAAAAGGAAACTGTTAGGTAGATACTAGTGAGACTGATAGTGAAGACGCTGGTGACAGCGATAGTAAAGAAGGCGATTCATTCGTAGAAAATTTTGTTTCAATGGAATAAGGTAGCTACAGTAAAGTAAGATAAAGTAAGTAAGGTAATTACAGTAAATTACAGTCATGTAATTAAGTTATAGGGAATATTTTTCAGGTTACATTTACTTTTTAAAAGGTTTATGAAAAAACATTTTCTCGGAATAAACCACAGCATACAAAATGTATGTAGAAACTGCACCTAGTGAAATATAAGAGTAGTGTCTCACTTTTGAGGTTGGCAGCACTGTCAAATTTTCACTTCCCTTCTCACAGCCCATCCATACGCAAAAGGCAATCTCATGATTTCAATATCTATACTCCAGCTTCTGCGGAGACGACAATTGGGATTACCTGGTAAATGTGGACACTTTATAATGCAGAATAATAGGTTGTTGATTGTTTTTTAATAAATTTAAATCGCTGGTATATTTGGAGAATTGTTAAATTTATGCAATAGAAGTTAAGATCTGTATGCAGTGTATGATTGGAAGTATGATAGTCCTTAGGAGACATAAGTACGCAAAAATCTTGTTGACAGCATTCTACATTACCTACTTTGTTCCCTGCTTGATTTTATAACATTCTCAAATAAAATTCCATTTACAACGAAACATTTTTCTTCCATTTTGCTGCTTGAATATCCAAAAACTGCTAAAAGTCAAGACACAATTTAAACAACAAAAAATTAAAGAATAGTCTGCAGTTTTGGTTCAAAATACTAAGAACATTAACTTACAAACTTTATATTTATGTAATAATGTTAATAATCTGATAAGGTAAGTGCAATATAATGCATTTTTTGCACCATTTTGGTTAATACTAACTTCCGTAAATAGTACATTATAAATTCTACCATATTTTTATTATAATTAAAATACGTAGCCTACAAAATGTGAAGTTTGAATGCAAGTAATAATGATCTAAACTATTGATTAATTTTTTAATTAATTTATTCAATTTAAATAAATAAATGTATTTGAATGATGTTACAGTGCATAGTATTAATTATTGACATAGTACTAATAAATATGGAGAGTAAACGACGTAAGCTTGCATGTGAGCGCATAAGCGCCAATTTGAAGAGTTCCGGAAAATAATTCTGAATTTCAGGACAGATTCAATACATTAACATTAACAAAACATTAATATAATATTAATATAATATACATATTATATTCGTTATTCAATTACCACTTTGTTTCGTTTCGTTTATTTGTAAAAAATCGTATCTTAGCAACGGGTTTAGACATTCAATTAGATGTATTTAGTTTAGGTCTATACATTAAACCCTCATTATGCGGTCTTGGGTTTGAATCCCATTTAGGCACGGCATATTTTCATACGTTACAAAAAAGAATCATTTCATCCTTCACCATCTGCATTACCAGTAATTACAGAACAGTCGGACGTTAAACCAAAATAGAAAAAAAAACATTAAACCAACATTATTTTACAGAAAAGTATTTTTGGGTATGCTAAAGTTGTAATATTTCATAGACGTAATCTTTGTTTGTACAAGGGGATCTCAGAAAATAACCAACCGATTTCAAAAATTCTTTCACTGTTGAAAACCTTAGAGGTTCCTGAGTAACATAAGATACATGGCACTAAGTAATTTTTAAATTTTGAAAAAATTTTGATTAGAAATGTGATGTAACTTTTTTATTTGTAAAGTGCAGTAATTTTTGGTTTATTTGATTGTATTAAGGTCGATTTGGAAGGTTAGTAATTTTATCTATCAGTAAGACTTCACACAAAATGAGGTTCTTTACTCGTTCCTTTTTCAAAATGTTTGAAAATTATTTACGGGACAGACATCCAAAAAATCACGTCTGATTTCTTCATAGAAAGTTATGCAAGCCTTCCATAGATCATAACTTTTTTTGTTTTAAGAAATAGATTTTACTAAAGTTTCCTTATACAATTTTTTATTTAGTTGTTATCAGATCGTATTTCTCTCCTTCCACTGGTGATTCTTACTGATACTGCGTAAGATTGTTTAAGAAGTTAAACGCTTTAAGTTTAGTTTGCCATGAGGAGCATAGAGGGAGGGTTTCAAGCGTAAAACTAAAATCTTATTTCTTAAATTTAATATAATAACCTCTTTTTTATTTTACAACTCGCATAAAATGGCTAGTAATTAGCTAATACAGCGAGTTAAGAAAGTCACAGGGGTCTTAATAAATTTAAAAATTTGGTAACCTCGCCAAGAATCGTTACCCAGAATGGAACGTCCTGGAAAGCGGAATGCATTGCAGCCCTGTACAATCTAGCGCTCTAAGGCCCAGTGTCAACGGGAGCGACGTGACAGACAATAACACTTCAAGAAATTTTCCTCACTAAATACGACTTTTATTAGCGCAAGAATCTCGTGCCAACTGAAGTAAAGTGATAACCATCACGGTATACAACATGGCACTTATTTGAGTAGTTGTAATCAAGAGTTCTTCAGAGAACGATCTTATTACTGCATACCAGTACTTAGGTCAGCGGAAATTAAAAGCTAAAAAATTTTGGGAACACGTGTATTATTGTCCATAAAATTAAATATAGTTTAGCAGTGGTTTCCGCGAATTCTCAAAATTAACAAAAATTTAAAGAGTTTCATTAAATATTGTACGAAAGTTACGCTTGTTAGATCCATGCTGGAATATCGTTTTAAATTGTAGTGGGTTTTGCTAAACTAATTTGACGAAGGAAATAACATAAGAGACGTCTCCTGTTGATTCGATGTGATTGACTCAACGAGTTGATTGATATAATTGTTGGGAGTGACTGACGAGTCCTGTCACTGACACATATACGACGCCGATATCTGTGTCGTATCAAAATCGCTTAGTCACTTTTACACAGGGAACACATCTAGCGAGAAATAGTATTGAATTAAGGTCGGGTTGCTTATCTAGCATTTCTATGACCTATCGCATTGTTCTTCGAGTGGGCACCGCGCTAAGGAGGCAAAAAATTTTAATTTTTATACATTAATATTCTGCCCATAACAGACAGGTGGAGGGTCAAATTATTTACACTCAATCTGTTCGTTCCAGAGCTAAAATAAATAGTTCTGTTTCTTATCACATGGTCAGCCCAATTAAATGACTGAATCATTTAAGAACAGAAGAGGTAGAGGTGTAAAAGACACTAATGAGAGTTATCTCCTCTGATAGTAATGAATTTCATTATACAGCCAGACCCTGTGATGAATGAAGTGAAGGGGTCATTGCAGGGTGGAAAGTAGAGGCTTTTCAGAGGGCCTGGCAAGCTAATAGGCATACTTTTCCACTCAGTGAGGAAGACATGATAAACCGCTTCACTCCTCGTTTTACTTAGTAAAGCCTCTAGAGGTTCAAACCAGTCTTTCGGCTGATGACCTTAAAACAACACTTTAATATTGTTGTTATTTACACATATAATGATAACGAATAAAACCAATGCTATGTTTAAATGAATTAACTTTATTCGGCGGTATTCGAGAACAATAAAAGAATTTTGTAACGATCAAAAACCAATTCGGCGACTATTTTCACTTTACTGTTTCAATAAATTCAAAGGAATTTTTAGAGACAATTTGCATACTTTAGACTTAAATTTTCCTTGATTAAAATTTTTGTTTTACTTCTTGGAGAGTATTTCTAACAAAAAGTAAATTGTTTTGCCACAACATTTTAAATATTTCAACTCTGAATCGAAGAGTTACTAACACAAAATTACAACAGTCACCGTTCTGCAATGTTAAAGATAACAATTTTTCATTTCCATGAAGAGTGTTTATTTAAATATTTACTTATTATATTTATAAATATTAATATTTATTTTTTTTGAATATTTATTTACTTATTTTTTATTTAATTAACGGGTAAAGTTGATTCAAATTTATTGGAACATTTAAAATCAAGTCATTGCTTTGAATTAACTTTAATCTGTTGCTAAGATATTGATTTTTATTAAAACATCACCAAAAATATAGATAATTGTTTAATCGAATCTGCAAGGGTTTTATATTTGTTTATATAAAATTTCGTTGATTTGTAATATCCTGAATTAGTCCTGAAGTTCAACTATTAGTGTTTCCAGGAACTTTCTGTGTTTGTGAAATAGTGCGATACAAATTTATTATTGTATTAGAGTGGATTAAGAAAAATTCAAAATTTTATAACTACTCGTAATAAATAGATATAGCTACAATAAAAAATTACCTCTAACATAATATTTTATTTAAAATTTAAATAAATATTTTAATACATGTGCTATTTTACTAAATATTTTGTAGTTTTTTTTAGATACGGTTTTGTAGTTTTTAAAATTTACCAAAATTAGTAAAATATCTTGAATGGCAGAGGATGTCCTGTTGACTAACTGCTTTGTCAGCGAATACACCACCCGCTAATCCTAAACAAGAAAAATTCGGTCAACTCTTGAACTTTATCACACATGTACCATAAATCTCACTGTTCTCATAAATTAAAGATTAAATTTAAAATAAATTACCATTAAGTGCAATAAAATAGACTTGTGGACATTTCCGTAGATATTAAAATGTCTACTTTTTATCTGAAGACCCAACATTTTTGAATCTTGAGATAAATAGTTTTAATTTCTATGTAAAAATTCTGGCGGTAAAACTTTCATACGAACTTTTCTTATCAATGTTAATAATGAAGTTTAATCATGAGTAAACAATGTAAAATGAAAAACATGATAAAATTTTTATCATGAGTAATTGAATACAAATCGACCTCTTTAGAACTTAAGCTACATAAAATGAACAATCGACGCTAAGATAAGCCAGTAGAAAAAAACTTAAAATAAATTTCAGTTGTTGCTTTGGTCATACAACGCGTTGAACATTATTAAGTCCGCAATCTAAAAAAAAAAAAACAGTTTTTACAATACACGAGCACAGCCCCTACAAATTTTAGCAGCATACCACTTGGACTATCTAGTAAAGAAAGAAAATTAAATAAGGCGATTGTTTAAAAAATTAGAATAGCCGTTTTGATTTCCTTGTTAAATGTATCCCAAATCTGTGCTACACCTTCTGAGGAGCCAACGAATGGGGTTACATGGTAAATTTGGACTGTTTTAAACGCGGATTATTGAGTTCTTACTGTTTTATCATTTTTATTTAAATCACTAATATGAGTCTAGTACTCGTATGCCTGGTGAATTGTTTCATTTATGTAAAACATGTTAAGATCCGTGTGCAGTCTATGACTGGAAATATACAGCCTAATGGAGCGTTAACAACTATCCTCAGCAGTTTTGATTGAAAACGTTGTGTAGTTTAGTCAAAAAAGTTTAGTCTAAAGTTAGCTGAACCATAGGTCTGGCATCCGTATATCTACATTGGTTTGAGTGGGTTTATAAAGAAATACTTTTCAATGGAGGGGTTATTTTTATCTTCGGGACAGAAGACTGTTAGCTATTTACATCTACTATCTAAAAACTTTGCTTCCTGACACACTTAGGAAAAGTTTTGGAAAGAATTTATTAAAATTAAGCCATTCATTTTTTAAGATCTAATCCTTTTACACTACTCTGTGGAGAAATAAATAAATATTCACTTTATTTAGTTTTCTTACATTTCATTATCGAGTCACTTCTAGCAGGATTACATCATGAAGAAATCCAAAGAGTGGAAAACTTTGTTGAAAGTCTGTTCAGTTTTTTTCTAAAATAAGGTTTTATATTATTTACTATTTTAACAAATGTAATTTGGCTAAAACTCATCGAATTTACTACTTAATAACAAATATAAATTGATTAAAAAAATTATTTTTCATAAAATTATTTAATTTTTACAATTTCCCGTTTCTCTGAATCACCCGGTACGAGATATACCTTAGTATACGTCTTATAACCTTAGATAACAATTTTTATTCTGAAAATAGAACATCTACGAGAAGAAGTTTTCAAGTGATCTTAATACCTTGAACCGACGAAAAATATAAAATCTGGTGTGACAAAACTAACACGACTTTCTCTTGCCAATGTAAATAACGAAACATATAATACATTTAATCATTAGTAAAAAATATCTAATGATAATGATTGCCTAATTTTATTTTAATCATGAGTGAATGACACAAAATGAAAATCGACTTCTGTACGATTTTAAAATACGGAAAATCTATAATGATATAAAAATATTTAGAAAAATGCCCAAAATAAAGTTGTAGGTTTTTTAATTTTCATATTTCACCGATTTTGATGAGAAAAATACAAAACATCACCAACTCAAAAAAAATTAATTAATTTAAAAAAATAATTAAAAAATTATTTAAATTAATTTAAGCGTTGTAGAAAAAAGTTTGGCACCAAAGTTGTTGGGTTTTTCAGTTTTCTACAATTTCAATTATAAACCCCTTTGTTGTAAAATGCATATTAAGGCTGCAATATAAAAAAAACATGTTTTACCAAGAAAGTATAGTATTCCCAAAAATTTCAGCAAACATACCGCTTAATTTATCTTGTAAAGCAAAAATGTAGAAAATGAGGCGATTTTTTAAAAAAATTGTATGAAGCCATTTTTGAGAGAATTGCAAAAATGTGAAAAATTGGGCGAGTAAATACTACTCCCGGTTGACCTGTTTTGATGAAATTGTTCGTGTAGAATCCCCTTGTGGTACCAAATTTAAATTCCAAGTTTCGATTTCATACGTTATTCCTTGAGATATTTTGTTCACAAACAGAGCAATCACTAAAAACATGTTTCTTTTTGGGGTTCAGGGGCTTGACAACGCGTACTTCCGGTGAAAAATCTATATGAAAACAATACTTTCTTTTTCTATGTATTCATGTAGGCCAAGAGAAAGTGAAAATTAAGCTACATATGACTCCTTTATCCACTATTATTTCCTTAAGGGGAGATGGCACGATGTAGTTAACTTAAAATTTCGATTTTTGTTTTTTTATGTTACAAGAAAAACATTAAATTACGTCAAAAAAATAATTTTGTTCATGAAAAAATTACATTTTTATCAAGTTTACACAGAAAAATTTTCAATATTACAAAGAACAAATATTTTTCACAATTTTATACTGCTCGTTTTAGTGCATAGAGAATTTTACTTTTTAAAATATCTGCATCACTGTTTTTTGTATTCTCTGCTGTTGGTTCAGCTTTTTAAACAGCTGTTTATGGAAAACTTAACTTACTTGTTTTTGTACATTTTGTTTTTGATTTGTGCCTTCTTGTTTCTTGAGTTTTTCCGTAAATTTAAATTTTTAACACTAGGTACATTTTTCTTAAAAACCAAAAACCCTACCAGGCTGAAATTTTTACCAGTTAATTATTTTGTATATCCTCATATACAGACATTTTTATGACTTCCTCAGGTGCTCCAAAAATTAGTAATAGGCAAAAACGTAGAAAACAATATTTGTAAAAAATTTATGTTATTCGTAATATTTTAAAAAAATGGCATGGTCCAAAGATTAAATTTAAAAAATGTCAGTAGCTCGAGAAGAAACCCAACACCTACGGTGTGTAAAGTTTAATTTTCCTATATTTTACCGATCCTATGAAAAATATACCTAAATATAGTAAGTTTAACATTGGCAGGATACAAAGTACAGTCTCCCCTTAAAACGTACAATTAAAGTATTCTATGAGTACATTATCATATAAATAATTAGATGCGCACTAACACCTCCACTAATCATGAAAACTAAGTTTTTGAAAAAAAAAATTTCACTGCACTTTCTACCACTAAGCCGTCAATTAAGTATTTAATAATTATTTAGTCACCACAGACAACTGAAAAACATATTGATTGTTTTTCACAGTAGGTTAATATTTTTGAA
The DNA here is from genome assembly GCA_035578175.1 of Catonia carolina. NCBI lineage: Eukaryota > Metazoa > Arthropoda > Insecta > Hemiptera > Achilidae > Catonia > Catonia carolina. The sequence continues at coordinate 297,543,207 of JAQMRL010000001.1, forward strand.
AAGACTGTTCCAAGAAGATATTTTAATATTTTAATTAAAATTTCTAAAAATATCAACTGGAAAGAATTATAATTGACGGAAAAGGTAATATAATAAGTTTACACATGAAAGAAAATAATTTTGCATGATCTTTGTTAAACTATTTAGAGCAGGAGCAAACAGTAAATTAAAATTTGTTTATAAATTACACTCGCATTTACAAACACGTCAATGTTGATTAGTTACAGCACTGGCTGTCTATATTTAAAGTTGCCAGTACTGAAAATACAGTGAGCTATTCAGTTTGCAAAGAAAACACAGACCTTAAAACTTAATTATATTGCTGTGGGAACTGACACACCATGCTATTGCATTAAAGAATAAAAATGATGACAATCCGCACTTTATTTCTTATAAACAACCAATAAAAATTCAAAAGATTTCAAATTTCCTGTCATTAGCCTACACTTTTCGTAAATGATAGCCTACTATATCTACAAAAAAATATTTAAATTTATTTTAAACAAAACTAGCAATTACTAGCATAAGAGGGATTGAAAATATCGCAGAGTTTGTTATACCACTGTAGTTTTAAAAGAATATTTTGTAATACGGAATAAGAAAGCTAGTTGATCTTTGAAATAATAACCGGAGTTTAATAAGTAATCAAAAAGGCATTTGTTAGCACCTCAAAATGCGGACGGCAACAAATACGAAGAAAAAATAAAATAGCTTATAGAAAACCGTACGTCAATAATACACAAAATTACACAAACAACATGTCAATACAGCCGCCTCCGTAGCGTAGTGTTTAGCGCGATAGACTATAACGCGGAGGTCCGAGGTTCGATTTCTGGCTAAGTTCTGAAAAATTTTACCCACCGCAGTCGCTAATAACCAGTTGATACGACTTCAATAAAAAACCATTTCAATAAAGTTTTCAATCACATTGTAAAACATTTTTTAAAATACTCTTCTTTAAAATGTATAAAATGAAAAACTAAAAGAAATAATTTTTTGACCAAATTTTTGACGTAGGTTCTGGAAATGAAGTCGCACCATAAAGTGTATGCCAGAATAATAAGAGTAATTTTATAATCTTCAGTAGCATTTTTTTTTCAGTAAGAGTTCGAAACATGGGATTGTAAGAAAATTTTTAGTTTTCTATGCCTAAAAATCTATAAAAACTCGAATTTCCGAACAGGTAAGCGTACATTTGAAAATTTTCATATTTTTAAAAGATGGCAGGAGAATTTCAAACCCGCCACCTGGATTATTTTTATTCCAGGTACTTAGTCACTCTCATTTTTCTAAAATTTAGCCGTTTCAGAATTTCTGGATACTACCCAATATTTACAAATTGATCATGAAATCCATTTATTTCAAAAACGATAGCTCTGATTAGTGTCACATCTTTATCTTTTATGTTTCTCAATACTTCAGTCTGTTAAATTATTGATCAAGAAAGACGAAACAGAACTATTTTCATAACTTCTGTACTAACAGGTCAATTGCGATGAATTTTAACACTCCACCAGCACGTGACGGTAACATTATAAATTAGAACTGCAAAACTATTAAATTGTGGAAAGATTAACATAACGATACGATTGCAAACACAATTCTTTTCACATTTAAACGACAATAAAGAAATGAAATAATGGGAGTAGTATGAGGGTAACGGGTGTGAGATTGGCTAGTTTTCAGATATTCATTCTATTTTCAGAACAATAACTTATTCTCCACATGGCACAACATTAAACAAAAATTTCTCTTTCATGTATTGTACGTTATTATGTTATGTAAGTAAATAAATAAATTATACGTTATTATGCTATGTAAGTAAATAAATAACTTTACAGTCGCTGTTTAAAGATTCCAAAAATCTGTGAGTATAAATTCAAAAACCCTTACTGACTCATGGATTTTTTCACACAGAGCTGAAATTGACCCATTTTGTCCCTTTGGGGTTCAACAGACAAACAAAAATACTAAGGTAGATGTAGTCAATATGCCCTACCAAAAACTTTTAAAAAAATTCTAGAACTGTGGTAAATTATTTAATAAGTAAAGTTTCAACTGTGAAAATTTAAGAAACACACAATTATAACGCGAGGAAAAATATTTCAGAGAACTACGAGCGTTATGTATTACGCTGCAGGCGTTTTAAAAAATGTGCAATTAGGTCAAATTGATTACAGAGTGTAACCAATATGACCTATTTAACTTTCAAGGTTTTACGAACTAAGAGAAATGAAAAAAACGTAATTTAGAACTCTAAAATATATACTATTATCAAATATACTGATGATAGTTAAAAAATTCTACTGTAAAAAAACATGGTGTATAATCACATATATTTTTGCAATTCAATGATTTGTTTCACATTGCGGACACATAAATTGATCCAATAAAGATTTTATTTTATAAAAATGTCTTCTGCATTAGTCGAGCAAATGTAAATGGTAACTTAGTCGATATTGTCGAAGAATTTAAATGTCTTGCCGAAATAATAACTTACAACGGAAATGAGAAAGCTACCTGGAAAATTATGACTAACAAAATAGCGAAAGCCCAGCAACTTACCAGGAATACATACAACAAAAAAGACCTACCCTTTCGATCTAAACTGCAACACAAAATAACAATAGTACAACCCGAAGCCACTTACTGTTGATAACCTATTTTTAATTTAAATAATAAAACGAGAATGAGAGAAATTCTAAAAATAGAAAGAAGTATCCTGAGGACTTGCATAAACAAAAAACGGAAACTCAAGATATCTGGATCTTAAAGTCAAATTCTCAAGAAATAGAGCCAATTACTGCCATCATTCGGAAAAACAAATTTCTTTCTTTGGGAATTTACTTAGAATACTGGACAATCGAGCAACAAAACAACTCACTTCTGTAATTTACTCAAAGGAAAATCTTCAAAGGTGGTTGGCCGAAATAAAGCAAGATATTCAAGAACTTAACATTGTAGAACAAGATCTTTTAGAAACAACTGAACAGTCTAAGTTGCTTAAACATAAAGACACAAGATTCGTCGAACCAACTCGAGCTTCGTCGTCAATGATTTGTACAGAAGAAATCAGACAGATCAGATCCCAAAATTTGAAGAATTATTGGGAAAAACGTAAGAATCCTAAAACCCAACCAAGAAGGATTTCTAAGTTTGATTCAAGTGGTTCAATGGGGCTGTAAAAGCAAAAAATACAAAGTTTTAAGTTACTGGACAAGTAGGGTAAATATGCATTAAATTAAAAAAAAAAAAACGGGGATCTGTAATATTATCACCTACCAAACAATCGCATGGCCTGCAGGCCATATTTATTATTTTATTGATGTATTGGCCATATAAACAGGCTTAATGTAACGTTCAACCTGAATTATAATTATATTTCACTCACAAAATGTATTACATTCAAAAACGCACCAAGCTGTATGGTGGCTGATGAACTGGTAAATAGTTCCCCAAGCAATCACAGTACGTTGTCAAAACCGCTGTCTCTAGTATTTATTTAAACTACCAACGAAATTCAGGGAACAAGCTATATTGGATACTAGATCATATTGACTACATGTACATATTTAATTTTAATTTTAGTGATTTGTGTCTAAGGGGTAAAATGAGGGTGACTCATTCTAAAGCAATACATATTATTTCAGTACTAATTAGTAATCTCAACATCAATAAATTTTAACATAAAATTATATTCAAATGTTCTTATGGATTTTTATGGTATACAAATAGGCTAAGATTATTTTCATTTATTTATTTAACGTCGCATCAACTGAAGGTCATTAGCGAAGACGTTGGGGGTGTAACTGAGCGTAATGAGGATGAAATGATTTTTTGTAATGTATGAAAATATGCCGTGCCTCTGTGGGGTTCGAACCCAGGACCGCATGATGAGAGGCGAGCACGTTACCAACTACCCCAATGCGGCCGGCTACGTTTTATTGCTAATTATTTTTCATCTGTTTTGTTAACCCACCGGTTTAGCGTAACGGTAAGTTCGTCGCTGCAAGTCAGCTGTGTAACACCTGTTTTCGGAGACGAAGGTTCCGTGGTTAAAATCTTACTACAGTTAATTAGTACTTTTATTATAGCATTTGAATAATAGACAGTAGTTAAAGATGTACTTTAATGGGTGGGATTCAATGAACCATACTCTCCGAGGATTATAGGCGTGTCTGTACAAAGCTCACCTTATTTACACGTTATACAAATCATCCTAATACTAGCAAATCCTAAATACTAGCAAACTCACAAACAGCCTCGGAAATAGGACAGGACTTTACGGAAATCAAAATAATCGGAAACCAAAAAAGGGCTCAGGGATAACGGATAAATTAGCTATAGCAACTTGGAATGTGAGAGGTCTCTCAACTAAGGAAGGGGAGCTGAACAACTTGTTGAAGGAACAGGGGGTGGACATCGCAGTAATAACGGAGACAAAGAAGAAGTTAAGAGGAACTAAGGACTTACAGGACTACTGCATGATATACAGTGGAGTTCCGCAGAACCGTAGAGCAGGCGCGGGAGTAGCGATCCTGATTAATCAAAAATGGAAACGAAGGATCAAGGAGTATAACTTTATCAGTGAGAGAATAGTGACTGCCAAGTTTAAGGTGGATAGAGGACACTTGACAGTAGTTGAAGTCTATGCTCCAGAAGAAGGTAGGAGAGAGGAAACAAAAGAGTTCTATGATCGCCTCCAACGAGTAGTGAACCCAATTAATAAAAGAGATAATTTAATTATTGCAGGGGACCTCAATGCCAGGGTAGGAAATATGCCAATTGATGGAGTAATGGGAAACTGCGGGGAGAGAACGATAAACAGTAATGGGCATGAGTTAAGACAATTCGCCACATTTAATAGCTTGAAAATTACCAACACGTTTTTCAAAAAAAAGACAATCATAAGTACACCTGGAGCGCGAGGGAGCAGAGGTCGATTATAGATTATATACTTGTAAATGACAAGTTAAAGAATGTGATTCAGGATGTCAGGATATACCGAGGATCGGATATATATAGTGATCATTATCTTTTAAAAGGGAAACTGAATATCCTCGCTAAATGGGTGAGGAATAGCAGAGGAGGAGAAGGAAGGGGAAGGAAAGAGGAGGAAGTTTTCAAGATGCACCTGTTGAAAGAAGATGGTGTCCGCCACCTATATCAGAACAGATTGCAGAGGGAAATGTCTCTCATAGAAACAGCTGACGATGTCGGAACGGAATGGGAAAATATCAAGAACGGCATAGAGAAAGCAGCACACGAGGCTTTGGGTAAGCGGAAACGCGGCAGAGGCAAAAAGCAACTAAAGATATGGAATAAAGACATCGAGGAAGCAGTCAATAAAAAGAAAAAGGCATACCTGAACTTTCTACAACAGAGAACCCCTGAATCCTGGATAGAGTATAAGCAGAAGCGAAATGTCTCGAGATCATTGGTGAGGATAGCTCATCAAGAGTCATGGGAGAGATTTACGAGTATGTTGGAAGAGGATGTGCACGGCAGGCAAACATGTGCTTACAAAATACTAAAGTTGATGAATGCAGGGGAGAAAGACAGAGCGGCCTTAAATGTAATTGGAGATTCGGAGTGGAGAAGTCATTATTTGGAACTGTGGCAAGACGAAATAGAGGAGGTAAATAGGGATATGTACAAGATCAGAGGGAATGAGTCTATTGACCTCATCACTATGGAAGAGCTTCAAGCAGCCTTGAAAGGCATGAAGAACAGAAAAGCCACAGGGTTAGATGGCATAAATGCTGAACTTCTTAAGCATGGAGGTTTGCTGCTGGAATTAAGACTCCTGCATGTTGTTAATGAATGCTGGACGACGTGCAAAATCCCTGACTCCTGGAACTCAGCGGAGGTCATATCGTTGTTTAAAAAAGGAAAGCGGAACGACTGCAAGAATTACCGCGGCATTAGCCTGCTAAATACGGGGTACAAGATGTTCTCAAGGGTAGTTAATAATCGACTTAAAGTAATAACTGAGATGATGTTAAGTGAAGAGCAATGCGGTTTCAGAATAGGAAGATCCTGTATGGATAACGTTTTCGCAGTAAAACGGCTAATAGAAAAATAAAGAGAATTTAACAAGGAAACGCATATGGCCTTCATCGACCTCGAGAAAGCTTTTGACCGGGTAGATCGCACAGCGCTTTGGGGGATCATGGAAGTTTCTGGGTATCCACCTCACTTGATTGAAATAATTCGATGTTTATATGAGAACACCAAAATAACAATAAATGCAGGGACCAAACGTTTAGAAGAAATTAGCATCAATAGAGGTTTAAGACAAGGGTGCCCCCTATCACCCACTTTATTTAACATATATATCGATTACATTTTTCGAATATGGAGACGCAACGTGAGCCCGGGTATTCATTTAAAAGACGATCACTACTTGAACGCGTTGCTGTTTGCGGATGACGTGTGGCTTGTGCAAGAATCAGAAGATGAACTTCAAAGAGCAGTCCATACTTTACAAGAATTATGTAGCAATGTCAACCTTAAAATTTCCGCTGCGAAATCAAAAATAATGACATTTAAAGGCAGATACCCAGTCCGGTCGAAGATAGTAGTGGACGGGATAATATTGGAACGAGTGAATAACTTCAATTACTTGGGATGTGACGTGAGCTTTGATCATGACTTAGATGTTGAACGGAAGTTGAATAGGTTTCAAATGATATGTGGCACCATCAATAGAACTATGAACAATAGAGCTAGGAAAGAGACGAAATTGAAATTGTATAAAGTCATGGCAGTCCCCGTGGTCACATATGGAAGCGAAGCGTGGATAACCACAAAGAGGCAGGAGCGAACTATACAGGCTGCGGAGATGAGATTCCTGAGAAGGATAAGGGGATGCTCGCGAGAGGACCGGATAAGAAATGAAGACATACGATCAGAGTTGGACATCTTCGACCTGAATGGGAGAATCTGCGACTATCGGGATAGATGGAGACAACACTTGGAACGGATGCCAGAGGAGCGGATACCTCAACAAATACAGCGTTACACCCCAACAGGAAGAAGAAGAGTAGGCAGACCTCAAGCAAGATGGATTTAATAATCTTAGATATAGATTAAATGACTTTATTTACATTATGTGTTTGTTTAACTTTGTACTATTTAATTGTGAGTTCGGAACAGGCAATAGCCTAATCCTGGAATGTAAGATGATGATGATGATGATGACAAATCATCCTCATTTCTTTGAGTCATAAGGTTACTAATCGTTCTTAATTGAACTATTGACAACGTACACATTAGAGATTAAAAATAAAAACTCTTTTTTTCTATGAAAATTTAATGGAGAATTAATGAGTAAACCTCTCAATATGAACACTGTAAACTATTTAGTAATCAAATAGTTTTAATATAATGTTTGGCACACACGGTTTTTGGACATTTTACTTTTCGGCAAACTAACTGAATGCCTAGTCGGTCTCCTTGCGTTACTGCGGTAGTAGGCAAATACCTTTCCTATCACCTACTCCAAATTTTTGTTAGTCGTATAAAATGTATATTATTTCACTTGACTATGAAGTTTTACGTATTTATTTAGCCCCTCAAGCTGATTAAACAATTAACGAAACTTTAAATAAGTTAAAAAATTAATATTAACTTGAAATATAAACGGTGAATTTAATTACACCAACTGAATAAATTACTTGGTTAATTAACAGCGAGTTGAATTAACTATGTAATTATTCAGTGGTTGCAAAAAGTGCTTTAATTAAATGAAATTTTAAAATGTTTTATTTTACATTTTAGTTTAGCTTACATACGCGCATTCTCTAAAATACTGATAATGATGAGTTTTCTGAATTAAATATTCAAAAAGCCTTTGGCCTAGCCTACTCAGCCAGTTGATAAAACGTCCCAAATAATTGTTAATTAACGGGGATTGTTAATAAAGAGGATGGGGTAAACTTTTAAATGATTTTTATTAAGGTTTGTTAACTCGAAGAATCGAATTAAACTAGTCCCAAAACTATTTCTCATAGTTTCAAAGATATATGTCATAAAATACATAATTTAGGGGTTAAAATTAGCACTATTCTACGTTTAACGTAAAATAACGCCCATATATACTTAATAGCCATTATATTCCAAATTCAACGCGAAGAAATTATTTTTTAATAACGATCAAATTCTACACTGCAATGACGTAGGATACCTAGGCTATCTCGAAAAACGACTGATGTGGAGTACATATATTAGAAAAACACGACAGAAATTCAAAACGCTTTTTCATTTGCTGAAACGATTATTTTTGGACAGACGCTCAAAATTATCTTTAAAAAAACACGAATCTTTAAAATTAAAACACGAATTTACATCGTAATACCAGTATAAATTTATGGAGTACAGTATCTCGATCTGGCTCGTAATAAAAGACTGACTTGAAGCACAGTTACCAAACTAAAACGTGTATAACTACATTCCAGACTTAAACTTTTATATTCCATACTTCATACGCGATCAAAATTTCTAGTGTGTAACAGTACTACTGTACTTTTACAAGTGGTACAAAAATTACGCATATATTGTTATCTTTTAAAACTATATGGATTTACCGCTCCCAAATATACAGCTCAACTAAAAATTCTAATTTTCAACATATTCAGGCATTTTAGTCAAATAACAGGGAGATCACTACAACTTATAGACACGCCTTTACGTTAGTACCAAAATCTTAGACAGAGTTAAAATACATTTAGTCCGAAATTCTATCGAAAACGGATACAGACGGTTTCACAAGAACACGATACCGGCTAGTAACTTCACCATCCACCTCACCTGGTGGTTTGCATCTTTGTTGGCCGCGAAACGCCTAAAAATTGCTAGAGTACAGACCTGTTAATTCAATGAAATAAACCTTATTTAAAATTCAGAATATTTTTAATCACAGAATATTTTTAATTCCTGGCGAAGCACCAATGGAGGCCCTACCCTTCTTATAATGCCTATCATGTCATTTCATTAAAATCATCATCATCACATATACTTGTTACATTTTTATAGTCGTAAATAATTAAACATTAATGAAAAAAATGTTCAAAAGAAATAACAGACAAAAAAATAATAACATGACTTGGGACGTTAAAGTAAGAAACTGATAGCTATTAAGCACAGATGAAAAAACAGACTTTTCTCTTAACAATTGTCAAAACAAAAATACGAAGGCCACTTTGCCTTCCCAATTTTTGAGGTAAATTCTAAAAATTACATCGTTGAACCTACAGGCTAAACTTCTGAATAAATACAAAAATTTGAGATTGTTAGTTCACGTTTATTACGACAAGGACTAAAACGTAGGATCATCTGTGGTATTTTTGTGTTCTAAGCTTACAAATTTATAAGAGATCCAAAGCCAAAGAAGTGTAAATATACAGACTTTTTTTAAGTAGGATAAATTCATACGAACTAAACCTCATTTAAAAATGAACAAAACTGCCACAGAACAGTACTTTTAGCAGTTATGGAAGGATTAATCTGAAGGTGATCAATACCTGCAGTGTATTGACACACTTCCATTTGTCACACTGATTCGAAACATTGGAAATAAAACGAGTGACTGCAAATCTTTCCGAGGAGAGGTTTAATTTAGGAAAAAGAATGACCAGAATCAGTCTTATTGAGTTGAGGCCAAATTCGAAAAGGAAACCCCTAATTACTTCTAAAAAATGTAGAGCAGTTACTTGACCCTCCCCACAGTTACAATCTAAACTGCTTTAAAGTATCACACAAAGTTAAACAGAAATACTTCAAAATCTCAGGAACTGTTTTAAAACAGTATCTCCTCCCTTAAATCAAAATTATAATCTAAATTTAACATAAAGTAGCTTGAGGAGCTAAGTATTCTGGTAATGAACTAGGGTCGATATGATGATAACGAATTCTGATCACATACTTTTAGAGTGAACGAGTTCGTTGATATAAATAGAAATTTATCAAACTTATCCGTTAATTAGGAACGCGTTTACACTGAATTTATAAACACTGACACGAGCTAACTTTGTAAACATCCATACTATTTTCTTAAATACATTATGTATTTAACGTAAGATAAAAACATATATAAAAAACAAAATTCACACCCTTAAAAATAAACTGAATTCACAAAATTTAATATAACGTTAAAAACATTTGTAGAAAATACAGCAATTCACATATTTGGCTCGCGAGGTATGGATATGCTACAGCTAAAATTTTCCAGAGGTGAACCGCATAGAGTAATAAACACAGAACGACTGGTGTTTGCTTGACTTCTACTGAATAGTCTACTTTTAGATCGTAACTATGGAGGGGATAAAATAACAAGGAACAAGGTGCAGTACTCATGTTAACAAGATTAAACATAATACAGCTTTGTGCTTTATTACAATTAGGTAAACACTGGCTCACTAATACAACGCATCATCAACCTATAGGTTTACCGTCTTTTGGGGAAATATTCTGTCATACAACAGCTACAGTCAACAGCAACTCACTTTAGATTTTCCGTAACTTACTTCATAGGAACAGTAAATCACCATACTCATACGAAAAGATATGAAATTGCAACATTCCAATCGTTCAAAACAAAGAATGTAAATTATTTATTGACTTGGTCTTACATTTTTCCTCTTTTACCTAAAATATTGTTGTGAAATAGTATAGGAAATACTATAGTAATTACTGTAGTTAAAAGTGCAGTGAAGTTCTACAAGGTAATAGCAGCCTCAGTCCTTCTTTATGGAAGTGAGTCATGGGTTACCACAAGAAAGTAAGATCCAAGCAGGTGAAATGAGGTTTTTAAGAAGGGTGAAGGGCTGCTCGAGGCTGGATCTAATACATAATGAAGAAATTAGATCCGAGTTGGGTGTATTTAGCTTAAATGAAAAAGTGGAAGAGTACCAGAATCAATGGAGAAAACATTTGAAACAGATGCCAGAGGAGAGAATACCTCTAAAAGTGACGGAATATGTTCCAGTTGGAAGAAGGAAGGTGGGAAGACCTCGAAGAAGATGGCAATAGTCGAGATGTACGGGTTGAAATCTCTCGTATTTTTGTAGACGTACAGGATGGTTTGTGAGTTCGGAAGAGGCTTAAGCCTAATCCTTGATAGTAAGAAGAAGGAGGAGACTCAAAATATCATCATCGAAAATAATAATCACAATGACATCATTGTGTCTTACAATCTGTCTGATATATTCTGCTTTTCTAAAAAATTATTGTTTAAGCTTACAATAAGCTTTGTTTTACGTCCCATTCCCGGTTTTTTTCTGGGTTCACTTCCATACCGCATTTAGTCTTGTTTTATCCTGCATTCCCAAAACAAATGCACAAGAAGTAAGATGGCTTGGATTGGGTTTGAAGTTCGAGTTTTGACCTGAAATGGTCCAAAACAGAAAGTCAAAAAATCAAAGTTGGGTTTTGGAAACAAAAATAGTATCACTTGATTCCTCTTAGACAATACGTACAAAAATTATTGGGTTTAAAGTTCCGGTTCCGACCGGAAGTGACCCAAAACCGGAAGTCAAGAAATAAAAATCGGGATTTAAAAACAAAAATAGTGTCATTCGATTCCTCTTAAAGGCTAGACACAGAAATAATTTATAGTTTCGTCCTTAAGTCAATGGTAAACCTTTTTAAAAATTTTCACGAAGCATAAGACGCGTCGTCTCATGAAAAGGATTTTTTGATTCTAATTTATTTTTTGATTCTAATTCATTTAACTTTGAAAAGGTTTCATTGATACGAGGGACATGGAGATAGTCGGTGAAGTTTTGTTCGGTTTGTAACGTAAAGTAATAGAAATTTACTGAAGAAATTGGAACCGAAATGTTGGAATACAACTTTATACAGCATATAATGGTAAGAAAAGGAATTTTTAGATAAAATTTAAAATGACAGCCAACCTTAAAAAACCCGGACAACCATAGATGATACCGTGTGTTTTTCTAGGCACTCTACAAATAATGATTGCCGATCGATGTGTGGACTTAATTTCTGGATCAATGATAATATATTACGATGTAACATGATGCTGACGTAATTGATGTAATATAATATAACTAGTGAGCTAGATTGATTCATTTAATGGAATAGAATAGGCACCATTATATTATGGTAATAGCAACAGGATAACCTGCAATGCACCACCCCATATCATTTGTGTGACGCACACAGACACGGATATGGGACACGGGACACGGGATTGAGTAAAGAGAGAGTAAAGCCGGTTGAATTTGCATGCACAGTACTTGTGTCGTTTCCCTTTGAACAGTTTCTCCGTGTGACGCCGCCTTCACCGCTACCGATGACCACCGACCTATTTATCAAGCTCTCCTTTGTTCTCTAATTAAACTAACTCTAATATACAACTCTGAACAACCTTAGCTTCAATTTATGCATTGTTATTTTATTTCAACTCGTTTCACAAATTATATTATTTACTTGTGTTTTTATACATAAGCTTTCTATATTTTTTTGTTGACCAACCTTACTAAAAAAGGGCGTGGATGGTGACTAAAACTACAATAAACTTTACCATGTTCATTACACTGCAATTTTATTGGCATGTAGTAAGCTAATATATAAAACTGCTATGGTTATTAGTTATTACTTTTAGTTAAGCTATACAAAACTACAGCATTAGCATTTCTATCGCCTACCAGAATAGGTAAAATAGGGGTAACCACCTTAAAGTAGTACATTAAAGTAATCGCCGGTTATTGACTTTACTGGTAAATCTGATAAGTCGTTTATTAACATCGAATTTGTACCGTTGTAATACAAAAAAAATCTGGTGTGAAACACTCACACAACTTTCTCTTGCCAATGCAAATAATTAACAATAAACCTAACATTAGTATTAAAACATTAGAAATAAACAAAAACTAACCTCAAAAACATAACCTTATTTTAATCACGAGTGAATGACGCAAAATGACAATCGAACTCAGTTTGGCTTAAAAATACGGAAAATCACGCTTTCACGCTAAACTAGGCTCTGTAGAGAAAAATGCTCTAAACAAAAGTTGTAGATCTTTTAATTTTCTATAAATTTAATTATATACACTTTTGTCGTAAAATGCATACTAAGACCGAAATGTTAAAAAAATCGATTTTTCTCACGTTTTCGTGAGAAAAAAAAAGAAAATCGCAAATTACCGCTAAACTAAGCGTTATACAAAAAAAATGTTTGAAACAGAAGTTGTAGGTTTTTAAATTCTCTACAACTTTTATTATATACGTTTTTGCGCTAAAATTTATATTAAAGCCGTAATCTTAAAAAAACAACGTTTTTACGTGAAAACAGCCTCACCGAGAATTTCAGCAAACATGGCGCCTACCCTATCTTGTAGAAAATAAAAAATTGAGTAAAATAGGCGATTTTAAAAAAAATCGTAGGACCAGTTTTTGAGAAAATCGCAAAAAACTGAAAAATTATACGAATAAACTACTACTTCCGGTTGACCGATTTTGATGAAAATGTTCGTGTCGCGTCCGGTAGTGGTATGTAACTTAAGTTTCAAGTTTCAAGTTCGTACGATGTTCCGTTCTTGAGATATTCTGTTCACACACAGACACACACACATACACACACACACACACACACAGACACACACACAGACCAATCGCTAAAAACATGTTTTTTGGGTTCAGGGGGTCTGAAAACGTATAGATCCGGTGAAAACTCGATTTCGAAAAATCGACATGAAAACAATACTTTCCTTCCTATATATTCATATAGGCAAGAGAAAGTAATAATGGAAGTTATGGCTATATTCCTAATTACTGTAACTTCCAGAACTAAGGTAAAACCAACAACTGGTGCATGGGAAAAACTCCCATTGTTAGAAGTAGGTTAGCATAGTAGTTAGACAATAAGTTGTAAATACGAGGTGTAGCTATTAAATAACGAGACTGATGTTGCAAAAAATGTTATTTTAAATTTATACATAATCACTATAAGTGAAGATTTCACCTTTCATTCACCTTTCAAGTCTGTCACCTTCATTATACACTCCTTCTCTATCACTACAACGCTCCATGCGAATTTTCCATTGTTGAAAACAGTGCTGGAAGTCATCTTCTGTCAGCTCCTTCAGGACACGTGCCGCTTTTTCATTTACAGCTTCCACAGAAGTCAAATCTTGTCCCTTTTAATGCAGATTTCACCTTAGGGAACAGGTAGAAGTCACATGGTGCAAGATCTGGTAAATAAGATGGATGTTCTAACACTGAGATGCTGTACTTGGCTAGGAACCTCTTGACAGATAACGCGGAATGAGCTGGCGCATTGTCTTGGTGGAGAACCCATGATTTGTCCTTCCACATTTCGGGGCGTTTTTCCTTACTCTTTGACGTTGTTTAGAAAATACCTAAAGGTAGTAATATTAATTAATTGTTTGACCTTCAGGAACCCAGTGAAGGTACATAATCCCATAGATATAAAAAAACAAAACAAGGCAATCATCATTACTTTAAATTTTGACTTGCTCATTCGAGCTTTTTTGGCTCTCGGTGAAGTTCGGCTCTTCCAGTGCATGGATTGGCGCTTCGTTTCCGGATCATAAATAAAAAACCACGTTTCATCACATGTTATTATCTTCTACCTGTTCCCTAAGGTGAAATCTGCATAAAAACGGACAAGATTTGAGTCTGTGGAAGCTGTAAAAGAGAAAGCGGCACGTGTCCTCAAGGAGCTGACAGAAGATGACTTCCAGCACTGTTTCCAACAATGAAAAATTCGCATGGAGCGTTGTAGGGATAGATAAGGAGCGTATATTGAAGATGACAATAAGTGTTTATGTATAAAATAAAAATAAATTTTTTTACAACGTCAGTCTCATAATTTTATAGCCACACCTCGTATAGCCATATGTCAATCATCTGATACGGGGTAGTATTAATAAGGCGGGTGTATTTCTCCTCTGGGTTTATGGGCCTTTATACCACCTGCCAACTTCCTGTCAATCGTTGGGTGGTTCTCCTTCCTTTGGCCCTCCAGGTTGGTTGAATAGTTGGTGGGAGAGGGAGATTTGTCAACCAAATATTTCGTGGTTTGGATGCAGGAGATTTCAAACAGTTCCGTTTGGAATTCAGCTAGTTGTGTAAGAAGTAGGATATAGGAATTTCTTGATAACCAAGGAATTTGAGATAACCAAGGGAACGAGGAGAAGAAGAAGAAAGATGAGAGATATTTAGTTTGAGGTAATTTCATTTCGGATATATTAAGGGGTTTTAAGTTTTGTTTTTAATTAAAGTTGCGAGAAAAATGGTAGGCAATATTTAAAATAGGTTTGGGTAGTTTAAAGTTTGGGTAGTTTAGACTGTATGAAGGTTTTGACTGAAAAATTTGATTTTCTTTTTCTTATGTTTTTCAATAGTTAAGACGTAGACCTACCACAAAAATATTAAATTATATACAACATAAAATTATTTTAATTAAAAAAATGCAAGTTTTTATTAGGTTTATCCTAAAAAATTAACATGTCGCCAAGAACAAATATTTTTCATATTTTTTTATTACTCGTTTTAGTGTAAAAAGAATTTTATTTATTTATTTTTTAAATATCTGCTTCACTATTTTTAATATTCTCCGCTGTTAGTGCAGCTTTCTAACCAACTGTTGATGGGAAATTAAACTTGTTTGTGTAAATTTTGTTTCTCGTTTGTGCCTTTCCCAGTAAAATTTAGATTTTTAACACTTAGGTACGTTTTTCTCAGAAACCATTTAACTTAACAGGCTGAAATGTTTACCAATTAATTATCATGTACATGCACATTTACCGACATTGTTTTTACTTCCTCAGGTGCTCAAGAAAATAGAAATATGCAAAACACGTAGAAAATAATTGTAAAAATGTTATGTTATTCGTTATTCTTTTAAAAATTTTATGGTCCAACAGATTAAATTGAAAAAACTGTCAGTAGCTACAACCACTCTACAACTATAAGTATTTTAAGTTTAATTTTCGTACCTTTCACCAATCCTTTGAAAAATGTACCAAAAAATAGCAAATTTAACATTGGCGGGATACCAAGTACAGTCTCCCCTTAAGGGATAATTTTGTCAACAACTGATACTTAAGTAGTAAAGTGTTATGTTTCAATTTATTTTTTTCTCATGCTTTACTGCTACAGCTGGCGCCCAATATTTTTATCATCTCCAAATCTGTATTAAGCATACGGCCACCGGTCGAGATTCAAGGTGGTGCAAATTCCAACAGACGAACTTAATTCAAAAAAACGACATTAACATTTCTCCAATTTTTACGATCACAGTTGTAAATTTCCGTTTATTATGATCAAATAGGTGAAATAATTTTGAACAAAATAAAGTGATTGTACTACATAGATTTATGTATGATGATTATTTATCTGTTGTACAGTGAAGTAAGATAAAACAGTACCTACTCCTACTGGAGGTTGATACTATAATTTAATCAATGACAATCAATAAAAGAATTCTTGCAATATGCGACAACTCCATAAGATGAGGTTTTGAAAGAGTGTAGAGCGAAATGTGAATATTTAAAAAAGTAGAGCCAAGATTAAATAAATTAAACAGTACGAAGTAAACAAAAATAAATGATATTTTTATATCTCGTAATTAAGAACTTGTGATGTATCATAGGTAACTAGCATGCACCGTCGCGAAAAAAAACTTTGCACGCGAAAAATGGTGTAATAATTTTTTAAAATATGTAGCAGAAATTGTGTAGCTGCTAGATCGACTGTATACTCCAATGTACAAAATAAAATATCAAAGCAATTTATCACTCACCAGTTAAAAGAAAATTAAAACAAATTAAAGAAACAAGGAACTTTACTTTTATAAAATACTCAACAATACAAAATCGTATCTACATAATAAAATACAATAAAATTATCATGTGATGTTATCACCAGCTGATCCTTAGCACCACGTTGCTATTTGCTAAGTCATATGACTTTATTTATGACAAATCTTTATTTGAATCGCATCATTTGGTTTAAAAGCAGCATATTATCTAACCTCATAAAAGCCTTAATGTACGACATAAACATTATTTTCAACCCTTTAGGGCTAACTTTTTGAGGGTTTCAATAGTTTAAAACCTCCACCGGCATCATAGTTACAATACAAAATAAATCTGTATGAAAATTGGATCAGTAATTTAGGAGATAAAGGGGAACACACACACACACACACACACACACACACACACACACACACACACACACACACACACACACACACACATAAATCGAATTTTATATACATAGATTGATTCTTTCAACTTTTATTTTTGTATTAGACCATGTTCTTTTATTGTTTGTTTTTCGCTCTGGAAATTTATGATTCCAGTAATGAATGTATAACTCATTTAATTTAATAGGGTTCAGTTATCACGTAAGATGGGGATAGACTGCTGACCAGGTGGGAAGATACATGTGATTGGTTGAGAAATAACTAACCAATCGCATAACCGAAGGTTGGATTCAGCTAAGCTAATAAAGCTTGGTTTTTGCGCAGGGGGAGGATAGATTGCTGGCTCGGTGGGAGGGGACATGCGGCCTGGTGGGAGGAAGAGCTAAACAAAGTAATATTGTAGTTTGATTTGCACACTATATTTTTCATGTAATTATATTTGAAGTTAAATTATGTAGAATCTAGTTTTATTTACTAAAGACGTGGATCTTTTATACGAGTACTTTTGCTGTTTTATATACGCGTGCAACGTTTCTGTTCGTCGGCTAGATAATTATTATAAATTCAGCTTTCGGATAATACAATAAATTAGGAATCACGACTTGATCACAGTATGCGGTGACAACTGTGTTTTTATACCTCCCCAAAGAAAATTTGCATGCGAATTTCCAAGCGACTAGGGAAAATTAAGTACTTAATTTTCGACCACTTGATATTTCAGGTAGAAATAGGATAACTATCATTAAGCAAAAAATGTTACTTCTATACCTTTAAGAAGAGTTGTTGTTGTTGTTTAGGTCAACAGCCGAAAGGCTGGTTTGAACTTCTAGAGGTTTTACTAAGTAAAACGAGAAGTGAGGTGGTTTACCATTGCCTTCCTCACCGAGTGAAAAAGTACGCTTATCAGCATGCCGAGCCCTCTGAAAAGCACATATTTTCCACTCTGTAAATGACACCTTCACTTCATTCACCACGGGGTCTAGCTGTATAGTGAAATTCATTACTTTCAGAGGAGATAACTCTGATTAATGTCTTTTACACCTCTACCTCTTCTGTTCTTAAATGATTCAGTCATTTAATTGGCTGACCATGTGATAAGAAACAGAACTATTTATTTTAGCCCTGCAACGAACAAATTGAGTGTAAATAATTTGACACTCCACCTGTCTGTTATGGGCAGTAAGAAAAGTTATAATCCTGAAAATGGGATTAGTATTTTAAACTGATAACTGAAAACAGTAAATTCATCTGGACCAGTAAAAGTAACAACAAAGATTATTAATACATTCACTGAGGCGGACAATACGGCCTTGTAATGCAAGAACGCTACCACTAGTGTAATCTGCCAACGTGATAAAGCGTAAACATAATAGATTCGCAATAGTCCAATCCTGTTTGATGTTAATGCTAATAGTACGGGTACAGGATAAAGGGATGAATAGTGGAGTACCGAACAGGTACTTTTAGATAAAGGAGGCCAGTCGTTCTTCAGCATTGATGTTGTACTTTTCTTTTAGAAATTTATATTTTACAAACAACATTTTTAATACCTTTCGTTTCAACATTTCTTAACAGAATTTTTCAATACTAGTTCACCGTTTTTAGCTTCATTAACAGAATTTTTTAATACGCGTCACGACTACATCATTTTCGGACATGTTTTTAATTAAAAAATAACCTTTCCTTTTACTTCTCCTTTTAGGTTAAATAAGAAAAAAAATTATATAAACAGTTACAAACGATGTAAAAAATACAGAAATTTCAGAACTGAATACACAGAGAATATTGAGTCACAACAGAAACGAAAACGTTCACCGAACAGGTAGACAACGGAATGTGCCTAGCGTTTGTTTGTGCTGACAATTTTATGTTTCCCATCAAGGATATTGCGTGCGCTTTACCACCAGGCCCACAATTTATCTCCACCCATTGCGTTAACTAAGCTTCTAACCTTTCACGATTTATACTTTATAACTCCGCAAGTGTTTTATTTATTACGTCTGTAAAAATTTAATGTACGACCAAAATACGGGGAGATTGAACGATGGTTTTAACTCAAAATTCGATGTTTGTTTTTTTACGTTTTTCGATAGTTTAGACCTAGATCTACCAGAAAAACATTAAATTACGTCAAAAAAATATTTTTTTATGAAAAAATTATGTTTTATCAGGTTTATACAGAAAAGTTATCATGTAACGAAGAACTAATATTTTTTCATAATTTTATACTGCTCGTTTTAGTGCAAAGAGAATTTTAGTTTTTAAAATATCTGCATCACGGTTTTTAATATTCTCAGCTGTTGGTTCAGCTTTCTAATCAACTGTTGATGGGAAATTTACTTGTTTGTGTATATATTGTTTTTGATTTGAGTCTTCTTGTTTGTCATCTTTTCCCGTAAATTTAGATTTTTAACACTAAGTTACATTTTTCTCAGAAACCAATACACCTACCAGGCTGAAATTTTAACCAGTTATTTATTTTGTATATCTACATATATCGACATTTTTATGACTTCCTCAGAAGCTCAAAACATAATTAATACGCAAAACACGTGGAAAACAATTTGTAAAAATTTTACGTTTTTCTTAATTTAAAAAAAATGGTATGGTTCAAAGATTAAATTGAAAAAATTCAGTAGCTCAAGAAGAAACTTGACACTTATAGTGTGTAGCGTTTCATTTTCCTATCTTTTACCAATCCTATGTAAAATGTACCTAAAATAGCAAATTTAACATTGGCGGGATACAAAGTACAGTCTCCCCTTAATTACGCCTTAATAAATCATTTATTAGAATAAACCAGATTACAATTGGATCATTCATTTTAGAGTTATACATTATTGATTGAAATGTTATATTTTAACACGTAAATAATAACTGTAGTAATAACAAAAAATTGAGTAGAAAATATTGTTTATATTTTTAAATTTACACATTAAGGCACTAGACATGCGACTGACATGAAACCACCTTACATACATAATAAAAAAGAATTTCTCTTAATCTCAGATTAACTTAACAACAATTTTACAACTTCCTAATTTGTCCCATGTGGATGTATGGAGCTCTGATCTATAGATCGACGAAACAATTAAATGTCAACAGGATAATTAAAAGGTTTCCAAAACAAATTTTTACGTTTAATCCCATAAAATCTCTACTATAGTCTATTTCACGTTCAGAATGCAGTACATCTCTTATGAGAACCCACTGTGTTATCAGGCGTACGGAAAACATCAGGCACGGCCAATAAAATAACCCTCCTCCACCAACACCATCCGAAGATCACGGACAAAAATATTTGGAGTTTCGCTTACCACGCTCTTACAAACTCATTTTTAATCAAAAAAAAAAAAATACTTTCGTTTCCTAATGAATCGTATTTTATTACGCTGTAAATGTAAAATTATTATACTCGATTATTTAGTTAAGAGACCGTGGGTATGTACAAGAGAAAGCGGTGTGACGTCTCTTTCTTCGTCACCCTCTCTGTCGGGCCAAAGGAGTTATAGTACCATTTATAGACCTTCCCGATATACTAACGACTGTTATTCAAACAAGATTTAAATAATAACTATTCTTTACTTTAAAGTAATTAAAAAAGAATAAAATTGATAAACAATTCCTCTACTATAATAATTTGTCGGTACCAGATCTTTAAAATGATACAAATAGTAAGTATGTTTCGTATTACGTTATTCAATAGGCGTTTGTAATTGAGAACGTGTTGTGGCGTGGAGTCGATATTTTTACATAGTGTAGTAACGCTCAAACTCTCATATGAAATACATTGCTTTTGGACTTCCCGTACTGCATTCTGAACGTGAAATCAACTATAGGCCTATGTACGAAATATAACTTCACATCGAGACCTCAAAATAGACACAATATACACCAATATTTAAAAATGACACACTCGTTTCTATTTCAAAAATTAATTTATCAAATGAATACAGAGACACGAACATTATCAACCTACACCTATCACAAAACCCACAAATGAGATTAAAAAGATGCTGGATTAAGGATCTCATATTAAACACCGACAACGGATTGTAACTAAATAATTACCTCAATCAACAAGAAAACAGGAAATGACACACGTTCATTATCAAAACCACTGCTTGTATTAATTTACAGCCGTAGTTGTTTCAAAATAAAAACAAAAAATAATTTGGTACAGGATGATCAAAATTTGTAAAACAGTGAAAGGAAAATGTAGTTATGTGAATTCACTGGAAAATTATAACAAAGGATTTTAATTTTATTTGTGAACATGAAACTTTAATACAATATCGAGATCAATATAACTATGAAAATATTTAGTTATTTGAAACGTGAGAGTGGTATTATTCATAAACAAAATCATATCGAAGAGTGGTTATTCAAAACAAATTCTGTTGTTTACTTAAAAAACTTACCAATCAATCAATCTAAAAATCAATACCAACAATCAAAACAATTTTAAAGAAAATACCTAGTACTTTCTCCTACTTAGGTCGGAAAAAGTATTGTCATTACTAAAACAATATAACTTTCCATTTTTCCCATAATATTTCTATACTTTTTGTGAAAAACACAACGTAACGGAACTGTTTATTTATTTTATAATTATTTAGAAGTTAAATGTATTCTTGTATTAAATTTATTTAACCCACTGGATTGGTCTAGTGGTAAAGTTGTTGCCGAGAATCAGCTGTTTAACAGCTGATTTTCGGAGACAAAGGTTCCTGGTTCAAATCCTAGTAAATATGGTTACTTTTATGCATATTTAAATACTAGACCGTGGTTACCGGTGTACTTTGATATTTGGGGTTCAGTTAACCATACTCTCTCAGGAATGGTTGGCCTGAGTATGTACAAGACTACAACTCAATTACACGTCATACGCACCATACTCATCTCATTGAAGGTTGTTTATTGTTTTTAAATTGAACATTTATTGCAACGTACACATATGAGGGATAAAAAATACTTAAATTCATGTCCAATCTGAACATATTTAAGTCAACTATACAGAAGTGCAAAAAACCAAACTTCAAAAAAATTATGCGTAAATCGATCAAAAATTGAAGGAATTTCTTTTTTTAAATGTTTGTCTAATTCGTATCAAAAAATATACAGTAAAAATATAAATAGACTAATAATTCCTAAATCCCCTTCCGGGAATCTTTCTAAAACACTCGATATCAAGTATTTTAATGATCCATGAATCGGGATACGAGGTTTACGTAGACTATTTAGTTTAACTTTACTGCGACTATTGTTCCATAGCCTCCGGGGGCTGCAATGTAATTGGGGTAGCAAATATCATAGTGCTTGGTTGCACTATTCCAGTCATTAAATCGAATAATAAAAAAATCTTTTATTACGATGCAAAATAATAAAAAAATAATATTAAATAATAAATTTAATAAAAATGGGCCTAAACTTGGCAATAATTAAACTGTTAGGCCTATAAGTAATCAAAACGGCGAAAGCAGGTAAGTAACCACAGTAGTACCTTCGTTTACCGCTTGAGATGCTTTCCACAGCCATCGGGCGCTAAACGAAACAGCGCTGTACGGGCTCGAGCGATTACGTAATCATGTCGGGTTCCGTACAACGCTCATACTACTGCACAGTACATAGTACAATACATATTATTACTGATTGTTTTTTTGTTTTATTTTTGGTGTTTTTTTGTTTATATACTTTTTTATTTATGGGGTTCAAATATTTATTTATAAGCACAGTATAATATAAACAACAACTTAAATACTGCATGTCAAATTATACACTGAAAATACAAGACACAGTACGTTACACATTAAAGGATGTGCCAGCTACTACAACGTATCTCTGTACAAACCTCTGATAACTTTGAAGGTTTCATAAAAGCGTTATAACGAATCAGCGCTAAACGAAAAAGCGTTATGCGAGGTATCACTGTATATGAGCGAGAATGTTTCATATTGCAGAAAAAAGTATTACAGACAGTTAACTGCCAATAAAAATTTGACAAAACAATATAAGGAAACAAAAATCACACAAATAAAATGTTTATACAGGTTCCACCCTTATTCTAAGAAAATTAGTCTCCTTAAAAATTTCGAAACTGAAAGCTAATGTTGGACATAGATTCTGAAAATGAGGTCACTGAACTGATAGATTCAACCCTGAATGCATTAAGAGATATGAAATTACTTAGTATTTTTACGGTAACGACTCCAAATGCGTGCTCGGCAGGGACATTTACGTTAGGCCTATCTACAACTGAAAATTTATAAAACCCTAATCCTTCGAATGGATCCGGAAACAGCTTAAAATTTCCAGATTTTTTTTTAAAACGGAATGAGTTTATCCGAAACAAAGAAAAAACTTCCTGAAAATAATACAACTTATTCTTAATCAAGACCACAAATATTTTTAAGCACAAGTGTAAAAGCATATGCAGATAATAATACACAAATAATCGTAAGCAGTAAATCTTTAAAAACCAAGTAATAGCAATACGAACATTTTAATTTTAACTAAGGCTTTGAAAATTATGAGCGATGGAAAATCTGCTCGTAAATAATTTCATTTATAAACAAAGGCTGATCAAAATCAGTTCAGCCGGAGGATCCACTGGACAAAACCCAAAACCCGTTTAAATGTATTGACAATTTCTCTATTCTTTCAATGGTAATTACAGACACATTAGTCTATATTAATTTGTGCATAAACAGAGGTGTGATCAATGAAATAAGGGTGAGGAATTTAATTTGTAGCAAGAGATGTTAGATGTTGAACCCCATCTATTCACCCCCTTTAACACTGCAATTGAATTATACCGGTGACGTCAAATCACTTCGTTAACTGTTAAACGTACGGCATTCTCCGTTCTCGATCTGCATCACTTTCATTAATGTATAAATGTAACTCTATCTCAGTGGGTGTCAAAACTCACACAAACACACACACACACACACAAATATGAAACATACATCACTGTGCAAATAGGATTACGATGATTTATTGGTTTCATGCATTCACTTTTGGTGATTGCGTCCAGAGTAATTTCTAGTATTACTGGAGTTGCCTAGGCGACTGAATCTAGATAGATAAACTTTATCTAGTGTGTCACGTATACTTTTGCTAGTGTATTCAAATTGTTTAATTTTTAACTTTACCATGACCACCTGAAGTCAAAAAGTGGTTACTGAATGTATGTCTCTTTGTATCCCGACGTCTGTAAGTGTTTTTCAAAAAAACGTACTCATTCACTACATTTTAAGAGTCCATTAAAAGTTATCTTTCACAATAAATCAGTGTTTTCGAAATTAATGCTCACAGTGAATTTTTGAACAAAAACAATATAACAAAAGTTAAAGGTAATTAAAAGTTCTACAACTTATGTATTAAAAATTTCGTTATTTAACTTTAGTTTACCCACTACTTTAAATTTTATGTGAGAAACCATATCCAAATCGGTTTTTTCTAAAATTGCTACCGTAAAATGTAAAAGTGTAGTAAATATCTATACGCAACAAGAATTTTAAATGCTAAACTTTTCTCCGTACTATTTTTTTTAAAAATTACTTTAAGGTTAAAAGGTAAATACAGAGATGGAACATGAAAGTAAATGCTGAAAAATCTGTCTACGTCACATTTTCTTATTTCAGAAAAGACCCACACCATCTCATTTTCTACAAAACACGACTATAGTTCAAGATGATAAGGTGAACTTTACTTGGTCTTCATCTTGACCAAAGGTTGACTAGGTATCATCACATAAGTATTAAACTACTTCGCCTTAACTTTTGACCTAAGAAGCTCTAAAAATTTATTTATCGTAAATTTTTAATAAAATTATTACTTAATTAACTGTTTACACAAACCACTGATGCCCATATAAGTGTAGACTTATGGATCAAAAATTTTTTGCAGAGTAAAACCAAGAAACTCCAGAAAAATTTCTTCAAATCTAAATTCCTTCGCATTTATAAACGCTACTTACTATATCTCAAATTGAACTTCACATAATGAACTTAACGGCTCATAGCCTAAGTAGCAAACATCACCAAACGCTTATACAACAAATTATGAAAAAGGTTATTAAAAAATTAAAAACCGTAAGTTCAAGATGTATATACGAAAAGATAATACAACGAAAAATGTCCATTTATTTCAACTTATAACCTCCATATTTAACAATTTATTATTAAACATTAACAAAAATATTATTTTATAGTTTTCTTGTGAACAGTAAACCTGTGTCAATGAACTGTAGTTTTAATTCAAAAATTCTTTTTTTTTTGTTTTTTGTAAGTAGTTTGTTTCCCAATTTGGTCACAGGGCACTCATTATTGTATAGTTTTAAATAAAAGTTAGAAATTAAATTTATGAAAAAGTACAGCGGCAATTTGAATTTTTTTTGAAAAAAAACAACCGAATTTAAATTCCTCCATTTTGTGTAGTCATTAAAAATTGTGGACCACACGTTTAATACTTGTAGAAACAGAATAAAAATTCTGGTCATACACTGAGTAAAATGTAGTACTGGAAAGTTAGCAAAAAACCTTAAGCAGTTTGGCGAGTATTTCTTCTGCTGTTTTTTTTTTAAGTAGAAATTGTCTTTTAAGACGACATAAATCTGAACATAAGACGGTAGAAACAGTAATGAAAATTTGCATCGTACAGTAATTGAAAATTGAATGAATCGAAAAAGTTTTAATTACTATGAAAGTTGTTCTTATTTTGTAATTTAATTAAATCAGGTCTCTTTACATTTCAGTTTGCGAGAATCGATATGTCTAACTTTTATTTATATATATAGCATAGCCTGTATGTGCGCGTGTGTGTATTTCAGGAACTATTAATACACGCAGGATAACTACATAATCCACCTTAGAGTGACAAACGTACTACCGTTTCTGAAACTTTCAATCACAATTTTATTACGGTTTCCACTGATTTTGGTAATATGTGCACACATTTT
The DNA here is from genome assembly GCA_035578175.1 of Catonia carolina. NCBI lineage: Eukaryota > Metazoa > Arthropoda > Insecta > Hemiptera > Achilidae > Catonia > Catonia carolina. The sequence goes on from JAQMRL010000001.1 coordinate 297,569,369, forward strand.
TAACAATAATTTCTCTTTATGTATTTCATTTAATTCCTACTGTTATAATGATTATTGTAGTCAAGTGTATAAAACTTTGCTTTAATAACAAATCGAATTTCAATTTTAATTTTTAGTTTTTTTTGGCTAACACAGTAGTTAGTCAGGCGGTAGACAGTTTATCTTCATTGGAAAGTTTGGCTGTTGTTGGGATGAGAAATTCTTTGAATCGTTAACGATACTCGTGGACCAAAACGAGATTTTGTTTTAACTAGATGACAACTAACTATATACGAATAAACCCCACTGGGTAACCACCAATTCCGTGTCTACAGAAATCAGGAATCCAGATAAAATAAAAGAGTTAAAGTAACTCTTTAAGTAAAAGAGTTTAAGTAAAAGAGTTAAGTAAGTTGTTGTCTACAGTTTTCACTTCTCAACAACAATAACAGCTAAATAAATAAAATTACTTAAAGATAAAATACGGAAAAATAGGTAGCTTCAAGTATGTTAGGGAGATAATACAGCCAAAGAAAAGAAAGCGAACAAAGGCAAGCTAGAAAAGATGGCTCATCCACTTCAAAGAACTCACAATCTATACATAAAAAACATTATTGAGGCAAACCAAAATCACATATTAAAATCCTTTGATAAAATCTGCATATTTGTAAGCAAGCAATACCTGAAAATAACTGATAAGGCGGGTTCAAGAGATGTAAAGAAATTCAAGAGAAAGATATTTCAAAAGTAACAGATCTACAGAAAGCAGACGGCCACTACAGGTTGCAATCCAGAGAAATGTACTAGAAAAAACGAACGATAAAGGAAACGATCAGAAAATATAGTCTAATATTTTGCGGTAACGTCTGTATAAAATAATAATGATAGGATAAACGGCTGAAAAAGAAAATTTAGGATATTAAAAAAATAGAAATTGGGTGTTGGAAAAACATTGTTTAAATAAGAAACAAAGGATACTGAATAGAAATATCATTATTAGGCCTACTAGAGAAAACTTTATGGAAGAATTCAAGAACAGATTACTAATTACTAACTTTAAGGTCTATCGAGAACAACTAAAGTAGAACATTAGATGGAAGGATTATTATAAAAGAATACTGTGAGTGTAAACTGCAAAAAGAGCTTCCAAAAATGCCTGAAGTTACGTAACGTGGGATAAAATTATTTTAAATAAAGAAATCAAAACTACTGGCTATAATTTATCATTATATATTTTAAATGAAAGAGTAATTTACTAGTAATTATCTACCACTTGAACCAGGCCAAAAAATTAATTACAGTTCCTAATATAAGGGTGGGGATTGAAAAGCAGGCTTTTACTGGGAATCAAATATCTCAGGAATCAAGAAAGATTATCAACATGACTAGTGCTAAAAAATACAGAAAATTGCTGTCTAATATCTGTTGTATGCTCTAGTGTGTAGTTTTTCTTACATGAAAATAATTGAATAAAAACTTTATTTTCACAAACATATATTTTATGTATTCAAAAATAATTTTTTAACTAAATCCGTATCAAGTTTTTGTAATAATCATTCAACAGATAATAGAACAAGAAATTATGAACATTAAAAACAAATTTATCCAAATATCTCCATTAAAAACCAAAATATTTTTAATTCCCAAGAATGAACAATCATGCAAAAACACATTTTCGGAAAACTTAATTTAAAGTTTAAGGAATAATTTCACTTGCCTTGCAGAGAGCTTTATTTCTTTTGTAAAAAAAATTATCTAGGACGTTATGTAAACATAGTTTTTTTATTTACAAAATAAACCTACAGTATAACTAGCAAATTTCTGATTTATAAACGATTTCACAATAAAAACCTAATAAACCTTTGCTATGATGACAAAACATGTATATTTAACACAGACGTTTTTATAACATTTTGTCAACATACAAAGTAAACACATGCTGTGATTCAGGAAATTTTAAACTTTAAATAAATTTAAAAAAAACAAAATCGAAATTTTTAGAAAAAAATAATCTTGAATTGACTACCCCCTTAAATTAAAATTTAGTAAAGTTCAAATTGTGAAAATTTTATTCTAAAAATACTAAGCCTACCATTTATTTGTTTACCAAAGCAAATGTGTAGCTGTATGAAGTTTAATCAAGTAAAGATTATATTGTAATTTGTATTGTATTAAAGGGCTCATCTAGTATTAGCTATTGTTATTATTATTATTATTATTATTATTATTATATTCACCCGAAAACTTTCCAGTACAAAGTTATTAATCAAGTGACTAATTAATCATGACATGACAGATTAAGGGCTTCACAATTTATCAAAATCAAAAATGAATAAATATACCACCCTCTCTATATTTAGTAGTACATTTTTCCGATATTCTATTTTTATTAAATCATTAATAACTTAATACTTTTAATATAAAAGGTACGACAGATCGTATTAACATTCTTGTATCTTTCAAGCAGAGTACTACATTTTATTCTTCAATCGACATACACATAGGCTGTATCCAAAACAGTCATAATTTTGTGTTGGGAACAATGTAGAACGGCTCAATATTTTAATGTAGCTTTTTTATATTATATATAAATTAAAGTTATATCATACGGAGATCTGTAACAGGTAACTAAACACATTTTAAGAGTAACCTACTTATGATCCATTTTCTTAAAAATCGTTCCAGTAAACCGACTGAAACTTTTTAAACCTATAAACTAATACAATTTATAAGTGCGGTAGTAAAATTATTCATTTTTGTTGTGTAATGTTTGAGATATTAAGAAGTTTAAAAAATTTGCTAAATGTATCAATTTTATTAATATTGGGTTTAAAGAACAAAGTTGTAACACGTTTTTATAAATTTACTTTAGTAATTTAGAATGAATGTAAAATATTATGCACCGAAAATGTCAGCTTGATACCTCCAACGTATTCTGAGGAAATGAGATTTATGGGGAAAATGAATCTGCGCGAATCTTATGAAAGTTTTAAACTTCACTTAAAAACTTTGAGGTTATCTCAATATTATTTGGTCATCAACAATATAACAGTAATAATACGTACAATAACAAAATCTCTCTTTATAAGATAAAAATTCCATTAAGAAATAAAAAATTCTATTTTAAAAATTGAATTTTCGTTCATTTTGAGATATTGCTTACTCATGGAACGGTGTTTTTAAAAATTTTGTTGTTTAAATCATAGCTGAAAGGCTGGTTTAAACCTCTAGAAGCAGTAAGAAGTAAAATGAGGAGTGTGGTGGTTTACAATAGCCTCTCTTACTGCGTGGAAACGTATGCATATGAGCATGCCAGACCCTACGAAAAGCAACTACCTTCCACCCTGCAAAATAATGACCCCTTCACTTTATTCACCATAGGGTCTGGCTGTATAACGAAATTCATTACTCTCAGAAGAGATAACTCTGACTAGATCCTTTTACACCTCTACCTTTACTGTTCTTAAATACTTCAGTCATATAATTGACTGACCATTTTAAAAATATTAAAGTTATTATTCGTACAATAATAAAAAATACAAAATTTTCCTCAAAAGAAAGTGTAAAATATTTTTTTAGGTTAAAATCCAAAATCTTTTTTTTAATTTCTACTTACAAGTCCCATTAAGCGTAATGAAGGAAACATTACATAAGTTAGTGTTTTCAATTTTCTTTTAATTTTTGTTTACGTAATCTTACTATACAGAATGTTAACATTCAAATTAGGTTCAAACCAAAAAAAAACATTTGTTTTCAAGAGTGTTCACTTACGTTTCCAAGAAATTCAGATCAAACTGATTTTGTACGGGGTTTCACAAGAATTATAACTAGAGATTAAATTAAACGTAAGATAAAAACGAATTCTGTTTTACTATTTTAAAAATGTTTATAAGTTAAATTTCATATTTAGTTCGGTGCATTAGTACGGAATCGAAGGTTTTTAGTTTGGAAGGATTAGATCTCTCTTAAAATTGTTTTGTTTTGCAACGCTGAAAACTTGTAACTCATACATCCATATGGGCATCAGCAGACTTTCGTAAATAACAACTTAGGTATTAATCGTTACTGGATATTCTGGATAAATCAATTTTCAGAGCTCCTTAGGTTGACAGTTTAGAAAATTCACTTAACATTTTATGTAAGTAAATTTGTAGTCAAAATGAATATTCAAAAAACAACGCAAACTTTTTCAAACTTAAATTCATTTTTTATAGCTATCACTAATATTTTAATTTTTACGTCAAAACCCAATTGACGCAGCTCAAATTGCAAAAACGAAAATGTACAGGGAAATCAATTTCGACTAGGAAATGAGAAGTAACATTCTACCAAAATTTGCAACGAACGGGGAACAAAAGCTAAACGGATACATTTTTATGTTAAAATAACAGATATAAGGGGTTGGCGACTAGTATTTAAAGAAAAACGGAAGGATTTTGATACATTTAATAAAAGGAGAAAGCATATTAGATCGTAAAAATATCATACAACATTTAACATTATTGAATTTGGTTTTGGTTTCAGCAAATACATAAAACAAAAAGAGATGAAAACAAGCAAATGATCAACGGGAAATACAGAAACCAGTACAGAAACATTTTGACATAATTGGCTGCAAAAACCTATCTACAACTGTGCAAAATTACTTTACGTTGTCTACAAAGAACCGTAATGAAAAAACTACGTAATATGTGTAGAAACAGTTGAATTTTCTAATAAATTTTCTTAAGCTAAAGTTAGGTCTAATAAGCGAATGGCTCAGTCAGTCTCTCTGTTCTAATCGAGTAAGCTTCTTATTAAATTACTTCTCTCAACAGCACTTTTTCACCAAATTTAAGACAGTTGTCCGTCAGTTAACTCAATTTTTCATTGGTTCAAAGTTAAAGTAATCGTATTACTATTTCTTAATACGCCTACATGTCTACTGGCTGATCACCAACATAAACCACTCTTTGTTTCCTCCACCCTCTTCTAGCAAATCACAGTTCTTAGCCTAATTTATGACAAGAAATCTGACGATTGTATCTTCTGTACAGTGAAAATTAGCCTATTATTACTCAATTATTATTCTACTATTATTACTTGTGTTTTAGGAACCCAAGTTAAAATCATGAACTGATTTCCCTAAAGTATTTTATGAGAAAAATTATAAATCTTCTATAAAAAAGTCAAATAAACAAAACTACACTAATTTAAAACATTTTAAATTATTTGCATTTTATCTGGTACAAAATATATTTTTTTGCTGAAATGAATTTTCAAGTTTTTAACATAAAAAAAAATCATTAAATTTTTTTTTGATAAAAGTTTAAAGATCTGCTGAGAAGGTTTCAAGAAATTTCATCCAAATTCGAAATAATTCTACCGTAATTTTAAGTTAAAGAACGGTTTTTGTTTTAATAATTTTTAATTAAAAAATAAAAAACAATATAAAAAAATTACAAAGTAATAAAAAGCCTACATTTTTTTAAATAAAAAAAAGATGTAAATTCTCAAATCGGGTCATTAACAAATACAGATTAGTTAATTAATTTATTAACTAAATTTATTGTTATTCCCAATTACACTCGACACCTTACCTTCTAATTATCACTTTGAGAATACACATACCGATTTTAAGAAGCGCAGCCTTTTAGTCTTTCTATTCAACCCCCAAGGACCAAACATGCCGAATTTCAGATCTCTTGGTCATCAGCAAGTCAGAGAATTTAAAATGAACGAGTCAGCGAGAAATATAAAAGCCCTATAAAATAGTCATAACAAATAAGCATCTACGTAGGTGTCAAAAAGCTTGTTACATTAGTACCTACTATATTTTTCTAGATGTTAATGGTGAGATTTTAATAGTTTCTTTTTGTGAGTAGGCCTACTTTATAGCATATTATTTTTATTTACATAACTCGTTTTTAGCCATTGTTTGTTATTTTTGTAATTCCAACATTAATTTATAATTTAAGCAGACTTCTGAAAGGGTAAAAAATCCGTGATAAAAATAATTCAGAAATTTTGTGTATTTACTAAGTAATAAATGTGGTTGTTCTGGTCAAGGTTTTTGCAGTTTCCTTTGACAAATCCAAGCGAATGCACGATCACCCTTCATTTTGCGTTCGGTGCAATAGAATAAACTTTCAAATTCCTATCCCAAAATTTGACTTGTCATATAAATAATTATATTATTTTACGTAACAATAAAATTATATTTATTTTCGAATGCCTTGAAATGTTTTAATTACTTGACGAAATCTATCGTATAAGTTCAAGGTACCAGCCAAGACTCAAACGTCATGAGACCCATTTTGTGTTACAACTCCATGGCAATGCTGCCATGGATACACAGCAATTGAACTGTATTCACGTTTTGGATCTATGAGTGATTATTTTATTAATTGTATTTTGTGCTTGATTAGAATCAGTTATTAAAGTTTTAATTTTTATTATTATCATAACTGTTTTATATTTACTTTCTTAAAATCGTTACAACTAATAGTATTTCTTGCGATCAATTTCTAGACTTTGTGAGGGCTAAAGTAAAATTAATTTTAGGCTTATTTAAGTAGTCTCAATGTATACCTTCTCGTAAATGACATTTTATTGTTACGAGACTTAATGTAAGTATTTGATAAAATAATCTTTAGTAAAAAAAAATTATTTATTTGTTTTTATAGAGCGATAACGTCTACATGAACCCTAACTTAGCCAATCAATTTATTAAAAAAAAAAAAAAAAAAAATTATGTTCGCATTTATGTGTATATAAAATAGAATTTACTACCTGTTGAACTCATGTTTAATATTTAAGGTATACGAGTGCAGCTATAAAAATCTTGTAATAACATTTAGGAAACACTAAATTATATACACAGCAATAATACTAGTATGAAATCTGTAATATAATAAATATACCAATATGAACATATGAAGAAAAGACTTTATTTTGTGATGTAAGAAAAGAGAAGTGGAACGGTATAGCGAAGTAAAATAAAAAGCAATAGAACGTAGGACGGCCTTTAGAGCACGCTATGAGAAATTCAATTCACATTCTCCCTACATCTAGAGGATGGAGAGCCGAAGCACTGAATGTAAAATGAGCGGTGTTGGCTGAACAAGACCCAAGAATTTCCTAGGAATTCAGGTTAGCATCTAGGATTATGGAAATCCTTACCCTTCGTTCCTTGTCTGTTGTTTTCCGTAGCCCTACATTCAGGTGGAATCCCATTCTCCTTCTTATTCCTTGTATTCTTGAAGAAAGATCTATCGTTAGCCACATTCGATGTACATTATTTTAAATGTCATATTTGTTAAACGTGTTTTGTTTTCTTATATCCTAACAAATAAATGGATTGTAAACCACAATAACTTTCTCGCATATCTTCTAATTCTACAGTAATATATTTTACTTGCATTTTGGCAGATATTCATATCACTTCCATTAGTAATGAGACACACATATCAATATTAAATAAACAAAAAATTATTACAGTTGCATCCTAATCACCGATTTTATAGTTTTAGACTGTAGAGTCGAACGTTGAGAGTTTGACTCTTAAAATATACGGTCTAAAAAGCTTTAACTCATTAAAAGTCGCCGATACTGTGCCAAAACTAAATGTAATCCATATTGAATAGGTAGATTAGATTTAGAATAATGTAAGAAAATGCTTTACAAGCACGCTTCTTTTATAATAATTTTATGTAAATTATAATCTATTGTCTTGCTCTGTAATTTTTTACTTACAACTAAAAATTTTTACAAGTAAATGTGATGATTATTTTAATTGTATAAATGATATGATACGCGTGACAGGGGTTAGACAGCCATTGGTGCCTCCCCAAGAATAAAATTTGTACATTAAATTAGCAGGTCTCTACTCCAGCGTTTTTTAAGGCACCCAGCGGGATTACCAAATAGTAAAATGGAAAGTGAACGTACCAGAGGGTTATCGTGTTCTTGTGACTTGTCGTAAAAAGCGTTTGTATAGGTATTCGATGGAATTTTGTACAGAAATGTTGTTTTCAAATCTGTATATAAGGTTTTGTTGCTAACTTAAAGGGGTGCTTTAGCTATAAGACGTAATGTTTTTGACTAAAATGCCTGGATTCCTTCCAAGTTAGAGGGTTTTGTTGAACCATAAGTTTGGGAGCCGTAGATCCATATAGGTTTTAAAAGAGAACAATATATACGTAATTTTTGTTCCAATAGTAACTTTGATCGTTTATGAAATAGGGAATGCAGAAAGTTAAGTCAAGAATTCAGTAATAAAAGTAATAGTAACCTAGTAATAATCTTAATTCAGTAATAATTATTACATGAATTATTTTAATTTTATAATATTGAGTTAGATTTAGTTGACTGAAAAATGATAATTACTTTTATATTAAAATTTCATTTCTTAAAATCAATACTTTGTATTTTCTCTTATTGTAAAAAATTTAGTGTGAAACAATCACACAACTTTCTCTTGCTAATGCAAATAATGACCAATATAACCGAACATTAGTAATAGAACATTAGAAATAAACAAAAAACTTACCTCAAAAAACATAACCTTATTTTAAACATGAGTGAAAGACGCAAAATGAAAATCGACCTCAGTTTGGCTTAAAAATATGGAAAATCACTCTTTAACGCTAAACTAGACTCTGTAGAGAAAATGCTCTAGATAAAAGTTGTAGATCTTTTAATTTCGTATAAATTTGATTATATACACTTTTGTCGTAAAATGCATAGCCTACTAAGGCCGAAATCTTTAAAAAACCGATTTTTCACACGTTTTCGTGAGAAAAAAGAACAGAAAATCGCTAATTACCGGTAAACTAAGCGTTATACAAAAAATGTTTGAAATAAAAGTTGTAGGTTTTTAAATTCTCTACATTTTTTATTATAAAAATTTTTGCGCTAAAATGCATAATAAAGCCGTAATCTTAAAAAACAACAATTTTTTACGTGAAATTAGCCTCACCAAGAATTTCAGCAAACATGGCACCTACGCTATCTTGTAGAGCAAAAAAAAATTAGTAAACCAGGCGATTTTAAAAAATTGCAGGACCAGTTTTTGAGAAAATAGCAAAAAAGTGAAAAATTACATGAATAAAATACTACTTCCGGTTGACCGATTTTGATGAAAAAGTTCGTGTCGGGTCCGGTAGTGGTATGTAACTAAAGTTTCAAGTTCGTATGATGTTCCGTTCTTGAGATAATCTATTCACACACACACACACACACATAGACCAATCGCTAAAAACATGTTTTTTTTTGGTTCAGGGGATCTGAAAACGTGTAGATCCGGTGAAAACTCAATTTCTTTAAATCGACATGAAAACAATACTTACCTTCCTATATATTCATATAGGCAAGAGAAAGTAATAATAACATCATTGTATCTTATTGTACGGGTTTAGCTATTGTATTTATATTCATTAGTGTATTGTGTGTTGTGTACATTGTTTGCTGTAATTGGGACTTAGGTCCTGTTGCAAACAATTCAAATGTAATAAATAAATATTACATTAAAAAATAATATACAGTTTCATTATAAAACTTCTTGACAAGGTCGGTACGATTTGCCGCCAGTTCTTTGAAAAGAAGTATTACGTCGGCGGTTGAATGTGGTAGTACACTGTTCATGTGTCACTACTGGCTACATATGTATAGAAAGCGGTGTGTTAATCCAAATATGGGTCGAGTGGTAGCCTATTGAAAAAGAAAAAGAAGTAAGTAACATCGTATAATAGCTGACGTTTCTTTCTTTTTCCTTTCTTCAACACAACCCACAACAGATTAATTCGATTTTCTACGTGTGTGTATGTCTGAGGGTGGAAAATCTATTTAAGGTCGGGGGTAGACATAAGGGGTAACCACCCTCTTTTCCCAAAAGACAGCACCGTTCTATATACCTGTCAATACAATCTAAGATAGATACTTTCGTAAAAAAAAGTTAAAGGGCCGCATAAAGTGATCAATATCAGATCAATTTTATTGGATAAAATGTCACCGTGCCTTCACATTTATTAAGTTACAGTTATAAATGATGGAAAACCACTCAAAATTTCTCGCGAATATGTTACCTATACTAGACTTTTTTCTCATTTTAGACCTATTTTTATGATTTTGGTGATCCACAACATAACTGTAGATAAAACTATAATATAAATAATCTTCTAAAAAAGACGTTTCTATTGCAGGGTACAAATAAAAAGATAAAGAAAATCATATACACATCCGGAAACATGCTAACAATTTATGGCAGATAAAAACACCGTGATTTTCCACCTCCAGTAAATAGAAGCCGAACTAGTTATGAGAGCATATAAACGAAAAATTTGTAGTTTCAATATTTAGATATCGTGATGAAGATGTGCGCATAATTTTCCTTGGCCAATCCAAGCGAATGCCTGATCTCAAATTTGACCTGTCATATAGAAGTACTATTTAAAAGGTACGTCCAAATTGTAGGAAGTTAATCCATAGCTAAATGTACAAAAAATTTTCATATAAACATAGATTCAAAAACACTTCGTTAGCAAGTTACGTTTGGTAAAAGATTTCGCCTGGAATTCATCTACCTTGGGGATATGAGGCCATACTTACTTAAATTTTTATAGCTATAATCAAGAGACAAAAGAGATGGCACCTTATGGGTTTTAACCTGAAAAAATGTAATAAACAGGTCTCAGACCTGAATCTTACATAATTTTCAAGATATCTGACATAAAACACAAAAATTAGGATTCTAAAATAACACCTTTTCAGGTACCGGTATATTGTAAAATAAATTTGTTTGAATGCTTCAATTTACACGTCATACACATCATCTTTATCTCATTGGATAATGGGATTGTTTATTGTTCTTAAACTGAACAGATTGCAACACACACACACACACACATTAAGGATACAAAAATGCTTAAATAAGTCATTAATTTTATAACTCAACACGTAGAAAATTTATGTAAATTAAATAAATAAACTATATACACAAGATATTGAAATTCGACTTATAATAATACCAAAAACAATCTAGATTGTCACTAAAATAAAATTCTGTTTCTCGACAAAATAAGATAATATTGTTTTTCCCTAGCTTGGCAATAGTAGCTAATCATTTTAATTCTGAAACAATATTAAGAGAATAAATGTGTTGGTTACTATTTACAGAATTGCTCCAAACGGCTTCAGTTTTTTACAAAAATGTAAATTTAACTCAATAAATCTTTTATTTTCTGGTATCAAAACGAATCATTACAGCAAAAGTAGCCTATTCGTAACATTTTTTACAAGTTATATTATTCGATATCTTAGACCGTTTTGTACGTTCATCCGTTTCGAATAAACAATGAAATTAATCCAACTCCAAAAGACAAAGTCTGATTGCGTGAGGTCAAGAAATCGTGGTGGAAATTACAGACCAGTAAAATAATAATAATACTAATAATAAAAATCTGGTGTGAAACACTCACACAACTTTCTCTTGTCAATGCAAATAATTTAAACAATACAACCTAACATTAGTAATAAAACATTAGAAATAAACAAAAAATTAACCTCAAAAAACATAACTTTATTTTAAACATGAGTGAAAGACGCAAAATGAAAATCGACCTATTTGGCTTAAAAATACGGAAAATCACAGTTCACGCTAAACTAGGCTCTGTAGAGAAATACGCTCTAAATAAAAGTTGTAGATCTTATAATTTCCTATAAATTTGAGTATATACACTTTTGTCGTAACATGCATTCTAAGGCCGAAATCTTAAAAAATCGATTTTTCACACGTTTTTGTGAGAAAAAAACAGAAAATCGCTAATTACCGCTAAACTAACCGGTATACAAGAAAATGTTAGAAATAAAAGTTGTAGAATTTCATATTCTGTACAACTTTTATTATATAATGTTTTGCGCTAAAATGCGTATTAAAGCCGCAATCTTAAAAAGAAAATGTTTTTACGTAAAAACAGCTTCACCAAGAATTTCAGCAAACATGGCACCTACCCTATCTTGTAGAGCATAAAAAATGTAGTGAACCAGGCGATTTTAAAAAAAATTGTTAAAAAACAATGATGAAAATTATAATAATTAAAATGATTTTGATGAAAATGTTCGTGTCGGGTCCGGTAGAGGTATGTAACTTAAGTTTCAAGTTCGTACGATGTTCCGCACACACACACACACACACACACACACACACACACACACACACACACACACACACACACACACACACACACACACACACACACACACAGACCAATCGCTAAAAACATGTTTTTTTGGGTTCAGGGGGTCTGAAAAGTGTAGATCCGGTGAAAAATCGACATGAAAACAATACTTTCCTTCTTATATATTCATATAGGCAAGAGAAAGTAATAATAATAATGGGAACAAGCACTTGAAAAAGAAAAATGTAATGATTTTATGAAGTTGGAATATCACAAAACCGGGAAATGAAGGGAAAGAGGTAAAAAGCTGCGGGATGGTAAAGTAAACGGCTTAAAATAGGACAGAAGATAAATTCCGTGTATTATACATAGTTTTAAACATGGATTTATGGTTTTCTACAACATCGTTTGTACAAGTTTTACAGAGTTGACGCAGACGAAATGTTGAAAATGTCGTTTACAAATTGAATCAGTAAACAATAGGAAATATTAATTTAGAATACGAACATTATTATGGTTATTAAAATATTTGAAACGAGGGATTAGAGTGTATTAAGCGAGAGTAAAAACCGAGGAGGAAAATTAATGACTGTTAAGCCATGTGGCGGCGTCTGCGGCTGCAATTTAATGACTGCTTACTGCTTTTGCAATCCGCGTCCTTCGTTGTGCTATTACATTACCCGACGTAAATGCATAGCTATTATTACCATCATTATTATTATTATTACTAGTATAATGAAAACAATATTAGCTAAGTTAACGAACCAAAACCAAATAAATGATACCCTCTTTTTTATAGAGCATCGTTATTTTTAACTGGACTTTAAAAGTAAGAATATCAAAAATTAATAATGACAACCAGAAGTAATGGATATTATGTTTTCGTAGCCTTAAAAGGAGTTTTTTTAAACACGAAATCACTTTTAATTTTTTCGGAATAAATTGTTAAAATCACAAATACAAAACTTGCTATTGTATTAATCATACCAATGCGAGCTTGTGCGTAACACTCAACGTTCCGTACTTACGATAGTATTGTGAACTAGTATTGGTCTTGGAGAAAGTAAAAGATATAAATATTAACTCACTCACGTTGTTTTTCTTCTTTATTGCAAAGCATAATAAATGAGTGCTCATAGATATAATTGTGTTTCCTAATTGTAATTAATAAATGGTACGAGTTATACGAGATTTTTATAATTATTGTGTGTGTAAATATTCCATTTCTTTTTATTTTAAAAGTTTCTTTTATATAGATTATTATGTAAAGTTGTGCTATTAAATATAGCTATAGCTATTAAACTATTATAGCTATTAAGTATAGCATAGTTTGTAAAATAGCAGGTTATATGCTTAACAATATGGTTGAACGAGGTTAAGTGTATAATCAATTATTGTTGAAGGATTTAAATAAGTCATTAAAATAATCATCAGAGTTAGACCTTATCATTATAATAAATAATTTCTAATTAATATCCAAATAATGCAAATTTAAATTAAAATAAATTTTAAAAAGAAAATATAAGAAATATAAATGATTATTCCAGAAGTCAAAAATTCAAATTTAATAGAGATGAATTCATAAAACAGAAGAAGGTATAATTTTGAACAAATAATTTGAACTGATTAAAAAAAATAATAAAAAAGAAAATAGAAGAACATCAAGATCCATTTGAATTACAAAACCAAATGAAACAGCTTAACGATTTTAAAACAAGCAAATAAAATTTTAACTGAATCTAATAGCTACTATAAAACCGATAGCAACGATGTCTCGATGCCCTATTTAGTTCCCAATCGATGGATGGACAAGAATTCAACGGGTAGAAAAAATAAAATACAGATATAAATATCGTAACTATACACTCAAACTAATTTTGAGCTCATTAAATATTAATTAATTTAAACATTTTTATAACAATATATACCCGTATACTTCAATATTGCAATAATTTGTATTCATTTTAAAGTCTTAACATAGTAGAATTATACAAAAGTGTCATCAATAATTATATCAAACTACATCAAGAAAAATTAATGTAATTTTTGTAAAATCATTTTTGTTTTAGTTTAATTTCAACGTTCAATTCATTAAAATCAATTTTATTTATTTTAAAACTTTTGTTTCATTTAATTAATTTTTTTCAATTTGAGTTTATGTAACCTATTTCAGCGTTACAAGTTTTAATATACTAAGTTTACATACGTCTTTTCAAATCAATCGTTACACTAAACTTTCTCGTTATATTTTAATGTTTTTTTAGTATTATTTTTATTAATTTTTGCTGGATGTAATTAAAATAACAGCAATTAATTACAGATAAAAACTAGTTGAACTAGTACTGATGGGAGAAAAGTATCAACGAAGGGGAGTTTATAAAACTGCACTTTACATACGTAGCCTATGATAAATTATTAAAGAGACGAAAACTATGATCGATAGAGTTGCACTTCAGCCCGGATAAATTACTACTTGGGTAATCTAATATTCCGATAAAGTGACAAATCTGACAGTCCCGCAATCGTAAGTAGCTTGCATTTCCGTGATTTTAATATTATGGGAAACTCACTCAGTTGTTTTTTTTTAAAAACACATCTGATTTTTGAGACAACAGTCTTCCGGTTGATTCTTAGTTAGGTTCTAAAACCTCTCACCAAAGTGGTGGTGGTAGTGGAGGAGGAGGAGGAGGAGGAGATAAATTAAAGGATAATAAACATAGAAGTTAATCTCTGTTTAAAAATGTCCTCACTGATTCACTCACTCATTCAATAATTCTCTTACTTCCATTACCTCTTGTATAAAATTAAGATCGGTAAACAGGAATTTCGTAGACATCAGAATGAATCACCAAGAGAAAATAGGAAATAATAACAGAAAGTAACTGTTATAGTAGCCTATGTGTTATAAGAAAATGGGGGTAAATTATACTTCTTAAAAATATGGTACGATCTCTGATTTTTAGAAGGTTTATACAACTTTCTATTCATAAATAGAACATGAATTTGTTTTTTAATAACTGTTTCGTAAATAATTTTCAAAATCTTAGAAAAAAAAGAAAGACTTATTGATGATGTAGTGTAGGGTGGTACTGCATTGTTTGTGTATTTTGACAGTCTGAGACGATGTGTACTATTGTAATTGGCGTGTTGCAAAGTGTACAACGTTGTGGTTGATTTATTTTTTCATTAAGTGTTTGTGCGAAAGTGTGGTGGAGTGTCCAATGCGTAACCGTGTAATTAGGACTTGATGCCTTCAGAGCTTCATTGTGGTTGTAGGTTTTCATATACGTTTTTCCTTATGTTGCAAAGTTTGTTGAAGGATAGTGAGACCAGATTTAGTTCCAGTGTTATATGTTTTGGTGATGTAGGTGGCTTCTGATATTTGTAATATTATACTGCCCGCCACGAAAGAAGTCCGATGTGTTTGAAGAGCTTTATTTCAAAAACGACCGAACGGAAACATTTTTATGTTACAGGAAATTAAAGCCTTCTCTTTCCTGCGTTGATTCGTTTGACTTAGATTTTTTAACTTAAAAATTTGTCGGTGATACAGCGATTTATGCATAAAAAGTACACAATTCTTAACCGGTTTTTTGTTAGTGTGCTTTTTAAACCTCTGTTACTTCATACAGGGCTTTCTTAAAAAATCGGGGTTTACATTATGTTAAAGATTTTCTCGATAACGAGAAAACTTTACTAAAATCCGATGTTCCGTTTTAATATGGCGGCCATTAAAATAAAATTCTATTGTGGCTACACGTAAAGAAAGGGAAATAATTTTCAGACAAAACCATGCATTTTGACAACAGTATAAGGCCTTTTAAATTTACAATGATTACAAATTAAACATTAATGGGCGTGTGATGTAAATAGAAAATTGTATTTAATTGGTTGAGGGGAAACTGGTCTTCACAGCGGACCTCTTTCGTGGCGTGCACTATAGTTACTGATTTATTGAAAACACCTTCAAAATGATTACATTCATTTTAAAGAAGTTGTGAGTACGTGTTTACATGAAATTATGACTTTTGTTATAAAGTACAGTAAAATAAAAATCATTGTTTTTGGATGTAACAATATTATAATATTTCTATATTGTACGTAGAATGGTGTACGGATGAAAATATAATAATAAAATGTAGTTTAGATGAAGATTTCACAGGAAAGTTTACCATATGTTTTATACAATTAAATGTTGTGACTCAGATAAAACTTAAATGGAGAAGGAAGAAGAAAATGGTCGTACAGGTTAGTACAATATAATAGATAACGCGGTTTGTGAGTGGGATGTGGGAAATATGGAAGAAAGGAAACATAGTTGGTACCCTTGAACAAAGTTTGTAGGTAGACCCGGTCGGAAGTTGAGTTGGTACATGTCAAAGAACAAATCGTTTGTTTATTGTACTTCAAATAACTAT
The DNA here is from genome assembly GCA_035578175.1 of Catonia carolina. NCBI lineage: Eukaryota > Metazoa > Arthropoda > Insecta > Hemiptera > Achilidae > Catonia > Catonia carolina. The sequence continues at coordinate 297,585,921 of JAQMRL010000001.1, forward strand.
AAGAACTTATTATTGTAGAATAATATATACGTGTTGACTGGAAAATTGTATTATGTACCGCGTATCGTCTATGTTATTAACAAAGTTATTGAAACAATTTCTATTTCCATTGTTTAATGATAAGTCATATTGTTTCTCTACAAACTAATAATATACAATATAATGAAATCATATTTGACATAACCTTATAGAATTACACGTATAACTTATTAGAAATTATTCTGTCCATTAATGTCATTTCAAACAATTTCTCACTGCTGAATGATAGATAAGTTAATTACATTTTCGTTTATATTGTACTAATAATATATGTTATGTAATATTATATGTACTAATACATTTATAAATGTTCTATCCACAGTGGATAGAACAAAATTATGGGAAATATTGCGAGATACTGGATATCCTTCTCATCTTATAAAAGTAGTCCAAAGCCTGTACAAAGATACCAGAGGGATATTAGCAGTGGAGAACTCCAATTCTAAAGAATTAATTATTAATAGAGGAGTAAGACAAAAGTGTGGTCTATCACCCACTTTGTTTAATATTTATTTGGATGACGTGATCAAAAGGTGGAAGTCTCAAATACACTCTGGTATTCTTACAGGAGAAGATAGGGTTGTAAACTGCCTATTATTTACCGATGACCGGATAGTGCGACAGAAGAATGAGGATGACCTGCAGAGAGCACTTTTCATGTGAACAAACTCTGCAAAGAATAGAGCACTTTTCATGCTGAAAAAACTCTGCAAAGAATGTAAGTTGACAATTCCGACGAAGACAAAGGTAATGGCATTTAGGGGGAAGGAGTCAGTCAGAAGTAAAACTGTTATAGATAATCATATTTTGGAACAGATCTCCCACTTTCAGTATCTAGGTTGCAACATTACATACCAACAGGATAAGGATGCTTACAATAAGATGCACCGATTTCAGCAAATATGCGGAACTATCAACCGCACTTTAAAAAATTGCACCAGCAAAAACACGAGGGTGAGATTTTATAAAACATTAGCAGTGCCGACTCTACTCTATGGCAGTGAAACGTGGGTGCTATTTAAGCGAGAGGAGAGTAGATTGCCAGCATCTGAAATGAAATTTCTTCGACATTCTTATGGCTGTAGTAGAGAAGATCGTTACAGGAATACCGAGATAAGGAAAGAACTCAACATCTTCTCTATAAACAACAAGGTATCCCAGAACAGATTGCAGTGGTTAGAGCATGTAAACAGAATGCTGGAGGATAGGATACCTAAGCAGACACTGGGCTATACGCCGGAGGGCAGGAGAGAGCGAGGACGCCCGAGAAAGAGATGGGCAGATTTGAGAGGTTCGGAACAGGCAGAGATGCCTAATCCTTTCAAGCAGGAAGAAGAAGAAGATTTATAAATGTCACAAAATATCTGTCAAGGGCAGATGAAGTGATAAATCAATAATTTCACTTTATCGCTATTTTGAGTTCTACTATAATAATAAAAAGATTCGGTTTCCTTCTCATAATATGGTCAATCAATTAAATCACTAAAAGTATCCACCATCGAAAATGTGAAAAATCATGTCCATGCGTTTTAGCGTAAAATACAAATTGAGATGTTAATATAAATTTGTTTATACCATTTACGTTTTTACGATAATTAGAAGTAGTTTATAGGACACTCGTTTTTGTAACTCACTGTTTGTGTTGCTAAAAGTAATTTGTCTCAACGCAACTAGATCAAAGTTTTAATTTCATCATATATTTGAAACGCAAAATGTGGTCCAATGATTTTAAATGTTTTCAGAGAAGAAAACTAACGAACTCTTGTGTCTGATGAATACAGAATACAGTCTTGTAATGCGAGAAGAACGATAGTCTGCCAATATATTAAGCTACTATGGTACGAGATTGGGAAATGTAAATCCAGGAAGATGACGAGTCTCATTGCTAAAGAACTCAAAAGAATGGTACGGCTGCTTCTTTATAGATAGCCTATATTCAGAGTAGCTCAGTCCAAGGTTGAAATAACCTTTATGAGAGTTAACCTCCACTAGCCAACTCGAAGATGAAGAAGCAGATTACGAGAAGACTGTACTTTGTACCCTCCCAATGTTAAATTTTCTATTTTTAGGTACATTTTGCACAGGATTGGTAAACGATAGGAAAATGAAACTTTACTTACTTATAGATGTCGGATTGCTCAAGTTTTTGACATTTTTTTTTCAATTTAATCTGTTGAACCATAAATTTAAAAACAGAATAACAAATAATATAAAAGTTTTACAAATTTTTTCCATGGTATTTTAGATATTAATAATTTTTTTCAGAATTTGAGGAAATCATAAAAATGCCAGAATATGTGCGTATGCAAGATAAATAACTGGTAAAAACTTCAGTCTGGTAGGTTTAATGGTTTTTGAGAAAAATATACCTAAATGTTAAAAATTTAAATTTGCGGGAACAGGCGAAAAAACAAAAAGGCACAAATCAAAAACAAAATGTACAACACAAACAAGTGAATTTCCCATCAACAGTTGGTTAGAAAGATGAACCAATGACTGAGAGTATTAAAAACAGTAATGCAGATACTTTTAAAGTAGTAAAATTTCCTTTGCTCTAAAACGATCCGTATAAAATTATGAAAAATATTCGTTCTTGGTGACACGATAATTTTTCTGGGTAAACCTTCTAATACTTAATTTTTTTTTCCATAAAATATTTTTTTTCACGTAATTTAAAGTTTTGTGATTGAACTAGGTCTAAAAAATTGAAAAAATAAAAAAACTGAAAATCGAAATTTCCAGTTAAAACCACCCATAGTCTCTCCTTAAGTAATCTACTCTAATCTAAAACCTATACATGAAACACCAACGGGGAATAAAACGAAATTGTTAATTAAGGGATGGAAAATTAAAACTATTTTATAAAACCCCATATAGTGGGAAGCAAATTTATTTTTCAACCAAATGAGAAAACCAATGGTAAACGATTTTATTATTTCTTTTATTTTTATAATACACTCTATAAGGATATTTAAAACAGTTCTTGACACACGATTGGACCTTAACAACAATTACAAATGAAGTCATCCAATTAGGTAAATTATAGTACAATTAATTACAGTGATTTAATTATATCATATAATAGGAAACTAGAAATAGCATATAAATTAGTGTAAACGCAATACTACTATCATTATTGGGTTTGGTACAGATACGTACAAAATAAATGTACCTATAGCATTCATTTGGGACTAGTCTATCTATTTCAATCGATATGATCTCTTCTATACGATTAAATATTACATTAATATCTCGATATAATAGAATATCGATACTGTCGTCTGTCTAATACACAAGAGATGATAATGGTAGTTTAGGAGGCTATCATACGACGTCCATTCATCAACCAAACACATGGTGTTCAAATTGGAAATACAAACTATTCGTTTAAACGGCTGAAAGAAAAAATACACTAATGGTAGTGATAATTAGCATTAAACGTGTTTTGAAAATTTACATTTAAAATTGACACTAAATTGGTATATTCCGTGTTGAGTATTTTGTGTCAACTGTATTTTTGAAAGTCGGCATTTAGTATTTTTAAAATGATATAATCAATCAATACAAACCAGAGTGCTTCGAGTTATTACAAACTCCCTCTGACACATAAGAAACGAGACTATTCACAATTTACCTGCACGTTCCTAACGTATTCAAGGCAATACAACAATACTATCAAAAGTTTCACAAAAATTAGCTAGATACAAGATACCCACCGGGTTGGTCTAGAGGTAAAGTCGTCGCCAAAATCAGCTGTTTAAACAGCTGATTTTTGGAGACAAAGGTTCCTGGTTCAAATCCTAGTAAAGGTAGTTAATTTTATCGGAGTTGAATACTAGACAGTGGTTACCGGTGTACTTTGATGGTTGGGGTTCAGTTAACCATACTTCCTCAGGATTGGTCGGCCTGGGTCTGTACAAGACTACAACTCATTTACACATCATATACACCATTCTCATCTCATTGGGTCATGGGGTTGCTTATTGTTCTCAATTGAACAGATTGCAACTTACACACATTAGGAATTTAAAAAAAGATACAAAGTGAACTAATTAGGATGATTCGCTCACTTTCTTTACCGGAAAACCCTCTCAGAAGCGTAAATAGAGCTTGGAACAGTGACTTGTTGTTACCCAAATAAAAAAATTAATAAACAAAATCTAATGACTGTAATATAACTGTATACACTGATTCAAAATTCCATCAGTAACAAAAACCACGAAGCTGAATCACGAATGGGTGATCTGCTTCCCCATGTTATACTTGTAATCATTTGTATCGCTGTCAGCATCAGTAAATTTGTATTTGTAATTCATTGTACAGACATACATAAATAATTTGTGTTAAAAGAATGACAAAGAAAACTAAAATGTGGAGTGAAACCGAGGAAAACAATAAATCACTTTATGAAAACAATCCACTGAAGCTAACAATTTGTAGTTGTAACGTAGCTTACAAACCAGTGGGTGGATTACAAGTTCAGAATTTTCAAAGTTTAAAACTTACAAAACCTTTTAAGTGTAGTATACTACACATGGTAGAGGTTAGGTAAGAATTGACCTAACTATAACTCTACAGAGACTATTGAACATTCTGTGGGAATATTTATTTTTAATATATTTGGTAATAGTTTAATCCTAGCCGTACCACTTATATTTTAGATAACATGTTGAACGAGATACTACACAAATATACAAATATACACAACTTCACTGAACCAAACTAATTGAGACCGGAAAACGTGCATAATAATAAAAATCTAATTCAAAATCTTATGTAATATTGTGACACAGAACAGATTATTTCACATTCAAAAGAAGCAAAAGTAAAGAGCACTGTAATATGTAGAAAATCACAGCATTGCTGTGTACCCAGACATCATGTTTATGAGGCGCAGGCGAAATATTGAGTCACCTTCAAGGTTTTCAGCATTACGAAAGCAAACAATTAGTGATTTTATGCAGTCCAGCAGTTGTGAAAATGCCTAATTTCTTTATAATGTCTAAAGAACTAGACAAAATGTTTTAACAGCAAGCTATTTATAGTGTAAATACATCTTGTAAGAACTTAGTTCGTTTTCTTAACAACGCTGTTTTTTTTTAAATTTAATGATACGGTTAGAAGCTAATTTCAAATAGGCTACTTTTTCATTATAAAAAAATACTTAGTTTTTATTTTTAAAACCGGTCTTATAACCTACGTAAAATCGTGTTTAAAAAATTAAAAATCAGTCTGGGATATCCAAAACTTCAATTAGCAGGGTTGTTGAGTATTGCACTTATCTCAAATTTGCACAATTGTTGAATCATTAGTGAATAAAATATGAATATAAAATAAGATTATTAAAAAAATTTTTTTTCAATCATACCTACGTATTGATTATTATTCCCTCCCAAAGACACACACTCACTGCAAACGACAACCATTTAATTGTAAACAACGTCCAAGAAATATTACTTAAAACAAATTAAATTTCAAAAACTTGAATTGTTGCTTTTGTATAAAAAACTTAACCAAAAAATCTCACTGAATCGTTACTAAACAAGGTAAATAATGTAAGAAATTAAAATATAAAATGATCACCTCAGAGGCGTAATTACAGTACAACTCGTTGATAGGCCTACAAAACTATAATTCTTCATTTCGATTTCTGGCTGGCTATGGACTAAAAATAATCCACTATTACTAGCCCAGTAGCAGGCTATTTGTTTTTGTTAAAAAAATCTAAAGTACTTGCCGGCGATTTTAGTAGTTCACCGACTCCGTAAAACCAATAGGCTACAAAAAAACTTAAAAATACAAAAATGTCAATACTTTTTATAATGTTCATTTTCTCTACAAAATATACAAACTTAGAAGTGTAGTTTAAAAAAAAACCATTGTAAGTACACTAATTTATCCTTCCAAACGTGTAAAAAGAAAACGATTACGTAATTTAGAGGACAACCACGGATGTAAAGAAGGAGAAATGTAAGAAAAATTTTAAACTGTTCTGTAATTTTGAAAGAATTCAATTTCTATTTGATTTTATACTAAAATACAACACTTTATGTCGTACCATTGTAAGCTTCATGGTCAATAGACTTAGCCAGAGTATTATTGGATCGTATTGTCCATGCTGCCCATAACAGACAGGTAGAGTGTCAAATTATTTACACTCAATCTGTTCGTTGCAGGGCTAAAATAAATAGTTCTGTTTCTTATCACATGGTCAGCCAATTAAATGACTGAATCATTTAAGGACAGAAGAGGCAGAGGTGTAAAAGACACTAATCAGAGTTATCTCCTCTGAAAGTAATGGATTTCATTAGACAGCCAGACCCTGTGGTGAATGAAGTGAAGGTGTCATTTGCAGAGTGGAAAATATGTGCTTTTCAGAGGGCCCGGCATGCTGATAATCATACTTTTTCACTCAGTTAGGAAGGCAATGGTAAACCACCTCACTTCTCGTTTTACTTAGTAAAACCTCTGTAGGTTCAAACCAGCCTTTCGGCTGTTGACCTAAACAACATTGTCCATGAGTTACTTGTAAGATTACCTCAATCGCACAAGCATATTAAAACGACAGTATGTAGGCTATCAATAAATACGATACGTTACTGATGTATTAAAGTTAATTTTTTTCAGTTAATTTTTAATTTACTTTTTTATTTACCCTTGTATGACATAATCTTACATTACTTATCTACATACATGGCAGTGTTGGAAGACAATGAACGCGAGGGAACTATTATTAATGCTACACATTGAACCTCACAATATTATGACACACACACTTTAGTACCATCATTTCAGGTACATCAATTTTTCAGTGATTAAAAAAAATTTATTATTATGCAAGGACGAAAATAAAGAAATACATGAAAGGAAAGACATTGTTTTTAAAAAACACTTTTTTAGGTTCACTTAGCTCATGAAACGTAAATATGCACTAAAAATATACCAACTATTCAAACTTTACCACGATTGTAACACTTTGCATTAGTATATTTTAAATAAAAAGGAAAGAACATTAAATGTATAGAAATATCTACCATTCTTTACCAGATGAATCGTACAATTCACTAGACTTTTTAACTATATCATAAATAAAACATTTATATTGTTAATTAAAATTAAAACATTAAAAATTGAAATGAGATAAAATATTACACAATGTGTATATTTTTTTATTAATTTATGTTTATAAATTGACAAAAAAATTAATATGGAATCCTTTAGATACATACAACGAAGAAGGTTTTATAAATTTTTACAATTACTACAGGATAATATTTTAAAAATTCAATCTCTATTGGAAAAATTAAATTTAAAAAATAATTTAAATAAATTTTTAAGAAAACAATAGAATAAATTATTATCAGAAAATTACCATTAAAATAAAAAAAACCCATAAATTTTGAGGTTAAATTTTAAGATTGTACGACGACGTCTAAACAGGTGGGTACATAGTTTGTTAGGTTATGTAATAAGTTGATTTGATTAGGGTATCTAACAAGAGAATAGGAAAAAGTATTTTAAAAACTAAAGGAGGGTTAATTAGTTTTAAAATTGTCTGATAACATGAACATTTTTTGTGTTAGTAAGGTTAGGTAAAGCAGCCATGTTTTTGTAGTTTCAATACACAAACAAACCAAAAGGAGTTGATTATACGTAATAGATATATGATAGTAAAAACCATATTTACATGATAACAAATAGAAACGAACTGAAACTGAATTTAAATTCAAATAAATTAATTAAAAAATATGAATTGAGTATAAATTAAAAGACGCACATCATGGACGGGTATGATAGCGGCGTCGCGGCGCGGCCGGGTAACACTGAGGAATGACGACGCCGCTGTGCGCCATGGCGCCTGCTCGTAACTATGGCAACTGTCGCCCGGGACCCGCAGAAAAGTTCTCTTTCATCCACTGATAATTCTATCAAGCCAACCAAGCACGCACACACAAACACATAAACACATGCAATAAAAAAAACCATATATACACACATGTACACACACACACATATGATTCTCTTTGTCTGTTGTGCCTGAATTTAACAATTGAAGTTTTTTCTTAAAGGATGTTGTTTCACTGTAGTAAAAAATATAAATCCGATCAAGTGTACTATAGTAATATGGAAGAATAAAACTTCATTTGTATACAATTTTACTTACTATTAAAAATGATATTTATTTAGAATTTTACTTATAATTAAAATTGTTTTATTTACAATGTAATTAGTTTTTATATATAATTTTACTTACAGTTTTTATTAAAGTGTATTATTTACAAAACTTTCAAACTTAACCCTACAGCCGGTAATATCATTTTTCTAGACCGGCAGAGAATTTCTAGTCACCGAACCGTTAAGAAATCATTAAAAACTTGCTATAAATCACAAACCTTTTCCCGTGACGTATTAAAATAGCAAGAAAACTTAGGAAAATATAATAAATAAATTACTGAAATTTTAATCTGACAGTAAGCGATGCTGAAACTATTTGAAAATAATTTTTAGACAAATATTTTTCTCAAATTTCAGATGACACTTATGCTCTACGTTCAAAATTCATTATATACGGAATCGTTACTTTTAAAGTTTATATCAGAATAAAACCAAAAAAACGAATCTATGTTCAAAACTGAAGAAAATATATACAAAAACACATCATGTAAACCAAGAAATAACAAAATTCAGCTGTAGGACAGCGTGGTTTCAACAGAGAAACACAAGCAGAATATGCAACTAAAACTATTAATTAGGTATATTATACATAAAAATTTACTTTATACATTACTAAACTATTGTACAAAACAGCAACGCTGTCTGTTGATGAAATTAAAATTAAAACGATAACACTGCAATGATATGAAACAAATCCGATTTTGCGACGCGACCGGTTCAAGAAGCGGTAATACCGTCTCAAAATTGACGATTGCCGGCTCTAGGGTTAAAAGATACTACTTGTCCTCCGGCAATTTGTAAATATCACTTCATAAACCAGAAAGAATTTACGAAGACAAGGTTTTTGACGACTTAAATAGAAAAATATATAGGTATTTGAATGAAACGTAAATGGAACTCAGCACAAAATTGTTCCTAATAAATTTGTGACACGAAATGCACTTGCAATTTTTACTGCTTAACAGATTTTTAACTTTGATCAAACCAAACTTTAACTTTTTTATAAACAGATTGTTCCGCTGCTGATAAGACAACCTCAAGATACTGATTCAAAACATTTAAATTTTCAAAAAATTCATGTGGACATATCTTATTTTATTTTCAGTCTGTCAGCTATTTCGCGGTTTCCAAGAAAAGATAAATTTTAATAAAATTTGATGACTTACAATTATATTAATATTAACTGTTAATATTTTTTCGGTTCTTCATTTTATCAAGTTCAGTTTGTTAAAATGTTAAATATTTGATTACAAATAAAACATCACATCATTTGTTCAAATTGGTAACACATAGCAGCAAGTATTTATGGGCCTTTCAAGAACACGCACAAAAATAATGCTGTCCACTGTATACATTTTTAGCTCAGGTATCTCAATTTCAACCGATTTTAATAATTAAAAAACCGTAAAATACTTAAATTTCGATCATTTGCTTCTACAAGGTTGAGATAGATGCCTGACCTAAATGATTAAATACTACCGTATTTATATGCCATTCTATAAAAATAACTTTTTTAAAAATTAGCACATGTTAGTAATATTACTGATAAAAAAATTCCGAAAATGAGAAAGCTGAAAAAAAACATAAACCAGTTTATTTATTACAACCATTGAGGCTAGCAATATCCCTACAGGTAACGCGGACGCAGTTGTTAGTTACATGTAGACTAAAATTTCATAATTAATTCTATAAAAAAAGACTGTGTGGACATTAGAGATTATTTTATGGATAACATAATATGTTAATTTAATACAGCTACAACTACAAATCTAGTAAGATGTTTTAAATTGTTACAGGTCTACACTATTTGTACATCGTATTCAATGACACATACTCGTAATTAACTGGGAGTTAACTATTATAAAAATGTTAGTCTATGAATTGATAAAAAACTACAACAAAAGAATACTAGGATAGACTAGAACACCACTAAAATCCTAAGGCAATCAATTTTTGAATAATTAGGACCATTTACCATGTATAATTAATAGGTAATGTATAGAAAAAAAATTAAAATTTATTAATTAATTAGGCCAGCAACGAAACGGATTTTCATAACATTAGACGTCATTATGTTTCTATATACTCCATCTATTAAAAGATATTATGGTAGAATGAAGTCTTTCAAATTTGAAGTAATCTATATATGGGCAAAATCTATTTCAAATAGAACAATAAAAATCGAATTAAAAGTAATGTTTTATATGAATTGCAACAATTTGTAAATAACATTTTAAAGTAAGTTACGTAAATCCAAATATTAAAAAGATGTTGGTAAATTACGAAATACAATTTTGGAGTTGTGATTAGTTCACAACTCCAAAATTTATTGAAGGGTATGATTTATTACCGATTTGAATTAGAAAGCTCTTATTGTTACTGATAATTTAGCTGAGAGTAAAAACTTCAGCTAAAATTAAAGAAGTAATTAAATTTTACTAATAAAAATTTTATTTTATTAGTAATTCACGAATTATAATTTACATCACTGGTGTGTACCACCGTAATTAATATTAAATGGTTTGCAGTAGAACTCAAGAAAGTATTTCTTTTTATAAATTGTTATTAATTAGTTGCTTACACCTACTTAAATATGAAAACAACATATTTGTAAATATACTTACAAAAGTTAGGATGTATTTACTACTCTTACCTTACATATATTCTACAGTAAAAGAAAAGATAAAGGAGGCAGCTTACCTGAAACAAAAGAAAAATGTTTATTTAGTTTAATATTAAAAATTATATTCAAAAAAATAAATATGAGATACGACTTAAGGTGATTCAGTTGGTAGTAGGTGTATTAAGTTGGGTAGGCTACGGTATCTGATCCTATTCTCCTGCTAGGCTCTCGAAATAACACACTACATTATTATATCATTACCAACTGGGCATTTCCACCTGCCATCTACACCCCCGACTTGTTAACTGAAAATAAAACCTCTTTTATCCCTTTTAGTTTTAAATTCATAGGCCTACATGGTCTCAGGATAACAAACTCGAATAACAAATGGTTCCTGAAACCAATTTTTAAAACACTATATAATAAACCTAGAAAGTAGGATAAGTGGTTTAAAGAAATCAGTGCACATTACTGATTTCAAGGGCTTCCATAAAAAAACAAAAGCAGAAAGAAAGGTAGCAAAAAACCTACAGGAAAAAATGCTGAAAAAGTGGGCTGAAAAGAATTTCCAGAAATAACTCAAGTTAACTCACATGGTCTAAAACAACCCTAAACGCGAATAATTATCTAAACCTCAGATAAAAATTCATAATTTTCGCCACAAATTTTGTCTAGGTTTTCATTACCTTGGGTGTTGAGTGCTGAAAAAACCAATAAAATACCTAAATTTATTAATAAAACGGTGGCTTTTATTTATTTCGGGTAAAACAAACTTTTGCCTCCCAAAAGAAAAAAATTCTTGATATGCCACGCGGTATTGTACATCTGCCACACAATCGTAAAATTTTGAATAAGGTTTTACACAAGGAAGGTAACTTCTGATTACTAGTTCGAAAAAAGGCAGGAAACTTAGTGAGGTGGTTTAGATTAATGTGTAGACGCTCTTAAACGGCAATTTTAATTATTTTGTGCCATTGAATTTGTTTTAAATAAAACAAGACGATTTATAAAAAATATTGATTAAAACTTTAAACTAAAGATTCGATAACTAGCAACGCTGCTGTTAGAGCAAAATTAAAAGATAAAACTTGAAAGGTATTCCCTTTCATAATAGTACAAAGATTGTGCAAGCCGAACAAGTTTGCTTTTACACGGGAGAAACAACAATAAGGAGGCAGTACATTACAACATCATCTATAATATTCAGGCGCTCGTTCGTTGTGAAAGGTAGAAAGAACAGTTAGAAAAGAAGGGATCATTTTATATTTTTCTGTGAGACAGTAACGAGCCTTTTTATTTTTAATTGGGCGTACTCTCTTTAAGGGCCGTGTCAATGTTACTACATTTTACTCATTATGCGCTCTCATCTTTCGGGTGAATACTCGCGCCAAGTTTTACCTTTTTTTTATCATAAAATACGCGTATTTCCAGCCTACTTCCTTTAAAAAGTAACTAAGGTTTAAAAATTAAATTGATCATCTACTTACATTTGTAACATACAGTATTTTTTTTTTTTTTTTTTTTTTTTTTAATTCCTAATTTGTGTACGTTGCAATCTGTTCAATTTAGAACAATAAGCAACCCCATGACCCAATGAGATGAGGATGATGTGTATGACGTGTAAATGAGGTGTAGTCTTGTACAGACCCAGGCCGACCACTCCTGAGAGAGTATGGTTAATTGAACCCCAACCATCAAAGTACACCGGTAACCACTATCTAGTATTCAAATCCGTATAAAAGTAACTACCTTTTATACGGATTTGAATACTAAATAGTATTTGATAAATATTTTTTGATTAATGTATCTCAGGAATAAGATTCAGAAGACTAATAATAACAGAGTAATTTGGATCCAAACTGTATAACCTACTTTTCAAAAATTTAAAATAGCACCACTATCTAGTATTCAAATCCGTATAAAAGTAACTACCTTTTATACGGATTTGAATACTAGATAGTATTTGATAAATATTTTTTGATTAATGTATCTCAGGAATAAGATTCAGAAGACTAATAATAACAGAGTAATTTGGATCCAAACTGTATAACCTACTTTTCAAAAATTTAAAATAGCAAATATGGAATAACAAAAATGGCTCTTTAGCAACGATGGACAAAATATGAAAGATATGATTGTAAGATTCATGTAACTTTATACCGTTAGTTATACATAGACTATACAACGCATTCAGGAATTCTTAGTTAGTATTTAGTACTTGTTAGTAAATCAAACCTTACACACAGATTTACAAATACCTTTTGTAAAAAATGGAACAGTTTCCCAACATCTCACAAGAAGATAACAACCCACTTGTACGTTCTATTTTCATCTTAAATCTATACGTGACTATCCCACAGGACGCCTAAAACGACGCTGAAGTAGAGAACTGCTAAGTTAACTTAAATAAAGTTTATTCAAAATTCAGAAGATTTTAATCACAGTTTTTAGGTAGTCACAAGTGGAGGCCCTACCACTCCGATGTCTATTTACGAGGTGTGGCTATTAAATAACGAGACTGACGTTATAAAAAGTTAAATTTTAATTTTTTACGTAATCACTTATTGTCACCTTCAATATACACTTCTTCTCTATCATTACAACGATCCATGCGAATTTTCCATTGATGGAAACAGTGCTGGAAGTCATTTCTGTCAGCTCCTTCAGGACACGTGCCACTTTCTCTTTTACAGCTTCCACAGACTCAAATCTTGTCCCTTTTAATCCAGATTTTACCTTAAGGAACAGGCAGAAGTCACGTGGTGCAAGATCTGGTGAATAAGGTCGATCTTCTAACACTGAGATGGCTGTGCTTGGCTAGGAACCACTTGACAGATAACGCGGAATGAGCTGGCGCGTTGTCTTGGTGAAGAACCCATGATTTGTCCTTTCACATTTCGGGGAGTCCTTACTCTTTGACGTAGTTTGGAAAAAAACCTCAAGGTAGTAATATTGACAAGTGAAAGTAAACAATCCCATGAAAAAAAACAATCATCATTGCTTTAAATTTTGACTTGCTCATTCGAGCTTTTTTGGCTCTCGGTGAATTTCTGCTCTTGCGGTGCATGGATTAGCGCTTTGTTTCCGGATGAGTAAAAAACCACGTTTCATCACTTTATTATCTTCTACCTGTTTCTTATGGTGAAATCTGCCCTAAAAGGGACAAGATTTGAGTCTGTGGAAGCTGTAAAAGAGAAAGCGACACGTGTCCTGAAGGAGCTGACATAAAATGACTTCCAGCACCGTTTCCAACTATGGGAAATTCACGTGGAGCGTTGTAGGGATAGAGGAGTCTATATTGAAGGTGACAATAAGTGATTATGTATAAAATTAAAATTACATTTTTTTACAACGTCAGTATCGTTATTTAATAGCCACATTTCGTATATCATTTTACACAATCATCATCATCATCATCGCGTTAACTAGTTGTTTAATTTTTGCACGTGTAAATAAAGAGAGAAGATACTTAGTATACTAGACTAAACAAATTAACTTAAATAAAAATATATATATGTTTTAATTTTTATACATTTTATTTTGTTAAACCATAACCGGTGTACGTGGCAATATGTTCAATTTAGGACAACAAGCAACCCTATGATCCAATGAGATGAGGATGATAATACACGACTTGTATGTGAGATGTAGTCTTGTACACAATCAGGCAAACTGAGTATTTTATATAATATTATAATAATATATACTATATATTATTATAACTGAGTACTTTATGTAATATAATGTTGAGTCGGTTACGGTTTATTGTTATCGTTCAAATGTTTTTCCTTAAAGTATCATGTTCTTGTTTCTCTGATCTTAACCTGTTGCATCGTTATTCCCAACTCTTCCAAATCATTCTAGACCTTTTTGAACTGATTGTTCTTCGTTTTATTTTTTTCAAATGTAGTTAAAAAGTTGGTTTACGAGACTTCATTCTGGTAATCTTTATGTGTGGCCTAAAAAGGCAGCTCTCCTTTTTCGCATTGTGTATAATAATTATTGACTCACTTTCCCAAGAAACCATCTCGTTAGGCAGTAATTACCATTGTCTAATAATTTGAGTTTTTTTTCTTGATAATTTTGTTCTTATGCTTTTTCTGTCAGCCTACTGAATTTTATCTGTCGTCGATTTGGAGTTCAACTTTAATATTTCGCTAGGATAGGTTGCTTCAGGTTTAATAACGAATGTTACGTCTGAATTTGGCGTTTGCAGATAGAGGTTTCTTATTGTATGTTGGCCAGGTGACTTACTGTGCTTGTTTTAACTTAAGTTCTGCTTTCAGTTGAAGTCCTCTCATTTAAGTTCCAAGTTATAATAACCCCAAGATACATATTAACAATTTATTTAGTTACTTTTCAGTAGTATGGCTGGTGTCTCAACCTTAAATGTTGGCATCATTTCCTTCTTTTTAATCGAAATTTTCAGTCCGACTTCGGCTACTATTTGCTGAGTTCTCAATTTAAGTCTCCTACATTATTTCTAAGTAAAGCAAGATCATCAATGCTACATAATGAAGTTTGATATTTTTGCCAATCTGGATGTTTGTTTGGCATTTTTATCACAGTCTTTCTTCGCTTTCTCCAAAGTAGAGTTAAACAGTAATGATGAGAGACCGTCCCTCTGTCGAATCCCAGTCCGGACCTCGAATGGTTCTTCCAATTCACCTCAGAATTAATATTTCATTTACTACGTAAATATATCGTGACAATATCTAAAAAGAAAGAGTGCTGGAGAATTCTTGAGAAGAACTGAGATTTAAAAGATGTTAATGTAAATAATAATTGTTAGTAAATAATAAATAGGGTTTCTAAGAAATAGAAATATAACCCACAAATGGCTATGTATAGTGTAGGTCAGCCTATTGTACGGCCACCTAAAGGAGTCGGGTATAGGCCTATATTTAGACAATTGGCTCTTTTTGTAACCATTCTATTCAGTTATAATGAGTTGTTTACGTTCAGTAAAAACTTGTATTTTTATTATTATATCGAAAATCTCTGTCCTCGTGACTTCCATAGCGTCATCTACAAAAGGAGCACGCCATTTCGGAGTTTACTATTAGTCTTTTGGATATGAATTAAGTTTAGACACTGAGAAGGATATGGACAAGAAGGTAGTAAGGTTTAGAAATATATGCGGAACAATGAGAAGGACGCTGAGAATTAAGACGAGAAGAGATACACAAATACGATTGTATCAGATGATGGCGGTTCCTACCCTGTTGTGTGGCTCAGAGGCTTGGGTATTGACGCAACGGAAAAAACAAATGTTGGAATCGGCAGATATGAGTTTTTTTGCGAGCAGTAGAAGGATGCTCAAGGGTGGACTACATAAGAAGTGAGGACATAAGAGAAGAACTACAGGTTGTTAGCGTACATGAGAGAATAATAAAATACAAGGAAAGATGGAAGGAACATCTAAACAGAATGACGGATGGAAGATTACCGAAGCAGATGTGGGAATATAAACCACAAGGCAGAAGAGCTCTGGGTAGACCGAAGAAAAGATGGAGTTGAAGAGAGTGATGTCGGAACAGACCAAGGCCTAAACCGTGAAGAGAAGAAGAAGAAGAAGAATGAGGAGGAGAAGAAGAAGGAGAAGGAGGAGGAGGAAGAGGAGGAGAAGAAGAAGAAGCAGAAGGAGGAGGAGGAGAAGAAGAAGTAGTAGTAGTAGAAGAAGAAGAAGAAGACTATTAGTTTTTGATCTGCCTTCGACGAGTTTTGATCTGAATGTGAGTAAGTGAGTTACACTGTGTACGAGTACGCCGGCGAAAAGATTCAGAGTATATTGTAGCCACGTATGATCGTTGTTAACTTTGTAAGTAGGATTTAGTTTATTTAATGTAATCAATCTATGGTAATTAGTTTATTTATTGTAAGTAATTTAACTGAAGTAATATTGTAATTCATTCGTTGATTTAACTAACATCATTAATATTGTACTTTGTAGTTCTTAATAAATATTTGTTTGTAATTTTAAACTCTAGTGTGTTAATTACTTATTTTAACCAAATCCCTAAACGGACCTCAGAGATAAGTGTCACAATATGTTTTACTAACAGAAGTTTTAGAGCCGTAGTGGCTAGGTGCTAGTCTACCAAGCTGAAGGTTCGGGCTTCGATTTCCTGCTAGAACATTTTAACAAGCTATAACACGTTGTACCAGTTCCAAAACCACAGTAGCCGTCAATTATTACCTGTTTATGATATTTTAAATACAAAATTATAAATTTGTTTGTATAACAGTAAGTTATACATCCTCTGTACAACTAGTAAATCAGATGACTACGGTATGCGATGGCACATGAAACAATGACATGAATGAGTGACTGAAGAAGAAAACTACAAAGTATTAAGACTCCACCGCGTAAATAAACAGGAGAAATTACAAAATTTCTCTACTCCACCTTCTGCAGAACTTATAAAGTTTTGTCAGATACGTACAAAAAAATTTCTACGATTTAATTGTATGCACTTAGATTGGAAACATTGTAATCTCATTATTATGCCTACAGAGTAGAGATTTATACAACAATTATATCTACAGTAATTCAATTCGTTATAAAATAACAATATATCAAACTCTTAATGACAACAAAATTTTATTCACCTGAACAGTACAAAATCTGGATAAGACAGCTCAAGAAAGGTAATCGACTTATGATTCTACGTAATTAGGTTTATTTTAATTCTCCAGTCTGAGAACCATTGTTGAAGTTTAAGAAGGTCACATTCTAATTGTGAATTGGATCGAGTGGGTACAAACAGCATTTTTTTTAAATTAAATTTTTAAATCTCTCAACGTACTGTAAGATGGACAAATGGATTGCCGATTAACGGAATGGTTCTGAACGGGATTCTCGAAGTAGTCGACCGACCTAGTTCTATTGTTGTTGCTTGAATACGGTAAAAAGGTTTTATTATGCCTATCACTAACTCTTTATTTTTTTTATTATGCTGGAGATTGTTCTAGTCAAGCATAGGAGGTTTTTAGTAAGGTTTATTGTTCTTTATTTATTTAGATATGTTTCGTCTTCCTAGAAAGGACTGTAACCGCCTTTTATATGAATTTGCTAGCTGGTTCGAGCTTAAATTCGAGTAAGAATGAAATCAGTAACTTACGTGTACAGCCTAGTGTTAGTTTTTATTAACCAGTTTATAAATTGTGTGAAATACGTTAGAAAATTATATCTTCGTACGAGAACACATTATATGCTGTTAATTGTAGGTCGGTTGTTAGGTGGAAAAAACAATATTTTATTTTTAGTTACGTTATCATAAGCTTTAAGTTTGTAATAAAATTTTTTGCAATTAACCTAGTCTAAGTAATTTAATTGTGATTTATTAGTAATTAAAGCGTAATAATACACTGAAATTTATTTTGTTAATTAACAGTTTAATATATTTTAAAAGAAGTTTATTATTATTTATTACAATCAGATCCCGAAAGATCTGTAGAATACTCGTAACTGTTTCAGTACGATAAGTTGGTAGTACTTATCGAATATTCGTGAGAAAACCAGGGCGATTTACTGTAAAGGGTTCATTTATTGTAAAGGTGGATGAAAATAATTTCCTTGAAAAAGAATAATCTTTAGTTTATCTTGTACTGCTGAGTGAGAGGTAACCATGGCAACTGACTTGTTATTTAATTATAAGTATGTACTGAATGTTTGTTTTTCTATATAGGCTACGCCCAGACGTTTGCTCTTCTAACAAAAGAAACGAACCCTAAATAAAAACTCATTCCTTTTGTTACACGTACATTGAAAAATACACAAGGGCTCATATCAACTGAATTACTAAATTAAATTCTCGGTAACTCACTTCTTACAGATACAGCTACCTATAGAATATCTAAATATGTTAAGAATGAATTTTAAAAACGTTTTCTATTAAAACTTGTCCTCTAAACTGGTTCACAAATTGGAAATTACTTCAGGGCGACAAAATAAACAACATGTTTTATCTTGTTTATTTTCTTTCTGCAGCCTATATTTTGTTATTTACTTTATTTTTTTTTTAAAGTATAGTAACTCCGACTGTGTGCATGTGTGCATATCATTCATTGTAGTGGTCAGAAATTTGAAAACTAAAGATTTTTCAACTAGCCACAGTCATTTCTGAAATTAGCTATGTCACTCTAAAATGAAGGGTACTTTACCCCGAAGCAAAAATAAAAATAATAAATTTTCTCAAAGACTATTGTAACGATTTCGGTTAAAATTAACTGCATTTTCTGGTATCACTAAGAGGGTATAAGTGATATCCCAGAAAAACTTCAAAAGGGGGTTGTTCTCACATGAAATATCAGTTTTTTCAAAATTAAAGTATTCACGATGCCCTTTTGAGCCAATGTGTACCTATATAAAAAAATCATTTAATTAAAAATGCTACAATTTTTATATTAACATTATCCGGCACTTTATTTAGCTAGTATTTAGTAGTTCTGTGCAAAAATGATCGCATTTAATCGGGTATTGCAGATAAGTAAGTTAACTTAGTTAACTTAAGGGCTTAACGGCTTAAGGGGGCCAGATTTTCATAGATGAAAACCATCCAATCGAACAAAAATAACGGTTTTTTGACAACTAGAAGTATTTTCACTTATTTATTAAAAATTAAGTCTTGTGATTCCATTTAGTATTTTCTGAAAATTTACTTTCTTAAACGTTTTTATTCCACATGTCTCTAAATTGATAAATTATATTGTAACCACATTATTCAGAGTTGTTCGGTGTGTTAAAATCTAGTTCTGAGACAGGAAAAGCACACTATTCAAAAATTTCGTTATATTTCTAGCAGATTTTATATACTAGGAGAAATTTAAAAAAGACTTTCATTTTAATCAATAATTATTCGTGTAAGTAATTTACAGAAGGCAGGTCTATAAAGGAAAAACAGAAAATGTTATCTTTTGCAGGTCTTAGGCTGAATAGGTGCGATAAAAAGCTAACATTGCGTTACATAGGAAGTCGGATCCCCTTTGAAACGCAATTAACGGAAAAATGGATAAATCAAAAGTTAACGAAAATTAAAAATTTCCACAGTTAGTATAATTTTTTCCTACTTTCAGTTGAGCCGCAATTTTTGATTTTCTGTAAAAAACTCATTAAAATTCGTCCATTGTACGTTGCGTCATTCCATGCTGTTATAACAGCGTAGACCCTACTGCTTCCAATATTACGTTCATAATTTGGGTAACATTATTGTCTTCGGAAAAATAGGTAGCACCAAGAAACTAAAGCTTGTTAAAGTGACTTCAATAAACATCTACAGCCCAAAAAATTTAAATAGCCAATAACGGTCCCTTGGTGTAGTGGTCAACGTAAGTGTATTTTATGCTAGCGGTCCAATGTTCGATTCCCGGTCAGATCTGGCATTTGTTCATCACTCATTCTCATTATCACCCTTTACCCTCTGCATTAGCCTTAAAAGTGCATCGAATCGAACAAAAATCTCATTTGTATTTTTTATGTAGACCTAACCCTTTTATGTTTGCATTACCATTAATGTGCAACTCAGCCTTAAATCTTCATTTACTTACCTCGGATAATATGGTTGTTATGTAGAATCACGAGATGCAGAAATTAGTTAGGAAATTTTCAAGTATATTTCAAAGGAAAACAATAAATTTCAAAGTATTTTACATACACTAAGGAAAACGCTGGTCGGCGCAGTGTGGAAGGAGACAGTTGCGTAGGAGATAGTTGCGTAGTATTACACCTTGGTTCTTCCAGTTTCAATATTTATGGTTCAGACATTGATTGTTCAGCAGATGTCAAGAATAGAGGCTGCTGTAATAAAAATGTTGAGACTTTATCAAGACATATGTCTCTGACACATGTTTTGCTGAACCATTAAAAAATGAATATATTAGACATGAACTTATTTTCTTAAGTTCTACAGACTACAGTGATATTATTTGATACAGATTTCAGATGATCAAACACCCAAACAGGTGTATATTCTCAAACCAACCGGACAACGTGATACTGGGCAACTTCGAAAGAGATAGGCATACCAACAAATCATAAAACATACCCACTAAACAATCTGCGTCTTGCTTAATGTTCTGTTTTGCGTTAGCAACTACCAAAATTTAACAATTCATTAAAACAGTGCCCCTGAAATTCGCGTAAAATTTTGGGTGCTGATTTTCTACGTAACAAAACGATTATTAAGTTCCAAACGCCCGGAACGTTTAGTTTTCTGTGAAACTGACATTTTATTTACCTTAGACAAAAAATATTGATACAAGTTTTTTGAAAACTCTAAATATTATTACCCTACATAATAAAATCAAGCGTTCTTAAATACATACGCCTAGAATTTTTCTTTTTTATAAACAATATTAATATTCTTTCACGTAAGCATAAAATTGATGTTGAATATTCGTCCACATTTTCATGTAGCAAAAGTAGTTTTCAATAAAAAAAAATCATCGTAAGCAACTTTGAATATTTTAGCAAAAAATAATCTTTCTCTATACCATAATAATAACATATGCAAATTCTTGTTTAAATCTCTTAAGTACGTAACAACGGAGGAAAGATTGAAAAATATGAAGAGAAACTCACAGTGTTCGTTTTTAATCAGGTAAATATTTTTATACATATTTTAAAACCTATAAATTCATATAATCATGCTAAAAACGAAGTTTTTTTTTGGTTGAATATTAAAAAGTAGAAAGACCAATATCATGAATTGAAAGATATGTAGACTAATAATTCTGTAAATTATTAAGTTATAAATAAAAGTCAAGCTAACTTCCTCATGCATGAGTGTTTCCTCTCAAAAAAAAAAATCTAGTGTGAAACACTCACACGACTTTCTCTTGTCAATGCAATTAATGACCAATATAACCTAACATTAGTAATAAAACATTAGAAATAAACAAAAAAAACTAACCTCAATAAACAAAACCTTATTTTAATCCAGATTGATAGACGCAAAGTGAAAATCGATCTCAGTTTGGCTTAAAAATACGGAAAATCACTCTTTTACGCTAAACTAGGCTCTGTAGAGAAAAATACTCTAAATAAAAGTTGTTCATCTTTTAATTTCCTATAAATTTGATTATACACTTTTGTCGTAAAATGCATACTAAAGCCGAAGTCTTAAAAAAAATGGATTTTCCACACGTTTTCGTGAGAAAAAATCAGAAAATCGCTAATTACCGCTAAACTAAGCGTTATACAAAAAAATGTTGGAATTAAAAGTTGTAGGATTTTAAATTCTCAACAACTTTTATTACAGAAATTTTTGCGCTAAAATGCATATTAAAGCCGTAATCTTAAAAAGGCAGTTTTTTATGTGAAAACAGCCTCACCAAGAATTTCAGTAAACATGGCGCCTACCCTATCTTGTAAAGCAACCCTATGAAAGAATTACGATGCAAACGTACGTATGTATAACGTGTAAATAAGGTGTAGTCTTGTTGATTTAAGCCGACCGCTCTTGAGAATGTATGGTTAACTGAACTTCAACCATAAAAATACACTGATATCTTCTGTCTATTATTTAAATTCGTATAAAAGTTACCTTTACTACGATTTGAAACATGGAACCTTGGTCTCCGAAAATCAGCTATTAAGCAGCTGGTTTGCGACAAAGAGCTTACCGCTAGAGCAACTGTTAATCTCTTTATTAAAGTTGGTTTTTGGACGCTAGACGTAAACAACTGTATTCGTTGATTTCCAGATCTTTTAAACTCCAACTTCATCTAAAACTATTAGTTTATAAGTGTTACCTATGACCCGTTTGGATGTATAGCAACCAAATTTACTGTTGAACCAAACCGTCGGTAATTTCGAAAATAGAACGCTTTCAGTCCAAACTGTTAAGGCAGATAACTAGTGCTCTCTTTTACGTAACGAACGATACAGAACACACAAACTTAAATGTCCCATATACTAACAATGATGTGTTTCTGCGCATATACATACGATTTGAAACGAAATTACACAATAATTCCAACCAGCTCATTGTTTATATAGACACACCAGATTTACCAAATGCCCCTATACGAAGACTGGAACGACTCTGGAATAGGGATATCACGAGACGTCAAAATTTAAGGAAAACAAAATAAAATAAGTAAACAAAACTAATTTAATGATTACGGTTAGAGTACTGTCAATGGGCAACGATCTACTCAATGTCTTAAAATTGTCAATATTTGTATTAATTTTTTTTAATCCAATTTGCTTGTTGTAAATTTTATACACTTGCAAAATAAATATCTTGTGTTGTCAAAAAAGTTGTTTTTTTTAAATATTTTACTATGTATTATTTCTCTATTAAAGTAACTCGTAAAAATTTATTTAGCGATTAGTAATGACGAAGTATTTAGTATAAGTATGCCCTAATAGACGCCATTAACAATGTATGTATTTTAATACTTCTAAAGTAAGCTTAATTCTAAATCTGCTGTGATTTATTTAATAATCCTAGCTGATGGAATAATAAGCAAAAATGTTAATTAAACTAAAAGTAAAAAAACAAACTTTAATAATAAAAAACTGACATCACTTCGAAAGAAGCGACAAAGGTATACAATTTAAAAAAAAAGAAGAAAGGAAAAAGTCATTAAGAAACTTTAATTAATAGACTTTTCATGCAAATCAAAAATAACAACTATACATTCAAATAACCATTCCATTATGTTCTATGATAAAACTAATTTCAGAAATATAATAATAAACAGACACAACAAATTTAAAAAAAAATAGGTCAGAAAATTTAAGAAATGAAAGATAGGACACACTCTTTTTGTTCGGATGGTCGTTGCAGCCAGAGCCACAGGTCTTTTGTGATAAGAAATAAACTAGAGAATCGATAACACGTTCTGCGACTGCTCCGACAATCGATTTGTGACGCCACTCTGAATAAAAGGTGCTGCTATCTAGAGGAAAATGAATGAACTACCAATATTACATAGTTTAAGAAAATACCGCTAGAATGCACAACGTTGGTTACTGTAAATTTTACAAATCTAAGCAAGTTATTGTAAAATTTAAATTTTTTTAAAATAAAACCTTAATATAATAGGCCAATAAACAGGCCAACTATTCCTGAGAGAGTATCGTTAATTGAACCCCTACCATCAAAGTACACTGGTAATCACTGTGTAGTAGAAGCAATGAAAAACATTGCTTGTATATAAATTTTGTTTTGTTTTATTAATTTTTTTAAAAATCATTCTCAAAAACATTGTACCTATTTTTAAATTTTCAACTAACTAAATTAAACTCTGCACCAACAATGTAACACATCTTCTGTCCGTGTCGTATCAGCGAACGGAACAGTTGATTAAAATTTGTTAATAAAATAAATAATCTTTGGATAAGCTGTGTCCGTAATATTTATGTATTATCCATGTAGTACAAACGGTGCAGTGAGTGCTACAAACCGAAGTGAATAATGTAAGAAAAAGTATTGCCGTATTTATGCATCATCGTAGTAGAATATTACCCAACCAAAACTCACAAGAAAGAAAGTGGTATAAGCGGTGGCAGCAAAATCTTTCTTTTCTCAAATGAGAGACGTAAATTCGAGCCACGGTAAATGCAAGACCGGTAAATCGAGCATCTACTGTAAAATTAAAATGAAGTTTTATCATTTATTAACAACCTGATCATTAAAAGAAGCAGTGGGCTTTACAATATTTTTAATGGGATGAGGATAACTTAAACTGTCGTATACAATTTGAAACGTTATGAATTAATTAGAAGTTTAAAAGCAAAGTTAACAGATTTACTTGTAAAGTGTGCTAGATTTCATTTGATATTTACTTATTCCAGGTATCACTTTAAGAACGCTAATGCCGATTTCCAGAATTTTAGGTCTTTTGAAAAGAGTAGAGTTATTGCTTTCGAGTAGGTTTTTTCCAGAAATATTTATATAGTCTTTATCCCATTTATTCAATATTTATCGTAAGCCTTCTCCAAATTTCTCTTCCGTTTTTTCTTTTAAGCTGGATGGGTTTATCAAAAGACCCTTTCTTATTGAAGAATTTTCCAAATAATATTAACAAGATAAAAAGTACTTCACATTCAATGTACCATATTAATTATATAATTTTATTTACTCTTTAAAATAATCGAACAATTTAAGTCTAAAAATTAAGAGTAGTTAAATAAACCAGTTTATAAAATGTTCCCCCTACAAAGTTATCAATAACCCCCCAAAGCAGTGTGAATATACCTCCTAGTATATAACATAATTAAATAAATAAACTTTATTGTCAATAAATTATATGCAGAACTGTAACATCGTACAGTCCGTGTACTGTACATTATATTTTATGACATGTCACAAAATTTTAGGATAGAAAACGGGGAGGTTATAGGCATACTATTTCACAGAACGGAAAAAAGAACATGAACAAGCATTCGATTGGAGTGTGAAAGGAGAACTGTGTGAAAACTTTCTCCAGGATAGCCAAACATTACAAATCACAAACTGACTACAAATTAATTTGTAATAGTGTACAGAGTCCATTAATCTAATTTAGTCTAAGTAATCTAACTTATTAGTTATACATTTAAGAGTTTGGATTTTAATTGGCAAAGAACACAGCGGAAAATGTTTAGGCTATTACAAAACAACCTAAACATAATTTGTTACATATACTTTTTAATGTAAGTTTGGATTAGTTTGGACTTACGAGGGGGGCCCCAAAATAACCGGACTGAGAGCGCGCTGCCATTCTTAGACGTAGTAGAGAGTTTTCCCGCGACATGGGGTTAGTAAGACCTTCAACAAACAAGTGCCCAGACGGCGTCAGTTTGTAGGTTAACTTTTGATCGTAGTGTTGTGTTTTTCACTTACTGTTGCATGTTCCGCCTGCGAAATGATTAAGCGTCAAGCCACACTTCCACTGGCTTGGTTTCTGGGTCATAGCCGTAACACCAACTCTCATCATCTGTAATGACTTGACTATTATAATATAAGACTATTATAACGACTAATGAACAAGTTTGGATAACTTTCAATCCCGGTTTTTAAGTCTTTACTCAAATTCAATCGAATGTTTAGTTGATCCTGTTTAAGAAGGCGAGGAACAAATTTACCGGCAACACGTCTCATTTGCAAATCCTCAGTAAAAATCCGCTGGCACGAGCTCCAAGTCACGCCTGTCTCTTCAGAAATATACACTCGTTCGACTTTGGAAAAGGATATCGTTGGCACAATAGAGACGAATGGATACAGGATTATGCACACGAAAGTCTTTTCAATTGTTGCAAGCTGTTCATCTTGATGGTGTTGTCAACTGACAAGTAAGAAGACATAAATTTACCTGTGTGTTACTTCTACCTTCTTAACGTTACGGTTGTGTCATTTTTGAAACACCTATTATAATTAATATAATTTAGTATGATTGGCTGTCCAGATATTATATTTTTAATTGAATTTTTTTTAATGTTTTAAGTTTTCGCACAGTTTTCCTTTGTTACTCTAAGCGAATGCCAGATCAGTCCAGCCTCTTATTTTCTACCCTTCCCATATACTAGGTACATGAAATATTTTTGACTTGTCATACATAATCGATAGTATTTTTCACGCGACAATAAAGTTTATTTATTTATTAACTTACTAAAAGATTTGCTGCCATGACGATCAACAAAATATATTTTAAACAAATTTATACAGTCCTTACATAAAAACAATACAACTTAATTATACATAATTTTATCTCATGAGATGAGACGTCTAGATATTCAGATGTAGAGTACGGTTTTTTTTACTCTTCTTTTTAAAAGAAATACTCAACTTGTACAGTCTACTATAAATAATACTTTTATTGAAGATGCACCTTGAGGATATTTTATTAAATACAGTACATAAGAATTCTAGAAATGTTTTAACTACATCAACAAAGTTTGTGATATTTGTTTTGTTAATAAACAAGGAAATAAATAAAGTTCTCCGCTCAACTTGTGTTTATTTTATTAATAAATAAATTATGACAAGGAATACTATTGCATTAGTTTTATTTCAGATGTTGCACAATAATAATTAAATAAACTTTCCGGCGTAAGATTAAACCAATAAAATTTGACCGCAATAAAAATGGCAGTATAAAAAGTTTTTCTTCTAAGCATATGTTAAACAAAATTACTTTTAACCTAATTTGGGTGCATAGGCCTACATAGAAACATGACGTTTAGACAGCAGTCTTCTTCTTTGGGTGTCTTTTCCGCTAAGAATGATAGCAAACAAAACATAAATGGGTGTGAAGCACTCACATTACTTTCTTCTGCCAATGTAAATGATGAACAACATAACCTAAGTAATTTTTATTATGAGTGAATGACGCAACAAGAAAATCAAGCTCTGTTAGACTTTGATTTTTGATGACCAAAATAAAGGAAAAACACCAATTCACTCTAATTAAGCTCTGTAGCAAAAAAAAACCCTTAATATAAAAGTTGTAGGTTTTTAATTTTTTGTAACTTTGATATGTCCAAAACAAGCAGGTGAAGTGTTAAATTGTTTGCACTCGATTTTCTAGTTCCGGGGCTACAAGAATAGCCCTGCTAGTTCTGTTTCTTATCACATAGTCAGCCAATTATATAACTGAAGCACTTAAGAACAGAAGACCGTTCTGTTCAGGTTGTATAATTCAGTAATTTAAATATAAAAACACTAGTCAGAGTTATCTTCTCTGAGAGTAAGGAATTTCACTATAATACATGATACAACCAGACCCTGCAGTGAATGAAGAGAAGGTGTCATTTGTAGGGTGGAAAGTAGATGGTTTCCAGAGGGCCTGACATGCTAATAAGAATACTTTTCCACTCTGTGAGATCAATTGTAAACCACCTCACTCCTCGTTTTACTTAACAAAGCCTCTATAGCTTAACAAACTAGAGACTGCAGATGAAGGCGGAGCATAGTGACTTAGATCACAGCACAGAGCCAGTTGACTTTCGTTATTCGTACCCTGGGTTGTCACGTTGTGGTCCCGCTGTCATCGGAGCATAGTGACTTAGATCACAGCACAGAGCCAATTGACTTTCGTTATTTGTATCCTGCGTTGTCAAGTTATGGACCCGCTGCGGATAACAGCCTAACAAAATGTCAGCTGGAGTTCGATGGAACAGAGTGTGATTTAGCGGAGGGGCAACCTCACACCTGACCTTCGCTGTTATTGGCTAGATCTCATCTGTAGTCTTTAGTTCGTTGGGGTATAGAGAGGTTCTAACAAGCCTTTCGGCTAGTTGGATGCCCTAAACAACAACAACTTTGGTTATATACCTACAGTTTTATCCTAAATGCATAAATACTAAAGCCACAATCTTAAGAAAACCCCATTAATTTAACTCCATTGTTAGCATGTTAGTTAGCGGTGAGAAAGTTAAAAAATAGCTATTATAACGGTTAGCTACAGGTGTCGAAGACCGAAACTAATGCGGCATTTTCTCTCTACCAGTGACAACTTAAATTAGTTAGGCAGTACAGTAAGAGATAAAAGTTTTGCTAGTTTGAATTAAAATTGACAGGGAACCATCCTATTAACAATCACAGGCCTTTAAAACTGTTAAATAGTAGCCTATCATACGTTTTGAAGAATTGGTGTATTTCTTTTTTCTACGAAGTAGCTACTGTCACCGGATGGCGACCTTAAGTGGCTAACCTTATCTGTTTGGTGGCCCTGAAAAGGGCCGTTTATGTGAGTGTCCGCCGGTGCGGACAGAGGTGTTTGATGGCTCTGAAAAGGGCCGGTGTAAAACCTTATTAAAATGGTCCTGAGAAGGACCGTTGTGCTGGTCTTGAAGGAGACCGGCGTAAGCAGCGCGTGGCTGCGACGAGAGCCGTGGCTCAGGTTGATGGCCGTGAGAAGGGCCGGTGTAAAACCTCATTAAATTGGTCCTGAGAAGGACCGTTGTGCTGGTCTTGAAGGAGACCAGCGTAGGCAGCGCGTGGCTGCGACTGCTGCGGCGGCGGCGGCTGTGGCGACGGCTGCTGCGTTGCTGGCTGCTGCAAGTCCCAGAGCATCTTCCTTCTTTATCTCGTGGATTTAGTGGTCGATCTTCGTCGGATATGTAGAGCGTAATGACAAGCGGCTCAGTGCACTGCGCTTTCATGGCAACTGAGAGCGCTGTGGTAGGGGGCGGTGAGTCGCTCGGCCTTGGCAACAAAGCCCTCTATCGGAAGGCAGCCGAAAGATTTGTCGGGACGCCGCTAAAGGGCCCCACCGCGCCGACAAAGGCCGGCAACACAATAAATGATTAATTAGAAGGGATGGCGATGACACTACTATAACGTTTTGTTTTAAAATTGATAACTTCGACAAAATAAAATTATTATAATGAAAAGTTCAATTTAGAAGAAGTAATTCAGTTATTTTGATGATATTTTTGAGATTTTAATAGAGAGTGGATGCAAAGTTTGTTTGTTGTATGTGGATGTCGGGTCTGTCACCTCTGAAAACTGTGACATAGCAGCAGAACAGATAACGAACAAGGAAGGTATCTGATCTAGCGTCATTAGCCTTGTGACACGTCTCTCAGTTATAAACCACGCCACGCCCTCTGCCCTTACTTTGCTCTTCTGCTTATAATGGTACGTGACTCGCACCATTGTTCCCTCTCTTCTTTTCTCCCAAACCCAACCATCGTTATATTAATTCAAAAAGTTGTGCTACCTCTCTTTACGCCTGTTTATTTCTTTACATTACACATTATGAAATTTTGTTTGTCCATTATTAATTATCTCTTCAATTTTTATTTTTTCCTTTGATCCCCATTTGACTGTCCACCTTCTCAAAAATATTAAAACTATCAGAACTAAACGTGATATCTAATAAAATCTGATACTTTACTAAAGAGGTTCTAATAATGAAAAATTATCATGTACAGATCCCGAAACGAAGCTAGACTTAGGTGTTACAATATTATATTACCATTCTATAGACTGAATATGTATATTTACATTATTTTGTTTATACTATGTTGTTTAGGTCAACAGCCGAAAGGCTGGTTTGAACCTGTAGAGGTTTTACTAAGTAAAACGAGGAGTGAGGTGGTTTACCTTTGCCTTCCTCACTGAGTGGAAAAGTACGCTTATCAGCATGCCGAGCCCTCTGAAAAGCACATATTTTACACTCTGCAAATGACACCTTCACTTCATTCACCACAGGGTCTGGCTGTATAATAAAATTCATTACTTTCAGAGGAGATAACTCTGATTAGTGTCTTTTACACCTCTACCTCTTCTGTTCTTAAATGATTCAGTCATTTAAATGGCTGACCATATGATAAGAAACAGAACTATTTATTTTAGCCCTGCAACGAACAGATTGAGTATAAATAATTTGACACTCTACCTGTCTGTTATGGGCAGATATTAAAACTATATTAAAACTATCAGAACTAAACGTGATATCTAATAAAATCTGATACTTTACTAAAGAGGTTCTAATAATGAAAAATTATCATGTACAGATCCCGAAACGAAGCTAGACTTAGGTGTTACAATATTATATTACCATTCTATAGACTGAATATGTATATTTACATTATTTTGTTTATACTAGTAATATTATTAAGACAAAGCGTGTATTTATGTGCATGCTAATTTTCAAAACTACAGAACACATTTTCATAATATTTTGACAGCATATTCGTATTTATATTCATAGCAACATTTTATTTTTAAATTTTCAAAAATTATAATCCTATAGACGCTATTGAAGATTTTCATAAATATGTATGTGCGTGCGTGCGTGCGTGCGCGGGTGTACAACTGAGTACTTATTGCTGCTGAAGTAGATGAAGGGGTTTTGGTAAAGGTGAAAGACGTACGCAGGGGAAATTATCAAAATGTCGTTTTGTGTGTGTGTACAATTGTTGAAGACAGTACATACGATTAAGATTATCGAGAGACGTACGCGGAGGAATTTTCATAACGCGCGCGCGCGTGTGTGTGCGCGTTGGAGCGTACAGTCGATCTAGTAGTTACACAATTACTGTTACATATTTATTAAAAAAAATTATTACACGTTTCGCGAGTGAAGCCACGCGGGGCGTGCTAGTACATGCGTTAAATGAAACAGATGATACAGTGGTAAATGCTTGTGGGGTCTACGAAATCCTCACCGATGATTAAATTTTGGCCAAGACAACGCGGATTCAATCGCTAGTCTACGTACCTACAAAATTTTTACCAGAAACTTTCTTTAGTGCCATATAACGTAATTATTGAACTACAGAAACTGTATTTTAACTTTATATTATTCTGGAGTTAAGCCAACAAAGTTAAATCGTAAAAAAATAATAATCTTAGTTCAGTGAAATGGGCTGTTGATTTAATTAGCCTACTGCTACATCAAGTTTGAATTACTTTAGTTTAATTCAGGTGAACTTACCCGCTTTGATTTCATTTCAGTAATAGGCGTAATTGCTATAAAAAGTAGGCCTAAGCCTATCGGAGTTTATAAGAAAAAACACGATCGTTTTCAAGTTTCAAAAAAAACTTTATTTAAAAATAGTATTTAAAATAAATGCACGAGTAACTGGGCTGAATTTTGCGTAAATTGTTCATCAATATTAGATAAATTCATTCGGTATACTAAAACGTATATTTTAACGGCTTTAAAGTTTAGATACTGTCTACTAAATTGTAAGATGAATCCTAAAAAAGCGTTTTTTATAACTAACTACGAACTCTTACTCACATTCATAAATTTTTATTGTATTTGTATTTACTGGTTTTAAAATAGGCTACTTCGTATGAAAATATTTCGGAGTAGCTTACGTTTTTATAATTATAAACTTGTAGGGGTCTATAATGTTCAGTTGGCAACCAAAAATTGCTAGGTAATGAAAATTTTAGTAAACCTATAATGCAATTTCTTCAATATTACAATTCTTGAAATGTTTACCCTCTAAGCTTGTAGCGATAACTTTAGAAGATTTAAATTTAAATAAGTGCTTGGAAATACATTCCGTCAAAAATTCTATCAAACACCGATACAAACGCTTTCACAACAAGTCACAAAAACACTATGACTCCTTTTTACGTTCACATTACACCTTACATCTACCTGACGATCCCGCAAGACGCTTAAAAAGACGTTGGAAAGCTGAATAAAATTTAGTTTAATCAGAATTCAGATGATTTTTAATCACAGTTCTTGACGAAGCACTAATAGAAGCCCTACCCCTCTCATTCCTGTATCATTTTCACAAAATTATGATCAACATATTTACTTTTTTTTTGTAACAGTGAATTTCTTTTACAATCAGTTTATATATACAAAAATTGTAAGCAAAGACTAGAAAATCTGAATAATGTCCTTAGAATTAAAATAAAAACCACATTTAGTAGTGCATTTCAACAAGACTTAATGTGAAGAAAAATATAAATGTATATATATGTACAAAACTTAACTTGATGAACTGTGAATCAATATATTGTAACACAAAGTTGTTGTAGCTGGAGATGATGACGATGATAAGAGATGATAACGATGCCTATTATCCTATTATGAGATGACAATGATTAGCAGTTGAAGTAAAAAATAATTACTAGTCGTATAATTTAGGCTGAACCGTTGTAAATAGAAAACTGAAGGGAGAGAAACTGAGGGCTTGAGAAATATTGTTGGGCAACTATTCTGATCTAAGGAACCGCAGGAGACAGTAAAGAGAAAATACAATTAGAATTGTACGGCCATGTTGTAAGAATGGTATGAGATAAATATTTACAAAGAATATTCCTGTTGCACTTAGACATAAAAAGAAAAAGGAAAGAGAAGAAAGGGAGACAGAGAGAAGGAAGATGAGGACGAAAGCGAGGAGGAGAATAGAGGAAGGAGAGGAGACAAATTGTCAAGAAAGTCATAGATACGAAGATTCAGTAGGCTCTGTGTAATATTTGAAGAAGGTGTTTTCACAAAAAGGTTTAAAAAAGATTCACTATTCGGTAGAATCTGAAGGACTTAAAAAACAAGGAATTTGGAAAAAATTAAGGCTATTCGGCTAATTGCAAAAGCAACTGAGAAATTGGATGGGGTAACGTTGGGTTTCTGGTCTTTTCAATCCAATCTGATTAGCAAATTAATTCTAACATGAGTAACATACACGTAAATACAAAAAACGTTCTGAAAATCACCTTAATTAACTTGTGTTAGTTATAGCCTAAGCAGTGTAAATGAATTAATATATACCAGGCAATAAATTGTTGTTGTCGACCGTAATATTTTCTCTCTTTATTCTGTAAGGATGAACAAAGAAAGTAAAAATAGCGAGAGAAAAGCATAAAATATTGATAAAAATGTCACTTTTTTAATAAAGTATGAAACACGTGGAAACATTTAAAAAAAGGAAATATTGGAAGAGTAAAGAGTAAGCTACACCATAAGTTAGTGTTATTGTATTTGACAGCTTGTTATTTTATAAGCAACAAGTATTAGAATAGCAGGAGAGCTGCAGACATATCCGATAGAAAATATACACTAATTCCGTAATATCAATATTCCACTGTACTACAACTAAACTCATGTTAAAATACAAAATGAACATACCATAACTTTATCCATAGTTGTCAGATACGATGAGCAAACCGCAATATCTTCTACTACTTACATTTTATAATATTTAATAATTTTTAATTATTTATCCAATAAAAATAAACATAAAAAAGTACATGGTGTATTGAATAAAATACACAAATACAATTCCTAAAATCACTTATCTTAAAACAAACGTTGATTGATTCTAATAACTAATGTTCAAGATCATTTTCTAGACGACTGGTGTGTAGGTGATAATTTTCTTAAAAAAAAGGAAATAAATAAGTACAATAAAAAATTTAACAGAAATTAAAATGTTAAATTATAATGTAGGCTATAAAAAAAGTAATTCACAGTAGTAGGTCTACGTTAAAATTTATACCTGTAAATATGGATCACTTCGGTTCTGATACATTTCTTCTTGATCTTCCTGTCATGGATTAGGCTTTCCGACCTGTTTCGACTTCTTTGCTCATCTCTTTCGCGGCCTACTTACATCTCTTCGTCCATCAGGTACGTAGTTTAATGTCTTATTCGCCCATATGTTGTTGTTGTTTAGGTCAACAGCCGAAAGGCTGGTTTGAACCTCTAGAGGTTTTACTAAGTAAAAACGAGGAGTAAGGTGGTTTACCATTGCCTTCCTGACTGAGTTGAAAGAGTATGCTTATCAGCATGCCAGGCCCTCCGAAAAGCACTCACTTTCCACTCTGCAAATGACACCTTCACTCCATTCACCACAGGGTCTGGCTGCATAGTGAAATTCATTACTCTCAGAGGAGATAACTCTGACTAGTGTCTTTTACACCTTTACCTCTTCTGTTCTTAAATAGTTCAGTCATATAAGTGGCTGACTATGTGATAAGAAACAGAACTATTTTTTTTAACCCTGGACCAAACAGATAGAGTGCCATTAAAATAACACTCCACTTGCCCGTTTTGGGCATTTCGCCCATTTATAGGTATTTTTACTTATTCGTGTTAAATGTTCCTCCCATTTCTCTTTGTATTTTCCGACTGCTTGTAAGGGAGAGGAGACATTTGAATTGGCCCGAATTTCCTCATTGCTAATACGATCCATCAAACTACACCTCTGAACTCTTCTCAAGAACCGCAAAACCGCTCCTTGAATCTGCCGGTTTAATTTTCCATCCACGTACCCGGGACTCGCTACAGCAATACTAGAACAGCCAGAGTCTTATAAAAACTTAACTGGGTTTCTTTCCAAAAACCTTTACTCAGTGACCACGCTATTGTTCAACATATATAGCAAAAACGATATTGGTATATGTACGATATTTCTTTTGTGTATACCACTACTTCCTGAGACATCCTTAATGAAATAGGATCCTAACGTTGTGAGAGTTTAGCCCTCAACAGAAATTGGTTCACCAAACCAATTTCAGACGGACAAACTTTTAACATAAAATTATAAACTGCTTCTAGAGTAAATGACAAAATGGACTACAAAAACTAGGCTATAAATATAAAAGATTTTCGAAGACAAATGTGGTGTGGTTCAAACCCTAGTAAAGAATAAGTAAATTTTTATACGGCTTTTAATAAGATACAGTGGTCACCGGTGTACTTTTATAGTCAAGGTTTAATTAACCATTCTCTCTCAGCCTGAGTATGTACAAGACTACACCTCTTTTACACGTCATACATATAAACGAAACGAGATGGTTGAATTAAAAAAGATGATTAAAACATGAAAAAACATTGAATACTTGAATTTCAACTGATCATTTCGATTTAATCATCTAGTCATGAGATTGCTTATTGTTCTTAAAGAAAACAAATTGCTACGTACACACATTACGGGTTAAAAATAATAACTGTTAAAAAATTAACTGTAACCAAAAAATACATTAATTTTAAAATTTACTTTCATTTTTGTTACGTGCTATTTTAATTTATAATTTATTGTAAGGTTGCAAATCGATTTTATGCCAGATATATCACCTAGTCCTTTTAATGAGTTCAGAAAACGTTGTAAATGAGGAAAGTTTAAATGAAAACATTAGATCCGTTTTTGAGAAAAATGGATTTCTTTATTTTCACGTCACGTGATTCCAAAAACATTTAGGTAGTTGATTAAGGAAACCCTAATTTTAAAGCTTCACCCAAATCAGTCCAGTAAGAGGGTT
This sequence comes from Catonia carolina, assembly GCA_035578175.1. Taxonomy (NCBI): domain Eukaryota; kingdom Metazoa; phylum Arthropoda; class Insecta; order Hemiptera; family Achilidae; genus Catonia; species Catonia carolina. Next base: position 297,621,432 of record JAQMRL010000001.1, read on the forward strand.
AATTTTCTTCATACTCGCGTAAAAAATTTGAAAATTATTTTGGTTTCAGGGGGTTTTGAACGTAAAGATCAGTTGCAATCAATATTTTTTTATGATCATAATAGTTGCTCGTTTTCCCTCTACATTATAGAGCACGAAAAATTAATGAAGTTTGTTATTCAATTAAGGGAAAACTGGAGGAAATTTTTTGTGATAATACATTTGTAGTAATAGAGTAAGGGGAAGTGGAGGAACAGAGACGAGTTGTCAACGTTGAACAAAAGGTTGAAGATGAAAACTCACTCGGTGAAGAAAAGCTTCTTTCATTTTCATGCTAAGTTTTCAAGTAGGAGCATCCTCCTTTCTCATGTTCCTTGTTGCACCCTCTCTGCTTGCTTACATCATCATCCTGTAAGCCGTAAGCTGGAAAATGTTAAGTCTGGAGTATGGGGATTTCATCACAACAGCTAACAACAGTTTAACCGCACAATAAGTGATGATATAATCTCGGCTTTTCCCACATTCACCATCCTACTATAATTTCTAAATTAACAAATTCCAAAGGAATCCCTCCGCAATTTACTTATAAAACGCCTTCCTCTTCAAAAGCAATTAGAATTTCCTCTACTCATCTGAATTTAACAAAGACACAATCACCCTGTTTGTTTATTCATTTAATTAACCAATTAAACCAGGAGTTAACTTCAAAAGACATGTTTTAAATCAAGAAAAATTACTGGACAATTTAAATTACAATATACAAGGACAAGTGCTTTCAAGAATAACAAAAACTGGGCAACCTGTGAATGAACGAAAGCATGCCTAGAACAATCAACTGCTAAGATTTTCCAGAAATTTTGAAAGTTAAATTTCTTGACTTACAACAATTTTAAACGACAAAAGAAAACATTTCGCAATTTTATTTATCTTCGAGTGATATATGTTCTACCTCAATGTAGGAGAAAAACCTGTTATCAAGTTTCAGCCAAATCGGTGTACTACGACGAATAATTTCAATTTTTTGCATACTTATTTTTCTGAATACAAAAATGTACAAAAATATACGGAGCTATAGCACCGTATATTTGACAAGACATATTCTAATAGGGCGTAACAAGTAATTTACGAACAAAAGATTATGTTTTGTGGTAAATTAAAATACTTTCTGATAAGCCTAGAAAAGGTTTGTTCCGTTAGTCATTTTATCTAAACACGTAGATAAATATTCTTTATAATGTAGTTTAATACTGTTTTAATGCATCAATGTCGCGGCCAGTTAAAAATAACATTCTGAAGTTAAAAAGTTCTGTTTAGGGCGTACTTACAAAATTACTCTTTTTCTGTTCTCTTCTCAGTATGGGCCCTCGACCCAATATCCTCGCGCGTTTTTTAAGTAGGTCCTCTGTCAAGTTTACCAACATATTAAAACAACAATACTTGCTCGCTTTCCTTAGTCACTCATATGTTTCAGATATTGCAGTCGTTTTTGATTGTGTTAAGGTATAAAATCCTGGACCCAGAAATTTTTAGATTCTGTACCGATGTCTTCATTTCTTACTTCATTCGCACGGAAAAGGCCCCTCAGAATCTTTCAGATGGCTATTTATTTTACCTGAATTCTACTCTTGCCGTAATTTTTCAGCACCCAAGTTTCACTACTATTAAAAATGTAGGCACTGACATAGTACTATTTAATTTTAACTGACTTCCTACATTCGCCTTATTCCTAATGTTCCTTCTAACTGTTCTGTAAATCTGTTAGTTTTCTTTAAGACGTTATTAACTTGTATAAAATATCATGATCCAAACAATTAAAGCGACTGACTTTATCAACAGTGTGGCATAAATATTGTCACTGATCAGATTGGGGTTTGGACTTAAAGCCATAACCTGAATCTTCGAAGTTGATATTCTGCAGTAGTAGAGGTCTGCTAAAATATAAACCCCATAAATGCTATATTCTAGTGGGCGAGTACTGCTGGTACTAATTTACTAATGCTGGATTAAATTTACTAATTTATTAAATTGTAGTTATTGCTACGATGGTTCACGGATCATTTCAGCGTGCTAAATATTTCTAACTAACTGTAGCGAGATAAAAATATATGGCTGTATTTAAAGTAATAAATTAATTTATAATGTCAAAAAATAAAAACTAATGTAACGGATGTAATTAGTATTTGTCAAGTCGGGCGTTTGTCGGGAATAAACCGACATCGTAACCGTCAATTCTCAAGTAAATTTATTGATTATTGAAAGTAAACTTTTAAAATAATTGAACACGTGCAGAAACAGTGACTGTATCAAAGTACTTGTGCCGAGGAAACGGTTGAAATAACAGAGGAATGTGATTGGTCAGAAAATTTGAATTCTGAAAGATGATTGGATATTGTAAATTTAAAAATAGTTTCAAGGCGAAGTTTAAAACGACGCTTCTTTAAGAATAAAAGCGGGAGGACAGTCTCACTTCAGCAATCCTGTAAGTAGGATGTGTGTGTGCTCAGGACAGATAAATTTAACAATGTGCTTAATAGTATAATACAGTAATGAAATGACTTTCAGTTAATTAATCAGTGAAACTAGAACGTCTTGTGTTAAAAGATACTTACAAATACAACGAATAATGAAATATTAACAACCAACAAATGATTTAACTACATATTACCAACTTTAATGGGATCTACGAAATTTCAAAGCTATAGCCAGGTATTTAAACCTAAGTAATTTCTGTACAGAATTTAACTAAAAAAACTGAATTCAATTTAAAGCGCTATTTACTTTTCATTTTGTAAAAACATAATTCTAAATGTATTATTTGTAACTCCTGTGTGTGTAAAAATCATTATTATTTTAGATATAATTAAACTTGTATTTCATGTATAAATGTGTTTCGTTTTATTAGTCAACATCTTTCTATACAATGAAAATAGTCGGGGTAACGGTCCTACACCTATAACAAATCTTTTATTAAATAAATATTACTTCAAATTTGTCATACCTTTGTGGGGAAATAAAATATAGCACTTCAAATTTGGCATCCGCTTGTGGTGACTAGTAATTGTATAGAAAGGGTTGAATAAATATAAATTTAAATTGTAAAAATAACTAAAACAATTAGAAATGCCGCGAATGTTAAGATCGAATAGAAATAAAATGGGTCATGTTGGAGAAGTAGAAACTGGGTTAGTTGGAGGTAGTGATAACACTTTAACCGTAGATGCAAGTAATAGTAGTGAAGTAAATGTAAACCAGGAAAATGAATTTTTGAATAATAGTAGTGTGGATGAAGAATTGATACCTACAGAAAACATTGATAATAATAATGATAATATAGAAAATATAAGGGGAATATTTGATTCAGATAGTGAAGTAGATGAGGTTAATAATGTATATAGAGAAAATAGGGGGTTAGGTGGTAGTAATGTTAGTATTAATAACAATATAAATAATCCAAATGTAGTAGGGGTAGAAGTAATGCAACAACTTATTTTAAATTTAACTAATGTAATCCAAGAAACACAAAAAGAAAGTAGAGATTTCAGAAATGATTTTAATAATAAAATGTTAGAACAGTCGAAGGAAATAAAAGAAACACAGTTAGAACAGAGTAAAAATTTAAAGAAAGAATTAGTTAGCAGTTTAGAAAATAAAATGGACGAGCAAGCAAAAAGTTTAAGAAAAGAGATTAGGGCTATTAGGGAAGAGGTGAAACATGATACTTTAAAATTAATTGAGAAATTTAAATCAGAAATGATAAAAGATGTTGATTGTAAAATTAAAGGTAATGAAAATGAGGTTGATTTATTAAGAGGTGTTGTTGAAAGTCAGAATATTAGAATAGACGAAGGTTTTAAAACAAGTGAAGTTAAAGTTAATAAAGTTAATTTGAAAGTAGATAAAGTAATTTGTGATGTAAATACAAACAAGAAAGGATTGTCCGATGTAAAAAATAGGTTGTTAGAACAGAATAAGCTTATTGGAGAGGTGAATGACAATGTTGAAAAGTTAAAATCAGATTTTAGCGAGTATGTAGAGCACGGAGTTTATGATGGTCAAAATAATAATAATAATAATAATAACTGTAATATAAAAATAAAATTTTCTAACAGAAACCCAATGGAATTCATTAGTTCACTAAAGTACGAGATTAAAAATAACGAAATAAAGAAATGGAAAACAATTAAAAGTGTAATAAATGAGAGTTTGATGTGTGATTTATGGGGTTCAACTTGGTGGATGTATGTTAGGGATACAATTGATAACTTGGAGGAATTTATTGGTAAATTTAAGGAGAAATTTTGGAGTGACAGTGTGCAGGCAGAAGTAAGGCAGAATTTGCAATTTGGGAAATTTAATCCTAATAAAAACATTAAAATGTCAATTTACTTAATGAATAAACTTAACAAAGCCAAATATTTAGAACCTAAATTGTCGGAAGGTGAATTAATCAAACTAGTGTGTAGACATTTTAATAATAGTGTCGTTAGGGCAAAAACCATTGGATGTATTTCAGATGTAGAAAATTTTGTTAAATTATTGGACGAAATGGAAGGTTCTGGGATTGGGAGAGAACAGGAGAATGAAGTAGGTGGGAATAATCGTTTTAGAGATAGTGAACAGGGAAATTTCAGTAGAAAACAAGAATTTGGTATGGGTAATTATAACAATAATAATAATAATAATAATTTTAGAAATGTGAACAATAATAACTACAAAGGTACCAACAATAATTACAGAAGTAGATTTCAAAACCAGGGTAAAGATAATTTTACTAATTATAACAGTAATCGGGATAATTTCGGCAGGGGACAGGAAAATAATAGATTTAATTATAATAGGGAGAATAATAGGAATGAAAGCGATAATTTCAGAGGTAGATTTGATAATGACAGAAAATTTGATAAAAAACCAGAGAATAAAGTAAATTCTATATTAGTTGAAGCAGAGGTACATAATGAACAAGGGAATTTAAACTAAGTAAGGGTGTGCGAAAAATGGAGGCTGTAGTTGAGAATTTATCCTGTACATCTAAAAAAAGTGAAGGGTTTAATGGAAATAAAAATAATATTATTGAATTTGAGAATAAGAGTATAAACAAAAAACGTAATATTGAATTTGAAAGTGTAAATTTAAGTGAAAATGAAATAATGGTGATAGAAAGTGAGGGAGAAGATGATAAACTTGTTAATTTTATATTTAATAACAATTTGGCTGAAGAATTATTGGAGGAAGAAAAACTGGTTAGTGAAAGGGAAGTAGAAGGTAGAAAAAGTATTCAATTAGTTGAAATTAAGGTAGAAATAAAGGGTGAAATTGCTAATGTATTATGTGATACAGGAAGTCAAATCAGTGCAATAAACCAAGAATTTTTAGTAGAGTTAGAAAATAAAGTTAATGAAAAATTTTCTAAATTGCCAGTTAAAGATATTACAATAATCACAGCCGCGGGTAGAAGGAAGTCAGGTATAAATAAGCAAGTTATTATTACATTTAAGATTGGGATACTGAATTTTATCACACATTTTTCATTATTAAAAATCTTAATACTTTTATTTTGTTAGGTTGCGATTTTTTGTGTAAAAACCAGGTCAAATTAGATTTTAAAAATAACCTATTTTCAATAAAAAATATAAGCGTAAAATTTTCTGAAAATAAGAACATTATTTTAAAAAGTTGTAGTTTACAGACAATAGATGAAGGTCGGATAAGGGATGACTTATGGAGTAAACAAATACAATGTGTCAAAAACATTTTAAGAAAAGGCATGGATAGCGGTGAGGGTGAAAATGAAATGATAAAAGTGTTTACTATAAACCAGGATATTTTTTCTGATAAACCTGGCCTTATAAAAAATTATTATTGTAAGTTGAATATTGATCAGAAGATTATAGTAAATAAAAAATCATATCCAGTTCCGTTTGCATATCGGAATGCAGCTCAAATTGAAATAAATAAATTAATGTCAGAAGACATCTTAGAATATAGTGATTCTGAGTTCACTAACCCACTTGTTATTGTTAAAAAACCATCTGGTGAATTAAGAATTTGTTTGGATGCAAGGAATTTAAATAAATCTATAATATCAGACTGTACCCAGCCTGAACCAATGGAAAACATATTAATGCGTTTATATGGTGTTAAATACATAAGTTCGTTTGATCTGACGAGTGGTTTTCTGCAGGTTTTGTTGCATCCCGAGAGTAGGAAGCATGTTTCTTTTTTGTTTAATGGTCGAAATTACTGTTACAAACGACTACCATTTGGATTAAAATGTTCTGTGGGTGAATTTATTAAAGCACTCAATTTTGTTTTAGGACCTGAAGTATTAGATTTTGTTCTGATTTACATCGATGATGTTATAATTTGTTCAAATGATTTAAAAACACATGTTAAAAGGTTAAGTTTATTTTTTGAAAGGTTAAGTAAATTTAATGTATCATTAAAATTAAAAAAGAGCGAATTTTTGGCTGAAAAAATCAAGTATTTAGGGTATGTAGTTAGCACAGAAGGGATTAGTATAGATCCAGAACGTATCAAAACCATTCAGGAATACAAGGCACCGAGAAGTTTAAAGGAATTGCAAGCATTTTTGGGATGTGTAAATTTTTTCCGTAAGTTCCACCACAATTATTCTGAATTAACAAGTGTGTTTGCAGATATTTTAAGTAAGAAGAATAAGTTTATTTGGAGTGAAAAACATGAGAAGGCTTTTAATGAGATTAAATGTAGATTTTTAAACTGTGTAATGCTTAAACATCCTGATTTCAGTAAAAAATTCTATTTAGGTTGTGATGCTAATAAGTTCAGTTTGGGGGCTGTGTTGTACCAGGTTGATGAGTTTGGAGATCAGCGAGTCATATGTTTTGTTAGCCGTAAACTTAATTCCCATGAATTAAGATATTCTACTACTGAAAAAGAGCTCCTGGGAATTTTATTTGCTTGTAGTAAATTGAGAACGTATTTGTTGGGAAATTCAGTTGTTGTTAGAACTGACCATGAAGCTTTAATTTTTATGTCATCGTGTAAGATAAATAATGGAAGGATTTTAAGGTGGATATTATATCTGCAAGAGTATAATTTAAAATGGGAGTTTGTTAAAGGAAAGGAAAACATTGTACCAGATTTTTTATCACGAATTAATGAGAAGGAGTTTATTGAAAATGAGAATGTAGGATATAAAATATTTTTATTAAAAGTAGAAAGTAAACCGCTTAGTAAAGTTTTTAATAATTTGAAAAAAGAACAGGACAATTGTGAATATTGTAATAAAATAATAAACAGCTTAGAGTCAGGTAGAGTCGAATTTGTAAAAAATTATGTAGTTTATAATAAAATCTTATTTCATCGCAAAGCATGCGATCAAAAATTTAAAATTGTAATACCAATTAGTAAGCGTGTAGAAGTAATTAAATTGTACCATGAAGAAATGGGACATACTGGAGTATTGAAAACTATTTATAATATTTCAGAAAATTGTAGTGTTAAAAGTTTAAGAAAATTAGTCAAACAAATAATTAAAAAATGTGATCTATGTCAGCGTGTAAAGATAAATAATTGTAATATGAGAGGCTTATGCGTAACCGATGTACCGAATAAAAAACTACAAAAAGTATACTGTGATTTGTTCGGTCCAATGCCGAGGAGTTACTTGGGATTGGAATATGTTTTTATAATGGTGTGTGGATTTACTAAATTTGTTAAACTATACCCTATCAGGAAGGGGAATGCACGTACTGTGTTAAATAAAGCTAAATGTTTTATCAAGGAAGTTGGAAAACCAGAGTGTATTATCAGTGATCATGGTAAACAATTTGCAGGTGCAGTTTGGCAAAAAGGATTATCAGATTTAGGGGTTAAGTGTGGAATGGTATCAATTTTTCACCCAAGAGGTAACATTTCGGAGAGATATCTTCAACAGCTTGGAACTTTGCTTAGAATCTTTTTAACTGGTAAACGCCACGTTGAGTGGTACAAGTATGTTAAGTTTATTGAAAATCTAATTAATTATAATGTAAACATTACCATTAATCAGAGACCAGTTGAGGTAATGTTTGGTAAAAAAGTAATTGATGTCGCATGTCAGAAAATACATTTTCCTGGTATAATAAATAAAAATGTAAATTTAGATTTGGACCTAATAAATAAAAATGTTTTACAGAAATTAGAAGAAGTGGCGATTAAAAGACAAAAATATAGCGAAAATAAAGTAGGAAAAATAAAATTTAATGTAGGTGATCAAGTTTTACTTAGAAATTTTGAATTATCCAATAAAAGTAAGAAATATAGCAGAAAGTGTACCCACAGGTTCAGAGGTCCATTTGATGTTGTAAAAGTAGTGGAAAATAAAAATATTCTATTGTTAAAAAACAATAAAAATAATTTGTTTTATGTGAATCGTTTAATTTGTAAAAAATATTATAAGTAAAATCATGTAGTATAAACTGTATTTAGAAATTAGATTAATTTAGTAAAGTAAAATAATAAATAAAACAAATAGTTTAGTAGGAAATAGTTATAATTATATCGAGAATAGAATTGCTAAGTAATTGATATATCAAAATAATATTGTTTAAAAAATTAAGAGTGAATTGTCAAAATGTAACAAACCAACGATTAGGTCAATAACATTTGAAAGGAAATAAAGTCATATGGTGAAGTTGAACTGTGTAAAAGCTAAAAATAAAGTCAAGGATTTCTTAGAAAAAAGGTTATGGTAGAAGAATAGAAATATTAATTTTGTTTTGACCGTGATACGACGAAATAACACATTTAAAAATAAATTTATGGGTTTGACATGTCAAAGTTTATTACATTATATTTTAGACGCATTGGATTGTAGGGATTTATGATGGGTTAAAAATATTTTAAATTTTCTTAGAAATTGTTTTTATTTGTATTTTAAATCTTATTTAGAAAAAAGAATTAATTAAGTATCAGTAAATTAAAAGTGTATATTATTAATTTGGATATCATTAACAATAATTAACAATAAAAATATAATCATTCTGTATCTTGTAGTGCGTAATAAAATATGTAATTTTGTTTGTAATTGGATATATATATATATGTAAGTGAAGTATAGGGTGCTCATAAAGCTAAAAACCACAGGGTGTACATTAAATTGTTAACGATTTTAATTTTTCTGTATAAAAATATTCAAAATTTTTTCAAATTTAGTTTTAAATTTAAAAAAAAAAGTTTTTTTATATTTTTATAGGGGGTAATTTGTAGCGAGATAAAAATATATGGCTGTATTTAAAGTAATAAATTAATTTATAATGTCAAAAAATAAAAACTAATGTAACGGATGTAATTAGTATTTGTCAAGTCGGGCGTTTGTCGGGAATAAACCGACATCGTAACCGTCAATTCTCAAGTAAATTTATTGATTATTGAAAGTAAACTTTTAAAATAATTGAACACGTGCAGAAACAGTGACTGTATCAAAGTACTTGTGCCGAGGAAACGGTTGAAATAACAGAGGAATGTGATTGGTCAGAAAATTTGAATTCTGAAAGATGATTGGATATTGTAAATTTAAAAATAGTTTCAAGGCGAAGTTTAAAACGACGCTTCTTTAAGAATAAAAGCGGGAGGACAGTCTCACTTCAGCAATCCTGTAAGTAGGATGTGTGTGTGCTCAGGACAGATAAATTTAACAATGTGCTTAATAGTATAATACAGTAATGAAATGACTTTCAGTTAATTAATCAGTGAAACTAGAACGTCTTGTGTTAAAAGATACTTACAAATACAACGAATAATGAAATATTAACAACCAACAAATGATTTAACTACATATTACCAACTTTAATGGGATCTACGAAATTTCAAAGCTATAGCCAGGTATTTAAACCTAAGTAATTTCTGTACAGAATTTAACTAAAAAAACTGAATTCAATTTAAAGCGCTATTTACTTTTCATTTTGTAAAAACATAATTCTAAATGTATTATTTGTAACTCCTGTGTGTGTAAAAATCATTATTATTTTAGATATAATTAAACTTGTATTTCATGTATAAATGTGTTTCGTTTTATTAGTCAACATCTTTCTATACAATGAAAATAGTCGGGGTAACGGTCCTACACCTATAACAAATCTTTTATTAAATAAATATTACTTCAAATTTGTCATACCTTTGTGGGGAAATAAAATATAGCACTTCATAACCAAGAATTGACCCAGGGATTTTCCGTTCTACAGCTGAGTTAATGCCGTATACAACTACGCAACGGAATCTACCAATAAGCAATTTTATTTTCATTATATTTAAACGGTTTACCCATTGCCTTATAATGTCAGGAACTATAAACTGGGTAATAAGTTTTAATGTTATGCATCATTAAAAGAGAAAATTGGTTGAAATTGGCAATTAGCTAGAGAATGGAGTAGGTAATTACTTTACTTGTGAAACTTCTATAAAAGAACATTTTACGAAAGCCTATTTTCAGGAGCATTTGTCGGCGGCAACGTGCCGACTATCATAAGCTAATGCCCCGGTGTTGTATTACACATTAACAATGTTACACTTAAGTTATACAGGTCACATTTTACACTAACTGATTTATGTCAACATTTTCATAATAATTTCTCATCTATTTTATGGTATGTACTGAATTCCGAAACGTGACGTTTAGCCTACGGACATAATGGCCTACTACATAAAAAAGGGTCAATGTTTTGATAGGGGTCCTTTGGTTTTATTCCGACAAATATAGACCGACATGCCGACCGACAGAATGGTACACTATCAAAAAAAAGGTTGCACGTGTTCTCTGTCTTCTACTATACCTGCTACCCACTTGATCAATCAACCCTTAATCCCTTAGTTTTTTATTCATGTATAAAAATAAAATAATAATTGAACTACATTAAGGCCGCTGCCGACGGGCGGTAAATTGCCGCGCCGCCTTCGCATTCGCATTCGGTACCCATCCTTAAATTCGCCCATCACAGGCAGGTAAAGTGTTAAATTAATTGAACTTGATTTGCAAGTGACTGTTTGTAAAAATATTTCCTTATTTTCTCACATGATGAGTAAAGTATATGACTCTATAACAATTCGAAACAACAAAAAAACGTCCATTTATGATTTTGTCGCTGTCTAATAATTTCGGGTTTACTAAATCAACTGATGTACAATATTATTTCTAGTACTTTTTTATAAATAAAACCCGAAATTAGTGATAAACATAAAAAACAAACATTTTTACAAAACAAAAGTGTATAAAGTTTATTCCAGGTTCTTTCAGAATCTAATTAATACTAAACAACGAAATTTTCTCTTACATGTAAAACAAGTAAATCTATTTTTTTTTAAACAAATCAATTTATAGATTACAATAAATTGTTACGGTTATAACTACTAGTTAATTACAATTAAACTACTAATTTAGTACTCGAATAAACTTATTACAAAATGTTATTACGAACTTAAACTAAAAAGAAGATACGGATAATTTGTCAAATAAGTAATTAACTTTTCCTAACAAACCAAAGAATTGTACATAACTAATGTACACGAAGATTTGCTACAATCGCACCGCGTAATTACAAAACAGGTTTCAACAACTAACACACTGTAATAACATTAACATTTCTTCACCCAGTCCAATCAGTTATTCGTTAAAAGGCTGCTGTTTTATATAGCCTATAGGGAAGGAATAAATTATTCCAGTAAAATAAACACACAAAAGAATACTAAAAAAATCTAAAGAATAATAGAAAGAACATGAAGGAATATAAAAAATAATTATAATAAACTAAATGATAGCAATACATAAGTAGCCTAATGGAATGCAATACAACTTTCAAAAAACTGGCAACGCTCGACAGGTAATAGTAAACTACACCTGTCATAAAAAATACAAGGCAACAGACAGCTGTCTATCGTTGCTCACCCCTTTGTATGCCACACTATTTTTTGGCTTCATAAGTAGGCTATACCAAGTGATAAGAAGTAAAGACCAATTGAAATTAAGGATGCGTAATTTTGACTAACTATAGCAGTTCTTTTTTTCTTCTATGCTTAAGAGTAGGGAGAAACTAAAAGTGAAAGATGTAAAAAGAGATATTTATGTAGTTTATTACAAAATGTAATAAAATAACTCGACAACATCGTGTCAGTCGAGTCGGTATGATTATTTAATAGTAAAAGTTGCGAGTCCATAAAAACCTTACTTTCATTACTGAATAAAAAAATGAATTAGTGAGTATGTGTGTTGGTAGTTTTATATAAGAAAAGCGTAGCACTGAATACAAAATAAGTTTTACGTTTAGTAAAAGGCTCTCGTAAAATATTCTCGTATATTTTGAATAAATACGTAAGAGAAGGGGCGAAATGTATGTACCTGAAAGTAGATACGTGGATAGACCTCTCTACCTAAACTTTGCCCTTAGTACCATTCATAATGCCCTTAAATGACCATTTACAATGTTATTTATACGAGAACTAAAATGGCACTAACTTTTATTGCTTAACTTTGTCTAATATCTCGGAACTGATCACAAAAACCCAAAGTTAATGAATGAGATAAATTTTAATCGCCAGATACTTGTAATATTACACAAAGAAAATTGAAAATGATATTTTTTAATTTTTAATAAACAGCGAAATCTTGATAATCCTATAGATGGATGGACGAGAGAGATGATGGATTATCAAGAATTATAAATTAGCGATGGTGCCATTTAAAACCATTTTAATAAATTATATTAATGAGAGTGGAAAATAAAATAAGTAATTTTTTCTCATAAGCCTATCTGAATATTATTATGTTAAACATTATGTAAACTTCATTGAATAATGTTTTATTGCCGATTTTTTTTTGAATCAAGTAGTTTTTTTGGTATTATGTAAGTGCATTTATAACAATGGGGGATACTCAAGACGATCTAGTTAATCTGAAATGGATCATGAATATCTAATACACAAAAATGTATAATTTAATGATACATAAACCAGCAAAGTGTTTTATAAACTATTTACTCATGTAGGATTTCGTTAGCCAGGACGATCTGACCTGCAGACCAGGCTACCTCTAACTGGACATGATTCTATCCAGTACGAAACTGGATGTGGCGTAGAATAGTACAGATCTAACACTGCACTTAGCCGTTAAGTAAGAATAGTATAGACTTTGGGCTCATGGGAAGGTCTTGTATGAGATAAAACAATTTCTGATTGGCCTAGGAGCTTTAGAGCGTACCATTTTACTCAGGTAAGAAGTGACGATAGTTTATGTATATGTCGCGCGGAGATTTATACGGTGAAGCATACGGTTTTTGATTGTGTTTAATGGGATCAGTCTAGAACGGAATGTATTGCGTTGATCGTGCGACTAAGAGATGCAGATGTTATGGGGAAGATGATCGCGAGGAATTGCTGGACTGCAGTCGAGAGGATGGCGTGTAGTGTCGTACTACAGAAAGCGGTGGAAGAATTTGGGTGGAGGGGTCAGCAGTGTGGGCTAATCTGCAGCCCTGCTGGTCCTGTAACGTGTGTAAGCTGTACCATAATGTTGATGCCTGCGAGAAAACATGAAATTTGCCGGCTCTGAAGTAGTAACCTTTGTTGGGTCTTGTGCGTAACACGTGGCGACACTGAGAAATCGTGTTTTGCGGGGATGAAACTTTGTGTCTTTCCTGGGGATTATTGTGGTGAAAGGAGTGTCGTGTTGTGCGTATCTAGGAACTTGCTCTTGGGGGAGTTCATGAGATAGATCCCTCAACGCAAATCCACAGCTTAGGAAATAGGAGATTGAGATAAACAGCGGCACCATGTTCATTCCTCAAGGCGGGTCAGTGCCCATGGTCAGCGGTGGAGATACGTTTTGGTGAGATTAGAACCCAGTGCTACCGGCTATAGGCTACAGGCAGTCGGTGCTATGAGGTTTCCTCTCCTCTAACGTAAAAAAGACTCTGTGCATTGACCAATGCAATCGTAGATGCAAGAACAAGCCGGATGTACGGGTTTCAACAAGCCTACATTTAAATATTTTGCTGATTATCGATAAGATTAACTCTAATACTTTATTTTTTTGCTTCAATGACCGCATTTGATCACTTAGTCAATTCTGGGTTGTCTTTACTTTCTTCTGGGTTTTCTTTAAATTTCTGTTCCCAGTATTTTTTTATTTTTTCAGATCTTTTCTGTCTTTCCTCATCAGAATAAACTCAATTCTGTAGTCTTCTTGTATTTACATATGTAGTTATTTATTTTCGTCGTTAATTTATCACTTGCTTGTATTTTGAGGATTGGTCTTTCATGTCATTTACTGCTAGGTCAAGTTCTGTAAAATTTTCTTTAATATTTTACTTATTTAATTATTAAGTGTTTAATAATAACAATTTATTGTAATTTAATATAATAATTATTTAGTGTTTAACATTTCACACTTAAAGGGACAGGGATTATGGCTCATTACTTCAGATCGTAAAAAAATGGAGGGGTTTATTTTATGAGAAGTTATAAAAATGTCCAACCGTTAAATGGATTCACCCACTGAAGTATAATTGATAGTGAAGTACAACGATCAGTTAAAACTTGTGAGATGTCAATGATCACTTTTTCACTCTTAAATAAAAAGTTAGAGAGAGAGAGAGAGAAAGAAAGAGAGAGAGAGAGAGTAATATCGATATGGTAAACATTAAATAAGGAAGAAGAATTATTCGAATGAGTTGTCATACTAAAATAAATGTCATGTAAAATAAATCCGTATTTCACGCGATGAAAAATACGCATCGATAATCGTAGTGAAGGAATCGAAAACATTATATCGAAATCTGTATTAAACGATTTCTGGTTGAGTGAAGGCAATAAATAAGTGAAGGAGTGTTTTCTTCGTAGTATTTTTCTTATCTAAAAACCGCTTGGTTATGCATTCGAAGAGTGACGCTAAGCTAACCTACATACAGGCTTATATTCTTTACTCTAGAATCTGTCAATATCTTCTTGTATTGATGCTTACTCAAACATATTATTTATTTCTCGTCCGTTCCTTTTAAATACAATTCAAATACGTTTTATATTCAAACATGTTACATTTCACTTTCTCAGTATTATATATTGCCAAGTTAAAAGTATTGCAATAGTGCAAAATTTTCTATATTCATATTTTTTAAAGATCGTATAACACTAAGGAGCACAAATTATTTTTGTTTTTTAAGGTGATTTATAGGGTGATTCGGAACTAAACGGCAATCTCTCGGTAGCTCATTCTATAGCTACAAATAGAAAAAAGTTTACATAAACACAGGCTCCCGAAAACGCTGCGTTAGCGAGTTATACGGGGTCAAAGATTTTGCAGAGAATTCAGTACCATCGGTGAAATGAAATCGTATAGACTTTTTAAGACTGTAATGAAGAGACAAATCTGATGTTTTCTTATGTATTTTTACCTGACAAAATAAATAAAGTGGGTCCCAGTAATGTACCTTCATCAGTTCTAAAGCTATATTAAGTAAAACACTAGAATTGTGACAAAAAATACAACAATTTTGTATTTAACGTGAAATTACGTTGGTAAATTAGTTAGTATTTCATGCAGTTAAAATCTTTCTTCACAATTACGTTTGTTTTGTTAATAAATACTGTCACATTTCAATATCTAGTATATATTCAATTTTTCTTAAGTAATTTACATAAATCTTTTCAGAATTAAATTTTCTACAAATCTAATAAATACAAAATGCACCTTAATTTATTATATATCAGTCTTTCGAATACAATTTTTTTCAGTTTATTAGGTAAAAATACATAAAAGCCATCAGATTTGTTTCTTTATTACAGCCTTAAAATGTCTATACGCTATAATTTCACCGAGGGTACTAAATTCTCGGTAAAATCTTTGACTCTGTATAACTCGCTAATGAAGCGTTTTCAGGTCTATGTTTATATGAACGGTTTTTTCTTATTTTTAGCTATAGTAGAATGAGCTACTAAGAGATTGCTGTATACTTCGGAATCACCCTATCATCATCATCATTATGCTACTTTTTACCCCTCTTCCAAGTTTCCTTGTGTTGGACTCAACAAAACTTCTCTGCTTCTCTCAAACGATGAATTATCTCTCCTCTATTGCTCGATTAGCATCGCATCTTTCTCTCAATTTATTCAACACTCCTCCTAAAGCCTTTACCTTCAATCTCCAAACAGCTTTCTTTTAGGTAGTCTACTATCCTCCTCACTATATACAAGACCAAACTGTCATAGCTTTGTCTGCCCATACCCAATTGTTCCCAAATTACTTCATTTCTCATCATATGTTTTTGCTTTGATATGTGTCTGACCTATAGCTTATGTTTATACTACTTACAGAAAGTCTACGAGTTCACCGGATTTTGTGTGTTTTTTCTTGAGCAAAAGATAGTAGAAAGTTTTTTCCGATTTCGTACAAAACTTCGTACCTTTGTTAAAATTATTTTATTTAAGAAAATGAAATAAAGTAGCCTCCTTTTGTATCTGTAAAATAACCCCTCGAAATTGTAACTTTCTGCCTTTCATAGTTACTGAGATAATGGGTCTCAATAAAATAAAATAGGTATTAATAAATTGGAAAATGGGTCTCAGTGAAATAAAATATTTAAGTATTACAATTTGTAACAGGAGTTACTTCAAATATTTTAAAACAAAAAACTGGCAAACACACTAATTTACCTTTAACACACTAGTATTGCCTTTTTGGCAATAAAAGTGGTAATTTATAGACGGTTGAAAAAAACAAATCTTTATAATACTTAACTGTAAACTTAATGTTGTCAGTTAAGTAGTTTTGAGAAGTCAGAGAGGATACTGAGAACCGAAAATTTCAATAAACAGAAAACAAAATGAACCGAACCAAGTTCGAATTACGGATTACTGACTGCAAGGTATTTAGAGCTAAAGCAGAGCAACTGATGTACGAAAGAAAGAAGAAAATATCAGCCCACTGTACAAGAATTTTGAGAGTGTAAGCTGCAGAGAAGGCATTCCAAGATGTCTTAAGTTATTTTACAACGTCCAGAATGGTCACAAACGATAAACAATAAGTAGGGCTACCTTTAATTTTGGTCTAAATTGTGGATTTCAAAAAAAGACGGGATTAGTTGGAGAAACCTTAGTTTTTAAGTTTTATCTCAATCGGTATAGCGCAAAAAAGTTACTATTTTAGTGTCTAGGAATCTTTATGAATCCTTTTTCACAATAACAAGAAAATTCTTAGTTGCGAAAAATTAATTTAATGATATTTCAAAGGAATTTGAAAAAAAATTAAAAATGAAAAAGTGAGATTAGATCACAGGATAAAATTTTAAATTTTTGGCAAAGGGGCTTAACCTACGTATTCTTACGTCAATTATTTATTAAATTTTCTGAAACAGACTTTACGTGAAAGAAAGAAGTTTAGATTAAATTCTTAGGTGCACTTCCTTTTTATTAAAGGTCAAAACAGCAAAGTTCGCATAAAGAAATTTTATAAAAGGTAAAGGTAATTTTATAAAGGTTGATACGAGGAAAAGATGTCTCAGAAATTTTGTTTTCTGTTCGTGACGGATAAAATATGGACAAAGGAATATTTTCGATCAACGAATAAAACGTGAAAGGTAAAAACCTGCAGTTCTTTCAAAAGGGACCAACACGTTTATGTGTATAAAGCGAAATAGACCTTTGTAAAATATTAAAGTATTACAATTATTTAGAAAGAGCAGTTACTTAAAATCTTTTAAAACAAAACACTGGCTGACAAACACTAATTTTCTCGGAAACATTCAATCATTATTAATAATTGACAATTTCTAACCGAATTTAATTCAATTTTTTTTTTACTTCAACTTTGTTTTTATTTACAAATGCACAACTAGTAAATGAGATGAGAAATGTTCAGGAATAACGTAAATGTGAATCGATCGAGTGACCGATTTCGGCGTGAAATTATACAAGGAATATGGTGCCAATATTTTTTTAATGATTTATGTACTATTATGATGGATAATTTATGTTTATGAAATGATTTTAAACAGACATTACAAGATATATTAAAAATCTGGTGTGAAACACTCACACAACTTTCTCTTGCCAATGCAAATAATTAATAATAAACCTAACATTATTAATAAAATATTAGAAATAAACAAAAACTAACCTCAAAAACATAACCTTATTTTAATCATGAGTGGAAGACGCAAAATGAAAATCGAACTCAATTTGGCTTAAAAAAAAACGGAAAATCACACTTTCACGCTAAACTAGGCTCTGTAGAGAAAAATTCTCTAAATAAAAGTTGTAGATCTCTTAATTTTCTATAAATTTTATTATATACACTTTTGTCGTAAAATGCATACTAAAGCCGAAATGTTAAAAGAATCGATTTTTCTCACGTTTTCGTGAGAAAAAAACAGAAAATTGCAAATTACCGCTAAACTAAGCATTATACAAAAAAATGTTTGAAATAAAAGTTGTAGGATTTTAAATTCTCTACAACTTTTATTATATAAATTTTTGCTCTAAATTGCATATTAAAGCCGTAATCTTAAAAAAACTTTGTTTTTACGTGAAAACAGCCTCACCCAGAATTTCAGCAAACATGACGCCTACCCTATCTTGTAGAGAATAAAAAATTGAGTAAATGAGGCGATTTTTAAAAAATCGTATAGGACCAGTTTTTGAGAAAATCGCAAAAAAGTGAAAAATTATACGAATAAACTACTACTTCCGTTTGACCGATTTTGATGAAAATGTTCGTGTCGCGTCCGGTAGTGGTATGTAACTTAAGTTTCAAGTTTCAAGTTCGTACGATGTTCCGTTCTTGAGATATTCTGTTCACACACACACACTCACACACACACACACACACACACACACACACACACAGAGAGAGACACACACACAGACCAATCGCTAAAAACATGTTTTTTGGGTTCAGGGGGTCTGAAAACGTATAGATCCGGTGAAAACTCGATTTCGAAAAATCGACATGAAAACAATACTTTCCTTCCTATATATTCATATAGGCAAGAGAAAGTAAAAATGTGTTTTATGCTGGTTGGAGAAGATCCCTATTCCAATTTCGTTTCAAACATCTGTTAACAGGGAGATCATTAGTTATTTTTTTTTGTGACCAGAAGAAGTATTTTTGAGTACCTATAAGCCTAGTATGCGAATTTAAAGAACAACGTGTTGATTTCTGTAGAATAAAGGGACGAAAATACGCCTATTTCTTTTCTAATTCTTCTCCCACTTCTATAGTAAATAGATACAGGTGTAATATACCACGGAGCAATATTTTATCTTGTCGGAGAACGATAGGTCTATCCTTACTCTACCACTCGTCATAACCTCTCTCTTCGGCAACAAATGGCGCTGTGCATGTGATGAGGTTAATCTTGTTTATATTAGTTGATCACATTCAATATTTATTTCGCGTAATTCACATACACGCGTGCGCACCCACGCATATATACAGGCCCTATTTATAGTCGTTAATAGACAAGCTCTCTTGTTGCGACTTTAATTTTTTTTAATGAATAAAATTTTTCATAAATGAGTATTTAAGTATAAAAAGATCCAAACAGTTTTTTTTGTAATTTTGAACTTGTTGAATTCGTCTTTAAAAAATAATACAAACCTTTATAGCTCCAGAGTTAATCAAACTTGATTCAGTTAATCTGCTAGTTTAGCCTCGATTAGTTCATTCGGACCGTGAGTCAAGAAAACCTAAGTCGTTTTTTCTTATCGTTACTACAAGGTCTTCAATTTGATCGTATGTTTCTTTGTTTGATTTTAGTCTGTAGCCATCTTGTGTTTTTCTTTGATTGGAAATCTTGAAAAGGTTCTCTGTTTCCAGTAAATTAATGATTTCCATGTTGTAAAAGATGACCGATATTAAAACTATGTTGTAATGTCTTACTTTTCCGTTTGTGGAAAGATTCTTAAGATTTGCTAATAATATGAAACCAGAACAAATTGATAAAAAAATCTAAAAATGTATTTTACGAATCTAAATTTGTAAAGCCCTGATTTTAATATGATCTCTTTTACTGAAAATTACCTTTCAACAGAAAGTTTTGTCGTACAAAACTGAGAGTATTACCTATAATGTAGAGTTTTAATATCTAAAATTTTGCAATGCACATATTTACTTCAAAACGCACTTTTAAGCTATAAATTTGAAAAAGAAAACAGACAGCCAAGGCCAAAAATTTTTCCTGAGATAACACAATTATACAACATTTTAATAACAAGAAAAACGTTCCAAATAATAAAAAATTATATAGGCTAAAACCAGCAATTCTGAAAAACAGATACAAGGAAGAATAATTTTAAAAACTTGCAATCCATTCCAACAGCGTTAATCATATCAAAAATTAAAAATTTAAAACCTCTATAGGTTACAAAAACTTGGGTTAGTCAAAAATTTTAACAAAAAACAAAAATTGAAATAAGGAGAGCTCACCTGTGGGAATGCCAATTCAAGTTGATCGGGACTAATAGCACGGGTTTCCTGAAGGTTCATCAACGCCTGGGTAAGTGGCAGCAACGATCCCGGGCACACCTACATGGAAGAATGAGAACAAACCTTCAAACCTATTTTTCCTTTCCTTTATATTTTTCCAAAAGCATTCAAACAAATTTACCATTTATATGGTATTTACAAAAAACCAAAATATTGTTGTTCAGGTCAACAATCAAAAGGCTGGTGTTAGTTCCTAGATGGGTTACTAGGTAAAAGTAGGGGTTAAGTTGTTTACCCCTGCCTTCCTCTTTAATTTAAAAATTATGACAGCTTAGCAGCAAGCAATGCGTTCTGAAAAGCATTTTGCACTCTTATATCTTACAAATGAAACCTACGTTTCATTCACTACAGGGTCGTCGATTTAATGTATGTAGTACAGTGAAAAATAATATTGGCACAGGAGATAACTGGGGTGGACTTCACAAACACCGCTACCTTCTCTGTTTTCATAGGTTTTAAAATGTACGAGAGAGAGTACGTAGTACTATTTTCAATATAGTTTTGGAGCCAGTATGTTAAGTGCAATTAATTAAGTAATTCCCCAGACTGTAATGGGAAGCTCATAAATCTTTACTTAAAATCTTACTGTGATACAGATTTAGAAATTGCCAAAATACTTTCCATCAGATAACGCAAACTGGTTCATGAAAACTTTAAATTTAAATAATAATACTTAGTAATATCAAGACACATTAAATGGTACGTAATCACGCTGAATGCAATAACTGATCACACATTGAAAATAAATTATCTTTAAACATGGAGAATGAACGAGTCCACTCAATATTTTACTTTTAATAATTATTTAACAATTTCGATAATACATCCACGACAAAATTAGCTAAATGTAAACAGTTTGACCCACACAAAATAATCTTTTCACAGTAGTAATAGGTACGTTCACCTACGCAACAAAATGAAACTCGACTTAATAAAGTTCCCACCAATTTATTCTTTTAGAAATTGGTGTAACCAAAAAAAATACAATGAAATATGATGACCACAAGGCGTTGCCAAAATATTTGCGATAACACAAAAAATATATAAACATTTATATAACAAAATTTTAAAATTTATTAACAAAATTTCGATGATTTTGATTACAGTCTTGAAACATACAAAGCCTACCATAAAGAACATTGGTGTTCTTTAACTTAACCAATATTGATTTGAAATATGTCGTTATTTCTTGTTCATAAAAATAATTGTCTAACTTGATTTCTTTAACTTGAGAAATATTTCGTCCTTTTACCACCAACTAAGTTTCAGTACAGAAATTATATCATATTTAAACCTACCTTATACATTAACTTACGCTATAGACTATTTGTTATAATCCTGTACTGGCAACTTTCTTCTTTCGTTGTCATGGGTTTTTAAAAAAACAAATTTATGTACACCTCCAATCTAATCTAAAAAAAAACATAAACAACTGGTACGTGCTGTTCATGAGACTGATAAGGCAAATAAAAGATATTGGTTAAATAAAACAATTGAAAAAATTAGCGTGTTACATGAGATATTCATGTTAACCCAAATAACTTACTAGCTTCAGCATAACATTTAGCACGATAATTCGCTAATTAAAAGCATTATCAGCATATCATTGCAATTTCAATCTAGATTAATAACTAATACCAATAATAATAATAACAAACGGAGTATTTGTAATGTATGTAATGTCTCTAAACAATACTAATATGAAACAATCAAAACAGAAGTATCCATTTTTTCTCTTTATCTTTCGTTTCTGTATAATGAAATACAGGAAGAGTGTGATGACGAAATATGGTTAACAAATGTCACGTAAATATTCAACAGTGTTACTTCCGATAATAAAATAATAAATTGTATTTGGTTACTAAAGCTTAAACGCTAACCAAAACCAGTTACTTTTAAGATAGAAATAACTTTTAAGATGTACTCGTAGTTACTTTTAAGATAGAAATTAAAACACGTGTATGTAAGGCCTAACATACACGCTGTATCTGTTCCACGCTCCCTTTAATCGCCGGGTAGGATTGTTCAGAAGCCCTCTAAACTTGTTTTTGTAGAAAAAAAAATATTAATTTCCATTAGTAACAGTTCCGACAAAAATATGTAGCATAAACGTAATATATTTTTTTTCAATTACGATATAATTTTCATCACAAGTGGACAAATAAGGAGTAGCGTCGACGTTTTCAATAATAGTCATAATTTTATGTAGGCTATAATTCCAAAGAAGATTTCATATTGTAGTACAAAGAATTACATTTTACGTTAGAGATTATGAAATTTGAAATATTTTTGAAATTCAGATATTTTTCACGATCGCAGTACCTACTCTACACAATAGAACTGAGAAAAAGTAGAACATCATACATCATAGCCCATCTTATTAAGTTGGGCATCTTTTTGTACGTATATACACCGATACAGACGAAGCGTTCTATTTTCACGCTTTTCAAAATGAAAAATCAGGCAAGTGTGTTATATGTAATGGGTATTGTAGCAAGAACCCAATTTCCCTTTCAACGAGTTCACTTCATCTAACTTCATCACCTACGCTACAGCTTACTCGAATCCGAATGTCAGATTTCATATTAAAGGTAAGAAATTTATTTATTTCCAAAGAAAATTAATGGAGCGTGACTGTAAATAAATTTTACGTCAAACCGCATAAACCTTCGCACAAATGTGTTAAGATACCAGTAGAAAATAAACTCGCTTATCCAATGGGATTTAGGACCCAGAATACCTCGGATAGCAGAAAAATTCGAAAACAAAGGAATCATTAAAAATTATATGTCATTTGGCTGACTATAACCGTTTATAATAGACTAAATATTATCGTAGATAAGTTGTCTTTTAGTATACCCCTGTTGTTTAGGTCATCAGCCGAAAGGCTGGTTTATACCTGTAGAGATTTTACTAAGTAAAACGAGGAGTGAGGTGGTTTACTATTGCCTTCCTCACTGAGTGGAAAAGTACACTTATCAGCATGCCGGGCCCAAAGAAAAGCACTTATTTTCCACTTTGTAAATGACACCTTTACTTCATTCACCACAGGGTCTGGCTGCATAATTAAATTCATTACTTTCAGAAGTATACCCCTATAATTAATTAAAACACCCAGTAGTTCTGCATTAGATCTAGAATAATAACGTTAACATATTATTTGATAATGTCGAAAAAGTGACTATTACCGATATTCATATAAACTTTTGGATTTTTTTACGCATGGAGCCTATTTTAGACCACAAGAAGTGACTTTAGACATTTGTAGAAGCTATTTTTGCAGCTCGCATTCTCAGCATTCTTTCTCAGTAGGCTTTTTTCCTTTTCTCCGTCCACCCGGTGTTCTGCTTTTGCTCTTAATGGAAACCCTTTAAGTCAGTAATCAGTTCTCTGAATTTGGTTTGATCCATTATGTTTTCTCGGTTTATTCCAGTTCTTGCAATATCCTTTCTGACTTAGCGTCTTAAAAATTTGTTTCGTCAAGCGTTTGTCATCGATTCTATAAAAGTGTTCGTAGAATTGTAGTCTTCTTTTTCTAAATGTTTCCATTGATCGTTCGTTCTTCTTGTACAGTTCTTCTCGTCCTCGTAACTTATAATGTTCGTTTACTATCTTAGCTTGTTCTTGTAACAAGTTGATTTGCTCCTAGAAACGATTGTTAGGTCGTCTGCGAAGACAAAACAGTATATTTTTATACTGTTCTTCGATCCTCCATTATGCACTTGGTTTGGCAATCCTTTACTGGGAAGTTCAATTTCAATTTATAAATAACCTTCTCCAACAAACAGTTAAAAAGAACAGGTGACAAGCCATCACGGTGCCTAACGCCAGTTTTAATTTCAAACTCTTCAAATACCTATTTCACACAGAAATTTTACTTTTGATCGTGATAATGTTCCCTTAACGGTTACCGTTGTTTTGATATCTACGCCAAATTTGTCTAAAATACTCTGTAGCGTTTCCCGGCCGACTGAATTATAAGCTGTCTTGAAGTCAACAAACACTACCACTAGATCTCTTGACATGTAACTTCCCATATTGAAATTGAAATTTACTATATTCATGTACATAATAAAACAAAAAAAGTATGGTCGTATCCTAAAACTAAGTATGATGTAGTGAACTTAACAATAAACAACATTCACATTGAAATAATAATAAGATACAGATATTTGGGAACAATAATAACCGAGAGTAACGATTAAATAACAGAAATAATAGCGCAGATAGAAATCGTGAAGACGGTCTCTATGAAAATGAAATATTTGTTGTGTAAGCGAGATCTAATACAGAAATCCGAATCAGATTCAGGAGATCCTACCCTTTTCTATTCATCTATATTGATTAAAGACTTTAATTCCTAAGAGGGTAGACAAAATCCAAGCCTTCGGATTATGGACATATCGACGTGTGTTCAGGATATCATGAACACAGAAAAGGACAATAAAGAAGTCTTTTATCAAATACTCGAAGAGCTAAAATTGATTAACACGTAAAGAGACGGAAACTGGAGTTATTGTTATGGATGAAAAATACTTTCGGCTGCAAATGATTACACAGGGAAGAGGTGGAGAGAGAAGCGTAGGTAGAACATCTAGATTAAAAAACCTGCGAGACTGTTATCACTGGTTTTTTGTGGAACTATTCCAGGCAGAAAAATCAAAAGTCAAACTTAAGAATTGCTGTTATGTTTGCCGACCACCGATAGCGAAGGCACCCAAATAAGACGAGTATTTACTGTGTAAAATTTTCTAAAATATATTATGTGTAACAATTTACGAAACTGGAAGATGTTTTATGGAATTATTTTATAGAGAATGTTAATGTCCATAATCACAACATGTGAAACATATACAATTACTACTTTTCTAACCACATTACTAAATAATTTGAACAAAAATTTTTTTATGCTGGGAAAAATACTTAAATAATCACAATCTTTAAACAAAATCATTTAATAATGTCATAAAAAAGTTCCATAATTTGCTTACTTCTGCTTAATCCGTCGTTCCCGGTTTTCCGTCATCCAGCCCGTAGGCTAACGACATATAATTAAGTTATTAGTCTACTATATTTTGTATCTTTGAAAATTATATGGAAATGAATTTAATTCTTCTTCTAAGAGAAAGAAAATTGTTAATTCCTTTTTAATATATATATAATAATTAATAACTCAATAATATTGTCAGTGCAATTATAATCATGGATAATTATAATTGTGGTTTACACATTACCGAAACTGTTGGGATAAGGTACGGTCTGTGGTAATTTAGTGCGTTGTATACCTAAGCCCAGAATATAGCCAATGTGGTTTGCGTGCTGCGAACTCCCACGTCCCACATATACGAGTACACTTAGCTCATCACATTGTTATAAAAAAAAATATATATACTAACCAAAAATTAAATTACTAGACAAGTTTATCGAATTTTTCATTAACTAATTTTGTGAACTTTTTAGTTATTCTATAGCCTACATTTGAAGTTATTAGTAATATGAATTTTATTAATTGATTATAAATCTAACAGAATAATCTACGCTAGGCCCCTCATAAATAATGTCCACTAGGCAACTAAAATTTGTCCATGCAAACTTCTTGAGTATCCAATACCTGCGATATTATAGCGGTCCAGTAGGTGGACCGATACAATTGCAGTAAAAAAACTGTTACAGTTAACAGAAAAGATAGATTTTTGATAATAGAAGCTTCGGATAAAAAATATCTAAACAGAAATCGGACCAATTTAAAAAAAATGTTCATTTCACAATAAATATTATACTGTAAATACTTTTCTTCAAGGCTACTATTTTGTCAAAATCAATTTTAACCTCAAGTAGGCTACCTTGGTCACGTATATATCACGTACAGCTAAACTATTGTCCGTATTACCATCAATGTGCAAAAGAGTTGGAGGTAAACATAAAATACAGTTTTGGTCAGTAATAAAGATATAGGCCAAATGTTTAGAGAAATTTAAGAAATTTTATGGAATAAAAATTTTCAGAAGCGGAGATCCTAAGTTTGACTCCCGGCTAGGGTTTAGAAATTATTACAAGCTAAAATCCACCGTTAGAGTAAGATAACCAACAGGCTCAAAGGGACGCAGCAGTCGCTAATTACCAAGCTGTTGAGATATTTAAGCTGTAGAGATATTTAAATGTAGGGTAAAACAAAAATTACTTGTGACAGAATTTGATACAAGTCTTTCAGTGGTTTAGAGCTATAGATTTCGCTGACTGTAAGGTGAAATTTGAAACTAAAACATTAAATCTCATTGATGCCTTTCCATGATCCACCATATTCACTAAATATCAGACTGTTTATTCGATTCTTTTACTTTATTAATGTTATTTACAACTGTATGTACATTCAACTAGTAAGTTTGAGGATTTCTTTGTTGGTAAAAATATGACGTGAATGACTTTAGAGAGAAGAGTCGTCAGAAGTAAGACTCCCACGGGTAATTTTTAAATATTTTACAAGATGTCTGTACTCCATCTTCTATTAAAGCCTGCATGGGGGATTACGGGGTAAATGTGACATGTAAAAGTTTCGTACCAGTCAGTTTTAGTTTTCAGGAAATTTCCGTTTAAAACGTCTGTAAGTCTGACAAATGATGCATTTTAAAAACTAAAAGAAATATTTCAACATGTATTTGAAAAATAAGTACGATGAAATTCATTATATATTACTAAGTTCATATTAAAGTAAGTATAACTTAAAAAGGAATGAAGTTTACAGTTACTTTTATGAAGGTATGCTTACACAAAGACTTTTATGTACAAAAGAAGTGACTTTAGTTTAACACACAAGGGAGGTCAAAAGGAAAAAGGTGAGAAACTTTATAAATTGTTTAATATTCAACAAACTTTCAAAAAGACCATACTAATAATAATACTAATATAGTCTTTCCAACTTGTTACTCTAACATAAAAAATTATTATAAAAGAAGGTTCATATATAGGCTAAAATAAATAGTGCATAACCTCGCTAACTGTCCTCCAATCGAACTATTAATAATATAAAAACACCTAAATTTTTATATTGTCAAATTAAATAACAAACGGTACGCCCGTTAATGGTAGGGCTATAATAATGTATAATTAATAATTATTTTATGTTACTTTTTTTAAATTAAGTTTATCGACTGCCATGGTAATTAGCCCTCGTCAAATTGTCAAACAAAAACACCTAACAAAGAAACTTACTGCGACCAGAAAAATCGGCTTTGTCAACTTCTTCAAATTATAACCGCTCAACACTTCCTTCATCAGTTAGAATGCAAACTTAACCACCCAACTGCCAATTTTGTATTACAGAGCCCTTTCACAGGTTAAAAACAAAATATATATTTTAGTTTAACCGTTTAAAATAAGTGTCAGGAGTTTTGTGGTCTCCATAAAGTGGTACAGTTTGACGGAAGTTTTATTTGTTGACACATTCGGAAATTCAGAGTTTCCAGGCGTAGGAAAAAATAAAATGTTCGTTTTGAGCTAGTGTTTTGAGTCTAAATTCAAGAATAATAAATCTAAGAAGAGAAAAGTTAAAAGAAAAGAAGAAACATGAGAGTTCTGAGTAACCTTCTGGTCATTGACCTTAACAAAAATATGAACACAACAAAAAACTGTAATCTAAAAGGGGATAAATTAATTCAAAATCCTTGAACTCGTTAAAAAAAGATTAATTTTATTTAACTTTTCACAATTAGTTTTGAACAAAATGAAAAGAAAAAACTGCGAACACTTTACTCTGTTAAATATTCTAACAAAATAAAATTAAAAGTAACGTTTAAAAAATATATAAATTTTAATACCAGTCTCCTCAAATTGTTATTTAACGTTATAAAAAATAACTTACAATAAAATTATTTACATAAAAATTTATAGGTAGAATTAATGATCGGGGAACAACACAACGTTCAAATGGAACGGTTTAACAAAGGTATACAAGAAAAGTAAACAAAAATTAAGTTACTTTTGAAATTAGGGGATAAGAAGCATACCTGCTTTCGTTAACTAAATCTCAAAATTTATAAAAAGTCAACAAAAAATAAAAAAGTTTCTATTACCACTACAAAGTTTTACCGCTTGATCAACTTCGGCGAATGAAATCCCATGGGCCACCGTTAGTTCTTTTCTTTTAACTCCTGTACTTCATAATGTTATTAAGATTCCTCTTCTATCTTTTAAGTAATTGTCTGAATAACATAACTCACTGAACTTATTGGTCTTTAGAAAGAGGTCAAAATGACGTTTAACTAAATAAATAAATCTTAAACGTCACTTAAAATAAAGTAAAACAAATCATTAATCTGCAGTAAGAAAATGGAAAGACAAGCTACTCCAAGGAAATGTAATTGTTCCAGAACTCACTACAATAAATGAAGAAAACCCAATAAGAAATTATTGGTCAGAAAAGCAAATAACTTTAAAACATAATATAGATACAGACACTTAGAATTGTATATACGTTAATGCATTAAACATTTTGTTAAGTTCACCTGGATTTAATTAGGATTTGAATGGATCATTTACAATATTGATTTTATTTTTTATATTAATTAATATTTATAATGTATAGACAAAGTAATTTATAGTTGAAACATTTTATTACATGAGTGTGTAGCAAGGAAATAAAAATTTTAATAAGATTTCTGATAAAAAGTTATCATAGCCGCATCCGTGCCATGAAGGTTAGCGCGCTCCGCACAGTTCTAATCCCGGCCAGAGTCTGGAATTTTTTTTTTATATTATAACTAGTCTTAGACGTACAAGCAATTTCAATCTTATAGGTATTGTCTAACGATTATCGGTGGAAGAAAACGTAATTGCTTCTCTTATTACCTAACGATTACAATTTGTTAAAATGTAACCTTAAGGTTAATCTTTGGGGATCTGCTAAACCTTCACTTTTACACAATTATACGAAACGTATACAAGCGATTCAAAACAAGATTCTACGAACGACAACGCAATGCCCCTTCTACATCACAAACTCAATGATTCACTATGACTTACAAATCTCATACGTAATTGATGTCGCGAAACAACTATACAAGACGATGCATGACAAATTTGAATTACATGACAACCCTCTCATACAAAACATGCACACTAGGGCGATACCGGGTGCTCAGCGCAGACGTTTGAAGCGCCTCTGGCCAAGAGATCTTCTTGCCAAATGTAGAACTGTGGTGATGACTACACGCTACTTCAAGTAAATTAAGTTTTGTAACATTAGCTTCACATTTAGAAATTATTATGTTAATATAATAACAGATACTAAATTTCAATTAAAAATGTAAAAAAAAGGTTAATCTTATGGTTACTTTTTCTTGCACTTTATGAATATATAGAGAAGGAAACTATTGTTTTCGCGTCGATTTTTCCAAATCGAATTTTCACCGAAAGTACACGTTTTCAGGCCCATTCATAGATACAAAAACATAATTTTAGCGATTGGTCTGTGTGTGAATAAAATATCTCAAGAGTAGGCTTACAAAATGCCATCCTTTTTGTAATTTTTCAGAAATATAAGTAAAAAATGGGGGTTTTTAATACTTCGGCTTTAATATATATTTTACGACAGAATTTTATCCTATTTTAATCAAAGTTATAGGAAATCAAAAATCTGCGAACTTTTATTTGAACAATTTTTCTCTATAGAGCCCAGTTTAGCGTTAAAGAGTGATTTTCCGTATTTTTAAGTCGATTTTCATTTCCGTCATTCACTCATGATTAAAATTAGGTTATGTTTTTCATTTTAAATTGTTTATAAGGATAACACAGGTTATAAATACGTATTTTATTCACATTGACAAGAGAAAGTCGTGTGAGTGTTTCACACCAGATTTTTAACCTTAATTAGCTAAAATAGAAGCACCCCTATACAAAGATTAGTGAAGTATGCATCATTTAGTGTGATGTGATAGTTTTTTTTAGTTATAGGCCTATTTAGATTGTAATATATATTTTAAGGGGAGTTCATACCGTGTATCCCGCCAATGTTAAATTAACAAAATTTGAAACTCATTATCTCAGTAACTATTAATATTTCAAAGCTGTAACTTTGAGGGATTATTTATGGATACAAAAAGAGGCTACTGATCCTCAGATATTAAAATATAACTACTTTTAAAAACGTTATGAATTCTTTTATATTTTTATAAAATTTATTTATATTTTTGTATAAAATTCCACACGTACAATGCTGAAAGAGGATCCACAGTACCACTATAACCTACTAAAGACACAGTAAAAAATTCATTACTTTATGTTTTGTGGTTTCTGAGAAAATGGGTCTTTTGTGAGAAAAAACATTTTTACAAAATTAAAATAAACAATATTCAGATATAATAAACACAGAAATAACACCAGAAAAAACTGACTTTTCTCTTTTCAACCATTATACCAAAATGCATATACGTTATATACCAAATTAAACAAAAAATTACAAACATTAATATTCAATAAAATTAAAAAAATTGATTATGGAATCGAATTTTTGGAATGAACTCCCCTTAATGTAGTTGTAAACTTTAGAATAATAATAGAACTAATTAAATTAAATAAATAATTAAAAAATAAATAAATAATTCGGAAACTTATTACAAGATTCATTAAAGTTTTTGTAAAGGTTAATCGAATGCTTTCTTTTTTAGAAATTTATGTTACGGAGAACAAAATGAATTTTTCTATCTGGTCAAGTAAAAACGAATATTTTTATTTTAAAGCAATAAATTATAAACAATTTCAAATACAGAAGGAAATATAATAAATTTAATTTGTAAAACAAGGGTTAACTTATGAAAGAATCATATTTCCGTTCCTGGAATGGTACAAGTTTACTTTATTAAATTCTGAACATGAAGTCCGCTTTACCTAGATATCCAGAAATTGTATGGTGGACGTAAAATAACTAGAAAATGACATAAACTAGTAATCGTCTGTTAAATTTCCTCACAAAGATCCTTCTAAGCTATAAGGATTTTTCAAGAAAATAACCGTCATAATGCAACAATGAAATAGGTTACAAAATCATTTTGAATTTAAAAGTCGGGGTGTTAATGAAGAAGACAAAAAATCTACTTATGTTGTGAAGGAAGTTGTAGAAGTGTAGAAGAGAGAAACAGAGACGGTAGAATGTTCATTATTATTATAGTAGAGAAGTAAATTGTTCGGAATCAAAATGTAGATGTTAATGAATTTCACACGTGATACAAGTTGTAAAGAGTACGTGATGTGTTTTAAAATGCCATCTCTTTCAGTTCTATTCATTTCACCAATATTAATTCAAATGCCAGACAGAATTATAGTGCCCCGTACTAGACGACCAAGACAAGTGTTTACTCATTTATGAACACCGACATATCTTTACTAATTATGTTTAAATAAATACCTAGAGATGCACCTTGTACGAGCCGAATTTAGTACTGGTATGTAAGTGTAGACACATGCAAAAGAAATTCTCGAATAACCAGAAACAAGTGAACCGAAATTAATGTATTCCAGTAACGTTCAAAACAACAAAATATTTAGCAAATAAAAACAAGGCAACTAGTGTACCCTAAACTTTCTAATGTTAATTTAGGTACACGTAACTTGTACACTATTTGAGATAACTCCATGAATATTTTTATAATAAAAAATTCACATTATTTTTTCCAACATATAGTTTTTGGTACTAAACTGTCAAATAGTAACATAAATCTGACTGCTTAATTATGAAACAGGAGTGAAGGATCAACCAATAATTTAAGGAAGAAAAAGTATTTTTACCATACAAAAATTTACAGATAGCATTTCATCATGTTATTGCTGCCCATAACAGACAGGTGGAGTGTCAAATTATTTACACTCAATCTGTTCGTTGCAGGGCTAAAATAAATAGTTCTGTTTCTTATCACATGGTCAGTCAATTAAATGACTGGATCATTTAAGAACAGAAGAGGTAGAGGTGTAAAAGACACTAATCAGAGTTATCTCCTCTGAAAGTAATGAATTTCATTGTACAGCCAGACCCTGTGGTGAATGAAGTGAAGGTGTCATTCACAGAGTGGAAAATATGTGCTTTTCGGAGGGCCCGGCATGCTGATAAGCATACTTTCCCACTCAGTGAGGAAGGCAATGGCAAACCACCTCACTCCTTGATTTACTTAGTAAAACCTCTAGAGGTTCAAACCAGTCTTTCGGCTGCTGACCTAAACAACATGTTATTGATAATTTTTACTATAAAGTTTATAAAAATATAAGTCTTATACACAAGAAAACATTATTTTTCAAACGATTTGTGCATATTAGTTCGATATTTTACAAGTTGTTTTAATCATTTTGTCTCTTGACCTCTTTCAAATGTACCATAAGTTGTTTCTGAAGTTCACTTGAAAATTATGCCTTTCGTCTTCTAAACCACTTTTTGTACGAAAATTAGATTATAGGCTATATTTAAAAAGTTACCAAGGCAAATTTGTTTTGACGCAAAACGACTGATGCAGATATGATTTGCAAAGCTGGAATACTTTTTGTATGACATTTTCTTCAAATATTTTCCCCAGTATTTGGTAGGTGTTCTAAAATAAATTAGTACGTTAATTCCAGCTAGATAAAGAATGTTTTCCAGCAAAGCGGCCAGCGTGATACGACAGAATTTAATGTGAAAAGCATTTCTGAAAATCTTACACTAAGGAATGGTGAAGTCGGTGATTGTGACAAGTAGCCTATAAACAACTTAGGTGAATGTTTTCATTTGAGGAAACATTGAGTAGAATATCAGGAAACTGCATGGTTCAAGTAGCTCTCCAAATAATAAAAGCGTTGCTATGGTCTAGTAAAATACAGAAAGTAGAAATAAATTAGTGAATACATATCTTTATTGGAATCTATAAATACAAATGGTGATAAATGCTGGCAAATGAGCTTCTCGAATAAACAAAGGTTGGATGCCTTAGAGATGAACTGGTTACAAAAGTCATTTAGGGTCTCCAGAGTGGAGTAAGTGACAAATAAAGACAAAACGTAACGAAGATCACACTTCACAAAAATAGTCACAAAAAATGAATAAACAGATATTACGAATGTTTCATAGGTTAGGTTAACCTGTTGTTGTTTAGGTAATCTACCGAAAGGCTAGTTTTAACCTCTAAAGCAGTGGTTTTCAACAGGTATGCCGCGAAACTTCTAAGACTGTGATATTTGTGAAAAATAAAATTGAAATAATTATACTCAATATTTATTTTTTCAAAAAGAACAAGAAAATAACATTCAAGAACTTTAATTTATTTTAGAGGGGTTTTACTGGCTTATGCCTTACAACAAAAGATCTTCTTCTTCTTCTTCTTCTTACTATCAGGGATTAGGCATAAGCCTGTTCCGAAATCACAAACCATCCTGTACGTTAATACAAACACAAACTCTAGCCCGTACAGTTCGACTACTGCCATCTTCTCCGAGGTCTTCCTACCTCCCTTCTTCCAACTGGAACATATTCCGTCACTTTTAGAGGTATTCTTTCCTCTGGCATCCGTTCCAAATGTTGCCTCCATTGTTTCCGGTACTTCTCCACTTCTTCATTCAAGCTAAATACACCCAACTCGGATCTAATTTCTTCGTTACGTATTAGATCCAGCCTCGAGCAGCCCTTCACCCTTCTTAAAAACCTTATTTCAGCTGCTTGGATCCTACTTTCTTGGCGTTTTGTGGTAACCCATGACTCACTTCCATGAAGAAGGACTGGGGCTGCCATTATCTTGTAGAACTTCACTACTGTCTCTGTTTTAGCTCTGTTACCCAGTGTCCTGTTAATGGTACCACAAAAATAGCTTGAAATTTATTTATTTTATTTTCGACATCCAAGTCCCGATTAAAGCTCACATCGCAGCCCAGATAGTTATAGAGACACTTGATCTAATACTACTTGTCCAAAACAATCTTCAAACGACTAAGATACTTCCCTCTGAATGCCATAACCTTTGATTTAACAACAAAAGATTGAATGAATTATTAATAAGAATTTTGAGCTTGTCGCTTCTTACATAAAAGTTCAATTCGTGGTGGAATTAAAGACAAACAGACACGCATTTTCTGTCCAACTGAAAGAAGTCTCTTGCACGTTTTGTTCTTTATGTTTATTAGTGTCGAAAAGCCCAGCTCACACAAGTAGGAAGTTGAAAAATGTAATAGGGTATTAACTCCCATTGCTGTTA
Source organism: Catonia carolina (assembly GCA_035578175.1). Classification (NCBI taxonomy): domain Eukaryota; kingdom Metazoa; phylum Arthropoda; class Insecta; order Hemiptera; family Achilidae; genus Catonia; species Catonia carolina. The sequence goes on from JAQMRL010000001.1 coordinate 297,656,103, forward strand.
ATGGGTACGCCTTCAGTCTAACTCGAACGTTAGTGTGCCGCGGGAACTATCTACATAGGATAGTGTGCCGTAACCACAAAAAGATTAAGAACTACTGCTCCAGAGGCTTTACTAAGGAACAAGGAGGTGGTTTACAATTGCCTTCCTTACTCAGTGAAAAAGTATGCTTATCAGCATGCCTAGCCCTCTATAAAAACATCTACTTTCTACCCTGCAAATGACACCTTCACTTCATTCACAATAGGGGCTGGCTGTATAATGAAATTCATCACTCTCAGAGGAGATAACTCTGACTAGTGTCTTTTACACCTCTACCTCATCTGTTCTTAAATCCTTCAGTCTAATAAATTACTGACCATGTGATAAGAAACAGAACTATTTTTGTAGCCCTGAAACTAGCAGATCGAGTACAAATAATTTAAAACTCTACCTACCTGTACTGGGCAAAGGTTAACTTATAATTATTTTAATATTGCAAACACGGTGAAGAGTGAAGAAAATATATATATCAACAACTTATCTCGCCGTGCCAGTTTAACTGTACTAATCATACTAGTGTCATGTGCAAATATTATTTAGATTGACTTTACTGGTGCTTCATGATTTACTCTTTGTAAATTACCCTTTGACCAATTAAAATCTAAAAAATACTGTAAAACTATTAAAATTTTTTCTCCAAAAGAAAACTTTCAGCTTGATTTAGATTAAAAATTCATATTTATAACAGTAATTAATCACTTCAATATTATTGTGAACGAAATTGTTACTTTTATGACTGTGATATCAATTTTTCCAACTGCTTTGTCACTAACGATTATCGTAGATTAAGGAACGGTTTTAGTGTGTATTTCCCTAGCCGTAAATAGCAATTGAAATGTTTCACCCTGAAAAGAGCGTAATTAAACACTCTAACCACTACAAAGCTACTGTGGTCAGTTTATTTCATGACATTATAACAAGTGTGAGAGTACCCGCCGTTGTGGCTGTAGCGTTCACTAAAACTCAATAAATATTAATAAAATACTTCTGTTCTGGTTATTCAAATTACTTTTTTCTATATGTAATATACATTTTCCTATATCTATGTTATGATGGAGTTATGGTGCATGATACCTTTACTTCTTCCGGGTCAAGCACCTGTGATTTTAAACAATGCATACAATGTTCTTACACTTTTTAATATACAATTAAATTTTTAAATCGTTAATAATAATAATTTTTTTAAACTGAAATTAAAAAAATATTTTTGGAATATCCTTTACCTAACTTTTAAATAAAATAAGACTTGTTGTTGTTTAGGTCATCAGCCGAAAAGCTGGTTTGAACCTTTAGAGGCTTTACTAAGTAAAACGAGGAGTGAGGTGGTTTACCATTGCCTTCCTCACTGAGTGGAAAAGTACGCTTATCAGCATGCCGGGCCCTCTGAAAAGCACATATTTTCCACTCTGCAAATGACACCTTCACTTCATTCATCACAGGGTCTGGCTGTATAATGAAATTCATTACTTTCAGAGGAGATATCTCTGATTAGTGTCTTTTACACCTCTACCTCTTCTGTTCTTAAATGATTCAGTCATTTAATTGGCTGACCATGCGATAAGAAACAGAACTATTTATTTTAGCCCTGCAACTAACAGATTGGGTGTAAATAATTTGACACTCCACCTGTCTGTTATGGGCAGAAAATAAGACTTACGAAGGTGAAAGATGAAAGGCAACAATGAAGAAAATCTGACAATATGTGCTGTGGAAAGCTTTCAAGATTGTTTTAATTGCCTAATATGAATGATTCATAATACTTGATAACCATTTCTGCTACAGAACATATGAATGTTATTTTTTATACACAGACGTTTTTGTTCACGTTTTTTGAATAAAATCCTTCAATGAGTATGAATAAAAAAAAATACAAAAGGTTAACTCATGACCATACTCATGAGTATCTACTTAAATATTGCATACGTCTAAACTATGCCAAAGGGCCTTTGCGTCAACTTCAAAAATATCAGCATTTAAAGTCAACAACATGCAGTTTTTACAAGAAACACCTTCTAATAAAAATTCAAATTCCGCTAAAAACATTGGCTTCAAACTACAAACTGTACAATATATTAAATATAATTATATAATAGGCCCTACATATTAAATATATATGTACAATATATATAAATGAACTACGTTTAAACATTCAATAATTTCAATAATTAATTCAACAATAGAAAAACTATTGATTTTAAATGAAATAAAAAGTGGAACGTTAGTGATAAGATGCAAAGCGAAGGTTCTGGGTTCGACTAGGGTCTGGGAAATTATGACATTTTAACTTCTAATGATAATGTACCACAACCAACAGTAGTCGCCCAGCAACCAAGCGCTGAGGCGAGTTTAAATAAACTTAAAAAACTGTGCAGCAAAGTCTTCAGAAATGAACAGTAACAACAGAAGGTTATAATGCGAGGAAAGCAAATGTTCTTACTTTCAACTCAAGAGTTTAAATTTTTTTCAACTTTATTTTTTCGTCCATTTAAAAAAAACCAATGTTATTCAAATAGGCATAACTTCCAAATTTTTTGAGTGCACTGCACATGAAATTATTACTTCAAATTAATGGGAGAACAATCGACACGGTCACCTAGTAGCACATTTTTCTGTTACGGCAATAATTCAAAATTACATCAAAACTGACAGAAAATTCGTTTTCAGTTTAAATATTTTATTATTAAATTTTTAAAACGTAAATATTTTTAATTAAAAAAGTGACTGACAAAATACTGATATTACAACAATATACCCACCCGCCTATCAGTCACCTACTATTATTGGAAACAGTACGGAAAAATAATCGTATGTTCCGACAGTTACATTAAATTCAAAATTCATTAAATACAGGTTTGAAAGAAGCAGTGCTCAGTAGGTACAACGTTTTCATCCCTAATGTGTGTACGTTGTTCAATTTAAGAACAATAAGCAATTCCATAACCCAATGAGATGAGGGTGATGTATATACATTGTATGACATGTTAATCAGGTGTACAGTGAAGTGATATGTAATGACGAGATGAACCCGGGACTCAGTGTGGGCAATGCGCTGCTGGTAGCGTAGTACGTACATTTCTAAAAACATGCAACTGTGTAGTATATACTGTAATGACACAAAATTGATGCACACCTGGAGTTGTTTATTTCTGAGTCTATTGAAATAAAAATAGATATCTCCAGCTGATTAAAATAAATACTTTAAAAATTATTTAATTTACATTAACAAAATATGGTTACTAGGCAACTGAGAAGAAGAAGTTAGAATTGTAAATTATTTTAGTGGGGGACTGGAGGCCAAACCAAGAGAGTGGGTCCCTCATTCGTGCTTAACAAATAGTGATAAAAGTATTGTCACCGCCTTCCCTTCTAATTAATCGTTTACTGTGTTGCCGGCCTTCAATACTTCTTCCGGCCTTTGTCGGCGCGATGGGCTCTTTAGCGGCGAAGCGACAAAGCCCTGTAGCGGCGCCCGACAAACCTTTCAGCTGCCTTTGTCATCAAGGCCAAGCCAGTAGCCGCTCTCTGCCACAGCGCTCCCGGCAGCTATATAAAGAGCGCTGCACTGAGCCGGCCGAATCAATTCCGATCAAGACTCCGAGGGATTCACTTCCACCAGACAGCAGACGAGACGTCCACCACCGCACACGGCTGCCGGACTCCAGCGAGAACTAATCGACGACCCCGCAAGAGAGAAGATGCTGCTTCCGCTCGCCGTCCCGTCACCGTAGGCCGTCGACCGGACCGTCATCGCCCGCTGACGCGAGCGATGCCCACAGCGGTCCCTCGACCGAGCCTTACGCCCACCGGACCCGACGAAGCAGCCATCGACGCACTACTGCGAGGGAAGAAGATAACGTCTCCGCTGGACGACGACACGCCGTGTCGCCCAGCCTCCGACCGCCACGACGACCACCGCTTAAACGGCCCTTTTCAGGGCCACCAAATTAATAAGGTTGCCACTTAACGTCGCCATCCGGTGACAGTATAATAAATAGTAAACATAATAAGTAGTAATAGATACAACATTCTTATTATTAAAAAGGACAAATTATTCTACTTATAATAATAGTGATTAAAATAATAGTTATTAAAATAAAAACAATAAGACGAATAAAAAACAATAACAACAACCATTTATTGAAGTATGTATTAAATAAAGCAAGAACTGACTCATTAATATTGATGTATGATTAATTGTTTCATAATAGCTTAGCTAATCCCTCATGGGGATAAAATAATACACAACAAATTTGACATTCTCTTGTGAGGAGTAAATTAAGTCCTCTACTAATTTGGCTGATCCCTGGCGGGGATACTTAGAGGATAATTTAGTCTACAACAAATTTGGCATTCTCTTGTGAGGAAAATATAGTTTTTCTTCAAATTTGGCTGATCCCTGGCGGGGATACTGAAAGGGATAATTTAGTTATTTTCCAATACGTATAGTTTATTTTTTGCTTCTTTTTTACAACACTTAATAACAATCCGTTCCGCACTTCGAATTGTTTTACCCTGCTTTCGAACGGTCGACATAATAAACTTATAGTACACGGATAGATAACTAATTTATAACAACACTACAGAATAACGAATAAAATGTGAAGAATTAAAATGAAACGAAACGGAATGAGTTTTAACGAATTAAAACACTTTTTTGTATAAATGTAGCCTAAAACATAAAAACAGAATAGCCATATCAAAACAATATTTCTTGTACCACTCGTCGCGTAATAAAAACAGGATTGTGTATTCCAATGAATTACGGTGTCACTATGTTTTTACGATTGTAATTGAGAAACTGGGCATGCGCAGTAGATTGTTCCCCTTTTACACTTCGTCGCAAACAAAGTTCATTTCGTGACTACCACCAGTTCTTTTAGATAATTTTTGAGTATGGTTAATTGAATCCCAACTATCATAGGACACCGGTGACCACTGTCTAGTATTCAAATCCGTAAAATGTGAACACTTTTTCTAGTATTTGAACCACGGATTCTTTGTCTCCAATAATTAGCTATTAAACAGCTGACTCACAGCGACGACTTACCGCGTTGGTCATTAGACGAACGCGGTGGATTTTTTTATGATGTATAACAGGAAATTTCTCGTAAATCGTCATCAAACACATTTTTTATTCATGTAATTGAAAAGTTTCCTTTCAATGTTTTTCTGCAAACATAGGCCTAATGAAGAACGTTCTGTACGTGAAATGTAACGATCCTGGATTATTAAATCCAATATACATATATAATGTTTTGTAATTTTACCCTCATCCCCCTAAATTGAAAGTGGTAATTGAAAAAGCAGTCAGTAGTTTCAGAAGTAATAATTTCAGTGTACTACTACAGTATGGTTGATTTACATGAAATTGGGGTAAATTTATAAAAAAATCACATTCTATTTTGAAACAACTCAATGATAAAAAAAAACGTAGGAAATAAAGAATTACCGTTTTTCACTTAACCTGTTTTTCTTTTATTAATTTATTGATGGTGTGCTTAACCACTTTCTGACCTACATGAATACCATGCTGATTTGTGAAATTTTTCTTTGTTTAGATAGATTTATACCATTCTAAAAATCTTGGAATCTACAGCACTGTTGGGGAATTGGGAAATTCGGTTTTTTTAAATTAATAGCCAAGGTGTAAATAAAACGAGAATGTCCTTGCCGAATCCTTGTTTCGGGTCCTTAAAGTATGAAATGCTAATTAAAAAATTTAAATCGCTGTATTTATTCTATTCAGGAGTACACGTTACCGGTTCGACGACTTCATTTTCAAATGAACTTAATCACATACTAATAGGATAGAAAATTAGATTCCATTTTTCGTTTTTGCACTTTTTAAGTGCAAAGTTAATTATCAGATCTTAAAATAATCTTACAATGCGGTAGGAATCTGTATTAATTTGTCGTTTATGTTATTTTGTTTCTGCTCATGGTTTTATCGGACTTGTTATTGACATTTGATTATATTTTTGTCTACACCATGTATATTTTTGGCAATTTTATTTTCCTCCTGTATAAGTTACTAACAAGCGCGCATTTTCTATTTCCTTCTGGTAGTTTGGTTAATAATTGAGATGATAAGGCCTTCTTTTGCCTTACGTATAGATAACCCGAGTTAATAATGTCACTAGTGCAGCGTATTAAGAGAAAAATTCTAACCAACAGATCAGATTTTATAAAAATCTGTAGATTTTAGTACAGTTTACAACAAAACCCACGTTCATTTACAATATTAAAAAAATATAATGAAACATTTTACAAATATTTGTATGAGTTTATTATGCAGGACAACTAGTTTTCAACATTATTTTGACACGTCCATTTAAAAACAACAGGATATTCGGTCCATCTCTTTAGAGGGCAAGTTTATTATGTTGACTAAAATTTAAAAAAAATCAATCAAAAAATTAAAATTGATAAATCGTAAGTAGTGGTGATGCAAAATTAACATTAGTACAGTTAGTCAGATCTTATTTTTGTATAATTTTTTTTATATAATTTCACATTATATACATATTATACGGGCGGATAACGAATCGACCATTCCTATTTGAGTTTGTTTTCAATTCAGGATTGTCACTAAAAATCCTAACTGAACTTCTTAGCAGGAAAAACAATAAGTAAGAAGTTTCCAAATAAAACTTTTCTACGTTTGGTGCTCAGAAAGAAATCACATCGGTTTCTAGAAATCAATTTTCGTCCTTTTTTATAACAGTATAATAACAAAATGTATTGTTACAACTTTTTTTGTAAAAGTTAGAAATACAATGTCCTGTCAATCGTAGTAAAGTTTGACAGATATCGTTAATTAGATTTGATACAACTAATTTTTTTAAATCTCTTTGTAACTGATGCTCTCATCGATATGAGGTGTGGCTATTAAATAACGAGACTGACGTTGTAAAATATTTAATTTTAATTTTATACATAATCACTTATTGTCACCTTCAATATACACTCATTCTCTATTCCTACAACGCTCCATGCGAATTTTCCATTGTTGGAAACAGTGCTGGAAGTCATCTTCTGTCAGCTGCTTCAGGACACGTGCCGCTCAAAAATGTTTGAAATGAAGCTCGCAAAAATGTTTGTACTGACACTTTGTACGCGATTGAAAATGATCCAAATTTTTTGGAAACGATACTAAAATGTGATGAAACGTGGTTTTTTACTTATGATCCGGAAACGAAGCGCCAATCCATGCACTGGAAAAGCCGAACTTCACCGAGAGCCAAAAAAGCTCGAATGAGCAAGTCAAAATTGTTTGAATGAGCAATGATGATTGTTTTTTTTTATATCCATGAGATTGTGTACCTTTACTGGGTTCCTGAAGGTCAAACAAATAATCAATATTACTACCTTGAGATACTTTTTAAACTACGTCAAAGAGTAAGGAAAAACGCCCCGAAATGTGGAAGGACAAATCATGGGTTCTTCACCAAGACAATGCTCCAGCTCATTCCACGTTATCTGTCAAGAGGTTCCTAGCCAAGTACAGCATCTCAGTGTTAGAACATCCACCTTATTCACCAGATCTCGCACCATGTGACTTCTACCTGTTCCCTAAGGTGAAATCTGCATTAAAAGGGACAAGATTTGAGTCTGTGGAAGCTGTAAATGAGAAAGCGGCACGTGTCCTGAAGGGGCTGACAGAAGATGACTTCCAGCACTGTTTTCAACAATGGAAAATTCGCATGGAGCGTTGTAGGGATAGATAACGAGTGTATATTGAAGGTGACAATTAATGGTTATGTACAAAAATAAAAACATTTTTTTTACAACGTCACTCTCGTTATTTAATAGCCACACCTCGTACATTAGTAAAATACTAAAAAGTCTCGGGTTTGTTTTTAAGGAAGGATTACGTTTACAACAATCTTTCATTTTTGAAAATAACATTTTTATAAAAATCATTTTGTTATCATCATGAATGACTCGTTGATGGCTCCTGGCCTATTCCGGCATCAACGTTGATAATATATTTCTGAAAACTATCTGTTAAGATGTGTACCTCTTCCTTCATCGTCCGATAATACCGTTTTCTAACCAGTTTTTAATTGATTTTTTTGGGAGTTCCATTACTAAACCGCCTATATCTGCGCTATGATACTAGAGAAAAGCGTCTGACACATACATGGTTGAATGTGAAATACTCAAAAGTGCATATGTTAAACGTGTTGAACAGAGCAAAGAACAGAAAGACGTGTAATAACGCACGTGCATTCGATCGCTGTGAATTTTTTTGTAATGTTCCGATCAACCTTGCTTGTTTGGCTCGGTCTGGTTAGTTAAATAAAAGTTCTGAAGAAAATAGACCTTTAGCTTTTGTTGTAGATTACAGATTGCTTGTGTGTCTGTGAGACTTTAATAACAAATAGGTAAAATAATTGTGGCCGAATACATTAGTCTTCTTCTTCTTCTTCTTCTGCCTTGAAAGGAAAAGGCATCTCTGCCTGTTCCAAACCTCTCAAATCTGCTTATCTCTTTCTCGGGCGTCCTCGCTCTCTCCTGCCCTCCGGCGTATAGCCCAGTGTCTGCTAAGATATCCTATTCTCCTGCATTCTGTTTACATTCTCTAACCACTGCATTCTGTTTTGGGTTACCTTGTTGTTTATAGAGAAGATGTTGAGTTCTTTCCTTATCTCGGTATTCCTGTAACAATCTTCTCTACTACACCCATACGCATGTCGAAGAAATTTCATTTCAGATGCTTGCAATTTACTCTCCTCTCGTTTTGTTAGCATCCAAGTTTCACTGCCATAGAGTAGACTCGGCACTGCTAATGTTTTATAAAATCTCACCCTCGTGTTTTTGCTGGTGCTATTTTTTAAAATGCGATTGATAGTTCCGCATATTTGCTAAAACCGGTGCATCTTATTGTTTACATTAGTTTATAAATTGAATATAAATTGAATACTTTAGTGTGATTGCTCATTTTATTTCGCAGGCACTTTTTCTTTGAAATCGATATTTTGCAGTCTTTAACCTATCACCGATATTTTTTAAATCGTGTAAAACTTTCAATTTTACATACAAGTAATGTTCGTAAACTGAACTTTCCACTCCAAATCCCTCCCTCTACGTCACCAAATTTCAATTTTTAATGTAATCCCTAACTTATAATAATTTTCATACTTCGCGTATTTTCGTTTGATATGTTTTAACAATTTACATGAATAACAAACTGGTTAAAACAAAAACATCAGAATCGTTCATCTTTTCTGTTCACAATATTTACGACACATTGGTGAGGATAGTATGAGATACACATGTGTGGAGTCTCTGTAAAGGCGTGCCCTAAAGCATGGTCAGTAATGAATAAAAGGGAATTTGAAAACGAAAGATGGAGATGAAAGCGCATCATTCTGGATATAAAAAAATGGTTGACAACCTTTTCAGCTGCAGGAGAGCAAGAAATTCAATACGGTGAGAAGGGCGGATGAGCCTAGTGTAGTAATCTCTGAAAAGCTTTTGTATTAGCCAACAAGAAGATACAAGTTAGCAGCCCAAAGTTTGTAACATGTACGGGAACTTATTTTTAAGTGGGAAGCTTCAAACTAATCTCAAAGAAAGCATCTTGTTTGGAATTTACCTTCCAGCAAATGCTATTGTATTGTAGATACCGCATCAAAATCGGTCACTAAGGACTAAAACGTAATAAGTACTTATTAAACATTTCATCATTTTATTTGTTCATTGCCAACCATATTAAAAAAAATAATCACATTTTTGGGTATTAGCGAATATATTGGATTGGGTTATTAACATGTTGTAATTTTTAGACTTCATCTGAGAATCGAACTAGGAACCCTTCGTTTCTTGTATTACATGTTACCACATCACCACAAATAACTTAGTTTTATTTACTTAAGTTTACATTTTTTTGCTTATCAACATAAATGTCAAAAAGAAAAGAAAACAATAAAAGTTTTAAAAGACCGTCAAAGAGAAGGATTTAGTGACTAAAGTCATAAGATGAGACTTGAGCAATAACAAACAGGCAATGAAATGGCTCAGCTCCAAAATATGACAACTTTAATACAAGCTGAGAACTGTATTCTTTGTAGCTATATCTACTTCATCTACAAAAGACAACTGAAATTAACAAAACAAAATGTTTTCTTAAAAGGAAAAAAATAATTTATAATTGACAAAACACTTTTCTGATTACTTTTCATAGGTAATGAATTAGTACATAATGTATTCCGTGTATAAAAACGAACTGTAGTCAAAATTTAAGAAAATAAATAAAATAAACTCTTTTAAGATGCGGTAATTTCCCTCACTGCAAAGCGGAAGATACCGAATTTAAATTGTAAAAACGATCTGAAATTCTAACACACTAAAACTGTTCCAAAATTCATTAAATATTAGTTAAACCCTAAATAATTTTCATAGGTTTACCAAAAACAGGTTGATAGATCCTTAAGTTTGATGCTATAGCATCGAAATACGCAATTGGTGGAGCAATTTCTTAACAAATTGTACATGAGATTCTTTGGTTCATTCCAAAAACATTTTTAAGGTTGTATGAGTAATTGGCCGCCTTTGTAGCGTAGCGGACAGCGCGCTAACTTAAGCATAAGGTGTAAGGGCGTCGATTCGATATTTGTTTAGTAGGGTCTGGATATACTACGTTCTTACCGACCGTCACAGTTCCCAAAAACCCGCGGTAGTCGCTAATGACTAAGCTGTTTATGCAACTTTATATAAACTAAAAAGCAAAACAAAAAAAATCTGGTGTGAAACACTCACACGACTATATGATAATATTGTAATAACAATTACAAATGTTTTGAGTGAGATGGAATGACGCATGAATGACGTATTAAATCTAACCACTTGGTAAAGACGCTTCTTGTTTTTCTAATGCATAGTCTAATGTGATTTTAGATGTATAGTTAACACGGTTAACTTTATCATGGTACGTGATTACTTTTAATTTTCCAGTAAATATCTTTTACATTTCCTCTTTAAATTCCTACATGGATTATCAGTTTTGAATATTTTCAAAATTTGTTGAAAAACATAACCTATTTATAAGCCTAATTAATGTAGGGAAAGATAAAGTAATAAAAAAAACACCACCTATTTTTAATAATGAGTGGATGAACTAAAGTGAAAAACGATTTCAGTTGGACATGATTTTGATGAAGAAAATATGGAAAATCATTAATTGACACAGAAATAAGCTCTGTACAAAAAACAGCAATAAAATTTACAGTTTGTTTAATTATCTATCTATAAATAATTTAATTAACATTTAACCCTAAAATAACGTTAACCCTAGTAAACATTTTTACCCTAAAATGCGTATTAACACTGCACTCTTAAAAAATAAATTACCACGAGAAAACAGGGTCTCATGAATCTCCCCCGACATACCTCTTAGCCTTGTCTTGTAAAGCATGACTGATTCAGTAAATGAAGCGATTTAAATCAACATCGCTGAAACAGTTTTTGAAAAAATTGCAAGAAAAAGGAAAATCGCACGAATAAACTGCTACTTGTTGACGTGTTTAATGAAAATGTTTGTGCCGAGTCTCCCTCCTGATTTATTTTCTAAGTTTTGACTTCTGATTTTCTGTTTTTTAATTATTTTGTTGCGCGCACACACGCACAACCAAACGGCAAAAACAGGTGTTTTAGACTCACGGGACTTGAGAACGTATTCCCGGAAAAAACACAATTTCGAGCATTAACAAAAAATCTTAAATATTAATATAGATTTATGCTACAGAGCAAAATAAAGAAAAAACAAAGTAATTGTCACATAATGACGATCACGATGGAGAGACACTCTGGGAACCCCTTTCTTTGTTTTTTGGATGTCCCAAAATGTGAAAATCAATTAGGAAATGAGGGAAAATTACCGAATCCGAATTACTTTCTCATTTTTTACAACTACCAGAGTATTAACAAAAAAGTAATAAATCAAATGAAATTAAAGAGAAGTGGCTTCATTAACGAGACGAGATTTAATCCATGAAATTCTTGGAGAGCTCATTCAAGGGTTGTAAAGCTGGCTGGTCTTTAAATTTTAAAATCTTGGATTTATTTCTTTAAAAGTTGTAGATGTTGAAAAGAACAGTTAATTATAGCCATCTGGCAAGTAATTATTCACTTAACTGAACTTATAACTTTTGGTGACACTAATTAGTGAAGCGAAGTTACTCGTTACTCACAGCATTCCCGCCCCTTCTATCTTTTTAAATCCGTATAAGCACGACTGATATTTTAGGTTAGCTAAATTTTCTTTCATACTAAAACTATGAAAAGAATTATTATTCCCTAATGTCATTTATATTAATTAGTGTTAGTATAATTTAGTTATTTTCATGGTAAAGTAGGCCTGTTCCGAATGTTTTGTGAGCATAGTCTTAAAATAAAATGATTTTGGTTCAATTCCTTCCAATTGCGTTCGAATTTATAACACAATAGTTTATTTACAAGTAGCATACAAGATCGACAACATCTTATAAGTAATATTATAAAGTAACATTAGTTTGTACTAGGTAATCTCAGAAACTAACAAACCGATTTCAAAAAGCTTTTCACTGTTGGAAGCTTAGAGCTTCCTAAGTAACGTAGGGTACGGCATTCCGTAATTTTTTTGTCTTTCATCTAATATCTAGCACAACTTTTACATAATATATCACTTTTCGCTTGGCGTGTATGGTTGCACAGACCAATACACCGAAACCCCAACCTGATCGCGAATTGAGAATTGCGAGAACGTATAAAACAGTGTAGTAGAATACAATAATAAGGAAGACAACAAGAGAAGAAAAACAAATAAAAAATTTATTTATTTTTTATTGGATTTATGCGTCAGCGGTAATAAATAGTGAATGTGAATGTATGAGAGTCACGTTGTTTGCTGTCACTGAGACACATTCGAATGTTTATAGGTAGAACAAGTGTTTTATGACACCCGACACTGTAGCCGTTACATTTTTGAAATTCTAAAAACAATAATTTCACGTCGACATTCCAGTATAACAATAACAATGTGACTTACTAGAGCGGTAATTTATTGATGTTACCAATTGTGTTATTGTGTCAGCAGTTACATTAAAGACCCATATGGACGGTTTTAGGGCTAAGTTTTTTTCAGACAAATTTAAGCTCATTAAAGAAGTTATCTCCTGAAGACTGGCCGGTGGAAATTAAAATACTTTTGATTTTGTAGTAATGAATGGTAGGCTACTGCTAAAAGGTAGCCAGCAGACTGTAATGTTTAAGATTGTTAATAATTGTAAGGAGAAGAAGGAGGATTGTAAAGAGGAGATGAAAAAACGAGGAGAAGAAAAAGATGGACGGAGAGGAGAAAGAAAAAGAGCGTAAGGACGAGGATGGGGAAAGGAAAAATAAAAAAAAGATAAGAAGGAGAAGAAGGAGAAGAAGGAAAGGGTGAAGAAGAAGAATAAGGAGGAGGAGAGACGATAAAGTACAGAGAAGAAAAAAGAAAAAACTGGAAGAGAAGAGATAGGAGTTCATAGGAGTACAAGAACGAAGAGGAAGAGGAGGAGGAGAGGGTAAAGAAAAAAGGATATAAACGAGGAGGAAAGGCATGAGAAAGCGAAGAAGGATAAAGAGAGGAAAAGAAGAAGAAGAAGCAGAAGAAGAAGGAAGACAAAACAGGAGAGTGAGGAGAAATAGAAGAAACGAGTTATACATTCTTTTTTTTTGTTTACGTCAGACTGTTTTGCAACTACTGCTAACGCAGACGGTGAGAAGGATGAGTGATGAAAAAATGCCAGACCTGATCGGGAATCGAACCCAGGACCCTGAAACGAGGAGGAGGAGAATCAGTGAAAAAAGAAAAAGGAGAAAAACGGAGAAGAATGATGAAAAGGTGAAGAGAGATGAAGAGAAGGAAGCGAAGAAGGAGGAACAGCCAAAGGTGAATAAGGTGTGGAGCAGGAATGGAGGAGGGTAAAATAAAGAGAAGGTGACGACGCAGCAGAAGGAGAAGGGTGATATTAAGAAGAATATACTGAAGATAGCGGAGAAAACGCAACGGATTAACCCGGATTTCGAAAAGAAAGATTATAATTATTGAGTCAGTTGTAAGCGACTTCTAAAAAATAATATTTTGTAATATTAAACAATTCAGTAATATCATAATAATTTATACACAAATTGTATTGTTTGTATTGTGACTTTCATTAGTATTGGACGTAAATAATAAAAACTCTCCTCAATTAAATTGAACAAACAGAATATTCTGAATATTAGTAACGCCAGTACTCCGACGAATCCATTAATTCGAGAGTTTTTTACAGTAAAATCGATAGATAATTTTTAATAATAAAATTATTTTAAATGTAAAAGATAATTGATTTATTTTTTTGAGCACCTTTAATGAAATTTTCATATCAAAAGATTAATAATAAATTCTAAAAGAATAAAGGGGAGGAAAAACCAAAGGGAGATGCACAGAAAATTAGAAACAACTTTCCATTCGACGGATATCCTCATCCACGAGTGTCAACAGCACAATGTTTTGCTTGTGTTATTTTTTGTTATTCTTTCTTTAATCGATATCATGGTATCGTCAGCTCCATTACATTCCTACAGAAAGTATTAAGTATCACACGCCATAAAATCTCTCCTTTCTCTTTCCTCTCCTTTTCCATATAAGCTACCCTCCTACATAGAAGCTTTAATTAAAATTCAATTCAAAACCACATCGACTATCGTTAAGCTCCACCTTTCATATATCCAATTGCATATAATGTATAACAGAGATACCTCCCTCAGGCGGTAGTGGCGGGCGTTTGCTCAACAGTTTACTGGGCAGATCCATCAATATAGCTAGCCGTTTCCGTCAATGCACAATCATATTTCACTAATGCATTACTTCATGATATGTTCAACATTAATCCACATCGATGCATCCAAACCAACAGTTGTTCAGTTTTTTTTTACATATCAAGAAAACCTTTTATTTCTACGCAGGCAGACAGCGTGTTAGACTTATAAATAATTTTTATACCATCGAGAAATAAGATGTTTGCACTTAATAATCATTGTGACAGGTTTATGTTGTAAAAGCATTATTAGTCTATAATAACGAAACTCAACAAAGCGAAACAGTACCAGAGTAAACTTATTTTTAGAAGTTCTACATTATAGTATATGATTAATTAAAATAATCTAAATTAGACTCGATCAAAAGTTACTGATTGCATTGTCTTGACTAAATTGTACACCCAATAACTAATAGTAATGTTTAATACCAAAATAAGAAGAAAAAAATCTGGTGTGAAACACTCAAACAACTTTCTCTTGCCAATGCAAATAATTAACAATAAACCTAACTTTAGTAATAAAACATTAGAAAAAAAAACAAAAAAACTAACCTCAATAAACATAACCTAATTTCACTCATGAGTGAAAGACGCAAAATGAAAATTAACCTCAGTTTGGCTTAAAAATATGGAAAATCACACGTCACGCTAAACTAGGCTCTGTAGAGAAAAATTTTCTATGTAAAAGTTGTAGATCTTTCAATTTCCTATAAATTTGATTATATACACTTTTGTTGTAAAATGCATACTAAGACCGACATCTTAAAAAAATCAATTTTTCACGCGTTTTCGTGAAAGAAAACAGAAAATCACTAATTACCGCTAAACTAAGCGATATACAAACAAATGTATCAGAAGTTGTAGGATTTTAAATTTTCTACAACTTCTATTATATAAATTTTTGCGCTAAAATGCATAGTATTAATGCCGCAATCTAAAAAAAAACAATTTTTTTTACGAGAAAATGACCTCTCCAAGAATTTCAGCAGACATGGCGCCTACCCTATCTTGTAGAGCAAAAAAAATTTAATAAACCAGGTGGTTTTTAAAAAACTCGCTGGACCAGTTTTTGAGAATATCGCAAAATAGTGAAAAATTACACGAATAAACTACTACTTCCGGTTGACCGATTTGATGAAATGTTTGTGTCGGGTCCTGTAGTGGTATGTAATTTAAGCTACAAGTTTGTACGATGTTCCGTTCTTAAGATATTCTGTTACACACACACAGACCAATCGCTAAAACTTTTTTGGGTTCAGGGGGTCTGAAAACTTGTAAATCTGGTAAAAACTCGATTTCGAAAAATCGGCATGAAAACAATAATTTACTTACTATATATTCATATAGGCAAGAGAAAGTAAAAATTAAAGTAACCGTTTACGTTTTCAGCCTATTTAATGTTTACAAAACACAGATTAAGATCAAACATTTTACACTAAAATTCTGTTATGTTTATATAAATATTGCTAGAGATAATAACAAATACTAATTACGATTACTGATTACTAATTTTTATAAACTCACATTCAAATACGTATATAATTATTATTTTTTTAAAGTGAAAACATTTTATTTTGAACACAGACTACATAAATCAGAGTTTGCGAACACAAAAAGAAAAGTCATTTAACGACAAAAAAATAATTTTATTGCACACTAAGGCAAGTAAAAAATGGGACAGTTATTTTGTCATATATTCAATGATTCAACTTCTACAAAGCAACAAACAGGTTTTTTAGAATATTACTATGTTAACTTTTCTCAACTTTTCCCACTTATAAATTTATAATAATATTATCATTTTCATTTATGCTTGTAATTTTATATCCTATATTATTTGTCTATTTTACTGTTCATAACTACTACGGCCGTTGGCGTAGTGGTTAGCGCAACTGGCTTCTACGCAGGGGTTCCGGGTTCAATTCCCGGTCAGGTCTGGCATTTTTATATCACTCATCTTCATGTATCATCCTTCTCACCGTCTGTATTAGTAGCAATTGCAAAACAGTCAGACGTAAAATAAAAAAAAATTGTTCATATTGGTTTTTTTTAATCCTATTACATTTATTAATACTTTTAGTTTTCTTTCACTATCTGTTTTCTTTTAGAGTATTTTTTTTAATTAAAAGAGAAAAGGAATTTAATATCTAAATATCTTAACATCTTGATCATTTTATAATTTTTCTTAAAAAAGGCCATTTTAAAAGAAAATATTTTACCAAAAACAAAAGAAACTATATAAGTGGGGTATACACAAATGTATGTATTTTATTTTTCTTAGTTTTAAGTAATTAATTTATTATATTTCAATAAAGATGCATATTATTGACCGCATCTTTATTAATAACCCGTCTCGAAAGAAGAAGTATACAGAAATACAGAACCTCTAGCAGACCAGATGAGGAAAAAGAGAATTTCCTTCTTTGGACATCTCTTGAGGACCGCCTCTTCCAGAATCTCAAAACAAATCATCAACTTTTTCCTTAACAGAAAAACTCAGCACCACTGGATCAGGGAAAATAAGGAGGACATGGACGGGCTCCAAATCTCACTTGCGGACCTCAAAACAAAAGCCGGAAATTACCACAGGCTGAAAACCACAAGACTTGAACAGCAGAAACCGACGAAACGACAGAAAGTTGTGTATCCTGACAAGGAACAGCAGAAAAGATCGGATGGATTGAGGGAATACTGGAGAAAGTTCAAGGAAGGAAACATCAGGAAAGGACTCCAAAAACTGAAAAATTGAACCGCAAAAATTGAAATGAGCTCTTTTTAGTTTGATGAACTTTCGTAGTCCCATGTGGCTTTAAAAAAAAAGATGCATCTTTATAATTAATCAATGTTAGTAAAATTTCGTTATAAGAGTATAAGAAAAACACTTGATATTTTTCCAAGTTTAAAATAAAGCTCTTAGAATGTAAGCAGTGAATTTTGTAATATTAATGGAATGCAGACGTATGTCACCTAAAATGTTCTTAGCGTGTGTGAAGCTAAGTCCAGCGACGGTTGTTAATGCAATAAATTGATTTAATGTGACAAGTACAAAATCGTGTCAAAATTACTACTAACCAGTGGAGTGCGAGTGTTCAGTTCCAACCGTTGTAACGTACAGATTTTAAATTTGAAACTAGATGCTTCAAGATGTCTGGGTAAAATACAAATTTAGTGGGTCGAGTGAGCAGCAAGCAACAAAATTTTCGAGAGTTCATCAAGAAGGCGCAATAAAGTCCTGACCGAGATTGGACGCGTCTTGTGAAGTTGCAATGAAATATTAAAACGATATAAACCGGGAGTGTAATTAGTAGTATGGTTTAATTTATAAATTTAAACAATTCTTGTAAACAAATTAAAGCAAATACGTTACAGTAATATTTCTACAACTCGTAAGAAGATTGATCTGCAAGTTAATTTTGCTGTCATATACCACAAAGGTACCAGTTATCATAGTGGCCAACTACATCGTGTTTGGACCAGCTGCACCGATTCGAGCTCATTGGACACTATAAATGGTCAGTTATAATGAAATATTATGATCATAAATCTCAAAATGGTACCATACAGCAAAATTGTGTAGATCCTGTATAATTATTTTTCTTTAAGCGTCAGGAACAATAATAATTTTAAAGTGAATGATATCAATCTTAATAATTAATATTAATTTAATAAATATTTAAGTTAATAATTAATGGTTTTTTTTTGTTAACAACACCTTACAATTTGCAGTCTTTTAAAAATAAACTCAAGCTTTTAGACAGATTTATGAAATTAATTTCGGGACATAATATATATTATATTTTAAATTAACCGAAATATTTATAATTTATTACACAAGACAAAATACATAAAGAAATAAGACAATAAACTAAAGCATTCGATGTCATTCATAATTTATAAGCATTCCATATCTCATAAACTTAAAAACTCTAGACATACGATGGAATTTATTTAGCAATTATACAGCAAATGTCCAATAATAAATCAATAAACACAGAATTTCAAAATTCACTTTGAGATTTATTTTAACCTTAAACTATTCTTTAAAGATAAATTTTTTACGGTACCTGTAAAATCCTCCTAGTCCGAATTCTTCCCTATCAGGGCAAGAGTACCCCCAAGGATCAGCTTTAGCTCCCTCGCTGTTTTCTATTTTTATTTCGGATATACCACAAATTCTGACTACTAAGCTAGCTTCGTTCGCTGATGATATTGTTGTTCTGTCATCCTCTGATGACCCTGTTCATGCTTCAAACGACATTCAATATCGCCTTGACATTCTCTAAGTATCGTTTAGAAGATGGCGTATAAAAATTAATATAAAAAACGTACCAAATGACCGTCACCCTTTATTAACAAACGTGTCTACAATTACTTTTATTCAACCTACCTCTTCAGCAAACAAACAATGTTCGGTACCTTAGGCTATATTTAGACAGGCGGTTGACGTGAAACGAGCACGTCAAACAAAAGCGTCAACTACTAACAGACTGAAACAGTTATAAAGGCTATAAGCCAAGTGGTCAAAACTAACCATGACTTCAAAACTCTTGACGCACAAGGCGATGCTTCAACCTATCTGGATGTACGGTAGTAAAATATATGGTGCAACAAAGTCATCAGTAATTTCACGAATACAATATTTTCAAAGTAAATTCTTACGACTGATTACCAACTTTCCGAGTTACGTATCCAATAGAACACTACAAGATGACTTACGTCAACGACACATATCTATATTGTACCGTAGGTTCAGAGACAAACTTCAAAATCATAACAATACATTAATATTCGAAATGAATTCAGCAGACCTACCGGGAATCGCACAAAGACGACTGAAACTCCGATGGAGTAGAGGCATGATACAATAACGCAACTGTAACATTTATTACGTATAAAAAACTATAATTTAAAAAAGAACACAATTTTAATGTTATCTGGAGAGCTAGCGCTGGGTGGTGTCCTCCTCAAAGCAATCAACGCGGTGGGGTGTTTTAAAATTTAGTTGTAAACATTGCTGGTTGTTTTTACACAGTTGCAAAATAAATAAAGTAAAAATACCTAAAATATGATAAGAAACTAAATAAGGTTAGGGAGATAAATTGTTAATTTTCATCATATTGTTTTCACATCTTGAAGAGAAATATTCTTAAATATATAAAGAGTTTATGAGAACAATATTTGACAAAGCTTTGATTATCTTCTTTGTTATGATTAATACGTTATAAAAAACAGTATGTATTACACTTTCACGAAGAGATTTAATACTAAACTATAATTATTAAAACGACACTTAGAAAAAGTGAAGTGTGGAATGAAACCGGGGAAAACAATAAACCATTTATTGAATCTAACCCTATGAGAGTATCACTTGCTAGTATAAAATAATATAAATAAAGATAAACCTTTCAGTGAGAATCATTAAAAGGATTTTTTTGTTATTGATAAATAAACAAAGGTGTAAAAGAATAATAAAAATTACAGTTAACGTAGGTAAAGGTAAAGGTACGGTTTTATTGTTTTATATTTGGCAAAGATAAATGGCGGTAAAGGCGAAGGAAGAAGCTTTAATAAAAAAATCTAACAACAGAGTAAATACATTAAAGTATCAGTATAGGTTGATATATACTTTTAAGTAAAACTTTATGCGATAAACAGAAGAGAGTGAATGTATGAAGCCGGGCGGCCGCGGATCCCAGGATTCTAGCATCCCAAAGGATCAAGCCAAGCAGTGGGATCGGAACAGAACAAAGGAAAGCATTATTCTCTTTTTACGGCGCGAACGGAATGCCTTTCACATAAAATAAAAGCAACACAACTGCCTTCATCTCTTCCCTTCTAACCACCCGTACAAATCCTCAGCGAGTTTGTAATATTTTGTTACCGACCTACACGAATTTTTGTGTAACTTAATAAAAATTTAATTGTTTACATGACATGTGACTTAATTAGAATAGAATAGAAAAGATTTATTAAATACCTTCTTCATTAGATTATACAGTTTGTTCAAAGCTTCTAAAATGTGTGTTTTTTAACACTGAACTTTAAATCGTTACACCTAATAAGTTAGTCCAAAGTTGCTTTGAATTGTTAAATAACACCAATTAGGCGAACGACTTGGTATGGTGACCAGCCAACAGTCATAAAGGAACAAATAAGTGATGAAACGAGTCACAGGAGATTGGTACTTTGAATCAGGTACAAGTCTGTACTTGAAACTGATACCAAGTACACGGTAAAACTTTTTGATACACTCATGTGTCAGTTAAAAATTACCGATTACTGAAATAGTTTAAAAAGTCTATGAATGACTAGAGGAAACATTTTTATTATTTTATTGAATTACATTTGGAAAAAATCCCACCAAAATCGTTTAAAAGAAAAATGGAAGAAATAAATTCGTTAAGAATTTTAAATATTTTGGAGAAATTGTTGGAAAGAGAAACAATTAAAGTAATGATAATAAGAAATATAAAATAAGAAAATTAGAACAACTTTCATGTAAAAAAAGTCTACAACAAGAAAAACATTTCCAAAAACAGTACTATGTGACATAGTTACAACACAGTTTTAAAACCAAAGATTTCATATGGAACTGAAACAATTCTAACGGTGGAAGGTCTAGTGCAAAAATTCTGAAACAAAAAGCTTTTTTAGAAAACTATGGTTCAAATATGATCGAATCAAGAGATTTCGGTTAAAATCAAATAACGAATTATACAATTATATTATATTATAATTATATTATATTACAATTATATAATCGAAATGATAGAAGAGTCAATCGTAAAAAGACGAGCTAAATTCTTTGGTAACATATATAGAATGGATAAACAATAGATTAAATAAAAAAATATTCAATGTTTGAAACAACGAAAACAAAATGAACTTTATTCATTAATATCATGAGATGAAAGTACTAGGGTTTAGAGAAAGTGACTATTACGATATAATGGGATTTAGAAGTAAGGAATTTGAGTTGAAAATTTATGCAGAATTCAAGTATTAAGGAAAATAAGTAAGTATAACTTCCTAGAAGAAAAAAGAAAAGCGATTTCTGAGAGAATAATTTAAGTATGGGGGAGACAAGAAAAAGAAAATATCCAAAAAGAAAAAATTCTGAGTTATTTTCAAGTACTCTATATCGGAAATCAAACAAGGGACTATCCGCATTAGAGTCGAAAGGAATTTCTGCTCTTATTTTTATAAGTTAACACACGACGTGGTCGTTTAGCACAAACTGTATTTTTTACGTGAATCATTTATTCAATGAATAGGAGAATTAAAAACACGGGGTTTTCAACACATTCATTAATAAATTTCATTTCAGATTATTACTGAAAGTAATTAAATAGCGTCTATTACAATTTCCATCTGCAGTTCTATAGAATTTTTCTGTTTTTGACGTCTATGCAGGTGCACTGAATTCTATTCAGTCAAATATATTTAGTTAACTGTATTTTAATACCCTATTCATTTGAAAACAGGATTAACATTATTAGTATCACCAGACAAAAAATTCATAATTATATCAAATTTTTGAATATGTTATCAAATTTTTCATGGGTTCGGATTCGTTATGACACGCCACCATATTATAATGTTACGTCCTATAATCCCTATAATTCTCTAAAATGCAAATGTGAATCCACAATTTATAATAATCTGCCAAAGAATTTGAAAGATTTTCCACTAAACAGCTCTTCAAAGTAAACTCAAAGTTTCTACTGCCGGCCGCATTGGCGCAGTTGGTAACGTGCTTGCCTTCCATCATGCTGTCCTGGGTTCGAATCCCACTCAGGCACGGCATATTTTCATACGTTACAAAAAATCATTTCATTTCATCCTACATTGCAAAAAGTTCCACCCCATCGTCGTCGCTAATGACCGTTGCAGTTGATGCGACGTTAAATAAATAAATTTAAAAAAAAAAGTTTCAACTAGAAAAATTTTTTATAATTTTTGTTTTTGTGACTTTATTTAGTAACCACTACAATTGTATATTTATACAAGCAGCAGTATTTATTAATGTACTACGAGTTAAATACCCTGTTTCGTCTTGATTAAGGAAATCATCCAGTGGCAAACTCTCGTTTTATATAAGATACCTATTGCAGCATCTTTTTAATCTTCTTCGTGAATTTTTTGGTAGGTGTGGGTGCTTCGATGTTAGTATCTTTAAATTCGTGTGATTTTTAATTTTAACTGGCAACAAGCGTAGGCCTATATAATTTATTAATGGTTGAATATACAGTGTCAACGTTAAAATCTTTACGTACGATAGTTTCGTACGCAGAAGGGACTACATGTGATTAAACGTAAAAATTTGTTTTTAAAGGTTTGTGTCTTGTTTAGTAGAAAAAGTAGAGACATACAAATATCTGGGAACCTGGGTTGATGGCAAGAATGACCAAAGTAAAGAAATTAAAGTACGAATTGAAACTGCAAGGCAAGCATTCATAAAATTGAAGACAATGCTAACAAACAAAGACCTTCAGTTGCCTCTCAGATTGAGGGCTCTAAGATGTTATGTGTTTTCTATCGTACTATATGGAATGGAAGCTTGGACATTGAAGAAACAACACATAAAGAAGATAGAAGCGTTCGAAATGTGGTGTTACAGGAGAATATTGAAAATTCAGAGGGTCCAAAAGGTTACCAATGTTGAGGTGCTCCGACGTTTAAATAAGGAGTTAGAAGTTATGAAAAGTATAAAAACAGGAAAACTAGAATATTTGGGTCACATAACCAGAGGAGAAAAATATGAGTTGCTGAGAATTATTATGCAGGGAAGGATCCGAGGAAGAAGAGGCGTGGGAAGAAGACGCATCTCCTGGCTGCGGAATCTTAGAGAATGGTTCAACTGTAGTTCATTGCAACTTTTCAGAGCGGCAGCCAGCAAAGTGACCATAGCCATTATGATATCCAACCTCCGATAGGAGATGGAACTTTAAGAAGAAGAAGAAGAAGAAGTCTTGTTTACGTTTCATAATATAAATGAAGTTCATGATATCTGGTGAAATCAATTTTAGGAAAGCTGGGTTCAAATGCCTCGAACATGTTCTTAATAAGTGTTTGGAAATTAATTACTTTCTATCTAATAAAATTTAAACAAAACGACTTTCCCTGTACATTTTTATTAACCCTTATGTTTAAACTGATTTTAATGTTAATAGGATATCAATATATATATGTTCAAAAATTTCAAATTTAGGTTTAAAAATGACGGTAAAGTTTTTATTTTTTTTTTGTAATTGAAGTGTAAATTGTTTAATAAACAATTAACAAGTTGATTATTATATATGAACATTATCAAATCTTAAGAATTAATTTGTATTAAATTAGTTTCAGTATAATGTTTGGCGGGCCTGGTCAAGGGTTTTGCACGGTTTCCCTTGGCCACTCTAAGTGACTGATTTGTCATATCTATATAAAGTAGTAAATTATTCTACGTGAAAATAAATTGTATCTTTCGTTTAGGTTAAAGTCACATCGACAACTTGGTCAGTAGCGACTAATTGTGGATTTTCGTACTGTAACGGTGGGTTATAACGAGTTAAAATTTCCAGACCCTAGCCGGGGATCAAACCCGTGACCATCCGCTTAGTATGCGAGCTCACTAGTTGCTACGCCAGGGAGGCGATCATTGTATCTATTTATTTAGAGTCTGATTCATTCAGTTATTAATAATTCTCTAACTTTCTTACTTTTAACTTCTTTAGAACTCTAAAGATTGGGCACGTTTGTTCCGTAGGTGTTGAATAGAAAATTTTGCATTTAAATTTCAAACGCTTGCGTCTAAGGAGTGAAGCCGGGGTTTATACCTTTATACCATTGCGTACACATGTTATTTCTAATTCTTCCCAAAAGACTAGGCATATAGAGCTAAATTAAATTGAATAATATTCCTTAAGTGAAAACCGCGAGATAAAAGCTTTCAAATTCTAATCGTTTACTTCTAAACGGGTTTACCTCCCACAAAACAACAAATATTATATGTGTAACTTCCCGAAAAAAATATCCCAAGTAGTTCTGAAAATCGGTATTAGGTGTCTATTCACTCGTACAGAGATTTCTATATACAGCAAAATGTAAAACGCAACCGGGAAAACGGGGAACGGTCTAAGGTTTCTTGAACTTGTGAAGCTGATTAATTTAGTAGAAAACGGACTTTACAAAAAAATAAATTTTTTGCATCACAAGAGTAAAAAGTAAAGTTCAGTCGAAATGCAGGTATTTAAAACTCTGCACCATCGTCATTACTTTCTGTGTTATCCAAATTTGCGGAATAGAGCTTCTGTAAAATAATTTACATATAGCCTACTAGTGATGATAACTATAGTTTAAAACAACTGCAATACTTTATGGAAAGAGGAAATAAGTTACGTAAATTCTAACAAAATATAACATAAATAAAAATATAACTAATGTACATAAAAAAACAAACTGGAACTTTTACGTATACGAAATTATCCCGTAAAAAATTATAATAAAACAGAAGACAAAACTAATTTTACAATACTAACGAAGCTTTCATTTTTTTAAAAGCACGTCCAGAATAAATTAAAACTAATCTCCACCCCAGTTTTTTTTCATTTGCTAGAGTATTTTTGAGAGAATTTGATTAAGTAGATACTATTTTCAAATTTTCTTTCCAAACAAAGTACCATAAATATTTGAAGTATTACACTATAAATTTTTGTGAAATTTCTTACAGTGCACAGCGGTGAGACAATCGAAGGTATCGTGTACACGTTTAATTAGATAATATTTGAAGTAAATTAATAAATTTGAATACAAAAATGGAAATTTTTATGTGTTAGAGGCGCTCAGTTTTAACCTATAGCTGTAAAATTTGGACTTTATCAGAAACAAATTGCAACATATTAAGGTGTGAAAGAAAGATTTTCAGGCGAATTTCTGAACCGATAAATGAGATAACTGGAGAGTACGTACAAATGAAGAACTAACCACTCCAATTGAAATAACAAAATATATAGTCCGTTTCAAAAAGTTCTCAAGATTGAGTTGGTTGAGGAACATTGAGAGAATATAAATAGTTAAGTTAAAAATAAAGATCATAAAAGAAGAAGGAAGGCTCTCCAGGGAATAGACATTAGAATCTTGTAAAATAAAGGAATGAAGTGATGGTGAGGTGATTCGAGTCTTCTTTGGTCCTTTGTAGGCCTACTGTATGTGTTGATCTCTTATTGAACTAAAGAATGTCTAGATCTCTACGTATTTTTTTAAAAGTGATATCTGTTATTTGGTAGGACGTTAGACCCGATTTGTGTTTGATGGATAAGGGAGGATGAAGGGGATGAAAATTCCATCAAAGTGGATTGAAGGAGTATTGAGGAGGAAGTCAAAGCCCACCAATCGCTATAAAACTCGACGACAATTATGTATACATTATTAACAAGTGAAATTGGTGAAGATTTCTAACGCATGATCACTGAAGAGGTAGATTTCAGGCAGCATCAAATAATTTTTTATGGTTTATCCAAATTATCTTAAAAACTGAACGAATACAATTTTGGGACCTATTTTCTTTAATTATTCAGGTGAGAAACGGAATAAAACCACGTAATTTTGTCCGTAAAATTTCAGGTTACAGAAAGGGAAGGGAATCATGACAAAATATACTACCAGCCATAACTTCATAACAAAGAATTGCCAGGTATATGTTTATATAGGGTGATTCAAAAAGAGCGCCGGTTTTGATATATCAAATTAAGAGATTTATTTTATTGAAAAACTGAAAATAAATACATCAACAAGTTCATCTTACCTTCCAATTTTATGTATGAAAAATGATGTCATGCATGTGTCCTCCTCTACTGCGCTGGCACGCATCAACTCTGTCCATGAAATTGGATATTACTGCACGACAAGTTTCGACTATGTGGGACAAATTTCCGTATGTGGGGTTTTCTAAACCCCACATACGGCAGTTCTGTTTATTAACAAAACCGTTTAAGTGGAAGTGCGCCTCATCACTGAAAATGATTTTGTTTGCGAAGGTGTCATCATCCAGCCGTTTTCTCAATACCCAGTCAACAAACTGTCGTCTCTTCTGGTGGTCTGCCACTTTCAAATGTTGCGTCAACTGAATTTTATACGGGTGATATTGGAGATCGTACCGAAGAATTCTCCGTACAGAAGAACATCTTAAACCCAATTGTTGAGAACGGCGACGTATTGATTTTTCTGGGCTAACAGCCACACTGTCACGAACCAACGCAACGTTCTGCTCAGTTCGGCCAGAACGACGACGTCCAGAACTTTTAAGGTCGACTGTTGAACCCGTCTCAAAAAACTTTTTCATGAGCCTGCGAACTGTTGATTCATTCGGTGCTTCATTACGTCCTAGAGTACCGCGAAGTCGCCTGACAGTAGCCGCATAACTCTCTCCACTCTGGTAAAATGTTTTGACGATTAACACTCGTTGCGCAATAGTAAACTTCTCCATGGTTAGACAGAGACTGCGAGAGTATTACACTGCGAACAAGAGAAACTACAACTGAATCGTCAATCGGAATGTTCTCCGAAATAGAAATGAGGTCAAACAATGTTGCCAACCGATAAACAAAAATTTACCAGCCGTTTAAAAACCGGCGCTCTTTTTGAATCACCCTATATTAATGTTTTTCATATTTAACTACATAATCAGCTCCCAAGAGATTTGCTGTAAAGTTTATAAACACCCGGTATTATGTAACTAGAAACATAAACTTAGTATTATGGTACTGGATAATAGTGGTTTAGATGTTACTACACACAGGTTGTTTGCATTAAGATTATAAACAATTTCTAAGTACCTGTACTATAAGTAATACAAAGCTAAAGCTACCATAGTACAGATTTATGAAATACTATATCATAGTACAAAATAGTTAACAGATAGAATTTAAATTAATTAAAATAAAGGAATTTGATAGTATGAAGTAAATAAAGGTAGTTTCCTGAAACTTCAATGTCCAGGAAATCTTGTAAATATTACTGGAATGTCCAGTAAACGAAGGTAATACAGATAGTAAAATAAACTGTAATACTTGATGGGGATCAGTTTAAAACTACAGTATTGATGAGCTACATAATTGTCTGTTATTTCCTAGTTTATTTGAATGTTTATTAAAACAGAGAACTTCCACTAGAAATTAATTTCAGACCAAAACTTCTCTTCTTCTTAGTCCGTATAATTAAAATTTATTTGGTAATAAATTTGTGAATTTTAGTAGCAATAAACAGACTTTACAACGAACCACAGAATCAATTATTTGAGGTTTACATGGTTTACAAATTCTGTTTTTGTTTATAAAATATCACAAAAAATTCACTGAAACGTCCGGCTAAACTTTCTTTAATTTATTGTTTTAAATTTATATCAATACCAAAGGTTATTAGTGACTACAAAAATTTTACTACAACAATTTCTACAAAAACTATTGATAAATAATTGAACAACATAATATTACAAAATAAAACAGAAAAAACATAATTTTTAGAGTACATGAACAATGTGAAGCTTAGAGCATTATATTTCCTAAAAATTCAACAAACATTAAAAGAAAAAATATACTCAGGTTATTAGAGTAATTTCTTTACAAAATAAAATTGTTTGATACAGATAAGTCGATTCATTTAGGCACTTATGAATATCATTAGGAATTTTCTACTTGGATTTCAGAATTTGTAAATAATTGCATTCCATCAAGAGATGTCTTATCGAAAGAATACAGATACGAAAGTTGCATTTTGGAAGATCTGTTTTAGGTAAAAGATGACTGCCTATTACAAGTGAGTGTCGTATGCGTATACGAAGTGTGGCTATTAAATAACGAGGCCGATTTTGTAAAAAAATTAATTTTAATTTTATACATAATCACTTATTGTCACCTTCACTATAAACTCCTTCTCTATCCCTACAATGCTTCATGCGAATTTTCCATTGTTGGAACCAGTGCTGTAGTCATCTTCTGTCAGCTCCCTCAGGACACGTGCCGCTTTCTCTTTTACAGCTTCACAGACGCAAATCTTGTCTTTTTTAATGCAGATTTCACCTTAGGGAACAGACAGAAGTCACATGGTGTCTGTGAAACTGTAAAAGAGAAAGCGGCACGTGTCCTGAAGGAGCTGACAGAAGATGACTTCCAGCACTGTTTCCAACAATGAAAAATTCGCATGAAGCGTTGTAGGGATAGAGAAGGAGTGTATATTGAAGGTGACAATAAGTGATTACGTATAAAATAAACATAAATTGTTTTACAACACCAATCTCGTTATTTAATAGCCACACCTCGTACTTAAGAGACTGGCTTCATGTTTTTTGTGTGTTAATATCGGTTGTTTTTAAAGATGTTGTGTCCGTGATTCATCTAATATTGTTGATGTACTAATCAACCACCTGTATTTCGGAGTTTTCGTAATTTGTTAGATATCTATGTGATGTGGTTTAAATCTCTTGTTTAGGTGTAGTAGGTTGTTAGGCTAAGTTGTCTGCTCATTCGTTACACTGGATACCTTCATTGTAACCCAGCTAATGTTGTAATGTCACATGAAACCTGTTAGTTGTAAAAATAGTAGAACGTTTAATTTCTTCAATTTATGTCCTATCATTTTTAACCCAAATTGAAACTACAACTGAAATTTTAAGAACGTCCGTCACGCAGTAGCTGCCAACTAAGCAGATTTTGTCCGTAAATTTTTTGCGTTCAGTTTTATTAAATACACAGTTTGATCATTGAAAATTTTTTGGGAAAACGAAATAATATTCACAAGCTTTATATGAGTAACTACTTTCCAGACCAAACCAAGTTTTGAATCCAAGACCTTTCAATTTACAGTTCAAATTAAACAAACAGT
Source organism: Catonia carolina (assembly GCA_035578175.1). NCBI lineage: Eukaryota > Metazoa > Arthropoda > Insecta > Hemiptera > Achilidae > Catonia > Catonia carolina. Next base: position 297,685,829 of record JAQMRL010000001.1, read on the forward strand.
AAACCACATCGCTACGAATACAATTACTACAAACTTTTTTATACTGTAGAATGTAGCTAAGTGTCGATGGTTTACGCTAGCATGAAAACTGACAATGTTCCTATGTTCGTAGTAAAAAATGCATTAAGTATACCTAGGCTACAATGAAAGAAAAATTAAGTTTTAAATCTTTAGTTAGACAATATTTTTGGTTATGACTACTAATAACGGGAAGTATTTACAGTTTTACGACTTGGTCTCCTAACACCGTCTCAGTAGAACAATTCTGACTCTAAAGGAGTTTCTCTACGGGAAACTTGAGTTTTTACTGAGTTTAGGTGAGATCCGATGAAAATTATGGACACTAGGACGTTACCGTAGATGTACATTTATGCATAAATATTTTAGCGGACCTCATTTACGGCATCCTTGATCATCGATCGATGAAAATTTGATTTTCTTTTCGTAAAATCGTATCGTAGCTCAATAGCCCATTTCCTACACGAAATCGGCTAAAAAAGTGTTAGAAACTTATTAGGAATATATTAAGAGTTGTTGTACTCTTACCTCGTCTCAGTGCGTTTTCATTTGAAATAACTGAAGTATAAGATACGAAAGCAATAGTAACAGTGTGACGGAAAATATAATACAGTGAACTCTCTCTTGACCGATTTTCCCTTAACCTATATTTCCATTTATTATATCGCAAGGTGGAGGGATTATGCAGCTGACAAACACAAAAGTAACACGAGACGTATGAAAATGTTTAAAACACAACATTTTTAACTAACATTAGTGTATAAAACACATTTTTATTCTATCAACTTTTATTTAACCTATCGATTTAAGAAAAGCGAAATACAAGTGCATAAGTCACTATTACTATAAAATGTAAATAGTACTGCACGTTTTATAACTTATCTTATTATATGTGCTTAATTTTGGTTTCTAAATTGGGTTATATCAACTAAACAATCAATTATTAGTTCTACAGAGTTGTAAATGAGTTAAAAAAACGTTGTATTAGCCGACTTTTCGGTTATCCGACCACATTTTGGTCGCACACAAGTTGGTTAAGAGAGAGCCTACTGTACACATAAATAATACTTATAAAAAAATTAACATAACAATCAATAAATACTACCCCTTTGTGGACGGAATCAGTTTCATGTCGCTCACACGCATTTAATTACGGACTGGGATACAATTTGTTTTTGTTTGAAAAAGTGTTTTTCTGGAATTAAAACGGATGTTAAAGGCTCAGAATTAACGCAGTTTTAATAAAATAAATTTCTCTTCACTTTTACTTAATAAACATGGATGCAGATATATCTTTCTTTAGTCGTGAGTGACGTACCTTATGCGGATATATCCTTAAAAAAACTGACTATAAAATAGTATTTGTACGTTGAATTACAGAATAAAAGAACAAAGTAAATTCTCAAGTACAAAGATTGTTTAAAGAAATATTATAATTAAATTTGAATGTAACACACGAACATGTCAACGAACAGAGAAAACACAACTGATATGGAACATCGATCTCGTAGCAGTCAAGAAACACTGTCGAGCAATGCTCTCAACCCAGCTTCTGCAAGCTATAAAGACAAATTTTAGTCAAAATCTATTTCGATTTAATTTGAAAATCTGCGAATATCTACAAAACGACCTGTGGGAAAGATATTTTGGCGGATATATCTGTCAACAGTCCGCGAAGGGATAATACTGTATTTTCATATACTGATTTTACTAAACAAAGTACATCTGTCATATATAAACAATGTACAACTAAATACAGTACATTTTCATTGTGTTAACATCAATAAATTTTATAAAATAATAAAAAATAGTGCCTGATATTTTTGTGTATTCTGTGTCTTACAATTTATACATAGATATTATCCATACTCGGTACGACACAAATAAAATAGGCAGTTTTTTCACTTACATTAATGTCGTACAGAAGACTACCGCTAAACAATCCACAATTACTTACCTGTAAACAAAATAAAAAGAACAATTAATATTAATAATAATTGCTTTATTTTATACACATACATTATAATACAGAACAAAATGTATAGGTGTAGCCTAATATTAATAATAGAAATATAATCGAAAATAAATTATGAAACATTATAGAAAAAAATGTTTTTCTTAATCCTGAATGTAAGTACGCTCCAGTCTGTTCAATTTACGTACAATAAGAAATCCCATAACCCAATAAGTTGAGGATGATATGTACGACGTATAAATAAGTTGTAGTCTTGAACAGGTTCAGGCCCACAATTCCTAAGAGTACTGTTAATTGAATCCTAACCATCAAAGTACGTCGGTAACTATTGTCTAGTACTCATATCTGCAAAAAAGTGAATACGTTTACTAGGATTTACATCACCGAACCTTCATCTCGATTCACCGATAACATATTGTACTACATTGCCGGATTTATATTAAAGAATTTGCTAAAAATTATATTTTTTGAAGAATATTTTTGTCCATGTTGTATGTTTAAGTCACGATCAGAGCAGAGTGCTTGCGAGTGATGATAGTTATTCGTCATTTACAAAATTTGTTTCGAAAGGTACGATAATATTCGCATCAAATGAAGTATTTAGAATAATTAAAACTATAGTACAATTGTGACAACAATATAAGTTATTCAGGGCGGTAATCAACAGAATAATAATAATATGATAGCCAACATAAAGAGAAAGAAGTAGAAGATGATGAAGAAAAATATAACGAAGAATAAGAAGGAGAAGGAGAAGGAGGAGGAGGAGGGGAAAGGAGGAAGAAGAGAAGGAAAAGGGAAAGAAAAGGAAGAGGAGAAGAAAAATGTGAAATGTTAGGAGGTTGAGGATAAGCATAATGAGGAGAAGGAAGGAGAATAAAAAGGGACAGGAGAAGGAAAAGAGAAAGGAATAGGGGCAGGAGAACGAAAGGGAAAGGAGACGGAAAAGAGAGAAAAAAAGGGGCAAGATAAGGAAAAGGAGAGAGAAAAAGGAAAAAGAAGGAAAAGGAATAGTAGAAGGAGAAGGAAAATGAAAGTGGAAGGACAATAAAAAGTTAAAGAAGAAGGGAAAAAAGGAAGAGCAGGAAGAGAAGAAAAAGTCAATTTTGAATCTACACAAATTCTCAGAAATTTAGGGGACTCGGTCAGACACTGACATACTGACGGACAACCTTCTTTAAATCGATTTTTTGAGTTTGTGTTATTCATTAGTAAAGATAAGTGAATTTGGGGTATGTTTCGGCTGCAGTACTTTCTCATTGTACCTTGTAGAGTCAAAAGAACACAAAATGAAAAAAATAAAATAAAAATATTCCTTTCTAAATTTATCTGCTAAAGTTCTTAGGGAATAATTTTACAAGGAGATTAATATAAAATATTAATTATAACTTACATATAATGTAATGTAATCCACAGTTCCAACTTCAAAGCTGGAAAGCTAAATGTACGTATTAAAATTAAGAAGCTAACTTTTCCGAGTGTCAGTTAATGCTTTGTTTATTCAACTCTGATGTATTTATGAGAGTTTTAAAGTCGGTTGGAAATTTTTAAACTTCCTTTTTTATTTTGTACATTGTAATGGTCGCCAGATCCCTTCCTTAATTTATATTCTCCACTTTTTTCTTTTTTGAATATTTAAAAAAAAATTAGTGTCATTTATGTTAAATGAAATCCGAGTTCATTTTTTGCGACTTTTTCTTACTTAACCGTACTTATTTTTTCTTTTTCTTCTTTTTTAATTTTTATTTCCTTTAGATGGCATGTTGTTTTATTTTTGTTTTACAGCTTTCTTTTCTGTCCCTAATAAATAAGATGACAATGAAAAAATTATTTTTGTTCTCATATATTATCATAAAAATCTGTTCTTGTTATTCTATAAGTTGTTAAATTTATGGCCACAAAAATGTCTTAAAAAATTGTTAGTAATTTGTAACTTTCGAGACTCTTTATGTTAATGGCCAAGTACTGCGTTTATCAACAACGTTTATGGCTTTCTATTTCATTACAACTGCTGCCATCGGTAACAAAAACTCATAGAAGGGTTAATGTTTTGACAATTTAGAAATTTATAAGGACATTGCTACCTGCATTTCAACAGGAGGAAATAACAATAAAAAGGCGGAAATATAGTAGCATTTTCCACGACCGAGAAGTTCAGAGCTATACTGCACTGCACACTGTAAGGCGGAAGGTCTAGGTTCAATTCTCAGCTAAACTCTAGAAATTATTACACGATAAAACATACCAATTCTATACAGTAACCCAACTAGTTGCTAATAACCAAAATAGCTGATGCAACTTCTCAGAAAATTGGTCCTCTTCTATTATGAGAACACCACTTTGATTTCTTATTTCTTCCATTTTTACGCTACACAAACGAACGAAACGATTAGATTATAAAATTTAATTATTTTATGAACGAAAATTCCAGTAACGTACTAATTCACTTGTTGTAACTTGTTGAAAACGGACTAATTTATCGGAAGTAATAAAGGCATCTGCACAATGGATCTCATGCCCTGTACACTGTTCCATTATGTGGACGCCACTCCGTTTTCCACTGATTTCTTCCACTTTTACGCAGAACAAACGCGTTTTGCGTTTTGTTTTCCGAAATTCAATTATTTGACAATAGAACTGATTGCTGGAATTCCTAGTAATGTGAAAGAATATGAAAATGAAATACCTTCCACATAGACACTTCAGGTGGCCAGACATCACCTATTGTAGCTAGAATTTTGTCGAAGGGGTCTTTCTCCCACATTGCTTCCACATGAACTCAGCGAAATAGGACTCCATGTGAAGGCGGGCAGTGCCACGGAGACGTTTATTCCTTCATTTAAAGTTCAGCCGTTCTTAGTTTGCTCCTACTGTCAACAAACCAAAGCCAGCTAATACAGGGTGCGCGCTAGAGTCCGCGAATTTATGGATGTCGTATTACTATTAAGTTAACTATGTTTTAAATTATTGGTACTTAAAGTACTTAAAACATCAGTCATGTTATGATGTAGGCCTAACAATTTCATTTATAAAAATACTTTTAAAAGTATTTTCTATTTAAATACTTTTGAAAGTATTTTGTTGTTACTTTTTAATCAGCATGTACTCATTTTTATACAATGCGCATGCTCAGTGACATCATTATTTGTTTACATTAGGAGCAAACTAAGAAAGGCTGGACTTTAGATGAGTCCTGTATTCTTTCTATAATCTGTGTATGGCCACAGGTAGTGGCATCAATAAAATTAAAACGGTAATTTACTTGAAAACAAAACTTGATGATCAATAAACTTCTTAAGTACACGATATCTATATCGTTATTTGTGAACCCCTTCCAACAGTCCGACATAATAATTGACCCTTGTTCAACATGTTTCTTGACTGCGTACATCAAGGTTGACCAGCACTGTTATTGTACATTATTATAGTAGTTATTATTATAGTTATATATTGGTTCCTTTAATACCATTTTTAATTTTATTTATCAAATGCTGAACACAATTAGATAAAAGTGAAATACACAACGGAAGAGCTAAGACAGTAGAAAGTTGCGCTCTGATAACGTGGCGCCCAGATAACAGAGAAATGGCTAGAGTCATTTGGCGGCGGTTAAGTGGATGTGCGGTTTTAACAACGAAATTCAACATTTATAAATATATTAATGTTGTTTTCATAAGTAATTAACAGATATCCATATTCCATTAACTTCCGCATAAATAACCCTGTAATTAAACGGAAAAAATGTGAAATATAAGTGGGGTCTATATAATGGCGTTTACATAATGGAAGAGTACCAAAAAATTATACAATTCTACAGTCTTCACCAGGGAAGCTGTTCGTTATGTTTGAAAATATTCTGTTGTTTTGTAAATATAAAAATCGATACTTGGCTTGATGTGTTGTAGAAATGCATGGCTCAGTCCAAAAACCATTCCTCCTTATCTTTACTTGGAATCGAGATAGCAATTTTTGTAACTTATAATTTTTAATTTTACTTTCAAAATATTCACATTATATAAAAAATTATTGTTCAACGTACGTGAACGCAAAGTTTTTATATTCAACAAGCTCATTACCGAAAAACGGGTTTAAAACTCGGTACATTATGTGAGTAAATTTCCGTATCTCCTACTAACTTTTGTACCGCACATAATTAGTCATTAATTATGTTGCTGATAAATAAATGTATTTTTATATTAACAAAGGAAATAGTTTATTTAAACATCCGTTAAAAGTAATCGTTATAAAAATAAAGAGAACCATCAATTAAATGTAACCGCTAGCTCATAAATATATATTAATATTCCCGACATAATAGTGATACATTTTTATGTATGTTTGTGTCGGCAAAAATTTGGTAAATTTTTGTGTGGGGAGAAGTTCGTTACTTGTCTAAATAACCCATTAAAAGTAAAATTAATGTGTCGATGTTTAAGTAAGCAATCACTACACCATAATATTAATTTGTATTGTATGTAGTAATTGCTTACACGTGTCTTATAATTTTTAACGGAAAATGAGACCTTCGAAACTTAAAAGAAGCGTTCTCATTGGTCCAACGTCATACTTAGAGGGGGTTGTACCGAGTTTATTTATATAGGGCAATTGTAATTTTCTAGGAGTTCGATAATTTAATTTCAATAGTGGAGTTCATTGATTTCAATAGAGAGAGTTCATCGTAAATTTTAACAAGTAGATTATGGCTTGAGTTAAAGAGTTCACTAATTTCAATAGATCAGAGTTCGTTCGTCGTTAATCTTAATAGTTTGATAGTTTGCCGTGAAGTGAAACAGTTTTTAAATCATTATTGTTTTATTATTTATTTTAAAGTTAATTAAAGGCGGTATGTTAATAATTTATATTGTGAGCTGCGGGGAACATCAATGTTACATCAGGTTTTTATAGAATAATCATATAAAGTTTGAATTGTTAATATTTTTCTATCTTGTCCTTATCATTGTTTAAGTAATTAAAATATTTATGTATTTTAAAATTAATATGTTATTTTTATTTTTATTCTGCATTGCATGAATTTTCCATTCCTTTCAATTATTCGACCGAAGTCACGTCTTTGGAACAGTATTGTTTTCTTAAGTTTTAATTTTGTTTTTAATTGTATGTTACCGAACAGATTTTATAACGGTACACTTTAAATTACAAATTTAAGTCAAACAAATTAACTCAAAAGAAAATAAGAAAAGGGCTAGCTCATATTTGGTGTGTAATTCAAATTTTTCCGTAATGTAGTTTTCTAAATTAAAGTTTCTACAAAACTTGTTGATTTTTTTAACTGTAGTTCTTCGGCGAGGTATAGAAATAATATATATTGTGAGAGGGTATTCATTCTATTTTTTCTCTTAAGGGCACGTCGAAATACTTTAGTTTTCTGTTTGACCCATAACAGAAAAAAATGAACTAGATTTTAACTAATGAGGTGTTGTTGTTGTTTCGGTCATCAGCCGAAAGGCCGGTTTGAACCTATAGACGCTTTAACAATTAAAACGAAGAGTGAGGTGGTTTAAAAATGTCTTCCTCACTGAGTGGAAAAGTATTCTTATCAGGATACCAGGCCCTCTAAAAACCATCTACTTCCACCAAGTAAATAACACCTTCCCTTTAATCACCACACGATCTGGCTGTATAAAGAAATTAACTACTTTCAAAGGAAATTACTCTGACTAGTGTCTATTACACCTCTACCTCTTCTGTTCTTGAATGTTTCAGTCATAAAATTGGCTCACCATGTGATAAGAAACTACATGTGATGTGAGCCCTGGAACTAGCGATCGATTGCAAATAATTTAACACTCCACCTGCCTGTTATGGGAAAATTATGTAATCAGGAAAAATGAAGATTCAGTGATAAGTAAGAGACAGCTTTTGCATTTTTATAGTACTAACAAACTTTAGTAAAAAATTTCTAACATAGAAAAGATAAAAAATGAATTTCGATCACACTGAATAAAAGTTAAGGGCCTATTAGGTAGCTGCAGCGAAATTACTGATTATAGTAAAGGAAAGGTTTGACAGCGATAAGAGCCGATGACGACAGTGTACTTATGTTATTATGTTAATTATGTTAATGTTAATCGTGTGCCCTGTCATCGTAGCCTAAAACAGATTCATCACAAGTGGGAGAGGCACTCTTAATCCTTTCAACCATCAAACTTTAGTTTAAACAAGAGAGCAGATGAGGGAGGGTTGTATCGGCATGTACCAGCTATTCAATGAGCTAACAATATTACCAAAGAATCGATAAATTAAGCCATCAAAGAAACACACGGAGAAGTTAATGTGAGTCACTCGATTTTAGTTTAGGATTGAGACACATAAGATGTTTATCGTTACTTTTATCTTATGGAAGTAAAACTTCATTAAGTGCTCATTAAAAATACTTCACATAGGCCTAAGGGCGTTATAGTGAATTTAAATTTCAAACTGGTGCGCTGGAAATGCCTTACGAACCCGACCCCTGGTAATTAATACTCCACACCATTCGACACCACGTACCGTACAGTTGATAACTATATTTCTGTACGGAATACGTACATGGACTGCGCACAGCACGAGCCTTAAAAATTACACAAAAACACATTTTTAGTTACGACGGTTCATTGATTAATGCGGTTTCTGTATGATTTTTAAGATCCTGCGACTTGAACTTGTAGTTTATTCGCAAACTGGAAATTTTTATAATAGTATAATTCCCGATAGTTTTATATCAGTTTTAAGTGTCAAAATTTTTTATATTTTTAAAATTTTCCATTTTTCAAAAATTGTCATTAGTAAAGGAAGAAAATCTCAGGGTTCAATGTTTTGTAAATACAGCACGTAGTTAAGTTCATTAAAAAGTGACTCATTTATTGTTTGATTGTAAATGGCCATATTTTCTTTTTAGTTAAGTTTAGTTATTTCAAATATTTTTATAATCGATTTAGTTTGTAATTAGGTTTACGGTAATTTTCCATTATAGTTATAACCATAATAATTAAAAGTAATTAATTGATTTGTTAATAAATGCTTGTTATAAGTTTACAAAACTTTGCATTACTTATAAATAACTTAATTCCAAAATAACCCGGAATAAACGATAAAGTATTATAAAAACAATGTTAAGTTTTTTAGAAGCGCAATAGTTAATGTAAAGTTTTGACATTTTATATATATACAGGGTGATTCATGAAGTTCTCCCCCCACTTCTACAGCACATTGTACTAGTAAAAATAATGAAAAAATGTTATATAAACATAGGTCCGAAAACGCTTCGTTAGCGAGTTACAGCTAGCGAAAGTTTCGCCTGGATTTCAGTTCACCAGGTGAAATGAGGTCTTCCTGGAATTGTGGTAAGGTAGATTAAGGGGCAAATTCAATCATTTCTTATGGTTTTTGATCTGATAAATTGAATAAAACAGGTCCCAGAACTGTAAGTTAAATAGTTTTTGAGAAAACCAGTGTCAAATGCAAAAAATGGAGTGAAAATCACATTTTTTCATCTTTGGGCAAGAATAACTTTGTTATTTCACCAAGAAACAGTTAAAAATTTTCAATAAAAAATGTAGAAAATTTTATTCTGAACAAACCGGTGTAAATTAAGTACACAGAAAGCGAATAGATGAATGATAAAATGAGTTTTTATTCATAAGAGTACAAAGTAAAATTAACCGGAAAAACTAAAATGAAAAAATGTGTTTTTTTCACTCCATTTTTTTGCATTTGACACTGGTTTTCTCAAAAACTATTCGCTTTCTGTGTACTTTATTTACACCGGTTTGTTCAGAATAAAATTTTCTACATTTTTTATTGAAAATTTTTAACTGTTTCTTGGTGAAATAACAAAGTTATTCTTGCCCAAAGATGAAAAAATGTGATTTTTACTCCATTTTTTGCATTTGACACTGGTTTTCTCAAAAACTATTTAACTTACAGTTCTGGGACCTGTTTTATTCAATTTATCAGATCAAAAACCATAAGAAATGATTGAATTTGCCCCTTAATCTACCTTACCACAATTCCAGGAAGACCTCATTTCACCTGGTGAACTGAAATCCAGGCGAAACTTTCGCTAGCTGTAACTCGCTAACGAAGCGTTTTCGGACCTATGTTTATATAACATTTTTTCATTATTTTTACTAGTACAATGTGCTGTAGAAGTGGGGGGAGAACTTCATGAATCACCCTGTATATGGGTTTTATTCAAGTACATCCGGTAAGAAGACAGATATATATTTTCACCATGAATTGATAGTTTCAAAGTCACTCAAAGGAAAAGAGGAAGAAGAAGAAGAAGAAGAAGAAATAAAAATTCGGAAAATAGGATACACAACAGTATTAAACAGAAGATAAATTCATATAAAAATAAAGAACGGAATGGAATTGAGAAGCGAAAAATAAAAGAGAACTAAAATAGAGGAGGAGGAAGAAAAGGAAACGTTAAAAATGAAGTCTGATGAAACGTTGGCAAAATATGCACCCAAGTCTATCTGGGAAAAGCATTACTGAGATGAAAGCCACACAATATAGCCGTAAAAAGAAAGAACTGCACTCAGAATATTAGAAAACCTACTTCTTTATTATGAATAGCATTACAAGTATACCGGGACTAACATACTCAGTACATACAGGGTGTAAAATAAATTCTGTAAACAAAATCTTTATCACTATGAAAAAAATATATTTAAGAGCACACAACAAAAGAAGGTTGTAAACCAAAAACTTTGCACGTAATCTTTTCTAAAAATAACAAATAAAATTATAAAGTCAGGTACACGAACCAGTAACTAAAGATTGAAAGCGGTTACCATACAAAAAATCTTAAAACCAGTCAAATATAAAAATGGGTACGCAATACCAAATATAAAAATATTAAGAAATCTACAACTACCTTGACTAAATGATCGAAGAAACACGATTAAAAGACGAATAAGGGGTTTTGAATACTTAAACAGCATGGATAATAATAGGACATGCAAAAGGATCCAACAAAAAAATCATCAATAGAAGAGAAGATTAGGAATAATAAATAAAATTAAGGAAACCAACCAACGATATATGGAATAACCTGGGAAACGAGTCAGGGTCGTAATAAAATGTAATCACTAATCCACAAAATCAAAAAAGTTCAGAAAATTGCAATCCGAGAATCTGAAAGAGAGATGGTGCATGACCAATGTAGGGGGCGAATCATCTGGAAGGAAAGAAAATACAAGAAGTAAGGAACCAGCAGAATCAAAAATGCATTTTAACCTAATGCACAAAACCATACTGGAACCGTTGTGGACTTATGGGTAACCACTTTGGGGATAAGCTGCGAAATTGAATCTTGCTATCATCCAACGATTCCAGTCGAAAGTCTTACGGATAATAACAAATGCTCCATGGTATGTGACAAACGATGCATTGCATAAGGACTTACGCGTCAACACCGTTAAAGAAGAAATTACGCAGCTAAGTTCTAAATATCAAGAAAAATTAGTAGATCACCCGAATTCAATTTACTTGATAATAGCGCTCAATTTACTTGATAATAGCGAAGACGTGACACGACTAAAACAAATAAAATTGCTTGACCTTCCGTTTAGATTTACCGACTAACCTACATTTTAAATAATTGAAGTCCAAATCAACATTAATATGATCTTCTTCCTCTACGCATTCTACTATCATTGTTAATAATTTGGTTACCTTTTCTATTACTGTTATTCATTTTTTATCTAGTTAGTATTTTCAAAAATTATACTTAATTCTTTTTCCTTTCCGAAGCAATAGCAATAGCATAGGTCTTCGTCACGTGAACCCGTTCATGCTATTTACTGATAGTTTTTGTTTTTAAACTGAATTTAATTAATCTAAGATGTTAGAAAAAAAACCTACTGCACAGTCGCGCAGTGTCAGCCCACTCACAAAAAGGTCAACACTGTTAAGAACAGAAAAGGAAAGGGTGTAAATAAGACTAACCAGGATGTTTTTTATACAGCGAATATTCTAAAATAATAGATATCAATACCATATAATAGAGTAGGCTAGCAATAAATGACGACGTTGTAACAAAGACAGAAAAGAATGAGATCTACATGAAAATAATCAGTATACCTAATCTTTTACAAAAGTAACGTACAGAAATATACAGGCAGATTCTATGAAGAATAGAAAACGATGAGTTACATATCCAAGTATTATCGTTTTAGAAAGTATTGGATGTTGTTATACAGCCAAAACTTGTGATAAACAGAAAAGGTGTTTCAGACTAAACAAACTATACTAATTGTTTTTTTAAAAAAGTAAGAGACTTTGGTGTACAGCTAGACTAAGAAGAATAGAAAACGGTAAGGTATGTGTAATCACAGTGTTTTATTTTTTAAACATAAATAGTATTATACAGCCAGACCCTGCGAAGAATGAAGTGAAATTACTGGGATATAAAAATCATACTTTTCAATTAGGGTTAGTATTTTGACAGAGTCGTATTTTTTCAACTCAAGTGAGAAAGGCTTCAATGATATTAATTTTTTTACTTAAGAAAGCCCGTCTAAATAGAGTCTTTGCCATCATCACCATCAAGGTTAGACCTTGCACCCTGTTCTGACGTGCAAACGTACGATCTACTTACTCTAATCAACTCTTTAAAACCGTCTACAACAATCTTTCTACCAGTCAGTAATTCCAAAGTTGTACTAGAATTCAAATGTAAACCAAAAAAATTATTGTAAACCAAAATCTGTCAACAACCTTCTTCAACAAGTTTTCTCTAACAAGTTTTAGTTATTCAGAAGTTTGGTGGATATAGTTTATAGTAGGCCTAAATCATAAAACTTTTTAATAAGAATGTTAAAAAAAAATTTTGTTTATATTTTCTAACTGTCAAAAGAGTAGTGAACCTTGGAGAACTCAAAACACATATGTGTTGCATGCTTCTAGTGAATTTTGTTTCAAACATTTAGATCTTTTTAAACGAGTAGAACAGATTTTTGTAACACCCTGTGTCCTAGGCATATATTACATACATCTACAACACCGCATAAAAAAGACTGACTGCAAAAGTTAAAGCCGTAAATCAAAAAGTGTTTCTTCTTTATCTTGATATCTTATGACAATCTTCCACTTAGAAGGTTTTATATGACTAAACAACTACTATTCTAAAAAATGTTTGAAACCACTTTAAAATTTCTGATAATGTTTGATTGAAGTGTAAATACACTTTACAAAATCGTCACGTTGATCGATATAAAAGAACGGCTTTGAATATAAAGTGCGTAAAACATTGAAACTTTTTTATTCACATAAAACGAGTCTAGATAAAAATACATTACTCATTTTATCTTTATTTTATAATCTGATTTTACAATATATATATATATATATATATATATATATATATATATATATATATATACATTGTATCAATGGTAACCGATTCAGATTCTATTTATAAAAAAAAAAATTTGATTTCATAAACACACTGTTTACTATAATTCTAACAAATACCAAGGACAATCAGCTGGTATATATTTCTAGTTAACTCTTTTACCTTCTATTATAATATATCTGGGACATTTTTAGTTATCAGGAACTGTTTTATTAAAAGTAGACTAATCAGCCAGTCGGTCTCCATTCCAGGAGTTTCGCTTAACCAATGTTACTAAACAATTCAAAGCTTCTTTCGACCAACTGACTAACTTGTCGGACCTGAATGTAAACAAATAACCTAATACTCAGTAAAGTAAAAAAATCGTTTTTTTTTGTTTAATAAAATAATATCAAAAGTCTGTTTGTTAGCGACTACGATGGATTTTGACTTGTAATAATTTCCCCAACTGGGAACTGAATCCAGAACTGTCATTTTGTAGTCTAGCGCACTAACCACTAAGTTACAGTGGCGATCAAAAGTTTGTTTAACTGACAAAACCTCTAGTATACGATTATTTTGTTCCGCATCTGCCTCTGTAAATCGGTTCGTGCGTTAAATTACAAAGTCGAAGTTTCAAGATACAGTTACTAGCTAGGATCTGGACAGTTTAACAACTTTCGTATTCTTATAATTTTAATTTAGAATAAGAAGTCTAACAATTTACGTACAAACTTCTTTAAAATGTTCAAAGATATGTATTAAATATTTTTAATGAATTGTTTAAACATAGTATGGGCAGGCCCCATAATTTTTATTGTTGTGTCGTATTATTGTTCATCTCTTTTTTTTGTTAATGAAAGTGTGAACTGTTTAATGGACTACCAATAAGTTGGCTTGTGGTTACGAAAACCGTAAAATATTATAATTAACCTGTAAACAATTAGCTTTAATATAATGTTTGGCTATCATGGTCAAAATTTTCTTTAACAGGTTGACTCCCATGAGACACTTATACGTCTCTCACCAGATCTGTAAAATTTACTTTTGAGAGACTGTACTTTTGAGACGTCTCTCATGTAATAGTGTTTTTAATGGAATCGTGAGAAGGATTGGATGCTCGTTTGCATTGAATCATATACTGAGCTGTTAAAAATGAGTTCAAAAACCAATTCCCTTGTTATGGCTTGTGATTTACTTGATCCGATCAAGTCAAAAATGAGTTTGTGAACTTTACAGCTTATTATTACAATTACATAATATTGACTATTGTTATAGTTTATTATTGCATTATTAAACATGTTTTAATAATATTATATAATGAAAAATCATTTTATTCTTTAATTTTTTATGGTTTTGATATTACAATATTTTTTGCATTGTAAAAGTTGACTCTGGTCGGCGCCTCTATGTAGACAACTGGTACTCAAGTTTACCACTCGCCGAACAATTGCTTGATAAGAGAGACGCACCATCAATATTTATGCAGTTTCATTGAAAAAGCACCCTAAGTAAATTATTTATAAAATACATATAATATTTTATAGAAATACAAGTAAAATTTCAGTGAGACACACATCAGCCTTTCATAGTAAATTTAATTTTTTTTTACTCTTGAGTAGCTGATCAGTTTCTCACCTAAAAAACAGCGCCAAAAAATTTAAGCCTTCTCTAGACTTGAAAGAAAATTAATTAAAAAAAACAAAAGAACCATAAAATAGATATAGGGGTTTTAAGCAATTTGACTTGGGAGTCAACCTGTTAACCATTCCAAACGAATTCTTGAATTCTTGAATTCTTGGTAAGTCTCCTTTTAACTTATTTTAACCTTCCCATCCTCGACCCAAATGTTTTGACTTTTTATAAATAAGCTATAATATTTAATATTTGACAATAAAGTTTATTTATTTCTTTAAAATAATGTTCAGTAATTCAGATTTTTGCTAATAACCTTAATTTTGTTCTTCAAGGTATAATGAATGTCATGTCTGGTTGGATATACTAATAAACCTCATATAAGCTAACTTTTCGATAAACTCGCACACAATAATACTATTGTAAGATCATGTTTTACGAGAATCCTAATTTTAGAAGTCTTTAAAAGTAAGAATACGTTTCTGCTGTTGAAATAGCAAGAATTTTCAACTAATAAAAATAAACTATTTTTTTGGTAAATACTCTACAGTAAATTGAAAAACCGAGTTCACAATTCTTTTCTTAATACACTGATTTCATTGGTTGAAAAAGATTACAAGAAGATTGGTTCATTTTCTATACTTTATCTCGTATATAATAAAATCCACGTGGACATTCGGGGAAAACACCAATTTACGGGGAAGAGGGAAAACCTATCTGGACTGGCAAGTTGCCGATGAGAGCACCGTAGGAGCCTGCAGTTTAGATTTTATCCAACTGAAACATTCATTTGGAATGCGTGAACTAAATGTAACTTACACTGCGTCGTTAGTTTTTATTTGTAAATTACCCAATTTTAAGTTTAATTTTCCCCAACATTTAAAAAAATTCACGACTAATATTTTCGTATCAGATAAGTTCAAAAAATACCTAATTGACATCCACTAATGTAAGTCGAATCATTTTCGCGCTCCTTATTTTACAAATTTAAATTATAATTTTTAAGCATATCGTTCTAATTATTTAAAAAAAAACGGCAAAGATATTTAACAATTTTTTTTTATAAAATTATGTAATCCGTGTTATATTATGTAAAAAGTGACGTAACACCCAACCCACTTTCTCTCATTGTTTTCACTTTCAGTTTTTTGTTCAAACTTCACAAATATTCCACTTTCTCTTTTACTTTTGTGTGTTAAATGCTGCTTTTCCAATTTTTTGTTTCTATGCGTTTCTGAAGTTATTTTATATCCTCCTAATGAGTTTACAATTCGTCCACTATTTACATCCAGTCACTGTTTCGAAACTATCAAAATGTGTTTAGAAAAATACATCCAGTTCATTATGACAAGTGACCCGACATGGTGAATGCACAGGTTTGTAAACAATGATCACGTTCAAAATATTTAAAACACTTTTAATCTTCTTAAAACTATCATTATGATACCTTGAGTAGATCACTGAAATCTCATTTTATGGAGAAGAAATTTTTATAGAAGAATATTACAGACTAGACAAACACGAGTACACTATTAGAACGTTGTTCGTGATACAAAGTGGATAACAAGAGTTATAAACAATCTCGATTGATGAGTTGGCACTCTAAGAAGAAGTCTTCAAGTATTGAAGCTAATTACTTTTATTGTTTTTTCCATTTCGTTTGCCATTAGTATTATAACGTAGTTTTTTCGAAACCACGGACAAAATCGTCTGTGGAAGTATGTCGTCAGATGGGATTCTACAAAGTCATTATTTTTACATCACTTCCCTTGCCTGTATTTCCATAATTTACACAATTGCTATTTTTCACATCAATTTGTGTAAAAACATACTCTTAATTAACTGAATTTTAACTTTCTTCATCACTAAAATATAACTTTGTCGAAACTACAATCTAAATAATACCCAATAATTCCGTCAATAACCATACTATTGTTACGTGACATGTCGTTATCACCTAATGTATAAATGAACACGCAGACAAATAATTCTATAATTGGTAAACGCAGGAATCAACGATAAAATGATAAAAGACTGATAAGTGAACAAAATAACAACGCCCTCGAATAAAAATAAATGCGTCGTTAGAACTGTCTGTCTAATCTCATCATAAAATCTGGCTTTATTTCGTCGTTCCAAAGAGAAACAGTGATTCAGAACAGTCCAACATCTCGTTAGTACATCTCACAATTGAAGAGATAGACATATCTTACAATATCGATAGTTTATTTTGTCGAAATAAGCTGCTAGTAGATTTAATGATCGATGTCGTCTACTGGCCGACCTGCGATAGAAATGGCAACTCTCGCAGATCCTATGAAGGCAAGTTTTAGTAATATTGAGTGTATACGGCTGGGGATCCAAAGTCACGTGATGATTTTGCCATACCTTTATACACATTCTTAATTGGCTCTGGTATAAAACAGATTCTAGTTATTCGGCAATGATAAAACATATTTTTCAGAGTGCAACGTTTCATATACAAATATTTGAAATAAATAAAACATTTAAAAACCTCAAAGTAAAGGAGTGAGAGAGATATGTCTACGGTATCATCAAAGTTATTCACAACAGTGTTTGAGAATATCTTTAAAAATATTGAAAATGGATTTTGGAACATTAAAATTAAGAAACGTAGCCTATAACTTATGGTTTTAATAGATAATTATTTTTAAAATTATCGAATACTGAAAATCAATGAAGAATTTTGTATAAGGCTTACTAAGGCTATTGAAATTTAAGTTAAGTGCGTATGTTGAAATATATATTGAACACGATTATTTGAGGAAATTTCATTGAAAAGGATTCAATAATATCACAAAACGTCACGTGACACAAGCCTATTGATTTGTTTGGCTGTGATATACTGTGCATAGGCAGGTACAAGTGGTAAGAAGTATTATGTTACTAATAGGTGCTTTCAGTCGACAGAATTCCCAGTGGAATGAGTGGAGTGCTGTTGAAATGACGCGTCGGTTGGCTGTACAATTTCATGCTTAAATCACAACATGATCTAGTTATCATATTACACAGATATTTCGTCAGTATATAAACGAATAAATAAATAATAAATTTGTGTATTCTTTTGCGCAGTTTAGTGATTTTTAGACTATTTTAATTACGTAACTTTACACATTTCCATAAGCTATTTCAACAAATTTTTTACATAAAATCAAAAATATCTTCAGTACTAAAAATAATAGACAAAATTATCATACCAGAGCTATAAGTGGTATTAGTTATCTGACACTTAAATTAAATAAGATTATTAATACCAAATATTACCAGCGTATTGTGACGATATCGAAGAGGAGTGTGGTTCAAGATCTGGAAATTCGTAAAGTGTTGATAGTAGATGATAGAGTGACAAAGTAACAATAGAGTTAGTTATAAAAGGATATTTAAAAAGGGCCGTTTTACGTTTAAGGGCCGTTTTATATTTAAGGAAGGGTCTTTGTTGTACAACTGTTCGTGAAAGAGTCGGTTGGTTACCTGTAACACCTTTTATTCTATTGTGACTTGTTTATACTAGTTATGATTTTTCCAGAAACAATACAAAATATTTTGCCGGCCGCATTGGCGCAGTTGGTAACGTGCTCGCCTCTCATCATGCGGTCCTGGGTTCGAATCCCACTAAGGCACGGCATATTTTCATACGTTACAAAAAATCATTTTATCCTCATTACACACAGTTACACCCCAACGTCGTCGCTAATGACCTTGATGGTGATGCGACGTTAAATAAATTAAAAAAAAAAAAATTGTATTGAATCTCTGTGTCTTTCGAGAAGTCTCTTTGAACCACCTATATATTAATAGAGCCCTGAGTGCGGTCGGAGAGTTAGTACTCGTTTGATCTTTGACGAGAGTTTATGGCGTGTGCTATCGGTACCTTAGAACAGGTCAACGGTTCCGAGGCATTATATTGGTCAACTATTGTTATTCAGTTTTATTGTGATGTGCATTGTGTATAATTTTTTGTAGGTAGTACTAAGTAAATTAATTAAGTTATTTATTGTATTACTTCTTTGTAATTAATTTATTATTTATTTTGTAAATCTTTTAGATTTAATAAATACTTGTAATTTTAAACTTTAATGTATTAATTTTATTTAATAACCTAGATCCCGAAACGGACCTTAGCAATAAATGTCACAGTATTATTAAGCCTCTATGACATATCGTAATGTACTAGATGCTATCCGACCTACTGATGTAACTTCTAAAATTTTTAAATGAAGAGTAACCGTTTGCGTGATAAATTTAGGGCGAAAGCAGTCATGTATAATTTTTTGTAATAATATCGCTACTGAACCCCGATTTTATCCCCTACAACTACATGACATAGTATTTAATTAAACAAGTTTACAGAATAACTATACACTGGAAGTTTTTAATAATAAAAATGTTCCATAAACTAGAAAAGCCGCCACAAGATCACTCCTAAAAAGTATTTAATGAAGATCCCTACCTGTCTACCAATTTGTTTTCAAAAATTTTCGACAAACTTTCGCTCCAAAGAAAGCTCCAATGAGCAAGTCAAAATTTAAAGCAATGATAATTGTTTTTTTTTAATATCCAAGGGATTGTGTACCTTCACTGGGTTCTTAAAGGTCAAACAATTAATCAATATTACTACGTACCTTGAGATACGTAAACCCTAACTCGTACCTTAAAGTACTTTCTAAACTACGTCAAAGAGTAAGGATAAAACGCCCCGAAATGTGGAAGGACAAATCATGGGTTCTCCACTAAGACAATGCGCCAGCTCATTCCGCGTAATCTGTCAAGAGGTTCCTAGCCAAGTACAGCATCTCAGTGTTAGAACATTCAAAAAGAGAAAGCAGCACGTGTCCTGAAGGAGCTGACAGAAGATGACATCCAGCACTGTTTCCAACAATGGAAAATTCGCATGGTGCGTTATAGGGATAGAGAAGGAGTGTATATTGAAGGTGACACTTAAGTGATTATGTATAAAATAAAAATATAATTTTTTACGTCAGTCTTGTTATTTAATAGCTACACCTCGTAAAATCAAAAAAATCTTCAGTACTAAAAAAATACACAAAATTATCATACCAGAGCTATAAGTGGTATTAGTTATCAGGCACCTAAGTTAAATAAGATTATTAATACCAATTATTGCCAGACTAGATCTATATGCTATCCGACCTACTGATGTAACTCCTAAAATTTTTAAATGATAATTAACCGTTTGCGTGATAAATTTAGGGCGAAAGCAGCCATATATAATTTTTTGTTATAATATCGCAACTGAACCCCGCTTTCATCCCCTGCAACTACATGACATAGTATTTAATTAAACATATTTACAGAATAACTATACACTGAAAGTTTTTAATAATAAAAATGTTTCATAAACTAGAAAAGCCGCCACAAGATCACTCCTAAAAAGTATTTAATAAAGATCCCCACCTGTCTTCCAATTTTTTTTCAAAAATTTTTGAGAAACTTTCGCTCCAAAGAATACAGCCACAATTACTGGACTATTGGATTACAATTACTGGATTTGGTATTATGAATACAGCCTTAAGGTGCTGAATAAGGCCTTAATATAAATGTAAAGTAGACTAACGTAATGTTAGCGAAACGTAATTCTGGTGTCTCTAATTCATTGCTTCTGGACATCAAGGATCCTGCCGAAAATGTGTCGAACTTCAATATCTTGGAATATGGATTAACATGGAATATGGATGACAAAAACAGGTAACTACAGAAAATTAAGGTTCATATTGGAAAAGCATGAACGGCTTGAATAGGAATTTCATCATATATTCCAATGTTTCAATGTTGGAGAAATTTCCGCGACTTATTCTATCATATAACCTTTGTATTTGTGCCTCAATTATTCGTATTTTCATAAATATAGCAATCATTCGTCCGGAAATGTGAGTAATACTGTAATTTATTATAAATAAAAGTTTATTGTTGATCGATTCATAACAAAAAAATTTTATGATTTAAAGTGTAAATTTTTAATTTGTATAATTACATAGTGAACTTTTGTAGAAGGGAGTAGATTTAACATTAATTCTAGTGGCAATAGAACAATGAACCCCCTCCCCAAAAAGCTACAACTAATACTAAGGAGAAGAGGTAGGAAAACACATAGGGGTAGTATAGGCGTAGTTAATACATTGCTTTGAGTAGACAGCTAGCTAGGGGGTAGTTCTGTTAGAACTGAATGTAGGGCGACTAAAATCTACCGATTCATTCCACTTCTCCTCTTTGTCGTTCTGGTGCGCCGTTCCAATATTCGTTACCAAAACAAACTGAAATAAATGGGATGGTCGCGTAACTAAGATTTGTGGCTTCTTTTGTAGAAACGGGTAGGCCGACAGAGGAGCAGGGAGGAGCTGAGGTTAGAGGCGGACGTTATTAGAGCCGCTCTTAAATAAATACCTTTGCACCAACGCCACTTAAATAACTTATAAAAGTTAAAGTAACGTACACAATCGCACAACTTCGCCCGCTTGTGAATCTCTGCATCAGTGGGGTTGCATTGTTTGTTTAGGTCGAAAGGAACAGGGATGGATTGAACAACTACAAGTATTTATCAATTAAAAGTACGCACTTTGGCTTAAAATGACCTTCTTCAGCATGCTCAATAAATAAATAAATAAATAAATTATTGTAACAATAAACTTCAATATTCCCGTTAAATTTTATAAAATGTGTAATGCAATTTTCTTAAAGTTTAATTTAAATAGGTAATAAAAAAGATTTCTTCTCATATTCAATGGCATTCGATCGGATTGATAAAAAAAAACTATGCAAAATCCATGGCAAGGCCAACTAAAGGTGTAAATGTGTAAATGATTACACAAATATATTTACTTATTTTTACTTTCTCTTGCCCTAAATGAAAATATAGGAGAGGAATTAATAATAATAAAACAGGGATTGTTTTGAAATAGATTTATCGAAATTGAGATTTCACCGGAAATACACAATTTCGTGTCCCCTGAACCGAAAAAATATGTTTTTAAATATGTTCTGTGTGTGTGTGTGTGTGTGTGTGTGTGCACGCGCGCGCGTGTGTGTGAATAAGATATCTTAATAACGGAAAATTGTACGGATTTGAACCATAAAATTTGAGTTAGGTACCAAAAGAGTATTCGACTCGGTCCTTTTTATCAAAATCGCTCAACCGGAAGTTATTCGTGCAACTTTTCACGTTTTTGCAATTTTATCAAAAAGATTATTTAAAAAAATTTAAATTTATTTTATTTAAAATAAAGATCTGGTGTGAAATACTCACGCGACTTTCTTCAGCTAATGTAAATTATGAAACATATAACCTAATTTTAATCATGAGTAAATTAAGCAAAATGAAAGTTAGCCTCTGCAGGACTTAAAAATAGGTGAAAAATTGAAGTTAAACAGGTTCGGTACAAAAAATTTCTCAAAATAAAAGTTTCAGATTTTTTAAATTTGCTACACGAAAAATAACTAAATGGGTACGGAAGAATTTGTAGTTTAATTCTTTAAAATAACTCATAACGAGATTTAACTTAAATAGAATATAAAACGTTGTACAAGAAAATATAATATAAAGAACGACATAGCTTATAGTATTAAAAAATCAGTTTGTTTGGAGGGAATTCTCTTTGAAAGTTAACAAGGTCTGCTGAGGTTATATAGGATTCAGACCTGTAGATTTATAGAACGAAATCTTTTAGTCTATTTTAAAGTCACATCATTTTTATTTATTTTTTGTTTTACGTCTGAATGGTATACATATTAAGGCAGAACGTATTGGGTAATAGATAAAAATAAGTGAAGAAAAATACCAGACTTGACCGCAAATCGAACCCTCGGCCATTGAAGAAGAATTAGTTGCACCAACGATATGATAACAGCAATTAATGTTTCAACGGTGAATAGTATCATTAAGCAGTGGAGAATTATATTGGTTATCAGCACACTGGTTACGTACGCATAGAAATAGTTTGACGTAGGAATACTGATATGTGGGAGTACGAATGTTGGTCGACTGAAGAATAATGTTGTTTAGGTCGTCACCCAGAAGGTTGGTTTGAACCTCTCTAGAGGATTTACTATGTAAAACGAGGAGTGAGGTGGTTTACAATCGCCTTCCTCACTGAGAGGAAAAGTATGCTTATCAGCATACCAGGCCGTCTGAAGAAGATCTACTTTCCAGCCTGCAATTTACATTTTCACTTCATTCACCATAAGGTCTGGCTGTATAATGACAAAATTTATTACTTTCGGAGGAGAAAACTCTGACAAGTGTCTTTTACATCTACACCTCTTCTGTTCTTAAATGCTTCAGTCATATCATTGGCTGACCATGGGATAAGAAATTGAAGTATTTCTTGTAGCCCAGCTAGCAGATCAAGTGCAAGGAATGTAACACTCCACTTACCTTTTATGGGAAAGAGAAAGAGATGAATCCTTAGATAGATCTAAATCGTGGAGGATAATTTAAGAAAGAAACACAAAGATAGAAAAAGAGAACTAGTTTATACTTTCAGCAATTTTCAAGTTCTTTAGCCACAATATCAAGTGCTAACATTATTTTCCACTTGAAATGCGGAACATTCCCTTTCCATATTCGTATTTATTCAGCCATACCTACTACTCAGTAGCCTACGTTATTTTGTTGGTGCATCAACTTTATTATTTTTATAAATTAATTTAACTCAACTTGAGAAAAAGAACACCACGTACCCTTTCCATCGCCAACCCCTCCATTTATAGTAATTAACCGAGATAAGATTTCAAAGTTATTAAAGTTTCGAATACCTGCACTAATTAATTTCTTTCAATTTATACATACAATATTTTCTACTAAAGTTTTCAATTTCAAAATCTACTTACTTCCAAAAGAAAAATTTCATACAATAACTGTGGTTTATTGTTTATAATTTATACGCAGAATTCATTAAATACATTATAAAAAAGAAAATCAAGTAAAACTCTTTCATAGTTTATTTTACGATAAAAAGTACTGTTCAGATATTTTTAATTCAATAACATTTTTAAGCTAAAAAAAAAATCCGGTGTAATACGATGAGTACAATACTTTTAACATAATAAGTTTAAACAGATTACATTTAGTCTGTTTTTTTAATATTATTTTTTCAACGTTTAAATTTTACAATAATAATATTGCCCACTCAAAATAAACATGTAATATATTTAACAAACACTTAATGAATATCAAGTTTAATTTATTTCTCTTCTTTCAGTCGTTACGTTTTATGCATTCTTTAAATTGTATTATTTACTACAGGTTTTATAAAAGTGAAAATTCAAACTTTAAAATAATTTTACCTGCGTAATGATCTAAGTAATATTAAAAAGCAATTAGGCAAGAAGCAACTCAGGAATTTAATAAGATTAATTAAAAAATATTTTCTTTCGGAATTACTTAGTTGTGCGTAAGTCTATAAGACTTAAAAAAAATATAAAAAAATTGTTATACTATTTTGACTCAGTCTGCACCGTTTAGTATCTAATATTTGGTAAAGCACAAGAAAAAAACAATTTATTTTATTTCGCATATATAGGCTAAAGACATGGTTCAGGAAAATAAAATTTCGTTCGAATATTCAAACAGAACTGACACTTTATTAAGTTTTGTCCTATTATTATTTTACAATTATAACAGTTATAAATTTAATTTAATTCTGGTCCGAATAAACAATAGATTTCTTAAAATTTTGTCTAATTATTCCGTTTCTACGGATAGTGTTTTCCAATTTAGACCGTAGTCTAAGTGTAAAATGTAAAACTTAGCTGTATCTATGTGTGTAATTTGTATGTTGTTAACATAAAATGTGGGTAATTTTGATGAAAAGTAAATGTAATTGTGAGATTTCTTTTATGAATGTAATTTATGCCACAATAACTATTGTCAACTAGGTTATTAGCGAGTACGTTACGCTATTATAAACATAAGATGAAAACATCGGTACAACGAAAACATAGTTACTGAAAATACAATTAAAATAAAGGTGAAACTATATACCACGAGGATATGTGTGAAACATGGATAGATCACCTACAATAAAAGCATAGAATATCTATCCATGTTTCACAAATATCCTCGTGGTATATTGTTTCATCTATACTTTAATTGCATCTTCAGTTTCTACATTTTCATTGTACCGATATTTTCATCTTATGTTTATAATAGCGTAACGTATACAATAAGGAAGAAAAGGATATCTTTCCTTGAACATCTTATTAAAATACCTAAAGACAGAAATTTAAACAAGATGATTAGAAAACTCTTTCCAATGGTAACATCAGTACCATGGATCTGAAATTCCAAAGATGACATAATTGAACTCGGATAAACTTTCGATGATTTAGAAAACAAAACAGGAATGTTAAAAATCTTAAGAAATAAGGAAAGTAGATTTGAAACAAAATCACATGGAAGAACAAACCCAAGCAGGAAGAAACCAGTCGTTTCAGAGGAAGTTCGGCAAGCAAGATCAGCCCGAACGAAGGCATACTGGCAGACCATCAAGCTTAAGAATATGAAAATAAGAAGCTTTCTAAATTTGACTAAAGTGATTTATTGTGGTCATAAAAAAAACAAACAAAAAAAGCATAAATAAAAGACAGAATAAAACCATAAGAGAAACCACAGATACAATATAAACATAGATAAATAATTAATTAATAATAATAATAATAATAATAATGATGCTTTATTTTTCACTTTTACAAAAGTTACACACTTTTACACACATCTTACGGCTTGACCGCAGTCATCAGCCGGAAAATCAGAGTACACTTACAATTAATTACAATAATAAAAAATACAGTATATTATAATCAGCAATACATTAGAAAAAAGAAACTATACACCTACTTTATAAAATAATAAAAAATGACACATACATTTTGAAATATAATGACATAATGAAAAATTAAATTAAAACACAATAGGAAATAAATTTAAAAACCAAATACAGTATAGGCCTATTATAATCAGCAATACATTAGAAAAAAGAAACTATACACCAACTTTATAAAATAATAAAAAATGACATACATACATTTTGAAACATAATGACATAATGAAAAATTAAATTAAAACACAATAGGAAATAAATTTAAAAACCAAAACCCATCACCCTATTCATCCCTCTTCCTAGACACAACATAAGCACAAAACAACCAATCAAATTTTTACGCCTCAGTAATTAAATTCTGTAATCAATGCCCATCTATATCTCCAAGCATCTCTACAAAAGAACGCTAGCCCTTGCCAGTCTTTCCCATTTAAAAGTTCCAGAAAAGCTTCCTGTCCCAATTCATTCTGCCCCAACCATTTTCGGCGCCATTCCCTAAGTACTGGACATCTTCCCACAAAGTAAAATATGTCCTCTTTTTCTCCCAAATTACACATAGAACAATTAAAATTTTTATCCACATCCCATGGTTTGTAATTTAGGTCTATCAATTCACCACGCGCTTTAATGATCCACCTGATTTTTGATAGATCCTCCATCACATTAAAATAACTGGCTTCACCTAGAACTACGTTTAGCTGTTTGTACCAACTGTGATATCTTGTGGAATTAATTTCTGCAAGAGAACGTTCCTTCTGCTTATCCTGGAGTGATAATATAATTTGCCTAAACCATCCCTTCCAATTCACCATATTGCCTATTTCAAACCTCATCCCTAGACCTAACTTTGACACAATTTCCCCCCATTCCCTGAACCAACCTATATTATTTTTAATTATTTCCAAAGCCATGATTTTCGGTAGCCTTTCATCTTTCATTTTTAGTGCTTTGATTATATAATTAAAGTGCAATTTTAAAGTATACAGATATAATGGTGCCATACCTGTTTCGATATAAAGCATATAGTTTGGGGTATTATTTGGAAGAGTAAAGGCCTTTTTTACAAAATAACGCTGGAGCTTTTCCACACTGTCGTGTTGCTTGTAGCCCCATACCTGGGCTGCGTAACAAATAATTGCCCTAGCACATGCGCTGAACAGACTGGGTTTGGTTGCCCATGTCACTTCTTTATTTTTTATTACGTTCTCCCAACTTACATTGAGTGCCGATTTGGCTGAGACCATTTTTTTCTGCATAGGTTATTCTGTTTTCATCGAGGGAGTAAGGAAGACACCCAAATATTTGTACACATTAACACATTCTATCAGCTCTCCTTTATAAAACCATTTTTCATTATTACCCGGCCTACCACCATTTCTGAAGACCATTACTTTGGATTTCTGCAAATTTACTTTTAGATTCCAACTCTGACAATATTTTTCCAATTTATTTATCATGTACTGCAATCCCACTGGAGATTCTGACATAATTACTATATCGTCTGCATATAGTAGTAATTTTATTCTTATCCCTCCTACCAATATCCCGCCCTCTAATTCATCGTGCAAGTCATTAAGGAATATTGCGAACAACAAAGGACTCAGCAAACACCCCTGTCGTACTCTCATGCCGGTGTTGAAACTTTCTGTCATACCAATCTTACTCCATACCGCTGCAGTTGTACCCCTATTCAAACACTTTATTGCTTTTAACATTCTCGTTGATAGCCCTAGACAAGATAATTTGTAACACAAGGCCCTTCTATCAATTGTATCAAAGGCTGAGGAAAAATCCACAAAAAAAAGAGTAAAGTTTTCCCCGCTTTTTGGCCAATCTGAGTTTAACAATAGATGACAAGACAAATATGTTATCCACCGTTGAATATCCCTTACGGAACACAGCCTGAAATTCGTTGAGAATATTATTATTTTCAACCCACCTGTTCAATCTACCCAGTAACAGGCCCGTAAATAACTTTGCTACCACATTCATAAAGGATATACCCCGATAATTAGAAACATCTTCCATTGCCCCTTTTTTATGCAGTGGAAATATAATTGACGCCTTAAAACTATCCGGTACCCTGCCGGTTCTATAAATATTGTTAAAAATTTGCAGTAACTTTTCAATCAGTAGTACAGGTGCCTTTTTATAAAATTCGTATGGAATACCATCAAAACCCGGACTTTTATCATCTTTGCCTTTACTTATTACAGCTTGTAATTCCTCTAATTTAAATTCATTGTCTAATGTAGGATTTTCTATGTACGGTTCCGCATATAAAACAGGTTCAGCTAACAAATTTGGATTTAAAAGTGTTTTAAAATAATCAATCCACTCCCCGTTATTAATTTTATTGCTTACCGAGTTTGATCTTCTTTTGAACCTGTTTAATGCCCGCCAGAAAGTTTTTGGGTCTTTTGCCGACGAGATCATACCTAATAGGGCCTTTGGATATTGTTTACGCTTTACGTCGCATAACATTTTATATGCTTTGTTTTTAACTAAGTATAGATCTTTAATACTATTCGCATTTGTTTTTCTGTATAAATTTAATAACGATAATACTTCTTTACGTGAACGTACACATTCGTAATCGAACCACGATTGTTTACTTTTAGCAGATGCCTGACCTTGACCCCCAACCACCGGACTCCCCGCTGCCTTCCTAATTGATTCTATTATATTACTGATAGCCTGATTAGACTCTGTATTGATTGAAAGATTACGCAATGAATTGTTCAATTTATCTTTGTAGTTTTTATCACTCGACTCCCTCCATAATAGCTTCGGCAACAAAGACAAACAGGAGATATCATTGATTTTACAATTTTCGATTACTAATTCCAATTCTATCGGCATATGGTCCGAATACGACTGCATTTGCACTTTAAAATCATACATTAGATCTAAAACACTACCAGATACTGCTGCTACGTCATTCACCGACACGCCCATCCCTCCCACGAGTGTCATTTCCCCTTCTTTGTCCCCATCAGTTCTACCATTAAAAATAACATACCCTAGGTCATCGCACATCTCTAAGTACCTTTGCCCCCTGCCATTCACTATCTTATCTTTTGATTTCCTAAATTTTGCAAAACGATTACCTGTGTTCGTTCTACTCGACAAGACCTGTTCTTCTCCGATTCGTATATTCATGTCGCCTATCACTATTACATTCATGTCCGAATTCTGCAAAAGATCATCATATAAACTATTGAAATCAGCATCCCACTTATTACAATTAATATATACCGGCAATATATTGACCTCTCTACTATTTTTTAATTTTAATGTCACAACTGGCCTACTACCTATGTTTGCATATTTACAATTTTCCACATAATTTGAATCAATTCTAACTCCTAACATCATTCCCCCGCTAGCCCTCCCAAAATGAGAAACCTTTTCTCCGTAAACCCACCGTATCTTAAAGTTATTGAAAAAACATTGAAAATAAGTAACATCTTCTTGTATAATAAAAGTTTCACACAGTAAAATTATATCATATTCTTTTAAAAAAACTTAAAAAATGATTATCCTTTACCTTACCTTTTAAACCACATAATATTATAAAATAACACCTTGATTTTTGATTTCTCATCAGTATTCACAACTTTATTTTCACTGCCACCATCTTGAAGAGCTGCGGGAAGATCCTAAATATTCTGCTCCGTCGACTTGTTCGACTTGTTCCAGACGCCACCAGACTTCCGGGCCAATGCTTGTTGATATTCCACGGCCTGTACATTCGCCAGCCTCTTAACAACCTCCGCCAAGTCGATTTTAAATACCGATTTCAGCTTTTGTACCCCGTCTTCCTTACCCGCCATCAGTTTCATATCCTCGGTCCAAAAATATTTTGTACCCTTTATCTTCAAAAAGTCGTATCCCAGGTACACCGGTTCATTCCCTACTACTTTTACTAGTTCGCTTTTCAGCTCTAACAGTTTTCTACGCTTTACACGAACCTCTTCTGGAAAGTCCTTGTGAACAACAAACTTGGTGCCCTTCAGCTTTTTAACGTTTTCGAGAATTTTAGCAATGTCACTATCCTTAGGTATATGCGCGGTTATTGTATTGCTCCTATTTCCCAATAAATGAGCACGATTAACTTCCACTTCCTGTTCGATTTTAAGGACCTCTGTACAAAAACGCTTTACTTTCGATACACATTCTCCCCGAAAGTCTTCCAAACCTTTGAATATCAGATTATTGCGCCTTGACCTCCCTTCTAAATCAACTAACTTGGCTTCACTCTTTGAACATACTCGCCTAAGCATCAATACTTCTTCTCTAAGGACGCGATTTTCTTCTTCTAAACTATTCACTTTCTCCGAAAGCAATTTAATGTCCTGCTTCGACGCTACGTGTGCTAATTTCTCGTCTAACATGACCCTAAATGACTCCATTACTTGTGATAAGGTCATATTTCCGATCTTTTCATCCCCCATAGCTTTATCTTGGCACTGCTTAACGTTTCTGTCAGGTAAATTCGGAGAACTTCTAGAACGTTTCCTTTCGCACTTTTCTTCAGAGCTTATTAATACGATGCTCAACACTTATTATTATTAACTCTTCCTTTTTAACAGCTTCTTAACTTAGTAATTGAATAAATTAATAAATAAATAAAATAAAAAAATAAAAAATAACAAAAAAGAGTTTTGTAATAATTTTTAGATCCAACAGTATATGAATCACCGACCAAACATCGTAAACGCGTTTAAACAAACAAGATTTACACGAATAATTATGACTGAACAAACAATTACCGAGAGCGCACAGCACAATACACGTCCGATCGCTACGCTGGTTACTCTCTGACTCTTTTCTAAATAATTAATTATGGTGTATACTTAATTATTCTATATTTTTATTATTATGTATTAATTTAATTTTTAGTTTTATCTTCGGCACCTGTAATTCCGTTTTATTTAAGAAATGTATGGTGCCTTCAACATAGCTTTGGCTAAGGACCCTACCTCCTAGGAGAGGGTACCTATCACTATTTTAACAGTTTTGTTTTTTGTTCGTAAAACGATAACAGAGTTTTTGTTTTTCATAGAAAAGCGTTAGTTTGAATTATTATTTTTTCTGTAATGGTATGATGTAAGCTTACTCTGTGTTATTTATTAAAACATGAAATAATAAATAAAATAAATACATTGAGAATAAACATCGTATTAAATTTACAGAACAGCAATAGGTGTTAAAAGTATTTTTACGATACTAAACCTGAACTAGTTTAGATCTCTAAAAACGTAGGCTTTTATAGTGTTTCTAACTACTTTCTATACAAAAAGTTTCATTGTTTAAGTTTTTTGTCAATTATGTGAACTTTTTGTTCCATTTTTCTTTAAACCCCCCCTTCAGTCGAAAAAATAAAGTTTACTTGGTGTTGAAGTCAATCAGTTACTCTGACAGGGTCTTCGTATACTGGACCAGGCGCATTTAGAGCAGTTCTTTTACAAACTATGTAAATTGCTGATAACTAAGAATTCTTAAAAAAAATATTTTCATCAGTTTCTTTTTTATAAAAACTTAGACAACTGTATACTTAAAATTACCATTAGAACTGAAAACAAATAAGATAGAAATATACACAAAAAATAAGTAAATTATTAACAATAAATAAACAATTCAATAACGGGGCCAGCTATCAGACACATGATGTGTCCAAGCAATAAAAAATATAATTCTCCAAACGATAAAATAATACTCCTTTCTTATAACTAACTAAACGTTTAACAATGTTTAACAACGTTCCACTTATCACGGCAAAAACGTAAAATTTTACAATACAATTCATTCAAAATTTCACACACATACCAACCCTGTCGTACAGAATATGTGCTCCCGATTCATTCCGGGTAACCCCGCGAGAGGGTTTAAAAGTCATTGGTTATGATACCTTCCCTGGGTGAGTCAATGACGGAGATACGATGCTGAGCGACAGCTCACTCAAGTAAATTCATGTCAATGTACACAGCGTTTCATATTTACATGTTCATAAAACGTAAATTGTTTGCGTTCTTTAATTTACATTATGTGCAATTTTGAAAACTTAATTTCCGAATAAATACAGAGCTTCCACACAATGTTTTTAAATTTCATTTGTTGTATTATTGATCCCATGAAAGAGGAGAAAGTAAAAAGTATCCCATGTAAAGGAGGCAAGTTTATTTAACACCGTTAGATCGATTTAGAATTGTATAGAAATAATGCATATTGTCTTAGGGTAATTAATAGTGTGAGTTTTAGGGTTGTTAGCTTCTTTTACTCCTTAGACGCAACTGGCCGAATAAAACAAATTTATACTTTTTCTGTTGAACTTTCGAGGGACAAAATGTGCCAAATTTTAGCTCTGTAAGTGATCGAAAAGTTAGAGAATTAGTGACGGGTAAGTGAGTGAGATGATGAGAGCTTTCTATATTAAAATTCAGGTATAACATTTTGGGGTAAATATCAAAGCAATATCTACTCTGAGTTTACAGTTTTGAGATGATAATAGTATTCAATATCTTAATTTCCAGGTTGTTAAAATTCAGATGTCAGGTCACATTTACTCTTGACCAGACCATATTTACAGAAATTGTTTGTCGGTGAATTAGTAATACAGCAGTTTAGACAAAAACGTTATGATAGGAGAATTAATTTGTAATTGATTCTTTCCCCCTACATTAACAACGCACCCCTTTATTCAGTGCGTAGTTCTTATTCAACATTCATGATTGGTTGTCTCAAGAGAGGTAAGAGGTCATCCCGACCAATAGCAATACAGGATCGTCTCACTTCATACAAGTTATGACAGTTCTGAACCGTTCCGTTAAACTTTACCAGGAGGCCTTCGGATAAGTTAAGTTGTGCTTTTGAATATTTACAACTATATCTGTTCAGCCCATTATAATTTACAAAATCTAATGAAGCCTCGTTCTGTGTAACACCGGGTCTCTGTTAATTTATGTCAGTGTTCAACAAACTTGAATTTACCTTGGTTATTTAGGTCAACCGCCAAAATGGCTGGTTTGAATCTGTAGAGACTTTACTAAGTAACAACTTTCGCATCAGCAGTTCGGTAATAAGCAACTATCATGGATAGGGTTTGGAACGTGTTACGATTTTCACACGAAGCCACAGATGTCGAACCCGGGCACTTCCACATTGTAATTTAGCACGCAAAGCATTACACAACAGAAGTAACTAATATTTTGATTTCCCTAAATTACAACATTAATTTATTTCTTTGAATTTCATAGACTACGAGAAAATATTGACTGTATATAAAAAACTTTATTCCATTTCGACCTATGTTGTATATACAGTGACTCAAAATTCAACAACAATTTTTTAACAACTGATTTTTTTAGCTGAAAACAAAAAAGATGTTCATAGAACATAAGTTTGGAAACGCTTCATTAGCGAGTTACAGCTGGCGAAAGTTTTCGCTCGGGTTTTAATACACCGGTGAAACGAGCCCATACTGATATTTTTAATGCTGTTATTTTGAGGAAACATTGGTGACACGTTATAAGATTTAAAAATTGAATAAAATTGAATAAAAAAAGGTCCCAGGACTGTTTCACTCATATCTGTAAAAACATCTGACATAAAACCGAAAATTTAGGGACGAAAATAAGTTTTTTAGGTCAAACGTAAAATACTTTTGTTAACTGCCTAACTAATATTTGAGTTCTTATTTGTTATCGGGAACTGTAGGCTACATTATTGGCAACCTCCCGTTATCGATGCTTTTTGCTGTATTTTTGACGTTGATTAGGCATTCATTTTGAATATGACATCCAGTGGTGTTGTTCAGGAGTAGCTGTCAGCTGATCACAATACAAAGTTGCTTCCTCAATCGGTGCTACTTAAGGGGGTCACGTATCGAAAACTTGAAAAAATTGTTTTTTGATGCAAAATTGTTTTGAAAAATTGATTTTTTTGTTTTTTGATGCATAATGTAGTTTGAAATTTCCGCTAAAAAATGGTGTAAATATTATATTTCTACGATAACTATTAATTATTTTAAATATTTTTTCGTTAACCTCTACAGCTGATGCAATTACTCACACCAAAATAAAAAAATTATTTATTTAAAATGGGTGTTCCGAAAATTAGGATTTTTACCAAATTTGTACCTTTTTCTCAGGACCTACTGAAGATATTTGAGTGAATTTTTTTAAATTTAAAAGATCCATTATTTCTGCCTAATCTGAGCGTTTAACAATTTAAATTTGTTAAAAATTAAATTTTTTATTAAATTTTAAAATTATCACAAAAATGTCTGTTTGAAAGAAAATTAAAAAAAAAATTTAATCAATTTTAACATTTCTTGTGTTCAAAATGTGCAAAAATGAATGATCTAAAAGATTAAAAAAAAAACTTAAGTACCTAATGTAGTTCCTGAGAAAAAAGTTCAAATTTTAACATTGTGAAGAATAGGGATACGTGACCCCCTTAACAATTAATAGCGACTTTCTACCAGCTGACAGACTGGGCTAGCCCAGTTTTTTTTATTTTTTATTTTTTTATTTTTAAAAAATATTTTTAATTTTTAAAATAATTTTTTAAAAATTTATTTTTAAAAATTTTTTAATTTTTAAAAAATTTTTAAAAAATAGTAAGTAGGCAGTTACTGCCTACTTACGTATTTTTAAAAAATTAAACACATAGAAAAATAAATTCTGATTTGAATTAGCTAAAAATAAATAAAGAATATTAAAATTTGACTTTTATTAATGAAAATATGAAACTGAATTGTTACAAAAAAATTGTTCAAAAGAATTAATTAATTTCTTTTGTTGTTGTTTAGGTCATCAGCCAAAAGGCTGGTTTGAACCTGTAGAGGTTTTACTAAGTAAATCGAGGAGTGAGGTGGTTTACCATTGCCTTCCTCACTGAGTGGAAAAGTACACTTATCAGCATGCCAGGCCCTCTGAAAAGCATATATTTTCCACTCTTCAAATGACACTTTTACTTCATTCACCACAGGGTCTGGCTGTATAATGAAATCCATTACTTTCAGATGAGATAACTCTGACTAGTGTCTTTTACACCTCTACCTCTTCTGTTCTTCAATGATTCAGTCATTTAATTGGCTGACCATGTGATAAGAAACAGAACTTATTTATTTTAGCCCTGCAACTAACAGATCGAGTGTAAATAATTTGACACTCCACCTGTCTGTTATGTGCAATAATTTGTTTTGTAGGTTGAAAATAGCGGCTGATCAACAGCTACCTTCGATATTCTGAAAACATTGAAAGATGAAATAAATTTTTATATATATTACTTAAGCTACTTAATTTACATTAATTTTTTCAGAATTTAATTTTCTTCAAGCCGAATAAAAATATTAATAATGGCTAGATCAAGCATTTAACAAAATTATTTTAAGGTAAGCCCAAATTAGTACTTTTAGGTCTATTTTATGTCATCATTTAGACTATGAGAAATAGAATTCTGCGACCTATTTTATTCAATTTTTCAGATAAATACCCGTAAGAAGCCACCAAGTTTGACACGATTAAAACTTTGACATTTTCAGTATCAGCTCATTTCACATAAATAACTAAATCCCGGGTGAAATCTTTCGTCATCCGTAACTCGCTAACGAAGCATTTCGGAACCTATGTTAATATTAATATATTTAGGGCCTATTTACTTTAAGTTACAGAATCAACACCTTAGAGATTGCCGTTGAATTTTTAAACACTCTGTAAAGTACAATATCAAAGCTTAACTCATTTAATTATGATTTTCACTTTCAAAATTTTCTAATAACGGAAATAAGGAATTAAAAATAATTTTGATTAATAAAAGTTTATTATTTGGGTTATAATACAAAATAAATATTACTGACATAAAAAAGTACTAAATAACATTGAATTTTTTATTGTTCTTTTATTTATTTTTTTATTGAAACGATGGAAAGAGGACAATAGAAAGAAAGAATCGATAAGAAATACTTTTGTGTTGTAAAATAAAAAAAGTTCCTTACAATGAAACAAGTTCCTAACTTTTCAATTTAGATGAACGAGTAACGAAATGGGTGCGGGGGGGGCACATGGAACGAGGAACAGCCTATGAATACTGCAACTCGTTTGCCGTATTAAAATTATTGTAAAAAGAATTATTTTCTTTTATTATCTCTGCCAAAATTGTTGAAGAACTAACTTATTGAAATTTATTACACTCACCGCGAAACTGAAATGAATTGCTAATTAAGTTTAGTTTCATTCAAAATAAATTTAAAATAAATACAGTAAAACATTGCAATCTTGGAAAAATTGGATATTCCTACAAATAGTTTCGGAATGCCCCTCCGCCTATACAAACATGTAACTTACATTTATTATATTTATCTCCAGAAGTAAATTTTTGGCAATCGCTACCGATGTTCGCCCGATCTTAAACAAACGTTACATTTTGACTTTCTCTTGCCCATATAAATATACTATTATATAGGAAGGAAAATAGGTATTGTTTTCATGTAGATTTTTCGAAATCGAGTTTTTACCGGATCTACACGTTTTCATCTACACCTCCTGAACCCAAAAAACATGTTTTTAGCGATTGGTCTGTGTGTGTGTGTGAACAGAATATCTCAAGAACGAAACATCGTACGAACTTGAAACTTGAAAGCTAAGTAAAGTGTTTCTTATACGTATTTCAGGTGTTATATCTGACGACATGTCCTATACTCCTCCTGGAGTCTCCAGGGCGCAAAAAAAAAAAGAAGTTACATACCACTACCGAACGCGACAAGAACATTTTCATCAAAATCGGTCAACCGGAAGTAGTAGTTTATTCGTGTAATTTTTCACTTTTCTGCGATTTTCTCAAAAACGGGTCGTACGTTTTTTTTAAATCGCCTGGTTCACTAAATTTTTATACTTTACAAGATAAGGTAGGCGCCATGTCAGCTGAAATTCTTGGTGAGGCTGTTTTCACGTAAAAAAATTGTTTTTTTACGATTACGGCTTTAATATGCACTTAAGCTCAAAAATTTATAAAATAAAAAATGTAGAGAATTTAAAATCCTACAACTTTTATTTCAAACATTTTTCTGTATAACTCTTAGTTTAGCGGTAATTAGCGATTTTCTGTTTTTTCTCACGAAATATGTGAAAAATCGTTTTTTTTAGATTTTGGCCTTAGTATGCATTTTACGACAAAAATGTATATAATAAAAATTATAGGAAATTAAAAGATCTACAACTGTTATTTAAGGCATTTTTTCTACAGAACCTAGTTTAGCGTGAAAGAGTGGTTTTCCGTATTTTTAAGCCAAACTGAGTTCGATTTTCATTTTGCGTCTTTAACTCATGATTAAAATAAGGTTATGTTTTTTGAGATTAGTTTTTTGTTTATTTCTAATGTTAGGTTATTTTGTTAATTATTTGCATTGGCAAGAGAAAGCTGTGTGAGTATTTCACACCAGATTTTTTAATCTACATTTCGTATACTGCACGTATTTAGAAATAGTTCTAAGCCGAAAACTTGACCGCAACAAGACTTTTTCAAGTCCGGGCTTATTTCAATCAAAATATTTTACAAAAGAGTGGCTACAGGATTGAAATCACTCACAAAAATACTTTTTCATTTAATCTGTAAGTGTTCTTGGTATATCATGATCCCGTATATGAAATTTTATCAATGTCAGACGTCCAGTTAATAGGTAATCATCGTGGAAGCGAAAAATCGTTCTGTTTCACTGTTCTTTTTTTAAATAAAACGAAAGTTAATAGAAAAAATTCATGATTTTACGTAATACTAGAGCATTTTACAGTACTATTTAAATATTTTAAAAAAATGAAATGTTATTGAGAAGGCTAGTAGCAGACTAAATCTGCACCTCTCCGCAAGTGGCAGGCAAATCTTTGCTTTATTGTATTGTGTTTGACTCAATGCTTCATAACCTATCCACAGGAAAAAAAATAGTAGGCTAAAAGTAATTTTTATTTAATCACTGATGTTTGCGAACCGAATTTGAACGAAACCCCTCTGAGGCTATCAATAACCCCACGCACAGCTCGGGCGCAATTTCTAGTTGCTAATATATCGTGTAATACAAAACAAAAAGCATAAACGCAAACCCGGTAGACATGAGTGCTGTGGAAATCGGATTTTCTATTCATCACACGTATATTTAAGGTAGGTTGAGTGCCGTGTGTCTTTAGAGGGGTGGCAACGAAGGAGGGGATTGTTTAAGGATAAAGTTTATTCGGTTGTGCCGTACCTTGTATTTAATTTCACTTTTGACATTGTAATTAACTACCGTACCTGTAAAACAGTATTCGTTGAGTAACCTTCTGAATTCAGTTTCAGTTACATAAATTTATTAGGCTACAGAATCCGATTTAATTTAGAGTTTACGAAATGAATGCGTTTGTTCATTTCGTTTGGTTTATTTTAACAATTCGTGACCATTTAACACTTGTTACAAATACCGACCTTATTTATTTATACAATGGACTTATTTATTGTTTATTTACACCGACCCATAAAATACACTTGCTCTAGTTTTAACTGTTATTCTCTTGTTATTTATGTTAACAGCTGATCAAAACTTTAGTTTGAATCCGTACAACTATTATGACGTAAACATTACAAATGAGGTGGTTTACCATTGCCTTCCTTATCACTTAACTTGCTGGTGCTCCGACATGATGCCTACTAACCAGTGCTGCCATTTTTTGCAAATTTTGACACAAAATATTTGCATTTTAAGTTACCAATGTGATTCTTTTTGCATTTTAATATTCAATTCTTTGTGAAGAAATCATAATGTTGTTTTTACTCTTATTTTTATACTTGTTTAATCAAAAACTATGTTTTCAAAATTACTACAAAAACTGCATTTATTTTTAAACATTTTAATCTTGAAACCATTAAATTAAATTATATTTTTTAACTAGAGTAACTCGCATGAAAATGGTCCGACTACGAAGACGGAGCGCTTTCTCTACACCCCGCACTATACAACGTTGCCAAGACTAATGTCTTTTGTGTATCAGGGGAATAAATAAAACAATGTTCCAGCAATATTTTCGAAACAAAAACAACATTTATTGTAGAAAACTGTGCTACAACTACACTATAGTACAACAACTGGAATTGATGAAGGTTTCTGATAGGCGAGAAAGGAGGGGGTCAACCCAACAGCGTATCCTCCAGGATGATGTAATCATACTATAATAAAGAGAGATGATCTTGTTGAAAATTAAAATGACAGCATCAACGATGAAGAAATTATGACGTGATGATGATGAAGATCCCTACACCAAAGACGGCAAAAACATTCAAAATTGGGAAAACTTTGAATGGTCATATGTCGAACGAGACCGTTTGAATGATTTTTCAATTTGTCAAATAATCTCTTAAATGTTGTCTCACAACGTCTTTTAAGCAAAGAATGCGAAGGTCAGAATGAAGGGTGTCGTTTCTCACGTACCAAGGTGCTTCAGGGCCGAATGAAAAAACTTAATGGGTATTGCCTTGCACAGAACGTACAAGATTACAATGAAATGAATGTAAAAAATTTAAAAGGAAAAATAAACAAAACAATCATTTCCAGCGTCAGCAAGTTAGTTTTTAAAGTTGCATCAAATACTTTGTTTATTAATTATTACTATGCGTTAAGGTACAGAATCGTTCCCCATTATCTGGTTATTATCTACCCAGTATCTGGGTTTAACGTATAGTAATTCCAGACCATAGCCGGGAATCGAACCGTGGACCTTCCGCTTTCTGTTAAAACTCTATCTTATTTTATTTAAAATTTAATTCTTTTAGTTAATTCATAACTTATAGATAAATGGAAAATATTTAGAAATCAATTTTTATAGAGTAGCCTAATATACAGAACGACAACAATCTTAAAAAGAAAGACTAATTTTTAAAAAATAATTATAAATGTTTTCTAACAATATAGAAAAAATTAATATTCTAAAATAAAAAAATTTTCAACAATGGTTTATGTAGGTGTATGCATGTACATTAATTGTTGTTTAGGTCAACAGCCGAAAGGCTGGTTTGAACCTGTAGAGGTTTTACTAAGTAAAACGAGGAGTGAGGTGGTTTACCATTGCCTTCCTCACTGAGTGGAAAAGTACGCTTAACAGCATGCCGGGCCCTCTGAAAAGCACATATTTTCCACTCTGCAAATGACACCTTCACTTCATTCACCACAGGGTCTGGCTGTATAGTGAAATTCATTACTTTCAGAGAAGATAACTCTGACTAGTGTCTTTTACACCTCTACCTCTTCTGTTCTTAAATGATTCAGTCATTTAATTGGCTGACCATGTGATAAGAAACAGAACTATTTATTTTAGCCCTGCAACAAACAGATTGAGTGTAAATAATTTGACACTCCACCTGTCTGTTATGGGCATGTACATTAATTAACAAAATTAAATATCTAAAATACAAATTGTCAACAAATCATAACAATTAAAAGGTAGGGCTATGACATCATCAATTTATTTAACATATTTCAAAAGGGACCACAAAGGGGGAAATGGGGAAAGAGTAGAGAAGCGTCAGCTTGGATTGAATAGGAATCGTAACGTTGAAAACAAGTCGAGAGAAACACACATATACACACAAACACACATGAAGACACACATACAGATACTAGAACGTACCTTTTTTGTGTCCGCGTTTATACATATATAGTATATATACATATTACTGGAGTTAGTAAGGTAGGTTGTGTTGGAGGATTGCAGGGGGGCCATTAGGATGATTTAAAGCTCTCATGGGCCTTAATGTTAGAGGATGGTAAAAGATAGGTCCACCCCTCTCCACAATAACCCTGCCATAACTTAAACTACCAGCCATTCTAACACACAACGTCCTAGTTTTTAGCACCAATTTAACTAACTTTTACATAAATTCTCCTCCATACTTTTTTATTACTCTTTAAAAAAGTATTTAATACTGTATAAAATTAACATAACTGTTACGCAATGTTGTCTTTTTTTTGAAAAATAATTCATATAGAAGTAATTAAATTTTGATAAATATAAACCAACCACATCAGTTTTGAAATGGTAAATTCTTTTAGATCTCAAAGCTAAACACCCTGGATTTAACTACGAATTAGGAGCAGATAATTTTGAGTACATAAATTTTATATAAAATTAATTATATTGACGTGGTTTTAAATTTACCACGCGTAAAACCACTGCACCATTGTGACGAAGATGTCATTAGGAGATTTTAATGAATATAAAATCTCTTCAAGTAGGTTTAAAATTAAATCCACAACATAAATAATAAATACTTTAGATCAAAATAAGTTACAAAATTAGTAACACTTAAATATGTCTGCATTTGTCTTTAATATAATAATGTATTACAGTAAAATCCATTTAATACGCTCAGGGTTAATACGACTTCCCGTTTAATAAGCAGTTTTTATAAGTTCTTAAAGTAAGTACGGAAACCCTACACAGATACACCGGCTTAATATGCACAGATTCCTCTTACTACGCACTGTTACTGTTCAAAAATTTCTTTAGAATTTATTTATTTTTAAGAACGCTTACCACCGGGTTAGTTTAAGGGGGTGAAGTCGTCGCCGCTAGTCAGCTGTTAACAGTTGATTTTCGAAGACGAAGGTTCCTAGTTCAAATCCTTGTAAAGATAGTTATTTTAATACGGGTTTGAATACTAGACAGTGGTTACTGGTTTACTTTTATAGTTGGGGTTAAATTACCCATACTTTCTCAGAAATGGTCGGCCTGAATCTGTACAAGACTACAACTCATTTACAAATCATACACATCATCCTCATCTCATTGGGTTAAGAAGTTGTTTAATGTTCCACATTGAACAGATTGAAACATACACGCATTAGGAATAAAATAAATAAATAAGAATGCAAACGTGGCGTAGAGACTAGCCCGCTAGCCTAGAGAGCGAAAGGTCCCGGATTCGATTCCCATCAAGGGTCTGGAAATTTTAACACGTTAAAACCCACCGTTACAGTACCAAAACCAACCTAATGACCAAGCTGTCGAAGGGACTTTAAATAAACTAAAAACAAATTATAAAAAATAATATTGTAATAAATTCGTTTTTTTATAATTTTCAGTAGAAAACCCAGGTGCAGAAAGTAAAAAGGATCATGCATTTCTCTCGACAAAAAAGCCTATATCCCAACAACACCA
Source organism: Catonia carolina (assembly GCA_035578175.1). Taxonomy (NCBI): domain Eukaryota; kingdom Metazoa; phylum Arthropoda; class Insecta; order Hemiptera; family Achilidae; genus Catonia; species Catonia carolina. Next base: position 297,727,838 of record JAQMRL010000001.1, read on the forward strand.
CCATCAAGGTCAATTAACTCTTGCAGCTGTGTTGTGGTTTGACAATCCAGTTGCCAAATTTTCATACTTACTTTAGAAACTTATAAACACCGGGTATTAAACGGGAAATCATGTTACCCATTACAAGTATTAAACAAATTTTTCTGTATTGTAAAACTAGTGCCAAACTTTTTTCACCAACGTGCCTGTGCCTTAGCTACAATGAAATCCTCAACTGTGCGAGGTCTAAAGCAAAAATGGAGCATCGACTTCTTGGTCTGAATAATGGACAGCACCCACAGTTCTAAATGAAGATTGTACCACTGGATAGTTAACTCTTTTCCAAAAAAAATCCCCACCGCCCGTTAAATAAACATCATGAACGGAAATTTTGCAGTTCAATGAACAGTACCTTAATAGAAATAAAGAAATTTTTTTTTATCAATAGTAGGCCTACTCAGACTATTACAACAATACAAAATATTAAATTGGTGTTCAATATCAATAAAGTTGTATGTAATTTTGTTCCATTTGCGAAATTTACATCCAATTAAAAAAGGTTTGTAACGTAGTTTAATAAATAAGTTTCATTATTAAAAATACTTTTATTTTAATAGATAGAGTCTAGTATTGTAGAAGGAAATCATTGGGATAAAAGACTTAGACAATATGTTGAACTTAATTTTCTTAATGAGTTGACTTGTGAATATGAACTCTGAAAACTTCTAAGAATTAATTCGTAAACATTTTTATTTTTATATAATATTTGACTCTCGACGTCAAGGTTTCGCAGTTTTGTCGGCCAATCCAAGCGAGTGCCGATCGGTTCTATTTGTGTTCTGTACAGTAGAATAACATTCCTATTTTATACACAAGATTTCTCAGAAAAAAAAACAAAAAAGCAAAAATTTCGTACTTGATAGTTAAAAAATTGGATTAATTCATTAATTTTCTGTAAAAATATCGTAACTTATATATGTCATGTTTTCCATTAACGAATTTCTTTACAACTACGTCTTCGCGTTTCCTTATTGTGAACGAATTTAATTTTTCTTTTCTAAAAAGGAGAGAAGGAATTATGACAAATATTTCAAGTAAATTAATTTTCTTTCTTTTCTGTTTGCCGTTTGTAGGTGAAGTTATCTGTAAGACATTATAAAAAAGAGAGCCATATCTCTGCGAAGTTTTCCGTATTGTTTGACAAAGGTCGGTAGCAGAAGGCAGGCAGCGGCAGCCGACACAGTGTACTGATTATAAAAGTTGAGTCAAAGATGTAAGAGGAGAAGCAAAGCAGTACTTGACTCACGAGTCACAAGACTCGGCGGATAGTTTTTCTTTTCTTTCTCACATGGCTCATTTTCTCTGTAACTTTTAATAACTTATAAGTTTTCTACTTTACGTGAACAAAACAAGAATTCTTCTGTCGATAAAAATATTCCGGCTTTTTCTCCTTAATAATAAAAATTTCTCGAGTTTTCCTGACCTACATTGACAAGGATTATTCCACGATATTAAACTGATTTTATATAAAAATAATATCTGCCATCTAAAAGTACAATCGGAAAATGCTTGACTGTAAATATGAAAGTCCCATGTTCCAATCTTAGTCTGGTTTGACAGATTTAAACCCGGAAAACACTTTAATTTAATACTAATACTTTAATTCACTAATATCCGCTGAAATACATTCAGTTCTGAAATAAATAAGTTCGAGTAGGCAAGTTCATTTAAAGTTTGTGGTCATATATTTTCTTTATTTTACCTGAGTAGGGTCTATTCCAAATCACGTGACGTGACTTTAGACACTTCTGGAAGATCTTTATGCAGCCCACATTCTCTGCATCCGTTCACTTGTAGGCTTTTTTCCTTTCTTTCACCCATCTTATGTTCTGTTTTTCGTCTTCGTGGAATCCTTTAAAGTCCGTAATTTATTTGTCTGAATTTGGTTCGGTTCATTAAGTTTGTTCTCAATATCCTTTCTGGCATCTAGAAACCATTTAACCAACACTTAAGGTCAATTTTTTAGTGTCTTAAAAATTTGTTTAGTCAATCGGTTATCATAGTGTACATTCAATACAGTAGTCCGTAAAATTTTTGTCTTCTTTTTCTAGGCGTTCATTTTCCTTGTACAGTTCTTCTCGAACTCGTAACATTATACAAAATCTCGTTACGGCTTATATTAAATTAATTTTTGAACTTTTTCAGAAACCCGAAATGGTCCTCTTTACAACTAGATGAAAATTGTTTAAATACATTTGGTAGAACTCTGCATTAAACAGAATCCCGATTTAAGATACTGATTGAGTGATGAATAGCTTGGATAAATGCACAAAATTGATTATATGTATGAAATTTACACACACACACAAACTTGAATTTTATACACAAACACAAGCGGACTGTATCAATGCTCAGCACACACTTACTCAGCTGCGCACTGGTCGACTCACTGGAGCTAGCTACGCACGTGGCAGTAGCCAGCGCCCATTAACACCCACACATTTTCGCAACTCAACACATTCACACACAAATAAAACATTAATTAAATATTAACCAGATACAATGGACTAGATTTTGTATTTTTGTATTATAAATTACGAGACAATAAAATTTATTTATTTATTTACTTTATGCAAACTTGAAAATATTGCCAAAAAAGGTATTTTATAAGTAAAATTATGTTAAAGGCATTTAATATTTTTTTCAAAAAAGTTCAGAAATTTTTTTAAAAAACTATTCATTAAACATCGAACGTTGATAGTGGCTGCCTAATAAATAGATTACTTTAAAGCAGAGATTATACTGGAGTACACAGAGGAAGGTCACATGCTCGATTTCGTTCGGGACCTGGAAAAATTTTAACATGTGAAACGCATACAAATCGACCATTTTCCGTTACTCAGTTTAGTTAGTAATTGAATTGGTCATTTGAGAAAGCCCATAAGTCAAAAAGCTAACTTTTGGAAAAATTAAAAACCTTGTAATTTATTGTTTCAATAAAAAACAATTAAAAAAGAACTTGTTCAGAGGGCTGTCCCCTTTTGTATAAAAAATGTAGACTTTTGGAATTTTTAAGATAAGCCACGCGTCTGAAATAAATTGGAGTAAAATGCTAACTTACGTTGTTTTCTGTAAAATACGTTGTTATACCAGAAGAAAAAATTGTGTTTTACAATAGTAGACTATTCATATATTTATTTCAATAGTTCACATTATGACTTAAAATAGCTTTTTGCAATAATAAAAATTGAAATTCTTAATTTTAAGAAAGGAAAATGTTGATTTTAAGGGCTAATCACGTTATTCGTCATTGTCATAAACAGTAGTTATCTCCCTTAAAAAGATTTCTGCATAAAATATTTGTGTAGTCTCTTCCATAAGAAAGTAGAGCTTAAGCTTCAAAATATCATCCACTTTCACTTTTTAATTAGAAGGAAGAAGTTTGTATCCTTAAGGATAAACCTTTTCTTAGAGTTAAAGAAAGCCACACTTATGCGATTTTTGTAAGGATGGTGTGTTTACATTCAGGTAGTTATGCACTAAAATAAATGTAAAATTTTGACTTATGGGCTTTCTGAAATGACTGATTTAATTGCTGTAATCTAATAGAAATAGTTTAATATTTTTGCATACTTTCATTTCCACTGGACTACATAATTATATTTTGGATTTTGGAGCACTTTTTATATTATAGTTATCTAATTAAAGGCAACATAAAACCCAAAAATGAATAAGACGTCAACAAAAGAGTGATGACAACTTTTGTTACAACCATATTATTTTAAAATGGATAATAAGTTTTGTCATTGTTTGTCACACGCCCACGCCTACTTTGTAAGTTGTAACTCTCAGTGTTCCCTTCCAAACTTTTTATTTAATTTCTGTTTTGAAATTGTACCTAATTTATTTCTCTCGAGGGAAATAAATTAGTTAATGCACTCAAATTAGATTTTAAACAAAATTAAAATTGTACTTAACGAAGAGAAATCCTTTCTACAAAAACATAAACAATCAGCCACAAACCATCATCATCAGCAATCTCGTTTGCTGGTGTCTTTTTAATTGTAAACCACGATTAAAGTATGCAGGCTCAGTGGTTTAATTTACATAAGGTAATCTAGCAGATTTCTTTTACAATTTCTTGACAAGTCTTTGAATTGTAATTTACAACTCCTAATACGACATTATATTTATAGAGATTGATTTTTGTCACATGTATAAAAACCTAAAATTATGGGTTGTAATGAAACTACACGTTTTCACTTTACGGTAAAACTTTTTGTCAAAGAAAACGAAAGTATCGTACATGTAAATCCAATATTATTGCTTAGAAATAACCAACACACATTTTCAGTTTAATGCATCAACACTCAATTGATGTATCTATCCTTGAAACAGTGGTAATAGATTGCATAACAATGCTGGGTAAATATATCTCTCTCCGATATTCATTGTCTCTCATGCATCGCATACAACATACAAGTAACTTGCTTACCCTATAATCTTTTTAAGATAAATAGGAGGTTGATAAATGACTAAACTGCTACTTAATCGATAAAAAATCACATAGAAAGCGATACCCTATTTAATTTGTAGCACGCATTATGTATTCTATATGAAAAAATGGCAGATAAATACTCCAAAGAAGTTCATAAATGAACTTAGATAGTGAGCGAAACAATGGCAGCAAAGTTAAATTAGAAATAATCTGTAATCACACATAAAATTAACATTAGTCAAACTTAATTAATTACGTTATTTTAAATTAATAATATTTTGGATTGCTTATTAGTCAGTATAAATAAAATACCTATAACCTACTATTTTTCAAAGCTGATGAGCTCTGAACGTCCGCATTGCCTCCTACCCACTTCATAGCTAGCCAATGACTTGCCAGCAATGTTGCCGATACTTGCTCTCGTAGCTCTGTTATATATTTTGTCAGCCATTTTTTTTGTTCTTTCAATCACAATAATCTATGAACATACAACCAGCTGATTATTATAATACAGTATTGCATGTTAACGCGCTCTGTAATCGATGTGTTCAGTAGAAGTTCTCGTAGTCTACGAGATGCAAAACACGCGTGAACTACTGCGGCTCTTATACAGATGCGCGCGTAATAAGGTATACGAGGTGTGGTTATTAAATAACGAGACTGACGTTGTAAAAATTTTTATTTTAATTTTATACATAATCACTTCTTGTCACCTCCAATATACACTCCTTATTTATCCCTACAACGCTCCAAACGAATTTTCCATTGTTGGAAACAGTGCTGGAAGTCATCTTCTGTCAGCTCCTTCAGGACACTTGCCGCTTTCTCTTTTACAGCTTCCACAGTTTCAAATCTTGTCCCTTTTAATGCAGATTTCACCTTAGGGAACAGGTAGAAGTCACATGGTGCAAGATCTGGTGAATAAGGTGGATGTTCTAACACTGAAATGGCTGTGCTTGGCTAGGAACCTCTTGACAGATAACGCGGATTGAGCTGGCGCATTGTCTTGGTGGAGAACCCATGATTTGTCCTTCCACATTTCGGGGCGTTTTTTCCTTACTCTTTGACGTAGTTTATAAAGTACCTCAAGGTACTAATATTGATTAATTGTTTGACCTTCAGGAATCCAGTGAAGGTACACAATCCCATGGATACCAAAAAAACTATCATTATTGCTCTAATTTTTTATATTTGCTCATTTGAGCTTCTTTGGCTCTCGGCAAAGTTCGGCTCTTCCAGTTCATGAATTGGCGCTTCATTTCCGGATCATAAGTAAAAACCCACGTTTCATCACATGTTATTATCGTTTCCAAAAAATTTGGGTCATTTTCAATCGCGTAAAAAGTGTCAGTACAAACATTTTTGCGAGCTTCTAGTTGTTCAAACGTTAGAATTTTAGGCACCATTTTAGCATACACTTTTCGTATGTTAAAATTGTCATATAAAATTTTCCGTACACGTTCTTTATCAATACCTATAGTTTCATCAATTGCGCGAATACTTAATCGACGGTCAGACCGAATCAAATTACCGACTTTTACGACACTTTCATCCGTTTTTGACGTTGAAGGGCGACGTGGCCGCGAATCATCTTCAACGCATTCTCTGCCATCTTTAAAACGCTTAAACCATTAAAAAACACGTACCCGCGATAAACATCCACTGCCATACACTTCTTTCAGTAAATTATAAGTTTCAGTTGCAGTTTTTCCAAGTTTAAAGTGAAATTGCACAATAATTCGTTGCCCTACTATTACACTAACCATTTTATCCGGCAAAACAAAAAAGCTATAACGCGAACGTAGGCTCTGACTAAACGGTGTTGTTTACAGAAGCGAGACTAGCTGCATACTAAAGAAAAGGTTCACACTAAACAGCTGTTGATTAATGGCGATTGAAGCATGCCCCCTTGATCCGCAGCAGCATCAGTCTCGTTATTTAATAGCCACACCTCGTAGATATATTATATTACTATATTGTATTGTGAATATTATTGTATAGTGTATTATGAATCGTTATAGTATATTATGAATTAAAATGAAATTATGTTCTTATAGTTACATTTTAGTACCTATGTAATTTATACTTACATAAGGTAATATTAAACTTAAGAATAATAATTTTAATTTATTTTAAACTGTGGTTGGCCTCCCAACTCCTCTTATAGCCAACCCCATTCACAGCAAGATAAGGGGAAGGTCACGGCAGAACAACAAATGCCATAATATGCCGTTTATAATTCAAAATTGGAGGCCTCTAGCAGGCCGAGCCAATATAACAACAAAGAAAGTTAAACCAAACTAAGGACCATTAAAACCCAACAAGAAAAGGGTCACAGTCTGAAGAGAACCTTACAGAATTAAACTGAGCATAAAGATATCGCAAGGATCCTTCTGGAACAGTTTCAGTATACAGTCACAGTTAAAACGAACGAGGCCAAAACCCAGGAAAAAGAGAAGAAAACCAGCATAAGGCCAGCATTCCAAATAACGTAAGCCACCAATTCACAGAGCAGACACAGCCAAATAATTGTACCTATTATATTCTGTTCCCAATAAAAATATCAACGGCCGAAAAAATTAATAAAACAACATTTAAAAAATTACTTTATAGAAGAGACATTTTAGACTGGACAAATAATCTCTAAAAATAAATTTTTATTTAAGAACTAAAAAAAACTATGTTGGCCTACTAATCATTTAAGTGAATGCTTAAGAAAACTGAATATTATTGGGTAACAATTAGTAGATGACATACTTATTAAAGTAAGTAAGCAAGTATAAGTTGGTTAGTATGTAGACCTAACTATAGGAATAGATTATGTGTATTTTGTTCATATGTTAACTTGTAACATATGAACAAAATATATTGTTTTGTAGTTAACTTATAAGTTCTTAACATGTCCTACAATAAACAAGAAATGCGCCAAACATCCGTAAACTAAACAAGAAACAACAAGAAACCCTAATTGGATTTACACGAATTCTTAAAGGTAGTACTATACTCGCTAGGACATCACGCGCGTGGTGAGTGGGATTTGTTTACAGTTACTACTGTACGCGCCCAGCTCCTGATCTCTTACATCAGAGGTAGTGTTGGGACTATCGACTACTTTTAACAACCGACTACTGACTAGTCGACTACTTTCTAATATCGAATAGACTAGTCGTAAAAGTAGTCGACTAGTTTTCGTCTTGAGAACCATAGAATTGAATAGACTAGTCGACTACTACTCCCCTTTGCTAACAGTGCATATCTCCAGTTTGAAGAGGGCGATGGGAGGGTCATAAAACTGCCAAATCTTGGAATAAAACAAATTATTGGTACTTAAAACAGCAACTACAATAAATAATTAAGAAAATATATTTTCGAAACATATTTATTCACAGCAACAGTGTCTTTAAATTTTCAAAAATGATAACCCTACGGGCCCTAATGACGATTTAAAAAAATATGTGTGTGTGTAGGGCTTACATTCGAGTACAGTTGGAGAAGATGAAGAGGTTTGATAAATAATAGACAACCATATTCCAATCACTTCTGCGTAAATAACCCCGCAATTAAACGGAAAAATGTGACATGAAAGTGTGCCTTTATTTACACCTAATATTGTAAATACAATCGTGAACACACGGGAAAACAGAAAACCTCCCATTTTTAAGTCAGTTATAAACAGAAAATTTCCGGAAGAGAACTTCCAATAAAAACAAAACAACCTGTTCAAATTATTTATAAAACGTTATGAAGTAATGTAGTAATTATTTTGATGATAAACTATCTTAATTTCTTTATTATTGTTGTTTGTAAACAAAGACGGCACGCCGTAGAGATGGAGTGCGTAGTCGTTTACTCGAGTGGTTGAAATTAAAAATATAGTATGGCAGCATCAGTTCGACTAGACTAGTCGTTTACAAAAGTAGTCGGTTTGTGAAGGGGTGGTCTTCCAGGTAGTCGACTAGACTAGTCATTTATTCGAAGTGTTTTTTGTATAGTACGGCAGCACGATCATCAACTAAAGTAGTCGGTTATATAGTAAGGCAGCACGATTCGACTAAAGTAGTCGGTTGTATACGTAATCTGTGGTCATAGTATTAAACTCTACGCGCTGTTAAAGTAGTCGTTTCAATACTAGTCGACTAGTCAATACAACCGACTAGTCGACTACTCAGGGCACTATTCGAATAAACGACTAGTTTACTAGTCGACTACCCCAACACTAACAGAGGTTCCCAAACTGTGTGCCGCGGCACACTGGTGTGCCACGAGGCCGGCCAAGTGTGCCGCGGAACTCAAGGAAAATAAATTAAATTAAATTTAAACGTTCCAACAAAATAATGCCTAGCCGATGACTATAAGTAAGTTTGTATAAGTATGATATAAGTACGTTTATATCAAGTACTTAAGTTTAATCAATGGCATAAAGTAATAGGTGTGCCGCGGCTATTGGCCGTTTTTTTTTGTAGTGTGCTGCGAGAAAAAAAGTTTGGGAAACACTGTCTTACATACATGTTCGACGGTTGTCCATGAACAGCTGTAGGTAGGCAAGACGGTTAGTGGTAGTACTATTCCTGCGGAATAGAGAGGCAGGCTCAAATGCCGTCATTTGTTTACGTGGTATTATTTGTCGTTAATAATCGTATGACAAACAAACAAAGCTATAATATCTACAGCTATTATTAAGTCACTAAGAGACATTTTGATGCTCCGGACGAGACACAGTTTATTTCACAGCCGGTAAAGAGGTAAGTGTATTGGAACAAAAGTTTTCCTAAGTAGGACTTTTGTAGAGGTATAGTGTTATCACCCAGTAAGGGCTTAACCTTAACTTAGGTTTTTATGTATCATAAAACGTACGTAAATATATATATGCAGAGAGAAGTTTTAGTGAGAGTACATCGAGAAACAGAAACATCGGTAAGTAACACGTGCATGCTTTAAGTTGAACCACTTTTCAACGGTTCAGGTGAGACTTAGTAACGTCACCATTAAGGGATAAAGTTGGGGGTCGCAGGGGGAATGTTGTTAATGCTTTTACCAAATGAAGTGTTGGCGCTATCGATTCAGTAGAGAAACTGTGATTACGTGTTATATGAGAGAGACATGAAAATACAGAACAGTAATTACAGTAACACTATGTCGTCGGATCCAAGTCCCCTAGCCTCTCATTAGCGCAGTAATTTACATCGCTTTTGCTTTTGCGTCACCCTTATTATAATTATACGTTTACTTATACGTCATTACGTACGTAATATAACGTCATAAGTTATGTAATTATAAAATAATTGCCTATAACGTATTAAAATATAAAAGCAATCTTCAACCGGCATTCGATAGACCGAATCTTCTGATTAATCGATCGAACGCACTCAAAGTACAACTGAGCCAAGTAACGCATTCAACTGTTAGCAGCACTATGAGTTTTGTTGCATCGGTGATAGAAAGGGATAGAAATATAACAGCACAGTACACTCCGCCTTAATCATACGATTAATTTATATCTATTAGTGATTCTCAATATGTAACCTAGGCAAAGTTCCTTCTCTTCGTTGTGCAGACGATCTCCGCTTTTTCCTCGATATCTACAGGATTTTAAAAACTGACATTATGTAAGACAGTAACCTAAAAATCTGCCCATAACAAGAGGTGGAGTGTTAAATTATTTGCACTCGATCTGCTAGTTCCAGGGCTACAAAAAATAGTTCTGTTTTTTTCCCACGTTCAGCCAATTAAGTTATATGACTGAAACATTAAAAAACAGAAGAGGTAGAGTTGAAAAAGACACAAGTCATCGCCTCTAAGAGTAATGAATTTCATTATACAGCCAAACCCTATGGTGAATGAAGTGAAGGTGTCATTTGCAGGGTGGAAAGTAGCTTTTTAGAGAGCCTGGCATGATGATAAGCATACTTTTTCACTCAGTGACGGAGGCAAGGTAAACCATCTCACTCCTCGGTTTACTTAGTAAAGCCTCTAGACTAGAGGGAACCAGCCTCGGCTGATGACCTATACAACACAACTTTCAAATTTTTTACCCTGTTTGTTGTTGCCTCTGTCAGAGTCCATAGAATGATTCCAAATAGCAACAATGAGAGAAAATACTACAGCTACGTTATCATTAGCATTTCCATAAAAGTAAAGGACTCTTAATTTTGGGACTTTATAACTAATTCAAAAATATCTCTTAGCTAACACAAACAATTTTACTCTTTTTCAAACAGTTGTATTACAAGTTATTGTAAGTGTAACCGCACTCACACACTTGAATGCCATGTTGTTCGTATTACATTAACAGTACTTGTACTTTGAAGGTTCTGTAACTTTCTAGTTGTTAACTGTGTGGAAAATTGTTCGCTAGCCTCCTAGAAGGTTGCTCAGCAACTTGTATAAATAGGAAAACCCTAATGACTTATTGAAAAGACTTGTTGGAAAACCTATGTTGTAAAATTTAATAAAGCTTTATTGCCATTCAGAGTCTAATAATATTGTTTTTTATAACAATTTGCGTTTCTATTAACGTTAATAAAATTTAGATCCACCAATTGCGCCGAATATTTATTAACGTTAACAGAAGTTCGATTTACTGTAAAAAAAACAAGATATCAAACTCTGAACGACAGTAAAACTTTTATTCCATTTTACAACAAAAGTGTTCCAACAAGACTCTTCAACAATTCATTAATGCACTTCTTCCAGAACCTTCAAAACACAATACAAACAACTTCAACTAAGCGCGGTTACACATAGAAATAACACCGCATAAGCATCCCATTAACTGATTTTGATAAGTTCAGATTGTATAAAAAGTGATTTTACACTGTGTTAAATAAATAAAAATAATATTTTTGTGTTTCAGAAGTGAATATTCTTTGACGAAATACAATAACTTCAAGATTAATGAATAATTATAAATATATTCTTAATTATTTCAAAACTTACGCTTGAAAACGAAGAATTTCGTAAGAAGAATTTCATAACATAACATAACATAAAAATGAAGTTACAAAATGGCGTCCAACATGGGGCTCAATTAATTATTAACATCACATAATAATTAAGTAATAATCATCACACAAAGACACTTTTTAGAAAAAAAGTGAAAATACTTATTCCCAAACTTTGATGGTTTTGTAAACTTTTTTTCATTTTGTATATTTACTCGAAAACTATGTTCTTAGCTGGTGAGGTTAACAAAAAGTGAAGATCTCGTTGAGATAAAGGAAAATAAAATTATTATTTTTGACGACTCCGAAGGCAATATTTTTTCAGGCTAAAATTTACAACAAATTGGTAAGAGAGCAATAAAAAAATGAAAAATAATGCGCGTTCTAAAATGTATTATCTTTCCGGCAGTTTATCGTAAAATGATGAGATAAAACACTAATATATTGTTTGTACAAATAGGGTACCAACGTACTTAAAATCCTTAGGGATAAAAAATAGGTATTCACTGGAACAGGGAACATGCAGACTATTAAGTTTGGGAATAAGTATTGAAAATGTGGCCTATATACCAGCATTATTTTTATTTCACAAACACATTTCCCTATTGGGTTTCATGTTACATAATTTTTTATATACATTTTATAAAATAATATTTCTTTAGTTCGGTACATACAAATTATTTTAGACAGAGCTAACGTCCCTGAAGATTTAATCAAAATTACAGATAATTGATCGGAATTTAAATTATTTCCTGGATAAATAAAAAAAATACATCCGGTAACATCACGATAACTTTTATATATATTTAACAAAAATTTAATAGCCTACAGTAAACTTTTGAAAAACGGCATCTTTGGGGCATTTTCTGTGCCATTATTTCAAGTTTTTCATTTAAATAAAAGAGTTCGTAATGAGAATTATTTCAATTCTAGGCCAAAATATTAAAATATACTTAAAATTTATATGGAAATAAATTAATTTCTGTACAAATATTAATGATTATTGTGTATAATAATGAACTGATAGACGATATCAGGTATTAATTTATGTAACAATCTTGTATTTATTAAAAAAAATACGATAACAAATAGAACACCTAAAAACGTTGAACGGTAATATAATATTAGGAAGAGATTATAACTGGTTTGGTGCGATGATATAAACTACGATTTTTGTTTATTTTATTAATATTTCATTTTTATTTCTAGAAAGGTATAATATAAGCTTTAGTTTGCCAAGTAAGATGTTCCACCCATAGCAATTTCCACATTACATAGTTTACACACAGGCCTATATTTTTTATTAGTAAAGGCTTCATAAAAACCAAAAATTAATCCTATAACCAATAGGTATAAAACACCTAGGTACATTCTTAAAAAATTGTAAATTATTATTGACATTTATAAACACATTTTTTAATTTTCTAGACAAATTCTCTAAAAGACAAATATAATGACGACTCTATAATGACAAAATTTTCTAGACAAAGTTTTCTAATTAAATAAACAAATTGAAATAAAAATAAATCTATTGCCATTAATATAACCGTAATAAAAATTAAACAAGATAAGAAAATGAGTTTTAGAACAAATTTATAAAAGATTTTACCTTTAACAATGAACTGGATTATTTTAATTCTTTTGAAAGTTGTTTTCAATTAATGAAATAATAATTGTCCAACCAAAAAAGAAAGAAAGGAAAAATGAAAGCATGAGAAATAATATAAGTAAAATAGAAAAGACGGAGGAGAAAATCATTTGAAAAGAACAAATAAATCGAAATGAATTTCTTTTATTCAGTAATTAATTAATCATTGTTCTATTTCTTTTGTCGGTCTCTTTACAAACTTAAGTTTTTTATACTTTATTTATTTTATTTTCTTGCGATTGTAATAAATGAATCATAATTTGTCGCGTAAAAACAATAAACGTCAATGCTGAATCATTAACATAATATTGTTCAGTGTATATTTCTTTATGGCCCAGAAAACGACAAATTAAAATATTTAAAAAGCTGTGATTTAAAAAAAAGATAAAATTATTGATGACAAGATACAATAATGATAGTTACTACAAATTGAACTAGTATTTGAAACAGAGAAGTTGTAAGGAATATAGAAAAGTGAATCTGGAAAAGAAGATAAAAATTTTACTGCTAGGTAATAAGAATAAATGAAAACAGAACGAGTTGATAACGCTAGAAGATTTATAAAATATTTAAAATCAAAACGATACAGAAACGTAGCATTGCAACGAGCTAATTTTGAGTTATTTAAAATTTGTAGTTTATTTTTAATTTAAATGATAAGATAAAAATGTAAACAGCCTAAAACCCACCTGTAGATTGTTTAGATCTGTAAAACAGATACTTTTTTTAATCCCAAATGTGTACGTTGCAATCTGTACAAAAGAATAACCAACCCAATGTCCCAATGAGATGAGGATCATTTTATGTAGGACCTTTGAAGTGTAAATTCTAATGTGGCTATGACGTACTATTTGCCATGGATGACGACGTCCGCGCAAAGTTGAATAAATTTAAGTCACTTGTGGTACAACAAAAAGATCGTTGCAGAAGAAGACACAGTTAGAAACGACGATGAATTTCATAATGTGACGGTAGCCCCAATTTTTAATGAATCCAAAACATGGTTCCATTGGCATTGAACAGCAGTAGAAAACAGACTGTGGAAATGAGGTTTCTACGTTATCTGAAAGGTTCCAGCAGAAAAGATAGGATTTTTTAATGCCGATATTGCACAGGAATTAAATGTTAAATTCATTAAAAACCGAATATGGCAATATAATTAAATTCATTAAAAACCGAATATGGCAATATTAAGAGGACTGAAAAGAACATGTCAGAATAATGGATCATAATAGACATCCACGCAGAGCTATGGAGTGTAGGCCTATACCAAGAGCAGACGATGTATGGAGAGGCCGAGGAAAAGATGGCATTGAATTGGCATCTTTTCATAAGTACAGGAATAGGCGGTACACCTAAATCGTGTTAGGAAACGACGACGAGTTTTGACGACGATGAAAAAAAAATTATGCCGGAATATTCTAGATGGTCTGTATAGTGACGAGAAGAATATTTGATCACACGTGTGCAACTCTTAGCTTTTTGTTAAAATCCGCATTAAAAATAGTCCAATACATGGTGAATCGTTCTATATTGTAAACCTTAAATTTGCTACGGACACAACATAAAATAGGACTTTTGAGTGTGTTAAATGTAGTACTACTTGGAGATTAACAAAATGTTTTAGAGTTTTGGAATACCCTGTACAAAGTACACATACAGTGACATCACAGTTAAGAGTATTAGGCATTATAGTATTATGTTGTATATATTAAATTTAGCCAAAATCAGGTACTCGTGTTATGCGTTTCATCTCTTCACTCAACATTGCTGGAATTCCAACAATACTGGAATTCCAAGAATTTTCACTCTGACTACGACACCTTATGTTTTTTTAGTAATTCTATCTAATCTGTACCAAGTTATAAAGTTATTTACTAAATTAATCTTCCTTTTCACGTATCAAGTTTATTTACATACACATTTTTACTTTCAAATTATTCTAATTACAGAATCATTTCGTCATTTATCAACGCCTCTAAAAATCATCTATAAGTAGTGTAAAAATGAGAGATCCAGCACAACCTTGACCTTTGACCCCCCGGTTCGAGCACAACCTTGACCTTTGACCTTGACCTTGACCCACCACGTGCCGCCACCCCCCCCCCCCCCAAAAAAAAAAAAAAAAAAAAAAAAAAACACCACCCAAAAAAAATAAAAAAAATTCCCCCCCCTCAAAAAAAAAAAAAAAAAAAAATAAAAAAAAAAAAAAAAATCCCGCCAAATTTTTTTTCCCGCCAAATTTTCAAACCTGATTTTCTCCGCAACCGCTGGACCGATTTTGATGCGGACGGCACCCACGTGACCGGGAGATCGAGATCTACAAGATAAGCCTTAATCCGTAGCCGTATCCCCGATGGAACCCGAGATAGCTTGTAACACGTGACCCGGGGGTCGGATCAACGAGGTTCAGGTGCGCGCAGGATCCGGACGCTCCGTAGACCGCGTTACGTCCGGTTTCGACCGTTAGGTTCTTTCGGGACCCTAAATATATAAATTTAGGAAATATGTTACCGTCAAAAAATAACGCGGGACGGACCGCAAGACTCGTCGCACCACCCGCAGGACATCCGTATCACTACCCGACGAGGTGAAGACTAATGATTGGGGCGATGAAATCTGTTTATTTGCAACTCTATTCTTTTAATTTTGGCAATGACGCATGTTGTTGTTACGAGTCACGTGGCATGCGCGTGCCTTTCATTGACGTCATTCGTTTTTTATCTATGCACGCGCCAGACTATTGATCGGGATGATGCAACTTGTTATTGCAATTAAAGATGATGCAACGTGTTTACTTTGTTTATTAGCATTGACGTCATTCGTTTTTTATCTATGCACGCGCCAGACTATTGATCGGGATGATGCAACTTGTTATTGCAATTAAAGATGATGCAACGTGTTTACTTTGTTTATTTGCAGTGACGTCAACCGTTTTTTATCTGTGCACGCGCCAGACTATTGATCGGGATGATGCAACTTGTTTATTGCAATTAATTTTTCTAGATGATGCAACATATCATCCGTTAAAGTCACGAGCCGTCGACTCAGTGTTTCAATTTTAAAAAACCGTTGACGTCATACCGCTTGTTATTCTCATTATGTACACAGAACCGCAAACTCTGCGTTTCCAATGCATTAGCATAGGAGAATTATGTGTATAAAAGCGCGCCGATTTTCCCATCGAATCATAACTCTACTGCCAGTAGTATCCACTGCCAGTCCGCTGACGTCACAGTTCTTCTGATTCATCTCTACCTACCTACCGCTAATTGAAGGTGAGTTTTATTATACTTTAAATATTTTTTAAATTTGAAAGACTCTAGCACCTTTATGAAATATACACTTTGAATCTTTAATAAAATTAAAACCTAAAATCTGTTTATGAAATTAAGACGTAGAACCTGTTGGTACGGCAACATTACCAGTTTTAGCCGTTGTTGGTGCAGCAACAACAACAACAACAACAACTACCGTAACTGTACACTGAATATGTAGTCTGATGTTTTAATCTGCAGCAGCAAGAACCGTTATTGACGTAAACGTAGAATTAATTACATTTGAACTCTATTGTTTTAATCTGCATCAACAACAACCGTTATTGATGTAAACGTAGAATTAAATAAATTTGAACCTAAAACCTTTTTGTAAATTAAGACTTTGACAATAGTCGTAAGTTGAACTTCGAACGTAGTAGTTTAAAAAATCGTTTTATATTTTCCTTTGACAGCATGAT
Organism: Catonia carolina; assembly: GCA_035578175.1. NCBI lineage: Eukaryota > Metazoa > Arthropoda > Insecta > Hemiptera > Achilidae > Catonia > Catonia carolina. The sequence continues at coordinate 297,744,640 of JAQMRL010000001.1, forward strand.
TTACGCTATAACAATATTCCTATGCGTTATAGCGTTACTGTTCATAGCGCTGTTTTACCTGCTATACAAAATCTACGACATGATAGTAGGCGAGTGTAGCGCCACATCGATCTCAAAAGAAAAACCTCTATGCTATTTCGTATAATACATGAGGTATTTACATACTAACTATTTTGTTTAAGAGACTGAAGGACTAACACCCGTTCAAAATAGACGGACTGTTAGAGTGTATTGACCCGGATGGAGAGGGTTCATGTAGTTATCATGGTTTTTATCAGACTTGTGTTTATTTTTTGTTTTAGAAATGGAGGCGTTACTAAAAAAGATGAATGAAGATACTATGAGGGTGTCTGAATTAGTGTTGAACAAGGAATACCGGTTTACGAAGGTCGGCAGGGCGCAGACCAAGTACGGCGAGCAAATAATTATATACATCGGCAATTTGAAGGTGTTCCTACCATCAAGATTTACAAAAACGCTGACTGATGAAGATATCGCTTTACTGAACGATAACGGGGGCGGGATAATCGTGTACAAGGGAAATAAAGACTTGGGTGATGGGAAAACAATGAATATGGTAGAATTTAAAAAATGAAGAAGAACTCGCAAGAGAATAAACCAAAGGCTGTATTATTTAATTAATAAATGTATATATAAAAATAACGTCTTTTCCATTCAAAATCCCCATTTAACCTAGATATAAGCAGTGTCGCTCTCAGTGCATCACACGATGAGCTTGAGAAGTGGTATAGCGCGCGAGCTTCACAAGCAAGCATGCAGGAACTATCCCACCAGAAACGTAGAGCTGAAGGGTATCGACGACTTGTATCAGGCCGATCTGGTCGAGATGATCCCATACGCCAGATTCAATAAGGGCTACAGATACATAATGACAGTAATAAATTGTTTTTCTAAATTTGCTATTGCCGTACCGCTCAAGAGCAAGACGGCTGAAGAAGTCGCTAGCGCTCTCGGTCCCATACTGGAAAAACACAAGATGCGCCATTTTCATACCGACGAGGGTAAAGAGTGGTATAACGCGTCTGTGAGGTCCCTGCTGTCCAAGCACGGGATCAACCACTACTCCACTTACTCTCCGAAGAAGGCCTCGATAGTAGAGCGGTTCAACAGGACGCTGAAGGAGATGATGTGGAGAAAGTTTACAGAACGGGGCAATTACGTTTGGGTAGGTCTTTTAGACGACCTCCTGTCTCAGTACAATAACAGGTCTCACAGGACTATAGGTTTCAAACCTGTAGATGTAAATAAGAGGAACGAAGGTGAGGTGCTAAGAAATATATTGTACAATACTCGTAAGAAACGCGCTCCCCAAACCGCCAAGTTTGAGCCGGGAGATAAGGTCAGGATCAGCAAGTACAAAAAGACTTTCGACAAGGGTTACATACCGAATTGGACCAATGAGGTGTTTACCGTAGATCGTATTTTGCACACCCGTCCCGTCACATACTCGCTCAAAGACGAAAAAGGACATGTGATCAAGGGTAGTTTTTACGCCCAAGAACTGAGCAAGACGAAATACGGTGACGTATTCCTCGTCGAGAAGGTATTGAGGAGAAAAGGTGACAGGTTGCTGGTCAGGTGGTTAGGGCATGACAAGAGTCACGATTCATGGATCGACAAGAAAGACTTTATATAAGAGCTGTAATGTAGGTTTATCGGTTACTAGAGCAAAATGAGGTGTAGGGAGCAGAAGGAGAAACTCCCTGTCGTCAACTTAGATGTGCTTATCGAGTCGGGAGAAATAGGCGAAACGAGAAACAGACACGGTCGTCTCTTACCGAATAGTATCAGATGTTTGGCCGTAGGACCGTCGAATTGCGGCAAGACAAACGCGATATTCAACCTGCTGTTCGACCCCAACGGGCTGAGGTTCTGCAATGTGTACGTATTTTCAAAATCTCTGCACCAACCCAAGTATAGGTTTTTGGAGCGGGTGTTTCATGATATGGAGGGTGTAGACTATCACGAATTCAGCGACAACGCGCAAGTCCCGCCTCCGGAAGAGGTAGAGCCCAATTCCGTGATGATGTTTGACGATGTTGTATGCGAGAAACAACACAACGTGGTAAAGTACTTTGCTATGGGGAGACATAACAACCTGGACGTATTTTACCTATGTCAGACATATAGTAAGACGCCTAAACAGCTCGTTAGAGATAATGCAAATTTTTTACTCGTGTTCCGTCAGGACGAGCGCAACCTACGTCATATCTTTAACGATCACGTAGTCCCCGATATGACTTTTGAAGAGTTCAAGAATCTGTGCGGCGAGGCATGGTCTCGAAACCAGAACGGGTTTCTGGTAGTCGATAAAGAGAGCGGTATCCTCAGAGGTCGTTATAGGTTCAATTTCGATACGTTCGTTACCGAACTGCGAGATGACCTGTCATAAGGACGATAAGGACCCGGTAGAAGCTGCTCAGTCGACTGTCCCGCTCCCTAAGCTGTGCAGTCGACTGACCTGCTAGCTGCGCAGTCGACTGACCTGCTCCCTAAGCTGCGCAGTCAACTGACCTGCTAGCTGCGCAGTCGACTGCACAGTCGACTGACCTGCTCCCTAAGCTGTGCAGTCGACTGACCTGCTAGCTGCGCAGTCGACTGCACAGTCGACTGACCTGCTCCCTAAGCTGCGCAGTCGACTGACCTGCTAGCTGCGCAGTCGACTGCACAGTCGACTGACCTGCTCCCTAAGCTGTGCAGTCGACTGACCTGCTAGCTGCGCAGTCGACTGACCTGCTCCCTAAGCTGCGCAGTCGACTGACCTGCTAGCTGCGCAGTCGACTGCACAGTCGACTGACTTGCTCCCTAAGCTGCGCATTCGACTGACCTGCTAGCTGCGTAGTCGACTGCACAGTCAACTGACCTGCTTCCTAAGCTGCGCATTCGACTGACCTGCTAGCTGCGCAGTCAACATCACAGCTCGATGAACTGCTCCCTGAAGCTGCATATGGTCATAAATCCAGGTCGAAAGATTGTAGTTTTTATATATTGGCAGGAATCGAAGGGATCCGGTTAGAAGGTATGGGCATGGCTTCGAAGCAGGTTGACGAACAACTCGTATTGGAGATTGCGGAGCTCCAGAGGAGGATACGGGAGAAACAGTTGGCTTTGAAACGCGGCTCGATGGAGGAGGACCTTAGATTAGAGAAGCAGCTTAAGCCTGTGACCGAATCCTTATCGAAGTTTCTCGAGGAGCAGAAAACGGATACAGATCCATTTCAAGGGTCTCCAACTGCGAAGACCTTAAAGCCCGAGGAGATAAACCAGTTGCATACTCAAAGGAATAAACAAATGGAGCATCCATCCAGTTACCCCGTTACCACTGACGAAGGTGATGATGAGGAAGATGTGGATCTCGATGATTCTTGGAAGGATCTGATGTCCGGACCGTATAGGTACGCCAATTCGAAGAGGAAGAGCGAAGAGTTAGGACCGTTGCAGGCCAAGAAGAAAACGCCCGACGAGTCGATGGATCTTGAAGACCCCTATAAATTGGAAGGGATGGATACGCGTCCTAACCTCCCTTTGGAGTTCACAGAACATGACGCTACGGCCGGAGCAACCGTGGAGATGCGGGACTCGAACAGACCGCAGGCTACACCGATGAGGACTCTACCTCGCGATGAGGAATTTAGCACCCCCAGCACCGTGGAAAAACTGTTGTCTACCCCGCTAGGTAAGGTTCGAGCTTCCGTATGGGTCAAAAACACGTTTCCCGGCCGTCTGGCCCGTCGGTACATGCATGAGGCCATCACGGACACGGATAACAATACGGATTCAACTTACGGTGTACACTTCGAGGGTAACAATTTGGTGATGGGGGACTCAACCGTACAGTTTGGACCCGACGACTCTGTGATCATCGGAGACGTGTCGTACCCAGGCACGCACGGTCTGTACGAGTTGATTTTCAAAAAGAAACCTAACTCTTACGTCTACTCCGAAGAAGACCTGGAAGAGTACAAAACCATCTTGGAAGCTACTAATGCACACAGAAGGAACAACTCAGCGTTCGGACAAGTGAAAGCCAACACGGGGAAAAAGTATTTAACAATCATAAGCCGGCTTTTCCCTCCGAAACCGGACCGGTCGAAGCGAGGTAAGGGCCTGAAAACACTACCTGCGATGGAGCTGAACGGAGACAGGAAGACCGAGTACGTATATTTCGACGATCCCAACGAGCTCTGCGACAGGTTGAGACTCCTCGTAGCTTCTAAAGACTCGGGCCATACGGGTCACGACAGCGAGATAAATTCTATAGTCGAAGAGCTCAAAGAGCTGGGGCTTATAAGAGGAGATCTACGTCTATAACTTTTATTCTCACCATGGACACCGGAAGATCGGTACGCCATTTTCTCACCCCTTACAGGGTGACTGCCGATGGAGATATGGACATGAGAGACCGGAGAATCTGTCGAGTAGGCGTAGCCCAGTCGTATACTGACGCGGTTAATGTTAACGAGTGCATGAGACTCATCCAAGCTTATGCCGAAGATTATGGAGTCCTCGAAGTTCACGAAGAGGGCGGCGGCGATCCATACTACGACCTTTACGGGCGCAGGATAGCACAACTAGGAGACCCGATCGATGACGAAGACGTCGTGAACCTCAAGTACCTGAGAGAATACGTATCATCCCTCTTCGAAAAGACGAAACCTTCAGTTCCCGTCGAAGACGAACGAGTCGGCGAAGTCTTGAAAATGCGTGATGAGATTCAAAAGTTACGCAAAGAGTTGGAAGAAATAACATTCCGCTTGGAAACACAAGGAGCTCTATAAATAGCCGGTGACTGCACCGCAGACCTCATTATAAATTTAAAATGGGGCGACGCAACACGACTCGCGGTAGAGCGCATGCAGGAGCCGGATTGGTAGGGAGCATCGCGAGCGGAGTCTTAGGAGCCGCCGAGAACGTCGTAGGAACCGTATTGAACAAAGCGATAGACGTTCTACCTGTAGAGCTTCACATACCAGGATATCAGTACTGCGGACCCGGCACAGACCTGTCGAAAAGATTGAGAAGAGGAGACCCGGGCATCAACCCTCTAGACGCCGCGTGCAAGCAGCACGACATAGCCTATCACAACCGCAAAGACTCAGCGGGTAGGGCCGAAGCAGACCGGGTATTGGCAGAGAGAGCCTGGGAGAGGGTGAAAGCGTCCGACTCCAGCATAGCGGAGAAAGCGGCCGCCTGGGCGGTGACCAACATAATGAAAGCTAAAAGCAAGTTCGGCGGGAGGATCAAGCGAAGGCAGACCGGGAAGTCCGTCCGTAAGAAGACCGTCCGTAAGACCCCTAGCAAGACCAATCGTCGCACTACCCGACGAGGTGAGGGACTGTATTTGAGACCGTACCCTACGCAGCACGCAGGATGCGGACTAAAGAAAAAAAAACTTCGTTGAAACTTCCGAACAAACCCCTATCCGATAGTCAATTGATGGCGGCTGCCGACGCACTCAAAATCTCGAACTTTAGAGGGGTGTTTATGCGTGACACGCTTCCTCACAGGCCCTACAAGAACGAATCAGCCATCATAAACTTAGACAGCGTGAGTAGAGGAAGAATGTCTGTACTGGGACAACCTTGACCTTTGACCCCCCGGGCCGAGGACAAGTTGACCTTTGACCTTGACTTTGAAAAAAAAAAAAAAAAAAAAAAAAAAAAAAAAAAAAAAATCCGCAAAAAAAAAAAAAAAAAAAAAAAAAAAAAATCCCGCCAAATTTTTTTCCCGCCAAATTTTCAAACTCAATTTTCTCCGCAACCGCTGGACCGATTTTGTTGCGCGTGGTACCCACGTGACCGGGAGATCGAGATCTACAAGATAAGCCCTAATCCGTAGCCGTATCCCCGATGGAACCTGAGATCGCTTGTAACACGTGACCTGAGGGTCGGATCGACGAGGTTTAGGTGCGCGCAGGATCCGGACGACCCGTAGAACGCGTTACGTCCGGTTTCGACCGTTAGGTTCCTTCGGGATCCGAACAATCGGTAATTTTGGTAATTTTGTTTCGGAACACCCTATACTTTAATTTATTAGCATTGACGTCATTCGTTTTTATCTATGCACGTGATAGACTATTGATTCAGATGATGCAACTTGTTTATTACGAATTTAAATGTACAGTTAATTTTTTTAAATGCTGCAACGTATTATTTAAAATCACGAGTCGTCGGGTCAGCGATAAGTTGTTTGTTTCAATTTTTAAAACCAACAACGTCATACCGCATGTTATTATGTGTCAAACCGCAGATTCAGCGTTTGCAATGCATTAGCATAGGATAATTATTTGTATAAAAGGCCGCCGATTGTCCCATTGTACCATAATTCAACTACCACTGCTCTACACTGCTAGACACATCTTCTTCTCTTACCTGCTGCTACGCTGCTAGAACAGTTCTTCTTCTCCACCTACCTGCTGCTACGCTGCTAGAACAGTTCTTCTTCTCCACCTACCTGCTGCTAGACACAGTTCTTCTTCTCCTACCTGTTGACCTACCGTTAATTGAAGGTGAGTTTTATTATACTTTAAATATTTTTTAAATTTGAAAGACTCTAGCACCTTTATGAAATATACACTTTGAATCTTTAATAAAATTAAAACCTAAAATCTGTTTATGAAATTAAGACGTAGAACCTGTTGGCACTGCAACATTACCAGTTTTAACCGTTGTTGGTGCAGCAACAACAACAACAACAACAACAACTACCGTAACTGTACACTGAATATGTAGTCTGATGTTTTAATCTGCAGCAGCAAGAACCGTTATTGACGTAAACGTAGAATTAATTACATTTGAACTCTATTGTTTTAATCTGCATCAACAACAACCGTTATTGATGTAAACGTAGAATTAAATAAATTTGAACCTAAAACCTTTTTGTAAATTAAGACTTTGACAATAGTCGTAAGTTGAACTTCGAACGTAGTAGTTTAAAAAATCGGTTTATATTTTCCTTTGACAGCATGATTTACGCTATAACAATATTCCTATGCGTTATAGCGTTACTGTTCATAGCGCTGTTTTACCTGCTATACAAAATCTACGACATGATAGTAGGCGAGTGTAGCGCCACATCGATCTCAAAAGAAAAACCTCTATGCTATTTCGTATAATACATGAGGTATTTACATACTAACTATTTTGTTTAAGAGACTGAAGGACTAACACCTGCTCAAAATAGACGGACTGTTAGAGTGTATTGGCTTTTTTTTTTTTTTTTTTTTTTTTTTTTGGGGTCAATTTTCAAACTCGATTTTCTCCGCAACCGCTGGGCCGATTTTGATGCGGCTGGCACCCACGTGACCGGGAGATCGAGATCTACAAGATAAGCCTTAATCCGTAGCCGTATCCCCGTTAGAACCCGAGATCGCTTGTAACACGTGACCCGTGGATCGGATCGACGAGGTTTAGGTGCTCGCAGGATCCGGACATTCCGTAGAACGCGTTACGTCTGGTTTCGGGTCGTAGGTTCTTTCGGGATCCGAACAATCGGTAATTTTGGTAATTTCGTTTTGAGACACCCTATGCAACTTGATTACTGCAAATTTAAATGTACAGTTAATTTAGATGATGCAACTCTATTCTTTTAATTTTGACAATGTCACATGTTGTTTGTTACGAGTCACGCTGCTTTACTAGGATTTGAACCAGGAACCTTCATCTCCGAAAATCAGCTGTTAAACAGCTGATAAACAGCTGTTAAAAATCAGCTGATAAACAGCTGTTAAAAATCAGCTGTTAAACAGCTGTTAAAAATCAGCTGTTAAACAGCTGATTTTGACGACGATACAAGTATAAAAGGTTGTGGTTTTACCATCGAATCATACTATCAGTAGCAACTGCGTCTGATACTCCCGACAACCCTACCTGTCAGCTCTTCGAGTTTATTGAAAGGTGAGACACCTCATACTTTAATAAATTTTATAAATATAAACTTAGAATATTTTTATTATATATAAACATAGAATTTTTTAATAAAATATAAACTTAGTGATGAGCATACAGTCGAACCGCTGAGGGAGACCTCCAGACTGTTCGATGAGCTGCTGGGAGCACCCCAAAATATGCCGATGATAGACCTAGCGGACGATGACCGGGCGGAAGTACCGGTCCAGCGGTACAACCAACGGCACAACCAGCGATGCAAGCGGAAGTAAAAAATCATACGTCAAATCGCGACGATTCCGCTAACAAAATGATGTATGCACATTCCGTCGTATTATTAGTATCAGTATTAATATTATATTTATATATTAATAATAGAATAAATGTATTAAACTTTTTATCATTGTTTTCATTTCAAAGTACCATACTTTTCCCGTTAAAATAAAACATATGGTTTTGCAGGAAATATGGAAAGGCAAGCCAAACGAATCAGGTTGGAACAAGCTGCAGAGTCTGGCACCTTTTGCGTCTTGGAAAATGCGTTCGGATGTAACCTCCGGACGTATTACTACAAGAACGCAAACGAAGAACTTAAAGACGTGCCAGTGCTCCTTATCCACCTGAGGGAAGAGATGGAGTCGCTGCTCAAGGAGATGTCGACCTCCCTAAGATCGTTTAAATTCAACATCTTAGTGGAGTGCACGTACGAGAAGGCGTCGACGGGAGAGGTGCAAGATATAGGGTTCAAGACTGCCAACACCTGCGTCTTTCCCGGGTCGGATATAGGAGCGCTTGTAGACATGTGCGTCCAAAAACTTATAGACGAGGAGGTAGAGTTCTTGGGAAAGGGGAGCGGATGGTCTCTAGTATCTGTCGATGGGATCCTCCTCAGGATCAACCGATACAGACCGCTCAAAGGCTCATCATACCTCCCCCTTCCGCCGTTTGTAAAGAACCGCGAAGCGGTTATCAACGTCAAGAACCGCGACGCAAGGTGCTTCAAGTGGGCTATCCTGTGTAAACATGTGTCAGGTCCTCACAGGGAAAGAATCGATAGACGATACGACGCCTTGCTTGACAAGTATGACTTCAGCATGGTAGAGTTCCCCACACCTATCAACCAAGTAAAGGCCTTCGCCAAGGCCAACGGGGTGTCCGTCAACGTGTACGGGATAGCCGAAAAAGAGGCAATAGAACCTCTAGTCGTCGCTGATGTCGAAAAGGACGATCACTTCGATCTCCTCCTGGTCGCAGAGGGTGACGCTCAGCATTATTGTTACATCAACAATTTTAATCGGCTCATCAGTTCACAGCTGACGAAAAATGAACACAAAATCAACGTATGCAAGCGATGTTTCACTTTCTATAACGACGACCCTAAGGGTAGGGAGAAGATTGCGGCCCACCGCGAGTACTGTATAGAGAACTCCCCATGCAGTTTCACGATGTCCAAACCTAATGATGACACTCCTCCGATGATGAAATTCGAAAACTACAATCACGTATTCCCCGTCCCAACGTACGAACCGCTCCGAGGCTCGTCTTACCTTCCCCTTCCGCCGTTTGTCGAGAACCGCAAAGCGGTTATCAACGTCAAGAACCGTGACGAAAGGTGTTTCGAGTGGGCTATCCTGTGTAAACATGTGTCAGGTCCTCACAGAGACAGAATCGATAGACGATACGACGCCTTGCTTGACAAGTATGACTTCAGCATGGTAGATTTCCCCACTTCCCTCAGTCAAGTAAAGGCCTTCGCCAAGGCCAACGGGGTGTCCGTCAACGTATATGGGATAGCCGAAAAAGAGGCAATAGAACCTCTAGTCGTGTCAGATGTCGAAAAGGACGATCATTTCGACCTGCTACTCATAGCTGCCGGTGATAAGCAGCACTATTGTTTCATCAACAATTTTAGCCGTTTCATCAGACCGCAGCTGACAAAACATACCGGTCAAATAGATATATGCAAGAGGTGTTTCACCTTCTACAACGTCCACCCTAAGGGTCGCGAGGCGATGACTGTTCACAGGGAGTACTGTGTGGACAATCCACCATGCAGGATCACGCTACCCAAACCTAACGATGATGGAACTCCCCCAGTGATGAAATTCAAAAATTATCATAATATATTCCCAGTCCCGATAGTTGCGTATGCCGATTTTGAGTGCATACTCAAACCTACCGAGGGCTATCTCCCTAAACCGTCATCTTCTTTCACTATAGCCACGGAGCGTCACGTTCCCATGAGCTATGGAATGTACTTTGTAGTTGACCCGTCGCTTCCCGACGACATTGCCCAGTTAGTGCCGAAAACGCCCTTGCTTTATAGAGGCCCTGACGCGACCGAGCACTTTATGCAAACTCTAAAAGACATAGTCGAACGGGTAGCCGCAGCGTCGGACCGTAACGTTCCTATGGTCTTCACGGCTCAGGACGAGCTTTCGTTCAAAGCCGCCATAAGATGTCAGATGTGCGATGTAGCGTTCGGGCCTAAGGCGAGACCCAACAGGGATCATTGTCATCTGACTGGAAAGTATAGGACCGCTCTCTGTTCAAAATGCAATCTGATGAGACAGAACCAGAAGTTCTTGCCCGTCTTCATCCACAACTCCTCCAATTACGATTCTCATTTCATAGTCAGGCAGCTCGGCTATGACGAGAAGAAGATATCCGTCATCCCCAATTCTACGGAGAAGTACGTTTCCTTCTCCAAAAACATAACCAAGACGCTAGCCGTGAGGTTTGTCGACACTTTTAGGTTCATGGCCAGCAGCCTGAGCGTTCTGGTAGACAACCTCCCTCCCGAAGGCTTCTCCCATACCGAGTCTTTCTTTAACGGGACGCAGCTGCCCCTGGTGAAGAGGAAAGGCGTGTACCCTTACGAGTACACCGACTCGTGGGAGAGGCTCGATGAGACGGAACTCCCGCCTCAGGAAGCATTCTACAGCAGCCTCACCGGGGAGAACATTTCAGACGACGACTATCGTCACGCCCTGAAAGTGTGGGACAGTTTTAACATCCGTACGCTGGGTGAGTACTCCGACTTGTACCTCAAGTGCGACGTCCTCCTGTTGGCCGACGTCTTTGAGAATTTCAGGTCGCTGTGCAGGAAGGAATACGGGCTCGATTGCGCTCATTACTACACCGTCCCAGGTTTCTCTTTTGACGCCATGTTGTATAAGACGCGAGTAGAACTGGAACTCATAACGGACTATGATATGTACATGTTTCTGGAGAGAGGAATCCGAGGAGGAATCTCTGTTTGCGTCAAGAAACACGCCAAGGCCAACAACCCTTATGTGGAAGGTTACGACCCCGAGCTGCCCTCCAACTACCTCATGTATGTGGACGCGAACAACCTATATGGTTGGGCGATGAGTGGGAACCTTCCGTACAAGGATTTTTACTGGATCGAGGATGAAGAGAGAAAGAACAGGTTGATCTCGAATTTAAGTGCCATCCACGACGACTCCCCGCTAGGCTTCTTCCTCGAGGTGGACGTGGAATACCCTACGGACGCTGAGACGCAAGACTGCCACAACGACCTTCCGTTCATGGCTGAAAACGCGACCCCTCCCAGAGCCAGAAACCCCAAACTCCTGACCACCCTGCAAAACAAGACCAGGTACGTTTGCCACTACGGTCTCCTTAAGCAGGCCATGGCACATGGTCTAAAGGTGACCAAAGTCCACAGAGTCCTCCAATTTCAACAGTCTGCATGGCTCAAGCCTTACATAGACCTGAACACCCTTAACAGGCAGTCTGCCCGCAATGCCTTCGAGAAGGACTTCTTCAAACTGCTGAACAATGCCGTCTTCGGCAAGTGTATGGAGAACGTCCGTAAACGCATGAACCTGGAGCTGGTTAGCAACTCGAAGAGGTTAATGAAGCTGATCGCCAAGCCCTCTTTCAAGGACAGGATCATATACGACGAGTCGCTATGCGCTGTCGAGCTGTCCAAGACCTCGGCCCATTTGGATAAACCTATTTACGTAGGCGCTACGGTCCTGGACTCCAGTAAGACCTTAATGTATTCATTTCATTACGATGTCATGAAGAAGAGGTACGGGTCGAAAATCGACCTCCTGTACATGGATACAGACAGCTTCTTTTATGACATCGAGACCTCCGATTTTTACCGCGACATGCAGGACCCCGAATTCAAGGCCTTCTTCGACACCTCCGACTACCCTCCGACACACCCATGCCATTCCGCCACCAACAAAAAAGTGCTCGGGAAGTTCAAAGACGAGTGCAACGGTATCCCGATCGCCGAGTTTATAGGTTTGAGAGCGAAACTCTACACCTTCAGGACTGGTGAGGGTATTGTCAAGAAGAAGGCTAAAGGCGTCAAAAAGAACGTGGTCAAGAAAGACATCACTTTTGACGACTACAGAAAGTGTCTCGAAGACCCCTCGTTGTGGTTGTACAGGGACATGAAAATGTTTCAATCCCGCAAGCATATAGTAAACACCATTATGACTAGCAAGCTTGCGCTGTGCAACTACGACGATAAGCGCATCGCTGTAGATGCCACCCACACCTTGGCGTACGGACACAGAAACGTCCCGCCTGAGCTCCATAACGATTTGGGTTAGGTCACATCCCTCCCGCACATCCCGTTAGTCCCCGCATATGTCTACTAGCCGACTTTATCCGACCTCTAAACGTTGAACCGCACCAGTATTGGAGTTTCATCAGTATTATTAGTCGTAAGAACTTAAGAGCTCATCGCCATACATGTATTCGTTTTCATCTTCATCATCATCATCTTATATCAATAAATGTTTTATTCTTTTATGAATCTGTCTTTTATTTCTTGTAACCTAAACCGTCTATAGTACCTAAAATACATGCAGGCAGGATCGGTGCTCGATTGCTGGGAGGGTCTGTCCCCGACAGATCCTCGCATCGTGCTGCGCTTTCGCTTCACGATCGACAAAAGCCCTCAGGCTTCGGCAAGACTTATATCTACAGGTGTAAAGGTGTTGAAATGATGACACGTTTTGAAAATAAGTTTAATACATATATTCTGAAATCAAAGTACTAGACTAATGTTACAAAAGTTCAGACTCTACAAGCAGCCGTACATGTAGGAAAAAACGAATCGAGGTTACAAGACACGACTTTACTGGCTGACGGGACAGTTAAAAATGCATTGCTTGCAGTGTTTTCTCTTCTTGGTATTGGTCCATTCGTCTTCGCCGTAGTCGCTCTCCTGTTGAGCGTGTTCTTCGCAGGGCATCTCCGACAGTAGTTCTTTATCATTCTTGAGGTATGACGGTAAGTCGTTGTATACGGCGGATATGCAGTTGCCGTAATGGTCCAAGAGAAACTCCTTGGGTAAGTAGCGGAGGGCTTCAGGTCCAGGGTTGTTGAAGCCCGAGTCCAACACCTTTTTTATGCACTCCCCTACTTTGTTTACCGTGTCGAAGACGACGCTCTTTTCTTTCCACCACGCCTTTATCACCTCAGCCCTCTTGAGGGAGCAGTCCGAGTGGGAAAACGGACACTGGATGTCCGACCCGTGCGTATGCATGAGGCGTTCGACCGAGGGACAGTCGTAGTCGTCGAGGTCTGAGATCTTTAGGTCGTCGCACATCAATATCCGCTCTAATGTCTTCTTGTTCTCCTTTCCTTTGACAAATATCTTCCCGCCAGACACGGCCCCCGTCAGCAAGCGGTAGAGCTGTGCGTAGTCGACGAACCCGCTGTTCCACCGTATCCCTATTCTGTCTTGACCTTCCCAGATGCGCGCTTTCTTGGACGGTGTGAGTACACCGTAAAAGTCGTAAGGAGGCTTGAACAGATAATGATGCTTGACGCTACCTTCTACCGAGAGGACTACCAGCTCCTTGATGACCGTCTCGTAATCCGAAGGTCTGATGACCTGAAAATCTACAATGAAGGAAGGCATGTTGTTGCGCGCGACGAGACCTAGCGCACACTGGTTAATTTATCCTCCTGACGGCTCCTGTTAAAGGCGTGTACTGAAGGATGCAATCTGTGATTATCAAGCAGTAGGCGGAGGTATTGGCAGGGATGTTGTTTTTACACCCGATCTCGATCCTGATGTCTATGGCGCCGGTGTTCAGCGACTCGTTCTGCTTCGAGCAGTCGATAAAGAAGAGGGGGACTTTGGTCTTGAAGGTCGAGAAATCGATTAGGGGGTGGTTGACCTGTCCTCCGTAGTAGACCTTATGGAACCGCTTAAAGTTTTCGTAAAACATCGAGTACTCTCCCTTCGCGTTTTCGTACGGGTAGTACACGGAATTGAGGTAGAGTTTGATGTCCTGGAGCTCGCAGTGGTCGAAATGAGTTGATACCGCCGTCTTGGTCTTCTTGTCCGTCTGCAGTCCTACTATGACGTAGCGGGGCTTATCCGCCTGGGAGGAGGACTTGACGGTCCAGATCACGTCGGTGCTCTGCGGTAAGACGGGGTACTCGTACAGGTTCCATCTGCGGAAGGCCATCGATATGGGCGCGTCCTGATCCACCATCCTGAGCAACGGGAGTCTGTGCTGGTCGGAAAGCCTGACGTAAGGCATCTTCCACTCCACTTTGGAAAGAGTCAGCTTGTAGTCCTTGCCTGCGGGGACCGCCACGGCGCGGTCGTCGGTAGCCGACCTTAGCAGGATAAGTTCCAGCTTGGCGTTGACTATTATGCGGCGGTAATCCTCGCAGAATCCCATGATCCTCTTCAGCGGGACGTGGGCCGTAAGCCTACCTGTGGTGCTGTTGGCGATAGCCGTTACGGCGTCCTTGTTCCACCCTTCGACGTCTATAGAGTGTTGTTCCCCGTACCTGAAGGACGGAATATTTCTCAAGGCCGTCGTTACGCCGACGTTTCGCACCCTGTCCACTTCGGTACCGTTCATCTCCAGCCTTATTTCTTCAAACAGGAAAGCGGGCCAGTTGTCAGAAAGAGCCAGGGCCGCATCCAAAGTACCGTCGGACGCCGAAAGTTTCACGTCCACAAACAGCAGGCTGTCGCAAGGTAGGGTGTACACGTCCTGTTGGTTCACGGGTATCCTTATCTCGTCGTTGTTGTTGAAAGTCGACGACGCGTACGGAGTGTGAGTATGCATCTCCATGCCTATGATGGCGTCGTCCGCTACGGCGTTAGAGGATCCCACGTCTATTATATAGCTCATTTCTGCAGCACGATGAAACCCAACGATCTTAGAAAAGCAGCGTTATCTGAGGAGAGTCTCTTCTTTTTCACTTCACCAAGTGGCGGGTCGAGCTCTACAGGACGAATGTTCTTCGCTCCGTCCGGTACGGTTCTTTTATAACCCTCTTCCAGGTAGACTAACCCCATCGCGTACGTCTTTTAAGGTGAAGCCTGAGGCTGATGACTTCGTTCTGAAAGCTTATCGGTCTTCCGTCCTGATCCACCACAGAGACGGTCAGTCTTCCTATCCTCGAAGTGTTTACGGGTAGATAGATGACGTTCTTGGGAACTTCGATTATCTTATAACCCCGTTCCACCTGCGGGAAGAACTCGTGCAGGGTATGTCCTTCGGCTCCGTTAGTGTACGAGCCCCGCACGATGTTGCAAGTCAACCGGATGGCGTTCACGGCCGTAATGTTGACAGGGCGCTGGGACGTGTACCATTTATTAGGTTCGAGGATCGCCGCATCGAACCCCAGCACCTCTCTGATGGTTCCGGGTACGGAAAAGTCTACCTTTTCTCCGCAGAATATCGAGCACTTTAGAGTGGTGGGGTCTACGACCATGTTAAGTCTTGGGAGCGGACGGCATTCCGTCTTTGATCCCTTTGACGTCTCCTTCTTCGCATCGCTTAAGGCTTTCGCTTTCGCTTCCTCCTCCGCCCTTTTCGCTTTAGCTTCCTCCTCCGCCCTTTTCGCGACCCTTATTTTCGCCGCATTCTCCAATCTCTTAAGGACCTCATCGAGAGGGTCGGTACTGGATCTCTCTTTCCTTTTTCCCTTCTGTTCCTTTTTCCGCTCCTTCGAGAGCTTTTGGTACTTGAGGGATCCTGCGTCTTCAACATCGGTACGGTTATCGTCTTGCCCCGCGTCTCTGCTGCTGTCGCAGTTCACTCCGCCGTACATCTCCAACATCTCGTATTTGATCTTTGAGTGGATGTCGTCAATCTCGTACATGCCTTCGGGCAGCTCCACCTTCATCCCGTCACCGAAGCAGAACAGGTTGTTCACCCCTTTCCGCACGTTGGGTATGTTGTTGTAGCTCATGAAATCTACCAGTCCTATCTCCCACTGGCCCTCTCCGAGGTCTATGGGAGGGAAGTAATCGACCTCGATCGTAGAGCTCTTACCGCTTAGGCACAACATCTTTACCCGATAGAAACTCTAGGCACAGATGTCCGCAGACGACTGAATCAAAGTCCTGCCTCCTGGCGTAATTATATCTTATGATGTTCCGTCCGTCTTCTCCGTTCTCGAGGTACCTTACCAGCTCTACGGGAGGCCTCAGGTTGCCGTAGCTGTCAAAGTACTCTACGACCGCACCGGTCTTCCTGTAACATACCCAGTGGGTCCCTTCGTTCCTCGCGCTGTCCAAGTTGACGATGGCTGATTCGTTTTCGTAGGGTCTATGGGGGAGCGTGTCACGCATAAACACCCCTCTAAAGTTCGAGATTTCGAGTGCGTCGGCAGCCGCCATCAATTGACTATCGGACAGGGGTTTGTTCGGAAGTTTCAACGAAGTTTTTTTTTCCTTAGTCCGCATCCCGCGTGCTGCGTAGGGTACGGTTTCAAATACAGTCCCTCACCTCGTCGGGTAGTGCTACGGTTAGTCCTGCGGGTGGTGCGACGGTTAGTCTTGCTAGAGGTCTTACGAACGGTCTTCCTACGGGCAGTCTTCCTACGGGCGGTCTTCCCGGTCTGCCTTCGCTTGATCCTCCCGCCGAACTTGCTTTTAGCTTTCATTATGTTGGTCACCGCCCAGGCGGCCGCTTTCTCCGCTATGCTGGAGTCGGACGCTCTCACCCTCTCCCAGGCTCTATCTGCTAACACGCGGTCTGCTTCGGCCCTGCCCGCCGAGTCTTTGCGGTTGTGGTAGGCTATGTCGTGCTGTTTGCACGCGGCGTCGAGAGGGTTGATGCCCGGGTCTCCTCTTCTCAATCTCTTCTGCAGGTCCGTCCCCGGTCCGCAGTACTGATAGCCCGGTATGTGGAGTTCCACGGGTAAAACGTCTATCGCTTTGTTCAATACGGTTCCTACGACGTTCTCTGCAGCTCCTAAGACTCCGCTCGCGATGCTCCCTACCAGTCCGGCTCCTGAATGCGATCTGCTGCGAAACGTGTTGCATCTCCCCATTTTAAGGTCGGAATGAAGCTCGAGGACCCGTGTTTCCTTATTTATGATGCGCTTTTTCCCTCCAGGCGTGACGATACGTCCTCAAACTCTTTGCGCAGCTTTTGGACCTCATCGTGCATTTTCAACATTTCGTCGACTCGCTCGTCTTTGACGGGATCTGAAACTTTCATCTTTTCGGCGTGGGAGGAAAGGTACTCTTTCAAGTACTTGAGGTTGATGGCGTCTTCTTCTTCGATCGGATCTCCTACTTGCGCCATCCTGCGACCGTAAAGGTCGTAGTAAGGTTCGCCACCGCCCTCCTCCAAGACCTCGAGGACACCGTAATCTTCAGCGTAAGCTTGGATGAGCCTCATGCATTCGTTGACGTTGACCGCGTCCGTATACGACTGGGCTACGCCTACGCGACAGATTCTCCGGTCTCTCATGTCCATATCTCCATCTGCGGTAACCCTGTAAGGGGTGAGAAAACGACGTACGGATCTTCCAGTGTCCATAGCGAGAATGAGGGTTACAGACGTAGATCTCCTCTTATAAGCCCCAGCTCTTTGAGTTCCTCGACTATTGAATTTATCTCGCTGCCGTGGCCCGTATGGCCCGAGTCTTTAGAAGCTACGAGGAGTCTAAGCCTGTCGCAAAGCTCGTTGGGATCGTCGAAATATACGTACTCGGTCTTCCTGTTTCCGTTCAGCTCCATCATAGGCCCGGCTCGTATACCCTTACCGCGCTTCGGTCGGTCCGGCTTCGGAGGGAAAAGCCGGCTTATGATTGAGACGTACTTTTTCCCTGTGTTGGCCTTCACTTGACCTAGCGCCGAGTTGTTCCTTCTGTGAGCGCTTGTGGCTTCCAATAAGTTTTTGTACTCCTCCAAGTCTTCTTCCGAGTAGATGAACGGATCGGGTTTCCTTTTGAATATCAGCTCGTACAGACCGTGCGTGCCTGGGTACGATACGTCTCCGACGATTATCGAGTCGTCAGGCTTGAGTTGTACCGTAGAATCACCCATCACCAATTCGCTGCCTTCGAAGTGTACCCCGTATGTAGAATCCGTATTGTTGTCGGAGTCTGTGATGGCCTCATGCATGTACTGACGGGCCAGACGTCCGGGAAACGTGTTCTTGACCCATACGGAAGCTCGAACCTTACCTAGAGGCGTCGAAAGCATCTCCTCTATAGTGGTAGGCGTGCTAAACTCCTCCTCGCGAGGTAAAGTCCTCGCCGGGGTGGCGTGAGGTCTGGAAGCGTCCCTCATCTCAGCGGAATT
Source organism: Catonia carolina (assembly GCA_035578175.1). NCBI lineage: Eukaryota > Metazoa > Arthropoda > Insecta > Hemiptera > Achilidae > Catonia > Catonia carolina. The sequence continues at coordinate 297,763,111 of JAQMRL010000001.1, forward strand.
CCCGACAGTTGCATCGTCCTCCGTGAACTCTACTGGGAGGCTGACGCTCGTATCCATCTCATCCATCCTATGGGGGTCTCCCGCATCCATCGGTTCGTCCGAGGTCTTCTTCTTAGTATGCCGAGGTCCGAACCCGTCGCTACTCCTCTTCAGATTGGAATACCTGTAGGGTCCGGTCATCAGATCCTTCCATGAGTCGTCGATACTTTTACCTGTGACTCTGTCTTCTTCGTCATCATCATCAACATCATCATCATCATCATCATCATCATCGTCAAGAGCTTTAACCCGGCTAAAAGGCCGCTTTTCAGGTTTCGTCCTAAAAGGCTTCAATGTATCCCTACGCTTTACTCCCTTCAACGGTTCGCTCGTTGAGGAAGGGTCGGTCTCGGCTTTCTTCTCGTTCAACAGCTTCGATAGTGGGTCGGTTAGCGGTTTGAGCTGCTTCTGTATCCTGAGATCTTCCTCAGTCAAGCCATGCTTCAGAACTAGTTGCTTCTCTCTTATCCTCCTGCGTAACTCTGCGATCTCCAGCACTAGATTCTCGTCGACCTGTCTCGAAGCCATCTCATCGTCTATTAACGCAGTACCTTTCCACTACCGTCAATATATACACGACCTGCGACTGTACAGCTTTTTCCAGCTTTTTCCTGCTTATTCCTGCTAGCTGCGCAGCTTTTTCCTGCTTATTCCTGCTAGCTGCGCAGCTTTTTCCTGCTTATTCCTGCTAGCTGCGCAGCTTTTTCCTGCTAGCTGCGAAGCTTTTTCCTGCTTATTCCTGCTAGCTGCGCAGCTTTTTCCTGCTTGTTCCTGCTAGCTGCGCAGCTTTTTCCTGCTTTTTCCTGCTAGCTGCGCAGCTTTTTCCTGCTTATTCCTGCTAGCTGCGCAGCTTTTTCCAGCTTTTTCCTGCTAGCTGCGCAGCTTTTTCCTGCTTATTCCTGCTAGCTGCGCAGCTTTTTCCTGCTTATTCCTGCTAGCTGCGCAGCTTTTTCCTGCTTTTTCCTGCTAGCTGCGCAGCTTTTTCCTGCTTATTCCTGCTAGCTGCGCAGCTTTTTCCTGCTTATTCCTGCTAGCTGCGCAGCTTTTTCCAGCTTTTTCCTGCTAGCTGCGCAGCTTTTTCCTGCTTATTCCTGCTAGCTGCGCAGCTTTTTCCTGCTTATTCCTGCTAGCTGCGCAGCTTTTTCCTGCTTATTCCTGCTAGCTGTGCAGCTTTTTCCTGCTTTTTCCTGCTAGCTGCGCAGCTTTTTCCTGCTTTTTCCTGCTAGCTGCGCAGCTTTTTCCTGCTTATTCCTGCTAGCTGCGCAGCTTTTTCCAGCTTATTCCTGCTAGCTGCGCAGCTTTTTCCAGCTTATTCCTGCTAGCTGCGCAGCTTTTTCCTGCTTTTTCCTGCTAGCTGCGCAGCTTTTTCCTGCTTATTCCTGCTAGCTGCGCAGCTTTTTCCAGCTTATTCCTGCTAGCTGCGCAGCTTTTTCCAGCTTATTCCTGCTAGCTGCGCAGCTTTTTCCTGCTGTATGTCGGTCTAAACGGGTCGTAGTTCGGTGATGAACGTATCGTAATTAAATCTATAGCGGCCGCCGAGGGTTTTTCTCTCTTTGTCGACTACTAGAAACCCGTTCATGTTTCGAGACCACGCCTCACCGCACAGATTCTTGAACTCCCCAAAAGTCATATCAGGGACTACGTGATCGTTAAAGATATGACGTAGGTTGCGCTCGTCCTGACGGAACACGAGTAAAAAATTTGCATTATCCCTAACGAGCTGTTTAGGCGCCTTACTATATGTCTGGCATAGGTAAAATACGTCCAGGTTGTTATGTCTCCCCATAGCAAAGTACTTTACCACGTTGTGTTGTTTCTCGCATACAACATCGTCAAACATCATCACGGAATTGGGCTCTACCTCTTCCGGAGGCGGGACTTGCTCATTGTCGCTGAATTCGTGATAGTCTACACCCTCCATATCATGAAACACCCGCTCCAAAAACCTATACTTGGGTTGGTGCAGTGATTTTGAAAATACGTACACATTGCAGAACCTCAGCCCGTTGGGGTCGAACAGTAGGTTGATTATTGCGTTTGTCTTACCGCAATTCGACGGTCCTACAGCCAAACATCTGATACTATTCGGCAAGAGGCGACCGTGTCTGTTTCTCGTTTCGCCTATTTCTCCCGACTCGATAAGCACATCTAAGTTGACGACAGGGAGTTTCTCTTTCTGCTCCCTACACCTCATTTTGCGCTAGTAACCGATAAACCTACATTACAGCTCTTATATAAGGTCTTTCTTGTCGATCCATGAATCGTGACTCTTGTCATGTCCTAACCACCTGACCAGCAACCTGTCACCTTTTCTCTTCAATACCTTCTCGACGAGAAATACGTCACCGTATTTCGTCTTACTCAGTTCCTGTGTGTAAAAACTACCTTTGATCACATGTCCTTTTTCGTCTTTGAGCGAGTATGTGACGGGGCGGGTGTGCAAAATACGATCTACGGTAAACACCTCATTGGTCCAATTCGGTATGTAACCCTTGTCGAAAGTCTTTTTGTACTTGCTGATCCTGACCTTATCTCCCGGCTCAAACTTGACGGTTTGGGGGGCGCGTTTCTTACGAGTATTGGACAATATATTTCTTAGCACCTCACCTTCGTTCCTCTTATTTACATCTACAGGTTTGAAACCTATAGTCCTGTGAGACCTGTTATTGTACTGAGACAGGAGGTCGTCTAAAAGACCTACCCAAACGTAATTGCCCCGTTCTGTAAACTTTCTCCACATCATCTCCTTCAGCGTCCTGTTGAACCGCTCTACTATCGAGGCCTTCTTCGGAGAGTAAGTGGAGTAGTGGTTGATCCCGTGCTTGGACAGCAGAGACCTTACAGACGCGTTATACCACTCTTTACCCTCGTCGGTATGAAAATGGCGCATCTTGTGTTTTTCCAGTATGGGACCGAGAGCGCTAGCGACTTCTTCAGCCGTCTTGCTCTTGAGCGGTACGGCAATAGCAAATTTAGAAAAACAATTTATTACTGTCATTATGTATCTGTAGCCCTTATTGACTCTGGCGTATGGGATCATCTCTACCAGATCGGCCTGATACAAGTCGTCGATACCCTTCAGCTCTACGTTTCTGGTGGGATAGTTCCTGCGGGCTTGCTTGTGAAGCTCGCGCGCTATACCACTTCTCAAGCTCATCGTGCGATGCACTGAGAGCGACACTGCTTATATCTAGGTTAAATAGGGATTTTGAATGGAAAAGACGTTATTTTTAAATATACATTTATTAATTAAATAATACAGCCTTTGGTTTACTCTTGAGAGTTCTTATTCATTTTTTAAATTCTACTATATTCATTGTTTTCCCATCACCCAAGTCTTTATTTCCCTTGTACACTATTATCCCTCCCCCGTTATCGTTCAGTAAAGCGATATCTTCATCGGTCAGCGTTTTTGTAAATCTTGATGGTAGGAACACCTTCGAATTGCCGATGTATATAATTATTTGCTCTCCGTACATGGTCTGCGCCCTGCCGACCTTCGTAAACCGGTATTCCTTGTTCAACACTAATTCAGACACCCTCATGGTATCTTCATTCATCTTTTTTAGTAGCGCCTCCATTTCTAAAACAAAAAATAAACACAAGTCTGATAAAAACCATGATAACTACATGAACCCTCTCCATCCGAGCCAATACACTCTAACAGTCCGTCTATTTTGAGCAGGTGTTAGTCCTTCAGTCTCTTAAACAAAATAGTTAGTATGTAAATACCTCATGTATTATACGAAATAGCATAGAGGTTTTTCTTTTGAGATCGATGTGGCGCTACACTCGCCTACTATCATGTCGTAGATTTTGTATAGCAGGTAAAACAGCGCTATGAACAGTAACGCTATAACGCATAGGAATATTGTTATAGCGTAAATCATGCTGTCAAAGGAAAATATAAACCGATTTTTTAAACTACTACGTTCGAAGTTCAACTTACGACTATTGTCAAAGTCTTAATTTACAAAAAGGTTTTAGGTTCAAATTTATTTAATTCTACGTTTACATCAATAACGGTTGTTGTTGATGCAGATTAAAACAATAGAGTTCAAATGTAATTAATTCTACGTTTACGTCAATAACGGTTCTTGCTGCTGCAGATTAAAACATCAGACTACATATTCAGTGTACAGTTACGGTAGTTGTTGTTGTTGTTGTTGTTGTTGCTGCACCAACAACGGTTAAAACTGGTAATGTTGCAGTGCCAACAGGTTCTACGTCTTAATTTCATAAACAGATTTTAGGTTTTAATTTTATTAAAGATTCAAAGTGTATATTTCATAAAGGTGCTAGAGTCTTTCAAATTTAAAAAATATTTAAAGTATAATAAAACTCACCTTCAATTAACGGTAGGTCAACAGGTAGGAGAAGAAGAACTGTGTCTAGCAGCAGGTAGGTGGAGAAGAAGAACTGTTCTAGCAGCGTAGCAGCAGGTAGGTGGAGAAGAAGAACTGTTCTAGCAGCGTAGCAGCAGGTAAGAGAAGAAGATGTGTCTAGCAGTGTAGAGCAGTGGTAGTTGAATTATGGTACAATGGGACAATCGGCGGCCTTTTATACAAATAATTATCCTATGCTAATGCATTGCAAACGCTGAATCTGCGGTTTGACACATAATAACATGCGGTATGACGTTGTTGGTTTTAAAAATTGAAACAAACAACTTATCGCTGACCCGACGACTCGTGATTTTAAATAATACGTTGCAGCATTTAAAAAAATTAACTGTACATTTAAATTCGTAATAAACAAGTTGCATCATCTGAATCAATAGTCTATCACGTGCATAGATAAAAACGAATGACGTCAATGCTAATAAATTAAAGTATAGGGTGTTCCGAAACAAAATTACCAAAATTACCGATTGTTCGGATCCCGAAGGAACCTAACGGTCGAAACCGGACGTAACGCGTTCTACGGGTCGTCCGGATCCTGCGCGCACCTAAACCTCGTCGATCCGACCCTCAGGTCACGTGTTACAAGCGATCTCAGGTTCCATCGGGGATACGGCTACGGATTAGGGCTTATCTTGTAGATCTCGATCTCCCGGTCACGTGGGTACCACGCGCAACAAAATCGGTCCAGCGGTTGCGGAGAAAATTGAGTTTGAAAATTTGGCGGGAAAAAAATTTGGCGGGATTTTTTTTTTTTTTTTTTTTTTTTTTTTTTGGCGGGTTTTTTTTTTTATTTTTTATTTTTTTTTTTTTTTTTGCGGATTTTTTTTTTTTTTTTTTTTTTTTTTTTTTTTCCGAAGTCAAGGTCAAAGGTCAACTTGTCGGCCCGGGGGGTCAAAGGTCAAGGTTGTCCCAGTACAGGCATTCTTCCTCTACTAGCGTGATGAACGAAGGAACCCACTGGGTGTGTTACAAGAAGGTCGGGGCGGTCGTAGATTATTTCGACAGTTACGGTAATCTGAGACCACCCTTAGAGCTGGTGAGATACCTCGAGAACGGGGGAGACGGACCGATCACCATAAGATATAATTACGAGAGGAGGCAAGACTTTGATTCAGTCGTGTGCGGACACCTATGCTTAGAGTTTCTGGCAGGTAAAGATGCTGTGTCTAAGCGGTAAGAGCTCTACGATCGAGGTCGATTACTTCCCTCCCATAGACCTCGGAGAGGGTCAGTGGGAGGTAGGTCTAGTAGATTTCATGAGCTACAACAACATACCCAACGTGCGGAAAGGGGTGAACAACCTGTTTTGCTTCGGCGATGGGGAGACTGTGGTACTGCCCGAAGGCATGTACGAGATAGACGACATCCACTCCAAGATCAAATACGAGATGTTGGAGATGTACGGCGGGATGAACTGTAAAATCAGCAGCAAAGAGGCGAACCGTACCGACGTAGAAGACATAGGATCCCTCAAGTACCAAAAGCTCTTGAAGGATCGGAAAAAGGACCAGAAAGAAAAAAGGGGAGAGAGATCGATTGACCCTCTCGTAGAGTTCCAAAAGAGATTGGAGAATGCGGCGAAAATAAGGGCTGCGATAAGAGCGGAAGAGGAAGCGAAAAGGGCGGAAGAGGAAGCGAAAACGGTGGAAGAGGAAGCGAAAGCGGTGAGCGACGTGATGAAGGAGACGGCAAAGGGGACAAAGACGGGCGCGGAATGTCGACCGTTGCCGAGACTCAACATGGAAGTAGACCCTACTACACTAAAGTGCTCGATATTCTGCGGAGAAAAAATAGACTTTACCGTACCCGGAACGATCAGAGAGGTGTTGGGGTTCGATCCGACGATCCTTGAGCCCAATAAATGGCATACTTCGCAGCGCCCTGTCAACATTACGGCTGTAAACGCCATCAGGGTAACGTGCAACATTGTGAGGGGCTCGTACACTAACGGATCCGAAGGACATACCCTGCACGAGTTCTTCCCGCAGGTGGAACGGGGTTATAAGATAATCGAAGTGCCCAAGAACGTCATCTACCTACCCGTAAACACTTCGAGGATAGGAAGACTGACCGTCTCTGTGGTGGATCAGGACGGAAGACCAATAAGTTTTCAGAACGAAGTCATCAGCCTCAGGCTTCACCTTAAAAGACGCACGCGATGGGGTTAGTCTACCTGGAAGAGGGTTATAAAAGAACCGTGCCAGACGGAGTGAAGAACATTCGTCCTGTAGAGCTCGACCAGCCACTTCGCGACAAGAAAGAGAAGAGACTCTCCTCAGATAACGCCGCTTTTTTGAGATCATTAGGATTCACCGTGTTGGAGAAATGAGCTACATAATAGACGTGGAATCCTCTAACGCCGTGGCGGATGACGACATCATAGGCACAGAGCTGCACACTCACACTCCGTACGCGTCAGCAACGTTCAACAACAACGATGAGATCAGGATCCCAGTAAACCAGCAGGATGTGTACACCCTACCTTGTGACAGCCTGCTGTACGTCGACGGGAAACTTGCGGCGTCTGATGGTACTTTGGATCCGGCCTTGACTCTTTCAGACAACTGGCTTGCTTTCCTGTTTGAAGAGATCAGACTAGAGATGAACGGTATCGAGGTGGATAGAGTGCGCAATGTGGGTATAACGACGACTATGAAAAACATTCCGTCCTTCAGGTATGGAGAACAGAACTCTATAGACGTTGAAGGGTGGAACAAGGACGCCGTTACGGCCATTACCATCAGCACCACCGGTCGGTTCTCGGCTCACGTACCGCTAAAGAGGATCATAGGATTCTGTGAGGATTACCGCCGCATAATAGTCAACGCCAAGCTGGAACTTATCCTGCTAAGGTCGGCCACCGACGACCGCGCCGTGGCGGTACCCGCGGGCAAGGACTACAAGCTGTCTCTCACCAAGGTGGAGTGGAAGATGCCTTACGTCAGGCTTTCCGACGAGCGCAGGCTCCCGCTGCTCAGGATGGTGGACCAGGACGAGCCTATATCGATCGCCTTCCGCAGATGGAACCTGTACGAGTACCCCGTCTTACCGCAGAGCACCGACGTGCTATGGACCGTCAAGACCTCTTCCCAGGCGGATAAGCCCCGCTACATCATAGTAGGACTGCAGACCGACAAGAAGGCCAAGACGGCGGTATCATCTCATTTCGACCACTGCGAGCTCCAAGACATAAAACTGTACCTGAATTCGGTGTACTACCCGTACGAAAACGCGAAGGGAGAGTACTCACTCTTCTACGAAAACTTTAAGCGCTTCCACAAGGTCTACTACGGAGGACAATCCAATCAACCCCTCATTGATTTTACGAGCTTCAAGACGAAAGTCCCGCTCTTTTTTATAGACTGCTCGAAGCAGAACGAGTCGCTCAACACCGGCGCCATTGACATCAGAATCGAGATCAAGTGCAAAAACAACATCCCTGCCAATACCTCCGCCTACTGCCTGATAATCACAGATTGCGTCATGCAATATCAACCGTTAACAGGGACCGTCAGGAGGATAAATTAACCAGTGTGCGCTAGGTCTCGGTACGGGTAACAACATGCCTTCCTTCATTGTAGATTTTCGCACCATCAAGCCATCCGCTCATGAAACGGTCATCAAAGAGCTGGTAGTCCTCTCGGTAGAAGGTAGCGTCAAGCATCATTACCTGTTCAAGCCTCCTTACGACTACAACAGCATAATCACCATATCGAAGAAGAGGTGCATCCGGGATGATCAAGACAGAATCGGGATACAATGGAACAGCGGGTTCGTCGACTACGCACAGCTCTACCGCTTGCTGACCGAGTCGGTATCAGGAGGGAACATCTACGTCAAAGGAAAAGAAGCGGTAAAGGTCCTAGATAGAATTTTGCTGTGCAGCGAATTGAAGATTTTGGACCTAGACGACTACGGATGTCCTGCCATAGATCATCTGACACATACGTACGAGGTCGACTGTCAATGTCCGTTTTCTCACCCGGACTGCTCCATCAAGAGGGCTGAGGTGATGAGGATGTGGTGGAAAGAAAACAATGCAGTCTTTAACACCATCGAGAAAGTAGGAAAGAGCATAGAAATGGCGCTGCGTTCAGGGTTCAACAATCCCGGACCGGACGTACTCCGCTACTTACCCAAGGAGTTTCTCTTGGACCATTATGGCAACTGCATAACCGCCGTATACGACGACTTACCACCATACCTCAAAAATGATAAAGAACTTCTCTTGGAGATGCCATGCGAAGAACACGCTCAACAGGAGAGCGCCGACGATGAAGACGAATGGACCATAACCAAGAAGAGGAGAAACTGCATGCAATGCATTTTTAACTGTCGCGTCAGCCAGTAAAGCCGCGTATTGTATCCACGAGTTTTATTCTTCATGTACGGCTGTCCTTAGAGTCTGAACAATTGTAATTTAGTTATAACGTTTTGATTTCAGAATATATGTATTAAACTTATTTTCAAAACGTGTCATCATTTCAACACCTTTACACCTGTAGATATAAGTTTTGCTAAAGCCGAAGGCTTTCTCGGTCGTGAAGCGAAAGCGCAGCACGACGACAGGATCCAACCGGTAGGTCCCTTCGGGAATCGGAACTCGATTTCCCGCTTCAGGTATTTCAGATACTTGCATTTACAGTAAGAGGTGTCTCACCTTTCAGTAAACTCGAAGAGCTGACAGGTAGAGTTGTCGGTTTCTGATAAGTAGAATTGGCGGGAAATATGAAATATCGGGCTTTTATACAGATAATTGGAGCCTATTCAAATACAATGGAAACGCTGAGTCTGCGGTTCTGTGTACATAATGAGAATAACAAGCGGTATGACGTCAACGGTTTTTAAAAAATTGAAACAAACACCTTATCGCTGAGTCGACGGTTGGTGACTTTAACGAATAATATGATGCATCATCTAGAAAAATTAATTGTAATAAACAAGTTGCATCATCCCGACCGATGGTCGGGCGCGTGCACAGATAAAAATCGGATGACGTCACTGCAAATAAACAAAGTAAACACGTTGCATCATCTTTAATTGCAATAACAAGTTGCATCATCCCGATCAATAGTCTGGCGCGTGCATAGATAAAAAACGAATGACGTCAATGAAAGGCACGCGCATGCCACGTGACTCGTAACAACAACATGCGTCATTGTCAAAATTAAAAGAATAGAGTTGCAAGTAAACAGATTTCATCGCCCCAATCATTAGTCTTCACCTTGTCGGGTAGTGCTACGGATGTCCTGCGGGTGGTGCGACGGTCAAAATCGGTCCAGCGGTTGCGGAGAAAATTGAGTTTGAAAATTTGGCGGGAAAAAAATCTGACGGGATTTTTTTTTTTTTTTTTTTTTTTTTTTTTTTTTTTTTTTTTTTTTTTTTTTTTTTTACTGGCGAGTGCATAGATAAAAAACGAATGATGTCAATGAAAGGCACGCGCATGCCACGTGACTCGTAACAACAACATGCGTCATTGCCAAAATTAAAAGAATAGAGTTGCAAATAAACAGATTTCATCGCCCCAATCATTAGTCTTCACCTCGTCGGGTAGTGATACGGATGTCCTGCGGGTGGTGCGACGAGTCTTGCGGTCCGTCCCGCGTTATTTTTTTTTTGGCGGTAACATATTTCCTAAATTTATATATTTAGGGTCCCGAAAGAACCTAACGGTCGAAACCGGACGTAACGCGGTCTACGGAGCGTCCGGATCCTGCGCGCACCTGAACCTCGTCGATCCGACCCCCGGGTCACGTGTTACAAGATATCTCGGGTTCCATCGGGGATACGGCTACGGATTAAGGCTTATCTTGTAGATCTCGATCTTCCGGTCACGTGGGTGCCGTCCGCATCAAAATCGGCCCAGCGGTTGCGGAGAAAATCGGGTTTGGAACTTTGCCAAATTTTTCGTGTGTGCGCGCGCGTGCGCGTTTTTTTTTTTTTTTTTTTTTGGCGGATTTTTTTTTTTTTTTTTTTGAGGGGGGGATTTTTTTATTTTTTTTTGGAGGTTTTTTTTTTTTTTTTTTTTTTTGGGCGGGGTTTTTTTTTTTTTTTTTTTTTTTTTTTGTGGGGTTTTTTTTTTTTTTTTTTTTTTTTTTTTTTGGCGGGGTTTTTTTTTTTTTTTTTTTTTTTTTTTTTTTGGGTGGGGGGTTTTTTTTTTTTTTTATTTTGGGGGGGGCACGTGGTGGGTCAAGGTCAAGGTCAAAGGTCAAGGTTGTGCTCGAACCGGGGGGTCATTTTTTTTTTTTTTTTTTTTTTGGCGGTTTTTTTTTTTTTTTTTTTTTGGGCGGAATTTTTTTAATTTTTTTTTTTTTTTTTTTTTTTTTTTTTCTTGGGGGGGGCGACACGTGGTGGGTCAAGGTCAAGGTCAAAGGTCAAGGTTGTGCTCGAACCGGGGGGTCAAAGGTCAAGGTTGTGCTGGATCTCTCATTTTTACACTACTTCTATATTATAACATTTTATTATAATATAATATTATATTGTAATAGAACGGGAAAGTTTATGATTTTCAAATATTTGCATAGTCTGATAATATCTGACGTACTCGGAATTTTGGTAGGATATCCATCTCTAAATGTGTATCGTTCACTGTTACTAAGATAAAAAACTACGTATACTCGGTTCATCGTAAGAAAGAATTGTTGAGTAAACGAACAGCGGTTACCGAATCAGCTAGTAAAGCGGTGACTCAGAAAAAATACCACGGTTTTAATGAAAACATCACAATGATAACTGATACGCAATTTTAACCACATACAGAATTAAACGATAAATAAAAATTTAAAAAAAATTCTATCCATTAACTTCGTAATTGAAAATAAATAATAATGCACGTAAGAACGATGCGAGATAACACGATGTCAAAAGCGAACTGGTAGAATATAACTATGACAACATGTTCTTTGCCAAAAATGTGGAGGAGAGTTATAGATTTGGATTAATCATCGTCAAATTCAATTGTGAATTAACGAGTGACTAAACTAATATTAGGTGACTAATCACTAAAATAAAAATTTTAACTTTTAAGTTCTCTTGTTTCGTCATACAGATCAGTGGTAATACATATATAACTTTTAACCACATTTATTTATGCAAAAGATTAAAAATAAAGCATAGGCGTAAGGTTTTTATAAATTTATTGATCAGTACTTAAAACATAAGACATGATTATGATGTAGGCCGAAAAGTTTCATTTATAAAAATACCTTTAATAGTATTTTGTCGTTACATTTTAATCAGCGTGTACACATTTTTAAATAATGTGCATGCTTAGTGACGTCATTATTTATTTACTCGACTTATCTTTCTTACGATGAATAGAGTATAGTGTAAGTTACTAAAACTGATGTAAATAAATGAAAAAAACTTTACGTATATAATCACGTAAAATAATATAGATCATGTAGCGTACAACAAGTGAACAAATTTGGAATAGTAAATGGAAAGGCCATACTAATACATACAACAAAAAAGAAATTGATCTGGCGTACGCTTGGAATTTTCCAAGGAGAAATGTACAAAATTTAAACGAGAAGAGCTAAATAATACAAAAACCTCATTGGTTACAAATTATTTCAACTTTTTTTACAGTGTTCATATTGTAACATTATTAAGTGATATTCTAGAAATAGTTAATACGTACATAAATTACTTATTGTAATAATTGTGTATTGTATGAAGTGGTGTGTATTGAAAAAGGGTAATGGATTACGAAGAACTAAATGTTTTGAATAAAAAATTCTCGAGAATCGAAACTAATAAAAACGTTTGTTTTTATTTATATTCCTTCTACGTGTTCTGATAAAGTGGAAAAACTTTCAGGATGTACTCCATAGATTCTTCGTTATAATACTTAAAAGAACATTAGGCACACATAAATTTTGAATAATAACTAAAAGGGTTAGTATCAACCATAAAAACAGTAGATTATAAGAAATCATAGCATTGCGATCTTCGCTTCGATTGCGGCGCTGTCAGATTTACAGTTTTACCCAATTTGTTAGACTAGTTAAGTATGCTTAGAAACCTAATCGCAAATATAAGATCAAATCTCATTGCCGCCTCACTAATTAATCAATAATGAGAACAAGAAGTGCAGTTTTATAAATTCCCTTCCGTTGATACTTTCCCTCGGCAATACAACAGAAATACTTTTTGTTCAATACTGTTCTTGTAATTTTTAGATTCGATCAGCTAAATGAATAAACACAATACTTAAAAAAACCACTGATATAACTAAATAAGACTGGTTTGATCACTGATTTTAAAAGTAATAATCTATTACACAATAATAAAACTACAGCTTTACAAAATTACCAGCAGTATGAATAATAAACTACGTTGATATAATTAAATAACCGTACAACACGATAACTGTTAAAATCATGCGTAAGCTATACAAGCTGCATTTATAACACCTACTCAATCGATAAATTAATTAGAGAAAGCAATCAGTGAAGAAAAAGTCTTATCCCTATTCACACTCAAATCAATAATAGTACACACTGCTACCGCAAGTGTGAAATCGTCGCAGTTATATGTCCAAGCACGCATTGCTATGATTTTTATAATAAAAATAATTTTTTAAATTTTTATTTACTTACACACAATGTATCGAGGTTTATATAAATTGCTTGTAAACTTACCTGAAACAGAGAAAATAACAAAATTAATAATAACATAAGCCTAATAAAAATTTAAATAGAAATTAAATCACAATATGTTTTACTTTTCCCGCATTATATACAACCTAGTTTAGAATAAGCATTGCAATGAGGTAGGTAACATTTTCAGTACTCAGATTCCAAATGGTCTTCGGATTTCCAACAATGTGTGTCAACAGCGCGAGTTATTCGTACTGGACTAACTAAAGTTTAGAAACAAGTACATCGAATGTTTCTGTTTCAGCCTTCCTTTAATAAATATTACTTTTGTTGAGGAGATTTTTGTAGAGCCAAATTATACAACAGTATCGCGGGTGAAGTAAGAAAAAGAAATTGAAAAATTTTCTACACTTATATTTTTAGGCAACAGAATAGAGATAGACAAACAGTTGCTGGAAGTCAAAAGAAAAATCGGACTTAAGAGGTTGAATTTAAAAAAATATAAACATATATTTAAACCTGTAGTAATCGAAAAAAATGCGAGAGTGTAAGAATTGTGTATCGTCAGTAATGATAAATGAATGTGAGACTTGGACGCTGTTGAAGAAAATTATACAGAAAGTTAGGATCAAATTAAGATCAACTACTAGAAGCATTACAGGAATTATATCACGGAACAGGAAAACTGATGGATAGAGGAAAAAATAAAGTTGGAAGATCGTAACAGAAATAAAATGGAATTGGGCGGCCACATAGTCAGGGAAAATACGACAGTTTAAGACTAAAGGTTTTGAATTGGTATCCTAGAGAACTCAAGAGGGTCAAAGAATTCACACAGATAGAAAGGAGAATTTAAGAAAGTACGTGAAGGAGCAACTGGACAGAGATTGGCTGGAAAATAAGGGTATCGGAAATATAACTAACTACAGATGTTGATGTTTTTGTATTAACTATATAGTAAAAATTTTAATTCTTTTAACCTTTCTTCTTTCAAATTTCAAAGGATACAGCTGAATTTCTCAAAAACAAGTTGTCTTATTTAGTTTTTTTTGCTCAAAAAATTATCTATGATATATATATATATATAAGCAATAAGTGGTTTATTTGTTTATTTGTTGCAGCTGAAACATAAAAAAAATTGTTAGAAGACCAATTATGGTCGCGACATCCTCCAACGAAACTTTACCACATCAGAAAACACATTTTTGAAAACCCTCAACCTCACTTGGAGCTTCGAAGGCATCAAGTTCTACTAACACCATACGCATCGGACACTCCACACTTACACACAAACACTTACTGAAAAAGAAGAACCACAACATTGTACACATAACAACACGCCACTTACAATCAAACACACCATCACAAACTGCCAAACTACACAATCCACACGAAAACTAAGTATTCAAAATTAACAACATTTTAGCACTTAATTTAGTAGACAAAGTATCGGTTCAAAACACATTAATTTTTTAAAAATTTAACAAAATTTCAGATTTGATATAATTGTAAAATCGCATATTTAATTTTTCATTGTGTCATTCTATTTTTTAGTTTTTATTTTTCTGTCGTCTAAATTTTAATTGAACCTAACTAATTTTTCATTATGTTTTTATATATGACCTAATTGTGTTTTTTTGTCTTCTTTGGAAATTTTATACTGCATGTATTTATATGTAACGTGGTCGCTAATGACCTCGTAGTCGATGCGACCTTAATAAAAAATCGTTATATCCTTTACTGCCAAAAATGTTTATTCTATCCGAAACATTTTAAAAACTAGCCATTTTAAAATAACATTGAATCCGATCCAAATTTTAGTCAAGAATTGAAACCAGAACCGTCAATTTATCATTCAAATAATATATTACCGACTGAGCTTCAACGGTGCGTTTAGTAGGACTAAAAATTAACGGAATTGCTGAACAAATTTTATAACAAAAGAGATGGCGTTAACCGCTCAGAACAAGCTTACCGAAATGAATTTAACGTAAGACTTAAGAAGATAACAAAAACTTGATTATCTCCTCCTGTACCATAGGAGGACGGCCTACTTTAAGTAACAATACATCTCTTGGGTTCTCACTGAGAGAGAATGTAGGCCTACGTAAGCCGATTTACGTTCAAAACAAGGATGGGATGACGTCATTTTCTAGATTAAAGTAGTAAAATGTATTAAAACCACTTACGCTAAATATGTTTAACAGAAAAAAATATACAAAAAAATATTTTCGTGGTTTACTTAAAAGTATTAAAACTTAACGGAAACTTGTTTTACTCCAAAAAGATACGAATACCGAGTAAAAAAAATTAAATTACAACAATGAAACGGCATTTTCCATAAAACTCTAACCAAAATATGTTATAGGTTTATACCACAAAAATGTACAATCTATGGCCCAAATTTTACTCAATGATTTATTTTAAATTAATGCCATAATTTTAAATTATTAGCTACGTAGCAAACCCGTAAAGTAGACCGTTCAACTAAATACCGTAAACAGTTTATAAATTTACCATAAACGTTGTAGCGATTCATATTTTGTTTAATACATTATCCGAAAATTTTGACATAAAAAGGATTCTAAAGTATATATTTTTAAATTTAGATTTTTAGAGGGAGTCTTCTTCAAAAAATAATTTCTTCTAAAAATCTTTTCGCTATTTTATATGAAGAACAGATTATTCTCAAGTAGATAGGCCTACTATCAATAAATTTATAAAATATTGTATTTACTTATTTTGTATTTATGTATTTATGTATTTATTGTAATATTTATATTTATTTATCTGTACCAAAGAACTAAAGAAATAATATTTGTATGTTTGTAAGTACGAGGTAATCTTAAAAACTACCAAACCAATTTCAAAAATTATTTAATTTTTCGAAGACTTGGAGCTTCCTGGGTAACATTGTGGTATTATGGTGTCATAGTATAATAGTAACTAATGTGGTTTTAGGTAAAGTAATTTTTAAATTTTGGAAGAAAATGTGATGGGTGGTAAAATTAAATCCTCTTTTAATTTGTAATTTATTTCGTGTAAGATGGTTTGGGAAGTTTAGTTCGTTTGTCTATCAGTATTATTCCAACTTTTATATACAATGTTGTTTAGGTAATCAGCCGAAAGGCTGGTTTGAACCTCTAGAGGCTTTATTAGGTGAAATAAGGAATGGGGAGGTTCTCATTACCTTCCTCACTGAGAGAAAAAGTATACTTATCGTCATACCCGGCCCTTTAAAAAGCATCTACTTTCCACCCTGCAAATGCCACCTTCACTTCATTTACTATAGTGTCTGGCTGAAATTCATTACTCTGAATAACTCTTGACTAGTGTCTTTTACACCTCTACCTCTTCTGTTAATAAATGCTTCAGTCATATTGGCTGACCATGTAATAAGAAACAGAACTATTTTTGTAGCCCTAGAACTAGTAGATTGAGTGCAAATAATTTTACACTCCCCCTGCCTGTTATGGGCAGAATTGTATGCAATATTTTGTATTAAACAGTCAGGTATAATACAGTCGGATATCGTGAGCGGCACAGTATTGCCTCACAGTATGACATCTTCCTTTACTCTGGTGTTTTTCAAATTTGTTGAAAATAGCTTAAGGGACAGATATCCGGAAAAAATGCCACATGCAATCTGTTCATAGAACGACATGTAACACTTTCAAATATCAAAGAGATCGTGCCATTTTTTAAAGAGGTTTTGCATAATTTTTCTTATAAAGCATTTTCAATTTTTTCCCAAATTCACGGGTAGCTCATCGTGGTGTTAACGAAATTCCGATTTCTAGTAAAAATTGCTTTTATTTTTACAGTAGTAATTTTTCTTTCGACATGTAAGATTAGGTGAGAAGTTACACACGTTAAGATTAGTTTGCTGTGAAATGCAGCAAGAGGGGGTTACTCGTATTTAATAAAATGAAACGTATAAATAAATAATTTTAAAAGTCTATCGTTGCTTTGACAATAAAACTTTAGTTTTCGACGCTTACAAATACAGACAGGGATTTTTTTTAATGAAATATTTTTTTTTATAAGTTTAATAAGGTCTGAAATTTGAAGTTTATTTAAAGTTCGGTTTTCGATGTTTCATGATCACAATACCTTCTCCTTTACTACAGAGAATTGAGAATGAATAAAAATTTGTTACAGAATATACTTTGTAAAACAAGAATTTTATGGAGCGAGGCATCTGTTTGTGAAAATGAACATGAAAATAGGAAGGAGTATGTTTGTTTGTTAGAACGTCAAGCATGATTGATGGCCGCCGCCTCACCTTGCACAAAATACAAACACACTCCTAACTTAACAACTGTCGCTCTAACTTATCATTCCGTACCACAAAAGTTGTAAAGCACTCGACTTACATTCCACTCGGTCCTAAACAATATTCACCGCATTACACATTATACTCACAGCTCCTACAATACACACAAACTTTGACAATATTCAAAATAATGTAATGTGTCATTTTGTCATTTCTGTACACAAAATCTAGCCCTACGCATACCTCTTGTTTCAGTGAACAGCTAAAAGGTTGTTTATAAACTGTAAAGATTTTAAGTACAACCAGGAGTCAAGTCGTCTACCATTACCTTCCTCACTGACTTCAAAAGTACCACTACACAAAATTATTTACGTTCCCACCTGTATTATGACAAGTTTAATTTATTCATCATCGTGTCTTCCTATATAATAAAATCCATTTCTTTTAAAGAATATAATACAAACTATTTTCATTTACAAATCTACCTTTTTTGCTTTTAGATCCTTCGAAAATTCATTCATTTGAGAATCAAATACTAAAGACGAGAGTGTTTAGTATCACCACTTCTCTTCGTACAAAATCTGAAATGAAAATTTATCTGATGCAGTTAGAGGGTTAAAATGCGACCTCACACGATACGATTTCATCAAGTCGCTCAACTCACAACAACTCTAATTTCAACAATAGTTTGACTTGGTCAACAGAACGGGATAATGACATGGGAAGGAAACGAGTTTCGGGAAAAAGAGGTCAGCAAAACATTCGGTAAGAGGTCATTAGATTTTTTGCTATCCCTCAAGCAAGATATGTTTAAACTACGTTAGAAAATGTGCAGGAGGAACCCTGAATGACAAATAGTCACAGATTTATTTGAAAAATTTAGTGCTGAAGCGGTATAAAAATCTAATCGACCAAATAAAGTAATGAAGAGAACTTCATTGAAAAGCTACAAACAACAATGGGGTGACTATTTACCCTACAACTGCAAACGCATATCAAAGAATCAGCAATGTGTGCAACACTTGCGTAAATTAAGCTGTGATTTCCATTCATACCAGCTAAAAATTATTATTTGTGTTCCCTGGTAAATTGATAAAATTTAATTTTCCCACTCATACACACTTAAAACAACCACTCACATACTTAAAAGAAAAGGGTTTTTATTTTGCTCACACTTCCCGATTAAAAAAAATTATATTTTTTGGAGATTTCATAAATCCATGTAAAGATTTTTGAAATAAGGATTTGGAAAGAATGAAATATTCAAGAATATATTGAAAAATCATAAGAAAAAATATTTAGATATAAAATGAAAAATACTTTGAACGGGTACATGTAAGAGAGAAAGGATGAAAAGTAGATATATTCATTTTGCCATTTTCCAAGTTGTAATAGGATGTTATATATTATAAGTTAGTTGTTATCCTACGGACAAATTGCACGGATCAGAAGAAGAGGAACAAGATGGAACTCCAAGTTGGTTGCCAAGAGTGCAATCACAGCATATCACATTCTCATACACTGACACTTACGTAGCTACACTTACACTTACACCCACCAGAACCTAGTTCTATTCGGAACAAGAATCTAATCCAGCCAACTTCATAACTGTCAACGAGATAATACTACAGTGCTTCTCTCCCTACCATAATCACCATTAAAGCTCCAATTTCAAATTTTACAATCACAAAATGTTTACATCTAATAACTGTAGAATTAACTTCAGTAATTTATACAAGTCACCTACCTAACATAAAAATAAATGATTTCATAATCGCAGTTACTTCCTTGGAAATGTTCAACTGAAGTGATATTGTAGGGCTACTTGTAACATTATAAAAGTAATATTCTAGAAATACAGTCGAATCCGGATAAATGGTCCACTGGTTCACTGGTCCACTGGAACTGTCCAAAAAACCGGCTGCCCCAATTGACCAATTGGGGCAGCCAATTTTTTGGGACAGTTTTTTAATGAAAAAAATCTGGTGTGAAACACTCACACAACTTTCTCTTGCCAATTCAAATAATTAATAATAAACCTAACTATATTAATAAAATATTAGAAATAAACAAAAACTAACCTCAAAAACATAACCTTATTTTAATCATGAGTGAATGACGCAAAATGAAAATCGAACTCAATTTGGCTTAAAAAAAACGGAAAATCACACTTTTACGCTAAACTAGGCTCTGTAGAGAAAAATTCTCCAAATAAAAGTTGTAGATCTTTTTATTTCCTATAAAATTTATTATATACACTTTTGTCGTAAAATGCATTCTAAGGCCGAAATCTTAAAAAAATCGATTTTTCACACGTTTTCGTGAGAAAAAAATCAAAAAATCACTAATTACTGCTAAACTAAGCGTTATACAAAAAAATGTTTTAAATAAAAGTTGTAGAATTTTAAATTCTCTACAACTTTTATTATATACACTTTTGCGCTAAAATGCATATTAAAGCCGTAATTTTAAAAAGAAAATGTTTTTACAAGAAAACCGCCTCACCGAGAATTTCAGCAAACATGGCGCCTACCCTATCTTGTATAGAATAAAAAATTGAGTAAACCAGGCGATTTTAAAAAAAATCGTAGGACCAGTTTTTGAGAAAATCGCAAAAAAGTGAAAAGTTACACGAATAAACTACTACTTCCGGTTGACCGATTTTGATGAAAAGGTTCGTGTCAGGTCCGGTAGTGGTATGTAACTTAAGTTTCAAGTCCGTACGATGTTCCGTTCTTGAGATATTTTGTATACACACACACACAGACACACATACAGACACACACACAGACCAATCGCTAAAAACATGTTTTTTGGGTTCAGGGGGTCTGAAAACGTATAGATCCGGTGAAAACTCGATTTCGAAAAATCGACATGAAAACAATACTTTCCTTCCTATATATTCATATAGGCAAGAGAAAGTAAAAAAAACAGAACGGGACTTTACATTAATAAGTAGGCCTACTCCGTTTATTTGGTCCATAATGCCTCTTATTAGAGTCAATCTGATGTATGTACATGCATCTTTTAATTAAAACCATTATAGGCCAACAACGAACAACAAGTGGTTCTAAGCGGCAAGATAAGATAATGGGCAGGATAGAGGTAGTAAACATTTCGATAGATTAACAACAGTAATCACACATTAGTCGTAATAAAGATGTTATTTACAGTACAATGTGTCTCTCTTCTTCTTAAAGTTCCATCTCCTATCGGAGGTTGGATATCATAATGGCTATGGTCACTTTGCTGGCTGCCACTCTGAATAGTTGCAATGAACTACAGTTGAACCATTCTCTAAGATTCCGCAGCCAGGAGATGCGTCTTCTTCCTACGCCTCTTCTTCCTCGGATCCTTCCCTGCATAATAATTCTCAGCAACTCATATTTTTCTCCTCTGGTTATGTGACCCAAATATTCTAGTTTTCCTGTTCTTATACTTTTCATAACTTCTAACTCCTTATTTAAACGTCGGAGCACCTCAACATTGGTAACCTTTTGGACCCACTGAATTTTCAATATTCTCCTGTAACACCACATTTCGAACGCTTCTATCTTCTTTATGTGTTGTTTCTTCAATGTCCAAGCTTCCATTCCATATAGTACGATAGAAAATACATAACATCTTAGAGCCCTCAATCTGAGAGGCAACTGAAGGTCTTTGTTTGTTAGCATTGTCTTCAATTTTATGAATGCTTGCCTTGCAGTTTCAATTCGTACTTTAATTTCTTTACTTTGGTCATTCTTGCCATCAACCCAGGTTCCCAGATATTTGTACAATGTGTAGGCTAACTAATCGTCATTGCACAAATTTCAGCGGGTCATATCCACTAATTAAGCCCAACCTTACAAGCTATGAAGCCTCCTTGCAACTTATGGTTAGTTGTCACTTGTCATACGTACATAGAACGTTCGTAATTCCATGCTTCTCATCAGTTTTTGTGATTTCATGAGTGTACTTTAACACACTGTTTTTCGAGTCTGGTTGTTTTGTTATCTGCAGGCATACTTTTTTATTTTTTTAAATTCATTTCACAAAATTTGTTGATATTTTTATGCTTAGGCTTATAGTACAGTACCTACCGACATAGTCTTCGTGAGTTAAATGCCGCGTAACAATATGACTGGGTGAACGAATAAAGCTTCTTGATAAAATAAAAACGTATCCACCTAACTTAAGCCAACGTAAACTATCGGAACTAACTGGTGTACCAAAAATTACGATAGCTTGTATCGTGCCCCAAGAAAAGAAAATACGCAAAAAGTGGGCATTAAAAGATAATGGAACATCTGAGAAAAGAAAACGTGAAGGACGGATCCAATTTTTGAGAAGCGTTGAATGAATGGTTTGCCATTGTAACTTCGCAAGGTGTTAGTGTCAATGGTCCAATGCTTAAAACCAATGCAAAAGGTTTTGCTAAAAAGTTAATCATTGTTCTGATACCCTTTTATGGTTGTATTATACTAATGATGTATGATGACTATGGATAATAATTTATGTATGTGACAATTTTAATAAAATACAGTATCGTATACGCCACAGTTTACGAATTAGTTTATTAGGGCCAGCCGTTTAATCGGGCCAAAATGCTCCGGTCCCGATGTGCCCCAATTATCCGGAATTGACTGTAGTTTATTGTAAGGAATTTTGTATTGTATGAGGTGGTATATACGGAACAAGAACAATGGATTACGAGGAATAAAATGTTTGAATAGCTATTCTCAGAAATCGAAATTAGTAGTAACGTTTGTTTTTATTTATTTTACTTTGCATGTTCTGATAAAGCAGAAAAACTGTTACAAGAGCCCCGACTCTTTGAGGAACTATCAGACTCGAGGTATAAAAACAGTTAGCGCCTTTGTGGTAAGTTAATTAGTACTTACACTGTAAATAGAATTATTATTATCGGGTCATTCCGGGACCGGTTTTGAATTATGTTATTATGCGTGTGCGTATGGGTGGTAGCAAGTAGTTGTGAACAGGTTAATCATTGTTTTGATTGTTAAGAGACAGTATCTTACTAACTTATCTAAACTCTACTGTAAATAGTCGATTTTAGTTTAGTTCAGAATTGGTTACGTAACGAACCTATTTCAAAACGGCCCTACCACAATAATTTCATTCACACTACAAATAAAAACCACCTATTAAGGAGCTAACTGTTTTTATACCTGCCGTCTGGTAGATTCTCCAAACAATCGAGACCGTTATAACACTTTCTTTCATACTGGAACATGGTAAAAGGAATCAAAATAAAAACAAACGTTTCTACTAGTTTCGATTTCTGAGAATCCTATTCAAAAATTTTCATTCATCGCAATTCGTAATCCTCGTTCAATACACACCACTTCATGCACTATAGTACACAATTTCTTACAATGGACAAGTTATTCCCTTTTTGTAGAATTTGTAGAATAACACAAACTACTACATTTATTAATTTTACATTATAAAAAATTTTGAAGCTGAAACTCAAGAAACTTAAAAAACCGGCTTTTTGTCAAACCTTTGTAAAAAAAAAGACAATTTAATCTGGCCTAAACTGCTGAGTTCTAAAGACTACAGTAGGTAGCGGAAAATATCATTGGATTTCAACTTGTTAAAATAATTTCAGACACTAATAACCAGAAATTGAATTTCCGTCCTTTCCTTTTGTAACTTAGCACGCTGTCACTGCACCACATAGGTTTTAAAAAGTAAATATTTGGTAACGTAAAGAGCTGAGTGATTATTATTAACAAAACAATACAGGGTGATGTCTAATTTGACATACCACTACAATATGCAATTAGTAGAATGGGTGGTTATTTAAATGTGAAACAGTTCCTCGTAGCAAATAAATATTTAAAAACTAATAAATAATTTACAACAGAAAAAGTTTGAATAAACGGTATGTGATTCAATTGGTTACATTTACAGTTATTTATTTTGCATGTTTTTGTAACTTCATTTATTTTGCTATTATTTGCCTACGGGGACATTTCTTGTTATCATTTCCTAAACAGTACACTTCCGGGAAAAATGAAATGCCAAAATAATTTTAAAAACATGAAAACAAATAGCTTACAGAAAAGCAATCATTACACTTTTTAATTTTTTTTATTATCTGGAATTGTCAACATTTGTGGACACAAGTTGATTTATTGAGGGCTCTACGGAGATTTTTGATGTGAAGATTAGAATTTAAAAGGAATATCCAGTAGCCTGTTAATAATTAGTAATGAACCGGTTATCTCATCAAATTACTTCCACATCTATCGTAACGTTAAGTAATAAAAATTATTTATAAAAATTTCCCCATTTATTTTTTAAAGGAGGCACGGCTAAGGGTTGATTACTTTTGGAACGCAACTACCCGGAAATTTCCATTTTATAAACCAGTACGGTACAACTACACGCAGGTGGCGGCTATTACAAGGCCAATAAATCGCATCGTCATTAGAAATTATTGTACCATTGGCGAGTTATAGAACATCTCAAGAGGTTAACGAATGTAAACATTTTCCTGAATCTTTCTGTAAATTGAACCCGAGAATTTTATCTTATCACTCATAAATGCATAACCTACTGAATTAGAAAGCTTCCAAAATTAAACATTCTTAATAACAAAAATAACATTTACAAATTACGTTAATGCTTTTCTTATAATTTTTTTAAAATAATGTTTTATTGTTGAGCTAATTACCGTTAACTTGTCTATCCAATTAAACCCAAATAGTTATGGTTGTTCTCTCAAGCTTAGTTAAAGGAATTATAAAAACACTCACGGACGGAAGATGTGTTTACTAACAATAATCAGAATTATCTTGTCTAAAGATAATGGTTTTAATTAAGCATCCAGACTCTGTGGTGAATAAGGTGGTAGTGTCCGTATTACAGTAAGGTAAATACTTCTTAGAAAGCTAGAAGTAGTAGATGAGTTGACCAGTTGACAACGTAACATGCAGTATTCTTAACTCCTACTCACACACACACACACACCATGAAGGAACCTTATTAAACCTAAAACTTATGTAGTAGAAGTGGGAAACGAGTGCGGTACGGAGGACAATGACGCGCAATCCCCCTCTGACCGACCAACTAATAATCTTCTTACTCTAGGTGAATTAATTATTGACTAAGTGTAATACTTTTAGTTATTTCCATTATGTACTCGTATTATTTCTAATTAATTACATACATTAATGAGGAAGAACTTTAGAAGAAAATGGTGTAGTGATTAGAGTGCTAGACTACAAAGAAGAAGCTCTAAGATTAACTTTTGCTATGGTCTAAAAATTATTAAAAGGTGAAAGGCACCGTTCCAAAACCAACAGTCACAGTAAGCGCTAATAACCAAGCGTCTAATGTGAATTTACAAAATTCAAAAATGTATAGAGATTCAAATCAATGATTAGTCCGAATCAAATTATTAGTTAGTCAATTATCAGTTAGTTCAAATGTCTACAAGTTGTTTAAGCAAAAAGTGTTATTAACAACCAAAGCCGTAGCATAAATGTACGTTAATGCAAATTTTATTCAAATTTTGGAAATCTAAGAATTCAAAAAATATATTATAATTAAGTTAATATATATTTTTTAATACAAATATAAACGTGTTATTATAGTTATATTAATATTTTTTATATATAAATATAATTAATATTAAAATATAATTTTTGAATTGCTAGATTTCCAAAATATAAATAATTAGCTTACACGCCCTAATCATGGCACAAGGACAAAACTTTTGTTTTTACAATTAGATCATCTGTTACGTATGTTTCAAACTAATTTCTATTTATTTTATCAAAACTAACTTTTTTTCTATACTCTATCAGGGAATTAAATCTAGAAACTACAGTTTAGCTACGGAGGATATCAAAAATAATATTAGCTTCTAAATTTTTCTTGGAAAATTGGCTGTAGAAACAAAAGATTTCATTAAATCAGATTGCCTTTTCAAAATGAGCATTTGAGATTAAGTTAAAGGATTTTTGAACAAAAATAAATACTTTGTGGATTTTCTTTGTAATAAAAATTCCATCTAAAATGTGATCCTATTAATGGCATTATGTGCATGAAACGTCTTCATGATTGTTGACAACGATGCTCGCCCACATTCTAGGCGGACGTTTCTAAGAAAAGAGAAGAGAAATTCTTTCTATAGTAAATCGCTATGTATCTTTCAATACTCTTTATCGAATGTAGAAGACAAAAGAAAAAGTTTTCGTTAGAAAAATTAATGAATGGAACAGCGGCAAACGCCCAATATTTTTCACAAATGCAACTTTGTGTCCATAAAAAATAATATTGCGAATTGAATTTGAAAAATGCTCTTTATATAAAGTAATTTTTACCATAACTTACAAACTTCCAGCTATAATAAATAAGAATGAATTTGAAGCAAAGAGAGTGTTATGGGTGTTATAATTTGCTAGAAAGTTGTTGCAGTTTGAAAACATTATTTAAATTTTGAAAACGGTTACTTTCTTACACAAAAATATGTATTATATCTTACTACACAAAATTAATACAATTATAATTCAAATGCTAATACTGCGCCTATATACCAGCTGGACGATTGTATTTTTACTATTAGGCGCTTGTGTTTGCATGGCCTTCAAGTTTTGACACTATAATTAATTGCCTTCCTCTGTCGTCGCCTATCGATTCCATTCTTATTTCTAACTAAATTTCTTTTAAGTGTTAGTTAAGTTTTAGAAAATTTTGTATTAAATTTTATCCTCTAATAAATTAAGTACTGTATTTCTTAGTTACGACAACAATAACAATTTAAGTAATCAATTTAAAATGAATACGTATTCGTTATAAATTAAAAAGGAGATTTTGTTACATAGAAATAACCAAATCCTGAAAGAATTCGGAATAAAACTCACAAAAGTACAATACTAATTCTATTAGGTTTACTTATCTAATTTATCCTTTGATAACTTGTAAAATAAGAACTGTCAGAAGTAATGGATTTGAATTGAAAACCGAATTATGAAACAGGGCCTACAGTAGGTAAGCCTAATATATTTTGTAAGCCTCTTTCTTACAAGTTTACTGAAAATATACAACAGGCCTAATAGGAAAAGTGAAGTGTATTCTGAATCAACTTATTATGATCGAGTAAATAACTCAAGGCCTATTTTGAATCAAGAATATTAAAATGACTCTTGAAAAGTTCTTTCCTTTAACAATATGCTAATCCTGCATTACAACTTATAATACAGTCTTACGCCTATAGATGCAACCATGACTGGCAATGAAGAAAAGTTTTCTATTCTCCTACATCTTCTTTCTTTTGAACTGTTTTTTCAGAGCTAGTTTATAAAATTTCATTGAATTTTTACAATATTTTTCACCGTTTTAAATGAAGTTTCACCTTTTCAATTAATTGATTATGTAATATTCCACCTTGGGTAGTTATTTATTTCTATTAGTGCCTACATGAAAACTATATTTTTAATCTGAAACTTATAGAAAATATTTTATAACTATTAATAAATAAACACAAATTAAAATAACTTATTTATTGTATTCCAGATTATATTAAAAATGTATTATTACGTTGTAATTACTGAATTATAATATTAGTACTGAAAATATTTATGCCTTGGGCCATAACATACGAAGTTTGTTCTTTGAGCTTTAGAATAAAAGTCACATAGAAAGTTCTTCTTCAAACAAATCAACAGTTCAAACAATGAACATTTAAAATGAATAAATAAATCAATAATAAGTTATATTAATAAATTACTAATGAAAACATTCAACAAATGTATAAAAATAATGTTGTTGTTTAGGTCATCAGCCAAAAGGCTGGTTTGAACCTGTAGAGGTTTTACTAAGTAAAACGAGGAGTGAGGTGGTTTACCGTTGCCTTCCTCACTGAATGGAAAAGTACACTTATCAGCATGCCGGGCCCTCTGAAAAGCACATATTTTCCACTCTGTAAATGACACCTTCACTTCATTCACCACAGGGTCTGGCTGTATAATGAAATTCATTACTCTCAGAGGAGATAACTCTGATTAGTGTTTTTTACACCTCTACCTCTTCTGTTCTTAAATGATTCAGTCAATAAATTGGCTGACCATGTGACAAGAAACAGAACTATTTATTTTAGCCCTGCAACTAACAGATAGAGTGTAAATAATTTGACACTCCACCTGTCTGTTATGGGCAGATAAAAAAAAATAAAATATTTATATAAAATATTTATATAATAAAATAAAATAAAATAAAAATAATAAAAGAAAATAATTTAAAGTTCTATAATGTAGTTTGGGTTTTTTAAAAATTTAAATTACAAAACCTCCTTACATCAACACAGTTTTCTACAGATCACAGTATGAGTCAACAGTACATCTACTAGGTGTATGTAGGCTATACGTGCACTTACATAAACTGCTGTTTTTGTACTGAATTTCTGTCTATTAAAATTACAAGTTACAATTAGAGTACTTCAATTAAATTAAGTATAAAACTTAGACTAAACTTGACTGTAAGTAAGATACTGTCAATTAACAATCAAACAATGATTTATCTGTCGACAATCACTAGTAACCACCGTACGCGATGCATATTAACGTAATTCAGAACCTTTCCCTTAAAGACTCGCCAACACTTATTGCATTTACAGTCCAAATACTAACTAACTGGCTAAAAGGACGCTAACTGTTTTTATACCCCCGGTCTGATACTTTATCAAACAATTGAGAGCCTTCTAACACTTTCTCCTCTTTTCAGAACAATCTAAAACATGGTAGAAATGATCAATAATAGGCGAAGAAAATCAATTCTCCGTATTTTACACTAGTTTTGACCACGCTTTCAAGAACTCCTTTCAAACACATTTCATTCTTCGCCATCCATTCTCCTTAATACAATACACTTTATTTTTTATAATAAACAATTTAATCCGATAACTATTTCTAGAATATCACAGTAATGTTTCAATATTAATACAGCAGATTAATGGTGAAATGAAAATGAGTGACAAAAAATGGCAAGTTCGGACCGGGAGTTCAACGCGGAACCAGACACTTTTTAGTACCACAATTTAAACTGGTACCGTGAAAAATGGTTCACGATACGTTGTTTTTTCGAGTGGTTACAAAAATTGGACCTTGTGAATTCTAGAAGACCATCAGAATCACTTTACAGACTGAAGCATACGTTTCTTTTTTTGTGAGCGAATCCCGATGTTTCCCCAAGATAAATATAAAAAAAAAACTACTACTTCTAACTGCTACTTCTACTTTCTTCTAACAAACTTTCTTTTTCTACTTCTTCTTGTTCTATTCAAAGTAAACTGTTCTGTTCACTCATACAATTAACTACGGTTTATTTTTTTATCGGAGGCGGCGCAAAAAACTCATGTTCACTCCCTCACGATGGGGGAAGTAGTGTTGGACTCAATTGAGGCGTTATCGTCCAGCCCCAAAGAGGCCGCAACCGCCTTACCAACCAAAAACCCGCCGCCTGGCCACTTGATCCGATATCAGCAAATGTTATCTATGAATATAAAACTGTTACGTTTGTCATTGATTATTAGAAGGTTATATCATTGTCATTAATTAAACCGTTCTATTTCTACAACTTTTGTTAACTTTAGTACCTAGACCCAACTGAAGGGATAAAATTGTAATTCAAAATAAAAATTAATAAATAGTTCTGTAGAATTTATTTAAAGTTTAAGTATTTTTGAAACAAAAGAAATTAGAAAACTTTTGTTGATATGCAACGTCTGTTTTTTTCCTGAACATAAAAAAGTCTGTAACGCAGAAGAAAAAGGATTTTTCGTTTATATGTCTGTAATATTTTTTGAGTTGTCTTATCATCTTTTTTAACTTGTTACATTCTTATTCTTGTTCTTCTTCTTTCGTTTGGGTACGGTTGAATGGGTGTAGCGGTAAGGGAGAATTGATTACCATTCAGATATTCAGATGACATGGAGAGATCAGAATAAAAGTAAAAGCCAATTTCCTAGCCACCATTACTTCGTTGTTGCCGCTCACCGTATTGAGATTCTTCTGTGGATCGGTTATCAAAGCCAATAAAATGAACCTTTCTGTTCACTTGGGAGTAGCGATGCAGTAGCCTACTCTTTATTGCTTATAGAAAATTATTAAATTTTTCTCATTTCATACGCTTCAGTTAAAATAGAAGTATTCAAATCATTGTTTTATAAACCGATTATTTATCAACCTTCCAAAATTAATAAAATTTACTTTTTTGTCGTTAGGAAAATTAAAGAACACGTAAATAAAGTTAAATTAAAACAGTAATTAACTTCACTGTGGAATTTTTATTCGAATTAAAGGAAAATTGATATTTAATTCATTTTCTAAACCGATTTAAAACAAATTGAATGAGGGATTATATTTTAACCCAGCATTCTCAAAATTTGTTTATTGTAGGTATAAGCTTCTCCTGTTGTTTTTGTAGTCAGCGGAAGTTTGTTGCCTGTAGTACTCTCTTCTGTCAAGTAATTACACTTTTCTTTGTAATTATAATGTTTTTAAGTCCTTCCAGATTTCCTGAAACAACTTATCGGACAACTTTATATTGCCTTACATTCCATGTATCTGTATTATAAATAGTCATTCATACATTCTGTGTTGATGTCAGTGCAACTGGCTTCTACGCCCGTGGCCCTGGTTTCGATTCCCGGTTAGATCTGACATCTTTTCATCTGTCACTTTTCACCATCTGCTAGTGCCTTAATCTGCATACCAGTTGAACGTAAAACAAAAAGTGTACCATAGAGTTTTAAATTGTTAGATTCTGCATATTTGTAGTAAATTTTCAGGTTGCAATAGAAACGAAAAAAAATTTTATCGTAGGATGGGTCTCCGAAACAGTGCTCTTTAAGACGGCCTTAGAGTCACAGTTTTAAAGAAAAACAAATAGTCAAAAATTTAGAGCCGTCTCCGAGATACAACGAAACGAAAGGCCTCATGATCTATTTCAGACTAAGGTTGGAAATTAAAATTCGTTAAAATCCACCGTTCCTTAATCTACAGTAGTTAGTAATAACTAGGTTACAGATATAATTTTAAATAAACAAAAAATAAAATGTTTTAAACGGTAATTTTCAATCAGAAACAATTACACTATTATAATCATCCAATGTGATCGTAGTTTCCCTGTTCATTTGACTTCAAGTTAATTAGAATTTAAAGAGGGACACCCAATTACTTCCATGTGTAGCGGTCAGCAAAGATTACAAAGTTACTCGATCAAATGTTGATACTTAACAATCAATAGAAAATTTCTTCCAGGTGTCTATCCCGGTAGAAATAAAAGTTAATGGATTTTTTTTTAAATTTTCACGAAAGTTTAACAAAATAATCTTAAATTTATATTTGTATAGACCAGTATTAATTATTCAAATGATGTTACAGATGTTTTAAGCGAACTTCATATTGAAAGGAAGTACCTATCCCCCGATTTTTTTCTTTCACCTTACCTATATTATATACTTTCTAATTTGAGTTCGTTTTCTACGTTCTTTTATTCTATAGGACTTTTAACCGCTCCCCATTTTCGAAGTTCCAAATTACTTTTATACATTGACAATCCTTCTCTCTAGCTCTTTCTCTAGACCCCTTACTCGCTCACAAACTCCCCCCCCCCCCTGAGTCTAGTTATAGAAAGTTCTTACGTTTTTCTCACAGCTCTTTTTAGTAATTTCCCTCCATCTCGTAGTAATGAAAAGGAAAAAATAATTTAGGCTGTATCCAATTCTGATCACCGGATCAGTCTCGGCTATTCACTAACGTCGTACCTTTACACTTTGACTTAATCTAAGTGATCATGTACTGAAATAAAGTTAAGGAGAGCTCATACATCAAGACCTTTGCCTTTTCATTCACATCTTTTGTATGTACTTCTTAAAGGGAACCGCGCTACTTAACAAAATTAAACTAATTTTTTAAGTATTTGACTGAAAAATGAAAGTGGTAGAATGCTAGACTTTGAAGTTGAAGGTCGTGAATTCGATTACTCGATAGCGCATAGAAAACATGAACACGTTAAAATCAAACGCGTTTTAATTTTGTTTTAACTTAAACAGAAATGTGGATGTGAGGAAGGTCATAAATTCGATTATCGGACAGCGTTTAGAAAACTTGAAAACGTTATAACCAATCGCTTTTTAATTTTTTTTAACTTAACAGAAATGTGGGTGTTATGAATACCACATCTATAGTTCACTTAAATCCTCAGTTTTAGCTAAACTTCAGCGTTTCTAATTAAACTTACTAAGGATATTACGCACCAACATATTTATTTAATCATAGACTTCAATAATAGCATAAAATCCCTTACATAAATGAAACTATCCACTAAAAATATGAATCGATTTAAATACAAAAAACCAGCAACATCCCACTAATCTGTGTTCTGAACCGTCACATTTACCAGGTCACCCCAATTGGTTTAATTTTTCAACCGTTTTGTTTTCTATACAAAATTTTACAAATTGGTTTTTCACAACAAATTGGTTGGATTTTTTACAATACACAAAAATTATTTAAGCTAATTTGATCCATAAACCTTTTTACATTGTCATTTATTCAGGTATATTATTTATTTAACATCCTATCTAGTTACATTAACATACGAAGTTCATAGGCTACAATCAATAAGCGATTTAAATTCAAAGATCCTGCTAATAGCCTAAGTGTTGTTATTATCAAAAGATGAAAAATAAATTATCATAAAATTGTAAAAATATCTACTGCTTGTGCAGAGCTGCACAGTTGAATTTAAAAAGATATATGTAAAATATAATCAAACAGTTAAATATTCAAGTTTGTTTCTTGTTTTATTTCACTTAAAGAACCATCACCTATTTGGTAATTAAAAACAACAGCATCTGTAGGAAGAGAAAAAAAACAGGTCTTAAAGTGTTAATATTTTCTAACTTTAGCCGGGAATAGATCCCGATATTTTTCGATTTACTACTGTGTTAAATAGGCAGCTTTAATATGATTTTTTTTTTAGAAAACAGGTTTCTTTCAAATTTTTATTAAGAGTATTATACTGTACTTCTAATCATGTCTCTCAAATTAAACAATCTCTTATTCTTATAAAAAAAATTTTTAATACAACATTTTTTCATTTTTTTAATCACTAATGTGTGTACGTTGTAATCTATTTAGTTCAGTTTAAGACTAGTAAGCAACCCCAACATTCAATGAAATGAGGATGATGATGTGTATGACTTGTAAATAGGGAGTAGTCTTGTACAGGATCAGGCCGACCACTTCTGGGGTAGTACAGTTAAATGAACTTTAACCATCAAAACCAGGAGACTTCGTATCTGAAAATCAGCTATTAAATAGCTGATTTGCGGCGACGACTTTACCACTAGACCAACCCGGCGGGTTTAATAGTAACGATTATAATAATACTAATAACAACAAAAATTTTAATGTGGCAGACTTAACACGTTTAAGAAAAGTAATTAGCCTATCAGAAATTTCTACGTCAGGAAATATGTATTGCTATAGCTAAACATTTTTTAACAACGTAATTTTTTTTTAACAGTAAGAATTTTTAACAAACAGTTTAACAAAAACTTTCAGTAAATGTTGTGATGATGAATAGTCTATAACTTGAAGAAGACAGCACTCAGCAGCGATGCTTCCGTGTGATCGTTTGGTTATAAGTTATGAAGGGTTTCTTCTTAATCCTGGTGACGTACATTTTTTTTTATACGGATGAAGTGAATGAAGGTGTGAAAATGAGTGAATGAAGACGTGATACTGATGATCTGTGTAACTGATGATTGGAAATTTATTAGATGATTAATTGTAGATTAATGATAGCTATCAAGATTTAGTTCATTGAGAAATAAGAGTTGACCATCCGCAATATAACTTTGTGTTTTTAATTTTAAAAAGAAAAGTAAATTTAAATAAAAAATATTTTATAAATTAAAAAATTGAAAAGAGAAATAAATAAAATAAGCTACTTCACATACAGTCTTCTTCTAATAAAATATGCATTAATAAAAACTTATCAAAATATGTTCGTTCTTTTAAACCACACCATTTAATACTACCATATTTTTAAGAGTAAAAATAATAAGAAACTTATAAAATGAAATAAAAGATAATAAAAAACCGAAAGAAAAGTGATAAAAATACGAAAAATACCACAAATCTTTTTCTTTTTGTTACACAGGCAGGAAAGAGTGGCTGTTTTCATGAACCAAATAACTGGAAGTTGTATGGAACGTGAAACTAAGTTAGGATCTGTATCCTTTAAGACAGATTTATTGACCATAGCCACCCCAACCCAGCCCAGTCTTTAACTCAGAATCTAACTCAATGCTTGCTTCACTGAATAAACGGCAAAACTATAACATATACCATACACCAGTGGGGCAGCCAGTTTCGCTTTCGATACGCTTACATAAGTTATGTTATATAAAAACAAAAAGTAAACGAACGGGTTTCACTTGTGTTCCATCTTTGAAAAAGAAAAAACGGCAAATTCAACTAAGAAAAACTGACTGACCTTTTTTTTAACTCGTCAACAATCTTTAGTTTTTTTTTCCATTCGTTTGATCGTCTGAATGATTTTCCTGTGCGACTGACATGTTATGCGTCGACAAGTTATACGGACAAAAAGGGAAGTAAAGTATGTGACATCACTGTCGGTTCCATGAAAAAATTGACAGATAATTTCTTTTTTTAACGGAAAACATTCTTGCGGTTCCGTATAAATATTGTAAAATTTCCGTACTCTTAATTTCTTTATTGTCGAAAATGTTAATACTCTGTATTTTCTTTTCTTTACTGTTAGTTAACCATTTTAGTTTTTTCAAACAAAATTTGATAGTCTGTTGTAATAGGCAAATTTAATTACATTAGAAATGAGAATATTTTTAAAAATACAGGTGTATAAACTACAGGAACTGGTGAAAGGCGAAATAAACCCAACCATGAAATTTCCAAAGACATTGAAACTTTTGGAAATACAATAATATAATTCAATATTTTATTTATTTATAATTATTATACTGTAGTTAGTATGATTATTATTTTGTTTTCTTTATTTAGTAGATCGCGACTCCATCCTCTATTTAGTCTTCTTATTTGAGGTATGTTTCTTAATTTTAGATGTGGAGTGGAATTGGGATTAAAGTTTTGTCGGCTATAAAATGTAGAATAAATCGATTGAGCAATTTCATTTACAAAGGGCTAATATAGTACGTACTACATTATAAAGAATAGAGAAATGTTTTGAACACTTGAAACGTATAAACAAAAACCATTAAAAGAAGAGAATTTTCCATTCTCTTCTATTATTCTGAACTACTGGAAATGTAACAATTAGGATTTACCAAAACTGAATATTTTGAAAAAACTAAATTCAGAAGCACACTGTATGAACTGGTAATTTCTGCGCAGATTAGAAAACCACCAAAGAGAAAAAGCAGCTTCTAGAATTTGTGAGAAAGTCCAGATCACCTAAGATGAAAACATTCTGGGAAGAAAGGAGATCAAGAGTAGTAGAAAAAACACCAAAGAAAAAGTTAAGGCTTCATGAAGAAGCTAACAAAAGTAAATCCAATAAAATTAACGCTTACTGGAGAAAAAAGAACAAAAGAAGAAGGTAAAGAACCGAAAAAGAAATGAAGGCAGAAGGAGAGTCTATTTGGTTACCGAGAAGTCCGCAGAATTCTTGTAATTTTCTTTTTAAATCTGGTGTGAAATACTCACACGAGTTTCTCTTGCCAGTATAAATAATTTATACTATAACCTATTTTTAATGATGAGTAAACAATTTACTTGTCAAATGAGAAACAACTAATTCTAAACAGGAGTGAATGACACTAAATGAGAAACCTCTCTTAAACTTTGATTTTGATGAAAAAATGTGGAAAATTACTAACTGACGCTAAAATAAGATCTGTAAGTTTTTAAATTGCCTATAACTTCAGTTATACGTATTCACTTTTGACAAAAATATATACTAGCCTCTTGATCTTAGAAAATCCTATTTTTACCGATTACAATGAGCGAAATGCAGAAAATAACTAATTGACGCTACGCTAAGTGCTGTTGAAAAAATCTTTAAATAAAAATCATTAGTTTTTTAATTTTCTACAACTCTAATTGTACAACTTTTGTTCTGAAATGCACATTAAGGCCGCAATCTTTAAAAAAATACCACGAGAGTACAGCCCCTACGAATTTCAGCACACATGCCGCAAACCCAACTTTGTAAAGCATAAATAATGTAGTATTTGCATAATAAGGCGCTTAATAATTTGCATAAATAAGGCGATTTTTAAAATTATCGTAGAAGTCATTTTTGAGAAGATCGCCAAATGTGAAAAATTATCGTTAAATTACTACTTCGGATTGACTGACTTATGAAAATTTTCGCGTGCGGGTCCTGTCTTGTTACCTAATTTAAGTTGTAAGTTTCAACTGCGTCCAATATTCAGTTCTTTAGCTATCTAAAGTTATACCAACTATAGCTATCTATAGTTACACTAACTTTGTTAAACACACGCGCGCGCGCGCGCACGCACACACACACACACACACACAAATCGATAGAAACCTTTTTTGGATTTAAGGGATCTGATCAAATTAAATTGACATGATAACAATATTTTCCTTCCCTATATTTTATGATGAGCAAGAGAAAATAATAAAATATCTTTTCAAATTTATTAACATAAATTAAAAAATATAAAATTGTAAAAATTGAAGAAAGAACTTTGCACGCTGTATAACTCCTCTTAAATTTAAGATAAGAAAGAAAATGGAAAGGGTTGGTTCATAATTCTTTACGTGCAGTTTGTAATGATCCTAGTGGATGTAAGTCTAGCGAAGTGGTGGTAATGATGGGGTTCAAGTATTTACTGTGAATGAAGTTGAAGAGGTCAACAGCCGCTGGGTACAGTTACCATAACTGGGAAAATTATTTTCATGCTGTAAGTTCAAATAGAGTGAGTTAGTATGAGTACTAGTAACAAAAATTTTATATTCATAGTATTTCTAGTGAGGTGAGTTATTTTCATTATTCAGGCCTTACTCGTGTTAAATTTAGGTTTGATTTCTGTTATTTCCTATTAAAAATTAATCTATAAATTTGTATAATTTTCCTTTCCTCTAAAAAAATAGAGATGGACGAGAAGGACTAGACAAAGAAAATGAACGATTAGGAAAAGAAGACTAAAATTTTACTGACACCTGTATGAAATTGTTAAAAGCAATTTTTTAAGACAGACAAATTTTAAGTCAGATAAATGGTTCAATTAAGTCAGAAAGAATAGCTGCTCGAGGTGGATCCCTGAGAAGGGTGAAGCACTTCACCCTTCTTAAAAACCTCATTCCAGCTGCTTCGATTCTACTTTCTTGGCGCTTTGTGGTAACCCATGACTCACTTCAATAAAGAAAGAGGGCTGCCATTACCTTGTAGAACTTCACTACTGTCTCTGTTCTAGCTCTGTTACCCAGTGTCCTGTTAATGGTAACACAAATAGCCTGAAATTTATTTATTTTATTTTGTTTTCGACATCCAAGTCCCTATCAAAGCTCACATCGCAGCCCAGATAGTTATAGTGAGACATTTGATCTAATACTACATTGTCTAAAACAATCTTCGAACAAGTGGGATACTTCCCTCTGAATGCCATAACCTTTGATTTAACAACCGAAACTCGTAAATTATACTTTTTAGATAAATCATTTAAAACATAAACTGCTCTTTGAAGCTCATCTTCACTCTCCTGTATGATCCACATATCATCCGCAAATAGCAATGCGTTGAGGTAATCGTCAGAACTTATTCTAACCCCAGGACTAACCACACTTTTCCACTTTTTAAAAACAAGGCTAAGTTTAATCATTAATTATTGTTATTATTATTGTGTAAATAAATAATCAATTTGTCATACTGTATGAATCTAAGCTTTGTGCAGCTGCCGGATGAAGGGGAAAGATGAAGTACCATACTGGTGTTACGTCATAACACTACTAATCATCCCATTGCTCTTCGCTGGGCAGTAGGCTGCCTAGTGCGCGACATACGTGGGTGTTGTTTTGAATATTCGCTGTAGACGGCGACAGAATTTATGTAGTTTGGATAGTACCCTTGACTACAACAAACATAGTACAAGTAAAACGTTACTACTACTAACGCAATCTCTCACAGTAGTAGTGACGTAATGCATACCTGTCAGGTGCACAAAGCTTGGGAACGGGCAGTACGTTTGTTTATTATTTATGAAATCCCGATCCCAACGAACGTACGCTTAGATGTTACAATGCAGTGTTATAAACTCCACAACTATTCAACACTTCAACGATACACTCCGTGATTATCTGATTCAGTTAACAGGGTGCGCTTACATAGAGGGTTAAATTCATTTGTTTATCAGACGGGGATGAATGAATGAGTTACTTCCGTCGTACAATGAGCTTCTATACAATTCTGTAAATATCATAACCGTGCTGGTATAATGTTATTGCGCGGATATAACCTTCCTAACTTCCTCGATGCGTTTACATAAATGATAGTTACAATATAATAGTTGTTATTGTCATATGAATTATATATCCTTTGGAAAAAGGATGCGGTGTTATTCTCATCCTTAACATCCTAAATATCAAACGATTATATTTCTTTAAAACGAATTTTGTACAGAAACTATATTTTATTGTTCATAACATAACACATAAACACAAATGTGTTCTATAATGTTTAAAAAATTCATTCAGATAACACAAAAATGAAGTGCAGTTTGGCTGTTAGCGTTGCATTTATATGTTTTTTAAAAAACGATAATAGATTTACAAAATACCGTATGAAACACAATTGTGCTTTTGTTAAATGTCCCGGTGAATTTCTATTGCTTATAAGTTATATTAACATTCTGTAATAAATTACTGCAGTATTATGCTAACCTACTTCGTAAAGTATCTTCACACCGACCGAAATGTGTAAAATATTGTAATATTTAAGCCGGTTCGTTCGGAATCTGGGTATGATAAATAATAAACAGGCTTACTTTCAACTTATAACAATTATTTAAATAATTAATGATTTATCTTAGCCTACTAACAAATATAATTAGATTACAAAAAATAAACCGATTACTAAACTTCTTAAACCAGACTTGACTAACGATAGAATAGGCTACTGTCCTAAAGAACCAAAATACAATCGATTACCAGTCCACGATTATTTAATTGCAGAAATGCAGAACCGGCCCCGTACCAACACTATTTCGAACGTTTATTTGTATTGACTGGCCGACTATAAAGGTGATAACTGTTTTTATACCCGCGTTCTGATAGTTTCCCAAACGAATGAGATCTTTCTAAAAAAATCTCAGCTGCACTCAAACATAGTAGAAGGAATCAAAACAAAAACAAAATTTTATCCTAATTCTCGTAATTTGAGACCTCCTATTCAAAACATTTCATTCACCGCAGTTCACTGTCCTTCCACGACACACTTCACCCACTTCAATACACAATTCCTTATAATAACCAACACATTCCTTCAACCATTTATGGAATAATCACAAACTGCTACTAAAATACAACATATATGATAAGTACACACAGAGTAAATTTCTTTTTATTAAAAATACAAAGTACAGTACAGTCTTGTATTAGTATTTTATTAAAAATTGCCTCATTCACTACAGTTTTTATTCACTACAAGATAAGTTGTGTTTTCTTTTGGTAAAAATATGTTTTTTTAAGATGTGTAGCCTTAACATGCCTTTCAGGTTAGTCTATAAACAATTAAAGTTGTACTGAATTTAAAAACCTATAACTTTTATTGTTGTTGTTTAGGTCAACAGCCGAAAGGCTGGTTTGAACCTCTAGAGGTTTTACTAAGTAAAAAACGAGGAGTAAGGTGGTTTACCATTGCCTTCCTCACTGAGTTGAAAGAGTATGCTTATCAGCATGCCAGGCCCTCCGAAAAGCACTCACTTTCCACCCTGCAAGTGACACCTTTACTTCATTGACCACAGGGTCTGGCTGCATAGTGAAATTCATTACTCTCACAGGAGATAACTCTGACTAGTGTCTTTTACACCTCTACCTCTTCTGTTCTTAAATAGTCCAGTCATATAAGTGGCTGACTATGTAATAAGAAACAAAATTATTATTTTAGCCCTGATAACTTTTATATCAAAACAACAACACTTAACTCAGCGTAAATTAGTGTATCGGTATTTTTTCGTTAAAATCGATAAAAATGGGATTTTATAAGATTGCGGCCTCAGTGTGAGTTTTACAACAAAATTGTGTAAAATTTTTAGGAAGTTACAAACCCTACAACTTTTATTTCAAGCATTTTTTTTACGTAGCTGAGTTTAGCGTCAATTAGTGATTTTCCTTATGCTTAAGTCTAACAGAGGTTTATTTTCATTTAGCGCCATCCACTCATTATTAAAATTAGGTCACGTCTTTTATTTTATATTGTTTACTAATTATTAAACATATATGTTATATGATTCATTAGTAACATTGGCAAGGGAAAAGTCATGTTAGTATTTCAAACCAAATGTTTTTTTAGTAATAATGTATGTTAAACAAAATACCTTATTAAATCTAAATATTGGCAATCACAAACGCGAAACAGAAACGATTAATACATAGCTACAACTCTAAATCCATTATAAAAACCAATTTATGCAGGTAGAAAATACATCGACAAATTATCAGACTTTAAAAAATAAATGTATTTTTATTTTTTTTAAGATGTCGAGTAACACTATTAGTCTTTGAAAATTGTTACCTTGATGCAATTTATATACTTTTATATCCCAGAACAAAATATTAAATAACTAAAGAGAATGGTACTCGAACTCTGACCGAAATTTGTTATCGTACAAATTGTAGAGCTAGAGCGCATTAATCAACTGAAATTCAGTTCTCGAGACAACCTTACTCTACAAACAATTTTTCACTTTTCTCTACATGTTTTAAAACGGAAAAGGTTTTCAATTATTTATAATAAAATAATGTTCTCTTCAAGATTTGTTGAAACCTACGTAATCTTGAATTAAACATTATGTTTGGTTATACAATATCAAAATCTGTGAATAGAAAAACAAATGTCGTTGAAAAAAGAAAAAAATTTCTTAAAGATCATATTCCAGTGGATAATTAACATAATCATAAAAATTTAACATAAAAAATAAAATTTAAGAAAAGTTATACAACAGTATATACATAATTAGCAACTTTCATAAACTAGGATATAAATTTTTAAATTGAACAGAATACTTAATGATACAAAAAATGAGTTCTTAAGAAAAATATTGAAACGTGGGTAACAAGAAGTGACATTTAAAAATGTGAAAAGGCATATAAAATTTATTACATAAATGAAACAAACTCGAACAATAAAAATCTAGACTATAAATATTTTTATTCTATCTTCCCCTATTTGAATAACATAATATAAATACGAGAAGTATTGTTTTCAAGTTTAAGCATTTAAATTATTTTCTTTTATTAGATCAATACTATATCTAATAGTCACTACTAAGCTTGACAACGATCGAAATAGGATTCCCTCCCATATCCACTTCTTCAATTCCCGTTCGCACTACGTGCCGGATCGAATAAATCGGTACGCACAACACAAATGAGCAATTAATATGAATATCACTTATACTAGATTCTTGTTACCCATAACATTTTGTACAGATTATGTGACCACCAGCAGAAAGTCATTAGTGTTTCCATTATTTTTGTTCACTATTAAGTAGTGTAGTCATAACTCATAAAGTTTTTAATTTATAATGTTGACTGTTAATGTAAATAATTGATACGATTTAATTATTAAATGGAGTAAGCATTTTTTATTTACTTGAGAGCAGCTAAACTACGGTTTTAAACTACGGTTTTAAACTACGGTTTTATTTCAGTTGTACAGTGTTAGTGACCGTGCAATATTGTTTTTGTGGTCAGTGCAATTTTATTATGTTTTGGGTTTGATCGGTTGTTCAATATTCAGATAAATTTGTTTCG
Organism: Catonia carolina; assembly: GCA_035578175.1. Taxonomy (NCBI): domain Eukaryota; kingdom Metazoa; phylum Arthropoda; class Insecta; order Hemiptera; family Achilidae; genus Catonia; species Catonia carolina. Next base: position 297,804,455 of record JAQMRL010000001.1, read on the forward strand.
ATTAAACGAATATTGTGTAAGTGTATATTTGTGATTTAAACAGGTACAGGTAAATATACGTAAGGTAAATAAGTGCAAATAATAATAAATAATAAAGTAATAGTAAGTAAGAATATAAATACTGTTGTAGTAATGAGCTGTACCAGTAGGCTGACTATCAGAGCTAATGTTTTTGGGACGGTGCGTAATGCGAGGTGGCGCTGAAAAAGTGCGTTAGGGAGGGAATCCTATTTCGAAACTTGTCGGACAGTAGGTAAATTCTCTTCGTACGCAACGGGGCGTTAAAATTTGTCTTTTTGCTGCATAAGAAGATTGGTATTGTCAGTTACTTTTCAGTTAAATTTTACCCAATTTTCAATTCCCGTCACCATCGGCAATGTTTAAAAATCTATACACAAACCGAAAGAATATACCGAACCATTTTCTTGTCAAATCTCGTTGGGTTTTTTATCCATAGGGTTTTTATTCATTTTTGTTTTTGTGTTCTAATTAAAAATTGAGATGGACAAAACGACAAATTATGAGCATCGATAGGCTCATTACAATGTAAACTGAGCCGTTAAAAAGTCTCGCTTTCTTTTTACCCTTTCATTTTAACTTTCACTTCTTTGTTTGATGGCAATACCTCACTTATCTTCATGATTTAACTTTCACTTTTTTATTTAACGTCAATGCTCCACGTTATCTTTAAGATTTATTCTAACTTTCACTTTTTTTTAACGTCAATGCTCTACTTTATCTTTACGATTTATCCTAACTTTCACTTTTTTTGTTTAACGTCAATGATCTACTTTTTCTTTACGCTTTAGTCTAACTTTAACTTTTTTGTTTAACGACAATGCTTTACTTTATCTTTACGATTTAGTCTAACTTTCTTTTTTTTTGTTTAACGTCAATGCTCTACTTCATCTTTACGATTTAACTTTCACATCATTGATTGACGTCAAAACTCACCTTTCCGTATTTACGATTTAAATTTACCTACTTTATTTGAAGCCAACACTCCACTTTCTTTTTACGCTTTCACTTTTCCCTTTGTGAAATCTTTTTTGGTATGTCTTTGTAAATCTTTATTAAATACGTATTAGAAAACTATATAAAAAACTATACATGACTAATATTTAATGATTAATATAAACTAACAGTTAACGAAGACTAAAATTATACGTTTACCTCTATATGATGCATAAGAAACGGTTGACAAAACAAATTTTTTTGACACTAAACAATAGACTTAAATTGTCCCATAAGTGGTTCATAGAACCAATAGAGGATATTGAGAAAACTGGAATAAACAGAGAAAACACAATGGATCGACCCAAATTAAGATTTTAGATTACTGACTTTAAAGGGTTCTATGAGGCACTCGTAAAAACATAACTCACTCGCAGAACACTGGATGAAAAGAAGAAAGAAGAAAAGCGTACGGTGAACGAATACTGAGAATTAGGGCTACAAAATGAACTTCCATTATACATTTAAATTTACTTAACGTGGTTTAAAATTGACCCTGTACAAAAAAAAACCGAGCAATAAAACGCTTTAATCCAAATACAAGAAAAAAACATTTTACAAAAATAAACCGAGGGTTATTTAATTTTATAATTCAGAAATGAATTCATTCCCAGATTGGAAATCATTTACATTATGATTAGTGTAACTACCACTATCTTCCTAGCTACTTGTTTCCAACATTGAAAACGTTTGTTGTGGACAAAGATAACTGGGAAAGGCAATATTGCTAGTTTATTTATATAGGAAAATAAATAAAAGTAATAAGTAATCTTAAGAAAAATTGTATGAATACATAGTACTACAGTTCATAAAAACTTCAGTAAATAACATTACCAGGAAAAGATAGCATACAACGTAAGGAAAACAAAACTAAGTTACAAATAGCATATAAAACAACACAACAAGAAATTTATCTTAGAAAACGACGGTGTATTTCTTTCCAGGGTACTATTTTTAGATGTGAAATGTAATACGATTAATAAATAGATAAAATAAATAAATAATGTAAGTAAGTGTATCTTCTTTCTTGTTATATGATGATGTATGTTTGTCCAAGAGATATTAAAAAACTGTATCATAGGCCCTAATAGAATACAGATATATAAAAATACACGATACAAATTGAAAATGATGAAAATATGGTCCTGAAGGATTTCCAATTGTAAAGTAAGTACAAATCAAATACGGATTGATTTCATTGAAGAAAATATTCAAATACAAACTATATTTCCATATCAAATTACATTTTACATCGAAGACTCGCGTGAAAAAGTCATATATGAACGAAACGAAAACAACTTTGGCTGAAGTTACGTCAATTGTTCTGGCCCTTAGGCAGTTAGTCTCAAATTTCTCTTAAAATTAAAGTTGTTTTATACAAAGTAATTGTCAAACCAGATAGGACTCATGGATTAGCTATAAGGAAAAGTTAGTACATCGAATATAGAAATACTACAGGGCTTTCAATCAAAATGCCTGAGACTGATAATTGTAGCCTCATGGTACGCAACCAATGAAATATTGCAAAACGATTTAAACCTGCCCTTCATAGAAGAATAAATTAAACAACATAGCGAGAAATTTTAAATATGTTACAAGAGCAACAAAATCCTTTTTCAATTAACCTCCTCGACAACAGTGAGATTCTCACAGACTGAAACGTTGTAAGTTTTAAAACACTGGACTTACTTTTACGATTTCGTTACACATTTAACGTTTTTCTAACGGGTGTTTCAAAAAGGATGCACTTCGAAGTTTGAGAACGCTAATTTATTACATTAAGTAATTACAAATTATACGGTATGAAATTATTACCTTTATAACATTTAGATTACCTTTAAAACTTCACAATAAATGTTCAAAATGACTTCCTTCGCTTGTATTGCAAGTTCGGACACGTTTCATAACATTTGCAGCCACTTTTCGTAGTGTTTGCTCATTATTTTTTGTAATTTCACTTTCAATATTAGTTTTCAATTCTTCAATTGTATGAGGATTGTTTTTAAAAACCTTACTCTTTAAATTCCCCCAAAGAAAAAAATCCGCAGGAGTAAGATCTGGGGATCTTAATGGCCACAATCCTTTTGATATCACACGATGGCCAAAAAATTCTCGTAACATATTCAGCGTTTCAGTAGAAGTATGGCACGTTGCGTTATCCTGCTGAAACCAACAATCTCGATCGTGTAATTCTAACAAAGCTATAAATTGTTCAATTAAGTTGCGGTACACCACACCATCTACAGATGTGTCAAAAAATAAAGGCCCAACAATACGACGCCGGGAGATCGCACACCAAACACCAATTTTACGTGCGTGTAGTGGACGTTCATGAAATGTGTGAGGATTATGAGCGCTCCATATTCGGCAGTTTTGGCTGTTGACGTAACCATCCAAGTGGAACCATGCTTTGTTACTGAAATAAACACGATCCAATATTTCAACACCGTTGTCATTAACAAGAGAACGTATCCAACGACAATACTGTATACGTTTCCCATGGTCAACTTCTTTCAGTTCATGAGTTTATGAACGACACCGATGCGGTAAGAATGCAGATTTAATTTTTTTGTAGCCGTTAAATCGGAAGATAGTGATAATCCAGCCTGTGAAGATAACTTTCTAAGTGATTTGCCGGGTGAGGTAGTCAAACGTTGTTTCACATCGTCTAAAACTTGTTCTGTTAACACTGATGGTCGACCTGTGCTTTTCCGTTCCTGTTCACTGCCAGTCTCACAAAATTTATTAATCAGACGCGATATTGTGGTGTTATTAGGTACTTCAGAATTGGGAAATTTAACTGGAACTCGTCTTTCACTCGTTCGTAAGATTTATATACGCAATAACTTTCAATAATAAAAACACGTTCATCCTTTGAAAAAACCATGTTTGAACTTATACAGACACTTCAGACACAAATGAATACTGGGATAGCAATAGTAAATATCAGTAATACACAATGGGTCAACAATGAGTACTGTAGTGCCAACTGTTATTTGGGGGGAAAAATATTCCCTATGCAGAAAAAAATTAACCCTTAAACTTCGAAGTGCGTCCTTTTTGAAACACCCGTTACTGTAACTACTAATCATCGTCATGTCACGATCAGCATAATTATTACCTCCATCATGGTCATCGACATCTTCAATTTTAATTACCTACTACAAGTTTCTTGATGTTAATCCACAGTTCAGAGTCATGTTTAGTTTTACTTTTTGTTCAGAGTGTAATTTTTTTTAAACACATGTGTTTTATATTTTCATTCTTAGAACTTTGTTATTCAGACTTTTATCGTCTTTGCTTAAAACTTATATTTACATTAGAAAACTGAATTAAACATAATTGCACTTTGTTAAAACAAATCTCTCCTTCCAAATACCACGTCATGCCCTTATAACGTTAGCTATTACTAGCTACTAGCTATTCGTACCTACTTCTTATTAGACAGAATAACTCCTCAACACTAATAATCCCTCTCCAGTCCCTTAAGTTTCTCAACAGGAAAACGGGAACTGTCTCCAATCAATTACTCTCTGAGCTTGAAATATTTATTTGACTACAAGCTGAAGCAGTTGATAATAATCTCTAATAATAATATCTAGATAATAATAGTTACCTCAAAGAACACGTTTACTGCTAATTTTTTTACTCTCTCTTGCTCTATACGAATATGTAGTGTTGGAAAATATTGTTTCCACGTCAATTTTTCGAAATCGAGTTTTACCCAAAAAAAGTACAGGTTTTAAGGCTCCTGAACCCCAAAAAACACATTTTTAACGACTATCAGTGTGTGAACAACATATCTCAAGAATGAAATATCGTACAAAGTTGAAAGGAGGGACTTATGTTTGGTACCTTGAAGAAACCCCACAGGAACATTTTTATCAAAATCGGTCGTTTGGAAGTAATAGTTTATTCGTAAAGTAATATTTTAGGTTTTTTCTGATGTTCCCTAAAATGGGTCCAACGATTTTTTTAAAAAAAGAACCGCCTCATTTACAATATTTTTGTGCTCTATAATACAGTGTAAGCGGCATGTCTATAAAAATCGTAAAGGGCTGCGCTCTTGTTAAAAAAGTTTTTTTTAAGATTGAGCCTTAATAAGCAATGTAGAGAAAAAAGTATATACAACCAAAATGTCAGAAAATAAAACAACCTACAAGTTTTACTTAAACATTTTTTTCTACGACACATTACTTTAGCAGTAATTAGTTATTTCCTGTATTTCCCCTCATTAAAATCGGTAAAAATGGGATTTTTTTAAGTCACGGTCTTAGTATACATCTTATGACAAAAGTGTAGTTAATAGACGCAGATTTTCATTGAGTAGGCCAACTCATTATAAAAAGTATGTTATGATTTTCATTGTACATAATTAAACAAAGGTAATATTTTTCATTGTTTACTTTGGCAAAATAAAGTCGTGTGAGTGTTTCACCTTAGTTTTTTCAATAATACTAGGTAGCCTAACTGTAGTAGTAAACATGATTATCAGTATAAGGTATCCGGAATCGAACCCCGGTTCTTCTGCTTTTTAGGCTGGCCACAACTACGCCACAAAGGCGATCAAAACTTTCTCCTGGTCTTAAAATAACATTCAATAGAAGAATTTATATACGTACACGGAAAGTGATATTGAAAAGTATAATGTTTTAATAGTTTTCATCTATCTATATAATGTACATTTTCATTTAACAAGTAGGTTGTTGTTGTTGTTGTTGTAATTGTTGTTCTTGATGACGGCGGTTTGCCACTCATTTATTTACATTACTTATCAAAAAAAAATCCCTTCAATTTTGAGATTTAAAGAGCAACTTCTGAAACTCGTTTTGGGTTGACGAAGAGAAACTTATTTTTCAAGTTTCGGTCCGAAGTAAAACTCTTTACCCAAGTAGCAATTTCTTTATAAGTCACTGTACTTTTTACTATTTTTATAAGACGTACAAAATCAAGAATGAGTAAAAAAATGAATTAGAAAATGTTTGAATTAGTGTGAACATCACAGGCTCAACTTAATAATTTTGCCATAATTTGAAGCCGATCAATGCAATTACCATGGTTACAGCAAGGGAACGGTTACAACTAAGCAGAGACATCGTTCACTGTACTCTTCACATAATACACAATACAGTATATAAATACAATACAATACAAAATATTACAAGAGAAAGAAATTCAACAGGATTTCAATTACAAACTTAATATTTTAAAAAAGATTTGTTTTATAACTTCATACTACCAAGCAAATAAAACATGTGAGTCACATGAATCTGGTTTTTTTTACAAACACGACAAAATTAATATCTTTGTTTTTTTTTACTTACTTACAAATCCTTTTGAATTGTTTTCAACAAAAAAACCATCTAATGAAGTCCTTTTACATTCCTGGAACGGGTTATTAACTACATTAGAAAAAATTCATACTCAACGACTTTGATTTCATTTAATTAAATTGATGATTACTATTAAAGAAAGAGTTTTATGACTTTCATAAGTTGACAACTGTTTTTAAGTCCATGTCCGTGCGCGCGTGAAATAGTGAAAACTATTTCGATTAAGCTACAACATAAAAATTAAAATTTTTTTATCGGGAACCAAAAAATTTTAATTAACTATACACTCTCAAATCTAAAGGTAGTTTATTCCGAGAGACAATTTTGAAATATAATGAGAACCGTCTCTACAGAGTAGTAGTGGCGTGCTGAACTATTTCTCTCTCGTCAAAATCTTCATTATTTACGATCATTGTTATGGAACGATGGGGTTTTATTTATAAAATTTCCAGCCCATTGTCTCCAGTTTTTTTAGGTTTTTATTTATTATTTTCTTAAGAAACTGGACTGGGAAGCACGCTAAGATGGATGTTTAATTTGGTTATCAAAATATCTACATACCTTCGTTTGCTGATGATTAATGGTTAAAAATAAAATGATACAATACATAACATACGAGGTGTGGTTATTAAATTACGAGACTGACGTTTTAAAAAATTTATTTTTATTGTATACATAGTCACTTATTGTCACCTTCTCTATCCCTACAACGCTCCATGCGAATTTTCCATCGTTGGAAACAGTGCTAGAAGTCATCTTATGTCAGCTCCTTTAGGACACTTGCCGTTTTCTCTTTTACAGCTTCCACAGACTCAAATCTTGTCCCTTTCAATGCAGATTTCACCTTAGGGAACAGGTAGAAGTCACATGGTGCAAGATCTGGTGAATAAGGTGGATGTTCTAACACTGAGATGGCTGTACCTGGCTAGGAACCTCTTGACAGATAATGCGGAATGAGCTGGCGCATTGTCTTGGCGGAGAACCCATGATTTGTCCTTCCACATTTCGGGGCATCTTTTCCTTACTCTTTGACGTAGTTTACAAAGTACCTCAAGGTAGTACTACTGATTTATTGTTTGACTTTCAGGAACCCAGTGAAGGTACACAATCTCATGGATATCAAAAAAACAATCATCATTGCTTAAATTTTAATTTGCTCATTCAAGCTTTTTTGGCTCCCGGTGAAGTTCGGCTCATCCAGTGCATAGATTGGCGCTTCATTTCCGAATTATAAGTAAAAAACCACGTTTCATCATGTGTTATTATCTTCTACCGGTTCTCTAAGGTGAAATCTGCATTAAAACAGTCAAGATTTGAGTCTAAGGAAGCTGTAAAAAAGAAAGCCGCACGTGTCCTGAAGGAGCTGACCGAAGATGACTTCCAGCACTGTTTCCAGCAATGAAAAATTCGCATGGAGCCTTGTAGGGATAGAGAAGGAGTGTATACTGAAGGTTATAATAAGTGATTATGCATACACATGCATTTTACAATTTTAAAAATAAATTTTTTTACGTCAGTCTCGTTATTTAATAGCCACACCTCGTATACGGCCGTTATCGAGCTAGGGTACAATATACAAACCGATAAGCGGATCATTTAATTTGACTACGATTATAATTCATCCTGGTAAAATTTCATACGTCAGATAGACATTAGTCAATGATATTTTAGAAAAAGTTGGCAGAGGTAGGGCCATCACCTGAATGTTACATCCAGTTTTGTGGAGTAACCACATAATCTTGTGGCACTAAGAAAAGAATCTTTCGTTCTTTTGTTAAGAGTTCCTCCATTAATTAATCAGAGATTTGGACTTTCCCACTTAGATTTAAAAGCAGAATAACAGCCATGGAAATGAGTTTCTGGAAAAGAATTAGTGGGTTGGCTACGGTAGATTGAGTTAGAGAGGAAGAAATTGTAAGGGAAGTGGATTAATATTGTTACAACAACTCGTTATAGTAAAGTAAAATTTGTAAACTTAAATTTAATTAATTCAGGTATATTAATTTTATTCAACAAAATTATTTGACAAAAAAATCCTAACCAATAAAAATGACAATGAAAATAATGAGTTCATAAAAATAAGTTATTAAATATTTAAAACACCGCATTTTTATCAGCAATAAATTTATCAACAATAAAATAAAATAAACAATTTCCCTTACCAAATTATTCATTAAATACAATGTCTTACGAGAAAACAACAAATTTCACCGTAACGAAGAATCCCGTACAATTTAGGCCAATAACACATGAGCCATTTAAACCGCGGCCCGCCTTCAACAATCAAATGCATCTTTTTATAATATTTAATCAGTAAGCTGTTTATGAACAGCTGATTTTATTTTCTGTTAAATGCATCATTTTTATAATTAATCAGTCAGCTGTTTATTACCAGCTGATTTTATTTTCTGCCGCTTCATTATAACAATATTTTATAAGATAAAATAGAAGATAGATAACTCATCGAGTATGGTGATCTGCGAAGAATGTTGGAGGACTGGTTGCAACAGAAAATTTGGCTATGGATTACAGCTAAACAGAGGAATCTCGGACAAACGAGAAAAGAGTGAACGGATGGTATTTAAGATTTACGGATAGAAAGGGGACTAAAGGATGAAGATGTGTTCAATATGGGTTGCGGTAAATGGCCAACTGCTGTAGAACCGCCTCTGTAATTACAATAAAATAAAATTTTCAGACACTAACCGGAAATCAACACCGAGACATTTCGCTTTGCAATCTAGGGTCACTAGGAGGCGGTCAAAACAATTTTATTACTAAAAAGATACCGAATAAAAAACCCATTTCTTTTCGTTATGAGAAGTATGATATTATAGAATAATCTAAAGAAAGTATTTGTGTAACAAAAGTTGAAGTTAGAATTACAAAGTAAGACGAGTAGAATAGCCACCCTTTTAGAACCGTGTTAGGAGAGAAAACAGCCAACCGTTATCAAAGCGCAAAACATTAAGAGATCGATGAAAAGTTGACGGGTTAAAATAAGAAGAGAACTAGTTGCCGTGCTGACTAGACTAAAAGAAAATAAATTGGTAGAAGATAAAAGATCTGATCTTTTAGAAAACCTTTCTCAGAACAATTACTTTGTAATAGCAAAATCTATTTTAATCCACCATGACGTATAGACCTATCATTACGTCAACATCTGTAAACCATCACATTTTTTTAAGTAAAATTTTTTCAGTTGCTCGATTCTTTCCATATATAAAAGAATAAATCGATGCCTATATTAACAAGTTTTTACCTTTCATAAAATCTACGGGGTAATTTTATTAACTTTCCAACTGCTACCTAGGAAGGTTTCTAGGTTTCAGTTGCAGATACAGATTTTTAGAACTGTACCTGTTAGAGAAGTTACCGATATTTCTTAGAACTACGCGTTTTGATTTACACGATTCTGATGTTACACGGTCGACATCACAGCATCCTCCGCAAAATATACGCGGCTCCGGTTTCAAAGTTACGCGATATCACGAATCTGAGAGAAGTGATAAAGTGATCAACGCTATTAAAAAAAAAGGTTATTGTTATCGAATGGCCCTTGATGAACTAAAATCGTCTACTAAGTATACAAAATTGAATGCTTTCTTTAAAAAACCAAGTCTAGAATAAAAGTATGCTACGTAAACTTTGTTTAAATAAATAATATAAAAATTTAACAGTATGCGTGATTTTAGTAGGTGTAATTAGAAATTGTATTTTTATTATTATTTGTGCTTGATCTGTAAATTTTTGCCATTTTAGTTTACATTAAAGCCAACGGTTTAAAATTATTTTCATCCTTGCTGTGGAACGAGTCAACACATATTAGTACTAAAATGTAATCTTATGCGAAACGTCCTCCTGATTTACGCGGTTTTGAACTACGCGCCGATTTTTCCGGAACTAATTAACCGCGTAAATCAAATGATGCCTGTATAGTACAAAATAATAATAAATAGTGATTTGAGTAGTCAACCTGTATTTCTCCTTAAACGCAAACGGTCAAATTGCAAATACTTAATTTTTTTTAATCCCTAAAGAACAAATTTGCTGAATTTCAGCCCTCTTTCTGTTCGGAAAAATGCAAAAATACTGATCGATAAGTCTGTTAGCGCCGTTTTCCGCTAAATTAATTTAGAATATTTCTTCGTTTTTCTATCTAGTTTTTCTGTTTGATCGTTTATTACATGTGTTTTTTCTTTTTATTCTTTATAGATTTTTTTCCATCTGTGCTGCATAATACGTTGCACAGCTCAATACGGACAAGTTTCCAGCTTGATTTTCGATCTAAGATTTCAAAGATGTTCTCAGCAGGTTTACTTCTCTACGCTACTTTAATAAGTGTAGTCTTCGCTTTATATATCTCTTTTCACACGATATACCGCTTTTCGTACGGAAAAGAATCTTGTCAAGTTGTACGAGGCCCTCATCTGTAGACCAGATCATCTTAACTATCGAAATTCTATGCTAGTACAGTTTATAAAATGCAGTGTGCGTGGTTATGTACCACACAATTTTTAATTTACTGCTATATTAATAGCAGTTACACCACATGTCGGGGTTCCAAGATTTTACTATTAGTTAATGTATTCTTGTTTATTAGGACTGACTCAGGTTTGTTAAGAAATTAACCATGTACATAATGGATTAAATCCAAAATCGAAAGACAATGTAGAAAGGAGATGTAATAGCAGCAGATGGTGAAACAGTAGGGCTATGCACGTGTAATACTAACTGATCGGTCCATAGGGATAAGGGCACCAACTGTTTCAGTTTCATCCGGGTGGATAGTGGATACTGGTTGGTGAATTGTGGATGGAGATGTTACATAAGCGTTTAACAGACAACTCTCAGAATCAGAAACACGTTTCACATTTAAAATCCGCTCTCTCTCAGTCGGTAGGTCGCTTGTTGTCTACTAATAGCTTAATGAATAATGCAATGATGTCTCCTTGGCTATCACCACGCCGCTACTTCCTCATTCAAGGTACTCTGTATTAGCAGACCAGCTTTATTAACACACACATTCTCTGCTTCCTCAGCACTCTCTTTCACTATCTCTCTCCCCCCAAATCTCATGGAAATTTATACTACTATATGCAAATCATGTTAATCAAATTTTCATTAAAATATTGCCAACGATCAAGTCTAATCCACGTGTTCTAATAACACATGTTTTACTTAACATGTTTCCAGATTATAATTAATGAATAAATGACCACATCGGTGGCTCATTCTATAGAAAGTACCGGTAAGTTCAAGATATCAGGTTCAAATCTTATACGAATTAGCCAGTTTATTGTCGGATGGAAGCCGAGTGGTTGCTTATTGTTACCTTTCTATAATAGGTAGATTTATATTACATTTTATTAAGACTATGTTTACTATTGACATTATGTTATGTTATTTGTTTTTGCCGTAATCTTCGAGGAAGGTCAGTACTGCAGCCAGTCTCTGTTTTTTGTAGTCTTTCGCTAGGATTTCGGGAATCCACCTAGCACAAAATTTGGGATAACCAAGCTTCTCCGACACGATTTCATGCACCAAACTCCTTGAAATTTGGGGGAAATGCTATGAAAGTTCTGTAATTGTGACGGCCATTTTTAAAATCAATGCACCAATGCCTCATTCGGTTTTCACTCATTATTTATTTCTCGTACACAAAGTTTGCGATAAATTTAAATTGGTTTGTAGGTTTTTGCCAACATAAACTTAATGACAGAACGCACATCAAAAGTTGCGAGATTTTCTATTGGAGCGCACATTTTAACACGTCACAGAGAGCAAAGTAGCAGAGACACAGGCCATACACTACCAATGATAGGTGCGTACTAAGTGAAGGAACATTATGGCACAATAATGGCAGATGTAGCCCCGCCCTTCACCGCAGTAGACCAAAACGTCTGTTTCTTTCTGGATAGCTCTCGTTATTACAGCCCAAGAAACGTCAGACTGTTTGCTTGGAGAAAAGATTTGTTGAATAAAATTAATTATTGTGGACACGTTTGCTGATGACAAGAAAAGGATTTATATTAATTTCTATAAGCCGTTTTCTTTTTTTTTTTGTCTTGGGTTTTGCGTACGGTATTGTACCTTGAGCGGCATAATTGATACGGTCACACATTTTTTTGGTCAGAATTGTAAACGAAATTTAGTTTCCGTCCGCTACTATACGGAACACTGTTATTAGTTAGTACATATTTATTTTAATTTATGTATGTTGTGTGTGGGAACTTCCATGATGAATGCTAACATTTGTAACGGATAGACACCTTAAGAAGAAGATGTATATTTCATGTTAAATGTATTGTTATATTTGTGTAACAGGTTTTTTTCAATCGCTGGAGTGTGTACGTTGCAATCTGTTCAAATTAAATGAGATGAGGATGACGTGTAGGCTATGTTGTGTAAATGAGGAGTAGTCTTGTACAGACTCAGGCCTACAGACAATTCGCGAGAGAATATAGTTAATTGAAATCCAACCATGAAAGTACACCGGTAATGATTGTCTAATATTCAAATCCGTATAATAGTCGACTTACCTTTACTAGGATTTGAACCACAGAACCTTACGTCTTGTAAAATGAGCTGTTGAACAGCGGACTTTGGCGACACTCCACAACTAGAACAATTCGTTAGGTTCTAAAAACAATTTAAAAAAAATTACTTGCACCACTTAGCGTGTTGCCGATGGAATTGTTTTTAAGTTAAGTATTTTCTTATGTATATGAAATGTAGATAAAAACTGTTTTTGTTGTGTTATTATTATTTTAGAAATACATATGTGTATTTTTTAATATAACACCGAGTTTGTGTGAATGATATAGCCTATGTATCAAATACAATTTAAACATTTTCTAAAACGTATTTCAAGAATGCTAAGATGATATTGAACGTTGTTTGAAGCAAATTTAATAGTTTTTAAAAGTTCAAAAAACATTTTTTAACTTAGTTTGGAATTGAAGTTTACTACAATTTGAACTGTACATAGGCCTACTTTTTTTTTTTTGTCTAACGTCCAACTTTTCTGCAATTACTGCTAATGCAGACGGTGAATGATGAAATGATTTTTTGTAACGTATGAAAAAATGCCGTGCCTGAATGGGATTCGAACCCAAGACCGCATGATGAGAGGCGAGCACGTTACCAACTTCGCCAATGCGGCCGGCAAAATAGGCCTACTACAATATGTAGCTACGCGCAGATTTACTTTTAACAAGAGTTATAAAACGCAGGTTTTATATAAAATAAAATAGAATAAAAAGGAAGGAATTATAATTAGTGGGCCGTTTGGTATAATAAATAACAGTTGTATTGGATTTTAATGACTGTTTAAAGGCGAACGAAACTTCTCACTTAACCCTGTTACAACATAAACTAAATTAATGGCCGACCGACCAACCTGCTATGAACGTAGGCACCGTCTGATAGCCAGAAACCCAGTAGGCTACAACAGTCCACCATCTTTTATATTACAGCTTACTCTGTTTGTGTAGCGGTCAAACCATTATTTCTCTTATAAATCAGTAGTTTATTTTCTAAAGTTTTTTTCAATTTTTCCTAACTGAAAGTTTTTTTTATTAAAAATGTAGTAGTACGCTCATCTTACACACTCTATAATTTTTTCAATTTTATTATACTTTTTATTTAACAGAATTTATGTGCAATCTGTCCATGTGTAGTTGAAGAATTATACAAGAATAAATTGATGTTGATGGGAGACGCTGAAGATGATTCTAATATGGTAATTAATAATAAGAAATAATAAATATCGAATTTTTCAAAATAAATATTGGGGTTTAAATGTTGAGAAGCGTTTGAAATGAAAGATCAACTGAGAGTTTTTCCTCGAGATGTTAAATATGAGCACCTCTCGTCACACGGCAAATATAATATGTCGCAATGCAGAATGCGCAGCACTACGCTGCACCACACGTTCTTAGGGTTGAACGGCAGATATTAACGTAAATCTCAGAGCTGCTATGGAAGTGTACTGTATTATTAACCACAAAATTGCGAGCTTCCTAGTAAACCAAGCGTTGTGTACCTCCACCCGTCCTGCCTTACAGTGTTGCCATATTCCACTCGCCCTGCCCGTGGCATTAGAATTATTTCACTCAGCCAGTTCAATGCAAGCGTGATATACACAACGTTTCTGGGCTGTTTTTTTAAAAATCATTCTCGTTTTAAAAATGTATTTTATAGGCGTACCGTTTAATTGTTCAATACAGTCTTTCGTTAAAAGGTTTAAAATTTTATATGTTATTTTTTCAGTGTATTAAATGTAGTTTTAGTTGTAAAATGAATGAATTAAGTGATTTTGACGAACAAATCGGTAAATTGAATCCAAACAGTGACCGTTATTATCGGAAGAAAGACCTTAGAAAACAAAGTAAGTAAATAATCAGTAATGTTTATAAGTGCTTTCAAAATTTGGCTAACAATCATGAAGTAAAAACAAAATTAAATTTCTAATTTTATGATGATAATAAAAGATAAAAAGTTCGTTTCAACGCAGCCAAATACGGCAACACCGCATTACTGTCTAACTAGATCCATGCTCGCAATTTCATGGGTGCTATTATAGGCCTACCTATACTGTGTTATAAATTATTACTTAAACTAATGTGAGTGAACGGCTATCGCTTAGCTAAACTAAAATGTTTTTAATAAAAAATGCTAGAGTCATTAACTCTCCTGCATACGTTTTCAATAATATAGTCTACTCCACATTCCACACAGATCTTAACATCCCTTAGGCTACATAAGAGAAACAATTCACCAGGCATACCGTGATCTGAACTGTCTACAATTGCCAGATAACTTTAATAATCTGCTCAGTAAATACAAACGATTACCGAATCACTGTCATTATAAGGGTTCGATTCTCTGGCAGGTATGGCATTTTTGATCACTCATTTTTATATAGGCTATCGGCATACTCCACTATCTGCATTGGCAGACAAAATTTTTTTATGTATAAATCGGTAGCTGTTTAGTCTAACTAAAATAATAAAACTCTACTAAAAAACCTGGTAGAAGGAAAGAATATTGTGACAAGTATTAAAATATTGTAGGTGACAATTGAGAGAATGTCGGATTCGCAAAAATATTCCTTACGAGATTATAAAGAAATCTTTTAAATAAATACAAAAACCATGCTTGAAAAATTTAATACAATTTTTATAAGAAATTGTTATTTCATTGATATTTATCTAAACATGAATTCCTGAGTGACCCAGTATATACATATTATACAACGTATCAGAAAGGAAATTTATTTCCATTTGCATGGAAATAAAAAAAGAACGTAAGGCCAAGATAATGTAAATGGAATTGGACGGGACATGAACGACAAAGAAGTAGAGAAGCTTCCTATTATCCGTTGCACTAAAAAATAGAAAATGTATTTATACTGAAATAAGGTCACAAAAATTACTAGATAATAGTATGACAATACTTGGTCTACTTTCGAATAGAAAATTCAAATTCAAAGACAAGAATAATAAAGTAAAGAAAATTCAATGCATTATAATGGAATGAAATGGAAATTTTAATTTGTTTCATGGATAATGTCTAATGGAAACTGTTGGCTTAATACCATGCAAAAATGAGTTAATATAAATCAGATTCCAAAATTATTACAACGCTTAAAAGTAATGTAATCTAGATACATTTAAATCCAAATTTTAAAACTGTTTTTTGAACAAAATTACAGATTAAGAATATTAACTTTTTTTGGAAGATACTTTAGTTTAAATTTGTTTAGTGTTTTATTGAAAATTTTCCTGAGCTTCTTCCAGTCAAAAATTCCAGTACAAAACTTTTCTTCAATTAGAATACCCTTCATTCGTTACTGAATAAATGGTTGATTTATATTATAAATAAAGCATTTTTATTATATTTTAGTTAAAATATAAAATTCTCGTTTCACAGTGTTAGTTGCTATACTCCTCCGAAACGGCTCAACCGGTTTTGATGAAATTTTATATGTACACTTAGTAGGTCTGAGAATAGGTTTTTATCTACTTTTTATACCTCTCAGTGATAAGGGTAATCCACCCAAAAAAATTTTATTTTTTTATAATGTGGCATTAAAAAATACATACACTCCTAAATTTTCAACCTTCTACCACCAACCCCTATTTTTTTATAGCAATATTGGTAATTTAATAATTTTCTAATCTCGGCGGTCAATAACTGATCAGTTGTCACTCGATCAGTTATTCCCGCCAGGGATCTACCGGTGTCACTCTCACTTCGTAAACAGCACAGTGTACGGATGAGAACGAAGCCGGTGTCTCCGGTCTTTCTCACACAATCAGCTTTCTCTCACTCCCTATACTGTTTTCGGCCATTATTATTGTTTGTGCATCGATCGTAGTAGTGACGTTTATAATTATCATTTTATGCTCCTGGCATTAGTTTTTTTTGTTTTACTTCTGGCTGTTCTGCAATTTCTGTTAATACAGCCGGTGGATAATGATGGTCGTGAAAATGAGTGATAAAAAAATACCAGACCTAACCGGAAATCGAACCCGGTACCCCAACGTAGAAACCACTTGCACTAACCACTACGCTAACAGGCCTCAGATAAAATAAAATAAATTGGCGTAGCAACGCGCGCCGGGTACTGCTAGTAGCTATATACATATTTCAATTTTCTTTCAATTAATGGGGATTATTTTATTGTAAACAACTACCCAATTTGATATCTGCATTACACTGGATTTTGAAGTAAGTAGATATGAATTTCGGGTAGACACTGTGAGTTTACATGAGTCATGACGCCAGCTGGTCACTACGCAAAGTCACTCACTGAATGAGTGTAACTTGAACAATTCTGACCGAGTAGGCACTCCAAAAATGAAACAACAGCTGTAGTTCGAAAAACTTTACTCTACCTTCACATACTTCTTTTTAAAAATCAGGCTGTACTCTAAGAGGGCTCCACTGCTTTCAGCACCTGACCCACATAGCTAACACGAAATCTAGGCCATCTTTCTAAAGTACTCGGCACGTTACCTCTACGGCTTTTAACCTTCTCTAGAGTTTCACATTTTTGGCCCTCAGTTTTAAAGTAGCAAGAAGTCGCAAACAGGTTAACTAGATCTGGGTAATTTAGTGGAGGTACTTTAATTTTTCCTTCAGAAATCCAAAGATTGTGTGAGCAGCATGCGTACCTGTATGTCAAAAATCGGAATGTATATTCTGTAGAATGATAATGCCTATAAAAAGGTGAACAATTAAATTTCGCCCATTTGTCTCTTAAGGGTTGTAAAAAAAGTGGCCATGGTGTATACTGTCATCACAAATGATTTCTATGAATTCAACTTAGTTTATCGCCAATAACTAAGCACACAATCGACCAACAGCTTTTTAGAATACATCTAATTAAAGAGTAATAACTAGAGAACATTATAATGTTACAACATTTATGATTTTTATATTGCTAAACACAATAGGTTTTCTGTGACTACATTATAACCCAGCCATTGATATAATGCTAAAAAGAAACTGAACGAGTACTTAAAAGCCGTTTTTAGTACTTCAAAATGTTTCATACTTGTTGAACGAATTACATATATTTAAAAGTAGGACTTGCTAAAATTGAATTATATTATATAATTGATGAATATCAAATGATAACCCAATCATGTTTTATGAGAATAATGTTTATGGAAAAATTTATTAGTAAAATATTTATTAGCCCAATCAATGTGGAAAGTACGAAAAGGATTTAAATTTCTTATTCGTTAGGTATTTAATGTCGTTTACACGTCCTGACGAAACGTTTTTTATAGCAATACTACCACGGTAAATATACAAGCCGTTTCCTTTTAACTAAAATTTACTCATTTATACGTTTATCCAAACATTAAACCGATTGAAAGCGCTTCTATTTAAACAACTCTATTTGCAGGCTTTTTTCCATTTTCATGTTTAAAAAAAAGTTACATACTGCCGGTTGTAAAAAAAACATGTCTGCATCAATACTAATATGGTTTTGTTATCTTCCTTCATTGCTCTTTTGACATCTTTATCTCCAATTCATCCCCATCCGAACCCATCCAAATTTACACTTGGTCTGCCCCTTGGCCTTTTTCCCTCCGTCTCCATGCACAGCATCCTTTTAAGTAGTCTATCCTCCTCCATCCTGCTGATACAGCCAAACCATCGCAGTCATTCCAATTTTATTTGTTGTTATTGTTCCTTCATTGCATCAAATCTCACTTTATCTCTCGTAACATAATCCACTAAAACTTAATATGAGCCGCCTGCATTCTACTCTTTGCCTTCCTTCCACCTATTCATATTTCCTTTGCATATATCAGTATTGGCACAAATACAATTCCACCCAAGACATTTCATGTTTGCACATGACGTATTAAAGTTTCTGACTCATTAACTTTTCTGATATTTAATTGTATCCGAATTAATTCATAAGCCATAAAGTTATTCCATAATTCCAATTAAAATTTCGTACTGTTTGGGAATAGTGGGAGACTTAGCGTATCCCAACAAAAGCGAAATAATTCCTTTACTTTCCAGCGTCCTAAACTGCTGTTAGCTTAGACAGTACTAAAATTCGGGGAATTTCTTGACCCATCGCCATACAGCTATACTTCATTCACCAGATCCATGATTTCCAGCTTAGACATCAATTTATTAATATTCAAGATACTCTAATCAACATAACCGAGTCATCTTGATGTCCCTATGTGTGGATTATAATAATGTAAATAAAAAAGAAATCAAACGCGAGATGTAGGATGCCAAGTAGTGCTGATATGTTCTGAAGGTATCTACTGTGTAATTTCGCCTCTAAAGATGTTAGAAGATAATGTAACATTGTACAGTGATATTCTATGAATTTCTAAGGGGATTGTGTTGTGTATTGAACAAGAATAATGAAATGCGATGAATGGAATGTTTTGAACAGGAGTTCTCGGAAATCGTAACTAGTAAAAACTTTTGTTTAAATTTTAAATCGTTCTACTACGTCAGTAGAGCAGCGAGACTGTTAGAAAAATTTGAAAACTATCAGACTTCAGGTATAAAAAGACTTACCGTCTTTGTAGTGAGTACGTTGTTACTTGAATTGTGAATGGAACGTGTTGCTGGGCCGTTGAAAATATTGTCATTACGAGACCGGTTCTCAATTACGTTAATACTGCATGTGTGTGTACGAGTAGTAGCAAGTGTTTATGTACAAGTAAATCAATTATTTAGATTTTTAAAAGTTAGTGTCTTTATTATAGTCAAGTTTAGTTTAAATTTACGTTTCAGAATTAGTTTAATTGAAGTAATCTAATTGTATTTGTTAAAAGTTTACGTTAAATAAATCAATTATTAATTGAGTCAGTAAATAGTTTGTTAAAAGTGTAAAAGAAGATTGTCTATTATTTATTAAATCCGGATCCTGCATATGCCTACTATCGGTTTCATAATCATAGACACCCGAGTTTGACCCTTGCATCTCCAGGACTATGAGTCGGATTTCATATTTTAGATAAAAATTTAGCTCATTTTATTCTGCGTTGAACTATAGTAGTCCTATATTTTAATGTTGTTTAAAAATTGTCATATCGAGGAAGACAAAAATACCCGGTTTTTGCTACCGCAACAAATTTCATGCGTTTAGAGGCGTGTAACTGGATAATTATTTGACCGAAAAGTTTAAAATTTTAACACAACATAAAAACAATTATTTTCTTACAGCGTGTACGAAATTTAAAATTCGTACACGTTGTATAAATTTTTATTTATTAACAATATTCTGAATCCTTGCTATCTCAGAAAACGCTCGATCGTTCGGCACGGGGACATTATTGTTTTACTACGCGTAAAAAACTTAGTATAAATATGTTAATAACATAAAATATTGATTGGCAAATGTTGTGGTATAATTTTTAAAAGTTTGAAAAATAGACTGGAAGTGGGCGCAACTACCCATGTTTTCCAGGTTTTGTACGCGACATCGTGTCGCACCGTCAACCTGAATTGACAGACTGCATGTCAATTCAGGTAGACAGTCAGATTCAGGCAACATGGATAGTAGCGCCCACCCACGCATTACCCAGACTATTTTTCAAAATTTTAAAAATTTTACCACAACATTGGCCAAACAATATTTCATGTTATTAACTATTTGTACTAAGTTTTTTACGCTGAATAAAACGATAGTTTGCCCGTGCCGGACAATCGAGCGTTTTCCAAGAAAGCAAGGATTCACAATATTATTAATAAATCAAAATTTAAATAACGTACGAATTTTAAATTTTGTAGACGCTGTAAGGAAATAATTGTTTATGTTGCGTTAAAAGTTCAAACTTTTTGATCAAATAATTTTAGAGTTAAACGCCTCTAAACGCATGAAATTTGTTGCGGTAGCAAAACAACCGGTTCTTTTTTTCTTTAAACCTCGATATGGCAATTTTTTAACATTAGTAAAAATATAGGACTATTAAGGGTCAACGCAGAAGAGAATGAGATAAATTTTATGTAAAGTATGTTAAAAGTATGTATAGACTCATAGTTTTGGAGATGCAAGGGTTCAAACTCGGGTGTCTATGATTATGAAACCGATAGTAGGTTTAGTCGTTACAATATTCTTAAACAACAAACCCATTGCAGTGAATGTAGGTTGAGCCTTTACACGCTCGTAGATTTTTCTCCTAAGTAAAGTAAAAAAAAATATTCTAGTGATTGAACATTACATTCAAAAATTACAAGTTACATTACAATATAATGTCTCTAGGTATGAATAATTTGTACAACAACGTGGGACATTATAACAATTGAATAAGGCAGGAAACATTATTATTTTAAAATTAAAAACTTAATTCAGTAATACAAAGCGGTATTGATTGTAATGGAGTGACTGTAACAATCAACCTATCTGTCCGCATGATGCCATTATGTACATTATGTTTACATACTTACACTGGCTTTTAACACATTCATGTACGCTAAAACATGCCAGTTCATGCATTATGGTCATTGCATTGAATCCGTATCGTTTATTTTGTCTGTGATAAATTGCGTCTAGCAATGAAACAATAAAACAATGTCTTTATTTTACTTGTTGTTTTGTATTCAGTAATATTATTTGTCCACAAAAGTTAAGTTTTTATTTAAAAACAGTTATTTCAACACAGATATGAGAAAAACTGTAGTTATAAATGCTCTTGTATAGGTCATCAGGCAAAAGGCTAGTTTAAATCTCTAAAAGCTTTACTAAGTAAAACTAGGAGTGTGGCGGTTTACCATACCTTCCTCAATGAGTGGAAAAGTATGCCTATTAGCATGCCAGGCTCTCTGAAAAGCATCTACTTTCCACCCTGCAAATGCCACCTTCACTTCATTCACCACAGGGTCTGGCTGTATAAAGAAATTTATTACTCTCAGAGGAGATAACTCTGATTTTACATCTATACCCCTCCTCTTCTTAAGTGCTTCAGTTATATAATTCGCTGACCATGTGATAAGAAACAGAACTAACGGGTGATTCAAAAAGAGCGCCGGTTTTTAAACGGCTGGTAAATTTTTGTTTATCGGTTGGCAACATTGTTAGACCTCATTTCTATTTCTGAGAACATTCCGATTGACGATTCAGTTGTAGTTTCTCTTGTTTGCAGTGTAGTACTTTCGCAGTCTGTGTCTAACCATGGAGAAGTTTACTATTGCACAACGAGTGTTAATCGTCAAAACATTTTACCAGAGTGGAGAGAGTTATGCGGCTACTGCCAGGCGACTTCGCGGTACTCTAGGACGTAATGAAGCACCGAATGAATCAACAGTTCGCAGGCTCATGAAAAAGTTTTTTGAGACGGGTTCAACAGTCGACCTTAAAAGTTCTGGACGTCGTCGTTCTGGCCGAACTGAGCAGAACGTTGCGTTGGTTCGTGACAGTGTGGCTGTTAGCCCAGCAAAATCAATACGTCGCCGTTCTCAACAATTGGGTTTACGATGTTCTTCTGTACGGAGAATTCTTCGGTACGATCTCCAATATCACCCGTATAAAATTCAGTTGCTGCACGAGAAACAATGTTGTTGCTTCGTGAACGGCTCCAGGATCGCATCATTTCTCGTAATTCCGACCATCAATGGCCACCAAGGTCGTGTGACTTGACGCCTTGTGACTTTCATCTTTGGGGTCATCTGAAGTCATTGGTGTATGCCAATAAACCCCGAAACATCAATGACTTGAAGGAGGAAGTTCGACGGGTTATCGGGCAAATGGAAGTCGAAACTTGTCGTGCAGTAATATCCAATTTCATGGACAGAGTTGATGCGTGCCAGCGCAGTAGAGGAGGACACATGCATGACATCATTTTTCATACATAAAATCGGAAAGTAAGATGAACTTGTTGATGTATTTATTTTCAGTTTTTCAATAAAATAAATCTCTTAATTTGATATATCAAAACCGGCGCTCTTTTTGAATCACCCTATATTTTTTTGTAACCCTGTAAATAGCAGATCGAGTGCAAATAAAACACTCCAGCTGCCTGTTATGGACATAATTATAATTATAATAAGTTATAAATACACAGCAGAAACCACACTGATTCATAGACAAACAAAAATAAAAGAAATTGAAAACAACAAGAAAGTAAATTCCTTCGGAAATATTTGGACCAGTCAACAAAGATGAATTACGGATTAAACGACCATCATCCGAAATGTACAAACACACAGAAACAATTGCAGATACTTTCAGATGAAGAAAAGCAAGATTTCAAAAACAAATACATAGAATAGACGTGAACAGTATCATAAAACAAATCTTCGACATCACAAACGCCAGTAAAAATGATGAAATGAAGAGAAGAAGGCCTCAAACAACTAAAGATCACATAAATCGACTTGAACAATCGAAAATTTTTTAGATAAATCCCGAAAAACATAAATTCAAATAAACATTATATCCCAGTGAATAAAGGAAGCAAATACGCAGAGGAAAGAAAGAAGGAACACAATGAACGCGTAAAGAATATTTGGAATGAATGACTGACGGCTAGGAGAAACAGAAGGAAAAATCAAATCAAATCATTAAAATTTTACTATCTTTTAAACGGGGATAAACGTGAATAATTATAATAAAGAATAATTCCTTATTAAATTTATCAGTATCGTTTGTTATTTATAGTAAAATACACTGGCTGAACTCAACATT
This sequence comes from Catonia carolina, assembly GCA_035578175.1. NCBI lineage: Eukaryota > Metazoa > Arthropoda > Insecta > Hemiptera > Achilidae > Catonia > Catonia carolina. The sequence continues at coordinate 297,827,984 of JAQMRL010000001.1, forward strand.
ACTTGTTGAAACTTAGTATTAAGTACAAAGTTTTATTGTATTTCATTAGGTTCTTTTATTTTATTAGGTGTTTTTCTGGATTGTTATACTCTTCAGTATATTTATTTTTCTGGAATATTATTTGTGTTTTTGTTAATAGCTCCAACCCTCTTTCAATCAGTAATGTTCTGAAAGTGGGGTGAAGTGGTCAAAAACCGATTTGCTACAACGTGACGCAAAATGAACTCGTAGTTTATCGTGAACGTCCAGTAGTGTACAGTTATCAAGTAGTTTGTAATAATTATTTTATTGTTTGATAGTAAATGGCCATATTTTTAAATTATAATAATAATATGTACAGATAACCTGATAACTGGACAACAAAGACTGGTACAGTACTTTTGAAAGACTTAATAGTTACAATATGCTTGACTGAAGTAGCAGATTTGATAACGATTAACCTTTCAACTTCATAAGAAAAATTAAATTTTGTTTTTCTTTTGAGAACTCATAGGATCACTCTAGTTCAAGTTTAGGTCTGTTCCAGTGTTGGGTATCTTTGAAAAGCGCGCTCTCGTAAGCGTGGCTTCTTTTCGTTTGGCCCACATTTTCTTAAAACGTTCCGATCTCTGTTTCCGGTCTTCGTCGGTAAACACCCTGCTGTACACTCTTCTGGTTTTTGGTTCGAATGTTACCATATTAGTCTTGACTAGTTGGTAGTACTTAGCTGATTTCGTTAGGAGATCTTGTTTAGTGATTCCAAGTTCCTCCACATCCCGCTGTACATCCTTCAGCCACCTAGGTCTCGACGCCTTATTCCAAAAATGGTTGATCAGCCGGTTCACAAGTCTGGACTTTTCGGCTCTGAGTATATGCCCTAGGAATGATATTCTTTTCTTTCTAAAGTTATTTGTTAGTGGGGGATACTAATATATACTTTTTTTTTTTTAATGTAAGAACAGATTGTAATTTTGCTGTCTAGATAGGTCTAATAAAAAAATTAAAGAGATAACCAGATCCTGAAAAGAACCCAAAATAAACAGCACAATAATTTCTCATGAATCAACAGATTTTCTTCACACTTAGACTAAACATAAAATGTTAATAATCCTACTTATTGGGATGAAACGAAAAAACGAATATTTTCTTTGTTTTTAATGCTAAAGATTATTTAAATATGTGCACAATTCTCATTCCTCTACGACCCCTTTACTCTTTAACTTGAATTAGTACAATAACTAGAATAAAGGGGAATATTATAATAGGTGGTACCTACCCTTAGTAGGCAACTTGCAAAGTTGCTCTAACAAGTACATTAACAATGTTGCACTTACTAACTCGATCACTCGAACTGTACTTGTGCACTTTAAACTTTGACTACTACGTTAATCAATATGATTTCTACATGAAATTACTCTGTTATTAACATACACACGAGTAGAACAAACTTAGTTTTTTTACATTCTAGTGATTTACAGTCAACAATATTGGGTAGTGTTCATCAAATAATCACAAACAGACGGAATGTTAAATAGATTGCACTTGCCTTACTAGTTTAATAGGCTACAAAAAATAGTTTTGTTTAATAATAATACTTTCATTATTTTTTACTCTTTAAATATTTATTTTCCTTGAAAAACAAAACATTATTAGTAAATTATTTTACAGTGAACATAAAAATAAAAAAACAAAATATTTATTTTATTGCAGGGTATTTTCTACAAGATTTCAAAAATCGAATTTAAAAAATGTATTCTATTTTCGGACTCCTTCCCCACCTTACTAAACCATTCAGTATTCTAATGATCATGCATTGGTGTGAAGTTTTACAAGGAAAATATGAACAAAAAAAATATTATTATTATTATGAGCGATGGAAGTTCTATACATTTACAACATTCTGTATTAACGAATTGATGTTCCGGATATCTCGAAGATTTTTCTGAGGGTGCCTTGCACAGCTTTAAGAAGTTTCAGGCTGTTTGCTGGAGCCACAAGAAGTAAAATAGCTCCAATCAATAGATGTATAGCTACAGCCAATGAAATAAATGGAGAGGTAGATCTGTTTCACAGAGATGGTAAAATTAAAGAAAAACTATGCAGGATACTGTGAAGGAAGGCTGTAAATACTGCGTGATCTTTATGTTATTTTATGTATTTTTATGTTATTTGGGTCTATGTGGGGTATGTTAAGCTCGGCGGCTGACTATTTTTTAGTGAAGAAAAAATGACTACGTTAAGTTATAATGGTGCAGTATACTGAGGCGATATTCTATTGTTGTTCCACTGTACCACCTCGCATCCTTGCGACCAGCCATAGTAGTGGGTGGAGACGGCGGGGTGTAGGGGAGTTTGGGAGCCCCCCAATAAAAACAAAACAAAAACATTATTATTGTTGTTAAACCAGGCGATCGATGGACCTAAAAAAATTGTTTTACATAAAAAGTACATAAAATTGGTTTATTTATTTTTGTTTTTTAATAAAGTTAATTAACAGGATATTATCTATAACTTTCTTTACCCAATTGAATAAAAATATAGTTGCAGGTAATATCAAGTTACATGTAATTTTGAACGAAACAAAAGCAAGAAATATTTTCCCATTTTCCGATTGCAAGCAAACAAATGAAAATTTATGGCTCATGGATCACGTATTTCTCATTTTTCTCATTTCCATTGTTTTTAGTACAACCTATTTCAATGTGCAATGTTAGAAACAACAACACACATCACACATCACATAGAACAGTCATCCGTTCAATACAATAGTTAGTTTCTCTATTCACTAACGTTTTGTTTCTTTGTAGTTACATTTTTTACTGCCAAATGCTTTTTTATAAAACTACTAATGGTTAATAATAATCATGAGAAACACCAGAATCGGTAATTATCATAATTTAGATAGATAGTTTTAAAATTTATTTAAACAATGTGAACAGCTGCAAGATAAAAACTATCTAAGAATATCGGGGATGAATCAGGATGCACTAAGGTCAATTAAGCATTTCTTGCTTAACTTTATTAATGTTTATTACCATTATACTCGTACATTATTAAGTAAAAATAAATATAGTCAATTCATTAATTCAGTAAACATGCATTGTTGTTGTTTAGGTCATCAGCCGAAAGGCTGGTTTGAACCTGTAGAGGTTTTACTAAGTAAAATGAGGAGTGAGGTGGTTTACCATTGCCTTCCTCACTGAGTGGAAAAGTGCGCTTATCACCATGCCGGGCCCTCTGAAAAGCACATATTTTCCAACTCTGCAAATGACACCTTCACTTCATTCACCACAGGGTCTGGCTGTACAATGAAATTCATTACTTTCAGAGGAGATAACTCTGATTAGTGTCTTTTACACCTCTACCTCTTCAGTTCTTAAATGATTCAGTCATTTAATTGGCTGACCATATGATAAGAAACAGAACTATTTATTTTAGCCCTGCAACAAACAGATTGAGTGTAAATAATTTGACATTCCACCTGTCTGTTATGGGCAGAAACATGCATTAATAATTAAAAAATATGAAGAAAATCAAAAATTTGATAATAAAGGAAGTTGGTAGTAGTGGCGTTGCTAGGAGAAATAAGAAGTTGAGCGGAAGCAACGAGTCTGCATTTATTTGAGTTTACAGAAAATTTGTAATTATAAACAATTAATTTTCCAATATAATAATAAGAGCAAAGTGAAATACAGGCATGGCTCACAATAACTGTAATTTACTTGAATTAAGAATAGTTTAAAGACCGCCGCCGTAGCGTAGCGCGCTAACCTAAAACGCGGAGGTCCTGAGTTTGATTCCCGGCTAGGAAATGGGAATTTTTACAAAGTAAAACCCACAGTTACATAAACCACCGTAGTCGCTAATTACCGAGCTGTAAATGGGACTTAAAAAAAACTACAAAAAAATAATAGTTAAAAAAATGTAAGCCTAATAGGCACTAATAGTAAAAAAATCTGGTGTGAAACACTCACACAACTTTCTCTTGCCAATGCAAATAATTAACAATAAAACTAACATTAGTATTAAAACATTAGAAATGAACAAAAACTAACCTCAAAAACATAACCTTATTTTAATCATGAGTGAATGACGCAAAATGACAATCGAACTCAGTTTGGCTTAAAAATACGGAAAATCACGCTTTCACGCTAAACTAGGCTCTGTAGAGAAAAATGCTCTAAACAAAAGTTGTAGATCTTTTAATTTTCTATAAATTTAATTATATACACTTTTGTCGTAAAATGCATACTAAGACCGAAATGTTAAAAAAATCGATTTTTCTCACGTTTTCGTGAGAAAAAAAAAGAAAATCGCAAATTACCGCTAAACTAAGCGTTATACAAAAAAATGTTTGAAACAGAAGTTGTAGGTTTTTAAATTCTCTACAACTTTTATTATATAAGTTTTTGCGCTAAAATTTATATTAAAGCCGTAATCTTAAAAAAACAACGTTTTTACGTGAAAACAGCCTCACCGAGAATTTCAGCAAACATGGCGCCTACCCTATCTTGTAGAGAATAAAAAATTGAGTAAAATAGGCGATTTTAAACAAAATCGTAGGACCAGTTTTTGAGAAAATTGCAAAAAAGTGAAAAATTATACGAATAAACTACTACTTCCGGTTGACCGATTTTGATGAAAATGTTCGTGTCGCGTCCGGTAGTGGTATGTAACTTAAGTTTCAAGTTTCAAGTTCGTACGATGTTCCGTTCTTGAGATATTCTGTTCACACACAGACACACACACAGACCAATCGCTAAAAACATGTTTTTTGGGTTCAGGGGGTCTGAAAACGTATAGATCCGGTGAAAACTCGATTTCGAAAAATCGACATGAAAACAATACTTTCCTTCCTATATATTCATATAGGCAAGAGAAAGTAATAATAAATGTAGAAACAGTATTTATAATAATAAGCTAATACATTAATAATAACAAGGACAGAATAAAGCTAGAGATAGTCTAACTTAAAAATTTATCGTGGCTAAACATAAATTTCTATAGCCTATACATTGCATAATTAAATTTTACCATTTAACGATTTAGTATAATATTTAATATGTTAATTGTGTTTTAAACAGTATGTTTGATAATTATGTTCTCAAAATTATTTAATTATGTTTTAGAACATAAAATGTTAAATGTTAACATTAAAATTTAACATTTAGTTAAAAATAAGGTGGGAGGGGGGTAAAATAAGTAATTTAGAGGTTTTTAGTCGAGTGGATGAAAGAAGTATATGGAAACATCTTACCAGAAGAAAGGATAGGCTAGTGGGGCATATCTTAAGACATCCAGATATTGCTCTATCAATAATGAAGGGTAATACTGAGGGAGTGAATTGTAGGAGGAGGCAAAGGAATCTGTGGCTGTTATGATCACTAGGTTTATTTAAAATGTTTTTAATATTAAATCTTCTAACTTTAATATCAAGTCATAAGATACAGGTGTACAGAAAAGTACCCATAATCAAAGACAAAAGAAATTAACGAGAAACTTTGAGAAAATAATTCTAAGGTCAGATTATTATCCGATGGGGCCTGACTTTTAACACCTTCAACCCCCTTCACCAACCCCCGTTCCATAAAACACAGTGATTGCTTATGACCGATGTGTATCAAAGATTAAGTCTTTAATTATTGTAGGTAACATAAAAATAAAACCCTAGGCTTGCAAATCTTTCCCGATTACAAAACTATCTACCTTTTGTTTAATAAAAGTCGCATCAACTGTTTTGGTTATTAACCGGATTACCGCACTGAATCGGTAGGTTTTAATTCAAGGAATTACCCAGGAATTAATTCCGAGACTATCCGTTTTGCAGTGTACAACGCAATCATTATCTCTCACTAGATCGAGAAAAATTAATAATGTTTTCTCTACAATTATTAATTGTACAATGAAAATAATTTAACGCTATTAGAAAGAAAGAAAGAAATTTATTGTGTAAAATGATTGCCTAAACAAAATCGTTGGATATATTTGGTAGAAAAGCTTGATTACTAAAACATAGAAATTCATACGAAAAACCGTATACTTTTATTGAATAAAAAATGTTTTGAAATGTTAGGTAGATTACAAAAGGGTAGAACAGGAAGCAGATCTCTACATCCGTTTTCCAACAACTATACCTACAACTTTCCGTAATTCCAAATAAATTTTCAGAGTATGTAGCATAACCCATTGAAATTTAATAATAGATTTTCTATTAGAATATAAATTTCTTCCCTTCATTACTTTTCAAAAGCAATTTAAATAGTTTATAAATTATTTTAAATTAATGTTCACGGGAAAAGCAATTCCATTTCCTCTTGTGTAATATGTATTGGCTGTTATGTGATAGGTTTATGTAAAAGTGACTGTAAATTTGTATCACATGTTCCTTAATTAGTTTTATGGGCACTCTATAATAAAGTAATCTCTGCAGAAAAATTAGTTCAAACATATTACATTTTAAATAAGTAAATAGATTGCACTTTAGGTAAAAGCTCAACTGCCAAAAGGCTTATATACTAGGCATATATTGAATCGTTTAACTTTTTGAAAATTTAATTATTTATTAAAGTCAGTGAAAGATAATTTAAATAACGGTTTACCCTCTGCTGGTAACGTCTGCTGATCAATAAAAGCTTCTTTAAAATAGTTTACATCCGCTTGGTCATTCGTTACTTTTTCCTATTCTCCAATGATGTATAACTGTTAATTTTGCGTCGTTATTTCTTAATGTGACTAAAACTTTATCCTTATTTTATGACTTCAAATTTCTTAACGCAAAATGCTAAAAACGATCTTAATATATGATAAACAGATCAGGAACAGCAATGGCGTCAGTCATTTTACGATCATGGCGTTTCTAAAATTCTTGAGACTCATTAAAAATATTCCGAGTGACCTATCCAGTAAAATATTGCACCGTCAACGACACATTTGTAAAATTATACCTACCTCACTACGCCAGGGGTCCTGGGTTCGATTCCAGGTTAGATCTGGCATATTTCATAACTCATTTTCATCTATTACCCTTCATCATCTGCATTAAAATAATTTGCAAAACAGTCGGTCATAAAACAAAAAATGTACCGGTCGTATGTTTACAGACAGTCTTAAAAATTATAATAATCTCTTATCAATACATAACATAAATTTTCCCGATCTACCAGTAATTGCACTAAGACGACTGAAACGCCGATGGAATAATGACATGAAACATTAGCATAACACTAGTAGCAAAAATTTAATTAAAAATTTTAATTTTTTTGGAACACTATTACTGAGTGGTGCTCTCTTCTAACTAATTTACGCAATTTTGTTTAAATTTAATACACTTTCGGATCATTTTTGCTAGTTGTCTGGGCACAGTTGCAAAATAACATAAGTAAGGCCTACATTTCTTATTGTGTACTCAGAAAAATAAAAAATAATTTCAGGGACAATGAAATAAGATGAATGAAGTAAAAATCAAGTCAAACTCCCTCATAAACGGTTTTCAGTTCATTAATTTTCCCGCTTAATAAATTTTCTATTGGCTTTTATCTAAACTAATTTATTAAGTAGTAAAATAGTAACCTCAGAAAATACCCAACCGATTAAAAAAATTATTTCTCTGTTGGAAAGCTTGAAGCTTCAAGAGTAACATAAGGTATATTGCATTAGGCCAACGTAATTTTTAAATTTTGCCAAAAAATAGTGATTGATAAATAAAAGTAAAATTTTATTTTATTTGTTAGGGTTAAGGTAACTTCTCTTACCTATCTATTGCAGGGCTACACAATTAACCATATGGACTATTAACCGTAATTTATTATGTTTTACTATTTTTCTTTACGGAAAAGTACCGTTCTACATTACATCGTTTTAAACAATTTCGTTTTTAAAATTTTCTGAAATTATTTGCTGGGTAGATATTGATAAATGACGTCACATCCGGTTTTCGGACAGTAAGTTTACGTTAACTTTTTAAAAATATGAAAGAGATCGTACCAATATTATTTTTTTTTAATAGACTACCTACTTTTTCCCTAAGATTATCAAATAAGTTCAGTCTCAAGTCTTATTTCTCCCATTCCACTGATGATTCATTTTTGACATTAACAATATTCCTTTTTTCCAGTACAAATTCGTAATTTGCATTGTCGTGATTCACTTGCAACGGGTAAGATTGTGTGAGAAGTTAAACGCTTTTAGTTTCCTGTGAAGCGTGTGAACGCTGTGTAGGGTGTTGTAAGTAATTACGTACAGCTTTACTATATACTATTATCTTAACTTATCTGCATTAGTTAAAAAGAAGGTAAAACATCTAAGGTAAAATACACTAACGACTTTCTCCTACCAATGTAAATAATGAAAAAAATAACCTAATTTTAATCAAGAAGTGGATGACGCTATTAAAATGACACACCGTTGGGTATTGATTTTGATGAGAAATATATATGGTTGAATAATTGATAAATGACGCAAAGATAAGCACTGTAAAAAAACTCTCGAAATAAATATTGTACATTTTTTAATTTTCTAAAACCTTGATTATAGGCTTATATACACTTTTTCCCTAAAATGCAAAATTAAGGCCGCAATTTGGAAACAAAATTTACCACGAAAGTACAACCGCCACAAATTTCAGCAAATAATGGCTTAAATTTTCTTGTAGAGCACAAAACATATATACGTATATGAGGCGATCATACGAAATTATACAAAATCATAGGATCCGTTTTTGAGAAAATCGATTAAATTGAAAAATTGCAAATTAACTAGTATCGGGTACCCTAATGGTATCTAACTAAAATTCCAAGTTTTAATTTTGAACGATATTCCGTTTTTGAGTTATACCATTATTAAAACGCACACGCAGACCGATCGTAAAAATATGTATTTTGGGCTCAGGTGATCTGATGAAGATTCGATTTCGAAAAATCAACATCGAAACAACAATCCTTATATTGCATTACCTTTTCATGTTGACAAGAGAGAGCAACGAGAAGAAAATGTTGTGGAATCCTAATGTAAGCCCAACAGATACGAAGTTTTTTTTAGTAGACGATATGGTACCTACCGTCATAAGATTGAACACGTTTTAAAGATGCTATTACTTTGAAAATCCGTGACTTTACCTATTATCTAGGCAACTATTTTACATGTATTATGGTGCGTGTTTTAGATTTGTTGCTTTTTTAATGGAATTTATGATAAGCAATTATGAGAATGATACAGTTTGTCAGAAATGACACGTTGAATTTTTGAATGAATAGGTGTGGTTTTTGCGTAAAATAGGATTTAGAAAGTTATTGTCTCTACTGGTGTTGTTTGGATGGTAAATATAAAATATTGCAGTTACCTATACAGGCACACTTATCTACAAGTTATACATATATATATTATACTTTGTTATACCGAAAACAGCTTGTATACACTTGGTTTGTATTACGATACCTAAAGCTATCCACGTAATATTTATTCTTGTTTTAGTGCGTACGTGTGTAATAGTGTGTTAACGACAGTATATCATATACACAAACATCACCTGAGAGCTGTCACCATTATGAATCTGTGTACTCATGTTATTTTTATTTATTTATTTTTATTTTTTACACGATAATTTATGTTCTTCCTCTACCTTTTACTCTTCGTTCTTTCCATCGTAGGTAAAGCAATTTAATATTGTACTTTTTGTATTTTAAAAAAAATTGTATCCAACAGGCATCGCGTATCCCAACCGATCTTTTCTATCGTTCAGATAACCCTTCAACTTCATTAATAACGTTGTGTATTATTTACAAAATAAACAAAAACGTTTATTGGATTTTTTTAACAAAGTGTAATTTTTTTTCACATAACTTTCTCTTTTTTAATGCAGAATCTATTGTATAACAATAAATACAACTTATCAATTCGAATTAACACATAAAAAAATTACAACCCACTGGTTTAATTAACAAATTATAACATTAAAACATATTATACTGCTCTTAATTATTATTTACAATCAAAGTTAGATAGTTTATAAAAAAAACAAATAAAAACAAAAATAAAATAAAATAACCACAACCTCCTTTAAAACGATAAAAAAACAGAATGACAAATAATAAATAATAAGCACATGATTCCGAAATATATGTACACCGAACTTTACTGGAGATAATTAAAAATGTTCCTTCACTTATTTACAACATTTACACTCAAGCACGCCAGTCATCTACAGAATATTAACATATTATTTACAATGTAAAATCATACTATCAGAATCGCCCCGGGAGATCCAGTTCTGTAGCACGTTTTAGTCTAAGAACATCATTGCTGTTGTCTAAAAGATTCAGTCCTAAGTGATTTACGTGGTTGTTTAGACGTTTGATGTATTTACAACTAACTTTGTATTTCTTTTCGTACCGTCTGCACATCCATATCACGAAGCATATCAGCGTTGCTAATATACCATGGTGCATTTAGTATGGTTCGCAGAGCTTTTGATTGAAACCGTTGCAGTATCTCGATAATTCAAGTCGATGCTGTGCCCCATAACTGAATCCCGTAAGTCCAAACCGGCTTCAGCATGGATTTGTACAAAAGTAGTTAATTCTTTTGCAATCAGTATTTTTAAATGTAATTATTATAAATGTTGAGCAAATATGATAAAAATCTAATATGAACGTTCTTAGAACGCTGTGGTATACCAAACTTGGTCATACATATTTTTGTATTTATTGTTTAATAAAATGTAAGTGAAGAATAGAATAATGAATTAAAGGCATAGACATATAATAAACAATAGCGGATATTTTATAATAGTAGTAAAAGATTAATGTAATTGTTTTAAGTAATTTCATAAAAGGATGTTATCACTAGAAAAGGGGGTAATTTATAAAATTTTTAGAAAAATCGATCGTGGCGGAAAGGAGAGAGTAGGGGTAGAAAAAAAGGGTGAGTTATATTGAAAGAATCTGAGTGGTTAAGAACATGCGACAATAATTAAATAATCAAAAATAATATAATAATGGTAATAACTTTATTTTTAGTTAAAACTGCTGTAAAGATAATTATTTAAACCATTTTTGACTTACGGAGTCAAGTTACTTGGCTCAGCAAAGTCCAGTAATCTTAATCATCTACAGACGTTCCAATCAAAATTTCTCCGTTTAATATAAAGAGCTTCGTTACCACGTAAACAATGACACTACACTCCGATTTAGGGATTCCTACAGTCAAAGAGGTAACACACTCCTACTATAAAACATTCTTTTAAAAATTACTACTAAATCCGAATCCTCTGATTAAATTCTAATTGCTTCCACCTTCCTGGGAATCCAGCCCGGCGCCTAAAAAGAAGATGGAATAGAAAGGTTCTCTAAGTTACAACTAAATAAAAGTTAAAGTATTATTTTAAGAACCGAGACTATAACCCTATAATTACAGTGTATAATAAAAACAAGAAAAGAAGTTTAATATTGCTTGCACCTAATTTGTTTAAGGCATCTTTAAAAAATATTTCCTTAAGTATATAAATTTAAATTAAATTACAATTGTTTTTGATAAATGAATAAAGTTTAATGAATCAAATAGCGTATCTCATTGGCAAGGAAGTGACTTTAAATCATAAATATTATAAGGTTATATAATCATAAATATGCATTTTAGCAGTTATGAATAAATATAATTACATCTAAGATCAAAAGAAACTGTAAAAAATATGTAAGGAAACGATGATTATGAAGCAGAACTTTGTAACAAGACAGTAGTACGATGGTTAATTCAATTGAAACCAACTTAGTTCTTTTCATGAAACGAGACTAAATTAAACTATATAAGTTTATTATATTATTTCCGGGAATAAACTACTTCCGGCAATTTCTTCGTATTATGTAACTAACTGAGAGAAGTAGGAATTAATTATATACGGATATAAGAAAAAGGGTGAACGGATTATATTGAAATTAATACAACTTACATAGTTACCACAAATAAACTGATAATGATAACGATAATAGAAATAATAACATGAACAACACAAAGAAGGAAACCACATATCGATGAAGCTTTTATGTTTTTCCTAATTTAAGTTTGCATTAGAGTTTTTAACCGCCGACGGATAAAGAGGGGATCTGTGTACTGCTTGAGTCCCAGCTCCGTGTAGTTGGGAGGAATGCAGTGCGTTGTTATAGTAGTGGGAGAATGAATGAGTGTATGAATGAATTAGTAGTGTTTCACAGCTGCTGCATTTGTAGTGGTAGCGTATACTAACTAGACTAAAAACATATTCTTATCATCCGGCGCATTAATTTAACAAATACCTACCGGGTTATTAACTTGGTCGGATTCATAATATTTAACTTAACATTTAATATCAAAACATGTAAATAAATAATTGTAAAAAATACAAACAAATATGCTAAATACGGAAAGTTTGAAAACGAATGTTTTGTATCAGAGTAATACAACAATCTTTCTCCCAGCATGCGTCACTCATTCAATATATCTCGCCCGTACCCTTTACCCCGCTACTACACGGAGCTGGGACTCAAGCAGTATCTGTTTGTGGCATCGTAGCTCCCAAACGAATGAACCGACTTTGATTTAGTTCTTTTTTTGTTTGAAAGCTGACTTGATCGAGAGTGTTCGTAGCTATGATTCATCAAAATCGGTCAACCGGAAGGAGCAGTTTATTCGTGTGGGTTTTTACTTTTCTGCAATTTTCTCAAAAACAGCTCCTGCGATGTTCTTTTTAAAAATAGCCTCATATACTACTGTCACCGTCATCCCCTTTGATTAGTTACTGTGCTGCCGGGTATCAAAGCTTCCAACTTAGCGACAGAGGGAACCGCCAATAGTTCCGAAAGGGGCGGTAGGCCTGTGGCGGCGTACCGACTGAGGCCTTTGTCGTCAAGGCCGAGACTAATAACCGCCCCAACCACAGCGCTCTCGGTGGCTATATAAAGAGCGCTCCACTGATTCCAAGACATTAGATTCCACGCATCGACAGGCATCGACGAGATTTCCTACAGCGGCACACGGCTACCGGACTTAAGCGAAGACTCATCGACCATCCCACATTAGGGAAAATGGTGCTTTTGCTTGCCGTTCAACACCTTGAGCCGTCGACCGGAACCGTCATCGCCTGCTGTCGCGAGCGATGTTTACAGTGGTCCCTCGACCGAGCCTTGCGCCCACCGGATCCGACGAAGCGGCCATTGCACTACTGTGAGGGAAGAAGATGACGACTCCGCTGGACGACGAAACGCCGTGCGCCGAGCTCCTCGACCGCCACGACGACTACGACCGACACTTCGCCAAGACGAACTCCGGTTAAACGGCCCTTTTCAGGGCCACCAAAAATTAAAGGTTTTATCTTCCCACATAATGTCGCCATCAGGTGACACTACATTTGTTTATTTTCTACAAGATAGGGTTTGAGCCATGTATACTGAAGTTCTTGGGGCCCTGTGCTTTCGTTAAAAAAATGTGTTTTATGATAAAGGCCTTAATATCCGTTTCAGGACAAATGTGAATAAAATCAAAAATGTGAACATTAAAAAACCTGCAATGTTTATTTTTCATACAACGCTTAGTTTAGCGGCAATTAATGATTTTCTGGGTTTTTTCATGAAAATCTGTAAAACAAATGTCCACTAATAAAATATAAAGTTTAGAAAGTATTAAATAAAAATTAAATTTTGAACTTAAAAAACCTCCGACAAAAACACCTATAAAATGTAACAAAATAATACATATTGGCCCTTTAGGTTTGACGTCGTCGCGTTGGAGTACCGCTAAGTAATAATGACGTCTTTTCTGTTAGATAGCGGTACCCCTACGCGACGTCGTCAAACCTAAAGGGGCAATATATATCATTTATTTAATTTTTAAAGGTTTTTGTAAATTTTTTATTTAATTTTTTTTAATTAGTAATATTTTAATCATTTAAATTTTTAAGAGAGCAACAAATCTGAGTTTTTAGCTCTTATTAGCCTTTGTGGAACCCGTTGAAGTAATTAAGCCAATCATCCTGATTAGTTTGCATGTCTTGGTAATTCTTAGAAGAAAAATTGAAAGTACTGTTTTTGTTATCTCAAATAGATAAGGAACTTATAGATCAATACGATTAATCTTGTTTTGTACATTCCAAGGGAAGTACGTTACGATTCAAAATGTTCTGAGCTGGTAGAGGTGTAATAAAGTTATTAGCCTACTCAGATTAGAGGATTCGTAGATATGGAAACCATTTGTCCAGACTGATTTCAGAAAGTAATAATAAAGCCTTATTTCTTTGATAAAAAGAGATACTAATGTCTCACTTTCGATGAGTTAGATTGTTCAAGAATTCTGTTCTGTGAGTGTTTGTCTTTTTAGAGAAATGAGGTTTTCATGTGAGACTTTCGTCAGGAGTAATTTCAAAATATCTTTGTTGGTCTCTGGGATGAATATATTGCTTATGTAAACTGGGAGACAGGTTTGAAGCCGTTGGGCAAATATAATGATTAAAATATTTAGGATCGACCAGGATTTTTCACTTGTAGTCATACAAACGATTCTATTAAGTAATAATACTGCGATAAACTACTAATTTTTGGAGAAATTGCTGTATCGGAAGACTAAGTATTGCTTTGAGGTTTTTAAACGATACTTTTTCAAGAATATTTAAAGTGAAAACGTACTACCAAACATAAAACAGTCATTTGTGGACAATTTCGCGCACAAAACGAGTTAATTACTCATGATATTCACAACCATGACACAAGAAAAGACGTTTAGTGAAACATCAATTTCAACCTTTAAACGTTATATTAGACCAGGGTTCTGATAAATTTCTTGGTATATTAGTCATATGAAAGAAATTGAAATTTGATGCAGATTATTAGAGAAGTTAAACGAAGTATTTGAAAAAGAATATCATATTTTTAATTTTTTGGTTGACTACATTCTGAATTGCCCATAACGGGCAGGTGGTGTTAAATTAATTGCACTCGATCTGTTGGTTCCAGGGCTACAAAAAATAGTTCTGTTTCTAATCACATAGTCAACCAATTATATAACTGAACTATTTGCAAACAGAAGAGGTAAAGGTCTAAAAGACACTAGTCCGAGTTGTCTCCTCTAAGAGTAATGAATTTCAATATTTAGCCAGACCCTGTGATGAATGAAGTGAAGGTGTTATTTGCAGGGTGGAAAGTGGGTACTTTTCGGAGGATCTGGCATGCTGATAAGCATACTCTTTCAACTTAGTGAGGAAGGCAATAGCAAACCACCTCACTTCTCGTTTTTACTAAGTAAAACTTCTAGAGGTTCAAACAAGCCTTCCGGCTGTTGAGGAAAAACAACAACACGTACTTAAGTACTCCTAACAAGGAAAAGAAAATTACAAGTAAACATATTATTAAAATGAAAAATGCTAAATTGATAGTTACTTACATCATTATTAACGTAGGTGATCGGACCGTCGTTAGCCTCCCATTTGTTAGCTATTCTAATAGTTTCAGCTGTTTTCTGTTGAATTGATTTTGTGTCATCCAGCAAAGTTAACTCGTAAAATTCTTGGATATCTGAAAACAAACAGTCATAAAGAATATATTAACAATGTTACATAAAAATATCATATAAAATTTTACATTTTATTATTTTATTTTTGTAAGTATAGTTTTCACTTTAATAATGTATTCTATAAAACCATTTTTACAAAACAAATATAATAATAAATAACATTTATAATACTAAGGGACTCAAAGAAGGAGTTGAAAAAAATTAAACAAATAAAAATATTATTCCCGCTAGGGTCTGAAAATGATTAAAAGTCAAAACGCACCGTTCTGTAACCCATATAGTCGCTAATTACCAATATGTTGTTAAAAATTTAAATAAACTAAAAAAGAAAACCGATTATACAACAGAAAAAAATTAAGTAGATGATTTCAAAGGGGACTAATCGATATTAGAAAATTTTACACGGCATACTAAAAACTGATTACAGATTACTATCACATATATAACTGCAAATGTTCAGAAAACAATGGCAAAAATTCCACTTTTAACCAAGTTCAGACTACTGATTACTGACTACAAGGGCTTTTACAAAGAACAAAAGCAGAACACCAAACGAACGGAAAAAAGGAAAAACCTAACATGAAGGATGCTGAGAGCGTGGGCGGCAAAAACAGCGTTCAAGAACGTCTAAGTAACTTACCGTGCTATAAAATAACATTACACGGGAAAAAAGATGATACAAGAACGTCTAAGTAACTTTACGTGCTATAAAATAACATTAAACGAGAAAATAGATGATTTTTTTTGTTTTGTTCATTACTTACACCTTGCAATTCGATGTTTTTTCTTAAATATTTTAATTACAATAACAGGAAGTTCACCAAATTTGAAACTAATAAATTATTTATTACAAGATTACCAAAGACAGACTACTCTTTTTTAATAGGAAAAATATTGTTTATTTTTACAACACTACTTAACCAAAACTTTAAAACAACTGAATGATATTTCTTTTGAACAAGTAATAATGTCATGTGACGGCACACCATTTGACTGGCTTCATTCGGAGTTGACCATATTATTTGTTTCTCAGTTACATTGGAGTTGATTGTTTTTAAACACAAAGTGCAACTTTTAAACGAGTATTTAACAGATGTATGACCGTTTTTGAAACGAAAAGACCGCAGTATTGAATTCTCGGGTAAAGTTAGTTAAAAAAAATAGCTTAAAATACTTTCTGTACAGCGTAATTGCATCGTATATACCTATTTTAGACATATCGGTAACCGCGACGTAAGCTGACGACAAAGCAATTATTGTTAGGGGAAAGACCACGGATTAGGCTTTCAGATTGGCGCAGCGACATATTTTACTAATACACGAATCTCTTACTCGCTGGCGTATTATAATGAACCAAAATAAATCAACAGAGGTAACTTCACCTTACGACGTCAAACTGGTCCACCTGTGGTGCTGAATAACGTTCTTATCTCCCAGGCGAGAGTGGCGCGATATCTTGGCTTGTGGCTTGACAGGTGACTAACTTTTAAGCATCATCTACGTACAAATTGTTTAGAATTTAACCACCTCCAAACGCTATTATTCTGCTTAATTAACCCTATATTGAAATTGAACCTCCGTTCTAAAATTTTCATATAAAGAAAACCCTTTTGAGACCAATCTGAACATATGATGTCCAGCTGTTTGGAGTAGCAGCCGAGAGTGACTTAAGTTGATCCACTTCTTTCAATCGAAATTCTTGAGACTTGCTTCTGGCGCTCCTTTTTATTATGTAAACAACAGAACCCTTCACAAAATTTTTTAAAATTTCAACAGTAAAGGAACTAACCGAGTCCTTCTATAGTAAATTTTGCGAACGACTAGATGACCACCCAAACCAAATAGCCCGTGACCTAGCAACAAGAAACGTCCCAACAGTATGACGTCTAAAACGAAAATGGAGCAAAGATCTATTGGTCTGAATAACGGAAAACACGCGCAGTTCTGAACGGAGAATGTAAAACTGGTACCTCTTCTCCTGAAAGTAAAATTACCCACCTCCCATTAAATATCATATACGGAAATTGTGCAGCTCAATGTAGCTACAATAACAAAAATTAAAGACAAAAAAAGTAGAATAACTCAATTTTTAAATAAGGACGGTCCGTCGAATTTGAAACCGGAACTGGAAGCTCTTGAATATGAGTAGAAAATTTTTATTTTGGGTGCTATAATTTGTTGAAAAGCGAACTAAATTTAGTGAATTCCTTTTGAGAACTTTACAGTTTTATGTTTTTCAACTTTGCAGTCCACTTTGAGGTGATTTTTAAAAAATACGGTTGAACTTATTTCGTGTAAACACTAAGTTCCTTTTAAGGTAATTTCAAATATGTAAATATTTAAAAAGCTAAACAAGAGATCTAAATAAATTGTTGAACATGTTTTTTTGACAATAATTTAACTGAAATTTGTTTATGCATAGGCCTAATTAATTTGTTGAATTTTTCATTAACAGGTTATAAAGATAACATACAATTTATAGTATTCGTATTTATTTTTCATACGATCCACAACCTCTGGGGTGTTTCACTCTGAAATATTAGTTTTTTGTTAATTAATATTTTAACTTTACGTTACATTTTTAACTGTGAATTTCTATTAATGTTAATTATAAAATTAATTTATAACATTTATTATTATTTTGTAAAAAAAACGAAATACTGTTGCTCTGATAAGATTTCATTTAATTAAACTACCGCCTAAAGGCGGTACTAGAAAAGGGTACCGCCAAACCTAGAACTACAATATTTTCAAAACGATTAAAAATATTTTAACTTTTTTCACTATTATTATTATTATTATTAATACATAATATTGTGACACTTATCGCTAAGATCCATTTCGGGATCTGGGTAAAATTACATGTATTTATTACACACTATAAGTTATAATTTAATAATGTTACTTAAAAGGAGACTATGATGGTTTGATTGAAAATTAAGATTTTGGGTTTTTTATGTTTTTCAAAAGTTTATACCTGGATCTACCAAAAAACATTATGTCAAATAATTTTTTAATGAAAGAAATTACCTTATTATCAGGTTTACCCAGAAAAATAATTATCGTCACCGAAAACGAATTTTTTCCATAATTTTTTATACTGCTCGTTTTAGTGCAAAGGGAATTTTAATTTTTTTTTTAATATCTGCAACACCGGTTTTAATACTCCCAGCTGTTAGTTTAGCTTTCTAACTAACTGTTGATGGGTAATTTACTTTTTGTACATTTTGTTTTTGATTTCCGCCTTTTTATTTTTTGGATTTTCCGTAAATTAAAATTTTTAACACTTAGGTACATTTTTCTAAGAAACCATTAGAAACTTAGAAAAAACATTTTCTCAGAAACTTAGAAAAACATTTTATGAAAAAGTTACGTTATTCGTTATTTTTTTTTTAATTTTATGGTCAAACAGATTTCTTTTTATTCCTAATTTGTGTAGTCTACGTTGCAATCTGTTCAATTTAGGACAATGAGCAACCTCATGACCCAATGAGATGAGAATGATGTGTATGACGTGTAAATGAGGTGTAGTCTTGTACAGACCCAGGCCGACCATTCCTGAGAGAGTATGGTTAATTAAACCCCAACCATCAAAGTACACCGGTAACCACTGTCTAGTATTCAAATCCTAGTAAAAGTAACTACCTTTACTAGGATTTGAACCCGAAACCTTCGTCTCCGAAAATCAGCTGTTAAACAGCCGATTTTGGCGACGACTTTACCTCTTGACCTAGACCAACCCACCGGGTTGTTCCAACAGATGAAATTGAAAAATGCCAGTAGCTAGAGAAACTCAACAACTATAGTCTACGGATGTAAAGTTTCAGTTTCCTATTTTTTAACAATTCTGTAAAAACTGCACATATAAATACCAAATTTAACATTAGTGGAATACAAAGTACAATCTCTCCTTAAATCTACAAATAAATGACAATACATTACATTACAATTAAATTAAATTATTAATTAATTATTATTAATTAAATTGATAATTAGGCCTATTATAAATAATAAACTAATTATAATAGATAATGACATTATATGAACTTAACTAGTAGGCCTAGAACTCAGAATAATTAGCAGTAAATTAATTTATTAAATCCTACTTATAACCAATTATACAATACAAAGGAAAATGTTAAACGATACACAGAAGACGTTAGACATTTTCCAACGTAATTGCTACGCCGAGCATAATTCAACTCGCTGAATGACGTGCCGCTTTCTCTTTTACAGCTTCCACAGACTCAAATCTTGTCCCTTTTAATGCAGATTTCACCTTAGGGAACAGGTAGAATATAATAACAAGTGATAAAACGTGGTTTTTTACTTATGATCTGGTATCGAAGCGCCAATCTATGCACTGGAAGAGCCGAACTTCACCGAGAGCCAAAAAGCTCGAATGAGCAAGTCAAAATTTAAAGCAATACGATTGTTTTTTTTTATATACATGGGATTCAGTACCTTCACTGGGTTCCTGAAGGTCAAACAATTAATCAATATTACAACCTTGAGGTACTTTCGAAACTACGTCAAAGAGTAAGAAAAAACCGCCTCGAAATGTGGAAGGACAAATCATGGGTTCTCCACCAAGACAATGCACCAGCTCATTCCGCGTTATCTGTCAAAAGGTTCCGAGCCAAATACAGAATCGCAGTGTTAGAACATCCACCTTATTCACAGAGCTTGCACCATGTGACTTCTACCTGTTCTCTAAGGTGAAATCTGCATTAAACGGGACAATATTTGAGTCTGTGGAAGCTGTAAAAATAGAGAAAGCGGCATGTGTCCTGAAGGAGCTGGCAGAAGATGACTTCCAGGACTGTTTCCAAAAATGAAGAATTTGCATGGAGCTTTGTAGGGATAGAGAAGGAGTGTATACTGAAGGTGACAATAATTGATTATGTATAAAATTAAAACAAAATTTTTTACAACGTCAGTTTCGTTATTTAATAGCGACACCTCGTATTTCTGTCGGTTCTGGATGAATCTTAACAAAAGGTAAAAACATTGTATATGACTAAAGACACATTAAAACACCATAAGAAACGAGCTAATTATCTAACTAGACACATGACTTAGGCCTTCAGATAGCCGGTACAACAATAGGCCTGTACTAACCATACGTGCACAATATTTCTAAACATTTCTTAGAAATAAACCTGCATTTCTTAGTTGAGTTTTCAACTCTAATTATTTACATTAACTTTTTTTAAAATCTCAGTCCTACTAGACAATTCTATAACCAACTATTTTCTTCGAGATATTGTCACAATATTTTTATTGGAAATGTACCTATATTTTATGTAAAATTTAAGTTCATATTATTTCAGTCTTTTAAAATGCAATACACTTTTAGCTTCAGGGAATGATGATTAGGGAACCTAAGTTAAAATCCAGGGATTGTAATAACTGAATATATCACAGTTTCTCTGTAATAAATTACAGATAGACTGCAATAAGTTATGAAGGTGAAATAAATCAGTAGTTATTTAATTTCAAATAGTGTACAATATGAGTATACAATATTGTTTAGTATAAAATAGCATTAAGTAAAAACACAACGTACGTAGTTACTTTATAATTATACATTAATGCTGTTATCAGAAGTAAGCAGCTGTTGTCGTTGTGCCTGAACATAGTTCAATACAATAATTCTAGTTTAGTGTCACTTCCTCCGTTCGGTACAATATACTAATAATAATAATAATATATATATATATATATATACATCCCGCTAACAATTCCGCGTCTTTTCAAAAAGCGTGCATTTCGCACATCGCTTATTTGAAGAGTATATTCAACTTTGATGAGAGTATATAGGGTATTTGTTGCACTTACACCCTGAGTTTTGGTATTGGTTTGTCCTGATATTGAAAATTGAGCATTTTTCAATTTTATTCACTGTGCTATCAATTCAGACTCCTTTCGAATTACCGACAATTTCGCGTTCGTACAAATTACCGACAATTTCGCGTCCGGCATCGTTCCCGCTATTATGACTTATAGCCTGCAACAGTGTAAACGATGTTGCCATGTCGTACCGGCACGTGTACTGTAGCATTTGCCACTTCTACGTGTTGTAATGATTGTAGTTAGATATTCACATCTCACCCTAGTACTTCTCCACACAAGACCATCGTATGAAAACAATTCGTTCTCGGACGGAATCCAATCCAGTCATCAAAATAATTTATTTGTTGTTTATTATTTTGACATGTATTTTAAATAGGTACTTATTTTAAATCAATGTAAAACCAGAATAATTAAAGAAAGTATATTTTTTATTTGTTAGAGTTAATTATTTAAAATATCCTAATTGTTACAAATACAGTCAAACCTCCTCATTCGAAATCCTCCCTAAATCGAATATAATTGTATGCTATCCCCTTCAAAAATCGTCCTTAATATGAATTAAATTACCTCCCTATTCGAAAATTTTCGAGAGTTTCGTGGTCATATATATTGTAACAATACATTTTTTTATACATTATTAATAAAATAATTACAAAATTTCCAATTTACACATTATACACGATTTTTAATGAAGCATGCGTTAAATCATGACAATAAGGACACAGTAAGCGTAGTACAAAACTACAAAAAGCTTTAGAAAAAACTGAAAATGCAGTTAACTTTTGAGTTAGAAGAAACCAGGCAGAAACACAAACAATTACACTTCTTACAAAACATTATTGTCACAAAACCTTACGACCAAATAAGGGCATAACAAGCGTAGTTCAAAGCTTCAATACGCATCAGGAAATATTGAAAATTCAGTTAATTTTTAAGTCAGAGGAAACCAGACGAAAGCAAAAAAAAAATTAGTTAGGCTAAATTAGTAATGCAGTCTTTCCTTCTTTGGTGTATGATTTTCGTACAAACAGGGTAAAAAATACCGTAGCTGTATTCATTCGGATTAAGCAATATTTTACTCGTTAAAATTTCTAAAATTTTCGGTACCCAATTTATTTTTCATTTTCTGTAGGCTGACCTAACTTTTTGTTTGTAGGTATAGTTGTACTGTTTACGCGTATCCCGATTTTATTTTACTCTGTTTTTTATGTCGTTTTTTCAATAATTTGTCATATCGTTCTTATAAGTAGAATATTCTTTTGCTTTTGAGTACTAATAGAGCTTGTAATACCAAAACATGCCCTTAATTCTTAATCACAGTATTAAGTAAACCCTGTGGTGAATGAAGTAAAGGTGTCATTTACAGAGGGGAAAATATGTGCTTTGCAAAGGGCCCTGCATGCTGATACGCGTACTTTTCCGTTCAGTGAGGAAGGCCACCTCACTTCTCGTTTTACTTAGTAAAACCTCTACAGGTTCAAACCAGCCTTTCGGCTGATGACCTAAACAACACAAGTAAAATAATATTTGTAAAAAACTTTCCTCAATCAAATTGGTGGTCTATTAATAATTTTGACTTTTGTAATTTAATATTTTATGAAATTACATGAATTTTATTAAAACGCAATTTTTAAGTACATTTTTTGTTTCAATATTTTACCTCTGTAAATCGAAATCAGCCGGTTCCATCAGATTCGAATCAGGGAGGTTCGACTGCAATTACTATAATATGATCAATTAGTAGACAATGCAATTAAAATATTTACTTAGTTGACAAAATTATGTAATTGTAAAGTGACATAATTTGTTCAATATTCAAATGGAGTACCATTCACCCATTGTCTTTTCGGTGTTCAAATGAATTCATCATCATCATCTGTTAAGGATTAGGCTCAATGGCCTGTTCCAGTATTCATCTCTTTTTAGGTCTTCCCAAGCCTCGCTTCTCTCTAGGTTTATATTTCCATGTTTTAGTGACTGAATCAAAATGATTTTATAAATTATACAAAAGTACGATGGCCAGTAAAATTTCTACGACATTTGAAATGCAGTCCGGCTTAGTCATAGTTTGTATTTTTATTCTTGTTCCTCAAGTAATGGTAATCTTTGATCTTCAACAAAGTAAACTAACATAACATTACACTAATAATTCTCGTATCCAGCTGTTTTGTACACGTTGAAGTTTATCCTTTAACAGGCCATTTCCAAGATTATTTTTCGGCTAAACAACTTTCAGTCAGTCTTCCAAACCCTGATATTTTTCTCTGCGTTTTCTTTTAAATTATTTAGTGTTGTAAAAGCCATGGTGGCCACTTTTTGTTGATATTCTTTTGGTTTCTAGTACTTTATTTACATCGTCAACCAACCACCCAATCTAGGAATCAATATTACAAATAATGAAATAAATAAACCTTATTGTTACGTAAAAATATGTACATTATTTTTGACTAGTCAAAATGCTTGGGATAAGGAACTGGAAGGTTATACTATTGCACAGAAGACAAAAAGGAGATAGACAAGGCATTCACTTGGAGAGGCCAAGAAAAACTATGTGAAACCTTGACAAAGACAGCCAAACAATATGCTAGGACCAACTGATTAGAAACGAATTCTTAATAGTAAACAGTGTCCATATTCATAAGTCAACTTGATAGTTGATCATTAAAAATTTTAATCATTATAATTAACAAAAAACCAGATAAAAAGTAATTATATGACGGAATAATTTGAACATTATTTGATTTTTTAAACATACATTTATTTTTATTCCTAATTTGTGTACGTTGCAATCTGTTCAATTTAGAACAATAAGCAACCACATGACCCAATGAGATGAGGATGATGTGTATGACGTGTAAATGAGGTGTAGTCTTGTACAGACCCAGGCAGACCATTCCTGAGAGAGTATGGTTAATAAAACCCCAACCATCAAAGTACACCGGTAACCACTGTCTAGCATTCAAATCCGTATAAAAGTAACTACCTTTACTAGGATTTGAACCAGGAACCTTCGTCTCCGAAAATCAGCTGTTAAACACCTAATTTGGTGACGACTTTATAAGTTTAAGTGTGACTAAATTAAAAACAAATCCAACAGAATTTGTAAACATGATAAATACTCAAAGGTATTGGTACGCTAAGTACCTTATTTTTAAGCGTTTTAGGGCGTAGCAGTAGGATTTGATTATATAGCAGACACGTTCCTTAATACACCTGTCCCAGGATAGTTTGCTACCTAATATTAATTCTAAAAATTTTGTAACTTACCTGTTACAAAAGATTTTGATATATTGTCATTAATGGAGATATCCTTACTTTGGTTACTTATTTCCTTACGACCAGTGAAGCATTTGGCCACAGTTTTATCTGAGTTGAGAACTAGATTATTTATTGCATCCAGTCTATAACCTTACTTCAAGCTTCTTTAGTTTTAAACTTTGTTCAGAGTTTTCATCTTCGAAAGATATTATCGTATCATCAGCAAATAATATAACATTGAAGGAGCCAAGAAATTCAGCGAGATCGTTAACAAAAATTAAAAATAGCAAGGGTCTTAAAATTCTAACTCGTTGAACTCCCCTTTTAACTTGTATAAAATTTTATGTATATTTTGTTTTAACTTTGCAATGATTGGATGGCAATTCGACCCTCTGATGTCCCTCTAATACCATACACCTCAATTTTTTTATGGGCAAATCATACGGGACACGGTCAAAAGCTTTACAAAAATCAAAAAATAAATAACAGGGGTTTGTTTTTGCTAATAATTAATTTCAGTAAGCTTCTTCAGTATCGGGAAATTACAGTCTCTGTTGACCTACACTTTCAGGACTCGTGTTGGACATTTGCGAGTGTACTGAATTTACTTTAAAAAAATCGACTAATCTACTCTCTTATCAATTTATTATCTTTTGTAAAAATATTTTCACCGTTTGGAAACATTTTCTCGATGTGGGTATCCTTTGAATTATCGATTTAAATTTACTCGCCCAAGTGACGAATAAAATGCATGTTTTGATTGTAAGAGGCAACTGCCTTTAATAAATAATAGTACTGTAAAGGGTTGCACATAACAGGCAGGGTGGAGTGTTAAATTATTTGCACTCGATTTGCTTGTTTCAGGACTAAAAAAAATTTAGTTTTGTTTTTATCACATGGTAAGCCAAACATATGACTGAAGTATTTAAGAACAGAAGAGGTACAAGTGTAAAAGATACTTGTCAGAGTTATATCTCCTCTGAGCGCAATGAATTTCATTATGCAGCCAGACCCTGTGGTGAATAACGTGAGGTGTGTCATTTGCAGGGTGGAAAATAGGTGCTTTTTAGACGGCCTGGCATATTGATAAGCTTTTCAACTCGGCGAGGAAGGCAATTGTAAACCACCCCACTCCTTGTTTTACTTAGCTAAACCTGTAGAAGTTCAAACCAGGACTGTAAAGTTGGCCCCCATACGTTTCTACCGGATTATTCCGGAAAATGTTTTGTTTGTTCCGTCCAAATAAGTGAAAAAACGCCGGGAGGGGCTAACTTCACACTGGCCTCCCCCCGCTCAACTTTTAAAATTTTTTTTGGACTTCAGAGACAGACCTTCGTTTGTTTCGGATGGTCTCGCAAAATATTTTTTTAGTTCCTTTCAAGTAAGCGAGAAATCGAGAAGAACTGGGTGGTGCAACTGTCACTAATCCCCCTCGACTCAATATTTTAAAGTTTTTTACATAGATTGACAGCCCTTCGTTTGTTCCGGATCATTTCGCGAAAATTTCGTTTGTCCCGTTCAAATATGCTAGAAAATCAAAGAAAAATTTGGAGTGGCAAGTATAAGCCCATGCATTCAATACTTTTTGGTTTTTACTTTAAATGAAAGCTCTTATTTGTTCTGGATTGTTCTGTAAATTGTTTTGTTTGGTCTGCCGAAATCAGCGAAAAAATCGTGAAAAACTTAGGAATGGTGGCGATACTCTAAGAAATTCAATTTAAACTTTATCGTTATCCCTATCGAGAGTCGTTCTGCCGGAACGTTCCATAAATATTACGATTGTTAAGCTCATACTCGCGAGAAAATCGAGGTGAACTGGATGGTACAAACTTCACTTTAGGTCACCCACTCATTAATATTTAAACTTTTTTGTCTAAATCGATGGCCCTTGTTTTTTCCGGGCATTTAAAAAAATGTCGTTTGTTCAGATGTTGTAAGAGAAAAAGGGAAAAAACTGAATGGGTGTACTTTATTCTACCCTTAACATTTTTTTTCTTCTGAAATCTGTAATCTCTGTCCAGAATTTTATAATGAAAGAAAATCGGCCCAGAATAAATATTAAAATATGCCTACTTGGTTCAGGTCTGTCTAGTAAAGTTTGCTATTTCCCGAATTTCTTAGTTTAATTTTTTATCGCATTGTTTTTAAGCAAAAAACAAGGCTAATAATAATCTACTCCTAGTCCATTTTTCATTTTTTATATTTTAGAAAAAGTTTTTTCTCTTTAATGTTTTATTTACTTACTGTAAAACTGCTAAACCTAGTAATTGGGGCGACATATTACATGATACGAAATAGCATTATGGAAGTGTACTTGAAACATTTTGCAGTGAGAGTGGGCAAACAGCAAAATGCGCATTCTTTTTACACATCGTAAGCGTAATCAGGAAATATTTGATTGACAATTGTCAGGTGGTGTAATGTTAAAAAAAGCGTGAAATAACATGTTAAAAATTCTTAAACAAATTTTTGTTTTGTTTTATCCTTAATGCGTGTAGGTTGCAATTTGTTCGATTGAGAACAATAAGCAACCCCATGACCCAATGATATGTATGACGTTTAAATGAGCTGTAGTCTCGTACATACCCAGGCCGACCATTCCTGAGAGAGTGTGGTTAATTGACCCCCAACCATCAAAGTACATTGGTAACCACTGTCTAGTATTCAAATTCGTATAAAAGAACCAAAATTATACTATATACTAGGATTTAAACTAGGAACCTCCATCTCCGAAAATCAGCTGTCAGAAAAGCTGTCGAAAAGTCAGCTAAACAGCTGACTTGCGGCGACGACTTTTCTTCTAGACTAGACCAACCCGTTGGTTACTAAACGAACGACGTAAACAAATTACTAAAGGATTTGTTCATGGATTCGTTGATAGTGGGTTTATGCCTAATTTGAAAAAAGAAACCAAAGCAGCGTGCGATGGACTCATGTATGGAAGGCGACAGCACGGCGGAGAACAACTCTTCAAAATTGCGTATAATATACGTTGTGTATACAATGCGTTTAGAAAGATATCCTGCCAGCCATAACAATAATTTAATCCTGACACTACTATGCGCAGCACCGGTTTCCTTCCAGGATAGTTTGTCAACCCAAAAAATCGTCTATCGGAAAAGAGAGTTTTTTAATTCTATTAAAAAGTATATAATTATTTTTAATTTAATTGTATTACTTATATCAAATAATTTGCCGAATAATATTTATTTAAATGTTTACTAAATTAGATTGTGAGTTTTGAAAGAATTGTAATTCGATGATTAATAAAAATTTGTTTTTATTATTCTTTTAAACTTTTTTTCTTAACACAACACAATATTTATTTATAACTTGTTTTGTCTATTTTCTTAACCGGTGGACGCGAAATTGATAGCAGATGTGAAACTGACGTCCTTGTAAGAATATACATAATATACGTATATTTTTACATAGGGGCGTAGCGAGAGCACTCTGGTGAGAAACTCTCCAAGGTACGGTGTATAAAATAGTTTCAAAACACCGCCATTTCGCATCCGGTACCAAAATTTATTTATTTTTTTGTGTCTCTCTGAGTAACAATAAAATTCTCAAAAAATAAATATAGTTGCCCCAAACTATGTACTTTAGTTTAAAAAAATTACGTCCGAAAACCATGTCACAATAAATTTTTATTAAGTTTTTATTAAGGATTACAATTTGGCGTCCGTATACGGACGCCAAATTGCACTCGGACTCCAGATTGTTAGGAAATTGTCAATGTATGGACGCGAAAATGATAGTAGTACATATATATATATATATATATATATATATATATATATATATATATTTAACTACAACGTTTTAAAAGTTTTATAATGAATAAAAAATATCACATAAATGCATTATATGAAAGTACGTATACACGGAATAAACAATTTTTTATCCTCACCGTGTGAACGTTGCAATCTGTTAAATTTAGAACAATAAGCAACCCCATGACTCAATGAGATGAGGATGATATCTATGACGCGTAAATGAGGTGTAATCTTGTACAGACTCAGGCCGACCATTCCTGAGAGAGTATGGTTAATTGAAACCCAACCATCAGAGTACACAGGTAACCACTATCTAGCATTCAAATCCGTATAAAAGTAACTACCTTAGCTACAATTTGAACCAGGAACCTTCGTCTCCGAAATACATCTGTTAAACAGCTGATCTTTAAAAACTTCAAATCTACAAAAATGAGTTAGCAAAATTCTATAAATTAACAGATTTAAAAAAATTATTTTATCCGAAAGAAAAAATAAATACGCTAATTTGCACCACTTAATCTTCATGGAAGCCACAACTTGATTAACCGGGAATTCGGAAACGATAACGATGAGTGAAAACAAACATGCACGTGGAGAGCTTCATTTTAAAAAAAAATACTGACCAGAATTTGTCCACCGGACACTGAGAACAAACTAAGGAAAGAGACCTTTTTACTTTTGAATATGGATGTGAATTAGCGTCATGTGCAGGAGATCTAATGGGCACTGTACTCAAGAAATATAGGAAAACATTTCTTGTTTGAATTTATACTTTGATTTCACGATATCGGCACCGAGGTAGTTCCCTTGCAAAAGGCTTGATCTCGGAGTGGCGCAAATGAGAGAAAAAGCCCTGAATAGCATCCCACGAATGGAAAATTGTTTTCTAGAAAAATAGATAAGTCTACTCGTATATTTGGAAATACCAAAATTTGAAAATTTGGTAGAACCACTGCTGAGAGGTGATTTTTTCCTGAAAGTGTAAAGTTGGTGGTTGCGAGAAACCACCCAAAATTCTAAATTCAGCCAGAGCTGGATGTAGAACAGTTATTCACACCATTTGTTTACAACTTATTCTGTTTTCTGACAGTGTTTTAATTTATTGATGGCTCATACTACATTTTAACCTTTATTCTTCGACATCCTATTTTATTTTTGACTTCTACTGATCCTTCGAACATAATTTAAATAAAATCTCACATTAAAACTCTTAGCTAATTAGATTTTAAAAGTTTTAACAGTTCCCTTGAACACTTTCTAGTCTCTGTAACACTTCATTTCTCACTCTATCGATCCTTTTGAATTTCTCTAATCGTTTTCATAACCACGTATCAAAAGCCAAAATCCTTTGTCATTTTCCCTTTTAATCCCCCACGTTTTGCATAAGTAAAGCAAAACTTAAGCTATAGTCTACTTAATTACGAATAAGAACACATTTTACTTTAAAGGCAATATTCTCCTATCGTTTATAACAAGTTACCTTTGAAATATTATTATTCATTTTGTGAACTGTAAAATTAGTATTTATAAATAAGTATAATAAGTATTAAATGAGGTATTTTATATTTTTAAAAAGAAAAAGAATTACGTAATCAAATAACTTCTTTAAAATGTTATGTATTTTTCGTAGAAAAAAAATGAATCAAATAAATAACATCGTTTTTACTGAGAAGTAATTACGTGTATATTTTGAAAATTACTGTAGCCTACACTTACATATCAAAGCAGTTTCTTCTGATCGAATATAAATTTCGAGGTTGTATTATTTTTTTATTTATTGAAATAAATGAGAAAAGAAATTTGATGTGGTTACTTGATTGTTATATTTTCAAGAAGAGAAATGGGAGAACGCCTTTTGCGGTGAGGCTGCGGTCGTTATTACAACAGTTTATCCTTTGATAAAGATTCCTAAAGGCAGTAAGGCCTATTGATTTCTTTATAAAAACCTATTTCGTTGCAAAGTTACCGACTTTAGTTCAATGAATAGAAATGGGTGCGCTGATCAACTCCTCTAACTTAGTGGGTCTACTACGCTTGCTTTACCATTTTTCTGAAGGAAAGTCCATTCTGCAGTAACTTTATTTGATATTTTTTTACTTTGATATGATCCTACTATTTATATACGAAGAATTTCAGACATACTCGTACGTTTTTAGTAATTTGAAAGAAAACTTCATCAAATTATGTGATACCCCTTCAAATAATTGCGTTAGCTTTTCGCTAACTTTCAGGTATAAGGCCTTTTATATTTTACTCAAAGATCAAATTTTGACATTGAATCCTCAACATGTATAAAAATCTGGTGTGGAACACTCATACAACTTTCTCTTGCCAATGCATATAATGACCAATATAACCTAACATTAGTAATAAAACATTAGAAATAAACAAAAAAGTAACCTCAAAAAACATAACCTTATTTTAATCATGAGTGAAAGACGCAAAATGAAAATCGATATCAGTTTGGCTTAAAAATGCGGAAAATCACTCTTTCACGATAAATTAGACTCTGTAAAGAAAAATGCTTTAAATAAAAGTTATAGTTCTTTTAATTTTTTATAAATTTTATTATATACACTTTTGTCATAAAATGAAGTGAAATGAAATGAAAATGTCATAAAATCTAAGGCCGAAATCTTTAAAAAATAGATTTTTCACATGTTTTCGCGAGAAAAAACATAAATTCGCTAATTACCACTAAACTAAGGCGTTATACAAAAAAATGTTTGAGATAAAAGTTGTAGGATTTTAAATTATCTACCATTTTTATAACACAAATTTTTGCGCTAAAATGCATATTAAAGCCGTATTCTTCCAAAAACAATTTTTTACGTGAAAACAGCTTCACCAAGAATTTCAGCAAACATGGCGTCTACTTTATCTTGTGGAGCATAAAAAAGTTAGTAAACGGGGCGATATAAAAAAAAATCGTAGGACCTGTTTTTGAGAAAATCGCAAAAAAGTGAAAAATTACACGAATAACCTACTACTTCCGGTTGACCGATTTTGATGAAAATGTTCGTGTTGGGTCCGGTAGTGGTGTCTAACTTATGTTTCAAGTTTCCAGTCCGTACGATGTTCCATTCTTGAGATATTCTGTTCACACACACGCGCGCGCGCGCACGCACACACACACACACAGACTAATCGTTAACCAATTTTAATGAATCTTCGTTACAGGAAAATGCAAATTATCGCCTAACTAAGCGTTGGACAAGAACATGTAGTATAAGGAAGTTTTTTCTGACACTTTCAATTGAAATTTAGTATCTGTTATTAGCTATAATTATAAAACAATTTATAAATGTGAAGCTAATGACCAAAACTTGATTACTTGAAGGAGCGTGCAGTCATCACAATTAGAATTTAGATTTATTTTCTTCGGGTATCACTTTGAGAATAACTATGTCGATTGTCAAAAGTTTTGTCGCTCTTACGGCAAGTACATAAACAATCATTATCATAAGGTTATTTATCCTAAGATATTTGTCCATTACACAATGATTGTCTTAAACGTTTTCCGTTTTCAACTACGATAAATAATGTTTTCCAAAAAATTTAAATCAGAACACTCCAAAAATAAAAATTTTACTTAATATTTTCTCAAATTTAATTCCATCTTACAACACAGTAAGTATTTTTTTCTATCAAAACCTTCTTTGCCATTCTTATTCTTGTTTTTTTTTTTTTTAGTTTCACTTCTTCAAACTTTAGTCAGCGTGTTTCCCGAGTACACGTATTACATTACACGTTCAAATTTTCCTTCTTAAAAGTTGTAACTTTCTTAATTATCTGACGTTTCTTATCTAAACTTTTACCCTAAAATTCACCGTTAGACAGTAATTTTGGAAAAGTGATTTATCGATCTAACGCAGAATACTCAACGATTTGTTGCATGGTCATACAAGTTGGGGCTGGCACTCAAGCTTTTGCTATACGAACATTACCAACAAGACTACACTAAAAGTACATGAGTACTACTATGTATTTCTAATTTATGTACAGTTACAATTTGTTCGTTTACAATTATAATAAAAAGAAGGTTTTAATTTAAATTAAATAAATCAATTTAAATAGTACACGTTTCTTAACTGTCTAACATAAATAGTTTACATAAATTATCTCACAAACGTAGAAAACAAGACAAATTTCATAAAAACAGTCAAAACATGTTTTTTGAGAAAAAATTTTTTTACTGGATATACTTCTCTTAATTTTGGGGCTACATAGCCAATACCAACACCCTCTATTACGTAATTTTTTTAATTTCAGATCTATCGGTCCAGTAGCTTTCGCATCAGACAAAAATAACACAAAAACATAGATAAAGAAAGGTCATTACCGTAACCGGCAGCTTGTGTTAAATTATTTGCTTCCGATTTACTAGTTACAGGGCAACAAAAGAAGCTCTGTTTCGTATCATATGGTCACCCAATTACATGACTCAAGCATTTAAGAACAGAAAACGCAGAAGTGTAAAAACACTAGCCAGTGTTATCTTCTTTGGCATTAATGAATTTCATTAGCCTATACAGCCAGAATGAGTTGTGGTGAATGAAGTAAAGGTGTCATTTGTAGGGTAAAAAGTAGAAGATGCTTTTCAGAGACTTTGGCATTATGATCAGCATAGGCTACTTTACCAATCAGTGAGGTAGGCATTGGTTAACCACCCACACCCGGTTTTACTTAGTAAAGCCTCCAGAGGTGCAAACCAGCCTTTCGTTTGATGACGTAAATAACAAAATCCTTTCGGTTGCCGTCTACTTCTAAACACCATTTTTTGAAATCAGATTGTCACGAAGCTGTGTAGATCACTTGAATCCGTCAACTGAAAATGTTCCTTCATTTCAAGTAGGCTTCATTTCAGTAGGCTACTATGTAGCCCCATAGTTTGTGAGAAAGAAAAATCATAAAAACGTAATTTCTTTAGTTTTAAACGACAAGTAATCCTTTTAAATTTGTTATCATTCTTGTTTATTTCAACGAAATTAAATCCCAGTTCTCAAGGAATAAGATGAAAAATATACACCGTACATAAAAAACACGATTTAATTTAACACGTAGCACTGTTGTTTAATTTCCATAAAAAAGTAACGAGGTCATGGTAAATATTATATGCTAGCTATTACAAGATATAACAGAATACGCTACAACTATAAGATAAAAATTAAAGCAGTTGTATCTTGCACAAGCTACAAGGTATAAAGAGAATTAGATATAGGCTATAAAAACGTAAGACTAAATAATGGTTTATCAATTTTATAACAAACATGTTAAGTAATATTACAATGTAGATATTTAAAACAAAAATGTTTATTCATATTTAAAATACAGTACAGATTTAAAAAAGTTAATACAAGAAAAATATAAGTTCTCGCAATCATGAATTAAAAACATCAAAAGTAAATTTACAAAAGTTATGATAAAATATAATATGATGTCTCTCAATTTAAATATTTCGGTAAAATTTCACTACATTACGACGGTCTTTACGAAAAAGGCAATGAAAGAAAGAATATTATAACATTTACAAAAACTTTTCACCAATCTAAAAACGTATTACAAGAGAAACATTTAGATTTACAAAATGAAGAGCAAACAAAATAGATAAAAAAGTTTAAATAGATTTAGCAAAGAGTCCGGACATAGATAATACATTTTTATTGATTCAGATGCTGTATGCACATAATAATAGTACACAATATAAGATTAAATCTACAAATGATCTATTTGAAGTAGTTCGTTACAAGTTATAAATTTCATGAAGTTAGCAAAAAAAACTATTTTATAAGTTATACAACAAATTTAGCTAATATTGATTATAGTAACTTAAGAATCAGAACAAGCAGAAAACACTGGAATACAGATTTCCTTCAGAAGACTAAGTACTTAAAATAAATAAAAACAGCCTCGTGACACTTGAAGACAAAATACCAATTTTTTTTTCAAAAACTCTAGTTTCAAGTAACCATGGGAGATAATACAGCAGAAGACCAGCGAATAACAACAGGCGAAGCTAGATGGCCGCGGCACTCCGAAAACTCAAAACCTGCAAAGAGGAAAACACTCTCCAGACTAGCCTATACCGGACATACGAGAACACTGTCATAAAATTTCCGTGCGCGTGCGACTATGATTCTGTGCGCGAGTAAATGTTTTAGAACTACCGATAAAGCTGGACTAAGAGAAGTGGAGAAATTTGAAGGGATGATCCTCCGTAATATGGTTCATATATAGAAAACGGACAGTACAAATTACAAAGAAGAAAATTTTATAAGAAAAATATAAAGTTCATAGAATTTTCCGGCGCCTATTTTTGGTTGCAGTTATTTTTTTTAGACTAGGCAGTTCATGGAGACGACAAGATAACAAAGATTTAAATTCTACGTATATCTGTACAGAATGGTATAGAATTTCTAAATATTTTTACAGTTCTAAAACTCAGAAGTTTTATTACAAAAACAGTGATTCTTTTTTGTCATCAGTATCTCGACGGGATTGATTCAGTTCTCCAACCTGTTCTATCTTGTGTTTCATATTTACATACCTGCAACTTCCTGCATCTTTTGTTATTTGCTTTAAATATTTTAAATTTTTTCACCCCCTACAAATCATTCCCTAAATATTACCCACTATTATTATTATTATTCACCCAATAATGTTTGCAACACAACTTGAAACGAAAATCTTACGAGGCTACCACTAAGCCAGCGTACAGCGCGAGGGCAAATGCTACGTCGTCAAAAAAATTTTGTTTAATTTATTTACCAATGAAAATTTAACTTATACAATTTGGCTAAAACAAAGTAATGTTTGGGACAAATTTAACATTGTTCGCCAGTAGCTCTTTCATAGATCGATGAAGTTTGACAATGGTCACCCGCCTATTGATATTGCACAGTCTATAGTTTCAAACCAAATACATCAGTATGTAAATAATATGTATAACTTTGAACACTGACACGAGAATGAACATAATGCCTTGCAGGCTAATTTAATGTACCAGAAATGTAGTTCTCAAGAAGTTTATACAGAAGATATTTGGTAGTTATGTGATAACTAAGGACAGAGACCGAGGATGCATCCTGTGGGAATATAATTAATTGCCTTCAGGCTATCAGGAGGATTTTCAACTGTTTCAATAGTAACGGAGATGTTAAATCCGAGAAACAGTTAAAGCTGACAACTGCAGGTACCATTGTTCATGTTTAATCCACTTTACAATTTTCTCAACCTGCGTACTCGCATACAGATAGGACTAGGAAATTCATGTACGAACAAATCAGGTTAGTTAGTAATTAGTCAACTATTAATAGAAATATATTATCAACGGCCATAGAATTTGTCCAATCAAAAATATGCCTAACTACTTTTTCCTTTTTATTGCAACACATAATATGTAACACACACATATGAAAGGTAGGGAAGAAAAACTTTGTTTTCAAGTCGATTTTTTGAAATCGAGTTTTCACCAGAAATAAAACACATTTTCAGAACCCCTAAACCCAAAACCATTTTTTACCGATTGGTGTGTGTTTGCGTGCGCGCGCGCGCGCGCGTGTATGTGTGAACAAATTATATCAAGAACGGGAAATCGCACAAAGTTCAAAATTGAAACTTAAGTTAAATACCATTTACGGATCCGACACAAAAATTTTCATCAACATCAGTTAACTGGAAACAGGTTTATTCGTGCAGTGTTTAGTTTTTTGCAATAAATTTTCAAAAAATGACTCGTACAATTTTCTTTAAAATCGCCTCATTTAGGCCTACTACATTTTTGTTCTCTATAAAGATTCGGTTCGTGCCATATCTGCTGAAACTCGTGAGGGGCTGTGTCCGCGTTGTCAAAATGGATTTTTTTATTTTATTCCGGCCTTAATATGAATTTTAGGTCAAAAGAAAATATAGTAAAAGTTAAAGATAATTAGAACACCTATACATTTTATTTCAAGTACTTTTTCTGCAGCGTTTAGTTCAGCGTCAATTAGTGATTTTCTGTATTTTTCCCATTGAAACAGGTAAAAAGTGCTTCTTTTTATCAAGACTGCGCACTTAAGATTACAGCTTTGGTATCTATTTTACGAAAAAATTTATATAGCACGACTAAAGTTTTATTTCATTCAATAAACAGTTTCATTCTTCAACTCTCTTTTTTCCGCAGTATATGAACCATTTTCTATTTAAACTCACAAATTACATACAATCTCAACGAAATCTAACTTGCTACTTTCAGAGGAGATAACAGAAGTCTTTAAGGGGAGAAAACGTAGAAGTGAACAACATTAACCATACAATTTTTCTCGCCAATATTTATTCATAAAATTGTAATATTACACGATCCTACTTGGTTACAGTTTTATGTCTATATATTATTTGTTACACTGACATTGAATTTGCACATAAAATTTAATCAATCTTATTTTTCTACAAAACGATTCGTCAAATCATTAAACTGCTCGTTACTGATAAAAACGAATTAGTAGTGTACAAAATAGATTTTTAAGTAGGTATGTTACACTATTATTAATTCATAACGAATTAAGATATGCTAAATACTTTACTTAACCTGAGAATTAAAAAGTAAGTAACCAGAAATGAATCAGAAGACGACTAATGCCCACAGACATGACATGGATAATTAATTGTATTAATTATATTGTAAGAAAAACAAGTTCTAGATCAAATTTTACTGTGCTATAAAATGTAATAAAAAAAAATTCTATTATTTACAACATTGTGACGCCACTACCCCATTTGCAATTGGATTGTAAAGAATGATATCAGTTTACGTACAGTCAACTCCTCATTGTCATACTCTTCATAGTTTTAATTACATCAGATAAAGTGAGCTCTTCGGATCTGATAAGTGTGTCTATCGAACAGTTCCGAGGGAGGTGGAGGGGTGTTTGTTTGGTGATGTCGGATCAAGTGGCCAGGCGGCGGGTTTTTGGTTGGTAAGGCGATTGCGGCCTCCTTGGGGCTGGACGAGGACACCTCAATTGAGTCCAACACTACTTCCCCCATCGTGAGAAAGTGAACATGAGTTTTTCTCGCCGCCTTGAATATAAAAAAAGTGTGTCTATCGCATTAAATGATAGAGATACTTGCTGTTATCTCCTCTTAGTTAAATACAGTTCTATAGTAAGAACCATTTCTATAGATATGTTTTGCTAAACGAGTACACACGTACATCCCCACTTTCCATTAGCTGTATCTGAATTGTTATTTTCCGCTGACGCACACCATTAACTCACGAGCTCAAGCTTTTCTCCTGTTCTTGAGGTCGGAATGGACGGATGGTTGGCTTACAAGAGACGAGACACATGGAAAGTTCCAAGACTGAATCTATGACAACATGGCGTTTCAAAAGTTATACAACTTTACATCACAAACTCCAAAAATCTTAAATAAAAATTTTCAAGAATTGGGTCAGAAGAACTAACAGAAAAGGACTGGTTCTTTACAGGAAAGAATAATTTATAATGCTTTAATTACTGAAGCCACTAACACCATACGGGATTATAAAAGTGTGTTTTTTCATTTGGTTATTATTCAGAATGTCAATGAAATATTGGGCCGATTTTAGTTTAATGACTAGTATACTAATCACTTCAGCTCACCAGGGGAAAACCTTCGGCAAAATAGTTTTACATATTATTTATTACACACTATCACATTCTGAATAGACAGGCGGCTGTATAATATGGATCAAATAAATATGAATTATTAAACAATTTTTATTTTGAAATAAATTTTAAACGACGTTCTGCTCAATATGTAGCTACATCTGGTATTACATTTAATTGGATGGATGAGGCAGGGTAGCGGTACAAGTCGACGCAACAAAAGTCTCTATTGTTCTTATTCTAACTATAGTAACGTTCTAGTCAAGAAGGAATTATAAAAAATGTTATTCACAGTAACAATAATGGTTATGAAATTTAAAACTTTTCACAGCGCTTTTCAAACTTTGCAAACAGCGCTTAATACGATAAAGACAACAATCAGATGCGAATAAACAAAGAAAAATTTAAATTGAATAAAATCGTAAACTTTTCACAATGATCACAAAAGTTTTAAAAAAACTTTTGAAGGCCTGCAGAGTTGACGAGTGTCCCCATTGCCAGGGGCGGCCCCCGATAGCAGACCCAGCAACAGCCTCGGGAGCCGCAATTTTAAAAAAAAAGACAATTTTTTTCTACGAGAGAAAAGCCTCTCCAAGAATTTCAGCAGACATGGCGCCTACCCTATCTTGTAGAGCATACAAAATATGGTAAATGAGGCGATTTAAATAAAAACGTAGGAGCCGTTTTTAAGAAAATCACAAAAAAGTGAAAAGTTACGCGAAAAAACTGCTATTTCCGGTTGACCGATTTTGATGAAAATGTTCATGTGCGGTCCTCTAGTGGTACCTAACCAAGTGGTACCTTTAGGTACCTAAAAATAACCAAGGTACCCAAGGTACCTTTAGGTAACTTTCAAGTGGTACCTAAAATTGAAACGTGTTCAAGTTTCAACTTGAAACTATGTTCCGTTCTTGCAATATTTTGTTCATGCAGACACACCATACAGACCAATCGCTAAAAACATGTTTTATGGGTTTAGGGGATCTGGAAACGTGTGGAGCTGGTGAAAACTCAATTTCGAAAAATCCACATGAAAACATTACTTTTCTTTTTATATATTCATATAAGCAAGAGAAAGTAAATATTGTAAATCAGATCGAATTATCCGAAATTTTCAATTAGCGGGTATGTTATGTCGTACAAAATTTCCAATATTATTTCATTCAACTCGAAAGTTACATATTCTATGAAATCTAGAAGCCTACTACAAAAAAGATAAAAAATAAAAAAAATTAAATAGTTAACGTTTCTTCTCTTAATCAATCTAATAAATTAAAAAAGTTACGAAAGGCAAAAAACGTAAAATGGTAAATGGCATTAATCACGAAAATCCTCATTGATGTTGAGATGAAAAATTGTAATTACACGAGCCCAAAAAGATACAGATAACAGTGTAGTTATACATTGACGTATAAGATCGTCACTTATTTTGATCGTAAAATTTGAATCATCTTGTTATTCTAAAAATGCAATTCGTTTAACTGTTCGTTAATAGCCTAAAACTGATAAGTAATTTACAAAATTCATATTTCACGTACTATATAGGGTGTTTCAAAATTATGGTAAAATAATTTAATACATGTTTGTAGAGCTAAAAATAAGAAAAAAAATCTTATAAACATAATCCGCAAACGTTTCAATAGCGAGTTACAGCTAGCGAAACATTTCGCCCCGATTTCAGTTCCTCTGGTGAAAAACAGTGATACTGAGATTTTTGGGGCTACTTTTTGCGACATATATAGTAAATTTATAAG
Organism: Catonia carolina; assembly: GCA_035578175.1. Lineage (NCBI taxonomy): Eukaryota > Metazoa > Arthropoda > Insecta > Hemiptera > Achilidae > Catonia > Catonia carolina. The sequence continues at coordinate 297,867,767 of JAQMRL010000001.1, forward strand.
GAAAATTACCTAAAAACCGAAAAACAAGTCTGGAAGCTGCAGTTTTACAGTTTTTGAGAAAAAGGATGAAATATTCAAAAAATCTTAGTAGAAAAACACAATCTTCTACGATTGATGGCCAGTAACTTTGTTAAATGACCAATAAACAAATAATTTTTTTCAATGAAAATTGTAAAGAATTTAATTCTAAGAGCAATTATGTAAGCAATGTAAACTGAATGAAAAGAAAAATTTAATAAATTGAACTTTTATGTAGTAGTACACAACACAGCAACACTTTGCCATTTTATGAGAAGGGAACGAGTAACTCATTAAGAAAAACATAATATTTTTGTATGAAATAAACATATCTAAATGACATTAAAATCATACCAAAAGAGTATAGATTATGTTCAAAATGAAACGCACGCGTTCAGGCGTCTTATCTGCTGGAATCAAGGGCGAAATGTTTTGCTAGCTTTAACTCACTAATGAAGCGTTTGCATATATGTGTTTGTTTATATGAACTTTTTTCTTATTTTTAGCTGTACAACTATGTATTTACTTTACCATAATTTAGAATCACCCTGTATACAATGTTATTAATTCACGATGTAACAAAAGACGTGAACAAAATAACTTACAGACAGTTTAAATATTGAACACGTGATTTCTCAACCGATGTTAAGCTATAAAATACTGTCATATTAAAAATTCTTATTAAGATATGTGATATAGGTGCTAATAGTCTTCTTAAAAATATATTTCCGTTATAATATTACTTGGGATTTTTCAGCGAAAGTATGTAAGTACAACGTAATAAGTAAAATCTGGTGTGAAACACTCGCACGACTTACTCTTGCCAATGCAAATAATCAATAATATACCGTAACATTATTAAACAACGTAAAAAAGACGGAAAAGTAGCCGCATCCGTGACGTAGTGGATTGCGCGCTAACCTACTAAGCGGAAGTCCCGGGTTCGATTCCGGGCTAGGGTCTGGAAATAATTACGTGCCAAAATATGTCACTGTCGTTTCTTAATCTACCGTAGTCACTAATGATCAAGCTGTTGATGTGACTTTAAATAAAAAAAAAACTAACCTCAAAAACATAACCTAATTTTAATGAATGAGTAATGCAAAATGAAAGCCAACTTAACTTTGATTTAATAAGACGGAAAATCATTTTTTTTGCGGTCAACAAGGTTCTATAAAAACTTGGCTTTTTAATTTACCATGAGTTTGATTATAATACACTTTTGTCGTAAAATGCATACAAAGGCCGAAATCTTAATAATCCATTGTTTTATAGATAGGTATTTATGAAAAAAAAGAAAATCACTTATTACCGCTAAACTATAAGCATTATACGAAAAAAATGTTTGTATTAAATGTTGTAGATTTTAAAATGTTCTACAACCTTGATTACATACGCTTTTGCCCTAACACTCATATTAAGGCCCAATCTTAAAAAAAACCTTTTTTTCTACGAGAGTAAAGACTGCCCAAGAATTTCAGTAGCCATGGCGCTAACCCTATCTTGTGTTGTTTAGGTCAACAGCCGAAAGGCTGGTTTGAACCTCTAAAGGTTATACTCGGTAAAACAAGGAGTTAGGTGGTTTACTATTGCCTTTCTCACTGAGTTGAAAGAATATGCTTATCAGCATGCCAGGCCCTCCGAAAAGCACCCACTTTCCACCCTGCAAATTACACCTTCATTTAATTTACCACAGGGTTTGGCTGTATAGTGAAATTCATTACTCTCAGAGGAAATAGCTCTGACTAGTGTCTTTTACACCTCTACCTCTTCTGTTCTAAAGTAGTTCAGTCACATAATTGGCTAACTACGTGATAAGAAACAGAACTATTTTTTGTAGTTCTGGAAGCAAAAGATCGAGTGCAATCAATTTAACACTCCATCTGCTCGTTATGGGCATTACCCTATCTTATACAGCTTAAAAATTGTAGTAAATGAGTCGACTTTTTAAAAAATCGTTGGAGTCGTTTTTGAGGAAATCGCAAAAAAGTGAAAAAATTACACGAATCGACTACTACTTCCGGTTGACCGATTTTGATGAAAATGTTCGTGTCTGGTCTTTTAGTAGTACCTAACTCAAGTTTCAAGTTTCATTTCGTACGATTTTCCTTTCTTGAGATATTTTGTTCACACACACACAAACACACACACGCACGCACCAATCGCTAAAAACATGTATTTTAGGTTCAGGGGGTCTGAAAACGTATATATCTGGTGAAAACTCGATTTCGAAAAATCGATATGAAAACAATACTTTCCTTTATATTCATATAGGCAAGAGAAAGTAAAAATATAAATTAGATCCGATCAACCGAAATTCCGATAAGCGGTTAAGTTTGTGTCGTAAAAAATTTACAGTAATTTTAATTCATCTCGCAAATTTCATCTTCAATCATGATGTGAAATCTACTACTTCAAAGGAGATAGCACAAGATATAAAATTAAAATAGTTCTATTTCTTTTTAATACTTAGCCAAATAAATTAAAAAAGTTATTAAAGGCAGAACACGTGAACCAGAATTTTTGAAGTAATTTGATTGTTTTTGGCAAAGTTGCTTAACAATTTAAGGGTAAATGAAATTAACCACAAAATGTTCCTCACTGATGTTAAGATGTAACATTGTTATACATACGCCTACATTTAGGTATAAGATTGGCACTTGTTTTGAACGTAAAATTTAATTAATCTTGTTATTCTACAAAAGCAATTCATTTATTAAACTGTTCGTTAATAAAACATAAAGTAATTTAATAAATTCATACGTTCACTACACTGTTATTATTTTACAACCATGTAACATTAGTTGATGTGTTTACTAAAAAACTTCTTGGAGTTTAAAATATTTAACACGCGATTTCTCAACAGAAATTAAGCTACCTATAAAAGTACTGTCATACGGTTACAAATTCTTATTAAGATATTATTACGTAAGCCAATATTTCACGAAACGTTTTCACAAATTATCAACTTAAAATTGTAAGTAAATTTCAATATTATTCTTTAGTAAGCTCCGCTTTTCTAAGTATCCAATTTTACTTAGCTTATTTATCCTAAAAAGTTATGTAGTTACTAGAATATTTAAGAGAAATTATTTTTTCTTATTAATAGGCTATTACAGTGTTCAGTAACGTAGTTAACAATAAATTTCCCTAACAAGCTTTTTGAGAAATGCATTAATATTATTAGTCCAATTGAATGAACCGATTCAAAGCAGTTTTAAAAGGAAAAATTTGCTAAAAAGCGCGGGGTGGAAAAATAACTTTTTAGCTTTTATTCGTTATCGGGAACTGTAATATATTGGCAACCACCCAATATGATCGCTGCTTTTCGCAGTATTTTTGATTCGGTATGAATTTTTGAATAGGGACCCCAGTGGAGTTTGTTCAGAAATGGCCGTCATCTGGTCACCATACAGAGTCGCTTGCATAACCAGTGTTGCAATTCACAATTAATACTGACTGACTGGGCTGGCCCGAAGGCAGAAAAATGTTAATGAATAAATCTTGGCATTTTTATCCTTTTAGTTTATTTAAAGTGCATCAACAGCTTAGTTATTAGCGACTACGGAACGGTTATCTAACTTTAAAGGTAGGTTTTGACTTGTAATAATTTCCATACCCTAGTCGGGAATCGAATCCAGGACCTCCGCGTTGTAGGCTAGCGCACTACCACTAAGCTACGGAGGCGGCCTTCCTTATTTTTTACATTAAGAGCTGAATTTTGAAAAAAATTCAATGGAGTTTTTGCAGAACATAGTAAATTGCTCCCTACCTAAGCGTCGTATCGGTCGATAAAACTTTTTTATCTATAATAGTTGATTTGTAATTTATACTAATTGTTTATTTGTTTTTACGAAGTAATCTAAAAACCATCCAAAACCGATTTCAAAAATTCCTTTGTTTTGCAGTGAAGATTCTTTTAGGGCCTACATTACTGACTGACCTTTTAAAATGAACAAAATTTTATTAAACTTCGGAAAAAATGAAGTGTTTTAAAAATGTTATTTATAATTATTAAACCAATCGAAGTAGGTATTTAATCGGTAGAATTACGAACTTACTTTGTACAGCATGGTTAAAGGATTCTATTTCAGCTGGTGAGTCAGGTATGTTGGCATAGTTCCGAAATCAATACAATATTAGTAAATATAGCCTATTGAGAATCTATACGTGCATTTTTGCGAAAGAATTTGACAACCATTGCAGTTTTTAAAAATAAATAAGTTAGTTTGTTTTTTAAAATTCTTAATATTTTATTTTACATCGTACTATATTTCATGTCCATTATAAGTATCGATTGTACATTGCTGTTTTGTTTCCATATGTTTCTGTCAACCACGTATCAAAACAAAACAGTGCTGCTTACGATTAAATATTTCACTTCATTTGGTAATTTCTTCAATATGATTTTGACTGACTAATTTCTTAACAGTAACCACGTTAGGTACAAGTTACTCTGCACTTTCGGCTTCTACATGAGTACAACTGATTTGCCATGTAGCCGACGTGGTTGTATCTACACACACTGAAAAAATTTACTGAATTAAATTCTTTCATTTCATATTCTTTTAAATGGCCCGAAAATATATTTTTAGATGTGGAATGGCTTTGATTTTTCTTACAATATATTTGGTAAGCATTTTAAAAAACATTTTGGCAAAGTTTAATAAAAGAAATACTCAATAAAGGGATTAAAAGTCCACTCTTTTACACAAATGTTCAGACGCTGCTATAGTTTACTGATATTCTCTAATAAGGTTCGATGGGGTAGAGACATGATACGTTAACTACACTACTAGTAAAATAATGTAATTTAAAATTTAATAGAATTTTGATTTTTTTGAGCGGAGTCGCTACTGGGTAGTATCACCCCTGAGGCACTAACGTCACGATTTTAATACTTATTTATTTAATGTATATTACGATCATTTCCGCAAGAACATTTTGCAAAATTAAACAAAATAACTTATTAAAATGACAATTCTGATGACGGTTCATTGAGCCTTGAAAATTTACAACCACATCCGCCCTCTGTACTTATGTAGTCTGTTTTATTCTTTGTTACTTAGGCCCGTGAGTTAAAATTCTATTTAGTGTTTTAAAAATGGGATAGTGTTACATGAAAATGGTGTAGGCTTACGCATGCGCTACTTTGTACCATTTGTTCCACACTTCGCTCGTTCCGGTTTTGGATTTAGCCGAAAGTTTTAAAAGATTGGCCTGTGTAGTAAATAGTTATTATTTTCTAGGATAGAAGTTGTGGTTATCCGATCCTTACATTAAATTCACTTCAAGACCAAAATTTGGACCCTGGCAAGGCTGTTGCAGAAGACCCAAGGGTAACAAAAACAAAAAAAAATAAACCACTTTCTTTGGAAATAGTTTGTCTAACAAAACGTAAAATTATTTCTTTCAAGTAGGGCTATTTCCACAAAGATTCTTTGACAAATAAGCAAAGAATGAAGGAAGTAAGTCATGAGTGATTAACTTTCAGGTTCTGGCAGTGGAAGTTGAGAAATATTCTCAACCATTACATCTCAAGACGCATTACATTTCCGTGTCAAAAGTTGAATGGAACAGAGTAAGATACTTCAAATGGAGCATTTAAGACACTGGCGACCTTGTATTTGCCTTAACTTGAGAGTAATGTTTCTAGGAGCGTCAGCATGGTTAGAAATCAAGCTTTTTTGCTACAGATACCACTGCAGTATTACCAGGTATATTGTCGCCAATCTAGTCACACAATTACACCAGGCGTGAACTTTGTTTTACGTTCAACTGTTTTTCGATTACTGCTAATGAAGATGATGAATGAGTAAGAGATGTGAGCGAGTGATGAAAAATGCCAAACCGAGAGGGAACCCGAGACCTCTGGCGTGAGAGACAGTTGCGGAAACCACTACTCCATTGGCCGTCCACCAGGCGTGGACAAACAAAACAGCTACAATGCTGGGTGAAGGTCCAGGTGGTCTTGTAATCAGTACCTGACCTGAGGCTTGGAATGATACAGCGCAATAGATTACCGTTGATAGATTTTTGTTTAGAATTATTTATACCGATTAATCTGTTGTAAAATATTATCAAGGGTACTTGTATGAAACAGCTGCCTCATTAAACGATGAAAATCTCTAAAGGCGAGACTGTATGATGGTTTTAACTGAAAATTTCGAATTTCTGTTCTTTTTTGTTTTTCAACAGTTCAGATCGAGATCAGCCACAAAAACATTAAATTACCTGAAAAAATTATTTTAATGAAAAAATTAATTTTTTAGGAGGTTTACCCAGACAAATTACCGTGTCATAAAGAAATAATATTTTTCATAATTTTATATCGATCGTTTTAGAGCAAAGGAAATTTTAGTTTTTTAAAATATCTGCATTACTGTTTTTAATACTCGCAGCTGTTAGTTCAGCTTTCTAACCAAATATTGATAGGAAATTTACTTGTTTGTGTAGGTACATTTTGTTTTTGATTTGTGACTTTTGTGTTTTGGTCCGTTCCCGTAAATTTAGAATTTTAACATTTAGGTACATTTTTCTCGGAAACCATTAAATATACCAGGCGGAAATGCATGTTACTGAACGTGGACTAAAGGTATAATTTAAGGTAGGTATAAATTTTAGGTAGGTATAAAACTGAAAAAAGGCCACTGAAAAATAAAATAAAATAAAAGAGCCGCTCTTAAACCCACTTGTCCCTTAATTTAAATTTTCCACAAATAACTTCTAAAAATAAATTACCTCCTTTCAAGTCCCAGTTCCAATGTCCCACGAACCAGAATCCTATTTCCTATTTAAACTATAAAATTCCCCCTAAATTTCTTGAGGTTGCAATTTTTCTGTTATATTGTTCCCCGAGCGACCAGGTGTTCCTTAACACGATGTCGCCATCATAGGGCTTCTTAGCCCTCTCAACCAGGATTCAGGATTCAGGATTCAGGCGGAAATTTTTACCAGTTATTTATCGTGTACATTCACATATTCCGGCACTTTTATGACTTTCTCAAAAGCTACAAAAATTATTAATATTATGTAAAATAACTTAAAAAATATTGTAAAAATGTTATGTTATTCCTTATTCTGTTTTTTACTTGGATTACTTACTTTTTTACTTGGACCTTATGGTTTAACGGATTAAGTTGCGAAAATGTCAGTAGCTCGAGCAACCCGACAACTACAAGTAAGTAAAGTTTCATTTCCCTATAGTTTACCAATCTTATGAAAAATGTACCTAAAAATAGCAACTTTAACATTAGTGGGATACAAAGTACAGTCTGCCCTTAACAACAACTTATTACAGTTCAATTCTAACTCTTGTCCGGAATGCTATATTAGTGTGGGGTAATTATTCAAAGTGTAATATGGAAAGAGCTTTTAAAATTCGGAGAGGAGTAATTAGGCGAGAGCAAAAATCTAAACACACGCGACCATTATTTGAAGAGCTTTAGTTTCTTCAAAATACCTCATATTCAGTTACAATAAAATACAGTTATATCAGTTTCAGTAAAATACCTCTCTATCTCTTTGTGGACAGGAACCTATAACTATACACAATTAACGTTATCCCCAAAAGACATTGTAAATTTTAAATAATTGCAAATAAAAAGACTGAACAACAGCTTCAGCAGTGATAGTTATTTCAGAAGGCTGAACATCATTAAGTAAACAATGCGCTTTGCAAAAAGCGCAGACTTCGAAAAAAGGCAGTGCGATTCTACCGCAAATGATCAACTTAGGTCGTAAGGACAAGACGTTATGGTTCAGTATATACTACAAATCTGGTATCAAAATAAATTAAAAATTTCAAGAAACATACACAAAAAACAAACCATGCTTCAAGATATATAATCAGAAGCAACAGAAGTTAAAAACCATCAATATTATTTGTTCAAAGAATTGAAAACAATTTCTCTATGCAATACCTTCATTGAATAAAATCAACCTTGAATTGTTTTAACAACTACGAAGTTCTGAATTTTTTTTAACTTAATTTCAGAGGTAACAGAGCCTGAACCTAACCTGAATGTATTAATACGTGACATTGCATCGACTAATGAATGCTGAGAATAACAACACATTTTTAGTTTCATTACAACCGCCACTATGAATATGGAATTGTGCTAAACTTACAACTTGAAACATAACTTCCAAGCGAGAAATCGTAGGTTTAACAAAGTTCCATAATTACAAGTAAAATGCATTTACGTTTTCAGAGTGATGGTGTTACCAGTTCATCAGCACGTGATTCTTCCGGTTCAAAATTTGTCGAAAATTTGATAACTACTCCCGATGAAGATGCAGAATTACTCGCGGAAATTTTAGCTGATTCACCAGAAAACACCACAAATGGAAATGTAAGTATAGATAGTGAGTCACGAGAATGCCTTTGCATATGGATGGGTTGTGAGGAAGGGAAGAGAAATCTGACAGTTCTGCCAACCTCAACAGTGAGACACTATATTTAACTACCGTGCTATTGCACCGTTAGTTAACCACATATTCCCTTTCAATTAATATACTTCGTTGTCACTGACACTTTTTTTACTTAAACCTTATTTCCTCTAAATAAATTTTCAACGTACAAAGTACCCAATTGAAATTTAGCCTTATTTCAAAACAGGTAATAACGTTTCACATGTCGGCATCACTTTATTATTGATACAACTGTTTCCTTTTTTTACCAGGTGTCGAAAAAAATTGTTAATGAAAAATTGTCTTTTTCACTGTCTTTGACTTCCTTGTTGACTCGTATATTTCGAATTGTGGTAAGAGAAACATCACATTAGTTTTAGCAGCTCGCTCACGGCTTTTGTTAAGAGGCAAGAAAATGTATTTTTATTTATTTATTTAAGGTCACATCGACTACGAGGTTATTAGCGACTACGTTACATATAAACATGTAGTATAAAATTTTCAAAGAAGGCATAAACAAATACAACTAGGTCATATACAAAAACATGATGAAAAATTAGTTAGGTTCAATTAAAATTTAGCAAACAGAAAAATAATAAATAGAACAACACAATGAAAATAACATATGCGATTTTACAATTATATCAAATCTGAAATTTTGTGAAACTTAAAAAAAAATTTTGTTTACCTTTTATTTCACAGCATTTTATTACATTCCATATTAGATTTCGTTGTGCATTGTAAACAGTTCGACCAGGTTTTCAAGAAACCATTATTTCCGTTTACGGTAACGAACAGTTTTATTCATATAGTTAACCTACAAAAGGTTCCGAGATATACTGTATGTCTTCTAAGTATAGTTTACGTTGTTGAGGCAGTCGCGCATGCGCACTGGTGCTTCTCCTCTTTACCCCTCGTTAAAACCCAAGGCAAACTCGTGACTTGAGTAGCTATAGGATCTTTCTCTTAAACTTCCTCGTTTTTATTATTACTCCAGTCTTCAAGGTTACATGTAAGTACTGATTCTTGTACAGGTAGTCAGGTTTTTCCACTGAATTGTAGTGGCTGAGGGTGACTTATATAAACCCTTTCAGTACCAACGTCCGGAAAGCAGGACGTTAATATGTTTTACGTAGTGACAACATCCGGTTTACCGGGAGTCCGAAAGTTATGCATAGTTGCAACGTATGGATAACCGAACATTTACAAAAAACTTTAAAAAAAAATTAATGGAATAATGTATTTTGAAACCGCCTCCGTGGCATAGTGACTAGCGAGCTAGCCTGCAAAGCGAAAGGTCCCGGGTTTGATTCCCGGCTAGGGTCTGGAAATTTTAATACGGTAAAACCACCGTTAAGGTACCAAAACCCACAGCAGTTGCTAATAACCAAGCTGTCGATGCGACATTTTTTTCTTTTTTTATTGGGTGATGAAGCCTACATAAGCCTTGAACTTGTGCGTAGGTAATGATATGTGGTGATTTACAAATGAAAAAAAAACGCCAGAGTCGAACCCGGTACCCCGGCATAGTAGCCAGTTGCGCTGACCACTACACCACGGGCCGGCCCGTGGTATAAATAAACTAAAATAAGTAAACTGTAAATAAACTAAATAAAAACTATTTTGAATATTTTTAGAGTTAGAACGATTCTTTTTTTATGAACATAACAAAAGTAAATTTTTAACAGGAAATTTTATTTTTCTGTAACGTTGAAATCTTGGTTAGCAATGGCAGGCTTACGCCTGCAAGTTTTCGAAATTAAGGGCTGGCACTTTTTGTACACACTTTTTCAAATAAAATTATTTTAGATCAAACGTTTAAATACTGTTTCGGCACTGAAAGGGTTAACCATCGTAAACAAGTTTTCTGTTACACGGCGAGCAGCAGTCATCTTTCTGCACCTACACTCATACTATTTAACTTTCGGTCATATTATCTCACCTAATAAAAAATATGTATACTGCTTTAGGCAATGCACTTCTTGACTAATGGAGCTTCCAACCGTTTACAAACCGGTTATACAAAAAATTATACTGTAACACCTAACCCTAGGTTTGTTCGGGACGCGGGTATAACAAATAATGAACAAACTTCCTTTAAACTTACAACAATATTATATATTCATTAACACGATTAATAATAAGCTAACACAATAAACATTAAGCTTACACTACTAACATATTACAAATAAATTGCTAAATTTAATTAATTACAAAACTAAACGCTTTAACTAAATTCGGATATAAAGGAGATACTGTCACTTATCAGTTAAAGCAGTCCTGATACGAGAGTGTATGTCGGACGATGACGCTAAGACATTCGAAGGTGAATGAATGGCAGACTAATATTGAATGGAGGTTATGATGATGGACGTATGCCCAAATTTGTAGTCCAATCACACATTTATGTACTTATTTTATATTATTTTGTTTGATTTCAAGAATAGATAAAATTGTACTTTTCAGGGATATATATTTCACAAAAGAAATAAACAGAAACAAAGTTTCTGTAAAAAAAAATCTCGATCATCTATGATCAGATGAGAAAATCCACGAAGAAATCTTTATTATTTATGACAATTTTTTTTTGGATTATTACGTTACTGTTGTAAAGTGATTCCATTATGTATGGTATACAAGGTTAAGAACTATTATTGTAAATCTCATTGTACGAATCTAGTAAGTAAGGATGAAAGTAACACGATTAATTTTTTTTGCTGAGGAAGTCGGATATTTGTTTGTAATTTGCAGTTGTAACAGGAAAAACTATTGAGGCTGGTTTGCTGAATGGTATAAAATAGAAAATTAAAAACTCGATTATTAGTTCAACGATCATAGTAAATATATAAAAGTAGTAAATAAATTTTTATTTGATAAAAAAATACATTTTCTAAATGCAACGATCATTAAATTCAAGTAAGAAACAGATGGTTTTAAGAAAGAAATAGAAGGTTCACAGATGCTCTATACTCAGTTGTTGTTTAGATCAACAGGCGAAAGGTTTTTTTGAACCTCTAGAGGTTTTACTACGTAAAAACGAGAAGTGAGGTGGTTTACTATTGCCTTCCTCACTGAGTTGAAAGAATACGCTTATCATCATGCCAGGCCCTCCGAAAAGCAACCTCTTTCCACCTTGCAAATGACACCTTCACTTCATTCACCACAGGGACTGGCTGTATAGTGAAATTCATTACTCTCAGAAGAGATAACTCTGACTAGTGCCTTTTACACCTCTACCTGTTCTGTTCTTAAATAGTTCAGTCATAATTGGCTGACCATATGATAAAAAACACAGCTATTTTTGTAGCTTTGGAACCAACAGATAGAGTGTAATTAATTTAACACTCCACCTGTCTGTTGTGGGCAAAGAAGGCCTGTTATGCGTAACAAATAAAAGGTTTATAGAGGCTCTATACTCTATGACATACCTAATACGCGCTGCGACTCTAAAGAGTCGCAGTCAATTCAAATCCACTCATATCTAGATTTAGAACCCACGCTTTCTAAACCTATTTGGATTCAAACCCGATAATTCTCCACAACAAAAACTGTGTCCACATGTTGCAGTTCAGTCCTTTTCAAAAACTGGCGGAAAAATGATTTTCTCTGAAATTTTCTTGTCTCCTTTTTGCATAGTAGTGTATAATGTATAAAATAATAAATATGGTGGGTTTGGTTATCTTTTCATCGCGGGAATAAAACCTTCAAACTGGAAGATTGTATGAGGTTTAGAATTTTTTAAAAAAATATCCTCAACCAATTTTGAAAATATTCTAACCAAAAATTGTATTTATATTCTTATAATTTTAGAGAATATAAATAAAGTTTATTTCAGGTTCTTTCAAGAGCTAAATGTTTACTAAGTAATAAAACTTTCTTTAAAACTATAAAAAAGTTTAATGTTAAAAATTTATTAAATACAACGTTGTATTACAGTTTTAACTACAAGTTAAATTGCATTTAAACTACAATAGTAAACTAAATTTATAACAAGATGTTATTAAAACTCAAGATTTAAACTTAACTAAAAAGAAAAAATCGGTAATTTGCAATCAAAATACAATTATAAATGAATTCATAATTAAAATGAATTTATTAAAATTAATTGTTGATTTCTTTTTAGTTCAGGGACCGGCAGAAAAAGTGATGGTTTTGAAATGAATAAAATAAATCAGAATAAGATGTAAAAAAATACATTAATAGATTTGAAACATCATTTCTTGCCATTTTTTATTAAAGCACTTAAATTCTAAAATTCACTTTTTTGTTTTAAAAATTATGTCAGTCAAGTGATGACCCTCATTCTGCACGCTGTCCTGTATTCGTACTTGGAAATTATTCATTGCCTTCACAATCATGTCGTTCGGTATCGCCGCTATTTCATTTCGAATTGCTATCTTCAGATCTTCAGTTGTTTGAGGCTTTACGACTTACACTTTCGATTTCGAATACCCCAAAAAAAGTCACATACCAAAAGATCTGGGGAGCGAGCAGGCCATGAAAGGTCACCATTTCTTAAAATCAAGTGTTCTGGAAACATTTGTCGTAACACATTCTTTGACACTCTGGCAGTGTGAGCAATAGCCCGGTCTTGTTGGAATCAAACATTTGCAGTGTCAACTTTACGATGTTGTAACTCTGGTGCAAGGAATTATTTAGCATTCGACATAACGACTTGAAGTGATCGAAACTTCTCGACCGTTCTCTTCGTAAAAATATGGACCTATCACTCCGAATTTAGCCACTGCGCACCAAACTGTCACATGTTCACAATGAAGTGGTTTTTCGAGTAGGCTACGAGAATTTTCTGTCGCCCAGTACCAAACATTTTGTTTATTTACAGAACCAGACAGGTGAAAATGGGCCTCATCTAAAATTATTATTATTGAATCGTTAGTTAAAATGTTCAGAATTGATTGTGCACATTTTCTTCGGTTTTGGAAATCATGTTGGCTTAGTTCTTGAACAGTTACGATTTTATACGGATGAAAATTAAGATCCAAACGCAAAATTCTTCGAACACTCCGATCTGATATTTCTAGCACAGCTGCGTGATGTGCAGCAGGGCGACGTGGACTTCTGGCTACTGACAATTGCAAAGCATCTGTGTTTTCGGGAGTACAAACGCTACGTGGACGACCTGTAGGTTTCCGTTTTAAAGATGAAGCAATTTCTCTAAAATTTTTAACCCAACACATTATTGCATTGCGACTGGAATTACTTACTCCAAACTTTATACGGAACAAACGCTGGGTTTTAACTACCGAGTAACCGTTACTAAAGTAAGTCTCTGTGACGAAAGCACGATGTTGTACGTTCCACGACTCCATTGCAACTGTACTGGCATTGTGCCGGGAATGAAAGTCATTGACCCGGTTCTCCCACTCGCATTGTTGCGATGTACAGTCAGATCAAAAACTTTCCAATTTTTCTGCCGGTTCCTACTTAATGGAAGCTGTACTACTCTTTTGTGCCGTTTATTATTTTCACGAAAAATTAAGAAATCTATTATCATTTTTTTATTTATTGATTTTTAAATCTCTTTTGTAGGTTTGCTCATTTATTTAGACTATAATCGAACGCCTTTGTAAGTTTACAAGAGTTAATCACATTGTGATGAAAGCGTCAGTGCTTTGTAGTAAACCATTGGTGTTGAATGAAGCAAGTTGCTCAATTGTTGTCCGCGAACGGTTAAAATTTATTCACGTCCGGGTAGTAAAGAGCGGTTTAATTCATGTATATATTATTTTGATTGTAAATAGCCATCTTTTCTGTTTTTTAAGTTAAATGACATCTTGTATTCAATTTAATTTCCTACTTAGTTAAGAAATTTTATTGTAATTTACTAGTAGTCTGATGGTATTTTTAATTCGTTGATAAATAGTTGTTACAAGTTTAAACGGAAATTTATAAATCAATTAATAATAACAGACCCCGAAAGAACGAGGAACAAACGTTACAATTTTTCTTACTTTAAATTGTATGTATTTAATAAAGTTTCAAGAATGTAATAATATGAGAAAACAAAAAGTTTTATTTAGCTCAGTAAGAACGACATGAATTTGAAGGGTATCAGTAATAAAATGGTTAATATAGAGTACGTAATATTGAAACTGTAATTCAAATAGATAAAGGTAAAAAAGTTTAAATTATAACTTTAAATTGAAGCAACTTTAAGTAATAATAAAAAATTTAGATCATATTTTACCTAGTTGTTTACAACTTTTATATGCGTTCTTTCTTCTAATTTTTTATTCGATCCTTCTTTGTCTTTTATTATTTATAACAGTTTACTTTTCTAGTATCTACTTGTACATCTGGTAGTCATAAATATTATATAGGGTGGTAAAAAAGTCAACGTTTAACAGTTCCATCAAAATATTTTGTTAATGTAAACAACCAAAAGGCTGATACAAACCCTAAATTTTAATTAATTACAAGGAATTTTTAAAATGTAATGTCCTTATTTATTTAAAAAATTTATTTGACACAAAAAGTAAAACTGAATATATGATAAATGAAATAAATAAATAAAGCCATAAATAAAGCCAAATAAATAAATAAATAAATAAATAATAAAGCTTGGGTTGGACGAAGTAAACGGAAAATACACTCGAATCTAATGAACAAGTCTACAGGATTTGCCGGAAACGAAAGAGTTTCAGGCAAATTAGTTTTTGGTTTTTGCAATTCTGAAATTCTCGAGGCAAATACACAGGATGGAAGTCGATAAACTCACCAATATTATCTACAATTTTTCCGGTAAAAGAGAAGTAAAATAGCATGGTACAGGGAGGTGTAAAGTGATACGGATGTAGCAAAAATCAAATTTGAAGTTGCAGAAAATATAACTAGGTACAGATATTTCTTAGAACTGGTTATTCCAGACAGACATTTCCAAGAGAACTTTCAGATACTGAGGGTTAAATTTGGCCGGTCCGTGGTGCAGAGGTCAGTGAAACAGGTTTTCAGCCGGGGTTCTGGGTTCGATTCCCGGTCAGGTCTTGCATTTTTTTCATTAGTATATCACATCACATCATAACTTATGCGAAAGCTAAGGCTTTTATAGGCTTCAACTTTCAGTACAAAAGAATTGCAACATTTTTATATGTAACGTAATACAGTCGATTAGCACAGAACTGATTTTTCTTGAACGTCCTGTGTAATACCATAAATATATGACATTATCTATTTAACTTTTACAGCGTGCGATATTTCCCTCGAGTATTCTGTACTTATTGTTTTATGGTTCTTAAGGTACAGTAATTTAGAATGATCTAAATTTTATTAGTTTATACGCAGGTACTCTAGCAGTAATAAACTATAAAATAGGTAATAAACTATCGAGCCACAGGTTTTCCATTTTATATCATATTTTTATTAATACAAACAAAAACATGCACAAATCTTTACTAATTTACTTTTAAAACTTTATCTAAAACTTCATTTTATTGCTATCAATTTATAGCTAGACATCTTGGTATTGTAAGCCTATCAACTAAAAATGTGTAAACACAATCTAAACAACGCTTTTTTACTTTCTCTCGACTATATGAATATATAGGAAGGAAAGTATTGTTTAATGACGATTTTTGTATTTTACATTAAAATCCTAATATTATCTTTTATTTGCTGTCGGGTAATGTACACTGTAAACAACACCGTTTGATCACTCTTTTGCTGTATTTTTGACTTAGAGTTGACGTAGGGTTGAACAGGAACCACCCTAGAAGTTTTTTCATACGTTACTGTCAGCTGGTCATGAAACAAAGTTTTCCACCAAATCTATGCTACGTAACATTTAATAGCAACTTTTTCTGGTTTAATAACTGTGGTAGTTCGAAACCCAGTATTTTTTATTATTATTTTAACATTAAAATTGTATTCATAATGTCTTTTGTAAACGTAATAAAGCGACTATTATGCGAAATTAACTGCAAAAAGTCACCGGTAAATTCATCGTAATCGTTAAAAAAGAATTATTAAATAACGTAGAAAAATGATTAAAAGATTTCAATATTTTATAAATTTCAATAAATTTGTTTTAATTTCAGGGGAAAAGAAGTAGTTCTTTTCCCCTGAAATTAAAACGTCAAGTTTGTAAACAATTTATAGATTTCAAAAAAATTCTGACAATCTGTAAAGTAAACTCAAGAGGAAGAACTTGGGAAGACTGGTGAAAGAATAAACTGCTAATAATTTTTAAACTGGAAGTGTAACAGCGTATTTGCTTATAACATTCATTTCTGCTTTTAATAGTACCTTACTTATTGCCACAATTTTAGGAAACTCAAATATTTCGAAAAAGTAACTTGAAAAATATTTCCTGCTTGTCTTTACTCTCCCATAATCTACTTGTCTGGAATAGAAAGTGTACAGCATATATAGGAAGAGAGTAGAAGCTTTTGAAATGTGATGTTATAGGAAAATGTTAAAGATTAGGTGGAGGGATAGAACAAGTAATTTAGGAGTTCATAGACGAGTGGATGAACGATAAAGTATATGGACACATCCTACTAGAAGAAGGGATAGGCCAGTGGAGCATATCATAAAATATCTAGGTATTGCTCTATCAGTAATGAATGGTAATATTGAGGGAGTGAATTGCAGAAGGAGGCAAAGATTAGAATATACGGAATATATTAGAATATACCTCGTATAAAGCAAATTAAAAAAGATGTAAGGTGTTACGAAATGCGGATATGAAACGACTTTTGCAAGATAAACCAGCTTGGAAAACTTTATTTGTTAAAATAGCAAATATTATAAATGGCGTAATTTTAATCAAAACCATTAAAACAGTTTTCAAGAAAATGTAATTTTTGTCATTGAGATTATATAGGCATATAGCTGAGAGGTTAATTTAAAAAATTAATGTAATTTTTCCATAAAATATACTTTTTACGCAAACAGGGGAGAAATAAAGTCGTTTGACTGAAATTTATAAACCGATTTAAAAACCCAATTTGCATAATATTTGCAATTTTGTCTGTAATGTTGTAGGAAACAGTTATGTAATTTGGAAACAAAGTGAGAGATGTAACGCTCTTAGAGCGCGTTTCTCGCTTTGTCTGGAAGGAGCACATGTATGTTTCTTGTGTCTTAATTATGGGTTCTATTTAGTAGGCTACGTTTGATTTACTCTTATGTAACTTTCGGAAGATCTCACTTACAAGGAGTTACCTGACATTCATCACTTCAAAGTTTGTAGAAAGCTAGTCAGATATGAACCTTCTCAGTTACTGGTGTGCCGCCAGCTCAGTTTGCGTGAGAGAAATACGATGTAGAAATTTTATATAAAGATTAGAAGTGTGTTTACTAGCCTGCCCAAAAACATGCAATCCATTAACTTAAATTGAAGTTTTCTTGAAATTTAACTTTAAATTACCATTAAAATACACAGATTAGCCCCTGCATATCTATTGAAAACAAAAAAGGACAATATAAATGGCGAACGAAACACATTAAAAGAGTCAAAAGTGTTTCACTACGCTCACTCCAATAATTAAACAGAATTACTCATCATAAATTTAATATAAAATAGTCCATAAAATTTAATGACTTGTCAATATACGCATTGATAGGTTTACACGTAGCCTATAATGTGACTACTAATCAGAAACATGTTACTCTGTAATTCAATTGCTAAAATATTGATAATTCAAACAGATTAATATCGTTACAATGAATTTAATTTACTAATTGACTAAATCTAAAATCCGGTATTACCTCAATACATACTTCGTTCATCTGTTCACAGCTACTGTATTTTGTCGATACCAAATTTATTTTTAATGTATAGTTATTCATTTAATAAACATCAGTCATACAGAATTAGCACTTTAGTTACTCTCAGCGATTACCATTTTATAGGTATTTTAATTTACTTTAAGTTAAATTTCCAGTTCCTAGTGAAAATCAAACTGAGTATTTTAAGAGCAAATCGGTTGTAAACTTAATTTGAGTAAGACAATCTGCAGTTCTGATCCAGATCATTTTAAAAAGTGTATCAAAGAAAGAAGTTACATTTTAACATTGGTAATACATAATACTGTATTTTCTCGAATATATTGTTCACCATTTTTGATCACCTTACCCCTCGTTACCAATCCATGGAATTCATTTAGGTTTTTGGCAAATTCTTCAAGGTCATAACTCATACACACGCCATATGTTACAAAGTACCGAAACGGTGATGGTGATGCTCCAAGGGAGTTTAATGTAGCTGAAAGCAATGTTCATCAATGGCAGTAGCGCAAAACCTCTAGGCTTGCTTGTAAATCATTTAAAAGACATTTATCTGACCTTAGAAGGAAAACAACATAAAATTGACAATACTTTTTACAAGGTGAAGTAAAAAAAAAAATATAAAACAGAATTTTATGTTGCGAACTAAAGACAACATTAACAAAAATACAATATTCCCTATGAAGAATAGAGATACAAACATTTGGGGATAATAATAAATAACGAAAATAATGATCAGACACCAGGAACAAGAGCACGGATAGGAACACCGAATACGATTAGTATAAGATGAAACATTTGTTATGCAATATGTATTTAAGTAAAGTTTATATTGGGTCTGAAGATGAAACTGGACCACCTATTCTAAAAGAAGAAGTACAAGCAGCGGTAAAGTCGGCCAAAGATGGGAAAGCCCCTGGCCCTGATGAACTACCTGCAGAAGTGCTTAAGTTGATTGAGGAGAAACATTTGAGTGCCTTAACTTCTCTGTTCAATAAGATATATGACACAGGTATAATACCCACAGGATGGCTTCAGTCAATATTTGTCACACTTCCTAAGAAACGGAATGCCAAAAAATGTGATGAATATCGTACAATTAGTCTAATGAGCCACACTCTAAAGATCTTCCTCAAAGTCATCCACCGTAGAATATATAAGAAGCTGGAGGCTGGCATAGCGGATACTCAGTTTGGCTTTAGGAATGGATGTGGTACAAGGGAGGCTCTTTTTGCCTACAATGTTTTGGTGCAGCGATGTCTTGATGTTAATCAAAATGTATACGTCTGTTTTATTGATTTCAATAAGGCATTTGATAAAGTGAGACACAATCAACTTATAGAAGCACTACAACGGAAGAACATTGACACAAAAGATATACAAATAATTGTAAGATTATATCTGAATCAAAATGCAGCTGTCCGCATCCAATCTGAGCTGACAAAGGCAGTGGAAATTAGGCGGGGTGTCAGACAGGGGTGTGTTCTTTCACCTCTACTCTGAAGAAATTTTTGCCAATGCCCTTGAAAATGAGGTGGGTGGAATAAGAGTTAATGGCATTCCTCTGAATAATTTGCGCTATGCTGATGATACAGTACTTCTTGCTGAAAACATGCAAAGCCTACAGAATATGTTGGATAAGGTTATCACAGCTAGTCAGGAATATGGTCTGACACTCAATGTTAAGAAGACCAAATATATGATTGTCACCAAAACTGAAGTGCCCAATGAACATCTCTATGTGGAGGGCAGAAGGCTGGAAAGAGTGGAGAGATATGATTATTTGGGTACAAGTGTCAGTTGTTCTGTGGAGTTCTGTTCGGAGGTAAAGAGTCGTATTGAGAAAGCACGCACATCTTTTGTGAAAATCAAGAAGCTGCTCTGTAGCCGTGATTTGAGTTTAGACCCCCGAATTCGAATGCTCAAATGCTATGTGTTCCCAGTTCTCTTATATGGTGTAGAGACTTGGACCCTCAATGTACAGCGTGAGCAAAAATTAGAAGCCTTTGAGATGTGGACTTACCGCAGGATATTGAGAATTTCATGGACAGAACATGTGACAAATGTGGAGGTTTTGAGGAGAATGAACAAAGGTTTAGAGGTTCTACGTGAGGTGAAGAGCAGGAAACTGCAATATCTCGGCCACATCATGAGAGGTCCAAGATACAGGATTCTGCAGCTCATAATCCAGGGAAAAGTTGTAGGGAGAAGATCTGTTGGAAGGAGAAGAATATCTTCGCTTAAGAACTTGAGAGAGTGGTTTAATGTCGGGTCATCTGATCTCTTCAGGGCTGTGGCTTCCTAAGTTAAAGTAGCAATGATGATAGCCAACCTCCGAAATGGAGATGGTACATGAAGAAGAAGATGTATTTAAGTATAGAATTTCTCATCAGATTCGTGAAACGTTCACCTAGTCTTTTCTCTTATGCGGAGTGGAGGCTTGAACTCTTAAGAAACAAGAAATACAAAAATTATACTTCGAATTATGGACACGAGATGTATTGATACGTGTTAAGAATATCATGGACAGAGAGATGAACGAATGTCTTACATCGGATACATAAAAAGCTAAAATTGATTAACACGATAAAGAGTTGAGACAGGAATATTTTGAACATATTACTGGTGATTAGAAATATCAACTACAGCAGTTGATTATACAGCAGAAGAGGAGCGTAAGAAGACGAGCACCTGGGTAAAAAACCCTGCGAGACTTTTATACATGCTCCTCTGTGGAACTTTTCAGGGCATGGCCGAAGTGTTAAAAGTGAGAGTAACTGTTATGACTTCCAACCTCCAAGTAATGGCGTTTCTAAGAAAATTCCCGGTGAGGCAAAAATACATTTTACCTTCATTTTAAAAATACATTAATGGGAAGATTTTGGAGCTAGTCCAAATTCGTATATAGGCATACGTATAGGCTAAGCAGGATGTGGCGAATAAACTAAATTAGTTTAAGAGTATTTGAGGGACGATACATAAAACGTAGAAGCACAGGACTAGGTTTAAAATTGTATAAAAAGATGGCGATACCTGTGGTACGATATGGAAATGGTGTGGGACTTTCGAAGCAGGAACAAAATAGGTTGCAGATGGCGGAAATGAGGATTCTGAGAGCAGTGAAGGACAGAACCTGGGAGAACAGGCTAAGGAATGCGGATTGTACGTGATGAAATGGGTATTATTAGCCTAGATGAGAGAATGGAAATTCAAAAGAGGTGCTGGTGCAGCCATTTGGAACCAATGAGCCCCGTTTAGCACACGAGTATAAATCCACCGGTTGAAGGTGTGTTCGACAGCCAAGAACGAGATAATTTCCGGAACAGGCCGAGCTGCCTAATCCATGAAGTGAAGACGAAGAAGAAGAAGAACAAAAAGATCACCAACCTCCGATAAGAGAGAAGGCATCCACAGAAGAGATAGATCCAAAAAATTTTGAACGTAGGTTGAGAAAAAATTTTCATGTTTCAGCAAAATCGGTGTAGAAGTTTTAGTTCCAGATTGTGTGTTCCAGAATTTGTATGTGACACACACACACACACACACACAAGCGTGCATGGAAGTCTTTTAAATTTTTTATTTTTGCTTAATTGGTTACGATATGTGAAAATTAGTTGAAATTTAAATCTCAGAAATTTTTCACCATCATAATATTTATTTTTCATTCTGTACAATAGGTGAATCTCGAGACAGTAAAAATAGGAGGAAATAATGAGAAAGTAGAAGAAGCAAAGATTAAAAAAGGAATGAAAAAGTTAAAATTTAGACGTTTCATGACAGGTCGGCTTTAAACTGATGACTAAGATTTAAGTGACGGAGATTATCAGCACAAGTGCTTACAGAAAAAAAGGAAACAAACGGGAAATATTTTTGGTAAAAAACTGTGGTCGGATATTTTCAGCTGTTAAAAAATAAAGTGCCCGTCATTTTATACCTCGACATTCGCTACATAACTTTTCCATATTTTAAAAGAAGTTTTAGTTAAAAAGAAAACAGATGTAAATGTTTTTATTCAACACAATCAAGACTTCTTACACAGGGTACTACCATTAACGCATTGTTATTTGTTTTACTTGTTGACGCAGTAGTGTTTGAAAATTTTTATAACAAAATATCGTATGATCTAAAGGAGGTGGAATGTTACATTACTTTCATTTGATCTGCTAGAATTCAAGGACAATAATTTTACAGCTCAAGGTAAATGATTATGGTAACTTAAATGGTTACTTTTCACAAGGGCAGTCATATTGAAGAGATAAGGTACAGGTATGTGTCATTAACCATACGAATTAATACGTATTGCTTTAAGATAATCACTCCTCTGCATTCCTAAATCTCGAGTATTGAAAGAGTTTTAATTTTTCCGTTTATAGAAGCGTAAAATATTGTCATAAACAATTTATAAAATTTGGGATAAATTTGTAGGATTACAAATGTTGATTAACAACACCGTAGCGGAAAAAACTTACACTAAACATATAAATAAAGAGTTCAAATATATATATATAACTACATTCTATTTCAAAATTTCATTTTATTAAAGTAAATACACACACAATTAATTCAAAAACAATCTAAATTCATTTCAAAATTGATCGTCTTTTGTTTAGCCTATTGTCAATATCAATTAAAAGGACAAAATAAAAATTTTCATTTTTGTTTCCTGTAAAATTAGCCACAACAGAAAATTATTAAAACTTATACAACTTATTGTTTTTTCATATTTGTATTATTGCATTTATGTATTATTTTGTATTTCTGTACCATTTTTACAGGTTATTATTTTTTTTTTGATTTTTGTTTCATTAAACAAGGTTTTTGATAATTCTTTTTAACTTGCGTTTGTTTATTTCATTTATTCATCATTATTACCTACTTTTCGTTATTACTGTACATGTTTAACGCCTAAGGAAGAGATTTGCCAAATTTTCTCCAAAGAAAATAGGGAAAATGAGTGAGCGAGTGATTCAGTCAGTCCGTCAGTTAAGAGCTTTCAGATTAAAAAGACTAGCCGAAAATCGATTCAATTTTCATTAGGCTACTATTATATTTGCCATATAGCCTACTCGTAGGCTACGTAGATCAACTTAGTAAAATCTGATTCTCTGTTCCAACGAGTGTATCCTTGGTTATTGAATTGATAACTTTTACGTTGAGTTTACTATAGCCTTCGTTATTGTTAATCGGCCTTATTATTGCAATTTTATTATAACTTTAGCAATTAATTAACCAAGTTTAAAACAACAAGTTTGTTTTGGCCGATAATTTAGATTAACAATTTTGTTTTATGGAAATTCATCGAATACAAATTATTTCACACACGCACGCACGCACGCACGCACGTGCACACACACACACACACACACACACACACACACACACAGACCAATCGCTAAAACATGGTTTTTGGGGTCAGGGGGTCTGAAACGTGTAGATCCAGTGTAAACTCGATTTCGAAAAATCGACATGAAAACAATAATTTCCTTCCTATATGTTCTTATAGGCAAGAGAAAGTAAAAATAATATTATGCATAAGATAATTATGACAATTCAAAATGTTTGGGATATATGTAAACCGTGTACAGTGTCCATTACAATCCAATATTATGAATTATCATGCATTAAATAGTTAGCTGTTTACTTAACTAAATTCAGCAGATAAAATAAATTATATGACAGAATAATTTGAACATAATTTGATGTATATTTTAAAAATATATTTAACTTTTACTGAATTCGGTTTAGAAAGAATGGGTAATAAGATCCGCAACACGGTTTTATAATAATGATAAGTTAATTTAAAAATCCAAAAAAAACCAGGGAAAACTGTCTCGAAATAGATTGAAGCAGAAAGTAAATGAGATGACATTATTCATTATATCAATAAACATGTTATTAAATAAATAAATACGGAAATATTATCAATAACCCATTGTCCATTTTTAATGTATTTAACTCATATTTTCTGGAATTATCGAACACTTTTGTATATCTTCAAACGAAAGAATAGACAGAAAACTTTATATCCAATTTCAATTTATTTCAAAGCCGCTCATGTATTAGAAGTTAATGGATAGTTAACAATTAAGGAGACTGAGTTGGTCTGGTTAAAATTTCCGCTTCTATTTTAAAATATGTCGTAGCAAGTTAACTGAAATACATAGTTAACGAATTTTTTATAAACAACAATATTCCTATTTTCCTAAACAAATAAGAACCCCACATCATAAAAACAAATAAATAAAGGACATTCAAATTTATAGACCTATATGTACTTTGTCCATTTTTTACTTTCTCTTGCCTATATGAATATATAGGAAGGAAAGTATTGTTTTCATGTCGATTTTTCGAAATCGAGTTTTGTCCGGATCTACACATTTTCAGACCCATGAATCCAAAAAACATATTTTTAGCGATTGGTGTGTGTGTGTGTATATGTGTGTGTGTGTGCGCGCGCGCGCGCGCGCGCGTGTGTGTGTGTGTGTGTGTGTGTAAACAGAGTATCTCAAGAACGGAACATCGTACGAACTTGAAACTTAAGTTGCATACCACTACCGGACCCGACACGAACATTTTCATCAAAATCGGTCAAGCGGAATTATCAGTTTATTCGGGTAATTTTTCACTTTTTGCGATTTTCTCAAAAACTGGTCCCACGATTTTTTTAAAAATCGCCTGGTTTACTAAATTTTTTATGCTTTACAAGATAGGATAGGCGCCATGTTTGCTTAAAATTTTGGTAAGGCTGTTTTCACGTAAAAAAATTGTTTTTTTAAGATTGCGGCTTTAATATTCATTTTAGCGCAAAAAATTATATTAACAAAAAATGTAGAGAATTTAAAATCCCAGAACTTTTCTTGCAAACATTGTTTTATATAACGCTTAGTTTAGCGGTAATTAGCGATTTTCTTTTTTTCTCAAGAAAACGTGTGTAAAAATATGTGTGTATAAAAAGAGTAAAAAATATGTATAAAATTATGTTTTAATTATTCTATCATAATTATTTTTAGTGTTGTATTTTTACTTTCTCTTGCCTATATGAATATATAGGAAGGAAAGTATTGTTTTCATGTCGATTTTTGGAAATCGAGTTTTCACCGGATCTACACGTTTTCAGACCCCTGAACGCAAAAAACATGTTTTTAGCGATTGGTCTGTGTGTTTGTGTGTGTGTGTGTGTGTGTGTGTGAACAGAGTATCTCAAGAACGGAACATCGTACGAACTTAAGTTAGACACCACTACCGAACCCGACACGAACATTTTCATCAAAATCGGTCAACCGGAAGTAGTAGTTTATTCGTGCAATTTTTCACTTTTTTACGAATTTCTCAAAAACTGGTCATACGATTTTTTTAAATCGCCTGGTTTACTAAATTTTTTATGCTCTACAAGATAAGGTAGGCGCCATGTTTGCTGAAATTCTTGGTGAGGCTGTTTTCACTTAAAGAATTAGTCTTTTTAGTATTACGGCTTTTATATGCAGTTTAGCGCAAAAATTTATAGTATAATATAAAAGTAAAGAATTTAAAATTCTACAACTTTTATTTCAAACACGTTTTTGTATAACGCTTAGTTTATAGCGGTAATTAGCGATTTTCTGTTTTTTTCTCACGAAAACGTGTGAAAAATCTATTATTTTAAGATTTCAGTATTAGTATGCATTTTACGACAAAAGTATGTAAGCAAATTTATAGAAAATTAAAAGATATACAACTTTTATTTAGAGGATTTTTCTCTGCAGAGCCTAGTTTAGCGTTAAAGAGTGATTTTCCGTATTTTTAAGCCAATCTGCTGTCGATTGTAATTTTGCCTCTTCCACTCATGATTAAAATAAGATTATGTTTTTTGAAGTAAGTTTTTTGTTTATTTCTAATATTAGGTTATATTGGTCATTATTTGCATTGGCAAGAGAAAGCGTGTGAGTGTTTCACACCAGATTTTTTTGTATTTGATTTTGATGATCTTATACTAAAAATACAGACAGCAGGCCTACAGTTTTTGATGCCTATTCTTGATCCTTTTTTATGAAGTAGAGTTATGATTGATTTTTTTAGGCAAGTAGGACATTTTTCGGTAAAGAAAGATTAATTTATTAAATATGTCAGTGGACGTAAAACTTACGATGAAACACTGATTACAACCTTTGCGAGGCATAGTAAGAAATCACGGTTCTGAAATAGAAGTACAAAGAATAATGCAACACATGTAGACAGTAAAATAAGGAAGACTTACTGACGAAATATGGAAACTATGAATAGCCAAAGAGACAATGCCAAGCCAGTCACAATAGACCAGCTGTGTTGCCAAGCTTATGGCTGCCCTATTGTTAGCAAAGTGGTTAAAATATACATAGTGTGAATATACACAACTGACGGTGTCACTCCTAGCGGAATAATCATTGACTGTAGTATACAATTTCTATTCACTCTGCTATCTTTATGGGCACCAGCAAGATTTTATAAAATAATTTTTTTGCAAATCTAGGAACCTTCCTGAATCAAAATTGATCCAATACAAAAAAAGAAGGGTTCGTTTCCCACACCAGGGTATAGTTAAATTTTTTTTTTTAACTAGCACGGACGAAAAAACATGGGTTGCAATGGCAGCCATATAAGGCTGCCATATGCATCCGGCAGCCACTTTACATACAAAATGCGAAATCTACGGTCTCCGTATTGATAGCAAGATGTACATATTTATTTACAGTTGTATAAAGTCATTCGCTTAATAATATGATACATTACTGGCCAAAAATTAGGTTACAAAAATCAAAAAACTCGGTAAAATAGATAACTCTCTTTTGTTTATTTTTCTTTGTGTCGGTATCGAATGAACACTCGTGAATTTTTTAAAAAACCGTGTTTACATTTAGCAGCAACAGAAACCAATTATTAATTTCCTTAAGAACTCGAAAGATCTCTACAATGCGGTAGGCCTACTACATATTTCGTAAGTGATATTTCCCTAGAAAATATAAATCTCATTAACAGGTACCTTCATATGTTCTGCCCTACCGTTAACTAGAAGTTGACATTGGGCGTGGACTTTATATTACAATCACACTCGACGTGACGCCAAGAATAAGTACGGACCAATCAGAAAGCAGCATATCCTGACGAATGACGTAACGGCCAAGACACTTTGTCATTGGTTGACATCGGTATGACGTAGTACAGTAATATAAACTCTCTGATTAGACAGTATTAACCAATCAAAATGACGCAAAAGAAGACATCTGATTGGTTAAAACTGGGCTTTCTTATTGGCCGAAAATACGAGACTCTGATTGGGCAATTATTACCTGAGCCATTGACGTCACATGCGCAGCACACTCAACTTGGCCCGACTTACTCACTCAACCCTAATAGATCGTTTGTTGAATACCAGTTATATTTTGATACATATATTTTTGTTTCTGTTAAACACAATAATAGCGTAGGTCAAAAATGATTTGTCAAGTAACGTCTTGTCAAGTCTATTTTTCGTTCATTTAGGATCTGTTAGTTAACGGGAAATTTATAAGCAGTATTTATATCTTCTACACAGGCAGTTTAAATTTATAACCTTTAACACCTGATTCGTACAGATGAGATAAATAAAAAATAATTCGGCGACAGCATTCGCTTAACTGTCGTAGCAAAAGTATAAGCAGAAAAATTACGATCCCGATAGCTGTGATTTTATAGAGTTTAAGGCCTGTAATCAGTGTTTATGTAGGCAGCTTGTTCGAATATTACAATTTTATAAGCATTATCAGATGCGACTTTTTAACGTTCCAAAACCGAACAATTAAAGCGTTCTTTAAAGCAAGGTAGGCTAATAAAATTACTTATTTTCAATCCAATTTGTCAGTAAACTAAAATGCTGGCTATTAAAATTGTTGCGCAATGAAAGTTGTTTTTTAGGTAAGCAGCGGACAAGGTGGTTTGAACCTCTAAAATCTTTTCTGAGTGAGACGAGTTGAGTTGGTTTACATGGTCTTCTCACAGCGTTTATAATTATACTTATAAGAATGCCAGTCCTTCGGAAAATCATGTACTTTCGACTCTCCGAATGACACCTGTATTTCATTATCAACAGGGTTTGATTGTAAAATGAAATTCATGAATCTCAGATGTGATAACTCTGACTAGTGTCACTTATACCTCTACCTCTTCTGTTCTTACGTGCTTTAGTCATATAATTGGCTGACCCTGTGATAAAAATGAAGACATATTTACGGTCAGGAACTAGCAAATTACGTGCAAAAAATGTTTAACAATCTACCTTTTCATTATGGCCACAATAAATTTCATCTATCTTAAAATACAGGAACTGATGATATAAGAGTAAAGCCAGAAAACCTTTTTTGAAATTACATCGGCCATTATAATATCATGATTTTGTCAGACCGTTGATTATTATTTTTCGACTAATGCTCGTTGGTAAGGCAAAATAGTTTTCTTGTTATAAAACGGAAATTATAAGGTATATTTTTTTACTCGGTAGGATATTGACTTTGTTTCGTCTCAAGATAGTTTGAATTAGATTTTTCAGTTGCCTTCTACGTATCGTAATATTTATTTAAAGTTGTATAAAGTTATTCCCTTAAAAATATGATACATTACTGCCCAAAAATTAGGTTACAAAAATCGAACAACTAGGAAAAATAGATAACTCTCTTTTGTTTATTTTTCTTTGTGTCGGTATCGAATGAACACTCGTGATTTATTAAAAAACCGTGTTAACAATTAGCAGCAACAGAAACCAATTTTTAATTTCCTTAAGAACTCGAATGATCTCTACAATTGGGTACTACATAATTTCGTATGTGATATTTACCTAGAAACTATAAATCTCATTAAAAGGTTCCTTCATATGTTCTGTCCTACCGTTAACTAGAAGTTCACATTGGGTGTGGACTTTATATTACAATCACACTCGACGTGACGCCCAGAATCAATACGGACCAATCAGAAAGCAGCATATCCTGACGAAAGACGTAACGCTCAAGACATTTTGTCATTGGTTGACATCGGTGTGACGTAGTACAGTAATATAAACTCTCTGATTAGACAGTATTAACCAATCAAAATGACGCAAAAGAAGACATCTGATTGGTTAAAACTGGGCTTTCTTATTGGCCGAAAATACGAGACTCTGATTGGGCAATTATTACCTGAGCCGTTGACGTCACATGCGCATCACACTCAACTTGTCCCGACTTACTCACGCAACCCTAATAGATCGTTTGTTGAATACCAGTTATGTTTTGATACATATAATTTTGTTTCTGTTGAACACAATAATAGCGTAGGTCAAAAATTATTTGTCAAGTAACGTCTTGTCAAGTCTATTTTTCGTTCATTTAGGATCTGTTAGTTAACGGGAAATTTATAAGCAGTATTTATATCTTCTACACAGGCAGTTTAAATTTATAACCTTTAACACCTGATTCGTACAGATGAGATAAATAAAAAATAATTCGGCGACAGCATTCGCTTAATTGTCGTAGCGAAAGTATAAACAGAAAAATTACGATCCCGATAGCTGTGATTTTATAGAGTTTTAAGCCTGTAATCAGTATTTATGTAGGCAGCTTGTTCGAATATTATAATTTTATAAGCATTATCAGATGCGACTTTTTAACGTACCGAAACCGAACAATTCATGCGTTCTCCTAAGCAAGGTAGGCTAATAAAATTACTTATTTTCAATACAATTTGTCAGTAAACTAAAATGCTGGCTATTGAAATTGTTGTGCAATGAAAGTTGTTTTTAGGTAAGCAGCGGACAAGGTGGTTTGAACCTGTAAAATCTTTTCTGAGCGAGATGAGTTGAGTTGGTTTACATGGTCTTCTCACAGCGTTTATAATTATACTTATAAGAATGCCAGTCCTTCGGAAAATCATGTACTTTCGACTCTCCGAATGACACCTGTATTTCATTATCAACACGGTTTGATTGTAAAATGAAATTCATGAATCTCAGATGAGATAACTCTTACTAGTGTCATTTATACCTCTACCTCTTCTGTTCTTTCGTGCTTTAGTCATATAATTGGCTGACCCTGTGATAAAAATGAATACATATTTACGGTCAGGAACTAGCAAATTACGTGCAAAAAATGTTTAACACTGTACCTTTTCATTATGGCCACAATAAATTTCATCCATCTTAAAATACAGGAACCAATGAAATAAGAGTAACGCCAGAAAACTTTTTTCGAAATTACATCGGCCATTATAATATCATCATTTTGTCAGACCGTTAATTATTATTTTTCGACTAATGCTCGTTGGTAGAGCAAAATATGTTTCTTGTTATAAAACGGATTAATGAGGTATATCTTCTTACCCGGTAGGATATTAACTTTGTTTCGTCTCAAGATATTTTGAATTAGATTTGTTAGTTGCCTTCCCCGTACGTAATATTTAGTTACAGTTATATAAAGTCATTCCCTTAAAAATATGATACATTACTGGCCAAAAATTAGGTTACAAAAATCGAACAACTAGGTAAATGGTTTTCTGGCATTTCTCCCACCACCTCCCTTCCAATTGGTCGCCAGAAGGCATAGACCTGGAGGCCGTTCCTAAGAACTCTTAATGAACGTTGTGACGGCGACAGTCACCTTGAATTTAAATATAAGAACTAGTTATGAAAATAAAACTATTCGAGGGCGAGTCGGAGCCAGGTCGACCGACCTGGAGAGTGTGATCAATACTCGCCCTCTTGTCAAATGCCTCTTCGAGCTCAAGGCTCGCGTCAGAAACATGTGGGTCAATATATCAATAACGGACAATACCCGAAGTTTTAAACGGAGCATGTACCACTGGCTACCTCTTTTCCTTAAAGTAAAATTCCCTACCGCCATTTAAATATCATATACGGAAGTTGTACAGCTCAGCGTACAGTACCGTAATAAAAATTAAAGCCGAAAAAAATATGAAATTGATGGCCATAACCAATTTTATATAATTAATTTGAATTGTGACAATTTAAGAATTTATAAAGTTCAAATATTACATTTTTGTAAAAAATAATTGTAAATTTAATAAAGAAATAATAACAGTAAAAGAAAATGAAGTAAAAACGTTATAGATACTACACAAACGAACCAATGATTAAGAGTACAAAATGGCTATAAAATAAATTGTTAATAAAATAGAAAGTTTAGTGATGCAGAGATGATTAACACATAAAATAAAAAAATACAACGTGAAATATAATGAACTAAAACTCTATGAAAAGCTGAATAAATTGTTATTTATTCATAATTTACACACCATTTCAGGAAAACAAAAACGAGCAAGATGCCATCACTGCATTATGAAGTGCAGTGTTTTTTGGTTTCTATAAATTTATATGTTTAAAGTTATCTATTAACATTATACGTTTCAGTATACGTTATTTTATTATAGTTCTAGGAATTAATGTATACTATTAGTACCGTTTGCATTATATTAACTAATGTTCTTTAAATAGAATAGTACGAGGTACGACTATTAAATAACGAGACTGACGTTGTAAAAAAATTTTATTTTTATTTTATACATAATCAGTTATTGTAACCTTTAATAATATACACTACTTCTCTATCCCTACAACACTACATGCGAATTTTCCATTGTTGGAAACAGAGCTGGAAGTCATCTTCTGTCAGCTCCTTCAGGACGTGAACCGCTTTCTCTTTTACAGCTTCCACAGACTCAAATCTTGTCCCTTTTAATGCAGATTTCACCTTAGGGGACAGGTAGAAGTAACATGGTGCTAGATCTAGTAAATAAGGTGGGTGTTCTAACACTGAGATGTTGTACTTGGCTAGGAACCTCCTGACAGATAACGTGGAATGAGCTGGCGCATTGTCTTGGTGGAGAACCCATGATTTGTCCGTCCACATTTCGCGGCGTTTTTTCCTTACTCTTTGACGTAGTTTAGAAAGTACCTCAAAGCAGTAATATTGATAAATTGTTTGACCTTCAGGAACCCTGTGAAGGTACACAATCCCATGGATATAAAAAAACAATCATATTGCTTTAAATTTTGACTTGCTCATTCGAGCTTTTTTTTGGCTCTCGGTGAACTTCGGATCTTCCAGTGCATGGATTGGCGCTTCGTTTCCGGATCATAAGGAAAAAACCACGTTTCATCATATGTTATTATCTTCTACCTATTACCTAAGGTGAAATCAGCAATAAAAGAAACAAGATTTGAGTCTGTGGAAGCTGTATAAGATAAAGCGGCGAGTTCCCTGAAGGAGCTGACAGAAGATGACTTCCAGCACTGTTTCCAACAATGGAAAATTCGCATGGAGCGTTGTAGGGATAGAGAAGGAGTGTATATTGAAGGTGACAATAAGTGATTATGTAAAAAATAAAAATAATTTTTTTACGTCAGTCTCGTTATTTAATAGCCACACCTCGTATACTTACAAATAAGCATAAACACAACAGACTGCCTAGCGCCTTCAGACTCCTCTCTTTAGTTTGCTTATTCCATTGCTCATGTGCCACCTTACAACCTCTACATCGAGTTTAGAGATAGACTTCAAAATTATTATATTCCTTAGTACATAATCTAAATTCTCCCGATTTGCCAGAAATGGCTTGAAGAAACTGAAACTCCGATGGAGAATAGTAAGTTGAATAAATTAAAATTACACTAATATTAAAAAAATTAAAGAAACTTCTGATTTTCTGGATTTACTGTCACTAGATGTTTTCCTCCTGTAAGGTTCCTCTAAATTTGTTTTTTCAACAAATTATAATTCTTTTAAATCAATTTTTTAAATGTAAATATAATCTTTCATTAAGCAAAAACGATAAAAGTCTAAATAATGATGTACTTAGAATAAAAATAGTAACTTCACACTCAGTAGTTTGTTTGAGAAGAAAGTAAGATTAAACTCTGAACAAAAAGCAAAACAAAACGTGACTCTAAACTGTGCATTAACATCTTAAAAAAAGAAGTTTTTTTATCCTTTATTTTGCATCTTTAACTGTACTATGTAGAACAACCAAAAGATGAGAAAACATTGATATTAAATCACAAATAACAAGAACAGACACGATATAAAATACAACATTCAGCAATGTTAAATTTGGAATACCAATAAAAGTAAAATATACAAAAGTATGAAAACAAAAACAAAAAAAAATCATATTGTCACAGAAAAGTTATTACCAATAGTAATAAAACATATTTAAAACAAAACAAAAATTACTTCTAATATTTCACATTATTTTATCTTTTTCGATATAAACATGCAGAAAGAATTAAAGAAGATCTCTGCTCCATCTTCTTTTGAATCTTCTAATGAAGCCTGGCGGATTCGGTATATCACTGATATGTGGATTAATATGGATTGGTAGTTTTGAGTAGAATTTAATATAACTATTTTTGACGATGTCGCAAATGAATGGTGTTTTTAAATCGATGTGTAGTGTGTAATTTAAGACATAGTATGGTGAACCGGTAATTATACGGAGAAAATTAGACTGGAATGCTTGAATAGTTTAAAACAAGAAGTAGTTGAATCTAAAGATGATTATGACCATGATGGAGATGATAATAATGCCGATTATGAGATGACAGTGATTTGTAGTAGAAGTAAAAAAAAAGTTTAAATGAGTCAGATGATTAACAAAATCGTAATGGTAAGTATAATTTTAAAAAACGTTTCAGTCAGTTAGTATATTCGCTGTTGTCGAAGAGATAGATTGCAAAAGGATTTTGATGCTTTTATTACTTTTTTAAAAATTTTTCGCTACGTTCTTAAATTTCTTCTTTTATGAAGGGCAGGTTTAGATTGTTGCGTAATATTTCATTTGTTATGTACCTAGGGGCTGTAGTGATCAGTCTCAGACAATCTGTCTGAAAGGACTGCAGTATTTCTACATTCGATGAACTAGCAAACCTTATAGTTCTAGCCCGTAAATCCAAAATGGTTTGAAAATTACTTTGTATAAGAAAACTTTATTTTTAAGTCAAAGTTGAGGCTTACTGCCTTTAAAAACTTTTATTGCTAGTTTTTATTGTACAGTTGCAAATTAAATTTAAAAAATACGAGATAAACTTGATATCTGAGTTTTGTTTTACCTATCTCCACATCGGATTTCAACTAACCTCCACGTTTTATAACCTCAATAGGCCTAATCCAAAAAAGAAATCTTTGAAGTTTGAGTGTTTTTGTTTTGGAGCAAAAACGTTTTCACCGACCAGACTGAAATTTGGGAACGAAAGTTTTCTAGTTGTGCAGACATACTGTTGAAGTATATCTTTATCTCTCTCTATGTAAGCGCCTGTTAATAAACAGAAAATTGAATAGTGATCTCTTCAGAAATAAACTTTTAATTTCTCTGGCATTCAAGAGATAAAGTACAAATCAATTTACATAACAATATCCAAATTTAAACAAAATAATAATTCCTGATTTTTTTTAAAGCGAACGCACCGTAACACCTTAAAAGCAACGAACCATTGGATGGTCTACTTCGTTAATTACATTATTCAAATTGTAGAATCTCATTATTTACTGTTTGTAAATATAAAATAAAGAGAAAAAACTGGCTATGAATATAACACGACCTTTAAACCGATATGTGAATAGATTTATGCAACAAACGAATATGAAATGTAAAGTAATAAATACAGTATTGCCAACGTAACGACAAAAAAATATGAAAGTAGCCTGTAACAGGAACGTTGATTTATGAATTGTGTCAAACAGTGAAAGTGATAATTAAAAAGAAGAATACTAAATTTTTGCGTTCCCTTTGTGATTTCTGGGGTAAAAAGGAAAGGGGAAGCCCGCATCATAGGCGGAGGAAAACTGTATTTAAAAAAGAACAAACAGGAGAGGACGGGACACCCACAGTTTTATAGGCGTTAGGCGTTCCAGTATTATATAATTTCCATTCCATATAATCCAAAGCGTTGCGTTTTAAAAATATAACAAACAATGAATGTTTATAGTTAAGTAACGTGGGATTTTTAACAGATGATATCTGATAACCATATAACAATAGAAACATATTCATGTTAATTCATTCAATTTTATTATTTAACACATTCTGTTTTTCAATAACCTTTCATCTGTTTTTTTTTAAATATTATTTTATTTTGATGAATTTTAACTAACAAATTAAGTATTTTAAAGTTGTTGTGTAAAGCTATTACACAAAGCAGATAAATCTATATTACATACTGTACAAATGATTGTGCACTTAGATCATGCAAACCATAATTTCATAACTTAAGGGGCTTAAATTCGTTACAGTTCCTCACTTTAAGTTTTTGAGGTGATAATGTAAACCTATGTTAGGTAAAATACTGTGGCAATATTTAAGGGGAAAGTTTTTGTTTCAGAACTCTCTAGCAGGACTGAGTTTTTAGAAATGTTAATGTAAAATAATAAAAGTAAATAAATCGGGTAATTCGTGTGAAATGGTTCGGTTTCATTACCGGACCATTATACAGAAAATAATTTGAGAAGGGTTGGAGTATCTGTTTAGGTAATTAGCTCTTTTGTTATGGTGTAATATCGTAACCTATTGTTTAGTTATTTACCAGTACAGACATCCAGAGCCCGACGGAAAGACTTTTTATTTTTACTATTGTATAAAAAATCTTTATTAATCAAGAAATTTAGATTCAGTTAGCCTACGTATTTAAAGTGAATATGCCTCTTTGAATCACAGCCTTGAGTAATCATCGGCGAGTGAATTGTGTATCGCTTAAAAGTCACACTTGGAGAAGGTCTAACCTCTACTTCTTCTTCTTGTAGTGCATCTCCTATCGGAGGTTTGCTATCATCACAGCAATCCGGACCTTGTCGACTGCAGCTCTGAACAGTTGAACACTGCCACAGTTAAACCAATCCCTCAGGTTCTTTAGCCAGGACACACGGCGTCTTCCGATGCTCCGCCCTCCACTAATCTTTCCCTGGACTATCAGTTGAAGAAGCTTGTATTTCTGTCCTCTCTGTATATGACCCAGATATTGAAGCTTTCTTCTTTTTATGGTGTTAATGATTTCGCATTTCTTCTGCATCCGGATCAGCACTTCGGCATTACTAACTTTATCCGTCCAGGGAATACGCCACATTTTACGGCAACACCACATCTCGAATGCTTGTAGTTTGTCGATGTGGTTCTTCTTGAGGGTCCATGCTTCAACCCCATACAAGAGCGTGGAAAAAACGTAACAATGCAGCATCCTCATCTTAAGTTCCATGTTGATATCCCGACTTGCAAAGAACTTCTTCATCCTTACTAATGTTGATCTGGCTATCTCTATCCTCGTTCTTATTTCTCTTTTTTGGTCACCCGATTGTTCTATCCATGTTCCCAAATATCTATATGCCGATACATTCTCTATTGGGATGCCTGCCACTGTCAGGTTCACATGGTTCAGATCTTGAGGGAATTTTGTAATTACCATTAACTTGGTCTTCTTAAAGTTAATTTTTAGCCCATATTCATTACATCGATCATTTAATTTTTCTAATAGGTGTTGTGTGTCTTCAAGGTTGCTCGTTAACAAGACGGTATCATCAGCATACCTCATATTATTAATTACTTCTCCATTTATTACTATTCCCACCAACTCATCTTCTAGGGTTTCCCTAAAAATATCTTCACTATAGAGGTTAAATAGAAGCGGTGATAGGATGCAACCCTGTCTCACACCACGACGAATCTCCATTTCTTCTGTTGGTTGGTTTTCTACCATTGTTTTGGCTTTTTGTCACCAATATAGGTTATTAACCTCTACTATGTATCGTATAATTGGTTGAAAGTAGGGTTTAGTTAAATTTAGTACGAAATAACCTTGTTACTATTTAAGTTAAAATTACTGTTGAGGTTGAAATTATTGGTCCATAGGATACCTAAGTAGACACTGGGCTATAATCCGGAGGGCAGGAGAGAACGAGGACGCCCGAGAAAGAGACGGGCAGGTTAGGAACAAGCAGAGATGCCTAATCCTTAAAAAGCAGAAGAAGAAGAAGAAGAAGAAGAAGAAGAAGAAAACTATTTAAGTTCATTTAATGTCATAAATACATAATTATTAGTTTATTATTTACTATAAGTATCAATTTGATTGTGTTAATTGTAATTTACGGTGTGTAATAAATATTTGTTTGTAATCCTAAGCGGTAGTTTGTTAATCACTAATTTTACCCAGATCTCTGAAAGGACCTTAGCAATAAGTGTCACAATACCTTTATACAGAATATTAATGCCCACAACACAACACAAGAAACAGAAACGATTACTGTGTCACTAACTACAAAACTACTCTGTTTGAACAAAAACCTACTTAAGAATGGAAATACACCAATAAATTTGAATATCTTTAATACGTTCTGCTAATTTGGATTAATGCAACAAAAACTATAAAATGACTTGATTGATAAAACATTTTACATTTACAAAATTTCCTTTCTAAATATATATTTTTTATTTAAATAAACATTTAACTGGATTTTTAAGAACACTGTGTAGGCCTACTATTAGGTAAATATTATAAAATGACATGTATTGAAGTAAATAATTAAGGAAACATGTCAGTTGGTAAAGGTGTAATAAAATTTAAGTAATAATCGACGTATTAGATTAGGTTATAAGTTCTTGACATTTATATACTTCGTTCTGAGAGTCTCCTGGATACAATTAACGAAAAATTTACAGTAGTCACTAATATATTAACAAAAAAATTGCTGTTTAGAGTTTCAAATTTTTATTCTTGGTTGATAATGTCTACATACATATTGCATTGGGCATAGGTAAGAAAAATATCAGTTTGATCAGGAATCGAACTCCGGATCCTTTGCATAGAAACCAGTTGCACAGACCACTACACTAAAGGGCCGGCGGTTGGTGCAAAAGTTTATGTTATTATTTTGTCATCGTCATCCATTCTGTACATCGCTACGCCTATTGCGTTTCATTAGAGCTGAGTGTTCCTTTCATTGGCTCCATTAATATTGTTCAGTCGTCACATAAAATTTTTAGCTTTCTTCCTATCATATCTCTAATATAAATGTTAAAACAGCCGTTTTTCAACATTCTAAAAATTTTAACTGTGAGTTCTTTTTTCAACTATACCAATCTGTCCTCTTCCGTCAGTCACTTGCAATCGATTATTAAAAATAAAGTTATCTAGCTTCTCTGAATGAATTCCTTTCCTGGGTCCATTGAAACCACCTTTCAAAAGGACATCTCACCCAACTAACACTCCCGTGGTTTTCCCAAACCCCTTTTTCTTTCCCTTGGTCGCCAAAACGTCCACGGGTCCACGCCGAATCTAGTAACATATTCTACCTGTAGGTTATTTAATTTTCCTACCTTATTGAATAATATCTGTGGTAAAATTTATTTACTGTTTGTCACAAACTAATGCCAGATATCTTTCTCTCTGCGTCATACCAAGCCTCTCTACATTTCTCTCAATGAGAGTTGCTCTTTCAGAGCAACAAGCATCATAAAATTTTATCTTTAACAAAAAATAAACTTGTGAAGTTGCCAAAAATCAAGAAGACTGATGACTGTCATTAACTTCGCTATAATAACTAAAAAAAAATTAATAAAAATGGTAAGTAGCCTACTTACTCAACTGCAGACTATCCCATTACTCACAAATCACTTAGTTACATGAGTCAGCCACTCACCTGTAACATAAAACCATCCAAACTCTGTTAATAAAAATGTTTGAACCACGCATAATTTTTTTTTGACTGCTACAAATTAGACTTCCCACTGGGAAAAAGATATTTCCAAATTTGTATATTGCAAATGTTTTGGCACTACCTTGCAGGGATTATTCATTGTTTTTGAATTACACAACCACTATTGTTCATACATAATTATCCCTTCTGCATTGTTAACAATATCGACATAATAACAATAGTATAATGACTTGAAAATTATTGAAACGTTTGGTGCAGTTTGCCAAACATTTATTTAAACAGTAGAAAAGATTCAACTTAAAAACTGTACTGAAAATATAAAAAAGCATTTTCTTGGCAATTAAAAATCTGTCTCACTGTATTACAGCAGCTACAGCGAAAAAGTAGAATGTACGTTGAAGTAAAGAAAACGTAATTGATAAAATTAAAAAATAAGGTTAACTGAAATTGTAGGGTTGTAACAAAAACGTTCTATTATATTTTTAGATCTATTTATATCATATCAGAGAGGAAGGGTTTGAAGCTTTTGTCTTTGACAGTTCATCTGTAGTTTTACATGTACTGATAATAAATAAAAACACACCGCGGTTAATCCTATTACACTAAAAAGTGGTTTAAATTTTTTATTTTTAAAACCACACAGGCTGACGGTATTACACGGAATGTATAAAAAAAATAAACGGATGGGAAACCGCACTAACCTTCTAACAAATTTACTACCTTTTAAATTTCTAAAAATCACCAGTTTGTAAAACGACTGGAAATTAAACTAACTAAATTCAACATGGTTTTTAGTAAAAGATTTATAGCCACTAAAGTATTGTCAAAAAATTCCTTTACTACAAACATTGAAGTATATTTAAATTGCCAGGCCTATATAACTATTTATAAATCGGTTTGGCCAAATAAAAAATTCCGGAGCTATGGGCGTTTCGGTGGAAGATATTACTACAATCGATCCATATTGTTTGCGAATAATCAGGTAATCATAGCGGGAGTATGATATTGATTACGTGATGAAAAAACTTGCCGATAAATATGAATGGAATATAATGAAAATAAATTTCAGCGAGAAAAAATATCTGGAGGCAGTTGGTGAGGTAAAGGATCTGCAAATAGAAGAAAATGTGGTCAGGAAATATGAAGAATACAGATAAAAGAGAAATTTGGTAACACAGGGAGGAAATTCCAGATAGGATATTTGTAACAGAGTTGCGCAGCCCAGACAAACAATACATGGACTGAATTCTTCGCTCTGTTCAAGGAGTATGAGAAATAGCACAAAAAGTTAGTTGAGTCAGACAGTGGTTCAGAGTATTTTGTTGTAGGCTACACAAGAGACGTAGGAGATTACAAAGAGGAATAGACAGAAGGTAAATGCAGTGGAAATAAAACTACTAACGCAGGAGTTGTCAAGTCTCTAAAACGAAGCGAGTCAGGAATGCAGAAGTAAAAGAGATCACAGGCAAATTGAACACGATGATAGAGGCACATGAGAAAAAGCGTTTGAAATAGTCGGATCATGCACGAAAGATGGACAAAAAAAAATAAAGACCTGGAATCCACCAGGGTGCAGAAGACGTGGTAGGCCACAGTGGAAATCATTCTGTGGTTAAGTGTGGCGTGATAGGAATTTTATTAAAGAGAATTGGATGGATAGATGGGGTGACATATGGGTTGCGAGAGACAGCCAGAGCTACAACTAACTCAAAAAAATAAGTAGTTAAGCGTTAAATAAAAGAATATTACGAAGAGTGGAAGAAATTTACAGACAGAAATTACTTTTACAGAGAAATTACAGAGAGTTAAAGAAAATCCATTGGATGACGGAGGACAGCTAATACGCTAGGGCATATAATTACAAGAGGTGTTTTAATTAAAACTATGGGACAACATCAGCAGAAAATTAAAGAGGACGCCAAAAAATAAAAGTTACAGACGATTTAAAATCATATTAATAATCTTGTAGTCATAATATTTTTTATTTAAAAATCTTCCTGTCTTATGCACAATAACCATCAACACGTCATTTCGGTTTGAAATTGTCAATCGATGCCTTCACTCAAGCTTTCGCTTTACTGGCATCAATATTAATATTTTTCTTAGGCCTATTAATAA
Source organism: Catonia carolina (assembly GCA_035578175.1). NCBI lineage: Eukaryota > Metazoa > Arthropoda > Insecta > Hemiptera > Achilidae > Catonia > Catonia carolina. The sequence goes on from JAQMRL010000001.1 coordinate 297,908,734, forward strand.
GTATTTTTTGTTAACGATTATTAAAAGAAAAACTTTTTGAGGTTTTTTAATAACGTTTTGTTTACCTTATTTGAGTAAAACTACAACTATCTAACATTTTAACATAACCAAAAGTTATAATATCGAACAGTGTTATTAAAATGTTTTGTTGTCGCTTGTGTGAAGAAGTCACCCCTCAAGACGATTCACAAAGGTTTCTATTCCTTTGTCTTTTCAGCCTAATAGGTTGGTTGTCTCGTAGGTCAGAAGTGGACAGTGATTGATTTTATGGACTTGCACGATATTGTATTTTGCTGTGAAAACGCGAGTATAGTTTCTTTATTGTTTTGTGTACCGTTTCAATGTATCTGTGTAATGTTTTGTTACTGACGTATATTGGACAGCCTGAGATGATGTGTAAAGTTTTGTTCTGGAATATAAAAATACATTTTATGTTGTACCTTTTATTTAATCCGTAAATCACTCAACCATTGGTTTAAATAGGAAGAAAAAGTAACTTGTAACCGTTTAGTTTCAGAGTAATTGGAAGAGGAGATTTATGGTGACTAAGACTCTAGTCTACTTAATTTTTACATAATTTATTCAGTTAAATTACGTAGAATAAGATTAAAATATTTATTATTTGTATGGAAAAAATAAATAAAATAAATAGAAGTGGGTACGAGCAAGAAATTTAAACGCTGGGGAAAGCATAACAAATTAGAGACAAACATTTTAAAGGGACCTTATTAATAATAGGCCTACTGTTACCAATAGTTTAGTTGTAACTACTAAAAAGGCGAGTGCAATCAGCCTACAGGTGTAACACGGCTCCCGGACTCCAACGAGGGCACACCGGCGACTACAAAAGAAAAGATGTTTCGGTTGAACGTTCAGATGCCGTACAAAGAAAAATTCTAACTTTTATACAATAGGCTAATCTCTTATTCCATTAAGAAAATTGCAATTCCCAAAAGCAAAATTTTCCTTTCGGTCTTAAAATGGTTTTAAAAGATTTTTCTTTCCAAATAAAAACTTGATATATAGGGTAAATTTTAAAAAATCTATCTCATTTTCAAACAGAAGTCCTGATTTTGGAATTATCCTACGACATAAACAATTATTATAGCTTGAAAAAACAGTTTATACGAGTACTATGGTGCATGGATTAAAACTGAATAACACACAAGAATAATTTTCACTTATAAATCAACTACATATTTTTTTTCTGTTTTATTATTCAAACAGATTTTTCCACAGTACAAATAAATAGTTATTTCATTTACGGTTCAGATACTTTTAATTTATATGTAAATCGCGTGACATATTAATTTAAAATTTTTAACAGAAAAAAGCTATTGGTGTATATACATAAAACTATATAAATGTAATGCAGACTTATCTAAAATCACTGGTAGAACAAAAAAAAGTAGGTACAGAGTACTATAAAAAATTCCTTTAAAAACTTTTAATACGTAATTCAGAATAAATAAATCTTTTGTCGCATCATTTAAATTACATATCTTTAGACAAGTCAAAAATAAGTAAGAGAATTGATAAGTAAGTTAGTTCATGTTAGTCAAAATAAACTGTTGCTGAAATTATCTGAACGGCAAAGAAAAACTATGTTATCACTTTGGCAGATTATCACATTCTGCTTATATAGAATGAAAATTATTTAACGAAAGATGTAGACCACAAATTCTTTTCTTCTTTTGTAGTTTAAAGAAAGTAATTTAGCAAAATAATACATAAAATCACAATTTGTAGTCTAACATCAAAGAAGTAATTTTTAATTTTCGTGAATTTATAATTTTATTAAAACATTGGAATGGTTTACGCGTGAGAAAATGTGTTAATCGTACTTCAGAAAAAACAAAACACCAATTGAGCTGCAAAGTAAAAATTGAGATCTCAGATAACCTAGACTTTGTTTCAATGTACCGCCCAAATTAAGGCTTTCGATAAAAAAAAGTTAAACTTTCTCGAAAAAAATGATTGCATTGAATTTCAAAGAATTTTTTCATTTACTATAGTTTCTGGGCTCATTAATAAGGCATAAATAATATTTGTAGCAGAATTTCTTATAGAGCTCTGATCTATTTTAACCATGTATTTTTAAATTACAGCGTTGACATGCATTTTATGCTAACAGGGGGGCATGGTTGCTTTGGGGCATATTTGACAAGGTTCAAACTTCATGAAGTACCGAAATGTCGACTGTGCGACAGTGAAGAGGAGGAGTACATAGCACATATTTTTGAAGGATGTCCCTATTTTGGCCTCGACAGAATGGAGACATCTAAGAAGATAGCGTTGCACAGTGGATCCCAGAGAGTGTAGGGGCAGCGTGCTGCGGGATGAGGAGAGCTGGAAGTTGGTCGCTCAGATACAATAATCGAATAGATTTTTAAAGTTAATTTAAAACTTTTTTAATTAGCGTGGTGTCAAGCGACGCTCTTAAGTCAATGTAAATTTAATTTTTTCTGAAAAAACAAAAAACAGTTTAAGATCAAGGTTTTAAAATATTACAAAATTTTCCAAATAAATAAATAAAATTGCAACTTTGAAGTACGATGAATGAAAAAAGGCACGTAACAAAAATAAAGTATTGTAACCCCCTAAGCCTAGGTTTGTTCGGAATCTGGATGGAATAAATAATAAACAGACTTCCTGACACTTATATAAATTAATTAATTATTACAATTCATAAATAATAATACCTAACATCATTTAAATATCTTGGCGAGATCATAACGCTGGACAACTCTGGCAAACTTGCGATTCAAGCAAAAGCTACAAAGTTAGCACAAGCATACGGTCTCACCAAGAACGTTTATAATAAGAGATCAATTTCGCGCAATGCCAATATAAGACACTACCAGACGATTGCCAGACCGGAGGTGCAGTACGCGGCGGAAACCCACCACTTGAAATCTAACATCCACCTGCGCTCGATAGAAACTACCGAGAGGAAAATCATCAGAAGAATCATCGGGCCGACTCAAAATAAAGAGGGAGAATACAGGCTCAGAAGTAACGAAGAAGTATATTCCTTCACCACACCCATAAGAGAAGTCATCCAGCAGAGACGACTGGCATTCTTCGGCCACATAGCGAGGATGCACGACTCCAGACTAACGAAGCAGTTATGGAAGTACTGGGAGGGCAGGAAAACTACAACGAGATGGCACAAGGAGATCCACGAGACGATGCTAGTGAATGACATTACGGGCGAAACACTTCTCAATAGAACAGAAATGAAGCAGAAAATTGAGAATCTAAAGTGCTTGGGAGGGCCGAGGAGAACGGGAACGGCCTGGACGGAGGAGCGAAAAAGATCACATGCAGAAAAAATGAAGGCAGCATGGGTCATCCGGAAACTGGCTGGAACTAAGAGAAATGCATCCCTAGTAGGATCGAACAAGAAATAATAATAATATAATACCTAACAATTAATTAGTAAATTTAGACTACTAATAAATATAACTAGTCCTTTAATTAAATTAATTACAAAACTTAAGTTTAAATTATACTTGAATATAATGTATGATAATGTAACTTAACAAACCACAACAATAATTTGTCCACAACTACTTGTTTCCACCCGTACGCGCACACACTATTAACGTAATTCAGTATCAGTCCTATAACGACACTAATTCAAAACGGCCTAACACTTTCAATTCACAATGTAAGTACTACCTAACTCACTACAAAGATGGTAACTATTTTTTTTGCGATCTGTAGTGGGATAATTTTTCAAACACAATTGAGACTCTTATAAAACTTTTTCAGTTTTATTGGAATATTGTAAAGGAATCAAAATGAAAACAAACGTTTCTACTGGTTTCCACTTTCGAGAATTCCTATTAAAAACATGTTACTATTCGCAATCGATTATCTTTGTTCAATACACTCAACCCAACCCTATAGAGCATACATTCAATAGACCACATAATTTCTCACAATAAAAATTAACAATATATTCCCTCAACTATGCCTACAATATCAGTGTAGAATGTAACAGTATTCTAAGTTATAAATAATTCTACAGTTATGTTTAACGTTATAAATATCTAGTAAAAAGTAAAAATTTGGTTTAAAAATCATTAAATTTTTAAACCATTTTAAGGTCTTCTCCTTTGTCTGAATCGGAGAAATAAAAACATATTGATTTTTAAGCTCACTCGTATCTATGCAGTTTGAATTGTACGCTTTCCAATGGTACACGTTTCAACGGAAACCGGAAATTATGTTTATTTTTTAATAAAAAGATGTCATGTTATTCTGCGGTTTTTTTTAACAAGTTCAAAATTAGTGTTTCTTAGTTTTGGTGCCAATGGTGCTGCAATCAGCCAGCCGGTCTCCCGGGATAAGGAGACTCCCCTTGCTAAGTGCCAACGGTCTCATGGAGGGCGGATGAGCGAGCAAGGGTTGGGGCATTCTACTGTCCTTGAGGTATGAAAGTATCTCAGAAGGCGGAAGAACCACGGAAGGTGGTCAACGGCACTAGGATGCAGAAGGCAATGAGAAACCACTGCATTAAGGATCCTCAGGATACTCTCTAGTACATGAATCATGGCTATGTTCAATACAAAATGTTCCGGAGTTTCAAGTCCCCCGATCGGTTCTCCGGGGGGGGGGGGGACGGTTTTGAACGGGGTTGTGAATGGAAAAAATTATCTATGAAAGAAGTGTGGGTAGAAGAAGATTCTCGTGGTTGAAGAATCTCAGAACATGGTTTTCGAAGACGTCCACCGAACTATTCCGTGCGGCAGTAGATAGAATAGTCATAGCCAGAATGATAGCCAACGTCCGGAACGGACTGGCACGATAAGAAGAAGAAGTTTTAGTAAAACTTTGTCATGTTGTTATTCTGCGGTTTTTTTAACAAGTTAAAATATTTAATGTTTCTTAGTTTTAGTAACATTTTTTTTTTAAATTTAGGCCTAAGTCAGATTTCTCAGGATTAATAAATGATATGATATTGTAATTAAATTTTCTGAGTTAGTTCATTCAGTATGTTAATCTTATAGGTTTTTACACTGTTAATTTAAAAAAAATATAAGTTTTGAGGAAAACAATTTTAGTCATACTTCCAGTGGATTTTATACAATTTTTTATGGAAAAAGGTTTTAAAACTTACTTTGATTCCATCCAATCAATACTTATCTAGTTCCAGGTAATATCTAAAATACATAGCAAGATATCCGTTTAGTTTCATGTAACGAACTAAAAAGACAGATTATCTTCAACAAAACAAAAAAATTAAGTCTTATATTTTATAGATCTGAGAAACGTGCTAAAAAGTTAACATTTAATTCTTAAATTTCTCACAGCTATCAATATAAAATTCAAAAAGAAATCCTTTTTAGAATAAGTACATTTTCAATTTTAGCGGATATAAAATATAGCCCGTGAGGAAATAAGTCCTACAATTTTTTTGCTATTATTTTAATGTTTACAGTCAAAAACATTTTAAACCACCCGTTGTATTTGAACCTAAAAATTTTCTCTATTGTACAAAATTCCAACTAGAATTTGCAAATATATTAGAAATACTTAAACGACGCAGTCAAGTGTTTCTTTTTAAAGGTTGGTCAACGACAAACACTTCTAATGCTTTAGATATTGTGAATAAAAGGAAATATTTGCTTAAATTTACCCGACAGTAACACAAGTGCAACTTGCTTTGTTACATAATATGTATTTAAATAATAAAACAATAAAACAGATTCCACCAGGATACATAAAACGAGTAAAAGGTGTCGTTGGAAACGACAAACGTTTTACACAAATTGCAGTATACAAACGTTTTAACATGTTACCGGTTTTTTTTCTACGTTGTCATTGTACTACAAAACAGTTTAACACTCAAGTGAACTAGGTGAAATAAAATCTCTGATAACACTCTTGACAACTACATTTACTTTTTCATTTACTTCTTTTTTATTTACTCTTTGTTCTACTTCATGTTATCGTACTTTTTGTACCATACATCTAGAAATCATACTGAAATGGGGAAAATCTTGTTATACACTAACCACATTTTCATAAATATTTGAATTTTACGATCCCCTGAAGCCACAAAAATCCCTTTAGGGTCCAAAATTATTTAGCCAATTCATCTGAAACTTGGAACTCGGGTTTCTCCGTTAACCCTTGAAAGGGTTTTTAAATTAACCATGGCCACCCATAATTAGGGATACGGCAACTTTACTCCATTGGAAATTTACACAAATCAAATGTTACAAAATAATATTTTGATCCATCCTGCAACAGAAATATCGTCTCAATTAAGGATTGGCTTAGTGCCAACATTTTTATGGCAAACAATCATTCCTATTTCTTAATACATTTTCGTTTTTTATTCTTCAATAAAAAAGGACTAACACAACTTTTTGGTTGTTTTATTTTTTATAAGCATTTTGCGAAACTGACAAAAATATAAGATAGAAACCAATAAGGCAGTTACTTTAGCCCATTGACAGTAGTTTAAATCGGTTTACATACAGATTAGACTGCAATTGATAAGATGTCGTTTGGTATTTTTAGTTATATTTTTGTACCTATTTGTATGAATTAAGTAATAAGTATGGCTATGTGTTACTTTTTAATGGAGTGAAGCCTCAAATGCACATATAAAAATCAATTTACATAAACAATAGGTATTAAATATTACTCGTTACAATACAATATCACTACATAACTCTCAAACTGACTTCTGCTGGCACCAGATACCAAGCTTAGTCTGGCTCGTCTTTTTTGGAAAATTCCGTGATAGTAAAATCAAACAAGTTTATTCACGGCAGCCATAGATTTAACATTAAACGCTTCCATATCAACAGGCGATATAAACAACACAATGACCTGTACTGTAGATTGGAGGAGTTGCACAGATTGCGCGCGTCGAGTAGATCAACACTAGATTGCTTTTAAATTGCCCCGTTTGTGGATTTCCACAGCGTTAACTAGGAAACGGCATGGAGAGAATGTCGCATCCCTTTCCATTTCGTCAAGTCCGGGTGGGTTTACTGTATTTTTCTCTACTTTTCAATGTACAGTTGTAGATTGGTTCATGCAGGACAAATATGCATACTATAATACGTCATTTATTGTTATTAAACACAAGTTTATCCTTTGGATCCTTCTTCTTCTTTTCTGCCCATAAAAGGAGGTGAAGTGTTAAATTAATTGCACTCAATCTGCTAGTTTTAGGACTACAAATAAATAATTATGTTTCCAATCACATTGTCAGCCAATTATATGACTGAAACATTTAAGAACAGAAGAGGTAGAGATGTTAAAGACACTAGTCAGAGTTATCTCCCCTGAGAGTAATGAAATTCATAAAATAATGAATTTACACAGCCAGACCCTGTGGTGAATAAAGTGAAAGTGTCATTTGCAGGGTGGAAAGTATGTGCTTTTAGGAGAGCCTGAAATGCTGACAAGCATACTTTTTTACTGAGGAAGACAATTGTACACCACCTCACTCCTTATTTTACCTAGTAAAGTCTCTAGAGGTTCAAACCAGCCTTTCGGCTGATGACCTAAGCAACAACCTCCTTCTTCATAGCTCTCATAACGCCAACCTACCATTGCTCCTTTCTGGGTCATCCTCGCTTCCTTTGTCCAAGAAGAAATCATAGCTAAATATCCTATGACAAATTATTCTCCTTCATTCACAACAGATGATCGCATTACATGACTGAATTGTCTCTCCTAGAATTTTAATTAATAAATAAAAATTTCGCATCGACTTTCCTCATCCCTAATCTAATCTACTAACACATACTAACACCATGAACTGACAACTATTTCTCGGGAAAGATCGGTGGGTTAAATTTGATTTAATTTTCAGATCCTTACCGGAAATCAAACCTGGGATCTCACACTTTACAGTAAAGCGTAAACAACCAATCCGGGTACAAGGCGGTCTTTTAGTTTTTACTTATTAGTCTGTATGTTAACATAACAAGTAGACTTCGTTCTTTTGTAACAAAACTAAAATCAACATTTCTTCGAATTTTTCAGTGAAGCCCTTCAAATAAGTTTACTAAAAAAATACTACGGCATACCAGATGTAAAATGAAGTAGGCTTACTTTGTTTTTCTTTCGTTTATACTTCTTGAAATAAAAAGAAATCATTCGTTTTTTGTTAAAGCTTTCTTTTCGTTATTTTAAAGGTTGATCCGATATTCCATTGCTTTTTAACTTAAATGTCTTTTTTGTTTTCAACAACAAAAAATTTTTTAAAGTATAAAAGAAGCGGACCAATATTATCTGTTGATCTTTAAAGCAAGAATCAAGAATTGCTTCTTTGTTTATTTTTTTTGTTTTAAAAATAATAATACTTGAGTTTTACTTTTCCTGGAACGAAATAACTTGCATTATAATAAATGTGGAGAATATTTTAATGAGAAGTTGATTGGTTGGTTTTTGTAAAGGCGTTTAGCTAACTTTTTGTTTCGTTGTTACATTTCAAAGTTATGAACTTATTTAAATTTGAAGTATTTAAAGTATAAAATTGAAGATTGTATTTTAACAAGAGTTTGTACTTTGGTTTTATAGACAAATAAGAAAACAAAAATCATTGAATAATAATAGTAATACATTTGTTAGAGATTTATTTACTTTAAATCCAAGCCACGGTATATGTGAGACCAGTAAATTGCAAACCTACTGTATTTAGTAAATCCACGTAAAAATTATGCTACCTGTAATAGCCCACCGGGTTGGTCTAGAGGTAAAGTCGTCGCCTTGAGTCAACTGTTTAACAGCTGACTTTGGAGACGAGGTTCCTGGTTCAAATCCTAGTAAAGGTAGTTACTTTTATACGGATTTGAATACTAGACAGTGGTTGCCGATTTACTTTGATGGTTGGGGTTCAATTAATCATACTCTCTCAGGAATGGTCGACCTGGATCTGTACAAGACTACACCTCATTTACAAGTCATACACATCATCCTCATTTCATTGGATCATGGGGTTGCTTATTATTCTGAACTGAACAGATTGCAACGTACACATATTAGGAATTAAAAAAAAACCTGTAATAGAGCCAAAAAAGAAGGCATCATTCATTTAATTTTATTTTGTTCCCGTTTTTTTCTGATCCTCTTCACATTTTAATTGATCGGTGGTATTGTGCACTAAAGCATCAGAGAAGATGAAAATGCTGGTGGGATCACTTTGGAGAAAATGTAACACTTCCTTGAGAGTACCCAGTCTAAGGATCTATAAGGCCATTTTTTTAAATATCCGATAGTTCATAATTAAAAGACAAGTAAATACAGAAAAAATATTTTATTACAAAAAGTTACGTACATTTATGGATACTTATTGCCATAATCACCTTGGCTATTGAAGTATTTAACGTACCTGTACACAAGCTTTTCAACTCTCTCTTCAAAAAATGCTTCCGCCAATGAATTTAAGACTCTTGACGTTGTCTTGAAGCTCCTCGATGATTTGAGAGCGCTGCCCTCCCAGCCACCTCTTTAGTTTAGAAAAAGATGAAAGTTTCTTGTTGCTAGGACGAGACAGTATGGCGGGTGATCAAAAATCTCCCACTGAAATTCCTCAAAAAGCCGTTTGGTTGCACCATCACTGTTAGGGCGGGAGTTGTTATGGATCAGAACAATTCTAAAAGTCAGCTTGTTTCTTCTTCTGTTTTGAATGAATCTTCGCAAACTTCGTTAAGTTTCACAATGAAAAGCTGCATTAATCGTGTTCCCCGGCAGCATGAACTACACGAGACACAACGAGGAGTGTAAAGACGATGTCAAGACTCATGTAAATTTATTGGCGGCAACATTTCCTGAAAAACGATACGGAAAACTTGTCTACAGATACGACAAATGCCTCAATCGTCTAGGTGATTGTCGAAATGTAGCCCTAAGTGTACGTAAATTTTAGTAATAAAATATTTATTCTAAAAATACTTTTGCCTTTTATTAACCTTTTATAGGTAAGTACAGGCCTACTTACCACAGACAATAAGGTCCAGTTTATTTATGAATAAACTATGCAGCTGAACCTTATTGGCATTTCTATAATACATAAAGCTCCAGGGTCACTCACTCATTCACTCACTGACATAAATTCTAACTCCGTGAGGAGACCTCTGAGCCCAAAAACCATTAGGACCTTTCTTCCTCCCCTGTCGCTGAAACCGGCGGGAAACTTATGACTTTCGGGTTTTCGCCTTCGGGGGGCGCAGGGGGGTTCCCGTAAATTTTGAGCTTTTTAATGGAGGGTCGTAGCGACACCGTGATGCGCCCGATCGCTTCGTCTCGATGAGTTACGAAGATTGCACCAAAAACGCCCCAAAAATTCACCCCTGAAGCTTCCAGGGGTCGGTCAAGGGGCGATTTTGGACCCCCAAAAAACGAAAAAATCACAGCCATCTGAGCGCATTGCGCGGAAAAACTGACGCCATGGTCCCCTTCACCTATAGCTAGAACCCCCAGGAAAAATCCGAAACCTGAGGTCAGCCCTTCCGGGGGGGACGCTATGGGGGGTTAAAATTTTGAACTCCTAAACGGTGCGTCCTAGCGTAAAAGTGTATAGAACCTTTTTTGTTGCTCTTTCAAAGTAAAATATTTTTTGAAAGTTGCTCAAAAACGATCGGTTCGCTCAAAAAACCCAAAAAACGAAATTTAGGCTTTTTAGGGGTTGCGCATTTCAGGTTTTCCTTTTTCTACGCCCCGGGATCAATCTTGATGCCGGTTTTCATTTTTCTTCGGCTTACCCTATCGACCGGAAGTACGGACAATTTTTGAAACCTTAGGTCTCGGACCTGTGAGGGGTGCTACGCCCCCCAAAATTTTAAAAAAATTCAAATTTTCAAAATTTTTAAAATCTTTTAACAGTATCTTGTTTGTCGTTAAAAATAATCAAAATCGTGTATTTTCGAATTTTTTTGAAACCACCCCCTATATTTAAGGGGGAAGGGGTGGTTTTATCTCCTTAAGGGTTTGTCGGACCTAGTGGTCTACAAAGACTTTTTTGTTCCTCTCTTAAAGTACTTTGAGACTATATAAGCCAAAATTCGATTTTGACACCCGTTCGTTGCAAAAATCCAAAAAAACCAAATTTTGATTTTTTTGCGATAAAGTTTTTGAAATTCGTCTTCCGGGCCCCTTAGGGGGTGCTACCCCCCAAATTTTTTAAAATCTCAAATTTTGAAAATACCAAAAATATTTTTACGGCATGTCGTTTTGCTCAAAAAACAGATACGAACAGCTTACTTTAAAATTTTTATTATAACCTCCCCCTTTATTAGTTTTGTGGGGGGGATTTTCATCTTCTAAACGGTGGGTCGTAGCTAAAAACTGTAAAGGACCTTTTTTTCCACAACCGGAGTACTTAAAGAATAAGTAAATAAAGGTTCTGTCAGCCCACACTTTCACAGAGAAAACTCAAAAAAACAAAATTGTAATATTTTGTAATATTTTTCTTGTAACTCTGACCAATACTGGGTAAATTTGGTAATCCGAAAATTTTCAAGTCGCAACTCCAGATCACATAAGAAAACGAAAAACTCATAGTATCATACATTTAAACCTCAACATTCAAAGTTAAATTTTAAAACTATTATTATTTTAAATATTATATATTATTAACCTAAAACTTCAAAACCTTCAAATTTTTAACTTTTAAAACTTCAAACTTCAACTTTAACCTTTCATATGTTAAAATTTCAAAATATTGTGATCCACGCAAACCCTTTGTAGACCGAACTTCACTTTGTGGCAAATGGTTCTGATCCAATAATGAATTCTGATCCACCTACCCCTCTGATGCGAGGTACGGAAGCGGCGCGAAGCGCCGCTGGAGTGGCGAGTTATGGTGTTATAAATGTTCTCTGGTAAGTAGGCTATCCACATATTGAAATTAGCGCGCAGCGACCATATACTTTTTGAGCTGCACGAATGTAGTAAGGATTCATACCTGCGTACGCTACCGTGTTGTTTTGTTGTTACTTTTGTACAGTGCTTAGAAAATTAAGTTTTTAACGGAAAAACAAACATTCACGCTAATATAAAGTTAAGATAAGTTATTCTACACATCTTTTTGTAATATAGTACTACAAGTTGTTTTAATAAGCATTTTTACCACTAAACATTATGTGATTCCCATTTCAATAAACGTTCCTTGGTAAGTATATTTACCACGACTTACATAAAAAAAGAAATATCTTAATATTCTAGCACTAGAAATAAATACATTATTCAAGTCCCTGTAAAGAAAAATTTAATATTTTGCAATATGTATATTTTCCCTGTAGTACTGTACTATAATGGACGATCGGAGGTTGAAAAAACGCCCTCGAATTATCAGATCTTCACGTGTCTCAGTTCTCTAAGCAGGAGGCTCAGTCATGTCAGATGGTATATCAACTGCCTTAATTTACTTTTTCGAGTAAATGGGTGCATAATTAAAGTTGTAGAAAATTTAAAATTCTACAATTTATTTCAAGCACTTTTCTACCGAGCTTAGTTTAGCGTCAATTAGTGATTTTCGGTATTTCTATCTTCTAAATATCAAAATATCCAACTTTACTTAGCGTCATTAATTAATTACATTGTTTACTTTAGATTAAATGTAGGTTAACTTACATGTTTTGTTATTTATATTGGTAAGAGAAAGTCACGACAGTGTTTTACACCAGATATTTTTAGTGTAGTTTTAATAAAGCAAGAAGGTTAATCTGAATTAGTTATGATAATTAATGAATCCGATCCATTTTCACTGTAAAGCCAGAATGATGGTAAAGTAATTTATAAATTGAACAGGATAAATCTAGGAGATTTTAATGGAATTACAAGAAAGCTTTCTAACGAAGAAGAAGAAAAGTAAATTACTCTATAATAATTTAACAGAACATATGATGGTAATAATAAACCTAACAAATATGCACGAATAAGTAGAAGAAGAACAACTTAACTAATTCTTAGTTAGGTAAGAGAATTAAGTTTAACAGGAGAAAGGTACGATGAGTAAGTGTAACAGAAAACTCAGCCGTTGTTTTACTCATTCACTCGCATGTTACTCAACCGCAACCAAAAGTATGTCTTTATTAGGTACAACTTGGAATAATTTTACTAAAACTTTCACAAATTATTATAGCTACTTATAAATTGTGAAAGAACATTATTAAAGTTAACTAACCTATATAGCTTCCTTATTTAAGTAGTACTAACTAAATATTCTTATTACGTCATGAGAGATGACGCAGTACGTGTTAAATTATGACGCAATTAGTATATCTCTCCTTTATAATATATTTTGAGTCATTTTCTTTATCTTAGACATAGTTTCTTTATGAGACAAACATTTTCAACAATATTTTGTTGGAGGTTTTCTTATTTCGTCCATCGATTTCCACGATGACTATTGAAGTTGATAGAGTATCTACTTTTGCTCATCGCGAAATCTCTTTAAATCAAATTATCTGCAATCTGTACTTGTTTCAGTCCATTATATTTTCATTGTTTACTTCAATTATTTCAAACTCCTACCTGAGTTCTTTAAACCCCTTACTAGGTATGTTAGGTATAAGAGGTTTGGCTATTAAAAACGAGACTGACGTTGAAAAAATTTTAATTTTATTTGTCACCTTCAATATACACTCCTTTTCTATCACTACAACGCTCCATGCAAATTTTCCATTGTTGTAAACTGTGCTGTAAATCATCTTCTGTCAGCTCCTTCAGGACACGTGCCACTCAAAAATGTTTGAAATGAAGCTCGCAAACATGTTTGTACTGACACTTTTTACGCAATTGAAAATCACCCAAATTTTTTGGAAACGATAATAACATGTGATGAAACGTGGTTTTTTACTTATGATCCGGAAACGAAGCGCCAATCCATGCACTGGAAGAGCCAAACTTCACCGAGAGCCAAAAAAAGCTCGAATGAGCAAGTTAAAATTTAAAGCAATGATGATTGTTTTTTTTATATCCACGGGATTGTGTACCTTCACTGGGTTTCTGAAGGCCAAACAATTAATCAATATAACTACCTTGAGGTATTTTCTAAACTACGTCAAAGAGTAAGGAAAAACGCCCCGAAATGTGGAAGGACAAATCATGGGTTCTCTACCAAGACAATGCGCCAGCTCATTCCACGTTACCTGTCAAGGTTCCTTCCCCAGTACAGCATCTCAGTGTTAGAACATCCACCTTATTCACCAGATCTTGCACCATGTGACTTCTACCTGTTCCCTAAGGTGAAATCTACATTAAAAGGGACAAGATTTTAGTCTGTGGAAGCTGTAAAAAAGAAAGCGGCACGTATCCTGAAGGAGCTCACAGAAGATGACTTCCAGCACTGTTTCCAACAATTGAAAATTCGTATGGAGCGTTGTAGGGATAGAGAAGGAGTGTATATTGAAGGTGACAATAAGTGATTATATATAAAATTAAAAAAAAAAAGTTTACAACGTCAGTCTCGTTATTTACTAGCCACACCTCGTATACGGAAATTGACAAAACGAATTACTTTTTTGTCTTTGATAATGGATATGGTACAGTACACTCAGCGGCACAACTACTGTACGCCTATATGGCAGCCTATTTTAAAAATTATGTAATGGACGGTCGAAAGTTTTACTGTTAAGAGACGAGATGTTCAGTGGTAAACAGTAGTGTAAAAATGAGAGATCCAGGAAGACCTTGATCTTTGACCCGGCGGACCGAGGACAACACGTGCCGCCCTTTGACCTCGACCTTGACCCGCCACGTGTCGCGCCCCTGCGCAGTCGACTGTGCAGTCGACTGCGCAGTCGACTGACCTGCTAGCTGCGCAGTCGACTGCGCAGGGGCGCGGCACGTGGCGGGTCAAGGTCGAGGTCAAAGGGCGGCACTTGTTGTCCTCGGTCCGCCGGGTCAAAGGTCAAGGTCTTCCTGGATCTCTCATTTTTACACTACTGTAAACTCTTCTGTTAGAACTATGGCTGTTATCAATTATTCAGATCCAAGACGCCTCTGATCCATTTTCGTTTTAGGCGTTGCACGGTTGGATAGTTTCTTGCAGCTAGATCACGGGCTAAATGGTTAAGATGGTTATCTAATCAATCGTAAAATTTAGTATAAAAGTACGTAGTTAGTGATTTTACTGTCGAAAGTCTGAATGTAGCTAGGAGGGTTTTGTTGCTGACATATAAAGAAGCAAGTCTTACAATTTTTACTTAAGGCATGGATCTATTTAATGGATCTATTTATGTATTATTATTATTATTATTATTCTATTTTTATCTATTGTGTGTCAATTTATCTGAAATGTTCTTTCTGTTTTTTTATCCTTCGCAAAAGTTTGATGGTGTTTTATTACATAGCTATACAGCTACCCTTCTGTTAATAAATCAGTGTTGGGTCACTTTCCAACGAAGAAGTAAATTAAACTGTAGGCTACTTACGACATCTTATAGGACGTATGACATCTCTAAATACGTCGAGATGTGTTAGTAAAAAACTTATTTTTGTGTTGCGTACTGAAACAGCTTCATAGTAACGGAGATATATCGTAGACCTACAATTATATATCAGTTTGTAAATAAAAATTAATTACTTATTTGATTTTTAATGGCAATATTTATTTTTAGTTAAGTAATTAATGTTAGTCTATTATCAAGGTAAGTAAATTAATGTAGCTAATTTTCTAGTTGTTATAAATATAATAATTTATTTAAGTATTTAATTTGTGAATAAATATTTGCAGTTAATTTATGAAGAAGTTTTGTTATTTTAAAATAACCAGATCCTGAAAGAACCGGAATAAACGTTGCCTACAATGTTGTCGAATATCTGCATACTGAATTTTATTAAAATCTCTAAAATAATTTTCAAGATATAATTTAACAAAAAATAAAATGAACTAAAGAGCGTATAAGTAAAAAACAAAGGACTTGTTCATACGATTTTTAAAACTACCATTTTATTATGCTGACAGTTGGTTAAGTTTAGAAACCCGTCGCGAAACACCCTGATATACGCTATCCACACTAGTAGAGCCTATAAACGTATGATATAAGCCTAAATGTTAAACATTTCTACAAGGTAGCCGGAAATCATACCAGGTCTTTCCGTATGACAGCCCATGTTAATTAGCGCTACATAATACGTTATGGAGAAAATATAAACCATATTTCTTTAAATTATTTACGCTACAAGATAAATAAACGAAAGAAAACCAGTGATTTATTTTCTTTCTTTATTTATTTAGACGGAGTGAAGAAGAAATTTCTAATTTACACAAAAATGAAAATCTCTGTGTACTTGTCTTTACCGAAAGTAAAGAAATATAAATTTCTTCGTATTTACTTTACTTTATTTCTTCTTTTTTGTGCCCTCGAGTACTGTTTAGATGATATCAGCTGATATCATAACGAAAGAAGGAAAGTACGGGGGCAGAATAAGGAAAAACGAGATATGAAATTAATTTATTATTGCACAGACTGGCTTAGAATAAGAAAAAGATAGAAAGACAAAATGAAAAAAAAATAAAAAAGATCTAACCCATGATGAAACGTACAAACGAAGGTCTACTGTGAAATAATACTATGCAGTACTATTTAATCGAATACAAACGAGCAATAACCAAACGTTTGTAATTTAGTTAACTATTAAATTACTCTCGTATTAAAACTATCCTCAGTAGGATGCATTAAATAAACTGGTTTATTGCTTTTCCCGATATCACTTTGGGAATTAACAGGAGAAATATTTATTGCTTTAGGCTACCCTATCACTACCTACCCTTCATCCTAGTGATACATATGATTTATTTTTGTAGCTACCCCTTTATAATATCAAAATCAATTTCTAGAACTTTGATTATCCAGAAAGTTCAAGAAAAATAATGAACTATATTTTGATTTAGGATGTCACTTTTTCTTACCCGTTAGAGTACGTTTATAGCGAAGCATATAGATGATCATTGATGGATCTCGCCGATGACAGGCGATAATAAAACAAACACGAACAGTTGCAGCCTAACAGGAAGTGTAGGAACAGTATGCTGATAGTATGTAAATTTTTTAATCCGACATTTCCCTTGTAGTATTATATAAACAGTTCCAAGGGAGGTGGAGGGTTGTTTGCTGATGTCAGATCAAGTGGCCAAGCGGCGGTTTTTTGGTTGGTAAGGCGGTTGGTTGCAGCCTCCTTTGGGCTGGACGAGGACGCCTCAATTGAGTTCAACGTTACTTCCCCAATCGTGAGGGAGTGAACATGAATTTTTCTCGCCGCCTCGGGTAAAAAAAGGAAGTGCAGGCTCATAAAATGTAGTATCATTTTTTAAATTCCGAAAAAATAATATTAATTTTATTAGTATTATTTATTTCGTTTTATTATTTATAGTATTATTATTGTTCGTTCTTATATACCATATAGAATTCTGGCCTTGAAGCAGTGACTAAAGGTGTACCCAAATAACAGGTAATTTCTCATAAAACATTCCCATTTTTTATGAACTAAAATCATGAGCCATCATCAAATAAGTTTCACCTTTAAATATCAGTTAACGCCTACTGGTACTGTCAATTAGATGAAGCCTTCTGCATGTCAAATTGGTCAGATCTTGCCAGAAAATTCTACTTCCATGAGTAGGTTTCTCGACTTTTAGGCAACACATAGTGACATGTGGTTTGTCGTTATGTAGCAAGTTGGAAGATACTATTCCATATTCACCCTGAAAGGCAGATGGGTTCTCGGTGTATTAGAGGAAAGATTGTTCGGATACGATACGGTTACCCTGACAGAAGGTTCCTTGGACCTAAAGATTAAGGTTCTGGACGTTATCTTAATAAATCTTCAGTAAAAAATGAGCTGGTATGAAACTAAAACATCAGCTTATGATGGATAAAAATTATGGATTAAAGAAAGTGAATGATAGAAGACAAGAGTTGGATATGAAAAACATTATGAAGGATTTGATTTAATGAGGATTTTGGAGGTAGCCAAAGCGCACAAAGGGTTGTAGAGCTACAAGATGATGATGGTAATGATGAGTGACTATAGCCCTGTTCGATACATAAGTTATATTTAAGGTAGCCTAATGTTATCAATAAAATCAACAAAAGGTTAATAAGTAAACGTTTTAAAATACTATTTTCCGGCTCGGTATTGGATCTATGATTTCAGAGATGGTCTTTGGCATCGGTCATGTGCAAAGCTTATAATACTGTGACAATATCGAAGAAGAGTATGGTTCAAAAAATTTCTAGTACTTAATTCGAAAAATGTTAAATAGTAAATATTAGAGTGAAAAAGTAACAATAGGGTTATAAAAGGTTATTTAAAACGGGCCGTTTATAGAATGGAAGGGTCTTTGTTGTACAACTATTTGTGTAACACCTTTTATCCTATTGTGACTTGTTTACAATAGTTAAGATTTTTCCAGTACTAATAAAAAGGATCTTTATTATTTGCATCGAATCTCTGTGTCTTCCAAGAAAACTCTTTGATCTAACAATATAAAGAGACCCCCGAGTGTGGTCAGAGAGTTAGTATTCGTTTGATCTTTGACGAGTGTTTATTGAGTATGCTATCGGTGCGTAGAACAGGTCACGGTTCCGAGGCATTGTTATTCAGTCTTATTGTGTATGTGCATTCTATATAATTGTTTGTAAGTAGTATTAAATAAATTAAATAAAGTTTATTAATTAAATAAAGTTAAATTAAATGAATAAATTAAAGTTATTTGTTGTATTACTTCATTGTAATTAGTTTATTATTTATTTTGTAACTCTTTTAGTTGTAATAAATAGCTACTAATTGTAAACTTTAGTGTATTAATTATTTAATTACCTAGATCCCGAAACGGACGTTAGCGATAAGTGTCACAATACGATTCTAACTAAATGGCTGACTGCAGTAATTAGACTTGTACTTATTTATGCAAGCACCACAATGCTTTTGTACGAAGAATCATGCCCAGATGAAGGTCACCCGCATCTATAGACCAGATCATTCCACCCAATAAATTTCTACGCAGGTAAATAATAATTATAATTTATAAAACGCAGTGTTGTATTATGTAGGTATCATTAAGTGCTATATTTATTATGTTACATTTTTCGGTATATGAGATATTTATGATCTATTACCTAGATCCCACGAATATCTACAACTGATTTGAGTTATAATCTCGAAAACTTTCGTTAAAACTCAAAAGTAAGCCTATTGTGAAATTATCATCGTGGCTAATATATAATCAAGTAGATGATGCGAAATAAAAAATAAAAAAGAAGAATTTTAACGACTGAAATTCTTTTTCACTCTCAGTCTGAACGGACCTGAAAGAAAATAGTAATTAACATAACTCTGGATATAGGTGAAAACATTCTAAAGCTATTAACAGCAAAGTATACAACTGAACTCTAGACCACAAACAACTAATAACATACTATAAAAAAATAGTTTAATACGATTGGTCAATTACAGAAAAGATTGATGGTCTGATTGGATACGAAAATACCCAATTAAACTTCTTAGTTTTTATGGGCTATAAATTTACGAAGTTTAAGAACTTTATCAAGTATTTGTAAAGTTAGATATGATCGTAATAAAAGAAAAGCAACGACGTTTCCAAAATGCTTTATCTCCTTTCACAAATTAGTTCACTTCATTTCGAAATAATTTGTAGTAAAGAATAATTATTAAGTTCATAGTGGCTCTACTTTAAGTTTATTTGTTAACGGAAACTAGTTTCCTTTAATCAGACCTTCAACAATACTTCATTCATTAAATTTTGTAAATGATAACTAAAATGAACAATTTAAAAAAAAACCATTTGAGTGTAAGCATAACAAAACAGCCGACTTACCACACTTATGCTAGCAGTATTAGGCGTACTTTGGTTGCTATACTTTCTTTCTTTCAAATCATCATTGTATTTCACAAATGTTAATGATTAATAATTTCAATTTCAACAGATGAAATGGTATCATGTTAATTAGCATTTATTAAAATTACTGATTGTTCTATTTCATGTGAACAGATTGCAATGTAGCAGACTTGTTAACAAAAAAAATGGTTTCTCTGTGAGAGATTAAGCGACAACAATATAACCTCGCTGTTTTTCATATTTTTCGCCTTAATTGTACAGCATTATAAATTCTAGCTAATGGATTTAGCTGTGTTATCAGTGTAACGGATAAATGAGGCCAGTTAATGCAGATATTTTAATGGATCTCGAGGTGTAAAACATCCAATTTCTTTCTATTTGTCTTATTTTTTGAACTGATTATTAAGTGAAGTTCATCGAATTTTGGGTAACATTGATTTTAGTTCTTAAAACCAAAGAATTAGAGTGGAAGCCAAATAAGCTTGCCGGTTTTCTTTTTTTTGGTTTAACGTCCGACTGTTCAGCAATTATTGCTAATGCAGACGGTGAAGGATGAAATGTTTTTTGTAACATATGCCGTGCCTAAATGGAATTCGAAACCAAGATCGCATGATGAAAGGCGAGCACAATACCAACTACGCCAATGCGGCCGGTTTTCTGAAGTGTGCAGAAGGTTTATTTTGGTAATGACGCATTCGGTTGCCTGAGCGAGTGGTGAGGTCATTGCTGTACTAGCTGTGATCAGGATTACGTCGCTCTTGCAACATTATATAGAATTTTCTATCAGCTAACCTGAAAACATTAGTCTGTAATATGTTGTATGTGGTAGGCGGTAATTGTCGTATACAATATTTATAACTGAATGTTTTTAACGTCGCTAACAGATGATAATTTACTTCGTTCAGAGCCTGTGATTTAATAGCCAGTTCGGTACTAAGACACGAAATCTACTGACTGAATCCGAACTGTTCGCGCAGCTACACCGGCAGCTTATGGCGTCCGCTCTACCGACGAAAACGTTTAATAGAATAGTTATGATATTGTGGATCTACGTATTTATATTTTAATAGAATAAGATACTTTTTAAATCAGTAGTAAAACTAACCTTATCTACTTATATTTTACTGTTTGTTACGTGGCATCTTGATATATTTTTGTTGAACGTAATTAAAAATAAATAAGAGGAGGTTGTAGTGGTATAGTTGCAGGATAAATTCCAACAGAAAGATTTTTGTAAAACTGAACTTCTTCTAAAGCTGAACACAGCTACAATTTGACTTGTGTAAGCGTCCTTCAATTAATAAAAAAAAGGTAGTGACAAATTGGACAGTCCTACAATTGTAGCCAAAGTTGCATATACTTATTTTATTTTATTGCGTTTTTTGTATCTGCTTGTTATGCGACCACTATAGGCCTACTCAATCGCTTGCCCAAACATGTAACTTAACAACTGAACGCAATTTTAAAACAACTTAATCGATAATTCTTTTTAAGAATGAAAATCTACCTAAGGATTACACATAGGCAAATGTTAAAACTACAACTTATTTTTACTGATAATTAATAGATTGATTCGCTGACATTAGAGGAAAAGGTCCAGTTACTTAAAACTATATAAACGTTTACTTCAAAGTAAACTAAAATATGAAGTTTTACTTTTTTTAGCAGTCTAATTGAAGTATCATTTAAAATACTCCTACCCTATCTCCAATTGATTAATAATGTCACGGATAGTGAGAAAAGAGTTACACAGCTGTTGAATTAAGTTGTGAGGTCTACAGTAATCTGGAAAGACACAAAAAGAAGAATTGGAGATGCAATACAGAAGAGTTTGCTTATCTATGGTGCTGAGATATTGAAGTAACTGAACGAAAAAAAGAGGATACTAGGTACACAAATAGATTTCCTCAGGAAGAGTTTCTACTTTCAAAGATAAACCACGTACAAAACCATAAGATTGTAAAGAGGATGGGTGAAACTGATAATCTACTTTTGTGAAGAATATTGAGTGAAAAAAGCTACAGTAGTATGGGCACCTGTGGAGAATGTATGAGGAGAGATGGCCAGTTAGTTTTCCATCGGAGAGACAAAGAAGAGTACGTCCAGCGAAGAGATGGATTGATGGTGTGTGTCATGGAGTCTATAGACAAGAGAAGGTAGGCGTGATAAGAGAAAATAGCATCCGAATTGAAGAAACGGCAAATTTAACAATGTAAACAACTCACAAAAAAATTTCACGGACTTGAGAAAAAATTAAACATTCAAAAAATTATTTGTAATTACAATCTACTTTTACGTTTCATATCTACTAAAATTAAAAATTAAATTACTTACGACCAAATTCGTACGCGTGGGTATTTTAAAGGCAAATACCAATTCATGAAACCTGAAATTTATACGTTTTCACCATTCCCTTGAGGGGTTTCCTCCAACACAAAATTTAGAATCAACTGTTTTAACAAATAAGTAAACTTTTAATAAAATTTCCTAAAGTAAATAGTGAGAAAGCTCTGCTTTTGAAACATTTTTACGTATAAATTTTTTAAGTACATTCTTTGTTTGTTCCAAAAAAATCTTTATTTGTTCTTATTGAACAATTATTATACTTATAATTATTCTTATAATTATTATTCTCATTGTTCTTAACAGAACGATAAACGTCCTATGAATAAAATGGAAAGTGGCACAAATTTTGTAATGAAGGTGATCTCTGTAGTGCCACTTCATGTTGTGTATTTAGTCTAATGTGATTTTAAAATGTGAATTGTGGATATGATTAATATTGTATCTTATTACTATTGTTTTTCATTCTGTAGGTATTAAATACCTTTTCCATTTCCTCATTAAACTTTTGCGTAACACGTCAGGAAAATGTAGTTTGCTAATTATTTATCAAACCCAGATCACGAAAAAACCTAGGCTTAGGTGGTACAATACTTAAGTTCCAAAAAAAAAACTATTACCGTATTTACCCGATTATAAGACGAGGTTTTTTCCCGAGATATCTCCTTAAAAATTACAGGTCACCTTATATTCGAATATTTACAAAAGCCACAACGAAGATGTAAAAAAATAAAAGATTAAATGTTGTATAGGCCGATAGTAGACGTAGTAGTTATCTAATGATTGTATTAGGAATGAACATATACGATAAACTAAATGATATCTATTGAAACAATGTTTTAGAAAAAAACATTACCAGTCTTTTGGGTAGAATGGGCTAGAGGATTCCCTAGAACCCAATTTGTTCAAAGATGAGAGATGTCATTAACGTTGATGCACAGAAGATTTCTAAGAAAACATAATGAAACTTAGACCTGATTTGTTTATAGAATGGGTTATAGGCGATTCTAGAACCGATGGCTTACCATACTCACCACAGGGTAACCTTCCGCATTGGCCTACCGTGTTAGTAGCCTAGTTTAGTTTAAGTAGTGCAGACGATGAGAATGGAGTTGAAGATGTTCGGAAAGCTTAAAAGAAGTATGAAAATTAGACGTTTGTTTTGTGTATAGTGTTTCGTTTGTGTAATTTAGTGTTAATTTAATTTTTAATTAAACAAATTAATATTAAAAAATTTGTTTTTTTTCGAGAATTTTAATTAAAGTTTTGGACCTATTCCGTTATTTCACATCACATCATCTGTAACCTTAAAGTCGTCTCGTGTACACCCATATTAACTATAATTACTGATTACTCCCCCTCACTACAATTAATTGTAGATATTTTTGCATGTTTATTAATACACATTAGCTGCTTGTTTGCTTCGCACGAGTTCTGTTGAATACATAATGAATTATTTTTACTAAAAAAACTATACGTTTCCTTCAAGAGAAAGGAATACTGCATAATCCAAGCATTTGTTTAAATGGAACGATATGATACTGAACACCACTGGCCAGGCTCGTTGGGTGTGTAATAAAGCAATCTGAAGAATTAATACACCTCTAAGAAGCGACACATTTCTCGCTAATACGAAGTTGGATTATCGAACAACCATTCTCTTCATTTGCAGATGCAAAGAATACGCATCAATTAAATGGTGCGAAGAGGTATTTTTGATAAATTTGTGTTATTTTTTAATTTTAATGTTTTGTAATATTGTTTGATCTAATTTGTTTCGTAATTTGTATAATAAAGCTTGTAAATAATTTGTGAAACTTGTAAAAGAATAAAGGAAAAAACAACCAAAAATAAAATAAAAATGAAACAACCGAACATAAAATAAAACAGGCGATTACTGGTCGAACGGTAAAGGTGCATTCACATGATCTTTTGGTGATGTGAAATAACGGAATAGGTCCAAAGTTTTAAGGGTTTCGGGTAAATACGGTATTTAGAATAAATTTAATACAAAGTAATTTAAAAGATATGGGATCAAAATCGGAGAAATATTACAGGCTATAAAAGAAACGTAATAGAAGGTGAGCTGAAAAATTATGGTATGATTAGGATGCATACCATAGGCCTAGTCAATAAATTATAATAACATTATTCAATAAAGGAGAACGAATGGAGGTCAACAAGTCATTCCACCTGGGTCAGTATAAATTACAATCTGTTGTCACCGCCGATATTTGTACAGATAACATAATAAATGAAACATAAACAACTATCGATAACATTACTTGTTGTCTTATTTCTCATACAAACGAATGGCATTACTGCCAGCCGTGTCAACTTCAACTAACACATACAAATTATATTACGGAAACGTTAACCGCGCATTTCATTCATCCTAAAATGAGAGTAATGCACGTGGGTTTAAATGAAAGAACCAGTTCACAGGCGGCTGTAATAAACAATTGATTTTTAGCACAACTTTTCGAGTTGAATAATATCACTATAATAATCTGCAAGTGAACTACAGTATCCTCTCTTTAGTCCGACACGCCTCGGGTTCAGATAACACGAAAAATATTCCTTCATATTGTTTAGTAATATTTGCCTAATCAAACAATGCTTACAATTCTGTAGAACTTTCAAATTTACGTATAATTCGTAATAATTTTTTAAGAAAAATTTCACACTGCATTGAAAAATTACCCACCATTTGCAATAAAAACGTGTAATTGATGATGTCCAGTGTGAAATAAGCTATCATATTTTTGTATATATTTTAACACCCTAACTTGAATGCACTGTCAACAATTAAATGGCAATAAATTAACTGAAAATAAACCAATAGCATATAAATAAACCTACTCATGATGCTGACAACTAACTAAACTCGAATAGATGTTACTAAAGACAACAAAAATGTTAAATAAACGATACCTTACTAGAAATAAATGCAGGGTAAACTCTACTTATGATGCTGAAACGTACTCCCGTTTTTTCCGTTGAAATTTTCAACATAGTATAGGCCCTAAAAAAATGCCAGTCCCCACCATTGATAGGGCTGGACCAATCAGAACATTCGTTACATGGTTCGAAAATCCGTTAAAACCGTTGAAAATACATGTATCAAAATTCGTTCGAACTAAAATATCAGTTAAAGTCTAACTTTCATCCCTACGTCGACACATCAATTACTGTCCAAAGACTTAATAGACAGTTACAGCTGTATCACTTTGAAGCTCCGTTGGCATTGCCGTCTGTACTTAAAACAGACAATTTACGACATTTAAATCATTTGTACATTATTTTTACAAAGGTTTATAAAATGACAGCTAATTATTTTACATTTTATTTTTAATGGTTTTAAATAATGATAGATAATTATTTTAACTTACATCTACGTTTAAAAATTCAGCGTTTCCAATCAAAGCTTTCACGGAGGATAGTTAACGCCTCCTATTATGTAACCAATAAAACGCTACACTCAGACCTAAACGTACCCTACATAAATGAAGTTTTCTTAAAACTATATACAAAATTTAGGAAGAAACTCGTGAACCACCATAACCCATTGATCTCAAATCTGGCTACGCAGACTCTCCCAAACAATCCAATAAGACGTCCAAAACGTCGATGGAGCCGGGACCTCATCTATTAACGTAGTACTGTAATTGACTATCCATTACAGTGTTCTAAATGCTGCTCTTAATGCTACACTTATTTATTCACTTCGGAGTTCTGTCACTGGACTGTGTCTCCACTCACGTTTATTTACAATGTTAATTTTTTTCAAATTTTGTGTTATCACATTCACTGATTGTTTCCAATCCATTGATTGTTTCCAAAATAGATTGTGAATTTCCTAAATAGAAATAAAAAAAAAACTTACTTCTACAATATTGTGACAATATCGAAGACGAATATGGTTCAAGAAATTTCTAGTTCTTCATTCATAAAATGGTAAAGAGTAGATAATAGAGTGAAAAAGTAACAATAGGGTTCGCTATAAAAGGTTATTTAAAAGAACTGCGCTATTGTGTATGATAAAAGGTCTTTGTTGTACAACTATTTACGAAAGGGGTCGGTTGATTGCCACCTTTTATTCTATTTACAATAAATCTATTTACTTGTTTACAATAGTAAGACTTTTCCAGTAAAAAGGGTTTTTGTACTTTATTATTTGTATCCAATTTCGGTGTCTTTCGAGAGGATTCTTTTTGATCGAGCTATATAAAGAGCGCCCGAGTGCGGTCAGTTAGTTAGTATTCATTTGATCTTTGACGAAAGGCTATCGGTTTGTAGTGCAGGCACGTACCCGAGCATTGTGTTGGTAAACTATTGTTATTCTGTCTTTGTGTGTATGCATTGTGTAAAGTTATTGTGTATGCGCATTAAAATCAGTTTTTGTGTATGTGCATTGTGTATTCAGTTTCATTTTCTATGTGCATTCTATAAATAATTGTTGTAAGTAGTTTTAAGTAAATTATTAAGTTATTTATTGTATTACTTCATTATAATTTGTTTATTATTTATTTTGTAAATCTTTTAGTTGTAATAAATATTTGTAATTGTAAACTTTAGTGTAATAATTATTTAAATACCTAGATCCCGAACCGGACTTTAGCGATAGGTATCACAATATTTTTATATAGGGCCTAACTTTTTTAAGGGTTGTATTTAAAATAGGTCATTTCTTCGTTTTTACTTTCTCTTGCCTATATGAATATATAGGAAGGAAAGTATTGTTTTCATGTCGATTTTTCGAAATCGAGTTTTCACCAGATCTATACGTTTTCAGACCCCCTGAACCCAAAAAACATGTTTTTAGCGATTGGTCTGTGTGTGTGTCTGTGTGTGTGTGTGTGTCTGTGTGTGAACAGAATATCTCAAGAACGAAACATCGTACGAACTTGAAACTTGAAACTTAAGTTACATACCACTACCGGACGCGACACGAACATTTTCATCAAAATCGGTCAACCGGAAGTAGTAGTTTATTCGTATAATTTTTCAGTTTTTTGCGATTTTCTCAAAAACTGGTCCTACGATTTTTTTTAAAATCGCCTATTTTACTCAATTTTTTATTCTCTACAAGATAGGGTAGGCGCCATGTTTGCTGAAATTCTCGGTGAGGCTGTTTTCACTTAAAAACGTTGTTTTTTTAAGATTACGGCTTTAATATAAATTTTAGCGCAAAAACTTATATAATAAAAGTTGTAGAGAATTTAAAAACCTACAACTTTTATTTCAAACATTTTTTTGTATAACGCTTAGTTTAGCGGTAATTTGCGATTTTCTGTTTTTTTTCTCACGAAAACGTGAGAAAAATCGATTTTTTTAACATTTCGGTCTTAGTATGCATTTTACGACAAAAGTGTATATAATAAAAGTTATAGAAAATTAAAAGATCTACAACTTTTGTTTAGAGCATTTTTCTCTACAGAGCCTAGTTTAGCGTGAAAGCGTGATTTTCCGTATTTTTAAGCCAAACTGAGTTCGATTGTCATTTTGCGTCATTCACTCATGATTAAAATAAGGTTATGTTTTTGAGGTTAGTTTTTGTTTATTTCTAATATTTTATTAATAATGTTAGGTTTATTATTAATCATTTGCATTGGCAAGAGAAAGTTGTGTGAGTGTTTCACACCAGATTTTTTACTTTCTCTTGCCTATATGAATATATAGGAAGGAAAGTATTGATTTCATGTCGATTTTTCGAAATCGAGTTTTCAACGGATCTATACGTTTTCAGACCCCCTGAACCCAAAAAACATGTTTTTAGCGATTGGTCTGTGTGGGGTCTGTGTGTGTGGTCTGTGTGTGTGTCTGTGTGTGTGTGTGTGTGTGTGTGTGTGTGTGTCTGCGTCTGTGTGTGAACGGAATATCTCAAGAACGGAACATCGTACGAACTTGAAACTTGAAACTTAAGTTACATACCACTACCGGACCCGACACGAACATTTTCATCAAAATCGGTCAATCGGAAGTAGTAGTTTATTCGTATAATTTTTCACTTTTTTGCAATTTTCTCAAAAACTGGTCCTACGATTTTTTTTAAAATCGTCTGGTTTACTACATTTATTATGCTCTACAAGATAGGGTAGGCGCCATGTTTGCTGAAATTCTGCGTGAGGCTGTTTTTACGTAAAAACATTTTCTTTTTAAGATTGCGGCTTTAATATGCATTTTAGCGCAAAACGTTATATAACAAAAGTTGTAGAGAAGTTAAAATTCTACAACTTTTATTTCAAACATTTTTTTGTATAACGCTTAGTTTAGCGGTAATTTGCAATTTTCTGTTTTTTTTCTCACGAAAACGTGAGAAAAATTGATTTTTTAAACATTTCGGCCTTAGTATGCATTTTACGACAAAAGTGTATATAATTAAATTTATAGAAAATTAAAAGATATACAACTTTTATTTAGAGCATTTTTCTCTACAGAGCCTAGTTTAGAGAGAAAGAGTGATTTTCCGTATTTCTAAGCCAAAATGAGGTTGATTTTCATTTTGCATCATTCACTCATGATTAAAATTAGGTTATGTTTATTGAGGTTAGTTTTTTGTTTATTTCTTATGTTTTATTACTAATGTTAGGTTTATTGTTAATTATTTGCATTGGCAAGAGAAAGTTGTGTGAGTGTTTCACACCAGATTTTTTTATGATATTTAACTTTGTAGTCACATAATTGGGACTACTAATTATGTACGCTTCACTAAGTAGGTCTAATTTTTTAAATTTTCTTCGTACTAAATAGGCTATAATTCTCTATTGACAGAGCGACAAATAGTTAATAATTTCTTTTAATCAGATAACTTATTTCCACAAGGGGGAATTTACAGTGGTGCAAACTACAGTTTAACTAGTATGTTAAACTTAGGGCTTAGTAGCTGAAGGTTAATATGCAGGCTAACAAACGTAACTGTCACATTATGTCTATAGATAGGGCTAGCCTACAGGCTACTATATTTGACAGACAGATGTTACGTTGTATGACAACAAATTAGATGATAATTAGGCGTAGGTCTAATTAATTATACTGAATAAGTTAAACATTTAATTAAACAATAATTAATTAATATCACAAGAGTAGGCTTAATTATCCGATTAAAAACCACTAGAATGCGTTTTTCATTAATATTTAATAATGAAATATTAATTAAATTTACACAAGATTCAAATTAGAGTTCATTAATTTTAAACAAATAAAATAATGGTTCTTATTTTCGTTTTTACGTTGCATGCAAATATGTAGGGTATATAAGTTGCATTTAATAAAAGGGTTATCTAAATTCGACTCATTTACCAATTTTGGCTTTCCTTGATGACTTGGTGTTATTTTTGAAGTCTACGGTAGGTATTTCACCAGATAGCGTGGCAAACTGTCTCGCAAATGTTACTAGCTAATACGTGCGACTTGTAACAAACATTAGCACCACCAACTGTAGTGGCAAATGTTACTAGTAACGCATCACCAAACGGTGTTGTACCGTTTTGACGAGAATCTGCTTAAACAGTTTTTTATTTTTATTATTTATACTTCTGTGCATAGTTACTTATTGACTTCAAACTAATAACAACATTATAGTAATAAAATAGTACCTAATTTGGGACATTAGTAATGGAGAATTAGTCAATCCAGAGGATATTGTTTCTCTGCATTAATTAAATTTAACAGATCCAGTAAAAATTAAAAATTACACTATATATCGCTCATTTTGATTAGTATATACTGTACATATTAAAAACACTACTAAATTACCCAAACTACATCTACAGACAGAAACACCAGTCGCACAAGCAACATGAGTGGCAAAAGTAGAACACCCGACATTCATGAAACGAGTGAATTTTGTGACTAGTAGCAAGGAAGTGGCTTGCGTCTCGATATGTCACTCTGGTTAAATGCAGTCATATTTGTTTCAGTGTAGTTACAAGGAATCGCATGCTACCAGTACAAAATTTGTGAATTACCGTGCCTCGCCGCTCTCAGTCTACTCTGGTGGAATGCCGGCCTACGGGTGATTTACAGAGGTCGGTGTTTATAAAATTTAGTTTAACCGCTGAAGGATTCATCCCAGATTTCTTAGAGAACGCAAAAATGGGAGATAGGGGTACAATTTCAGCATAACCAGCGAATTAGTGTTTTTTCAGAACCTGAAAAAATTGGAGAGGCCTATTATTTTCCTTAATTAGTTTATAATTAAATAACTTTCTCTTCCTAAAATCAATAAAAATATTAAGTTACAATACTACTTTTAATTTGATTTGTTATTATTTTCTTCTGATTTTTATTATTACTATTATTTCTTTAATATATTTTTTATTAGTTGCTAAGTTTAGGTTTTATTACTTTTGTTGTTTGTTGAAAGAGGAAAAATAATTTCTAATATTTTACAAAGTTTGACATTAAATAATAAACGAAAACAATGTTTCATTTTCATTTTCACTTGAAAAACTAACTCAATGTTGAACAAAATTAAACGAACTTTCTGCTGGAAACAACAAAGAAAGAACTGTGAAAGTAGTGGACACAAAACTTTTCGGTCGAGGAAAACTTTGAGTTCATATTTAATAAAAAAAAAACACAGACTGCTTTTATTAAAATAACGGCCGCTTGTTTACTTGCAATCAACAGAATGAGATTTTCCATTTTAAAATAATATAACAATTTTTAAACCACTTTTTTAAAAGAACCTGTACCGGATATTAAATCTTGTGGAAATTTTAATAAGGTCATAATTCCCCGCTTCTCAATATAGACTGAGATCGTCAGCCAAGATTACTTTGCTCCTTCTTTCAATAGATAAATGCTACTTATTGTCACTTATACAGTAAGGCCCGCTCGTTGGTGTAGTGGTCAGTGCAACTGGCTTATATACGTTTGATTCCCGATTATATCAGGCATTATTTCATCACTCATTTTCATCTATTACCGTGTGCGTTAGCCTAAGTGAGCATAACAGTCGGCTAAAAACAATTATCGATAATATTCACAAAGGTCAAACCAGCGGCCCTTTTATCAATTTTATTGTCAGTTGCCACATTTGATGGACATATTGAGAGGGCTTCTTGAAAAAACTTTATGTAATGCAAATTACACTGAAGGCAAATAATACAGCACACTTCCTATCTTATTATTAGTTGAAAGAAAAAGGAAATGACACAAATTTTAGTATGTTTCATGAAATAATAAATGATATCAAGATCAATAAGCACCTAATATTTAAGGTTCAATCATCTTGCTTCAAAAACAAATGCCCGTATTTTCGAATAAAAGAAATCACTCCTGGCTCTTCAAATTCAAGACTAATATCTCTTGAGGTCCGGCAATCGATACCCTGATAAGGATCTTACAATCTCATCTTAGCAACCTCTACTCTTGGTATCAGCTGATCAGTCAGAGTCCAACTTGTTCTTTGCAGTATAATAACCTTTCTAATCC
The DNA here is from genome assembly GCA_035578175.1 of Catonia carolina. Classification (NCBI taxonomy): domain Eukaryota; kingdom Metazoa; phylum Arthropoda; class Insecta; order Hemiptera; family Achilidae; genus Catonia; species Catonia carolina. Next base: position 297,940,361 of record JAQMRL010000001.1, read on the forward strand.
ATACCCCAAAATTTGACATGTTATATTAATTTACGCGTCAACAAAAGTTTATATTTATATAACATTATGATTCATGTATCAAAACTGGTAGAACCAAGGTGTGTTAAATCTTTTAAAGTTCTGTTTTTCCCCCGTCAAGAGGTTTCCTCAAAGAGTAGTACGTATATATGTTAACCTTTGGAACGTTTCCCATTTAATTTCTACATCTCATGACTACACATGAGAAACATAACATCTACAGTAAATAAAAGAATGTAAAAGCCAATTTACTTCTGAGATGCAAAGGCTACGAATAAATTAAGTAATTTTAAAAAAAAAATTCGTTTAGGCCTCAGTTAACATAACCCCTATGCTAAAAACTGGCTGTGTTGTTTCTGCACAAGTTTAATGACCTAGAAATTATACTGAAATTATAGAACTTGAGGCTCATAACTAAACATTTGAGGTTGCTTGATAAAGAGATTAGAGAAAATCAAATGAATCGACGGTATGAGGAATGCAGACCTATTATAATCAGTGGAAGATAAGAGAAATTGGAAAGCTAATTGGTTAGGACACATAGTCCTAGCCCAAGATTGACTAACTACATAAAATTATCACTGTTACAATGAGGACTAGCTACTTTCAAATAAAAAACCCCGGCTCATGGCTAAACAAATATAAGCCGGTCCGAGGTGCAGCAGTCATCGCAAATGGCTTCTATACCGGGGTCCCGGTTTCGATTCCCGGTCAGGCCTGGTATATTTTCATGTATAAGTCACCTCATTTAATTACCAACGCACAAACCAAGGCTTATGTTGGCATCATCATCCAATAAAATAAATAGATAAATAAATAGGCATGCAAACTTATTATGGTATTCAGAATTTAGATGCCTGTTTATTTAAATTTTCCATTATTTTTGTACTAAAACGTTATTTAAAAATGCGTTAACACAGAATATCAAAATCTGTCAAAAACCTACTGAAATAAAATTTCAAGTGAATAGTTTAAAAAAAATAATTTAATCATGTTGCCCTATAATAATTTAGCCTAATACATGCAATAATTTATTCAACTAACTTCCATATGGAACACATCTATACAGGATTAGGGGGACACGATTAATGAGTCACCAGGTATAAAAATGCGCAGTAAAATAATTTACAAAGAGATTTTCAATAACCTGCGTATATAACATTAATTTATTCAATAATTTCAAGAATTAAATAAAAGAAAATTAATAAACGAATGCTTATCATGAAAATAACGAATAAAAGTGTGCCTCCTCTGGTTTTATATTTTTCACCATTATTAATCTCACTTCAACGACCTGGGAGCAAAATTTGCAGCGCCAATAAAAAAAAGTAAAAAAAATAAGTGACTGGGATAGAGTACCGGAAGATTGGCGGGAGGGAAGGAAAATTGATCAAAAGGGAAGTAAGTTTGTGTGTAGGTTGCGCGCAAGAATGACATACGTATTGGTACGTATTTGCAGGAGCGTGTGTCAGTGTGTCTGTGTGTTAAATTTATGTACGGATATATTTGTGGATGGAAAAGAAGGTTGTAGTATTTGAAATGAAGAAGAGAAAGCTTTGTGAAAGAGAGAAAGCGAGCTATACTCTAGCTTACTACACCAGCCCACAATTCCGACTTCTTTTTCTCTCCCAATTCCCTTTGGAAACCTTTTTTGTAACACTCAAAGGAAATTATGGGCGGAATGTTGGCAAAATTATAGGTTGTTTTCACCTAAAGCAATATCTTGAAATTGGTACATGTTTTTCCGCCTGACTTTTAATTCTTTTTCATATAGAAAAAAGGAAAAGGAGGCAAAAACACAAACAAGAATATCATCTGAAAAACATTGACAATTTTTATCCATATTTTCATCAGATGATCCTGTAATTTTAATTATCGTTAACATCAATCGAGTGCGTTATGTACTGGCATACAAAAACCTTCTACTGAACAGTACCAACACAAATAAACAGAGAATCTCCTACATTCGATACACCTTAAAACCTTTTCAAAAAGACGTAAGTATTTTTTCCAAAATACTCTTAAAAGAAACTTATATCTGTCCTCCAAATTTCAATAATGCTTCACCTCATTTACTTTTACAACTGTAATTAAACACCTTAGTGGATCAAAATGCAACGTAACAAAAAATGTATTTTTGAGAAATATGAGATCAAATTTCTGAAGCTCTCATGTTACTGTGAATTGTCTGATTTTTTCATTTTGGTACCACCCATTCATGAAAGTTTATTCTACGTAATTAAAAGTTTTTCAAACTTAACTTTTCTAATAATCTTCTTTTCCATATAGCATCTTTATTTCAAAATTTATTCAAGGATAAGAAATGGAACTTTTGAAAAACGCTTGTTAAACCTAGAAGCATTGGAATATCAAAGGACGGTATAAAGATCAACTGTTCTTGCTTTTACGGACGACCTGGTAGCCGTTTCTAGGAATTGAGACACAGTGATCGAACAAATCAATGTGTTAAAAGAACACGGAGAAAAGGCAGGATTTCCTTAAAAAAAACTAAAAATATAACAAACATCAAAATAGCTCCGCGTCTCTTGAAAATACAATACGAAAAAATTGGAAAAGCTTCACATACCTCGAGGAGATAATATAATCAATGACCAGCGAAAAGGAAGCGAAAAACAGCAAACGAAGAAAGATGGCTATGGCTTCCCAAAGAACTCAAAACTCAGAACTCATCTCTACAAGAAGAAAGCAATCTCGAACAGGTCGAAGATCGGACACAATGATACTGCAATAAAAACCTTCCTGTTATTTCGTGAGTTAATGCTTTAGAATGACAGAGAAGACTGGTTTAAGAAAAGCAGAGAAATTTGATAGATAGATCCTCCGCAAGAGAGCAGATGAACCGTACAGGTTACGAGAACGAGAAGAACTGTGCAGGATAATGGAAACCATCAGGAAAGGATGAATAAAATCCTATGAACTCCAGTGAAGAGTACATAAAAAAATTAAATCTTAGACACTAATCAAAACGCCTAGAGAGTCCGGTTCAACGAAGTAAGAAATATAGCCTAGGCCTATAGAGAAAACTGGAATATCCGAATAAACATAGTGGGTTGTACCAAATTTAGACAAATGATTACTGATTTTAAAGGTTTCCAAATAGATCATAAGCAGAAATCTGGGTGAAAGGAAGAAAAGACAAAAGCCAACATCGAAAGAATACTAAGAATTTGGGTTATAATAAGGTTTTTATAAATGTCTGAAGTCACTATAAACGATCTAAAATGCCGCGTTACGGAAAACAGAAACTAAAAATCTAGAATCGAAGGATTTCAGAGCTAGAACTTTTAAAATATAACAAAACATGCAGAAAGGTGTTGAGCGAGGTTTTCAAAATTGCTAATCTTTCTATCATTGCAAAAATTCAACAAAACTTATCGATCAAATTAAAATGTCATTTATTTCCAAAAATATTTTTTGCAGTTATTTTTTTATAAGAAAAATCTTTAATAAGGTAACTAAAAACACCATGAGCTATGGTTAAAAATTTTTGAGAAACCGTTTCAAAACACAGGTGTTTTACACACTCTCAATCTACATGATGGAACACACCTACAAACAAAAAGTTCACACCTTTTGTACACGACAAAATCGTTTAAATTGTATAAAGATATCTGGAAAAGTGCCAACAGATTCTAAAATCTTGGTGTTGTAAACAATAAAGAGATTGAAACTCAAATGAAAGTCATTTACATACGTGAACTATTCTTGAATGTAAAGAGGAGGAACACTCACCTGGAAAAAATAAAACAAAAAATTACTTAAAAGTTACGTAATGATCAAAAATAATATTAAATATAATTTTGCACCCAGGATTTCAACTTAGCATGACGTCAACGACAAAAATATTGATGAAATCATATCCCCTGACATGCGCGGGCACGCGTGTGGGTTAGTCTTTATAAGTTTCTGTATGTTGTGCTGAAACATGAAAACTGATGTTTTCTCATTGGAAAACGTAACAATTTTTTTAAACTATTGATGTAGTCCTTATACAGGGCTAATTTAGGTTAACTCCGATGAAACATTTTGAAAACAACTTGTTTTTAAAAATTATTCGTAGACTACGTAATTCTATATCATAAATTTAAAGTTACGATACACTTCAAGAACCATGTAATTTCTCTCCGACTTGAAATTTGATATCAAAGCAATCTGGATCCGGTTTACCGCATTCACGTAGAGGGTGGCTCCCTTACACTCGCTTAACCACTCCCTCAAATTTTATATCAGGTATATCTTCTTTCTTCCTCAGTCTCACCCTGCATTATCAAATAACTTAAATTTATTATCCTGAACTCATTCAAATAATTTAAATCGGCGACGCAAGCAAGGTAATCTACCTTGCGGTTCACCGTTAACTGACAATTATATCTTGTCACATATAGGGGAAATGCCAAAGACCGTGAGTTATCCATGAGTTAAAATCGTGAGCTCAACCCAAAGTGGCGAGATTACAACTGATTCCCTTTGTAGAGTAATGTAAAGGCATTAGAGATCAGTCTCTTAAAGAAGATTAGGACGCCATAGTAAAAGATGGAGGGATGACTTGAGATGAAATCAGGTGAACGGCTATTTTTTGCATGTGACAAGCAGCAACGAAGATTTTTAAATTCAGTGAGAAACACAATACTAAACAGCCTTACTTATAGTTTTACTTTAAAAAAATCCCGCTGGCTAAACGAGATAAATACTCAGTGATAGAGCATCTGTAATTATACTAAAACAGGGTAATTATCAAGTTATATCTTTACTTTCAGGGATCTATGGATACATGGTTACTAAATTTAACCTACGAATCCGCTTAACCGATGATATAGCTCGATTACAATCCTGCAAGATGTTCGAATTATAACGGACCGCCATTTGTACGTACGAAACGAGACTACATAACGGTCTACTAGTTCCTTGCGTATTTGATACTGTTAAAAAATAAATTTTCTTTTTTACTTTACAAGAACTTTCTAGTAAATTGTACATTTGTTTATTACAGGTATGTGAAGGGCATGTCATAGATTAGTGTTAACGGAGCGGAGAGGAAAAGCGTGTGTGTAAGAGAGTGAAGCGACGCGCGCGCGCGCGTGTGTGTGTGGTTGGGAGAGAGAGAGTTATATTAGAGTATAATAAAGATTGGGGAGAGAGTAATTGTAAAACTTGTAGCGAGATTTATTAAACTTAAGGTCAAATTATTAAGAACAAATAAAAAACTCAACTTAACTGATCGGTAACCAGCTACCGACCACCAAATTTTTATTCTTCTTCCTTTTTTAAACTTTTAATTGTTATAAATATTTTTTAAATTTATTTAACATAAATGTTAGATTTAAATTTAGAACAATAAATAACATTTATTTTTAATAATTTAATAATTTCAATAACATTTATTTTGAAAATTTTTAAATAATTTTTATGCTAGAAAACTGACATTGTACCCTCAAAACTGGCTGCTACAATCTCTACAATCCCAATTAGTTATGAGAATTACCAGAAATTAAAAAACTGAGAATAAAATCCGTTATAAAATGTAGGCATAACTTACTATTTTTACTTTATTCTTAAGTTAGTATGGAGTTTTCAGTTTTATGATGTTAGTTGTTTGTTAGTTTGTCGTGATTAATTGTAGTATTTATGCTTGTTATTAAACGATTTGTGTTTGACACGCCTGTACTTCACACTGCGTTTTTTTAAATTTTTTTACCGTATTCTAAAAAGATACATACAACAATTCTATTAAGATGTCCACAGAAAATAAGCATGAAAAAAATTCGAACAAATCAGGATGACCAGCTCAGTAAATTTACAAAAAAAACCCTCCTTGAAGGTTAAGGAAATCTCAGAATAAAAATTTGTGGCACTCTTGAAAATCCATATGATTAAAACATGAATGTAAGCACTAACGCAAAATTAGATTAGGAAACACAGAGAAGCTCCATTGATGGGTAATTTGCTTTCTTACATCGTTCATGTCATTATTTGTATCATCGTCAACTCACCACCGTAGTGATAGTTACAAAATTTAAATATTTTTTATTAAAAAACAATGTATAGGCACAAAATAATTATTATAATCATGTCAATTATCATTATTATTATTATAATTGTTATTATTTGTTGTTGTTTAGGTCATCAGCCGAAGGGCTGGTGTGAACCTGTAGAGGTTTTACTAAGTAAAACGAGGAGTCAGGTGGTTTACCATTGCCTTCTTCACTGAATGGAAAAGTACGCTTATCAGCATGCCGGGCCCTCTGAAAAGCACATATTTTCCACTCTGCAAATGACACCTTCATTTCATTCACCACAGGGTCTGGCTGTATAATGAAATTCATTACTTTCAGAGACGATAACTATGATTAGTGTCTTTTACACCTCTACCTCTTCTGTTCTTAAATGATTCAGTCATTTAATTGGCTGAGCATGTGATAAGAAACAGAACTATTTATTTTAGCCCTGCAACGAAAAAATTGAGTAAATAATTTGACACTCCACCTGTCTGTTATGGGCAATATTATTATTTATCATGTCATAAAGAATTTCAAACCAGTCTATCAGCTGTTGTTTTAACTATTTTAAAATAAGAAAGTATACAACGATGGAAATTGAAATTAAATTAAACTCTCAACTGCGAGTGGCAGTCAACTGTCAAATATTATAAATTTATGAAAAAGGTTTGTAATTCAATTTATTACAATCTAAATTGTTTCATTCATTCATTCATTAAATGTTCCCTTAAGAAATACATAAATTTTCTCGTCTCCTTTTAAAAACCATAACTTTCCATTTGTATTATTGTTGAATGAAAATAGGTCACCCTTTTATAGGCCCCTATATTCTTTAAAAAATTTAAATAATAAAATAAACGAAAAGAAAAAATCTAAATTTAACTCGTTACTTGGTTGGTAACTTGAGTAGTTTAAGGTTTTCTTTATATCTATGACTTCTTATACACGCAAATACAACAATAGTATTCTTCTACTACAATGATATAATTACTGTTAGAAGCGTCTTTAAGAATAACGAATGAAGAATTGTGAGGTTCAATAATTGTGTAATTTATTCTTTTGTTAATTTAAATAACTTTATCTTGTTAATATTAAATATTAAAGAATTTTTTATATTAAAAATCTTGTTTTTATTCTTTATATTGAAGTATACGGAATTTTTAAAATACAACTTTTTTATAAGTTAATTATACTTTTAATTAAATTGATTACATTAATGTAGATATTATATTGATTAACTTAATTCGTAATTAACTCAAATTGTAGTTAATATTAATAAACGTAATTAAGTAGGGCCTATCGGGTTGGTCGTAAATTATTAAGCGCTTTCATAGGTGAATATAAAACATCAAAGCAATATATAGTTCGTTTGTTTTAGGAAGAAGCTTGTAAGGGAAGGGTGAGTAGGTAGAGTAGGGATAGTTTCAAAGGGGAAAGTGTTGTCTCCTTCTCACTTAATGATCATTCCCTCTCTTTCTAACCGTATACTATGTTACAACTACGAGGTGCTTTCCTCACCACTAAACATAACAGCTCAGCGGCACACAGCGTTGGAGGGAAAGCTTCTAGCTAGAACAAATGACCTGTACGTAGGCCTACATGTAGCCCCTAGTTAAATTAAATTAATTTATTTATAAATATTATTCCCCCGAAAGACCATACCAACTGTCATTTAATATAAAATAATTAATAGTAAAAAAAAACCAAAATATTAATAATTTTCATTGCACTTTAACACCTAAATACAAAACAATACGAGCGATAAATAAATATTGTAACATTGTACAATGAAATTCAAGAAATGATTGAGAGAATAGATTTTTTATTGTAAGAATTTATGAACTGTATGGGGTGAAATGTATTAAAGAAGGATAAATGGAATGCGATGAACAAAATTATGAATCAGAGTTTTCGAAAATCAAAAACTAGTAAAAACGTTGTTTTTATTTTCATTCCTTCTACTATGTTCTCTGCCCATAACAGACAAGTGGAGTATCAAATTATTTATACTCAATTTGTTCGTTGCAGGGCTAAAATAAATAGTTCTGTTTCTTATCACATGGTCAGCCAATTAAATGACTGAATCATTTAAGAACAGAAGAGGTAGAGGTGTAAAAGACACTAATCAGAGTTATCTCCTCTGAAAATAATGAATTTCATTGTACAGCCAGACCCTGTGGTGAAAGAAGTGAAGGTGTCTTTTACAGAGTGGAAAATATGTGCTTTTCAGAGGGCCCGGCATGCTGATAAGCGTACTTTTCTATTCAGTGAGGAAGGCAATGGTAAACCACCTCACTCCTCATTTTACTTAGTAAAACCTCTAGAGGTTCAAACCAGCCTTTCGGCTGTTGACCTAAACAACAATGTTCTAGTCCGAGAAAATTTTAGAAGGGTTTAGGGATTATGTTACTGTTGTAACAGTATACATGGAACTTCTGGCATATTTGGTGATGTAACAATGACTACACATGTTTAATAAAAGATAAATAATGATTAATAATTATATTCATAAATTTATTATGTGCAAATATATTTAATTACTAAACAAATTAAATAAACATTTATTATTCAAATTTACAATAGACAATCTATATATAGCTAATATATTTTAAAATGTTTTCCATAACAATTAGGTGGAGTGTTTAACTTTTTACAATCAATCTGCTGGTTCCAGGGCTACAAAACAATAGTTCTATTTCTTATCACATGGTCAGCCAACTATAGGACTAAACTTTTAAAGAACAGAAGAGGTAGAGGTGAAAAAGACACTAGTCAGAGTTATCGCCTCCGAGAGTTATGAATTTCGCTATACAGCCAGACCCTGTGGTGAGTGAAGTGAAGGTGTCATTTGCAGGGTGGAAAGTAGGTGCTTTTTACAGGGCCTGACATGCTGATAAGCATACACTTTCAACTCAGTGAGGAAGGCAAGTAAACCGCCTCACTGCTACTTTTTACTTGGTAAAACCTCTATAGGTTCCGATTTAAACACAAGTTATAATTTGTTTATTATTTAATTTATTTTTGTGTACTCCTGTTAACTATAAGAATTAGTTTATTTATTATTAACAGGAATATAAGGGTTGTCAGGATCAATTACCGATCGACGTAAACAACACACTTTAAGACCAACTTTAGTTGGATTTACTTCAGGGATAAAAAGTGAGTAAAAATAGGAAGGTATAATGGAACATTTAAAAGTTTTGGTATATTGTACGAAATTATAAGAAACCATAAAAAACTTAATCGATAATGACAAAGAGAAATGACAATGTGTCCACTTCCTCCAGAAAAGAATAAATTTTCATCAATCAAACAACATAGCTTACTGTAGTGCCTACTTATTTACTACATTTTTGTGCTTTGCATGATACAGTTAGCGCCACGTCTGCTGAAATTTATGAAAGGCTGTGCTCTCGTGGTAAAAACCTTTTTCTTTAAGATTGGGGCCTTAATACGCATTTTATAACACAAGTATTCATTAATAAGTGTTCAGTATTACAATAAGTTCAAATACCCCGCGCCGTCGAATATTCTAGAATAGGATCTTCCCGCTCGATTAAATCCCTAATATTGATTTCGTATTGATTACCACACTAATTAGCTCAGCGCATGTGCGATTCTCGCTCACGTGCCCCGCTCTCCGCCAATAGTAAAATTCTATTAATTTTTCACTCCCCGCCATGTTCCTTTCTTCCCGAATCCTTCTCACTGTAAGTCACGCTTTCATTCTGATCGGACGTGTATCGTACCACGTTCTCAACGGACGCCACCAAGGCGTCACCAAGCTTAACGCCATTCGTATCTCTCAAGTCTTGTCGCCGTTTAAGTATGCCTTTACAGCCCCGATTAACGTGCAATTCGAAGCAACGGGCTTATTGCAATTAGCTGTTCAAACTCATTTAACGGGCGTACATTCGATTAACGAACTTGCGATTCATGTGTGAACTTGTAGCGATATCCTACATTTCCCTACCGTGCTCTCCTAGACTCTATCAATGTTAAAACTGTTCGAACGATTTCAGTGCTAAAGTGATTTGTGTAAACTCTTATGTTGGACTATTCAAGCAGGCCTGCAGCCGTATTAAGTGTCAATTTCATCAGTGTGTGTAATAACGAACCGCCGCAGCAATCTACGCACTCAAAACTTGTAAGTACTAAGTTAATACATGATAGAGTTTTATTCCTTCCTATATTTTGTGTATTTAAACATCCTTACCATTGTACCTATAAATAACGAGCTAAGCTATACGCCTAATGTGCGCGTCGAAGCCACATCGCGTCTTTATGTGTAGCTGTATTCGATCCAGCTAATTAACGTAATCACCCCCCAGGGATACAGGAGTTGTACTACCATTCAGCTGTTGTATCCCACAATAAGTATTCATTAATTAATTAGTTATAGAAAATTAAAAAACCTACAACTTTTATTTCACACACTTTTTCTAAAGGCTATGTTTAGTATGAATGAGTGGTTTTCCCTATTTGTAAGTCGAATAAAAGTTGATTTTCATTGAGCGTCATTAACTCATGATTAACAAGAGTCGATTTTTCCAAATCGAGTTGCATAATAAGGCCACGATGTTAAAAACAATTTTTTTTACGGCGAGAATACAGACCCACCAAGAATTTCAGCAGAAATTGCGCCTACCCTATTTTGTAAAGCAATAAAAAGTAATAAGAGAGACGATTTAAAAAACCAATTTAGGAACGGTTTTTGAGAAAATTGCAAAAAAGTAAAATATACCACAAATAAACTACTTCTCCGGTTGACAAATTTCGATGAAAATATACTTGTCAGTCTGTTTGTAGTACCTAAGGTAAGGTCCAAATTTTAACTTCGTACGATATTCCGTTCTTGAGATATTTTGTTGTTACACGAACAAACCAATCAGTAAAGAAATGTTTTTTTTTTTTTTTAGTTAAGGGGGCAGAAAACGTGTATTTCAGGTGAGACTTCGATTTGGAAAAATCTATGAAAACAACACCTTTCTCGCCTAAATATTCATATAGGACAAGAGTAAAAAAAACGTGTTACAGGTCAATCTGAAGCCACTGTAATATCGATAAACCGCCTTATGTTCGAAACCATATAAACGTTATAAAGAGGGATCAATGCACTAATACATTATTTTCATGAGTCGTTAATATAATGTGCGTTAACTCCGTCCATTAGTCATTCAAATTAAACGGGTATTTAAGTCAGACAATAGGTGGAAGAGGAAGAGGAAAAGGTGGTAGCGCAGGACAAAGGGTAGTAATGAATGCCATGTAATTCATTCAAGAGCATCAACAGCATCAGTACCGGTACACTGAACACCGACTATACTCTGCCTACCATTCACTAACCTGTAGTATAATAACACACGCTCTAATAATGTATGGACCTTTAAATAACATTTCATCAGATTAACATACAAAAATTTAATTTAGGATATGATGTCTTTATCAGTCCTTGCACTGATAAAGTCACAAATATAAACGTCCTTTACAGAATGAACATGATCCATAAAATAACCTTCATCATTAAAAACAACTTAACAAGGTACAATAAGTTTCCGTTTAACCGGACTTGAAGAAACCGAGCCCAGTCTGGATAACCGAATTTATTTATTTATTTTATTTATTTGGGGTTCCATCCATGAGGAGCAAAAATACAACAGAAAGTTGACGGAAGAAAGGGGAGAAGCTTAGGTACAATAAATTAATGCTAAGAATATGGGCTGTAAAACGACCTTCCAGAAATGTCTAAAAATCTCTTCAGATGGTCTAAAATTAGCCCAATACGGATAAAATAACTTCGATTTCTTTTTCAGTTTATGTAAAGTCGCGTCGACAGCTTGATCATTAAAGACAACTGTCAGTTCTGATAGTCTACAGAAACGGTAGGTTTTATCGTGTTTAATTTCCAAATTCTAGCCAAAAATCGAACGTGGGACTTTTGTAGACGCTTGGTAGACTAGTATGCTAGCCTTTATATCACGGAGGCGGCCAATTTTGATATTATATTTTGTTTAATTAGATGGAAATAATTTTGATCATGAATACCATACACGGAAACAATGTATGGTTCGTACAGATAAAAATAACAAACATAAATACAAAACTGGAGTATATTAAAATTCAGGTAAACTTACCTACTGCATTGAACTTCACCCCAGTTTACGCAATGGATTCGATTACAACGAATTAGTTAAAATTTAAAACATGAATTTAGCAATAAACCCTTTAATTCTAACACATAATTTCTAAGTTATGAAAGAAAAAACTATTAGAATAATTATTAAATTTATTATTAAATATTTTAATTTTAAGATACTAATTGCGCGTCGTATTATCATGAACTTCAACCCTAGCTTTACTAACAGCTTCATTTCACCCTTCATCTTTCAGCGTTGCCGCATGTACATAGAGATAAAAGTATTGTAAAGTCTGTGTACAAAGATAAAGTAAACTATATAGGAAATCGAAAAAAACAAAACAAAACTACATTCATCGGTAATATCTTGTATTTATAAACACATAGGCTGTTGTCTTTTTATTGTGCACCTGTGCTTTTTTGAAGTAATCGTAGTTGTAAAAGTAGCATAAGGTAAATGCGATCCGGCAATACCGCGGTTAATTCCATAGACCTTCATGCTTGCAATAATACGATGTGTACTATTACAACACCGAAGTTTAAGTTCGTTCGAATCTGGGTATAATACATACCCAGTATAAAAATAACAATTTTTTTAACAGTTTAATAAAAACTTTCGGTAAATATGTTAAACATGTTAGAATATATCTCGAAGAAGACAGCACTCAGCAGCGTTGATTCCGTGTGATCGTTTGGTTATAAGTGATAAAGGGTTTCTTCTTTGGTCCTAACGATGTAAAACGTTTAATTAATACGGAGAAAGACGTAGTTTTCGGTTCAAAATTAATAGATGAGGTGAATGAAGGCGTGAAAAGTAGAGAATGAAAATGTATACGTAAAAAAATGAAGATGTGATTAACTAATGGTTGAATATTAATTAGATGATTGCGTTTTTGGAATTATGAGGTCATTAAGATTAAGTTTATTGAGAAATAAGAGTCAATGATTCGTAATATAATTTTGGGTTTTTAATCTAGAAAACATTCTTATTCTTTAGACAAGAATAAGAACAAACAGACTTATTTCTTTTCCACCTAAAATTAATGATGTATATAATATCAATGAATGAGATAGAAATTTCCAAAAATATCGTAATCATTGTACAGTAATAAATCTAGATAACCTTTTGTTATCTAGATCAATTAAATCGGTGGTGAAAATGACATTCTTAGCCACCCGGTATTTGGCTTGGAGTTTACTCGCTTATCAGTGCTTGGGTCGTTCGCTAATGGCAAAATGGCAAATTGGTGGGTCGCATCCGGTACGATACCTTTATAGTCGAGTTTAGTTTGTAATTAAATTAAATGAATTAATCTAATTTTAATTTCGTTTAGTCTAAGCTTAATATAATTAACTGAAATTTTTAATCGTGTCAATAGCCTAAATATAATTGTTATAATTTTTAAGAAAGTATTTTTATTATATATTACACCCGAATCCCGAACAAACCTACGATTAAGTGTTACAATACTTTAGTATTTCATTACGAGAGAACAGAGCCGAGTAAGAGTTAAAAAAAACCGGTAGAATATACGATATTTCTTACAGAAAATTATGTCAAAATGTCAGAATTCAAATTAGAATAAAAGTTTTTATATTATGAGTAAGGAAAACTTTTACTGTATTTCTTTCATGTATAATTTAAGTTCTTTTGGAACGGAATATCCTTACATTGATGGATGTTAAAATGAATGAATGAAAGCAATGTCTGACAAAATTCAAAAGGAGAAATTAACTTGCAATTTATCATCATTATCCAAGGCGGTACACTTTTTATTAACAGTCACTCTCAAAAGAAAAAAATTGGCTTTTCTTTAGACAAGAATAAGAACAAACAGACTTATTTCTTTTCCACCTAAAATTAATGATGTATATAATATCAATGAATGAGATAGAAATTTCCAAAAATAACGTAATCATTGTACAGTAATACCCTACATTACCTTTTCCCACCATTTATGGTTTCTTCCGTATTGGGCTACATTCAGACCACGTGAAGTGGCTTTAAACACTTCTAGAAGCTTTTTGTGCAGCCCACATCCTAGGTATTTCATTTACTGTAGGCTTTTCTTCTTTCTTCCGTCAACGTGGTTTCTGATTTCCCTCGTTATGGAAGCTTTAAAGTCAGTAATGAGTTGTATGAATTTGATTCGATCCATTAGGTTTTCTCGGTTTTCTCGGTGTCGTAAAATTTGTTTTGTCAGACCAATTCTCCCAACATTTATGATAGTCTGTGTTAATAAAAAATGCGGCCGGTCGCATTGGCGTAGTTGGTAACATGCTCGCCTCTCATCATGCGGTCTTCAATCCCATTCAGAATCTCATTCAAATGCCATTTAGGCTCGGCATATTTTCATACGTTACAAAAAATCATTTCATCCTTCACCGTCTGCATTAGCAGTATTTGCAGAACAGTCATACGTTAAACTAAAAAAAATAAATAAATAAAAAAAACATTAATCAGGTTAATGGAACCAACACATAAATAAAACCCAGTTTCGTTGAATCTCAGCTTAAAGATTTCGTAGGCTTACTCTCTACTCCACCGTAGATCCCATACGCCCATCAAACAAACAAAAAATGGTTACAATAACCAATTCACCCGATGTAGCCTATATGTACGAAGTAATAAAAAAATATCAACAAATTTTTTTTATGGTTTTTATTTTGATATACAGTGAAAAAATAAAACGTAAATAGGATACTCTCTATTACAAATTTTTATATTTAATTACTCGTAGTTGACTGTTGTACAATAGACTGTAGTACCTATTAAACCGCGTACAGGAATAATAAAATCTTTCTCCGTTGATATTACTGTATTGGAACTAAGTATCTACTAAAAGTATCAGGTACTCAGGTACTTTGTACCAGTAAAATTCACTACTTGTATCCAGTACTGGGACTGGAAGAGGAAAATCCAGTCCCGACCCAAGAAATTGAAGAGCCAAAAGAGAAAATTAGTGGCAAAAGAGTCAGTCAGTAAATAAGGACTTCAGCATTTATATTCAATACAGCTTTGAAGATATGTAATTTTACAAACTTTTACCAACGAAACTAAACAAGATAATCTACAATTTATTTTTCCAAAAAAGAGAAGAAAACAAATGCTTAACTTATACGAACAAAATTTAAAAAAAAAACGATTTAAAAACTTTGAAATTGAAACAAATAGTGTGATTTATTACTTCCTCTTTCACTACGGCACTTTCTGTACGGCATGTGAAAAGTATTATTTTCATGTCGATTTTTCGAAATCGAGTGTTCACCGGAAATACTTTACGATTTCAAACCCTCTGGTCCCATAAAAATGTATTTTTGCGATTGGTCTGCATGTGAACAAGATATCTCAAGAACGGAATAGCGTACAAAGCTGAAACTTCAAACTTACATTAGGTAGGCTACGACATGGAGACCCGACACAAACATTTTCATCAAAATTGGTTAAATTTTTTGTTTTTTTTTTTTGTTTAACGTTCGACTGTACTGCAATTACTCCTAATGCAGACGGTGAAGGGTGAAATGATTTTTTGTAACGTATGAAAATATGCCGTGCCTGAATGGGATTCG
Source organism: Catonia carolina (assembly GCA_035578175.1). NCBI lineage: Eukaryota > Metazoa > Arthropoda > Insecta > Hemiptera > Achilidae > Catonia > Catonia carolina. The sequence continues at coordinate 297,956,102 of JAQMRL010000001.1, forward strand.
AACCCAAGACCGCATGATGAGAGGCGAGCACGTTACCAGCTACGCCAATGCAGTCGGCAAAATTGGTTAATCGGAAGTAGTAGTTTATTTGTGCATTTTTTTTTTAAATCCCCCCACTTTCTACATTTTGTATGTTCTACAGATAAGGTAAGCGGCATGTAGTCTATATTAAAATTCGTCAGAGGCAGTGCCTTCGTGGTAAAAATATGATTTTTTAAAAGATTGCGGCCTTTATATGCGTTTTAGTTCAAAAGAAGGTATGTAGCCTATACAATTAAAGTTGTTGGAAATTAAAGGAAATACAACTTTTTTTTGGTTGTAGCATTTGTTTCTACAATGCTTAGTTTAGCATCAATTAGTGATCTTTTGTGTTTGCACATCAAAATTGGTAAAATATTTCAGTTCTTAAGATTGCGGCCTTAGTACTTATGCATTTTACCACAAAAAAGTATAGCCTACAATTGAAGTTATAAAAAGTTAAGAAACCTACAAAATTTATTTCAAACACTTTTCGACAAAGCGTAGTTCAGCGTCAATTAATGATTTTCCTTATTTTGAAGTCCAACAAAGGTTGACTTTCATTTAGCGTCATTCACTAATGATTAAAATTAGGTTGTCGTGTTTATTTTGCATTGTTTACTCAAGAATAAACATAGGTTTTAAGTTTCATTATTTACATTGGCAAGATAAAGTCGTGTGATCGTTTCACACCAGATTTCTCTTGATTAAAATTAATTATTTTGGTTAGGCCTACACTGCATAGTTTCAACCAGAGAACAACAAAAAACATTATGGATTTTATTTTGATAAGATATTAAAATTTTAATGATAAGGTATTTCGTGTTAATTAAAATTCAGTGCAGCAATAAAAAAATGTGGTTTCCTTTAATTCCTTTAATTATTTTCTGTGTACGAAACTGATTACTTTATCCCTGAATCATTAAAGGTACAAAAAAGACCCCGGTATACAGTGGACTAACTATAGAAAATTAATTATTTCTCAAAGGACATATTTTGCAGGTAAATTTTTGGTGGTTGTTTTTTTTCTACCCTCTGGTTTATATTCAGTTTGATATAAAATTGTATACACCCTGATAAAGTAGAAGGGGTGAAGTAAGAGTGGTTAGGAATGAGACAATGTTTTTCTGTGTTCTAGGGCGTTACTTTTTTTATCATCGACCTTTTTAGCCAATACAGCATGTAAAAAGCCTACACCCTTCGTCTTTTTAGAAAACGAAAAAAAACGAAAAACTCTTTTGCCGCTCAAGGCACATTTAATATAAACACACCTTTTCTCCCTCACACCTTTAAACAAATATACGCTTGCTTGCTTGCTTACACAAGCTACACATGAACCTATCTAAGCATTGCTAAAAAAAAAACAATCTTGAAAAGTCTGAGTTTAGGGGTTATTTCAAGATTAACCTTGTAACAAAGAAGTATAAACATAATAATTCAATTTCAATTTTGTTATAAAAAAATATTAAAAATATTACTTACTTCCTTTTCTACCATTAAATTGATAAGTATATGAATCAAAAACCAATTTATAAACAAATACCAGCGGCTGCTATTCTTATGAAGCAGGTGAAGAGCCTCTTCACCTATTTTCTGAATAGTATAAAGATTTATTTCTGTTATAATAATTTGTTGTTTCACAATAAATGAAGAAGTGTCGAGCAAAAAAGTAGATAAAGTTATTGTATCTGCTTAGAGCGCTTTCTAATGTTCTAAATAGCCCATGTGATGGCCTTAATAATTAATGTATTATGTAATTAATGACCAAGTAAAGAGTTATACCTCAACGAACTAGAGACTGGAGATGAAGGCGGAGCATAGTAACCTAGTTCATAGCACAGAGCCAATTGACTTTCGTTAATCGTATCCTGCGTTGTCACGTTGTGCTTCCGCTGTGGATGATAGCCTTAAAAAAAGTCAGCTGGAGTTTAGTGGAACAGTATGTGACTTTGCGAAGGGGCAACCTCATATCCGACCTTGGCTGTTATTGGCTAAATCTCATCTGTAATTTTTAGTTCTTTGGGGTATAGCTTCTCTACCAGCGCATAGCGAGTAGCCATGACAACGGAGAGTCAGCGGTAATGGGTACGACTAGCTCTCCCCACCTGTCCCGGAATAGTGAAGCTGACGGTGGTCGACCAGCCTACTGCACTACTTGTTATACCTATGTACGCGTACATTAGTTGTTGTTTAGTATTTAAGGTACTGTAAACAGTATTTATGTTTTACAGATATCTCCATTGATAGAGGTAGTTTCACTTTCATAATATATCTTCACAAAGTAAATGATACATAATATATATTAAGATATCAATTATTATTATATTTACGCTATCAAATATTATATAGTTATAATCATTTACTTTGTGAAGATATATTATGAAAGTGAAACTACCTTTATCAATGGAGATATCTGTAAAAAATAAATACTGTTTAAAGTTTGGTATTTATTATAGATAAAATGAAGCTAAAGTTTTGGAAATGAAGTTTTAAGTTACTGAACAAATAGGCAAAGTCTGTTGGGTGCTTCCGTCTAAGACGCTGTCCGTTAAAAGTCTCCTTCCTTGAAATGATTCACATAAGAAGCTATATAAATGAAACTGATTATTAATGGCTGAAATAAAGTACAACGAAATACGGACAGCTGTTGTTATAGTACAAATCTTACAGCAATATGACTGTCATGCGTATAGAATACGCAGCACTGCGCGCATGCGCCTATCACCATACACCAATCGTTCTTAGGCTCACTCGATAGACACAACGCAAATCGTAAAATTTTTATGGAAATCTACTACCAATAGTTACCTTTTCATGATACTTAACTTTGAACCAATCTACTTTATTGTTCTGTAAAAAAACAGATTACAGATAAATATGTTAATAACATTAAAATAGTTATTTTAAAATAATACGAACACGTTAGGATCTTTTTGTGTGGTTAAGAACAAAACGAGATAACCCAGTTAAGGGTAAAGTACACGGTTCTTAAGAGAAGATATTTATAAATATGATGTAATTCATTATAAAATAATATGGATTTATAATGAGTTTGGAGTACGTAGATTAATGAATTCGTTGTATAAATAAAATGAATGGGAACATTAAATTACTTTCAAAGATATAGTGCAACGCAATGCAATAATATCATAATAGCAGAGAAATGAAGAAAGTTCATTATGAATAAGAACACGAAAATACTTATTAAAACATTGAATGAATGGGAGTGGGATATTGTAAGAAGTGTTTTCATACAATAAGTAAGAAAACACACGAAGTATTTATAATACTTCCATGTAATATACTTTCAAGTACTCAGACTTAATTCATCTTTACCCAATTACTTATGCAAACCATCGAAAACTTCCGTATACAAAATGTCTTTTAAAGGTGAGGCCAAACTCCAGAACGCGTAACAAAAAATTAGAAAAATATAAACATAGATCCTGAAACGCTTTGATAGCGAGAAACAACTGGCAAAAAATTTAGTGTGGAATTCAGTTACCCCGATGAAATGAAATCATACTGAAAATTTTATGGCTTAACAAAGAGGCAATCTTAAAGGTACTATCTTGTGGTTTTAGCCTGAAAAGTTGAATAGAACTGGTTCCAGAAATGTATCCCCTAAAGTTATCATCTAGTTGTATGAGTTTTAAAACAAAAATTAGTTGTAGAAAAGAACAATTTTTAGATTTAGCATAAAATAACTTTGTTGAATGTTAAAACGTTATTAATTTATTTTTAATTCAACACGAAATAAATTAAATTCTAAGAAAACCGATGTAGGTTACAAATAATATGACATATTGAAATTTGACTTTAAATAACATAACACCAGACAAAAGTGTTCCTAAAATATTAGTTTTTCAAAACTTTTTCATAGTTGACAATAGCTGCTATTACCTACAAAGTCACTCAAAATGGTCTCAAAACTTTTATTCCTTCAATTTCATTCGTAATATTGTTTTCCGAATTTAATTTAGAAAGAGTTAAGTTATAACTTATATATATTTTAAATTAAAATTACTAATTAACTTTTGAAAATAATGAATACCATAATTATAGCCTACATGAATAAATTTGGGAAGACTAAAATTTAATTAAATTTTGTGTGAGTAATTACACGACTTTGTTTAGCCAATGGAAATTAGGAAAAAGAAAATCTAAATTTAATCACAAGTGAATGAAAATGAAAATCAACCTCTATTGGACTTAAAACATACGGAAAATCACTGATTGACGCTAAATTGAACTCTGTACAAAAAATACTTAAAATTAAAGTCGTAGGGTTTTAGTTTTCTGTAACTTTAATAACTTCACTTTTATTAATTTATTATTTTTATTGTAAAGTTCATATTAAGATCCCAATCTTAAAAACAACAATTTTTACCACGGCAGCACGTCCTCACGAATTTCAGCAGACCAGTAGGGTTCGCTTATCATATCTTGTTGAGAAAAAATGTACTAAATAAGTAGATTTTGTTTAAAACCATATTATTTTTGAAAAAATCGCATAAAGTGAAAAATTGCACGAAAAATTAGTAGCTACTTCCTTCGATTTTGATGAATATATCCGTGCCTGGTCCCGTTATGGTACCTAAATTCTGTTCCAAGTTTTAACTTCATACAATATTTCGTGCTTGCGATATTTTGTTTCACACACACGCATACACCAATCGGTAAAACATGTTTTTTGGGGTTCAGGGAACCTGAACACGTGTATTTTCGGTGAAAACTTGATTTCGAAAAATCGGCATGAAAACAATACTTTCATACTCTATATTTTTAAACAGGGCAAGAGGAAGTAAAAACAATTTACTTCGATTCCGTGTTATCTTAAAACACTTTGTCATACGTAAATAATTGTACGTATTCATCGACGAAAATGATTGATGAATTATTTACCATGATAGTAATCAAACATGGGATCCCTGAAACAGAATTTAGTTTTGTTGATACAATACAACGATGGAGCGGCCCTTAGAAGTAGTTTTACATCAAACAACATTTTGTAGGTAAAGTTTCTATTGGAGGAAATTAGTTAAGAGTATTGATCTTTATGAATTTAAATGTAGCTCTTCGCATGTTTTCAGAGTTAATGCGGTTAGTAGTTTAAGAGGTACAGATAGGAAGTTACGATATGTAATTATTTTATGCAACAAGATATTCGGTCGTTTAGCAAAACCAAAGATCTAACATATTAAGGGAATAACAGCGTAAGGGGGGGGGGGAAAGAGTTAGTTCATCAAAATGTTAATTGGTACAGATGCGGCGATGCTCTCTTTGCTAGTTACTTCTTACTCTTAAAACTGCCAATTCCAAAGCGATGTTGAGGAGTTGAGGATGATACTTTCCTCGGCTGATTATTGCTCTCTCCGTGCTCTTAACTTATTCAATTATAACTCGGAGCATAGTTGAACTTAACTCCATAAAATACCCGAAGGCAATCTAGATTTCCCCCGTTTCTCAGTTCCACCATTCCTCTACACCTACACGATACGGCTATCATTATAGTAGTCGTAGAAATAGAAACTCAAAATAATTTCAAATGCTAAACTGATAATTTTTTATTATATAATTCATAAATTAGGCCAAAGTAGATGTTAGGAAATATTTGAAATATACAGTAGAATTCAAATTATATGTCCCACCTGATAACAGTTTACTTTTTATTGTTAAAATTACTCAAGGGAAAAGAAAACAGTTCGTAGAGTATACGTATAGAGTTTAATGGTCTTATTAAAATCCATACCTTTACTAAATGTAGACTTAACTGCGGATCGTTAACCAAAGTACACATTTACGGATCAAAGAACAGCGCAAAGATTAACTGATTTGATTTCATACACGACCTGGCAATCATTTCTAAAAACACTGAAACGACATTGTAGGACAAATCAATGTTAACAAAATATCTACAGAAATCACAGGGCTACAGATTTCCTTTTTAATAGCACACATACGAAACCATTAAAACAGCTCCATGTCACTTGATATTTGAAAACAAAATACCGGAAAATTGGAATAATTAATGGCATCAAGTACCTCGAGGAAGAAGTAATTTTTTTGTCATTAGTCTCTCGACTGGTTTGATGCAGTTCTCCAAGCTGTCTATCTTGGGCAAGTCGTTTCATATCCACAACAGCCTACATCTTTTGTGATTTATAATTCTTTATTTCTGTACATAATTTCATTTACAAATATTAGTATTAATAACAGTTTAATTTATAATAATCTTAAAATATAATACAATAAAATTTTACAAAATAATAAAATATTATACAACACTTACCATATTTCTAAAAAATAAATATTATACAAATTTTTTAAACTTCTCAAATTCAACAAAAGACTTACTTCATGTGATTTTGAATTCAAATTAAAATTTACTTCACCCAGAAATATTAAAATGAATTTTTATATTTTCATAAAAAAACAAGTGTAGTTTTATGAATAATTTTAATAAATTTATATATTTATTTATTTACAATATATTTATTTAAATTTAAAATAACAAAATAACTTAATTTAAATTGAAATAATATTACTGTGACATCTTTTAGCCAGCTTTTTTAATAAAAACAAAAAAAAAAATTTACAATTTGAAATTTTTAAAATATCTATTATATAAAAGGACAACCATGTCCAGGGTGATTCATTTATAGATCAACGCACAGCCGAAACTACTGACGCTACAGACTTGAAATTTGGATATTAGCTTTCTTATGTTGTGTAAGCGCGCACTAAGAAAGGATTTTTCAAAATTTTGATTTTAAAGGGCAGAAATAGCAAAAATTCCCCCCACTGATGCGAGGATAAAGAATCAACGCGAAGCGCTACGCTTACTGCTGGTTCTCCCACACACATTTACCCCCTCCATAGGCATATTCCATAGCATACCAGTACTGCATCTCTAGGCTTGCGGAACGTCGTAGCCTCTTTTTCTCTTTACAAAAATTACAAATTAAAATTTACATTTTATTGATTAATCATCAATTTTATTACGAATAGTAGGCCTAACCACCAAAACAAAAAATTACAAATTTACATATTCAAAATTAAATGATTTTTATAAAAATTTTCAATTATTTCCGTTTTATTGATTAAATAAATTTGATTGTAAATCTATTATGTAAAATCCTAATAAAGGATTTTGCAAAATTTTGATTTTAAAGAGTAGAAATCGCAAAAATTTCGTCCCATAAGAAATACACATAGGTAGCCTATACTTATATATAAGATTCGTTTAAAACAGTAACAGTCGGTCTACACCGGATGTTAAAACTCGCACTTTATTCTTAATCGCATTCTTATCGTACGTAAATAGTAGATAAATTACAAAACTATAGCTATTTTCCCAGAAGTTGAATTGACTTTAACAACGATTTTAATCTATGTTTTACTTTTGTCACTCCGGATGTTGTACTGTACGTAGTGTTTGGTCTTTTGACCTAACACTGGATTAATATTTTAACCAGAATTAATGTAATTAGTATAATAAGTGATATGTTTTTTTATGCTTTATAATATTGTTACTTATTATTCAAGTTACGAATCTCATTGCTTAGATCACATAATGTATTTGACTGACATTGTAAAAGAGGTTTTTTGCAACCGAACAATTAAAATTTAATTTAAAAAAAATGTGTCTCAACCAATTCAGTAAATGCATACGGTAAAGTTATTTTCTTAAATCTAACTTAAATTAAAATAAAACAACAGGTATTTACGTAAATTCAGGCAGTATACTATTATAATCCTTCTCTTTTTCATTTTTTCACCATAAGGGTCGATTCACACACATCCGTCCACGCGACGTCTTAGTTCCGTCATTCCGAGAAGTGTCAGTCACAGAAAAATATTTTTTCTTGAAAATTAATAACATTGTCTACACTGAGCATCGGCACCGTCCCGAATTCGGCGCGTCAGTCTTGTCGCCGTCACCGAACCGTCAAAACGATATTTTTTCTCGACGATATTTTGTTTTTTACGGACGAGTTTATCTCTATGTAAAATGACTGAATGGAGTTTGACGGAAGGAAAACTGACGTACGTGTGTGAATACTGTCATCATTTTTGACTTCGAGTGGCCGTGCCGGTTCCTTTTCGGAATCGTGATGTGACTGATGTGTGTGAATTGTTCTTTATACGTAATTCCAAAAAAAAAAAAAAATTATATTTGTGACTTAAGTTATTTACAAATTAAAATACAGAATCATAGACTTAAAGTTGCATGGGCGAAGCCACGACGGGTCGCTATCTATTATATAAAAAGAGATGTCCTGATTTATAGATCAACTTAAGTTTTCTAAGAAAGGATTTTGCAAAATTTTTATTTTAAATGGTAGAATTCGCAAAAATACCTTCCCATAAAAAATACAGAGAGTATACTTAAACAACCGATTCTTTATTTACGTTTGCGTGGGCGAAGCCACGCGGGACCCGCTAGTTATTTTATAAAGTATCATGTAGGATCAGACGACCTTTACGCAGTGAGACATAACTGACGTAACTGATACGTTGAGACATAACTACTGGAATTAAAGAAACAATTAATTTTCCAAAAAAATTTCCTTGAAATTACTTTCAGTACTAATATAGGAAAAGAAGACTGTCTGAGATAATAGAACAACTGAGTAACAGGGTGAATGTCATAATGTCCTACAAACGTTATTTCACATGTAAAAATGTTTGAGTTAATAGCTGAGAAATTTTCTTTAAATATTCTAACCTTTGTCTCCCCCTACAATGCACTCCCTTAATATTATCCTTCATTATTGATAGAGCAATATATGGATCTCTTAAGATTACGCCTTGATCAAAGTAGTACAACAAACTGAAAAACCAGCGAAAAAGAAGATATTTTTTTGAAGTCGAATAATTCACTGGAATGTCTTCTCCCTGCTTAAGAAAGCTGTTATTCAACATAGAACGTATAAATTCATTAATATTAGAAATTATTATTACCTCAAAAGTATAGTACACTGAAGAAACTGTAATTCACGTTCTTTACAAATAATAGTCTGCACGTTATACGGTACTCTTTCTATAAATCTACTAAATTAAGAACATACAGACTTTCTCTCGTGTAGATTACAAAACACATTGAAATCGGCTCATTCATTTTGGAATTCAGTTTTAAATTACACATATCTGTACATTAAAAGGTACGTAAGCCTCCATAATCGACTACATAAATATATCACTCGCATACATAATAATAAACATAATATATAATCTGTTCTGTTTAAATAATGCAAAATATGCCCTAACAATTGTTCAATTCAATTTACAATTTTTTAACTACCTAATATAAGTTGTCGCGACCTTGCGGTTGAGTAGTAATGTGAGAGCTACAATCAAATTCATGTAATTGCAAGCTTGCACGAACCAGCTGTGGTTGCAAGTGTTTAGTGGTATTGTTCTATGGGAGAATTAGTGACAAAAATATTACGATATTGTTTTCCACCTTTATTTCACAGAATTTAATTACAAATTGTTTCGCATCGATTTAACTGTATTTCCTAACTGTAATTGATGAAGTGTGCTAATTACGGGTGATTTCAATCGTTATTGTGGTATGTAGCTAAACATTCCGTTTTTTAATATTTGTTTTACTTTTCATACTGATTATTTTGAGAAGCTATAATTTTATTATAGATATAATTAAATAATTTTCAAATAAATAGTTAATCTTAACTTATATTGTTATTCTACTGGTTGTTAAGAATTATGTTTTTCTGTTATTTTCTTTTGCTGAACGTAAATAAAAACTGCAAGAACAAAAACTAACAAATGATGAAGGGAAAAGTATCAACTAAAGAAATACAATGAATAAAGCTGGACATGATTGATAAATTAGTTTTTCCAATACCAAACTGCATTATTACTATCTGTTCTTAAATTTAGAACAATACATAATTATAAGTGTTAATTTAAAGTTAAAAATCTCACACTCATTTTCAAGAATTATTTACAGATTTTTTACAGAAATCGGTACGGCAAATGAAGTATGTTATGTACTTGAGTTTAGGGAAACCGATGCTATTATTAGTCTAAAAGATTACGAGTATAGTAGTCATCATCACATAGTATTTAAAGTGTGATGAATTCGTAAAAACGGCCGTTAAGCTAAAAGTGCACAATTTTTTCCAAATAATGAGCCTCCCACATTATCAAAAATTCTGTGCGCGGTAAATGATGACCCAGATTTGCTAAATTTCAAAAGAGAAACTCTTCGAAACTCTTCAAATGTTTTAAAATCTTTAGGTTTTAAATATTTATTAAGTAGTGTAAAAATTATTGTTACTGAAAAACGAGATATATACTAAATTATAGTTATCCGAAGAAGAATAATAAAAAATGTAAGTAGCTCTTAGTGATTTAATAAATAAACTACATTATAAATATTACATTTGTAAAATTTAGGTCAATAAAATTAATTCAATTAGAAACGTACTAAAATTAACAGTAATACATCGATAAAATCGTGGACGCTAGCGTACGCCCTGTAGTAGCTAACTTTGGTTTGTTGACAGAAGGAGTAAAGTAAAGACAGCTGAACTATAGTAATAAAATATGAGTGTACTGGCAACGATGATCGACAGAGTTGCAATTAAGCTCTGGTAAACGCAATCTTTATTAATGAATTAAATCGGGGAAAAAGACAAATCTGACCGCAATTGCAGGAAATCTCTATATTTCTGTGAATTTGATTACAGTGACTGTGTGTATAGCGTGCTTAGTGTAGCACTGGATAAAGGAATTAAACAGTTATGTATAACATTTATTTGGCCAATATTTAGTAGTTACAATCGCAATAAATTCCTCGGTAATCATTAAGAAGTATTCCACCTTAGACCTACTCTATAACATTCACTGTTGATTCTGAAACCATTAACGTTTATGTCACCGTAACAATTTTGAAAGAAAACATAGAATTAACCTGTTTTTTCTCAATTTTAAAAACTCTACCCAGTGAAGAACTGAAACCCGAGATTAGCTTAATATCAGTATTTCAATAAATTATAAAAAAAACAAATAAAATTTAATTAGAATTAACGTTAAAACAAATAATTTGGAAGTAGCCCAGTTGATTTAAAAGCGTAAATTAATTAACTCGTTAAAGATTCACACATTCCTTTATTGATAAATAGAAAAGACGTAGCCTAGTCCTCTTAAAAAAAACAGTGAAAGACGGAAGGAAAGTAAAAAGAAAGAAAAACTAAGTTTAAATTGGATACCTTACATGAAAACGTGATCGAATGCTTGACCGATGTCAAAGAAAACGGAAACCAACTTATCTAACTTAAAACAATACTTTTGTTCCAGATATAACGTCATTAGACCTACGTGGCTTACTTGAATGACACATTTCTGTTGGTTCATTTTTTTCTAACTTCCATTCGAATCAAAAATTTAGTGAAAGGTATTAACAGTGTTTAAACAAATACAACAAACTTTAATGACTTTGCTATTATTCAATGTAAACTACGAACCATCTACTTACTGTAGATGGTACGGCGAATCGCACGGATCAAAATTTTACAAAAATTTCTAAGAAAATATCAACTTTTGCAATATTAAAACTAGGTTAAAAAAATTTCAAACAGTAGCACTTTTATTAAGACTTATCATGCATACCGGGTGAGCATAAAGTCTTGCCCTGATTATAAAAATTTATTGCAGAATAACTGTTTGACAAATAATTTAAATTTGATGCTGTTACATAGGTTAGTGTTAATAGTTTTTTTTAAGATTACTTACATTAGTAAACTTCAACGTGTGCCCCTTGGTAGCTCGGAGAATGTCGAAGCGGTATTCCAGTTCCAAATCGGTGGATTGGAAGGGATGGTCCAACACCCTGGCCACCCCGCTCTCCAGACATTACTCCCCTTGACTTTTTTTTCTGGGGCTATATCAAGGATAGAGTCTTCGCCACACCAGTTGCTGACGTTGACGAACTGAAGGCTAGGATACAAGCTGCTGTGGGTACTGTGACAGAACACATGTTACAAAACACCTGGCGGGAACTGGAATACCGCTTCGACATTCTCCGAGCTACCAATGGGGCACACGTTGAAGTTTACTAATGTAAGTAATCTTAAAAAAAACTATTAACACTAACCTATGTAACAGCATCAAATATAAATTATTATGTCAAACAGTTATTCTGCAATAAATTTTTATAATCAGGGCAAGACTTTATGCTCACCCGGTATTTTCACTATATCAAAGAGAAAAATATAAGTTCATACTATAGTAAGAAAAAGGATAAGGAGGAGAAAAAGGAGAAGGAGAAGGTTGAGGTCAAGGAAGAAAAGCAAGAGAAGGAGAAGAAGAAGAAAGAGAAGAAGAAGGAGGAGGAGGAGTAGAAGGAGGAGTAGGAGGGGGAGCAAGAGAAGGAAAAAGGAGGATACGAAGAAGGAGGAGAACAAAGAGAAGAAGGAGAAGACGACGACGACAAGAAAGAGAAGAGAAAAGTATTATAATTGCACCTCCCAAAAAATCTGTATATTCAAGTATCGGCAAGAGTTCTCTTAAAGTGATAACTACACAATTGAAAGTGGATTTTGAATTTGGAATATCAGAAAAAATAATAAACCCGTTCATACAACGCACACCAATGTAGCAATTATTTTATATTCTGTATCAGAGTGAAGTAGCCTACTTTAAATTTTGGGGCAACTAAATTTTAAAAGACACCTAAATGGCAGAAAGATAAAATCTTCGTTTCGACCTTAAAAAGTTCGGCCCGAATCGGAACAACAGATTTCGCTCTTGGACGAATTCATATAAATAAAGACGGACACGATTTAAAAAAAACGGGTTTTAACAATTTGGAGACATGAGACGTGAACATCAATCGAAATTTGAATTATATAACCATTATTATAGGTGTTATAAATTACAAATTCATTCACATGTTTTAGATAAAAATCTATGCAATTTTTTATAACATTTTATCTTTTCGAAATGACTGTAAAAAATTCACTATTCTTTTATTATCTATTTCATTAATCACACATTGCATTTTCTCACATACCACTTTTTTATTTTCTTTCTCACTCATTTTATTGGTTAGGTTTTCAACAGGAGCACTCTCTAGATACCAGCGTATCGGTTGTCTTTTTTCCTATTACAGCTACAGTAATCCCTTAACTACTGCTGCAGTAATCTATCTCAATGAAACCGTTTCAAAAAGAAAAAGAAGAAACACAATGGAATTTCGATTTGCAAGTAATACAACTAATACAAAAAGTATAGGACATAAAGTTCTGTTTATACTTTTCAGTCATCACTTATTACAATGACAAATCGTTGGCCAGTTGGCAGATTCCCTATAGAAAATCAGCTATTGAGGTTATCACAACGAAAGGATTTTCCAAATATTACTCCTTCAAATCTCTATCAATTCAATATCACTGATGCAAAAAAATGAGATCCACTAATATAAAAAATATAATTTTTACCTCTTAACACTATAGTGTTCCTAATTTTCATCAGATTTTAACCAAACTTTAAACGTCTCTATTAAAACATAAAGTTTTTAATGATTTATGTAAAATTAACTTTTAATTTAGCGGTAAGCGAAATGGAGAAAATATGAAAAACCATTCATTGCAAAATTCCAAAATGTCAGTAATGTAATTTTGTCACCTTTTACATTAAAGGGATTAAAAACTATTTAATCCCTTTTCTTAAATTTTCAAATGTTGAGTATCGTAAGGTATTTAACATGAAAATTTGGTTATTTATAAAGTAAAACTTATTTAATACATATTAAAAGGTAAATCGATCAAAAATTGATATTGCTGCGAGAACTTTTTACAAAACAAATAACCAAATTTTAAAAATTCGTTATACGTATAATTTGTACTTCTTGTAAAATTTATTTGTTGATCATTTCTAAATTTAACAATACCCGAAACATAATTTTAATTTCAAGATAAAATTAAAAAAAAACTTATTTTTGTGTTCAGTTTTCCGTAGACGTACGACTACATGTCATTTAAAAACACTACCCTTCCTCTCACTTCTTTCAGCGGCATTCTTTCACTAACGCTTTCTTTCCTTTTATTAAAAGCTGAAATAGACATCTACCCTTTCCGACATCGTGTAGGCTTATACCAGGGCTGAGCACTTTCAAAAACCGTTTATCAACCCAGTCTATCACAGTACTTTATTCTTCGCTTCATAAAACAAACAATTTTTCTTCGTCAGATTCTGTTTTTTGAATAACTCAGAATTTCTATTATTTTTGTTTTGTTTTGATTTCTTCAACCATAATTTAAATCTAAGTTAGGCCTACTGCATGGTACACGGAAGTCTACTATTTTTCGGTTAATTTCTATCAATGCTAAACCGATCTAAAAATCTTGGGTTTGATTCCTATTTAGTCTGAAATTTTTCAGCACTAATGTTCTTCTATATTTTCGGACCTGAAACTCCTAGACAACTGAAACCTCTTGAGAAGACTATGATGTCAGAATGCTTTCGATTTGATTTGGTTAATAAAAGTAACCATAAGGTTCTTGTTATGGTGTTATGCTGATATTAGAGGTAAGAGTAGCTACAACGATGGATCTAGCTAAATTCAATATCAAACAATAAGAGTAACAATAAAGTATAACCTAATGATCGTTGAAAAACAAGAACATTTTTAGGTTTATTGCGTTTTTTATTTACAAAAACCCTTCCTTGATCATTTTTTATTAAGCTTATTGGAGATCAATTCCCATAGTTTTCAGTTTTGACAAAATTCTGTAAAGAAAAACGACAATAGAGAAGCTTACTGTAACACAAAATATTGGTGTTGTCAACTTAATTAAAATAATTATATCCGCTTGCGCTTCATCAGTTAAAATGCAATCTTAACAAATACCCAAATAGTCTACGGAAGATGTAAAGTATAAGACCTTTGACAGTTTAAAAGCATAATATATTTGAGTTTTGATACGGATTTTGTTAAAATGTCAAACCTTTTAAAAAAATAGGGTACAAAAATAAAAACTTATTCCGTTTGAACACAACTAACGTCCGCTATATTTCAAAAAGTTTATAATCTTCTTTTCAAAATCCTCTACACTGATTGATTTTATTTTCCACCTGTTAAGTTCTTCGTACTTTAACATGTATTTAACAATGACAGATGTATCAGTTTCCCCACCATTTCTTGATATATGATAATATCCTGTTCATAGGACTACCAAAATCTGTTCAGAGATGGAAGAAGGTGGAGAACCTAAAATGGATGAGAAGTCGAAATTAAGATAAAGTTTGGTATTTATAGTTTAATATTAGCATAACTATTAGTAGGAAACCAAGAAGCATGTAGCATAAATTTAGATTAACAAAAGAAACAAAGAAAGGCCTGAATCCATGATAATGGTGGGTACATTAAATCAAGAATTTCAGCATGAAACAAAGACTTGTTTCCAAGAGAGGAAAGTGTTACAAGAAGAAGAGGTGTTAGGGCTCGGTTACATAAATAACTCACAAAGGGTATCAGGGTTGGTGACAAGACCTATATGGTGATGTGGGGTGGTAGCGTAGGAGTTTGGGAGGTAAAATTTATTTGAACCGCAAGAAGGTCCTCCGCACCATTTTCATCACAAACTGCTCCTGTAAACCCTATACTGTTACTCTGTTTAGGTTACAGCTCGTTAACTTAGCGGAAAACTAATGCAGGGTTGCTTAATTTAAATTTCTCTAAAAATATATACACGAAAAGTTAACCACATTGTGTATTTTTTGTTGTTCTATATGAAGCCATATCAACCGCCTGGTTATTAGAGACAACAGAGAAAGGGAATTTTTTACAGTTTATGACTTCTAAATATAATAGTACCAGACTGGATATTATAGATCTTCCAGTATTTGAGGTAAGGCTGGTTAGGCTATAGTAAGCCTACAAGGTTACGCACCAATTACAAATAAAGAATAAAAAAGTTGTAACGATATTTTCATCCAAGTAGAGTTAATTTTTTATTCCTCTATACAATTTCTTCCAGGAATTAAACTTCTTATATTTTGCCTTAATTAATTATAACAAAATCTGTTCCTCATAAACTTGTCACGACTGACAAGTAGCGTGACATTTTGTAGCAGTCAGTATTCTGCTACATCTGATTATGAATAATTATTACAGAAGAATATAAAATTTTCAAAATTTAAGGTTAAAAATTTTAATAAGTTACTGTAATTTCAAATTAAAATTAATTCATGTAAATTTTTTCAAGTTAGAATAAAACAATTTATAAAATAATTTTTTAATTAAAAATTTGAATTGTATACATTTTTTTTCTAATCCCTAATGTGTGTAAGTTGCAATCTGTTCAATTCAGAACATTAAGCAACCCAATGACCCAATGAAATGAGGATGATATGTATGACGTGTAAATGAGGTATAGTCTTGTACAGACTCAGGCCGAGCATTCCTGAAAGAGTACGGTTAATTGAACTCCAACCATCAAAGTACACCGGTAACAACTGTCTAGCATTCAAATCCGTATAAACCGTATAAAGTAACTACCTTTACTAGGATTTGAACCAGGAACCTTCGTCTCCAAAAATCAGCTGTTAAAAAGCTGATTTTGGTGACAACTTTACCTCTAGACCAACCCGGTGGGTCAAAAAAAAAAAATATTAGGATAAAAAATTTAAAACAGCTGTGGCTGAAGAAGGTTGGAAAAGACAGTGCTGTTAAGTTTTTCACAATTACAATTTCAAGCTGACCCTATGGGTAACACTCAGTCCGGCCCTGAATCTTTTGTTTTAATCTTGCTTTCTACTACTGTATGAAGATGGCAATCCATATTGTGTTAGACGAAGGCGAAGGAGAAGGACATAAATATGTAGAAGGAAAAATGGAAACTAAGGAAAAGAGGAGACGAGGAAGCGGAGGAGCAGAAAATGGACGAGGAAGAAGAAAAGAAGGAAGAGGCTAAGACAGAGAAGGGGAGACGAAAAAAACGAAAAAGATCAGATAAAACAGGAGGAGCAAGATCATCAGAAGAAGAAAGATGAGGGGGAGTATTAGAAACAGGAAAATGAAGAGAAATAGAGGATTGACAAGAAAAAGGGGAAGGATATAGAAGAGGCGGAAAATGAGGAGGAGAAGGAGAATAAATAACAATCAGTACATTTAGCTTCAAAAAGGGTATCTTTTCCCATTAAAAACTACAAAATCAATTAATTCATTGTATAGTTTTTTCATAGAAATTCAACTATAAAACTATCGTTAGTATAAAATACTTTACATAAGGATATTTGATCGGATCTAACACTAAACTATGAAAAATTAATGTAGTACATAATGTGACGATCTAGTTTTATTTGATGATACGTCGCGATGAAGTTTGCGGTTATTTTAACAGTGAAATTCTTTTGCAATTATGTTTTTTATAAATGTAATATAAACTTAAAAGAAATCTGAGTAGTGTTCTCAGAATGAAAATATAAACCACATTCAGTAATGTGTTTCAAAAAAGACTTAACTATGAAAAAGATGTACATAAAACTAAACCTAATGAATTGTGAATTAATAACTTGAAATATCAAGTTGTTGAAGCTGAAGATAATGATCACTACGAAAAAGAAGATAATGATGCTGATTATGAGATAACGATGATTATTAGTAAAATTAAATTAAATATTATATGATTAACAAATTCGCAAAGGTAAGTCCATATTTTAAAACGTTTCAGTCTGTGAATACTTTATCTGTAATATTATGCCAGTTTTAACTTGCATTTTTGATTTTAAATTCATTTACTCGTAATTTTAAAAATATACAATAAGTAAAAAATGTAAATAATCAGGATTATATTTTTAAAAGTTTAAATAAATTTTAAAGACAACCGAAAAGGGAATTTGAAATGTCCTGAGGGAAAACTAGGATGACTGGATGAGCCCTTAATACAATTTATTTAATCCCAATTTAACCAACTGGAAAAGAAACCGACTAAAATCGTCCAATAAAATTTCATTCTATTTTTTATCGCACGCGGAAAAGAATATTTCAAAGTAGGCTATCATATGAACATCATATACATATGTACTACTCGTACTTTTACGCAATTACTTTTGATACACAATGGGAGAAAAATTCATTTCCGATAAAATTAAAAAAGTGGATTTTAAAAGCAATATATAATTGACTGTAGGCTTACGTTGGGAAAAAATCTGTAAGCCTACAACGTTTAAAACCGTATGGTATTCTTATAATTGGCTAAATTACAATATAGCCTACTTTAAACCTTCATATAAAAAGTAATTAAAAAGAAAGGCTTTTAATTTTAAATCGTTTTAATACAAAAATAATTAATTGAATTTTAAACTGCCCTAACTTTCTCACAAACCTTTAACCAAAATAAGCCAAAATTTTAAGTCGATTTTGACCGATGTTGGTACTATTTTTACAGGAAAGTTTAAATAGAAAGAAAAATGTAAACCATGTAAAAGTTGTTACCAAAAAAATACGAGATAAGAAAAATTCATTATTATTTGCTACAAGGGTGTTTTGTTACCTGACCGGCATGGCTACATAAAAAAGGTTGACTTATAGTGTATCCATTAAGCTATTATTGACCTGTTTTGGTTATTAATTTTTAGTTATTTTTTGTGTTATTTTCATTATTCAGTTTTAGTTTTGGACAACGTAAAACAAATGTGATTAGAGCTTTTTATATATTAACCAGTATCGTAAGTAACGTTTTAGGAGTGAACAATTCTCTATAATACAGAATATTGAGCAGCCTATAATTCTTTGGTTTTGTAAGTGTAAGATTACCTAAGTGTTAGATTTTTTGTGATAACTTTTTAAATTATCTAGACGGTTACGTAAAATTTCCCTATAAAATAAATTAAAGCTATTCGTGACGTAAAAACAACAGACTTTTATCCTAAAAAACTGAATAGGCTATTATATGAAATAAAAAAAAATTATATAAATTTTCTTCTTTATGTATTAAAATTAATCGTAGGTTATTATTGATTTTTAAGGCACATTTCCATTCAACTTACGGGTGACCTGAGAAACGTATAGGTCTACAAATATGCTATAACTTACACCAGAGTTTTGGATAACTTTTCAGTTAAAAAAATTTTCGTCTATGTTGATTTTTTAGGGTGCAGTTGCCGGTAACTTCGGTTGGATCGAGTACAGAATTACACGTTCCAATAAACTTTCATGGATGTTTTTGAATTTATGTAGAAAAAACAGGTCATTTAAAAAAAACAAATAAAGGATAATTTTCTACCAAAAATGTAGCCTACATAAAATGGTACCAACACGAAGAAGGTACATTTCAGTTATGAACAAGGCAAAGTTGGACTGGAGTAGTACAAGAGATGTCAGTTTGGTTATGGAGGTTGCTGACTGCTAAAATCAGAGGCAACTGAAATAAGAAGAAAAGACAATTTAAAGGGAAATTAGTTACTTAAATTAATAGTTACCATTAGAACAACTAAAAATTACACTAAACTACGTAAATTAAAAACAGACTAAATTTAATACAAAATGCGCTAAACTTTAACCAAAACAACCGAAACATAATTAAAAATAAATATGACCATTTACATTAAAATTATTAATTAATTCCTACTTAAACTCAGGAAAATTACTCGCCACCCACCCGCACGAAAAAACTAAGAACTAACTGCTTTTAGCACACTTCATAACCGTTCAAACAACACTAGCGCTATAAAAAGGGTAGCCACTTTTATAAAAACAATCATCGAACTTTCTCGAAGGATAAAGAACATAAGAGAACAATCCAGAGAAATAAAAAAACATTATTCTACTTTACAGCATAAAAATAACAAGCGAAGGTTTAAACTGGTGGCGGCAGAAAAGCAATTAATTACGGTGTACAAGCACCGCATAGCCAAAACAGAGTCGTCTAGTCTGTGTACATAACAATAATATATCTCCAAGGACTTGAATGTGTGAACGGACCTAACATCACGGAAACACAATTAATGGTAGTGGATATGCCAAATAATAACTATTCAGAAATTCCTCCTCATTGCCTAGTATCGAGATGTTCAATGTAGAAGACTAGTGAACGTATTGAAATGTCGTGATCCTTTCTAATCACTATGGTGTAAGAGAATGCAGTCACTGATTAAAATAGTGCCTGAAGTTACCAACCGGTTCAGCCAGACTTTATTAGCGTCGTACACGAACGCCCTATTGGTCATAACGGTGTACATTATTGTAATACTGCGTGAAAATTTTGTAAAATTTACCAAACTATAGATTCCAGGAGTTTCGTTTTACCAAAGGAGGGTATTAAACTACTAAGGCACATATACAGTACATTCTGTTTTTAAAAACAGAACAATATAATTTAATACGTACAAAGTAATGCACCTAACATAACAAAAAAGATACAAATTAAATTTCTTATAAGTAATAGGTAAGTCGCAAAAAATTTAATGGATGTCACTGCGAGACAAAGATACCTACATTTTTTATTAACATTGCCTTCAGTCCATTAAATTCAATGGGCGTACGTGGTATGGCCATGAAGATAATACCGTACAAATTATGAACCCGACGGTGCTTAATGGGTTGCAATAGTAAGAGCTGTTCTTGTTTCCTGTGAGCTTTTTAAAAGGAAAATACTTCAACCAAATACATTTAATTACAGTAAAAATAAAATGTAATTTTTAGAAAAAAAGAACTTTCTGGGTTCTTCTAATCAATCAGTTGGTAGAAAGATTTTTGTTTCTAAATTATAATCACAGTACATAATTTAAAATTTAGGTGCAAACGATAAGAATATTACGTCGCTCGTCCAACCGATTGTAAAATAGCAGTCTATGATTCATAATATCGTTGATCGAAGGTCAAGCTTAGAAATTAATATTGTTGATAAATTTTAAATAAATAATTAAATAATCATCAGAATAATTAATTTCCAATTATTATTTAAATATTTTAAATCAAGAATTAAATATATTAAACTAAAATTTAAGAAGAAAATATTAGAAACATAAATAAATTATTCCAGAAGCAAAATAATCAAATTTATTGAAAGTGGAGTCGTAAAACAAAAGAAAGTATAGGGTGACTCAAAAAGAGCGCCGGTTTTGATATATCAAATTAAGAGATTTATTTTATTGAAAAACTGAAAATAAATACATCAACAAGTTCATCTTACCTTCCGATTTCATGTATAAAAAATGATGTCATGCATGTGTCCTCCTCTACTGCGCTGGCTCGCATCAACTCTGTCCATGAAATTGGATATTACTGCACGACAAGTTTCGACTAATTATGTGGGACAAGTTTCCGTATGTGGGGTTTAGAAAACCCCACATACGGCAGTTCTGTTTATTAACAAATCCGTTTAAGTGGAAGTGCGCCTCATCACTGAAAATGATTTTGTTTGCGAAGGTGTCATCATCCTGCCGTTTTCTCAATACCCAGTCAACAAACTGTCGTCTCTTCTGGTGGTCTGCCACTTTCAAATGTTGCGTCAACTGAATTTTATACGGGTGATATTGGAGATCGTACCGAAGAATTCTCCGTACAGAAGAACATCTTAAACCCCTATTGTTGAGAACGGCGACGTATTGATTTTGCTGGGCTAACAGCCACACTCTCACGAACCAACGCAACGTTCTGCTCAGTTCGGCCAGAACGACGACGTCCAGAACTTTTAAGGTCGACTGTTGAACCCGTCTCAAAAAACTTTTTCATGAGCCTGCGAACTGTTGATTCATTCGGTGCTTCATTACGTCCTAGAGTACCGCGAAGTCGCCTGACAGTAGCCGCATAACTCTCTCCACTCTGGTAAAATGTTTTGACGATTAACACTCGTTGCGCAATAGTAAACTTCTCCATGGTCAGACAGAGACTGCGAGAGTATTACACTGCGAACAAGAGAAACTACAACTGAATCGTCAATCGGAATGTTCTCCGAAATAGAAATGAGGTCTAACAATGTTGCCAACCGATAAACAAAAATTTACCAGCCGTTTAAAAACCGGCGCTCTTTTTGAATCACCCGTTATAATTTTGAATAAATAATTTAACAAATAATAAAAAGGAAATTAGTAGAACATCACGATGTAATTGAATTATGAAACTGAATTTAACAACTTAATGATTTTAAAACAAGCAGACAAAATTTATAAGAGAATCAAGTAGATACTGTAAAACCGATTGCAACAATGGTCAATCCCCCATTCGATCCCGGTCAATCGAACAAGGCACACGGAACAGCAGAGACTACAAGAAATACAAATTCGTAACTATTAATAATTATTATATTTAAATATATTTTGAGCACAGTAGATAAATATCAATTCAATTTAATATTTTTATGTCATTACAATAATTTAAATAAACATTTAGAATTATAAATACAGTGTCATCAATAAATAAATAAATAAATATTAAAAGTAAAAGATCAGTAACACATTTTTTGTAATATCAATTTTGTCAATCTAAATAATATATTCAACCGTTCATTAAATATTATTATTTCAAGTTTAATTAATTTTGCGTTTTCATTTTCATTTCATTTCATTAAATTTCATTCTTTACACTATGTTATAATAATTAATGTAAAAATTAATAACGATTTTCTACTAGGTAACTGATAGGTCTGTCGGGCTGAAGCCGTCTGCGAGTTTATATTATGTTGTAAATAAAAACTTCAGAAATAGTTATGTATTGTATATATTAAATGTGTATAAAATTGATAAATGTACATGTTGAAAGTTGAAAGTCGTAGGTGAATCTGTTTTTGACAATAGTAGAATTTCTTTTTTCATTTTCAGAGCTATGTTTTCATTTATAACATGTTTTTGTCCTTACCTTACGCACGAAATTTTTCATCTGACGGGATAAACACTGTCACTTATTTAAGCCGAAACCAAAGACTTTTTTAATAATAATATAAAATCTATTTATTTTATTCAAAGCTACGGTGTTCCGATGTATTTTACGGCAATTGTGTGGATTGTACGATATAAAGAAACTCTAAAATGCTTTCATCTTTTTAACAAAGTATTTATTGTAAAACTATTTGTTAACAGCATGTTTACTACTTTTTACTAAAACTTCTGAAGCCAAATTTTCCTTAGTCAATTATATTAAAATTATAAGTGGTGACGTAAATACACTGCTTAATATAATGAGGCACACAGTTTTTTAATTTTATTTGAACAGCGAACAAAAAAAATCAAGTCTTTATCATGAGATATTTAAATAGAATTGAAACAGTTTTAATTTTTACGAAACTTAAGATATATAAATTTATTGTTTAAAAAAATGTAACGAAAAAAAATTAAGCATAAAATGGTACTCGTACAGAAAATAACAATCAATCTTTGCGACTAAACTGCTCGATCGATTTCCTTAATACAATCTATTGATTCACAGTACTGACATACGCTATTTATGAGTCAAAACTTGATAAACAACTTAGCTACTGTCCCAGAGGTTCGTAAATAAAAATCCAAAAAAGTTTTAAGATCTCGAAATTCAACGTTTCTTTATTTGAAAATTCTTAATGAATATTTAAAATGATTAAAATCTTAAAATCCTTTAAAATTTGTTAAAATTGTTGAAATTCTTTATGGTTAAATCTTCTAAAATTAAATCTTCTAAAATTATTGAATTGATTCTTAATAAAAAAAAATTAATAAATATTCGAAATCCTTTTTATCTTAAAAATTGTAGAGTATGTCTTGTTTCTTAAAAGATTTAAAATGGAATGAACTAACAATCCATTTTATTATTTTAAGAAAATTTTCTTTTTATTTTTTTTTTATTATTCTCATTACTCATCATCTGTAGGTGGTAAATCATCTGGTATTTATGTTGATTGTGTAAATTTGTATGTTTAAGTTTATGTGTGAGTGGGGTTAATTTTTGTATGAATTTACGTACGGTCTGTTGTTTGTATGTATAAGTGTCTCATATTACAATCTTCCCCCCCCCCGGGGAGTATGCATAAGCAAAAAAGGAGAAGGGGTGGGTGCTTAAATGTTAAAAAAAGAAGGTGAGTACGTAGCAGTTGTCGGCTTGAGACGGTAAAATCCGTTCATTCGGGGCCCCTTTCAATAATACATTCATACAGCATGCAAACAGCATTTGGTTTTTTGTTACAAGCATCTCAAGCTCGAGTATCGCGACAGACATCACCGAAAAAGTAGTTTATTTTTTTTTATTTTTTTTTTTTTTGAGCAAATTATGTAACCTTTTTAAGGTTAGAAATGTGTTCTTTAGTTATTTCCCCTCCAATAGTCTTACGGAGTAAGGCTGTAACTGGAGTGGAGAAGCCGATGATATAAAAAGGTTCAGACCATCGGTATGCCATTTTTGCACAAATATTTTTCCGTTTCGAACTTACGGGGTGAGTTTTAAGTAAAACTTTATCTCCCACCGAAAACGGATTGGGATGGCGCATAGCATTATATCGGCGCGCCATATCATGATGAGATTTAATTAGTTTTCTTCTAATGTCACACATCATGTTACTTGAACGTACAGGATTGCTATGAAGGATATCTTGGATATTCCATGCTCTATCCAACGGTGTTTGAGCTGGAAAAGTATGCAATATATCAAATGGACATTTCCCATGCGCGTTATGTTGAGCCATATTGAAGGCTTATTGAAACCAAAATAGAGATTTATTCCAGGTTGTTTGAGTAGTTGCATGGTATGCAATAAGAATAGACCGAAGATTTCGGTTTAATCGTTCGGCGTGAGATGGTTGTGGATGGTAGGGTGAGAGAGTGGTTCGTTTTATGCCTAGATTGAAACAAAAGTTTTTAAACATTATTGAATTAAAATTTTTAGCATTATCTGTGACGATTAACCTCGGGATGGAGTAATTTTGAAAAATACGTTTTAATTCTTCTATAATGGAGGATGTATTAGTGTTTTTTAATGGAGCTAACCATGTAAATTTTGAAAAACTATCTACTACCACTAGAATATATTTATATCCTTGGTTGGTTTTTGGTAGGCTGCCTACCGTATCAAGAAACAGTGTATCAAATGGTGCTGTCGGAACTCTAGAACTGAGATTTCCCCATTTATAATTTATTCCAGGTTTGCTGCGTTGGCAGGTTGTACAAGCATTCACTTTTAAAGGAATTTCTCGATATATAGCCGGCCAATAAAAATACCGTGTAATTTTGTGTATAGTTTTATCGACACCTAAATGTCCACCGATTTCCGAATGATAAAAGTATTTAAATACTAAATCTTTTAAGGAATTGGGAAGAACGATTTTGGTTGGATTATTGTTTTTATCTTTTAGACATAGGACTCCTTTGGATAAACAAAATTTATTATCCATTTGTTGTTTTTGTTGAAGGATAAAGGTATCCTGTTCCTGATGTTGTCTTATGTCTGTAAAAGATAGGGGGAACTGCGATAATAAAGTATTAATATAAGATATATCTTTTGAGATATCTTCATTATTTAAATCGTACATCCTCGATAATGCGTCCGCCACATTATTATCCGAACCACGGATGTGATTAATTTTAAATTTAAAAACAGATAACCGAAGTAACCATCTAGCCAATCTACCCAACTGTTTTGGTCTGGAAAGAAGCCAGGCTAAGGCTTGATTATCGGTTTCTAAAAGAAATTCACGATGTGCTAAATAGGTCCTGAAATGATCTGTTGCAAAAACAACTGCAAGACACTCTCGCTCATATGCAGAAAACTTCCTTTCTGCCTCTGTTAATGTTTTGGAAGCGTACGCTATGGGTCGTCTAGACCCTTCTTGTTCCTGAAGCAGTACAGCTCCTAGACCTGTATCAGACGCATCCGTCTGTAAAATGAAAGTTTTGGAGAAGTCTGGTATTGCCAATACCGGGGGATTAGCAATTGCCTGTTTAAGATCTTCAAACGCGGTTGTTTGTAAGTCTCCCCAGATAAACTGAGTATTTTTACGACGCAATTTATTCAGGGGTTCGATTCTATCAGCATAATTTTTGAAATTTAGAAAAATAATTAATCATACCACAGTATCGATGTACTTGTTTCACTGACGTAGGTTGCGGGTACTCCAATATTTTTTGTGTCCTAGTTGAGTCTATAGAGACCCCTTTGTACGATAATGTGTGTCCAAGAAACGGTATTTCATTTACGGCAAATGTTACCTTATCAGGATTAACTGTAATGCCAGCTTTCCGCAGAATTGACAATACTATTTTAATGTGCTTCAAATGTTCTGGAAAACTTTTGGAATATATTAATATATCATCCATGTAATTAAATACAAATTTATATTTAATGTTTTTGAATATTGTATTCATAAGACGTGTTAAAACTTGTGCGCCAGTCGACAAACCAAAAGGTAATCTCTCATATTCATATAAGCCATCCGGGGTACAAAACGCGGTGATTTGACGAGATTTTTCTGTCAATGGTATTTGATGGTACGCTTGCGCTAAATCTAATGTACTGAACCATCGTGCATTGGAAAACCATTGAAAAGCATGATTTATATTCGGTAAAGGTTGGGCCTCTGAGTCAATTATTAAGTTGACTGAGCGATAGTCTACGACTAAACGACTCGTGCCATTCGGTTTTGGAATAAAAAACGCTGGAGATGAATAAGGCGAAACACTTTCTCTAATTACTTTATCTTTTAATAATTTATCAATTTGTTGTTTCATTTGAAGTGTTTTTATTGGATTTAATGGATAGGGTCTAGATTTTATAATTTCACTATTTTTAAGTTTAATATCATATTTTAATACGTGGGTACAGCCTAATTTGGTAGTGAGTACGTCAGGAAATTCCTTACATAAATTATTAATTTTATTTTTAATATACTCACTTTGTTCCACATTATTAATCTGATCTGGGTATAAATCTATAAAATGAAATTTTTGATTTTTCAACCAGTCAAAAGTTATCACAGACCTTGTGGCGTTAAATATTGCACGTGTTTTTTGTAGAAAGTGCATTCCAAGTATTATTTTGTGCTGTATTTTTGTTAATACCTTCAAATTTATTTTCCATGATATATTTTGTAGAGTAATTTTAATCCAGACCTGCTTATTAATTTCTAGAGAAAACCTATCAGCTGTAAGACAAATGGCCTTAATATTTTCCTCTTTTATAATCGCCTTCTCGGCCTTTAAAAGTTTATACATTTGTTGGTTAATAATGTTGTGTGTGGAACCAGAATCAATAAGGGCATTAAATATATCATTTTTGATTTTTATTGATAAAGCTTTCAAAGTATAATTACTGTTTAACCCTTGTTCTCTTATCTTTAAATGTTTACATGTGT
Source organism: Catonia carolina (assembly GCA_035578175.1). NCBI lineage: Eukaryota > Metazoa > Arthropoda > Insecta > Hemiptera > Achilidae > Catonia > Catonia carolina. The sequence continues at coordinate 297,983,407 of JAQMRL010000001.1, forward strand.
TATGTTTACAAATACGCATCATATGACTATGTTGTGCGCATTTGTAAACATTCAGTTTTTTTGGAACATGGTTATTTCCTTTTTGCTGCAAAAGTTTACAATTTCTTTTGATATGACCTAATTTATGACAATAAAAACACTTCAAAGTTGTTGCTGACATTTGTGATCTGATTTTATTGCATGCTGTATCTTTTAATGTGTTTTGTTTACCTAGAGTAGGTACTATGTTATTTTCAGTGTTTATGATGCCTGTATTATTCATTTTTGATAAACCGATGTCATTAAGAGTTCTAGCATAAACTCTTTCATAGACATAGGCATCTAATTTATTAAAATCTTGTAAGTTATTGGGTTTGCCGATTATACCTATGTGTGTGGCATATATTTCATTTAAACCCGTTAAAATTATATTAATCAACTCCCCTTCTGTTAAATCTAGTCTTAATACATCATGATTTTCTAAAATTTCTCTCATGTATTCCGCAAGGGTCTCCGTTTGTGACTGGTTTCGGTATAATAATTTTAATTTTAATATTTCTTTCATTTTTGGTGTGATTAATTTATTTACTAAATCTCTATGAAATTGATCGAAATTATGATTATTTCTAATCGAATTTTTAAAAATTTGTTCTGTGAAACCGGTCATAAACGGAGTTAACAACACCAAGGGTAAATCAACTGCATAACGTTTCTGTATCTGTTTAATAATTTTGATATTTCGTACTAACGTGTCAATGTCACGTCCATCAGTAATAGTTAATTGTTTTAATTCATTTTCTATTGGATTTGCAATTTTTGTCCAATTAAAATTTAATTCACGTTGGAAACACAAAGGATTATTGTTACCTACGGCATTTGGTATTAATATGTCAGGGGCTTCGTTTCTAAGAACAGGATTTTGCATTTCTGGGTGATGCATAAGATTAATTTGATCATAATTAAGATTTCTTTGTTGTTGATCAGGTAAGAAATTATTCCCTAAATGTGCCTCTTCAGGATTTAAGTTTTGCTCGAAATTAGATCCAACTTCGAAATTATGTAACCCATTAGCCTTCCAAATATCAAATCCCTCTCGTAAATTTTGAAACCCTACGACTTTATCTGGTTTGTTGGGTAATATAAATGTTAATATTTTGTTAAGCCGATCATCAAAAATTTCGGCATTATACCTTTCTAATTCATTTAAATTTTCTATGTTTCTTAACCTTACTAAATAGTTTTGACACTCTGTCAGTTGTTTATCCATGTCAAATCTATGTAATGTAGTTAAATCGATTTGTCGCCCGTTATCTAAGAGTTTTTGTAATCGTTGCCTTTTTTGTCTTACGTTTCCTGTTGTTGTGCTTTTCCGTATTCTAAGTTGGAAGTTAAGGTTTGTTTCGTCTAGTTTAGTGGAATCAAGAATCGGTGCTACCTGTCTGTTCATGTTTCTATTTGTTTTGTTTGTTGATGATGATTATTTATGTGTATGTAATAGATGACTTACCAGTCGACGTCGGTATACCTGTCAGATGTGAGTTCTTTATAATTTTTTTTTTGTAAATTTTAGAAGATTTATATTTTATTTTGGATTTCTCTCTCTTGACGTATTTTATTGGATGTTGTTTGATGATTTTTGTTTGATGAATTTTTGCTGGTTAGTCCTTTTTATTGTTTTGATATCCTTCCCAATTTTATTGTTGAACTTATTTATTGAAATCTTCTATTGAAATTTTTCTATTGAAATTATCCTGGTCACGGCACCATTTTTGTCCCAGAGGTTCGTAAATAAAAATCCAAAAAAGTTTTAAGATCTCGAAATTCAACGTTTCTTTATTTGAAAATTCTTAATGAATATTTAAAATATTTAAAATGATTAAAATCTTAAAATCCTTTAAAATTTGTTAAAATTGTTGAAATTCTTTATGGTTAAATCTTCTAAAATTAAATCTTCTAAAATTATTGAATTGATTCTTAATAAGATAAAATTAATAAATATTCGAAATCCTTTTTATCTTAAAAATTGTAGAGTATGTCTTGTTTCTTAAAAGATTTAAAATGGAATGAACTAACAATCCATTTTATTATTTTAAGAAAATTTTCTTTTTATTTTTTTTTATTATTCTCATTACTCATCATCTGTAGGTGGTAAATCATCTGGTATTTATGTTGATTGTGTAAATTTGTATGTTTATGTTTATGTGTGAGTGGGGTTAATTTTTGTATGAATTTACGTACGGTCTGTTGTTTGTATGTATAAGTGTCTCATATTACACTACTTAAAGAAAGCATTTAACAGAAACATGTCAGAACCTAAAGTTCACGATTTTACCAGATAAAACTTTCACTCAAAAGACGCTAAAAATTGCACATAAAGCACAAACTGACAATTTGCAAAGCGATTATATCACCAATCTGACCTATGGCGTTCTACTATGGGGATCTGCAATTCTTCCACCACGAAATATATTCAAGCAAAAAAAAATTAAATTTTACAAATGATAAACCATGACCCGTTAACGTACTAATGAACTTAACAATGACTTCAATGTTTCATTCATCACGTCAGTGGCATATCAATTCCGGATTCAAAACTCTAGACACATCAACGCTTTTGTAGACAATAAAAATGTATTCTCGATTCATCCGAGTTAACCCATCAAGAAGGCTCGAACGTCATTGGCCAAGGAATCTCTCCAAGTAGTTGAAAGACGGTGCTGACAGACAGCTTTTCTAAGCGATTTTTAAATAAATGTACATAATTTTCCATATTTACTTATGTTAATAATGGATTTTGTTAGCTATTATGACAAAAATTTCAACCTTGAACAGTGTTGTTCTGAATAAATCTACAAAGGAACAGTTGTACCATTTCCTTATATTTTTCAGTCATGATACTCTCGTCATCTTCCCCGAGTTCTATTCCTCATATTTTACGCGGCAAAATCAATTTGGAGCACATCGCACCGTCTCCTCGCATAAAATTACAGAGATATTAAATTTTTTTCTTTTTATTGTCTTAATAAATTCTCTTTCTCTCTTTATTCATCAGATGCACAATTGTTTTTGTTTATTTTCTTCTCTGTCCACGCTACTCTCAACAAACAGCGGTACACCCGAAGTTTAAAAGCTCAGATTTTGTCAATATCTAATTTTATGAGCGTTCACACCTCTATATCATATACACAGAGTTGTTATATTAAACTGATTGTAAATGTACTACCAAGTTACAAAAAAACATCGTGTGAAACGCTCACACGTCTTTCTCTAGCTAATATAAATAAGAGAAACACTATTGGTCATATAATATAGTTATGAGTGAATGACGCTAATGAAATCAACCTCTGATGGACTTAGATTTTAAAAAGGGATAATCACTAATAAATTGATGCTAAAGTTAGTCTGTAGAAAATAATTTTTAAATTAAAAGTTTGAGGGTTTTTTAATTTCTATAACGTCAATTATTAACAAAAGTTAGGGATTTTGCCCACAAATGCATATTAAGGCCACAATCTCATATTAAGACTGCTAATTGATGCTAAATTAAGTTCTGTAGAAAAATTTGCTAGAATTAAAAGTTTTAGGTTTGAAAGCCGCAATCCTTAAACACTAAATTTTACAACGAGAGCACAGTCCCCACCAAAGTTTTAGCAGAGATGCTGCTTATCCCATCTTGTAAAGCGCAAACGATGAAAAGGCCGAATAGAGGCGATTTTAAACAAAATCTGTTGCCGTTTTTAAAATTTGGAAAAAAATAAAGATTGCACTAATAAACTACAACTTCCAGTTGACTGGTCGTGATAAAAGTTTTTATCTCAGGTTCCCTTGTAGTATTTAACGTAAGTTTCAAATTTCAACTTCGTACGATATTCCGTTTTGAGATATAACATTTCGTTCACACATACAGTATTCAGATGAACTAATGTCCCCTAGCCGTGGGAGTGAGAGAATGCATAACGCTGAGGAGTAACTTTACTCCACATAAGCTGGATGCCAAATTTGCTGAATACAAATTTTATTCCCCACTAGGAATCGACAAATTTGCTGTGATTAAATAGACTCAATATTGTTGAACAAATTCTCTTTAATAATTTTGATTATTCTCACAACATTTCATTAGTGTTTGTTTCATTTCACATGTTTTAAATTTTGTTACTTTTACATCTTAGATACTTTAACAAAACGTGTCCCATATGTATTAAATTTTACTGTTTCTTTAAACTGTCATTTTAAATTATAATGTCCCGTCTTTAATTGTATGTTTTAAGTTAAACTTTTATTTGTCATGTGGCCCGTCCATCTTCTTCGATGTTCGGAACCACACTACTTTTTCTTTACAAAATTCTCAGTTCTTATTTTTCATAGTTTCCTAGCAACCATATAAATAACTCTCTTCAATATTTTCTGGTAATATAAATTTTTTTTTTTTTTTTGTAATTCCTAATGTGTGTACGTTGCAATCTGTTCAATTCAGAACAATAAGCAACCCCATGACCCAATAGATGAGGATGATGTGTATGAAGTGTAAATGAGGTGTAGTCTTGTACTGACCCAGGCCGACCATTCCTGAGAGAGTATGGTTAATTAAACCCCAACCATCAAAGTACACCGGTAACCACTGTCTAGTATTCAAATCCGTATAAAAGTAACTACCTTTACTAGGATTTGAACCAGGAACCTTCGTCTCCGAAAATCAGCTGTTAAACAGCTGATTTTGGCGACGACTTTACCTCTAGACCAACCCGGTGGGTGGTAATATAAATTAAATAATTTTTAAAGTATTTCTTTTTCAATCAGCTGGAGATGTTTATTTTTATTTCAATAGACTCAAAAATAAACAACTCCAGATGTGCATTAAATTCGTCATATTACAACGCTATCACTCGCACAAGCCATACGCGCCGTTCCAATAACATGATCGCATAATTTTACTCGTTGTTGTGAGCAAGCGTTTATGCATCCAGTAAACTAACAAGCAAGATAACGACGTAGTATGTTTTCAGATTTGGATTATAATGGTAAAGGCCTTTGAGCGCATGCGTAGTTATGCCACATATCTCCCTCTCCCTCGCTCGGCTATGGGACATTAGTTCATCTGATACCTATTTTTTTTTTTTTTTTTTTTTTGTTTAACGTCCGACTGTTCTGCAATTACTGCTAATGCAGACGGTGAATGATGAAATGATTTTTTGTAACGTATGAAAAAATGCCGTGCCTGAATGGGATTCGAACCCAAGACCGCATGATGAGAGGCGAGCACGTTACCAACTGCGCCAATGCGGCCGGCTCTGATACCTATACTAACACACTAACCAAAAACGTGTTTTTTTTTTTTGGTTCAGGAGACTTGAAAACTTTTAATTCCTGTGAAAACTTGATTTCATAAGTTCGACCACAAAACATAATTCTTTGTTCTTGTTATATATTTTCAATTAGGGCAAGATGAACTAAAATAATGGTCGAACATAAGAATGATATAAATTAAACCATAAGCAGCATTAAAAATTTTGAAAAAGAGCTGTTAAAAAGTCAGATTGGTGTAGATACCTACACCACCGATTTTTAATATTCAGGGTATTACTAATCTTCTTTGTATAAATGAACAAACGGATATTGTTGATACAGGCCTAATTTTTTAAAGAATTCGAGTACAAAAATTTGGTAGTTTTCATAACACATGAGATTTTCAGGTCGCTTCGTAATCTAGTCAAAATTGAGACGATACAGTATAAATTATTTAGATTCATATCATAATTTTGTCTAAAAAGATCTATTCATGAATTTTTGTTTAACGATAGTAAAAATGTAATTTATTTTGAAGATTCACAAGAAAATTAGCACAATTCCCCGTACCTTTTCTTACGAAAGTGTTTATGTACGTGTAAAGTTTTCACAAAAAAAGTTATGATTATTGAAACGAAAAGGAGCATGTTTAAAAGGATACGGTAGGAGTTAGTACCTACTTCTGGGCATTTTATGTAAAGTGTGTCATATAATTTTATGGTAACATTACGTTATTAATAAAAATAATAATAATAATAATAATAACACCCTGTTTTATATGCTCATGCTATCGCATATAAAATGCAAAGGAATTTTTAATAAACGAAAGAAAATAGTATAGAAGAAAAATGCTTGCTTGCATATCACTTCACTTTATTACTTATCTGCATATACATAACCGTACCGTATACACACATGAAAAGTGCGTCTGATACAAAAAATTTAATAAACACATGGTAAACCGAATTAATTTTTTCATAAATCTTCTATCAAAAAGCTACTTTTTATATTTATCGCATTTTTTACCGAACTGTTGAATTTTCCTTCCATCCAATTTCACGTCAACATGTTTTTCATACATACTCAGAAAATATATAATTAAAATTTTAGGAGTTACATTTGTTAATGTTTATCGTACTTTAATCACGTCTAAACTGACACCTTATCAACATTAATAATTTGTTTGAACAAAACCCTAAATGCTGAACAAAGTTGTGCTACTATGCATTATTTTTTAATTATGAAAGATTACTTGATTGAGGAGATATTATACTTAACTGGTTGCAAGGGATCCAAAATGAATCTTTTCGATCCCTCATTAGTAGCAGCTAAGTTTATGATAATTAGTTACGATAATCACTACTTGTCTAGAATGCGCTCAAAGTTACACTTTACATAAATTTCTAACGTTCGTAAGAAACTTTAATAAAAGAACACTACAAACGATTCACACAAATACTGACATACATAAAACAGACTTAATAAAAATAATTAAATACAATATAGCTAACTGAAGTTAAGCAGAGGAGGTTAGGTACAATAAAGCAGACATTTACTTTAGGATTGACATAAAAATACATTATTAATGAACTCAATTATTACGTTACTTTAAAGTCAACGCTTCGTATACTGATTAAACTGAAATCTGAAAACTAAGCTTGCCTTAAACCAATCCAAAGGTTATTTCAAAAATTAGTTAGGTAGCCTCAAAATTACAGGTATTTTAATCCGATACACAAATAAAAATTTAATTTTCTCAAAACGGCTCAAACGAGGTATATTAAAGTTTCGTAATTTATTACTACTGCCAGGGTTATTAAAATGACATAAGTGGTACCTCCAGGAAAATTTCTTGAGGGCTCTGCTTTCATAAAAAAATAATTCAAAGTTACAGCCTTAAGGTACATTTTATTGTAAAAATGTTCTATAGAGTAGAAAAAATTGAACAAAATATAAGTTTTACAAGACTTGTGTGTGAAATTATTTGTAAGATGCTTATTTTAACTGTAATTTGCAATTTTACGAATGACGGTAGTTATGAAACGGGGTTGAAAATTGGATAAAACCGAGAAAATATAATGGACTGTACCAAATACAAACACTGCTGATTTTAAAGGGAAAGCAAACAGTGGAATAATGCTGAGGTTGTGGACTGGTAAAAGAGCTTCTAGAAATGTCTAACGGTAGGTACTTTACGTGGTCGATTAAAAATTATATTATGATCTTCTTCTCAGCGTGACTCTCCGTTCCGAAGGTTGGCGACCATCATGGCGATGCTTACTTTATTGGTAGCTATCCGAAACAGTTCTTCAGGGCTTTTGTTGAACCATACTCTTAGGTTGGCCATCCATGAAATTCTTCTGCGTTCTGGTCTCCTTCTACTGTCGATTTTTCCTTGCTGAATGCGTTGGAAAAATTAATACCTGCTTTTATTCCGCATGATATGACCGAAATATTGCAGCTTTTGCGCCTTCACTACGCTGACTAATTCCGCTGCCTTGTTTATTCGACGAAGCAATTTCACACAAGCCCCACTCCCCTTAGTACTCGTGTCGGCGTTAGCCACGTTTGATGAGTCACCGTCGAGCTCGTTACGCCACTTTAGTGCGACGTACGTGGCTCTACTACACATGGAAGTACATCGGGTCGCATTCGTTCACCCCGATAGCAGACGAGTATAGGATAGCTGAACCGCAGTTTTATGGGCACGCTCTGTGTGGTCTGGTGCGTGCGCCCCATTCTCCTATACAGCCAAAATTCGAATGCTTCGAAAGAATTCGAAATGACATGATAATAAAACGAAAAACTACAAGATTTCAAACAATATTACCTCACCGTAGCAAATAACTGGTACATAATTTATAGAAATTAAATTATTTAGGCTTTGAAGGGCGTTTGATCTTAATACGTAGTGCAATGTTTGTTTTTTTATAAACAGCTGCGAATTTCATTAATAAAGTAAATAATAAGTTACTATTCTTAATACTTGAAAAATGGCCAATAAAATCTATACGAAAGTGTTGAAACTATAATAAAATTATTAGATGTTATAAAAGAGTAGACTAAAGTCAAAAAATTCAATAAATAATTTTTTCAATGAAAAATTAAACCTGTTGTAACATATTTTGCATATACTCTGTTCCCTCTCTGATATGAAATTATGAGAGTAGCTGTGTTGAATATTGTTGTGTCGTAGGCGTACAACACGTAGGATAGTCCATGAACCGTTTTGTTGGTCGGACGTGGGACATTGTTATTGATGAGTGCTGGAAGGCAAACGAGCGGTAATTGGAGCCTCCTCGGCCAGTTGTGTGCAATTAATTCCCATTAATTATAGGTCATTAACAAGATCCCTCTCCGATGTGGTCCGGTGCGGTGTACAGTACGGCCAAATAACTAGAAGCCCTACTATAGCCCTCGTTCACCTGTTGTCTATAGACAAATTATAGGCTTTTTACTGCACGTCATGTTTCTTCTTTAATTAAATTTACCTCTAATTACAAAAATACTTGAAGCCTTAACCTTTCAACTTAACACGTAATTAAAAAAATAAAAATTTCATTAAACAATTATAACTCGTGAATCTCCTTCCGTTACAACATTTTACTAAGCGAAATGTTATAAAAAATAATAATAGTGAACCGATGATAGCGCCTTATGAATGGGTTTCTCAGAATATGTGATTGGACCTGGTTCAAAATTGTTCCTTGGGTTATAAAGGTTTTATTATAGTGATAAGCCTATATTTATTTATCTATTTTGTTTTATTTGATTTATTCTTTATGTTCTTTCTATTATTCGTTAAACTGTTCTAGCAAAATGTAGGAGTTACAATTTTCGGTTCTTTCAATGTTTTGCTCTCAATGATTTTCCACTATTATGGAAATTGGATGACTGTGATTTACATAAAAGAACGAAAACCTCCATTGATTTTTCAGACAGTTAATATATCTGAAATGTGAAGAAAACGTGATTAAGTGTGTTAAGTTTGTAAAACCAGTTTGGTACTTAACACGTTATAAGTAAACAGATCTCCGTACGCAGAATTAATGGTAAAACACTTATGGGTTCTGTAATTTAAATTAATTGATTAATATGATTGCATATGGCCATCTTTCTTTTTCCTTGTAGTTAAGTATACTTCCACCGACGTGCAAGGGAAGAAGACAACGTCACCGCTGGACGGCGAGACGCCGTGCCGCCTTACTCCTCAATCGTCATGATGACTACCACCGCCACAGCCGCCCGTCAACCGGTTCTTTCAACCTACGCGGCCCTTTCTAGAGCTCTAAATAAGTAAAGTTTACCCACGCGTTGCTGAAAGCACGTGACTAATTATCTTGATTTTTTCTGGGTTAAATTTGAAAGGGGGCGTTGAATTGTAGTGCGTTAATCGGTGTCTATCAGGTGTTAATTTTATGAATTTACTCGCCCAACTGGTTTCACTGAATTTCTTATATCTAGTAAACGCCAGCTGACTGACTGGGTAACCCGGAAATTATAAGTTTTTCAATCCGCCATTGATGTTTATGAATGAAATTTTATTCAATGACGATCAAGTTTTATAGCTGATTCAGAAGGAAAGAGTCCAAAAACCCATTTTCCTTTCCCAGAATTTATGCAGTTCGTACGATCTGTACATATCTAGCATAAAAACAAAATAATAACAGATTTAAGAAAGATTCCTGAACGATTGTGAATAATAAGTCTGTATTATTGAACAGATCCGAATATTCAATATTTTGAACCGCTAATTGGTTTTAAAGAAAAGCTTGATGATGATGATGAAGACCAAACATAGTTTTCAGAGATCATCCAGAACGGTTACGACTAAAAAATTAAGAACACGGGTCACAAAAATACTTTCATGATATTTTAACAACGAATTGGCAGTTCCGAACCATTTTTATGGTAGCGAAACTTGAGAACTTAACATGGTGAAGGGAACAAAAATTGAAAGCTATGCCGATGTGTTTTTCTACGAACGGTCAGTAAGAGGAAGAGAGAATTCAAAATTGCGATAGAGCTATAAGGAAAGAGTTGCAGAGAACAAGAGCTAATGAAAGGATTTATTATCAAAAAATGAATGAGAATCTACTAAGAATAAAGAGAGATAGAATTCCAAAACGTGTTCTGGGATACAGGTTGAGGGAAGAATCATGAGAAAACTATGACAATGCTGGGAGTAATTTATTTTAATTACTACGTATACAACTTTCTAATGCAAAAATTGCAGTTTGATGTTGGGACAGGCTAGATGACTTTTGCCGTAAAAACAAGAAGCAGTAAAAGAAAAAAGGAATTTATGCATTTTTAATTGAAAAAATACATTTTCAATTAACACAATTGTTTGATTAAATTATACGTTCAGAAGAAGAAAATAGAAAAGTTATTGCGGGTAAGGAATAGCGTATTCAAGTTTGCAAAGGGCCTGTTGAACATTGTAAAAGTTTGTATTATTTAAAGAAAAGTAAGCTCTTTCAAAATAGTTCAATACAAAACATTGTAAGTGAATTCGGTAAATAAATTGAAATATTTATGAATGGAAAGCGAAACGAGCGGGCGTTGCTAGTGGAATAAAATAAAAACAATCTACGAGAAATTAAAAACAAAACGAAAATCATCTGATAAAATATTAAAGTTAGTTGAAAAGTTTAAATTATTTTACTTTCATACCATTTAAATTTATCAAAACTTTGAATTTGAACGTTTCTTTGAGTTAAATTGTACAATAAATTGAGAAACGTTAAAAGGACGAATTTCATCTAGTGATCTTATTGTGAAATTGTAAAATATAAAGAATTTTTGGAAACATAGGAAAATGTATGAAAAAGGAAACTGACTAAGAGAGAGTTGATGAAAAGGATGAAAAGAAATTCCTGGTAAAGAGATGAAAGAAGAAAAGGCTGAAGAGAGAGTGAATTTTGTGAGGCGTCGTAATAAGGCGGAAACAAGGGCCTTTGAGAAAGCATACGGCGCAGTAAAGGACATTTACAGAGAAACAGCCCACGGCAATTTTGCTTTGCATTTTAAAAGGTTGTTTCAAACAACTTATAATCTTTTTTACACTTTTAATTAGCATATTACAGTCTCTAATTGATATCAGACGAAAAAATACTACCTCTCCTATTTCAAAACATGTTTAATTATTAATAATAATAATACATACTTCGAAAAACTTAGCAGGAAAATGGAGAGTTACAAACTTGAAAATGTTTATACCCTTAATAAAATGCAAATGGTTTCAGGGGAAATACATGTAAGATTAATCATAATTAGTTTTAAGTAACGTAAACAAAATATAAAGCACCTTTTACAAACGAAAGCAAACATTAGGCTACACTACTTTATAACAGAAGAAAAGTTGTGTGCTTAAAAACCAACATTAGAAGTGAAAATTCTTTTGAAATGAAATTCTTTTGTAACATCAAAGCTAACAGAACTTAGGTGTGATTGTTAATGGTTTACAATTAGACTATTATACTTTTTATAGGCGTAAAACCAGAGCGGTTCTCAACGCCTGTTATTTCACACAAGAGTGTAGAGAGCTGAAGTCCAGAGCGCAGTTGTCTTATGACACGAAAATATCACTAACTGGCAAAAAAATAAATTTTACATAAAAGAAGAAGTGACACAAAAAGAAGAAGGCACAAAAATAAAAAAGACTGCGAAGGGAACACAAAAATCATACAAACATGGAAACATGAACTCAAGTTCACAACTTAAAGTTATTCTACTCCACCCAAGACTGTCACACTGTTATATACACTGATGGATCGAAGGAATTTTAGAGTTACGTCCAAAATAGGCTTTTATCGTCGAGTATATCCTGCCATTCAAGGGGTATCTCGAACCGCCGACGCAAAACTGCCTAACTGATGCAACTCACCAACACATGTTGATCTTCAAAGGACAACTACGCCTCCCGTACATTGGAGCATCATCAGAAATCATATGATTTCATGATCTGATGTGCCCAGCAACCAAAGAATTTCTCATAACTATTATACAATAAGTAAATTTTGATAAACTCACAAACATTTTTTACGTCATTGACCTTACATGTTCCAAAACCAACTAGAGACGTAAGAGCTAATACTTTGGAAGGCAAATACCCGAGTATGCAGTAAAACTACCCCGTACATTCTGATACAGAATGAATGATTATAATAAAAGGCCTATAATATCGATACAGGTATTATGGGACAATAATAAATGAGAAAATCGATCAAACAACAAAATTAACACAGAAATAATTTACACACCCAGATTAGGTCTACACAGAAATAATAGTAAGGATAATTTTTGTGAAGCGGCTTCATAAAAATAAAGAATTTAATAGGCAACATGGATGTAAGTTGCCTATAAAAGTCCGGAACAGATACGTGATATGCAACATTTTTCTGTTCTTTTGTATGGAATGGAGGAACGGATTCTTACGAAACGAAAAATAGACTAAATTCAAACCTTCGCATCATGGATACAGTACGCGTGGGTACTATGTGTGTTAAGGATATCATGGACATAAAAAAGGACGAGTGACGAACGTACTATATCAGATACATTAAGATATAAATTGATAAAATTGATTAAAACGACAAAAGAGACGAGTAATTAGAGATTAGAGTAATTCAGACATGGTGTGGAGCGAAATACCATGTAGATGAATAAACGAAAACATTACAAAGGAGTGCATATTCAACAGCTGATTTTCGGAGACGAAGGTTCCTGGTTCAAATCCTAGTAAAGGTAGTTACTTTTATACGGATTTGAATACTAGATAGTTGTTACCGGTGTACTTTGATGGTTGGGGTTTAATTAACCATACTCTCTCAGGAATGGTCGGCCTGGGTCTGTACAAGACTACACCTCATTTACACGTCATACACATCATCCTCATCTCATTGGGTCATGGGATTGCTTATTGTTCTGAATTGAACAGATTGCAACGTACACATATTAGCAATAAAAAAACTACAAAGGAGTGCAGCGTAGGATGTCAATGACCACTTTTTTAACAAACTTGCGATATTGATATAATTGCTCCTCTGTGTAACTATATAAATCCACAGCGTCAAAAGTAAGAATTTATATTATTTCGGCAATTCACAATAAGAGATTATAACCAAAGAAAAGTACCTTTCCAAATCACTTTGTCAAGAAGGTCGCAAGATATGTTTGTTTACAAAATATATTTATTGTGCGGTTTCAAGCTCCGTGTTGGTACAGGGTGACGGGTACGGGTAAGGTATGATAAATGAGTGACGCATGCTGGGAGAACGATTGTTGTATTACTCTGATACAAAACATTCATGTTCAAACTTTCCGTATTTAAAATATTTGTTTGTATTTATTACATTTATTTATTTATTTACATATTTTAATATAAATTTGTAAGTTAAATATTATGAATTCGACTAAGTTAATAACCCGGTAGGTATTTGTTAAATTAATGAGCCGGCTGAAATATTTTTTAGTCTAGTTAGTACACGTTACCACTATCAATGCATCAGCAGTGAAACACTACTAACTCATTCATTCTCCCATTACTATAACAACGCACTGCATTCCTTCCAATTACACGGAGCTGGGACTCAAACAATACTATTTTGAAGATAAATGTCAACTAATCTGGTGTATTACGTCTAATTACAGAAAATAACTACACGTCCTTATCAAAGAAGAAAACCGTATAAGGGAAGTAGCTGGCCTGTTACAGGAAACTTAAAAAAAATACGACTGTAGGGCAAAGATGTTTTAAATTCCTTGCACCAAAATTTTACTATTTACTTTCAAGATATATTAAGAAGAAAATTAAAAATAACAATTTTGAAACATATATTGTAATAATTTTACTTAATCTGCGGAATGAGTCTCATTTGGAGACTCGTTCATTGAGCTGCTGTACTGAGGATATAAAGTACTGTGTTTTATCGTATCACTCTAAATTATTTTTACTAGTTTAAATCCTATTACAATCATCATTATTATCAAAACTATCATTTATTATCATTTTTCATTATCGCGGTTAATATTATTCATACTGTTGTTTTTTTCTGGTAGTGGTAAAGTAAAATTACTGCAGGCATTTTACATAGACATACATGACTAAATACCACCCCTAACTATTACTACTATATTGTACATATTGAATACAAATATTAGTTCTGTGTAATCCTTCATTATTATTATCCTTATTAATTCATTATTATTATTATCCTTCCTTCATTATTCGATGTAATCATCTTTTAAGCGCAGTCTTAGCTATTTGGAGGGAATTGTAGATAGGCCTAAATGAAGAAATAAAAATGAAATAACCTTACATACTCACACGCCGTTCGATGTAAATGAACTACCTGTTCACAGATTCCAAACAAGATTAATTTTTCCACTTACCTGAAACAAAAGATAAAGTCAATTAAATACTTTAGAAGAATTTAAAATAAATATGACAAGGTTTTCATGTACAGTTTAACCCTAAGTAAAAACTTCAAAAAACAGTGTGAATTTTTTAAGATTTACTAAGTAAAATACGGATTAAAGTGGCTAACCAATATCACATTGCCTTCCTGATTGGAATGAACAAATGACTTCTATACGTATTTCAATAAAAAATAATTCATGTAACGTAAAGCATGAATTTTTCACTTTGCAATTGGTAATTTTACTTCAATCTCTTCCGTCCTTAAGTGCTTCTGTAATTTATTCGACTGGCCAAGAAAGACACAAGAGAACTATTTTTTTTAAACTGGAATCAGTAGATCGAAAGCAATCAGACCGAAAATTTACAAGCATTATGATGGATTATTGTTGTACTACTAAAATAAACAAGAAAAATATTTATCAATCAATTTTTGTGCTATAAAAAATAGGTAAGGAAAGTAATGTACGTATAACCGGTGAAACCGGATATACACGATTTCAGTCTCCTGAGTCTGAAAAAATGTTTTTACCGATATTTTTACCATGTTTTTATTACGCGCGTGTACTTAAGTACTTACACCACGAGGGAACTTTACTATATTTTCTTCATCAAAATCAAGGTCAAACAGAGGTTTGTTTTTATTTACAATCACCCATTCTGATTAAAATTAGGTTAAGTTTTTCATATTTAAATTAGCAGGAGAAAACTGTGTGAATGTTTCACAATATATATTTTTAATTGCTTTCACATTTAGAACAAGCTCCCAAATAATCTGAACTTCATAAAACACCCAGTAATTCTTGAACACAGTGGGCCCTAATTTTCAACATTCAAAGAGAATAAGATTACGTTAATTGAAACGTTAACTAGAAGAAGATTAATTTTTTTTAAAACCAGTATTTTAATTTCAAAAGTTTAACATGCTGTGTTTTAATAATATATTTTTAATTAAGAACATAATAATACTATTAATAAAATTAAAAATAATGAATAACTTTACAGAAATGAGATAAGACTTCATTTTAATTTTTCCCTATTTTGTTGGTAATTAACCTTAGTTTAAAGAAATAATTAATTAACTTTGGTCGGTGTATTAAATAGCTGAACTAACTTTTTCACCAAACTTTCATGTTCTTTTAAAAGTTAAGCGATTTTTAATAGAATCACTTAATAACTTTATACTTTATAATATAGTTGGTTATAAAATTCTTTACTAGCTTCGTGGCACAATGGTAATATATTAAGATAAATACCTATCTTTAGTTTAGTAAATAAATCTAGTGTAGCAGGCATAACGAGTGATTCTAATTATATAGTTAAAAAATTTAATATGTTTTAAATAAACGAAGAAAATAGCGTATTTTAAATTTAACTGAAAATATAATTCTATAGTATTAGTTACATTTTGACCGTTAAAACACAAATTTAAAATTATTGTGATGAAGTAATTAATAAAAATGTTTTATGTCAGCGATAAATTTAAGTCAAAAGTAAATAGTACACCCAAACCGTTCGTTAATTGTTAAAAAAGTTCATTAACTGAAAATTAATATTCCCTTGAAGCTCACAACAACACGCCGATTAACAACTTTCGGAATTTGTAATGTATTTTTACACGTACCTTGCAAAGAATGGAAACAAGGACTTCTATTGGTCAAAATAAGCACCAGAGGGACTTACCATTATATTTTAAATACAGAACAGTTTGACTGAAAAGCTTCATTGTCAGATCCGCTTCAGAGGCAGTTTCATTTCAGTGCACTACACATACCTATTTATAAATCCGACATAAAAAGTTGAAAGTAAAAAACTTAGTTTCATCAACGTTCCACCCTATTTTAGCAGCCTAGGAAGAAAAACTTACATGTGCCAACAAACAGACTAACACATGCTTTCAAAACCTGCAATATTTGTTTCGAATAAGATAGAAAAGTAAATATCAATATTTAATTAATGTAATTCATACACATAACTTTTTCATAATTACGTCACTTTTTGAAAAAATAAAACGAAAAGGCCTACAGAATGTATTTAATTTAAATACACAAACTTTATAATACAAAATTTTATATGATAAAGCATAGTAAGATGAAATTACTTCAGAAGAAAGCATTAAAATACTTTTGTTACGACTCTTTGATGACGTAAAAATACAGATCGAATGGCTTTTTACACTTGGGTGATTCTCAAAGGTAAACGTAAAACAAGTAGAACAAAAAAAAAGAGAAACTGACAAACGTTGAATCGTTTTACATTGATCGCATATCAAAAACCAATTTGTCAACCCTCTTGAATTGCAAATCTAAAAATCTAAAGTTTCAGATGTAAATAGGTCTACTTCATTCAAATTTTATGGTCACTGAATTAGCTGGTTTGATTTAAGTTTCTATTTGCATCATCAGTCATCGTCATCATCATGAACTAAAGATTTTATTCAGTATTTTAATTCTATGTATATTGCGTAAGACCTCTCATATTTATCTTATATTCAGATAATTATAAAGAGTATAAAAAAACGACCCAACTTTGTAGATTCGGATTCAATTCATCAAAATACGAAAAGTCACTAAGTAAAACAATGCTCAGAAAACGCCCCATTTTCCGACAATTCAAATTTTTGTACTTTTACGAAATAGCTTATTAAAGTTATCTTTATAAAATTTGTTACCACATAATGTGCATACTTAAGTGCTTTAATTTTTTAAAATTACAGTAACTTCACGAAATCAAAAATGTCATAATGGCAATCAATCAAACTATTTAACCGATAATAGCTCAATACATATTCTTTTAACAAATTTAATTTTCTCATCAATATTTGTTTGCTCTTCTAGCTTGCTAATTAGTATTCATCTACATAATCTTTTAATTATTGTAGAACAATACACTAATTCTTTTGTATTTTGAACAGTTCTTTCTGTCTTCTACAACCGTACTAAAACATTTGTTAGGATAGATGTTCGGAATGGAAATGAAAATGTGTACACTGTTTCATTGTCTGATACCCAAGTGATGTCGACTGAAGATGAACAGGATAAATAATAAATTATTCAAAAGTTGATCGAAGGGTATATGATATATGATACTTTCACTGGGA
Organism: Catonia carolina; assembly: GCA_035578175.1. Lineage (NCBI taxonomy): Eukaryota > Metazoa > Arthropoda > Insecta > Hemiptera > Achilidae > Catonia > Catonia carolina. The sequence continues at coordinate 298,001,190 of JAQMRL010000001.1, forward strand.
ATATATGAATATGGGAATACTATAATATAAATATATATATATAAATACATATACACTTAATATACATAATTAATACTTAATACTTAATACTTAATACACATAATACCAATATATATAAATGCATATATATCATGCATAAATACTGGGAAGGGTATATGATACTTTCACTGAGAAAACAAAATATTGTACATGAACATTGGAAGGTTACGACATCATATACAAACTAACAAGAGCTCATTGAATTGTTGTACGACTACAAACATATTATAGGCAAACTTTTACCTTCAGGTGGTACACCAGACAAATATATTTTGGAAAAAGTTAGCAGATGTAAGGCCGTGACCAGAATGGTACATCCTGTTTTGTGGAATGGCCCTAAAAACATATCTTGAGGCACTAAAAAGATAATTTTACTTTATATGTTGTAAGCTCCTCCATTCATCGTTAAAAAATTAGAACTCTCCAACAAGATTTAGAAGCAGATTAGCAATTATGAAAATAAGTTTGTAGCGTGCAGTATTTTGAACTAATTACTTAATTATTTAGAGCAAATAAAAACACACAACTGCCTATATCGGTTACCAGCTCCCGACTAACTCTTTCTTTTATTTTTCTTAAACTTTTCATTGTTATAAAAATTATTAAATTTATTTAATTTATTTTACATAAATATTAGATTTTAAATTTGGAATAACAAATAACATTTATTTTTAATAATTTAATAATATTTTAATAACTTAAATTACATTTATTTTGAAAATTTTTAATTATTTTTATTTTAGAATATATATCATGCTTTACAATAATGAGCCCTCATAACTGGCTACTACAAGTTTCTGAATAAGTCAATTGAATGAGCTACATCGCGTTAGGAATGAAGAAGTTTTAAGGAAAGTGGACACAAAATAATAGCTAAAATTAAAAAAAAAAATCTTATCAGTTAGGTTTTAATCGAAGAATGGGGGAGGTCAGATGTCCACAGAATATTTAATATTCTTAGCCAGAACCAATTGGCAAATTTCGGCAATTTGGTTCTGGCTAGATGGAGGAAGCAAGAACAACCTTGAAAGGAATGGACGGATGGTGTTATGAACTATTGGTGAAGGTGTCAAATGGATGTGATCAATAGGAATGAATAAGGTTTTCAGCAGCGGTAAATGACCGAGTGTTGTAGAACCGCCGCTAATAATAATATTAATAATAATATAAATTTTTTACGATCTCCATTCACTCCTTACAGCCATCCCAACCGCCATTGTAGAAACTAACGGGGAATCGAGGAAGACCTACATGAGTAGATGGAGTACAACAACAGATAGAAATCCTTGAAAACACTGCTCTTACCTGTTGTTGTTTAGGTCAACAGCTGAAAGGCTGGTTTGAACCTCTAGAGGTTTTACTAAGAAAAAACGAGGATTAAGGTGGTTTACAATTGCCTTCCTCACTGAGTTGAAAGAGTATGCTTATTAGCATGCCAGGCCTCCCGAAAAGCACCCACTTTTCACACTGCAAATGACACCTTCACTTCATTCACCACAGGGACTGGCTGTGTAGTGAAATTCATTACTCTCAGAAGAGACAACTCTGACTAGTGTCTTTTACATCGCTACCTCTTCTGTTCTTAAATATTTCAGTCATATAATTGGCTGACTACGTGATAAAAACTAGAACTATTTTTTGTAGCCCTGGAACTAACAGATCGAGTGCAATTAATTTAACACTCCACGTATGTTATGGGCATGCACTTACCTATCGGGACGCAAATCATAAGGGACGTCAACAGAAAAACACATAAGTAACTACACATAAAGTTGGAACAGCGATAAAAGTCAACGCGTTAGCATTCGCAGACGACATCGCACTGATAGCAGACACGGTCAAAGACGCTGCAGAACAAGTACGATTACTGGAGGAAGAAGCGGGAAAGATCGGCTTGAAGATCTCTAAAAACAAAACCCAATTCATGTCCAACGAAAAAGACGCACCACATAGCGGCCACATAGCGAGGATGCACGACTCCAGACTAACGAAGCAGTTATGGAAGTACTGGGAGGGCAGGAAAACTACAACGAGATGGCACAAGGAGATCCACGAGACGATGCTGGTGAATGACATTACGGGCAAAACACTTCTCAATAGAACAGAAATGAAGCAGAAAATTGAGAATCTAAAGTGCTTGGGAGGGCCGAGGAGAACGGGAACAGCCTGGACGGAGGAGCGAAAAAGATCACATGCAGAAAAAATGAAGGCAGCATGGGCCATCCGGAAACTGGCTGGAACTAAGAGAAATGCATCCCTAGTAGGATCTAACAAGAAATAATAATAATAATAAACTTCTCTCAGAAAACGTATCAATTTTTTGTGGACACGACAATACTTTATTTATTTCAAAACCCTGTAGTTACAGTGGAAATTAGCTTACCCATAAACTTACACGGTTGTAATCTGCAATACGTTAAGATCCAGGGCCTTTTTCATCCTCTCAACAGCCGTGACCATACTACAACCGTCATGTTTATGAATTAGCGAAAAAAAATATATATTATTATTGTACGGGTATGTTCTATATAAAATGTACAATGATTAACAGTTTGTCATAGAACTGAATCTCTGGGGAATCTCCACATAATATGAAAAATGTAATATTACTTTTTGCATGTGTTTGATATGTGTTTGACGATTGGTTAAAATAACAAAAAGTAATTCCAATAATAAAAAATCGTTAAAAATGATATTAATTATTTTTGTAGTCAAAGATAAAGTACAATTGAATCAGAATTTATTTGAATATTGTTTCTCTGTAGATACATCAAGGTTTTTAAACCCGATGCCAACAGAAAACAAAATAACATTTGACATTCGGCCACGTAAAATACACAACAATGTATCCGACAACATTCTGCAGAATAGATAAAATATATTGTCTGGTTGAATAGATGACAGAATAAATAAAAGAAATACAAATAAATCAATAATAAATAAAAAATAAAAAGAATGATGTTTTCATCACTGGAATAGATTCGATGAAATGTTGCGGACCACCGAACAGTTGGTGAGTAACAATGAATTTTGTTCATTGCTAGATGTGTTTGTTGTTACTTTATACTTTATACAAGCTGTTCGAAAAAGTTTTAATCTTTCTTAAGTTCTTTCTTATTTAAGGATGTTCATTGCTAATCAAACAGACATAAAATTAATTTTTAAGAGTTCATTACCGAAGGTTTTGGTTACCGATGAAGCGGCAAGTCAAAGTCGTCAGTGCATTCCAAAAATACTTTTTTAGATCTTATTTGTAATCGAGAACTGTAAACTAATGAAAACCATCCAAGTCTGTAGCTGCTCTGCTATATTTTTGGCTTGGAGAACGGATAAATTTTAATAAGAACCTCAGTACAGTTCATTCATTTCTGACTATTAGTTGATCACTACATAAAATTTCTCAACTAATCGGTGTTACTTAACAATCAAAAGCAATTTCTACTTGGTCAATGATTGTATTGAATCGAAGACCAAAATTTTTTTCATGACAAATCACTAATTCAATTCTCAAGCCACACATAAACTGCTAACGAACATAGGGCCAACGTTTTGTATGTGCGGAACATCAGTGATTACTTCTTGGTTTAATAACCTTACGGTATCCCTGAAGAGACTGTTTACCCTCTACAATTACCACAATTTGAGGAAGAGTTCCGTTTGTAAATAATGCCCCACGATGAGTTGAAGGTAAGAAAGTTCACTCAAACACAATCAACATGCTCAGGTGAGAGACGAATATTTAAAAGATTGTCAGGTTCAGAAACATCCCTCTGTTAGATGTACGTATACAAACTATCAAGTCTTTAAAAAGTTGTAATTTCAATTATTTTAAAAAAATAGAAAAAATACTTAGTTCATGATATATTTTACAGTGTACAAGACAATTTACCTGTATAAATAACTTTTTATTTAAAAAAATGATTAGAAAATATGTGCTAGCACTAGTAGGTGACTGAATAATTATATTTATGAAGGTGGGGTGATAATATAGCTAAAGAAAAATTGTTTGTTACTTTTTAAGTAGTTAAGTTGCAGTAAATCTACAATAAAAAAAAACTGAAAAAATAATAAAAGAAGATTAACACACCGAAGCGAATTCTGAAGAAAACTATGTAGCCCTACTATTGTGTAAATATTAGAAGGTGATACACTTTTTGAAGTAGGTAAATAAGCATGTTGTAGTTGTTTAATACATTTATTTATTTAAGTCACAATGATATTTAAGTACTAGACCTGTATTAATTTTTGCCAATAACAGGCAGGTGGAGTATTAAATTATTTGCACTCGATTTACAAGTTCCAGAACTACAAAAAAACTTCTGTTTCTTGTCATATGGTCATATGACTGAAGCATTTAAAAACAAAAGACGTAGAGGCATAAGAGACACTCTTATTTATCTCCCATGAGAGTAAAGAATTTCATTATACAGGCAGACCCTGTGGTGAATGAATTAAAGGTGTAATTTGCAAGGTGGAAAGTAGATACTTTTTAGAGGGCCTGGCATGCTGATAAACATAGGCCCTACTTCTCCACTCAGTTAGGAAGGGTAGGTAAACCAACTCACTCCTCGTTTTACTTCATAAAGGCTCAAGAGGTTGAAACCAGCCTTTCGGCTGATGACCTAAACAACAACAGAATACTATATTAATATTAACTCATAAGTTCTTGACATGTCCTATAATCACTTTGGGAGTCTATAATCCAGGATGCAATTAACAGAAAACATCGAAACCGTATAGGGCCTACTACTATTAAACTTGGCACTCAAATATCCGATAACCATGGAATTGCTTACTGACCTCTCGATCAAAATCTAACGTACTGAGTAAAAACAGAGCCACTTCGATCAGGAAGCAGCAAACGATTACACAAATAGATAGTCCTAAAAGTAGAAAAATCAGAGAGTAAATAGAAATGTTATAATCTGCTCCAATGGAAAGGCTAAGAAGCCCTATAATATCTAATAACTACAGTCGTCACGGAAAGTCAGGAACTGATATTAAAATTCTTCTTACAACATAAATACGTCAAAACTATAAAAAATTGTCCATTTTTTAAAAGATCTTACATTTTCTAAGAAGTCGAGAGTTTTTACTGAGTAAGCCACCGGCTCCATAGAAGCATAACAGTATTGTTCTTCAAAATTCTCAAGTTAAACGTTGAGATTTTTGACCGTCCTATATTTTTATATATTGGTAGATGTAGACTGTAGGTTAGTTTATGGGGCGGCGGGAGAAAGGAGTGATATATAGATCAAACTGACAACTAGAATGGATAAAGAGCAAGCAGAAAAAGCAGAATGAGCTTTCATAATGTCAAACCAATGCTGTCGACGCCGACAAATTATTGTTTACTGATCGATAGTGAGGGGTTACTGACTGAATATGAATTTCATCCTTAGTCCTACTCCTGAAATAAAAATTCTTCTATCTCCACACATAGAATTCATCACAACTGACTGAACATGTTCAGCACATGCAACGTCAACAAAACAACCGAAGGATAAAACACGTCGGCAAACTGTAGTTAGATTCTAACAAAATAAAAATTAGACTAGCAGAGTAAATCCGTGCGAATAAATTTGCACTATGTTCTTGGGTTTCAAACCCCTATCATTAAATAAATGATTTAAGTAAACAAAAAACTTATTCGTCCTCGGAAGAACATTGAGTAATGACTAAAACACATTAGTACGATAGTTTCGTCCTAAAACGAACAGTTTTAAACTAAAACTTTAAATAAAACAACGTAACAAAAGGTCTAATACCGACTGAATGTGTTATGAAATAAGAAGAGAGATGACACATAACCTGTATGCTTGTGGAAGGGGTAAATATGCGAGAATCGCATTATTTTTTCATTTCGTAATATGAACTTCATTTCAGCCTGGATTTAAAGTTTAGAACTTATGGGCAAATCAGGAAAGAATACTCTTTAAAACCATGTAAAAATTATAAAAATCCGTTCGGTAGAACTATGCATTTACGAGTTAATAGAGTTTCCTTTAAAAAAAAACATTGAAAGCGATTTTACGTTTTAAATATATATAGTTTCTAATATCCAAGAGAACTTCTCCGGGTAAATCAATGAAGGATCTATTCTTCTGACTAATTGCTCAGTCAAGTAAAATCATGTAAATATATATAGGCTAATGTATCATATATTTATTTACTTATTGTTAATTTTTTAACAGATTGTAAATAAATAATAAAAGTTATATATTAATACTTGCCTACAGAATAAATCTTCAAGCCGAAGACTGTCAAAGCGAATTCTTAACTTAAATAATTCATTAAATGTGAAGTGATCAATCGAAAATTAAATAACACTAACTTATATTTGTGAAAGCAAAGGTAGCTATTATTTAATATCAGAACACAACGACAGAAACGGAAGGAATTATTACTAAAGTGTTTTACCAATCCGAGAGGGAAAACAAGTAAAGTAAATATTTTTAACTAAAACATTAAAACAATGAGATTCAATTTTATTCATTGTCATAATATTTTTTGAAAATTCTTATAATATTTTCTAGTAAAACAATTAGTTGATATTTTTAAAAATAATTCAACGTAAATTATTTGTATTTTCTGTTCAAAAATATTACCTATTTAATTTTTTTATAAACAATATTAGAATAAAAATTAGTTTGTTTAGGGCTACATAAATTACAATATTACAACTCATGTCTTGTCTTTTGTCATTTAAAAATCGTTCAAGTCGATCGAGATCTTTCAGTCGAAATTGTTCTTGGTGTTCGTTTTTACATAAGCAATAAAACCCTCCGTAACGATTTAAGAATTCCGACAGTAACGGAATTAACCGCACCCTTCTGTAATAATTTTCGCGAATGACCAGATGACGATCCCAACCAACAAGCTCGTGACCTAGCTACAAGGAACTTCCTAATTGTACCACGTGTAAAGCGAAAATGGAGTAGAGACCTCTTGTTCAAAATAAAAGACAACACCCGTATTTCTAAACGAGAATGTACAATTGGGTAGCTCTTCTCCTGGAAGTAAAATTCCCCACTGCCCGTTAAATTAAATACCATACAGAGAAATTGTTCAAGCTCACTGTACAATACCGTAATAAAAATTAAAAACAAAAAATTTTCACACGTGCTACACTGCAAGGGGCGGAAAGTACCGGATTCGACTCCTGGCTAGGTTTAGAATTTTAACTCGTTCACATCCACAGTTCCAAAACTCACAGTAGTTACTAATGACTAAGCCATTTATGCGACTTCAATAAAACTATTAAAACAGGCTACAACATTTAGCTGAAGATGTAGTTTAATGAGAGTTTACTAAATAGGAAAAAGTTTTAAAAATATACTGTCTCAGTTTGTTAGCTGATCTAGTAGGTAAACTTTTTTATTAAAGCTAAAAGTTTTAAAACACGTTCTTCTTATTATTGTATTATAAATGCAGTAATAATAGTCAAGGTTTGGTTTAAGTTTAAAAGTTATCTAGTTAAGCTGCAAAAAACTGACGGAATAACAGTACGGTAGTAGTACTTACGAAGCGTTAAAATGAAGCAAAATCCACTACAATTTACCGAGCGGTGATTTTTACAGTTAAGTGTCTTACAAATTTAACACTTAACAAATTCTATTTACAATTATTAAATTTAAGTAACTTTGTTTCTCAACATTAAATATTTTTAGTTTCTTATTTAATTTTGTTTCTCTAACTTTACATTATTTTATGAAAACATAAATACATTAATAGTTTAACATAGTCATACAGTAAAATTTAATTTGATCATAATACTTAATCGTTTAACTTCATGACAAACTTTCAATTAAGAAATAGAAAAACAGCATTGAAAATAAATGGTATGGAAAACTAAAAAACCCAAGGGTGTGTAAAGCACATTTTACTGATGTTAGGCTGTTATTGGTGCTGCGTTTATTAAAAAAAATGCATAAACTATAAAAAAAGCTTTAGAGTATCTGCAATATAACTTACAAAGATATTGTGGCAACGTAGAAAAAGAAGGAGTGTCCGAGAATGACCGAGAGTTTAAAAATGTTAACGTAAATAATAAGAGTAATAAATAGGGTTTTCCGAGAAATAGTTAGAAATATTAAGCGTAATGTAAATATGGTCTCTTATAATGAAGGTAGCTATTGTTGTACAGGTATTGTGAAAGAGTCAAGTCGGGTCCCTATTTAGATAATTGGTCACCTTGTATTCAACCTAATTTGTTTACAGTTGTTAAGATTTATTCAGAAGCCATCAGAAGGAATTTGTACTTTATTATTATATAGAAAATCTCTGTCTTTTCTCGAACTCTCCATTAGTTTATAGTTCAGCCGTTCTTAGTTTGCTCCTACTGTCAACAAACAAAAGCCACCTACAAATGCTAGAGTCCGCACCTGCATGCTAGAGTCCGCGACTTTACGGATGTCGTATTCCTATTAAGTTAACTATTTTTTAAATTATAAGCACTTAAAGTACTAAAAACATCAGTCATGATATGATGTAGGCCTAACAATTTCATTTATAAAAATACTTTTAAAAGTATTTTGTATTTAAATACTTTTGAAAGTATTTTGTTGTTACTTTTTAATCAGCGTGTACACATTTTGATACAATGCGCATGCTCAGTGACGTCATTATTTGTTTACATTAGGAGCAAACTAAGAGAGGCTGGACTGTACTTATATAAGCGACGCGAGTTATGCAGGAAGTCAGTTTACGCTTTGTCTATAATCGAGTGAGCGAATTCCATAGTGCATACCAGTACATTAGAAAAGGCGACGTTACTGTGAATTACAGTGTATAGTTTAAAGTTATTTCTGTCTTTTGTAAATAGTATTTAGTAAATTGGTTGTTCATTGTAATAAGTTATTATTTTTTTTATTTGTATCTAAAGTCTTATCAACGTCTTGGACATAATGGATTATAATTAGCTGTGATTTATGGATTCCCGGTAGGTCTTTAAATTAATAACTTTTCAGACCCAAGCCAATAAACAAACCAGAGACTGTTCGCTTTGCAACCTCACGGTCCACATAGGCACTCTACTTAAATACAATAATGTGTGCTTTGCTCGAAAATGCTTCATATTATTTCTCTAACTTACTGATGTCCTTAAGAAATGAGATTTGGCACATTTGATCCTTAGAAAATCAATATAAAAATAAAGCATTTAAATTTTTAAAAGTTATTAATGTCTTAATCATTATGAGTTACAAATAGTTGTGATAAATTATCGTTGGGTTCTTAAATTAATAACTTTCCAGCCCCTAGCTGGGAATCAAATTAGAGACCATTCGCTCTGCAACCTCACGGTTCCACGTAGGCACTCAACTTAAACATAATCATGCGTGTTTTTCCTCTAAAATTCACCATACTATTTCCTAACTTACTGATATCCTTAAGAGATGATATTTGGCAGCAATGGCAGTACCGCTAATAGCATACGGTAGCGAGACATGGGTATCTATGAAGAGAACTGAGTCTCGGATACGAGCTGCTGAAATGAGGTTTTTACGAGCGGTTAAAGGTTGCACTCGACTAGACAGGATAAGGAATGAAGACATAAGAGCTTAATTACAAGTGGAACCTCTACTGAGTATTTTGAAAAAAAGTCGTGATAACTGGTCTTGTCATCTACTCCGAATGTCACCCAATAGACTTCCATTGCAGGCATGGGAGTACAAACCTATAGGAAAACGAGATGTGGGAAGGCCGAGGAAAAAATGGATGCCGGAACAGGCCAATAGAGCCTAATCCTTGTAAGATGATGATGATGATATTTGGCAAATTTGTTCCTTCAGGAATCAATATAAAAGTAAAGCATTTACATTCCGACCACAAGCATTAAAAGGGAATATACGGGTAACAAACAATAAAAAATGTATATATATTATTTTTATACCTTTCCATAGAGGAAGAGTTTTGAAAATTGGCATGCGTATTCTGTAAGTGATACAAAAAATAACGTATTTTAATTACGAACACTCTAGCTAAGAGGTAAAAAGGGACGTAACCACCCTGAAAAAATAAATATTATTTTTATACCTTCGAAAAGAGACTCCTTTCTAAAAACCCATCATGTATGTCCTAATACTAATATTAACTTTTAGACCCATTGATGTCCACAAACAAAATTTAAATGCAGCCCCCCTAATTAGTGAAACTGACTAGTATAGAAGAGTACTATAAGAAATTAATACTTATTTAGTTTTTAGTATAATGCTTGGCCTTCGTGGTCGAGTTTTCGTGAAGTTTTCCTTGGCCACTCTAAATGAATGATTAGTCAGTCTTATTTTTGTGTTCCATGTAGCAGCAAGACTTTCCCATTACACTACCCCAAATCTGTCAACAGATCACAGATCTGTCATAAGTAGCCAATATAGCTTATATATATTATTTTCCGTGACAATAATGTTAAATTTTATTATTAAACTATTGTTCCTTTTTCAATTATTAGATCTCGAACTGTTCCGGTACATTTTTTAGAAGGTCTGTCAAAATCTCCCGAGCCACCTGGTTCATTGTGAAATGTCCGCTCAGGAGACCAGGAGGAACTCATTCTACCCACATGCTAACACCATAATCTGTTAAAACATATAATTCTGTCGCTTATGGTTGGAACTCCTAGTTCCTACTTTATTCTAACATTCGGAATCTTATCCAGTAATGTTCGTTTATAAGTACTTCTTGAAATCTTCATTTAAGCTGCCTGAATTTTCTTATCAGTAGTCTAATCTTGGAATGTGTCCATATGTGACAAATCATACAGAAGAGTAGAAACGGCTGATACATTATAAAATCCTAGACGTGTATCTTTCTTCATATAATATTTTAGGCTCCAATGTATTTCTCCGCAGATATTTTGGAACCTGGGTACTTTATCTTCAATGTCTATATCCTGATCGTTCGAGACGTCAATTCCCAGATATTTAATATTTATTTATTACTTTATGGTATTACACCTAATTTAGCCCACAGGAGAAAGCGATCGAAATTAAAGTAGTTTAGTTTTTATATTCAATCCATAAGAAACGAATGTGCCTAATTTCAGCTCTTAAGGTTATGGGAAAACGGAGCATTAGAAATGAGTGAGTCAGTCAATCAATCATTTAGAGGTTTCACTTTTACACATACAGATGAGAAGTGTAGATGGGTTGTTGATAACGGCAATCCTCATATTATATTACAATTCAGAATCGGAGGAAAACGATAGATTCTCCATTTGTTTTACATCAAACTCGAAAATAACTTGAGTTGAATTTAATTTCACTGGATCAATATTGATTCAGTTTATTTGCAAGTACTTTTTTTACAGACGCAGTAAGAGTAGGTGATTGTGTCGAGTGGAGGGTTGTAACTGATGATATTTATCCGGTGTGTATAAATTTTAAGGGTGCGAATGAAGGTTTCAATAGGAGTGGGGGTTGATCCGGTGAATTATTCCATTGACTCAGCTGTATTTTCATAACGAGGGTATCCGTAGAAAAGCGATTTCCATCTTATTTTCTTCCTCTTATCAATTTCATTCTGTTTAGTTACACGGAATCACGATTGACGATTCGGGTCTTAAACAGAACGACATTTTCAGTTATCTGACATAGTAGTAAATTATAATTACAATCCGAAATTATTTAGTATCTTGTGCAGAGGAAATATATATACGGAATAATGTAATATTTATTACAGGTTCTTTCGGGATCAGGCAATAATAAATTATAATCTTTAAACCTATAACAACTATAGGCCTATAGGCTATTAAATTAATAATAGCCTATTTATTGCGCCTAAGCAACTAATAAATTACAATTAAATTTACGTAGACAAGATTAATGATAAGATGTTAGTACAAACGTATTACAGCTTTGAATAAGAAATATGGCCACCAACAATCAAAATAATGTTTTACCTGAATATAACCGCTCACTGTTACCCGTACATACACACAGTATTTTCGTATACACACAACCGGTTCGGTACCTAACTTCATTTAACACAACTGAGTGTATACAAAACTTGTTTGCAGTAGTAGTGACGTGCAAAACATTTTGGCGTAAAAAATTGTTTTCTAGCAATTGCCAACGAAATTTTATACCGTATATATTTTGTTAACCCACCGGGTTAGTCTAGAAATAAAGTCGTCAACGCAAGTCAGCTGTTTTATTCTAATTTTTGGAGACGAAGGTTTCGAGGTTCAAATCCCAGTAATGGTAGTTAGCTACTTTTAAACGGATTTGATAACTATAGGCCTACTGTAATTACCGGTAAACTTTATAGTTGAGGTTCAATAAACCATACTTTCTTTAGTTGGTTGGCCTGAGTCTGTCCAAGACTACACATAAATAACACGTCATACATATTGTCCGCATCTCATAGGGTCATACGGTTTTTTTCATAAATTGAACAGATTGCAACAGTCACACTTCAGGGAGTTAAAAATATAGTGTAAATACTTTATATTTGTAAAACACTAAATAAAGCACTCAGGGACATATAAAGAAGATACTAAATCATATAAAAGTTTAAAAGAAATCACTTACATGTTTTAAACTTTCGATGGTTTGTGCATGGCGGGAAAATATTTTTGTAGACGCGAAAGTGGATATTTTGACGTAGTTAATGGTAGGCCTACTTTATAGAAATAATAGGATTTTGGTCTGTTATTATTGCATACCCAAACTAATTTAAAGTCTAGTAAAACTTACTCGAACATTGTTAGTATCCAAACAACGTGTGTTAAATGTTACGAAATTTGTAATTTACGAAAACGGTAAACCTTATCGAAATTGCAAAACAGTCGGACGTAAAACAAAAACAAAAAAAGTACATATAAATAACGAACTTAAAGTATAATTTTCATAATACAAAATGAACTACTACTAAAAAAAATTACAAGAAAGTCAGTGTGACGTAACTAATTATTTTGACAATTTTTCAACTTACTTGGGAAAATGCTAGCGGGATTATCAGCAAGATTACTGTTTGATCTATTTTATTTAATTAGAGTTATTTATTTGAGTTACAATTATAGGTCTACGTATTGTGGTTTGTTTTAGGTTAAGGGTTCGTGAGGGTTATTTTGTGAAACGTATTAAATTGTGTGCTGGAGGCTATGTTACTATCAGATCAAACAATACCCGATTTATTTAGAGACGTGTGTTTGTGTATGGTTAGTTGTAGCGTGTTGTTGCCGCCTTAACTTTATTTCAATTCTCCGTATGGATAAAGCGAATGTGGAATCCGTGCTACGCAAGATTTAAACAAGCCTCTTGTTCCCGGTTCCCTCTTCTATCCCCTATTCCTGTGGGAATTCCTAGATAGTCAAATCTGATTTTGTTTAGAAGATAAGGGCGAATGTTTTGCATTCTTCCTGTCAAATATCTTCCTAAAGGATTTCAGGATTTTCTAAGTGTACCTCCTTTCTTGATATATACTCTTGTTTCTGTATACGGCATTTTTTCTTCTTCTTTTAAAGCTAAACTAACACTAAGTTTTATTTTGATACTATTATTTAAAAATGTATTACAGATAATTATACTGAATGCTACTAAACTCTATATCACAATAACACTTTTAGTTTAAATTCACATTAGATGTCAACTAAATTTATTTTAAGTGTTAATCGATTATAACGTCAGAATTGGAAAACAGAAAAAAAAACAAAAGAAATAAGCAAAACACAAAATGTTTCTTTTTTTCTTTATGTAGGCCTAAAAAACTACAACTGTATATTTTTTACAGCCAGCAGTATTTATGATGGAAGTGTTTTAATGTCCTGTTTTCATCTTGATTGAGGAAATTACCTAATGGCAAACCCTCATTGTTTGTGGATTTTGTGGTAGGTGTAGGTGTGACAATGTTGGTACCCCTGTCGTGGGGTTTATTAATCTTGAATGGAAAAGAGTGTATAATTTTTGATAATGGTTGAATATTCACTGTCTACGTTGAGGTCTTGATGTTAATAGAGTTTTAAACGCAGTATGGAATACATGTGATAAAACGTAATTTTTCGTCTTACCGAGAACTACGTAAAGTTTTTGTGCATGCCTAATGTTTTCGCTTTTCACCTTTCATAACTTTTTTCATTTGTTACTTACTTTGGCTTCAATTGTTATTTATAACAAGTAAGGTAATCTTGCTTGTACCATGCAGACTTGTTTGTGTGTTGCTTGTGCATGTTGTTGTCATCCTATCGAAATGAAAAATTATTAAATCAATAGTGGTGATCGTTAAATCAATCTAAAATTACAGCAAATGTAAGCTGTTTAGAACTGTGTTAAGTATTATAATTAAATTGAATAATTATATTCTACTTTATTAATTTAATTACTTTATTAATTTTTTTATTGGCTGTCTTTATAAATTTTACTTTTCACTTAATAAATACACATTTTTTAACTTATGCTTTAGAATATTTTCGCCAAAGAAATTATTAAGAGCGTTTGTTAAAAAACCGCACGCCTTTTTAGAAGCAAGTGATACCTCGAAAAAATAAACGATTCGAATTTTGACCACTTGCTTCTGTGGCGTGAAAAGTGGATAAAACAATAATTATTATTTTTGTATCTTCCCAAAGACTTGTAAATCTGAAAAAAGGCATCTGAAATCTTAAAGTTATATCTAGAAAAAGTAAAATGTAGAGAAAACCGAGAAAATAAATAAACCTCTGAGACTTGACGTGAAATTACTGTACTAGTTCTACATAATTTACAATAAATTTAGCCAATTAAATCAAAGTTTCAATATTTCGGAATTTCAATAATTCTCAATGCCGTTAAAATAGTTGAAAATTGTTTTTGAATGGTATTGTTGATGAGTGTTAAACTTTCTTACTCTATAATACAGAGTTGGAGACGAGAAGGAAGTGACACAGATGGAAGTTAAAAGCATAAATTCTTGATTCTATATTCATTATATTAAGCAAGTGTTTTTCATGATTATTTATGAAGATGCGAAGTTTATGGATCGGAATTCTCGTAGCTCTTTCATAATAACTTAAGTAAATCGCTTCGATAACTTTGAGAATTGCAGTGAAATGCAGTTTGCATTTGAGTGAGCACCGAGAATGTTGTCTTAGCAAAATGCACCATCGTGGTACACACTTGAACGACGACGGATGCTGCTTTATATTCAGCTCGCATTTACATTTGCACTGTTCCCTTGAAATCGTTAGTACATACATAGTTGCATAACTGCAAACAAATGTTCGCTGCTTCAGTTTGATTTTCTTGTTACTTTTAGGCTAAAAGTAATATATTTTTCTTTTAAATGATACTTGGTTATTTGGATACCTGCACGTTTTCTGATAAAAGATTATTCTATTTTTAAAATGTGCATAGACTGTTTACAATCTGATGAATTTTAAACTGTAAATCTCTATAAGAAAACATTACACCGTCAGCTCAAAAGTGAATTGACTAGAAAAGGTTTCCGAAGCTTAAACATACAATTGTTATCAAGCAAAGAGAAGTACAATGACCTCTTTCTTTATCTACGTTCAGTAGACCATCACTGAATTACAAAAGTAAAGTTTCAGAACCGGTTAATTAAAATATAAGTACAGTAACTCGAAAAATTTTAGACGTTAAGATCGATTATTTCCTTTCCTTCACATCCTGGATATCGACAAACAGAATACCAAACACAACTTGCACAAGACTAAGAACTATATACTAAATTGACTATAGTCATATCAAAATAACTTAAATGAACCACACATAAAATGTAGCTTTGTGGAACGCAAACGCCTTAGCCCAATACTACCAAGAGGTATTTTCATTGTTTAAATTATCTACATAGATGTCACGCGCATCTCTTAAAACAAATTTTACACACATGCTACTTTCACATTTAGGATACCTACAAACCATACAGAACAAACATTGCAGACGGACAATCTCATGGAGGATCACCTATATTAATTAAAAACGATATTCGTCATTACATTTGTCAAAATCGTGAGAACGACAGCGGTAACAGTAATAATTCTGCCACGTCACTTTATCACAAAGGCTGAATTTTCTGCATTATTTCGAACGTTAGGTCCCAGATTCATAGTTGAAACCGGTTACAATGCTAAGTCACAGCAATGGGGATCACGACTAACAACAAATAGGAGACGGACTTTAAGGAAAGCTCTTCAAGACGAACAATTATCTTTGAAGGATAATATACTACAATAAGATCGTCCCTCGATTTGTCATTTGATCGCTCATCGATTCTCTTAAATCTCTATACCAACATCACTCCTTCACCAGCACCTCCAAAATTTTATAGTAATAAATTCACGGATTAGGACAATTTTCGACACATTTCATTGATATATGAAAGTGAAATTGATTCAGTTTTAGAGAGATTAGAATTTGTGTAACAAATCAAATGTTTTTTTTTATCGTTCTACATTATTATTATCGTATTAAGAACAAATTACAAATAAATCTGCAAAAAATATTTTCTTCCAAAAAATTAGGTGTATGATGTAAGTGCTAGTTCATGAAAATTTAATATATTCACAATTTGATGACTAATTAATTTGACCAAATCAATATAATAAAAAGGTAGACCATTATCAGAATATTTATTTAGCGTACGCATACTCCCTCATTCAGTACGATATAGAAGTGTACGGTGGGGCTTTGAATATTCATTTTAACAAACTCTACACGCTTCAGTAACACATAATAAGAGCTGCCTAGGGCAGACCCAGACTCTATCCAAGTAAATAATTTCCAAAAGCTCAATGTTCTCACTGTGAGATAAATGTATGCCAAGAGAATTATGTTACGCGTAAGTAGGAATAAGTATTTTCTTTAATCACGAATCGTGCCACTCAAGAAACTCTATTCGGAATAATTTTTCAAACTAACAGTGCTCAAACAACAATTTTCTCAGATGGGTGTTGCGCATAAGACACCACAACACTTTGTTGACAAAAAAATGACTAAAATACAGAACATTAAAAATGACTAAAATACATCATTGTGTTTACTTTCTTTTAGAAACTTTATAATATATTACAATATAATACGATATAACCACCCAAAAGTTGAAACAAATTCTGGATAAGCAAATAAAGTGAAGAAGAGAGAAAACTTTCTTTAAAGAATAGGGCCTACATCCCAGTGGATAATTCATGAGTTTAAAAATACAAATAGAAATAAAAATAGATAACAACATAAGAAAAATTGAATAATAAAATACATAGAATACAAAGAACAAGAAGAATTTTAACAAACTATATTTTACAATTAACAAAATTAAGGACGCTTTGATTCGGAGCCACTTTTTATTTTCACCTTTCTTAACACCTTTCTTTTTCAAAAAGTTGGTTTGAGCTTCATTGTGATGCGTTTGGATAGTCGGATCAGGAATGAAGTCAGTCCGATGAACTAAATCGAATCACTGGCTAGACACAGCCTCATAATATTATTATTCATGCCTCGCCTATCGCCTTCTAGATCACTTCTAGATTGTATCTCGAACGGGTTCACTCGTTCTCATGGTTGATCACCTGAGGATCAATATGGAAAGTATTTTATGAAATACTCCACTGCTTTGGTCAAATAACCCGAGAGCTGAGAAAAGATGGCATTGGGATTCGGCGGGTCATCACTTAAAGAATAGGTATGAATAGGAGCATCTGGAAACTCTCTCTGGACGAAAACACTACGAAACAACTATTCCTACTTTGAAGCCAGAAATAAGGGTCGTCAAGAAACTTCTCAATCAGGTTATGCAATACAAATCACAGAATGGCTGGCTACAGGAGATAAACAACGGATCTTAACACCCTGGGCATATCGTACAACATGATTCTAAGACGGAGATTAATACTCAAGGACCCGCTAATTCAATTGCCAATAATAACCAGAAAAGTTCGACAATATAACATAACTGACAATCAGATGAGGACCAGACCTGAGAATATAAAGAAGATGTGGGATAGTTTCAAGTAATCGGTGAAATAATGCTACCCAACACCATCAAATAGTAACGAAAAAATCCACTGTTTCAGTAAAACACAAAAATGATCCAAGAAAAACCATACGCAAATAAAGATAAGCTGAGAAATTAAAACATATAGATGTAACAATTCCAAATTTTTTCCGAAGTAGGTTGATTTTGATTTTAAATTAGCCTACTGGTTTTTAAAATTAATTTACAATTTAGCGTGTAAACTGTTTTAGAAATGAGCTGATGGTGACGATGTAACAAATAAAAACATGAACGACATAAGCAAGCCCATTGATGGAGCTTCTGTGTTTTTTCTTAATTTAATTTTGCATTAGTGTTGTTTATTCATATTTCACTTACATGAATTTTTAAGAGATCAACACATCAATGTTGCAAGCTCTCTTTAGCCATCGTAAAGGGTTGTCCGGTAAATTTACAGCGCTAATCCTGATATTCCTGATAAATAGTCTTAATTATGTTTTTATGTCGTTCGTTTTCTTCCCTCGCTAATTTTCATTGGTTTTTAAATAATTAAATTTTACAGAGAAGTTTTAAAAAATAACAGAAAAGGCTGAGATAACAGAAGCAGATAAATTGAAAGAAATATCTAATAGAAGACAATGAGTTCAACGAAAGTGAACGTACAACACTTCAGGTTGTGAGGAACAGAAGTGTTTCAGGAAACGAAACGAGTGATTTGTAAAATCAAAGCTGATTTTCGGAGACGAAGGTTCCTGGTTCAAATCCTAGTAAAGGTACTTTACATTTATACGGATTTGAATACTAGACAGTGGTTACAGGTGTACTTTGATGGTTGGGGTTTAATTTACCATACTCGCTCAGGAATGGTCGGCCTGGGTCTGTACAAGACTAAACCTCATTTACACGTCATACACATCATCCTCATCTCATTGGGTCATGGGGTTGCTTATTGTTCCGAATTGAACAGATTGCAACGTACACAAATTAGAAGAAAAAAAACAAAAAAAAAACTTAATTTAGCTAGTGAATATCTTAACTGTACAGAATGAATTACAATTGATAGAGAAAAACGAAATTTTTAGGGAAAGTGCTTTAAAAATATTTGGAAGGACCTTCAAACGATCGTAATAAAATTAGAAACCCCACTGATTCAAATAAAGTACGTATAAAATATAAACAAGGATCCACTAAGAGTAAAAGCATGAAGCGGATAAACTGAAAAAAAGAAAATCGTCAGTAAAATAATAATGAAGCATTCGAAATAAGCTTCCATAAATTTATATGATGTTATTTGGCATGATATACAATGACACTAAATCGTATAAAAAATGTAAAATCAGAAAAGATTGTTTAAATTATTAAAAAAAAAATTTCACCACTTTTTATTATTTCATAATTTTGTTTAAAAACTTTTAATGTGCAATTACGAGCAATTACATACGAGCAATTACTCGTAATAAAAAATAATATAATTTTAATTGTGTTATTGTGTGAATGTGTTTCACTGATAATAGTTTGTGTACAAGTGTGTTGTGTGACAGTTCTTCCTTCCGGTAGACCCACCCTTTTAGAACAACTCGATCACAAGAAACGACAGTAGGCTAACTGAGTACGACCAAGTTCACTTTACGCCCCGCTGACACAACCGAGGAGAAAGTTGCTGCTCCGGCGGCGCCAACTTCATCAACTTCCGACTTTGTTCACTTCCCTAATTCTTCGCTTCCATACTTATAACAACATATATTCCTTTAACTTGAATCGCTAACTTTTAAATGTTTTTTCCTTGTTTGATATTTATGTATTTTTATTTTTTGAACAATTTCATACAAAAGCAAGGATTTCACCAGTAAAATTTACATCATTAGGTACGATAAAATTATAATAGATTGATTAGCAACCGCTAAGCAAAGTCGTGCAAGTTGAATTTCATAGTTGAAACCGGTTACAATGCTAAGTCACAGCAATGGGGATCACGACTAACAACAAATAGGAGACGGACTTTAAGGAAAGCTCTTCAAGACGAACAATTATCTTTGAAGGATAATATACTACAATAAGATCGTCCCTCGATTTGTCATTTGATCGCTCATCGATTCTCTTAAATCTCTATACCAACATCACTCCTTCACCAGCACCTCCAAAATTTTATAGTAATAAATTCACGGATTAGGACAATTTTCGACACATTTCATTGATATATGAAAGTGAAATTGATTCAGTTTTAGAGAGATTAGAATTTGTGTAACAAATCAAATGTTTTTCAAAAGATTTCAAATGTTTCAAAAGATTAAGAAAGGAAAAACTGCCATAAACAACCATTCACAAATCTCTTATCTAAAGCACTACATTTTATTAATTTTTGACAGATATAATGTATTTATTATAAATTTACTTCTATGGTACATATTACGTACTGGTAAAAGGTACTACTATGTTATTGTGTTGTGTGTAATAATAACTACAACAGGTGTCATTCGTAGTCTTTTTTAAAATTATTAGTTCTCTTTCATTTAATTGATGTTTGCCCAGGAAAAGGTAGAATCCGATTTTTATTCATTCTTTTCTTTCATCTATTCTAACTATTTCTAGTGGTTATTGTTTATTTATTTATCTGGTAAATTCTCTGACTTGCTAGAATTCTTAAGAAAGTCGGTATATAAAAGACGGCCTTTTCGGGCTGGACAGTAAGGTGCGAGGTATTAAAACGTGTATGTCGGCCGTTGAGACAGAATGCACCGGTCGGATTGTATGAAGTGAATTGTCGAACCGGCTTGTGTGTATACGATAATAATACGTACGGTTAGCTAACCGGTGAGCGATTGTATTCAAATGGACCATTATTTTGATTATAACCGTTATACAGGGTGATTCAAAACTATACGGCAATCTCTTGGGATCTCATTCTACTAAAAATAAGAAAAAAAATTCATATAAACATATGCCTGAAAACGCTTAGTTAGCGAGTTACGGCTAGCGAAAAATTTCACCTAGAACTCTGTACCCTCGGTGAAGTAAGGCCGTATAAAAATGTTAAATGTAGTTACAAACATACAAATACGATTGTTTCTTATGTTTTTCATTCTGAAAAATTGAATAAAATTGGTTCCAGAGCTGTAAATGCTATACTTTCAGAGATATCTTACGTAAAACACAGGAATTGGTGCAAGGAAATAACATATTTTTGTGTTTAACGTAAGATTACTTCCATAAATGATAAATAAAGGTGTATTTTTCTTAAATACATTTGTAGAAAATTTAATCCTGAAAAGATTCATCTGAATTACTCAGGAAAAAATTACTCAGGAAAAAATAGGTTGGGAGTAACAGCTGATAATGATCAGCTGTTACTCCCAACCTAATATTTATGCAGTAAGAATGTGCGTTTTTTTGTTTTTTTTAAGGTCGCATCAACTACAAGGTCATTAGCGACGACGTTGGGGTGTAACTGTGTGAAATGAGGATGAAATGATTTTTTGTAACGTATGAAAATATGCCATGCCTGAGTGGGATTCGAACCCAGGACCGCAGGATGAGAGGCGAGCACGTTACCAACTGCGCCAATGCGGCCGGCGAATGTGCGTTTTATTTGCGTCTGTTTTGATTTTAAATAAAGCGAAATTTCAAAATTTATTATTCATTTTTTTCCTGAGTAATTCAAATGAATCTTTTCAGGATTAAATTTTCTACAAATTTATTTAAGAAAAAATACACCTTTATTTATCATTTATGGAAGTAATCTTACGTTAAACACAAAAATGTGTTATTTCCTTGCACCAATTCCTGGGTTTTACGTAAGATATCTCTAAAAGTATAGCATTTAGAGTTCTGGAACCAATTTTATTCAATTTTTCAGAATAAAAACCATAAGAAACAATCGTATTTGTATCTTTGTAACTACCTTTAACATTTTTATACGGCCTTACTTCACCGAGGGTACAGAGGTGAAACTTTTCGCTAGCCGTAACTCGCTAACTAAGCGTTTTCAGGCATATGTTTATATGAACTTTTTTTCTTATTTTTAGCTATAGAATGAGATCCCAAGAGACTGCTGTATAGTTTTGAATCACCCTATTATATAAAGCCCCAGCCAAAATGACTGACTGACATAAATTCTAACCCCTTAGCAGGTCTCTAAAAGCAAAAACCCTGGAGACCTTTTTTATCGGGCGTCGGCTGAAACCCCCGGGAAAATGCGAAATTTAAAGTATCTCTTTTCGAAAGCTCAGGAAAGGCGCGCGAACATTTCGAACTTTTTAACGAAGTCTCGTTGCGCAAAGGCCACTGCGACCATTTTTGTTCCCCTCCCGAAGTACGTTAAGACCATATATATAAAGTTGCCCTTAACCCGCCGGTTCGCTGGAAAAACACAAAAAACAAAAATTCGGCTTTTTCGGGGTTGCAGTTTTTAGGTTTTTCTTTGTAACACCACGAAGACGGGTTTCATTGACAAATTTTTATTAGGACCACATTACACTAACTCCCGGAATCACGGGTGACTTTTCCAATTTCAGATCGGGGTCCTACGGGGTTTGGTACCCTTATTTAAAAATTATGAAATTTTAAAATTTTTAGAATAGAAAAAATTTGATAACGGCATGTCGTTTGGCGTTAAAAACTACATAAAAATGTGATAAACCGAAAATTTTAAAGTTGCACCCTCTTTTTTGCAGTAGGGTTTGTATTTTTTTATCTCATAAACGGTGCATCGTAAAAATAAATTATATAGAATACTTTTTGTACCCCTTTTAATGTACTTCAAAATCATATAGCTGTCTTTGTCCTCAATTCACCGGTTCGGTAAAAAAAACTCAAAAAACAAAATTTCGGCTTTTTTGGGGTTGCATTTTTCAAGTTTTCTTTTGTAACACCATCAAAATGGGTTTCTTTGGCAAACTTTTGCTAGGACCACATTACACGTACCCTCCGCATTATGGGAAATTTTTCAAATTTTAAATCAAGGTCCTACGGGGGTTGCTATCCTCATCTAAAAATAAAGAAAATTTTAAATTTTTAGAACATAAAAAATCTGTTAACGGCATGTTGTTTGGCGTTAAAAATTACACAAAAACTTGATAACCCGAAAATTCTCAATTGGCACCATCTAGCCTGCGGTAGGGGTTGTATTTTTTTATCTCCTAAACGGTGCATCGTGGAGAAAAATTGTATAGAATATTTTTTGTACCCCTTGCAAAGTACTTTAAAACCATATAGCTATCGTACCCTTCACTTGCCGGTTTGGTGAGAAAACTCAAAAAACAAAATTTTGGCTTTTTGGGGTTTGCCGTTTTCATAATGTTCTTTCGTTACACCTTCAAAATGGGTTATTTCGTAAAATGTATATTTATAAACAGTTACACGTACCTGTAGGATCACGGGTAATGTTTCAAATTTCAAATCGGTGTCCTACGGGGGTCACTACCCTTATCCAAAAGATATGAAATATTTCAAATTTTAGAATACAAAAAGTCTTTTAACGGCATGTTTTTTGGCGTTAAAGTTACATAAAAATTTGGTAACCCGAAAATGTCCAGGTCGCACCCTCTTCCCTGGGGTTGGGGTTGTATTTCTTTATCTCTTAAACGGTGAGTAAAGAGACAAAATGCATCAACCTGTTTTGTGCCCTACAAAAAGTAATTCAAGATTATATCACCAAAATTGCCCTTAACACACTTGTTTGCTGAGTAAACCAGAAAAACCAAATTTCGGTTTTTTGGGGCATGCCGTTTTCAGGTTTTCCTATCTTTACACCTTCAAAACGGTATTTTATGGCAAATTTTTATTAGCAAAACGTACAGGTTTTAATTACCCGTGATGCTTATAGCATCACAGGTAATTTTTTAAATTTCAGATCGGGGTCCTGGGGGGTTACTACCCCTATACAAAAATTATGAAATTTCTAAATTTTTAGAATACAAAATATATGTTAACGGCATGTTTTTTACGTTCAAATTAAATAAAAATTTTGTAACGCGAAAACTTTGAGGTTTAACCCCCTTACGTCTGGTAGGGGGTAGTAATTTTTACCTCCTGAACGGTGCTTCGTAGAGAAAAAGTGTAAAGAATCTTTTTTGTGCCTCTCCCAAAGTACTTCAAGGACATGTAGCTAAAGTTTCTCTTTGCCTACCTCTTCGCTGAGAAAACTCAAAACACTAGCATTCCGGCTTTTAGGGCTTGCCGTTTTCACGTTTTTCTTTTTTTACACCTTCCCAACGGTTTTTTCACAAACGTTTATTAACAAAACGTTACACATACCCCTAGAGTCACGAAGAATTTAGGTCGGGGTCCTATGGTGATTCATATCATGAAATTTCTAAATATTGTGATCCACCCAGCCCCACTGGCGGCCGAACTTCATCTTGTGGCAAATGATTCTGATCCAATTATGAATTCTGATCCACCTACCCCTCTGAGGTCGAGACACGGAAGCGGCGCGAAGCGCCGCTGGAGTGGCGAGTCACCCTATATATTTATAATTAAATATGGTTAAAGCTTTATAAGTGTAATAACATTTCATAACCATAGTCCGGCTAATGAAAGAAATACCCGAGTTCAGACAGCCATATCTTTTTCATAAGTGATCGCAAAAACTTTTGTCATCAAATTACAGCTTGTTTTTTTCTTATTTCGGCTATTACGATTTTGTTTAAATTACGCCTAACGAGATGTTTATGTAGACAAAGAAACCGCGGAAATAAGATTTTTACGACCTATTTCTGGTTAACCCATTTTCCAGCTTCGGTAACTTCAGTAATAATTTCTTTTGAAATATGCAGTTTAAGTATGTTAAAATATAAACTTTTATCTTTACCCTCGACAAATTTCAGATCGTTTTACTTGATAGTTTGCCAATGGCGGACGTTTAACAAAATGCTATCTCCGTAACCCGTTGCAATATTAAAATTATTTTTACAATCGAAGTTAATTTTTACAATTTTATAATCGAAGTTAATAACGTTATTATTGAAAAACGTCAATAGTGATGGAAACCGGAAAAGTAAATTTAAAATATTTCTAAAGATTCAGTGGCTACAGCTTTTTGAGTGTACGCCCGGGTACAACTTTTTTAATTATCTAGACCAGAGATTCTCAACCTGGGGGTCGTGGTGATATTATAGGGGGGTCGCGAAACAATAATGAAATCATTTAATCATTTTATGAGAAAAAAAATTATTATAAACTTACTCATAAAACTTATAAAATTCTCACAGTGAGTATTATAGAAGGAGATTAAATTACAAAGAGCACGTACACATCAAGTTGGAACTTGTAAATTGCTCATGTATGTGCACGTCATACATGCATGTTCATACACGTCACTACAATAAAAGTATAAACGCAGCAATATAAAATAATAGCAATAGTTGTTTTCCATTTTTTTATTACTGTCTGTATTTTCTTTACAGACATAAAATTAGTGCAGTTTGATTATATAATATTAAAAAAAAACATTTTACATTCTAATTACAGTCAAAATTCAATTATTAATAGTAGCCTAAGGCTTACTATTATTATCGAGAGAGGGTCGCGGAGCAAAAAAGGTTGAGAATCACTGATCTACACAATCTGCTCTTACATTAAAACAAAAACAAGAACAATATGTATCAGAGATAACACAGAAAAACACATAATAAAACATCATCCATTGACCGCCTTCGTAGCGTAGTGGTTAGCGTGTTAGCCTGCCACGCGGAGGTCCCGGGTTCGATTCTCGGCCAGGGTCTGGAAATTTTCACGTGTCAAATCCCACAGTTGATGTTTCATAACCCACCGTAGTCGCTAATAACCAAGCAGTTGATGCGACTTTAAATAAAATAAAAAAAAACATCATCCATTAATAACAAATGTTACAGATCAAATGAAACTTTAGAAATAATTTTAAAATAAATTACATTTTTGTAATAAGACTCCAAAGGTTGATCGTTTTCAAATCTATTACTTAAGTCAAACACGTCGAATCGATTAACCCTTAAGTGTTGTAAAAGTACAGTCTCTGTTGTCCAGTAAGTTTAATGCGAAATAATTCGGATGTCCATTCAGTAATTTGCTCATATGTTCTGCTAAATCATAAAACTTTCTGTCTTACTGAGAAGCTTCATGTCGTTATAAATATATTTGTTGTTACGAACCATGTTATTCTAAAATCTGTACGTAAAACTTTTGTCTAATAACGATCTATAATGACAATACTGGAACTTTTTGATGCCTCCTAGAGTTGTATTACGAACAGGCTTCAGAATTGCTTTTTATAGCGTCAGTTGATAATTGCAAGCGTCTCCCAGATACCTAAAACATGTTTCTCAGTTTCAAGTCCAACTATCTTCGTTTTGTCAAAATGTGTTTCTTAAACGTTAATCGGCGGGCAAGATGAAGCCTCAGGTACTTCACATCTCATGGATATGGAAGCGCAGTGCTAATCAGTATTACTGACAAAAACGTTCGTCAATGAAGAGTGAATCTCAAATGGACTAAAAGTAATAATAATGAACTATCTTTCACAGTTAGACTAATTTTACAGCCAATAGGCCTATAGCAAACAGGAACAATAATAACTTAATTGATAAGACATTTAGCCCACAACGTATTCCTTTATAAATTAATTTTTTAGTAAAAATAAATTTAAGGCTAAGCCTTAAATTGGGTTGACATTATAAGATAACACACTTATTAAAGTAAGTAAATATGCAAATTGGTTAATGTGTAATTTAAATATTACGTAAGTAATAAGGTTAATGTAACTTAAGCTTGTAAGTTTTTGACATGCGGTTTGAGAGTGTTACGTAGCAATTCACAAAAACTGACAGTCTGTAGTTCGGTATTTTTATTTTTATTAAAAATGTATTTAGTATTGACTTTGTATCATTAAGAACAGCAGCAAGTGAAGCGAAAATTTGTAGTAGTTGATTACATAAAAGAGCGTTAGAAATTTCTTAATTTGCTAAGTGCTTTCCGTGCTCATTGATAATGATTTTAATGCAGCCTACATAGTAGGAGTGTTTCATCTATAGCAGTATTTCATTTAGGTAGAAAATTTCTTACGTAAGGAATAAGGAGTACTCCTCACATTTTCAAAATACACTACTATACAGTAGGCCTACTTAGAAGACTGCTGCTGCTAATAATGTATCTGCCTTAAATGGAACATTTTAAGGAATCGTTAATAATTCACATTTCTTGATTTCCTCTTCTGCTTTAATGTCTTTAATTAAATATTCCATCTCCGTCGCCGCTCTCTCTCTCTCTCTCTATCTATCTATCTCTCTATCTCTACTTACGTTCAGACGTGAATCCAAATCTATCTCGTTTACAGATTACTGTTGCTGATTAATAAATGGCTTAATATTTTATTTTAATGCGAATTCGTGTCAGTATAATTGCAGCAAACGTAGTCAGCTCGCTTATTTTTGACTTATGTATTTTGTCTCATCTTCTTCTTTTAAAGTGTTTCCATAGTATTCATTAGTTTACCCAGTTGAATACCAAAACAGTTCCTTTGTTAGTTTCTTATTGTTTAGCACACTCTCCTATTTTCCTTACCCTAATAACTTGTCACATGAAAATACACGACTATTATAGTCAGTCAGACGTCTCGTGGTCCCTGTGCAACTGATGTATGCTAACACTATGTCCCTCAACCAGATTTTCTTGTAGACTATAATCAGATTACTATTTCACTACCAACTAACACCGTATGCAGATGAGTGTTAAGTCACTTAAACTAACGATTTGTAAAACATATTCAAGTTAATTTAAATCTAGAATATTCTATATTATTTATACATATTTAAATTTATAACTTGATATGTTTTGTTCGTTTAATATTTTTAGAAAAATATTGTAACGCTTAATTTAAGGTTCTTTCGGGATCTGTTTATAACATAATTTGTTTTAACGTTTACGACTAATTGAAAATTTATTAACTCTGAAATAGTTTTCTGAGAGATATAGGCTACGTAGTGATTTGTGATTATCATTATTAAATTGTTATCATTTGTAATAATTGTCATTATTTTTTTTCGTGCCTCTTTTATAATAATTTTAATAGATTATAATAATTATTACACAGATTATTTTTATTTCATACTATTTAAAGTTAGATTTTGTTGACGGAAGAATTTTTATTATTTTTAAATTAAATTTTCATTTTATTTTCTCTCATTGTAAAAAAGAAAATCATTGTATCTTATTGTACTATAGGCTTGATTATTATGTAATTCTTTTGTACTTTGTATTGTATGCACTGTAATAGGAACGTAGGTCCTGTTAGAAACAATTCAAATAATTAATAAAATAATTTTTTTATAAATAAATAAACGAATTGTTATGAATTAGTATATAGATGAGAAGGTATATCATAAGGATATTTGAAAACTACTTAATGGTACTACTAATTATTTTGAAATATCTGTCGATCTTCTCGGATCCGACATCTTGAATTTAATATTATTATTTTTAACGGTCATAACACATTATTTTCATGTTATTTTTTTTAATAAAGACAGTAATAACCCCTTACCAGTTGATATCTTAGATTCATTAAACATTTTCTCAAGTTTTCACATGAAATCGCCAATATCTAGTAAATTATTTTACTAATTAATAGTTAATTTGTTTAGGATACGTCCTATGAATGTTTCAATCCACTTCGTAGTTTAACAAAAATTGTAAATGATTGTTACAGTGGAAAAAAGAAAGTAAGTACAGTTCACTTTATTGAACAGCAAATACGGTACGAAACGATTTATAAAAGATTCACAGTCTGTCTGAACCAATCAAGAAATTGGGACGTGCCATCCGATTGTATTCGCGTATTAGACATGCTCGACGTGTTTAGAATCTAATAATTGTACAAACACGTGTTCCGTATAAAGTGTTTTATATAGTTCGTTCAATTTTAATAAATATTGTTCTTCCATGGTTAAGAGGCATTTAAAATCATGTCAAATAACTATGGAATTGTGAAATGTTTTGCTCCCGACAATTTCGATAACTTTTAAACACTGGATTACATTTTTTTCTCGAATTATTCGCAGCAAATTTTAGCTACTCTTCCTTGAAGTCTCAATTCCGGAAACTGAAATCTGTAGATGTAACAATTTAAGATTATTAAAATATGTTTTTGGAATTAATAAAATAAGTGATTTTTTTGACTTCGTCTTGTGTTAGATTAAACTTTTCTCACCTAAACATTTTTCCCCTATTTGAACATTTTCCTTCCTTGGAAGCGCATGTGTCTAAAAGGTTATTTGTTGTAGGTTAAGATTAATAAAAGAGTAAATGTTAATAGTATTTTTGTCGTAATAGTAGACCTAAAACTAATTTTAAGAAGTTTTTATTCATTTGCATGTCGTGGAATTGAAGTTTTTGATAAGTAATTCGTTTGGATCCCTTCCACTTACGAATCAAAGGGACCGAGAAAGCCGATCAAGTAGTCAAACTCGCCACTACATGTTCTACCAGAATAAATAAATCTTCCCATTAAGGTCTACAGAAGATGTTTAAAAAACAAAATTAAAAATTAATTTTGAATGCGAAGTGGAAATTTTTAACTTAACTCTTCAAGTATACACATAGTACAGACTGACACTCAAGACTTGTAACCAACAAGTTTTTGATAATAGATTAGACCAAGTGACACTTACACGACAACGAATTGGCCTTACCTAACTGACACAGAGTCATCTCATGACGAAACAAGAACCTAATAAATTTAGATACTGCAACACAAAATTAACTGTACAATGCCCAACCTTGTACAATTCACATCCTTAATACACATGTCTTAATACCATATACACATCCTAATACACATGTACAACACACATCCTTGTACAATCCTTGCCCAACCTAGAACACTGTACGGTGATAATTTCACTTACCGGACACTAACTAAGATTGCGTTAATGATGAACACTACACAGAAACACAAAAATTTATAAAACTTTTAAAAATTCAAAGTAAATTTTAAAATAAAAAACACAATTCACGTATTGTACTGTAAAAAATCTAATATAGTCTAATCGTTCAATATTAATTGAACGATTAACCATTATTGATTGATGTTAACCATTATTGTAAACCTTTTGTACATTGTTGTCATTTTTTTATGTTAGGCCTACTTGTTTGTGTTACCTATGTAATAGGGTTGCTAAAAACTAAAAATGTTGATGCGACCGTAATAAAACTAACTGTAAACCCGTTTCATGAGACGACGTGTCTCATGGCTGGTGGTAATTTTTAAAAAGGCTTTTCTTTGACGTACGGTAAAAACCATTAGTGATTTCTGTATCTACTTTTTAAGAGGATCGAATGACACTATTTCTGTTTCTGAATTCCAGCTTTGATTTCTTGACTTCCGGTCAGAACCGGAACTTAAAACTAAAATTAGGTCAATTAACTTTTTGTGTAGATTACAAATCCAAAACTGTCCGTTGCTATCTTTTGTAGTTTCTGACATCTGGGTGTTATGGACGGAAAGAAAAAACTAACTGATAGTTGACAAATTTTTAAAATTTCCCTCCAAAAATGGGTTAATTCTACGGCAGTTGTTGCCCGCTAAACAAAAAACAAATTATTTCATTAGAAAAGTTATTTATTTTATCATTCTATTCGAATTTGCGACCCCTTAAAATCCGCTAATGAAAGATTTACAGAAGGGAATAATAAATTGTAAAAGACCTCAGACCAGATAAATGATTAACAGTTTCCAATAATTTACACAATAATAACCAACAACTGAAGTGTAATATATAGATATTTCTTTTGTAAAATGCAAGAGATATGATGAATAATTTTTTACCATCACAGTTTTATATTATTCCTAAAAATTTGAATAGAAAATAACAGTACAATTTTATATTACCATAGTTAATTAATACAAGGAAGGAGTTGATTAATTTAAAAAATCAATTTCATGTAATTAATATGTACAATGTTATAGGTAACCTATTTCCTATTAATACATCAGACATGTATTTTCCTGTACATTAGTATACTGCAAATAAATCTTTTTAATGAGAATGGTATTTATGCAGCGTAATGATGTTCATTGAAACTGTAATAGATGTACCTACTTCCGGTTCGGTTTCAACCATTTTTGTTATTAAAATTTGTTTAAATCCAGTTAATTCATCTCGTGATAATTTATTTTAACAACTGAAAAATAAAACGTAATAAACTAAGTATATTCCCGTCGAATATTTTTTGCATTCAGTTTATTTAATAAGTTTGGCCATTAGGGATTATTTGAGATACAGAACAGAATCGGAGGTACATTCATTTCCTTAAAAACGGGTTTACAATAATCACGTCTTTTTATTATTAAGATGCTAACGGCATTTTTTCTGCATCATGAAGACGGCAAGTTCTTTATCCACACCCCCAAGACATGACGTTGTATTTTATACTCCTGGTTACGTCTAGCAATCTTTTTATCACTCATTTATCACGCATGACCCGTAGTATGCATAACAGAAAAGGACCGTAAGGAAAAGAAAACTAAAAAATTCAATAGGATATCAGTATGATAATATTGGTGTTAAGGTCAACAGCCGAAAGGCTGATTTGAACCTCTAGAGGTTTTACTAAGAAAAAACGAGGAGTAAGGTGGTTTACAATTGCCTTCCTCACTGAGTTGAAAGAGTATGCTCATCAGCATGCCAGGCCCTCCGAAAAGCACCCACTTTCCACCCTGCAAATAACACCTTCACTTCATCCGCCAAAGGGTCTGGCTGTATAGCGAAATTCATTACTCTCAGAGAAGATAACTATGAGTAGTGTCTTTTACACCTCTACCTCTTCTGTTCTTAAATAGTTCAGTCATATAATTGGCTGACTATGTGATAATAAACAGAACTATTTTTTGTAGCCCTGGAACTAACAGATCGAGTGCAATTAATTCAACACTCCACCTGCCCGTTATGGGAATATGATAATGTTATCACATCTGAAAAGTAAAACAATAGAAGTTTAAAATTCTGACTCGTTTCTCCAGTAAAAAAAAAATATAACATTTAATTTCTGTCTTTTAAAAGGAGAACATTAATCTTCAAACCATTGCAATATATTTAATTATAGGTATATGAAATTTTGCAGTAGTAATTCACTATTTTATCGCAAACTTTGACTGAATTTAAATAAATCATATTCTAGTTTGGAGGATGATATTATTCCTCTATCCTCAATTAGGATCAAATTTCTGGACAAATAGAAGGCGATTAAGGGTATCTTAATTTGTCTAATGATTGTGGAATCCATTTTATTTTTTCCCTACAGCTACCTGCTATCATCCACCGTCCAATGCAGCAAAGAATTTTAAAAAGGGTATCTAAACGAAACGATGAAGTACCGATTTTAAGTCTGCAGAATATCTTAAACTATGAAGCAGAATTACCAAGAGAGAAGGAAATAAAAATACCAGATATGAAGAGTTGAAGTGGTATTGAAGAGAAGACGGTGAGGTTAGAAAAAAAGAAAGTGTAAAAATACTTTTGGTTTCAAGATTCAGAGTTTTATTTTAGTTTTTTTTACAGGAGGGGAATGACGTTACTTTCTGATAAGATTCTAATACAGAGTAATAATAAAATTTTATTCAAGAAATAAATACAATTGAAACACAATAGATATATCTGTTCCTACAATAAAACACAAAATTATTTTTCTTTTAGTGTTTCATAAACATTCGTTGCGTGAAAAAATATGTGCACATAACACTTTGTTACCACATGGTAATTTGGTCTTCCGATACTTTTTCTAAAGAACCCTAGAAATCCCTATATCTCTTTCTATCCAAGAATTAAGAGGTCTTATAACTGAAAAGAGGAAACCACGCAAAACATGAAACTGTACAGGAGACTTGTTGGTAAGGCACGTTATAATAAATTAAATACCGAACTAAAACGCAGAATTTTAGTTAGAAAACTTAGATAATCATAATGCCTATTTAAATACGGACGATAAGTCTATTTGGAGCAAAACAAGTTGCTAAAATTTCATTCACCCTTTCTTCCTCTAGGACAGAGTAATTGAAATTGTATAGCCTGACAAAGACAAGAAAAACGAACTCGCTCACCTTTCTTAAGCTTTTTGCCCTCATTTTTATAACATAAATCCAGTTCACTCATCTTCGGTAGAAAAGCATTGTGTGCACTCCAGCCAATGAAACTTCCACTTAAGTATTTCCAAATGAATATGTAGAGTGAGTCGTTATCGCTTCTAATATTATTATACATCGAAGCTCCTTGTGAGCAGTTGGTTTGGCTCGCGCGAAGCATTTTCTAGAACCTCAATTACGCTTACAGCCAATAGCACAAAGGAACATTTCTTTAAAAAAATTCCAAAAATAATTCCACTTATTTTCGAACTTATAAACTGAAAATCAAAAGAGAACTGTAATACATCAGTAACTTATTGCATTTATAGATATATTTGTTTTAATATGCTCGCGTGCTTGTGTGAGTGAGGTAACTGTACAAATAGCAAGTAGAAAATGTAATTAGGGAACACTGCGGCTAACTTCAACGATCTTAAAACTTATAATAATATGACGTATAGTATGATAACCTTCAAGTAAACAAATCTATAAAAAAACAAAAAATAAACCGTTAGTATTGTATATAATAAAATTTATAAAGTTTTCGCGGTCGGATGAGAAAACCTTATGTTTCCGGTTTTAACCTAATTTGATCGTATAGGTACTGAAACGATGAATAAAAAACCTATTGGGTTTCATAGACGGCTACGAGCAATGTGAAGTATAAATAACCTCGTGTAGTTGTTGCTGACTATTGCAATTTTTTTCAATACTTTGGAGTTGAGAAAAGGTAAAAAACCTCCATCAAATGGAGTGGTAAATTTAAAAATGGAAATTTGTTGTTCCGCTTTTTAAGCGATACTTATTACACATAACCACCTTCTTAACATGAAGGATAAAGTACGTTTCTACCCACTTACTCGTTTGCAGTCTATTGACTGAACCAAACATTTGTAAAGCATAAAGAAGAAGAAGAAGAAGTCGTAGTAGTGGGCTCATAACAACGTAGCACAACACACCCGACGCGGTACAAGTACTCCGGACGGGAAACTGCTTCAGCTTTAACTTCATCAATTACCGTCATTCTTTATCGCATTCAATAATGGCTTGGAAAACGTTTTCTTATTGCACCTAAAAATCCCATTTTCTGCTAGATTTATCACCAACATATGAACGCAACCGACCCTCTTCGTCTTTAACGAAAATCCTTTCAAAAAAAACAAAATCTTAAGCTTCTAAACAGATGTCCCGCATCTCTAGTATCTTTAGAAAACTTAATGGTTGAAGAAAATAAAAATAAAACATATACAAGACCTTGTAAAAGTTATTAAATGAAAACACAAAAAAATACTACATAAATCCATTACACGATCTAAGAACGTATTTACAGACATACAGCGAAATAAACTTTTTATATAATAAATATTTAATCTTTATTGCACAGTGGTAAAATAGTTGTCAATATAAATAAAGACCCGAGTTCGATTTCTGGAAAAGATCTAAATATAACACATTTTAATTACACAAAATAATCTGGTCTGGACAAGTTTAATAAATAAATTCCTGGTAAATCTCCTATTTGCGTTTGTTCAGAATCAAATCCTAGCCAATCCCTTAAAAATTTGAATGCAATTTATGTTTTTTTTAACTATCAGATTACGGTAGTGTCAACCATTCTATAAAGGTTCAAAAAAATTGCAAATAACAAGATAAATATTTTGATTGTCAATCTCAGACATAAGATTTTTGAGAGCTTACAAAATGTTGTCCGAGATATAAAATAAAAAGCACTGAGTTAAGAATTAACTTGTACATTAAGTTAGCTACCTGATTGAAGAACGCTCAAAAAGCAAAATGTGAAATTCATTACTTTCAAAGAGACTTTTTTTGGTTTTACGTCTGACTGTTTTACAATTTCTGCTAATCCAGACGGTGGATAATGATAATACATAAAAATGTGTGTTCAAAGAGACAGCTGGGATTGAAGTCACATACACCTGTATCTCTTTGTTCTTAAATACTTCAGTCACAATTGCTAAATTGACATGGAAAGAAACAACGTTTCTTTCCACCATAAAAACTACCAGGTCAAATATATTTAACTGAACATTTTAGATGTTTGAACGGTAAATCAGAACCTATTCAACAAATACAGACTATTTATACTTTTTACTTTATTTAGTTAATTTACAATCTGTTATGAAATGACAATTAGTTAAAAATAAATTGTTTAATATTTAACGTAGATACATTTTGGTGGTAACACAGCTGCAGCACCCACATTAGTTCCTTTGAAGATATTTTATCATCGGTGTTTGAGCCGTCTTTGCGGATTACCTGGTGTATGTAAAGTAATCGCATAAATTATAAGCCCTATGTCAGAATTTGTGCATGTTTTAAATTGATGTGAAGTGAACTATAAAGGTATATCGTTAGATCTGTGATGTAAGGTAAAAGTAAGTGTTTGGGTAGCGTACTGTTTGTGACCGTAAAAACCCAAAATTGTTGTTCACCGTGCTCACGTAAGTCCACACTCGTCTTATGATTATTTCGTATATTCGCATTTTATACTCTGAAGATTATCAAAGACCATTAACTCGCGCTAATTATTAAATGTTTAACAATCAATTACATATATTAGCAAAAATTATAAATCAATGCAGTAATTAGTTAGCGATGAAATTATATATAAACAACACAGTACCGAAGCAACAAAACCGAGTAACCAATGATAATAAACCCAAAATGCTTCGGCCCACCTTAGCAAAACACATTCATGATTATTATTAAATATTATTTAAATACCGTAATGTCAAAAAAATCAATGTTTAGGTTTACTGTTTGAATAGTTGACTGATTACGTATGTATCACTATATTATGAAAATGATGACGTCAATAAGAAGGGCTAAATTATTTTCAATCATTTTATTTAAATTTTATAAAACAGCCGACATAAAAATGTAACGGGTAAATAAATAAAAGCGACAGCGGTAAATATCAGAAAAAATAAAACTAAATCCGTGCTTTTTAAGGGTGTAGCCAATTAGCTAAATCCATTGGCTGAATGAATCAAAACTCTAGTTCACTGTAATTTGTTTACAATATAGTTTGTTAATGATTATTTCAGCGTTTTAAAAAATAACAACATTCCTGATTTTGCTCCTCATTGCCCCTGTGTTTTCTGTTATTCCTCCCCCAGCATAATTTTTCACATTTTGTGGATATTTCGTATGTAGGTATTCTTACAGTATTTTTAACGATAAACATCTGGTGCGAAACACTCACACGACTTTCTCATGCGAATGCAAATAATTAACAATATAATCTAACATTAGTAATAAAACATTAGAAATAAACAAAAAACTAACCTCAACAAACATAACCTAATTTTAATCACGAGGAAAATCACTCTTTCACGCTAAACTAGGCTCTGCAGAGAAAAATGCTCTAAATAAAAGTTGTAGATCTTTTAATTTTTTAGAAACTTGATTATTATACACCTTTGTCGTAAAATTATACTAAGGCTAAAATGTTAAAAACAATCGATTTTTTACACATTTTCGTGAAAAAACCAGAAAATTGTTCATTACCGCTAAACTAAGCGTTATACAAGATGTTAGAAATAAAAGTTGTTTTAAATTCTCTACAACTTTTATTTTATACATTTTTGATCGTACATATTTAAGCAGCAATCTTAAAAAACTATCTTTTTACGAGAAAACAGCCTTTCCAACACTTTGAGCAGACATGGCGCCTCCCTTATCTTGTAGAGCATAAAAAATTTAGTAAATTAGGGATTTTTAATAAAATCGTAGGAGCCGTTTTTGAGAAAATCACGGAAAATGTACGGAAAAGTACGTTTTCGTATAAAATTTTCGAAATTGACGAGAGAAAAACGTGTGAGTGTTTCACAACATATTTTGGTGTAAAATAATTTAACGTTTATTTAATCTTCAAAGTGAATTGGTTCTTCAATATTTCATGGGAAGTGCTTACTTCTGAGGATGACGCTAAATTAAAATTTTATTTCAATAACATTTTTTAATAAAATGTTCACTATTATTTCCTAAATATATTGTGTTAAAATTTTCATACAGTCCGGATTATATAGCGGTTCGAACGATCGGGTTCCGAACCAGCGAGAGCTTTCCTGTAGTTCCTGGCTAGATATGACCTACAGATCATGTTCTGTTTTATTTTATATCCGACTGTTCTGCTCATTAATGCTAAAAGAGACAAGATCAAAGGAATAGGAAAATGAGTGATAAAAAATCCAGACCTGAACGGGAACAGCATTCGGCACTCCTGGAGTAGAAACCAGTAGCACTGAACACTACCTCACGGGCCGATCGAACTTTCAATAAACTTTAAAAAAATATTGAAAGAGGAACGAGAAAATAAAATTAGTAATACACAGACTAGATAAATATTTAAAATTACAAGACATAGTATCTAAGTATGTCGGAAAATGTACATACAGAATGTGTATAAAACGTTTTCGTTTTAACTTTATTTTAATTTTAAAACAGCAATTTTATTTAATTTTTAAGCTCTACTAATAAATGACATGATAATATTGGCGTAGACGTGATATGAGCCCAGGGATCGACTTCGACGTGAAATTGTATAAGGAATGAAGTTGTAAAATCTACCTACTGTAATTAGGGATTTGTAAACAATGATGGTGACTGATAGACTTTTTAATTTCATGAAAGGATAATTAATAATAGTTCATTAGAAATGTGTTTTATGGTGGTCAGAGTAGATTTGTATTCAATATCGTTTCAGTCGTCTTTAAATTGGGAGGTCGGTAGTTGAATTAGATTGGATGTTTCGATTTACGTGATCAATTGTCTTTTTGTGTAACGAGTTGTATTTTTTTTAAATTTATTTAACGTCGCATCAACAGTTTCTTTTTACGTTTTACGTCCGGCAGTTTTGCAATTGCTGTTAATGTAGACGATCAGAAGGATGATAAAATAAAGATGAGTTGTGAAAAAATGAATTAGAAAATTTCAGTTACAATGTTCTAGTATTATCAATATCTTAATATATCTATATATTTTTCAAACATTTTCCTGTGAATTGTTTATAAATATAAAATAGACTTCACCGGAAATCGAACTTGGGAGCCCTGCGTATGAGTTGCGTTAACAACTATGCCAACGGGCCATTAATAGTTTGGTTATTCGCGACTACGGTGAGTTATGTAACTGTGACGGTGGGTTTTGAAGAATCTAGCCGGGAATTGAACCCGGGACTTCCACGTTGCAGGCTAGAGTGCTATCACTACACAGTTGTACATTTTGTTAACAATGCATCGAAGTGTTCGCATTTTTAGGTCTTCCTTAATAGTAGGCTATTAAAAATATTAATAGTAATAGTATTAGTTATAATATTGTTACGTGAAAAAGTGAGTTTGTTATAGCTCTAAGTGCTTTTGACTGGTTGAATAGTTCTAAGCGCTTTTGAAGAATTGGTTCATCATGTAGCCAAACTGGACGGACTTGTGATTAATATACACACTCTAGTATTTTAAATTTAGCTTTAAAATTTAGGCTTTTATATTAAATAATAACTTCTGTTTACGATCTATGATTCCATAAAATATGCAGAACCTGGAATCTGAGAGTCCCTTACATATTCTTTCGTGTACTCTTTAAGAATAAAACAAGAGTGTTAATTTTGAAGTATGCCTAAGATATTCATTACACAAGGGATTTAATGATCACTTTCTGATTATTCCTTGTTGTCAGATTCCTTTAATTATAAATAATAATCGAAAAGATAAAAGCAAACGAAAATCTCAAAAGAGAAACAGAAACAAGATAGGCATACAAAAAGTTCCAGGAGTAAAAAGTTGCGAATGCTTCAACAGCAAAATTAGTGAAAGTTTCTTTGAGAAAACCTATCAAGAAGTGGTGGTAATTGTAGGGTACAGTGTTCTGTTGGGTTGCAGGTGGGTTTCTTTAACCGGGTTTCAATGATTTCATTTTCTATTTTACTCTTCGTTGGTTTAGTTAGACTTTAGAGCGAGGAAAATGTTCTAAATCTAACATCTAAAATCTAACAGGAAGGAGAACACAACTTCTCCACTCTCTTAAATTTCTCTTCTCAATTACGACGCAACTTGGTTTCCATTAATTAGCTTAAAGTTTTCACTTTAAACTGCTTCTGCTTTCAAACCACTTTACTTCATTATCAGTTTCAAAAAACATTTCTAACGAAATCTGTATCAGACGAATATTTCATGAGTTCATACTTTTAATTTCCACTAAATAATTTTCGGAAGCGGCAATTTAAATTTTATTTTACTATTGATTGTGCAACGTAGAATGAAAATATTATATAAAGTTCTCCATATTTCATAGTTTTAGAAAGTCTACTTCAAAAATATGTTTTTTAAGACATACACTACTTATTTTCTAAAACATACCATTACAGTTTTTATCTTACAGAAGTTACCGTTTCCCATTTTACAAATGGTGTTTCACTGACCATCTTTAACCTTCTTCCTCCGTTCTCTCCTATAAAGGTCTATTTCATCTTCCTTCGATTTTCTTTTGTGAGAGGCATCTTTACAATTTTTCACTCTAACGTACCGAGCCCTACACTATTTTCCGTTCACGTAACTCTAAATTTTTTATCCGCTTCTCCAAATCCTTCCGTCCCAATAAGAACCTCAATTTAATTTTAGGTTCATATAAATTTAAGATCAATATTTTTTTTTCTTTTGGTTTAACGTCCGACTGTTCTGCAATTACTGCTAATGCAGACGGTGAAAGATGAAATGATTTGTTTGTAATGTATGAAAATACGCCGTACCTGAATGGGATTCGAACCCAAGACCACATAATGAGAAGCGAGCACGTTACCAATTACGCCAATGCGGCCGGCATAAGATCAATAGCGAACGTAAATGGAGCTCAAAATGTTCAACGGTGTAATAATGATTGTCGTGTGAACTATATTGGGGCTGGGCGTAGGTTACTATATTTTTAGACGATAATGTAGTGGAAGAGGTGATGACGTCAATTGGCCGGCCGAATCAGTTTGTCATGAATTCATTGTACACGTATTGGTTAATTAATACAATGAAATGATTAAAAATATCAAGCGTATCTATGTTGTTACGTAGAGTGTTTCTGCTAATATTGTGCGGGAAGTGTAGCTTATTTTTTTTGTTTTTTTTTGTCATCAGTCTCTCGACTGGTTTGATGCAGTTCTCCAACCTGTTCTATCTTGCGCAAGTCGTTTCATATCTACATACCTGTAACACCTTACATCTTTTGTAATTTGCTTTATATATTCTAATCTTTGCCTCCCTCTACAATTTACTCCCTCAATATTACCCTCCATTATTGACAGCCCAATACCTGGATGTATTAGGATATGCCCCACTAGTCTATCCCTTCTTTTGGTAAGATGCTTCCATATACTTCTTCTTTCATCCACTCGCCTTAATTTTTTTTGTATAACCAACATTAATTTATATAATTAACCAACACAGACCATTAACGTAGATTGTGTACTTTATTTATTATACTAAGATTAAAACAATGGCGCCGGACTGTTATGTACCGGAATCTGAAAGTATTATTATAAATCTGACAAGAGTAATTTATGTAGCAGGTTTTAAGTTTCCGAAGGAAGCAGGCCTAGAGAAATTTATAGATTAATCCCTCGCAGAATTTAGTAATTACTGAAAAAGTAGGCTACTGTTGATTGCATAAAACTTTTTAGTAAAGACTGTATTTTAACCAATTATAAGTATTATAATATTATAATTATAATTCTGCCCATAACGGACAGTTGGAGTGTCAAATTATTTACACTCACTCTGTTCGTTGCAGGGCTAAAATAAATAGTTCTGTTTCTTATCACATGGTCAGCCAATTAAATGACTGATTCATTTAAGAACAGAAGAGGTAGAGGTGTAAAAGACACTAATCAGAGTTACCTCCTCTGAAAGTAATGAATTTCATTATACAGCCAGACCCTGTGGTGAATAAAGTGAAGGTGTCATTCGCAGAGTGGAAAATATGTGCTTTTCAGAGGGCCCGGCATGCTGATAAGCGTACTCTTCCAGTCAGTGAGGAAGGCAATTGTAAACCACCTCACTCCTCGATTTACTTAGTAAAACCTCTACAGGTTCAAACCAGCCTTTTGGCTGATGACCTAAACAACAACAATTATAATTATAGTTATATAGTATTATAATTATTTTATTAAACATTATTTTCCTTTGTTTGCACCACTACATATATGATAATGAACAGCCAAAACAAAACAAATGTAATATAACAAATTTACTGGACACCTGGAGTTGTTTATTTTTTGAGTCTATTAAAATAGTAAACATCTCCAGCTGATTGAAAAATTAATACTTTAGAATTATTTAATTCACATTGACAAAATTATTTAAAAAAGTTATTTATTCTAGTTGCTAGGCGACTAAAGAAGAAGAAAAGATTTTGTACAAATTATTTTAGTGAGGGACAATATGGCGAACCGAATAGGCAGGTCCCTCATTCATCCATTAAATGTATTGAATTTGTTTAGTTTATGATATTCGGGATATTAAATAAACCAGTAAGTCTTAAATATTTTTACATTATACTGTTTTATTTGTGTATTTCATTGTCATTTATAACATTGAATCCAGACTATAGGCCTATTATTATTATTCGTTACCAACAAATGTTAGTATGGTTGAAATGAAAATAGGTGTCACTGGACATGTTGACAGTAATAATTAACTGTTGATAACTTTCTATCAGATGCAACTGACAGTAGTGGCAGTGATCACACTACAAATATTTAATCTCTTATGAGAAGATAATATAATTATTCTTTCAAATTGTCGATCACTTATAAAGAGATATTTAGTTCTTTTACACAAATTAAAGATAAAACTAACCTCAGAGTATTATATTCATTCAAGATCTTTCGTCTCCCTCGGAGACATCATCAGGAATTCAAAAACACACAAGAAAAAAAACAATTATGGTCGCAGACCACGTCAATTGTTCAAAAAATAGATCCTACATCCGGTATCGAATACATGATTCGGCCAAATAAACGCGCGCGGAATGGTTATTGATGTAGGATATCTATTTTTTGAACAATTAACGTGGTCTGCGACCATAATTGTTTTAATGTTTTATGTTTTGTGTGATTAGTGTGTTTTTGAATTCCTGATGTTGTCTCCAAGGGAGACGAAAGATCTTGAATGAATATAATACTCTGAGGTGAGTTTTATATTTAATTTGTTTTGTTTTGGCTGTTCATTATCATATATGTAGTATTATAAATAGTTGTGATAAAAATTTAACATTTTATTATGATCGCTCGGTATAATAAAGTACGGCTCTTGTTCAAGCATAATATTTATCAAACTCCCAAGATATTTAAATAGGTCACAACCAGTAAAAAGAAAAACAACTGAACAGCTAATTTAGAAGCGACCTAGTAAAAGAAACGTAAAGAAGCGGAAGCAAACACTACAAAAATCAAGAAAGATATAATTTCCAATTATTAATTTACTATTAGTGTAGTAGTATTTTGAATTACGTATTCAAGAAAATGAACATAATATTTTATTTAAATTTTTTTGTGAAACGTGTGCTTGCTGTCGCCCTACAGAAACTTCTATCAGTTTTGTCAAAGTAATTAATGTTCATTTAACGTTTTATTGTCTAATGAAAAAATGAACTCGTAGAAAATAAAAACTTACATACGGCAAAATTAGTTTCTGAAGTAAATAACGTAGGTAGTTACAAAAACAGAAATTTAATAATACTGCAATAGATGGGTTGACAATTACCATCAGTTTTTGTCGAATATTTGTTTTAGTAGGTACTAATAAAATAATATTTAAAATAACAGTATTATTTATTTATCTGAAATACATTAAAATTTTTAAAAATAAAAGAATATTTTTGTCATAATTTAAAATTAACGAAGGGTTAGCAAGCCACTTTAATATGTGCTGATACGGAGACTGCGTGACATCACTGTAGCGGGGTTTAGTAGGAGCTATATCGTCTGGAAATAGAGTACACCCTGATTGGATTCATGGGCATTAAAAGAGGACTTAACAACCTGTTTCTCCAAAATTATAAAAGTATATGGCGCATCAAGAGATTCAAAAATGGAAATTCTTACGTGCGTAAATTTAAAAGTTCATATAAATACAAACTTACGACTAAATTTAATGTAGCGTTTTATGTAGACTAGATTATTGTCTGAAATACTAAGAGAATTTACCGAGTAGTTTTACTGCGTACTCGGTATCTGTTCTTAGGACTCGCTTGTACCTGGTTCAAAGTATCAATTTCCTACAACTCACCCCACCACTATATTATATTGAAGTGAAATTAGAGTGAATTACCTCAAGATAATAACGGAAATAGATTCTGGGACATCCAGAATTAATACATAGATGTGTACAACTGTGCCACTGAGGCGATCAAGCTCAATTT
Source organism: Catonia carolina (assembly GCA_035578175.1). Taxonomy (NCBI): domain Eukaryota; kingdom Metazoa; phylum Arthropoda; class Insecta; order Hemiptera; family Achilidae; genus Catonia; species Catonia carolina. The sequence goes on from JAQMRL010000001.1 coordinate 298,044,664, forward strand.
CTAGCAAATGTACTTTACTAAGGAAAGCCGATTTAAAATGTTGATTCAAATACGAAGCAATAGCTACAAACAGGCCAGAAAAAGAATGGTTTCATTAAAGCAGCTGACAAGTGCAAGAGAGTTTTCAGGTGGGCGGCCTATCTACAACAGAACATAAATTAAGGTAGCCCATCCCAAAGCACGGCCGTGGAAAGTGGAAAGCAGTTACGTTACTGAGTAAATATTGAAGACTGATTTGAATTGCATTAACCGGATCCCCTCGACCCACAATGGAGAATAAGGTACGGTCAATACTATTTCAGGAGTAAGGGCGAACAAGAACATGAAGAGCCTAAAGTGTAAGCTAACACAGACCGAACAGTCCGTCGGTCGAAGATTCAATCTAACTCTCAGCATTATGCAATCTCCTACATTAACCACCTTACACATCGATACCTTTAAACACTGAACCTCATTTTACTCAGTCAAAACTTTTCATTGGGGTTATTCTTGCGTCTCTGCACAACAAATAAACAACAAAAATAAACCATTGTTTCTTGTAAAAATTAATTACAACCCGACTGGAAATTAATTATGTTTGTTTGATTCGTACAATGATAAGAATATTAAAAGTTTCCGAAATGAAATCAATATTTCGGGCGTATAGGTTGTAGCAAATTAGAATACAGGATTTCTTTAATTAAAGGAACAGCAGTCGTACCAACGCTAATCACATCAAGTAAAAATATGGTATAGCAAGTAATGGTACCAACCTAAATCATATGTGTGTGATATAATGATGTTTTAAGCTTGTTTTCTTGTTTATGATAAAAAAAATATATAAAATGTAAATATATTTAATGACCATTTAAATATTTTATATATCTTTAAAACATGATGAACAGTAAATCCAAAGTGATAAAAATAAAATAAAATAAATAGTGTCAATCAACTGTGTTTGAATTCGGCTTCATGTTCACAAAGGTTAAATAAAATAGTGCGGTTAAATTTCAACCAATGAGAAATTAACTATAATTAATAAATATAAATGCGCAAGTGAATGAACAATGGAACATCGAAAGTTAATGGAGTTGTTGAATATATTTATAAATCAACAAAACCATTTTTTATTTGAGGATGGTCTCAGATCATCAAGAAGAGTACATGAACTATGGACCTCCAACAAAACAAGAATACCGACGATCAAAAATGAACAGCATGGACAATCATTGTGGTAAAAAAACCTTTTAATTTTAAAATAAACAATAAATAAGCTTTAAGATCTGTTAAATTAATATTACTTGTAACAACACCCCTATCGCTGCCGGCAACACATACGGCAAACAAAAGCGATAGGTTGGCAAGGGTGTTAACAAAACATTAAAAAAAAATTAAGGAAGCTCAAAAAAAAAACAAACACTCAGGTAATTCGCTGCATAAAAGAAATAATTCTGAATAAGTGAGTAGTAAAAATAATTTAATTTGTATAACAAGAAATATAATATATTTCTTGTTATACAAATTAAATTATTTTTTATATTATATTATATATTATATATTATATATTATATATATTATGTTATATTATATATATGATAAACAGCAAAATTGTACAATGTTACCCAACCTTAAATGGCTGGAAGGTTTAATACAATATCAGATCCAAAAGTACTTCCTGAGGTATATTTTATAAATATTAAGTAAAACAATAAAAATTAAAGATGTATTCATTAAATGAATAACTGAACATCAAAATATATGGCCAAATTATTTTGAATTTAAACTTATCCTTTTGTTTAGCATGCTAGCAGCTTTCTTTTCGATATACATATTTTATCATTATTACTTTTAGAATTTTAAATTTAAAAAACTAAATTCATGATCAACCTTTTCAATAAGGTGTAAAACAAGAACAATAATAAAAATTATGAAATGAAATGTTAAATTTTATCTTTAGAATTTTAAATTTAGAAAAATACACATATTCAATTACAACCCTTTTAATAAAGTGTTAAAAAATAGAATAATTATTAAAAATTTTATGCAAATGGAAAAATTAAATTTTACAGAACAATGTTCCTGATTGCTTAGTTTAGCAAAGAATTAACAGGAAAACCTTTCAAGCAGGTCACTTTGAATTCACTAATTTTCCTGTCTGAAACAAGAAGTTTCCAAGATGGATCTTAATTTCTGGCGTGATCTTTTCCCCAAAAGGCATCGGTTATCACCTTGAAAACACCTTAAGTAGATGGATGAACTCCTCTCATAATAGATAAAATAATAAAACATACCCTTTTGTAGTTAACACTTATTTTTCAAGTACTACAGACGTATGCAACAATCAATGGAAGATCCCTGATGAAATTCTCATCCAAATTGGACTCCAAATAACTCCACGAAAGAAATTGTCAGAAAACATTGAACATCAATTACGGGATGCTGGCGAGGTGAAAATTTGTCATTCTCAGGAGTCGAACCCCATGTACTGATTATAGATATAGTAAGATAATTGAACGGCAATTCCCGTTCCCGGATTTGAACCCTGAAGAAAAGATCGAGTTAGTGTTAATATTAAGTAAAATAAGCGTCGATCACAAGTAAAAGCACTAACGCATAAAGAATGCAATGTAAATGAACAAAATATAACAAAGTTATATTTAAAGAATTTAAAGATAGAAACTTAATACGAGTTGCAATAGATAGACAATAAAGTTTAAAAAAAATAGACAATTAAAATAAGCTATTACTATTCGAAGAAGAATACAATTTACCAATTACAAGGCTTTACATCAATTACAATAAATTTATCATAAGTAATAATTTAGTTTTACATAGACCAAAATCGAATCTAGTAGCCTAGTCATGAAATTGCAAGTACAATTGCAACGTAGATTCGTTAGTACAAAAATATAATTTTATGCAACTCGTGATAAATTTCCAGCTCTCGGAATACTAAAATAAAAACAAATTACTCACCATGTTTAAATGGGCAAGAAGAATTAAATTTATTCAAAAGTTATAAATTTTAAAAAACACGTAATAAAAATTTACTACATATCAACCGAACTTTACTCAACGACAATTGAACCGAGAGTGTCTTGTCATGCAAATGGAGTAGCTCGAAGAGAGGGCGGAACGCAGTTAGCAGAAAAAACGGTAGAGCGCACACCGGACGGTGAGTCAAATAACGTCGCCAGTAGATTCGAGTTATCGGCAACCAAAACAACTAGCGAACGCCAAAAAAACCAAAACAAAACGTAACAATCTGAAAGCAGATGTTACAGACTCCCCCCGCCAAGGACAAACAAAACCAAAACAAAACGTAACAATCTGAAAGCAGATGTTACATACTTAAAAAAGTAAAGGAGTCAAATCATAAATCATTTAAAAAATATATTTAATGTATTAAATTAAGTAAACTCTCATTTTTGTATCTTATCTAAATTCTATATGATTAAATTTTGTTTTTCTCAGCATAACCTTAAAATTCTGTTTTTTTATTTAATTCCATTTTTGGTTAGCTTAAATTTAGGGCAGTTAATTATTATTTAGAAACGTGGGGCACATTACAAGGTAAGTGTGTTTGTAAAAGCGCACCCGTGCTTTACCGCCCGATATGCTTTACCGCGCATAATGAGTTTGGTTTACATGAGGTCAAAATTACAGGCGCTAGAATGTTAAAAGACAACTTTATATACCTCACCTACAAATTAGTTTTAACGGTCCTCATTTTGGGTATCTTTGATATAAGATCTATGATCGTAATAATAATAACTTCTCTGGACAAACAAAAAAGCTAACCAGGAGTTTAAACAAATAACAAAGAAAGTACATTCCACGTATTTCCTTTAAACATTTAAATAAAGTAATGATCAAAAACAGTTTAACGATATCACACTATGTGCATCTAGTAGCAGTCGGCAAAAATTCCATAATGTACTACACTTTTAATAAATTTGTTACATAGATATAAAAATGTTGGTCTACAAATAAAGTTGAACATTGAAAAAAAATTGCGTAAAACGCTCACCGACTTCCTCTTGCCAATGTAGATAATACAACCTACGTTTAATCATAAGTAAACAATGTAAATTGATAAACTAACCTAATTTTAATCATAAGTGAATGACGCAGAACGAAAATCAACCTTTGAATAATCAACGAATAACCTCATAAAATATACGGAAAATCAATAATTATTGCCTCTAAACTAGGTTTTGTAGAGAAAAATGCTTAAAATAATAGTTGTAGGTTTTTAAAGTTTCTATAGCTTTGATTTTATACACTTTTGTCGTAAAATTCATACTAAAGCCAGAATCTTAAAAAATCCCATTTCTTTACAGATTTCGATGAATGAAATCAGAAAATCACAAATTACTGCTAAACTAAGCGTTGTTGTGCAAAAAAATTTTAGAAATAAAAGTATGTAGTAGGATTTTAAATGATCTACAACACGGATTATACACTTTTGACCTAAAATGTAAATTAAAACCTCAATCTTTAAAAAAAAATTTATACGAGAATTTATACGGCCTCCCAAAGAATTTCAGCAGACATAGTGCTTACGCTATTTTGTAGTATATAACAAAATGTAGTAGGTAGCCTAAATGAGGTGATTTAAGGAAAACGTCGTAAATCAGCCGTTTTTGAGAAAATCGCAAAAAAGTGAAAAATTGCACAATTTTAAACTACTACTTCCGGTTGACCGATCTTGATAAAAATGTTTGTATCGGGCCTTCTTATGGTACCTTAATTAAGTTTCCAGTTTGACATTTATACGTTCTTAGAACGTTATTCCGTTCTTGAAATATTTTGTTCACGTACACGCTCATACAGACCAATCACTAAAAACACGTTTTTTGGGTTCAGGGGGCCTGAAAACGTGTGGGCCAATATCCTATGAAAACTTGATTTCAGAAAATTGACATGTCAAACAATATTTTCCTTCCCTACATAATCGTACAGGACAAAAGAAAGTAAAAAAAGTAGTTATCTCTGGAGACTTGAAAGAATTTTCGGAAAATGATAAGGTCATGATGATGACCCGATAGGATTTCCTGTAGAAAATTTGCTAAAAAATAAAAAAATCTCGTTACATCACAAGCAAATAATAATGTTAACTTCAAAAGGTTCAACAAACCACTTCCTGCTAATTATAATCGATTATATCATTAAGCAAATACGTTAGATAATCGGATGAAAACATCAAGTTTTAAATTAGATGCTTATGAAGTTACTAACTTATCAAAGAAGCATTTAAAATGTAAATACCTCTAACTTTATAAAATAAATTGAATAAATAAGTAACTCAAATAATTTTAATTTTATTGAAACTACTCCACAAACTGTCCTATCTCGTTAGCAATACTTACATTATATTTTATATCGTTGGAACGAACCAAATAACTTTAATTCAATTTATATATCTGACCAAATCACAGCGATTAAGGTCAAACAGTTGACGGTTAATAGAGTTAGCCTTCTCTATAGAGCAGTAATCAAAAGTTTTAGAACAAAACATCACCACAAATTCATTATTATTTAACTTACTCTTTTTCGACGAACGTCTACTATTCAATTTTCTATTTATTAAACTTTACAATTTATCCTTAAACACAATTTTACAGTTTGAATAAATTTAATAGAAATTTTCAATTTATCTTTCATTCAAGTCAAACTTCAAATAAATTTAAATACAGGTGATAATAAATTAAATAAACAGTATGGTCGCGGTAATCCGAACCACGAAACCTCCAGCAAATTAGAACTATCACTTATCATGTTTTTAATTATTTCTTTAGCATTTGGAAAATTCTTTAAAACCGTCTATTAAATGGAGTGCGGGTTACTGAAAAGAAAAACATTGAAAGCCTTCTAGAAAGTAGGCTGTTTTCCCCCTTAGTTCATAAGGGGGAAAAACTGCCGCTGGATTCAAAATTAAAAAAAGATCGTATAATATTTTTCCCCGGGAGTAAAGCACTGGCAGTCCACAAGTATTATAATTTTATGTTTTCATATTTTGTTAAATCTGTATTTTTTATCCTAATATAGTATATCGTATTTGTAATTTGATTGCCGAAATCTAAGATTGTACACATCGATAATCCGCAAAGATCAGACATCGTACGTGATCGGATTACCGCGACTATACAGTACACATACAGTACTTATTGTACTTTTTTTTATTTCTATTTAGGAAATTCACAATCTGTTGGAAACAATTAGTGAATGTGACAACACAAAACTTGGAAAAAATTAACATGGTAAATAAACGTGAGTGGAGACGCAGTCCAGTGACAGAACTCCGACGTGAATAAATAAGTGTAGCATTAAGTGCATCATTTACAACACTGCAATAAATTATCAATTACAGTACTACGTTAATAGATGAGGTCCCGGCTCCATCGACGTTTTAGACGTCTTATTAGATTGTTTGGGAGAGTCTGTGTAGCCAGATTTGAGATCAATGGGTTATGGTGGTTCACGAGTTTCTTCCTAAATTATGTATATATAGTTTTAAGAAAACGTCATTTATGTAGGGTACGTTTAGGTCTGAGTGTAGAGTTTTATTGCTTAGATAATAAGTACTCCGTAAAAGCTTTGATTGGAAACGCTGAATTTTGCTAATACCGATGGTTTTGCACAGCAGTAAAGCTGACTGGCATAGTTCCATATTGATCGAAGGTAGGAGTTGTAAATGGTCAATTTGGATGTAGTTGGTAACTTGGATTTTCGTGAAAGAAGTCAGTACAACTCTTTGAACCTGGTTTGGAAATTGTAAAATTAAAGTTTTTTTAATAAAGAAGCAGGTACTGAAACAAAGGTCCGGGGAATAAAGGTCCCAGTACTAATGTAGCTAAAATGGTTAAAAATTAAAAATTATTTATCAGTTTCCTATTCTAATATTCTTACACCCATATTTTATTTAGCGTACTTATACTGTAACAATGATAATGAATTACCGCTAAATGAATGTGCCAATTGAATGGGATGAATGGCCGGCCGAACCAGTTAATACTTGTGTCCCGCAAAATACAGTAGAAAGGTTTTATTATGATTATTATTAATTCAAAATTATTAATTAAAAATCATGGAGATTGGGATGGCTGTAAGGGGTGAGTGGAGGCCACAAAAATTCTTTATTGCGTTTTTGGGTGTTTTCCGTTTTCTGTATGCTACTATCCAATCCAAATTCCCTAAAGGGTTGCACATGTATTCATTTCTCCCACTCCCTGCCCTACTGAATACTCATACTGAGACAGACACACTCATACATGCGTAAACACGTCCTTTCCAGTCCCAGCGTATAGTACTGTTATATTATATTCTGTTGTTTTTTTTTTTTAACGTCGCATCAACTACAAAGGTCATTAGCGACGACGTTGGGGTGGAACCGTATGCAAATATGCCATGCCTAAGTGGGATTCGAACCCAGGATCGCATGATGAGAGGCGAGCACTTTACCAACTGCGCCAATGCGGCCGGCATTGTTGTTAAATTTCTTATTTTGATTGTTTTATTTTCAGGTTACTTATAAATTATTATTAAATATTATTACTAAACTTATTCTTACATAATATTTTACATTTAATTATTATTGCATTACTACTACGTTATATTTTTTAATTATTTACATTCGAAAGAGAAAGTCGGGTGAGTGTTTCAAACAGACTATTTTAGTTGTCATAAAATATGTTCTGGGATTATGCAATAACCCAATTTCCTGAAGAGACTCTACAGCATCTTCCTCCGTCCGAATATTATTAAGTAACTACAAAATTCATAGGAGACTGTGTAGTAACTAACTGTGAAATAGGAGTAGAGTTGACATTACGCACGTTTGGATGCAGGAGTGAGAGAAGTGTGCAATCCTTTAGGGAATTCGGATTTGATAGTGACGGAAAAGACCCCGTTTTTTCAGTCTTTAATCTTTTATTATTTCTATTATGTTTCAGATTCTTGTAGTCCAGCGTAGAAGGTTTTTAGTAGGTCTACTGTCCTTTAATTATTTAGATGTTCAAATTACAATCGCCTTAACGTAAAGCCGGTAGCATGTTGTAGCCTAGTTTTGTAACTTTTTTTTTTTTTTTTTTTTTTTTTTTTTTTTTTTTTTTTTTTTTTAACTTTAATAACTTTATTTGCAACTATATACTACGATACAACGAGCAAATTAGATGACAGTAAACAAAGGATGACAAGGAAAAAAAATAAAAAAAAAAAATAATAAAAATAAATAAATGAAAAAGAACAGTGATACCCATTGGTATATGTTCTATGAAATAAAGTTCATGATACATGAATGATGAATAACAACATAAGAAAAAAAAGAAGAAAGAAAAATAAAATAAATCACTTTATAGAAGATCTCTGGCCCATTGACGTTTCAACCTGCGCTGCGGATTTCCTGGTAGTGATGCATCCGATAGTTTGGTGATTAATTCGTTGGGGTGATCATGCAATTTTCTGTGAAAAACACTGTAGCTGGACTTAACTACTTCACTTATGAACGGAATATTAAGGTCGTCATGTAGAATTTTGTTGTTGACATAAAAAGGTGCGCAGGTGATTAAACGTAGGCATAGTTTTGTAACTTAGATTCTGAATGAAATCAGTGCGTTTATATTGTTATTTTGTAGAACCAATTTAGTACTTCACGATAACGTGTGAATATTTCTTATTTAGTAAATGAGGTAGACGTACTATAGTTTTTTTTTTGTAAGTAAGATTAATTAATTATCAATTTTATTGTAAATGGTATTTTTCCTTTAGTTAAGTTTAGTAAAAGTTTAAAATTTAAAGTAAAATTTTGCAATCAATTAGTCTAAGTAATTTAACTGTTATTTATCGGTAGTTATAAGCGTAATATTTTTTTACTTTCACTTGCCTATATGAATAATGAGAAGGAAAGTATTGTTTTCATGTAAATTTTTCGAAATCGAGTTTCCACCGGATCTACACGTTTTCAAACCCCCTGAACCCAAAAACATGTTTTTAGCGATTGGTCTGTGTGTGTGTGTGTGTGAACAAAATATCTCACGAACGGAACATCGTACGAACTTGAAACTTCAGTTACATATCACTACCGGACCCGACACGAACATTTTTATCAAAATCGGTCAACCGGAAGTAGTAGTTTATTCGTGTAATTTTTCACTTTTTGCGATTTTCTCAAAAACTGGTCGTATAATTTTTTTAAAAAATCGCCTGGTTTACTACATTTTTTATGCTCTACAAGATAGGGTTGGCGCAATGTTTGCTGAAATTCTTGGTGAGGCTGTTTTCACGTAAAAAATTGTTTTTTTAAGATTGCGGCTTTAATATATGCATTTTAGCGCAAAAATTTATATAATTAATAAAAAATTTAGAGAATTTAAAATCCGGAAACTTTTAATTGAAATTTTTTTTTGGATGACGCTTGGTTTAGTGGTAATTAGCGATTTTCTTTTTTTCTCACGAAAACGTGTGAAAAAATGATTTTTTTAAGATTTCGGCCTTAGTATGCATTTTATGACAAAAATGTTTTGTTAATAATTAACTTTACTAATTAATTTTGTTACTATTAGTTTGTTAATAAATAGTGTTAGAAGTTAAATGTTTCAAAAGAAGTTTGTTTATCGTTTATTCGATCTCGAAAGAACCTGGAGCAAACATTAAAATATTAAGTCCATTATTCTTATTCATAAATATTAATTCACTTTACTAATTATTTAAATTAGCCCTACGTGTGTAAATAGATTTCGCATAACCAATGGGTAATAAATTTTATTCCCCAAATACGTTCGCATATGCAATTTTATTTGCTGTTTTACGAATAAATATAAGTTTTAAATTTAATTGACCTAGGATTCCAACTGACAATAGTAAAGCCAGTATGTAATGGAGGCTACAATGACGACATTACGTGAAAAGAAGAATCATAAAAATCACTCTTAGGCAATAAAATTACATTATATCAGAAAAGACATCCCCAATAGGACGGTTGGATGGACGTGGCTGTAATAATAGGGAAAAAGGTGATAAACTTAACACTACTTCAACTGTAAACGAGGTGCTTAAAGGAATAGATCCGTCTGCCTATCTTTAACACCTATCTTACAGGAATATAGGTCAGTCGTGACTTATAAAAGATTTTGCTTTATCCGACGTTTTTTTGTTTTGAAACAGGCTACAAGCCAAGCCTATATTATTACATGAGACTTCAGCTAGATAAGGCACACCGTTTTCAAACGGCCATGCTATTGTTACTAGTAAAAAAATTAAAACTACTTTTAATTCATAAATTCACTTGAATATAACAAAAAAATTAACTGTAACAAAAGATAGAATACACGTCGACGACAAAAATCCCACTCTATAAATTAGTCTTAGGTCAGTAGCATACAAGATTTATCTGATACAGGTTCTAATACAAAATATCACACTCAACTTGGCCCGCCTTATTCACGGAGCCTAAATATTTCGTTTGTTGTATACAGGTTACATTATATAGATGTTTTCGTAACTGCTAAACACAATAAAAGCGTAGGTCAAAAATATTTGCTCAAGTAACGTTTTGTGAAGTTTTTCCTCGCTGATTAAGGATCTCTTAGTAAACGGGAAATGTATGAGTAAAATTTATATCTTCTACACAAACTGTACAAAACTATAACCTTTAACACCTCAGTCGTACAGATGAGAAAAATAATAAATTAATTGGGCGACGGCAACCGCTTAAATGCAGTAACGTAGGTATAAGCAAAGAAATTAATATAATCTTGATAGGTATGATTTTACAGAATTTTAGGCCTATATGAGTTAAACCAGAGTGAATAAATAGTATGTATATTGTTTACATTGTACGTTAAGAGAAAAGGTCCGCGTACTCTGTATAAATATGGTAATCGGTTGTACAACAGAGGCTATTACTGCGAGTAAAAAATTGTTGCTGTTATTTAAGTTAAGCTTAATTCTTTCTGTGTAATTAAACTTGTGTTTTAATTGTAATTAGTAAGTCTAATCATAAAAATTAATTGTCATTTATATAATTGTAAATAAATAATTGTTTTAAGTCTAAAAGAAGTCTGTTTATTATTAACAAAGATACCGAACAAACGTAAGCTTAGGTGTAACAATACATTGGAACTGTACAAAACAATAGCCAACTAGGAAATCAACTGCTGCTATTACAGCAGATCCTACTATCGTCTATCACCTAGTCTCATATACAATTTTATGATATACGATTTTTTGAGTTTTTCAAAACCAAAAAATAATAGAATTTCATTATTATTTAGTTATTAAGTAATGCACAAAATTGAAAAATCCTGTATGTAATAAAAAAAAGAAGCGGAAAGAGAAAGTGGTAAACCTAATATTATGTTTCTGCCATCATCAAATAGAGGTAAAACAGAATGGAATGTTTCTGACGTCAAACGAGTAAAAGGTGAACAACAAAAAAAGAAAAAGTGAATTGTTTCTGACGTCAAACGAGAAGTGAAAGTTAAAGGAAAACCAAAAGATAAAGTTGTTTTTTCTAACGTCAAACACAAGGTGAAAGTTAAAAGAGAACGTGGTATGTTTGTGACGTTTAAATTGTCATATGCAAACATTTCGTCAAGTAGTTGGTAGAATACTCTACAAAGGGAAATACTTCTCAGTGAATAAAAATGCTATAGACTGCTTAACTTTAGGTAGTAATGGTTGGTAGTGGTTTAAGATGTTAAGAATTTCTTCCACAATAATGCAAGATTTATCTTTCTATAAATATATATTATTATAACTGAGGTAATAAACATCTATCTTCATCAGTAAAAGATGTTAGTAAGTAGCTAATTATTAAAAAAATTCTCTTACAAAAATCTTTGTCAGAGGATAAAGTGTACAATACCGATTTTTAAGGGATGAAGGTGTATAACCGTACACATAAGAAAGTTGCAAGAAAAGTTATTATCATCATGATGAGATTATGTAACCTTAGGGATGTATCTTGCACCATGTCCTTCTACAAATTGTTCTGTTTTCAACCAGCGACTTAATTCCTTGATATAACCCTTCCCCTCTTAAAGCCATTTATTATAAAAAAGTGATATTGAAAAATTAAGTTTGAAGAACTTTTACTGGTGTGCCGTCAGCTTCGTGTGTTTAAGAGAAACGCGTTTTGGAAAATGTGTATAAATTAACTGAATGTGTAGTTTACTAGCATATTAAATACATGCGACCCGTTTTAACCTTTAACAATAGTATGCAATTAAAACCGAAAATCCACAGCTAAAAATAATGAGAATTCAGGATTTTACAACTCTTGTAATTAATATTTTAAATAAAGGGCGAGCGCTTTATTTATGAAAAATGTAGCATTTTCTCCTACCGTTTTGTGGAGTTCCACACTGCTGTATATTAAAATCATTAGTAAAACCATTCAATTCAGATAAAATTTTGGTGAATGTAGGTGTGTGTGTGTGTGTGTGTGTGTGTGTGTGTGTGTGTGTGTGTGTGTGTGTGTGTGTGTGTGTGTGGGTGTGGGTGCGCGCGCGCTTACGCACACGATTAAGGCGTTATTCTTCTGCCATTATTAAAAGTTCATTTACATTGAGTAAAACCTAGTAATTTACTCACAAAAACAACCAGACAAGATGTAATGGTGGTTTCCCGTAAAATGTAAGAGTAGTAAAGTGTAATTTTAATGTAGTTAAATTCATAAAGGAATTATTGAACTTTGCACGGAAATGAAGTATTACCGGAACTTTGAATCCCGTTGAAAGTAATGAACAAAAATAAAATAAATAGTATTAGATCATTTCTGGAATGTAAGTTACTTTATTAGAATGTATGAGGATTGAGGATAACAACTTCCTTGAAGAGGAAACTCAGAGGATAAGGTACAGAATCGGATGGTCGAATAGTCTTTGGAATAGCAATTGGATATGAGTACTGGATGCAACTTCCAACTGCGAGAGAAGATGGACTTCAAAGAGGTTTAAACTTATACTTTACATAAGAGAGAATGGTTAAAGGGGATCAGAGAAAAGAGATGATGATTTTGCATGTTTAAAGCAAAGAGAGATTCAGAGGAATGGGGGAAGGAGAGAGAGCTCTTGATTCAGCTGGACTTGTGTCAACGATTCTGCGTGCAATTTTCACTGATGTCAATAGAGAGAATCGGTTAAACTTTTCAGTCTCTATTAACTTGTTTAAATTTCCACCTCAAATACTACCGTGTATCAGTAAACAACATTCGGATGCATCAACAGGCTCAAAGTGGAATAAAATACCAAGGCAATCTGCAATAAATACCTCATGAATCTTTTACCCATATTCCAGTTTACTTATTCTTCGATTGATGTACAATGATCCATCAATACCAACAAAACGAAATACTTTTTAAAAAGTTATTTATAAAATACCGTTTCTAATTTTAAGTAATCATACGTCACCGCCACCACTTCTAATTAACCATTTACTGTGTTGCCGGCTTCAATAGCTCTCCCGGCCTTTGACGGCATAGCGACAAACCTTTCGGCTGCGCACGGCAAAGGCCTTTGTCATCAAGGCCAAGCCAGTAGCCGCTCTCTACCACAGCGCTCCCGCCAGCTATATAAAGAGCGCTGCACTGAGCAGAGATTCAATTTCGATCAAGACACCGAGGGATCCACTTCTACCAGACAGCAGACAAGACGTCCACCACGGCACACGGCTGCCGGACTCCAGCGAAAACTAATCGACGACCCCGCAAGAGAGAAGATGATGCTTCCGCTTGCCGACCCGTCACCGTAAGCCGTCGACCGGACCGTCAACGCCCGCTGACGCGAGCGATGCCCACGGCGGTCCCTCGACCGAGCCTTACGCTCACCGGACCCGACGAAACAGCCATCGACGCACTACTGCGAGGGAAGAAGATGACGTCTCCGCTGGAAGACGACACGCCGTGTCATCCAGCTCCTCGACCGCCACGACGACTACGACCGACGACTCCGCACATCAAGACGACCACCGCTTAAAAGGCCCTTTTCAGGCTCACCAAACTGATAAGGTTAGCCACTTAACGTCTCCATCCGGTGACACATAAATATAGAATTTGGCCTTTAAACGAAAGAGTGGACAAATTACGTAAAATTTCAAAAGCAAATCATGTTAATTTGTTTGCATATTGGCATTTTACTCGTATACGACGTTAGTAATTTAAGACAATTCTGGAAGATCTTTTCCAGCTTCACACTCTCATCATTCTTTCAACGGAAGCTTTTCTACTCTTTCATCCGCTCCTCTAATGTTCTAGGTGGGGAAAAGATATACAAGAGGTATGAAAATTTTTTTTGTAATAATACAAATAAATATTTTATTTACTAAATTTATTATATTACTAGATGGCCTGTGGGAATACAATGAAACAATTAATTCTCAGTGAAATAATTTTCCCTGGAGTAGCCTCTATTGTGACAATAGGCGGTATTTTGGACAATAGAGGCTTCAATTGAGTACCGTTCGACAGGTATTTCTTGTAGTAAGTAGCCAAACCTGGTTTACCAGTTGTCTCTTAACCATTAAAGTTTTCTATTTTGTTGCTGAGCAAATTATCACTTTTCTCTTTTACTCTTTAACATTATTCGTTTATGTTCTTTCTTTTATTTTTAGATTGTTTTAACTACCTAAGTGTAAGAGTTACAATTTTCGATTCTTTTGTTCTCTTATTTTTAGTTACTATCGTAACGACAATTATTATTATAGCAATCCAACCGCTCCGTTGATTTAGTCAGTTTAGCTTATAAAAAGTGCGGAGTACAATGATCAGTTATTTCACGAGTCAAAAACAGGTTTTGACAGTGACTTAAAACAGCGTTACTGTTTTGTTTGTTATCTCGTGTTCTGTATTGATAAAGTGTTTATTCATAATGTATATTTGTGTGTAAATTGTCATCATTTTTGTAGACTTAAATTCAGTTTAGTTTGCGCTGTAAGTTTGTAAGTAGCTAGTCTAAGTAAATAATAGTAACTTATTAGTAGTCTTAATGAAATAATCTATTTAATTTATCATTTAAAAAATAATTTTTGTAAGTTTCAAAGAAGTTTCTTTGTTTATCAATTATTATAACCAGTTCCTGAAAGCGCTAGGAAAATTAAGTAACTAGTAGAATGTTAACAGCATTCTTGTTGTGAATGGTTTGATAAGATTTGTCATCTGATTTATCATAAACTGTTCGAAAAATTCTGTTGAGTCAAAACTGTTAACGTCAGAGTAGTTTTTAGGTTGTTTACGTCCGATAGAGTAGTAGGCTTACACCATAGAACTTAAAAATTTTAATATTTTATCATTTAATTCACCAAATTTCGATACGGCTTTAACCAAAATTCATTTTTGAATATTTTGCAGAATTCCAAAAGTGTTCTCATTACAACCATGTAAATTTTGTAAAATCCGATTGTCAGAACTCTATTTAAGGACAAAGAAACTTTCCATTTAGAATTCATTGGACGAAATTTTAAGTTTTACATATAAATGATTAAAGTTTTTGTACAAATTGTTAATTACATTTTCCTTAATAATAAGTCATAATTGAATATGTATTATTTTGCAAGGAAAGGTACATAGTAAGAGACGCGTCGGAAGACGCGTATATCGTGGCAAAAGAACTTGAGGGCCTGATTGCAACTTCTACTACAAAAGTAATTAATTCTACTGCAAACGTAATTATCATTGCCAGAATGATTGCGAACATTCGGTAGCGGATCGGTACCAGGCTACATTTATATTACACATATATTTATTTTATATTTCTATATATTTTGGTATGTAGGCCTATAAGTATTTATTTTATTTAACATTATTGTACATTATGTAGGTAAACCAATAGGGATAAAATAAAATTTGGTCAAGTATTTTTTAAATTAAATTAGCATACAACTGATAAGTTATTATTAAAACACTTTTGATGTTTTATTTCGCAGTTATTATAGTTAATGAAATTTTACACGGATGAAAATAGAGTTTTACCAACCGTGCAACGGTTGAAAAGTAATTGCAATTGTAATTTTCCAGAGTAACCAAAAGAGGTTATTGTAATAATAACATTAATATTTCAAGCGGTCTGTTAAATTTTAATTCAGAATAGTAATTGTTTGTATGTACAATATTATACGGCCTCCATAATTGCATTTTCTCTAACATTATAACATTCGTACAATGTGTTTTATTAATTATTTTATGTGATAATTTATTCTGACCACTCCAGTGGCTTCTGCCTGTAGTGTAAGCCATTTACAAAGGTTCCGAACAAGGGATTGATTCCCAGTTTCAGTCTAAAAATAACCCAAAATTATTGTGTAACGAAATAATTACAAACAAGGGCCTTACCGAGTAAAAGACAGGAAACTAAAAAATAGGGTAGGCTAATAAAACTTAAATAAATAGACCAATAACACCAGTTTTACAAAAGTTAGTGTAGTATCTTTTTATTGTAAAAACTTAGGCTACACGGCTTCTTCTCCCTAAATCAGATCTTAGGTACACCCTTGATTTCAAACATAGACCTACATAAGTCTTTCCTAATAAAATTGTAGATGTTAATGCGACGCTCAGCTTACATAAGTATCAACTGGCTAACGTTTTATTTAATTATAGGAAATAACGCGTATCCGTGCAATTGACGTAATTGCGTTAAAAATTGGTTTGGCGAGTATCACTGGGCGAATAACTCAGTTAGTGTTAGAAAATACTACAACGTTAAAATAAAATCTATTATAAAATAAAACGATAGTATTAGAAAATACATGCTGTTTTTTACAACTTAATCTCTTTAAAAGGGATATAAATAATTTACTTATTGTTGCAAGTTAGTGACTCCTATTTCACCCTTTAAGCGTAAATTGTAATTAAAGTGCAAGTGCATTTTCAGAACTGTAGCTTTCCGGGAAGTTATAGACGCAACACACTCCCTTTCTTACCGCGTTAGCGCAAGTGATCAAATTGTAAATATACACTATTTAATTCAATATTCTTAAGAAACAAATGGACTGAATTTCAGCTCTTCTATGTTATTGGGAAGTTAAAGTTGTGTCGATGAGTGAGTAAGTGAGTCATTCAATCAATCAGTAAATACTTTCAAATTTATAAATAGAAATTGATTAAAAACCTGAGATTTTATAGTCTAAAATTTCCTCCATCAACTTCCTAAGAGGTTTTATAAGTAAGCCTAGACATGAAGGCCCAAAATTTAAGGATACTTTTACCGATGCAAAATATATACTTTTTTTATAATTACGTATTTCGGGCAGTAGCGTTAACTAGTCTGACTGCGCCCCAATGCAAGTATTCCCCGTGCGCCCCGATTCGTAGATTCACTCTCCCCCCCCCCTGTAACTTTCAATGAAACTAACGACATTTCTCCGTACTTCCACACTTCCTGGATACTATTTCACTACACACGACATTGTACAAGCTCTATCCAATTAGAGAAAGATTATTCAAAGAAATATCATTTATTATGTACAGTAATTTTAAAGTTAATTATTAAAAAAAAATTATTATTCAAAAAATTAATTGAGAGTAAAATTAAGTTACTAAACATTTCCAAACACCATTAACATAACTGAAGTACAGGGAGTTTTGCTTCAACATACTTTTTTGCTAAAAATTTTCCAGAATATCAGTTTTTTGCGCACCCCTAAGGCCTGCGCCCCAATGCACCGCATGTTGCATTGGCGTTAGTTACGCCACTGATTTCGGGGCCCGTTCTCCGGAAAGAATTTGAAGCAATCAACATTAGAAAATGCTTCTGCCAGAAGGATGGCTGGTACGGTCCAGATTTCTTGTTGCGCCCTTCACATTGAGGCCTTAAATAAATAGGTAAAACATCTGCTCTACTCAACTGAATACGAGAGCCTATAACTAAATACTGCAGTGCTAAAGCGGATTGAGCGAGGTTACGTAATCCCATCATTTTTCTTCAGGTGGCTTTGTAATGGAATGTCTCTTAATTGCACTACTAATCGGATGGAGTAAGAATACTCCATTCCACTGGTTTATCTTTAGACCTAAGGTGTTGGATAAATGGTTTATAAAAGTCAGAAAGGATGTTGAGAAAACCGGAATAAACCGAGAAAACTTAATGAACCGAACCAAGTTCAGACAATTAATTACGGACTTTAAGGGCATCCATGAATAGTAAAAACAGAACACCGGGTGAAAAGACGAAAGGAGAAAAGTAAACAAATGCTGAGAAACTGGGCTGCAAAAAGAGCTCCAGGAACGCCTAAAGTCACCTCACGTAGTCTAAAATTAGCCCTTTACGAGAAAGAAATATTAACGTAAACAAACTTCAGTTTGTAGGTTATATTTAAGGAATACGCACGCTGATGTTCGGTCTTGTATCTCTTTGAGAAGGTATAGAAATAGTAATAATTACTGATGTAGAGTAGTTACCCCTTTTTACCACTTACTTGAAGTGGTCGAATTAACGTGTTTTTCGGTTCAACCTATGATACAAATAAAAATTCTAAAAGTTGTGCATTCGATATATTTTTCTGGCTAACACTTTGTAGAAGGCAACATAAGAAGTATCGAAATCGGTAGGTTTCTTTTTGATTCGTTCCACATAACTTAATTTTGTGAAGATTTAATGATAGCAGATATTTTTCATGGATACAGGTATCAAATTCTTTCAATATGAGAATAATTTTAGAAGTTGAAGTATACTGTCTGGAGTTAGTCAGGTTTGACGTAGATTTACGACAATAATAATACATGAAAAACCTTATACAAGAGTCAGGTTACTCATGATTTTTAATTTACACGTTAATTTAGAAACCTTTGTTTTATTTTCCTTTTGTAATTTGCCATGTCTTTAGTAATTTAAATTAGTAAAACAGTTGCTTAACGTGAACAAAGAACCGAAGCTTTTAAATTCGGTTTGTCACATTACAAAGTCTTGGTATCTAAATAATTCTATTTAAAATGGTAATTTATTTTTTTATGCAAAGATTAAACCTCTGTTATTTTGTACCTACTTTGTAGGCTTCCATTTAATCCGTACAGGATTTATTAAACATGCCTACTCGTTGTTTTTGTAAAACCTTTTGTAATTGAGATCTTTAAATTTTAACGAATAAAATAAATTCACTCGATTTAAAAGATAAAAATGGAAGGTCTATAGAACTAAACTATATTCTTGCCAACACAATTAAATATCGACTACAAAAATATTAAACTGAATAAAAAAAATACTTCACTAACTTAGTAGTAACTAACTGACCCTGTGAATTTATTCGTACAATAATACTAATTATCTTAACACCAAATTTTATAATTGTATTAATACTTGCAGTCTTTTTCCGCAATCTTTCGTACTATCAGTGCTATTAATAAATTGAGATGTGCACCTAAATGAATAGTTCCCGTCACCATAACGATCTTTCAAAACAAACTGAACTTTGCAGCGTCACCACGAGAATAGTAGCTACATCCAAACGTTAATTCAATTATTTTGCTATTTCCTTTGCAATATCTCGTTACGGCTTTAACAACATTCATTTTTGGATTTTTTGCAGAATCACTAAAGTAGGCTACCCTCTTTAAAACCAAGTAAAAACTTAAACTCGTTGGGTAGATCACTGTACTTTTAAGAACAAAAGGACTCTCAGGTTAAAATATACAGAAAGAATTTAGAAGGTGCAGTCATTGATCTTATTGAGCCCAAAAAATTTGTTAAACAGCGAAAGTTCAAAAAAATTCGTTAGAATAATTTGTAAAATAATTATATTTTGTTAACATTTTTAAATATTAAGTGTTGATATCAGGACCGCGGACTGACATGGAAGAAATGTAGGGCCTATTCTGATTAAAAACGAAGATATTTGTACTTGAAACTAAATAACATGCCTTGGTTAACTTGGAAACGCTCACAACTATCAACTATACATGACAATTTTTATGCCTGTCTAGACGTACGAGATACAAGGATGGGAGAAACGAAAAATTCTAATGACATTATAGAACGTTTACAGACAAACTTTTTACGTACAGCTCTTAGGTTACTATGGTGCATGCAAAACAGGATATATTTTGACATAGGCCTATGTAAGTAAGACTTAGTAAGACATGAAATTAATACGATTTAGCAGAACTTACGAACAAAGACTGGACGGACATCCAAATTATTTCGCGATAAACTTACTGAATAACAAAGACTGTACTTTTACAAGATGTCTTGTAAAAGTACATCTTGTAAAAGTATATATTAAGATAGTAGATACGATGTGTTTGACTTAAGTACCAGAAATTTGATAATGATTTTTATTACATAAGTTAATTATTAAATTTTTTTTTCAATGTATCAGTAATAATTTTTTCTCGTACCCTATATAGCGAATTTTACCCACGTGAGGTGACTTTAGACGTTTCTGGAATCTCTTTTTGTAGCCCATATTCTCAGCATTCACTCACTGTAGGGTTTCCTCATTTTTTCTGTCCACCCGGTGTTCTGTTTTTGGTCTTCATTGAAGCTCTTATAGTCCGTAATAAGTTGTCTGAATTTGATTCGGTTCACGAAGTTTTCTCGGTTTATTCCTGTTTTCTCAATATCATTTATGACTTTTATAAACCATTTATCGAACACCTTACGTCTATTGTTTAGTATCTAAAAAATTTGTTTTGTCAACCGGTTGTCAATTATTATTAATGGATAATAAATAACTTATATATTTTATTAAAGTAGCGTTAACTCTTATCACTAATTATTCTTGTTATTGAATATAAGAACAGATTGTAATTTTCTGTTAGATAATGAAAAGAATTAAAGTATTGTATTGTTTATTGTTATTATTAATTTATGCTACGTTGTAAAGTGAAAATCCGAATTCGAATTTCAGGCTTTTAAAAATTTTTACAATTCAAACCCACCGTTTCTTAACCCTAAGTAGATGCAAATGACCAAGATGTTTATGTTTAAAACAATAATACGTATTTTATTCATATTCAGTATTTCATACAGACTCTAATGTGACGCATTACTCCAAAAGGAATACAACTTTTAGTAGTATGTGTACCTTTAAAAGATCAAATATTATTTAGTCTTCAAAACGAATCTTTAAGGATCATTGTTGGAGTTCCTATGAAAGGATTTATTAAAAGGATTCGTCCTATATTTATTATTGTCATAAATAACATGTAAAGAAACTGTGAATTGTTAGTCTATGCTAATATTCATAGAAACTTTATAGAAGCAAAATAAGGAAAGAAAGAAGGAAAGAAGTAGAAGAGTAGATGAAAAATTAGAATAACTTTTCAGGCTATAAAATTTGATGTTTTTAACATTTTCATTTTTGTGTTAAGCTACTTCATTGTAACTATATGGGTGGGTGCTTAAGAATGGATCACATAAATAAGATTTAATGGGCTGTGGTCATTATAAATATTCTTTTCATTATTATTATTATTATTATTTCTTATGAAAATATTAATGTTTCTAGGATAATATAATAGTTATTACTTATAAAATCTCCAGGAGGAAATAATTTCATCTCAAAAATAGTTACAGTGTGGCACCTATTTTAGTAGTCTAGCTGCAGGTCTAAATAACTTGTTTAAAGAAGACATAATTTTTTGTCTTTAATTTTTATTACAGTACTGTACATTGAGCTGCACAATTTCCGTGCATGATGTTTAACGCGGACGGTGGAGGTTTTACCTCCAGGAGAAGAGGTACCCAGTGGTACATTATCCATTTACAACTGCGGGTGTAGTCCGTTATTGACACCAAGAAGTCTCTACTCCATTTTCCTTTAGACGTACAATTGGGAAGTTCCTTGAAGTTCCTGGTCACAGGCTAGTTGGTTTGGATGGTCATCTAGTCTTTCGTGAAATTTCCTACAGGAGGACACAGTTAGTTCCTTTACAGTCGAAATTTTGAAATCGTTGTGGAGGGTTTCATTGCTTACATAAAAAAGAGCTCCAAAAGCAAGTCTTAAAAATTTTGATTGAAAGGCCTGGATCAATTTTAGTTACTCTCTGCCGCAACGCCAAAGAGCTGGACACCATAAATCCAAATTGGTCTCAAAAGTGTTTTGTATATTAAAATTTTAAAGCAAAGGTTCAATGTTGATCGAGGGTTCATTAAGTAGAAAAGTAGCTTCTGACAGCGGTTAAGTTCTAAACGTTTTGTACGCAGATTATTCTTCTAAATTAGTCACCTGTTAAGCCACAAGCCAAGATATCGCACCACTCTCGCCTGGGGAATATGAAAATTATTCAGCACCTTTGGTGGACAAGTTTGACGTCGTAAGGTGAACATAACCTGTATTGATTTATTTGGGCTCGCTTTAATACATCAACGGGTAAGATAGTCCCGTATTTGTTTTAATAATTAATTTAAACCTCGACCCAGCCCAGTCAGTGGGCAGGTTGGAAGCCGCTATTAAATTTTTCTTGGGACTTGTTCGGTCTATGGTACCTTTAAATGTTATTCAGGTACACATATCTCTAAAACTATTGAAGATAACTTCATGAATCATCTTATTATAACAAAATTCATTTTCTTCCTATCTTTTAATGTAAGTAGTACTCGTATCCTTTTTAAATCGTTTTTACTCAAGTAAGGTTTTTAAACAAATTTCAACAGTCTGTTTACTGAGCTGAAAAATGAATATTAATTTTTTTCTCCACCCCCATCCAATACATTATAATAATAATAATTAGTTAAAATTGAACTCTATAAATCATGGATTAGGCCCTTAAAATGTACAAAACAAATCTTAAATGTATCCGACATGGGTGTATCCTGTTTTAATCCCTAATGAGTGTACGTTGCAATCTGTTCAATTAAGAATAATAAGCAACCCCGTGAACCAATGAGATGTACGTCGTGTAAATGAGGTGTAGTCTCGTACAGATTCAGGCCGACCATCCCTGATAAAGTATGATTAATTGAACGCCAACCAACCATGTAAATTGGTAACCACTGTCTAGTATTCAAATTCATATAAATGTAAATACCCTTTACTGGGATCTTATATAACAAAACCTTCGTTTCCAAAAATCATGAATAGGCCTACCTGAGTTTGAAAAAAAGTTTTTCGAAAAACGAGTGTTAAGGTTTAGATAACCCACGGTCTAATGTTCAATTTTGGTTTGTCGGAGCGAATCAGCTGTTTAAAAGCTGATTTTCGGTGATTTTACTTAAGCCTATAGGTAAGTATTATGGATTTGAATACTGGACAGTGGTTACCGCTGTACGATGATGCATGCGGTTCAATAACCCATAACTTACTCACACAGAAATCATCAGCCTGATTTTGTACAAGGCTACACCTCATTTACACGTCATAGACATCACTATCATCTCATTGGGTCATGGGGCTACTCATTCTTCTTAATTCAACAGATTTCAAAGCGCACATAAAAAGAACGTAAAAAAAGTACATAGGAAAAATTCTATCAAGATTTTGTTGAAGAAAAACAAAAACACACATCACTAAACAATAAAATATCAGCTGCAGTTTTTTCACTAATAAGCACGGAATTAGGCTAACCAACACTTATAAGTAGGATTGTTAAATTTTTACAATTTTTCTACACCCTTTTAAACAGGTACTCTCAACCAGCACTGGCAAGCTAGACCTAAGACCTAAAATTTACCTATTGGCTGTTGTTATTTTTTCTTCTATTTTTCGCGTACTAATGTTAAGTAACACTGATTGGGCGAGCAATTTTAAAAGATTACCAGGTAACAGGTAAATCCGTATGTCTCGATCAAGTCTAGAAGACATTATTCAAGACGTTTGGAGTTTTAATGGAAACGTTTTAAAATACAACCAACTTAATCTATTCTCAGCTGAAACCTGTCTGGTTTACAAAAACCAAATTCTGTCTAGGACAGGAAAACCTTATGATGTTATTCAGGATCTTTATTTAGTAGGCCTGAAATCAATTCGAGGAATACTCGCTTTGGAAAATACCGTGTATTTACAGACTTAAGTTTAACAAGGAGCTCCCCAGGCAAAGCAATTCATGAAAATATTGCAGGTGGCCATGCTCTCCAACGTTCCCATTAAAGGAGCACCTTGTCCAATCAATTTAGGCTCAGATCCAGAAACACCTAACATCCCTCAGCTTGGGGTGTTTAACAACCTGGTCAATTTACTGCTCACATCCAATTACAAATCATTTGTCTGTGTAGGCTATATGGTAGGCCTACATAAGTGTATATTGACTGAAAAATTATGAAACTATAGGTATTTATTCCCAGTAATTTACAAACAATATCATTACAAGTTAATTTCCTTAATTTGTAATTTAAAAATTTGAACTATGCATATTAATTCGTGGAGGAAAAATTAATCTACCCAGCCAGCAATGATTTCCCATGTTCAAGGGCAGACCTACAAAAAATAAGTGCTTCTCTGTTCATTTTACAACTGCAACTACTCTGTAATTTAATAGTGTGTTAGTAATTATAACAAACTACATGTTAGTTACTTAAATACTAAATATTATAACAATATAGGCCTAATATAATATATTGTCAATATAATATAATAATTATATTACTTTATAATTATTTAAAAAAATAATTATACATTAAAGATCTACGAGGTATGGCTATTAAATAACGATACTGACGTTGTAAAAAATTTATTTTTATTTTCTACGTAATCATTTATTGTCACCTTTAATATACACTCCTTCTCTATCCCTACAACGATCCATGCAAGTTCCATTATTGGAAACAGTGGTGGAAGTCATCTTCTGTCAGCTCCTTTAGGACATGTGCCGCTTTCTCTTTTACAGCTTCCACAAACTCAAATCTTGTCCCTTTTAATGCAGATTTCACCTTAGGGAACAGGTAGAAGTCACATGGTACAAGATCTGGTGAATAAGGTGGGTGTTCTAACACTGAGATGCTGTACTTGGCTAGGAACCTCTTGACAAATAACGCAGAACGAGCTGGCGCATTGTCTTGGTAGAGAACCCATGATTTGTCCTTCCATATTTCGGGGCGTTTTCCTTACACTTTGACGTAGTTTAGAAAGGAAAGGCAGTAATATTGATTAATTCTTTGACCTTCAGGAAACCAGTGAAGGTACACAATCCTATGGATATAAAATAAAAACAATCATCATTGCTTTAAATTTTGACTTGCTCATTCGAGCTTTTTTGACTCTCGGTAAGGTTCGGCTCTTCCAGTGCATGGATTGGCGCTTCGTTTCCGGATCATAAGTAAAAAACCACGGTTCATCACATGTTATTATCTTCTACCTGTTCCCTAAGGTGAGATCTGAATTAAAAGGGACAAGATTTGAGTCTGTGGAAGCTGTAAAAGAGAAAGCGGCACGTGTCCTGAAGGAGCTGACAGA
Organism: Catonia carolina; assembly: GCA_035578175.1. Taxonomy (NCBI): domain Eukaryota; kingdom Metazoa; phylum Arthropoda; class Insecta; order Hemiptera; family Achilidae; genus Catonia; species Catonia carolina. The sequence goes on from JAQMRL010000001.1 coordinate 298,069,963, forward strand.
AGATGACTTCCAGAACTGTTTCTAACGATCGGAAATTCATATGGAGCGTTGTAGGGATAGAGAAGGAGTGTATATTGAAGGTGACAATAAGTGATTATGTATAAAATTAAAATTAAATTTTTTACAACGTAAGTCTCGTTATTAAATAGCCACACCTCGTAGATCTATGTATTAAACTTAAAGGATAAGGTTTTGTACTAAAAATATGGTCGAATCTTCTCTATGAGACATGTTATTTAAAATAAAAATGATTTCTAAGTTACGTAGTTATAATTTACTGAAATGTTTTGTTGCATCTCGGTTTACATAATCTATTTTAAGAGTTTTAATGATGAGTTTAGATAGATTGAAAGTGGAAACGATACACTTTAGCTGATGTGAAACAAACATTTTAATCGCTGTTAAATGTAACTGCGCATAAATATTGCAAACCATTAAACATTTGATACAATACTTGAACATTTAAGTGTACTTACCATACTGTACACAGAATTATATCATATCACCCACAAAGCGCTTTCAAATATGGTAACCACTCACCTGTAAAAAACACATAAATATTAGTAAATTTATATAGAAAATGGCAGTAGCTAAGATTCAAGTATCAGAAATAATGAACAAGCAGAGAATAATTGAATATATTATTTTTTCATACAACCTGAACAATTTTCGGGGTTAAGGAATGGATAAAAATATATATACTAAAATATTCCAAGATTGTATAGTTAAACTGTTAACATTTTTCCATCTTTTTTATTTTCATTCAACATCAACTTTATTTCTACTTCATTTATTCATAGAATAACAAAAATGTACTACGTCTTTCTCTATCTTACCAAAAAGTTTAACATTTTCAGGAAGCGGCTATCATCTTTATCATTTGCAAAAACCAGAAGATTACACAGAAGCAACGCTGCTGAGTCCATGAAGATAGGCTATATTATAAACTTTTAAACATTCTGTTAAAATTTTTATTACAGTGATTTTAAATAAATCTTAAAAGTTGAAAAAATACAATTCCTATTACTCCAGCAACTAACAGCTCAGAAAAAAAGAATAATAATAGAAAAAATAATGCCTTGAATATCAATGTTAAAATACCAAGTATATGTAAATCATCTGCCCATAACAGACAGGTGGAGTGTCAAATTATTTACACTTAATCTGTTCGTTGAAGGGCTAAAATAAATAGTTCTGTTTCTTATAACATGGTCAGCCAATTTATAACTGAAGCATTTAAAAGGACAGAAGAGACAGAGGTGTAAAAGACACTAATCAGAGTTATCACCTCTGAAAGTAATGAATTTCATTATACAGCCAGACCCTGGAATGAATGCAATGTAGGTGTCATTTGCAAAGAGAAAAATATGTGCTTTTCAGAGGGCCCGGCATGCTGATAAGCGTGCTTTTCCATTCAGTGAGGAAGGCAATTGTAAACTACCTTTCTTTTCGTTATACTTAGTAAAACCTCTACAGGTTCAAACCAGCCTTCCGGCTGATGACCTAAACAACAGCTTGTAAATAATCTTGTTCACCCACTTAATATTGTATGTCGAAGAAAACACAATCAAGTGGCTACAAAATTAAGCATGATGGCTTCTGACAACAGGAACACTACAGATAATTCTTTATTAAATTTCATCTCTCAGTGAATTGGCTTTACAACTAATGTTACTACAAATTCAAAAATCAGTTACACAGACATGCGCTCATTAATAATTTTAGATAGTCTATTTGTTTAAATCGCTCGTTTTCTAACTACTTTATACACACAGAAATTGTTTTAAATCCAGTTATATAAGCTAATAATCTAACCATTATATATTAACAAACAAACTTCAAATTTTCACTATGTAGATACCACGGAAGGCCAATTCAAGGAAGTTCAATTATCACAGTAAACGCGGAGAGCTAGTTTCCTATTTGTACGTAACCAGAGAGAAATAATCTCATTGAAAATATTATTGTTTTTTATGTTAAAATGTTCTTTAATTACGATTTCCGCGCCTCCGAAACGGGACTCAAACAAAAAAAGCAATATTAAAAACATAAAATGTAAGGGTTGTAACCGTTTCCCCACTCGCAACCTCTGCGTCCATCCATTTTGATCCATCCAATTTTTTTCCTGAAGTTCTCCTCTGTTCTCCTTGACTTCATCCACATCATCTGCTAAGGACTGTTGGGGTCTTCCTTTTTTGTATGCTACCTTCCCACTAGACTCCAATCGGGTACTAACGCCATCCACTTGCTTCCATCTGGCCTTTTCACATTCCCAGATCATATCAGCCTCTTTTTGTCAATGTAACTCAAGATATCGCTCTCCCCTTCGTATTTCCTCATAGATTACTCGGTCCATTCCGATCAGCCCAACACTTTGCCTCCAGAAGTTCATCTCGGTCGCATTAATTTTACCCCCTTCTTCATTCACCACCCATCTCTCAGCCTTATATATTATTGAGTCTCGTATGCCTACTATTAAGTTAAATAACAATAACTTATGAGTAAAAAAAAGTATTCAAGTTAAAAACATAATACACAAAGAAAAAATTAAGTATCAGGAAGTTAGGTAACTTCATATTTATGTATTGATACAAATTAAAAATTAACTACAAAAGGTACGCGAACTTTACGAAATCGAACTTGTTTCCAACAAATGAGCTTATAGTTGTAGACACTACTGATTATAAGGTTACATATTGATCAGAATTTATATAAACTCGTTTAATACCCATTTCGTAATTAGCATCACTAAAAATTAAGACGTAGCCTACTGACTATCTTCCCAACAAGGAAACATTCAATCATAATGACTAAAAGCATCTTACTTTTCAGGTAAATCATTATTTCCAATGCTTAGGGGCCTACCCAATTGCACCTTATTCCGTTTTTAAAAAGTAATTAGCTACTTAATTTAAATGACAGAATTGATTCTAAAATAACTTTACTTCAGCATCCTTTCTTATTAGATATTACAAAACGCGTAGTAGTAAAAAAAATACTACTAATAAAATGGGGAAAATTCTATGGGACAGTGTTATGAATAAATACGAAGATATTTCAAAATAATATCCGTAGACAAAGAAACCCCAACCCTTCCATTTATTTCGTTTCACTTTTTAAAAAGCAAGCAAAAAAAATTAAACAGTAAAAAAATTATTACACAGTGTATGAATAAAAAATATCATCACGGAAAAATATACCGAACTTTAAAATGGCCAACTGTAAATAGAAAGAAATACGGACATGGCATAATACAAAACGGTAAGAACGTTAACGTTATATGTAAAGGTAGACTGAATAAAAAAAAGGATAAAATATTAAATAATATAAAAAAAAGAGAAAAAAATTAAAACCTAACAGAACTGCAGACAAGCAAAACCGCAATTAAAAGCATGGCAACGCAAATACTTCTAATGTAGAATGAATGAAAGAACTGTATCTCATGTACAGTGTAAACAGGATAAAATAATTAAAAATGAGATACGAAATTAAATTCATTTAAATATTCTACATAAAAATGCTTTTAACACGAGCACAAATAATCATATTTCAGGTAAATAATATGAACAATCTTTTAAATAGTATCCTATTATAAAAAATTTAATTATGAAGCACCTTATCTGGTGGATACGTAATTACTCTTTAATACAAAAATACTATATTCAATAATAATAATAGTAACTAAAATAAACCTTAAACTGGTGACGAAATTAGTTGTCCCTAAGGTTTAGAAAACCAGAGTAGGGATTAGCATCATTAGATTTAACACACTGAATATTTACATGAGGCTACATAAAAAAAGAAAGAAAAAGATAAATCGGTGAATAAGGCCAAACGTAAATATAATAATGTAGCTATACAAAATTCATAAATTTCAAAAGCAGATCTGTCAATTTTTTGGTTTTTTTTAAAGGAAAAAACAATTAAACTAATATTACTTTAAACGAAAATTTTCATCCCGAATGGAAAACAACAAAACGTCAGTTGCTTCACTTCCGTGCAAAGTTCAATAATTTCTTTTATGCATTTAACTACATTAAAATTACACTTTACTACTCTTACATTTTACGGGAAACCACCATTACATCTTGTCTGGTTGTTTTTGTGAGTAAATTACTAGGTTTTACTCAATTTAAATGAATTAAATAATGGCAGGAGAATAACGCCTTAATCGTGTGTGTCAGCGCGCGCGCGCACACACACACACATTTACATTCACCAAAATTTTATCTGAATTGAATGGTTTTACTAATGATTTTAATATACAGCAGTGTGGAACTCCACAAAATGGTAGGAGAAAATGCAACATTTTTCATAAATAAAGCGTTCGCCCTTTATTAAAAATATTAATTACAAGAGTTGTAAAATCCTGAATTCTCATTATTTTTAGCTCTGGATTTTCGGTGTTAATTGCATACTATTGTTAAAGGTTAAAACGGGTCGCATGTTTTTTAATATGCTAGTAAACTACACATTCAGTTAATTTATACACATTTTCCAGAACTCGTTCCTCTTAAACACACGAAGCCGACGGCACACCAGTAAAAGTTTTTCAAACTAAATTTTTCAATACCACTTTTTTATAATAAATGGCTTTAAGAGGGGAAGGGTTATATCAAGGAATTAAGTCGCTGGTTGAAAACAGAACAATTTAATAATAAACAGATTTCTTTTAGACTTAAAACAATTATTTATTTACAATAATATAAATGACAATTAATTTTCATGATTAGACTTACTAACTAATTACAATTAAAACACTGGTTTAATTACACAAAAAAAATTAAGCTTAACTTAAATAACAGTAACAATTTTTTACTCGCAGTAATAGCCTCTGTTGTACAACCGATTACCATATTTATATAGAGTACTCAGACCTTTTCCCTTAACGTACAATGTAAACAATATACATAGCCTACTATTTTTACTTTCTCTTGCCTATATGAATATATAGGAAGGAAAGTATATTGTTTTCAAGTCGATTTTTCGAAATCGAGTTTTCACCGGATCTATACGTTTTCAGACCCCCTGAGCCAAAAAAACATGTTTTTAGCGATTGATCTGTGTGTGTGTGTGTGTGTGCGTGTGTGTGTATATACAAATCTCAAGAACGGAACATAGTGCGAACTTGAAAATTAAAATTATTTACGTAATTATATTAAGGGACTATCTTAAATTATTCTGGCAATTGATTAAACAGCTTAGGAGCAAGGAATGTAAAAGATTTTTGTAGTATGGTTTTATTTGCCCCAGGCGTAATTTATTTCGAGTATTTATGTAGATCTAATTTCGTAAGATGCAGAATTTACACTCATGCTTTGAAAGACAATCAAAATCTTATACAAATAAAGATACTATATTATACTAATTGGCAACAAATTCAATTTCTTAAAAATTGGAAGAGACGGTGCTATACGAGGCTGATTTGACATAATTTTTATGAAGTGCTTTCGATTAACAATTATTAAAGGCTGAATATACTAGTAAAAAACCCAATCATTTTTTACTTTATTATTAGTCTAATGTTTCTTAAAATTGTTGGAAGGAAATTAATAAATCGAATGACACTATTTTTATTTCTAAATTACGAGTTTGATTTCTTAAGTTCCGGTTTTGGGCCACGTCCGATCGAAACCGGAACTTCAAACCCAATTCAGGCCCACTATCTTTTTGTGTAGATTACGAATCAGAAAACCGTTTGTTGTTATCTCTCGTAGTTTCTAACGTTGATTTCTTGACTTCCAAATTTCGGCTACTTCAAAACCGGAACTTCAAAACCAATTTAGGCCTTTTTTTGTTTAACGTCCGACTGTTCTGCAATTACTGCTAATGCAGACGGTGAAGGAAGAAATGATTTTCTGTAACGTAGGAAAATATGCCGTGCCTGAATGGGATTCGAACCCAAGACCGCATGATGAGAGGCAAGCACGTTACCAACTACGCCAATGCGGCCGGCCCACTAACTTATATTTAAAATTTAGGCCCACTAACTTTTTGTGTAAACTACGAATCTGAAAACCGTTTGTTGCTATCTCTAGTAGTTTCTATCATCTGGGTGTGACGGAAGGACGGGCAAAAGAAAATGACAACACGGCAATTTAAAAAATTGCCACCACTTAGAACATCACATCACCGATAAAATTAACTTATACCATCTCAAAATTCGGGAAATAAATTAAACGTAAAAACATAAATGTTTAGCTATGAGCCGATTCCTTTAATTTATAAATAATTATTTTAAGTAGCATATTAGTAGCCTAATAAATTTATCGTGTTGTTTATTTACTAAAAATTTTTAATTGCTAAAGTAACATCAAAAAAAATATATAGGCCTACATTTATTACTCTATAAGTAGTTGTTGAAATGTCATGTAGTTTTCTTGATCGCGCTCGCTTTTATAGTAAGTTAATCAGAGAGGAAGCAACGTCCAACTCGCTTTCTGATTGGAGGAAATGATGTCTTCTCTGATTGGTCGACTTTGCGTCATTGGTCATTGGTGTGTGCGTGCCAGTTCTGTTTTTTCTCGGTGAGAATTTGTTTTTCTTACTCCCGCTATAAAAAATTATTAACTTTATTTACCGTGGTTTTTGGTATCTTGTTTGTTTCTAATTAGTTTAGCCTACTCATTTTCAAAAATTAGTACTGCCTACTTCTTCTGTAAGAAGTAACTTTTTTCACTTAACATTTTAATTCCTACGCTACTTTCAATTAACATACAACTTTTTCCTTATACCAACGAAATCTTAAAGTTTTTCGAAGATTTTAAGATACCTACCTAAATTAAACTAAAACGAAAATCCACGGATTCATGACCTAAATTCTAATCACTTTCCACGTAATCTACAAAGATGACGAAAACATTGAAAATTAATAGGAACATGATATTAGATTTCTTAAATAATCCAATTTTAATTACGTAAAAATTAAAGTTAGTGGGAAATATAAAATATGAATAAATTATTTTTTAAAGTTTACGGATTAGAGGTTCCGGGTCACAGCTATTAAATATAAAAATACTACAGCATTTACAGTCAAAATGCCTGAGACTATCACTGCAGCCCCATGACACCATAATAATTATAACCAATAAAACGTTGCATTACGATTTAAACCTCCCTTTCATGAAAGAAGAAATTAAACAATGTAATGTAACACATTTAAAAAGTTATGAGAACATGAAAATCTTTTCGCAATCAATGTCCTTGACGACACAGCGTAAATGCTCACAGACTGTAATGTCTTAAAACACTGGACTTATTTTCATGTTTTGTTAATCATTTAACTAATACGTAGTAGGCCTATCGCTCTTCTAATTCTACTTATAATATCGTTATTTCATAATTGTCATCATTCTCATCTTCATTGTGATCGTCGTCGTCATCTTTAGAATCATCTAGGCCTACTTCATAATTCAAGATGTTAATATACAGTTCAGAGACAAGTTTAGTTTAGTTTTTATTCAGAGTTTGTAAATTTTTGAACCACACTACTGAGTGTTTTTTTTAAATTCCAAAACCGTTCTAATTTAGATATTTTTATTTTTTTCTTGAGTTTATGTTTATATTTAAAACTGATTGCAAAATTATTAGGCTTACACCTTGAACAAAAATATAAAATGAAATCTAATTTGATTTGGAACTTCCATTTGGGTGGTGCTATGCTGTAAGTAATTTTAAGCATTGTTTTTGTAATTTTAAAATATTATTCACTGGCTGTAAACACAGCTGTGAAAATAAAATAAAACGTTAACGAATATTTAAAAAAATATACAACTTTTAAAATTTAATTTAAAACGTGATTGCTATACATAATCAACTATTTTTAGCTGTCGTTCTACCCGTTTAATACAAAAAATTAATCCAATCAGATGTCGGCTAAACCATCGTTTGAAAATAAAATAAATTGTTATAGACGTAGGCTACAAAAAGAAAATTATACAGTTTTAAATAAAGTTATTAAAGTATTAAAAGTGAGAATGTTAAATTCTGAAAATACATTGCAAATGAAAAACACGAAGATTTTATAAAAGAAAAATTTTAAATACAGAAACACAAAAATGTATACGAAAAATTTAATAACTATGTAAATAAACAAATAAATGCAAGAGTAAAAATAGAAAAAGAGCAGCCTTAAGTACTAAAAACGGTGGTATAAAAATAAAAAAAATAATAATAATAACAATCGTATTCGGAATAAGTGCGAAAACTCACAGCATAAATGATTATACTTCTTAAACAGTATTTAATAATAGGAATATTTATGATAACTCATAAAACGGGTTGCATGTGTTGGAGTGGTGGAGGGATTCATTCTTTAACCGAGAATACTGAAACTGCTCCAGTCTGGCGTAATGATCCCGGTTATAGCAAGCAGTAACAGTAGCACACAACTACACCCGTTCTTTCTTTATTGAACTCTCTCCTTGTACGTTTCATTCTATTCTTACATTTCTTTTCTTACATTTCGAAGAACATATCTCTTACCATTTCCCACCGACCATAAAAAATATATTATACGAATATACTTTAGTACAAATATTCAAAATTGCATAAATCAGGACACTTGGGTAACTTCATGATTACTCATATAAACTAGTTTGTTACTATGAACTCTAATGAACCCATGAATTATATATTTCATGAGAACTTTAGTTGTTATTTTAAAAATGTAATAAACACGAGTAATATAATAATCCCAGCCGTTCACTAATGGGAGATACCACAATCCAAATAATAAAATATGCTTCGATTTTTTATGAGCACATTTAAAAAAAATGTTCAATATTGAAATTCGAATGTTTTTTGAATGTTTAAGACTGACTTCACTATCTGAACTCGTAAAATATCTTTAATCATGGGTTCAAACCGTCTACTTACTATCTCATTCTTCAGAATTTCTTTTAGAACTTCATTTTTCTGGTTTCACAAAGTATACTGTATACCATTTTTGGGTGGCGTTCCACAAAGTTTCATTCTCACCCACCTTCTATACGTCATCTGCACTCCAAATATATCTCTACTCAATGATGAAAATTGCCTCTAACGCAGACAATACTGTAATTTTATTTTATTCTGAGTCATGCTAATGTTTCTTTAAACTTGTAAAACCATTTGAATAATATTTAATTGTGGTTTAAAAACTGGAAGATTAAAACTAACACTACTATAACTGTACACGTCACATTTCCTTTACGAAACCAACTTTCCACCCTATTTGTATGGTGCCCCACTTTCATAAAATGACAAAAAGAAATATTTTGGTCCTTACATTGACAAAAAACTAAAGTGGAACAAACACGTTAACGAAACACGAAAAACTTTGGACGCTAGACGTACACAACTGTATTCATTAATTTAATTAGAGATCTTTAAAACTCCCACTTCATCTAAAATCATTAGTTCATAAAGCTTACCTTATACCCGTTTGAATGAATAACAGCCAAGTTTACTACTCTGCCAAACCGTCAGTCATTTTGAAAGTACAAGGCTTTCAGTCCAAACTGTTAAGACAGAGAACTAGTGTTCCCTTTTAGGTAACGAACATTTACACGTTCTATAAATCAATGATGTATTCCTACGAATACACACAGTTGAAAAATAAATTACGCTATAATCCGAACCACTTCATTGTTGACCTAAACACACCAGATTTTCAAAACACCCCTATGCAAAGACTTTAATGACTCTGGAAAAGAAATATCATGAGGCGTCAAAATTAAAAAAATAAATGCAACTAGAAAAAATTAAAAATGATTACGGTTGGAGTACGGGCAATGAGAAGCGATCTCCTAAATGTCTTAGAATTGTCAATATCTTAAAAAAAAGCATTTTTTTCATCTGTAAATCACCACATATCATTACCTACGCACAAGCCCAAGGCTTATGTAGGCATCATCACTCAATAAAAATAAATAAAATATTTGTATTCATTTTTATCAAGTTTTTTTGTTGCTAATTTTATACAGTTACATACAAAAAATCTTGCATAGTCTTGCAAGTCATGGCTTTACTAACAATGTTTTTTTATGCCTACGTACCTACCTCTGCTTGAAACATTAGGATCGTAGGCCTGTTGGGATTTCTAATTTGTCAGCCTGTCTCTTTTGTGGTCGTTCAATTTCATCCATCTACTTTCATTTTATAGACATGCTAAAAACCATTTTGATAACACGTGGTTATTCTCATTCAAGTTATTCTTGAAGAAAAAGTGGTTATTATTCTTGAGGGTCATAAGTAAAAAAAACGTATCTCCGCTGCTTGCATTCGATTGATATCTTTAGATTTTAAAACTTACACTTTTCACTGCCGTGAATAACTACGGGGATAGCCACTGATTTGTAAAATATCGTTCCTTTTAAAATTTTGCTTTTAAGAGTTCTAGATATTGTTCCACAGATACGATGACAAACATCACTAATTTACGGTCTATAACTTTAACTTCACAAATGTACGATATTAACCACCAAAGACAGCCTCCTTGAATTCTCTAACTTGTTAAATAATTTGATCATTCAGTATTAACTTAAAATGTCGTAAATAATTCCCATGAAATGATATTCACTCACTTTTGATCGGAGATATATCCAAGTTGTTCAACCCAACGACGTTTAGTAACTTATACACGGAATGCTGAAGAGAGTGTATTATATTATTTGAAACTACCGTATGAGCATCGACGTACAAACGTGAGAATATTTTTATTACAATTTTTCTTCCTTGATGCCTTGGTGGTGAACTTCTTTAAATCTATTGTCTAGATACAATTTAAGTAAAACAGGCGACAACTACCAACTGGTCTCACTCCTATGTTCATCTTTTTTTACACGAACTCCTCAGTTCATGATAGGATAAAAATGTTTTTACCACTATACATGTCCTTCACAACCTAATCAGTTACAGTATAATGCCTCTTCACTTCATTATCTTCCACAATTTATTTCTTATCACATTATCGAAAGCTTTTTACATAATCAATACAAGTTTTTCTGTTATTTTAGTTTTTCTATGGATTTTAAAACTCAGTGAAGTGATTCAATAAATACAAAGAAAAGAGATTAAAGTTTTGTGAAATAAAATTATAAGATATATTATTTAAACAAATAGAAAACATCCTGATTCGGTTAGTTAAGTACAGAGATATAATACGACGAAAAATCTTATTTTATGAAACGTCATTTTACGACAATGAAACTAGACCTAATTCTTTGCAATTTAGCTTATTACAACAAGAACAAACAACAAGAAACGTAATACTGTTTTCAAAGCGATCAACTTTATCCATTTTCTCCTTACAACTTTTTACGATATAACAAAAATATAAATTATTTTCCGCGTTCGTTTTCAACAAATAAAACTAAATAGTCTCACGACTGGAACTGGAAATCATAATTTCCGTGGAAAAAAATGATATAAAGTATGGTCTACTTCCACCGAACTTTCCCTCCGACATTTATTTCATCCCTTTCATATTTGTTTTCGTCCCACTTTAACAAAAATCTGGCCTCTAGCCATAAACTAAGTTCGAGAACAGGAAAACTATAAAAGTAACTTAACGATTTGTTATTTGGAACTTAAAATTATTACGGGTATAAAATAATACCCGAAAATAATGATCACTATTTCATTCCGGTAAACATTAAATAGATTATTAAAAATATTAAATGCAGTAGTTTTCTCTTTATTCTCACTAACATAATGAGACAAAATAGTACGACATAAAACCCATACCATAGCGTATAGAAGAGATCTTCTCTTCTATACGCTATGCCCATACCTTAATTTCAAATAATTATCTAATTTTATCACCGCTATAATCCAAACTGTCCGAGACTTACTTTAAATTTCAGCAATATCAAACGTATTGTTTATTACAGGTTATTTCCGAATCTAGTTAATAATAAATGATAGAAAAACTTCTTTTTAAACATGTTTATATGGTTAGACTAGTTGTTATATAATACGATATAATTACATATAATAACCATATTACATACTGTGACAATATCGAAAAGGAATGTGTGTTCGAGAGGTTTCTAGGGGGGACCAAAAAATCATAAAATGTTAAATAGTAAATAATAGAGTTACAAAGTAACAATACAGTTAGTTATAAAATAATATTTAAAAAGGGCCGTGTATAGTAAGGTAGGGTCATTAATGTACAACTATTTGTGAAAGAGTCGGTTGGTTACCTGTTTAGTTAATTGGCCTTTTTGTGTAACACCTTTTATTCAATTGTGACTTGTTTACACTAGTTCGGATTTTTCCAGAGCCATAACAAAGATCTTTGTATTTTATTTATGCATCGAATCTCTCAGTCTTTTCAGAAATCGCTCTGATCCACCATAAAGAGAGCACCAAGTGCGGTCAGAGAGTTAGTATTCGTTTGCGTTTGCTATCGGTACGTTAGAAAAGATTGACGTTTCCGGGCATTGGTCAACTTTTGTTATTCTGTCTTATTGTTTATGTGCATTCTGTATAGTCTATTTCTAGTACCCAGGTACCGCCCCTTTTGGTGTAACTGCGTATCAGTGGGACATGACAAAAAGATGGACTCCTGGTCGCCAAGATAACGCCCGGCGGTGGTTTTAATCTTAAAACGGGTCCAGGATTATAGAAAGTGATTTTATATAGGTTTCTAGGTGATGAGTTTTAAGTAAATTTTTAATATCTCGCAGTTCTGAATAGTAAAATAGTAACAGTATGTTTAGTACGGAGATACCGCCCCTTTTGCTGTATTTGCGTATAGGTGGGACATGACAACAATAACTTATGGACTCCCGGTCGCCAAGTTAACGCCCGCGATTGCTTTAATCTAAAAAACCGTTACGGTACTACAAAAAGAAATTTTTTATAGGTTTCCAGGTGATGAGTTTTGTGTAAAATTTTAAAATCTCGTATTTTAAATCTGTTAGATAGTAAACGTATGTCTAGTACGCAGGTACCGCCCCTTTTGGTGTACTTGCGTATCGGTTGGGCATGAGAAGAAGATGGACTCCCGGTCGCCAAGTTAACGCCACGCGGTTGTATTAAACATAAAAATGGTACGGGACTATAAAAAGTGTTTTTATATAAGTTTCTAGGTGATGAGTTTAAGGAAATCATTAAAATCTCGTATTTCTGAATAGTTAGATTGTCATAAATGGGCAGATACTGCCCATTTTGGTGTATTTGCGCATCGGTGAGACATGAAAGCAAGAAGGACTTCCGGTCACCAAGATAACGCCCGAAAGTTGTTTTAGGCTTAAAAATTGAACAGGATTAAAATAAGTGTTTTTATAATGGTTGAAAGGCATGATAAGTGTATTTTTATAGGTTTCTAAATTGTTAGTTTTACGTAAATTTTCAAAAATCGCCTATTTCTGAATAGTTAGATAGTAAACGTATGTCTAGTACGCAGGTACCGCCCCTTTTGGTGTATTTGCGTATCGGTGGGACATGACAAATATATGGACTCCTGTTCGCCACGAAAACCTTTAGTGGTGGTTTTAATCTTTGAAATGGTACACGACTGTAAATAGTGGTTTTATTTAAGTTTCTGGAAGATGAGGTCTAAGTAAATTTTTAAAATCGCATATTTCTGAATAGTTAAAAAGTAAAAGTATGTCTAGTACGCAGGTACCGCTCCTTTTGGTGTACTTGCGCTTCGGTGGGACATGAAAACCAGATGGACTCCTGGTCGCCAAGATAACGCCACGCGGTTGTATTAAACATAAAAATGGTACGGGACTATAAAAATTGTTTTTATATAAGATTCTAGGTGATGAGTTTTAAGGAAATCATTAAAATCTCGTATTTTTGAAAAGTTAAGGTTGTAATGTATGTCTTGTACGCAGATACCGCCCATTTTAATGTATTTGCGCATCGGTGGGACATGACAGAAAGACGGACTTCCGGTCGACAAGATAACGCCTGAAAGTTGATTTAAACTTAAAAATTGAACAGGATTATAAAAAGTGTTTTTATAATGGTTGAAAGGCATGATAAGTGTATTTTTATAGGTTTCTAAATGGCTAGTTTTACGTAAATTTTCAAAAATCGCCTATTTCTGAATAGTTAGATAGTAAAAGTATGTCTAGTACGCAGGTACCGCCCCTTTTGGTGTACTTGCGCTTCGGTAGGACATGACAACTAGATGGACTACCGGTCGCTAAGATAACGTCCGGCGGTGTTTTTACTCTTAAAACTGTCACAGGATTATAGAAAGTGTTTTTACATATGTTTCTAGTTGATGAGTTTTGTGTAAAATTTTAAAATCTCTATTTTGGAATAGTTAGATAGTAAACGTATGTCTAGTACGCAGGTACCGCCCCTTTTAGTGTACTTGCGTATCGATTGGGCATGACAACAAGATGGACTCTCGGTCGCCAAGATCACGCCCAGCGGCGTGATCTTGCAGTGCCCAGCGGTTTTTGTAGACTAGCAAGCTAAACACTATGCCCCAGAGGCAACGATCTAGAATATTATTATGAATTAAGACAGCCACTTCTGTTAAAATATTGTAACGTCTTTTTCAGGTTCTTGAGGGTTCTGGTAAAGCGAATGTGAGAGGCCACAACTCTGTGACCTCTCACAAGTGAGAAGAGTGTTGAAGAGTAAAACTTTGTTATATCGCTCAATGTAAAGGTTGTTTGGTGACACGAATTGTTGTAGGCCTACTTTAGTCAACATCTGTACGCAAGGGTAAGTAAAAAAATTAGTTATCTATTTTATTGTAAATGGCTAAATTTTCTTCAGTTAAGTTCAAAAAGCTTTAAGTAATTATTTCAGTCTACTAATAAGTTAAGTAGTTTCCTCTAATTCATTAGCAGTAATAACAGTAATAGTTTACTATATATAAATAACTGATTTGTTAATAAATACTTATTACCTACGTGTAAGAGGAAGGTTTGTCATTTATAAATAACCAGATTCTGAAAGAACCTGGAATGAACTTTGCAGTGTATTATGCAAAGAGGAGAATACAAAAAGATAAGTAACATATAGATTGTACATGTTTTAATTAATCAAGAAGTAAATACAAAATATAATAATAATTTTAATTAATTAAATTAACAGAAACAGATTGAAGGAGAACTGCTCCTACAGGACTGTCATTATTGTGACTCTGTAAACGTCAGGAAATAGGAGAAGCCATGGGCAAACGGGAGAAGGAACATGACAGTGTAATAATGAGGTACGGTATTCCAGTTGCATTTCAACTGAGCTCCAATCGTAGAGTAGCTTTGAAAGCGACAGAACAATCGAGGTTGGAAAGCAATTTAGCTAGGATTAGAATGCGGTCAAATCAGTCCGATTGGATTCTCTTCCCAAATGAAGTGTCCACCATTCAGTTCCAGGAACCGGACACAGTTTGTTTCGATGCAATATTCGTTTGGATACCACAAGATAGAGTGCGTGACGGTAAATTATAATGGTGGTACAGATATGAATTGAATTAATTGTTACTCTATTACAACACTTTCTATGCAATCAGAAATTCTACGAACATAGGCCTATTTCATATAAAGTGTCCGTTTCATTGATACCACACCCAAAAAGTAATTACAGAAGTTCCATTTATTTTAACCACTGGATAAATAAATTACCGCTTTACAGAATCGACTTTTAAAAATATTAATTAGTTTCTTAAAAAATGGGCGAGCATTTCTACAAAATCTGGAATCACATTTTTTATTTTATAATTTTTCGGAATTGCTGGCGTGTAAATTGGATAAATAATGAACTCTTCAGTTATAGCCTACATGAATATTAACATAGTAAGCCTGTTCGGGAAAGGCAATAAGCGTTTCAAGGTAGAGTGAAACGCCTTGTTAATGCGCTATATTTCTGAGAATTATTTTTAACAATACGGTACCCAAAATCACTTTAGCTAGGCCTACATCAAGTTTTAAACTACGGTAGATATAATTTCATCTTATTCGAAGTAGGCCTACCTATAGTCAGGCGCGAGGATCAGGAAACAAATATTTAAAGTCTACGTACACCTATTTAGAATTTAGAACAAACGGTTGACAAAATTTTTTTTAGGATAAATATTACCAAACAATATAGCCTACCAAATTCTAACAAGATTAAATACGCATTATAATGACTTATAGGCTGAGAGCTTGGTGGTGAACAATATAACCTATGCTTAATCAAGAGTGAATGACGCAAAATTAAATTTAACCTCTAAAGGGATTCAAAACATGAAAAGTCGCTGATTGACGCAAAACAAGGGTTGTAGAAAAAAATATTAATATAAAATATTTATAGTTATTAATTTTCTATAATAATGTTATTAATTTATTAAACATTGTACCACACATCTACCGTGTTTAATGAATATTTTATATTTAATTTTTATTTTATTATAAATAAATTTATTAAAAACCACCACAAAAAGTCAAGGATAACTAAGAACACTTAGCAATCTAATGTAATCGTCATGACGTACAGAGGTCTAAATTTCTGATAAAATGAATGTTATTAATTGTGTAATTTTAAGAATTGTGATGAGCTGACGATGTGGTGAAGCCACAAAAAAGTACTGCTCAATTGGCAAGTGTGTGGTTTTTAATAATTCGATTAAAATTAAAATAAAAAAACTTTAGCTACATATAGGCTTACACTTTTATTATAAAAAGCATAGTAAGGCCTTAATCTTAAAACCTATGTATCATTTTTTACCGATTTTAATAAGATACATAAGAAAATCTCTTATTGGCGCTAAATTTTAAGCATTGTAGAACAAATGTTAGTAATAACAACTAGTAGGTTTTCCTATACATTTAACTATATACTCGTAGGTGCAGATACCTACACTTTTGCTCTGAATAGATATTAAGGCCGCATTCTTAAAAACAATTGTACCACGAGAGCTCAGCCCCTCAAGAATTTAAGCAGATATGGTGAAATTACCCTAAAGCGATAATGTAGATAAGTGATAGACCTAAATGTAACTTAGGACTATTGTAATTTACGAGTATAATTCTGTTGAAAAGTAGTTTTAATAAGTTTAAAGAAGTTTAAAAACTAAAATTACGTTTGAAACAACTATACAGGTTTGTTCACTCTAAATCACTTATACGTCTCAAACAGAAATTATTATTCAACAATTCACTCTTAAAACCTATCTGGATGTACGGTATTCAAATTTTTGGTTGCGCAAAGCTGAGTAATTTAAAAACTATTCAAGCATTCCAGTCTAATTTTCTCCGTATATTTACCGGTTCACCATACTATGTCTCAAATTGCACACTATACACCGATTTAAAAACACCATTCATTTGCGACATCGTCAAAAATAGTTAAATTAAATTCTACTCAAAACTACCAATCCATAATAATCCACTTATCAGTGATATGGCAAATCCGCAAGGCTTCATTAGAAAATTAAAAATCTGGTGTGAAATACTCACACAACTTTCTCTTGCCAAAGCAAATAATTTAAACAATATAACCTAACATTAGTAATAAATCATTAGAAATAAACAAAAAACTAACCTCAAAAAACATAACCTTATTTTAATCACGAGTGAAAGACGCAAAATGAAAATCGACCTGTTTGGTTTAAAAATATGGAAAATCACTATCACGCTAAACTAAGCTCTGTAGAGAAAATGCTTTAAATAAAAGTTGTAGATCTTTTAATTTCCTATAAATTTGATTATACACTTTTGTCGTAAAATGCATAATATGGCCGAAATCTTTAAAAAAATTTATTTTTTACACGTTTTCGTGAGAAAAAAAAACCAGTAAATCGCTAATTACCGCTAAACTAAGAGTTATACAAAAACATTTTTGAAATAAAAGTTGTAGGATTTCAAATTATCTACAACTTTAATTAGTCTATATACATTTTTGCGCTAAATGCATAATATTAAAGCCGTAATCTTAAGAAAACAATGTTTTTACGTGAAAACAGCCTCACCAAGAATTTTAGCAAACATGGCGCCTACCCTACCTTGTAGAGCATAAAAAATTAAGTAAACCAGGCAATTTTTTAAAAATTCGTAGACCAGTTTTTCAGAAAATCGCAAAAAAATGAAAAATTACACGAATAAACTATTACTTCCGGTTGACCGATTTTGATGAAAATGTTCGTGTCGGGTCCGGTAGTGGTATATAAGGTAAGTTTCAAGCTCGTACGATGTTCCGTTCTTGAGATATTTTGTATAGGGCCTACACACACACACACACACACACACACACACACAGACCAATCGCTAAAAACATGTTTTTTGGGTTCAGGGAGTCTGAAAACGTGTAGATCCGGTGAAACCTCGATTTTGAAAAATCGACATGAAAGCAATACCTACTTTCCTTCCTATATATTCATATAGGCAAGAGAAAGTAAAAAGAAGATTGAGCAGAGATCTTCTTTAATTCTTTCTGCATGTTTATGTCGTAAAAGATAAAATAATGTGAAATATTAGATGTAATTTTAGTTTTGTTTTAAATAAGTTTTATTACTACCTATAGGTAATAACTTTTCTGTGACAATATGAATTTTTTTGTTTTTCTTTTCATACTTTTGTATATTTTACGTTCATTGTTGTTTCAAATTTAACATTGCTGAATGTTGAATTGTATATCATATCTGATCGTGTTATTTGTAATTTAATATCAATGTTTTCTCATTTTTTTGGTTGTTCTATACAGTACAGTTAAAGATTCAAAATAAAGGATAAAAAACAAAAAAAACAAAACAAGTTTGTTTATTATTTATAAATAGATTGTGAACGAACCTTGGATTAAGTGTTAAAACACTATATGTAGCCTAATTATATAGCCTACTACATTTTTAAATTTAATTTTACGTTTCTGCAACGACTTGTTCATTGGTGACTATTAACTTATGGGATAAGAAACTATGCGTTTAAATGTGGAGAAATTTTCAGAAACTAGCCGGTATTTGAATTTTGACCTCCAAGTTTGCTATCTAGTAAGATAACAAAACTAAGCCACGAAGGTGGTAAAACTACTCTATAACTTTAATTACATCACTTTATGTGTACAAATATAATTAGTCAGAATACAATGGATTGGAAAGGGGTATTTGAATGTATATTCTCGATTAATAATATTTAATTAAGAGTGAACAAGAGATGACAAGGATTTCTGTAACTTAAGAGAGCAAAACTAATGTACACTGTTGTGAAAGGAAGAGAAGGGGGACAAGGAAAAGGAAGCGCTGATGAATAATTCAATAACTTTCATCTAAATTTACGGAAGTTGAATTCAGTACAGAAATTTCCAATATAAAGTCTACTGCGACATATTTTGATTATTGATTATTTTCAGATACTATAACTAACATTTGTAAAAGTAATTACAAAACTGATATTCTCATATTACGACAATTTTAATGACAATGATTTTTATAGTCTATAGTGGTCTATATCCCACAGAACCGTGCATCAGATATTAACAGACTACGGGTTGAAAGTCAGTAAAAAGGATGGGTAATCATGTTTCACTCTACCAACGCCTAATCAAAACAACCAGCGACAGACCGGATGTTTTATAATAATATGTCCCAGTGCTTTTGGAATTCTTTTGCAATTCTTTCTACTGGCACTGTCGTAATAATAATAATTATTATAATAATAATAATTATTATTATTATTATAATTTAGTATATATGTTTCAATTACTATATAGCAAGTTTCATCTGACAAGCAGAGAACATTTTTTCTACATCGAATGGATCGCGCTAAGTCCAAACACAATTAATACATTTAGTTTTGACCTGCTACACGGTTTCAATGGATAGAGTTTAGGGCTATCAATACGTATTGTGTTGATTTTAATGTTTTTCTTGTGTTACCACACAACAGGGTGTCAAGAACTCTTTTGCTTAATGGTGTGTAGCGGTACCTATGTTTATAAATAAAAAATATATATTCAAAAGAATTTATTATTTTATAAATAAATGAATATGTGATTTGAAAAAAGTATAATATTTTTAATATTACCGCTTTACATATACGTATATTCAAAATAGAGACATAATGATTGCAGCACAAATAAAAATTGAATTTAATTGTAGGCCTATGGTCTCTCCCAACCGACAAAGCGAATAACTGTAAAATTGTTTATCTTAATATTATTCATGTCATAATAATTTAAATAATATAATTATAATAATATAATATATTATATTAATATAATGGTTATGGTTATTTATAAATATCGTTATTGTATGTAAATAAAAACCATATGTAAAAATATATAATAAATGATAGTTTTTATAAATATGGATTTTTAACAAAACATTTCTACGGGAATCAAAGTAAATAAATTCATAGGGGCGAAATATGCAAAAAGGTTTTGTGTCATTGTATTGGAGTTAGGCCTATATGTTACGATTTTTAACACTATGAGTTCCGTTCGAACCATAAAAATAAGAAAAATAAAAATAAATAAATTTTATGTTACAGAAAAGTTAAAATGAAATTAGTAAAGAGGCGCTAGATAAAATGTAAAGTAAATAATAAAACGTAACTTCTCTTTTTCTTTATTTAAAATATTTTCACCAAACAGAAAAATGTTTTGATTTTCTATAAGAATTTTATATGCAAAAATATTTATAGTTATTAGAACATAGGTTTAATGTAAATTATTAAAAATAGAAAACTATAGTTTGAAGTTATTGATAAATTTAATAGTAAATTTCTAGCCGTGCAAACAGACTGATCAACAGATTGTGAAACCTATTATTTTGCTTCATTCAAGTAGCTGTTTAAGCATGACAATTTATGGACAATTTTATATAAAAATACCATTTTTATGATTTGTAATATTTTTACTTTTATGTTAGAGAAAGTAAAAAATTGATAGTAGTACTTATAACCTTGTTATGACAGCTATTTCGTTAGAGTAATAAAACTTTTTAAACTTTTAAGTTAAGTCCCTTTAAACTTTTTGACTTTATTGAAACAGTAAGTTACGGGGGGGAGGAAGAGGTATTCTCTGTAGCAAGTGTAGTAAAATGTAATGTCAGAAGTTTCATAGTTTATGAAAGCGTATACACGAATGTGCTTAGTGTTGAATGAAGACTATATACTACAGGTTAAGCCTTCGTAAAGGGCTATAGCGGAGGCCATTTAAAGTTGTCATAAACAAAACACGCTTTACTTCCCATGAGTTGTTACGAAATCAATTTCAAAGTTAAAAGTTGAATTTGTTATGCAACTTTCTTTTATAAAAGCGAACGACGATTAAAATGACGATTATAAAAGTTTACACTCCTTAATTAACTGTTTTTCTCTTTAAACCTCTTAAAGGTAATTAAGATCACGAGATTTTGCTTTTCAAATCGCTTTGAATTTTGCTTTTACTTTTAAAAACAAACCGATCAATATTTTCTAATAAAAGATGTTAATATTAATGAAGAAACGACGCTGGGAAAACTGACGGACCCCAGATCATTCAGGACTTGTACCGACGCCCACACCCACCTGAAGTCTCTATCCCATTACCATTCCACGACTTTATCTAAATTTTAGTATGACCCACTTAACAAAATTTAGAGTTGCCACATTTTTATTCTGCCCTGTATTCCTCTTATTTGCCCATGCCCCTCCTACTTGTATGACTCACTCCCCCCAGTTGGTAGTTGTCCCCATGTTCCTATGCATAATCACTCCACTACGGTGAAAAGAGCCGCCATTTTAAATTAATAAACACTCAGAAGATAAAAAGGCCGGTGATTATGCCAAACTCTACCCTTTCCGTCTCCCCTGAAATCATAAACTAACCCCTACCTTAAATTATACCTTTAGTCCACGTTCAGTAAAATGCATGACTTCCCCTCACCAAGATAATAGGCCTCCCACAAAACTGAAAAAAGGCCACTGAAAAATAAAATAAAATAAAAGAGCCGCTCTTAAACCCACTTGTCCCTTAATTTAAATTTTCCACAAATAACTTCTAAAAATAAATTACCTCCTTTCAAGTCCCAGTTCCAATGTCCCACGAACCAGAATCCTATTTCCTATTTAAACTATAAAATTCCCCCTAAATTTCTTGAGGTTGCAATTATTCTGTTATATTGTTCCCCGAGCGACCAGGTGTTCCTTAACACTATGTCGCCATCATAGGGCTTCTTAGCCCTCTCAACCAGGATTCAGGATTCAATGAAGAAATGGTATACAATACGGACTACTAAACTTTATAAATTATTCCTAATTAATTTTTAGGGTTTAAAAACTGTGATAAATTCTTACCATTGCCGACTTAACTATTTATTTGTAAAGCTGTATATAATGGGGGTGACAAATTATTTAATTTATAAGCAAATAAATATCCTACTGGTTGTAAATTTGGAATGATACAATACAAAATGTTTTACCGTAAAATTTGTATTATTTATAAAACAAACTTATCTTTATTGACTTTATTTTTTTATGTTTAGGTCTATACTACATACACTAGATATGTAACACAACCAGTAGAATTGGTGAAAATATTTGTTTGGCGTGGAAGAAAGGGTCACAACTAGCAGCGTTCCCTCCAGAATGACGTAATCATTGAGTCATGATCTTCATGAAATCTGCCCATAACAGACAGGTGGAGTGTCAAATTATTTACACTCAATCTGTTCGTTGCAGGGCTAAAATAAATAGTTCTGTTTCTTATCTCATGGTCAGCCAATTAAATGACTGGACCATTTAAGAACAGAAGAGGTAGAGGTGTAAAAGACACTAATCAGAGTTATCCCCTCTGAAAGTAATGAATTTCATTATACAGCCAGACACTGTGGTGAATGAAGTGAAGGTGTCATTCGCAGAGTGGAAAATATGTCCTTTTCAGAAAGCCCGGCATGCTGATAAGCATACTTTTCCACTCAGTGTGGAAGGCATTTGTAAACCACCTCACTCCTCCTTTTACTTAGTAAAACCTCTACAGATTCAAACCAGCTTTTTGGCTGATGACCTAAAACAACACACTTCATGAAAATGAAGAAATCGTTGGCAGCACCAAAGATGAAGAAACTAGGAAGACGTGATGATGATGATGATGCAGATAATGTTGGAATGGCAACAGAATGTTATTGAAGAAGATCTCTACAAAAAGACAGCAAAAACGTCTAAAATTTTGCTAAGTTCCAATGGCCGTCGAGCGAGATCGTTTGATAAATTTTGCAGTTTGTCAAAGAATTACGCATTTATAGGCCTATGGTAATTTTTTGGTGGAAAAAACGACTGACGAAATTATTTAATAATGAACGTATGATCTTGAAAACATATATGAAAAGAGATGTAGTATTTTACCATAAACCCTAGAACTTTTTGGTAAAACATTTGACTTAAATAAAACAGCAGCTGAAAATGTTAACAACTAGCGTCGAAGAAGTTAAACTTAAATTTGGCTTGCAAAAGTCACTGAGTAAATATAAAATTACTATTAGCATTATAATGCACATGCTGAACTTTAGAACTGCATGTCTTTTTTATTATAGAAGTAATTTTTTGAGGGGTAGTTACACCCCTCTTCCCATAAGGAGAAGTGGTTGTATAAAAATGATTTATTTTTCTAGGAGCCAAGGGTTTCCTGTGACAAGCTGAGTTTTATATTAATGAGGTAAACCGTTAATGAGGTAAACCTAAGCTGTAATGAATTTCTACTAAACAATTTCATACTTTCGACATTTATCTACAGGCTAAAAACCGTAACAAGAAAATTAGCTAACAAACCAGCAAAGTAATAGCAAACAAAGTTGGTGAGTTTGAGCCACGTTAGGAATTTTTTGACTAGACAGAATATGAAATCTGAGATAAGACTCAAAGATAATACATGTTACGGATAGTTTTGACCTCATTTGGGCTCAAAACGATCATTTGGGCCTCAAATGACTATACGTCGGACATGTGACAAAGCAGTACAGGGACAGACGGGCACACTTTGTATCCCAATGCAGGTTTCGTGAAACAACGACTTTTGACGAGATTGTCATATGCTATATTAACGAACGGTTTCTTTCTGTTAGATGAAATTATACAGTTCTGAAAAATCTGGATATCATAACCTGTTTTCTGACTCATTAGCAGATTTGGAGTTTTCATCGATTTTTAGGTGTAGAACATAAAATGGCCCTGCCGAGCACATGCATTGTTTCCTTATAGTACTAATAAATGCAGCAAAAACCTTCAAATTACTGTATTAATAAATTAATGAATACATTTAATCGGTTCCTTGACCTCATTTTCAGAATGTAGGCCAAAAATTAGTATCGAAGACATTACCAAGAAAATCTGTCTAGGTAAAAACTAAGGTTTCCTTGGTTTTATTTGTGTAATTTTTGTTTATTTGATTTTCTATAATTGAAAATTACTTACTGAATGAAAACAACCTTTTTTTAATTAATTAAAACTGCCCTTTTGATTACTTATGATTATTTGGTTAATCATTTCGGCTATTACTCTAATTATTCTGTGTTTATAACATTCGCTTTGAAAACTATAAAGGTGTAACCAACCCCCGTGGTATTTTCAAACGGAAAATGATTGCAACACCTCTTTCTAGAGTTAACAATTGCGTCCGCGCTTTCTCTTATTGTACCTTTTTTTTTGATGGGCGTAACCCAAATCTCTAAATTTTGAAACAATTTTTGAGACCACCATGTATAATACGTTAGTTTATACTCGTATTTATATTGCACAAAGTTTGTCATAAAAATTATTGTTTGTAGAAGATTAAAAAATCCTACTTATTTGTAAAAAATTACAAGAAACTAAAACGAACTTTTGTTAATAAACTTTTAAATAAACTCGTGTCAACATCATTGATTTCTACAACCAAGTTGATTTTGAATCTGATAGTTTTTTATTTAATTTATAAAATACAGCCCCTTATTTCATAAATTATAAATTCTGAATTATAAAAATTTTAATACTTTCAACGAGTTAATAAATTTACAAGAATTATATTTTAAATTAAATCACCAGAACACGTAGTAGTTAAAAATAACGGTCGACGGAGTGAGTAATAACTAAGAAAGACGAACTGAAGGCTAAGAAAGAAATAAGGGAAACTAATGTAGCACCAATCGTGCATAATAATTTTCCGCGCTATCTTTTTCTTCTCAAGGATGCCTTTTCTTGCCAAGGATTTCCTGTAATTTTCCTTATCCACCCAAGTAATTGTTAAAACAGTGGAACCGGCCTACTTTCTGTTAAGACACAGATTTAAATTCAACCCTTTTTTACCAAATGACATTACACTAATAAACTAAATTCCTAGTAAGGGTGAAAAATGACTACTTAATAAATTACACTTGAATTATATACAACAATAATTATATTTGATTGATTATTTTCATCATTAAACAATTATAAAAAGAAGATTTAAGGTCGATTCACACACAGAGGACTGTGCGCCGACCGTGCTGTGCTGCTACCGTCTTTTGCATTCTTTCTTCTACGTAGCTTTCTCTCTCATAGCTTTTTTTACTTTCTCTTCCTATATATGAATAGGGAAGAAAAGTATTGTTTTAATGTCGAATTTTCGAAATCGAGTTTTCACCGCATATACAAATTTTTAGGCTCCTGAACCCAAAAACGTGTTTTTAGCGTTTGGTCTGTATGGTCCTAGGACCCGACACGAATAAACGGTAGCAATTGCTACAACAAAAATATTTTTAAGTTCTACAAAAGCTTAATCAGAATTTTAACTAATTTAAACGGCAATGTCCTTCCGTATGTTTTATTTAATAAAATTGTTAACGTAATCTTCATGCTGAAGATTGTACAAACATTCATGTACTTGTACTAAAATAATGAGTTTTTCTTCATCCATTTTTACGTAATAATTTGGTTGTAGGCCTATTCTCAAAATGGTATAACCATATTCTGCCGAGTTTAGTCCAAGAATAATTAAGTTGAAGTACTTCGGATCTCAGTCGGAAACTGCCGAGCAGCTACCGATGTACAAAAGCGATCTGTAGGCGCTCGGTGGGTACCCTCGACCGATTCATGATTCATGTGCTGTGCACAGATCGTGTCGAACCGTGACCTTGATGTGTTGATTTCTGGACGATCGGCGACGACACGGTCGGTGCCCAGTCTTCTACGTGTGAACTATGATAGGCCGTTTCTGTACATTTCAAATGTAAAGAACCGTTTTCCGATTTCTCTCGAAACAACGCAATCGGCGCACAGTCCTGTATGTGTGAATCAACCTTGAAAGCCGTCATTTTTGAACTTGAACTTGGTTCCCGCCCACAGATTTCTCTTGCGGGAATAAAGTACAACCAACATTATACAGTAAACTCAAATTATTATAGATTACGTTTACCTATGCTGCGAACGTGTGGGTACTGCCAAAAAGACAAAAGGATCGTCTAAAAGCGAAGGAGATAGATTTTTGGTGGCGAAGTTGTGGTGTGTCGCGGATCGATTAAATTTCGAAATCCGAAATTAGGAGAAGAATTGGCGTACAAGGAAATATCATGGATACCATATCCCCGAAGCAGTTAAAATGATTTGGCCATTTGCAGAGGATAGAGGATGGTAGGTGGCCAAAGAGGGTATGGGAGTGGACGCCAGCCGTTAGAAAAAGGAGGGGGAGGCCGAAAATGACATGGTTGGATCGGGTGCAGGAGGCAATGTCTTTACGGCTACTCTCCGATGGGGACTGGCGAGACAGAGAGAGAAGATGCTTAGGAAGCGAGATAGGGCTGGGGCTGTAAGTCCTCGCATGAATATATATCTTCTTCTTCTTTGAGTGCCTATCCGCTACGGATGTGGGCAACCATCATGGCTATTTTGACTTTATCCGCTGCCAACCGGAACAATTGCATGGAGCTCCTACCAAACCAGGTTCGCAAGTTCCCAAGCCAGGATATTCTTCTCCTACCGGGCTTCCTCTTGCTATCTATCTTTCCCTGCAGGATGCGTTGTAACAGTTATGAATATATATACATTTTATAAATTATTGCTAATAATTTAATTATTCAATTTTTTGATAATTCAACTTAAAGACCCTAACTGGAAATCAAATCTAGAACCTTTTACTAAGCAATCCAGAACGCTGCTAATTGAACCAACGAGATCATCGTAAAATAACTATTAAAATTAAATCAATTTTTAAAAACAATGTTCATTAGGTAGATTTCATATTATTTTTTTCAGTTGTATGAAAGCCAAAATTGGAGTGTGGAATAACATTTTTAATAAACTTTTTTGTCAGGTGTAGGCTAATAAAGGGTTGTTACATTTGAAACCCCCAAATCCTATTGTCAATATTTTATCAGTTAGTCAATCAAAAAATTGTCAATCATTTTATCGTTAGTAGATTTGAATGAGGTCTGAAGCGATTTATGGAACGTTAATGCATTTCTACTTTTACATTTCGATTTGTTGTTAATTTTCAGCATTTTGATAATCACAGATTTAATATTCTTTTTTACTAATATTTACTTACATCAACACTTTATGTGGCAGTAGCCCTACATAAGTATCATCTCTTACATAACATTTATAAATATCAATTTTTTTTACTTAAATTTTCTTTGTTATATATTTTGTTCCGAGTGTTTGTTGGAAGTACAACCATGAATAAATAATGCATTTTACATAACTGCTAGATATCTCTTACATTTTAAGTGACATAATATTACAAATTCTTTTTTCCACACTGTAAATATTTTAGGCTACTTCAACGTTTCCAGAAAATGACTATGATTTATATAAAAAAGCTGATGTTTTCGCGCTTAGTACCCTATTACTACAATGTAGCTATGAGATGATTTTGAAAATTGTAGGCCTACATGTTCTTTATTCAAAAATCTGGTGTAAAACACTAAAACAACTTTCCAATTCCAATGTAAAATGAGAAATATAGGTAACATAATTTTAATCTTGATTGAATGAAACTAAATAAAAATCATTAATTGACGGTAAACATTGGGGAATATATTCCTTAAATAAGTTGCAGATTTTTTACTTTTTTATAATTTTAGTTACATGGACTAATATTGTAAAATGAACAATAAGGCAGCAATCTTTAACAAAAACAATTTTACCACCTCCCACCACTGATCTAAGCAAACAAGCCGCTTACTCTAACTTGTAGAGCACACAACAAAATGCAATTACTTATATCAGGCAATTTTAAACAAAGTCGTACTAGCTGTTTTTGAAAAAATCGCAAAAAGTGAAAAATTGCACCACTACTATTTCCGGCTGACCAATTTTGATGAAAATATTAGTGTCGAGTCTTAACTCATGTTACAAGACTTACTAGGGCAAGTTTTTTCTCATTCTAGTATTTTGATTACGACTTTTGTGACCAATAGGCTTACCTGTTGCTACTCTTCTAACTGTACTAAATAAAAATTCTAAACAAATTGTTTAGATGGTTGAACAGCGCCTAA
Organism: Catonia carolina; assembly: GCA_035578175.1. Classification (NCBI taxonomy): domain Eukaryota; kingdom Metazoa; phylum Arthropoda; class Insecta; order Hemiptera; family Achilidae; genus Catonia; species Catonia carolina. The sequence goes on from JAQMRL010000001.1 coordinate 298,098,323, forward strand.
TCAGATCGTTAGTTGAGAAAACAATGCAAAACTAATCTTCAAATAGAATTATCACTGAATATTTTTGTTTAGATCACAAGTAGAGAAGCTGTTTACCTTATATTCCCTAAAAATACGATCTATGAAAAATAAATGCAGTTATTAACTGAATGCCCCATTAACTAAACGTAATGAACCTACGGTTTCCCTTGATTTCTTCAGGTGAATAGCGGAAGTATCACGGAATATTATAATTTATTTTTCTTTAGCTCGATTTTTTGTATTAATTTTTACTTTTTGTAGGGAATTTTACTTTAAGGAGAAGAGGTACCCAGTGATACATTCTCCGTTCAAAACTTCGGATATTGTTCTTTATTCAGACCAAGAGGTCTCTACTCCATTTTTGCTTTAAACGACGCATAGTTGGAAAGTTCCTTGTAGCTAGATCACGGGCTAGTTGGTTTGGATGATCATCTAGTCTTTCGTGAAATATACTAAGTTATACATGAACGCGGTTATTTCCTTTACTGTGGGAATTTTGAAATCGTCGTGGAGGGTTCTATTGCAAACATAAAAAGGAGCGCCAGAAGCAAGTCTTCTCGAATTATATATTAACAAATCGAATCAAGCTTACGAAAATATACTTTATTTCATATTTAGTTAGGTTATAATAACTTCGTTTTTAGTGGTCAAGTTTTAATGTGAGTTAGAACAGTGTAAAGAATTTTCACAATCTATCGAGGAATCGAAACATGAATACCCGTATTCCGCTATACAATCTAGCGTTGTATCATTGCAAATGGAGAATGCATCATAAACATAATTGAGGGACTGGAGTAATAACATTGGAATAAGCAAAAGCAAGTGGAATAATCTAAAGGGATATTATAATGCAATGAATAAAACATAGAAGCCGATCGGACAGATTGCAATTAGGGACTATCTAGCTTTCATCATAGACGGAGGGTTATCAGGAGCAGAATTATCATATTTCAAAATCTCACATGTCATTATAATCCCCGACCGATGATTATGGCTAATGCAAACGTCAAACGACTAGAATTAAACCGAATATACATCTATCTAGTACTGGGCACGTTAAAGTTTTGTTTAGCGCACCTACGGTAGGTGACACTAATTTACGCGTACCTCAAACCCACAATCAACAAATAGGTCCACGCCAGGTAATCGCCTCAAACTAAACATTAACAGAAGAGGAACAGGCTCATATCAAAACAATGCCACACACTTATTGTTTGATGTTGGATCCCTTCCCCATTTCATATATACTTTAAAAAAATGTGAATTATTTCGGTAAGATATATTTTCACAAATCAATCTTAAAAATTAAATTAATTTATTTATCTACCTGAAATAGACAGACAACGCCAAGTAATTTAAATTGACTAATTTTTTTAAATTGTGCTTCATGTTAATTTTGGCAATAATAAAACTTTCATGTGGATCCCAATGATAAGCCAATCTTAACGAGAAAACACGATTAAAAAGGCGTCAACGGATTTTCGGTCAACAATTTCGATGGTTTTGTTATTAACGTAATTTGATAATCTGACTTTTCCGCTCCACAATGAAGGATAAATTAATTAAATTCTGAGAACTGAAAGAAGTTTTATGGTCGTTTAATTACTTCTTGCCAGGTAATTTTAATGAGTCTGTTACACCTGGGCTTCATTTATTTATATTGTTTATTTTCTTTTGCCCTACACGTAACCTCTTATTACAAGTAAGCTATTGTTCTCATGTCGATTTTTCAAAATCGAGTTTTCACCGAATATAATAAACGTTTTTAAGTCCCTGAATACACAAAACAGATGTTTTTACAGATTTGCGGGTGTGTGTATTTAAAAAAAAATTACTCAAGAACAGATTAACGTACGAAGTTGAAAATTGGAACTTAAAAGTTAGGTATGACAAGGGAACCCGACACAAACATTTTCATCAAAATCGGTCAACCGGGAGTAGCGATTTATTCGTGCGATTTTTCACTTTTTTCGATTGTCTATCCAACGGCTCCTAATATTTTATTTTAAAATAACCTCATTTACTAAAATATTTATGCTCTAAAAGACAAGGTAAGTGCTATACTACTGGAATTTTTGGCGGTTATATTCTCATTGTAATAAATGGATTTTTAACATTGCGGCCTTACTCCCCATGTTAAAATAAATACATAATTAAAGTTGTAGGAAATTAAAGAAACCTTTAACTTCTCATTCAATTTTTTTATACGACGCTTATTTTACCGTCAATTGGTGATTTTCTGTATTTTGCTCAAAAAAATCAGTAAAAATGACATATTGTCAGATTGCGGCCTCAGTGTACATTTTACAACAGAAATGTGCTTAATTAAAGTTATAGAAAATAAAAATAATTACAACTTTTATTTCAAGCAATTTTTCTACAGAACCCAGTTTGGCGTTAATTAATGATTTTCCGTACTTTTAATAAGAATATTGATTAATTTTAATTTTGCTTTATTCACTTATGATTAAAATTAGGTTATGTTTTTCATATTAGTACATTGTTTACACATAATTAAATGAGGGTTGTATGTTTCATTATTTACAACAACAAAAGAATGTCGGGTAAGTATTTCATACCAGATTTTTTCGTGTTTTTTTTTACTATTTTGGCACTTGAAGTTATCGTCAACTACAATAGTGATATTTGATACCACTTTGTAAATATGTAAAAAAACTCAGTTTTTCCGTTTAAAACGTGAAATTCGTAATTATTCTTCTTTTTTTATCAATTTTTTCTCAAAACATGATATTTTAGTTAAGAGACCCAATGGCTCAGAAATTTCTATAGCACTAAATGATTCAAGTGAAATTTTTAGGGATGTTTGACAGTACTACATTACAACCGTTAATAAGAATATTTTTAGTGAATTGTTTGAAACCTTAGTTAACTATAGCTGTCTTGTTGATACTTTTGGTTAATTCACGTCAGTTATTATGAAATAAAATTTCTACTTAAGAGGTAATTATTTTTACAAACTCCTTTCGTTTAAATTGTACTAGATGACACTGAATACGTAGTAAAATGTTGAAGGAAATAACTTAATTGGCTGCAGAGAAAACGGGTCAAATGTTAACATTGGTCAATAAGCATAGCGGACCTCTATAATAAGTTTTCTTCCTAGAACCTGCTTGCCGAGTGTACCTGTAACTTCAGATTTTTACTTTAACGGTAACTTAGTAATATTTAACTGCTGATGTTAATCACATAAACAACTCTAGCATGAAAAACAGTCAACCAGGTTAAACATATATAAATAATGTTAAAGATAGTTATTTAGATATAATAATACCGGGTGTTTCAAAACAGATGCAACCCGTCTTCACATGACATGAATGTAATAAAAAAATGTAAAGTTAATCCTGGTGGAACCAACACTCTTAGTTTTGTAAATCTAACACTGTAATAAACAGATTAAATCGTGATAAATCACACCATTCATAGATGTGTCAAAAAATAAAGACCCTATTACACGACGCCGAGAGATCGCACACCAAAAGTTAATTTTACGTCCTTGTAATGGTCGTTTGTAATTACATGAAGATTTTCATTGCTCCCTGTTTAGCAGTTTCAACTGTTAACCTACGTTAACAGTCGAAACTGCCAAATAGGCTATCCAAGTGAAACCACGCCTCACAAAAATAAATAAATCACTAAAATAATACTATCCAACAACCCAATACCGTTTTCATCGACAAAAGAACGAAACCAACGATATCCTAATACTGTAATTATTTTCCGTAGTCTACTAGGAATATTTATAAACTACTAATATTTATAAATATTACGGAAAAATTTGCAATCTATTGTCGTGTAGAGTTATTGAATAAGAATTAGATGAGTTTCCTTTTTACATGCTATGACTGAAAGAAACCCCAATGGAGGAATTTCATAAAATTATTTTAAGTGTTATCTTATCCCTTTAAAATAAGTCATTAGGAAGTCTTTATTTCAGTCGGCGAGTGTCGTTTGAATTGTCTATTAGAGTAATAATTTGGATGTAATTCAAGTGTTGTTTGGTATTTTATATTGATTATTTTGATTTCTTGTGGGATCGATGGAACATTTTTATCACCGTACAGTTCGTCGTTTGGGTAAGCGCACAGTGAACGCTGGTCACAGGTCATTGGTCACTTTCAAGTGGGAGCCTGCTAGTAGGAATAGGCCATTTTATTTTAACCGGACGTCTCACAGTAAACGCTGGTGGAGAAAGCTGCGCACTGGTCATCTGCACATATCAGTTCCCTGGTTTGTTTTGTATAAACCTGCCTGCTGCTTGCTAGCAGATTGCTAAGTGTAACTTAATTGGCGTCGTATAATACGTATTCGTAAATAATAACAACTTGTTAATTAATTATAACATAGGTTTATAAAAATAAATTAAGAGATTATAAATGGCCAAACAATGCTTTATAATATTGAATATCGGTAGTCAAAATGTTCAAAATACATATTTCAAAGTAATCAATCCTAAGTCAATCTTTTGGTTGCTTGTGCAAGATGCACCATTGTTTTTGTAAACGAGTTCTACTTCAGACAGTATAAAATTAAACGTTTCCAGATTCATTCTCATGCATTTAAAAAAACCTGTCTCTATCTTTTTTTAATTGCGGAAAAAGATGATTATGCCGTACAGTTTTCTGTTCTTATTAATGTCACTAACGGTATCGTCTTTAAATGATAATAATTTTGTGGAAACGTTTTCCATTAGGAATAATTTATCAGCACTGGTGCTACTGGAACGCATGTTGAATACCGACAACTGAATGAAGGTTAAGCAGGTAGTTACATGCTCCCACTATGCGCATGCGCGTTCGCCACCGTGAATCAGTACCTCCGACCAGCGACCAACGTTCACTGTCCGCTTACCCTTTCTTATGTAGCCCAACCAAAGTGAAGTTCCGATTGTTCTAAATAATTTTCATTCAGGATTTCAAGGTTAGGATGGCTTGCTGAGCCGAATAATTTTATCCCATACGTCTAAATTGGTTTAAGGACTTATTTTTATATTAAAATTATTTAAATTAAGTGTTAACCGTTTACTCATTATTCAATTAAATTGTCTAAATTAATTTTATATTTAATCGTTCCCTTTTTGTGTTTTATATGTGTTTTCCGATTCAGGTGATTGCCAAGATATACACCGAGGTATTTAACGAAGTCTGCTTCAGGTATCTGAGTGTTGTTTATGTAAACTAGCAGATTTGTGTCTTCTTTAGTGTAAATATCACGTTTGTGCTTTGAAAAACAGTTAAATACGTTAAATTACGTATGTATATTAAACACTGCACAGACCACAAGGTAAACAAACATAAACATGGTTAAAACGAACACTTTGATAAATTCAACGAAACAACAAGCGTCGTAGTTGATATGGAGTTCGCACACAATATTCTAATAGAAAACATAAGCCTAGTTGATCTAAAGGGCTTTTCAATGAACAAGTAACAAAATATCGAACAAAATACTGAAATTAATGAATATTTTTATTTCCAAATTTCGAATCAGACTTGATATTTTTTTGTACTGTAAAATGTATGAAAATTGTAGTGAAAAAGATTCCTTCGAATTAGGAAAAATTTCGGATAATCCGGTTAGAAATCAAGGGATCACACTGCAATTTCATCGGTTATATAAATAGCATAGAAAATAACAGCTTAAACAATAGGCCATAAAACAAACATAATAGACTCTCTTCGTCTTAAAGAACATTCTGGCTTTGAAACTGGTACATCACCAACATATGATGATTTTACACTGAAGACTTTAATAAAACGACGAAGGAAGTATAACCTGGAGACTCACATAAATCATTTTTATACTTGGACAAAGCATTTGATAAAGGGAACTGACAAGTCATATGGAAGATTTTGGAGAAGAGAGGGCTTCCCACACATCTGATATTGGTTATTCAAAGTTTATACTGGAACACTGCGATTATGATTGTCAGAGCCTTAAAGGTTGGAATTGTTATTAATGAGGGAGGCAAACAAGGGTGTAGTATGCCATCTAAACTCTTTAAAGAGAATGAAAATCAGTTTATTAATCCGCTATTTATATAATTTATTGTATCTTTCTGAATACCATTTGATTCTTTGATAATCAAGTTTTAATAGCCGAGTCAGAAGAGAAGCTCCAGAAGGCCAATTTTTTGTTGTTTCAGATTTATTAAGTAGGCCTACGTAAGATACAACATGTGCATATCCAGCACAAAAATGAAAGTAATGGCTTAACATTTTGAATAGCAGTGAAATTTGTACTCTTGAATGGACAAAGAAACTTAAAAAATCTGGTGTGAAACACTCACAAACTTTCTCTTGCCAATGCAAATATTTAACAATATAACCTAACATAAGTAATAAAACATTAGAAATAAACAAAAAACTAACCTCAAAAAATATAACCTAATTATGATTATATTTAATCATAAATGAATGACGCAAAATGAAAATCGATCTCAGTTTGCCTTAAAAATACGGAAAATCACTCTTTCACGCTAAACTAGGCTCTGTAGAGAAAAATGCTTTGAATAAAAGTTATAGATCGTTTAATTTTCTATAAATTTAATTATAGGCCTATACTTTTTTGTCGTAAAATGCATTCTAAGGCCGAAATCTTAAAAAAATTGATTTTTCACACGTTTTCGTGAGAAAAACACAGAAAATTGGTAATTACCGCTAAACTAAGCGTTATACAAAAAAATGTTTGAAATAAAAATTGTAGGGTTTTAAATTCTCTACAACTTTTATTATATACATTTTTGCGGTGAAATGCATAATAAAGCCGCGATCTTGAAAAAAACAATGTTTTTACGTGAAAACAGCCTTACTGAGAATATCAGCAAACATGGCGCCTACCCTATCTTGTAGAGAAAAAAAATTTGAGTAAACCAGGCGATTTTTTAAAAAAATCGTAGTATCAGTTTTTCAGAAAATCGCAAAAAGTGAAAAATTATACGAATAAACTACTACTTCCGGTTAACCGATTTTGATGAAAATGTTCTAGTCGGGTCCGGTAGTGGTATGTAACTTAAGTTTCAAGTTTCAAGTTCGTACGATGTTCCGTTCTTGAGATATTCTGTTCACACACAGACACACACACACACACACACACACACACACACAGACCAATCTTTTTTGGGTTCAGGGGGTCTGAAAACGTGTAGATCCGGTGTAAACTCGATTTCGAAAAATCGACATGAAAACAATACTTTCCTTCCTATATATTCATATAGGCAAGAGAAAGTAAAAATTGGAAGCTGCAGACATGCGTTTTCTACGAAGGGTCAAGGGTTGTATGAAAGAGAGCAGAATTCGTAATTGCGATATAAGGGTTAAGCTGCAGACTGTAAAAGAAAATCAGAGAATCTACTACAATCACAATAAATATATGGAAAATCTTCAAAGCATGAAAGAAGACAGGATTTCAAAACAAGTTCTAAAATGTAGGCCTGAGGGAAAGAGAAACTTAGGAAGACCTTTACAACGCTGGAAATAGTTTGTTTTTATTTACACAGCTCTCCGATGAAATATTTGAAAGAAAATTTCTTTCAGCTATTCGACAAATGGGTTTACAGCTAAATAAATGTGGAAAACTACGGACAAAGGTTTATAAGACTTATTAAAAAAGCATACGGATCTAACATCTTTTTTTGTTTTTAATTATTTATATGTAAAATATTTGGAACAAAATGATTTTGTGACGAAGCATCTCTTTATGTATTAACTCTATATCAAAGAAAAATCACAATATATATTTTTTATATTAAAAAAGGGGGTTACAACAGATAGGAGATCATCAATAATGTCCACCTGCTGTGTAGGCCTATGTGATCTTATTGATCTATCAAAGAGCGACGGACTTCACTCTATGAAACAGTAATGAATATCGTGACCGATGGACATCAAAGACAACATTGCGTCCTCTACTCTTCCCTTTACTTTCTCTCTCATCCCCTCACTCTCTACGCTCACTCAAATATTTCAGCATGACTTATCAACCTTTACACTATATACCCTCCACCCTAATGCATTTCCTAATTTTATATACTTAATACTCTAACAAGACTCACTTTGACTTGATTTTATCATAATCTTAAATCAACGACTTACTTTATGTAACCATACAATTGTCCTTTAGCTTATTAATTAAATTCATAAGAAACTGCCCTTAACAGACAGGTGGATTGTAAAATTTATTTACACTCAATCTGTTCGTTGCAGGGCTAAAATAAATAATTCTGTTTCTTATCACATGGTTAGCCAATTAAATGACCGAATCGTTTAAGAACAGGAGAGATAGAGATGTAAAAGACACTAATCAGAGTTATCTCCTCTGAAAGTAATGAATTCCATTATACAGCCAGACCCTGTGGTGAATGAAGTGAAGGTGTCATTTGCAGAGTGGAAAATATGTGCTTTTCAGATGGCTTTGCAAAGGGCTTTTCAGAGCATGCTGATAAGCGTACTTTTCCAATCAGTGAGGAAGGCACTGGTAAACCACCTGACTCCTCGTTTTACTTAGTGAAACCTCTACAGGATCAAAACCAGCCTTCGGTTATGACCTAAACAACAACATAAGAAAACTGCAAGTTGAATTTATAACTAATATCAAAACACATTTTAAATCATCGATTTCTTTCATACTACCATAATTTTCTTTTAGCTTATTAATTAAATTCATAGGAAATTAGAAAGTGGTTTTAAAACATTTTTTTAACAATAACTTACTGTAATATTGTTAAAAAACTTTGGAAAAATATGGAAGTGAAATATAAATGTTGTGTAAGCAGGATACAGCAAAGTACCAAAATTGAAAGCGAAGTAGACGTAATTAAGAAAAAGATAAATCCAAAAAATCAGACGGATCAAGAAAAGAAAAATAATTACATATTACTGGAAATCAAATAAGGAACGCACTAGGCTTATCTTCTTCAGGTGCCTTCTCCATTACGAAGGTTGACTATTATCATGGTCAGTTGTACCTTGTCCACTGCTGCTCTGAAAAGGTCATGCTACGAGCAGTTAAACGCTTCTCTCAGATTTCTTAACCAGGATATTCGTCTGCGTCCCTCCGAGCGTTTACCAACGAGTTTCCCTTGAATTATGAGATGCAGAATCTCGTATTTAGCCCCCCACATGATGTGTCCAAAGTATGTCAGTTTTCTTTATGCTCTGCAGGATTTCCAGCTCTTTCCCCATTCTTCTGAGGACCTCCATATTTGTGACCCTGTCCGTCCACAATATTCGAAGTATTCTCCGGTAGGTCCACATTTCAAACGCTTGCAGTCGGGTTTCACATTCTTTGGTGAGTATCCACGCCTCTACCCCATACAAGAGGATGGGAAAGACGTAGCACTTCAAGAAGCGAGTCCTGGTTTCGAGGCTCAGGTCGCGGGCCGATAGAAGAGGTCTCATTTTTACGAATGCTGCCCTGGCCTTTTCAATTCTGATCTTTATTTCTGGCAGGTGGTTCGCACTGCAATTGACTCGGGTTCCCCGATAGTTATAGGCCTCCACTTGTTCGATTCTGTCTTGCCCAGCAAAAACTTGTTCTTGTGGATTGTCGTTTAGTAATGACCATGTATTTTGTCTTCTTAGCGTTTAATGTGAGCCCATACTCTTCACTGGCTTTAATTATGTTGTTCAGCATTCTTTGCAGGCCTTCCATGCTTTCGGCGAGCAATACTGTGTCCTCTGCGTATCGCAAGTTGTTTATAAAAGTACCATTCATGCCAATGCCCGCTGTTTCTCCTTCTAGAGCTTTTGCTGTGATTCTTTCAGAGTACAAGTTAAACAGAAGCGGTGAGAGAACACACCCTTGGCGGCCCCCACGTTTTATTTTACTAGGCCTGTAGGACAACGATTTTACGGCAAGATTCTCATCTAGAGTGTAAAGCGAAGGCCGAGGAATCAGAAGCAAAAAGAAAACGTATGAAATTCAATAAATATGAAAATATGACAAGAGAATTGCTAATTAATTATTTTCTTTATTTTTCCCATCAAAATCTGTAAAAAATGTTAATTTTTTTTACCGTTGGCGTAGTAGTTAGCGCAACTGACTTCTACGCCGGGGTCCCGGTTTCGATTCCCGGTCAGGTCTGGCATTTTTTCATCACTCATTTTCATTTATCATCCTTCTCACCGTCTGCTTAAGCAGAAATTGCAAAACAGTCACATGTAAAACAAAAAAGAAAAAAATACTATGCATTGAACGACAAAAATATATAGGCCTAATCAAAGAAAATCTACAAATCATATTTTAAATAATTTTCCTCCAGAGCCTAGTTAACCGTTAATTATTGATTTTCCGTATTTTTAAGTTCTACATAGGTTGATATTCATTTTGTGTCATTCTCTCTTGGTTAAAATTGGGTTATGTTTTTCATTTGACATTGTTTACTATTGACTAAACAAAGGTTATATATTTCATTATTTACATTGGCAAGAGGAAAGTCGTATGAGTCTGTCACACCAGATTTTAACGTTTAAAGAAAAAAATACAACTTCGATTCAGTATCACAATGCAAAGATAAGGTATTTCATGCATAGTTTAATTTAAGACTGACCGAACTAAACGACTTGAAAAGAGAGAGAGAATTACCGGAGAACATCGATAAAGGAACCAAAAGAAACTCAGCAGAAAAACTCAAATCAACAAGAAAAGATCAATTTAGTTTCGAACGAGCTAATTGTACTTCTTGTAAAAAGTTTCTAGCGATTAAGAAAAAAAACAGTTCAAATCTCCGTAACATTTTAGGAGAAAATACCACTGATTATTTCTGGATAAATGTTTTTTCATTTGGAAAAAAAGGTGATTGGGATGAAAGAAAGAAATAAGAAAAGCGGAAAATGATTTAAAAAAGGTATAATTAATGAATTGAACGGTAGAACGTACAAACTTTCCGAAAAATAATCTTTTAAACCGACTTTAAATCTGTATTCACTAAAAGTTAACTTTACAAAAATTCTTTTATTAGAAGAGATTTCTTCTACGCAGTGAACTGCTTGGAATGTTGTTCTCATATAATTGAATCGATTCTGTAACTTCAAATGTTAACAGAAAACTGTTAACGACTTTTAACAACCGGCGTAAAAAATAATTATTAAATACTTTTATGTTTTTATCTTTAATAACTTTATTTGCAACAACTATATACTAAAATACAACGAGCAAATTTGATAAAAGTAATGAGAGGATGATAAGAAAAAAATAATGAAAAAACAGTGATACCCATTGATATAATTATGTTCTATGAGATAATGTTTATAATGCATAAATGAAAAATAATAATAGTATCCTACAAGAAATGAAGAAAAAAAAGAAAATTTAAAAAAAAATCCCTTAATAGATCTCGGACACATTGAAGTTTCAACCTGCGTTGCGGATTCCCTGGTAGTGATGCATCCGATAGTTTGGTGATCAATTCGATGGAGTAATCATGCAATTTTCTGTGAGAAATGCTGTAGCTGGACTTAAATACTTCACTTATAAACGAAATTTTAAGATAATCATGTAAAATTTTGATGTTGACATAACAAGGTGCGCAGGTACGTACAAATTTACGTAGAAATTTTGTTTGAAGGGCTTGTAATTTTTGTAGATTACTCGGTTTAGCTATGCCATAAATTTGTAAACCTAGCCCATAGGTCCGTAGGTTTAAAATAACTTTTTTATAATAATAGTTTAGATTTTAGAGTCAGTGAAGTGCGGCGTCCACGGAGTCGGAATAATCCTTTCAGTTTGGAGTTCAAAGTCATTCTTTCGGTTTTTATATGAGTCGCCCAGGTGAGTCTCTTATCTAGGTGAAGTCCAACGTATTTAACTTATCGTTGTGGTATCGGTTTATTGTCAAGGAATAATTAAGGACATTAGTCTTTCCGAAGAGAAAAGGTCACGTGCACTGATTTGGATGCATTTAATTGAACCCTCCGAATTTCTAATACCAAGTTAAAACCGAAGATTAACTTCTTTTTAAATTGGGTCAATACTTTAAAACCAAAATCAATTTTTGAACTTGAAAACTGATATACCGTTATGAAAAATCGGGTTAAGAATTAATAATGATGTTTTGAATTTTTATATTTCCATATTCTAACCGGGAATCGAACCTATTTATCGACATTATTTTAAAAGGACCCACTTAATCACTTCAGCTAATTAGGCTGGCCCATCGTTAACTACTAAGGGGTGTAGTGATAACCACAACTTGCTCTTCTGCTACGGGTCCCGGGTTCAATTCCCGATCAAGTCTGTCATTTCTTTCGTAAGTTATCTTCAACAATCAACTTTTACTAAGATCTGCATTAGCTTTATAATGTAGAACAGACGGACGTAAAATTAAAAAAACGCCCATTAATATTAGGCCTATGTCTAAGGCCTACAGGTATAGTTAATTTTTATAACAACTCTGCAACAAGTTAATGAGTATTCCTAAAATGAAAGTGATCTATAGGTACACGATGAGTCAGGGAGCATAGGGCCACCCCTTTTTCCCACTGTTATATCTACTATTCCCGCTCCAACTGTTCTAAGCTAGTGATCGTTTTATTTTTATTTTCTATAAAAGAAAACTAGTTAAATTATAAAATTACCTTAATTAGATAATGAACGTCCTTAAAAGATTTTACGTAAGAAACCGCAAATAAAATAAGTAAATAATGGCTAAAATACAACAAAAGCTGACACAAATGAAACAAAATGGCTGAAAGTACAACAAAATGAAACACGGACAACTTCTCTTCTCGTCTTATTCGGTAGAATTCCAACTACAATATGAATCGCGCATACAGTATGCGCAGCATACGCATATAGGGCCTACCTATACACCGTTTGTTCTCAGGCTCGCTCGCCAGTACCAATGCATCTATGTTATGAAAATATACGATCTACAGCAGTGCTCTATAGCTTTTTCATACTGTACTCTTACTAACCCTTGCAGACTGCAGATTTTGTAGGTAATTGTTGGGCTTTTCCCATTTAACTTCACTAAAATGCTTAAAACAAAATTTGAACTTTAGAATGCCTTTGGGTCAGCCCAGTCAGCGAGTAGAAACATTTTTCAATTCTTAAGGAACACCAGTTAAGCAAGAAATTTCGTATAGTAACAAGTTGCCAGTTAAAAACGACCACAAGGTAGGTTATCTATTTAAATTTGCGCCAAAAATAAAAATTCAGAAACAGAAAGTGATCGAACTGGTTGGTGGTTTCAAAAAGAAATACAGAAATAGTTGCCAAAAATATAAGAAAGCTACAAAAATTGAATACTAATTAGTTACTATACTAACAAATTGTACAACCTCGTCCGAGTTTTTTCAGAAAAATCTATAAGAAATCAAAATAAAATTCTATATATGAAACTCTAAGAGATAGGCCTATATTGTGTTAGAGCGTTTTTAAAAAATATATAATTTTTCATATTTCAGACATAAAAAGGAAGATGCACCACATGGTACCAAAGATACTTTCAAAAATCCCTTAACTAAGTGAATTTTTCACGGGATAAAAATTCCATTCGAAAATCTTATTCCAGTTCAACGTAAACGGCAAACGAGATTTTGCACTACAACAAAGTCACACACACACACGTAAGCTTACAATTTTCAAGACAAAGTTCTTGGCTTGTGAGGGTTAAGAAACGTAGAGATCAGTTAAAAATTGGGGTAGGTAGTCATTTTTTAAGATCCAATTTTATTTCTGATTATAATATAAATACGTATACGTATTCATTAAAAAAAATACATACACGTAAATACATAAATACATATACGATTCATTAAAAAAAAATAAAGATTTGTGAAAACGTTTTTCAATTTATTATATGATTAGGCCAATGCAACACTTTGTTTTCTAAGTGATAGGCTTATCAGAATAAAAAACTATAAAATTAAAAAACTATATTCTATAAATAAAATTTTATTAAATAAAGTTACAATGTTTAATGTAACCTTAACACATTTTAATTAGGACGAAAGCAATAGTAGTTGTAAACGGCACGAGATGAGATGCGTATCTCCTTGATCACCATCTTGTTAAGTGAAACCACTTCAAAGATGATGCATCAGCGCATTTTGTAACCGATAATCACTCGCAAGTCAATAACCTGAAACCCATTCATCTGAAACACAATCATTCCCTAACAAAATTTCAATCTTGATTTCAATACATTAATTAAATTATCATTAAATGAAACATTTAACAAATCGTAAAGTGGAAAACAAACAACTTCACAAGTGTCTTGGTGGATCTTTAACCGAAACTAAAGTTCATTATTATTGAAATTATTATTATCATTATTGTTTTGATTGGTTTTTATTTTATTTTCCGCGAACTATACGTAATATAAAGTAATATGGTAGGCCTATTATGTAAAAAGTTTGTGAGTGGTTTAATTCGTTCTATATTAAAACCTACTGAACCGATTGCAATAAAAAGTGAAAATTAACGTTTCCTCAAGCACCACTAGGCGGGTTTTATGGAATTAGCTTTGTACTCCCATAGCTATGTAGCTATATAGATCTGTTTAGATGTCGATATCTCAATGTAAAATAGAATTTGGTACGTAGTACGAATTAAGTGATTCTTTATAACTGTAAGGTTTGTACGTTACAACCTGTTCAAACAATCTGTTAAAACAATAAGCAACCCCATGATCTAATGATATAAGGACAATATAAATATATAACGTGTAAATGAGATATAGTCTTGTACAGACTCAATCCAACCATTCCTAAAAACGTTTGTTTAATTGAATCCCAACCATCAAGAAACTAGTAACCACTGTCAAAGTAACTAAATATATACTTTCGTCTCGGAAACCATTGAACCTCGGAACCTTCGTCACCGTACATCAGCTGTCAAACAGCTGACTGACTTTACGACTAGACCGCTGGTCTTCAACTAAATTTGATCAAGGTTTATTAAAACATTTTATGAGAACGCCACCGTCCGGCCAACTTATTACTTATGCCTACATTGCCGACAGTAAAAAAAAATCACACATAGGTTATAAAACAGGGTGCTGGGAAACTCGATGTATCCTAGTTATCCCTATCAGGAATCACGACTTCCGAATGGACTTTATTTTAAATGATAAAACGATTTTCGTTTTAAACCACGAAGAAATACTCCAACGCCATGACAACGTTGAAGCAATACAGCCACCTGATAATAAAGGTTTGTTGCGAAGTTTTAACAGAAATAAACCATTTAAGCAAAACAATTATAAAACGTTAAAAATGAGTGAAATATAATGTTTTGTCGATTACAATTTTTCTCTTTCAATAATAAAGGACAGAATCGTTTATGGAATGGATAGTGGCAGAAACATCTTCAAATAGGTAAACACGCATTCTAGAGTAATGTCAACACTTAAGTCATTTAACATTTTGGGGCAGAACCCTTTTTGAGTGTAAACAACCGACCCTTAATTGCCAAAATTCTCTTCCTCATGTTTCATTAGAATATTTGGTTAAGACGACCTATGTTACATCAAAACATTTGTGTATTTCATTAAGCGTGTCAATTTCAAGTTTATGTCACCTCTTCAATAATACGTTTATCAACCATATCCGAAGTGTTGAATAGTCTAAGGTACACTAACTAATACAGCAAAGCAATACATTGTATTTTTTTTTTAATCCTACCTTTGTTCAATGTTTTTTTTTTTTTTTTTTGTTTAACGTCCGACTGTTCTGCAATTACTGCTAATGCAGACGGTGAAGGATGAAATGATTTTTTTGTAACGTATGAAAAGATGCCGTGCCTGAATGGGAGGGATTCGAACCCAAGACCGCATGATGAGAGGCGAGGACGTTACCAACTGCGCCAATGCGGCCGGCATCTTTTGGCATCATTTTGGCACATTTGTTCAATGTGCCAAAATACTTAATACAGATAACAATTTTTTTATTTGCTGTTTTAGTAAATAAAAAAAGATGGGTTAAGAGTTGAAAACCATTTTCAATCCATTAGAGGTACATTTTGGAAATAGTAAGGAGGTAATTTTTGTAGTTGAACTACATAAGTAACATCTCCATCGAGTTTCAGCCTAAAGCTTGTTGAACTTTGTAAACAGAAAATATCGGTTTAAGGGCTGAACATTCTTTTCAACCCCTTACCAGTGGAATGTCGAAATCGTTTATGTTTAACTTTTACATTATTATGCTTAAGGGAATATTTTCAAATTAAGTAGGAGAATGAGTAATGAGAGATCCAGTCAGTCAGTGAGGGCTTTCCCATTTGCGTACACAGATATTATTTTAGGTGATAATAATACACTCATATTTTTGTAGATAAATTGTATTGTATTTTTTAGCCAAATAAAGATGTAGGCTATTGTATCGTCATTCATCCCTTTGAGACCGCGCGGGCGTAATTTCTATATGATAATATGATAATTTATCTTGTAAAAAATTATTTATAAATTATAAAATGCAGTTGTTGATTATTCTGTTTTTAATAGCAAAACACGAACGGTGAATTTATATATGATGTAGCCTTTATATATTTAGGTATTGACTGAACGTATTCAGAAGGCTTAGGTACTTTATAACGAATTTTCCCCATACGAGTGAATTGAAAAAAGAAACGTTACATTTTGCTGCCTTCTCCACAGCCTTATATATTTCCTCTTCTCTTTTAAAGCGGTGCCGTGTATTGAGTTTCGGGTACAACGCTGAATACTTTAGACTTCGCTAAAGTCCTACTCGTCGCCGGCGTCTGTATCGGTTCCCATGCTTTCACACAACTCAACCGACCTACGTTCTTTCGGAATTTTCATCATCCAACAACAACACAAAAGAGAACACCCTCAACGATTCAAAATGATGACAGCAACGTAAATATTTTTTCGTAAAAAAACATGTTTGTAAAAAAACTATATTCTAAAATTGTTTACTTAGTTTTATCACACGGACTAACGTTTGTGAAAAATAAAATCATTTATTTTTTTTATTTTCAGTAAATAAACATTAGGACATCATCAGAACAAATTTATAGTAGGCTAAACACAAAAATATTTTACTGATTTTTTTATTATGTAAATAATAATTATTATCTAAATTCTATTATAAAATTATTAAATCCATTTGGTCAAGAAAAATATTAAAAGTTTCTTTTATTGTCCAAAAATTTATTTTACTACATTATTTGCTAATCACATACTTTATTCATTGTATTTTTTATAGTAAATAAAATTTTTATTTAAAACAGATTGTTATTTAACTAAGTAGGTTTCAAAACAATTTTGAACATACAAATATTTACTATTACTTTATTAATAATATTTAAAGTTTCATTTTGCTTTTTGCATGTTTGTTGAGAAAAATTAGCTATTGTTCACCGAGTAAAGTTGCGTAAGGAATTGATTTGAAATCTAAAAGAAAAACTGTGCGAGAACCTTGGGTCAACTAACAAACAGTTTTTAACGATTTTTCGTCCGCCACATTACTTATGCAGTCAACTCCCGGAGCGATCACTTATCGTATGATTTCATTTATATTCCAGTAACTTAAGTCTTATTTTTAACTAATGTCTTGTAGCTCTCCTTGAATTTTAGTTTAGTTTTATTTATACACTAAATAAACTGTCTTGATTCTTTTAAGATTCCTAACTGTCAATCAAACCCTACCGTCAATCAGTTGACGTGCTTCAATGTTGATGTGGTCGTGAAAATGTTCTTCACGCACATTTTATTCACACAGTGTTCTTCAGTTACTTAAGTAATCTTCAAATCACGGTTTATTTTACTACTGTGGGTATACCATGGAGCTTTAACATTGGTATTTAGGTCGTTTGCTTTGGTACAGTAGTAGCTCTAAAGTATAATCGTTAATCGCTGAAGTTCTCGCTGACTTTATTAGCTCTATATGCTTCATAACTTTATTTTTCTTTGCGAACTTTATGAATTTAAGTATTGTAACACTTAGGCCTAAGAGTAGGTTCGTTCGGGATCTGGGAAAACTTTGTTTGAACTTATAACAATTATTTATCAAACTTAGACCACTAACAAAAATATAATTGGATTATTTCAATAAAAACTAATTACAAAATTTAAGCTTACACTAAACTCGACTAACAATATAATACTGTGTTTAAGAATCAAAACGATTGATTTACCTGTCCGCAACAACTTTTTACTACCCGTACGCACAACCACTATTAACGTAGTTCAGAACCAGTCCCGTAACGATACTACAGTATTTCGAAACGGCCCGACAACAATTTACCATTCATAATTCAAATATTGACAGAATGGCTACAAAGCCGCCAACTGTTTTTATACCTGCGGTCTAACCGTTTCCCAAACAATCAAGATCCTTCTAACACATTAGAATAGTAGAAGTAATACCTATAAATAAAAAAACGTTTCTTCTAATTTCGATACAATATAATACAATAAAGACTTACAATAAACAATCCATTCCATTAACCATTTCTAGAATAATATTACAGTATATTTACAGAAGAAGTAGAGGTCAAAAAACACTAATCAGAGTTATCTCCTCTTAAAGTAAAAAAAATTCATTATACAGCTAGACCCTGTAGTGAATGAAGTGAAGGTGTAATTTGTAGAGTGGAAAATATGGGCTTTTCAGAGGGCCTGGCATGCTGATAAGCATACTTTTCTATTCAGTGAGGAAGGTAATTGTAAACCAGCTCACTCCTCGTTTTATTTAGTAAAACCTCTACTGGTTCAAACCAGCCCTTCGGCCGATGACCTGAACAACAACGTATTTTTTTAGATCAGTAAACTTTGTTTGTATCTTATAGTCACAACAAGTAATCGGAATGTAATTGCTTCAGAGTATTAGCTCCGCAATATGGAATAAATGTTAGACCTCTAAATGATCGGGAAGTTGGAGAGCTACTGATGAAAGCCTGTGATCAATCGCATTGATATATATATATACTTATATATATATATATATATATATATACTGAGGAGTTACAGATTATGTTTAAAAATTGCTAGGTTTCAATGGAAATTGAAGAAGAAAGTAGGTACATTTAATGCGTTATGCCTTTTGTAGAATGTTCACAGTGAAAGGAAATTTAATTTAAAGCTATCCTTTGATTATTGTAAGGTTTTATTCTGAACATACCCTTATTACTAACGCCTTTTAACATAGCACAATTTAAAAATTTTCTCTTTGAAGTTAGTACAAGATTGAAAAGTTTCTTCTTTCCAACTACTAGCTATAGTATTACGCTTCACTGAAAATTCAACAGAACAAAAGTATTTCTTTCATATTAAAGTTTCTTACTGTTACGTGCTATATGTTGTTTTCTTTTTTTAATTAAGACAAAAAACTACTTTGCACGTAGACTATCAAATATTTTTTAATAATCAGTGTAAGAAATTTTAAAATTTTACACCTACAATTTTTATTTTCAAAACGGTGTTTTAATAAAATTTCTCATACCTTACGTTATACCTATTGAAAACAATTACCTGGATATCACTACGGAAATTAAAAATTTGGGAAAGTTGGATGTAACATTTGGATTTGTAATTAATAACATTTGTATTTACTACCTAATAAGTTCACAAAAGTTTTAACTTTTTTTATGTTTAAAACTTAAGGAAAATTACAGAACCTTATTAAGCATAAGCCATAAAAAAATTTGCAGCCATGCTTAGAATTAAAAATCGTAATTTAATTGAATCAAAGCGCTTGGTATAAAGTAATTTTTACAAAAGCTTTTTAATTTTGGAGTTTTAGAGTGACTTATGCTAGACTTACGTAATGGTCTCTCTCTTGAATACCATAGGCCCTATATTATTCACTGACGATCAAGTTTTTTTAGCCAAGTCAGAATAGAAGCACGAAAAAGCCATTTTTCTTTCATAGAATCTATGTAGTTCGATTCAATCAGTTTTCAATTTTGATAACAAAGTGGATGGGCTAAGCCGTAATGGGGAGATTTTTTAATTTTTCATGTTTATACCTTTGTGGCACCCCAAATATTACAGACACTTTTACAACACAAAAATTTGGTTCAAATTATAAAAAAAAGTTAACGGTAAAAATAACATTTATATAGGTAGTCTATTAACACTTCGAGGACAAAACTTTCCGATCGTTTCCCTAAATGACCTTTCGCTAACTGTTAAAACGCATCTAACAAAGTCTTGTTTACACCAAATAAAATGTTTACTTGACAAACTAGTCCACCAAACAATCTAGTCCTACTTAGTTCAACTATGGGAACCTTCAAAACAATCACACACGAGACGTACCCAAGGAATATAAAATAATATTTTCCGAAAGATAACACAATGCCATTTCTACGTAACTAACGACAAACTTCACAATAAATTTAACGTTCCAATGGAACATGAGATTTAACTTTTAAAATATTAATATTAGAGAAAAACTCTGACCTTCAACGTACTTAAACGTCGATTTTTATGAAAAGCCTGGACGGAGTAACGGACGTTTAAAAACCACATAAACGGAAAACCGGCTAAAAACTGAGTAAGCTACTTTATTGCGTAAATTTTGCTGGCGTTATCTCCGATTAATTTCTTAATAACACAATCTAAATCAAACCAATCAATGCGGGAAAGAACAGCCTTCAATTTAGTGTATTGTTCAAAAACATTCGTTATATTTTTTTGAGATAAATCTCTTCAAAAGAGTGCGGCAAAGTGGTATGCCTCTAAGCGCATGCGATGTAGCATGTGCACAAGTGTGGACAAACCTAATGGGATGTATTCCTTATAGATCATCTCTTTATTCAAAAATATAGTTAACATTTTGGATATTTATACAACCTATAAAACTGATAAGTTTTTTTTTTATAAATTATATATTTTAAATTATTATTTTAGTTTATAAATTAGGAATAAACAAGTTTAAAAAATATTAGTATTTTATAGATTCATTTTCTGAAATTTTTTTGAAGCTATTTTTTTATTGAGTGATTATGGCTACATAAGACTTGGGCTTGTACGTAGGTAATGATAAGTGGTAATTTACAGATGAAAAAAATGCCAGACCTGACCGGGAACCGAACCTGGGACCCCGGCATAGTAGCCAGTTGCGCTGACCACTACACACCACGGGCCGGCCAATTTCGTTTAAGACAGCACAGCCGTTCAAATAATTATTTCGGGAAAATCACTTTTGCCTTCTTATGAGGACAAGTATGCACATAGAAAGGGGGTGATGATGGTTAAGTGGAGTGGTGAGGAGAAGAGAGAAAAAACCAAAGTTTGTTGAATAGCAACATAATCCATTGTTTGCCTAAGCACAACCATGTAAAGTGCACTTGTACAGCGTATAAAATACAGTATACATGGATGTACTGACCATCGTCGAGCAGGTATAATAGATTAGAAAATGCCTCGTATCCATCCAACCGTAAACAATCTAATACAAGCGCAATGTAACGAAAACTTTGTAATTATCTGCAGCATTATAAACTGATGCTAGTACTAAATTATGCAGCAGAAAAACGGGCAGGTGAAAAACTGATGAAACTGAAATATGAGTATATTTCTCCAGTTGTAAGTTCCGAGTATCAAGTTCGGTACAATTATTTTACAAAAGGCTCAATAACTTCTTATCACCAAAACCCGACCGAAAAAAGATTGCTAAGAAATCCACCACCGACTTTATTTCTAGCCTAAGGACTTGGGACGGTTTTTCAAGCGAGTGGTAATGTCGAATGGGGTGCATCAGTTATATCATTAATTTCAGGTACTGTATCACTAGTTTCAAGTCTGAATTAAAGGTTAAGTTGTTATAAGTTTAGAAAGAATTTTATCTCTAATTTATTATAACCAGATTCCGAAAGAACCTGTATTAAACGTTACAATAATTACCAAGAAATGAAAACTTCAAACCAATTGAGAAGAGTTTTTCAAAACCGATTCAAATAATTGGCGTTCGGACGATCGGCGTTGTACTTTATTTTAAAATTAAACCAAAGAAAAGAGATAACACATGTTCGTAGAATATAAGATAATTAAGAAAAACATTTCAAAGCACTAATTTTAGATTTCTGTTGAGTGAATTAATTTTAGATCTGATGACTCAATAAATAAGACGTTATCATTAAGGAAGGAAAAGCAAAATAGACACAAATACACTCACACACAAACGTTTTCTTACTAGCAATATTAGTGTGTAGTTACATGAAGAGCCAGCTCTAGAGTAAGAAAGTTATTAGCAGTAGAATGTCAACGTGACTTGAAATTAAAGAGAACTGCAGTAAAGGAAGCAAAGAAACAGCAGTACCAAAGTTGAAAATAATGTCATAGAGTCAGTCGTTTGTACAAAAACCAATATAGTACAGAATATTACAGAACTTCACATTTCATAATTTAGTCTGATTAAACGTTTTTAATCTGCTATATGAAAATGCGAAAGTCGTTATCAAACTATCTGATTGACAATCACTCGCTCATTTATCACTTATTCATAATTAATTATTATATTCTTGTTCATAATAATTTCATACCATGCAAACTAACTTTCAGAATAATCAGAAAATCCTTTAGATACTAGAAACTACTGTTTTTAATCAATGTGTACTTTCTGTCCATCCAAACACAGCACAAACAAAGATGGCCCGTAACAAAAAGCTTGATAAAAAGCCTGGCAAAGACACAAAGATTCATGAAGAAACTAATGCTGAACGTTAAGTTGAACGACAATTAAGTGTATTCGCCATAAAACTAGATGAATGGATAAAACAGCACGTACCATCACTAAAATGGCGATGGTCACGCTACAAGCCAGATTGATCGATGGAAGAAGGAGATTCAGCAGGGGCGGCCCTTTATGGGAAGTAGAGGTAGAGGTAGAAGTCATCCACAAATACAGTGAAGAGATCACTTAAACTTTAATAGTCGGCATGGTATAACTCGATAGGAAAGGTGCGGATTAGTGTACAGTGGAGGCCAATGTCTAACACTGGATGATGAGAGACTAATGAATAAGAAGGATAAAATCAAAACCCCTAGACATTTTATCTAGAAGCTCTTTTTTAGCCCACACTCTCAGCATTCGTTTACTGTACGCTATCCTCCTTTCTGTCCATCTGGTGTTCTATTTTGTTTTTGGTTTTTTTGAAGCCCTCAGAAGTTAGTAATCATTATTCTGATCGTAATTCGGTTCAATATGTTTTCACTGTTTATTCCAATTTTTACATTATCCTTTCTAATTTTTTGAACCATTTATTCCATAATTCAGGTTTTATCATTCTAAAAATTCTTTTCTCATCCAGTCTGTAAAGGTATTCATTCATACATTTTAATCTCCATCTTCTGATTGTTTACATTAATCATTCGTTCTTTTTGTACAGTTCGTCTCTTCCTTGTAACCAGTTTTTTTCGTCTACTATCCTATCATTCGATTCACTATCTTGCGGAGGATCTTTCTTTTGAATTTATCTACTTCTCTTATTAGACCAGCCTTTCCGGTTATTCTAAGGTATTCACTCGCACAGACATGCACGTTTTATCACAACAGTATAATGTCTAACTTTGGTTTCTCTGGAAAATACTTTCTTCTTGTGTATATATATATATATATATATATATATATGTTGTGAGTTCTTCAAAACAAAACGGTAATCTTTCCACTCCTACTGTTTTTCGTTTTTACTGGTCTTCCGCTGTATTTCGGTTTCAAAGTACATACAGGTAGCCTATTACTTTTTTAAATTTTTTCGTTATTCGTTTTCTAGTGAAGCAGGGCTGTTTTGATATTCGTTGTGTAATAATTTTTCGAAGACAGTCTGCATTTCCTCTTTTTCTGCTTATTCTTTTGATACACTGATTTGTTTTGTTGCTGTTTCCGTTTTCATAAAAATAATTATGAAGTTGTCTAAAAAAACAGGACATACTAATAACATATCTTGACGCTGTTCTTTTATCTACCAATATGTAGGCATACTATGTTTAACAAAGCATACTTGGAAAGATCAATTTCCTATTCCCGTATAATATTTCTGCGGCACACATTAAAGAGAACCTGATTAACTCCAATTTTAATTTCAAACTCACAAGGCGGCTTCTCTACATTATTAATGTTCCCTTACTAATCAGAACTAAGATACAAAAAGTTATAAAAATAACGCTGCTAAAGAATAAACCTGTGAATCTCTACGTTTCTGTTGTTTCAAAGATACTAAAAAACTAGTATTCTTTGAAATACAAAGGGAGTTATTATTAGCCTATATTAAAAATAAAATATTTGTGTACTTACTCTATTAGGTCTACAAAGCACATCATCTCCACACATCATACTTCTACCTCTACCAAACTACACCACATCGACCACAACGAACACAAAAGTGGGGAATCACTCACCTGAAAACAAAAAAAATAATTAAATTAACAAAATTACCAAATAAATTGGTCTGAATGCTAAACCAAAAATTTTGTAAAACACAGAATATATTACTGGAAAATGTGAAAATTACACAAACTCTACAATATTTTATTATTTTCAGCTCTTTTTGTAGCCGACACTTTCAGCATTCATTTAGTGTAGACTTTTTCCATTCTTTCATTCTTCTGGTATTCTGCTTCTAATTTTCGGAAAACCCCTTAAAATCATTAAACAGATGTTTGAATTTGATTCAGTCATTAAGCTTTCTCGATTTGCTCGTTTATCCTATCCGACTTCTGTGAACCACTTATCCGACACCTTACATATACACGCGTACACTTTAAGTGTCATGGTAAAACATGTATTAAAATATGTGATCGAAAATTTGTATCTAATATATTTCAGGTATGTTTGATTGGCTGTACACGCTTTGTACGTCGAATTGTGTCACGCAATTATCTTTCAGTTGTATTGTTTTAATAATTGTAGTGTGAATGTTTAATAGCCAATCAATAATACGTTGATTTATGAATACGAACACTAAAGAATATTGTAACAAGATCGATAAAAGACGAGATTAGTCACGAAGGTTCCAGAAATCCATTCATGAAATAGTATAGAGTGTGAAATAATAGTACCAACAAGAGAGAGTAATAGAGACAGAAATAACAACACACAATAGCCATAAAAGTGTGTCTATTCATTCATAAGGGTTGTAATAACTATCATAAAGTTTAGGTATTGTGTACAGCTATTATGAGGGAGGCAGGTTGTTTACGTTTTCTATTTACAAAAGACTTTTGTTGACCTATTAACAAGATTTTTCTAGCATTCATAAATAAAGAGTTATTTTTGTACTTGAGTAGATTTCACTACTTTGTTCTGGAACGATCTTTGTGAATGATTATAAAAGGAGACCCCCGAGCGCGGTCGAGTCAGTATTCGTGTGATCTTTGCCGAGAAATTATCGTGGGTGTGTATTTACAGGTTACACATCCGAGTATTGTAGTTATTCAAGATTGTTATACCGTCTCTTTGTTGTGTGTGTATTGTAAAGTTAATGTGTAGTTTTGTGAATTTAGTTTGTGTCTTGTATGTTAGTGTAATCTATAAAAGTGAGTGTAAGTTATTTATTGTTAATTATCTATTTCAAGTGAATTATTAAATCATTTATTGTATTACTTAATTATAATTAGTTTAATCATTTATTCTGTAATCTTTTAGTGAAATAAATATTTGTAATTGTAAACTTTAGTGTATTAATTATTTAATAACCTAGATCCCGAAACGGACCTTAGCAATAAGTGTCACAATATTAATAATTACTTTTTAATGAAATACGAAAATTCTAATTAGTATTCTTCTTCTTATAATGTTAACTTGTTCCGGATAAAAGCGATCATGACAGCTATTCTCACTTGCCTAGTGGTAATTCACATCAACTCGGTGGATATTTTACCATACCACGGCCTCAGGTTCTGCAACCTATTGTTATTATTTCTTCATCTTGGACTACATTTACTCAATATAATAGATTAGAGTAGGACATATTTTCTTTTATTTCTCATTATGTGTCCGAAGTATTGTAGCTTGCAGATTATAATGGTGTTCATGATCTCTTTGTTTTTTTTTCATTCTTTGGAGAACTTCGGTGTTTGTTAGGCCCTTCCGCGATCTCCACAACATTCTCCGATGCAACCACATTCAAAAACTTCTAAATTTTTGGTAATAGCTGAATTGATTGCCCAAGACTCCAAACCATAGAGAATTAAATATATTTGCACCTGTCAAATTATTCGGAAACATCGTTAAATACTTGTGAAGGAAAACTTGTCTCCTTTGCGGGTATGAACACGTACAAGATCTGTGCCGAAAATTTACGAAATTAACTTTTATTTTAAAGAAGTTGTGAGGGGTTCTGGGAAAAAGACTGTTGAATTTTGTGAATTTTTCTAATGTCCAATCAGTAACCAGTTATAGAATACCAGGATGAGGCGGTACGTGTCAATCTTATTTAGATCCTCCCGGTAAAGTACAAAAGCTCATCTGGCGAATAATCAACAGAAAGCACATTATCCATCCTTCTGAACAATTAGTCAATAACTTAAAACCGTAGATGTTATCAGCTTTATTTCCGGGAACTAATCACATGGTCAATCAATTATACGACTGAAGCAATAAAAAAGAGAAGTAGAAGAAGTGTAAAAGACACAGGTCAGAGTTATCTCCTCAGAGAGTCATGAATTTTATTATACAGCAAGACCCTGTGGTGAGCGAAGTGAAGGTGACATTTGCAGGGTGGAAAGTAGATGCTTTTAGAAGGCCGGGCTTGCTGATAAGTATACTTTTCCACTCAGTGAGGAAATCAATGGTGAACCACCTAATTCCTCGTTTTACTTAGTAAAGCCTCTAGAGGTTCAATCCAGACTTTTGGCTGATGACCTAAACAACAATGAAATAAGCAACAAAATTGTGGCTAGGGAGAAAAAGAAGCGTTTTCGCGTTTTTCTGTTTATTGTGTAATGTTTTGAGTTTAATTTAGGCTTACGGTAATAATATTTTACCTTACCTTTTAAATTAGAAACCAGCACTCGAACTATTACGGATATTTCAGGGGCACCTGTACACAAAACATTCCAAAAATATGTTTAACGCCCTGTGCGTGAACTATAAGGTTAATCAGTAACTTTGGACGTATTTATCTTACCGTATCATCAGTTTTCTAACGTTAATGAATGGGCAGAGTAATTAATAAACTATATGAGAGGAAAACCAGGTGTGAAATTTCTAGTCGAATAAAACTAACAGACACCGCTTAATAATATGGGCTAAACCACATATGAAACATTTACAAAATTTCCATGGAAAAGGAAATTGATTAATATTCATAAATAATGCGTCGTACATAAAATAATAATAATTCTATTGCAATATTATTAATAATTTTATATTACCTAAGGCCATAAATAATTTTATGTTAGGTATTTACTCCGACGACCATAATAATATAAACATGAATATCTACATAATAGATATATTATTATATTTTCTAAATTAATATTACTCAATTAAACGCTGATTATAATTATTATTTTAATGCGCCTAATATACGTATTATAGCTCTAGTATGTAACTAATACAATTAATAATAACAATAAAAATTATACACCATAAAATTAATTTTCAAAACACCTCAAATTAATTAACTAATTGTAAAAAAATTACGGTACAATATAATTATAGTAAATGTCAATAACATGAATACACTTAAATTAATATTTAAATAATAGCCTATATTGAAGAGTGAAAATTCAAAGTTTTTTTATCTGATTGTTTTGAATTTTTATTAAATCGACTTTCTTTAATAATTACTTTTTTATATCATTTTTTCTTTTACGTTCAATAGTTTTACAAATGTCTAATGCTGATGAAATGCGATACCCAGATGAAAATGGGTGATGAAAAAAATGACAGATCAGACCGAGAATCGAACCCGGGGCCTCTCTTATAGAAGTCAGTAGCACTGACCATTACAAAATTACTGCTTTGATCAGGTAAAAAAAGGCTTAGATCTATGAAAACTTATTTCTGTACTTCAGTAGTTTTCATGTTAAGTTTTTCATTTAAACAAATTACGTAGAACATGAAATTCTGATAGAGTACAATAATCTAGATGCAAACATTAATCTAAACGTATTAGAATACACATAGAGAGGATGTAGAGAAATCCGCCTTTAAAATTGCTTGAATATCCGTTATATCATTGCAAGCTTGAAGGTCCGTGGCGGTAACCACAGCCACTGTAAGATCCTTTCTCTAAATGCTAGTTGTTTGATTTCGTTACTCACACAAGCATACGAGAACATAAAAACGACAGTATAAGTCGATAAATACGTTTCTGATATAAATTATAAAGCTGTTTTCATTTTCAGTTCATTTTATAGGTTCACTTTATATTCATCCGGTCCATTTTCGGGTAAGGATTGACCAGAATATTTTGGAAAAAATTTAAGAAACACCAGAGTAAGAATGTAAAGAGAAGCTGTTTTGTCGACGGTTGGTCACAACATAAAGCCCTGTTATTATTATTTATCTAATCCCATCCATGACCGGGCAAAAAGTAAAAAATTTGTTTTCTTCCATTAGGCCTACTGAAAGAAATTGTAAGCGTAAAACGACTGAGACGATTCGAAATACATCAGACCTGCGTTTGTGGGGGACAGGGGCGGTTCCAGGGCTGATTTTCGGGGGCGGGGCTATCTTGTTTTTATGTAGCTCTTACTGTTTGTAATCGAGTCATTGAAAAGTCCTTATTTATGCTGTATTGATGTAACCACAATTTTAATTCATTGAGAAATTTTTGCTACGTCAAAGTCCTTGTAAATCAAGAAAATCTTGAAAAATGAAGGCGCTGACTGGATGCGAGTAACTTTTGACTACTGACACTGATTGTTATCTTAATACTATTTAAAAATAGATACTTTCTGTTTGACTCATTTTTATACTAAAATAATTATTGTTAAATAGGTACGAGTATTGGGATTCAGTTTTGTTAGAAATAATAGCTTACAGAAAATATTAAACTAAGTTTTCCTAGTATTTCGGGGGGGGGGCATGGCCCCCATGGCCCCTTCACTGGAACCGCCCATGGTGGTGGATGGCGTGACACGGACATTTTTGAAAATGAAGTAAGCTCCGAAGCAAAAGAGTTTTTATGTAAACAATCGGCAATAACTTAAAGCCCTGTTAATATTTTTCATCTAAGCTCATCGAAGATACTACAAAATACCGGCGCTACGCGCCCCGAAGTTTGCTCGTTGGCAACACAAATCCGACTACAAAAGAAACTTAAACCTCTCTATCGCTCTGATCCACCTAATCGCTCTGGCGTGCTGAACTTCACCGTAAAGTTAACATTAATGGTTCTGATCCAATAATGTATTCTGATCCACGTCAACCTCATGACCCACTTAAGAATTCTAATCCACCAAACCACACTGACGCACTCAAGACGAAAGTAACGCGAAACGCCGCTTGAGGGACAAGTATCTTTATATGAGTCAACGCTAGAAGAAGAGAATGCGAGGTGGTGCTTTTAGTAATGCTACACACTGAAACACACAATTATATAACGCTCACTCAAGTGGCTTCATAACTCATTCTGTAAACGTAATCCGTTTTCAAGGTACAACACAGTACACGTGGAATATGAGATCCCTTAACAGACCAAATGCTACATTAAGAGGGTTCATGTGTCTTCTGCTTAATTTTATCGGTCAGTCAATAAGGCTTGCATCAGCACTACCACTAAAAGGTCACGGCAGGTTAGAAGATACTTCCACAACACATGGCTAAACTGAAGGAACAGTTGTCCAGAAAATGCTGTGTTGAGTAGAAGTAGCGGCGGCGTCATCATACCTGCTTAACCTTACACTATCGCCACAGGAATTTTTATCTTAGTCCTGAGATAACTAAAAAGAATATTCTGCCTGAAGAACTAGATTGTACTCAATTCACTTACACGGTACGAGAATCCACCTCAGGGCGAAACACGTTGAAAGAGGATGGATTAAAGAAGCACAATGGGTCTTTTGGATCTAAGTTCGAGGGATTTTCAATCCGCTATCTAATCAATCAACCAATTAACTGTACGTTAGAAACATATGAGCTATTAAAGTAATTAAACTCAACATGTTCTTGAAAGGAGTAATTGTGTTCTCCTTATCTGCTTTAAACAATTGGGCGTCGTAGGTTTAAGAATTCGGAAGATTGATCAAGAGTTATTTAATTGCAGTAAATTGTTGACGGGGAGGGTAAGTCATTTAACAAAAGAATAGCATACTGATATTCCCAGGAAGTCTTCAGTAGGCTACAACCACTGTAATATTCTTTGCTTCTAGTTACGTCTAGTAAACCTCTAGAGGGTCCGAACGTTCTGGAAGATGACATAATTAACTACATACCTGGTTAACAAAGTTATTCTAAGAAAAAACCTTACCTTCTTTTCGAGGGACGTATCCATGAACTTCGCAGTAAGTACCGGGAGGCGGTGGATCCACGGAAGCGCCCTCCACAGTAAAGATGGGAGCGGTAGAATCGGAGGGCGTGTGGCCCTCACGGCGGCACCTTGAGCAGCGACGCATTTCTGCGCGCATGCGCAACAGCCAGACCATTCCAAAGAGAGCCATGGTGGCGGCAGTCATCCTGCCGCCCGCTCCGACAGATAACCAGACCTCGGTGCTCTCATGCCCGCACATACCCGCGCCCAACAGCCACGGCCCCTTTTATTTCATTCACCCACGCGCACAACCAAGTCAGGTGATAACACCTGGCTTTTGAACACCACTGGTAAACACAACACTTATAAAAAAACTTCACAATATTATCAAAAATCCTAAAACTGTAATAATAACCAGAGAAAAACACCACTTTTAAGCATCATCACTAATTCCGAACGATTACGCGTATCTTCATTTTATTTTAACTGAAACAAATCCAACAAAATACAACAAAATAAGATTTCTGGTTGAAATCCGAGGATTGGAAAGCTTGAACAACAACTTGTACGCCATTTTTTTTTAATCGGATAGTTAAATTCGTCGAAAACTTCTGTTAAGATGAATGGATATGCCGACGAAACCAACTTAAGAAATGGTGAAATAAACTAATATTATTAGTTATAACAAATTTTAATAATAAAAATACTAATATTATTATTAGGCCTATAACAAATATTATTTGTTAAAATAATTAATCTTCCACTTAACCTTGATGACAGTAATTTATACGCGGCATTAGGACGGGAGGTCCGGTTCACAGGCGGCTGTTTATAAACAATTTACTTTTAGGATATTACTTGTACTTTAAGATATGTTGAATAATGATTATATGCTCTGAATTAATTCTTCTACTACATGTAATTAGTATAGTTTAGTATGCCAGCAGTCCGTCAGTCATGTGAACAGTTATAAGTTATTGGCTAAAGCAGATGTTCTTGTAAATTGCTAACGTCCAACACTTAATAAAAATCGATTCAACACTATAATAAAGAGAAAATATTTCGACATCTAGAGGCTTACTCCCCTCCGCCAACCCCATTCGTCCTTTTCGAGCTAGTACAAACGCACGATAATTTGAAAATTTTCAAAAATGATAGTAGTAGGCTGTAATGCCCATTAATATGTATGTAAATGAAGCCAGATAGATGCGTGCTAGATGTGATTAAACAATAGAAACATTGAAATACGCATCATTACAAACCAAACGCAGTGTGGTGGCAGGAAGAAATGATGACCGGTAGGGTAGGATAGACCTATAGTCCGTCCACATGACGAAAGATTTGCTCCGTGGTAGGTATAGTCTACTTCTAGTTTCTAAAATTAAATAAGACAACTTCTTTACGCTGAACTAATAACAGACTACTGTTTTCTTTGTAATGGCAAGTGACTATACTGTAATCAAACGTTTGAAGCGTTCATTAGATTACGCATGTTATTGGAACATCACGTACAGGTTTACTAGTTTCTTCTTCCCAAAAATCATCAAGATTTAAAAAATTCTTTAAAAGCTTTCTAATACTATTTCTTTTTTTACCTTACGCCTAATGCCGAATTTTGACTCTTCAATAGTGAACCTCAACGACGAGATTGTTTAGCATAAAAAAATAATTTGATTTTGATAAATTAAAACTAGAGTCCATTGACACACTTTTACTATCAAAAAATGAAAAGAAATTAAATTCGTATTTAAAAACACGTTTTTTCTGAAAAATTATAGTAGGGTACGTAAAAATGGTTAAGTTTGAATATTGTGAATAGAAAAACATTAACATTCCCTAAATTTAGAAGAATAAGAACTTTTCTTAACGTTCTCAATGCGGCCTTTTGGGTCGGCCGCATTGGCGCAGTTGGTAACGTGCTCGCCTCTCATCATGCGGTCCTGGGTTCGAATCCCACTCGGGCACGGCATATTTTCATACGTTACAAAAATCATTTCATCCTTCACCGTCTGCATTAGCAGTAATTGCAGAACAGTCGGACGTTAAACAAAGAAAAAAAAAGTTCTCAAGGATTAAATTAAGAGTATCTACATCATATTTTCTTTAATCGTCTGAGTATTAATCTTTCTACATAGCATGTATTGAACTAATTGATTCTGATGAATCGATGGTTTAAAAAGCTTTTGTACAACTTTTTGGCAGTGCCTGCTAAGAATAAAATTTTCAGATCGTTTTGTAGTGATACGTTAGTGACGTTGTACAGTTGATTAATAATTAATTATTTTTAAAGCAGTTTTGTGTTTTTTGTGGTGCCAGTATAGGACAGTAACTAAACCATTATTTTAATTTTGCTTTCCCACATATTTCCTTCTAAACTAACTTAAAGAAATTTTCAAAACCGGAAAACACGTACTTTATTTTTTATTATCTATTTTAAATGTTTATATTTCTATCGGTTTTTTAAATAAATAAATTACTATACACAATCAGTAAGAAGTTACTATAAGTGAATAACATAATAAAAAAATAATATGAAGGAGAGGGCTTCCATTAAAGCCCTTCCGTAAAACAAAGCAACTAAAAATACATCTTATGCAATTTAACTATTTTCTTTTTTCATTCTTAATTGTTGTTAAAAGTCATTTGTATTAATAAAATTAGCCCGTTAGTTATTTATGTTAATTATTTTTAAACTTTTTGTTTGATCATTTTAGTGCGTTATTTTTCTTTTTTTAGTTTTTGTCTCTTTATAATTTGTCACGGAGATCCAAAACATGATACCGTTTCAAACGTCTGGTAGTTTCACTATTATCTAGTAAATTCAAAGCCAAATGATTTATATGTGATGACAATTAGCTTGATATTTTTCGCTGAGCCTTCTTAAGCTATTTCTTCTTTAACAAATGGAATGTTTAAGTACTCATGCACTTCAGTGTTTCTTACATAGCAAGGAGCATTCATCAAATTTCTTAGTACTTTATTCTGATACATTTGGATAATATTTATATTACTGTTACTAGCAGTCCCTCATAGTTGAAGGCCGTACTTCCAGACGGGCTGAGCATAGCTTTGTATGTACACTGCTTTTTTGTTTTCCAATGACAGAGATGACTTTCTGCCTATCGGTTTAAAATGTTAATTTAGTACCGATTTTGAAGAACTAAGATTTTTCCGGAGAAATACTGGATAAACAAAAGTAAACATAATATGATACTCCTACTTCGTTTGAGTCATTTAAAAAAGTGTAAGGATAAAAATTTATGTATATATAGAAATTGCACGGAAAAAAATATATTGAATCCTGAGATTTAGGTGAGAAAAACAGCCAAAAATAGTGTTTTTCAATCTAAAATGTTATATTACATAGAATTGAAATGTCATAAAAATAAATAAAATTGAATTGAAACTTTTATGTTCAATTTTCAGTCCCTTTACGTTTTTACAAGAATAGAATTCTATTAATATACTAATACTGGAATAAGTACTTTATATGTGTTAAATAAAAAGGTGTGTATACGAAATAACTCACATCAAGCTATCAAGTGACACTAAACAGGTAACGGCGTTTTAGAATACTTTATAAGAAAGCGATCAAATTCTAAGAAAGATATCCAAGAAATGTTCAAAGGAATCAACGCTTTTCATCTTATACGTATAGCATATAACCAGACATAATATCCAGACGGGAAGTAAGAAGCTAAAAGAAAAACGAAAAAGAAAAATAACATTATTTAAATAACGCAAAATATACACTATACCAAAACGTTTACATCACAGTACGAAATTTCATTTTACAATAAACCAAAATATTAAGTGAAAAAATAATTCTATATTTTTCGTAAATAAATATTACATTCCATAATTTCAATAACCGTGTTCACGTCAAAAGATAAAATATAATTTCATTTTTACTGTTCTGAGAAATATTAATCAAAAAAGCCGAGCGGTTTTTCTGTTGAATAAATGCTACAAGATTAGCTAATATATATTAAAAAAGTGGTAAACACATAAGAATGTTTTTATATCAGTTATTTTATATCATGTTGGTTTGAAAATACGAAAAATTGTTTCGGTCTATCTCTCAACTGATATATTAAAAATAAACGTCTAATAATATCTTTATTGTGATATGTATTCACGCCACTCGCTAGTTGTGGACGTCCACGGCACCGTGAAGCAGCTGAATGATAGAGGAGTATAAATATCCTAAGCGTTATTTTCTGCTGGATTCCGGGTCATACTGGAATCTCGGGAAATGAGGCTGCTGATCTGGCCGCTAAGGAGGCGGCTAGCCAACCGGTTTTCACGCAATATCTGACTGTGTTGGATTTCGTCTGTTGAAGCGGGTCATCACTGATTCCTGACAGGTAGAATGAATTGACTCTCATGGCAACAAGCTACGGGAGATAAAACACGTAGTTAAAGCCTGGCCTACGTCTCTGAGGAAGAACAGAAGGGAATAAGTTGTCATCGCGTGACTTAGAATTGGGCACACTGGATTAACCCAAGGGTAGCTCATAACGTCTGGTGCTGCTCCAGTTTGTGGCAGGTGCGATTGTCCTTTGACAATCAAACATGTAGGCTTATTGGTTGATTGCGTCTGCTACGCAGCTCTGCGTCGGCGATTTAAGATTCCCTCCGAATTACGGGATATACTCGGTGACGAAAGCCTTATTTTGGACGCGGCTTTATAATTTTTACGATCTATTAGTGTATAACACAGTCAGACAGTCTGGGGTGATCTGGAATGTTCTATTTATTCTAACTAGTTAAAAGTTTATATTTATTTGGCCGTTTTATTTTTTTTAACCAAATTTACAGTTCAATTAATTATTTTAATTGACAACGGATTTAGTAATTTCAGTCAAAAACATTACACCTTACAGCACAAACACCCCTTTCCGTTAGTAACAAAACCTTACATACAGTTTTAAAAATACCTATCGTACACTATTTTATTTACTACATACACAAATGTTTTTAGAACTCACAAGAACACTACTACCCACACTTTCACGTTAACTTTCTATCTTACATCTACTCGAAAATCCCACAAGGTGCTTAAAAATACCAAAGCGCTGGAGTAGAAACCAGTTAATTTAATGAAATAAATCTTTTCAGAAGTGTTTTAATTACAATTGTTAGGATGGCACCAATGGACACCCTGCGTCTCTCATACCTATCATGTAATTTTAACACTGTCATCATAATCATAACATTTATTAGTTGTATCATTTTTACAGTTGTAAATGAATCATTGCAGAAAAAATATTTAATGCAGTAAATTGTTGCTTAAAATGATAGTTAACAAAAAACAACAAATCTAATTGGTTGCCCGAAATTCTCTCATATTCATCACAGACTAAAACCATTTTACATTGATTCACCTCTTTGCGACTACATCATCCCATCCCATACAATTTCCTAAACTTAGTTACTGCATAAACATTCACCTGACCGCTCCATCTACTGGCGTTAGTCCCGACTACAGACTACCAGCAGCCCATTTCCTACATAGCACTATTATTAACCCTTCTATCGGACCCCTGCTACACAATATTGGTGTACAACTCACCATTTTCCATGTTGCATGTTCCATGTCACGCTCACTTACTCTTAACTAATATCCAGTTTCAAATTCCAATTATGTAAACCAAACTGTTAAACGTTTTCATTCAATGTTCAACAATATATAACTCACAAAATTTGCATTTTAATAATTATTTAATTAAAAATAAAATAAAAACTATAAATTGGAGATGCTTCGTTCCAGATTATTCATTTAATTAACTTATTTCAATTTACAACTCTTATCGTAGGCTACATCTTTTATTTTATTTACTGCAAATATAAACAATCTACAACCCGTACACATGAAACAACAAATAGATAATGTAACAATACAAACTTTTACAAACAAAATGACAAAAACAATGTTTATTGAAATTTATTTAACTATATGATTTTCATATATAACCTTATAACTATATATAATATAGCTATAGTTAATAAATAAGTTATATATTATTTTATAATAATATAAAATATGCTATAATAATAATTATTATAAACATAATTAATTTTTTTGTTTTTTTGAAGTTTATATTTGCAGTTGCGTTGTGTTATAATAATAATTATTATAGCATATTTTATATTATTAGAAAATATATAACTTATTTATTAACTATAGCTATATTATATTTAGTTATAAATATAGTTATATGGTTATATATGATAATCATATAGTTAAATAATTTCAATAAACATTGTTTTTAAGTCATTTTGTTTGTAAAAGTTTGTATATAATATAATTATTATATTATATAAGTTATATGATTGATAAAATTACTATTTAGAAGTTCTTAAAGAATGGACGAAAGATGAAGTAATATGGAAACATCTTACCAGAAGAAGGGATAGAGCTAGTGTGGCGCTTCTTAGCCCTACGACCTGGAGGTCGTAGGCCTAACCCTCTATCAATAAAAGAGGGTAACATTAAAGGAGTGAATTGTAGAGGGAGGGGAAGGTTAGAATATTTACAGCAAATTACAAAAGATGTAGCGTGTTACAGGTATGTAGATATAAAACGACTTGCGCAAGATAGAACAGCTTGGAAAACTCCATCAAACAAATTGAGAGACTGATGACAAAAAATAAATAAAATTACTGTTATAATAAAATACTGTTTACAACTTAATATCATTGTCCAAAAATGTCAGTTTGATTAAGTTGTCATAATCGTTGTTCTTCGATGTTGTCTTATAAGTTAATGACTAAAATGTTTGTAGGCCTATGTTGTTTGAGTTTTAACTTGAATTTTGTAGCGTATCTTGAAATTTGTTCGTTAACTGTTGTTATAAGTAGGTCCGAGTGAAAAATGTAGTTTTCTTTTACCAGGGATATAAAAAAAAATTTAATTTAATATAATTTAGATATAAAATGTATAGTAGATCCAGGTGTATACGTGCACTATGGTTTAAGAATAGTTGTTAAATGTCTTGTGCATGTGAAAGCGATATTTCTATTAAAACTGTACATCGTTAGCTCATAAGCTTCTCAAATTATTCGTTTATTCTCTAAGATAGCATGTTTTGCCTAATTCATCCAATTCAATCACTTCTCCTACATATTTAAACGTATTCACTATCTCCATTTTTCAATCCCAAGTTTTCTTTGTTCTTTGCCCTGCCATAATATTTCTGAATTTAAATTAATCATCATCGGCGTAAATTTTTGACGAATGTGTAACAAAAATAGGATGAACGAAACCTTTAGTTACTATGAGTATAATGAAATAAATAAAAATGTAAGATCAAAACTTATTCGAAAGACATAATTTTACTTCAAAACTTTAATAGACCTGAGAAGATACGATATTTTGGAAAGGTCAGAGAAATATTTTCTGTTAGAATTGAATATTTCAACTGAGTAAAAACAGTGAACTTAAGATGAAATGCGAAAGGGTTTACCAAAGGGTTACGGAAGCGGTCAGTTAATAAATAAGTACTAACATTTAAATGAATATAGTATAATGAAAAAAATAATTAAATTCCTCATATAATAGTCCAGTTTAAAAGGAATTCCTTAGCTACATTTCAACATTTTCCATCACGAAGAAGAGGTACGTAGATAAGCGACTAAACAAACAGGTACATTAATTTAATTTTAGATGGAAAGGTCCAACATATATCAAACAGGTAGGTGAAAGATGAGGTATGCTAATGAAGAAGGTAGAAGGGCATGAAATGTACAATTGTTACTTAACTTTACAAAGGAAAGACGTTTATTAACATATAACTCTGTATCTACCTGCGTGATACATCTCTTCTCTAGTCCGGTGGAAACATTTCAGCCGTAAACATGAAATGTTAGAGACTAAGTGACATGATTCGGGCTACTCTAATGTTTGGCCAACCTACTATTACAAGTACAATAAATCGGGTGTTTCAAAAACAAAACATAAAATTTAAACAATTCGTTTAACAACCAAACACGTATGTAAATGACTTCTGCTGGAATGACTGACTTGTTTCCATAATCCCAGTTTTCTTTCACGGTCCGTTTTAGAGGTCCGTGAAAGAATTAAATCAAATTGTGAACTCCTTTTAGACAAAAATCAAATAATTTCCAATAAATTTTATGATTGCGGATTAAGTCAAAGTATTTCTAGAACAGTCTTGTCTATTATCTAAAAGCAACGCTGCAAATTATCATTAGAGAATGATATAAGAATATATAAAACATCCATAAGGCTAGTCAGGACTTAAGGAGTACGATAAATTATGGTCTTCTTCTAAGCCGTCACAAACAAAACACATTCAGGAAATACTACGAAAAACCAAAAACACTACGTCAACAACACCTACGCTACAATGACTTTGTTTTGGTTTAACGTCCAACTGTTGTGCAATTACTCCTAATGCAGACGGTGAAGGTGGAATAATTTTTTGTAACACATGAAAATATGCCGTGCCTGAATGGGATTCGAACCCAAGACCGCATGATGCGAGGCGAGCACGTTACCAACTACGCCAATGCGGCCAGCACGCTACAATGACTTACTTTTACCATACATCACAGTCCTAGCATGAGACCTATATGTTTATAAATTCATTTCACATTCAATTTTAAACACGAAAAAATTCGTAAATACAGCAGATTCATTCGTGGCACATACCATTAGGCCTAAGCTGCGGAGAATTCGTTAGCGCTGATGGCCAAGAGACTTTTTCCAAAGAAACTAGTGAGAGTAATGCAGCATTGTTGCGGCAACAAGTCTATACAAGTAAATAATTTTACAATTTTATTTAAATTGGCTAATTGTTATTTCGTTAAGAGATTTTAAATTATCTAAATAAAAAAAAGAAAATCCATACGTTCATTTTAGTTTAAAACTTGAATTCTTCACAGAATAAGGTGCTGTAGCTACTTCATGGAAGTGTCAAATTACTCGTTATTCATTGCATTAAAAGTACAAGAAAATAGTTAATAATAAAATTTTAAAAAACGTTTAAGCCTACAAAATAATTTTTCAGAAATACTTTAAGGGTTGAAAAAAGAAAGCGTCTCATATTTTACAGGTCAGTATACGCCCCCTTGTTTCTCGTGCAGATAAAGGCCAAAGGGCCTAAAGTAATCCTATTTCAGAAAACATCCTTGCGGATAGAGTTTTTTCCACCAGTTTAGGTTTTTCATATTGAAATTACGTCCGTAAAAAATGAGTTTCATTTTTTACGCTTCGTATTAGGGTGACTGTTTATTAAGAAGGTCGATAAGCCAGTCGGCCATTTTTAAAATTTTTAAGAATCTAGCTTTTAGTTTATGAATCCAGCACATATAGCACTTGAAATTTTAATAATATTTATTAAGTTTTTAGTTTTTTTTTTGTAAAATATACATTAAGAAATGAAATTATAGTAGGCTACTATTAAATAATGGAATGTATCAATATATTGCAGTTTTAAAGGATCTTAAATTTCATGACCACATTATATGAAAAATACAGATTGTTTTTAAAATATTCTTGTTTTGTTCTTGTTTCAAATAACAACTATAGATTTGCTGAATGAATTCCAAAAAAATAATAGGTGTTTTTTCAAAGGGAAAATGTATGCGGTAACGTACGGTTTGAAAAATAAATTCTTTAGTTATATGGGTCTACGAATTCACTGGTGAAGGTTGCAACTCTACAACCTTAACGGTTATAATGATAACTATTTTTTCCTGTAGGATTTCCAAGAAAAACAAATATTTGGGAAATTTTAGAAAGTATATATGGCAATAGCTTTCAAAGGACACCAAAATCATTTAAAAATCGGGCCGGTATAATTTCAGAAATATCTGTCACAACAAAACCATTTTTACCATTTTATAAGTTACCTTTAGTAGTCTAGTATAGATTATCACAATTTAAATATTTCATTTGTTGTTGTTTAGGTCAACAGCCGAAAGGCTGGTTTGAACCTCTAGAGGTTTTACTAAGTAAAACGAGGAGTGAGGTGGTTTACAATTGCCTTCCTCACTGAGTGGTGAAGTAAACTTATCAGCATGCCGGGCCCTCTGAAAAGCACATATTTTCCACTCTGTAAATGACACCTTCACTTCATTCACCACAGAGTCTGGCTGTACAATGAAATTCATTACTTTCAGAGGAGATAACTCTGATTAGTGTCTTTTACACCTCTACCTCTTCTGTTCTTAGATGATTCAGTCATTTAATTGGCTGACCACGTGATAAGAAACAGAACTATTTATTTTAGCCCTGCAACGAACAAATTGAGTGTAAATAATTTGACACTCCACCTGTCTGTTATGGGCAGATATTTCACTTAAAATTTCTATTAAAGACAACCAATTTGATAGGCTACACACTACGCTTCTTACTATTGGAATGTTTTATTTTACGGAAAACTCAAGCAGATTAAGTCTCCAAATATTTAATTGATGCAGTATCAAAAAATAGGCTTTAGCAGTTATTAATAAACAAAAATATTCTGTTTTAATGCTAATAAAAACGCCTACAGAGAAATTTATTACGGTTTGATACGGTCAATTTACTCTAATTATGATATAACCAGGTTAAACGTTTAAGTGTAACTCCTAAATATTTAACGTAATTTGATTGTGAACTTTCTGACATTACGTAGACTACTTATAAAACCAAGCGGATTCATACTGAGAGTTATTAATAAAAAAAATTTATCCAATATTAAAATAATTTATTTACAGCAAAAACCCTACAACTTAATTTTAACTTGAATTTAAAAACAAGGTTTTTATCATTTATTTTAACATGAATCTCTAAAGTTACTCACGTTTCACAAAAAATGAATTAATCAATTTTTTAAACTTATTTTTCCAAAATAGATCTAACGATTTTAATTATTAATTTCTCTTATAAATAATTTTTTTTAACTTCATTAAAATGGAACAAATTTATCAAAGGAAATTTATTTAGAGTTGAGTTTTAACTGAAAAGGATTTTTTTACGAAATACACTACAATTACATAAGATAAATTTTAATGCAAAAATAAACATAAAAATTCAAACCATTTGAGAGTTTATCAAAGCTTTTTACATGATTATTTAGTTAAGCAGGAATCTGTGATTTTATTTTTCTTCTTACTATCAAGGATTAGGCATAAGCCTGTTCCGAACTCACAAACCATCCTGTACTTATACACAAACACGAGATATTCCAACCCGTAAGTTAGAGGCCTACATCACGACTACTGCCATCTTCTTCGCGGTCTTCCTTCCACCCTTCTTCCAACTGGAACATATTCCGTCACTTTTAAGGGCATTCTCTCCTCTGGCATCCGCTCCAAATGTTGTCTCCATTAATTACAGTACTCCTCCTGTCTTCATTCAGATTAAATACACCCAACTCAGATCTATCTCGTTATGTTTTAGATCCAGCCTCGAACAGCGCTTCACCCTTCTTAAAAACTTCGTTTCAGCTGCTTGGCGTTTTGTGGTAACCCATGACTCACTTCCATAAAGAAGGACTGGAGCTGAAATTACTTTGTAGAACTAGATTATGCCTTTTGCTAGGTTATGTTCGAAAATCCAAACAAATCGGTAATCCGAACTACTTATGGTCCGAATTGGTTCTTTTTCTCGGTTTAACGTCCGACTGTTATCCAATTACTGCTAATGCAGACGGTGAAGGATAAAATGATTTTTTTTTGTAACGTATGAAAATATGCCCTGCCTGAATGGGATTCAAACCCAAAACCCAATTGGTTCGGATTTTCAACTCTCTACTGTACTATGTTCTTGTGTGTGCTTAATAACAGTTAGACTATAACAGGTGACATTCATCCCTTCCTTTAATGTAAATAAATTTAAACTTATCAGTTTTGTCAAGACTAATTTTTGTCTAGACTCCCTTTTGTTGTTTTCTGGATGCAGATACATACAAAGAAATCTGGATCCTACCCTTTCTTATGCTTATTCTTACGTAAAAGGTTGATTTCTTTTGTGTTTATCATGCTTTCTCTTATTATCTGTTCTGGTAAATTCGAATTATTTTGGATAATTATAAGGATATTGTTTATTGATTCTTTTCTCGGTCCTGCTAGTAATCTAAAGTTGGTATATAAAATCAGTCTCAATAATTTCAGTCAATTTTAGTTAATTTTAGTCTTAGTAAAATTTCAGTCTTTTGTCGGGCTGAGTATTATGGTATTTTGTGAGTATTGATAAGTTCAAGTCAGTTGTTAAGACAGTGATACTCGGTTGTGTTAGGCCGATATGAAGTGAATAGTCACACCGGTTTCTAATAATAATGCATATACGTAACGTTAATAGTGGGCGATTTTAATCAAAAATGGTTAAAATTAGTTAGTTATAGCCGACTCTTTATTCACAGTTAAGTTTAAGCTTTAAATTTTTAATACACTTTTGTAATTAATCTCGTAAAGTAAATTTTATTGTAATTTATGTATAATACATTAGTGATAAGCGTAGTAATTTATCATACGTTAATAAATAGTTGTTAGCCTTATAAGTCTAAAAAAAGTTCCTTTATTACTTAGGTTTTGTAACCAGATCCCGATAGAACCTTAAATGTTACAAAATAATTGGACTAATCAATTTTTATCTTGATTTGGTCTGTACTTCCTTTTTGAAATGTCTTAAAGTTAATAAAAACGTACAATTTGTTTCTAATGAGTACATCATGAAAATCGATACACAACGGAAAAAATACAGCATTGGTTGAAGATGATAAAACGTATTCTACATAGGTTTGATTTCGCTCAATTTTTTTTTCCAAGGAATTTATACAATTTTATACAAAGTGATTTTACAAATGAGAAGAAAATCTCAAGGAAAGAATTTTTCTGGAATAAGATAACACAGTTTTTAGAATAAGAAACAGTTAGGTAGTGTTTGTTGCTCATGCATTGACATCCGACACCCACGACCTTTTTTATTTTGTAGTTGAAACGTGAAAAGTCGGATTTAGTAGAGACAGGTCTTCTTCTCCATCACATTTCCAGCTGAATAGAAAAAGTTTGCGTTTCTATTAAAAGTCTACTCAATTCACCTTTTTTCTTTTAAAATTTATTCCAACAGCTTTTAAATCGAAATACAATGACATCAGTTTTCTTTACGTACTTAGAATGAATTATAAAGATCTTTTAAATTTTTTAGTATACACCGTATAAATCCGTACACAAAGCTCGATATTTTCTTCAAATTTTCTTTCTAAAAACATGAAATGTGCGTTTTACACAGATTAATCGAAGTTATTCGGTTAATACAAACAAAAAAGTGTTACATATTTAACGACTAACATTATTTAACGTGAAATTTAAGAGAAATATTTAACGTGGCAAACATAAACGAGCAAAATATTTAATATGACGTGTGCCATATTTGTTTAATATAAAACCGCATTCACACTTTTTAATGTGTATGTTGTTTATAGTGTGATAACTGTTTGGAATATTCTAGACTACTCTGTTAAAAACCTTCTAGAAGGCTAGAAGCCTTCTAGAAGGCTTAGCAACCTATATAAACAGGTAAGCACTGTCCGTTACAATCAGTTAAATTAAGAACAAGCAAACCTATGACCCAATCAGATGACAGTTATATGTATGACGTGTAAATGAAGTCGTGTACAGACTCAGGACGACCCATTCCGAAGGAGTATGGTTAATTGAACCCCAACCACCAAAGTTCATCGCTAACCACTATTAAGTATTCAAATCCGTATAAAAGTAATTACCTTCATTAGTAAATAAATACTGCGGGAACTTATGTAATATTTGGTAAAAATTATTAGGTAGATTACACGAATTTTATATCATGATGAAATTGCTTTTCCATCGAAAAGATCAATAAATATTTATTTCACAAGGAAAGTTTTCATTTTTTCTGTAGAACATGTCAAAAACCCCAATACATATCTTTGTATATTGAATAAATGTAGATTTAAAAATATTCATGTTTAAATTTATTTAACTTGAACGATTAGAAAATTTTACTTTTACGTAGGCTGCAAATACTCGAAAGAAAGTATACTACAAAGAAAACTGAAAATCACTACACAATTAGTTGTAAAAGAAAAAAAGGGTTATGAACAGACTAAACTTTTGTAACAGCTTGTATAAAAAAGAAGAAAACGAACGTAGATACAAGTACACATAAAGGACCGGAGCAAAACAAAACAAAAGGACAAGTTAAGTGTTTTTCTTGTTCTCTTTACCAATTACTGAATTCCGACATTCCGTCCGTGTAAGAAATAAAACAAAGAGTTCACTCTCAAACGATTTCAGACAAGAGAACGAGCG
The DNA here is from genome assembly GCA_035578175.1 of Catonia carolina. Classification (NCBI taxonomy): domain Eukaryota; kingdom Metazoa; phylum Arthropoda; class Insecta; order Hemiptera; family Achilidae; genus Catonia; species Catonia carolina. The sequence continues at coordinate 298,142,990 of JAQMRL010000001.1, forward strand.
GAAAACACGGGTTCCAGCTCCAATAAGAACTTCCTTTAGCCTACTCGTCGGCTCAACATTCGTCCTGAAATAAATTTGTTGATAGCGATCTACTTTTTTCGGTATAAACGTCAACGATTATTTCATTTACTATTATTTATTCCATTACAGCGTACATAAATGATTTTAAATAATAATTTTCTTTTCTTAGTAAGTTATGTAATTTAGTACAGCCTAAATATTACAACTTTAAAATAATATACAACTTACTCCCGCAAACCGGCTCGGCTTAAGCTGGGAATAGAAAATTAGCAATAAGTAACTATAAGATTTCTATTGTATATATTTGAATCATTTCAAGCAAAAAGACCTCAGTCTAATTTTTTACGAAATTGACTTTTGAGGATTTCTGTATTCTTTATACGTAAACGCACATTTTCATTATAAAAAGACTTCAGTCCGAGCAGTATAAGTGATAGTAAACATGTGCAGACATTTTACAATTCATGCTAAAAGGGCCTCAGTCACAGACTGAAGCCCTTCTTGTCTGAACAGCCGATCGCTATTTTATATTTTGTTGTTTAGGTCAACAGCCGAAGGGCTGGTTTGAACCTGCAGAGGTTTTACTAAGTAAAACGAGGATTGAGGTGGTTTACCAGCCTTCCTCACTGAGTGGAAAAGTACGCTTATCAGCATGCCGGGCCCTCTGAAAAGCACATATTTTCCACTCTGCAAATGACACCTCCACTTCATTCACCACAGAGTCTGGCTGTATAATGAAATTCATTACTTTCAGAGGAGATAACTCTGATTAGTGTCTTTTACACCTCTACCTCTTCTGTCCTAAAATGATTCAGTCATTTAATTGGCTGACCATGTGATAAGAAACAGAACTATTTATTTTAGCCCTGCAATGAACAGATTGGGTGTAAATAATTTGACACTCCACCTGTCTGCTCTAGGCAGATTTTATATTTTATAACATATAAAAATCGTACTGTCAAAATATCTCATTACAAAGAAAGAAAAGTCAAGTATTTAGATGTAAAATTAAATATAAAAACAATTTTTTAAAGTGAAAAATATCCAAACGTCGAAGTAGGGTTTATTAAGTTTAATAAGTTTTTTAAAGAAAAGTTTTGTTTAAGATTTGGGCGTCCACAAGTAGTTAAATGTTTGTTGCGGTTGTGAAGTTTTGCAAATAATATGAAAGGTCCCTCATTTTAGTGATTCAGTCAAAAGAACTGTAGCAGGGAAATGGGTGGTTCACAAAAAAGTTTTACGATGCTTTACAATCAGAAGTGATACCAGAAAGCAATGAGTAAAACTAATGTTGTAGGCTTAAGTTTTGATTATATGCAGAATGTGAGCATTCAACAAATACCAGTTCAGGTTAAAATTAAAGTTAAAATTATTTAATAAAGGGTATTTTCACAAAACAACTTTTGTATTTTAATACAGAAACCCTGAATAGCAGCATTGTGACTTAACTATTAATTCAAGATTTCGGATTCATGCAAAAAGGCTCTTAGTCAGTCACATTTTAAGGGAAGTATAGCAAAATTTAAGTTAAGAAACTATCATTTTATTTCATAAATTATTTTCTTAAGTCAAAAACTAAAATTCTAGCACTTAATCGCAATGATACATGTTTATTTTAGACGTGGAATTCGTTTTTTGTATTTATTCGAAAGTTTAGGTCGCCGGACTGAGGCCCTTTTGGCATGAAGCGATTCATTTGTTCTTTAAAGAATAAATAAAATAAACTCTAACGCGTTTTGACCTTTACGAAATCATCTTCAGATGGAGAATCATCTCAACAGTTTTCCACATTTACATTTGTTTTTCATGTGTATTTTTTAATATTTTCGTTATTTATATAGGTGAGTTAGAATTTCAACACGTTTATGAACATTGTCAAATTAATGATTAATCGTCTAGTATAGAGAACTTGTAACGTCAACCGTCAGACATCTTCATCGTATACACTGTACGTAATACATTATAAAATGAGACGTGAAGCAAATTCACCGGAGAATATTCATCAAAGAACGAGTATGCTGCAAATGTTCCTTACACACAAATACACTAACATATTATTACGTACACAAACGAATGCATGTGCATGCAAGTCATTATTAAACCCATCATTTTACGATGAATCTAGAACACCGCATTCTGTGCATATACAAGGTAGATCAACGTATTTCTAACATATCTTAACATTGAAAAGGAAATGTATGCAAGTGTTATGTCCGTCCGTTACACTACAATAACGATATCTAGAATACAAAATTAGAAGCTAAAATATTAACAAGAAAAACTGATATGGAATTGGATAAAGTTAATAAAAAATAGTAAGCACGTACTGAAAATATTTTCTCTCAGTAAAACTTGCGTTCTCAGAAAAATTAATTTCCTGTAAACTGAGTGAATAAATGATCATCATTTGTCAAGGATTAGGCTCAAAAGCCAGTTCCGGCATCCATCTCTTTTTAGGTCTTCCCAAGCCTCGCTTCCCTCTAGGTTTATACTCGTATTTCCATGATCGTAGAAGAAGTGTGCTAGCATGCGAAGTAAATGGTTGGACCAGTTTCTTTATTGTATACCGTATGTTTCACAAAATGACTGAAAATGAAATTCGGCGCGTATAGCTTCGTTAAATACTCTATCTAACCGGATGCAACCATTCACTCCCCACAAAAATTTCATTTCACCAGCCTGGATACGAGGTTCATTCCTCTGTAATGACACCCATGTTTCACTCCCATATCTTATGAGTGGTACAGGTATTGCTCTATAAAATTTCATTTAGGTGTCCAGTCTCATTTTTTCACGTTATCCTGCAAATAGAACCGCATGCAGCGCTGAATTTTTCCAATTTTTCACTCACGTCATCATCTTTGTCATAGGAAATCCTGCATCCTAAAATATTTTAAAATCTCGAATTTGTTCTATAGTTCGATTACCAAGTATAATTTTTGAGCGGATCGACCATCTTCCCTTCAATACGATAATCTTTGATTTTTGCGCCGATATTTTCAGATTTTTTTTTATATTTTGATTTTTTTATGTTTTTAGTGAATAAATAACTTCTACAACTAACTTAACCCTTTTAACCCCAGATATATTTTACTAGTTTAACTAAAAACCTTGCCCGATTTTTATGATGTATGCATACAGTTTTGTAAAACAAAAATCCAAAACGTAAAAGATTTAAAATAAAACTAATAGTATTTAAAGAAATCGATCTACTGAACAACAAGAGGATGTAATTTTGAAAAATATCATATATTTAGTATTTTCGGGAATATGTTTGAAATGTTTTTAAGGGTGCCAAGATAACATCCTTACGTCCGAAGAAGAATAATGTTACAAGCATAAACGAAGATATAGAATAAGAAACCGGTCAAAATTGAATACAATACAATAGAATTATTGGCAGAAAATCCGCGAGACCTATAATACGTTTTGCCGTCCATTTATAAAATTATTTTATTGAAATAGGTACATTATTAAAATATTGCAATACAAACTCCTGACGGCAACATGAAAATTATGTTGTTTTAATTTTGAGATTGCGTTCGCTCCTTTTTCATATTTTATAGCTGGTTTGTTTTTTTTAATTTTTAACCATCTACAAAACACACTGTAAAATGGAATATTTAAATATAGTATCAATCAATGGAAATTAATCGTATACTGTTTGAAATATAAATGTTATCCATAATAGAGCTACTGTACCTACATTTTTTATTAAAAATATGAAATGTATATTTTTGCTCATTACTGAAGTTACATTATTTAAATTTTTGTATTACTTCGTTACATTATCATTTATAATACCGTAAACAATGACGGCGAATCGTAGTAACAATCTAGTGAATTTTTAACCAAAACTTAAATTTACGTTGTTTTTACTACCTAATTAAAAATTAATTAAAATCAAAAATTTACATAGCATATTTTAAAGAAAAAATAAATAACTCTCTTATTAATAAATCACCAATAACGCTTCTAGGGATCGTAATGAAGTTTACCAACATCAAAAACCACAGCCAACACTAAAGTACGGAGCAAAATCATGGGTAAAACTCATGATTTTGCTCCGTGTGGGAACAATGAAACATCTAACCATCACAAATTTAGGAGAAACGTACAGGAAAATACTGGTAAACTTCTGCAAGTCAAAATGACTGATAAATGGATCCGCTCGAAGTGAGATATACAACAGAAGAAACAGCCAAATCAAAAAAGAAATTATCAAATATAAACTGAGGATAACAGATGGACCAGGAAGGTAACAGAAAGGCAGCCAAGAACAACAGGCAGAAATCCAAGAAGGCCAAAAAATAAATGGCAGATGATATACAGAAAATAGCAGGGATTTGATGGACGAGTCAAACCAACGGTAGAAATAAATGAAGAAACTTAGAGAGGGTTCATACACAGATGAAAAGAAGCTTAAAATGCGTTTAGGCCTCTTTAAACCATTTCTGGAAGGAATAAAATTATTATTAACTTTTATACTAGCATTATCACTTTCATACAAATAATAATGACCTGTCTAATGGACATTTACTTTTAAATTTCAGTAATGAGACAAAGGTAAAAACTTTTGCTTAAATAATTACTAAATGTTAATAAATAAATATACCTACATATATTAAAAAACATATAAGCATTTAGTAACCGAAAATTTAAAAACCATTGCAAGATTTAACTAAACTTTTTTAACTTTTTATTTTGAACTAACTGTATCGCCTACCTCAAATTCTTTTACGAACATTGAACTAAAACAAACAGCTTGATTTTTATAAATAAAAAACTTAAGTCCATTGACACAGTTTTATCGTTCATAACATGATAGGTATAAGATAAATGAAATTTATAATCAACATCAAAACAAAAATTTTGAAAAATTGTACTCGTACATAAAAAATGGTTTGATACAGACCTAAACGTTGTAATTGGTAAAAAAATGAATAATATAAGTTTTGCAGAATAACATTGAACTGTAAGTGGTTTCTACTCTTCTTTATAATTAAGTGATTTAATCTTCTTTTTAATCTTAGAGTAATGATCTTCAGCGCGTAAATTTTTATATAATTTGAAACAAGATTAAATAACATTACAGCTGTTCCAACTTTTAGGTTAAGTGTATTAATCAATAGTCAAAAAGGCTGACGTAAGTCCCTAGATATTTTAGTACGTAGAATAACGAGTGAGACTTTTTAATGCCTCTCTTACTGGGTTGGAAATAATGATTGCTTGTCAGTACACCAAGCCTCCTGTAAAGCAATTATATTCCACCTCACAAATGACATCTTCAAAAAAATTAAATTAAATTAATTTTCTTTCTGAGATAACTCTGATTACTGTAATTGCATATACATCTATAATTATTATATCTTTATTAAGCTGATTAGTATGTGAGACGAGTAAGAATTATAACTAAAATTAGTTAAGTAAAAAGCTCTATAAATTTAGATGAAAAATCGTTTTTTATGATGCAGTAGCTACGTTTTACTTTAATAAATTTAAACAGAAAATCAATTTGTGAATTCTTTGTAAAAATCAGACTAGAAATTACTTATAGGAAAATGTTGTTATCAAAACGAATTACTTTCTTAAAAGTTTGAGAAAAGATGGACTGATGTTTCTTCCCGCCCTACATAAACTTCCTAATGTGCTACCGGTACAGTAGCTATAGTGTTATAGGAAGAAGCAATCTTTGGATGATTCCGTTTTCCGTTTCCTTGGATGAATGAGGCTGTTGGATGAACGTGATGGGGACCGGTTAATGGCCCCCTACATCCACTCTACCCCCCCCCCCTTACTAGTCATCAGAAGGAAGCATCGACAACCTCACCCTCTTTATCTTTCACATCCGATCCGTTGTTTCCATCTAACGGCTGTCGTTATCCCAGATTTTACGTTCAGACAAATAATCTATTCTACAGTAAGCCTATCTTTAAAATTCGGTTCCAAGAACAAAAACAATTTTTCAATACTAAGTTTAAGGGGAGATGGCACGATGGTTTTAACTCAAAATTTAGATTTTTGGATTTTTATCTTTTTCAGTTTAAGCCTAGATCTACCAAAAAACATTAAATTACGTCAAAATAATAATTATTTTATGAAAAAATTAAGTTTTTATCAAGTTTACACAGATAAATTAAGTTATCGAGAACGAATATTTTTCACAATTTTATACTGCTCATTTTAGTGCAAAGAGAATTTTAGTTCATAAAATATCTGCATCACTGTTTTTTGTATTCTCAGCTTTTGGTTCAGCTTTCTAAACAACTGTTGATGGGAAATTTACTTGTTTGTGTAGTACATTTTGTTTTTGATTTGTGCATTCTTGTTTCTTGCGGTTTCCCGTAAATTTTTATATTTAACACAAGGTACATTTTTCTCAGAAATCAATAAACCTACCGGCTGACATTTTTACCAGTTAATTATCTTGTATATCCACATATACTGACATTTTTATCACTTTCTCAGGCGCTCCAAAAATGAGTAATACGCAAAAAAACGTAGAAAACAATTTGTAAAAATTGTATGTTATTCGTAATTTAAAAAAAAATCGTATGGTCTAAAGATTAAATTGAAAAAATGTCCGTAGCTCGAGAAGAAACCCGACACCTGTAGTGTGTAAAGTTTAATTTCCCTATCTTTTACAAATCCTATGAAAAATGTACCTAAAAATAGCAAATTTAACATTGGTGGGATACAAAATACAGTCTCCCCTTAAGTTAAAAAGTACATTTTTAATGCTCAAGAACCTTTTGTTAGGAACAATTTTGGCTGCCCAAATATCATACTATAATCTGTCTACTTACTCTGTAATTTTGAGATAAAAAATTAATTTTTATAATACCTACTATTTTATTTTTTAAATAAAATAAAACAAACTGCAAAAAAAACCTTTCGAAATATTTACACCAGTCAAATGTATTTCACTTATGTTTGAAACTGATTTAAACAAATGTTCTGCTCTTTTATTAGCTGTTCGCGCAATTGAGATTTCAGAAAATGCTTAGAGCGAGCCATCATAACTACGAGAATCCATTCACACCTTACTAAAATTGTATTGAATCGCTAAATACAACATTGTCCGAGGAAGAATAGAGCACGGAGCTGCTAACAACAATCTTCAAAAAAGATCAATTAATTAATGTATTATGTTGTACGTTGGCTGTAATTAATATGATTCGCTACAGGCGCCAGTCACGCCAATCTCATTCTCTCTCCCCCGTACTGATTCGAAGGTGTAATTTACAACTTTTCAATATACAACTGTTGATCTTTTTTTAGTCAATTGATGTGAGGGGCCATTATGTCTTGATAGAATTTCTAAGGCACGTACACAAACAGCTGACTCCTTTGTCGGCTAGACCGGTGGTAATTCGGATGTATAGTTCAGCCTTTCTTAGTTTGCTCCTATTATCAACAAACAAAAGCCACCTACTACAGGGTGCACGCTAGAGTCCGCGACTTTACGGATGTCGTATTCCTATTAAGTTAACTATTTTTTAAATTAAAAGCACTTAAAGTACTAAAAACATCAGTCATGATATGATGTAGGCCTAGCAATTTCATTTATAAAAATACTTTTAAAAGTATTTTGTTGTTACTTTTTAATCACCGTGTACACATTTTGATATAATACGCATGCTCAGTGACGTCATTATTTGTTTACATTAGGAGCAAACTAAAGAGAGGCTGGACTGTAAATGAAACCAGTGCGTTAATAGTGCTAGTTTATGAAGCCAGTTTAAAACTTAACGTTCAACGAGTGAGCTGTTCTTCGTATTCAGATGTTTACGTACATAGTAATTTTTAAAGGTAAAATTGATTAATTGTTATTAATTATCAACAGCTATAAGCCTATTTTTTTTTTTTTTTTTTGGTTTATTTAAAGCCGCATCAACAGCTTGGTTATTAGCGACTACGGTGGGTTTTTTTACATCTTTAAATTTCAAGACCCTAGCCGAGAATCGAACACGGGACCTCCGCGTTTTTGGCTAGCGCCCTACCACTACTACGCTACAGAGGCGGCCACCCATTTCTAATTTTTAGTTAAGTTTTTTTACGTTTTAAATTTGTAATAACATGTTGTAATTACTTTATGCTACGCAATTAATTTGTAATTACCAGTATAGTTATAAGCGTAATAATTTATTATTTTGTAAATAAATATTTTGTTATAGGTAGCTTATGTTAGAAACAAGTTTGTCTCTCATTTATTAACAACCAGATCCCGAAAGAACCTCGATTAAATGCTACCTGGCTCTTACAATAGACCGAACTCATCTTTGTATTTTTAAATTTCGCTACAATTCCCCTCTTGCTCCCAGAAATAATATTATATTTTAGGAGCATAAATTAATGCAAAACGTACTAAAAATATTCAGAATGAAGTTGCAATGACCGGGATGATTTACTTGAAGATTATTATTCGTTAGAAATAAGAAATACAACGTATTTCTTTGTGAATAGAATTTCAAATAATAAAGGAATAACAAAAAACGCATTTTCAATTTCATCATTGGATAACAATAGGTGAAGACGGTAGATTGTAACCTACGAACAACATCCGTCAACCGCACAATAGATCATTCATTTTTTAATAACAAATGATGTACAATGTTAGGCCTACCCTCTTGCTAATATTTTATTTATAAACATAGACAAACAAGTCTTGTAGGATATGATCATATTAGATTCGTACACAGTATAATAATAAAACATGTAGGGCCTAATTTGTATTTTTTACGTTCTGATAAATTATTTCAGTAGAATAAACGTCAAAATATTTAAAAAAAATTCCTATATCTAGTCTGTCAGTAGAGTAGTGACAAATCAAAAATGCGTTAATGTAAACATAAGCCAATAAATAAATGAGTATTAAGTTAACTTATAGTTTCTCGACATGTCTCATAGTCCCGTTCGGATTCGAACGCAATTAAAAAATAAATAGAGTGTTTTAGAAAACCATTTTTTCAGGAAGATACAACATTATCAGATGATACTGAATTTTCTGATTACCTTCTCAATAAATATTTAAGGGTCGAAAAGTATAAAGAGAGGTAAAAATAATTTACAAAACGATGTCGATTAAAACAAATGAAAGCCAACTGTTACTTCAGTGCAAATATTTATAGTATTTTGGTGAAAGCGAATCCTAAAAGTATTCCTTTGTATTCAACAAGAGTCGCTTAAAGGAGCAGAGATTAGACAAAGATCAGAACAGTTATTCGAGTATTGGAGGTCGGGTGGACGGTTATAAGTGCCCTTTTGAACAGTAATGGTCCAGAGACCGGACAAATCCGCTAAATAGGTCTATTACAAGGGCACGTAAAACAGAATTGCGATTTTCTCCGGTAACCGCTGACCTCAGGCCATTGTTTGCATGCTGATACAATTTTTACCCTTCCTTATAAGGCTACGGAGGGGGTTAACAGTACTGACTTGGGAGTTTTCAAATAGCATTGTTAAGCTAACTGGCTTATTACAATTCAACAAAAGTAGATACTTTTTCATTTCCCCCTAACCAAACAAACAGTGCTTCTTCTACAACAAATCGATTTGATTCCCATTACCGATCAAAACAAATAACTTTAATACTAAGTGGTTTTTATATTTTTTAAATACTTCAAATTAATAAAGAAAAAATACTGAACTTAATAATGAATAATCGGTAGAGAACGACGTTACAAAGTTTAAGAAAACGAATTCGATTCCCGGCTAGAATCCACAATTATTTCTTCTTTTTCATTTTACGACCAATTGAATGGTGATTCAGACGGCGAATGGGGACAGATTAAAATGAGTGACGACAAAATGACATACGTGACAAGTAATTGAACCCAAGACAATAAGGTTAACCTACATAGAAATTAGTTACGTCAACCACTACACCAATTAATTTGTTATGAATCTGTAAATATTTCACACATGAAACTCCACTTTAAAGTTCCAATCCACAGTAGTCGTTGTAAATGAATAAATCTTCATTTATTGGCGACTTAAATACAGGAACAAACATCATCACATATGCTATAGGATATGTTAATAATACAACCTACATAACAAAAAACAATTTTTTCAGTTTTGTATATTTTTTTAAACATAATGTGTGTACGTTGCAATATATTAATTTTAAGAACAATGAGATGAGGCTGGTATGTATGAAGCGCAAATAAGGTGTAGTCTTGTACAGACACAGGCCCACATTTCTAAGAGGGTATGGCTAACTGACCCCAACCATCTTAATACACCGGTAACCGATTTCTAGTATTCAAATCCGTATAAAAGTAACGTTTTGTCCATGACAGGCAGGTGGAGTGTTAATTTTTCTACACTCGATCTGCTAGTTCCAGAGCTACAAAAAATAGTTCTGTTTCTTATCACATGGTCAGCCAATTATTTGACTGAAGGATTTAAGAACAGAAGAGGTAGCGGTGTAAAAGACACTAGTCAGAGTTATCTCCCCCGGGTAATGAATTTCATTATACAGCCAGTCCCTGTGGTAAATAAAGTGAAGGTGTCGTTTGCAGGGTGCATAGTAGATGCTTTTCGGAGGGCCTGGCATGCTGATAAGCATACTTTTCCACTCAGTGAGGAAGGTCATTGTAAAACACCTCACTCCTTGTTTTACTAAGTAATGCCTCCAGAGGTAACCAGACTTCCGGCTGATGACCTAAGCAATACCAGAAAAAAATAGGGCTGGAGGACAGGTAGTAAGGCTCTTTTACTAGGATATTTTTTTAGAATAAGAAAAAATCTTCTGTAGATTTAAATCTGTAATAATTCTACAACTATCACCATATTAAGTAAACGTATACCATATTTATTTTTATTTTTGTTTCTGACACAGCAATAGACTACTTCGGTGCTTCTTGCGTACAGTTATCGTTTTATCATAAAAATTATCATAGTTAAAACGATTTCTGTTTTCATTAGTGTCAACTTTGCTCTCGTCGTTGTGATTGGCCCGCGTTAAGTATTTTCCGTAGCTACAAATTACGCAACCAGCCAACAGCAGAGCAAAGAGTTTGTTTGTAACAGTTCCAATAACGAGTGGAATAAACTAAATCTTAACTATACGTTTTGAATTTGAACCACAAAACCTTTGTTTAGTCAGCTATTAAACCGCTGACCCAAGACGTCGATTTTACCACTATACCAAACCGGTAGGTTTGTATGTTACAATACAAAATACATTCAAAAAAATGAATGAAGGTATTACTTACTTTAATAAAATCCATTAGTCTACTTTAATTATTCTGGGTTTTAACTTACTATCTACGATAATTCTTAATTTTACAGAGATTACATTTGAAGAGCATTTTTTGTACGATAATTTAGGAATGTCATGTCAGAATAGAATGCACACTTTGCAAAATACCTTTTATTTCCCGATTGAAGTTTTGTAGACTAAGGAGTTTTATTTTAAATATGGTTATATTTTTGTAAATAATACATTACTTTGTTTTCCTTTTTGCGAATCGTAAAATTTCATACATGTAAGCAGACGTTAATAGCATTATATAATATTTAATAAAAAGAATGTCTTTGCATGAGTAATGTCTTGGAATGTTCACGATTATTGTGAATATTTTGTATGCGAGGAGCTTAAAACGTTCGGTTGAGTTGCCCCACTGCGTAACCCCAGAGATGAGTATTGTAATGAATTAACGCAAAATATGATGTCATTATCACGTCTTCTTCTGACAAAATTTTACTGAGAAGACGTAAAATAAAATCCACTGAACTAAGTTGAAAATTCTGTCTAAGTCGTTAAGCACTAAAGTAAATTTTGAGGAACAAAATAATTGTACCAGGAAAATGAGCGACTGACGGAAACAATGAGTAAACCAAAATTCCAAAGAACATCTTTACAAAATTAAAGACAACTATTAACAAAACTTTTAGGATTCAAGGTAATCATATATAACGTGTCTCTTAGGTGGGTAAAAAAGTCATTCTTCTCGTTTAAAAAGTTTGTTCGTAAAAATTTTAAGGAAGCTTTACAAAATGAATGAAAAGTTAACAACAGATCATAGTGGGTCTTGCAAAGATCGGAATGTACTAAAAAAGTACTGAAAAATACAGATAAAAAAATTTTTTAAGGAAGACTTTTCTTCACAAAATGAATGAAAAATTAACAAGAGATCACAGAGGGTCTTGCAAAGGGCGGAATGTAAAAAATACAGATAAATTATTAAATTTAAGAGCTTTCACTTAGAGTAATATAAATAACAAAGAACATAAGAAGAAGAAATACAAAGAGCGATAGTTAAAGGGGTAACGACAATAAACAAAGAAAGGTGTGAACGCCTCAATATTTCTTTTACCGTTATATGTAGAATTTAATTGTTTTAAATTTTTCTGATAACTATAGGACTCCAGTTCATTCTGTATCATTTACCATTAGTTTTGCTAAATAATCTTGGTAAAGGTTAATAATGGTTAATAGATATTGTGAATACTGTGAAATATCGAAACCTGGAATATTTTGGTCAAGTGATCAGAGGCGAGTAATAAAGAATGCTAAAAAATGTAATGCAGGAAAAGTTAGAGGATAAACGCGGTCTAAGCCGACGTAGATGCAGTATGTTTTAAGGAAGAAATCATCAGGACTGGTAGCCTACGTGTGAATGCGGCTATATATATAGCTACTCTTTTTTGTTTGACAGTCAGCAAAACTCAAGTGTCTTTGATTGTAGCCAATATATCCACAGGACAATGTCCCTAAAGAAGACTATTACAATGAAGGTTGAAAAAATAGATTCCGTAAAAATCTACAGTTACCAGCTGTGAATATAAACGGACCTTGGTTTGGAGTATTTCTCAGACCACATGCCGGTGGTGGTGGAGGTGTATTGTGGACCGGTGGGTGGAGAGAAGGATATCTTACCGCTTCTGCCGAAACTGTTGTGGTCAGACAGAGAGATAAATGGATATAGAAAAAAGTTAATGTTGGCATGTGTACAGGAATGTGATGTGCCGTTGAAGGGGGGTGAGGGGGTAAATTATTTAATAAAGATGATTTCTAGCGCTGCGGGGAACTCAAATTATGTATTGAGTGGTGGTAAGAGGAAGGCAAAGCAGGAGTGGTTCGATAAGGAGTGTGAAAAAGCTAGAATTCAGGTTTTTTGTCTATTAAATTTGTATAGAAAAAGTAACGCGGTAGAAGTCAAAAATGAATATTTGAGGGCTAGGTACTATTACAGAGATATTTGTAGAAAGAAAAAGGCTGCTTTTGTTTCTGGGGTAATAGAGAAATTTAAAGGAGCTAGGGATGCTAGGGTTTTCTGGGAATGTGTGAGATATTTTAAAAAGAGAGTATTCAAATGCGATCCAGGAATAAAAGCGGATGAATGGGTTAGTTATTTTAAAAATTTGCTAACGGGGCAAACAGCAACAAGTAAAATTATGTACGCAGCACCATTTTGTGTAGATGAGTTGCTGGATCAAGAGATAGGGTTACCAGAGTTACTTGTAGTATTAAAGAAAGCTAAAAATGGGAAAGCTCCAGGGATGGATAGAGTACCCTATGAATTTTTTAAATATGCACCAGAAGTGTTTTTAGGACGTGTGGTGAAATTATATAACAACATATTAAACACAGAAGAGGTACCAGTAAGTTTTACAAAATCCATTATCTTTCCGATCCATAAGAAGGGGGATGTTAATTTGGTGAATAATTACAGAGGTATATCATTCATAAATGTGATTGCAAAACTATTTACGGGTATTTTGTTGAGTAGGTTAGTTAATTGGGTGGATAAGAATGGATTATTAAATGAATGTCAGGCAGGTTTTAGGCGAGGTTATTCTACCACAGATAACATCTTCAATTTGCTATGTACGATTAATCTCAGCTTGAAGGAGAAAGGTAAAAAATTGTATGTTTTCTTTGTAGATTTTAGAGCAGCGTTTGACCATGTGAGTCGGCATGCGCTTTTCTATAAATTGTATTCATTGGGGTTAAGTAGTAAATTTATAAGTATATTGAAAGGTTTGTACACTGATACCGAGTCGTTTGTTTGGTGTAGTGGAGGGTTAACAGAGGGTTTTGAAACAGTTGCAGGTGTCAAGCAAGGGTGTCTGCTATCGCCACTGTTATTTTCTTTGTTTATAAATGATTTGTATGATGAATTGGGAGGAGGGATAAAAATTGATGAGGTATTCGTTAGATTATTGTTGTATGCAGATGACTTGGTGCTGTTGGCATCGGATCCAGAAGCACTGCAAGGTATGATTAACAAGCTAGTGTTGTATTGTGTTAAATGGAATCTCGAAGTCAATTTGGACAAATCTAAAGTAATGGTTTTTAGAAGAGGGGGGAAATTGGGGAAGAGGGAAAGATGGACATTTGGTCAAACGCCGATAGAAGTTGTAAATAACTATAAATATTTAGGGATAACACTTACACCTTTATTATCACTTTCTGCGCATTTTAAAGAAAGAACCACGACTGCTAAATTTGCTCTGAATAATGTGTGGAATAACCTTTTAGCCAATACTGAAGTTTCAGTATCTAGTAAGTGGGAGGTTTTTAATTCAGTTAGTAGGGCAGTAATAGCATACGGAGCTCAGGTCTGGGGATGTGAAGGAGTGGAAGAGCTGGAAAAGTTTCAGCGGTATGTTTTAAAGAGGATCTTTTGGTTACCAAGGTACACTCCGAGTTATGCAATTTACTTGGAGACTGGGGTGGATTTGTTAAGACAGTATGCTTTAAAAATACATTTCAGTTATATTATGAAAGTTTTAAGGATGCCGGAGAGCAGGCTGCCTCTTAAATTGGCAAGGCTGGTAATTAAGTATAAAGTTGGGTGGTTTAAGACATGGCTAAATTTGGCAGCAAAGTACAATTGTGAGCTACAAAATAATATTGAGGGATGTGACAATTGGCCATTGCAGTTAGAAAATATTTTGACTAGTATGAGGGAGTCCGCGAGAGGTAAATGGATGGAAAGGGCAAGGCATAGTAGGTATGGTAAACTTGAGTGGGATTTGGGGGAAAAAACATACATAGCTGATGAATATGATGGGCGTTTTATCAGTACTATATTTAGAACAAGAGTTGGGGTGTTGGGTCTTAATGATAGTCCAGGTAGGGAGGGGGATGCAAAATTATGTTCAATGTGCAATGCCCGTGAGGTAGAAGACATATACCATTTTATCGGTAGGTGTCTTGTTTTGAAAGATATTAGATTGGTATGGTTGGGGGCTACAACTCTTGAAGAGGGAAGGGTGGTGAGCTACTTAAACGGTGAAAATTGGTACAGTCTAGTAGGATACGTGAGGGCTGCAATCAAGTATAGAAAATATCTGGTAGCAGAATTTAATTATTGAAAGTAGTTACTATTTTCTTTTTAGTGCAGATTAATAAATTTTGGTTTACAGGGTGTGCATTTCTCCTTTGTGAATATAGGGGGGCTTCGTGGTGTGGGTAATAAGGCTTACCTATTGATAAGAAATAATCAGTTGAGTTTTTTTTTTTGTTTAATTTTAATAAATTTATAAAAAGAGGGTTAAAATTTACTTATATGTTTTAAATAATATAGGGGTTTTTGTTTTTGTGTCTTCAACCTGGCAGACGGCCTCTAGGTCATGTCATAAGTGAATACAGTAGTAAATTGATTTATTTTATTTTATTTTTCTTAGTTTTTCTTTGTAGTTAAGTTTAATATTAAGTGTATTTTATAAGGTAAATGTTTGTAATATTGAGTGTATAATAAAATTCACTATTATTATTATTATTATTATTATTATTATTATAAACGGACCTGAACAATGAATAAAATAAAAACAACTACGGATAAGAGAGTACAAAATTTAAGAGCTTGCACAAAAATCAAGAGAAGAAACATTGAATAAATGGAAGATAGAAAAACGTACTTTGAAAGAACCTAAGAATGTAGACTCCAAAAAGAAAAAAATAACTTATTATTAGCCCTAAACGATAAAAATAAACTGATGGAAATTTAACTTAATTTTCATTCAGTCGGTAAAAGATTTGTGTAATTTATTCAATGGAAAACTAAAATAATCTTATGTAGAAAAAATTCTGAGAGAATGAAATAGATTTGTTTAATAGTAGTACTACAATAAATTGGAAACAACGATAAAATAATTTTGAATGGATTTGTTCAGGTACAGTATTACAGATGTTAAGAAAAATATCAGACGTTTCAATAAACAAAACAACTTTACATATATAACACTCGTAATAATAAGACAAAGAACTTTTTATTATCGTATATTTTTATTATTTTCTTAAAGTATTAACAAAGTAGTACAAAGTGTTGTATAAAAGAATCGGTTTCTGTTAAACGAAGAGAAAACGTTTAACATACAGGGTGACTAAAAGAAAGAACGCCTTAATATTTCTTTAACCATAGCTGTAGAATTTGATTTTTTTGATAACTTTAGGGCACTAGTTCACTCTGTATCGTTAAGGCTACCGTTAATTTCGGTAGACATATTTCCGGAATTATTTAATGGAACTGCATGATTTTTGTAATATTAACAATTCACATTTTTTGTGTTTTTTTGTTTAACGTCCGACTTTTCTGTAATTACTTCTAATGCAGACGGTGAAATATGAAATGATTTTTTGTTACGTATGAAAATATGCCATGCCTGAATAGGATTCGAACCCAAGACCGCATGATGAGAGGCGAGCACTTTACCAACTACCATGCGGCCGGCAACAAGAAACAATAGGAACAATTCACATTAGTTCCTATCATGTAACATACAATTTTTATAATTTTACATTTAATTTAAGTTATCAAGAATTTTCTTCCAAATATTCAACATAATATAAAAACTGATACATAATCATGCCTTGAAAGTTTCAAAGAAAAAATCTTAAATAGTAGCTGAGATATGTACACGTGAAGTTGAAATATAATAAATTTGGAAAAATGAGTGTTAAAGTTAAAAAAAATTTAAAGATCGTAAAAATTTGGTTTAAAAATACAAAAAAAATACACCATTGAACAAGAAAATATCAGCTGTAGTGTTCGATTAGAAAGAAAATCAAAACCAGTAAATTAGGTTGGCCATTTCACATAAATGAACAATTTATTTTCACACTAACTTAATATACGTATATACGTCGGGATCTGTTCAATTTAGAACAATAAGCAACGCCAAGATCCAAAGAGATGTGGATGATATAAAAGACATGTAAATGAGGTGCAGACCCAAGGTTTTTATAGAAAGGTCGGTGCAGACCGACCGTTCCTAAAAAAGTATGGTTAATTGAATCAACTATCAAAGTACACCGGTAACCACTGTCTAGAATTCAAATATGTACTATAAAATTAACAACCTATACTACGATTTAAACCAAAAAACCTCCGTCTCTGCAAATCAGCTATCAAACAGCTAACTCGCAGTGACGACTTTACCACTAGACCAACCCGGTGGGTTAATAAGTAATAAAAATGACCACTGAAGGAGTTAAAAAAAAAGAGTTGCCAAATACTACTCAAGTATACAGGATAAGATTAGAAAATAACTTAATAAATAAGTTTAAAAAAGACTTCATTTGTTTTAAATCCAGCTAAAGAAACGATGAAAGGAGATAGGTGAGATAGATGAATTGTAGTGGATTTGATCCAGTTTAAATTTTGAAAATAAATTGTTGTCGTAGAAATGCACAATATCTTAGATCGTTATTATTTGTACCTAGTACAGAGCTTTTGATATAACAAGATTTGGATTTTGCCAAGCTAAATATTTGAATTCCACATTTTGTGGAATATTTTTTCCACAATCCATATTTTGTGGATAGTATAGAGAGACGACAACTGATATGGTATGGTCATGTGCAGAGAATGGGTGATGAGAGGTGGCCAAAAAGAATGTTGTCTTATGTCCCAACCAACAGAAGGAAGAAAGGTAGACCAAGGAAAACGTGGAAAAAGGGAATACAGGAAGCCATGAGGGAGAGAGGGATGGATGAGGGTGATTGGGAGGATAGAAGAGACTGGAGATTGAAGTGCGGGAAGCGGCGCCGGCCGTAGGAACCCCGGAAAAAAAAATATTTGAATTCCATGAGACAAACCAAAAAATAAAAAATAAATTGAGATAAATTGGTTTAAATTTGGAGATTTATGCAGTAATCATTTTACTAAACTGGTACAAGAAAGAATCGACTAAAAAACCGGTAGAGGGTCTGTAATTTATCAATCTACAAGTCTTTCTTAGTTTATTTTAAAGTGGCGTCAACAGCTTAGTCATCAGCGACTACTGTGTTTTATTGAAATGAAAGGGTAGGTTTTAACTTGTATTAATTTGCAGACCTAACCGAAAATCGAACCGTGGAATTCGGGTTTGATTAAAAGGCCACTAGCACTGAACACAAAATCAACACGCTGGCCTAGAATTGCAGGTTCAAATCGTTTTCCTTCAGTGGAATTACCTAAATAATACGGTACCAGTAATTACCAGTATAACATAATCAAATTTGAAGGTGGCTACAGTTTTAAATTGAATTTATTGCATCAACATAGTTTTATATGCTAATTTAATACGAAGAAAAGCGATTGTAAATCGATAGGATTTAAAACTAAAAACTTTTCTTCAACAATTAACTTCCTAAAAAGATATCACCATAAAAAATGCAGTTTATAATCTCCGACAAACACACTAAAACTAAAAGTTCGAAATTGTTTATTACTAATGGTAAAATAAGTAAAGAAGGTGTTTCCTATCTTTACGAACACCCGTTAGTTGATTACTAAGTACTGGATCTCAGGTGCCCTTTACTGTAAATTGATATTCTCTTAGAAAATTTGCAAAACGATTCAATGCTCACTGTATACTCTAAACTCCAGCATACATGAACTATAACTACTAAAAAAATAAAAACAATACAATGCAATTCAAAACAAAAGAAAATACAAAAAAGTAATACGAATCCGCTACAGATGTTACACTAATATAAGTTAAAATACCAAAACGAAAATTGTTTTTACTAATAATGCATGACATGTTTCTACATAAAGGCGGTGCAACGCTAAACTTACTTTTTCCAGGAAAAAATTTACGGTACAATTTCTACAAATGCTTGTAAAACTTTTATAAAAATGTTAGGCACTACCGTAAGAATTTTTTCATTGAAAGTTTTAAAGAACAATACAGAAATAAAATCTGATACACTTTACGTTCTTTGTCAAATTTGTATTTAAGCCAAACTGAAATTTTCAATTTGATTTAAAAATTAAATTCGCTCAAAAGCAAGAGGAAAGACTAATCACGATGACAACGTTGAAAAGATTCATCTGCTTGACAACGAAGATCTGGTGTAAAGGCAGTATTGTATGTATAGATATCAGACGAACTAATGTCCCACAGCCGAGCGAGTGAGAGGGAGATATGTGGCATAACTACGCATGCGCTCAAAGGTCTTTACCGTTGTAATCCAAATCTGAAAACATACTACAGTCGTTATCTTGCTTGTTAGTTTACTGCGTGCATGAACGCTTGCTCACAACAATGAGTAAAATAATGCAATGTTATTGGAATGGTGCGTACAGGTTGTGCGAGTGACAGCGTTATGCATTCTCTCACTCCCACGGCTGGGGGACATTAGTTCACCTGAATACTATACGTTGCATTAATCTGTTCAATGTAGAATAATAAGCAACACTGAGACCCAATAATATATCGATGATGTGAATGACATGTAAATGAGATGTAATTGTCTAGGAGAATATCAACACGAAGCATTTGACCTCGTGCAGTGTTAGGTTAAAAGTAAAGTAGGCCTAGTTTAGTGCATGATCAAACGTGAGTAAAAATAAAAATGCACATAAAAATGAGGTGTATATTATGAGTTCTTTTAAGTAAATTGGAAAAGTTCTACTGAGCATCCTGTATAAGAAATTGTAAAACTCTGTATTACTCATTAGTCCTAACACTTGATCATTAACACATAGCAAACAAAAGATTATTTTTCCGCAATACGTGCATATGAAACCTAAAAGACTGGCCTCCTTCATAGCGTAGTTGCTAGCGTGCTAGCCTACAAGCGGAAGGAGTGTTGTTCGATTCCCGATCAGTCTGAAAATTAATACTAATTAAACCTACCCTTCCTCTTCAATAAATCACAGTAGTCGCTGATGACTAAGCTGTTGACGCAACTTTAAAATAAACTAAGAAAGACTTGTAGATTTATACACTACGGGCCCTCTACCGGTTTTTCAATCGATTCTTTCCTTTACCAGTTATCAAAAAGATTACTGAAAAAATCTCCAAATTTAAACCAATTTGGTTCGATTTATTTTTTATATTTTGGTTTGTCTCATGGAGTTCACATATTTACCTTGGTAAAATCCTACTTGTTATATCAAAAGCTCTGTACTAGGTACAAAATAATAACGATCTAAACTAAGATTTAAAAATTTCTTACGTTCAAGATATGCACATGCGTGCATTTCTACGACAATTTATTTTAAAAATTGAAATTGAATCAAATCAAGAAATTTACCATTCAAGAATTTACCATAAATCAAGAATTTTACCGTCCTAGGAATCCAACCTGACTTAAAAAGGCAAAACAGACCGTATTATAGTTATTATAATTTTTAAAGACTTTGTTAGTTTATTTAGTCACCTCAACATTTCAGTCGTTAGAAGCTACTAAGGATTAAGACCGTTGGGTTTGAATGCACAATTTTTTCCTGATCCTTGCCAGAAATCGAACGCGTGACCTCCACTTTGCAGCGTAGCACGTGAACCACTGGGCCACAGAAGTGGCCTTAAATAGATTAAAAATATGTTTTTAATCCTTGATGTGTAAACGTTGCAATCTGTTCAATTTAACTAACAGCTTGATACAATAAAATGAAGATGATTTATTATGAGGGGTAAATGAAGTGTAGTCTTGTACAGACTCGAACCGACCATTCCCGAGAATGTAAAGTTAATTGAACCACAACCATCAAACAACACCGGGAACCACTGGTTACTATTTCATCAAATTCATAAAAAAGTTACTTACTGGTAACGCAATTTAAGTTGACGATCGTCAGCGAGAGTAAGACTGGACTAAGCGGGGGTGGAAGTGCTACTGTATGTGCTTTTCTAAATACATTATAGCGACAGCTTTAACCATGACATCTTATAGTTTTACTCTTACATTGATTTATTATGTTTGCAACTAAGTCGTTTTATAAACATCCCACTGTATTATTTATTGATTCTTCATATTATTATCCTAAATAATAAACATTGATTCTAAATAATCTATAACACTAGGCCTAAGCTATATATTTAGTATCCTTTTTGGTCATCAGCAGTAAAGTGAATTACTGCACTCTGACATTTGTAGTGATAGACTAGTTAGTCTGTAAGTTCCGTCGATGCGAGCTTATTATCGTGAGTAATACTAGTTTTACGGTAATTTCAAAATGTTATTGTATTTTTAGGGTTTTCATATTTCATTATTTTCAGTCAAGTTATGTTAAATTGCAATAGAATTTTAAACAATTCACTTTCTTTAAATAATTACATTAATCCTTACTTATTTAGTGTGACGGGTCATGAACTGAATTTTATTAATTTAGTGTTTGTGGTGGTTGATACATGACTTATGCTTTCGGGTTGGCCGATTTAAGTAGGATAGATAGTGTACTGTGATAGATAGTGTCCTCCGTATGATAGGCGCAATCGTCAACTTATAGCGCGTTACCAGTACTTTTACTTGAATTTAAACGTCGGAACCTTCGTCTCCCAAAATCACTGTTTAACAGCTGACTCGCGTTGACCACTTTACCAATAGACCAACCAGGTAAGTTAAAACATTAAAAAATACACATCAATCATCAAGTAATTAAACTACATTTTGTTAAATTTAATATCAACTAGACTACATTAGCTACCCAAAGATATCCAAAGATACCACTAGAAGTGAACCTTTGTTTTTATTTTTAATGATGTAGGCAACAATGTAGTAATATTGCTTTTTCTTGTAGTATATAATCAAACGTATAGAAATCTTAGTATTGTAAATGCCTGTTGCTGAAAATGACAAAAAATTGAATTTTTTATAAAAATATTTTACACCACAAAAATTGTAATTCTTCAAAATGAAGTACATAATATAAAGAAAATAGATTTTGTAAAGGTGCTTTCCTAATATTTGTTTCTCAGACATCTGTGTTTTATGAGTAGCCTACAGGAAATTTATTAGGCTAAAGGACGTAAGTTTAATGATCCCTCAGCTAATTCCTAATTCCTGTATCATATACCCCTGTAGGGTTGGGTAAGGAAACCTTATCTTTAAAGTTTTAGCTCAGTTCATAACACAGATTGTTATGGATGTTCGTTAGTGATAACGGTAAAAGATATAATTAGTTAAATGAAGGGGTTTGTTAACTGTTTTTCATGACCACAACACTTGCTCACACAGTACTATTAACTGATATGACAGGGAAAAAATAAAGAGTGATAAAACGGTACATTTGTCGTCGTTTAGTATGTAATATTGCATTAGTAAACAGGAACAAGTAGGTATACGGTGTGCAATAGTATAGCTAGGTGTTAGCGGTTAGTCAGGAACATTAAAATGAATGATGTAAGCTAAGCAGAACTGAACAACCCACAGTAATCCAAGCAAAACAAACCTCCGGTGCAGACTTCTACTCCAATAAATCATTATAATCCAACATCTATTCAAACCCCCCCCCCCCACAGGCCCCGCAAACATTCCACTAACCTACATACATACACATAGCTTTGCAACTATGATTAATTAGAGCACTCACTAATAATTGCTTAAACAATGATTCACATACAAATTATTTAGAATCGGTAAAAGAAAGTGATTTTAACAAATGCGG
This sequence comes from Catonia carolina, assembly GCA_035578175.1. Classification (NCBI taxonomy): domain Eukaryota; kingdom Metazoa; phylum Arthropoda; class Insecta; order Hemiptera; family Achilidae; genus Catonia; species Catonia carolina. The sequence continues at coordinate 298,165,849 of JAQMRL010000001.1, forward strand.
TTTAAATTATCAAGTAACATTTACTACTAATGGGTCAATACCGCAAGTCAGTGGACAGAAAACCATCACAAAAATTTAATTTATATCGACGGGCAAGACACTTGCTAAGATTAAGTTCAGTTCGAGAGTCTTTTATCTTCTCATTTTCTGTCAACTTTTAATTTTTTCTTACATTTTAACTATTAATTTAAGTAAGGAATGGAAAAGGATCATGTAGAGTTGAACAGGAGAAAAATTTAACTGAAACCATTTGAGGAATGAAAGCTAATCGCTTACAACATAAAATTGGAGAGGAAGGTTTTAAATAAGGTTATAAGTGATTTAGTATGAAGTTTGAAGTAAAGGCCTAGCCAATAACTTTGAGCGCTGGACTACGCATGCGCATACTTGACTTCGACCCCGCATACCCCTCCGACGTTCAGTTAGATGTACAGTCAGAGTGCTGTTGAAAATTGACAACACCCATTCATTGTATTTTGTAGCCATGCTGTCCATTGTTGATTACATACGCTGCACTATTGCAGTACATACAAGACTATTCTAATGCAGACACTTGTTTTGCCCAGCGCTCTCCTTACGAGAATCAGGCTATTCGAGGGGGTACCCAAAAGAAACCGGAATTATTTTTTAAAACTATTTATTTTTAATTTTTTTTACAAAAGAACCTTATCCCCTTCAAAATACTCTCCATTACAACTAATACATTTGTCCCACCGGTGCTTCCACTGTTCAAAACATTTTTTGTACTCCTCTTCAGTGATGGCTGCCAGTTCATCCGTCGTTTTTTTCTTGACATCATCAACGTTGTTAAATCGGAGACCTTTCATGCCCCTTTTCATGCGTGGGAACAAGAAAAAATCACACGGAGCCAGATCGGGTGAGTACGGTGCGTGTGGTAGCAAAACCATGCCGTTTTTCGCCAAAAACTGGGTAACCGAGATTGCCGTGTGTGCAGGCGCGTTGTCGTGGTGGAAAAACCAGTCCCCTGTCTGCCACAAATTAGGTATTTTACGACGAATGCTGTTTCGTAGTCTTCTTAATACTTCAAGATAAAAAGCTTGATTTACCGTCTGGCCTGGTGGAACGAACTCTGAATGGACAATTCCCCTCACATCAAAAAAACAAATCAGCATTGTTTTGATGTTCGATCTGACTTGACGACATTTTTTTGGTCGGGGTGATAATGAAGTCTTCTATTGACTGGATTGTTGTTTGGTTTCTGGGTCGTACCCATAGCACCAAGACTCGTCACCCGTAATGATCTTTGACATGAAATCTGGATCAGTTTCAAGCTGTTGTTTCAAATCACTACACGTTTCAATTCGACGTTCCTTTTGAGTGTCTGTCAGAACCGAGGCACAAACTTGGCAGCGACTCTTTTCATTGTCAAGTCTTCTGTTAAAATGCGTTGGACTGAGCTCCAAGATAACCCACTAACCTGTGATATTTGGTCAATGGTCTGTCGTCGGTCTGTTCGTACAATTTCTTTCACTTTCACAACATTTTCGTCTGTTCGGGAAGTCGACGGTCGTCCAGAACGAGGTTTGTTCTCAATCGACATGTCGCCATTTTTAAAGCGCAAAAACCACTCGTACACTTGGGTTTTTCCAATAGCGTCGTCTTTGTAAGCTGTGTTCAACATTACAACTGTTTCCGCGGCGTTTTTACCGAGCAAGAAGCAAAATTTCACAGCCGCACGTTGTTCATTAAAACTTGCCATCATGAAAAACGACACGAGCACAAAACAGCACTAGCGAGAACAATCACTGCACGAGAACAGAACAAGCTAGATCAACGAACAAAATGGCATTGAACTGGCAATGAGTAGCGCTACAAGCAGCCTAGTGGCGGGAATTTGTACTGCACAAGCTCCGCCCACAGCAGAGCTATTCCGGATACTTTTGGGTACCCCCTCGTATATACAATTAAAACACTGGAAAAAAACAACGTTAAGAACAAAGAACCGCTCGAATTGATTACACTAAATAAGTTATGGGTGAAAGCCCTGCCCAATTAGACCGGCAGAGTACATTGTGCTGTCACTCAACACCAGGTTCAATCAAATCTTATAACACCAATATGCATTCTTACCCAGTAATGAAAACACTGAGCTAGTGTTTATGAACCTGCCTCTTAAATCCTCCGGGTCCACCGATTTAGTTCCTTCTGGCTGACAGAGCCAGACAATCGAAAATTAAGTGTGTCGTGAGTTCTATTCACAAAGATCTTCTCTTATACAGTTCGACATTGTGAAAGTGTCTTATAAACCTACAGTGGCCGGTTAATTGTTCTGTAATCTGCTTGTGATCTATCCTCTGACAGAAATTCTTACGCCAAGATTTTTTTGGCATCCTAGGTGATGTTTTCCTTTTGCCTTAAACAATAAAATGGAGAAACTCGTACTTTTAGCTTCTCATGTAATTAATTATTATTTTTCATAACCTAATTATTTAATATAACGGTTTAATTCCGTTTTTGTAATTTTAGTCTATGGAATTTTCAGTTATGTACGGTAGACCCACATTACAGACATTTAAAGTTTTTTACACACTGTAATCTTACTCCATTCGTCCAGGCAGTAGAAAATAATAATAATAATGCCTTGCTTTTATTAAACAAAATACAGTAATTTTACTCAAAACGAAACTAAGTTAAAATAAAATACAAACTTGTTAACAAACAAAACAAAACCATAAATATTTTTCTCGCAGGCAATATCACCCACAGTCGTTTGACCGTCAGGGCGGATTTAGACGACACAACAAATGCAGCAAGAGAGAAAAAGAAAAGTTACACAGTATTTTTTCTTAAAAATTTTAGTATTTGCGATCAATTAACCAAAAGAAAAATAATTAACTTACTTGACAATACAGTTTTTTTATCATAAAAACAATTATCTTTAACTTCAAATCGATATTTTGAAGAAAAAAAAATTGACAGTAAAACCAATACAATTTTACTATGGATATATAACTCATAAAATTTAAATGCATGCATATATAATAAGCTATTCAAGTTTCTTTTCACTTCAGCATGTATTCCCTCCCGTGACAAAGCCAGAAATCATTCTAAAGAAATTATTCTATCTCAAAAGTCTAATTTTATTATTCTAGAGTTGCATAGGGGACCGATGCAACCGGGTGTCAGATGCGAAGGGCTCAAACTTATAAAGGTTTAATTGATTGTCGTACATAATATTAAATAAGCAAAAGCGCAAAAGTTGGATTCTCAAAGGCATTTATTAAATAAATCCAATGATGGTTCCTTCAGACTTCCAGATGCCAGCATTTCCGATCTAACTTATATTGATTTCCTTGAGCGCCTTCAAAGATATCCCACAGTCGGGTTCTGGATTATCATAGAAACTACAGCGTGTGTGTATGGGTCCTAAACGTGAGTAAAATTCCACTGGAAAATGAGAAATCCATTGCTACTAATAAAACAACTTATTCAAATGCATTTTATAAAAATGTAAAACAAACATTTGTGAATTATTATCATACACTTTTACATTAACGTATTTTAAAAAGTGTTTACCTAAACAACGTTGATTTTGCGGTAAGGAAGGTTAACGGTTAATGTTTTTGTTAATTAATAGAGTAGAAAAGTACCAGCAAACAGCAAGCGGTTGTTATAAATCAGTTGGAACGGGCGGCCATCAAATAGACATTATCTTTATGGTTTATGTGTTAGTAGACCCCCTAGACCATAGAAATACTCGTAAAATAAACAGTTGTGTTATGTTTTGTTAGGCTTGTGTACTTTGCCGAATAAATTTATTTTGTTTATACCCTGTACCAACTGTTTTTCACATTCACCCTTCTTTTTTTATTACACAGGGTTAAAATATACAACGGAAATGGGGTTAATACTTGTTTTAATGTTATGATTATGTACCTCCTTAACTGTAGATTGTAATGCAAGGTGATAAATTAACTATTATTTACAAAAATGCTCGAGTACAATTGTAGGGGGTTGGTCAGTAAGGGTTGACTCATTAGCTGAATGTAGATAAACGAATGTGCCCTAAAAACTCAAACCAAGTTTATAACCACAACAAAAAATCTGAGCATTTGTACTATCCGTCCGTTTTAATGGTGTTTCAACAACAGAAGCCGTCTGGTTATACTAACCGTAGAAAACCGATTGTTCAACAAAATTAAAAGTCTTGTTTCTTGGTATATACTTAATACAATCTAGTATCTGAATCGTTAACTGATAGGTATAGTTGAAACATAACGTTGTGTACATGAAACAACCTTTATTAATAGTTAATACAACTATTATGGAACAACTTGATAACCCAAACTACAGGTTAAATCGAACTCGAATAAAGGAAAGATGAAAGCGGAAAGAGCTAAGTACTCCCGCAGTGAGGAGCAGAATCGGCCCGCTACTAGCCTTCTCAATAACACTTCATTATGTAGGCTACAGTGTACTAGTTAGTAGTAGTACATAATGAAATGTTATTGAGAAGGCTAGTAGCGGGCCGATTCTGCTCCTCTCTCCGGCAGGCCATCAAGTTATAGACAATCAGTATTATACTTTTTATTTGTGATTTAAGTACGGCACTGTACACTGAGCGGATGAAGAAAACGTACTCATGGTACCCTCTCTCCAATAAAGTTTTTTACGTCCGATAGTTATATACATTAAAATTAATGAAGGCGGTGAAGGGTGGTAGATGAAAATCAATGATGAATTGCCAGTTTCTGAACCCAGAACCCTCGGTACAGAAGCCAGTTACGCTGACTGCGGTAAAAACAGGCTGACTAAAACCTTAAAACGTACGTTGTATTGTTGAGCAGTTTCTTCTTATAACTATAATACCAGAGTTAATTAGTTTGAGTCGTTATTCAGTCGGTCGTGAAATTGACATGATGTTTTTTATTTTCGGAATACTGGAAACTTCGTGAAATGTAACGCATAAACGGGAACTATAGAAGTCAGAAAGGTCTGTATTGACTTTATGTAACTATCTACTGTTGCTGCAAAGAGCCGGAACCATAAATTCAGATTAGTCAGAAGAGCGTTTTAAGGCAACATGACACGATGGTTTAAACTCAAAATTTTGATTTTTGGTTTTTTATGTTTTTCAATAGCTTAGGCCTAGATCTAACAGAAAAAACTTTAAATTACGTCAAAAAAAATTTCTTTTTGCGAAATATTAAGTTTTTATCAAGTTTACACAGAAAAATTATTATGTTAACAAGAACGAATATTTTTCACAATTTTATACTACGGCTCGTTTTAGTGCAAAGAGAATTGCAGTTTTTAAAATAGCTGCATCACTGTTTTTTGTATTCTCAGCTGTTGGTTCAGCTTTCTAAACAACTGTTGATGGGAAATTTACTTGTTTGTGTAAATTTTGTTTTTGATTTGTGCCTTCTTGTTTCTTGCATTTTCTCGTATATTTAGATTTTTGACACTAGGTACACTTTTCTCAAAAACCAATAAACCTACTAGGCTCTAAATTTTTACCAGTTAATTATCTTGGATATCTACATACACTGACATATTTATGACTTCCTCAGGAGCTTCGAAAATTAGTAATACGCAAAAAACGTAGAAATCAGTTTGTAAAAATGTTATGTTATTCGTAATTTAAAAAAAAACTGGTACGGTCCGAAAATTAAATTGAAAAAATGTCAGTAGCTTGAGAAGAAGCCCGACACCTATACTGTGTAAAGTTTATTTTCCCTATCTTTTACCAATCATGAAAAATGTACCTAAAAGCAGCAAATTTAACATTGGCGGGGTACAAAGTACGTTCTCCCCTTAATAAAAAATTTAGAACTGACGTTCAATTCTGTTCGAGGGTGCACAGATGATAGTTCGAAGTTAGTTATCTATCAAACTCTAAGCCTAGATATTACATTAATCTCGCCTTACGGATTTGGACCTAATTAATTAACACAGGACACGTGTATAGCGACGCACATTATCTAAAAAAATAATTAATATTTTACAATTTTAATGTGACTAGATCAGTTTATAATAAATAAAATATTTTGAAAAAATAAAACAAAATTACGTTTAAAAATGAGATGGAAAACAGACAGAAAATGCAGACCAACCTATTGTGAAACCCGTTAATGTTCGTCAGGAGTACTATTCGTTTAACAACCAAATTAGGTGTCATCTGAAGCTGCGATTCCCTTCCTCATATTCATATCCTTTGGTAATTTATCTCTTTCCCTTTTTCAACTCACTCACTCACTCTGTTTTTCTTTCTCATCAGTGCACTACTGTCTTTTTATTGTAAATTTAAAAAAGCCAACAAGAAGAGAAAAACCAGACTAATTTTCCCAGGTCAGTTAAAAACAACCATTCACTGCTTTGTTACAAACTAACCCACTTCTTTATCAAAGAAAATAATGACTAAAATAAAAAAAATTAAAACATTTATTTGTAATTCGATGCAAGAGTTTTTATCATTACACTAACATTACACTTTACAAATTACACACGTAGATGCACAATTTCATTTTAAACGTTAAACAACAACCAAATAAATAAATACTGTTGTTCGTTTTGTAAAAAAAACAACAATTATTATCATCATGGTTGTGTTTCGTTTTCTTTAATTATTCAAGTAACGTTATACAATTATACAACAAATACAAAACAAATATGTACGGAATGAGGTGCATAAATGAACATGAAATTGTTCCTCCGTATTTAAAAGGTAATTGGATCAAAACACTTCAAACATAAATTAAAAATAACATCTTTTTCGGTTACTAAAATTTACACTTGAATTCTAAATAAATATAAAAGGAAAAAGGTATTAATGTAAAACATCTGTAGCATATAGGTAACGTTCTCTTTAACCTTATTATTTGAATAAATTACACGTAGAAAATCCAAGAATTTTTCTTGTGTTAGCAAAAATATATATTTTTAAATTTGAGATTTAATTTTTACTTCCTCGAGCTATATATACTCGAAGTTTAGAGTGAAATAATATTGGTATGAAGCTGAATTTTAGTTTTTTACAACATCTAAGCCAAAAAACCTATGTGTGTATTATTCGTTCTGGAGCAAAACCTAACTGGACCGGTTAAACTGAAATTTATAAAAAAAAACTGAGGTTGTCTGACAGAATTCCAAGGGGCTTTAAGAATAAATTACTCCGATTCAAGGATCCGATTTTGTAAACAATAAAAACGGTTTTTACAATTTGTATGAAATTCCGCCTATTTAGGCCTACTACAATTCTAAGCTCAGAAAGTGGTAGGTATGCATAATTTTTTTTGTTAACGACCGACTGTTCTGCAATTACTGCTAATGCAGACGGTGAAAGATGAAATGATATTTTGTAACGTATGAAAATATGCCGTGCTGAATGGGATTAGAACCTGAGACCGCATGATGAGACGCGAGCACGTTACTAACGACGCCAATGCGGCCGGCAGGTATGCATGTGTCATAATAAATAAGTTGTTTAAAGAAGTCAGAAAGGGTCTTGAAAAAAATAAATAAATACTGTCTTCAAGTGATTCAACAAAGAGAAAAGGCAGTGCACCAGAGGGACGGAAGAAAGAAGAAAACTTACAAAGAAATAATTTTAACTGCTAAAGAGATTCCAAAAAATGTTTAAATTACTTAACATGGGATAAAATGGGGGTGTAGGACAATAAATCAAGGAATAATAGGATACAGGAATATTCCCGGGAAAAGAATGAAGAAAAGTTTATCCGTCATTTTATTTTTACAGTACGTTCTACTACTTTAAGGGAAGACTGTACTTTGTGTCCCGCTAGTGTTAAATTTGCAATTTTTTGGTACGTGTTTCATAGGGTAGGTTAAAGATAAGAAAGTAAAACTTTACACACTTATAGTTGCCGGGTATTTTACACACTCCTGGTATTTTTTTTTTTTCAATTTAATCTGTTCGACCATAAAATTAAAAACAAAATAACGAATAACACAGAATTTTTATAATTTTTTTTCTGCGTGTTTTTGCGTATTAGGCTACTAATTTTTGGAGCATCTGAGGAAGTTATAAACACGGCGGTATATGCGCATGTATAAGATAAATAACTGATAAAAATTTCAGCCTGGTAGGTAGCCTATAATGGTTTCCAAGAAAAATGTACCTAAATATTAAAAATCTAAATTTCCGGGAACACAAAAAACAAAAGCACAAATCAAAAATAAAATGTACACAAACATGTAAATTTCCCATCAATAGTTGGTTAGAAAGCTAAACCAATAGTTTTGAGAATATTAAAAACAGTAATGCAGATATTTAAAAAAAAATTAAATTCCCTTTACACTAAAACAAAAAGTATAATATTACGAAAAATATTCGTTCTTGGTTGCATGATAATTTTTCCGAGTAAAGCTGAAAAAAATTTAATTTTTTCATTAAAATAATTTTTTGACCTAATTTAATGTTTTTCTGGTAGATCTAGAACTGAAGTACTGAAAAACATAAACCAAAAATCGAAATTTTCAGTCAAAACCATCATACAGTCTCCCCTTAAAAGAGTAATAAACAGAAATTTTGCCCAAAACGGGCAGGTGGAGTGTTATTTTAATTGCACTCTATCTGTTTGGTCCAGGGCTAAAAAAAAATAGTTCTGTTTCTTATCACATAGTCAGCCACTTATATGACTGAACTATTTAAGAACAGAAGAGGTAGAGGTGTAAAAGACACTAGTCAGAGTTATCTCCTCTGAGAGTAATGAATTTCACTATGCAGCCAGACCCTGTGGTGAATGAAGTGAAGGTGTCATTTGCAGGGTGGAAAGTGAGTGCTTTTCGGAGGGCCCGGCATGCTGATAAGCATACTCTTTCAACTCAGTGAGGAAGGCAATGGTAAACCACCTTACTCCTCGTTTTTACTTAGTAAAATCTCTAGAGGTTTAAACCAGCCTTTCGGCTGTTGACCTAAACAACAACAACAAACAGAAATTGTTAAATTTTCATTTTAAGTTATCATCAGGTTACTTTAGAAATGATTGGTACCCAGTGGGTTTTACAAGAATAAGCAGATAACAAGATTCAACAAGTATGTTGGCACAACTAGTATCCGTAAATTGTAAATCAGAGGCCTACTCATAGGGACTAAGCAGCACTAAGAGGCTTTAATAAGGCCGCCGGTTACGTACGCTATGTAGTCTACATGCGGCTCTCCCTTGAGCTGAACCAACTACGTATGTGTAGGTCTAGTCACAAGAGAACTACAACCTTTACTACTACATACACACTGGTTCATAAATTGTGAAACAGGGAGTGGGGGAGTAGCCTACTACAATCATATTAAAGGTGAACGAGAATTTTAACAAGTAGGTCTAATGTTGTTAGTAATCATCACTTTAATGACCTTAGCTCTGAATGGACTAAAAAATTTGAACAAGCAAATAAATAGGCTAAAACCTCTCAGTAATCTTAGAAAAACCTTTTTACTTAATTCAAGATAGATTTTCAGGATTTATTCAAAACAATTGTAACTTTATGATGTTAAATAGACCAATTTTAATGAGGATTTTTACAGAAAATCGTATAATGACGATAAAGTACGCGATTAAAAAATACATGATACAAAAATTTTAGCATTATATTTTAATTTTTAATAGTAGTATTTTCGTAGAGTGAAAAAAGTGTTAAGGCAGGCAACTAATAGACATCTCGGATCTAAAGAGAAGATCGCCAGAAAATTATTGACTTGGTTTAGTACCCTATGGTAAATAAGAGTAGTTTAAATTATAAAATAAAATTCTCATAAGGTTAAGTGTACAAGGTTATAATAATAATAACTAAGTGTTATTTTAACGCTTAATTTAACGTTAACTTTAACTTAGTTAACTTTTAGAGTTAATTTAACTGCCGTTTAACTAAGCGTTAAAGCGTTCAGCACTGAAGAGAGTTGTTCGTTGGTCTAAGACCAGTTACAAGAAAAAGTAAAATAAAATTTTTAGTACATTGAATTTTCAGTCCATATCATATTTAGGTAGAAAAATTAATGAAAAATCTTGTCAGTTTAAATTTTAGGACGGTTAGAGAATGATGAAAGGGAACGGGTAAAATCATGGTTTTAATAAATCCTGAAGTTTATAAATACAATATTGAAGGGTATTAAAATTATTCATATTTATAAATAAATTTGAAACGTTTCAAATGTTTAAAAAAATGTATATACAACAACAAAAATTAATTACATGTCATGAAATCAACTTAAAAAAGTAAAAAAGATAATGTTTAACTTTTAACTCGTACAAAAACGATTTGAATATTTATTAATTAATTCGATAAAAAATTTAAAGGTGAAATTAAATAAATTTTTTAAAACTGATGAAGTGTTATTATAAAACTAATACATTTATTCCAGTACAGTGAGCTGTAAATACAACATCTGGTAACGTTTTTCGTATACAAGTTTTTCCTTTTAGGTAATTGAACTGTTTCTAACAATTTAATAATAAATATATGCCGGATAAAATGTAGAGTAGGCAGTACAGTTGAGTAACGCATTTTATCGACACTGAAACTAATTTGTAAGTTTTTAAAAATAAATAAAAAATGTTCGGACGTGAACGATTCCAGAATAAAATAAATGACCGCCGAGCCCGACGACTTTCTTGATAGGCTTCCAAAAAATAAACTATTGAAAATAAATAGAAATTTAATCTAAAGAATGCGTCTCTTATAAAGTATTTTATTTTAACACTTCTAGTATATTATATCCAACAGCATGATATGTCCAAGTGAAACGAATAGATCGATTTTGATGATCGTTTTTAATACGAAAACGAAAATTGACTAAGTAAAATTGTTAAAAATATTATGGGAATTTTCAGGTTTAATACCAGTAATAGCTGGGTCTGAAGTGCAAAAATTTTTAATTTTTAAAAGAATTTAATATTCTAACAAGGTTTTTATATGGTTTTTCCCTCTAGGTAAAACGGAACAGTTCCTTTTAGTTTTTTTTGACCCAGTTCACCTTTTCATTTCCTTTCACAAGTCTCAGTTTATGACTTTTCGTATAAAAAAAAATTATTTCATACAAATAAATATTTAATATGTATTTAACCAAATGAAATTTTTATTCAAAAATGTAAAAATTCTCTCAAGATTTTTATCAAGGAGAGAGCAGATGGGAGGAAGAGATATATATATATAAGGGTGGGGGGAGAGAGAGGTGACACATCCTTCCTTAACTAGCAAAATGTGTAGGTCACGAAAAATTAATTAATGAAAACTGTAAGAGCCCATGGCGAAAAATATAGTTTTAAAATTTCTACTACTAATTTTTAAGATTGTTTTTTGCCCGGTCCGTTAGTGTAGCAGTCAGCGCGACGGGCTTGTACACCACGAGTCCCAAACTCGATTCCCGGTCAGGTCAATTATTTTCATCTATCTCATGTATCGTTGACATTAATGTGTAAAACGTAGAAATGAAAAAGGAAACAATACACTGCTATTTCTTTATATAGGCTGTAATTTTAAAATAATAAAAAAATTTTTTTTGGGAAAGCAAAGTTGTGCATTATTTATTTTATAACATAATTTATGTTAAGCTAATTTTCATAACAAATGTTTTTATTGACATATTTATATCAAATCTGTTCTAGAAACAATAAATAAACCTATTTTCAGTTAACAGTGAATAGATAAGTATGAGGAAAAGGTACGTATCAGTAAAGATACCTTTAAAAAAAAATCAGGTGTGAATCACTCACACAACTTTCTCTTGCCAATGCAAAGAATTAACAATAAACCTAATATTAGTTTATTAAAACATTAGAAATGAACAAAAAACTAACCTCAAAAAACATTTGTGAAATACGCAAAATTAAAATCTACCTCGGTTTAGCTTAAAAATACGGAAAATCGCTCATTCACGCTAAACTAGGCACTGTACAAAAAAATGCTTAAAATAAAAGTTGTAGATCTCTTAATTTCTTATAAATTTTATTTTATACACTTTTGTCGTAAAATGCATTCTAAGGCCGAAATCTTAAAAAAATCGATTTTCACACGTTTTCGTGAGAAAAAAACAGAAAATTGCTAATTACCGCTAAACTAAGCGTTATACAAAAAAATGTTTTAAATAAAAGTTGTAGGTTTTTAAATTCTCTACAACTTTTGTTATATAACGTTTTGCGCTAAAATGCATATTAAAGCCGCAATCTTAAAAAGAAAATGTTTTAACGTAAAAACAGCCTCACCAAGAATTTCAGCAAACATGGCGCCTACCCTATCTTGTAGAGAATAAAAAATTGAGTAAACCAGGCGATTTTTAAAAAAATCGTAGGACCAGTTTTTGAGAAAATCGCAAAAAAGTGAAAAATTATACGAATAAACTCCTACTTCCGGTTGACCGATTTTGATGAAAATGTTTGTGTAGGGTCCGGTAGTGGTATGTAACTTAAGTTTCAAGTTTCAAGTTCGTACGATGTTCCGTTCTTGAGATATTCTGTTCACACACAGACACACACACACACACACCAATCGCTAAAAACATGTTTTTTGGGTTCAGGGGGTCTGAAAACGTATAGATCCGGTGAAAACTAGATTTCGAAAAATCGACATGAAAACAATACTTTCCTTCCTATATATTCATATAGGCAAGAGAAAGTAATAATGAAGCACTGTTTGTATGGATGATAAACCTATGGTAGTATAACGATAACATAATGACGGTAGATTTTTTAAAACCAATAGTAGAAAATATAAGTTAGGCCTACTAAACAAACAAGTCTATCGGATCCTTCTTTTATATCATTCGTATGGTATCACTGTTGTCCAATAAATTGATTGCCAAAACATTTTTGTGATATTCAAGCTGCTTTCAGTATTTTATACTAAAATTTAAAATTTCTTACTTAATTGTCGAGACAGAAAGGTTTTTATGAATGTGATTATTTGTTATGTATCTGGGTACAGCTGTTAGAGCTCGGCGGACTTGAGAATGGAAACGCTGTTTAATTTGGACATGGCCTTCGGGCCAGCCCAATCAGTCAGCTAGTAGTAAGTCGCTATTATTTGTTAAGTAACACCGGATGGGCAAGCAACTTTGTATGGTGACCAGCTGACAGCCATAAATATTTTACGATATATAAATACACATGAACAATTTTGATGACGAAGTGTAAATGTAACATTACAGCTTTTAGTAGTTTCATTTGTTTTAAAGAAAAATGTGAATTAGTGTAAAAAAAATTTTTTTAATCTGACGAATCATTTTTCAGAAAAATTGATTTTGAAATTTGCGTAAAAAGTAAATTAACAGGAAGGCTACCAACTAATTCCAAAGAAAAGTCTCATGGGCTGAACGAAAAACTTTTATTCCTCAAGTTTTAGCCAAATTAGATTAACAGGCTATCGCACAAAATGTAGCTACTTCCTTTCAAATCCATGTGAGTTGGGTACGTTCATAAAAAATAAATAATGCAGTTCAGAAAATCTATAGATTTCGTTGTTGATATAAATATTTTGTCACTACCCTATAATATACATACATAAAGTAAAAACAGTAAACCGATACAAAACTAAAATAAAAGAAATAGATAAAATAAATAAAAAGTAAGATTTTGAGCCGGTGATCAATAACACATATGAAGAACATCTATTTTAAAAGGAAAACACACTGGAAGAAAGAGTAGAAGGGTCATACATCAAAAAGGATTTACAATTTCAGTTTCCCTTTAGAGCTTTTGTTGATGCAAAGAGAGTTCCTGGATAATGCTTGAGCGGGTGCTTCGGTTCGGTACCACATCGAATACAAAATTGTGACAGAAAGAGGTGATCCCTACGCTACGCTACGAAACGAATCGCCAGCCGCCACAAGGGCCTATCCTAACCCTATACCTTTTTTATATCCCGGTGAATATTCCCTACAAGGAGAAACGGGATACAGGTCAACAGATACTGTTAAGAATTTAAAAAAGAACAACACGTAACGAATACTATTTTTACTTTGGCCGTTCGTTTATTCAATTCAAACAATATCCCGAGCTATTGAATTGTTCAGATAAATCTAAAACAAAAGTAATAAATTTTCTTGAAATATGGTAACTAATATCATAACTTAAATAAAATTTTGTAGTAGCAACTGCGTGTGGCGTAGGTATTGCCTACGGCTTATTATAGCTTATAAAGGCTCTAATTTTTCTTAATGTTGTTTAGATCATTAACTGAAAGGTTGGTTTGGACCTCTGAAGGCTTTACTAAGTACAATAAGAAGTTTACAACTGCTTTCCTCACTGAATTGAGAAATATGCCTATCGGCATACCCGGCCCTCCTAAAAGCGTCTACTTTCCACCCTGCAAATGACACCTCCACTTCTTTCACCGCAGGGTCTGGTGTATATAGCCTAATGAAATTAATTACTCTGAGGAGGAAACTGTGACTAGTGTCTTTTATACTTCTTCCTCTTCTGTTCTTAAATGCTTCAGTCAATAGTTTTAATGACAATTGGCTGACCATGTGATAAAAAATAGAACTATTTTTTGTAGCCCAGGAAGTAGCAGATCGAGTGCAAATAATTTCACACTCCACCTGCCTGTTATGTGAATTATTTATTATTAAATACACCTAAAAGTTCTAATTCTGATATTTATAAATTTTCCGTAAATTTCCATTTTAAAGAAAATTACTCGGGGATTTTTCTTCTTCTTGCTTGGATGTTGCTTTTTTCTTATAAATACTTAAAAATTCTTTCAGAAATAGCTTTTTTCTTTTTTCTGAGAAGTTACGCACTTCCAGCACGGCTCGCTACACGACGTTTTGATACTAGCGCCGAACTGCATGCCCTTGTGAACCAGTGCAGTGGTTGAAATAGCAAGCGGCTTCAATTTAAATGGCGATTGTGTAGAAAAATGTCTGAAGAGACATAAAAATAATGCCTTTAAATAGGCCTATATATAATAAAATTTGGTTTTTTCATATAGTTAATTTCTTATTTCAAAACGACTGTTACTTTCTGGATAGCTCTCGAACTTTACTTCTAAATACCGTTGTATCTTAAGAGCCATTCACTGAAACTACGAGTACATTCTCCATTTCGAGTTCTTTAGGATTTTATGGTTGCAAATTTTGAATATTTGTTCATTTAATCTATCGTTATTCATTCAAGTGAAAAAAATTTTGCTCATCTTTTACGATTGATTCTTCTACCGTTTCCATGTTGTCTTTGTATAAGTCATTTTTTGATGTTGACATTCATCCCCTGATTTTCACACATTCGATCCGTACATTTTTCTGAGGATTTTTCTATCCGTTTTTAGAAGTGCTTGCATTGGGCCTTTCATTGTTAGATTCATTTCAATTCCATAGAGAATTACTGGGAATAAAACTGCGTTGTAATGTTTTAATGTTTAATGTTTTAATGTTCGGAAATATTTTTCTTGTTGTAGATATTTTTTTAACACGAAAAAATTTATAATTATTTTATCTTATCTTTCATATTGTTTGTTGTTTTTTCAATAACTTGTGCGAATTTATTTGCTGTTCCGGGATCTTGAATAAATGTTCTCTTGATTAAATCTTGGTATTTTAATGGATTGAGCCTGCTGTTGCCCTATGGCATTAATTAAATTTTAATTATTGATGGACAGTAATGTGGAATAACATTAAAATCTCTGATTACTAAAACGTTTTGGATTTCTTTAAAACACTTTTTAGTATTTCGCTTCAGTATAAATAGATTAAACAAAAAAGTCGGTAAATTTGTAGAAGTCCCCTTTCATCGCCAATTCAATTTTGTTTCGAAACAACACGTAGTTTATACATGATTTAATATTATTAAATAAAACGAAAAAATAAAACAAAACACATCAGTTAAAAAAATTAAAACGTGTATAAGCCTAAAACAAAAATCCAGGCTTAAAAATAAAAATAATTTCCTCTTTCAACATTCGTCACAAACATTGTAGCGTGAACTTGACCCATATTCTAAGTAGTGGACAAGGTCACATAGTCAGGTTATACACTACATTTTTTTAAATTAAAAATAACAACTCCAGTAATACTAGGTGTATATTATTATTATAATTTTTAAACAGTATAAATAAATTTATAAAATATAAATACTGGCATAATATAAATAGTTATTTGTTAATTAATATTCAATATCAGTTAATCTTTGATAGTTTTAAAAAATGTATAATAATCTACGAACAACAACGAGATTAAAATGATGTACTACGTGATTCAAAAGTGCAACTAAACTATAATTAATAAAAAGTGAATTAAAAATCGAAATGAAGATAAACAATTAAAATAAATACATGAATAACTGAAATAATATATATAATATCCTATAAAACAGTGATTTGAATTTTACGAACATTTTTAAAATATGTAATCAAAATTTAAAATTTAATATGGTAACTTGAACCATGAGTTCGTTGAGCTTTAGGCCAGAGACAAGCTTGGTGTGAACATCACGTTAGAAAGTGCTCCAGTTAAATATTAAAATTATTAAGTAAAATCCGACGGAAGGATAGTATAATATGTATCAGTAAGAAGATAAAAACGTAAGCAACATTTACCATATAATTAACAAACATTAAGTATCAATATATCGAGAAAATTCATATTTAAAATTCAAGAATACAAAGCTATTGATAGACGCCATTCTAATGAACAAAGCTTCGCTTCAGTAATTCATAATTTTATTAAATTCAACCGGTAAAATAAAAATAACATTTCAAGAACATAGTTAACTGATATTTTTTAAATTTATTCAATTACTTAAATTATTCAAAATTATCTAAATAATATTCCAAATTTAATTTAAAAGACCAGTATTACGATAAAATTATTAAAAATTCCGATTGTCATTTGTTAAGTTTAAAATTTTTCATTGTTGTATAATTTAAGATTTATTAATAAAAAACAATAAACAATTATAGTATTTAAAAAAACCCTGAGATCATTTAAAATTAGAGTCATCATTTTGTAAAATCATCAATTATCTATTTATTTATTAAATTAAAAGTCTTAAAATTTAAATCTTGTGTCTATTTATTTTATTTTAAATTTGTACAACCGTAGTGTTGCTACAACATACAGGCCTACCCACAGTTTGTACAGGCAGGTTCTATATCGAAATACAATACTTTGACTAATCACAAATAAGAGAAAAGGTAAAAACTTACTTAAGACTCTATTAATAGAAACACAAAAATTAATTCATTTTAAAATCTGACGAAATCTACTAATAGAAGTTGGTTTAATTCATAAACATTCGACAAAATATTTTAAAAAAATCTTTAAAATTAGATTTGCACAGTTACAGTGTTTCTTATAAATTTACAAGTAGAGTACAGAATACCTACAGTACGTCCACGCACATTCTTAATCGATTGCTCAAGTTTTTTTACATTTCTTTAAATTTTATTTTAGAAAAAAATATTACATAAAAATCTTAATTAAAGAGAATAAACTATAATAAATTATTATGGTCTAACATTTTTTTATTGTAGTTACACTCATTTTATCATAAGCCAGCCGCTTCCTTTTGCTGCACTTGTAGTGAACCAAAATGAATTGACAGGTAGCTGTGTTTATGTTTTGATGTTAAAGTATGATATGTAAATAAAACCAGCTGGTTGAAATTAGATATTAAAATATATTTAAAAATTAATATATTTAATAAACAAAAAGTCTTGTTGCTAAGCGACTGTGAATAAGAAGGATATTTTATAAAAATTATTTCTTCAGTGTGGGGCTGGAGGCCAAAGAAGCAGAAAGTCCTACATTAAACTCAAGTAAATTTCTTTGATAATTTAAAACAAAATGTACATTAACACAAAATAAATTTATAAAATATATAAGTATAAAATGGTGCACTATTAGAATATGTTAAATAGTAATACAATTTAAGAAGCCATAAATTAAAAAAAGTGAAATTTGTCAACTAGATAATAATGCATTAAAATACAGAAAAATTAATGATAATAACTCAATAAAAAACATTCATCTACCAGAATAATCAGTGTTTCTATTACTTTGTATTGAATATTATAAATCATCATAATTTGGGACATACATAACATTTAAAAATTGCTATACCCTTGTGGAGAAACGTAGCACACTTCACAGTTGGAAATAGGCTACATTATTCTTTTATTATTTAAACTTAATTTTTTACCAATTTTACTGACACTTTAAAAAAAAGTACTACCAAGTAAATTTCTTGAGTCTGTAGTAATGGTCATTGTTACGCAAAAGGTTACTACTTACTAAAAACATTTATGACGTTCAAGTTTACCAGTATATTAGTTTTATTTGTTTTCCAATTTAATTAATCAATTCTACTAGACTGTCTCATTATAACGACAAATATAATATCTCTGAAGAAATTCGTGAGGAAACATTCTTCGAAAAATCGAAGTCGCTCGAAAAATCGGTATTTATTTTAAAAATTACAGGCTTCAGGTGCATTCTAGAGCAGAAATGTAACCTACATAAAAATTACAGCTAATTAAATGTAACAATATCTTATAAATAACACTTATTTGTCCGACGCATAACACTTAGTCCATTCACAATTTGTAATTTAATGTGAAAATCGCATCAAAATCGGCTTTGAACTTACACAAAAGTAACTGCTAGTTAACCACAAAGTAATTTGGGTATGTGACTACTGTTAAAGTTCTCAATACTTTAAAACTCTATTCCTTAAGAGTCATATACTTCAAGAGAAAGTAATAAGATTTAATAAACCTTTTATAACAATAAAAATAGTAAAATGATGAATTTTTCATATTAAAGAATTTCATATCCCAGAGTTTTTAGCATGAAACTACTTAACTTGTGCTTGCATTTTAAACGGCAGCTCATAATAAAAGAGATATTGGAAAACTAAGAAAAGAATAAAACGAGAAAAATCACATGAAACCTATTGAAAATAATTATGTATACTAGGATATCATACTTTATTGTTCAAAATTCATTCAAATGAGGATTTTTATTAAATTTGAAATTCAAACTTAAAATTTTATAACATTAAAAATAATAAAAGTACAGTCAAGTTATTCAATAAACTGCATCTCGTTATTTCAACGAGATTTTTATGAAAAATGATACCTAAGAAAGTTTTTAATAATATGTTGCATAGCTGTTACATTAGAAGTTTATTGATATTTCAATGTAAACAATTGTACAACGTTCAGTTATAATATTTTGCTTGAAAATACGGATCGTCGAAAATACTACAGCATTTTATATTTTAATACCCGGTATCCAAAAAGTTGATTCAACTCCCTCCAGTAGTATCAACAAAATAAAACGTTTTCGTTTACCGCTAGAACGCTGTGTTAATTATTGTTAAGACTAATTATTTAAATATTCACTCATCACTTATGTAATACTGCAACATTCTTATAACCCAGGCAGCTAAAATTCATACGTTAAAAACCTATAACCTAAACCCATACTAAAAACCTAACGCAACGCATATTTTGTAATACAGTTAAATCTACAATTTATTATTTTTTTGTGTCTTTAATTTTTATTACGGTACTGTACATTGAGCAGCACAACTTCCGTATTTGATTTTCAAATGGCGGTGGGGAATTTCACTTTACGGAGAAGAGGTACCCAGTGATACATTCTCCGTTCAAAACTTCAAGTATGGTCCGTTATTCACACCAAGAGGTCTCTACTCAATTTTCACTTTAAACGACGCACAGTTGGAAAGTTCCTTGTTGCTAGATCACGAGCTAGTTGGTTTAATTTATTCTTAAGTAAAATGAGTTAATAAGTTTTATTTTTTATATGTCGTGATCGAAGAAAATTTTCCAATGGGAGAACTTCATGGATGTAAGTTACGGGTTGATTTTTTACTTTAAAATAAGTCCGCAGGATGTCTTCGTTTCAACCGACTGGTGTAGTTTGAATTGTCTAATGGCCTGCCGAGCCTCATAATTGAATTCCGTACGTCCAAATTCATTTAAAAATTGCTTTGTAAAATTGTAAATTTGTTGTTAAGATTGAGAGCAGAAAAATTACCTAGTATCCAATAACTGTTTATTTAATTTTAAACATAATAATAAATAATATGATTTGTAATAATAATAATTTAATTCGCAGTAAGCTACATAACAAAAAATATTAATTTGTATCCCAGATATTTACATATGAAGAACTATATTACATTGCCATATCATACATTAATCAATATTTTTAAATATATGCCTGAAATGGGTAATTAACCTATCCAATCATGGCTTCTCTTACCTCAGTATAGATAAATTAATGCCTATTTTTTGAACACTAGGTCGTCAAGAATCGGACAATTAGAATGTAGCTCACAGATTTAAAACTATTTCCTTTTAAATATGACTAGATTTAAATGTAACCATTTCCTTTGTATACTGCTTACCGATGCTAAAAAACCAGCGCTGTAGTTTAGTTCAACTTTAGATTATATGACGTTCCGTATATAGGCCTACTTATAATTTTTGGGAAGCAGGTTTGGAAGAAAGATAATAGAAGCTGTTTTTGGAACAGTTATTTTTAGCAATGTCCAAAGGAATCAAAGGTTTAATTCTTGAACTGTAGTTGTGGACTCGTTTCGGGAAATTAGCCGCGTTTTTATGAGCCTGTAACCTGTAATTAGTCCCCGGGAACATTTCAGGGCCCGGAACTCACATCTTGGTCTTTTGATTCTGGAACGATTTGTTTAAAATCACAGTATTATTATTTTTAAAATAGCATAGCTACTTACACAAAATAAAGTATGATATGAAACCGGGAGAAAGAATAAACAAGTTTAATTAATGTACCCCCCTGAAGCGAGCAATAAGGCCGCGCGCAAATACAGTTTAATTTCAAGAAAACTCATTATCTCAATGGGAATAGAATTCACTGCATTAGAAATGTAAAATAAAATTTAAGACAGAATGAGAAAAAGGATGAAGTAAATAATGTAACAGAAGTAAGTTAGCATAGGAGGTGGAGGGTTGAAGAAGAATTGTTACAAATGGGTTGAATTTGTATAAGGGTAAAGCTTAATTAAATGGAGCCGATGGATCTGTGTTATTGAACGAGGAAAGCAACCGTGTTCCGTGTTCGGTGTTTTGTGATTGAAGATTGAACGGAATCTGTCACAATCAACACTGCAATAGGTTCGGGTCGAGTCGTTCTGTTTCTATAGTCCAATCAGCACATGCATTTTCCATGAGGCTTACAACAACAGACCGAGTCGCAGCGCATATAGATCACCTTTTATTATGATTTAACCGCTCTTATTCCAAACTCAACCAACGTTTCTTCCATTCTTTTCACTCAATCTATTATTGAATAAATTACATATATTTTTTATTACAACAAAGCATAAAATGTAATATTGCTTCAACAAAAAATAAATAAGCATAACAAACCGCAGTAATATTCTAGTTAATTTTCTACTTAATGCACCATGATTATTTTGTCATAATTGTTAAAAATTATTAAGTAACACCGGTTAGAAAAGTGACTGTCACGCTAACCAGTTGACAAAAATAAACATCATTGAGTGTCCCACATACAAAACATACACAAATTCATTAAAGTACCCGTTGTTGTTACTGTTTAGCTCATCAGCCGAAAGGCTGGTTTGAACCTCTAGAGGCTTTACCAAGTAAAACAAGGAGTAAGGTGGTTTACCGATGCCTTTCTCACTGAGTGGAAAAGTATGTTTATCAGCATTCAACTCATTAATTTAACTTAAACCCTCAATTCCTTCTGATTCCTATTGATTGGAGGTCACCATCACAAAAAAACTATAAAGAAAAAATAACACGATCAACTAAACTGACATCCAAACTGACTAAATTGACCTCCCATAACTCTTTTCATTGATCTTTATACACCTCTTAGTTTTTCTGCTATTTTCGTGGTAGTTAGTGGTTTCTAATACATAGCAATATGAAATACACACTTATCATATACCTTAAGTTTTTAAATAAATATTTTAATTTGTTATATTTATATTAGCTATAAA
This sequence comes from Catonia carolina, assembly GCA_035578175.1. Lineage (NCBI taxonomy): Eukaryota > Metazoa > Arthropoda > Insecta > Hemiptera > Achilidae > Catonia > Catonia carolina. The sequence continues at coordinate 298,187,796 of JAQMRL010000001.1, forward strand.
TTAAGAACATAAAGTTTATAAATGTTGGTGAAGAGCAATTATCTTAATTTTAGTTTTCATAAGTATAGGAGCATGAAGTTAAATTAGATGCTTTAAATAAAATTGACTTAGTAATACGTACTTTTATATTTTAGTTCAATAAATAAACAAATGATTGCATATACAATTGATCAATAAATATTTTTAATTAGAAGGACCTATGTGCTTTCCCTTATCAAGCTTTCTTGATCAATCGGTTTTCTTGATTAAGCCCGGTACCATCAAATCCAGGATACTTCCGCTAATAATTCGTTTTGTTCCATTAGTTAAGACACAATCTTTACAAAAATCAATTCAAATTGGCTTATAAATACAAGGGAAAATAACTATCAATTAAAAATTTGAGTACCATCAATTTCTCCATTATTTCAATACTTTTTTACACCATAATAAGAAGTCATGTGAAAAAGAAAATAAAATTTAAAACTAATAAAGAGAATAGTAAAATAATTTTACAATTCTGTTACTTCTATGAAATAGTTTTAAATTTAAAGTATTATTGAAAGTCTAAAGGATTTAGGATAATGATTTAAAAGTAATTATTTTTAATGAGCGATTAGAATGAAATAAATAAGAATGGATGATCAATACAAAAATAAAAGGAAGGGAAAGAAATAGAAATGACAATAAGTGGAATAGAGAAGGAGAAAGGGATGAAATTGTAGAACGAAACGGAAGGAAGGACAAGTGGGGGATTTCGGGGGTATTTTAGGGGGGGGTTTGAGAGAAGTCTATTCATCAAGTAGTGTGGACAGGCGTTCATTTGTCTCTAGAGAGCAACAACTCATACCCCTCCTGCCTCTTCCCAATCTTCAGAGCACGAGTCTCTCTAGAAATCCCAAACCTGAAATGTACATCAACTTAAACCAGGAGCAGCAATACTGAGTAGATTGGACCTTATTACTATTTGGCTGCGAAGCTACGTTATGTAACCTATCAAATAAATAAATAAATAATAACCTACCGTACATTAACGTCCATGTAATAATAATAATAATAAATAAGTAGCGCCTGCGCTGCACACGTATTCATCAACAGCATCAGTGGCGTTCCTTAGATAACAAACATCAGTATAATCAGTGGCCTAATTCAAACCATCCAAACTTACTTGCTAATCTTCAAACAGTACTACAATTCACTCACACAATAGCCGATTTTGATGCTGTATTCACAACAGTTATAATATTACGTTGCCAACTAGAACTCAATTTGAAAAAGGCCAATTTTAATTAAACAAAATCACACAAAGCCTCTAAAATAACCCTGTTAAAAAAGTAGTAGCTAGACTAAGTAATTATAGATAAAAGTTGTCGCATTTTTATTTCCCTTTAACTTTTGTTATTTATATTTCCCTTTTTAAATGAATTGTAAGGGCGTAACTTCGGTGACAGAAAAACGATTTTGATGCGGTGTTTTTACATTAAAATACAATTAAAGGTTAAATTAAATGTTATATAATTAGCATACTGTAAGTTAATAATTTTGAACAATCCGTTTTTGATGCAACTTGTCACATAAAATTATTAATAGCGGATAGAATACACATCGTAAAATTTTATTTACAGAAATTAAAGAATTTTAATATTTTTAAAGTTTCCTTATTTTATTTAGAATTGAATAATAGGTTGCTATTAACTAGTTTGTTATTGTCTAAGACAGAAAATTTACAGTCTGTTCTTACATTAAAAAACAAGAACAAGTAAGCTTAATACAGTTAACGTAGAAAACACAAAATAAAACATTATCATTCATTAGTAATAAATGTTAAGATTCAAATTCAGATCAAATCAAAATTAATATTTCGAAAGAATTTTAAATACCTAAAATAAGATTTCTGTAATAAAGTTTAGGTCTAAAGGTTAATTAGCCTATAATCAAAATCTGCTACTTAAGTCAAACACATCGTATCTGTTAAAAGTTTTATAAAGTAGGCCTATCGTCGCTATTACCCCGTAAGTTACCACTATCCGAAGATGTGAAGTACTTCCATTTTCATCTCGACCGTCGACTGATGTAAAAGAAACACATTTTGACGAAACGAAGACAGTTAGACTTAAAATTGAGAAATATATATTTTTTTTAATTGGAAGACGGTCACAATTATTAACTGACTTAAAACTGACAAGAAACTATGCAATACAATTCTGAAACCAGTTTGGACGTACAGGATACTATTGTGAAGGACATCAAATATTCCAATACTGACATTATAGAACATTTTCAGACAAAACTTTTACGAACAGCTCCTAGGATACCATAGTAGCCTATATATGAAACAGATACATCTATCACGGGTCTTAGGACTTAGTAAGACAGAAAATTACACGATATAATAGACAATACGAACACAAACTAACAAATAGAGAATCGAATGAAAACAATAGTATTAATAATTGTCATTACAGCTTAGAGGAAAACACCCGTCAATACTAGGACTCTAGAGGGAGAGATAGTTATAAAAACCAGTGGAGTATGTAAGGAAGATCAAGGGTGTCCAGACTCCCCGTAAAATGTAAAAAGGGAAAAATTATTACAACGATTAGTAAATTTTACCAATAGCAGAAAACCTAATAAGTTAAAAAAATAAGAAACTAATATAATAATTTAAACTAACGTCGCTAAACCAACTTCTTTAATATTAGTTATTTATTCAGATCATTGTAAAATCCCCCTTGTTTTAGGGGCGTTTGGTCCGGCTGCGCTCGTCTTTCTAGGTCATGTATAAAAACACTTACCACTGTATCGTATACTGGGTGGAAGGGGCTCGTTATCCTTCACCGGAAAGAGTTTAGAGCGATCAAAACCAAAAAATGCTTCTGCCAAGGATGGTCAGTAAGATCCAAAAAAAATAGATGACAACCGGTTCACAAAACAAATTCTTAAGACACTAACAATACCTAAGGTGTCGGATAAATGGTTAACAGAAATCAGAAAAGATATTGAAAAAAACGGAAAAAACCTAAAAAATTTAATGAACAAAACCAAATTCAGACAACTAATTACGCACGTTAAGGGCTTCCATGAAGAGTAAAAATGGAACTGGGTGGACAGAAGAAAGGGGAAAAGCCTGCAATGAGCGAATGCTGAGAATGTGAGCCGCAAAAAGTGCTTTTAGAAACATCTAAACTCATCTCACGTGGTCTAAAATGGCCCTATAAGAGGGGGAAAAATACTGGGTCGATTTTATAATTTGAAATTTTCCATGAAAAACGAAGGGTTTTAATTCTTTAAGCACTTTGAGGAACTAGATGTATTAGTAGGTACATTACGTCAAAACCGCCAGCTCTGAATAAAATTTTTATCTACAACACTGATGAAAACTATTACTTATTGATATGAGGAAAATTGTAAACTAGATACAAAAAATTGGTAGATGCATTTTTGTACCATAAGACTGAAATTTGAAAAAATGACAAAATAATGTTTCGTAATGAGAGCTCTACTCTCTTTATGAATTTCCTAAAAGAAAACTTACGCCACCTTAATGAGAGCAGCAAATATATAATAATAGTAATAATAATAATAATAATAATAATAATAATTGAAAGACGTCGTAATAAAAATTGTAAGTCCTGCTTATGGAAAAATATAATTTTTGTTTTTTTTTGCACCGAAACATATTATCCTCAATTTTCAGGCTATAGACTATAGTTCATTGCGAAAAACATTCTGGAGTAGGTGAAAGGAATCTTAGTTTACAAATTTAAGTTCAATCGGTCCGGTATGGTTTGCTCCATACCAAAAAACTTAGAAATCGTTCCATTTATTTTGGCTAAGGAAGTTGTAAGGTGTGAATATCTGTTCAAATCCAAGTTATAAACTTTTTCAATCGCGATTTTTTTACTTCAGTTTTATTATGAAGTCGGGAGAAAGTAAATAAAAAGCCAGAGAAAATTATTGTGTTTATTTACCTCCAAGAAAATTTACAATCTCTTAAGCGTTTAAGTTTTTATTTTCAAAAATAACTAAGATAAATTAAACTGTAGAATATAAACCATTTATAAAACTCCAAGAGTAAGTAAACACATCTGACGTAGTTGCTTCAGGTAAGCTGGTACAACTTTTTAAGTCTGGATTCAGTTAAGGGATCAGTTGAAAAGAATATGTTATTCCACTATTTCAGGAGATGTTACAGCAACTTATAACATGCGTAGGAGAAACTGATGGTTGGGTATAGCTTCTTTTCTTTCTTACCAATATTACGTTACAGTTTCACTCACGTATACCATATGTCAGTGTCACTCTTACTGACATTACTGACGATTTAAAGAAAACTGATAACAATCTCTCTCACTCCCTTCTCTCATTTCGCTTGCAACTCACTCTCTTGTTACCCTAATAGATTACATAAAAATTTATCCAATAAATGGGCGGCAAGTTGTACTAACTCTTTCGCTAATCTCCAAGCAGTTGCCACAAAAGCTATAAGTTTATGTGGTTAACTACTCAACTATGTAATCTAATAATGTATGGTTTTTAAATAAAATCGGTTTACATAAAATAAATACGATACCTACTATTTGAAAAATACTATCTAGTTTAAGGTTTAAAACGATTAGGCTACGTAAAAGAATTTTTAAGTATAAAAACGGATCAAATTTCCGATAATTTAGTTTTATAGCTGTTCATTGAGAACTTATCAGCTACAATTAATGTTTAAATTCTTAAAACAAACACAAATAATGTTTCCTCTTTAATCGTATATAGAAACAAATTGCCCATAATGGGCAGGTGGAGTGTTAAATTAGTTGCACTCGATCTGTTGGTTCCAGGACTACAAAAAATAGTTCTGTTTCTTATCACATAGTCAGCTAATTATATGACTGAACTATTTAAGAACAGAAGAGATAGAGGTGTAAAAGACACTGGTCAGAGTTATATCCTCTGAGAGTAATAAATTTCACTATTCAGCCAGACCCTGTGCTGAATGAAATGAAGGTGTCATTTGCAGGGTGGAAAGTAAATGCTTACCGGCGGGCCTGACGTTCTGATAAGCATACTGTTTAAACTAAGTAAGGAAGGCAATAGTAGGTTTACTACTTCCTTCGAGGAGTAAGGTGGTTACCTTTCACCTCGATTTTACTTAGTAAAACCTCTAGAGGTTCAAACCAGCCTTTCGGCTGTTGACCTTAACAGCAGAAACAAATCTGGCGTGAAACGCTAACACGACTTTCTCTTTTCATAGTTAATAATGAATAATTAGTACTATAACCTATCTGTATTTAATAACTAGTAAGAGATTTAAAATGAAAAACATAACCTAATAATCATGAGTGAACGACACTATATGAAAATCACTCGCATTGATTTTAAACTAAGCGCTTTAAAAAATCTTGGAATAAAAATGCAGGTTTATTAAGTTTTTACATTTTTACGCTTATACCCTAAAATGTAATTCAGGGCGCAATATTTAAAAAACCATTTTTATTGCGACAGCACAGACCCTACACATATTTTAGCAGATATGTCGCTTATCTTGTAGAGCACAAAAAGGGAAGTAGAGTTAGTCTAAATGAGGTGATTTTAAACAAAATCGTTTTTGAAAAAATCGCAAAAAGTAAAAAACTACATGAATAAACTACTATTTCCTGTTGGCATATTTGGATGAAAATGTTCGAGTCGGTTCTGCTAATGGTACCTAGCTTATATTTAAATTATCAACTTCGTATGATATGTCAGTTCTTTAGATATTTCGTTCACACACTAATTGGTAAAAACATGTGTTTTGGGTTCAGGGGACCTCAAAACGTGTGTTTCCGATGAAAACTAAATTTCAAAAATCAACATGATAACAATATGTTCCTTTCGTAAATTTCATACAAGGTATGTGAAGGTAACTAATAAGATAAAATATAGATAATAAAATTAAATATCTCTGCATCTTATAGGTAATAAGATAAAATTTTAAAATAATTAAAAATTATGACCCCACTGATATTGATATTAAGCCTATATGAAGCCTCGGCAGAATGTTATGTTTTCAATTAATAAAATAAATCACTGTTGGAGAATCTTAAAATGGATTATCTTATTGTTTTAATTAAAACGTCTATCCGATATAGCTTAAGTAGGGCCTAAGCATAATCAAGCACTGAGTAATTAATCAAAAAACGGGCACAACTTTTCTAAAGTTAGTTAAGTAATTGTTTATTCATTCATGCAAGTTGCTTTAAAAAGAATAAGATAAGTTAAAAGGGCGAATTTTGTAGGAGAGGTGGGTGGGTGAAAGGAGAGGATTTAATGATTTTTTCAAAAACAAAATGAGTTTTAAATGAAAATGAAAATAACCCGAAGTGTGGTCGGTAGTGAAGGGGAAGGAAAATATTCTAATTAAATTGTGGTAGTCTTAAGTGTTAACAACGAAATATTTGAAAAGCGGTAAAGGATACACAATGAATGTGAAATACAAACAGACTTTTCTTTGCTAATTTTCAAGCAGTATCCTACTACATTACTTAGGCTTATATATGGACCAATTTTGATGCTGTATCTACAACGAAAAAGCATATGCCGCTAAATTAAATCGAAACGGAAACAGTTAATTAAATTAATTCACTCTCATAACTAACTGTGTACGGTCGACTAACCTAGAAATATACCGATTTAATACGATTTTTATCATTATCATCAAGATCATAAGGTTATCAATTGTGACATAGAGCCTCTGCATCTTATTTTTTGTCTTCAACGTATTTTTTCCGTCAGCATCTTACTTTCTTGATAACAAAATTATAAGTCGTCTGCAATCTTTATTCTTTGAAATCATCTTTTCCTTTTAATAAACAATCTATCTGTAGCACATACGAGGCGTAATAAAAAAATACGGTGAATAACTTCATTACGAACAAAGTAATAAGCTTACATCAAATTTGAATTAATCTCCTTCAAAGTAATCTCCTTGGCTAACAATCCACTTACCTGAATGTTGATTCCATAATTGGAAGCATTTCTGGTACGCTTCTTTCGGAAGGGCATTTAGCCTATCTGTCGAGGCCCTATCAATGTTAGGAATGGTGTGAAAATGTTTTCCTTTCAGCACAGTTTTTATTTTTGGGAAGGGCCAGAAGCCGCATGGTGCTAAATCTGGAGAGTAAGGCGAATGTGGACAGACAGGAATCTTTTTTTAGCTGACAACTCTGGATCAAAAAATGAGGTGTGGCAAGGGCGTCAAAAGTCGGAGAAGGAATTTCGCATTCGCTCGTCTCATTTGCAAATTATCGATTAAAATGCTTTGTTCGGACTCGTAAGAGATGTTCAGTTCTTTAATAAGCTCTTGAATAGGCAATCAGATACTTGAACGAACCAGTTTTACCACTTAGCCTACTGCATGTTTTCGTCTGTTTTTGAGGTCGAAGGACCGACCATTCTTCATCTTTAATAGACTCATTTCTGCTTTTAAATCACCTATAGGGCCTACCACTTGCTAAGTCTTCAGAGTTATCATATTATCGCCATACACTAAGTTCAATATTTCATGAGTTTCTATAGCACTTCTTTGGAATTTAAAACAAAATTAATGTTAACGCGAAGTTCGAAATCCATGAAGCACGACAGACACGGTAAACATGACATGACTCTTCCGGCTCCGGAAGCCGACTGACAAATCGCAATTTGCTCCAACTTGATACTGATTATCTCAAAGAATCAGGCTATTAAACTTTTTACTTCAAATAGACGTAGTGTCTGCAGGTCAGTCGTAGTAAAATCATTCACCGTATTTTTTAATCACACCTCGTACTTTATGGGTTAAATTATATTACCATAATAATCTACCAACATATGAACTGGAATACTAGTGGTCATTCGATCACATGGACTGACGTTATTTAATCACGTGCACAGTCATTGGCTGAAATAATTGTTCACGTGAACGACTTACTTCCAACACTAAATGCAGCTAAATTTCACGTTCGACAAACGTAGCAAATAAAACTACATTCAAAAATTGTAGCATTTTAAATTTTGCAAAGTAGATTTTTGTCGTGAGGGATCCCGACTTACGGTGATCTAACAATTCAGTTCTTGGCCTATTTATCGATTTCCATTACGCTCTTTCTTGTTTTAGTTCTTCTCAATACTTCTTAAATAGTAAAGCCATTTTATTATAAACATTTCTTTAAAACAGATGTAATTAATTGAGTAAAATTAAAGGATAAACTCAGTTTAAAACCGTTTGAAAAACTTATTTAGTTGTTAATTTATATATTTAAAATGTATGAGAACATTTTATGGCCATGTTGTAAACATATATTTTAGAATTTGCTGATAAAAAGTGAATAAAGAAACGGCCGGATGCGAATATGTGACGGAGTGAAATATCCGGGGGGGCAATAAATGGGCACGTACCGTAATTTATTTTTGTAAAATAGCCCATCGAAATTCACGGCAACGTTATTTACAATATGTTACCGTATAAAGGAAAGAATCGAAGGGGGAATCTTCTTCTCTTTCGGTTGTATTCGTATTCGCTTGGGATTTAATCTTTTATTAGAAGGTAATGTATGGTAGCAATAGGAAAGTGTGTTCCGTTGTCGCGTGTGACAGTGGTTGGCTTAATAAAAGACAGATTAATGGCCGTGAGCCGGCCCGTTAACTGCGTCATAACGGTGCGAGATCACGTGCAGCAACCCTCCCCGCTATCGTTGTTCTTCGACCACCACTAACAGCCTCTTCCGCTGGTACCCGGGATACGCTCCCCCTTCTTATTCGGTAAGTACTATGTTCCTTGTTACAAATAGCGCTTTCTATTAGAAGGGTTACTCAAAACACTAACTTTACTTCTCTCCGCTGTTGCACGCTTAATGTCTTTTACCCATCTTACTTACTTCCAAAACTTACTTTATATTACTTACAAAGACGACTCATATACCCTGATATGCGTTATCACGGCACCTTACTTAAACGCATTTGTTCCACTTCTTCGTTTAAGTCACATCATTTCTACAGCGCCTACATTCGATTTATTGAGTTCAACTAAATAATAAAAATAACTTTATTAATCCTATGTCATGTTAATATTATTTATAAACCCAAATAGAAATGACATGGACTGCTTTTACGAAAGTTTATAATCTAGTTGCTAACAAGGATTTAAATTTCGAAATTCAAACTATAACAAACTTGTGAGATTTTACATTTTTACAACTCCCTCATACGAAATGGTACCATCAATACTGAAAAACCGACATAGGCCTACTGATAAATTCAAATTATTGGGTGTACTGATGTTGACAGTACCATGGAAAGAAAGAAAACGAACGAATTAGTCCCGCGACTGATAAAGGACTTGTTAAGTCTATAAAAACGAGAAAACAGTAACTCGGTCTTATTATGCGATATGACCAATACGGCCTACTTAATTACATAGCGTAAAATAACATGAAAAATTCTAGGAAGTTGACAAGCTTCATAGCTGAAGAATTTAAGAGAATGGTACAGAACAGAGGTGTCTAAGGTTGAAATTATCATTATGATAGTCAAATTTCATTAAGAAAAAGAATTCAAAGAAGAAGATTGTCAAGTGAAATAATATACTTTGTATGACAAGTTAAAATTTTGTGTACGAAGTGAGGAGGTTATGCTAACGCACTGAACTGCAAAGGAGACTGCTGAGGTATTCTCATGAAATAGCCGAGGAAAACTACACTAAAATCTTGACCCGGAACGCCAATTATATTAGTCTGTACTAAAATCAACAAAAAATAAAAGTTAAAAATCAATATTTGATAGTATTCAAGTAACTTTATAAGTCAACGTATTAATTATCCAGTAAACAAATTTACAATTTAATTAACACACAAAAAACTGCAAACAATGAAATTAATTTTAAATAATTACATGACACACTTTGCTGAATAATATTATGATTTTGTTTTTTAATCTGTTTGAATAGTAGTTCTGTACTTGTAATGTATAGTAATATATTTGTTATGTATTTGCTAATGACCTATTGTTGATGCGACCTTAAATAGATAAGTTAAATATAAAATATAAAACAAAAACAACTTCCATTGTATAATTGCAAAATTTTATATTAAGTTATCTTTATTGTGCCTATTAAAAAAATAATAATTTGGTAGTCTACGCGATGTTTAAATTTATTTAAATAAATGTTCAAATTATTCTGACACATAATTATTTGTATCTGTTGTTTTTTTGTTATTTTTTTACAGTTCTGCAACATTACAGTCTGTTCACTTGAAATAAAACAATCAGTAATTTTGATAAATGTTAATCAACATGATTACAATTTCATTATATGTTATAGTAATGAAATTGAAAATAAAAATAAATTAATATTTTTGATTGATGATGACTTTGAAGTAAATCAGTGAGAATAAAAAAAGATAATAAGTGAAACAATGTTTTTTAAAAATTATAACCTAAATCAAAAACACTATACCTTTTCAGTCTTGAAAACCCGGTATCAGTGTCATTTAGTAGATTCAGAGCCAGGAAGTTTGGATGATTGTTGAGTCTTTCTTTATATTTACGGCTGAATTTTGATATAGTTTGTTTCACTGAGTCAATATTAAGATCGGCATAGATATAGGTGTTTTTGATGTACCACGGAATTTGCAGGGCCCGCCGCAAGAATTTTGACTAGAAACGTTCGAATATGTTTATGTTTGAAGTGCAGGATGTACCCCCACATGTCCACATGGGTTTTAAAACGGATTTATATAAAATAATTTTTGATTCGTTTGACAAAGGTGAGTATTTACCAATTTTGTTAATTAAAATACTAACTGTGGCCGCCTCCGTAGTGTAGTGGTTAGCGCCTTAGCCTACCAAGCAGGGGTCCTGGGTTAGATTCCCAGCCAGGGTCTGGAAATTTTCACAAGTCGAATCCCACAGTTACAGTCCCAATTCACTGTAGTCTCTAATGTCCAAGCAGTTGATGCGACTTAAAATAAATAAATTTAAAAAAAATAATACTAACTGTTAATGCACATTTATTGAGTTGGATTGTAAATTGACATTGTAATAGATTAAGATCTATCCCAAACATTTAATTGTCATGTACAATGCATACTATTTAAAATTATTATTTTTACGATTATTTATTTTATTATTATTTTGACTGTCATATAACTGCTACTGTATTATTATTTTACGTGACAATAAAACTTATTTATTTAGTTAATCATTCATTCACTTGCTTATTCTTTTATTAATTAATTAATTTATTTATTTATTTATTTATTTATTTATTATGACCGTGTGTATATGAAAATAGCTGATCATTCTTTTTACGCATCATATAGCTACTAATAGCCTAAATGTTGTAACAGAGGCTACAGATGTAAAGATTTTACTTCAAAGTCATGTAACTTTTATGCTCAATAATAAAAACCTATGTAGAGAAAAATCCCGATTATCCAAAATAATATGGGCTAATAGACCTTTTTGGATAACGGATTTTTTTGTTTAACCCGGATTGAACAAAAATATGGACGTAACAAGGAATGAAAGGGTAATTTATTAAGAAAATCACTTTTAAATAACAATAAAAACGATCAATTTAATAATAATTCAATAGATTTGAACTTAATAAAATTAAACCTAATTATTTTTACTATAAGTAATCTACTTTTAGAAGCTTGGAATTTTTCTTCTGAACTGTACACGCTCTACACTGTTTTGCTGCAATTTCAAGGCATCTTTTAATTAAAATTACATCACAAGGTAATGACTTGTCACTTTGTTCAACAAAACATAATGAAACCTAAAATTAAAATAAAGAACCGAGTGAGAGAAATTTCAACACGTAGGCCTACATTCAAAATTTACGCATTATGAAAAGTAACCATATAGCCTAAACTGTTCAAAAGTTAATGTAAACAAACATTCGGTAGGGCTGAGTTTCCGTAAGTTGAAACATATTGTATTATAGTAAACGTACGTAATTTATTTTATAATTTACCTTATTCTACAGTAAATTTTCTATTGTTTTTATTTACATTTTAAGAGGCGGGATGTAGCGGCGCCATGTTTTTATTCAAGGCAATGCATGGAGATATTAGTGTCAATATTGCGCATGTAGCGTACAGGGTGCCATATGTAAACTCTAGAGGGCACAGGCTTTTTGAAGACTCGGATATCTCCTCTGGCAAGATGCGTTGAAATTATAAATGTTGTTGACGGTTGCGGGGTTGATATATTCAACAAGAATATATTGTGACAATATCGAAGAAGGGCATAGTTCGCGAAATTTCTAGCACTTCTATCATAAAATGGTAAAGAGTAGATAATAGAGTGGAAAAGTAACAATGGGGTGGCTATAAAGGGATGCCTATTCATGAACGTTGTTTGAAATGACTGCGCTATCGTGTCTTTGTTGTACAACTGTTTAAGAAGGGTCGGCTGGTTACCTGTAGTATTTACAATAGATCTATTTACTGGTTTACAATAGTTGGGACTTTTCCAGTAAAGGGGGTTTTTGTACTATATAGTTTTCAAGGAATCTTCCTGACACTCTGGAATTATCTTTTTGATCGAATTTCTGTGTCCTTCGAGAAACCTCTTTCATCTAACCTATATAAAGGGAGCTCCGGGTGCGGTCGAGAGTTAGTATTCGTTTCATCTTTGACGAGTGTTTACTACGTGTGTTAGAAGATAAATCCGTTAGAACAGGTCAGCGGGTTTCCGAAGTATTATACAAGGGGGTACCCAAAAGAACCCGGAATTATTTTTTAAAACTATTTATTTTTAATTTTTTTACAAAAGAACCTTATCCCCTTCAAAATACTCTCCATTACAACTAATACATTTGTCCCACCGGTGCTTCCACTGTTCAAAACATTTTTTGTACTCCTCTTCAGTGATGGCTGCCAGCTCATCCGTCGTTTTTTTCTTGACATCATCAACGTTGTTAAATCGGAGACCTTTCATGCCCCTTTTCATGCGTGGGAACAAGAAAAAATCACACGGAGCCAGATCGGGTGAGTACGGTGCGTGTGGTAGCAAAACCATGCCGTTTTTCGCCAAAAACTGGGTAACCGAGATTGCCGTGTGTGCAGGCGCGTTGTCGTGGTGGAAAAACCAGTCCCCTGTCTGACACAAATTAGGTATTTTACGACGAATGCTGTTTCGTAGTCTTCTTAACACTTCAAGATAAAAAGCTTGATTTACCGTCTGGCCTGGTGGAACGAACTCTGAATGGACAATTCCCCTCACATCAAAAAAACAAATCAGCATTGTTTTGATGTTCGATCTGACTTGACGACTTTTTTTTGGTCGGGGTGATAATGAAGTCTCCCATTGACTGGATTGTTGTTTGGTTTCTAGGTCGTACCCATAGCACCAAGACTCGTCACCCGTAATGATCTTTGACATGAAATCTGGATCAGTTTCAAGCTGTTGTTTCAAATCACTACACGTTTCAATTCGACGTTCCTTTTGAGTGTCTGTCAGAACCCGAGGCACAAACTTGGCAGCGACTCTTTTCATTGTCAAATCTTCTGTTAAAATGCGTTGGACTGAGCTCCAAGATAACCCTCTAACCTGTGATATTTGGTCAATGGTCTGTCGTCGGTCTGTTCGTACAATTTCTTTCACTTTCACAACATTTTCGTCTGTTCGGGAACTCGACGGTCGTCCAGAACGAGGTTTGTTCTCAATCAACATGTCGCCATTTTTAAAGCGCAAAAACTACTCGTACACTTGGGTTTTTCCAATAGCGTCGTCTTTGTAAGCTGTGTTCAACATTACAACTGTTTCCGCGGCGTTTTTACCGAGCAAGAAGCAAAATTTCACAGCCGCACGTTGTTCATTAAAACTTGCCATCATGAAAAACGACACGAGCACAAAACAGCACTAGCGAGAACAATCACTGCACGAGAACAGAACAAGCTAGATCAACGAACAAAATGGCATTGAACTGGCAATGAATAGCGCTACAAGCAGCCTAGTGGCGGGAATTTGTACTGCACAAGCTCCGCCCACAGCAGAGCTATTCCGGATACTTTTGGGTACCCCCTCGTATTCAGTGTTATTGTATATGTGCTGTGTGTATTCAGTTCCATTATGTATGTGTATTCTATATAATTATTGTAAGTAGTACTAAGTAAATTATTTAAGTTATTTATTGTATTACACCATTATAATTAGTTTATTATTTATTTTAAGAACATTATTAAGTTATTTACTGTATTATTTCATTATAATTAGTTTATTATTTATTTTGTAAATCTTTTAGTGTAATAAATATTTGTAATTATAAACTTTAGTGTATTAATTACTTAATTACCTGGATCCCGAAACGGACCTTAGCGATAAGTGTCACAATATCAACGTTCAAGAGGAAAATTGTATTATGTTGGATGGGTTGATCCAGTTGGAACAGCCATATGACAAGTTGGTAGTTAAACTGAGTAGCCTACCAGCTTTATTAAGTCACATTGGACTCCTGTTATGATAATTGGTTTTTCTTTTTTTACTTGGCTATTAGCTTGGTTGTTTTTCTTATTGTTAGTGTTTATATTTTTTCTAATTGTTATCTTTCCACGCTGTACGTGTGGTATCATTGCCAATCCCTGTGCAAATTTACTTATAAGCTTATAGGCATATGTAGTTAGTGTTTTTTCTTTTGACGTTCCCTGGATTTACGTCCCGACAGGTAAGTGCGGCGTTTCAAGGATTTCTAACCGTTACTGTACATCTTCAATTCATCTAGGTCATCCCCGCTTCCCTGTTAGTCCCTTTCATAGAGGTTGGGATGGCTGTAAAGGGTGAGTGGAGGCCATCATAAACAAATTTTGTACATGTAGGCCTAAAATACGTACATTAGAAATTTTTCAATTTTTGGATAAACCGTATTCGAATAAATGGAATTCTACTGTATTGTTTTATGGGAATCGTGAAGTTAATTTCTGCTCCATATTCTCCTTCACCTCCTCCATGGATCATCACGTACATAGTATTATTTTGTCGAAGTTTTAAAATTTGGTTTGCAAAAACATTAGTGTGGTTTATCGCTCCATTTCTTTTTAATTTTTCTTAGAAAATTGCGGAAAAGTATATAATGAATAAGATTACTGAGTAAGATATTATTAAGAAATCTAACAGAGCAAAAATAATCCGAGACGTTAAGCTGTTCTTAGAAGAAGACTGACTGCTTTCTGATCTAAGTACGTCATCTTAAAAATAATATCTTTTAAGACATACTAAGTTATTACGGCATCGTATTAACGCTGTTAATACGCTTAAAGAGTGCTTAGAAAATTCCTTCAACTCGGTTTATAGTTCTATGAATTCTTAGAAAATCCTTTAAAGTTGCTTAACATCTAACTACTTACGAGGAAAACAAATACATAAGATTGCGGCTTTAGTATACATTTAAAGACAAAAAAGTTTATAATCAAAATTATAGCAAATCAAAAGATCTATAACTTTTATTTCAAGAACTTTTTTTACAGGCCTAAATTATAGTCAATTAGTGATTTTTTTTGTATATAGCTATAGGCCTATGTTCTACAGAGGTTGATTTTCATTTTGTGTCATTCACTCATTATTAAATCAGTTTATGTTTTTAATTTTACACTGTTTGGTCATAGTTAACCATGGGTTATATGGTTCATTATTTACGTTGGATATGAGTGTTTCAAACCAGATTTTTTATAAAAATAAATAATACACGACTTCTCATTTTTTGATTTAAGTCAATAAAATACTTTTTCTATATTGGCTCACTTTCATTTTTTTTGACGTCAATAAGACCAAATTTTTATCTTCCTGGCCCACTTTCACTTATTTAATTGACATCAGCAATAGTTTTGTAAATATTGTAACGAAAATTATTTTTGGCGAAAAAAAATTAAAAAAAAACATCTGACGTGGAATACTAATACGAACTTCTCTTGCCAATGTAAGTAATGAATGAACATGAGTAAAAAATGTGAAATAAAACTATAATTTGTAATAAATTAAGTAGTTTAAAAAAAAGTTGTATGGGATGTTGTGAGAAAATTACACAAACTATTACTAATTCCAGTTGACCGATTTTAATAAAAATGTTGGTGTCGGGTCTCATGACATTAAACTTGCGAAGTTCAACATCTTACAATATTCCGTTTTTGAGATATTTTGTTCATACACAGAAGTAAAAACACGGTTCTTTGTTCAGTGGGCTGAAAACGTGTATTATAATAGTGAAAACCCGATTTCAGGAAATTGATATGAAAACAATACTTTCCTCCCTTATATTTCATATGGGGAAAGAGAAAGTAAAAATAATCTAAAGTACGCCAAATATATTAAATCAACCTACTCTTAGTGTAAGTGTATACCTAATGCATAGAGCCTCTTAGTGCCTCTAGCATCCTCAGCTTGGCTGCGTAAGCGGCCGATCATGTAAGATGAGCCTCTAACCGGCCCCAAATCTGGGTAATAGCCTACATACGTATTATAATATAACTTCTTTTTAGTATTCTACATACAATAAGCTAAAGAAATTACAAAAGAATCTCTTTTGACAATAAAGAGAGGAGAAAAGTTTTGTAATCCGTTTGTGTTTAAAAGAAGCAAGGGAAAAGAAAGAAAAAAAGGAGGACTGTAGAAAATGGTAAAAAAGAATATAAGATGGTCAGTCACAAGAATTTTATTCTCTTCAAATCTGTCAGATATCAATATGAAGATCGGATCAAAACTGTCTTTCCTTTGAAGATAAATCTTATTAAGAATAAAGTTACATAGTATAACTCGTAATTCAGTGTAACGATCTAATTTTATAATATAATTTTGAATGTAATTTTGTTTCATTTAAAATTATGTCTATAGTTTGCGTAGTGCAAAAACAAGCTACAACCACGAGTAGGGTGAATTTGTTTATACACTTAACTGTTTACATTGATCATAATATATCGATAATTTAGATTTTTTTTTTGCTTAAAGAGAGTTATGACTACGTAAAAAAAGCAAAGATTATTAAGATTTCATTGGGATGAATGACAACACAATTTATTTTTACTTTCTCTTACCTATATGAATATAGGAAGGAAAGTATTGTTTTCATGTCGATTTTTCGAAATCGAGTTTTCACCGGATCTATACGTTTTCAGACCCCCTGAACCCAAAAAACATGTTTTTAGCGATTGGTCTGTGTGTGTGTGTGTGTGTGTGTGTGTGTGTGCGTGTGTGCGTGCGTGCGTGCGTGCGTGCGTGCGTGCGTGCGTGTGTGTGTGTGCAAAATATCTCAAGAACGGAACATCGTACGAACTTGAAACTTGAAACTTAAGTTACATACCACTACCGGACCCGACACGAACAATTTCATCAAAATCGGTCAAACGGAAGTAGTAGTTTATTCGTGTCATTTTTCACTTTTTTGCGATTTTCTCAAAAACTAGTCCTACAATTTTTTTTAAAATCACCTGGTTTACTCAGATTTTTATTCTCTACAAGATAGGGTAGGCGTCATGTTTGCTGAAATTCTGGGTGAGGCTGTTTTCACGTAAAAACATAGTTTTATTAAGATTACGGCTTTAATATGCAATTTAGAGCAAACATTTATATAATAAAAGTTGTAGAAAATTTTAAATTCTACAACTTTTATTTTACACATTTTTTTGTATAATGCTTAGTTTAGCGGTAATTTGCGATTTTCTGTTTTTTCTCACG
Organism: Catonia carolina; assembly: GCA_035578175.1. Taxonomy (NCBI): domain Eukaryota; kingdom Metazoa; phylum Arthropoda; class Insecta; order Hemiptera; family Achilidae; genus Catonia; species Catonia carolina. The sequence continues at coordinate 298,205,454 of JAQMRL010000001.1, forward strand.
AAAACGTGAGAAAATTCGATTTTTTTTAGATTTCGGCCTTAGTATGCATTTTACGACAAAAGTGTATATAATTAAATTTATAGGAAATTAAAAGATCTACAACTTTTATTTAAATCATTTTTCTCTACAGTGCCTATTTTAGAGAGAAAGAGTGATTTTCCGTATTTCTAAGCCAAACTGAGGTTGATTTTCATTTTGCGTCTTTCACTCATGATTAAAATTAGGTTATGTTTATTGAGGTTAGTTTTTTGTTTATTTCTTATGTTTTATTACTAATGTTAGGTTTATTGTTAATTATTTGCACTGGCAAGAGAAAGTTGTGTGAGTGTTTCACACCAGATTTTTATTGATAGAAAGATTGTTTGCCCATAACAGGCAGGTGGAGTGTGTATATTATTTTCGCTCGATCTGCTAGTTCCAGGGCTACAAACAATAGGTTGTGTTTTTTATCACATGGTTAGCCAAACTGAACCATTAAGGACACAAGAGGTAGAGATGTAAAATATACTAGTCAGAGGTATCTCCCTGAAAGTAATGATTTTCATTACAAAGCCAGAACATGTGGTGAATGAAGTGAAGGTGTCATTTGCAGGGTGAAAAGTAAATGCTTTTCGGAGGGCCTGGCATGCTGACAAGCATACTTTTACACACAGAGGAAGGCACCAGTAAACCACTTCACTCTTAGTTTTACTTAGTTAAGCCTCTAGAGGTTCAAACAAGCATTCAGGTGATAACCTAAACAACACAGACAGATTCGACGCAATTTTACAGATTGTACACTCGAAGCTTAAGAATAAGAGACATTTCAAGTTATGGTCGGTCAACTAATCAACTAATTTATTTACATTGCAACATATTTAAATAATTATTTTAAAATTTAAGCAAATATGTGATATTTACACTAATCAACATCGTGGGATGATTGTGGTCATTGTTCCTCGTATCGAAGGAAATTAACCTTAATGTTGGTGCAAGTTACGGGAAAAACAACTTCGTTTAATTTCTAATAAACTAAAAAGTGACCCTATCATAATTTTAGATTGACTTTAGTGTAATCCCAAATATAGATAGTTTTGTTGTTACTTATTTTTCACTAGTTTCACATAGCTTTCTTAGAACCTATTAGAAATATTTTCTCTAGACGCTCTTAAATTTTTAGTTCGTAAAACATGATAAATTACCAGATTTACCTCATTATTTCTTCATAAAGAACCATAGTAACAAGTCCTTTTACATTTAAAGCTAATTTCAGAGAGAAATATTTTGTTAGCCATTGTAATTTAGGTCATCAGTCGATAGGCTGGTTTGAACCTCTAGAGGTTTTTAAAGTAAAACAAGGATTGAGGTGATTTACTATTCCATTCTTCACTGAGTGGAAAAATATGCTTATCAGAATGCCGGCCTCTCTGAAAAGAAATAATTTTCACCCTGCAAATAACATCTTCACTTCATTCACCCTAATGTCTGGCTGTGTAATGAAATTCATTACGCTCAGATGAGATAACTCTGAGTGTCTTTTACACCTCTACCTCTTCTGTTCTTAACTGGCTGACCATGGGATAAGAAACAGAACTATTTTTTGTAGCCCTGGAACTAACATATCGAATTCAAATAATTTAACATTCCACTTGCCAGTCATGGGCATAATGTAGTTAAATTTGGGCCACATCTCCATAAAAAGCATTTTCGGATCTTTAACTCGCGAACTATTTTAAAAATTTTTATCTTTAGAATAGTTTCTAAATTATCACACGACTTCAGAATCACCTATATATTCTCAACTTAAACAGTTAAACTGAAAAAGGATTTTAAATTAGGTAGGTAGGCTTATCTAGCAGGCACCAGTTCCCTAGAGATTACGTCACAACTAGACAACAACATTGAATATGGTCCATTCACTGTCCGTCAATAGTGAACTGATACGACGTAATTGTCACTATTAGATCAACCCCTGAATCACCCCTAAGTAGATTAGGGAGATCAATTTCTGTTTATTTAATTCTGTACAAAAGTGTTATGGTAAACGATGAACTCATAAAATTTTAAAAACTTATCACCCCAAAAATACACAAATAACAAAATTGTTTTCAAAAGAATGTCCAATGCATATCACTTTGTAAATGTTTGCTATGCGTTGTATTAAAAGAACTACAATTTCGTTTTGTAAAACGCTAGTTATTTCAAAATTAAAGAAATTGGATTTTGTCTAATTCAATGACAAAGGGAGTAGGGTAATAGCCTTTAGACAAATCTATTCACAAAATTCACTGTTCATCCGCTGCCGTTTTTAAATATTTTACAGGTTTTAAAATCGCAAAAATAAACTCAGATCCATGAAAAACAATTTTACTACAACCACGATTCGACAAGTCACAGGGAATTCCGAATCGAGACACACAGAACTTTCAAATTGTCATAAGGAATTCATTATATACCAATAGATTTTTTAAAATAAATTATTAGAACATTTAAAAGTTTTACCAATTAAAACAAAATAGGGTAATTGAAAATCTATGCATGCTTGCATGGTAGCATTTCCGCCTTACCCCCCGCCAACGGGTCATATTCAACACTTTTACTGCTGAACGCCAAACTAAAATGCGTTACAAGTGCAAGACGAATCCAAACATACAATACACGTGGACAAACTAGGGCTACATGTATCTTTTAAAGGAAAACAACAGTTTTTTGTTTCAAGGGTTCATTAACCAAAAAGAAATCAGTTTAACCGGGTTTTTTGCACAATTTAAAATTTCTCTGTTTATAATACTGTGTCAAATAAGTATAATAATGTTTTGAATATAATAGTTTTCGTGTTGTTTTGTCAGTGTTGTATAATTATGGTTACATGACAACTAGGCGATTTCTATTGTATGTGGACAATTATTGACACCTCTTTATAATTCTAAATTTTTTATGTTGCTCATTCTTACGTTACCAGTTTATGTGGATTTATCTAGAATTTCATTCTTTTAGTTTCTATTTCTTCTAGATAATTTAAAGTTTATTGTTTATTTATTTCTCGATCTTACTAGTAATTCTAAAAAATCCTAGGGTGTGTATATATAACAGCCAGCTCCTTTGATTCCAGTAGCAGCTGGGCTATAAATGAGTCCAGACCAGTGATTTTATAAAGCGTTCATTTGTTAACCAGTCTATGCATTGTAGGTTAATATAAGTACGTTTAGAAAACAGGTCTACGTATGGGAAACATTGTATACAATTAACTGTAGGTAAGAGCCGATTATTAAGTGTAAATAGGCTAATCGTCTTTTATTTTTTGTTTAAGTTTAGTTTAAGGTTAAATTTAGTAATACTCGTCGATCAAAATTGTCAATTCCTCTAAAATTACTGTTATATAATAGTACTTTACTTAAACCAATGTGGATGTACGGTTGTCACATCTATGGTTCATCAAAACGATCAGTCATAGCCAAACTTCAACGGTTTGAATCAAAATTGCTTCGTACGCTAATTAACGCTCCATCTTTAGTGTCGAATCACACACTTCAATCGGACCTAACAATCCCATTTATTAATGACACCATACACGACACGAAATGTATCAATGCTTTAGATTAAAATTACTTAACAACGCCAACCCACTGATTCGTGAACTCAGTAATAATTTTTTTAAATTATTATAAGCATATTTGCTTTGCTGGTTGTGCAAAACCGCACAGTTTTAAATAAAAATAAAATAAAAAAAGTTTGTAATAACTTTTTTTGACACTTTCAATTTAAATTTAGTATCTGTTATTAAATTAATACAACAATTTCTAAATGTGAAGCTAATGTTCAAAAACTTGATTTACTTGAAGGAGCGTGCAGTCATCACCACAGTCCTACAGTTGGCCAAGCAGATCTCTTGGCCAGAGGCGCTTCAAACGTCTGCGCTGAGTACCCGGTATCGCCCTAGTGTACATGTTTTGTATGAGAGGGTTGTCATGTAATTCAAATTTGTCATGCATCGTCTTGTATAGTTGTTTCGCGACATCAATTACGTATGGGATTTATAAGTCTTTGTGCAACATTGAGTTTGTGATATACAATTTTTAATCTTTTTAAGTAGTAATTGAATTGTAATTTATTATTTTGTTGATAAGTAATTGTTATAAGTTCAAAAAGAAGTTTACGTATCATTTATTGTAACCAGATCCCGAACGAATCTGGATTAAACGTTACAATGCAGAAAAAGTAAAATTGTAGTAAAGTAAAATAAAGAGTAAACATAAGAAAATTAGGTTAAAGACATTAAAGGAAACGCCTAAAATCAGAGTAATAAACAACGGAACAAAGTAAAAACAAAAGAAAAATTACTAACTAACAACATCGCCATTCGACATTATGGGGTTAAGTAAATCTGTAATAGGACAAACATTTATAGCTGACTAGTAAACCAAACGTTGACTGTTGTTTGTTCAGTTGATTACACTGCAGTTACTCTATCTGGTTGAGGCTAGGCTATGTTGTTCAAATCTTCCAATTGTTTCCAGTTAATGGTGTAGACTATATACTACAATACACGGAAAACTCCCTCAAATCTTTAGGCCAACAACCAACAACTTTAATCTATCATCTTGAATCCTCGATTCACAATAACTCGTTGCCGTTATCTTCTTGATTCACTTGAAATAACCGTTCACAAGATTTATCGACCTATTTCTATTCTGCCACACATACTATACACCATCATTAAATTATTAGATTCTCTAACGAGCAGTAAATGTTCGTTGGTTTACTCATATTGTTAAACTTATTCTAGTTTGAAATTCCAAAATATAATTCAACTGCACTATTATTGCAATGTAGTGATTCTTTTATATTCATAAATGTAAGAACCGACCTCAATTTTGTGTTTAAATAATATCTAGAACAAATAATAATAGAAAATGTAAATTTTTAGTACCTCCTTTACTTCTGACTTCTAATTTATTTTATCTTCTGTATTTTTATCTAATTTTAATGAATCAACTGATAATATTACGTGTTCTGTGTAATAAAAAGTTATGCTAAATTATTTAAAAAAAGGGGTGCAGCAATGTTTTATAATGTTATACAATACGGGGGTTACTTTTAACACAAAAACACAAATAGGGCTAAATATTTTAGCGTCAAATGTTTTTAAACGTTTACGCTAGAATTTTCTAATTCCAGGCTTAACTTTAAAATTATAAAATTCTATACTTAGCCTCTTATATGTGTATCTTACTTCATAAACAATCAAAATTACCAATGGCATAAAAATTGTGAATTTATTGTTCTATTTTTGAAAACTGTGTAGATCAACGGGTCCCTGATTTACAGTTCAACTAAATATTCTAATTTAAAAGGCATTCAGGCATTTCAGTCAAAACATTAGATTTAAATTACAAGCACCCCTTTACGTTAGCAACAAAACCTTACACACAGATTTCCGAATAACTTTGTCCAAAATTCTATTGAACACCTATACAAATGTTTTTACAACTTGCACGAACACGATAACTCACTTGTACCTTCACGTTCCCTCTAACATCTACCTGGAAATCCCGCAAAAATCAGCACAGTCTATTGTTAAAAGGGCAAGGAAAAAATAGAGACCAGAGGTTTTATTTTAAAATACTAAATATGTATAATGAACATCAAAACAGCCCGGCCTCAGTTGATACAATACGGAAAATTGAAAAACTTTGATACATTCTTGATATAATAGCCTAGATTATAATACAGTATAAAATCTTAATATATTAATTAAATCGCTATTCAATTAATACCAACAAGTCAATTAATATTAATTAGGTCGTACTTCAAGTAGCTACCTCGGGAAGATAATAAACAAAGTCCAGCGAATAAAAATCGAACACAGCAGGAGACGAAAGATGATTATTGTGTTAAAGAGCTCGCAATCTGTATAGAAGAAAGCACTCTCGGAAGAAGCCAAAATTAAACACTGAATACAGTAATAAAATCTGCGTATAAATAACTTAGAATTTATAGAGAAAGATCTTCGCAAGATAAAGGGTCTGAAAATAGTCAACGGTACGTAGCTACAAGTTATGAGTAAATTACCTCTGCAGGACTTCAAAATAGGAAAATCACTAATTGACCCTTAACTAGACTCTGTAGAAAATCTTCTTGAAAAAAAAGTTGTAGGTTTTTTTAAATTTCCTACGTTGATTATACACGCTTTTACCCTAAAAATCATATTAAGGCCGAAATCTTAAAAACACTTTTTTTACTAAAAGAGCACAATTACACTACAATTTCAGCAGACATGGCGCTTACCCCTTTTAGGAGAGCACAAAAAATACAGTAAATGAAATAATTTTAAATAAAATCGAAGGGCTATTTTTGAGACTGAAGAACTTCCTATTTCCGATTGACTGATTTTGATGACAATTTTAGTGTCGAGTCCTCTCGTGGTACTTAACTTAAGTTTCAAGTATCAATTTCGCTATTCCGTTTTTGAGAGTTTTGTTCACACACGCGAGTTGACTTACAAGTCACGCACGTACAGACCAATTGCTAAAAACATGTTTTTTTGTATGTGTAGGGAAAGAGAAAGTAAAAATTAACGATTACTAAAACGACCCGAAAATTATGAATAAAATTCAACGGAAAATTGTATAGAATGGATGGTAAACGGTTAAAAAAAAATTAAGACAATAAATTATAACCCAAAAATTTCAGATCAGTAGTTTAATGAAGTCACAAAATACAATATTGAGAAAACTGTAATATACTAATAAAAACCGGTACAATATAACGAACCAAACTAAATTAAAGCAAATTTTTGACTTCAATGGTTTTCAGGAAGAACAAAATGAGAATACCGGATGGACGAAAAAATAAAAGCATAGCTACTGTAAAAGAATGTTGAGAGTGTGTGATTATTTTTCTGGTCTAAACTGACCCAATAGGAATTATATTATTTTATCGATACAACAAATATTGAATGTAAGGATTACTGATACAGTAATGCAGTACTTATTTTTGCTTGCAACAGACTGTTACAAATCCGATAAGTAAATAAAATAAGATTACATGGAACGAACAGAGGTTGGGTAATCATGTTTTAGTTTGAGATGCGTGTACGAGATCTGTATTTTCTTGGTTCGCTTATTCTTCTTTTTTTAAAAAAGAGAAAACAAGAGTAATTATTTATCGTTTGGGGGAGGGGGTTAATAACGGAGAGAAAATCAGTAGAAATAGGATTTTCTGCGCACCACACCTAAGGGGATTTAAACGCAATAAGTAGCGGGTGAGGATTTATTCCATTGAGTTTCTTCGTGTAATGTGAAAGATGTGTCCAACAATCTCTTAATGCAGCGTGGCGGCGGTACCTACACTTTTGTGTACTCGGTTCAATATAACCAGGCCTACCAACCTTCAACCTTTAGTAGGCTTTGATTTTAATTAGTAGGCTATAGCTACATGTGTGTCAACCTTACAACAAAATTGGACGACAAATGAAAATACCGAACGCCTAACTTAAACGCTAATACCTTTTACGAGGTAGAACAACGACTCATCAGTCCGGTTTAAGCTAGCTTACGATGGCATATACTTAGGTGAATTTAATTAACAATTTCCTGTAGCCTACATTATAAATTCCAAAAATTTACCAACACGTCATGAATTAGTATATACATTAGACTATTTGTAAACAAGTAAATAATAAATATTTTCAAATTAGATAAAATATATGAAGAGTTCGTAAAAACAGACAGTAGAATAATGGGATAATTGAAACAGTAAATGAAGATGGAACATACTGGGCAAGGAATCGCCCAAACAAAGTTTTACAAACAAATACAAATTACTGAATCGGATGAAATCTGTTAAGGACGAGAATATGAATATTTGGAAAGCTGAAGGAATGACAGAAACCCAAGATGGTTTTTGATGGACCTAATAAAACTAAAAATAGTTATATGTAGCAGAATACAGAAATAAAGTAAGAAAAACATCGAAGAACACAAACGTTTTTGAGAGGAAAAGGTTAAGATCAACAGCATGTCAAAGAGAAGCGATGAAAAAAATTATAAACCCCAAACAGTATTTTCGGAATCAGTATTTTCGTTTGTTCTTTAAATGAGAAAAATAAAACTTAAGCTTTAATATTAGAACTCAAACAAGAAACTTAAACAACCAGAACACCAATGCCTCACAAACAAATACCACTGTGATACTGTAAGCTGTGATACTGCGCATTCACAAATTACGCGAAGTTAAATTTGAAAAGGAATTTTGATTATTTGGGTGTGATCAAATGATTTTATTGAAAATACAAACCGATAAATTTTTACTGGAAATACCACATGATTTACGTTGCCTTTTATAATTTAAATTTCTTTAGTTTTTGATAACACAGTATTTGGATTGAATTAACTGTCAACAACTAAATAAGTAATGTGATTCATTAGGTCGTATTTTTTTATAACACATGCATATAAACTATATAATTTAATAGTTAAAGTAGTTCATAGTTCAGTACTTAACTTCAAAACTATTATAATAAATTTTCCAACGGATAATAGAATTTTCCACAGTATTTGTATAATAATATATTAGACTACCTTTCAATACCCATCAACGGTTATTGTTACTTGAAGTTTATAAAGTTGTTACTTAACTTTGTACAACTTACAATATAAACTAAATTGGGGTTTTCATTTTCTAAGTTGTTATTTTAACTAATTACCGGTTTCGTATATAAAATAATACTTGGTGACTGTCAATTATTTACAAAAAAAGCTCTTATCTAAGAATATAACAATAAAAAGTAATTTTATACAAGAACCCACCACTTAGGCTAATATAAGATAATGTACAGGATTCAAATGAACTCGTCGAATAATGCTGAATGTTGTTTTGTAAGTACTTAAAATCTATATAAAATGGCCAGTATATTTCAAAAGAATGAATATAATTAATTTATAAAAAATGAATCTAATTTTTAGAGAGTTTGGGAAATATACTTAAAATTTAGAGTACTGTAAAAATTTCACTAGTGCTTAAACCTTGGAGAAATAAATCGAACATACACCGATGTAGTAGTATATTTAAGTAATTAGGCTATAATTAATATTCTGTACAAATAATTAAAGAAATAAGAGATATACCATAAATTAAGCTATACACGTAAGCTGGATGTTAAGTATTTATTTTAAAATTATAGTTTAAGTGATTAATAAGGACAACTGATAACTGATTAAGAAGCAAAGAAATACATATGTAAAACAGGAGAATGCGACAAATAGGCCTTACAAACGTCGTATCAGCGAAATTTCTGTTACTTGGCACCTAATTTACACAATCTGTTCCCTCTATACCTTAAAAATATTCCGGACATAGCCTGTATATTCTTATCCAGATTACAATAACAGCAAAGTAACATTGATCTTACTTATTTATTAATAAAAACTATTTTTTATAAATTTCATGACAAAAACTATAATTTGTAGCGTATGTGATATAAATAATCACACAAAGTGGAATACCACACGGTGTAAGAAAGTAGCTAATGATATAACTTTAATTTCTTTAATAAAGGGGGAGAAGAATGTTTACCAATTAAGACTGTATATCAAGAATAATTCCTAAATATCTAATTATCTAAGTCTGTGGAATAGATTTATTATTTATTTAAACTGGAAACATATTTAAGCCCTAGATTGAAAGTACTGTACCTGAATTTTGTTTTAGATTTTTAAGCCGATAATACAAGGAAGAAAATTATAAATTAAGTATTGTTTTTTAGTTTAAAAATTACAACTGTAGGGTATTTATTAAACCAGCAGTATTTATGATGCACCCTACGTACGTAATATCCTGTTCTCATCTTGATTGACGAAATGATCCAGTGACAAACCCTCATCGCTGTTTTATATAAGATCCCTATTCCAGCATCTTTTTAATCTCCTTTGTGTAGGCCTATTTTGTGTAGGTGTGTGACAATGTTTGCATCGCTGGGTTCGTGTGATTAATTATTTTTGAATGGGGAAACGAATGTATAATTTGTTACTAAGTATTTAAATGTATTTTATATAGAAATAGAAAAAACAGATTAAAAAATTTAGGGCCAAGAATCATGACAACAAAATACTTGAATTTTAAAGAATAATTTCAAACTGGATACGTAACTAGAATCGATCAGGCCTACAAAAAAAATTAGTCGCTTAAAGTCTACTTGATGAAAATTTGCGGTAACTTTAATAAAGGTTTTCATTCTCTTTATTTATTTTTTTAATTAGGGCCTAAGTTGTATTTTTCTTTAATGTTATAATAACAGTACGCGTAGTTGAAATAAATGAAGCCGGAGATAGTGCTCTGAATAAGCCCATGTATAAATTTTACCTCAAATAGGTCTAAATAGAATATTCAGAGTTGGCCTATTGGTGGGTTGAATACTTTGATAAAAAAGAAAGCGCTTTCAAGCTTAAAATCGGCCCTTCTTTACATTCACTTAATATAGATATATTTCACGGTCTAATTTACTTTAAACCCTCTCCCACTACGGCGCAATTTTGCAAGCGTAAGTTTAAATTACATCTTTTATATTTGCAAGGAAAAATTAAGATACATTTCATTGAACACTTATAGCTTCAATATTTGGCTACAATTATAATTTATTTACTAAAAAATTTATGGTAAATATCGTGTAAATTTTCAATTGTAAATTTAAAAGTTTGTGATGTAGTTTGCGGAGTGGAAGATCCCGAAATCGACTCCTTGCTAGGGTCTTGGAATTTTAACGTAGTAAGAACCCCCCCCCTTAATTATACGAGTTAGAAAAAACTGTCAGTAACAATCAATTTTAGTATGGATGTTTCGTTCTACACATTCACAATAACCCTTTGATTGGGTTTTACTTTTTTAAATTAAATTGACGACAGTAAAAGACACCAAATAAACGAGATAGTAATAACAGAGTGGCTGAAAAAGAGAAAAATACTCACTAGGAAGACTCCAACTGGAACAAACGCCATTAATATTACGTATGGATCTCTCTACTCCATTGCTTTGCTAGCCAACGTCAATAACAATCTGGTAGGTTGCAAGATTATACGAGATTATCTCGTACATTGCGTAAAAAAAAATTAGTGTTAACATGAAGTTTCTACTTAAAACGCAAGTAGAAATGATAGACGTTAAGTTATTATAATCATTTTGAAGAGTGCCACAGGATACAAACCAGGAGGCGTTAGTGATAATTCGTAAAAAATTCTTTAAAAAAATTATAATTTTACTGTACCGAAAGTTTTTGACGAAGTGAAAATTTGACAAAGGTAAAACTAGAGAAGCCTTGAGCTTAAGTGTTTTTACCTAACTTACTTTGTTGACTACTGCATTTTCTATGTTCGTTAAAGTGACATAGGGTACAACTAAAAAATATTTCTCCAAGTGGTTAATCGTTAGCATCACTGTTTTGTTTTGATGCGTGTATAATAGAAAGGTACAGAAATAACGGGTGTTTTATTAATGACGCAACCCTGAATATAAGAAGATAGAATAATGCTTGACTGGAACATTTTCTGTCTTCGTAGTTGGCCTTGAGTTCACTGTTGCCAACATACCTGTTAGGAGACAGAAAATTTGCCGAATGTATTACTTCTATCTTCTTAAAATCAGGGTTGGGTTCTTAATAAAACACCCGTTATCAAAGCAGTTAACATTTACCGTAAAATATTACGCGTAAGCCTATTTTCCTAAAGAAATTACATTTTTCAGAAACAACAATCTGTTAAAATTCGTTAAGAGTGACGTAAATAGTTTCTCAATACACAAAAATGTACTGTTAAGTCAATTTTAGAACCGTACTCACACATCTGACACATCTTTAGTAATAATCTACTATTACGACAAAAATTTATCATGACCATACACACAGATAGTTCCTTATTCTCCCAATTCAATAAATCACATGGTTTAGTTGAATGCCCATAACGAGCAGGTGGAGTGTTAAATTAATTGCACTCGGATCTGTTGGTTCCAGGGCTACAAAAATAGTTCGGTTTCTAATCACAAAGTCAGCCAATTATATGACTGAACTATTTAAGAACAGAAGCGATAGAGGTGTAAAATACACTAGTCAGGGTTATCTCCTCTGAGAGTAATGAATTTCACGACACAGCTAGACCCTGTGGTAAATGAAGTACAGATGTCATTTGCAGGGTGGAGAGTGGGTGCTTTTCGGACAGCCTGGCATGCTGATAAGCATACTTTTTCAACTTGGTGAGGAAGGCATAGTAAACCACCCCACTCCTAGTTTTTACTTAGTAAAACTTCTAGAGGTTCAAACCAGCCTTTCAGCTGTTGACCTAAACAACAACGGTTTGGTAGGATATGGTATTTTTTTTAAACAAATCTTAATAAAGCCCTATATTATAGTATTTGAAAAAATATAAAAGCTTCAGAATGCATTTTAAGCAAGATTTACGTAACATATAGATTTGTTTTCAATGTTTTTTATAGGCTACATTTAGGTTAACTAAAATTTTCTTTCTAGGATCAAATCGGTCTTTTGATTTTACAGCCAAGTTTGAAACTGTTGAATTTATAAAATTAGAAGTTTTCTAACAAATTACTTCAACGTTATATTTTAAAATCGATTTACAATTTTTGAAGGTAAAAAAATGAATATCAGTCTTAACGGTAGACTGGTAAAATGTAACTAACTTGAAAATTCCGATAAAAAAGTTACAAAAATGTAATTACTTGAGATGGTTTACTGATTATTCATTTTAAAATGATTGTTATAAAAAATAACTGACAGCAGTATGGCTAATTTGTTTAATGATTGAATGCGACATTATTAGGTAGGATGTTTAAATATTTTGAATAAACTGATATCAATTCCAGAAGAATTTACTGTTGTGAGTGGAAGGGAGAAAAGCTCGTAGAAACGAATAGGCTTAAATACGCATTGGCTTTTTGCCCGAAACAGTTCCATTTGAAATCGATTAACGCATTATTTAATGCCGTACGCATTTCCGTCATTGAATTCTTATCCGTTAAAACATATTCTACGTAAATTATTCGCATTTTTTGTCCAAATAACCCATATATCTATGCTATTTTTTAAATTCTGAGGCAAAAATTATTTGTTTTTAACAACTCTTTCCCGGAAATCCTTCACCGAACTTGCATTTAAGTCTATGTTAAAAACAAAAGAGAGAAACTCGGGCTTAGGCACTATAAGAAATTGTATGGCTGCTGCTGCGAAGATCGCAATACTGTAGTCTATAACTAAAATTTTACGTAACAAGAAATTTTAGTACCAAAGTGTTGTTTTAGGTACACTGAGAAAAATTCTGTTGAGAGTGTTAATAGTATTAATTAGTAAAACATAGTTTAGGTTAGAAGAAAAATTATTCATTAGTCTTAATGATCTAAAGCGTAATACAGGCTATATATTTCGTAATATATAGCAAAAAATAAATAAACAAAATAACTTTTTAATTTCCTGATGATTAAACTGATTTTTTATGAACTGTTTTAGCAGATAGGCTAATATAACGTAAGAATAAGGACAACATCGCGCAATAAAAACCAACTTCTACTATAAAAAAATTTGGAATTTTTAAAACATTGTTTAATTTTGCATAAGGCTGTACTAATCTAGAAGATGAATTTTTTTTAAGAGAGAGTAGAAAACTAGAAAAGTTTAGACACCGTGCTTGGAAATAAAATTTAAGAAAATTAATTTCTTTAAATTCTGCATCTGAATAAACTACTTTTAGTTTAAAGGCTAAGGGAATTCTTACGAAATTCACTCCGGGTTGAATGACGGTAAAATACATAAACAGAAATGGCCGGAAGAATGTGGGATGCAAAGAAATACATCTAAAGTTACTTAACATAACCTAAAACGGCATCCCTCAAACGATAGAAATTGCCTACATTTTTCTCTCAAAAATAACAAAGAGTGGTAGAAGCATGAGTGATATTAAAGGTAGGATTTTCTCAAGCTAGAAGGGCCTTTGAAATAAAAAAAAAACAGTTTACTAACTACAAACATAGATTTACAGATTACGAAAAATTTCTTATAAAACTAAGTTTGGAGTACAGTATTAACCGGGAGTGAATCCTGGGTGATAGGGGCTGTAGAAAGGAGAGGATAGACGCTTTTGAAATGTGGTGTTGTAAGAAAATGTTAAAGATTAGCTGGGTGGACAAAATAAATAATTTAGAGGTTGTTAGACGAGTGGTTAATAGAAGAAGTAAACGAAAACATCTTACCAGAAGAAGGAAGGCTAGTTGGGCATATCTTAAGACATTCATGATTTTACTAATAATGGAGGGTAATATTATGGGAGTAAATCATAGGAGAAGGCAAAGGTTAGAATATATAAATTACATAGAATATGTAGGGTATCGCAGGTATGTACATAACGAAACGATTTGGGCACAATAGAATAACTTGGAGAAAAGCATTAAACCAGTCGAGAGACTGCTGACAAAAAAATTCTTCTAACAATAGAAAGTAGATATGATGAAACGAAAATGTAAAACATAGAAATTTTTTATAATTTAACAAAATAGATTTAACCAAACGCCCGGAAATTAACAAACAACTTTCAATAAAAAAAGAAATAAAAGACAAATTTCAGCGCAGTTTTTTTTATAATTTTATATTATTATTAGGGAAAAGTGATAAATAAGGAGTAAAATATAACATGGAACAGCCGGCCGGCGGTAATAAATAACTTGGATGCCAGAATCATTATGAAGACAAAAACAAAACAGAGGGCAGAATTAGTGGTGACGTCACTGCGCATACCATGTCGGGTTAAAGTAGTAAATCACCCCGGGGGCCAGTGCCATGACCACTGCCATCGCTATTGCAATTCCGTCCTGCTTTTACATGGACACTGCGATACTGAAAATAGTATATTTTATTGTTCGTAATAAAATAATAGTAATAATAATAGATTTAACCCTATGGTGTGGTTATGAGACCGCCCAATTGTGATTCTATAGTTGCATCGAAATATTTTTACAAAATAAATACGGTTTACTACGACCGGATCAACAATAAACAATAAGCATCGCATTCAAGTGGAGTTCATGCACTAATTACACTTAAACTGATGATTCCACAACTATTTATAAAAAGTTTTTTCTTCTTTTATGGTCAGTAAAATAAATAAAACAAATACTGTGATCCCCGGTTATAACGCGGGGGTAGGAAGTCATTCACTGACCCGTGTTATATCACCTACCGCGGTATAAACAAAGTCAGGAATTTTCTTACTAGCTACAAAACGTACTTTGTGCCTATACGTAGTACAGCAGCCAGTATCATCAAATTATCATTTTAAAACCGTAAAAATACGTATTACGTACAACTTAAAAAATAAAGTAAATTTAGGTGCAATTTTAGATTATGTAACTAAAAAAATACTGTACTGTACACCCAATTCACCCAAATTTTAAAATGTATTTTTTTCATGATTCATTATTCATTACAATAGGCCTACGTATTCAAATAAACAAATCAAAATTTTATTACAGTATATAATTAAAATAGAAAATAATCTGTTTGGAAAGACTACACATAAAAAAGTACATTAATTTTTTAAAAATTCAGTGATTTCTTGTTGCTTTATATGTTCACTTTTTTATAAAAGCATAGTTTTGATCGATGCTAACTGAAGAAAACTGATGGGCTGAACATTGCCTTGCCATGCCAAAAATGGCATTACAACCACTTTTTAAATTACAATATACAACTTATAGTTATACAACTTTTTATTTAAATATCTGTAAAGAAAATGGATAAAATTATGCAGGGATGTCCGCGTTTTTGCAGGGAAAACCCGCGTTTTATCCGAAAGCGCGGAATAAACAACGGCGTTATAACCGGGGACCACTGCACTTATCAAGTAAATTAAAGAGGTAGAGATCTAATTGATAAACTATACTTAATTACAGTTATTTCATATAACAATTAATTAATTTCTTAATGCTGGCAATGATGGAGTATAAGCGTAACATGCAGGGTAGAAAAGTAAATTATTGTTAGTGCAAGAAATAATAATTACTTTTCAAGTTATTGAATTGAAAACAATAGTAAACAACTTCACTAAAAAATTCACTTAGTAAAACCTCTACGTTCTGTATTTTTAAAAACAACCTTTTTGGTGTTCATTTAAGCAAAATAAATAAAAACAATGAAACTTATCTACACGCCTCCTTGGCGTCGTAATATAGGGCTAATTTTGCATTACAATATATAGCCTAGATACATTTTTTTAACTTCTATTTTTAATTCAGAACTATACAAAATGCACAATACCTGGATGGAATGTTACATTGAAATAAATTAACAAGAATTTTGGCAATAAAGAGGAGAGAAATCCATTGATTTTCCTCAGATTTTTTAACATAAAAAATAATTAAAAAAATGATTACATACAATCTGTTTAATTCAGAACATAAAGCAAACCGTGACCCAATGAGATGAGGATGATGTGTATGACGTGTACTCTTGTACAGACCCAGGCCAACAATTCCTGAGAGGTATGGTTAGTTGAACTCTAACCATCAAAGTACACAGGTAACCACTTTCTAGTATTCAAATCCGTATAAAAGTAACTACCTTTACTAGAATTTGAAACAGGAACCTTCATCCCGAAATCAGCTGTTAAACAGCTGACTCGCGGTGACGACTATTGTCTGGCATAATCACAAAAGTTTTTTGTAGTCCTAACGTTCAAACCTACTTGCACCATTCACAGTGGTGAACTATGGTAACCAAGTAGTTCATCACGGATTACATGGTCAAAGATAAATGCTTTTCAGTACGAACGGACAAGAACAAAAAAAAATATTGCATTAAAGAAAAACTTAGACCGCATACACAAATGTATTTAAATTAATAAAATTAATAAAATCCGTTCAAGTTAATGCTTTTTTTAAGTCAGATACCAATATGCTCTACGACTAGAATTTATGTTTATATTTATTTATATTAATTTAATTTATATTTATTTCTCATCATGCGGTCTTGGGTTCGAATCCCATTCAGGCACGGCATATTTTCATACGTTACAAAAGATCATTTCATCCTTCACCGTCTGCATTAGCAGTAATTGCAGAATAGTCGGACGGTTAAAGAAGACTAGAATTTAATAAAATCTCTAGATTAGACACTGAAATAAATGTAAGCCTACATAGTGATAAAATTTGAGCGATTGAAATCAAACAAAAGCCTCCATAACATTGAAAAGGCTGGGCTATCAGAAACTATGACGTCAGAGATTCCATTTAAAAAGGCCGAAAGGAACAGCATATTTTGGACGGATAATTCAGGAAGTGTATGAAGAGATGAATTATATCAGAAAAACAAACAATAAAAGAATATCACGACTTAAGTTACAAATTTTTAGGAAACCAAAAGTTAACAATACCAAGAATAAAATCAGGTACTGGTAACGCGCTATAAGTTGACGATTGCGCCTATCTTGCAGAGGACAGTATACTATCTATCCCACTTACATCGGCCAACCCGAAAACAAAAGACATGCATGAATCGTGTAACTCAAAATGTAACCACCACAAACACTTAAGTAATAAAATTCAGTTAGTTAATGACCCGTCCACTAAAAAAAGTAAGGAGTAATGTAATTATTTAAAGGAAATGAATTGTTTAAAATTCAATGGCAATTTCATAACTTTACTGAAAATAGTTGTTGTCGTTTAGGTCATCAGCCGAAAAGCTGGTTTGAACCTGTAGAGGTTTTACTAAGTAAAATGAGGAGTGAGGTGGTTTACCATTGCCTTCCTCACTGAATAGAAAAGTATGCTTATCAGCATGCCGGGCCCTCTGAAAAGCACATATTTTCCACTCTGCAAATGACACCTTCACTTGATTCACCACAGGGTCTGGCTGTATAATGAAATCCATTACTTTCAGAGGAGATAACTCTGATTAGTGTCTTTTACGCCTCTACCTCTTCTGTTCTTAAATGATTCAGTCATTTAATTGGCTGACCATATGATAAGAAACAGAACTATTTATTTTAGCCCAGCAATGAACAGATTGAGAGTAAATAATTTGACTTTCCACCTGTCTGTTATGGGCAGTACTGAAAATAATGAAACATGAAAACCCTAAAAATACAATAACATTTTGAAATTACCGTAAAACTAATATTACTCACGATAATAAGCTGGCATCGACGGAACTCACGGACTAACTAGTCTATCACTACAAATGTCAGAGTGCAGTAATTCAGTTTACTGCTGATGACCAAAAAGGATACTAAATATAACTTAGGCCTAGTATTATGACTTATTTAGAATGAATGTTCATTTTTTAGGATAATTATTAAGAATCAATAAATAATACAATGGGATGTTTATAAAACGACATAGTTGTAAACATAACAAATCAATGTAAGAGTAAAACTACAAGATGTCATGGTTAAAGCTGTCGCTATGTTGTATTTAGAAAAGCACATATAGTAGCACTTCCACCCCCGCTTAGTCCAGTCTTACTCTCGCTGACGATCGTCAACTTATATTGCGTTACCAGAAAATGTTACAAATAATAAAGTAGAGAAAATATAAACCAAACAGTGATTATAGATTTACACAGTAAGACTTGTGTACCTTGATTGTATTTTGTTATCAATCGTAGACAAAGTTAAAGCATCACTTTAAAAAATCTGGTGTGAAACACTCACACAACTTTCTCTTGCCAATATAAATAATTAACAATAAACCTAATATTAATAATAAAACATTAGACATAAACAAAAAAACTAACCTTAATAAACATAACCTAATTTTAATCATGAGTGAAAGACGCAAAATGAAAATCAACCTCAGTTTGGCTTCAAAATACAGAAAATCACTCTTTCACGCTAAACTAGGCTCTGTAGAGAAAAATGTTTTAAATAAAAGTTGCAGATCTTTTAATTTTCTATAAATTTGATTATATACACTTTTATTATAAAATGCATACTAAGGCCGAAATCTTAAAAAAATCGATTTTTCTCACGTTTTCGTGAGAAAAAAACAGAAAATTGCTAATTACTGCTAAACTAAGCGTTATACCAAAAAATGTTTTAAATAAAAGTTGTAGGTTTTTAAATTCTCTACAACTTTTATTATATAAATTTTTTCGCTAAATTGCATATTAAAGCCGTAATCTTAAAAAAACTTTGTTTTAACGTGAAAACAGACTCACCCAGAATTTCAGCAAACATGGCGCCTACCCTATCTTGTAGAGAATAAAAAATTGAGTAAATGAGGCGATTTTAAAAAAAATCGTAGGACCAGTTTTTGAGAAAATCGCAAAAAAGTGAAAAATTACACGAATAAACTACTACTTCCGGTTGACCGATTTTGATGAAATTGTTCGTGTCGGGTCCGGTAGTGGTATGTAACTTAAGTTTTAAGTTTCAAGTTCGTACGATGTTTCGTTCTTGAGATATTCTGTTCACACACAGACACACACACACAGACCAATCGCTAAAAACATGTTTTTTGGGTTTAGGGGGTCTGAAAACGTATAGATCCGGTGAAAACTCGATTTCGAAAAATCGAAATGAAAACAATACTTTCCTTCCTATATATTCATATAGGCAAGAGAAAGTAAAAATGGTTTCACAGTATTTTGTTGATATAGTATTAACCGTATGATTTGGTTAACCAAAAACCCAGACTTAAATCCTATTGAAGACGTTTTAGTTATGCTTAAAAAAAGAGGTCGTTAACGTACTGCAGTGAATCATCAACAGTTTTGTCATGTGGTGAAAGAGAATGGGGGAAAATCGACCAGGAAGAAATCCAAAATTTAATTCAAGGAATACCGAGACGGATGCTAGCTGTAATTAAGGCAATAGGGGGCTCTACTTGTTCTGAATTACTAATTCATTAAATCACGTAATTATTTTTAATTTTTTCCATTATGATTAAACTAAATAAGAAAAAATCCCATTGTGTTTTTAAACCTAATTTATCTTATTTTTTTCATTAAATAACCATAAATAAAATTTACAACTCTAATTTTTTGTTAAAAAAAAATTAAATATTGCTTGAAATTATAATACAAAAAATAAAAGTAGACTAAAAGAAATGAACCTGGCACATTGATAATTATTTTTTTTGCACTTAGTCGAAAATCTTACATGAAGGTTAATTTTGTCCAGGATTTTATATTTATACTCTAATCTAATCGTATTGTTTGTAAATTATTTTGTCACCCACCGGATTGGTCTAGAGGTAAAGTCGTCGCCAAATCAGCTGTTTAACAGCTGATTTTCGGAGACGAAGGTTCCTGGTTCAAATCCTAGTAAAGGTAGTTACTTTTATACGGATTTAAATGCTAGACAGTGATTACCGGTGTACTTTTATGGTTGGGGTTCAATTAACCATACTCTCTCAGGAATGGTCGACCTGAGTCTGTACAAGACTACACCTCATTTACAAGTCATACACATCATCCTCATCTCATTAGGTCATGGGGTTGCTTATTGTTCTGAATTGAACAGATTGCAACGTACACAAGTTAGGATTGTAAAAAAAATTGTTTTGTCGCATTCTATTCTGTGTTAGACCAACAGTTGTAGCAGCCAGTTTTGAGTTTTCATTATTGTAAAACATGTAATTTATTCTAGTATAAAAATAATTAAAAAAATTTCAAAATAAGTTATTGAAATTATTAAAATATTATTAAACTATTAAAAATAAATGTTATTTATTCTTGTAAATTTAAATCTAATATTTATGTCAAATAAATTTAAAAAAATATTTATAACAATTAAAAGTTTAAAGAGGAAGAATAAAAAATAGGTGTGTCGGTAGCAGGTTACCGGTCAGTTAAGTTGAGTTTTTTTATTTGTTCTTAATGAAATAATAAATTAAAATATCTCGCTACACAGTCATTAAATAAAGAGCTATTATTAATATTATTATAAGTTTTTAATAATGTAAAACTAACCTGGTTCAAACAAGTAATACGAACGCTTTATGAAACAAATACGGTAGTAGTTAAAAACCAAAAGTTCTCTGGTACGAAAAGAACTGAACTCACCCGCGGAACGAACTGACCAAAGAAAACAATGTTAATAAGAAGGTTGAATTGGTCAGTCGATGCTGATTGGTTGAACATGCATGCATCACCCGTCGCCTACTGCACTGTCCGACTGTTTCCAAAAATATAGAAAAGGGAGGGGATTTTTGTACATGTACAAACATGTTTGTTTTACTCAACAATATTCGTTCGGGAAACCACTTAATTTTATAACATACGCTTTAAATTAAAATTGTACAATTATTACATTTTTTCTTTTCTTAATAAAATATACATATTTCCCTTCGCATATTAATTTAATGCTATTAATTTAATGGTATATTTATTAATTAATTTAATGGTAGTATTTACAAAGATAAAGATAAAGTAAAGTATCGTGAAAAATACATAAATAAATAAATTTTGATATTCTCCTTTAATATTTTTAATGTTTACAGTAAAACTTCTCCTAACTGATACCTTCAATATACAGACCCCTCTATTTGGCGGACACCTCTTTTTTAGACCCCTCTATTTAGCGGACACCTTTTTCTTTACAGACCCCTCTATTTAGCGGACACTTTTTTTTTTACAAACCCCTCTATTTAGCGGACACTCCTTTTTAAAGAACCCTCTATTTAGCGGACTCCTCTTTTTACAGACCCCTCTATTTAGCGGACACCTCTTTTTTTACAGACCCCCACTATTTAGCGATCATTTTTATATTCCCGATCTTATGATAGAAAATTTTAATAAAAGTTTCCCAAATCCGGACACTAAATTCCAGACACTATATCATAAATTTTACTATAGGGCTAAATAGCCTATCTATAGGGCCTACATAATAAAGTTTAGTGATTAAAACTAGACAATTTAATTTTTTTTAAATAAATAGTTACTATAATTTTTGGCTAGGGGAAGTTCTATACATATCCATATCTATTCAGCGACCATGAACAGACAACTGAAATACCTACAATCAAACTCACCTAAAAGGAAGTAGTAGAGCCTACAGAAAATTAAAACGTAACATTTTGTCGTTTCGAAGAAAGTTGAAGAAGGACGCCTATGGTATAAAATTTGGCCAAGCATTTAGAAAGACAAGCGTGCAATGCGAAACCTAAACAAAACCAAATCACAGACTACTTTAATCACAATTTTCAAAAATGTAATTCAATGAAAACAACATTCATGTTTTTTTTAAATTATTTTTGTTCCTTTTTGGAAGATAAATGTCGTGTAGTGCTTATTTCATAAAATTTTACTTTCTGTTGCCTATAGGCCTATGAATATATCGGAAGGATATTATTGTTTTCATATCAATTCTTCACCCGTTTTCAGACCCCCTGAACAAAAATAAACATCATTTTAGCGACTGGTACGCGAGCGTGCGCGCACGCATTTTCATCAAAATCGGTCAACCGGAAGTAGTAGTTTATTCGTGTAATTTTTCACATTTTTGCGATTTTCTCAAAAACGGCTTTTAAGGTTTGTTTTTAAATCGCCTCATTTACTACATTTTTATGCCCTACAAGATAAGGTAGGCACCATGACTGCTGAAATTCTTGTGGAGGCTGCGCACTCGAAGAAAAAATGGGTTCTTTTAGAGTTCGGCCTTAGTATGCATTTTACGACAAAAAAAATGATCAAATTTATAGAAATATTAAAAGATCTATAAATTTTATAGTGATTTAGTGATTTGCTGTACCTATTATTAAGCCAAACCAAAGTTGGATTTCATTTTGCATCATTCACTCATGATTAAAATTAGGTTATGTGTTTTGTTTATTTCTAATGTTAGGTTATATTTGTCAACATTAGCGTTGCCAAGTATAAGTTGTGTGACTGTTTCACACCAGATTTTTTTAGATTACATTCATGTAAAGCAAGAGAATGTAAAAATTGAACCACGAGTCTATCGTATAAAATGTTTTACACGACCTTAATGACAAATGAATCAATATTTGGGACCGTACAAAAAAAATAAAAAGTGAAAACCGCTTGTACCGGATGTTAATACGTAGAACGGTAATATAAAGAAAATTTGAAAGCGAATTTATAATACTGAACGAAACTTTTCAATTAATATAACATATAAAGTTAAGTTATAATGAGATATGAAGTGTTAATGGTTTGTAGAATAAATGGAAAAGGATGTAAGTAAGCCCCTTGAATAAGTTGAAAGTACCTTTAGTAAATCAATATAGCTACCTACATAACTTTCGTAATTTTGTATTCCGTTAATATGGAGTCCTATTACAAGCAAACTAGGAAGTAAAAGTTATATATACATGATTCACGTTCTAAACCCACTTGTATGTATTAGCTAGTAAAATATATTTTAACGAGACATCCATCCCAAGAAATATTAATGCATCCTTGAGAAATTCATCCTAAGCTGCTAAACCTGAATACGCAAGGAGGCCAGATCTACAGCGTTGCCAGTATTCTACAGCTGCCCGCTACTTAAATCCCAATTGCATTTATTTTTATTTTTGCTTACCTTATATGAATACTATACAGGGAAGGAAAGTATCGTTTTCATGTTGATTAGTCACCGGAAATGCATGTTTTCAGGTCTCTTGAATCCCAATAACAAGTTTTTAGCGATTGGTCTTTGTTTCTCTGGGTGAAAAAAATATCTCAGGAACGAAATATCGTAGAAAGTTAAAACTTAGAACCTACTTAGATACCAACAGAAGACCCGACACTAATATTTTCATAAACATTAGTCAATCGAAATTAAGTAGGCTACGAGTAGTTGTTTATTCGTGCGATTGTTCACGTATTTGCAATATTTTCAAAAACGGCTTCTAAAATCTTTTTAAAAATCACTTTATATGCCCAATTTTGTATGTTGTTTAAGATAGGGTGAGCATGATGTCTACTACTGAAATTCATGGCGGTTATGTTCTTGTAAAAAATCGCTCTCTTCCTATTGGCTTGATACATTCTTATTACAGACGGAATAAAATTTGGCGAGAAGTATAACCGAAATTAGCATACGGACAGTTGACAACAACATGTTACAAGGGAAAAATCGTAACCGTATAGGATCTAATGTGACACACGAGCAATAGAACGCGTAGAACACTGCCACTAGCAGAGAGAAATAAACTGAAACGGAGGGGATCGAAGGCCCAGCTCGTCGATTACTATTATACTTAATTCACAAGTAAATTACTTTTCTAGTTAAAATTTTAATATGTTTTAACGGTATTTGCAGTAGAAACTACATTAATAGCTAAAACTATACATCTTATAAATAGTAGTACTTACTGAACGTACAATATTAATAGATAATTATTAAAAATCTAACGGCTGAGATCTAAAAAAAGTGATACAAATTTTATAACATACTTCGTAAACAGATTGACCAAATGTTTTCACAACTACGATTGTGGAAGATGTTTTTTTTATATTTTCCATTCAAATTGTTAATGTTTAACCCCCACCATCCTTCCAGTCAACATTAGAACTACTGCTCATCTAGAGACTGTTTATCCACGGACAAAGCAAAGATGACGAGCGATTTGAAATCGTAGTTCAATCAGAAACATACGAGGTATGGCTACTAAATAACGTTGTAAAACATTTTATTTTACATAATAACTTGTTGTCACCTTCAGTATAGGCTACACTCCTTCTCTATCTCTACAACGCTCCATACGAATTTTCCATTGTTGGAAACAGTGCTGGAAGTCATCTTCTGTTAGCTCCTTCAGGACACGTCCCGCTCAAAAATTTTTGAAATGAAGCTCGCAAAAGTATGTGTAATGGCACTTTGTACGCGATTGAATATGACCCAATTTTTTGGAAACAATAATAACATGTGATAAAACGTGGTTTTTTACTTAAGATCCGGAAACGAAGCACCAATCCATGCACTGGAAGAGCCGAACTTCACCGAGAGCCAAAAAAGCTCGAATGAGCAAGTCAAAATTTAAAACAATGATGATAGTTTTTTTATATCCATGGGATTGTGTACCTTCACTAAGTTCCTGAAGGTCAAACAATTTAACAATATTACTACCTTGAGGTACTTTCTAAACTACTTCAAAGAGTAATGAAAAACGCCCCCAAATGTAGAAGGACAATTCATGGATTCTCCACCAAGACAATGCGCCAGCTCATTCCGCGTTATCTTTCAAGAGGTTCCTAGCCAAGTATAGCATCTCAGTGTTAGAATATCCACCTTATTCACCAGATATTGCACCATGTGACTTCTACCTGTTCCCTAAGGTGATATCTGCATAAAAAGGGACAAGGTTTGAGTCCTTGGAATCTGTAAAAGAGAAAGCGGCACGTGTTTGAAAGGAGCTGACAGAAGATGACTTCCAGCACTGTTTCCAACAATGGAAAATTCGCTTGGACCGTTGTAGGGATAGAGAAGGAGTGTATATTGAAGATGACAAAAAGTGATTATGTATAAAATTAAAATTAAATTTTTTACAACGTCAGTCTTGTTATGTAGTAGCCACACCTCGTATTCTAACGTAAAACAGAAGATCGCGGTTTTGATTCCAAAAAAGGTTCTAATCTAAATAAATATAGTCAAAGAAAAAATGTTGAAGAGTATGATCATTAAAATATTTTCTTGATGACGTTTTATCGGACCAAATTGTGTCTAACATTTCTCGTTGTTGTAGTTACCGAAGCCTATTTATAATGAATCTCATTATTATTTGGTAGCCTTACATCCTATCATCCCATCATAACAATATTGTCTGCCGTTTGCTAGATTAAAGTAGAAAACCTTTGTTCAACATAATTTCCATTCATTATTCACAAAGAATTTTATTTTAATGACCTTTGGCTTTATCTTGTTAATTTTATTTCTTTTATTTTTTTTCCTTTCCAATTCTCATCGTTTTTTTTCTCATATACCGGTACGGAAAAGATGGAAAGAATTTATTTTAATGAAATATATATTGTGTTTTGTACGTTTCACATTACGGTTTCTACAAAGGAAAATACTTAGATCTACTTTTGGTCAATCCTACTGTGAAAAAAAAGGATTTCAGTTTTTATCATTTATTCAAGACGGTAAGATAATAATAATAATAATAATAATAATAATAACTCTTTTAAAATTTCTCTTTTATGTTTATGTTAAATAACCACAAAATGACATGACCGTGGACATTTATCTCAGGTAAACAAAACAAAGTATTAAAATAACAATATCGTTCATTACAGTAATTTAGGAGTTGTTAATTTTATTATTCATTTACAAAAAATAATTCATTCATGAAGATATTAATTCCTGTAACTGCATTGTAAAAAGATTAAGGCAGTGTATAATAAATAACACTTCAGTTAATTAAAATCATAAATTTTATTGCCCGTAAAAACCGTATTAGGCATTTTACTGCGTATAACGAAGCGTGTTTATTTTCTCGTGGTGGCAACTAAAGAATGAGATACATCGCGGTCGTTAACATCAATTAGGCAGTATTTTTCAATAGATTTCTATATTTCATATCTCCGCAAACCTAAAACAGTTGCTTTTTTAGGATTTCCCTCCTTTCGTGTAAAAAGTTTCCTTTTGTCATCCAAAAGTAAAATCTAATTTTGTGTAGTGCGTTACATTCATCTAAAGAAAAACAAGTACTCTAATTTGAGTGTAACTCACAATAGTTAAACCTTAGGGTTAGTTCATGAAAATTTAAAGACATCTAAAAATTATTGCCCATTCAGCTGCCAAACCCTTTTTAATTTTGGGTAGGGTACATGCGATACAATAAGCAGCACAATCACAATTTCCGTGTGTGATGTTAGATGTTATTTAACGGGCGTGGAAAATTTTACTGCCACGAGAAGAGATATCCAGTGGTAAATTCTATGGTAGGAACAATGGGTGTATTACTAAGGACACTATTCAAATCAAACGATCTCTGCTCCATTTATCCTATAGACGTTGGACAACTGGGTAGTTTGTTATACAGCTACATCATGAGTTGATTTGTTTGATAGGCTACATTATGTTGTATTGTTCATTGGTTTGATAAGCTACATCATGTGTATCTGTTTGATAGGCTACATAATCTGTAGGCTATTTGTTTGACAGGCTACTACATCATGTGTATTTGTTTGATACGCTAAATCAATCTGTTAATGTTTGATAGGCTATATCATGTGTATTTGTTTGATAGGCTACTACATAATGTGTATTTATTTGATACGCTAAATCATCTGTTAATGTTTAATAAGGTATATCATGTGTATTTGTTTGATAGGCTACTACATCATGTGTATTTATTTGATACGCTACATCATATGCATATGTTTGATAGTCTGCATCATGTGTACTTGTTTGATAAGCTGTGTGTATCTGTGTATCTGTTTAATAATCTATGTGTATCTGTTTAATTGGCTACACAATGTGTTTGTTTGATTGGCTACTACATCATGTGTATTTGTTTGATACGCTAAATCATATGTATATGTTTGATAGGCTACATCATATGTATGTCTTTGTGTTTCTGAACGTGAAATTTACAGTAGAATGATGGCTAGGTCTTTTACAATATTGTAATTCGTATTTTAAAAGGCTGGCCCGTAGGTGTAGTTGTTAGCGCAACTGGCTTATATGCGGGTTCCAAAACTCGATTCTCGGTAAGGTCTGGCTCTTTTTTATCTGTATATTCCCTCGCATGATTACCCACGCGCAATTCAAGGCTTATGTAGGCATCATA
Source organism: Catonia carolina (assembly GCA_035578175.1). Classification (NCBI taxonomy): domain Eukaryota; kingdom Metazoa; phylum Arthropoda; class Insecta; order Hemiptera; family Achilidae; genus Catonia; species Catonia carolina. The sequence goes on from JAQMRL010000001.1 coordinate 298,233,162, forward strand.
AAAAAAATAGTCGTGGATTATTTATTGTTAGACTACATAAAAACGAGCGCAAGAATTATATCTTAAGAATTTTATTAAAAGGTTTTGATTGACTTCAAAATCACCTTCTGATCCTGCTGCTTAGCTGGGCATCATAAGTACATATTGGTTGCAAATATTTTTTGTTAATTAAAATTTTTGCAACTGAGGGAACAAAAGATCTTCTGAACGGTTCCATAAGTTTTGTTTACGCAGATGACGCTTCCAAGTCAGTTCTCTTAACAAAATACAAGCTACCATATCGCACTACTCCCGCCTTAGGTATGTCGACGTTATTCAGTAGGCCTACCATAGGACACGTTTGGCGTCATCTGGTGAACGTAAGGTGTTTTGTATTAAGGTTCCCCTCAGCAAGCCAGCGAGTAAGCTATTATTATATTAGTATAAAATGTTCATGCGTTAACCTGAAAGCTCCTTCAAAATTTTAAAATTTTCAATACATTTTTAAAAGTTTTTTAATAAGTTTGAATTTCCTTTATTTAATATATTCTGTATACTTATTGAGGTAGCAAAAATTATACATAGTATCTCTAGTAAACTCTTAGAAGACTGCTGGTTTTTCGATAAACGAGAAATAACCGTTTCTTACAATGATTTCCTTACGGTAAATCTTAAGATAAAAAATGTACAACAATTAAAAATTACATAAACTAAAAAAAACCGTTAAAATTTATCAAAATAAGAACTTCACAAGCCAAAAAAAGTTGTTTTCATATGGGACTCAACTGTATTCAAATATGAGAGAGGACGTACAAATGGATTTTGGCGAATAATTTATTTTTTTAATATATATGTTATAGTAGACCTAATGGTAAAATACGTTGACACAGATATTGAATACGTATTCATGTTATGTAGACTAAATGAATACGTATTGCGATGAGAAGGGAAAAGGGAATACGAATGTAATAGAACGCATTGTCTTTCTTTAATTATTTCTGTCTGGTTTTGTCATAGAAATATGTGCAGTAATAACTGTTGTCTTGACAGCACCCACAGCCCCACTGCCACACAGCACATTCCCAACGGAATTGTTTAATATGGACGTTATATGCATATCTAGGCTGCTAAGATTGATATTGCTTTGTCACTGGCCATTGAATTAATGTCCACCGTTATTCTAATTCTACAGTCGCAATTTTAGTTCTTGGTATTTTGTTAAACCTATTATTATAATGTACGCTCCGTTGCCATTCTATGGGCATTCAATTTAAATGTTTGTTACACCAAAAAACTATAACTGATATTGTAAAATTATAAATTACTGTCTCATTTATTAATTTAAAACATGGAACAGAATATACTGATACTAGAACATACAGATCAACGTGAAACCTACACGTAGATCATACTTGGTATGTATTTGTTTCCACTAAAAACCTGAAAACTACTAAACCAATTTTAATATAGTTCTTATCACGTTATTACGTGAACCTTAAGGAATATTTAAGATATAAATTTGATTAAATAACTGTAACATTTATTGAGAATAAACCGTTAAAGTAAACATATTGTAATAATGACAATTAGTTACTGATGAATGAATGCCCCTTTTCAATGGAATTCACGAAAGAGCCAGTCGAACCAGATTCTGTTGTTGCCCTTTAAAATACGGTAGTAAGGTTTTATTATGTAATGCCTATTATTGATTTTTTTTTATTCCTTCATATACATACTAATAAAATAATATGAAATTGATTGCCTCAAATTTAATTCTAATTTATCTTAACGCAGAAATATTTATGTTTATGTAAAAATATTACAAAGATTCTAATCGGAGTTTCTTCGGCTCATATGCCGTATACCTTGGTATGTGCCTAATGAAGTACTCCACCATGACTTGGGTATACCTACGGTGAGAGAAGAAATTAGAAGTTGAAGTAGAATGTATTTTAACAAGTCAGACATTCATCCTAATCATTTGGCTATAAATCTCGACGATAATATTGAAAACCTAAGACTCAAAAAGGCGAGAATATTAGATCTTCCATTCCGATTCACCCGATCAAAAATATTTAACCATCCTTTCCAAATTAAAAACATAAAATTATAATACGAATGATTAATTCTTATTTCTCAATAAACTTAATCTTAATAACACTCATAAATCTAAAAACTGAATCATGAAATTAATATTCAATCACCAGTTAAGGACACTTCATTTTTTTACGTAGTATGATGTCTTCATTCTCTACTTCTCACACCTTAATTCACCTCGTCCATCAAAATTTTAAAACAAAAACTACGTCGTTCTCTGTATTAATGAAAAGTTTTACGTCGTCGGGGTCCAATAAGAAACCCTTTATCACATAACCAAACGATTAGCCTACACGGAAGCAACGTTGCTGAGTAGTCTACTGTCTTCTTCAAGATATATTCTAACATTTTTAACAAATTTACTGAAAGTTTTGGTTAAACTATTTGAAAATAATTCTTAACTGTTAAAAAAAATGTCAACATTACATTAATATTAATTAAGCTTTAACCGGGAAAAATCCCAGGTCTTTCAGCTTTGTAAGTGAGCACAATTACTGAACCACCGAAAAGTTCTTAATTTAAACGTACGTGAATCATGGGAGATTATGTATGATATAGTACCCTTAATAACAAGATCTGCCAACTAAAGTCAGTTGACAGACCGACCTACATACAAGTGTTTATTCTCTGTGTTCAGCTAACGGAATGAGATGTGTGACCAATCGAATGTATGATTAGTTAGGACAGGTGGTGATAGTAATCATAGTTGAATCGTTAAATATTAAATAGAACACGAAAATTTAATATCGCACCATAATTTAATAAAATCAGGTTTTAATAAATGCAGTACAGGTTACGTACACTAATTGTTTTCCAATTACTGTATTTCGGTTCAAAGATTAAACCAGTGTAATCAAGTCCTCTGTATCAAATACAAACAATTTTATTAACAGAATATGAAAACTAAATTTAAAAAAAACCAAACGTAATATCAGAAATCCCTGGAGATGACACTATTGTAGTATAATAATATATATATAACGGAAATTGGACAATCCATGTAATTGAACATCATTCAAAGGCATCTGATGGGACACCAAACAAAAAGATACTTACTTTTACGAGTTAATTTACATTCCTGAATCAAAATAAAGCTCTTAATTCTTCAGAAAGAGCTTATTATAATAGTTGCAATTGTTTTACGTAATTCAATCAATTCAATGAAACTTTACTTCAAAACGACTAAACCGTTTTCATCGAGATCTAATTAAATAATCATCAAAATCGTTCACCATTTTCATCAGAATTTACAAAAGCCTGTCCATAGACGAACTATACCAATTTAATGAAAGCAAACAAATTAATATACCACTCCTACCTGTATTAAACACCTGTATTAAACAATTTCCTGTATTAAACGGTTAATATCACCCGGGCATAAAATTTAAATGTTTTAATTCATATCTACATTAAGTGCTACTTTTTTGCAAAAATCCAGGGTAATTTTTAGCTTTTATTTGTTTTTAGGAACTGCAGCCATCATAAGTGGCAACCACCTCTTAGTCTTCTTCTTAGCGCGCTTATCCACTTCCGATGTCGGTGATTATCATGGCTAATCTAACCTTGTTGATTGCTATACGAAACAACTCCGCTCTTTTACCAAACCGTATTATCAAATTGGCAAGCCAGGAAATTATTCTTTGGCCAGGAGTTCTTCTTCCTTCCATTCTTTCTTACAGAATGTGTTGCACTCTTAGTCATAACAGTACAACATATTAAACAATTTCCTATGCACATGCACCAACTGAAGACGAGGAAGAGTTCGTCTCTTATCTCTTTGTGATAGCTGGAGCGGCGCCAGCGATGATTAACAGCTGGACCGACATCAGGGTAATAGTATCAATGCACAAGAGTGGGAAAGGCAGAAACAGTACAAGTAAAGTAAGGAATGTCTTCAAAGTATTTTTTAAACTAACTGTAAAATAATAATTGTTTTTTTTTAAATTCAGATAAACATTGTAGTGATTATAGCTTACAAATGAATCGAATCGTGTTTTATCGTTTTTTCAGAATTATTCGGTTATCTAAACCGGTCTCAATCCTATAAAGCCAGTTGAACCGGAACGTACTGTACAACCTATTAGTAAAAGATTATGAAGTAATATTTTTAAGAAGTCGGGATGCCCATCTCGTGTGAGGTCGTCTGACTGGCTTGTATGTGAACACAAGTTCTAATATTTGATCGTCTGACGTTCGCAGAAGATGATTATAATCTATCTTATATTTCTGAACGATTGATATTACCCCTGACAAATTAATTCATGACTAAATTTTTCATTCTTTTTATAGTTCAGCAATCATTTACCTAAAAAAGCTCTTATGAATCTCATCTCAACAGCCTTATTCATGACATTTGCTGAGCCGTCAGTATTCTGAACCGTTCATTAAAGCTCAACTCTTTCCGCATTTTACCAACTAGCGTTTTCATCTGCGTTTATATAAGCTTTTGAAACTTTAAAATTTAACGACTAGAGTTAAAACGTATAATTTTGCAAGACTTTTATAATTAACTTTATATTTAGTTTCAAACTCACGAAAATTCGTCTGTAGGCCCTGCAGCAGATGCATTCGCGAGTTATATTAATCGGCGGTGAAGGCTAAAACGCTTATGAACTAGAAACCTTATCCAAAGGAACTTTACAGTAGATGTAGCAGCGATATCAGAAATTTTAAATTTTACAATTTAATGTTTTGTAATTGTTGTTGTAGACTATAACATATTGTAAATTAAATAAATAAAGTGAAAATAAAAATGTTCAGCAGTTACTTTCATCGAGGTAAACGTTAATAACAAAATCTCTTGAAACAAATAATTTAGAGAATAACAAATGGATGTTTTTTCAGTAACGTAAAAAAAAATGAGAAAAACAGCTTGTCGTTTTTAGAGAGTACGGACGATTTCAGGGAGTAGAAATCGAGTAAAGGAAAATAACCTGAATGAAGGAAATCTCATGAAACTTAAAAATAAACATTAAAAAGTGATGTAATGTAGAATGACCATTGGAGCAAAGCGCGCGGTCGACCATATCTCGCTGGAGGTTATACGGTGGTAGTAGCTTACTGTATTGATGTTTGACAAGAGGTTAAAGCTTTTCTCCAGTACTCATTCCATAACTACTACAAAACAAATCCCGGTTGAGGTTTAGGTTTTGCTTCTAACTTTTCCTCGTACGCCACCACCACAATTCCCTGTGTACCACCATCCAACCGCCCAACGGACGGTTGGATTTCTCTGGCTTTCTATCGTATTCTATTCCGCTTTAGAAAGTTGAACTTAGATATCATTTTGACATGCGTTCTGTACGTTTCGTATAAGCAAAACTGATAGCCCGTCACTAAACATAATATAAACAACGCTCAAATCATTTAACTTACTGAAATATCCTCGTTCTCTAAACAATTGTAAAATCTTCTTGTTCGTAATAATAATAACAACACTAAATTTCCCAAACATAGCCTAACAATTTAATTATTTATTACTATCTCGTGTCTATATGAATAGGATATAGGAAAGGATAGGATTGTTTTCTGTCGATTTTTCAAAATCGAGTTTTCACCGGATATAGCCTACACGTTTTCAGACCATCTAAACCCAAAAAACATGTTCTTTTTAGCGATTAGTGTGTGTGTGTGTGTGTGCGCGCGCGCGTGTAAACAAAATATCTCAAGAACGAGACATTGTACGAAATTGAAACTTAAGTTAGGTAGTACTAAAGGACCCGACACAAACATTTCAATCGAAATCGGTCAACCGGAAGTAGCCTAGTAGTTTATTCGTGTCATCTTTAACTTTTTTGCGATTTTTTTAAAAATCGCCTTATTTACTACATTTTTATGCTCTACAAGAAAAGGTAGGCGCTATGTCTGCTGAAATTTTTTGAAGAGGCTGTTCTCTCGTAGAAAAAGATGATTATTTTAAGATTGCGGCCTTAAAATGCTTTTTAGGGCAAAAGTGTAAATAAACAAAATTATAGACAATTTAAAAATCGACAACTTTCATTTTAAAAATTTTTCTTTACAGAGCCTAGTTTAGCGTTAGAGTGATTTTTCGTATAATTAAGCCAAACTAAGGTTGGTTTTCATTTTGCATCATTCACTCATAATTAAAATTAGGTTATGTTTTTGAGGTTAGTTTTTTTTGTTTATTTCTAATATTTATAACTAATGTTAGGTTACATTATACATTATCTGCATTGGCAACAGAAAGTCGTGTGAGTGTTCCACACAAGATTTTTTTTGAATTAATTTTTACAAACACATTCATCAATATTAATCTAATTCACTCATTTTAGCTTTCTGCGGTGATGAAAATTGACATACCCAACTGTGGTTAAACAACCAGGTGCCAGAATATATATTAACATTTAGTTATCAAATATTATTATAAGCTCACAGTTGACTTTGCATTTTACTTGTCACTATTTCTGTAATGTTGCATAAGTAATTATTAATGTAACTATTATAATAATTATAATAGTAAGTACTACTTAATATGAGCAGTATACTCTAGTATAAGTGCCTTCCAACATTAATAACCAATTTTTAAATTTCATTTGTTATATTTTAATGAAGTATATTATATATCATTTGGGAGCAAAGTGACAGAAATGTCTCTCACAGAGCATATTTCTCGCTGTTTTTATGAGACCCCGAAAAACTAGTGCAGGACATATCAAGAGAAAAACTGCTAAACCTTTATTAACAATAATTATGTTAAATTCATTACTTAACAAAATCATTGATTAACCCTACCTTCTTATCAAGAATTGAGATATTCTTTATTTAAAGCTATTATGTAGGGCAACTTTATATAAAATCTTGCAGAAAAAAGTGTCGTGGTTTTGAAATCTAATAAATATAAATAGTCTGTACGGCATTATTCCGAAAACAAGCCGCATCGGAAAAATTACGATCAAAACTAGGAAAACAAATTCCAAGTAGGCTACATAACTTTTATGTTTTTATAATATTTTATTTTATAAGAAAAAATAACCGAACTAACAAATATACTTGCTACTTAATTAGCATTTAGAAGTTTTGTTTATTTTTTGTTCAAAGTCGAACACAAGATTAATCTACACAATATATTTTCTTCCGGCTTCTTTGATGGATGTCTTCTCCGCGTAGTTAATTACGATTAATTTGAAAATAGTATCGTAAGTCCTGCGCTGATTTTTGGGTATTTGTATAAACGAAGTACCCTTAACCTATATAACATCACTAATGGGGCGATATATAAAATACAAAAAAACACAACAGAAAACCATGATTGGATAAAAAAACGAAATGAAATATAAAAAAACTGCTACCAAACTTTATACTGTTACACGGAACTGTTGAAAATAACTGTACACGCACTACGTAGGAAGTGTGCGTATAAAGAGTGTGTGTGTCTCTTCATATTTACTTATGCATAATAAGAAACCATTAATATTATTAGGGCGCGAATGCAAACCGCAAATCAAATTATAGAACGATTTTTACGAAAAACTGCGGCTTGTCTTCGGAACAATATGGTAATACCTTCTTATAACTACTAATTACTTATTTAATTCAATAAGCGTATCAATTAATAATTTTTAACAAATATTACAGAAATTCACCTCGGCGTTTAATTATAATTTTATTTCCGGGACAAAAAAACTATTAAGAAAGGAACTTTTATACGCTGTATTAAGTTTTATCGATCCATTTTTTAGGTTTTTAACGAATACAGATTACCTACCATAATTTTTAAAGCTTATAGTAATTTATTGGTGTATTTTCTATCAGCATAAGTACGAATTAGCATCTTATTATAGTAGGCTATGAATTAGTATCTATCAGCATAAGAAAACTGAATATTAGTAGGCTTTTATTAAAACTTAACCGTCGTGATTTTTAAATTCCTTGAAACAACTTTAAGGAAGGAGCAATTTTTTTTTCTAGTGTCGTACTCATGGGTTCTGCTTCATACGTTTTATTTACTCTTATGTACCTTCTTAATACATCATTGGGGAAAAACTATCTGACATTTATCACTCCAAACTCTGTAAAAAGCTGGTCTAACGGATAGTGGTTTTCTATTTATCACTTTTGTAGCTAATTTTTTTTAGCTATTAACAGGATATTCAAAAAACAACATGAAGTACTTATTTGTGAATTAAATTAGTACAAAATTAATAATATTATTAATAAAAGGTATGATATATAATTTGTTGCATTTTATTTTAACCGTTGTATTAGAGATATACAAAATAAAAACTTTGAATTGATAAAAATTCGATTATTGAATACCCAAATAAGTTGCAACAAAATTTAATAGTCTTACACATAAACCAATTAGGCCTATGTTTAATTCATGAATTATTAGGTTTCTGATAGAAGACTATATTTATAAATAAGTGACAATCGAACCAAGGATTTTTTGTTTATCATGAATCGAATAAGAAACCAACCAATCCACCAAAAAGGTTTGTTTTACAAATTACAGACAGTAAATTTTTAAAATAAAACTGAATGGTTGAAAATGTAACGTGGTGATAAATAAATTTATATGTTAGGTAGAGCAGACGAGCGAGCGATGCGAGGACGAGGGCAAGGTGTATTGTGAAAAGTACATTAATTTGGGAAATGCAATTAGTTGCGCCCCACTTCCCCACTACTGCCCCTGGCTCATAAATCTTTACTGCCCTAGCATAAGATGGAATTTTTTACTCATTATTTAAAAATAGTTACAGCAGTTCAATGTTGTAAAATTAAAAAAGTTTTAACTAGTAAGACTATACTACTACGGCCAACTGACTGTACGTTTAAAACTAATTAAACAGCCCATATTTCATTCAAAATAATTAGGACCCCCTCACCACTAAAAAATTTGTAGATATTTTTCATTTTAATCTTACCAATTCAAAAATAAATAAATTAACACTGTCTATTTTATACAGAACAGAAAAAATATAGGCCTATATCTGATGTTTGCTTTCGTTAAGTTATAACACGATAAAGTAATTAGTAGGCCTACTATAAATTTTATAAAAATATCTCATTGGCTCAGTGGTACAATGCATGAAAAAAAATTAAAGAAATTAGGTTTGATTCCGTGTTAAATTTTTCTACAATTTTACAAATAGCGTATGGGTGTTACACTGTAGCCCAAGGGATTTACACTTAGAAAGTATTAGTGAAAATAATTTATAAATTTAATTTTAAAATTTAACACACATTCTGAGGTTATGTAAATAACAAATCTTAAATCCCTAACCCAATGACTTACGCTTCCACCGCCAAAAAGTCTAAGAGAATGGTTTTTAGACAACCTCAATGAAAAACAAATGAAAAAATTACAATAGATATATTGAATAGGCCTACAGCAGACAAAGAAACACAGAATACATAATTTACATAAAAAGAATTCATTCACTTGATACAAAGCAGTAGCGTTACCAAAATAATTATAGGTAGGCCCTATATGTAACAGAATTATTGATAACATCAAAAATTTAAGGAAAGAATGCTAAAAAGCATAAAGAATCATTCTTATAGGAATCAGAAAGGATCAAAAACACTAAGAGCCATTGGTTTAATAGTTGAAACTGTAAATAAACATTGAAAATTTGGGTAAGAAGTCGCATACCTAAATAAAGAGATTAACTACACACAAATAAAACAACGGATGAAATAAAAAAAGAGAAGAATGAGATTCTACAAAAATGTTGTAAAGATGAACCAATCCTGATGACACTAAACATAGAAAAAGTGAAATACGAAGTAAATAGAAAGATTTTCCAGAGAAAAAGTTAAGAAAAAACATACCAAAGAAAAGCGACGAAATAAAGAACCAATTTTTGGATGAGTAAAGAAACAAAGTTAACAAAGAAAAATGGCAAAAATAAAACTAACTTTAGAGTCGGGTACAAAAATTAAATAACGTATAACAAGCATCGTTATCTTAGTCCAATATTGACATCAACTCGTCTAATGTAAGCTGCAGTAGTACCTCGGGTGTATCATGACGAATCAGAAAAGGTATGAATTGTTACAACGCACATCGCAAAGAAAAAAGGAACAAGGAATCCCGTCGTAAAAAGAATTTCCTGTGTCACCAATTTGAGAACCTGGTTCGGTAAGAGTTCCATGGATCTGTTTCGAATAACAACCACCTAAATCAGGATACCCATCATGATCGCCAACAACCAAAACGGAAAGGCACGCTAAAGAAGTTGACTAAACGATAAAAGGAAAATAAGCAAAATAACTTGAGTGGTTGTCAGTAATTTCCAGTTCGTAAAATTTTTAGCTATGTCAAAAATTAAAGTTGAAGGTATAAGGAGATAACTTCGTCTTAAAATTAAGACGAATCCATTCCATTTCATCAAATTTGTTTACGGATATGAAATAGTTCACAGGCAGTTTAAATAAATAATATTGAAGAACGAGCAAAAAGAAGTAGAGGGATGAAAGCAAGAAATTAATTTCAGAATCAATAAAGAAAAATGGGAAAACGGAACTCAGGCTGCAAAGTCAGACTTCGGACAAGAAAATTAAAATTGTAACACATGCATGATCATTGTAGTTCTAAACCGACTGAAACGAACAAAAAGGATAGCTTAGTTATCTGAATTTTCCGGCTGCATAATTAAATATTAAACGCCATTCGGATTACAATAAACGCTAGCTGTTTATTAGCTAGAGATGTGTGTTACATTGGTGTGAATAAGCCTCAGTAGAAGTAGAGTTGCAATAGAGCTCCGGGTTTTCCATGAATGCGATCTAATCCGTCACAGCTGTAATACAAACAGTTGTTTCCCGGGACGGTTTGTGGTCGACATCCAGCTCGCTATACAGACCGTGGCGAATCCATTGAGAATATCCACACCTATACACAACTACCCCTGGCGGTGTGGCTGGTGATGGTGGCTGCAACAACATTTTTAACATTTCATGTCGGTCGGTACTTCTACCCCCTACCTAATAATTAAACAATGTCCTCTTCATCCACCTTCCAACCCCTCAACGAGATTAAACCCCATTCAAATCACAACATTGCACCTGCTAATCAATTGACTTTACTCGTCCTCAGTCTCTTCATTATCCTCATACAAGTTTCCTCATCCCTAAAACAAATTACTCCCAACTAATAAACCGCTCAAACATTATCGGTTATCTTCCAACAAACCCATTTTTATACTTCATTCATTATAACAATTTATTTTTAGTACCTATCGATTTTTTTTATCTGTAACAGTATTAATTTTATATACCGGTCATCTAATCTACAAGTATTGAATCCAGATTTGTAATAAAAAATTATTAACTAGGCCTATTAATAAATTAAGCCACTAACATACATATCAAGATAAGCTGCTCCTAAAAATAGTGTAGGTCAATTTATCGTAGAAAAATATTAAAAAAGATCAGCCCGTATACTTCCTTTTATTTTAGAGCCATTTTAATTCATACCTTAACCCTACAGCCGGCAATAACATTTTTCTGGACCGGTATAGAATTTATAGTCACCGAACCGTAAATAAATCATTAAAAATTTGTCATACACCACAAACCTTGTCACGTGACATCAAAATAATAAGAAAACTTAGGAAATTAGAATAAATACATTACTGAAATTTTAATCTGACAGTAAGGGGTGCTGAAACTATATGAAAATAATTTTTAGACAAATATTTTTGTAAAATTTCAGATGACACTATTGGTTAAAATTTTCTTATGTTCTACTTTCAAAATTCATTATATACGAATCATTACTTTTTAATGTTTATTTGAAAATAAAGCCAATAAAACTAATCTATGTTCAAAACTGAAGAAAATAAGTACAAAAACACATCATGTAAACCAAGAAACAACCAAATTCAGTTCTAGGACATCGTGGTTTCAACAGAGAAACACGAGCAGAATATCCAACTAGTAACTGGGTCATGGGGATGATTATTGTTATCAATTGAACATATTGCAACGGACACACAATACCATAAAAAAGAAGAGATATTTCGATTTTTTGAAAACAAAATTTTTTTTTACAGTTTTGTGTGAAAGTAGGCTACTACTAAAAGCCATTGATGTTTATTTTTGTGTTTACATCATCTGCAGATCCGTAGGTAAGAAAATATTAAAACTGACCTTTAAAACGAAAAAAGCACACGTATAAAAAAATAAAAATCGTATATTTTTTGTTTTTGGAAATTGGTTAAAATTGATATGTGATACGTAACATGTCTTGAAAGCAACCACAATTTGAAATTTAGACGTCATTTCACGTTGGACGTTTTTTCCAATACACAACTGTCTTTTTCTATTTACGATATGTCAAATTCAATCGCTTCGGCTTCTTGTATCCCATTTTGTTATGTACAATATCACCGCAGTGTTAGAGTGAATTTTATACCCGTGTTATATATAATACGCATAGTTGTTATTTTCACATAGCTCTTTCCTAGTAGTTTTAAAATCATTAGCTGAACTATTAAAGTACCTCCATCTACCTATTGTTTAGCTACTATAATGTCAAGACGCCATAATTTTACTGTAGGCGTTGTCATTATCAAGAAGGTTCGAAGGTTCGCAAGAAAGTTGCGGTTTTCCGAGTCGTTTTTATACTGTTTCAAAGTAGAAACTGTAGGAGACTCATCTAGCTGACAACGAATGTCGGGTTTGTGGGACTTTATTGAATTTATTTCCACGAGACTATATGATTCATTCTAATAATAATAATTGTTTCTAATGTGTCGGAAGAAACAAACAAGCAAGCAAACTTAACTCAGTTGTGGTTTAATTAGTTGAATTTGTGTTAGGGCGCGCGAGTGGTGGCAACGGGAGACCGCACAAATAAACTTCATTCTGAGTTAGGTTATAGTGCGACAAGGAACGAAACAGTCGGGCATTCCGAAACCCCCTTTTAACAACCCTTACCCGGTTAAAATCTAACAAAACTGTAGCAGTAACAGTTCTTGAAAGTAGTACAACATGGGACAACATGCCTGTACTTTCTAGCTGTTCTACTGCAACGCTATACATTAACAAGACATGTGGATCTTTTAATGACGGGGAGGAAGCTGGTCTTTGTTCATTTGTTCTGACTTATTGTCTTACTTTGCGTTTACAATTCGGTGTAAGTTTATGGTCTCTTGTCTTCTAACTGTTGCATACTTGCACATAAATGTCATGTTTAAAATTAGCTTAGTTTGCACTTGGCTCTTTTCAATAATTCTCCTTCACAATTCACATTACTCGGTGATTATATTGATCTTAGCAAAACAAGGTGTAAATTTAAATTAAAGTTAAGTTAATCTCTTCCACAACATATAAATTAAACAATCTATTAACCTATTTATTTATAAACTCCTGGCACGATCATTACAGAATTGGCTGATGATTCAGCATTCTTATCGACTAGTGAATCCCCTGCCATTGCTTCAGAAATCGTTCAAAATTAACTAATTAGTTTTTGAAGATGGTTAAACAAGTGGAGAATGACGATCAGCTCGAATAAATCAAACCACGTCACTTTTTCCTTACGGAAGAAAACCTGTCCTCCAGTAGATTTTCGAATCTACTGTCTATTTTTATGCAGAAGAATAAGCAGATTAGTTTGCTTTTTACATTCATGACCGAAGGAAAACTCCCAATGAAGGAACTTCGTAAATTTATTTCATGTGTTGAATTATCATTTTAAAATAATTCCGTATGGTATTTCGTTTTAGTCGGCGAATATATATCGTTTGAATTCTCTAAAAATGAGATGATTTGTGTGTAATTAAAATATTCTCTGGTATTTTGAACTAAATATGCTGATTTTTTATTTAATTTTACGAATGTTTAAATGTCCGTGTAGTATACTGTTTGTATATCTATCATGGTGATGCTGTGATTACTCTGAGGAGTTTCAATTGAAATGTTTTCAAGATTTCTTTGTTGCAGTGGCTTGTCGTCGCCCACAATTTTATTTCATAAGTCTATTTCATTCTTAACAAAATGGATAACAATTTAGCAGTAAATAGTATATTACGAATAATTTTTAATGTCGTTTTAACATTTGTTAAAGTAAAATCTTAATAATCTTTACCTAGGTACAGGAAATTGTTGGGTAAAGTGAATCTAATTCCAATACCTTAATTCGTTCTGAGGAAATAATGTTTAAATGTAAAAAAACCAAACGGCTGAAAAATAAAACCAAGAAAAGTTATACGTTTCCCCATTAACTTTAACGATTATTTTAATGTTCTTTACCAGTTCTTTAAGCCTGGTTTTTAAACGTGGATAAACCGATTTGGCTAGTCTGATCTGTACGAAAAAACTAACAGAGAATTCCTAATGAGAACGATCAGAAAAATTAAATATAACATATGAATACACTAAAGAGAAATAGCCCATGACTCATAAGGTAGGTAAACTTGCTTCACACGATGAAAAATGAAGAGCGAATGCACAAATTGCTGAACTGAGTCGATGTGCGAATTCTCATTGTAAACTAGAGGTAGTATTTTACATTTTCTAAAAAGATCTTTTGTATAAAAAAGGAAATATGGTGTGCAAAACTTATACGACTTTCCCTTGCAAATGTATGTAATGAACAATATAACCAACCTTTTTTAATCATGAGTAAACAATGAAAAATGAAAAACATATAGTATAACTTTATTTTAGAACTAAAAAGCTGTTACCAAGAATTTTTAATATTAGCTTAAGTCTAACGTTTTCATATAAGTTATTTGAAGACAAGTAGACTATGGATTTTTATGATTGAAATACCTAGGCCTGTAACTTTTTATTACGAAATTACAAGTAAGTAGGTTAACAAACATGATAAGATGTTGTAGATGTGCGGTTGAAGTAAAACAAACGGTATTTACTAGCTATAAATTGAGATACAACTTCTTCCAAGTTTCTGGATTGACTAAAAACTGATTACTCAGTTGAATTCCTTCGTGAATCCAAGGATCCTTTTCCCTGTTGGGTTTTATTTCTTTTGAACCACTCGAGATTTCGACCGAACCTATTTTATATTTTATTTTGGTTCTTTGCTTTACCGATTAGTTTTTCTTTCTCCTTTTTTTAATCTATATTAATTGAAGAAAATCAGGCAAACATAATTGGTAAATCATGCCCATACAATTGAATTTCAATAATTCATAGTACTTCAAAAATCAAACAATCAATATACTATCGGTAAACTGCAATAACGTTTTCGCTTATCTTAACAAAATTATCTGCTTTTCACCGACCTACTTATAAGTAATACTAAATTGTATATAAGGGTACAACACAACTACATCGGAATACCTTACGCTCTTTTCATAGAACATTTCAATAAATACTACAGTTTGTCCATAGAATATTTCAGTACAGTTTGTAATGCGTGGTCAACCGTATGCTCTAAAATGACAACCAGTTTTAAAGTAATTAACTGATGAAGTACAAACGAATGTTTAAAACACAAATTCGAAAACCTTTAATTTTTGTTATTTTTCTCCTAAAATCGACCATAATGCTCTATAATTTTGAAAACAACCGATAATTTGAAAGAGAGTAGGTTAGATTACGCTCAGCATTGTTTCTGACGAATCACGTTACATATGTTTGAACGTTTTATTTTTAGTCACGTAAACAGTTTGTTCATTTGCAACTAAAAAACTGAAATTCATGAATTTTGTAGAAGTTCTATCTTACTCCTAATTTTGTGGGGATCAAATGAACTATTATTTTAAATTTTTTTACGCCTAAACTAAATATTAGCCTATTTTTTGCAATAAAATGAATGATAAATAATTTTCTATCCGAAATGTAATTTTCAACTTGTAGAGGTTATGATAGCCTATATGATATTAATACACACCAGGATTTGGTCTTTCAATAAGCGACGATGGCGATATGGACACTCCGGAAACAAGATATTGATAAAATTACGCTTTTCAACTTTGGGTGTATCGCCGCATATTGAGAGTTACATGGACAGAGAAGAAATTAACTGAAGAAGTTTTACGTCTTGTGAATAAAGAAAGAGAACTCCAATACATCGGTCATATTACAGGAGGAGCGGGATATAGCCGGCTCTTCTTGATTGCACAAAGTAAAATATAGGGAAAGAGGAATCTGATAAAACAACGAACTTCATGGCTGAAAACTTAAAAGAATGGTACAGATGCTCTTCTACATATCTATATATAACAAAAGCAGTACTTAAGGTCGAACCCATTAAGATAGTCAATCTCCGTAAGTAAAATGAACCCCTGAAAGAAGCTAAGCAAACGGTAAAGACAAAACGTACAGAATTTCAGGATTACAAAAACAAACCGAGAGACAAACAAAACCATGCAATGTAAAAAAAAAGCAGTTGGCCAATAAATTCATAAAAATTTATTGTTATAACAGGAAAAGTTAAAAAGGAAATGCAGTCAACTCCATGCAGGTCTATTAACATAAAAATCACAAAAGACACTGAAGTAAAAAAGGGAAAAACAAGCAAAATTCGAGGTTACAAAAAAGAAACTGATTATGAAATAAAGAGAAATACCAACTCCACAACCTCATTCTTCCTTCATTCTTCTTAGACTTAATGTTTTTTCTAACGATAGGACTACGTTGAACAAAGAAATGAAGTACTTTTTAGCTTTCTTATAATAACCAAATTGTCATTATAATTCTTACCACGAGTTACGGTAATAAATGTAACGTAGACCTAACAACATTAAAATCGGTTTATTCCGAAATGAAAAATGTCTTATAACGTTGTATAAATCTCTTAAACGTAGGCCTAAGTAAAACGCACGTAAAAATGAATTAGACCAATATTAAAAATGCTACAATGTGTGAAGACAATTTAACATGTTTTATTGTTAATATGTTGATATTATAACGTTAATTCTTTAGGATATTTAAAACTACTTAATAATGACCAAGTAGTTAAAAAAAATTAATAATAAACAAGTAACCTAATTTTTGTTAAATTCAAACTAGATTTACTTTAAACGAGACCAAGTTATCAATACTCTAATGAGAATCGGACCCAATACTAACACACTACCACAACCACAAGCCTTAACATTCTCTTAAGTCACCACTATCAATCAAGCGCATGTGAACATAAAAATGATTTGTTTATTACACTATTTAGGCCTAGTTAACTTACAATCTCTTAATACAATTAGAAAACAATTAGCAAATTTGTAAATTGTAATTTGTAAAATTATTTGCTTGTACAGACTTGCAGGTGCTACCCCCATACCTATCCAATCCATCTGTTATTACCCCCCACTTTTTAACCTAACACCATGATTACGTAGCATTCTTACAAATAAGCTTGGTAATAATTTTATCCTGGACGAGCATTTTAATGGAACACACACTAAGGATCTCCTCTAACTAATTTTAAATAAAGAAAATCACATGAAGCAGTCACACAAATAATAAATAGTTTGTTTCACTCAAAAGAAAAACCAAATCACTTCACCACTGACCCAAATAGAATTCCAAGTTTAATCGATTTCTTTATTTCAAAAATGTTTCCTTATCTTAACATACATTTCATAACCTAGAAAAACAAATAATTTATTTTCTGATAATACTTCAATTTTATAACCATTAAGTGGTAATGTAATAAATAAGAAGATAATCTAATCCAACCCTTTGTAGCCTACTAACAAATTCACGGACTCGAAAGGGTTTAAATGTGAAATGTAAAGTGTTGTTGTTTAGGTCATCAGCCAAAAGGCTGGTTTGAACCTCTACAGGTTTTACTAAGTAAAACGAGGAGTGAGGTGGTTTACCATTGCCTTCCTCACTGAGTGGAAAAGTACGCTTATCAGCATGCCAGGCCCTCTGAAAAGCACATATTTTCCACTCTGCAAATGACACCTTCACTTCATTCACCACAGGGTCTGGCTGTATACTGAAATTCATTACTTTCAGATATGTAAAGTAAGTTATTGAATTTCAGGTCCCGTTAAGAACTAAGGAACATATACGAGTAGATCATGAAATTAAACAGTTAATAAGAGATGTTTAACAAGCGGCTTGAACCAATGCGCTTCGGTGTATTTATTGTGCACCTGAAATCTTGAAATAATAGAATTTGACAATGTAATTTTCATATATTACTTTGTTTTAGTACTAGCTGCTATAAGCGACACGATGTTAACGTCGTTATTTAAAATTTTAAACATAGTTTACCGACTGTGCAATGATAACTAATCAAAGGTAGTTAGATAAGAAAGAATCAATTTTTGTAAATATGAGGCGTGGCTATTAAATAACGAGACTGACGTTGTAAAACTTTTTATTTTTATTTTATACATTATCTTTTTTTGTCACCTTCAATATACATTCCTTGTCTATTCCTACAACGCTCCATGCGAATTTTCCATTGTTGGAAACAGTGCTGGAAGTCATCTTCTGTCAGCTCCTTCAGAACACGTGCCGCTTTCTCTTTTACAGACTCAAATCTTGTCCCTTTTAATGCAGATTTCACCTTAGGGAACAGGTAGAACATGGTGCAATATCTGGTGAATAAGGTAAATATTCTACCACTAAGATGCTATACTTGGCTAGAAACCTCTTGAAAGATAACGCGGAATGAGCTGGCGCATTGTCTTGGTGGAGAACCCATGATTTGTCCTTCTACATTTCGGGGCGTTTTTTCATTACTCTTTGAGGTAGTTAAGAAAGTACCTCAAGGTAGTAATATTGATTAATTGTTTGACCTTCAGGAACCCAGTGAAGGTACACAATCCCATGGATATAAAAAAAAAACAATCATCGTTGCTTTAAATTTTGATTTGCTCATTCGAGCTTTTAGCTCTCGGTGAAGTTCGGCTCTTCCACTGCATGGATTGGCGCTTCGTTTCCGGATCATAAGTAAAAAACCACGTTTCATCACATATTATCATCGTTACCAAAAGATTTGGGTCATTTTCAATCGCATACAAAATGTCAGTAGCTACAATCATTTTTGCGAGCTTCATTTCAAACATTTTTGAGCGGCAGGTGTCCTAAAAGAGCTGACAGAAGATGACTTCCAGCACTATTTCCATCAATGGAAAATTCGCATGGAGCGTTGTAGGGATAGAGAAGGAGTGTATATTAAAGGTGACAATAAGTGAATATGTATAAAATTAAAATTAAATTTTTAACAACGTCAGTCTCGTTATTTAATAGCCACACCTCGTATTACATTACATTATCGTTTTACATTACCGTTGTAGGCCTAACCCGGAATGAAATTTGTAAGTTAGGTACAGTAAATAAGTAAACTAACGCCTGCGGTTTAAAAATTTACCAATTCTTTAATAACATAATTATTTTTCAAATAGGCTAAATAAATAGAGACCCTAAATAAATTAAAACAAAAACAAATAAAGAAAGATTTTAAAACTAAGTAAATGAATAAAAAATAAGCAGAGTTAAATAAATGAAGGCATCCACAAACACTGGCAAAAGCAATTAATTAAATTAATGGAAGTTTTGTTTTAACCGATTATTTTTTTATAAAAAAAATAAAATAAACCCAGAATGAAGAAGAAAGAAAAAAAGAGATAAATTGTCATTTTCTTTTGTCCCTTAAAAAAGTATTTTACTTTTGAATCTATTTATAAAATAAATTAACGTTTTATTTAGCTTTTTTCCTTTTGCATGATGATAAACGGTCCATCTTTTCATAAGTTGCTAAAGAAAAGGGGTAAAAATCTTGAAAAGAACTGTATGAATATTGTTTTTTAAACAACAGAATCATAAATGGGATTTTAACTTTTTCCATTAATGTAAAAAAAAATAAGTACGTAAGCATGTTGCAATCATAAAAAATTAATAAAAATCAATCTCGACAAGTCAAGTATAAATCTATCAACCTGTCCGTTTTGAGCCCTACACCTAATCGGTAACAAAAACTTAATGAAAATAATAATTTATGATTTTAACGATTCCCTTAAGAAATTGTTTTAAAGTTTTGGACTAACATCAAAATTAACGAATTATTTCCAAAAATTTGAGGATTTTCCTAAAATGTTACTCATTTAATAAATACAACTTTAAATTCAGGTTATAAATTCTTGAAATTGGGGATAGAAATGTAGCGGGAATTTACAATGAACAATAAAATAATTCAATATCCAATTTTCAGAAGAATCAGACTTGCGTCCGATCTGTGCTCAAGGTACTAATGCTTTAAAAGTAAAACATTTTGAATATTTAAACTTTGACAAAAGTAGCCCACTTGACACTGGCGGGTTATATAGTGTATAACGTAGGACTACAAACATTGATTTACAGATTAGGAAAAATTTCTTAAAACATTATGTTTGGAGTGTAGCATTATACGGAAGTGAAACGTGGGTGATAGGGGCTGTAGAAAAGAAAAGATAGAAGCTTTTGAAATGTGGTGTTATAGGAAAATGTAAAAGATTAGGTGGGTGGACAAAATAAGTAATTTAGAGGTTCTTAGGCGAGTGGATGAAAAAAGAAGTAGACTATATGGAACCATCTTACCAAAAGAAGGGATAGGCTAGTGGGGCATATCCTAAGACATCCAGGTACTGGGCTATTAATAATGGAGGGTAATATTGAGGAAGTAAATTGTAGAGGGAGGCAAGGATTAGAATAGCCTATATAAAGCAAATTACAAAAGATGTAGGGTGTTACAGGTATGTAGATATGAAACGACTTGCGCAAGATAGAACAGGGTGGAGAACTGCATCAAACCAGTCGAGAGACTGATGACAAAAAAAAACGTAGGCCTACACTGTGTCGTTCAAATATTGTAGCCTACGTGGGATATTGCGATTTTATGAATGTATCAAGGCTCTATTCTCCATTGGTTTTTAAACAAAAAAAGGCGTTTCAGTTTTGTGCGATTCCTGGTAGGTCTGCAGAATTTATATTGCATATTATGAGGTATTAAATTGTTATTTTATTTTATGAATAAAATAAATTTTCCCCAACCAAATTGGTTCGTATAATTAACACTATAACTTAATCAGATAAAAAATAGGCCTACAAAACAAAGAAAATTATTTACTAATTCTGATACATAAATGAATACAACAAAAATTAAAAAATGCTTTTACTGTACTAGGTTTTTATGACAACACATTATACGTGCAGTTTTATAGAAGGTAAACTAAACTATAAGATTTATAGGTTACACTTAGTAGTTTCTACATGCCCAACTTTTATTGCCAGAACGACCAATCCCCTCCATCGTTTCTTCTACGTCATCATAGCCAGCCTACAAAGTAGCCATGCTGATTATGTAGTTGATTTGATTCGCTGTGGTTCTCCCACTACTTTGTATTGTTCATAGTAACCAGCCTGAAAACCTAAGCGTCATTTTTTGTTCACGCAGTCAACAAAATTAAGGTAGATAGTGGTGGGGAGTCTACTGACGAGTAAATTACTATCGACCAACGGTGCAATAGTAGGCCTACCGACCAACCCTAAGCCACATGCTTCAAACACATACTTTTCGATGCGTGACGCTTCCTCCTTCTATTAGTCTAGCTGTCAGTCTATTCCTACTTTCAGTTACATAATTACCGGTTTGTCATATAATTAACGGATCTTCTCTGTTATATGCCTACCACTATTAACTCCAGTTCCCCTTGTGTCTGCCACTACTACGTCATACTGCATGGTATGAGTTGGTGGGAGTAGTGCGGCCGGTGCGATCTAGTATGAAGGCGAGACTGATTATTCGCATGATTTTTTTAATAATTATTACTTATGTGTTATTGTATCATTTATTATTATTATTATTTGCGTATAGTCCCCTTAAGGAGAGCGCTAAAAACACAAAAATCTACTCTTGGTGGTGTCTCTGTTCCTCAAGGCGATCAGTGTCAGCTCAGTGGTTGTGTGCGTGCATACGCTCCATATTGACTGCGTGTGAGAACATGTGCGCTGTGTAGTGCGAACCTTCATTCAGCACAAGGGGAACTGGAGTTAATAGTGGTAGGCATATAACAGAGAAGATCCTAATTAACAATAGTCACTACCCTTTCACCACGAATTCATAATTATAAAAGGGTCGTTAGTTACGCTACAAAGCACGCTTAAGCCGCATAACTTTTAAATGTATTGTTACCATGTCAATTATATCTTAATTTTTTATTTATTCTTTATCAGACTTATTCGTATCAACTCTTAATCTACATGTTCGTCCTATTTCTATTTGGGATTTTTAATCGATATGTGGGGATGAAACTAGATGATTATACTGATAAAACACCTTAAATAGGACCTCAGATAACAATTGTAAATGATGTTTTTAGGAAGATATTTTATGTAACAGAGATCTAAGTAGACCTACAGAATTCCATAAATTTACGAGATGCTTCATATTTTCTATTATTTTGTATGGAACAGTGGCTTGTAATTAGCACTCTTAAAAAAGGAGAAATAGAGAAAATTCAAGCTTTAGAGTAATGGATATATCGACGTGCGTTGAAGACGAATGAGGAAGTTTTACATCAGATAGTTTATCTAATTAAATAAATTGATTAACCCGATAAAGAAATGAAAAAGTAGTTCGGACATGTTATGGGTGATAAGAAATAGGCCTACTATCTGATGTAGTTGATTATAGCCTACAGCGAAAAATAACAGGAGAGAAGACCGTAGGACAAACATCTTAGTTAAAAATACTGCGAGAATGGTAATACGCTTTCTTCTGTTTGAAACTAGACTATTTAAGAGAGAAGTGTCAAACATAAGAACTGCTGTTATGGTCGTCAACCTCCGAGAAGAAGGAAAGGTATCCTATATATAGATCTAATAATTCCAGGGCTGCAAAAAGTAGTTCTGTTTCTTATCACATGGTCAGTCAACTATATGACTGAAGCATTTTAGAACAGAAGAGGTAGAGGTGTAAAAGACACTTGTCACAGTTAGACCTATCTCCTCTGAGAGTAGGCCTAATTAATTTCATGATACAACCAGTCCCAGTGGTGAATGAAGTGAAGGTGTCATTTGCAGGGTGGAAATTAGATGCTTTTCGGAGAGCCTGGAATGCTGATAAAATAGGTATAAATAAATAGAGTACACTTGAAGTTGTTAAATCAACAATCCCATAATTAGCTACAATTTTAACTTAGAAAAATTAAATTCTCATGCTTTTATCTTATTGTTTAATGCTTATTAATAAACTATTTATATTTCCGATATTTTTAAAAAGATAAATCATATTCTAACTTAATTTTAATACCTTGAATGACAACTGTCCTACCCATTTCGGGAAAGATACGCACGAAGCAAATAAGGTAATAGGCTACTATCGGATGTAACTTACCGACGTAGTATTTTAAAAACATGATACAAAAATTATACTGCCCTATAGTCAACATTCGTTTTCGAATTTCCAACGCATTATACCAAATTATACTGAATTTAAAATGTGTAACATTTATACACACAGCTTACATTAGAAAAAATATTTAGGCCTATGTATTTGTAATGTGTATGTAGACCTACGTAGAATATTTTATTTAACATTCTCTACGGCTACAAACATTAAAAACCCTTTTCAACTGACTGCCAGACACATCACCGTAGATCTACTTCCATACACGCTGACAAGGAATCACAAAATTTACTGGCACAGTTCCAAGTAATATATTTATAATAGGTTACCATCACCAAAAATAAAAAAATAAATGTTTTTGATACCTGATTTGAAAATGGTGGATTATCAATAAAGAATTAAAAAGAATTGAAATAACCAATCAAACTGGATGGATAGAATTACGAATGAATGTTCCGCTTGTGAAGAAAGTAACGCTCAAATATTAAACTTTTGTTTAAACTTTATGTCCAAAAATGAAGAAAATTCAGAATATCCGTGAAAGTGCTCAACATAATGCAGCCCTATAATTAGGTTAACTATTAAAACCATAAAAGTGGTTTTGTAGCTACATTTAGCAATAATGGTCTATTTTATGAGAATTATCTTTATTTCATTTAATATATAGGTAAGTGAGGGTGAGACGCCCTGGTGGGAGTGATGCCCTACCCCTCCTTTCGCCTACTTGAGTGCTTGTAGGGAGGGTAACGCGTCATTCAGATTTAGTACTGTGTAGTGAAAGGTTAATTTGTTGTAGTATGATTTTTTAGTGATTCGTTTACGATTGTGCCACAGACTTCTTTCGTTTTTTACTGGAAAGTAAACGCAAAAATTTTATCAACTATTCAAAATCGCATTATATTTAACTGTTTTTGTAACAGAATTAAGTAGACCTCCTAATATCGTCAAAGTATAATCTTAATAGAGTATGTTACATGAAGTACAACATAGTCGGCCATGTTGGTACCACGTGACAACGTGGGGCATCTTGTCCACCACTTTGGATAAGATGCCCTACCACTGAGGGGGGTAAGATGCCCTGGTCGGAGAGATGCCCTGGTTCTATTTACATGACATATTACATGAGGTAATGGAATTTCTGGGTTTCGTGCTACTGGGATATTTCCATTAGATATTAACGCAGTACCTGAGTATGCTTATTCGCTATCATTGACTTCTTCTTTTCCAGTTATTTCTTCTCCAATTCAATCCTTACCTTGCAGTACCAATTCATCTAAAGCAACGCAATTTTTATCATCAAATGAACTCGATTCCAGTAAACCATCATGCAGCCTTTCAATGCCATCAGAAAATCCCACTCCAACCAAATTGTTGAATAACATCTCTCCAATTCCCTCCATTCCTACCGAGAAGAAAATTAGAAAACAATCTGCAGCTCACTTGACATCACCTTCGTTCATCAACAGCAAGAGGAGCCGCAAGACCAGTAAAGATGAAAACCGGCCATCAAAATGTAACAAACAATCAAAAGGAAAAAAGAAACTACAATTCGTTGACTCTTCAGACGAAGAACATCTGTCAGCTAATAACAGCAGTGATGAGTGCGTTGAATGTCTGGAAAGATATTGTGAAACCAAATCTCAATCTGACTGGATTCAGTGCATAAATTGTGGAAAGTGGTTACATGAGGAATGCAGTATTCCAAGATTTCAGGGTCGGTGCAGAAATTGTGGCCAGGAACAAATTAAAAACAAAAGAAGTTAATACCGCACGAAGATACATGGTAGGTCATCTATCCCACCACTAGCGGGGCGTCTTACCCGCATAGTGGGGAGAGATGGCAAATTGTAATGTTTGCACAAAAGTCGCTTTAAGATAATACTATCTCATTTTTTCCAGGTTTTTGTACATTTCTAATAAAATTAACAATTTTTATAATAACTTAACCGAATTTCATTTTATTTTGACCTTTTGATAACTATATATAAGATGTTTTTAAAAACCAGGGCATCTCTCCCACCTTTACCTACATAGGCTTCTTTAAGGTTACCAATTGATTTTTAGTTCTCAATCCAAAACCCCGAGATCAATAGCGTAGACTACCACCTTAAAAGAGCAAGAAGATCAAGATATAGGTCCGGTAATTCTAGATCTAATAATCGGGTGGTGACCTACAGGAACTTTAACAACCTGCCGCAGAATGGGAGGTACATAGTCCGGTAAAAGTTCTGGCTCATATTGGGAAGCTTTTACTCCCAGGAAGAGTTTTTGAGGATTCGTTGTTTAACAAACGATACACCGCTGTCAACTTGTCTGAAAATAGGCAGAATAATTTAATGTTGTGGTTTTAATTTATTTACTGATACGATCTATCCTCTAGTGAAGTAGACAATTGTTAATGATAATTTAACAAAAGAGGATAGCCTATAGTTACCTGATAACATTAAGTAAACCGTATTGTAAAATTGCAAAATGTTATGTATGCGATTCAATAACATAGCTACTGATAGGGTAGTAATGTTCCTTTCGAAACATGTATAAGATTTCTTTGCCGGAATAAACATATTAACACAAAGGTAGGCTTATTTGTTTTTACTGGGAAAAATTCATTTATTGTTATTTTTAATTTTTAACGAAATAACTACCAAAATTAGTAGGATTAAATTAGTTTCTACTTGAGGGAGTTATTTAGAAATGTGAAGCGAAGAGGATGTATCAGTACTAGTTTCAGTTTCCAAGAAGGATGGCACAGAAATTCATAATGGTTGTGTTGGCAGACGTTATTATGCGAGATGAATTTGGACAGACGAAGGAGATGTTGGTATTGAAAGGGAGGTGGTAGTGTAAAGAGATGGGTTAGCAACAGCTTTGTAAGTGTCGATGGTTTGGGGATATCAAGGGGAAATGTGTTGCGGTTAGGCTGTTAGTATATGGGTTTGGATATGGGGGAAATCTAGGGGAAGGTTGGGATTACTGTTGACTTGCCACTCCAATCATCATTGCCGTCTCTAGTTGTATAATGTATGTGACTATGCGTGCGTTTGTACTTGTGTATTTATGTGTGTGAGTGTGATATCCTGTATATGTACTTATAGAGAAAACTGTCCAAATTCTCAGTATTTTAACATTATCCGTGAAATAAAATGAAATTTCTAAAAGTTGACGTTTCCAATTTTAGTTTTCTCTTTCATTTCTTAATAAGTTACTACAAAAAGAATACATGTAATCGTTACGCTACAATAACATCATCAAGCTTAAACAGTTTATTTAACCTACTTGATCATACGCTATAATGCTATTAATATGGAAAAATAAATAAATAATGTAAAGTACAGGAGCAAAAAACAAGAAACATGTAATAACTAGTAGACTATAAATTACAACCACTGGTTACGACTGACTACAAAGATATAGCCTGTACAAAAGATAGGCTATTTGTAGTAATCTTACTTTCTAGTAGTCTCAAAGAAGAAAACAATATCGAATTGTTCTATAGAATCCTATGTAATTTAAGGATAAATATTGTAGAGCCTTCCAGTACAAGCAAAAGCTATCCGTACGCAATTAGCCTCTTCTTTCAGTACAACACAAAAGGCCTAATCTAAAATAATCACAAAAACCCTGGAGAGTTTACCACCACACTCGTCAATACATAAAAACTATTTATCCTACAATAATTTTTCTACCGTCAAGTTAGTTAACACTTAAAATGTATTAAAATCCGTTAAAAAACCAAGAGAAGAATCTCATTATACGAATAAATAAACGAAGAAACTCTATCCCTCCTAGATATTGTCTATTTTGTTTTTTATGAATTTTTTGTTAGGAACAAATACTTCGTAAATTGTATGCCAAAATAAACCATATAGGACTATACAAGAAAATAACTTCCTAAAAACCCAGTAGAGCTGATCGAGTACAAGAAACATATTTGATTTCTCTACAGAGAGTCATAAAAGAACAACACCAAAGACACTTCTATTATCAAGCAAGATCTTGCAACTTGTTTCCTAAAAATATCTGCAAGTGCACAAACCATAATACGTTTAATGCGAAATTACAACTATAGGGTGATTCAAAAAGAGCGCCGGTTTTGATATATCAAATTAAGAGATTTATATTATTGAAAAACTGAAAATAAATACATCAACAAGTTCATCTTACCTTCCGATTTCATGTATGAAAAATGATGTCATGCATGTGTCCTCCTCTACTGCGCTGGCACGCATCAACTCTGTCCATGAAATTGGATATTACTGCACGACAAGTTTCGACTTCCATTTGCCCGAAACCCGTCGAATTTCCTCCTTCAAGTCATTGATGTTTCGGGGTTTATTGGCATACACCAATGATTTCAGATGACCCCAAAGATGAAAGTCACAAGGCGTCAAGTCACACGACCTTGGTGGCCATTGATGGTCGGAATTACGAGAAATGATGCGATCCTGGAACCGTTCACGGAGCAACAACATTGTTTCTCGTGCAGCGTGACAGGTGGCACCATCCTGCTGAAACCACAACTCGTCAATGTCCATTCCATCCAAATGACGCCACAAAAACTCCCTAATCATCGTACGGTATCGGTCTCCATTTACTGTCACGGCTTGTCCTTCTTGATTTTCAAAAAAGTAAGGGCCGATGACACTGCCCGACCAAAAGCCGCACCTAACTGTCACTCGCTGTGCATACAAGAGAAACTACAACTGAATCGTCAATCGGAATGTTCTCCAAAATAGAAATGAGGTCAAACAATGTTGCCAACCGCTAAACAAAAATTTACCAGCCGTTTAAAAACCGGCGCTCTTTTTGAATCACCCTTTATTATCAAGCAAGATCTTGCAACTTGTTTCGTAAAAATATCTGCAAGTGCACAAACCATATATAGTATATGATAATAAGCTACTATCATCAGCATACATAGTAGCCTACACTACACAAATAAACATAAACCATTAATGTTTTCAGTTTTGGAAACTTAATACCTATGGAAGATCAAGAGCAACGAAATTGATTTATCCTAGGGTATAAAAAACTACAGTTGGGTATGTTACCACTGGTTACCTAATCCCTGGCTCAGTGGCTAGAGCTCTAAACTTTACTGCCTTGCGAAAGATCCCGGATTCAATTCCTAGTGAAGTTCTGGAAATTATTAAACGTTAAAATCCACTGATTGTGTACTGTAACCCACCACTGCCGCCGCTAATAAGAAAATCATTAGGTGCGATTTAAAAAAAAAACACGGAATAAACTAAATATATACAGGTTACGTCCACAAACGTAACTCCAGTAGACCTACTATAAAAAAACAGCTTTTGTAATCTATCAGGTTAATTTTCAATTATTTTCTTATAAGAAAAACAAAAATCTTTTAATTCATATTGGTTAATAAATATTTTTCATCATTTTTAATTGTTGATTTTGTATGTACGGTAAGTCCAAAATTTTTAAACATTTGAGTCTGTTAGTGGTCATTATTACCCGAAAGGTTATTGAAAAGTGTTTTGATGACGTTCCAGTCTACATTAGCATTTTTATGAATTTTAACGACAAAATAATGTAGTAAAGTTAAAGGGTTGATTTTATATCATCTAGGTAGAGATTTTTTTCAATAAATCTCATTTTTTTAATGATTGGAGTATGACACGACTAAAGGGCGAAAAAATGAAAAAAGAAAAATAAAAAAAGAAAAGAAAAAGAAAAGAAAAAAAGAAAAAAGAAAGGTCGAAAAGAGGAGTAGCCAATAAAAAAGGGGTATACCTTATAGGCCTAGTATAGATCTCTCAGATCTTGATTTTGTGATTTCTTTAACTAATTCATGTAGTAGTTAGTACAAACCTACATATTAGAAACACGGAAAATCGTTGTTGATAGTTGACAATCACTAATTGGTAGAAATTAATTCGGTGTGAATCCCAACGTACAGCTAGAGAAACAACAATGGGATTAGATGTCTGTCAATTGAACAGAATGTTATTATTCACAATGAGAATTAAGCGTGATTAGACAAAATCGATAGATCGATTGTTGCAAATTGTCATGTTTGAGAAATTAAACTGGGATTTTGAAGGGAAATCACAAGGCTACATTGGAGAATGGATGTTCTTGCCTAAATTGGTTGGAGAGAGATGAGAGAACTATAATCTAATTCTCTCTGCGTAGGCTACACACAGAGTGTTAATGAAGTGGACTGTAGTGAGAGTTGAGAGTAGACCTTTAAATAATTTTCCTTCTTCTAAATATACAGAAAAATTAATTTTACAAAACTGTCTCTTACAAAAAAGAATTTATTTTCTTTAGGTCACTAATAAAACCCGCGAACATCCAAAGGGCCTTTTGCAAGAGGACACCTAAAACATTTCAAAAGTTAAATTTAAATAATTTTTACGTAAAGTGAAACCGTTCTATAACTTACGTTCGGATTCTGATCATTGATATATATAAGGAAAAGAGTTTCTATAACAGAGAAACTTCTCGTGTTCCGTCAATCCTTAATTTTGTATCTTAATGACAGAAATATAGCTATTTCTTAACGGATTCATGGCTTAATCAAACTTGGTTTACTTCTTCATTTCATCATCATCTTTATCCCTATTTCAAGTTTCCTCCAGTCTGACTTAAAAAAGCTTCTCTCCAGCTCTCTCTATCGCTAAAATATCTCTTAGTCCATTACTCTGCCGTCTTCGCGGCTTTTCCCCGATTTGCCCAGAACTAAACCAATCCACTTCACTCGTGGTCTGCCCCTTGGTCTTTTTCTCATCTTCTCCAAGTACAGAATCCTTTTAGGCAGTCTACCCTCCTACATCCTACTGACATGACCAAATCTCATATACTTGCAGCGGTAACATAGACAGGTGGAAGAAGTCAGAGAGCACAATGGAGGCGACAGAAATGAAATTTAAGAGGAGTCGGCGATGTTATGAAGGAGAAGAAGTGTTAAAGTAAGAGATTATGTTATTAAGAAAAACTTAGGAATGAACATTCTGACAAGAAGGGTTAGACAGACAAAGCTACCATGGTTGGTCATGTCAACAGGATAGAGGAGTGTAGACTGTCTAAAAGTTTGCTGTAAGTGGAAATGGAGGGAAGAAAGTAAGGGGCAGACCAAGAATAAAGCAGATGGGTTCAGTTATGGAAGCGTTGCTAAGAAAGCAATGGAGGAGACATACTACAAGATTGTAGGCCGGCAAGATCCTAGTACAGGGCCAGTCCTACAAGGCCCCTAGTACAGAGACAGAGAGATAGAAAATTAGATTGAACAGTTTACCCGAGAAAACATGGAAGAAAGATATATGGCATGATAATGATAATAACTTCTAGCCCGTAAATGGGAATCAAACCCTGGACTTTTATTCGATTTATATTACGTGTACATAATATCTGTTATTTTTAGATAACATGTTATTAGGAACTTTACTTTACTTTGGTTTTTATTTCTCAAAAACCAACAACCCAAAATGTTTCTGTTTTTTCTGATATTTTTCTTTCCAGGTGCATTTGATGCATTTGAAAAAGAATACCCATTGGTGTTATTTGCGTATGACTGTCAACTAGTCACGGCACTACAATATTTTCCACCCGTCATTACTTAACAGTTCAAAACGCCTTTTAACAGTTAACTTATTAGGAAAACAAATAAATGGAAATCACCATAGCAACGGTAAATCATTCTTAGTGAGATTATTAACCTCCACCTTTAGGTCTTTACAAAATAGAAGAAAAATAAATTTGTATTTTTGTAAATTTTAACAAAAGAAAATTTTAATAAATTCAGTTTAGATTATGACGAGATATTTTAGAAATACCCGATGGCAGTAAAATAAGAAGAAAGAAAAACCATTTCCAACAAAGATAATAAAAAATACAAAATACTGTGAGGTTAAGATTGAAAATCCAAGTTCGTGTAAATTAAAGAAAATTTTACTTTGTTCTTGAGGCATGAAATTTAATACACACCATAAAACCGAATAAAACTGTATGGAAAGGAGAAATATAGGAACATTCTGGATTCTGTAAAAGATATTTCTTAGAAGAATGTATAACTATAAATGAATATTATCCTGGGT
Organism: Catonia carolina; assembly: GCA_035578175.1. Lineage (NCBI taxonomy): Eukaryota > Metazoa > Arthropoda > Insecta > Hemiptera > Achilidae > Catonia > Catonia carolina. Next base: position 298,264,581 of record JAQMRL010000001.1, read on the forward strand.
AAGCTTCGCTTAATTTATTTAAGTTTTATTTAGAAATAACGTCGGATATATAAGAAAACGTTGACATAATTAAAGCCAGGGATTTACACATCAGATATCTGCTCAGAGAAGCGTTAAGAAAGACACTGATGTTATATTTTATACCGTATTAACTTAACCGAACTGAATTGAATTCACTTTGTAGTAACAACAAAACTAGATAAAATAATTTAAATGTTTTAATACAGTTTAACTAGTAAAACATAACTTTTTTAGCACTAACATTTTTACGTTTCAATCTGTTCAATTATGAACACTACACAACCCCCATGCGCAATGAGATGAGGATGATATGTATGACGTGATGAGGTGTAGTCTTGTACAGACTCAGGCCAATCAGTCGCGATAAAGCAGCAAAAAGTTAATTAAATCTATATCATCAAAGTACACCGGTAATCACTACCTAGTATTCAAATCCGGATAAAAGTAAAACCTTTACTACAATTTTAATCACGGAACCATCGTCTCTGAAAATCAGCTGACTCGTGGTGACAAATTTAGCAGTAGACTAACGCTGGTTTCACACCACCGCCGCGATATCGTGACAGCAGTTTTACTGTTATTTCGCAATGAAATGACTGTCACACAAATTTCAAAGCGGTACCACGTGATTCCTGGTGCATTTGTATTAATGGTCGATTGGTTTCGGTAGTGTTTATACACAAAAAATGTCAAGTAGTCTATATATTTCTTCTTCAGATGAAGAGGAAATATTTCTGTTAATGTGGGCTTCGCGTCAAAAAAGAAAGCGCAGCATTTGGATTCGTGACATCAACAAAAAAAAATAATTGGGAGAAAATGTGTTGTGCAAAGAACTGCAGTCTCATGAAGATCGGTTTCACAATTAGTCCTACTTTCGGATGAACCAAGAAAGCTTTGAATAACTTCATGATTTACTGCATCATACGTAAGTTATATATTTTTATTTCTTTTAAAGGGTTAATATAAAATGAAATTGTTAAACTTGACTAATTCTTCTTGTATTTCAATCCAGGCTTTTTGCTTTTTTATGTTATTTTTACAGTCCGGAAGACTCATGAAGTATATATATTTAAGGTCGTTGCCTGACTGACTGAATCAATGATTCTGTCGATATGTTATCCATTATAATAGTAAACGTGCAAAATACTTGCAATAGATAACAGAATGCAATATTCTGAAATATTTCGCTGGCGAAAATCTGTCGACTGCGGCAGATTCCGTGCGTTACAGAAAAGCGATACTGTGCTGAACTGGCGAAACTAAAGCGGTAGTGAGAAAGAATTTTGCTGCTCTAGTCGTCTCAACCGATATCTCCATAAGGAAGCAATATATTGTTTCACCTGATTATCACTTATTCAGATCGACAACTTGCTGCGAAACGAAAGCGAAACCGCTGTTACGGTTTCGCAGCGCCGGTGTGAAAACGGCGTAACCCGGAGGGTTAAAATATAATTCATAACTAGCTCATTCATGCGAATAAATTCGCACAATAATTTATTTATTTATTCTTAACAACCAATTTTACAACTACTTATCACTTAACACTCATCTTTTTGTAACAAAAAGTTTTAATATAACTTAAAAGGATCGCAGTATTTTTCTGCCAACTTTAAATTGGCAAATCGGCTGAGACCCATTATCTAAGTAACTACTAAGAATAGAAATCAGAAATGTTGAGGGGTTATTTTTACAGATGTAAGAGGAGACTACCGATTCTTATTCATTGAAATACAACAATTTTGACAAAAAAGTAATGATTTTTTTTGTCGAGTCCAACTTTTTCTTTGTTTGAAACTGAATAATTTTAATTTTATAAAATATCACATTTACAACGATGAAATAGGATACACAGTAACATCATAACCTACTAGAGACAACGTATAAAACTCATAAATTCATCGGATACAATGAATAACATAATAACAATTTAATGACATCAGTTTACATGAATATGAGAAACCTTTTGATTTGTGTTGGTTGTTTCAGCTCACCTTTGTTTGTAAAATAAACCTACAAAACCAGAAAAAAGGAGGAAGTAAACGAGATAGGCCCTATAAATTACACAGCCTTTTATATAACGCAGTTGCGGAATAATAGTGTATGTATATTAGTGAAAACTATGTCGTAAACCTTAAGGCGATGCAAAATTACAACCCAGCATACGTATTTTAAAATATTTTTAAACATCGCGTAAATATAAATTTTACACCAAATTAAACAGAAAATTTCAAATTTTAATAATCAATAAAAAATTATTACGGACTCGAATTTTTGATATTATTCTTCTAAGTATTAAGTTTAACATTACATTACAACACGCTAGTGCTACCCTAATAATAATTCAAAACAAACCATGTTGTTGATTCGAACTTCGAAATATAAACACCGAAATAGCAGCATTTGCAAAACTCTAATTCAATTAATTTTGTTTTGTTATTTACTTCGCAAAATCTCGTCATAGCTTTTACAAATTTTAATTTTCAAATTTTTTGATGAATCCCCAAAGTGTTGTGAAATATACAACCATGTAGCCTATTTGTTTTAAATATCCGCCTTGTAGTAGTTATTTCAGAAAAAAACAAAATCTCCAACATTTCAGGAAAACATACATTGGACCACATTTACAGCAAATCATAACTAATTTACATCGAATCATTCATGAAAAAGACATTTTTATCAAATGAAGTTGTGCTTTCAGAATCAAAAATAGAAATTGAGTTTTAACGCAATTCCCTACGTATAATTTTAATTAGCTAAATACAATATATTTAATTTTGTTTATTGTTTATTCTTTAGGTCATCAGCCGAAAAGCTGGTTCGAACCTCTACAGAGGGTTTACTAACCCTCTCTCTTTTCCCTAAGTGAAACGAGGAGTGAGGTGGTGTACCCTTGCCTTCTTCACTGAGTGGAAAAAACAAGCCTATCAGCATGTCAGACCCTCTGATAAGCACCTACTTTCCAGCCTTCAAAATGACACCTCTACTTTCCTATCCTTTTTTCTACAACGTTACACCTCTATCTTTTCTGTTCGTAAATGCTACAGTCATATATTTGGCTGATTATGTAATAAGACACAAAACTATTTTTTGTTGCCCTGGAACTAGCAGATCGAGTGTAAAAAATTTAACACTCCACCTGCCTGTTTTGTGAAATATTTTTACAGTCAACAATTCAAAATACGGCCGAATATGAACTGATTCTTATGGATGACTTGTTACCCGGAAAACGTAAATTGAAGAGTTCCGCATAACATTAAAAAAAATAAAAACAAAGTAGCAAAATTGCATCACCTACCGTCAGAGCGTTTGCAATAAAATTGGCGATACAAATACCATAAGGGTTGGTTGCATTATTATAACAACAGACCTAATTGTTAAAATAGTTAATCAAACGAAAGGATAGGGCAAGCAAGAAAGTTCTTGTAAGAAACTTGAAATAATATTTACTTCATTAACTATCAAAAATTTTCAAAAAATGATTGCTTGTGTGAAAAATAATAGTTTTACAATATTCGAACAAGTTTATCAAATGTACAATCGGAAAAATATTAAGTCGGAACGAAAAAATAAAAATTGAACAAAACATTTTAAATTTTGTCATGAGAGAATAAGTGGTATTGTTTCGTTGTCCATAGATAATTAAATTGTTATTAATGCACGGGGGGTGGATTGTAATGCGTTGTTGCCCGATCTGGATCCAATTCATTAGCTTTGACAGTCCCCTAATTCAATCCAACTGAATAGCTTAATACATAATTAATAACGGCCCTCCAAATAATCATCAGATGTGGTCAAGTGACACAGTGATGTGATGAAAAGTTACAAAGGGAATCATTATTTTAGGTTACGAATCATTATTTTAGGTTTGCTCAATTTAAAACAATATTTTAACCGCTGTTACTCACTTAATTTAACTCGACCCTATTTTCACCATAAACTTTAGCTACTTACTTTATTTAAATGATTTAACTTTACATTTAGAACCAATAACATTGTATATCATTCATTTCTCCATAAAATAAATGAACAATCATAAATATCTCCATAGTCATTTTGGTTTATATACCGTAAAACGGTTTTTCATCTGCCCACACATTATAAAACCATTTTCATATCAGCATTAGATATTTGCTGTATATAACATTTGTAACATATTACACTAATGTGTAATATTGTATTGTTAGTCACAGTTTCTTTTGTGACCAGATAATAAATGATTACTGTTCTATTATAATGATTATTGCTATTATGAGACGAAGTGGGAAACAGGAAAGCTTGCCCTATCAATGGTCAAATTTCCTGTTCCCCACTTCGTCTCATACTAGCATTCAAGTCATCTCTCGACTATACTTTTTGATAATATCACCTTGATGATTGAGGCATTTGTGGGTCAGAACGAAAATAGCAACGAAAACAGTCGGTGTTAATAGTGAAGTAAGTGGCTAAACTGTGTGTAGCGTATAGTGGAGAGATGACTTGAATGCTAGTGTGAGACGAAGTGGGGAACAGAGAAGCTTGTCCATAGATAAGACAAATGCCTCAATCGTCAAGGTGATAATATCGAAAATTATAGTGGAGAGATGACTTGAATGCTAGAGTGAGACGAAGTGGGGAACAGGAAAATTGTCCATTGATAGGACAAGCTTTCCTGTTCCCCACTTCGTCTCATACTAGCATTCAAGTAATCTCTCCACTATACTTTTTGATATTATCACCTTGACGATTGAGGCATTTGTCCTAGCTATGAACAAGCTTCTCTGTTCCCCACTTCGTCTCACACTAGCATTCAAGTCATCTCTCCATTATACGCTACACACAGTTTAGCAACTTACTTTACTATTAACACCGACTGTTTTCGTTGCTATTTTCGTTCTGACCCACAACAGGCAAGTGGCTTTATATAAAAACTATGATAGACCTTTTGTGAAAGACATAGGCTACCTACTAGAACCTGACGGAATACAAAAGACCTCACTGAAACCTTCTACATGTGCTACGCAAAAAAGATTACTGGGACCGACTCGTAACTTCCATTAAGTATATACTAAAAAATCGAACGAATAGTGTTGGCGTCGGGTAGCCTAATAACTTCATACAATAATTGCTACTGAATAAAAATTCAGCACAAAAACATAATTGCCCCATCACACTATTGCCAAACCCATACATTGCCCGTGTATGCGAACTATAGTACAAAAGCAAAGCATTTTGAATCAAGAACATACTTCTAAGTTCTTTTAAGTTCTAACGATAAATTTTTATTTGTTGAATCGCTAATCTTAGGTTTTACTTTAACTAAGTTATTATTGGTTAAAATTGGGAGTAGCTTAATACAGTTGTTATCATAAGTACTCATAAAAGTCATAAGTTTTATAAGCTATCACAAATAGAAATATACAGTCGATTTTTACAAACGGACAAGATTTATAAACTACTAAAATTCATAAAAAATGTACATGGCATTATGAGATACAGCGAATAAGTTAATTTGTTTGTTTAATTTTAAGTCTACGCATTATTTGAATAGTCTACTGTATGAGCCTGTTTATGATTTATTACATATGATTTTTTATAATAATGATTTATTACATATGAACATAAAAAATTTTAGAACGGTTTTATAGTTTTATAGCCATAGTTTTTAGTTTTCGCAGTTTTATAGCCATATAGGATTATCGTAAATGAGAGAAGTTTACCAAAAATCATATTAAGAAATTTGATTTTCTGGCCTTACAATCCGAGTAACGTAATTTACTGTAAATTTTTAAAAATCGAAGTAACTTATTCTATTCCTGACAAATCGTCATCGGGGTTTTTTTTGAAAGATTTGTTTTAAATTCTTTCAGGTTTTACTTGCTTTTTTTTGATTTTATAGGCTAAATTTTTATTCTGGGACATATTGTAACATTTGATAACTTTTTCGAATAAACAGATTTTTTTGGAATTTAGGAATCATAAAACGTGAAGATCTGTTAATATTATAATTTTCACATTTTCACATTTTGTCGCTGTAAAACATAGAGTTTCGATAAGAATTATAATAATATGAACGTTGCAGATAAATAAGTAACAAGCTTTCGAAACCGCTAAAATGTAACTTAATATTAACTTATATTTGGAATGATAAATTCAATATAAAAGAAATGATATAAAGACACAGAAATAAAATTGTTAGGCCGACCGAAATAAAAAATAAAAATAAAGGAATCAGAGAGAAAAAGAGAAAAATGGTGATGAGGAGAGAGATTTGAAAGGAGGGGAAGAAAGAAAATAAGTAGCATCAGCATGAAATTCAGTCAATAAGTGTAGAGAGAACAGAGACCAGACCGGAGAGAAATATCTTTAGGGAATTTAAAAGGTCAGAGAAATGTAGCTCTCGAGTGGAACAGGAGGATCATATTACTGAAGAAGTAGGCGAGGAAGAAGAGCAAGCAGAAAATAACTTCATATTTTCACCAATGTCACTTTATTATCTCAGTTTGCTTTACTTTTTTATTTATATAAATTAATACACTTCCGGTTAAAACTAAACAAAAGATCATTTTAATTCATTTCAAAATTATACGTTATTTACATTCAAAAATAAATTTAATTTCGACTTAGTTACACAGTAAGCACCGCTTATTGCATTCACTGGTTAATAGGATCAGCCTATTAAGAACAAATATTATACTGGCTTTTTTACTTTTATACTTAAATACTTTCATTTATTTACTGGCTTATTTTAAGCAAATACTAAATAAAGGAATCTAATGATGAAATCACATGTAATTTCCTTTTGTTTGTATTATTATGGTTTTTTATTCCACCGTTAATCATGTTTAAGAGTGTTAAACTTAACTTAAAACTTACTTTTACTTTTTTACTTTCTCTTGTGCTGTATGAATAAATAGGGAAGGAAAAAGTAGCCTATTGTATCAATTTTGGTTTTTCAGAATCGATTTTTCACCGGCTATACTCGTTTTTAGGCCCCCTGAACGTAAAAAACATGTTTTTAGTGGTTGATCTACATATGTGTGTGTGATCGCCAAAATATGGTGTTTTTAAGATTGTGGCTTTAATGTACATTATAGATCAAAAAGTATAGGCTTAAACAGTAATTAAAGTTGTAGAAAATTAAAAAACCTACAACTTTTATTTCAAGAATTTTGTTCTACAGAGCTTAGATAAGTGACAATTAGTGATTTACTTTATTTTTTCATCAAAAGCGGTAAAAAAAATTATAATTTTTTAATATTTACGGCCTTTGTATGCATTTTACGACAAAATGTATAGGCTATATAAAGTTATAGGAAATAAAAACATCTACAACTTTTATTTAAAGCATTTTCTTCTATAGTGCTTAGTTTACGTCAATTTGTAATTTTTAATTTGTACAGAGGTTGATTTTCATTTTGCGTCATTCACTCATGATTAAAATTAGGTTATGTTTTTCATTTTACATGGTTTACTAAGATTAAACTAAGGTTATTATGTTTTATTACGTAAACTGGGATTAGAAAGTCGTGTGAGTGTTTCACACTAGATTTTTCATTTAAGATCGAAATATAAGATCTACTTCAACATGGAAAATGAGTAGATGCATAACAATATAAAAAAATAGAATAATATGAAAAGACGATTCGCTATGGAATCGCCTAACAAAAACAAAGTGAACGTGTATCTAACGTATCTACAAATAGGTCTAAATACACTAATTAAAATAATAAGTATGAGATTGTCTTTTAGGTTTTATTTTAACTTTTTATTTTTATGTTATTATCTCTTTAAAAAAATAAATTAAAAATAATTCGCCGGATGTTTACGTTTCAGTCATCTTGTTGTGTCACTCTTGTCCAGGAGAATAATGACCAGGATGTTAGAATGGTTCTCCAATCTTTGTTTGATAATTTTCTGAAAAATCTTTTTATTTCGTTTAAGACATGGGGTATAATGAAGCTTCTATGGATTATTTTGATGTTTTTGTACCAAGCAGATTGAGTAATAAATTTAAACCGTTTAGATTGTAAACTTGACACGAAGTTATTAAATGGAAGATTGCTTTATCTAACTTAATAACACAATTATGCGTAATTACGAGATTTTACTCAACGGGATTTCATTCAAAGTCATTAGGGAAAAGTGAAAAACCACAGTATTCATACATTGAAAACAAAACCTCTTTCTTACTAGGGCAGAAACGCGACTCTGTAAATAAATAAAAAAATAAACGAAATCGTATTAGCAAATATGAATGGTCGTTTTTCAAAATAAAAAAAACGTAGGCTTTTCACTAAGCGTAACTATTTTATTATGATAACGTTTCAGTTTGCCGGTGAAGCTGTTCCTGACGCGATTTTCTGATATTATGTGCGCTGCTTAGTCTGATAAAATATTCGGAGTATAAAATTTATCATAAAAAACGATAGCTAATTCATTAAAATGTATCAAAATATTAACTTTGATTTGGACGTTTTTATATTTTCAATATAGCTTAACGATATATATTTACTTAATTTATTTATTCATTTGCCAAAATATCTTACACAAATTACGAACAAAAGAATTTCCAATTAAGTTTCACCAGCAAAAGGAACACGGATTGGTTAATTTGTATGGTGTGAAGGTGTTCAAAGAATGTCAGCAAATAAATGGCCTCACAGAGCATTCCTTTTCTGTCCATAAAATGAAAGGAGAAGTTACCCTTCGATAATATAAATACAGGGAATCCAAGACGCTATGGCAGCAAGAAATCTCAGGGAGAGTGACTGCGAAGACAAGAGGTTACGGGCTGCAGGATATGGAAAACGGTGAAATCTGTAGGACCTCCGCAAAGATATAAAATGTAAGTAAAAAAGATGTAACTTCTGTAAATTTTTAATAGGCTAACCAGCATTATTTTTATAATCGTTCCTCTTTCACTGAGACTTTCTACATTCCTAAATGTTTTATTTTAGGGCTCTCTACACCCCGTCTGTGCTTTCGTTTTACCTGTGATGTTTGAATTTAGTTTTGGTTTCTTTTTCTTTCTGATACCCTATTAGCAGGTAAGTTTACGTGTAATACATTACTAACGTTTTGTCTGCAAAAATAAAATTGTAAATCATTGTACTGTAACACATTTTTTTAAATTGCTGTTTCTCGTAAGTTTTTCATTCCATAAAAAACATTTCTTTAATTTACGGAAGTTTTTAGCCGTGTTATCAAGAAGAAAGTAATTTGTAAAATTATTATTTTTAATTTATTTTATTTAGTAGCCTAAGTTTCATTATTAGGCTACAAATGTTATCCTATTTCTTTTTTTTCTTCAACTTGTGAGTGTTTTTTTTTTACTTTTTAAATAACGCTTTAATACTTCTGTAGTCTTTTCTCATAATACAAATTCTGCTTTTAACAATTGTTTGATCTAATAGCCTACTCTTTAGTCCAAAAATTATCGTCACCACAACTTTAACCAACTGTATTCACTAACGACCAAACAATTTGTAGAGGCTTTGAACAAACTAAAAACAAGCGAGAAAGTAGTCTACCAAAACGAAACATTAAATGAAATCAAAAAACACATTTTCATTTTCAAAGTGCAAAATAAATATTCAGTAGCTTATACTAGGTCACAATTGTAAATATATATTTATTCTGAAAAAATGTTTTATATAGGGTACATTAACAAACCAAAATCAACAATGTACATATTATATTTATTCTACATGCACAAAAATCACAGCCCTGTAATCAAAGCCGTAGGTTTAAATAAAAGAGATATTAAACCAAAAGGGAAAAGTCTATATATTTATATTTAAATCAAAAAACGGTACACCGATTTAAAAAAAAAAACAAATCCTATATAATTTGAATATAGGCTACTATAAACAAACAAGGAAGACAAATAAAATATTAGTAAAACATAAACAGAAAAATAACTCATAGCAATTATTTATAATAATAAATAAACTCCAATTTGAAAACGATTTTTGGATTGCAATAAATTTTATTACAGTCGATCGAGTACTAATCTATAAGCCTACCAAATAAAAATGAAAAATAAGCGAAGCGGGAATATTCGTTCGCTATTATAGGCGTACCTACCCCCAGGCGAGAACCTTACAACAGTATATGCGTTGATTTTTCACATATAACCCACTGTAGACTTACATTTCTCTCAATAATATATTAGTATTGTAACCTTTTACTAAACATTAGTAAGCGCGTAAGAAATGTGTACATTCCACGTTGTATATTAGTCAGTAAAACTTATTTCTATGTCAAGAGTAATCAAGTTCTTCACCCAGTCAAATGTGGTTTTTACCATTCATTTTCATTTGTTATCCTTCACTTTCTATATTATTATTAAAAGGTAAAACAGCCAGATTTAAAACAAAAATCATTGCCTAAGAATCAGCGTGGTAATCTTTTACAAACAATATGACAATAGCCTATAATAAGTTTTTATAGAAACTTTAGCATCATCTGCAATATATTTGTTAATTACTTTGTAAACAATGCAGTTTTCTTGATATCTTCAAAACTTATTTCCCGTCATTCCAGATTGTACTCAGTTATGGCGTTACGCAGTGGAGCAACTTAACCTTAAGATTTTTTACATTTAAAAATACGCAATTAGAATCGCAAATATTATTCTTGCAAAAGATTGTTTGTTAAATACAATATTCACCTCTTACCGTCTCTTTATAAATTATATGAGATTTTAAAATTCACCAAAAGGTATTATTTCAGTCAACACAGTGTTATTTTTGAGAAACGTACAACATAATTATGAAAATCGCCACAACGATGACTAAGGAATTGAAAAATATAGAACATCAAAGGTTTTTAAAGGAATCACTACAATTTCATTAGGCTTTTCAACAGATTACTGTAGAAAATAAGAATCCTTAATTTAAAAACCGTTGATCGGGATGTAAAAGTTTTTAACAAAACATGAATTTCGTTCTGATCAGGATTCTTAAATTAATCAAAAACAGTTTGTTAAAATAGCTTTTTTATGGCTCTATGTATTTTTCATCATATTGTATTATATTATTATTAATATCGTATTATAATGTTGTGTCATTATATGTTAAGTTCATTAAACGTACGACGATGTATATTACATTTTACTCACTGACAAAAAAAGATTTATTTATTTATAATAGGCGAATCAAAATCGTAAAAACAGTTTATGAATAAAATTTGACTTGCATATTTTGTATTAAATACTGAACGGAGACAAAAATGCTTCACTTTCATTTTGGGAATTGAAAATTTCTTTCGAATTATTTTAGAACTAATTGAAGCCTACAATAATACATTTATGATAGTGAAACGGGGAATACATGAAGTTTCAAACTAATTAAATAAATAAATGTAACTGTCTCGAAGGAGAATAAATACAATAACAAATAAAAATTTGAGGTTATTAATTATAGACCCATTCGTAGTATTTTATTGTACATTATTCACAAGCCAACGTAAAAGGTAGGCGTACACACTTTGAATAATAAAAAGATAACAAATTAAAAATAATTACATGACACAAATACACAACGTACTTTATACAAAATCAACCCATAAAAAAATTAAAGCAACTACTTGAATTTTTCCAAGTTGAACCAAAATTGATAGTCCTTAATATTAAAATTTAAAATATCACAAAAAATGGTTTTAAACACTCACAAGACTTTCTCTCGATAATGTAAATAATTAAACATAATAGGCATATAACCTAAGCTAGCCAAATATGGAGTTAAAAAACAAAATTTTAAGGTTATGCTGAGAGAAACAAAATTTAATCATATAGAATTTAGAATAAGATCCAAAAATTGAGAGTTTACTTAGTAGGCTAATATATTAAATATATTTTTTAAATAATTTATGATTTCATTCCTTTACTTTTTTTTAAGTAATAATTATTTAACAGATCTTAAAGCTTAGGCCTATTTATCGTTTACTTTAAAATTAAAATGTTTTACCACAATAATTTTTCATGCTGTTTACTTTTGATCGTCGGTATAGTTGTCTTGTTGGAGATTCTTAGTTCATGTACTCTTCTTGATGATCTGAGACCATCCTCAAATAAAAAATGGTTTCGTTGATTTATACAGCATATTCAACAACTCCATTAACCTTCGATGTTCCATTGTTCCTTCACTCGCGCATTTATATTTATTAATTATAATCTCATTGTTTGAAATTTAACCGCACTATTTTATTTAACCTTTTCTGAACATGAAGCCGAATTCAAACACAGTTGATTTACACTATTTAAGTTATTTTATTTAATTTTCATCACTTTGGATTTACTGTTCATCATGTTTTAAAGATATATTATAGAATATTTAAATAGTAATTAAAAATATCTTGATACTTTTTTTTATCATGGACAAGGAAACAAGCTTAAAACATCATTATATCACACACATTTGATTTAGGTTGGTACCATTACTTGCTATACCATATTTTTACTTGATGTGATTAGTGTTGGTACGCCTGTTCCTTCAATTAAAGAAATCCAGTATTCGAATTTGCTTCAAGAGAATGATGCAAAATAAAAATCAACGGTTTTTTATTTAAAGAAAAAGCTATAAGATTAAAGCGTATGAATGAGAGATAGGCGCAGGCAAAAAGAGAGTACAAGATCCTAGTGAAACATAAGAAATAGGTTCATTTAATGAGTGCGTAGCCACCACGGCCAATTTGCAAAAACAAATGATCTTACATTCATCACTATAAAATCATTAAAAAACTCCTCAAATGAATAACTCTGAGGTTTGTTGTTTATTAATTTTGATGGTTTAATTATTGTATGTTAAAAAGGGGGTTTACCTCAACTTAAGATTCAGTAAAATCGTCACAGTAGTTTCTCGATGTATGCCATACTATTGACAGACGAAGGAGTAAAAAACATTTTATAAAAGACCAGTAACAGTAGTTTTTAAATTTTAACCGAATTGAAGTTATATTAGAAATATTTTTATTGGTGTTTTTAATATGAAAACGTCTTCTAGCGGATAAAGTCGTTTTATTTATAACTTTGTAGTACTAAGTAAAAGTTCAGCAACCTTAACTTTGATATAAGTTATACGCCATATAGGCCTAAGTGTCAACTGTTTATAGTAATAGGCCTACTGCTATAATACTGACTATAATTTTCAATCCGTTACTTTTTATTGGGTAATAAAATTTTGTGTCGAGCTAGTTTAGGACCTACTAGTGACGTCATAAATCCTTTTATAACCTTATATGGAACTTTGTACACTTTTCCTTTGTAATGGATTCTGAATTATTTCTGTTTGTTTTGTTTTCTTTAAAGAACTGGTTTAATACCGACCTTAACTTACTTCGTTTAATCTTCTTTTAATGACAATCAATAATTTTCTCTACAAATTAAAAATTTCCTTCAACCTTTTTCTTTATAGGCCTACATCTAACCTAGCTTTTTATCCTTTCCACCAGTATCTTGTTTTGTACACATAAATAGGCCTAGTAGAAACCCCAGCTCGCTGCACTTCACTGTAAATTAAACTTAGAATATACCTATTTCAGTTATAATACATTTTTTAAATATAAATTTCATATATATTACATTATATGAAATTACATAAAATTGATGATGAGGCGTCTATACCTATTTAATATAAATTTTCTTCTTCTCACAATCAAGGATTAGGCTCCCGCCTGTTCTGACTCATAACAGCGACAAAACAATTAAATTATTGCCATCTCTTGCATGGCCTCCCAACATCTCTCCTTCCCAACGGTCTCTATTACAAAATATTAAGGGAGATCCTTCCCTCAGCCAATAGCTCTAAGTGCACCCGCCATCGATTTCGATATTCTGCAATCTTCCTATTCAGGTTGTAAACATTCAATTCCGTTCTTATGTTCTCATTTCTTAGTTGGTCCCTACGATTGCAACCCTTTTGTTCTTTGCAGGAATCACATCTCTCCTGCCTTACTCTACTCTCTTGTGGTCTGGTACTAATTCACGACTCTCTTCCACAGACCATCGTGTACAATTTTATCGGAGTCTTTCCTTGTTTTTCTGTTTTAAATAAATTTAAATAATTATTTATGAGCGAACATCAATTTACGATAATTAATAATTTTGGTCTTGTAATATAAAATGTTAAATTTCAGATTTTTGATAGGACTTCCTTTCGTTAACGAGGTAGTGTAACTTCATGAAACATGAAGTGACACCACTGCAATACGTTCCACTCCGTACTGTAGATAAGGCGCGTGAAAGTATTACAGTATAATACTATTAAAAATGTACGTAGTATCGAACTATTATGGTAATTGACTTTCATTTCATAGTAATTAACTGAAAACAAATGGTTTTCTTAGATAAATATTATTATTAAATAACTTGGTATCAGTTCTTTCAGATCGGGTTTCTGTTTTTCTTAAATTTTAGTTTTTCTTTATATAAACTGGTTTAGTTATACAATTGAGTAATCAATAACAGAGTTTTCCAAAGACAATTTTCATGGAAAATCTTTAATTATACGTAACGGAATCATTCATTTAATGAGTTTTGGGTTTATTCCAACAAAGTTGATTTAATTAGTGTAATTAGGGAATGAGGGAAAAATGATAGAGAGAGGTGGTTACAATGGAGAAAGGGTTGAAATAGTGTGAAGGCCTTGAGATATTAAAAGGAGAGGAATGGGACAAAATAAGTAAGATTGCTTGAAACGAGATAACTTAAGTTTATTGTTCGCGCAAGGCATGACTTATTAATGCCGGTTTCCTTGATAACAATCTGAATAAACTCGACGTTCAAGTCACTCATGTGTAAATCAGTTTCTATAGAACACTATTACTGTCTTATCAAGTAAAAAAGAATGTATAAAATTTATGATCTACATTGATATTATGAGCTATTTCAGATTTTACATGTATTTATACAGATTACTAACAATTTCTAACAAAATTAAACGAGTTTTCTTTCAGTGAACGCTACCATATTTTACCTAGTTGTAGGTAAAGGCTCTTTCTAGTTCCAGCCATCTTTCCGCGGCTACTGCTTTACTTCTTCAAGTTATCTAGCGTACATTTAATGTTCCCCCATTTTTACTATGATCTACCTCTCAAATCTTATCCAACCATGCACGGCATTGCTCTTTTATAGCATTCCATCTGTTGTTCGTTAGCCTGTAGTTGTGTTTGGCCAAACTAAATTTTAGTTAATACATTTTAGTTACTTGTTCGCTTATATCTGTCACCCCCGTTTTTGATTTGATCCATGTGTTGGTATGTCGATCTTAAAGTGTACTGTTAGTCTTTCCAATGCTACTTGGGTTATCGTTAACTTGTATTTGATTTTTTGAGTAAAGTTCCAGGTCTAGACTTCATAAATCAGCATTGGAAAGTATGTTTATCGAATATTTATGTATGAAGGTGCTAGGATAAGTTATAATTTTACAGTAACTTATTTACCTCAGTTTGCCGAACGCGATCCACCCGAGATACATTCTCCAGTCAATCTCTGTTTCCTTATTTCCTTGTTTGGCTTCAAAAATTGTCTCAGGTAAATATATTCCGACACTTGATTTAATCTTACGTTGTCGATCTGGATTTGTAGCGTATCTTCGTTATTTACCACATAATATTGCAGTTGCAATATTCGAAACGAGCAAAACTTTCTTCTCAGAGTTATTTTAATCAACCCAGCGAATAAAATATATGAGAAAAGTTTGATAAAAACTGTTATAGCCGGTTTTGACAATTTAAAAAAAAATATTTTATGGCAATAAAGAAGCTTGCTTTGAATTTTCAGACTACATGACTTACTGCAAAAATCGTGAGGGAATTGGTTTACAACATGTTAACCAAAATACACCAGCTCGTTTAATTTCAAAACCGTAAATGATGATTTCTCCAAATATGTGTGGCTTGTAGACAATGTGAAACATGAGGTAGTATTCCAATTTTTAATTCAAGTCTGTTGTTTAGGTCATCAGCCGAAAGGTTGGTTTAAACTTCTACACGTTTAACTAAGTAAAACGAAGAGGGAGGTAGTTTACCAATGCCTTCCTACTGAGTTGAAAAGTATGGGTATCAGCACGCCCGCCTCTCTGAAAAGCACCTTCTTTCCACCCTGTAAATGACACCATCACTTCTTTCACCACAGGGTCTGGCTATAAAATGAAATTCATAACTCTCAGAGCAGACAACTCTGACTAGTGTTTTTTACACCTCTAACTCTTCTATTCTTAAATGGTTGACATATAATTGACTGACTATATGATAAGAAATATAACTACTTTTGTACCCATGGAATTGGCAGATCGAGTGCAAATAATTTATTACTGCACCTGCCTGTTATGAGCGAAATTGTTACGGTGTAACGGAAATTAAATATTACACTAAGATAGTAAATATATTAATGGAATACCCATTTAAGTTTAAATGTTGCTTAGACTGAATGATTTATTTAGTTACGTTAAAAAAAACATGAAAGGATCGATTCCAAATGTTTCCTACCTCTGTCACCCTCGAAAACTCAAATAATGACACTTGGTTTGTTGCCAGATCAGATCAATCACGCCCAATATTCAAGGCCGAGTACAAGATGGGTTTTGGTAAGGGGGAATATCCCCGTCCTTTTTTGGGTAGACATTTGTAAGATAAAAGACAGTTTTTATAAGGTGAAATAAATAAGCTGTTTTTATACTTTTAGAATTTTTGGATTCAGGACCATAATCGTTACAGATTTAACAACGGTTGACATTTTGGCTAGATGCATGACGTTACACCATTGTTCATACGCATTATAAATTACAAAGTTTGATAAAAAATTTTTTAGCTTTTAATTAAGACCATCACTTACACCTCTTAACTCTAGACTGATAACTCCGCACAACACCTCACAATTTAAAACCAACCCGGTTTGTCTAAACCACATTTCACACGTAACTAATTAACTGATTAGATATTAGATCCCTGAAGTTTTATTCTATACTACATCCAAGAGTCACTTGAGACTGAGGGAAAGATAGGCGATACCAATTTAACATTGATAGTATAGAGCAATCCACTCTCTGCTACTATCTGTCCTACAAACATACGTAGGCTAGTATTTAATTTACAACGTATAAGTTTTAGTTGTAATTGTAATTTGAACTAAAGTTGAAATGATATATAAGTGACTATTATTAAAAGAATAATGTTCGACCCCCAATATTCGATTAAAAGGCGCAGTATTTAAAATTAAAAAGAAATGAAATACTTTAAAACAAATGTAAATAGTTATTGTGCATATAGACTAAAAATGTATAGATAATTTATAGAATTTATAGGGCTGTGGCGATGGAATGGATAAAAATTAGATTTTGAAAGAATAAAAAAAATGTTTATTTAATTTGATCTTTTCATAACATTTAATGGTTTTACAAACAAAATACTGTTCATTACCCTACATATAGTTATATCCTATTCAATTACAAATGTAATAACAATTCTGTCACATAATTATAAATATTTCAGATAATAACGTAAACATTTTTAATCGCAAACGTAATTTGTTTTAATATCATAAGACGTATAATATAGCCTACAACAGGATCAATTTTTATTTTCATAGCGTGAGTCAATGTTTTTAACACAGTACGTAACAGCGCTCTGGCCGTATAAGCAATGGTATCTTCCTACTGTTGGACAGAGTATAGAATACCTAAATATGATTTTTTAATAAGATATTTAATTTAGCTGATCCGTACATAACTGAAAAAAGATCTTATTTAATCTTTACAAATTTTTCTACAGATACTCCTACTAGCGTTCATGGTAATAAGCAGAAATACGTAAATCTAAAAATCCTTAAATCGATTTTTGAAGATTTTTTTTCGTCGAAGTGAAGAATTTTTTTGAACTATGAAGCTAATTATTCAAAATTCGGGAGATGAACACTGAAATGTTACTTTTAAATTTATAGTTTAACTACAGAACTATATTTAAAAACAACTTCTTCGAAACACAAACTACAACGCTGAAACGAATAAACAAACACGTACACACATGACTGATGAAAGTACAAATCTGCTGTTATAATATATATTTTTTTAAATTTTCAAGTCCCAATAGATTGCAGCAATTGCTGGACTCTTAAAGAATTTGTTCATGTATGTGGCCAATTTTATGCCAAGCGATATGTGCGCAGTTTAGTGAATAAGAATAGGTAATATTTTATGTACATGTATATGTCCAAGGTGAACGAGTGGGTTAAAACGACTACTTGAACTACAGAAATTAAAAAAAAATTGTATATCAAACTTACCATTACCGATAAACATGGATGGAATGTCATCATTTTCATCATCAGATAAATATTCAACATCAGAATTCATCAAAAAATTGAGAATTTCATCATCTTGTAACGTATTGTCCCCTATTGTTATTATAAGAACACTCTTAAATATATTATTTAACAGCAATGCACTTCGTAAAACAAACTGGGTAAAAAATCACCGATACCTAACCTCAATCACCAGTCTTATGAACTACAGACTATTTCTCACCAATGTACATGTACATGGACACGGATTTAAAAAAAAACAAAACTAAATTAAAAAGACACTTACTTTACTATTAATTATACACAAAGAAAGCTTATTTCTTTAACAGGAACACTAGTTTCTTGTTCGGGGCAAATTAAACAAAAAAAACATGGTGATTCATCAGTATAGTTACTCAAGTGTACGATATCAACATGAAACACTTTTGCTCGTTATTGATAGAATTTGCCATTGTTTGATTGAGACATCTTTCCGACTGTAATTTAATTATACGAATAAATGTGTAATTTATTAAAGATTTATGTAGGTAGAGTAGATTGTTTTGTTGAATGGCTACTGCACGTGAATAGAGTGAAATTAACAACTGACCAAGGAACATTTCCACTAATTGCTTTATTATTAGGTAGAAGAGAAGTCAAGATAAGAATTAATTAACCGGATTACCGAATTTTCAGTTGGAGATTAGACGAAGGTTTTAAGCAGGCTATTCAAAATAAACGGAGGCATTCAGCCTACATCTTCCGCAGTAGAATATAACCTACAACCTGCAACTAACAACAGGTTAAATGAAATTGTCGGTTTTATAGTTCCCAAATTACAATGGGCTTACTTTTGCACTTTCACTAAATTCCTCCTTCCGCAGAAACAAACCTTTTAATTTTATTGCCTGTATACCTAATGTATTTTAAAACAATTCCCTTACCATTAAAATACTGTATAACATGCAGAATATCTATTATATTCGAGAAACCACATAATAATTTAATTTAAAGAGAAATTTACGTTCCATGACCACTAAAATAAAAAAAAAAATTGTTTAATAGAAGATTATACTATTATTATCAAAGCCCATCTCCTACCTTAAATAACACCTGTTAGACGAACAAAAGTGATGAGGATTTTACTTTCTCTGGCCTATATGAATATATAGGAAGGAAAGTATTGTTTTCATGTCGATTTTTAGAAATCGAGTTTTCACCGGATCTATACGTTTTCGGATCCCCTGAACCCAAAAACATGTTTTTAGCGATTGGTCTGTGTGTGTGTGTGTGTGTGCGTGTGTGTGTGTGTGTGTTTGTGTGTGTGAACAGAATATCTCAAGAACGGAACATCGTACGAACTTGAAACTTAAGTTACATACCACTACCGGACCCGACACGAACATTTTCATCAAAATCGGTCAACCGGAAGTAGTAGTTTATTCGTGTAATTTTTCACTTTTTTACAATTTTTTTCAAAAACTGGTCCTACGATTTTTTTTAAAATCGCCTGGATTAGGCCTACTCATTTTCTTATGCTCTACAAGATAAGGTAGGCGTTATGTTTGCTGAAATTCTCGGTGAGGCTGTTTTCACGTAAAGAAATAGTTTTTTTAAGATTGCGGCTTTAATATAAATTTTAGCGCAAAAATGTATATAATAAAAGTTGTAGAAAATTAAGAAACCTACAACTTTTATTTCAAACATTTTTTTGTATAACGCTTAGTTTAGCGGTAATTAGTAATTTTCTGTTTTTTCTCACGAAAACGTGTGAAAAATCGATTTTTTCAGATTTCGGCCTTAGCATTTTTAAGCATTTTTAAGCATTTTTAAGCATTTTTCTCTACAGAGCCTAGTTTAGCGTAAAAGAGTGATTTTCCGTATTTTCAAGCTAAACTGAGGTTGATTTTCACTTTGCGTCTTTCACTCATTTTTAAAATTAGATTATGTTATTAAAGTTAGTTTTTTGTTTATTTCTAATGTTTTATTAATAATGTTAGGTTTATTGTAAATTTTTGCATTGGCAAGATAAAGTTGTGTGAGTGTTTCACACCAGATTTTTAAATAAAAATTTACTGCAACTATTGTTTTAAAACTAACGAACAGTTTTCCCTTATATTATCGCCCCCTCCCCATTATAACTCAGTCACTGACACCAGCAATTATTTCATCATTTACTTTATTACTTACACTGAGTTTTAGCACAACATTTACAATTTAAGTCTAACGTACTCTTATTTACAGCTTTAACAGTAAATTATTTTAGTTTACTTTTTAGTGTTTTAGTAACTTACAGTCATTTACGAATTAAATCTTATCATAACTTTAATTTTATTTATAACTTATATCGTGTAGCTTTTCTAAATTTTAGTTTATATATTAATACAGAAAGTAAAAATGCTAATAGTCAATTCAGTCTCTTAACTATAGCCTAATGATAGTGCCCA
Source organism: Catonia carolina (assembly GCA_035578175.1). Taxonomy (NCBI): domain Eukaryota; kingdom Metazoa; phylum Arthropoda; class Insecta; order Hemiptera; family Achilidae; genus Catonia; species Catonia carolina. The sequence goes on from JAQMRL010000001.1 coordinate 298,285,305, forward strand.
AGAGTTAAAAGCTTCAACATCAACGTGTATGTGAAGACGATTTTAATTCTCTTTGGCACAGTTCTTCGTGTAGTGAATCACTTGCTCATTGGATATAATTATCGTGAGTGTATACCCAGAATCATTGTAAATGTTTCTGAACACCTCGTTTTAAAATATTTGGATGTCATTAAGGTAGCTTGCTTTGGTGCAACCATAGACTGTACGCCATATGTCCATAACAGTTTTGGCATTTTTAGAGACAGAAATTACATAGTTTTATCACCATAATTAAGTATACACACAGATTAACTACATTTAAAAAAAAATAGTTATTTAATAAAAATTAATAATCAATTCAAAGAGAAAATTCGAATTTGCGCTAGCAGCAGAAGTAATAAAAAAAAATACTTGAGTACCAGCAGCGAGTCTGCATAAAATAGATACAAGGTTATAATGAACCTAATACACAGTTTCAATAAGATTACAAATAGCAAAAATTGAAAATATACAGTTTCATTAATTCCGATAATATAACTCATTGTAACTAAACAGTGAAGATACAGACATCAAACAATAAAACATATCTCATATAAATACTGTATTCATCCACATCGGTATAAAAATACGTCCGATTTAAAAAATTAACGTGAAAAAACATAAATTTCTTACTTAACTATTTATAGTTTTCTTGGTCGATCTTTTACGAACAGTACTAACGTCCAAAATGTCAGTCGGGATCAAATTAATATTCAATATTGCTTGTAAAGAAGCATTTTAATGAAAATCAGTTTGAAACAGCCATAAGTATAGTACACATTTATACACTTCAAATTTACTTCTTTATTTTTATTCTTCATCTGTTCCTGATCTTTATAACGAGAACTTATTTAAATCCACTATAAGAAAAAAAATTGGTACAAAACAACAAAGAAATTGGGTAGTTGTTTCAAGTTAAAGATGAAACAGTTCCCGATAAAAAATACAAGCAAAAACATAATATTATTATAGTTGAATGTAAGGTTATAAAGTACTGATGTATGTTTTTTTAGGTCTGAGCAATTTGTAAGACTAAATGATTTATTTACAAAGAAGTAATGTTTACAATAGCATAGACCTATAATAATTGTCAGTTGACAAAAAAATAAAAAGAAGAAGAAAAAGAAGAAGAAGAAGGGCAAGTGAATGAGCGTTGTTCGCGGCCCAATTTGTCCAGACAACATATCTACAACAACAGCATTAGTACTATTACTAGGAGTAGTAGTTGAAGAAGCCCAGATTTATTGATCGTTAAAAAAGGAGAGAGGATTCAGGGGGTTGTTGGTAAGGGTTAGAGAGAGTCGAGGGGGTTGTGAAAGAATGAATGATAGACATGGTGGTGGATACCAAAACTCTTTATCCGTCTCATGTCAATTATGAAAGTCGTTATAGTCAATTGTACACAGTTCTGTAATACAATGCCATGTTACATCTCTGTGCAAATGTTATATCAAAAGCCAATGCTCTCATTAATTAACTTACTCTCTCATCACTAAATCTCTAACTTCCGATAAATAAAGAGCTGAAATTCAACACATTTATTTCTTAGTCATGAATAGATCCTCATATAGGGGATCATTATAGTAATGATGGATTGATTCGTAAAAGAGTGATACGTACTTTAAACCAGATACTAGAGTAGGCATATGGTTCAAATATCAACCCACTGGCTCTTCCCTTGAAACTATAGCGACGGACTGAATAATAGCGCAAAATAAATACCTTCTATAAGGTAATTATATAAACATTATTTTTAGTCTGTCACAAAGATATTTTATCGCGTTTCTAAATCTGGACTTATGGTGTCCAGCTCTTGGAATAGCGGCAGAGAGTAATTTAAAGTCGATCCAAACCTTTCAATCAAAATTCTTAAGACTTGCTTCTGGCGCTTCTTTTTATGTAAGCAATAAAACCCTCTACGACGATTTTAAAATTCCGACAGTAAAAGAGCTAACCGCGCCCTTGTATAGTAGGCCTACATTTCACGAAAGACTAGATGACCATCCAAACCAACTAGCCCGTGATCTAGCTACAAGGAACTTTCCAACTGTGCGTCGTTTAAAGCGAAAATGAAGTAGAGACCTCTTGGTCTAAATAACGGATAATACTCGAAGTTTTTAACGGAAAATGTATTCCTGGGTACCTCTTCTCCTTAAAGTGAAATTCCCCACCGCCATTTAAAAATCCAATACGGAAGTTGTGCAGCTCAATGTACAATACCGTAATAAAAATTAAAGACAAAAAAAAAGTTTTCTCATAACGGGCAGGTAGAGTGTTAAATAAATTGTACTCAATCTACTGGTTCCAGAACTACAAAAAATACTTCGTTCTTAGCACACTTCTCGTTTTTACTTAGTAAACCTCTACAGGTTCAAACCAGCCTTTCGGCTGTTGACCTAATCAACAACAAATATATTGTGACAATAAAAGGAAAGAGTGTTCGAGAATTCTCGAGAAGAACCGAGATTAAAAAGGTGTTAATGTAAATAATAATAGTTAGTGGTAAATAATATATCGGGTTTCTAAGAAATAGAAATATGACGCACAAATGGTTATGTATAGTATCCAGGTCAGCCTCTTGTTGAAAGGCTGCATAAAGGAGCCCGGTATCTATTTAGAGAATTGACTCTTTTTGTAACTATTCTATCCAGTTGTTTACGTTTTGTAAAAACTTGTATTGTTATTATTATATTGAAAATCTGTTTCCTTCTCGTGACTTCCATACTTTCATCTACATACTAAGGAGCACGCCGTTTTCAGTGTCTCTTTGATCTGCCATCGACGAGTTTTGATCTGACAGTAAGTGAGTTACACTGAGGACAAGTACGCCTGTCAAGAGATACAGCGTATATTGTAGACACGTATAATAGTTGTTAACTTTGTAAGTAGGACTTAGTTTAGGTAAGTGAATTTTTTTTGGTTTTACGTCTGACTGTTTTGCAATTTCTGCTAATGAAGATGGTGGAGAATGATGATATATGAAAATGAGTGATGAAAAAATACCAGACCTGAATGGGAATCGAACCCAGAACCCCGGCGTTGAAGCACAGGTCCCGGGTTCAATTTCCGGTAACTAAGTAAAAAATATTCGTGTTTTTTTTTTTTTTTGGTTTAACGGTTGACTGTTCTGCAATAACTGCTAATTCAGACGGTGAAAGATGAAATGATTTTTTGTAACGTATGAAAATATGCCGTGCCTGAATGGGATTCGAACCCAACACCGCAAGATGAGAGGCGAGCACTCTAAAAATATAAAAATATTTAACAATTTAATATTATAATTAATATTTTCATAAATATTTATAATATTTAAATTATATTTAATATTATTACTTATTTAATATTTTTAGAAATATAATAAATATTTTTATATTTAAAATTTAATATTAGGCCTATAATATATAAATATTCTTGTAATCTAGTTTAATTCATTTAATGTTATTATAATTCATTATAAGTAATTCATTTGTAGTACCTAATTGTAATGATTCGTAGAGTTAAGACTCATTATCATTTAAATTTAGTGCTTAATAAATATTTCTTTGTGATTTTAAACGATAATTTGTTAATTATTTAATTTACCCAGATCCTAAAACGGACCTTAGAGATGTGTCACAATATATTCGTTGGTAAACAATTTTTTCTTGCGATGTGTACGATGAAAGGACTTAAAAATTTACATTGTGTACTTGTTGCCCCAAATAGGTACCTTACCATGAATTTTGAAGTAAACTAAGGTCACTATGATCTTGAAATTCAACTTCTAAATTTTAAAACCGTTTTTGATCTTGCTCGCTAGTTGCATGAGCAACAAGAGATTTTATTTTTTATCGGATTTTTCTTCAACAAATTTACAAAATTAAGAGTAAAATGTTTTCCCCATTGTATTTAAAAAATTTTAAAGATTATTTTTCGACTTCACTGATGGATTGATTATGGATAGTAGTATATCATTTTTTATTACTTCATCGTGTAGAAGTTTATAGGTGGTAACATTTAGTAGGTTTAAGTTTTGAATTGATAACCAAATTTAATAGTAGGGGGTTTAGTAATAGGATTTTAATCGTTGGTCATTACATAAGGATATCTATCTATTGTTTGGTTAAGTTGTAGGAGAAGTGTTGATGGTGAAGGGTGAGGGTGGGTAATTTATACTACCCTGTATATTTATTACAGTACACTAGAGGGTTTCTGTTGAAACGTGTTTATTTTATGACATACAACAAACTATAGTATTCTACTAAATATACAGTACGGTAATACGTTGTCAGTCAGACTAGGATGAAGTTGGCTGCTAAACTGCTTAGTTGTGGATTTAGGTGGCTTCTACTACAACAACAACAAAAGGATTCTTTACTACAACACCAGTACACACACGCACACACAAATATATTGCCGGCTAACAGGATTATCTGTACTAAAGTAAAACAATATTAGCGGCGGTGGTAACAATGTTACTTAACTTGCTTCGTGTACGCTATGTTATCGGTATTGCCACTCTAGTTATATTTCGATATTATTATAGAATTTGTGTGGGTTTGTACACGCATGCGAGTGCGTTAGTCTTCATACGTAGTTCTTGATATCTGAACAACAACTACTATTGATATAAGCTTATATTTAATCTAACAAAACCCTCAATTAAATACGTAGAATTTTTAATTAGATTTCAACCGCGTCTCACTTATGCCTGCTTTATTTATTTTATTTATTTTTATTTTTTAGGTACACATTCTAACCTAAACAGCTTATACATACCAAAAACGTCAGGAGTGGAGAAGTGTAAACATTATAGAACTGTCACCCTAACGAACCGTGCAACCAAGATACTAACAAGAATTATATACAGGATAATAGAACATCAAGTAGATATAGCAGAAGTGTTGGGAGATGACCTATTTGGATTAAGAAGGAGAATAGGAACTCGAGGTGCAATATTGGCTCTGAGATTGATTATTGAGAAAAGGATAAAGAAAAAAAGTCCTCGAATCTCGGACTTGAGCTTTGTCGGTCACTATGGAAAATAGCGGAAATACGAGTTTTTCATTAATGTTTTTATTTACAACGGTCAAACGGTGTGTAAATAAAAAATCTCAACGGATAAATTAGTAAATAATTAAAAACTCAACAAGAAGTATCTAAATATTTTCTTTAGCACTGCACTGGTTCAGCAGTTATTAGTCATCAAAAATGGAAATCAAAGTAGCAAACACAATGAACTACGTGTAGGGCTATGCGTAGAAATCTCTCCAGCCATTCCAATTGGGCTCTAATATCGCTGTAGTCTATAATACAGGAATATATTACTTTAAAAAATATATAACTAGTGTGATCAATTGTCAATACTTTTTAATTGAGTATAGTTTACAATCATACACTCAGAGATTTACATTTATATAATCAAATGACAATGGTTCAACTTGTGTAGGCGAACTCTGCTATTTTACCGTTTTAAGATGTTTTGTGTGAAAAGAAATAATTTTCACGGTTTTAGGAAAACGTTACAAAAATAACATTTACACATTAAAAAGAAAATATGGGTAAAGTAAACTGGACGAGGCCATCTACCTGAAAGACCGGAGGTTTAAGGAAATCTGCGTTTTATTCGAGTAGAAAGGGTCGCCTATTGTGTTTTATTACTGGTGAAAGGGTCGCTTGTTGTTATGATCCGATGGACTCGTCTAGTTGTCTAAAGGCACTTTTACAGTAAACCTGTTTTAAACCTATGCCATGCATATGAACATGCAAAGATCTGTGACTGTTTTTGGTAAATGAGGAGGTTATTGTGAAAAAAACTAATAATAATTTTCCATATTATTTACAGTGGCTGCATGAATAGTGAAAACGAAGAACTCAAGAAATAAATCTTCTCTTGTTGCACTACTGCACTATTTATATTTTTACATTTTAAGTTTTATTTGTTAATTTAAAATACATTATAATTATGTTTTATAAAATTTATGTACAATAAAGTGCATTATCTTTGTATATTCATTTGCATGGCATAGGTTTAAAATAGGTTAACTGTAAAAGTGCCTTTAGACAACTAGACGAGTCCATCGCATCATAACAACAGGCGACCCTTTTACCAGTAATAAAACACAATAGGCGACCCTTTCTACACGAATAAAACGCAGATTTCCTTAAACCTCCGGTCCCTCAGGTAGATGGCATCGTCCAGTTTACTTTAGCCGAAAATATTTTAAAATAATTTTTTTTGACGATTACTTAACAAGGCGACAATATCAATCAGCGCTTGACTCTGATTGTTCAACGCACGGCTTCCGCCATTTTGCCGTGATGGCTAAGATAGTTTACATAAATGAAAGTTAGGTCGGTATTGTTGAATAGATATATACGTACATATAAGTTAATGGACAATATAGACTAGCGCATGCGTATATCGAAGTCTTTAACTAGGTTGTCTAGGGATAGTTTGGTTATTAATTAGAACTATTAGCTGAAATTATAGAGACAGTAAGGTATAATGACCAGTTGTCTGTCTTGTAATCCGTTCACGTTAGGGATTTATGTAGGTACATTGATGTGACGTAATAGCATTAAACAAATGGCTTTATCTCACAGTACAAATGATATCAATAACATAGGTTTAATGTAACTATAGTTTCTAATACATGTAGTATGATGCCATTCTAATCTTTTAATTGTTAAATGATTTACGGGAAACTGGGGCATGTTGTGACCATTTTTAGTTTTTTGGTCTTTCAGAAGTTTATGGTACATTTATACAACATTTTAGTACATTTTTGTAATAATTGAAAAAATACATAAAATAAACACTACACATTTGCATTAAAATTAGCATTTACTTATGACATCGCTTTGTTTTTTAACAATGAATAAACAAAATCAAAAATAGAGCAACTTCAAGAAATCACGGAAAAAATTAGACTACGATCTAAGTGGAAAAAAATATAATATTAGAAACTAAAACACCAAAACTCTGTTTTTAAACAAACAATTAGTGAAAATTAAATTTGTAGAACAATTTAAATACCTAAGAGAAATTGCTGGGGGGACCATAAAAAATATTTGATAATGGAATGAATACGGATAACAAAAAAAGTATTTTGAAACTGAAGACATTATAATAAGGACAATTTTTTGATAAATTTTAAAATACAACATTACAATACAGTAATTAAATCAGCATTACTACATGGAACTAAATATATGAATGAAGGAAATATTATTTATATAAAGAAAATATTATAAAAGGAGAGAGAAGAATAAAATCAAACGAATAAATTTAAATGAACATATAATTGAGAGAAGAACTCGATCATAAAAAGAAACGTAAAAATAATTATCCCGTGAGGGGATTTGCCAGTTACCTCCATCGGGTGCGTCCCCGTGTGGAATCGGGGAAGCTCACCGGCCCTGCAGCCAGCAGCGTCGGAGGGTTGTGGCGAAATAAAATAGTCACCGTGAAAAAAAACTGGACTGGTCCTCCAGGTTGGGGGTTCAAGCTTAAGGCCAGCAACCTTAAATTGATAAAAAATATGTAACCGCTAAAAATCTCAACATTAAGCCTCGGAAACATGGGACTGGATTCAACGGAAACACTAACAGGAAACGAAAACGTAAATGGATTTTGAATATCGGAACTTGGAATGTGCAAGGAATAAATTTGAAAACTAAGGAAATCTTGGATACTCTGCAGAAGTATAAAGTTGACATCATTATTCTAACAGAGACAAAGAAAAAGGGAAAAGGACCAGAAAACATGGATCCCTATATAAGGTTTTATAGTGGTGTTGACACAGATAAGAGAGCCAGAGCAGGAGTGGAGATATGGATTAGGAGGAAGTTTAAAAGAAATATTAAAAACTGGGAAATTATCTCTGAAAGGTTGATGAAGATTGAAATGGAAATATGTGGTCATCGCACAGCAATAGTGGCAGTATACGCTCCTACTGACGACTCAAACAATGAAATAAAGGACACATTTAAGAAAGAGTTGGACTCAACAATATCTGTGAAATCCAGGAATGAGCTTATATTGGCTGGAGATTTTAACTCACGGATAGGAAACAGGAAAAATGACGAAACAGTTGGCCCTTTTGGAGAAAATGTTGTAAATAATAGTGGTAGCCGTCTTATCCAATTTTGTAAAGCCCACGACCTAAAAATAATGAATGGGTTTTTCAAGCACAAGGAGATACACAAAAATACATGGTATCAACACACCAAAAATCTGAAGTCGATTCTGGACTACATCATTTTGAAGCAAGACTCAGAGATAAAAACGAATGATGTGCGTGCTTATAGAGGAGCTGAATGTGGAACAGACCATACTTTGGTTGTTGGCAAAATGTTCTTTCCATGGAGAGCAATAAAAAACTGTCACAGGGAGATGGATGGCATGCTGAAGGTGGAGTACAGTAGATATAAGTTGCATCTGCTCAGAGATCCGTCAACAAACCTGTTATTCAAATGGAGAGCTGCGGAAAAAGCAAAGAATGGGATAACAGGTACAGTTGAAGAAGAATATAAAAAAATAACCAGGATTCTACATACTGCTGCTCAGGAGGCTCTGGGGAATGAAGACGGCTCAAAGAATGACAGGAGATACTGGTGGAATAGTAGCATGGATGAATTGATAGAAGGAAAGAAGCAATCATACCAACAGTGGCTGACGACAAAAGATTTTGAAGACAGAAAGAATTACTGCCGGATGAGAGTTCATGTTAAAAATGAAGTAAAAAAAGTAAAAAATGAAGCCTGGGAAAGAAAATGCGACGAAGTGAACAGATGTATGGTAGGAGAGAGGAGTAGATGTGCTTGGAGAGTTATAAGAGAAATGAGAAATAACTCTAAGTACAAAGCAAATCTTGATATGATACCTGTGAATAAATGGAAAGATCACTATGAAGATATGTTTAAAGAAACGCGAAACCAGTTTCAGATAAATGAAGACTGGGAGAGGGCTCCAATGGAAGAGAGAGAAATCATAGGAAAAATAACTCTCAAGGAATTTGAAAATGCTCTTCAAAAAACAAAGACTGGTAAAGCACCCGGACCTGGAGGTATTCCAATAGAACTGGTGAAGCATAGTCCAAAGTGTATAAAAGAAGCATTGGTAACACTTTTCAATGATTGCTTGATAAATGGAGAAGGATGCCCGCAAGAGTGGAAATTGGCACATATTACACCAATTTTTAAAAAAGGGTCAAGAAAGGATCCCAAGAATTATAGAGCAATAAGTGTCACCTCATCTATTGGGAGACTGTATGGTCGTATCATTAAAACAAGAATAGAGAATGACATAAAAATTGGAGAAGAACAAAGTGGGTTCACTGGAGGCAGATCTTGTTTAGACAATATTTTCTCTCTCAAGCAACTCGTAGAAAAGAGAGTCTCACGATACATGGAGACACACATGGTGTTGGTTGATCTAGAGAAAGCTTATGATAATGTCCCAGTAGAAAGACTATTTCATATACTGGACAAATATGTGCATTATAAGTACATATGTGCCATTAAAGATCTTTACACCAACCAAAAAGTGTTATAAAAAGTAAAAATATGGTTTCGGAATGTTTCCCTATAACTAAGGGCCTCAGACAAGGTTGCTGTATGTCCCCAACTCTCTTCAAGATATATATTAATGAAGTATTAAAAGAGTGGCAAAATAAATGCTCTAGGATGGGGATAAAAATTGAAGAACGATTTCTCCACACACTTCTGTTTGCAGATGATCAGGTTGCTATAGCAGGAGATGAGTATGACATCCAGTATCTGATGAGAAAGTTGACAGAAACCTTTGAAAAATGGGGTTTGAAAATAAATTATGACAAAACCAAATATTTGGTAGCTGGAGGAGACGCGGTAGCTGGAAAAGACGTGAAAGATCTGGTTGTCGATAATAAAATAATTACAGGATGTGAGGAAGTGAAATACCTGGGAGTAGTTCTTTCAAGAAAAGGAAATAGTGAGCAAGAAATTACAGAGCGTATCACAAATGCCAGAAAAGTCATTAGTCAACTTAACCCACTGCTTTGGTTAGAAACTCTCAGTCTAAGAACTAAAAGAATGATGAACGATGCCATCCTTAGAAGTGTTCTGATGTATGGCGCAGAAGCATGGGAGTTAACAAAAAGAAATAAAGATAGACTGAATGCAGTGGAAATGGACTTCCTGAGACGCAGCTGCAGGGTATCTAAGATAGGGCACATCAGAAATGAAGAAATAAGAAGAAGAATGAATCAACAGGAGTCAGTTGTTGAAGCAACAGAAAGTCGCCAACTGTTATGGTATGGACATGTAAAAAGAATGTCAGAAGCTAGATGGCCCAAGTTCATAATGGAATGGACACCTCAAGAAAGGAGAAAAAGGGGGCGCCCTCCTAGAAAATGGGAGCAAGACATTCAAAACGCCATGAATTTGAGGCAACTGGCTCCTGAAGATACACTGGATAGGGGCAAATGGAGGTTGAGATGCGAGAAACGGCCTGATGATGCTGTAAGAGACCTCGCTTAAGTAAGTAAGTAAAAATAATTATGAAAACATAGAAAATTAAAATAACAATAATAAACCTATCAAACAAATTTTCGACAATGATACACAAGAATTTTCAATGCCATTTAAAACATAGATGAAAAAAATAATATTTTGACAAACTTCATTTAGGCTAAACAAAACGTTTTTGGTTTATATAAAAAAAATCTTGCAAAACACAAAGTGGAAATCTGCTAAAAGAGCTAAAGCAGCGAAAAATATGTGGGAAAGCCGAAAACTATTACCCCCAAAACAAGATTTCGTAAAAAAACGAAATAACTTTCATAGTAGTTTCCAAGTAATCCATGTGAATAAAATTTTGAAAAAAAAACAATAACAGTACAAACAAAATACAAAAAATAAAATTGATCTACCCCTAAAGACCGAAAACCAAGGTTGCCTCTTGACGGTTTCCAACGATACCCGTATCACCAGTTGATGATTAATAGTACAACGAAAAATAATATTGTAAATCTTTGAAAGAAGAAACATGAGAAAATCAGTGTGTCTTCCCGTACCATTTATTTTATTCAAAATTCAAATTAGAGATGGTTGGAATTGATTTCGGTTGGAAAGCTGTGGTTTCACCAAGTGGTTTCGGATTACTAATGAGAACATCTAAAGTGGTAGTCTAGTACTTAGTATCAAAGGACTTGCTCGCCAACATCTACTCTACTGCAGGGTACACCCGATGTATACGCGTAAGGGAGTGTACACCTATATAAACATATATATATATATATATATATATACGGAGAAACGTAGACACGATTCGGAGGGCTATTGTCAATTGAATCGGCCGAGAGGAAAGGGTTCGGTTCACATCTGATCTGCATATTCATCGACATGTCTCTGATTCAGCTGACTGCATCAATTAATAACCGTGGAATCTGCAACCACCCAAGCCGATCCGATTCCTCCCCCCAACTCTTCATCACCGACGGCTTTGATCCGGCCGTAGCTTTTACTAATTACCGGCCCCTACAATTCTACCGTTCGGACCGACCATCATTAATATCAACGTCATCCCTAACTATCTTCATCTCCTTAACTCTGTCACCAAATTCCGTAGAAATACCTTTACCACTTGTTTCATTATATTTAAAAAGATCTATAAAAATCTGGAGTGAAACACTCACACAACTTTCTCTTGCCAATTCAAATTAATAACCAACTTAACCTAACAGTAGTAATAAATCTAACCTCAAAAAAATAACCTTATTTAAATCATGAGTGAAAGACGCAAAATCAAATTCGACCTCAGTTTGGCTTAAAAATACGGAAAATCACTCTTTCACGGTAAACTAGGCTCTGTAGAGAAAAATGCTTTAATTAAAATTTGTAGATCTTTTTATTTCCTATAAATTTGATTATATACTTTTTTGTCGTAAAATGCATACTAAAGCCGAAATCTTAAAACAAATCGATTTTTAACACGTTTTCGTGAGAAAAACAGAAAATCGCTAATTACTGCTAAACTAAACATTCTACAAAAAAAATGTTTGAAATTAAAGTTGTAGAATTTTAAATTCTCTACATATTTTATTATATAAATTTTTGCACTTAAATGCATATTAAAGCCGCAATCTTAAAAATACAATTTTTTACGTGAAAACAGCCTCATCAAGAATTTCAGCAAACATGGCGCCTACCCTATCTTGTAAAACATAAAAAATTTCAGTTCCTAACCGAGGCGATTTAAAAAAAAGTCGTAGGACCAGTTATTGAGAAAATCGCAAAAAAGTGAAAAATTACACTAAAACTATTACTTCCGGTTGACCGATTCTGATGAAAATGTTCGTGTCGGGTCCGGTAGTGGTATGTAATTTAAGTTTCAAGTTTTAAGTTCGTACGATGTTCCGTTGTTAAAATATTTTGTACACACGCACACACAACACACACACACACACACACACACACACACACACACACACACACACACACACACACACACACAAAGACCAATCGCTAAAAACATGTTTTTTGGGTTCAGGGGGTCTGAAAACGTGTAGATCCGGCGAAAACTCAATTTTAAAAAATCGACATGAAAAAAATACTTTCATTAAAACAATATAGGCTAGAGAAAGTAAAAATATCATATCTTTTATACAAAACAGTACACACATGACTTACTTTGGTCTCTTTCTTAAACGACTTGAATGGAACCAAGTCGTGGGCAGATAACCGAAAAATCGGTTCATGTAGCTTATCTACAACCTAATTTCAAAAAGTTTTAGTGAACTTTTCCCAAATTCATCCAGTTTTCTAAATTTAAAAGTAAAATCCTATCGTCCATTCCTCACCACGAAAAATCTCCAGACTACAAAGCGGAAAACTTAACATTGGGTGTGAAGATTCAATTTCGGACGTACGTGCTCGTTAAGAAACGATTTCAAAAAGTTACATTGAAAGAATAAAACTGGAAAATCTGTCTCTTTTCCAAATTACAGCTATGACATGTATTTTAGGCCAAATATGCACATAGGCTACGTATAAATAAAAAATATCAAAATCGCTGTCTTCTTTTGTATTTCATATTTCTTCATCTTTGTTTAGCGGCATTTATTATTTTCTGCTAAAACCGTTTTAAAACAGATTAACAAAAATTAAAGGAGATTATAAATTCTAACTTTTTTGTATTTATTTTCATGTTTTCTTACTAAACACTTTATTTAGCAGCAATTAAGATAATCCGCAAACATCGTTAACATTGATTTTTCAAAATTTACCGTATTAAAATAAAAGAATTTTTCTGCAAACACACAAGATGTCTTTTATGCAAAACAAAGTGAATAGCCGGTTGAAAAATGTTGTTTAGACTAGATGGCGTTCGGTGGTGACGAGTGACTTACACATTTTGATACTGTAGGCTAATCAATTACTTTTCTGTTGCCACTAGTAAACACCACTGGTTTTTTTTTCTAGAACTAAAATGTTCTATTACGTATTTAATGTTTAATATATTTGTCTGGATTGTTGTATATCCTTCGAGAATGTTCTATTGCTGTTTGTTTTATAAAAGTTGCTACACATTTCTAAGCGAATTTGTGGTTGTGTAAACAGTTGTGAAGTAAGTAAGTTAAAGATTTTCGTACATAACGCGTTTCGTATTGAAAACGTTTCTTCGGAGTGGGTAGTTAGCGTACGTTACAAGTAATTTCGGGTTTTAAATAGGAATTAATTAATTATTAGAAAGCTAATGGCTATATTTATTTTTAGTTAATTTTCTTTGAAGAACAAAGTAAAGTAAAGAACACTTTGTCGTAAATTTATTTTGTCATTAAGTTAAGTAATTAAATGCTATTTCTAATTTTTATAACCTGTATAATAATTTTTGAATGAATATTTGTTGTAAATTTAAAAGGAGGTTTTTTTATTTAGAAATAACCATATAAAATAATCCGGGAATAAATCTTATAATATTTTAACAAATCTACAAAATTATTAAAAAAAAAGTTACAAATAATTAATTAATTATTCCCTTCATTATTTATTGTTGTTGTTGTTTAGGTCAACAGCCGAAAGGCTGGTTTGAACCTCTAGAGGTTTTACTAAGTAAAACAAGGAGTGAGGTGGTTTACCATTGCCTTCCTCACTGAGTGAAAAAGTACGCTTATCAGCATGCCGGGCCCTCTGAAAAGCACATATTTTCCACTCTGTAAATGACAACTTCACTTCATTCACCACAGGGTCTGGCTGTATAATGAAATTCATTACTTTCAGAGAAGGTAACTCTGATTAGTGTCTTTTACACCTCTACCTCTTCTGTTCTTAAATGATTCAGTCATTTAATTGGCTGACCATGTGATAAGAAACAGAACTATTTATTTTAGCCCTGCAACGAATAGACTGAGTGTAAATAATTTGACACTCCACCTGTCTGTTATGGGCAGCATTATTTATTAACACTATGTAAAGAAGAAACTATGTAATGAACACTATAAAAGAAATACGTCTTTTATTCAGGAAAGAATAAAACAGAATGAGGGTGTGCTGTAGGTTAGTTATGACTAACCCATACTTATTGTAATTCTTTATACATTATGTACATGTACTTTTTTATTTGTTGAGTTAAAACATACTGTAGTGTCATTATTTTATGAGAAAGAAGTAGAGTAATAATTTTATGGTTTAAAATAAGGTATAACAAACAATCTTCTGGTGAAAAACTTGATAGATAACATACTTTATGGCTGTTTCGTTATGTAACGTACGCATAAAGTATGTTAGGTAGTAGAGTATAACATACGGTGACACAGTTTGTTGTAATAGTATGCAGATTAAGGTAAGATAAGGTGAATGTGTTTGGAGTAGGGGTGTGAGGTAACCCCTATGTATTCGTCTTATAACCGACATACATACCACGCATTATGTTTCTTCTTAGTATTTAAACTGGGAGATCGAAAAGTTATTCCAACTTTTTTTATGAACATTTACCTAAGTAAGTCTTATTATCATTAAGGTTACACCATCCAGACACAAAAATTATTCGTCTCTCTCCACCTTTTACTTGACCTTCTTAAGTTTCATCTCCTCCCACGGTTTGTACCCCTTAGTCACTTTGGGAATTCGGTTCATATACACCCTATTAATGAGCGTTAACCAATTAGTTTTGTAGTTGTCAACATTTTTTACCATAAAAAAATAACCCGTTCCAAATCTCAATCTGATATTTGACTAAAAAACATCATGGCATAAACAAAGTTTGTCAGTAGGAAACTGCCATCGTTTATGCCTCATTTCCAAACAAGCAATTATAATAATACAGCCATTTCCTTAAAAGTTTGCTATACATACGTAAAATAAAATAGTTCTGTTTCTTATCACATGGTCAGCCAACTATATGACTGAAGCATTTAAGGACATAAGAGGAAGAGGTGTAAAAGACACTAGTCAGAGTTATCACCACTAAGAATAATGAATTTCATTATACAGCCAGACCTTGTGGTGAATGAAACGAAGGTATCATTTGCAGGGTGGAAGGTAAATGCTTTTTGGAGGGCCTAGCATGCTGATAAGCATACTTTTCTACTCTGTGAGGAAGGCTGGTAAACCATTCCAATCCTCGTTTTACTTTGTAAAGCCTCTAGAAGTTCAAACCACCCTTTCAGCTGATGACCTAAACAAAAACATATGTAAATCCCTATTCCTAGCTAAATGTTTCTGAATTGTTTCACTCCTCTAGTATAAACACATACATTTGTAGACACACACATACACCACACTCATGCTCGAGTATCCCTTCACACAAATGAGGTGTCGGAGTCAACAACTACAACTGACGTAGGCGAGGCAAAGAAGGATACAATAAGTAGTCACCGAGAAAGTCTCTATTGAGTAGGTTTTTTCTATAGGAACACACATCACTAAAACTTTAGTATTAAGCCGATGACCTGCTGAACTAGTTGATCACCTATGACTATAAATAAATGAGCGAAAATATTTAAAAAAATTATTTTTTGTATTACAATTCAAGGATTAATATTTTCCAAATATGAATGAGTAGTTCTTTAATATTTTTATTCGTTTTGTGTTTATTTTACGTCCCTCTGTTAATGCAGACGATGAAAAGTGATGGATGAAAAACTGTGATAAAAAATGAAAGACCTGAATGGAAGTCAAACCCGGAATCCCAAACAAAAAAGTCAGTAGCGTTGATACCACAGGCTAGCCAATTTTAACTATTACCGTTTAGATTTCAGGCTACTGTATCCCATACAATAATCATTTTAACATTTTTATTTTAAATGTTTGAAGGTGAAATAAGGAAAGTGAATATTTTCCGTGGTTATTCATCAAATAAAAATGGGTTAAAAGTTTGAAAATTTAAAATTCCTCTTTTGTTAATTTCAGAGTTAGGAGAACTTAATTCAACTGAAAAATGTTAAAATTTTATCAGTTTATAATAGCCTAAGGCTCAAATATGAACTAACTTTTATTTTCAGAAAAAGTTCACAAAATATTTACCTCGAGCATTATTTTGATTTTTTTTTAAGTTTAACCTCATCACATCCCCAGAATTCTTCCTTTAATTGAGAGAAAGTATTTTGTCATAGACCTATTGATAATAAATGAAGAAATTTTTTAAATATTTTTAACCATTTGAAATTTAAGGAGAGTGTATTTTTGGTTTACACTATCACTAACGAATAGACTACTTAAAAAAATTATAATTCAAGATAAAAGAAGATTATACTTTATTGTTAAAAATAATTTAGATTTCACAAGCAATATAAGTGGACAAAATTAATTTTATTTTAAACGGATCTATTAAAGCATTTTCAATTAGAAAATTTTTTTATTAACTTTAAATAACTCCACAAAATGCCATAGGTTACTGTTTTCCATCTGTGGAGTACTATGTTTGTCAGCTGGTTACCACATCAAAATTCAAACAATTTTTTTAGATGTCCTGGTAGTTAAATGATACGTTTTAGTATTGTTAATAATTTTGAAATTTAGACAAGCTGAGTTAACTTTTGGACCACCGGTTAGAAGTACCGTGCATTATCTTTGTTACATGTTGTCATTGTACGAGGTTTATTACTTGACAACAATATAAGTGTAACATGTACGTGTGTAAGAAAGATTTATTAGAAGCGTTTGGGTTCACATCATGTCCGTATAAGGATAAGTTATGAAGATATAGGAGCAAAGTTCTTCTTCTTCTTCTTCATCTTTTAACATTACCACTAACTGCAATACTGTTACAATCTACTAACATAAGAGTACATTAGGGTTAGTTCTCATAAAATAAAATAAAATAAAATAATATTTAACATACCAGTACTTAATCTTGATAGTAGTCAATTTTATACAAATGTCTCTTTTTGAAATGGATAGTCATTGCGTTATTTTTTTAACAATTTAATACGTATTTAATCTCACATCAAGCTATTTTAAAAAAACGAGTTGCATAAACAATTGCTAAAACTACCAACTAAGTTAAATCGAGTTACTTACAAAAAAAAACACTAATTATGTCGAAACCATAAAATTAGAGAATTAATGGGATCTACTTATTGTGCCACAAACCTGCCTCGCCAATCCAACCACAGTTACAGTGTTTGACTTCGAACCTTTCTTTGATGCATACGCAAATAGGTAATACAACGCGTACGCGCGCAACCAAGCGTCTACACATATTTCATTACTACGTGCATTTTGAACAGAATGTTGCTTACTCGTTAGACGTTCTAAATTAAACATACCACATAAATTAACAATCTATAACAGAATCATAAGGCCAATCTAGACATATGGAGTTCAACTTTGGGGATTTGCTAAACGTTCACGCACGAAACGTATACAAGTGATTCAAAACAAGACTCTACGAGCAATAAAGCAATGCCCTTTTTCCGTCGCAAATTTAATGTTGCACGAAGACTTACACACTCCATACGTAAATGACGTCGCAAAACAACTACAATTCAGAGAATTCAACTATAATTTATTGTTTTATTAGAGGAAATGAAGTTACTTCATGAGGTTCGAAATAAAAACAGCAGAACTGAAAAAATTAAAAAACTCCGGCTGAAATATCAACAAAAAAAATCCAGAGAAATTTATGTTTACTATAATTGAGACTAAATTCTTCTAAACTAAATCCTTTAAACCTTTTTTACCCTGACTTCATCCTGTCCCAATGTCATAAAGTAGGCACTCTTATTTCCTGTGCGGTGATGAAAGAGATAAATGAAAGTGAGAGAGTGAGTGTTGGTCAGTGACAGCGAGAGGGAACTAGCCTACGATTTCCTTCCACGCCCCGCTGACAGTGTATAAATTTTTTAACCCGACATTTCCCTTGTAGTATTATATAAACAGTTCCGAGGGAGATGAAGGGTTCTTTGCTGATGTCGGACCAAGTGGCCAGGCGGAGGGTTTTTGGTTGGTACGCGGTTACGGCCACCTTGGAGCTGAACGAAGACGCCTCAGTTGAGTCCAACACTACTTCCCCCATCGTGAGGGAGTGAACATGAGTTTTCTTCGCCACCTCGGATAAAAAAAAACTCAAAAGACATCTAAAAAAAATAATTACCTAATAAAATGTGTTCCTCGTTTTGTTTGAATAGTTGAAAAGTAACAGCAACTAATTTTATTTTTGGTTTATTCATAATAGTGAATTCTGGATAACCTTAAATTTTGTCGCTGCGTTTGTTGAAATTTAAATGAGAAGTAGATATAAATCTGAAAAAAACATACCCAGTGGTGTTTGTAGTAATCATATGGTCACCATACAAAGTCGCTTGCCTAATTTTTACTTAACAAATAGTATAGATTTTATATTAGCTGACAGAGTGAGCTAACCACTTTCTTTGTAAATAGAGTCGACACTTGATGAAATTTGAAATGGTTTAGTGGTAAAATTGTCAGTTGATATTTGTGGAGAATGTTTCAAGTTTCGTTTAGACACGTACGTAATAAAATGTATAAATTTTAGTATGATAGCCATGGGGTATGAAGGGCTGTTTTAATCGTGGTGTTGTTTTTGGAGGGTTGGAGAGTGGTTGTATCATAGAGCAGCAATGGAGTGATAAATGAAAGAGAACTCCGTTAACAAGGTATAGCAGAGAAATATACGGC
The DNA here is from genome assembly GCA_035578175.1 of Catonia carolina. NCBI lineage: Eukaryota > Metazoa > Arthropoda > Insecta > Hemiptera > Achilidae > Catonia > Catonia carolina. The sequence goes on from JAQMRL010000001.1 coordinate 298,304,427, forward strand.
ACCAGACAATCGCTTGCTTAATGTAATTTATAACAATCCCAATGGAATCCGAGCGTGTTTCGCGCAGCGCAAAACCTCGCGTCGCTTTTGCTAGATGCGCTACCTAACAGTTTCTCTCACATATAATTTGATCACCTGTCTTATTATTTATCTCATGAGAGCTCACAATCTACAATGTTCTACTTTTAACTTAGCTCCTACCTAACTAAATAAATAAATCTACCTATTTTGCTGGTTTTTTATTAGTTCGTCTAGACTTGTAAGTGATTTTTTTCATCTGATAAATAGAGTCAGTGATTATATTAACAGAAGCATACCTAAGCGATTGACGTCATCATGTCTGACAGAACTATACCTTGTACAAGACCAACTGGCACAGATCCATGAGTACTCACATTTCCAAATAAAATGTACACCGTTAGTAAACGAAAGTACATATCATACATAAAGTGTACAATAAAAAATATGTATTTAATTCTTTTTTATAAAAAAATTAATTCATTATGGCCATTATTTTTGAAGCTGATCACTTGTCTTTCTCTAATCGTAATGTTAGAGAAACACAGACCACAGTAGCGTAGATTTAAATAATTCTACAGTCTGAATATACAGGGTGATTCAAAACTATACGGCAATCTCTTGGGATCTCATTCTATAGCTAAAAATAAGAAAAAAAGTTTATTATAAACATGTGCCTGAAAACGCTTAGTTAGCAAGTTACGGCTAGCAAAACATTTCACCTACAACTCTGTACCCTCGGTGAAGTAAGCCCGTATAAAACTGTTAAAGGTAGTTACAAAGATACAAAAACGATTGATTCTTATGTTTCTTAATCTGGAAAATTGAAAAAAATTGGTTTCAGAGCTGTAAATGCAATACTTTCAGAGATATCTTACATAAAACACAAGAATTGGTGCAAAGAAATAACACATTTTTGTGTTTAACGTAAGATTACTTCCATAAATGATAAACAAAGGTGTATTTTTTCTTAAATAAATTTGTAGAACATTTAATTCTGAAAAGATTCATGTAAATTACTCAGGAAAAAAATGAATAATAAATATTGAAATTTCGCTTTATTTAAAATCAAAATAGACGCACATAAAACGCACATTTTTAACTCCATAAAATATTAACTAATATGTAGGTTGGGAGTAACAGCTGATAATGATCAGCTGTTACTCCCAACCTAATATGTTATGCAGTTAAGAATGTGCGTTTATGTGCGTCTGTTTTGATTTTAAATAAAGCGAAATTTCAATATTTATTATTCATTTTTTCCTGAGTAATTCAAACGAATCTTTTCAGAATTAAATGTTCTACAAATTTATTTAAGAAAAAATACATCTTTATTTATCATTTATGGAAGTAATTTTACGTTAAACACAAAAATGTGTTATTTCTTTGCACCAATTCTTGTGTTTTATGTAAGATATCTCTGAAAGTATTGCATTTACAGCTCTGAAACCAATTTTATTCAATTTTCCAGATTAAGAAACATAAGAATCAATCGTATTTGTATCTTTGTAACTACCTTTAACATTTTTATACGGGCTTACTTCACCGAGGGTACAGAATTGTAGGTGAAATTTTTCGCTAGCCGTAACTCGCTAACTAAGCGTTTTCAGGTATATGTTTATATAAACTTTTTTTCTTATTTTTAGCTATAGAATGAGATCCCAAGAGATTGCCGTATAGTTTTGAATCACTCTGTATAGGGCCTATATCTGAAACGTGAAGGGTGACGAGCGAATGTAATTTATCCACTGATAAAGTGGAGCTAATCCTATTTGTACTAGTTGCACAAGTTATACAAATATCCAAGCCCTTTATTTGTCTATTTATACCTATTTATATTTATTGTATATTTATATGTTCTATTTATAATACCCGTAACTCATAAAACGGTCAGTAAAACAAACTTAATTATGTAGACTTGTCCGAACTATTGTAAGTAAATTTTCTGTAGCTCATTAAAAAAAAACTGGAAAGTCCTTGCTTGTTAAATTTATTAACCATTAACATATCAAACTGGAATTATTTTACTCGAAATTTGATAGCGGAGTCTGTAAAAAAGTCAAACCTACCACAATTCTGTAAAGTTATTCAAAAAAATATTATTTTAATATTTAAGCCTAATTTACTTAAATGATCGACGTTTCAAATTCAGACTTTAGCTTCACAACAAGCTGAAAATGTAAAGGTCACGGGAATTAAAGGAAACGCATCGATATTCACGAGACTTCAAAGAGCTAAGAGAAGACCGCCACAGGTGTACACAGAATATTGGAAAATACGTGGAGAGCGAGCTTAAACTGTTTGTGTTACTGTCTCTAGTTAAAAATTACATTCCTCAACCTTCTAAGGTTACCACAGCAAATAAATGATTTTAACCAAGTTTCTTTAATTTAGTTTATTACAAATATAGAACTAAATCTATTAATCTAGGCTTTATCTTAAAATTGAACATGAAGCCTTTAGTTTCATCGGTATAATTTGTGTTACTTATAGATGATGAGAAAACATAAAAAATTTAAAAACCTAAAATAAAATTAAACAACAAAATATTAATAATATTACAAGGTTTCTATTTATAAATATTTTGATATAATTTCTTTTTATTGAGATGTCATAAATAATTTGATTTTCATAATAAAAATACGTAAATAGGAAGAAAAACGTAAAGAAAATTGTTAAGGGAGTTTTCCAAATATGAAATTAAAACATAGAATACGAAAAATGTTTCTGTTATTATAACTGGAAAATGAGACAATACGCTTTATTTATTCTTGGCATATTTCAAAACAGACAGACATCCAATGTCAAAGAAAATGGACGCTTTTTTATACAGCGGTAATTTTTGAAATGATCTTTTAAGAGGTGAATTTTTTAAGAAGTGTTCATAATGATATACACATTGTTTTGGGAGGGGGTTGGTTAGGTAGGTGACACCAAGGGTTGTTTGAAAACCGTTGCCAAGTACACTTGCATTACTATTGGTAGTACTATGAACAGAAGTTAGTTCATTTCTTGTAGCAGCTTCTCTTTTCTCATCATCAGGACTTGCAGATTAAGAACCGACTCTCTCCTCCTATTCTTTCTTCGTCGGTTTTTTAGTTACTTTATTTTCTTTTTTTCTGTTCCTTCTTTGGCATCCGCTCCAACAAAAATGAAATAAAAGTGGCATTTATACCGTAGTGCGTAGTCCTTTATTGTAACTTACCGGATAAAATTCTTATTTCTGTCTTTTTCTACTTCATATAAATCTCCATTTTAAAAGTCCTGTAATTATGTTAAATTTATTACACTCTATTTTGGTTTGTAATTTATATAACTACATGTTATTATTACCCCTTCCATCTCACACATACAAAACAACTGAACAGGACAATATTTATAATATTTTGATTTTTTCAAGTAAAAAAGTTAAAACACCTTGCAACGCTCTTAGAGAGTTCAACCTTAGACAAAAAACCACCAAACTGTTTACACAGGCTTACAGTTTGATACAAAACTCGCATAGAACACAAACTTGAACCCGTTTCTATGTTTAATTACCTACCTGTTTCCTACCTAACTACTTTTCCTCTGTCGAACGGTTAAAGTGCAACCAAGCACTATTAATTAGTAAGCAGTGTATACGGATTACAATAAATTATTTATAAATAGAAATATTTGCGTATAAATCTACGACGAAATGAAATTGAAACTGGTAAATGTCGTCTCTAGGCGCTGAGCGGTTTACAGATCCTGATTACACGGACTGCCGCTTCAGCTCCTTTTCTAACATTACTACTGCTGATAAAATGGTAAACAGGTAACGTACTTTGATGTATTGTATTACAGGGTCGAAATAAACTAAACATTTTGAAATAAAATTATGTTAAAAAAAGACTCAGCGCATACTAATAATAATAATAATAAAAATAATAATTGTAACAAGGAAAATGAATTGCGGATAAATGGATTGCTTTTGAATAGAATTATCTGTTGGGAATGAATAGCAGTTGAACTAAGTCATTGCTGTCCCTTGAAATACGTTTAAAAGGTTTTACTATGGTTCTTCATATTTTTTACGTCATTCCTTAATCTTTTGTCATTCTTTATCTCTTCTATTATGACTTTGATTGTTCTTCGTATTTTCAGAAAGAAGGACTACGACGCTTTTAGATACAGAAACTAGCTTGTTGCAACCCGGTACTAGTCGTAACTTAGACTGCGGATAGAAGCAGTGTTGTAAAGTGCTAGTTTTGTTTAACAGTTTGCGCATTGTAACAAGCACGTTACAAGAAACAGGTTTACTTGCGGTAAGCACGGTACACAATATTTTCTGAATATAATAACACACTATTAAGAGTTTAAAACAATTTTTACTTAGTTAAGTTTCGTTTAATATCCCACAGAAGGAGGAAGGTAAATAATTGGGTTTGCATTTAGATCGAAGACTCACGTGAAGTTATACGAGTATATATATGGTATACTCGTATATGGACGAAACGAAAGCAACTTGGGCTGAAGTTACGTCAACTGTTCTGGCTCTCAGGCAGTAAATCTCAACTCTCTAAAGTCAGTTTGGACTTATGGGTTAGAGCTATGGGGTACAGCTAGTTCATTAAATATAGAAATACTGCAGCGCTTCCAATCAAAATGCCTGAGACTAATCACTGCAGCCCCATGGAACGTAACCAATAAAATACTACACAATGCCCTTCATAAAAGAAGAAATTAAACAACATAGCGAAAAACATTTACAAAATCTATAAGACCATCAAAATCCATTAGCGATTAACATCCTTGACAACAGCGAGATAATCACAGACTGAAACGTTTTAAAACACTTACCTCTACGATTTTGTTAATCATTTAAACTTTTTTTTCTTTTCTACTTCAACTACTAATCATCGTCATCTCATAATAGGCATCGTTATCATCTCTATCATCGCCACATCTCTAGCTTCAACAACTTCGTGTTGCAAGATATTGATTCACAGTTCATCAAGTTTAGTTTTGTACGTATATACATATATATTTTTCTTCACGTATAGGCCTAGTCTTATTGAAACACACTACTGAGTGTGGTTTTTATTTCAATTCTAAGGACATAACTCCGACTTTTTCGTCTTTGCTTAAAGTTTTTGTGTTTATAAACTGATAGTAAAAGAAATACTCTGTTACAAAAAAAAGTTTCGTTTAAGCCTTAAGTTTGTAATATTGTGTGCATTTTTATAAATGTAATTTAGTTATAATTTACAATGGTGAATCACAAATATTTAATATAATTTATTGTTCTGTTAATAAATAGTTGTTATAATTTTAAAAAGAACTTTATCATTTACAACCAGAAAACGAAAATATCTGGATTAAGCGTTACATTTCTACAAACGAATTCATTCATTCACAGAAGACAGTAACCGAAACTGAGAAAAGAAAATTTATACAATCAAAGTTTAACAACTTTATCGAGTTTAACTTAAACTCAGTGTCAGTTCCGTTTGACTAAAACAACTTAAATAAATAGGTAAAGTAACATAAGTCTTATTTAATGCTTAGCTGACTAATTATTCCGATGTTACTTTTTACAAGACTTGATGTTAAATGTGTAATATAAACATAAATAACCTACACAAACTCCCGCGTACACTAACTTACAGACAGTCTATAAACACACACTGATTTTCAAAGTCTTATTTTGTCAGGATATTTAACTTTACGGCAAGATATTTATCTTAATCTGCCTGTCTTTATCAAGTAAATCCTTGTAAGGCTAAGCTAATTACACACTCAGGTTTTTAGTATAAATATTTAAGCGTCAGTTTACTAGCATTACCATCGTTTTTACGTTCTCTCCAATCAGAAATACGGACTGAAATAAAATGAAAAATATCAAAATTTTGAATTCGATTGATCTTAAGTTTTAAGACATTTTACAACCATAATATAGCTGTTTATAACCATGTGTACATTTAGTTCACACTTAAATAAAACATTATTTAGAACTGAATTACTAAAAAAATAGAGGGTAGTAATGTACGTTTGGCCGTAGCTGTGTTTTTAGGTAGAAGTAGGCCTAAGGCTTTCGACTGTACTTATCATGAAATCTTATTGTAAACACTATAATCTTTAGTTGTTAGGGATGTAGACCTCTAATCGTGTTACAGGCTTGTTTCATTGATAAAACACAGCGCGTAAAGTTAACTAGAGCTGTTGGGAGCAAGCAAACTTAGTGATTTTATTTGAAAAGCTTCAAGTCAGAGGTAGTGTTTCACAAGGGTAAATTTTAGGTTCATATTTTTCTCTGTTATACCAGAAGTCATACGTAATAAACGTCAAATCGAATCCTGAAAATAACTGTGTAAGCTACAATTGACGTACCTATTGAAGCAACTAAGTGAACATGAAAGTTGTACAATTTAAGTAAAAAGTATTAAGTATTTTATAAATTCAATTTACTTTTACGAGTGTTCGTATTCACAAATCAACTTATTATATAAAAGTTAGTTAATTAGTTCACATATTCGAAAACAAAACAAATGAAAAGGAATTATACGTGATATAGCAATATAACGTAAAATAAAGTATATAATTATATATATCAAAGAAGTAAAGGAAGTTAACTCCATTTATGTAATTTTTCAGAAGAACCAAAAACATGAAGTTTTTTCTTTTTTAAAAAATGTCTGAAGGTGTTAGAATTGTTTTTGAATTTATACCAAATATAGCCTCTGATACAAAAAATTTTAATGTCTGAACAACCTTCTTAACTTTTACACCTCTCTGACCACCCACAGAACTTGAGTTAATCAAACGAAAACAATACTTAGACAAAACATAATATTGTGCTAACTTGTATTACTACATTATAGTCAGCTTTTACCGCAAAAGATACAAAGACTGTAGGGCCTATTGTATAATGAATGGGTACCGAATGGGCGACATGCAGAATGGTCGACAACTTTTGATAATTTACCGTCACTGAACTGGTCGACTCCTTTTGATAAGTCACCGATGCCTAAATGGTCGGTTCCTTTTAATAAGTCACCGAAGCTTAATTGAATTATGACAGCGGTGTAATAACAATTATGCAATACAGTCTTTGTATCTTTTGCGGTAAAAGCCGACTATAAATGTAGTAATATTAAAAAATCATGTTATGTCTAGGGGTTTAAATTTAAGGGGTATATGGTAGCGCGTGGTACGAGAGAGACAACGGAAAAGTGAGAAGGAATGAAACAACGAAATTATACAAGAATGGTGATTGGCTAGACCAATAATTGGTCTAGCGTAGCCAATCACCCAATCAGATTATGTCTTTTATAATTATTATAAAATATATATGATTGGATGTTTCAAAAGTAACGGATGGTCCGAAGGTCAGATTAAGACGCGGAGCGTGTACGGACAGAAATCGGAGAGTTAGCTTGATACTGTGAATGAGAGTAGATGCGAATTCAATATAAAGTAATGTTAACAGTAAAAAACCAACTGAATGTGAACTATATTTGATATTACAGACTAATTATATTTTTCGTTAATGTAAAAACAAGTGCATTCATCAAACCGTAAAACGCCATCTGTGTCTAACTGAACTAGTACAACGAGTCCTAGAAATGTGACTTATACCTTCAAATAAGGTCAAGGTTCAATAAGGTCAATAAGGCCTGGTCGTCAAGTAGGCCTACAACTGAAATTTTAATCTGTACCTATACAGATCTAAAATTTTATTAAAGAGCTGTAACATAAAGTAAAATATTTAATAAACTGTTTAAAAGTAATTTGGGATTTTTTTGTTTTAATAATTATAAACTTGTAATGAATGAATCTTTTTCTTTTTTGTTTAATTCTGTGTTAATAAATCAGTAAATTAGAATTAATGTGTATAAGATAAAATACACATTAATTGTATAGGCCTACGTGCCGTGTATAATAAGGTAGGGTCTTTGTTGTACAACTATTTGTGAAAGAATCGGTTGGTTACCTCTAACACCTTTTATTCAATTATGATTTGTTTACATTAGTTAAGATTTCTCCAGAAAGGATTTTTGTATCGAATCTCTGTTTTTCCAGAAATATCTCTTTGATCTACCTATATAAAGGGAGCCCAAGTGTGGTCAGTGAAATAGTATTAGTTTGATCTTTGACGAGTGTTTATTCCGTGCTATCGGTGCGTTAGAGGAGGTCAACGTTCCGGGCATTGTATTTGTCAACTATTGTTATTCAGTTTCATTGTGTATAATTTTTGTGTATGTTCATTCTGTTTGATTGTCTGTAAGTAGTACTAAGTAAATTATTTAAGTTATTTATTGTATCGCTTCATTTTAATTAGTTTATTATTTATTTTGTAAATCTTTAGTTGTAATAAATATAACTTGTATTTTTAAACTTTAGTGTATTAATTATTTAATTACCTAGATACCGAAACGGATCTTAGCGATAAGTGTTACGATATTTGGTATTACACTTTACTTTATTGTGAATTCAAAGGCAATCTGATCCATTCTGCTCGCCTAATTTTACAGAAATTAAAAAATTAAAGCCGTATACTTCCTTAACTTTGTACGAAGAACTATATAAAAATTGACCGGATTTTTTTCAGTAATACTTCAAATAGTATGAATTTATGTGTAATAAAAACAATACTGCACATAATTAAAACAAGTAGCCTACTGTACGCCTACATTTGCGGTAATTTAATTTAAAGTTCCCTTTAAATTTGATTTACGATCGATCGAATTATGAAAATGTAATTATAATATTAATATCGTTATCTATTTACTAATTACCCCTGATATAAATTCAGCCTCTGAGCAAGTTGAATTCAATACATATATTATTTAATTAAACGTTAACCTCAACATAATAACGCCACTATACAATTTTAATGAACTAATTAAATCAATATTAGATACACAAAATAAATTTACTAACTCATTAATTAATACTCTTGCTAAATAAGAGTTACTAATAAGTAATAATTTATTTTTATTACTTCGTCTATTATAAATAATATTAAACGAGAGTATAACTTTAAAATAGCGAACTGGCAGAAGTTTGCAGGAACATTCAGTTCAGAAGAAAATAGGTGGTCACCAACGGCCTTCTATTTCACTACTATACTCCTCGGCGTTCGGGAATAGGCTATGTATATTATTATTTATATTATCTTGCTAGAGTAGGACCAATGGACTCCAGTCGAGAGAAGGTAAGAGCACAAAAGACAACGAAGACCAGAGACATTCGACCAATCAGAGCACGAGTTAAATTCAATTCCTTCTTTTTCACTCTTCCTCATTCCGATTACTATAAGTGTATAAGCCATTTCAATCAAACCAACATCGAAGTTATCTTTTCACAATTTAAACCGTAAATTTTTCCCTAACCTTTCCCAAAGCGGTCCTCTACTAGGCTTTATGGTTACAGAATCCCGACGAAGCAGCATTGACGGTTCCAAGAGAGATAAAAACGATGTATTTGATGATGACAAGACCAGACATGACAAGATGTGGCGACCATCGCCTCGTCCGTCACAGCAGTTTTCACCCCAGTAGCCACTCGCTGCCATCACGCCGCCTTTCTGCTCCGGCAGAACAACATCCAAACGGTGTTTTTAGGACTATTAAACTGTTAAGATTACGGAATGTCGCTCGTTATGCTATCCGGTGACAGAATATTATTCCAACAAAATAAAACATGAAGTATCGGCTTTAACTAACAAAATTATAAGCCTACTAATGAACACATCACCGTGGGATTCAAGATCAAAGAATTTCTTGTATGCATTGCAAATGTTACAAGTAAATGCAGTACATCGTTGTGAATGCAGGTCTAAGCATAATGCGGAAACCACGTTGGACGAAGGGTAAAAAGGGGATGCTAAAAGCTTTGACCTTAAAGCCGGAATTTGAACAAGCGTTGATGTATCAACTAGTATATTTATTAATACGAAAACGTTACAGTTTTGCATGGCAAGGTATTAATAATTAATCAAATTATTCTAATAAATTTCTCATTCGGAATGATCTTTTTGTGGTGAATACGGTATTAAAACCACCAATGTAATCAACAGTAAAATTTAATAATGGTTGTAGACCTGGAAGAAATCTATATTGGTTTGCCGCGACATTTATTATGCAGGATAATGAATGAAAAGATGATTGATTAAATGAATGACAATTTGATGACAGTAATTTAATGGGTAGTTTATTAACTACAAAACGATAACAGATGAAAGTTAACTGAACAGATTCTCTTCTCCTTTTCTCTTAGATGTCTCATTCTCTTAGCAAGTTATAAGGATATCCGTTAGAGTTGTACGGTGGAGGAGAAGGAGACGAAGAAAACAGAAACGCACTTTAATTAAAAGCTAGTTTAACTTTCTCTTCAAGACCGAACCCACATCCCGATTTAACTCCTTAACAAGACATCAACTAAAACTATACGGAGTCCAAGACTAAACAACAACAACAACGTTAAGGATCAGAAACAAAAACAGCTCAAAGTATCTGATGATCAAACTGCGTAAACATTAAGCTTTCTCATCTTATAGCCCCTTACCATTGATTACCAATATATTAAGTATTTAAAAGACCTAACAAAAAATTTCTTACGGATTTGTAATAGCCAAGCTATAACACCATTGGGAAAATAAATTGTAAAAACTACAAAACACTTAAAATGTTTTAATTTTATTCCTAATGTGTGTACGTTGCAATCTGTTCAAAAAGAACAATAAGCAACCCTATGACCCAATGAGATAAGGATGATGTGTTGACGTGCAAATGAGGTGTAGTCTTGTACAGACCCAGGTCGACTATTACTGAGAGTATGTTTAATTGTACCCGAACCATCGAAGTATACCGGTAACCACTGTCTAGTATGCCAATCCGTATAAAAGTAACTACCATTACTAAGATTTGAACAAGGGTATTTTCCTAATTCTTTCCATACATTAAAAGTACTCGTATGTATAAACTAGCCTAATATTATCATTTATGAAATATCTTCCAATTTTCCAAAATGGGAGACAATTTTATATTCTCTGAAATACATACCTAAACAGTTTTTCTGATTTTCCATTGACAAGTGAAAGGCAATTTTATGTCAAAAAATTGTAATTAGGAGGCATATATTTAGAATATACCTACCTACAGAGCAGAGATTATCACAACACTAAAAATATACAATTTATACTTCCTCACGCAGCAAAACTTTCCTTTAAACAGGGTCACTACGGGCATTTGGCACGCAAAACGTACAATTTTCTTTCTTTACTCATGAAAAACTTAAATGATAGGCAGTTCAAAATTTGAGTTCAGAAGTAGATAACAAAATATAGGATAAGGAAACAGAAATGATACTAACGAAAAGAAAATATTGACTTACTTATTCATGTTGTTTAGATTTTATTCACTTTCAGATTATTATTTTTTAAAACACCTGAATGGTTTTAAATTACCAAGTCATTCATAACACTCTGTGTTGTAACCAAAATTGTACAACACCAGCAGATAAAAGAAGAGAAAATCTACCCTAGGGCCATGGCATTTAGCCGTAGCTGGGTTGATTAATTCATCCACCTCGTATAATGTAATTTATTCAAAAATGTATTATTGTTTTAAGGAAAGATTGATGTTTTGTGCAAATTGAATAGAGTAAAAGATAAGGAAATAAGTATTATTATTTTAAATAGCAATTCCTATTTTTTACGGTGAATTTTGATATGAAATAATTTTAAGACATTCTAATGGGTGTTTATAAATGAATAGCGAGGTTTTAACGCTCTATAATATTTAATACATTATACTTAGTTATAAATGATACATCAAACAAAAGAGCAACACAAACAGTTTTACATAAATGCCTGCGAGTATTCAATGTGCGCACCATTCGTCACACGACACACGTCAAGACGACACGCGAGTTCTTCCCAAACGTTGTTTAGTGTCTCTCGAGTAATTGTTGCAACAGCTGCTTCAATTATGATTCTAAATTCGGGGAGGTCAGCTGGTAGTGGAAACACATACACACGATCCTTTATGAACCCCCAAAGATAGAAATCACACGGCGTCAGATCGGGTGACCGTGGTGGCCATGGAAAACGAGCCCTGTCATTGCGCTTGCGGCCAATCCAGCGGTCGGGTAAAGTGACGTTCAGCCAATCCGGTACTTCGTTATGCCAGCGAGGCGGCGCACCATCTTGCAGGAAAATGAAGTTCTTTGGCTCTTCATCTTCCAACTGAGGGAAGAGCCATAGCTGTAGAGTACCAAGGTGAGAAGCACTAATTACAGTTGCTTCAACGAAAAAGTAAGGCCCATAAATTTTATAGTACTCCCTCGCATCCAATTAGGTGATATAGCTAACAGTGGGTGAATCTTAATAAATTTCTTACACGAAGATAACCAGCAAAAATTCTTGCACTACTAACATACTCTTTGGCAACAAATAATACACCGTATGCATGCAATCTGTTAAAATTTTCTAGATATTTATGTTTCCATCTTACATAGACTAAATGAATAAAAACTATGTTTAAATTTAATGATAGTTTTCAAACCCACACATGCAGTCAACTAGTAAAAGTCGTAGTGAGAAGTTACGAAACAACGGTTCATTCATGTAAACCACTTGTTAAGGTGATTTGATCAGAATTCAATTATCAAACACAACATAAGAAAGGAGAAAAGAAACTGTGTGATTGTCAATAATGTACAGTTTTCGATAGCAAAATATAGTACGTTGAAGAACTAAGTTGGAAGTAAAAGGAGAAATCTTGAAATAAAGACGAATCTATTTCAATTGATCACATTTGTTTAAGTATATAAAATGGTTTACAGACAGAGTAGATAGATCGGTCAGTTGGATACAAACTAAACAGTTAAACTGAGATCTCAGGTTCCATTTACTTAACTCTACAGTTGTCTACAATTTTCCAACGTTGTTTTAAATATAGTAGTAAAACAATGTTGTGGTACGGGTGTTTATGGTATCCTTCTTTCAGTGACATTTTGCTAAAAGACTTGAATAAAATCTACATTAAACCTCTACACCGATGATTATCTGAACAATTGTCAACATATATTTATAAATAAATAATTTTTATACCTATCATAATTCAGTGTGAAAAAGTGTGTGTAATTCAGTGTGGAAAAAAAATATTCCAATTTTAGCAATAAAATACAGAAATCCTGAATCACTCTACTAGCCAGAAACCTAAAGGGTGCTTTATGACACACAGACTTACACAATTCAACCTAAAATATGCACAAGCTTTGAGTTATGATCTTGGCTTGTCTTGAGAGTGCTTTATTCTTATAGGTGGCGAGTTCCTCGGATAGAAATCTTCACCGAATTTTAATACATTTAAAAAAGATATCAGAAACGAATAAAAAGATCAAAAGAAAAAGGAAGAAGCTTAAAAGAGAAAATATTTTTTAAATAAAAAAAAAGATTTATGATATAGATAAATAGGCCTGTGTTGAAAACCGTTGAGATGAACATTGGTATAGGTTAAGTGTAGGTCAGTTGTGTATATTTCTTATAGATGGTGATATATCTGAAGATGGCTTCGTATAAGCCGAAATGTGTTATTAATTACAAAACTGTTGGTAAAAGGGCCGTAAGAGTTTTGTTCTGAATAATAACAACAGCGTTGAGCTATATTGGATTAGTTTTGAAAAAAACTTTTAAGAATCTTTATTAATTTAATAAAAATAAGTTACTATACAGACAGTGATCATTTAATTTAAATATTTGGTGAAAAAACTATTATTAGAAGGGGAAAATAAGAACAAAGGAGGATCCTTCCTTTGTACTTTCAGAAGGCATATTTACAAGGAATATATCGAGTAAATTTAACTTAATTCAGATACTAGGTTGTATCAGAGATCAGCTTTTAGAAGGGTTCAATCTTACGGAACGTGATTGTTAATGTAAAGGACGAACTTCGAACTTAAAGGCACGGGACAAAGCTAAAGAGAGGAAAGGATGGTGAGGATGAAGAGAAAAGCGAGTGAACAAGAGGCAAAGTGATACAGGGCATGTTGACAAAATGCTAATTTCTCTCGTAGCATTAACGTTGAAGATTTAAAGGCAGCAATGCAAAACCACCTTGAAGAATATCTTCTTAACCCACGGGACATCTTACCTTCCTTCTAACTTTATCCCATTCCTAAAGCTGCTCATTCCATCACCAAACGAACACTTACACTTATAAATCTTCTACTGAAACTTCACAAATTCGATTCCAAGGGTTCATTTCAACATCCCGACTGTAAAACCTCTATAATTTATTTTAACTAAACCTCTTACGAAAATATATTTAAAAAAAAATTAAAATTTTTAACAATCTAACTAAAGGGTGTAGCACACTAGTGTACAGAGTTAGCCTATAAAGCGTACCTGTCAGTATAATTTGAGGAGATGTAGCTAAACGTAAATACAAACATGTCCATCACATAATAACTTTCAGGAATTTTGAGTAAAAATTGGGTTTTCAATAACTGCGCCACTAATAAAAACTGTAAGAAATGTAATATGATTTAATCAGCTTATCATTATAAGGAAACACCAGATTTTAATATTATAGATTTTATTGTTTAATTAAATTATTATACTGATTCCTAGGTTTGGTTCTTAGTCAGGTGTAGGATTTGTCATTAGACTTTCTCACCAATCAGTCTTGTGAACCTTTTAAAATCAATAAGATATTAATTTTACTAAAATAAAATGCTAAGGAATAGGCAATTGACAATGCTGTATGGCACATTCCGAATAACAATTTCCAACCAGATCTGATGTAAGGGTTCGAAACTGTGGACGAAAAAATAAAAAGATTTAAAAAGCATGAAAAATACCGTCTTCTACGCCACCCGGATGTTGAGACGTGCTGCAACTCTTCGGCAACGCAAACCTCAAGAAAATACTGAAAACCTTCGATTTGGTTTGATATATTTTTTAAGAAAGATAAAAAAATACGAATAATGACGTTCTTAGAATGAAAATATAAACACCCTTAGTAGTAAGTTACAATAAAAAGACTTAAGTGTGAACAAAAACTAAAACTAAACTTGCCTGAAGTGTGCATTAATATCTTGAAACATGAAATAGAAGTTGAATATGACGATGACCATGATGGACATGAAAATGATGCAGATTATGAAATGACGATGATTAGTAGTAGAAGTAGAAAAAAGATCAAACGATTTAAATGATTAACAAAATCGTAAAGGTAGGGTAAAACTAATGTTTTAAAACGTTTCAGTCTATGAGTATCTTCACAGTTGTTGAGGAGGTTAATTGCGAAAGGGTTTCGATGCTCTTTTAACTTTTTTAAATGTTTCTAGCTACGTCGTTTAATTTCTTCTTTTATAAAGGGCAGGTTTACATCGTTGTACAATATTCCATTGATTATGTACTGTCATGGAGCTGTATTGTATATATGAGTAGTTATAATAAGGTGGTAATAAGTGGTCGTGGGCTGGTAAATAGATTGTTTTTGATTTGTAAAGAACAGTATTCTATTGATAGTCAAATGTAGTTTAAGGTAAAGTTTTGTAATTCCTTTAGTTTACGTAATTTAATTGTATGTTAGTAGGCTAATTTTAATAGTCAACTTTCATTATTAATAGTGCACATAAATAATTAATTGTTTAACTAAAGTAAGTTTGTTTATTATTTAACAAATCCAGAACCAGAACGTACCTACTAGGCTGACGTGTTGCATAAATATTCTTAAGATCAACTTCTGAACTATCAGCAGGGAGACCAAATAAGAGAAGTTAGTAACACCATATTTTTCTTTAATAAAGTAGGAACATTTATTGGTTTTTATTAAATTTTATTTGGTTGAAAGGGCATTTTATAATATTGTAAAATTTAATTATTTAGAATTATTAATTTAATAATTATATTAGTTTCAGTAAGCTGCATAATGAAGTAATTATTGAGGAAAGGAAAAGAAAAGTATTTTTTAGTAATTATCAATAATTTGCACATGATGTAGAACTCATTCCCATGCACAGGCTCGTCCTATGTGGGAATTAATATATATGTTAATTTATTGTATTGTATTGTATATTTTAAATAAATAAATAAGTAAATAAGTAAGTTAGTACCACCGCATCCTATTAAACTCATAGTATAGAGTCCTACAGTACTCACAGTACGATGGATAAGTAAACTGTTGAATATTGAACGATTAGAAAAATATACATTTACAATAACGAAACGAAGCGAGCGGAAGTTATAAGTTTTTTGATAACAAAGAAAATACAAAATAAAACCTTTTTGATTTATGCTTTCGTGACGATAATAAAATTGTCAGAAAACTATAATACATAGCTTAGTCTAAACTTTTAAAGAAATAATATACGGTAGCTAAATATTAAATTACCCATTTGGAATAATTATTGTTATCAGTTTAATTAAAATATACTAGTTATTTTTTTGGTTTGATTAAAAAAACAACGGAGAAAGAAAAGTAATATGGAATAAATCCATTCATTATTCATCGAATATTAAACGAATGAAGATTAAATTTAATCCGACCAGCCACTGAAATTTTAAAAAGTTACATCTTTTATTAATTTAATTAATTACTTTTAAAATAATAATATGGTATTACAAACTGTGAAAAGACGGTAATAATTTATTATAAGTCCTCAGGTTACCACTAGTTTTATATTCTATGATGAAATATTATCCATAATTTATTGGAAAAGCAATATTGAAGTCATTTATGAAATAATTCAAACTAAATTTAATATCTATTCAAAACGAAATAAAAAAAAACACATGCTCTATTTAAAGAGTATTTTTAACCGGTACCTAAAAAACATGTAGAAGTGGACCTTAAATATAACACGTTTTCTCAAAAACCGTCGCAGGTAACCGACTAAAGTTTTGCAGATCAACATACCGCTTAATTTGTGTGGTAGTAAAATTACTCATTTTCAGTATGTAAAGTTTGAGATATGAATTAAATAAAAGAGCTTGGCAAAAAGTCTCAATTTTGTCTCAAACAAGGACATCCTTCAGTGCTTACACCGAATGTCTCAGGAAAATGTATACAAATTCTGAACGGATGTATTAATTTGAAGAGAACACTTACAGCTTTAAACCTGTATCAGCTAACAATTATTTAAATAGCTGTTTTTTAACAGTGCAACTCATTGTCATTATTTCGCTGATTTAGTATGAAATAATCATGGCTGAAGTTCAATTGTCTTTTGATCAACATAAATGGGTTTTGAAGTGCTTCTGGAAGACTGAAAATGTTCTTTAAAGACGATGGTAAATGGAATTTCGAACCTAACCCCCGTCAAGAATAACAATTGTTAGGATTCATGACAAATGTTACACACATGGGGTAGTGAGAAATGTGAACAAGAAACGGTCTGAGTGGAGAAAAATCTCCACAAGTAATGAAAATGTCAATGTGTTATGCAATTCTGTATAAGAACGTTGTGGTAGATGTATTGCAGTTAACGGTAATAAGTTTGAACATTTATAAGTTTATATTATAAGACTACACAAATATCATGTATCTAAATGTTTTCGCCAAATAAATATATCCATTCAAAATCTATATACATTATTTTGAGACACTAAGCATATATAAAATGTCAATAAAGTCCATGATTGGCAACATATCTTAAATGAAACCGATACAGCAACGTATGAAGAAGTGAACTTTGTTGTGTCCAATTTAGGAAAAATTCTGTAAGAAAAGATCTTGAAAAGATTAAAATTAAACACAAAAAATAATAATGTAGTAAAGAAAGTAACTACTTTGGAGTAAGGAATTACATACAATGCTTCAATAAAGAACAACAGAAAAACAGAAAAGGAATGGAAGAAAGAAAATATCCTGTCGTTAAAGAATTCAGATTTAAACAACTTCTAATAATGTGTAAGATTACTTGACAACTATAATGGGAATAGACGATAAGAAAAGGTATTTAAGCTAAAAAATTTAAAAGTTAAAACAGCATTGAAAATTCATAATGAGTGTAAAATTATATGTATAGACCATTGAACGCGTTATTACTGGTTTCAGTCATACGTGTGTTGGTAGTTTGCCAAATAAAGAAAGAGAGAAGGAGAGAGTAACCTGGTAATGGTTAACTGAAGTGGAATATGCGGGTCAAATTTTCTTCAGTCGTCGTTGCCGGTTTTGCAGGTGTTAGGTTGGAAGATTAACACAAGAAACTATGCCCTTCCTAATTGAATCTAAATTTATTGACTTAATATGGCCTATACTACTGCTTAAGCCTATGTTTTCGCACTCCCTCTCCGCTCTCAGATCTCTCAGATTAAATTCAACGAGTCTTTTACCAACAACTAGTGGAGGTAAAGTTGCCTCTTATATTTAAGGAGATAATTAGCAAATGAAATTACAAACATGCCCATTAAACAGAAGCAAAACTTTATAAATTATTATTATAATTAGTGGCTTATTTCTATTTCCCTAATAGCGGGAGTTGGTTCTAATTTTCAAACAGTATTACCATCATTGAAATTATTAGATAATTTATAATTCCTTTTCACTTCGTCCCAACTCTATAATTAATGATCAACAAAATAAAAAAAACACGATCGTAAAAAACACATCGATAAGCCAATTCTGTTTGAAGGCCAAAAGTCTGTTAATTTTGCATAATACCCGAATAAACCTAAGCTTCAATGCTACTGTATTTATATGTACTACTTAAAAGGACATAAATTGCATTTCATTACATTTCACAATCTTCATCAGCCTTAATGTGTATAATAGTCGGACGTTAAATAACAGGAACAAAAATTTGCTTGGGAGGGTTAGGAAAAACTGTTTTAAAACCTTAATTCAATTTTCGTTGAGGGTTTCACTGTTTACATAAAAAGGAACGCCAGAAGCAGTTTATAAGAATTTTTAATTTAATGATAGATCTAGATCGACTTTAAATTACTTTCTGTCGTTGTTCCAAAAAGCTGGACACCGTAAGTCTACACAGGCTGCAAAAGGGTTTCGTGAATTAAAATGTTGGAACGGAGATTAAATTTTGATCGAGGGTTTCTTTAACAGAAATTTAGCTTCGGGGGCGGTTTAGTTCTAAACGTACGCTCATGATATTCCAAGTTAATCGTTTGTCAAACCAAAAGCCAAAGTATCGCACGACTCTCGCCTAGGGGATGCGGACTATGTACTACTACCACTTTTATTCTCTTTAATTAGTAACAACTGCACTTTTACATTTATACAATCAGCAGTATTTATGATGTACGTATTTGTCTTGATTGAAGGAATCACCCAATGGCAAACTCTCGTCGCTGTTTTATATAAGACCCTTATTCCAGCACAATCTAAGCTGTTTTGTGGGTTTTGTGGGTGTAGGTGTGATTACACATTTTGTAAACTCAACTTTAACTTAATGTTATAAAACATGTAGTCGTTTACTGGTCTGCATTATATTAAATATAAATAAGCGTGTATACTTTTAATAGATTCACGTACTATACATTCTTAATGGAAATATAAGCAGTTAGGAGGTCACAAGTATGGTAATAGTACACTGTTATAGTAAGTACAGTATTAATGAAACAGTAGAACTGAAAGCACTCATCTTATCCATGTCATTAAACTCCATTCTATTTTATTCCAGATTATGCTATATGATATTGTACTCCATTGCATAATGCATGAACTACTTACCTATTAACTTTAACAATACAGTACAAAAGATTATATCCATAAAATTATACTTATCATTAAATATAATTGGTTATTTTTCAACCGATAGTAAAAAATATAAAAAAATCTGGTGAAAAATACTCACACCTTTCTTTTTGCTAATGTAAATAATGAAAAATGTAACCTATGTTTAATCATGAGTTAACAATGTAAAAAAAAATACATTTCTTACCGATTTTAATGAGCAAAATCAATTTACGTTATAATCTTATTTAAAATAAGAGTTATAGGAAATAACTGTTCGAAATAAGTTGTAGGTTTTTTTAAATTTTGTATACTTTTAAATTATAAAGGTACGCGTTTTCGCTAAAATGCATAACGACGACGCATTCTAAATAAAACTATGTTTTATCATGAAGGTACAACCCCACAAATTTCAGCAAGCATAGCGCTTACTCTTAATTGCAGAGCACTAAAAATTTAGTAAATGAGGTGATTTAGAAATAAATCGTAAAGCTGTTTTTTTAGAAAAAAGAATAAAAAATTCCACGAATAAAACATTAGACTACTTCCGGTTGATCAATTTTGTTGAAAATTTTCGTGTCGGGTTCCCTAGTAGTACCTAATTGAAGTTCCGAGTTTCAAATTCGTACGCTATTTCGTTCTTCAGATATTTTTTTCAAACACAGACACGCAGACAACTCGGTAAATATATTTGCAGGATGCAGGGGGCCGAAAAACGTGTATTTCCGGTAAAAACTCTAATTCTAAAAATCAACATGAAAACGATACTTTCTATACCTAAATTAATATAGGGCAAGAGTGAGTAAAATCTATGTATAATTAAGGAGGAAACTGAACTTAGAATTTTATAGGTGACGGTGAAACGTTCCACCCCGTCAAATGTTTCTTCAACTGTATAGTCCTATCCATCGGACTCTAAATAGTGAGAATAGGCATTTTGAAATAAAGCTGAGTATAACGTAGTTAAATTTGTTACTTTATTCAATTCATATTAACTACCTTTTTTATTTCTACTTACTTACTTTTGCACTTTAGTACTTATTTACTTCAATTAGTCTATAATCTAATAAGTTTTACTCAATAATACATAATTTACTACTTTTGTTCATTAAGAAATTTATTTACTATTAAATTTTAAATATTCAGACACATCATAACACACAATTTAAACGAAAACATAATCTGAGCAAACAGAACAATCAAGATGAAGAAAGCTTAAGGATTGACAAAAAACAATAAATGTTTTTACCTATTAACACCAGAATTTGTTATTAAAAAACTATAACACTTTAAGAGGCTTGTGAGACCTGTTTCAAGTAAAATACTCACAAGAAAACGGACCAGTTGTTAATAACTGAAAGAAGAATCGACAGGACCTGCATAAACAAAAAATATCAGGACGACTGAATCTGGCGGATTGATCACAAATAACTGTCCATAAAAATCAATGGATTATCAGTCAAATGAAGAAAAAACGAATATCCGACTTTTTGAAACATCCTCGATGCCAAAAAGCAGTATTTTAGAGAAATTAGTGTTTTGAGGTCTCTAGAGAAAGTCAGCGAAAAACAGGATAAATAATTACATGTCACAAGATCTCGAAGAAGTTGATTTGGATGTCACAAACGCATATAAGAAAAACAAATCAACACAGTCATGAAGTAACACAAATTTCCTGTAGACACTACAACAATCAGTAATGAATGCATAGATCAGAACGTATGAAAAGGTGCAGTGAAATTTGATAGGGCATAACAGTGGGTCCCTCAGGAACTAATGGATTAAGGAAGACTAAATAAGAAAGGTAGTCCAATCAAGGATCAAGGTAGTCCAATGAGGCCAAACAAGACTTAAAAAAAGAAATATTTACGTACAGATTCGTGCGCAAATAAAATATTTAACCAATCAATTAATTTATTTATTTATTTTTCTATTTGCGTTTGATTACTTAAAAAATGTTTGTTATTTAATGCAACAGTCGTTGGAAACCAATTTCTACGCAATTGAAAACGTATACGAAGTAAGGATAGAAGGTAAGAAGCTCCACTGAAGGTACACAGTTTGGGTTTATCGAAATCATAGCAATATGTATTCTACCAAAGCGAATGCCAATACGAAAGATATTTGTAATAGTGTAGGTCTAAATTAACACACCTAGACCTTCTAAGTTAAACCCTAACACCGACTATTCAGGGGACTTACAATTTACACAAAGTTTACCCGACGGTGTGGCTATTATTATTTGCATTTAACGCGTATTTCGTTCGGTCAATAATGATGGTAGATAGGGTGCCCGTAGATAAATTTGCATACCGTTTGTAAACGCTCTTAAATAAATCTCATTACAAATACAAATACTGAAGATTACCATCACACTACAGCGGTACACAATAAATTTTACCATTATACGCTACCAGTTCAAACTTCCTTTTTCTAAACGTCACTTCAAAAATACAGACGCTGATTTTTAGATTTCAGCACTTTTAAAATAAACAAAAATGATAACTTATTATTTTTTTTTATATAGCTTTAGGATAGTTACACACTTTCAACTTCTTCGAGCAAGTGGGGAAATTTTAAATTCTTGAATTTTTCCTAGGCATCACTTGCAGAAAATGCATGCCGATTGTTAAAACTATAGAACTATAGATCTTCAGAACTAACTCTTCTCAAAGATACAGAAACTATGTTTCTTTAGGTCTGTCACCCCAATTTATACCTTAAGCGCCAATGATTTAAATGAGAATGGTTTAATTTTTCTGTTCACCTGCAAAACAAAAAAGGTGCTAAATTTCAGCTCTCCAGTTGATCGAAAATGTACGGATTTGTGATATTTATGTCATTCAATAAGATCTTTCACAACTGAATTTTTTTAAATGTTTTAGTTTTGGCACCTATAACTATTTTTAGTAATTATTTTGGGTATGATACCGTGTACTGACCGGCTCAATTTCTTTCTCAAATATTCAAAATAATTTAATAAACATTAGGAAGTTTGACTGCAAAAGGAATTGGTACCAAGAGATAATTCCTTAACGATGGATGTTGTTCGGTGTTTCAGTCAAAGTATCTCTGCTTTAGACGTCGTTGTGAAATTAATAATTTTTTGTAGCTTGATCACGGAATAATTATTTTAGGTGGTTATTTATTCGACTGTAAAATTTATTGTAGAATGACAATTGTTCTTTAACTACAGGATTCAATACTGTCATGAAGGGTCCTATTGCTGACATACAGCTAAATGGGAGCAACAAAAAAAAAGTCAACAATTTGGACTGAGAGATCAACTTCGTATACTTTCCGCTGCTGCTTTAAAGATGTTATGTCTACATTTGTTAAACAAGAGTTAAGTGAAGTAATAATATTTTGAAACGGAAGTTCAATTTTTGACCTACAGTGATAAAGCAGAGGAAAAGTTTATTACATCTTTGGTGTCCATAACAGATAGGTGGAGTGTCAAATTATTTACACTTAATCTATTCGTTGGAGGGCTAAATAAATAGTTCTGTTTCTTATCACGTGGTCAGCCAATTGCATGACTGAATCATTTAAGAACAGAAGAGGTAGAGGTGTAAAAGACACTAATCAGAGTTATCTCCTCTGAGAGTAATTAATTTCATTATACAGCCAGATTATTTCACTCACCTGTGGTGAATGAAATAAAGGTGTCATTTGCAGAGTGGAAAATATGTGCTTTTCAGAGGGCCCGGCATGCTGATAAGCGTACTTTTCCATTCAGTGAAGAAGGCAATGGTAAACCACCTGACTCCTCGTTTTACTTAGTAAAACCTCTACAGGTTCAAAACAGCCTTCGGCTGATGACCTTAATAACAACAACAATCTTTGGTATAACAGGGTAGAATAAATAATTTAAAATACTATCTCGGTCGCCAAAGTGGGGCAGAGGTTACCACGCTAAACTACAAATCTGGTTTGATTACCGTGTAACGCTTAAAAAATTTAACATATTAACACCTCCACCTTCCCATTATCAATAGTAGTTGCCAATGACGAAACTGTTGTTGGACACAACGTAAATAAAATATAATTATCCATAACATAATGAAAGATTTTTTTAGTAAATTTTGATGATAAGTAATTTGAAAAGATCTCGATTACTGTGAAACAACATTCAAACAACACTTTGCCTATTGCTTGTGTTTGTTAAGGCCTACAACATTTTTATGAGATTTTTCGCAGCACATTCTCAAGGGAAATCATTACAACGGTCTCCCCTTCTCCTATAAGCCCCCCCCCTCTAACCAAACCATCTCTACAAGAATTCCACCAATTCCCTTTGGTATAATCACTAAAATACGTACTTGTACCCCGAATGACCTTACAAACCTATTCGCCATTCTATCTAATAGAAATTTTAATTCAAAACTACTCTACCTTTCTCCGTACTGCTTGATAAATCACTTGTTACCAAAACACGTACACAAAATATTAATAAATGATACAACTGGACAAGCCCCTCATACATTTTTCATGAACCTTCAACCAACATTTTATATTTTACTATACTATTTGGGTATTTCCTTTGTTCCATCAGTAACAATCTTTGGTTTGAAACAACCTAGCATTTCTATATTTTCTATACGTAAGGAGTAAGTCAAGAAGTTGGGGTGAATTTATTGTGTTATTTGAATACGATATTACAAATTTAATTGTTGGAGTATTGTGTTACGAATTTATTATTTTAATTTTTTTATTTATTTATTTAGGAAATTCACAATCTGTTGGAAACAATCAGTGAATGTGATATCACAAAATTTGGGAAAAATTAACATGGTACACAAACGTGAGTGGAGACACAGTCCAGTGGCAGAACTCCGACGTGAATAGACAAGTGTAGCATTAAGTGCAGCATTTAGAACATTGTAATGGATAGTTAATTACAGTACTACGTTAATAGACGAGGTCCCGGCTTCATCGACGTTTCAGACGTCTTATTGGATTGTTTGGGAGAGTCTGCGTAGCCATATTAGAGACCAATGGGTTATAGTGGTTCACGAGTTTCTTCCTAAATTTTGTATATAGTTTTAAGAAAACGTCATTTATGTAGGGTACGTATAGGTCTAAGTGTAGCGTTCTATTGGTTACATAATATGGGGCGTTAACTATCCTCCTTATTTTTAATTTAAAAATAACAATAATAGTTTCTTATAAAATTAAAGTATTTAAAACTTAAATTACAGTTTTATTATTGCTGGAATACAACTGGCCATCTGTGAATAGTTATCAAAAACCAGTTTATACATTAAACTGATATCATTATTAAAAATAAAATAGAACTAATTTTACCCTTTACGTATTATGTAAGTTCAAACTACCATTAAAGGTATCCTTTAAATACAGCCAATCAGTGGTTGTATTTAATAATATTAGGAGTAACAAAACTGAAATGGCTTCTTCACCATTGGAATACATATTATATTGACTACAAATATAAAAAGAACACAATACTTTTATCCCTTTAGTAATAAAAAAATATAAGTTACCTATGATTTAAATGTTTCATTTAAGTTTAAATATATTTTTTCCAGGCAAAGCTGAACAAATTTCAAAGGATATATTATGGAGCTATCAGCAGAACTTTAAGAAACAGAGCTAGGGAAGACATAAAACTGAAGTTCTGTAAAGTTGTGGCAACCCCAGTTATAATGTATGGGAGGAAGGCAAGGACGACTACGAAGTCACATGAACGGAAAATCCAGACAGCAGAGATGAAGTTACTCGAGTGCATAAATTATAAAAATTGAGGATGTAAGATTTTGAATACTTACAGTTTAAAATAATTTTGAAGGTAGAATAATATTGTGAAGATTGGAGCAGCATATGGGAAGGATTTCAGCTGAAAGGATACTTCTGTAAGTCTACACAAGAAAAGGGAAAAGAAACGTTAGCTGACCTGAGAAGGGATGAGTGTTGTTTAGGTCATCAGCCGGAAGGCTGGTTTGAACCTGTAGAGGTTTTACTAAGTAAAACGAAGAGTGAAGTGGTTTACCATGCCTTCCTCACTGAGTGGAAAAGTACACTTATCAGCATGCTGGCGCCTCTGAAAAGCACACATTTTTCACTCTGCAAATGACACCTTCACTTCATTCACCACAGGGTCTGGCTGTGTAATGAAATTCATTACTTTCAGAGGAGATAACTCTGATTAGTTTCTTTTACACCTCTACCTCTTCTGTTCTTTTATTATTCAGTCATTTAATTAGCTGACCATGTGATAAGAAACAGAACTATTTGTTTTAGCCCTGCAACTAACAGATCGATTAAAAATAATTTAAGACTCCACCTGTCTGTTATGGGCATAAGGGATGAATATAGATCTATAAATGGTAGTTAATGTGAATTCAGAACAAGCTCATGTCAAAGTTTGTTTGGAAGAAGAAGAGATAATTAACAGCAGTACCTAAACTATTTTTTATAAAATATAAAATATGCAGTATAGTATTAATGTGTGGTATAGTAATTATGTGTAGTATCCTATAGTACGAAGTTTTTGATGAGTATAAAATTTTATGTAGTGATCAGACTACAAACTCTCCGTTACTTTTTAATGACCACACATTTCTGAAATATAACCCTAATACCAATGTTCAGTTAATTTTACACAATATAAACAGATGTAATAATTTACTTTCCAATTCTGAATAGAAAGGTTTTAGGTTTCAACCACATCGACATATGGTCAATTCGAAGAACCCTTTAAAATGATATGATTTTTCTCGTTTTCTTTTTACTTGAATTTTTAAGGTTTCCCTTTGAAGCTGTAACTTCCGGTCTGTTGTATCGAACGTCTTTCTCATTTATATGGAATTGAAAAAGACATCCCACAACAATGGTCAGCTTATTATTCAATGTAATATGGCAAAATTTTATTTTATTTTTCTTGTAGTAATTTAAGTAAGGACGATAACAACGATGAAATAAATGTAAGATATTTGATTAAGAAAATTGTAAAAATATTTTCCTATTTTATAAAAAAAGTTATCAAAAAATAAACTACAATATAGTACAATCAAAAATCACACAAGCAAATAGATTAAAGTTTATTTAAAAACTCCATAACAGAAGACTGTAAATTGAGTTACGGGGAGGTTTCAGGAGTTACGGTAACACCAAAAAATATAATTAAGGGCATCGGTAAACGAAAAAATAGAACAACATCAATTTTTTGTTGTTAGAACTAACAAACAGTGCGAAATCCCTCATTAAAATGGTGGTAAAATTGAGAAAATTCGACAATCTTGTTATTGAATTAAATCCTAAACTAAATAACGTGCTTCAAATAATAATAAACTAAACTAATAACTAAACTAACTAATAATAAAATTATAAACTAAATAATGAGCTTCTTGAATTTGCCGTTTCATATGTAATTACCTACCTATATTTCAGTAGTATTTTCTCACTTTCAGAAAATTTCTTAGTTCTTTCAAACGTAATGGTCAAAGTGATTCCATACTTTTACTACTGACATTTTATTATTAGGCCTAATGGTGTATTTTTTGTTCTCTTGAACAAGATCTTTGATCTATTTTTTGTACATTAACGTTTAAGCTCGTTTTCAGAAAACGTGTATTTTTCTGGTACACATAGCCTATAATGCTTTTCACCGTTGATGAGCTCTGCTGGTCCACGCGTTCAGACCAATCAGAACGTTTGCCAACGTCGTCAGATTGAACAAAATCTATCAGCTTGACAAACATTACGCGCGCATGCGTATAAGAGCAGCAGTAGTTCACTCATGTTTTGCACTCGTAAAACACATCGATTATAGGGCGCGTAATATGCAATACTTTATAATATAATCAGCTGGTTGTATGTTCATAAGTTATAATTATTATTGAAACACCAAAAAATGGCTGACGAAATATATAACAAAGCTACAAGAGCAAGTATTGGTAACGTTGCTGCCAAGTCATTGGCTAGCTATGAAGTGGGTAGGGGCCAATGCATATGTTTAGAGCTTATTAGCTTCAAAAATAGTATAAACTCATTTACTAAGTTTCTAAGTTCTAAGATTTTCGTTTAACAGTTTCATTGTATATTCCACGTGGATAAAGTTAACTTGTAAAACATCATCGTTTGTTGGTTGGGTAGGGATATAAAAAATAAAATTTATTGTTCTTTTTCAGCTTGGCAGATAGGCTTTATTTTAAAAATTCTTAATAGGATGTGCTTAAAGATACAGATGAAAAATGTGAAATATTGTGATTTGATTAAATAAACTATTAATGGAGTTACGTCAAATAGTTTTAGATAATGTGTACCTAAATTATCATTCAAAGGTATAACCCTAACCGTCCCATTAAAAACAGGTGATCTTTTTCAATGGATTTTTTCCAATCAAACACGATTATAAATTTCTTCTGTAATTTTATAAATTCATTTTTAGGATTATTATTTTTACATTTGAGATTTTAGAACTGATTTTTTTTATTAATGTGATTTTAATTTTCTCCGAAAAGATGTGTACGAATGTAAGATTTTTTAAAAACGACTTCTGAGGGTCGGAAATTCGGTGAGTTTAACTTAGCGAAATACAAGTAAGTTATAAACTTGTATGTTTTTTAACTACTACTAAATTTAATTGTAATTAAACTCGGGGTAGACTTCCGTTTGAGTATAACAGCTGTTCTACCTTAAACAAATTTTTATAGCCAATTTACTTACAATGGAACTTTTCTCGTACGCTATACCGACTTTTCTTTCTTTACTACAACACTCGTGCGTTCTCTTTCTTTAAACAGAAAATATCTTTTAGAGAAAAGAGAGGCACACAATTTCGCATACATTATGACAATTGGATTGCAGTCATGCGTAGGAAATTCCAAATTCTACATAGCTGGTTTTAAATTGAAATTCGAACCGCTTGAATCAATTAAAGAAGCCTACTGCTACTCAAATTTATATTTCCTGTACAAAATATATTTTATAATTGAATGTACATACGTATTTGGACTAAATAAAAATTTCAAATATTTTTGAAAGTAATATTTACTGTACCATCATATATTTGATTAAATTTTAATAACATATTCAAATAAAGTTAAGTTATGTATTCATAAACGAATTACATGGTTGATTAAATTTTAAATTTACGTTACAATAAAATACTTTATTACGCAATAATCCTATTTCCAGAAAGGAAATAACTCTTGGAAGGACTTAAAAAATGGCATTTACGTTGTGTATTCCAATTCGAATTTTTCATTTTATTGGGAATATATATAAAATAGAATTTTTCAACGTTAATTCTTTATTTGAACTGTACAAAAATGAGTGTACCACACGAAGATTAAAAACTCATACAATAAAAATTAATGAAGTTTTCAGTTGCTAAAACTTCTGTATTTAATGTTTTCTTATCCTTAATTTAGCGGGTTTTATGATATTTTTCCAAAGGACGGCATTGGAATCAAAATTTCATAAAATTACGGCACTGCAGGGAAAAGGGTACTCAACGCAACAAATTCACCTTTATTTTCCTTTTAATTATAAAGAAAATAAAGGTGCTACGATTTACCTGTTAAATATTTTTGTTCTTTTTTCAAGAAATTTAAAAGAGTAAAATTTTTAAATGCCTACAGAACATTATGAAATTTTATATAATTAAAAAGTAAGCTCCTCCGAATTAAAAATACTGTTAAGTTTAGCGAATAAAATGATTATTTATGAATGCAAGGCAAAAGGAGGAAAAGTTATGGAAAACTCCCGAGAGGAAAGCACAAAACTCTCTTTAGAATTTTTTAAATTTTATTCTAAATATTACAAGTCAAGGTAAATAGAAAAGCAAAAATAGTATGTTGGTAATACAAATTGTTAAAATAAAATCGGCGAAACTTTTGTATTTAAATTTGTTGAAAACTCTTAGTTCAACTTAATTTTAAGGTGAGTTCTCTTGAGTCGATTTTGATAGATTAACTGGTGTAGGAAAGAACTTAATAGTGAGAATGATTGGTTCAATAAAGTTGAATTCTTTTGAATTCATCTGATTCAATCAATATTGAATAAATTAAAGTTGACAGCTGGTCAACATTTTTGCATTCAACTGTTCGATTGAACAATGGAATGAGCAAATTTACTTGTATAAACCAGCATTTTAATGGCTTTGAAACGCGTTAAGTGTTCAGAAAGAATTACGGAATGTTCATACTCCATAAGTATACAAAACCAAAGATGCACAAATAAATGAAATAACGAATAAAATCGCCCGATAAAAAATTTCTTTGATTGAGGACGTCTTAAAATCAAATTATAGACACAATAACGGTGCTTTTTGCGATTTTTTTTCGAAAAATTTCCTGTATTTATTAATAAGAATTTCAGAAAATATATTAACGCAAGTACTGACAATTAATTAGCTGCAATCTGAGATGCCTCATTGACACAACTAAAATTGAGCAATGGCGTTCCAATTGAACTGTACCGTTCTTTTTTAGTTGAACAAGAAAGTTGGTCAATTGCAATTGATCAATCAAAATCTTTTCATTAGAACTGCTAGTATAATTTTCTTTTAAAAACACCACTAAAATTTTTTGTTTTCAATTAATGCCGCTGGTAAAATTTTCAATTAAATGTAGTATTCAAATCAGCCCGCTATTTTTGAATAGATTTCCAAACTGTTTATTAAACTTATGATATTATAATGTAGTAGTGATAAAATATTTGAAAGAAAATGAACGTGACTTGTCGCCCTTATTTATTGAAAAATGTATAGGCTAGTAGGCCTACACAGCAGTCCAGAATTGTTGAGGGTGATTCGAAAATTAAGGGGTGTCTGACTTGGAAAACTGAAAAAAATATTTCCAGATTTAAAAATTTATATTGTAGAAAGGCGCGTTTTCCAATGATACCAAAACCATGTTTCTACGTCCAGAAATACAATCACTCTTTTTTTTTAATTATTTACCATAGTATCAATAACTTGATCAACTTGATTAGCAACTTTTTTGGATTAAGGAAGTAGGTTTAAACATGTAATAATTTTCCAGGCCCTAGGAGGGAATCAAACCCGGGGACCTATAATTTGCAGCGTAAGACGCAAAGAACTGGGCCACGGAGGCAGCTACACTGATTCATTTTTTTAAAATATGAAGTCATATTGTATTTTTTCTGTTTTTATGGATAAGTCCATCTAGTATTTGCTCATTCTCTGAAAATCACCCTTTTTAAAAATTTCCGCAAGATTTCTCGGAATTTAAAAACGATATTGTAACCGAATTTACAGCATTTGTTCAAAATATTAAACTCAGGTTTTTCCCTAACGGAAATAAATATATCTAACATTACTTTTGTGTAAAAACGTTTTTGTAATTCTTTCAAGTGTTTTTAAAATGGTTGAAAAATATTTTTTCAAATTTAAATAGCGCTTGAGTAGTTAAGGAGCAGAAAATTAATGGTAGCTTTAAAATATAATATTTTTATATTGATTTAGTAGATATCGTCATGGAGAAAAGAAGTTAATGAAAGAAAATTCATCGGTAAAGATTTAATGGTTGTTGCAATAGCAGACAGACCTCATCCACTTTGCAATTAACTGCATCTCCATTTATTTAGAAAATACAACTGAAGATAACATTTTAAAAATATTACTACAGTAAAAACTAGAAGAAGGAAAAACATCACAATATTTCTTAAATTGTTTTCTTACGGAGTAATTACATTTAAGCTGAAGTAGTTTATCTTCTTCACAGACAACGAATTAGGAAAACAAAACAGAAAAAAGTTTGAGCTTTTACTGTAAATAAAGTCGATCTACAATCTGAAAGAATCGTAGTAGTATTATCATTGAATGATGAAAGATTTACCTTGAAAGGAAAATGGTGCAAAATAGAACTATTCTTTATTTATTTTGTTTTAATTTCTTATTTCTTTGTTGTATTATGAACTTGTTATTTGCAAATAGTCTCTAAGACTATAAATAGATGTGTTTGAAAAATTAAAGATAAAAAGAGGATACTCTGAGTAAAATAGCTTTCTATTAACAACCGATAATTTGAATTGTAGCAAACATCAAAATATGAAACATATAGGCCTAATACGCAACAATATTCTATGCTAAATCGTCCTTAAATGACAATGGGGACAGTAGAATGAACATCAGATCAAGAACAGAACAACCTTGTTTAGGGTTTAGGAAAATAGTAAGAGTCTTACGTAGAAGAGATCTCAAAATTTCCTTACAAGTTCGCTAACTTCGTTGTTATATGTTATAAATCATATTGCATGAGTTTGAGACATGAACTTTGACATTAGTGACATGAAACGTCTCGAGGCGTTCTAAATATGGGGTCAAAAAGAAGTTGAAAGTTACTTTAATGGAAAGATTCTGCAACTCCGAAATACTCTTATCGTTTAGATAAGAGCATTAAAATTATAGGTTCTATTAGAAAAATGAAACTGGAATAATTTGAACACCGGAAGAGAAGCCAGAAATGTAGATTATATATAATAAATAGAATGTGATAAGAGCGAAAATAACAGGTAAACATGATTTAGATCAAACAAAACCGTCGTGGCTAAAAAACTAATTATTGAACTGGTCGGGCACAAAATATGTGTGCGCTTTTTTAACTGGCTGCCAAAGAAGTGCAAATGGCTACGACCGTTACCAACGTTCTGAAAGAACACGGTACAAGAAGTTTAATGTTAAGTTATATATTCACAAAACACATTTAAACATATTTCACTCATATTAATAATTGCGGGGGCTTGAATGAGAGTAACTGGATTAAAATGATCTGGAAGACTGGTCTATAAAATAGCAGAGGATAATGAGTCCATAGGTACTACACGAAGACAATAAAAATAAAAACAAGAAAACGGATAATGTAAACGATCAGAAAATGAAGATTCAATTTCTAAGAATATCTGTAAGAAATAGAAGAAAATCGGCTGACAAAACAACAGTTTAAAACATTAAAAGACAGACATAAGTTTTTGAATGGTTAAATTATTTTGTAGCTGTTAATTATTCAACTCTATGAATCTCTCTATGATTTACTAAGTAAGTAAAAAATTAATATATATTGAAGACTAGTTGGCTGTTTCCCAAGTCGTGAATAATTTCCTAAATTTCTAAAGTAATTTCCTGAAAACATCAACGTATAACTTATTTCCTCTTATTTGAATATGTTCATAATATAAACTACTATTATACTAATATAAAGTAATTACTGTTAGTATTTAGTAACTACATTTATTTTACACCAAAATCAGAACATAATATTTGTAATTTCCTTTAACATTATGAAAATATTGTGACGATATCGTAAGGGAATTTTTGTTCGAGAGGGTTCTGGATTAAGATATTCATAAAGTGTTGAATAGTAGATAATAGAGGGACAAAGTAACAATAGGGTTAGTTATAAAAGGATATTTTAAGGTAGGGTCTTTGTTGTACAACTATTTGAGAAAGAGTCGGTTAGTTACCTTTAACACCTTTTATTCTATTGTGACTTGTTTACATTAGTTATGATGTTTTGAGAACCAATAAAAATGATTTTTGTACGGAATAGATCTGCTTTTCTAGAATTATCTCTTTGATTTACTATATAAAGAGACCCCCAAGCGCGGTCAGAGAGTTAGTATTCGTTTGATCTTTGACGAGTGTTTTTTGAGTGTGCTACCGGTGCGTAGAACAGGTCTCGGTTCCTAGGCATTGTTATTCAGTCTTGTTGTATAAGTGCATAGTGTATTCAGTTTTATTGTGTAACTGCATTCTATTTATAACTGTTTGTAAATAGTATTAAGTAAATTATTAAGTTATTTTATTGTATTACTTCATTTTAATTAGTTTATTATTTATTTTGAAAATCTTTTAGTTGTAATAAATACTTGTAATTGTAAACTTTAGTGTATTAATTATTTAATTACCGAGGTCTTGAAACGAACCTTAGCGAAAAGTGTCACAGTATAATGGGTATATATAAATAGAGATAGGTGAAAGTGAGGATGAAAATTACGGAGTTCAGAAGTTTTTCTCAAGTCAATAAAATTGAACGACCATAAGCAAAATGGAGTGACGAACGCAAAAAAAAATCAAAGAAAAAATTAAAGAATATTAATTAGAAAGGAAAAGAACGAACCACTAAAAGTAAAGTTAAAATTCTTGGCCTTATTAGTAGGCCGGAATGAATCATAGTGCAGTGAATTAAGAAGTCCGCTGTGAAGACCAGTTGACCCTCAACCAATTTATTAGAATTTTCTATTTAATTGCCAAATTGATTTATGTTTTATTTGTTTTTTTTTTAATTCAAAAGTTCTATACTTGGCATAGTACTGCTGAAAAAATGAATGGTTCAGTCGAAAAAATGATAATACCCTAATCTTTACGTGGAGCCAAAATTACACTTTTTTAAATGACTGCTATATTAAAATGGAACACCGAAGTTTACTTTTAAGATATTCACATTATAAAAAACTGTCTTTACCGTATCTTTAACGCACTTAATGCTCGATTTTTTATGTAAAGCCTGCATGAAGTAACAGACGTTTAAAAAACACTAACGGAAAACCTGTAACAACTGGGTAGCTACTTTTTAAGCATAAATTGCCGCATCTCCTACAAATTTTTAAATGAAAAAATTTAAACCAAACCAATCAACGCACGAAAGAACAGGCTTTAATTTTCTGCAGCGTTAAAATTTTTCCGTTCGCTCGTTTTAGAAATAGAGCTTCTCAAACACAACGGACTCTTCTGTTGCGGGCACTACAAAAGAAATCCTTGGTATTTTCATTGGTTTGATATTAGTTTTAGTTTTAGTTCTTCTGAACATGGTTTTGTATAGATCGAAACGTGTTTCAGCTAATTTTTAAATAGTTAGTAAAAGGTTAGATAGTTTTGTTAATGTATAAATGCCAATACGATCTTACATAAATCGTTGAATGCTTATACTAAAATCGAAATCGCCATTTTCACGGAGGAGCACCGGTAACGTAAAAAGAATTAGAAATTATGTGCGGCGTGCAGGATTTCACAGGTGATCGAGGGAAACCCTTTAGTATTAAAAACTTGTATTAGACGGAAATATATTAATACATCGTTTTAAGTTACATTTTGGTACAAGGACATTAAACATTATCTTACATAAATAAGAAAAATGGAAGTTTTCTAAATGAAAGAAAAAACAACAAATAAAACTAGACTTGATTGAGTTTGTTATTTACCATCCAGTGAATGTGCACTGAAATGGAAAAACAAACGTTTGTTATCATCAGTAGGCATAGAGTTGGGATACCCAACCCATTGGGTGCACCCAGTTCCCCTCACTACTACCTACACCTAATTAAAACTACCTTTTCATTCCAATTCTAATTTTCATTTTCATTTGACTCGTTGAATGTTTTAAGCGGCACAGTTGAGTAGTAGGCAGTATACCCGATTCATTATATTTGTTAAAGTACCGACGTCAAACAAACAACTGAACGAACGAACTGCCAATTATTGAAACTTTAAAATTTACATAATAGGTAACAAATACCTATTGAAAAAGAATAATTAATAAGATACTGCACAACAAATACAAAATAAATAGTAGACGCACCCGCATAGAATTTCTCGCGAATGTATTACAAATATGTTTACATTTTCAATTTTGTATTTTGTATTCGCTGACCTTTACCCATAACAGTCAGGTGGAATTTTAAATTGTTTGCACTCGATCTGCTCTTTCCAGAGCTATAAAAAATAGTACTGTTTCTTAGCAACTCCAAGATTTCTCCAAAACACCTTTCCTCAAAGTTTGAAAAAAATCCTATTGTCAAATTTTCATAACGATAAATAAGTACTGGCAAGATTAATGTGTGTAAAATTTAGAATTATGGAACATTGTTAGTATAAATAAATAACAGAATTCCAATGTACAATCTATGTAGTAATTTAAGGAACTAGTTGTTTTTTTGTTTTGTTTTAGTTAATACTTAATTTTAATCAAATATTGTAAGGTAAAATAGATTTAAATGTAAGTATAACTGTATTTGACGATGTCTATTCCTTTTTTGGTCGCTGACAAATAAAGATTTATCTATTTTATTTATTAATGTCCTACAAAGTTTAAGTTTTGTGTGTCTACTCAATGCACGGGTTTAGTTTCTTTGTTTACAGAGACCAAAGTAGTGGTTATTTGCATGTAGGCCTACGAATGCAAAATATTCAAACGATTTTATTTTCTTTATATTATCTTCTTTATCGTTTTAACTTAAAATATAATTTTAAGACTAATTTTTTTTTCTATTTAGGAAATTCACAATCTGTTGGAAACAATCAGTGAATGTGATAACACAAAATTTGGAAAAAATTAACATGGTAAATAAACGTGAGTGGAGACACAGTCCAGTGACAGAACTCCGACGTGAATAGATAAGTGTAGCATTAAGTGCAGCATTTAGAACACTGTAATAGATAGTCAATTACAGCACTACGTTAATAGATAAGGTCCCGGCTCCATTGACGTTTTAGAGGTCTTATTGGATTGTTTGGGAGAGTCTGCGTAGCCAGATTTGAGATCAATGGGTTATGGTGGTTCACGAGTTTCTTCCTAAATTTTTTACATAGTTTTAAGAAAACGTCATTTATGTAGGGTACGTTTTTAATTTTAGAGTAAGACTAATTTTAAAAAGAAACCGATTTATTTATTTAATGAGTTTTACGTTTTCTTCTCTTATGAGTAGAATTTCTCAAAATCAACTCTTAGAGAGCATCTACCGCCCAAATGGAATTTGAATATGTTCTAGGCCTTGTGGTTCTTGAGAACAATGAGAAAAGAATCTTGTGATGAATTTTACTTTTATATAATTATGTAATATATACATGTATATATACATGTAAAAGTATATTAGTTGAAAGATTGTGATTTTGTGAAACTGCACTCGTGTTGTTGGAGACAAAAAGATAAGAAGGAAGAAATAAGCAAATGTTATAGAGGAAGTCGATTGTTTTTGCAGTAATCGATATTCGATGAATATTTCATCAGAGGAGAACATATCGATACTGAATGTTTTGTATATTGTAAATTCTTCATTCTCAGGCAGCAGTAACAAAAATAAACAAAACGAAATGCGACCGCGACGTACAAAGCATACTTCACTCGTAGCATACGGTCCAATCTATTTATCTAACAGATACACAAGTTTTTACAATTTGTCAGTTATCATGTGATATGAGAATAAACTACGAGACAAGAATATGTTAATATTATTTCTGAATAAACCGCTCTGTATCTGAATAAAATAATAAAAATAAGTTCATTTATCCAGATTTGAGGACTGGTCTATATAGAAATTATTAAATTCATTTGGTTATAATCTTGTCCGTAATAACAAGAGAATAGTATTGTGGTCGTTAGCAAATATTTTGGTTTTGCATAGGTCAACTATCAAAGGCTCGTTTTGTCCCTAAAAGGTTTTAAAAGGATTGAGGTGATTAATAAAACCTTCCTTACTGGTTTTAATAACATACATCTCATTTATAAAGGATACTGCCTAACACTTATGCAATAAATTCTACCAAAACTTATCATTAAAATCAAATATTTTTCAGCAAATTCGTTCAATATTGAACCTAACCTCTTTAAAGTATCTTTAAGTTTTCTGTTTGTTACGTGGGGTTTCCAATTTATTCCCACAACTTTCTTCATCTTATCTCCCCATCGCATTAGTGGTCGTTAGCGTCCCCTTTTTTCTGTACATGGTCACCATTTTCGAATAACATTATTCCATCATTTGTTTTCGTGGCTTTCATTATGGCTTACCAATTTGAAATTTTGTTTAACCATTTCCGGTACCATGCTTTGTACCATGTAGGTTATGTTTGTTTTACTACATACCTACTTTTGATTTTCGATATTGCAATATGACATCTATCAAAATCTTTCCGCGACTTTTTTGAAGAATAATACCAAAGTTGAAAACATAGATACAAAAAGTTCAATATACCGAAGATAAAAAAAAATACAATCAAATAGAAACCACTTTATCTTCGAAAAGATTAACTTTGAAAAGTCATTCTTCAAAATTTGTAATCTTCATTTATTTCCAATCTATATATATTCAAGTACGTATTTATTTTAACATATTCAACTTCAAGGGTGAGAGCAATCGACCTAAAGGGCGTAATTGCTCCTAAACTTCAACGAAGACACAACCCCAACTCTGCGAGAAAAGATGTTTCCGCAGGGCAAGAAGAGTTGCAGTAGTCACGCACTGCCCTCACGCTATTCTGCCTGCCCCGCCAGAATAATACAAAAACAGTCCGTTTTAAGACCACCACGTTATTACGATTTTATAACTTTATTAATTTCTCTTGCCTATATGAATATATAGGAAGGAAAGTATTGTTTTCATGTCGATTTTTCGAAATCGAGTTTTCACCGGATCTGCACGTTTTCAGACCCCCTGAACCCAAAAAACATGTTTATGTGAATATCTCAAGAACGGAACATCGCACGAACTTGAAACTTGAAAATTAAGTTACATAGCACTACCGGGGACCCAACACGAACTTTTTCATCAAAATCGTTCAACCGGAAGTAGTATTTATTCGTGTAATTTTCCACTTTTTTGCGATTTTCTCAAAAACGGGTTCTACGTTTTTTTTTACAAACGCCTGGTTTACTAAATTTTTTATGCTCTACAAGATAGGGTAGACGCCATGTTTGCTGAAATTCTTGGTGAGGCTGTTTTTACGAAAAAAATTGTTTATTTTTTAAATTACGGCTTTAATATGCATTTTAGCGTAAAAATGAAGCTACATAATAAAAGTTGTAAAGCATTTACAATCCTACAACTTTTATTTCAAATATTTTTCTGTAGGTAACGCTTACTTTAGCGGTAATTAGGAATTTTCTGTTTTTTTCTCACGAAAACGTGTGAAAAATTAATTTTTTTAGATTTTGGCCTTAGTATGCATTTTACGACAAAGTATATAATCAAAGATTTTCCGTATTTTTAAGCCAAACTGAGGTCCATTTTCATTTTGTGTCTTTCACTCATGATGAAAATTAGGTTATATTTATTGAGGTTGGTTTTCTTGGTTATTTCTAATGTTTTATTACTTTTTTTTGTAA
The DNA here is from genome assembly GCA_035578175.1 of Catonia carolina. Taxonomy (NCBI): domain Eukaryota; kingdom Metazoa; phylum Arthropoda; class Insecta; order Hemiptera; family Achilidae; genus Catonia; species Catonia carolina. The sequence continues at coordinate 298,343,197 of JAQMRL010000001.1, forward strand.
TCCCTAATTTGTGTACGTTGCAATCTGTTCAATTCATAACAATAAGCAACCCCATGACCCAATGAGATAAGGATGATGTGTATTAAGTGTAAATGAGGTGCAGTCTTGTACAGACTCAGGTCGACCATTCCTGAGAGAGTATGGTTAATTGAACCCCAACCATCAAAGTACACCGGTAACCACTTTCTAGCATTCAAATCCGTATAAAAGTAACTACCTTTACTAGGATTTGAACCAGGAACCTTCGTCTCCGAAAATCAGCTGTTAAACAGCTGATTTTGCCGATGTTAGGTTTATTGTTCATTATTTGCATTGGCAAGAGAAAGTTGTGTGAGTTCTTCACACCATCCTTTTTAACATCCGTTACAAAATGACATTATTTATCATTTAATTTAGAATTTTATCATAGACAGAACATTATTGGTATAATCAACTGTAAAATACCGGGGGTGATCGTAAAGTCGCGCCACCAAATGTCTGAAGCCGTGTAGGAAGTGAAGGTAAATTTGTAAAGTATGATTAGAATATGGGAATTTTTCGTTTAGTAGTACAGTATGTGGCAGCACTGCTAGATCACGCCACCGGGCGACAGTTAGCCAGAAACCAGTTGGTTTGTTCAGTTCGAGTCGCAATGTCTTTTACGCAAGAACAACGCGTCTCTATCGTTTTGAGTTACTGTGAATCGAAATCCTACGCGAAGTGTCAAGAACATTTCTCCAATGCCTTTCCAGATGCTAAAGTGCCAAACAAATCGACCATATTTCGTTTGTTTCATCGTTTTCGGGATACAGGTAGCGTGAATGACCGTAATCGTACCGGCCGACCAAGTGTTTTATCTGACGACAATCTGCAGACGATAAGTGAAACGTTTATTCGTTCTCCATTTTGGGTTCGCGACTTTACGATCACCCTGTATAACTCTGATTGTAAAGTTGACAAAAGAGAAACGTTTATATTCGTGGTATTGATCTTATTTATAATTCCAATGCATTAAATTTTTAAAGGAGTAGAGATAAAATAACAAATCGACGGGAAACTAACATAATTCGTTAACCATTTCATTTTTAGTGAAGGTGAATCACTGATAAAAATGTACCGGAAACTAATTTTATGAAAACATATAATTTCCAATAAAGATACCATGACTATCAAATAAAAATTGATCGTTCCCAAATCACCAATTTAAGTTGGAATGATTTTATAACTCAAAATACTATGACAGCATTAAAGTGTTTTCTTGTTTTTCAGAGTACGAATATGTGCGTACAGAATAAAACAACTTAATGAGCCTATATTCTAAACGTTGACATTTACAGACATTTTTAATTGTGTCGTTACGTTTTAATAACGCACTTAAAAGGATATAAAGAAACCCATGACAACCATAAACCGGGTATAATAAAAAAAACAGCAAGTTTTTTTCGTAAAAGTAACTAACATATCAGATATATACCGTAAAAAACATAATTTAAAAAAATTAACGACAGGTAAAATTATAAAACTTTTTAGGAGTTTTCACAACATTCTATACTACCTTAAACTTATTTTAGAACATAATATACGAGATTAAACAAATTAAATTTACACGTCACCTATTTTTCTTTATAAGGAAAAACGTAATAGAAATAATCAAACAAATCTTTTAAGGACAAAATATATATAAACTTTTTCCTCCGCAAGATAATCAGTTAAAAGATAAAAGACGGACAGTGCAGATTACTAAGACGAGAAGAACTTTACAAGAAAACGAGCGGATTCATCAGAAAGATTAAGAAAAAAAATTAAAATTCTACTGACCTCATGACATGTATAACGAACGGTTGACAAAACCAATTTTTAGACACTAAACAATAGGTCTAAGGTGTCGGATAAGTGGTTTAAAGAAGTGAGAAAGAATATAGAGGTAACCGGAAAAAATGGATCAAACAAAATTGTAATAATTAATGCTAATTAAAAGGCTTCTATAAAGAGCAAAACAAAACTTCGGGTGGGCGGATAAAAGGAGAAAAGCCTACAGTGAACGAATGCTGAGAATACAAGTAATACAAAATGTGGGCTACAAAAAAAGAGCTTTCAGAAAGATTTAAGTCACTTTACATGGTCAAAAGTCAGTCATATATAACAAAAATATATATAGGGTCTAAATACATATATTTGTTTTTCTCGACTTTTTTCCGCTATTATTGCTGTTTTCGTATCCCAAACGCAGAACTTTTCAATTACCCACCGGTAGACTTACACTGTCATCGCCTTAATTAGTCTACTTATTTATTGCTTTGCTGAGAGTCCTCCTTCCTTCACTCGTTTGGAATACAGTTCCATATTCTCTTAGGCCACCAGTCTGCACACATCCTATAAAAGTGTCCATAACAGAGTTTATTTCTTACTTCATCTAACATACTTTTTAGCGAACTTGCTCCAGCCGGCCACATTGGCGTAGTTGGTAACGTGCTCGCCTCTCATCATGCGGTCTTGGGTTCGAATCCCATTCAGGCACGGCATATTTTCATACGATACAAAAATCATTTCATCCTTCGTAGTCTGCAATAGCAGTAATTGTAGAACAGTCGGACGTTAAACCAAAAAAAACTTGCTCCTCCCCAAATTGTTTCATTTCCCATACAGTCCAACCTCGAGATTCAACAAATTCTTCTTCAGATATCCATTTGCAAGGCTGCAATCATCCTTTACTTTCTTTCTGATCATTCCAATGTTTCTGCAGCGTATGTTAGAATGCTTGCTGTGTGACTAATCCAATCCTTTCCTTTATCATGATTGAAAGTTCCTTGGGCTACAAAACGGAATTTAGAATTTTTAGCCAAAAAATTAAATCTACATTTGTAGGTTTTACCAAAATGAAATTTTCATTTCCTCTTTCAAATGGTAGTAAAATTGTGAAAATCTGACAATTTTAAGTATAGGCCTAAACGATTTAATGTTTGATCTGACGGTGTAAAGTGTTTCTTGAATGTGGCAATTTAGATGTAGTAACATGTCGTATCTTTATCACTACATCTCGGTAGTATTGTGTAAATGTCCTAGAAAAATTGAGAACACCAATCTTGAATGACTTCTGAGTTAAAATCACTGATAGGCCTAATTCTGCAATATTACGTTCCATAGATCCAAATGGGTTTAAAGTGGTTTCGTAAACGAAAATTTTATTGGCAAGTAAACGTTTCAACTTCTTACCCACTGATAAGAAACAAAACTAAAAAGCTATAACAAAATTGATTTATTTTTAAACCATAGTATCTGAAAATCGAACCCAGATGTTTAAACTTAGAACAGCTATTTGGTGGGTAAACCATAAAATGAACCACAGAAGATACGTTACATATCAACTTAACTACATTTACTTTTATGTGTTGAAATTTAATTTTAAATTAATCTTATTAGGCGGTAAAACTTTAGCGACATAAAATTGGGAAGAGAAATATCTACGTCATCAAAATTGATATGGCGTGGGCGTAATGAAGTTAGGGCAAGTTTATAACGAACGAATACGTGACAAATGACGATCTACACAACACACTCCCATACACGAGTATTTTTTTCTCAATAAAAAGATTGTAAAAAAAATATATACTCATACGTATATTCTGGGAATCATACACTGCGTGAAAGGGAGATAAAAATATAGTCTGATGTGTATTTACTTTACTTTCTCGTATTACAGTGAAAGAAAAATGTTGTCACCGTAAAATATTTTCCAGTTTTTCAGAAATTTTGACTTTCTTTTATTTAAATCAATATTAACTGCTTGGTAATATCTGAAGTTTATAGGGGCATGAAACATAATCAACTTCACGAGCTGAATTTTTTTCAGATTTTTCCCAGAATCAAATATGGGATCTTCCCATTTGTTGTTAAGCATAAAGTAGTGCTCCAAATAATGATGTGGCTAGTTCTGTGAGACTATTTGTTGAATCAGATATAAGTTTATACAATACGACGAACAGTTATCGAGTATACATATAGTATATACGCAGCAAAACTACCTGACAAGTAGTTACATTCCGTTTCAGTTACAAGTTGCCGAAAATGTGTTTTCTACGGAGGACAGTTAAAAAATGTATCAAGACATTGATAAACAAAAGAAAATTATTTTATTTATTGCAAGTTTTTATGGTTTTACATTTTACTGTTATGCATAATTATTAAGGTTAATGCAGACGGTGAAGTGTAATAGAAAGAATGGAAACCTAACCGGGAATCAACGAGTTGCGCTGACACTACATTATGGCCATTCATTGGCTTTTAATAGGAATTATATGCATAAATCAGTTTTAAGATTGTAGAATTGAATAATCAGAAAAAACGTAACTAAGAATATAAACATAGTTTCTTCTGATGTTAATATGACTACAGTGATTACGTAGGTGCATATTACACGCCGGGTGAGAGTAAACAATTCAGTTGATTAGGGTAAGAGAATAGGAAGCAGTAGGAACTTCTGTAGCAGCAGCGGTTCAGTTCCTCTGAACTGAGTCTCTGATTATCACCAAAGTTATAGACAGTACATGGTAAGGATGTCAGATCACAGGATATCTAAGCAGGCAAATTGGTATGCTCCGGAAGGAAGAAGGGATGTCGATAGACCTAGGAAACGATGAAGATAGATGATATAGTATGTGAGTTCGGAACAGGCTGTGGCCTAAACCTTGGTACGAAGAAGAAGAAGAAGAAGAGAAGAAAACTGGAGTATTTTGGATGTGGTATAAATGTGGAGATAAGTACCATTTTAACAAAAACAGTACAAGAGAGGAGCGTAGAAAGACGAAAAACATCATGGTTAATAGACCTGCGAGACTGCTATTACTGTTCCTATGTAAGATCTTTTAGGTCAATAAAGTCAAAAGTAAGAATTACTTTTATGATCGTTAATCTCCGATAAAAGAAGGCACCCAAAGAAGACGGTCAAGGCATCATTTTCCTTTGACTCGCTTTGTCACTAGTTCCGATAGAACCTTCTCTATAAATACCTTGGATAGAACTAAGTACAGCAAAAATAATAATTTTTCTTCGCTCAGTTGGTATTTCTGTATCTGTGCTAGGTACTTTGTTAGTACTGTTGAGTATTACTCGTACCGGAACAGAAAAACCTCTTTCGTCCAACGACTACTACACATACGGTGCTAGAAAGTAAAAATTATAGACTATCTGATTTATTTAAATAGTTTCCTTATAAAGTAGGCCTATGATTGTATCCATCGACCATCCATGCTGAAAATTCTGAGAAATTTGGGACTCCACCCTAAATTGGTTAACTTAATAGGACTAACGCTAACAAACACCCATTCCAAAGTGAGGTTCAGAGGGGAATTGTCAGAAAGTTTTGAAATAAAAACAGGATTGAGGCAAGGAGACGGACTTTCACCATTGCTTTTCAATTGCGCTTTAGAATATGTAATGAGAGAGTGGTATAAGACAAACCCTAAAAATATCAAAATTGGACGCGAGAAGGAGAATATTAAACTTAACTGTTTGGGTTTTGCAGATGATTTAGCATTTTTAGCTAAAGATATAGAAGAAGCGAGAAAACAGCTAACAGATTTAGAACAGATAGCTGGGAAAATTGGCCTGAAAATATCTTATGAGAAAACTAAAATGATGGCAATGGAACCACTGTGCATAAGTAAAGTGAAAGTTAACAACCATTACATAGAACTAGTAGAATCTTTTAAATACTTGGGAGAAATAATAACATACAATAATAATGAAAGAGAAGCCTGGGAGGAAAGAGCCAAAAAACTTGCTAGATCCCAACATCTGACAAAAGATACATATAACAAGAAATGCCTGTCAATCCACACTAAAATCAGACATTATAAAACAGTGGTACAACCAGAAATTACGTATGGGTGCGAAACGCTATTTAAGCTAAACCAGAAAAATAGAACCGATAGAATCGAAAAACTGGAAAGAAGAATCCTCAGAAAATTTATAGGAAAAAAACACAAAGTAGAGGGTGAATGGAGATTATTACCCAACGAACAAGTTTATCGAGAAAACGAACCAATAATAGACTCCATGAGGAAAAAGAGAATATTGTTCTTTGGCCACTTACTTAGAACATCGGAAGATAGAATAATTAACAGGATAATAAGGAATCTTTATTTCAAAAAAACAGCACCAATTTGGATTAAAGAAATTAAGGAAGATATGGAGGAATTGGGAATGACAGTGAGGGATTTGGAGAGTGAGACAGAGAAATTGAAAGCATTGAAGGATAAAAACATCAGATTCAAACAAAAGACAGACAACAGAGGAGTAAGAAGAGCGATTGTTTCAGATGCAGAAAGACAGGCAAGATCTGTCAGAATGAAAAAATACTGGGAAAAGATCAAAGAAAAGAACCAGAACAGAACTTCCAATAAGCTGACTTAAGTGATCCATTGCGGTCTCCAAAGTTAAAAAAAAAGAAAAAAAAGTAGGCCTATGTATTCCACAATTATTAACTGAGACAAAAGTTTTCCGATGGGAAACGCAACGGATACTATTAATCATGAAATATTTTCTGAATACATCGAACTAATCATATAGTTAAATTTCAAAATCGATCAATCAGAAGAAAATTAAATTTCTTATCCAGTAAGCCCCTTAGGGCACAAAGATAAATTCAAGTACGCAATATAAATTTTAAGGAAAGTTATAGTGAATTTAATTTCGGTTAGAAGTTGTAAGTGGAAAAGTCAAAGTTGAACCGAAGACAAACAGATTTATTAAAATATAGTTTAAAGGGAAATGGGTTGGCTATTATGTAATATGTATTCATGGGAAGGGGCCGAGCGGAGGGAGGTTACTGCCAGTTTCCACTTTGCTGTCATCATTAATCATGGTTAAGAAGTATAAAAAGTAATTTTATGACAAGAAACAAGCTTAGCAAATTACGAAATTACCTACGGGAAATTAATTTTCATCATCACAGTCTCCCGTTTATCTAGGTGTGTTATATTATATTAAAAAATACAATTTTAATACGTGTAAAAATTATAACCGAACAATATTATGGCAAAAAGTAAACTCATTACGAAACGTTTTTACTTTCTGGAACTCCTTCGTTAATACACCACAGTCTGAACGTAGCACGATGGTGAGGATTGGTAGCCTTACGTTTGTAGTTCTTCGATGTAGACTACGTTTTAAAATAGCTACAAGTTTTTCCTTTGAAATCATTTTCAAAATACATTCCAATTTTTAAGCGAATTAAAAAATTAATGTACATTTAATGTGAGCACGAAAATGAAAATAATTGATACACACATCGATAATGCTTCATTAGTTGTTTCCTTTCGTGATTGCGACGCGTAGTAGTACGTTCATTCCGAAACTCGTGACTAACAACTGTTTTAAACATCTTTAAACAACTGTTTTAAAGATACCAACTAAAATTTTCCATTCGGTAATTCACCGTCTAACAGAAACAATTCAAGAAACTCTCCCAAAAGTGTACCTGGGTTATTCTGGTGGTCGAGACAGAATATCCAAGTAAAAGATACCTACAAACTATTAATAGAGCTTTGAACTTAAACGTTCATAGCTCTGAACATAAAACGTTCATAGTTTGCAAATTTATGTGTAAAAATGTATAAAATTATATTGTGCTTTTTTAAATTAAAATACTTGGTATTTTTCTGTCACATATTAATTTGTCTTTTTCATTTCTGTTTCAAAGAGCAAACTATTTAATGGAAAATTAATAAGCTGACTTGTGAATATAAAAAGTGAATAGTATATAATATATACTATTCACTTTTTCACTTTTCTGATTTTATCAGAAAAAATTGGTAACTTTATTAATTAGTTTTAGTATAATGTTGTCCCTGTTATTATCAAGGTCTTTGTACAGTTCAGTTGGCTACTCCAAGCCAAGCGAATGTCTGGTCAATTTCCTTTTTGTTCTGTGCAGCAGTATATATAACCTTCCCGATTTCACTACAAATTTTTTTACTTGTCCTAAACAATTTATGCTACTCGTATTTACCGTGCCAAAAAGGTTTCTTAATGTAGCCTAATGTACCTAGTAGAAGAAACAACTGTAGCATTCTCTAATAAAATGATATAAAAGTTGTAAAAAAAATATCTGAGCATGTTAGTGCAAAAAAATCAGACAATCGTAAGGATCGTTTTTATTTTATTTTCACATTATTGAAATATTTGACCGCCTTGTTGGTGCAGTGATCAACACAACTGGCTTCTGTGCTAGGTGACCCCTAGGAATGGGTTCGATTTCCGGTCAGTCTGAAATTTCTTCATCTTTATATTACTTCATTTCATTACATACCCACAAGCCAAAACTAATTTATGCAAAACCATTCTATAAACTGTTCGTGTCTTAGTATTATCGATAATTTTTTCAATTTAAATTGATTTATAAGCAATTTATACGTTGATTTGTAATATTAAACAGATTAATAACTACTTTATTTTCACATTTCTTTTGATACTCCAAGAATGTCTGGCGAGTTGCCTTTTCCATTTTGTACAGTAGCAAAGCAATATACTCTAAAATATTACAGTTGTATTTAAGTTATATGTATTATTTAATGGGACAACAAAAGTTTATTTATTAATTTACTTCATGTAGTGGAAATATTAACAAATTAAACTATTTCCTGTTTTAGAACTAACATGTATGCACTACAGAACGGAATCGATTTAAATTTATTTCTTATTGTTTTTAGTAAGTCAAATACGATTTGAAAATAATTGAAAATAAGAAAACAATTCACCAAGAAATTTCAAGAGAATGTTTTAACGATATTTTGCCTTTTAATGGAATACATAAATGTACAAAAAAACATCCGGGACAGGAAGAGACAGGACTTAGGAGTAGAAAACAAGATAAATGCTTTTTCATTTTTATAAGTCCGCCTTATATCTACTTTGTAATCCGAACTGGGCGGTGATAGCATTTTGTTGTCTTCCAAATGTTGGCTTTCTGCCCACTTCCACTTAACTCTGAATCTTTCCCTTTCCTATTTTGAATCCAAGATTTCTGTATTTTTTTATCGTTTATTGAATTTTTTGTTATCCTCATTTTATATTTATAATTTATCTATTTATTCAATATTTTTATCGTTAAGGTTTCAAGATGATTTTCAACCTTAGCACTTTCGCAACCCATATAGATTACTACAACTATTCTAGAAAATGTGTAATGGTAGTACTAACCTATTTTACTTTCCATAGCCTGGATAATTATAATAATTTATTTATTAATTTTAATTAATTATTAATTCACACTTATAAAAATTTTTAATTTAATTGTGCTTACAGTTTCACTTAACATTTGAAAAACTTCATTTTTTATTTAATATTTTTTTACAATACAGAAAATTGAAAAAATAGGAGAATCGTATAAAATAAAAACTGTAACAGATCAATTAACGAATGTAAAAATACAATTTTTTCTCGAAACACAAGTACCATCTTCATCTCGTAATGTAATGGGAATTAATTTCAAAAAAGTAATACGATACTTAATTTAAAATTACTCAACTATACGTTGCGACGTCTAATGTGAAAATGGAGCAGAGATATCTTGGTCTGAACAGGAGATAAACGCACAGTCCTGACCCAAGAATGTACCACTGTGTACCTCTTCCCTGACAATATAAGATACCATAACTTCCGTTAAATAGCTTTTAATATCATATAAGGATAATTCAAATAAAAATTATTATATATAGGGTGATTCAAAAAGAGCGCCGGTTTTGATATATCAAATTAAGAGATTTATTTTATTGAAAAACTGAAAATAAATACATCAACACGTTCATCTTACCTTCCGATTTCATGTATGAAAAATGATGTCATGCATGTGTCCTCCTCTACTGCGCTGGCACGCATCAACTCTGTCCATGAAATTGGATATTACTGCACGACAAGTTTCGACTTCCATTTGCCCGATAACCCGTCGAATTTCCTCCTTCAAGTCATTGATGTTTCGGGGTTTATTGGCATACACCAATGACTTCAGATGACCCCAAAGATGAAAGTCACAAGGCGTCAAGTCACACGACCTTGGTGGCCATTGATGGTCGGAATTACGAGAAATGATGCGATCCTGGAACCGTTCACGGAGCAACAACATTGTTTCTCGTGCATCAACTGGATTTTATACGGGTGATATTGGAGATCGTATCGAAGAATTCTCCGTACAGAAGAACATCGTAAACCCAATTGTTGAGAACGGCGACGTATTGATTTTGCTGGGCTAACAGCCACACTGTCACGAACCAACGCAACGTTCTGCTCAGTTCGGCCAGAACGACGACGTCCATAACTTTTAAGGTCGACTGTTGAACCCGTCTCAAAAAACTTTTTTATGAGCCTGCGAACTGTTGATTCATTCGGTGCTTCATTACGTCCTAGAGTACCGCGAAGTCGCCTGACAGTAGCCACATAACTCTCTCCAATCTGGTAAAATGTTTTGACGATTAACACTCGTTGTGCAATAGTAAACTTCTCCATGGTTAGACACAGACTGCGAGAGTACTACACTGCGAACAAGAGAAACTACAACTGAATCGTCAATCGGAATGTTCTCCGAAATAGAAGTTAGATACTATTTTACTTTTACTATTTACTTTTAAATTTACTTTACTACTGCCCTTAATTCGGGCAGTAGTAAAGTAAATCTTACGTTGTTGTTTCTTTTTTTAGATAATTACTATTTAGATTCCTTTTTTAGATAATTTTGTTTATTTAGATAACTTAGAAAAAAGAATAATACCATTTTTGGATGAATTTTCTTTAAGTTTTGGAAAGTGTTTATATTGCAGAAACAAAACATTTTTATATATTGTCATAGATAAACTGTGAATAGACAGGTTAAAGTAGTATAATACAACACTAAGAATAAAATAGTACTTATTTTCTCATTGGCAATTAAAACAAATAAAAATTCATGTCTTATAAAAAAATTATGTTTTTCGATCCAAATATTTTATTCGCGGTTCCTAAAATCAGCGGCAGATTATAACTTTCACAAGGGGCGATTAAGGTTACACAGAATATTCTGAAAATATATTGTGACAGAATCGACCAGATCGGTCGCGAAGGTTCCAGAATTTCATTCATAAAAATAGTAAAGAGGACAATAGAGTGTGAAACAAAAATAACAACACACAATAGCAACAATAAATGACAGTTTTAACCATAAAGGTATGTCTATTCATAAGGGTTGTAATAACTATCGTAAAAGGTCGGGTATCGTGTACAGCTATTATGAGGGGGGCAGGTTGTTTACGTTTTCTATTTACAAAAGACCTATTGTTGACTTATTTACAACGGATTTTTCTAGCATTCATTAATAAAAGGTTATTTATTTTTGTACTTTATTTTTGCCTGTTGTTCTATCCTCTTCTCGAACAATCTTTGTGAATGAGTAGGCTATAAAAAGAGACCCCCGAGCGCGGTCCAGTAGTAGTATTCGTGTGATCTTTGCCGAGCGATTATCGGGGTGCGTATTCAGGTTACGTATCCGAGCAACGATTGTTATACCGCCTTTGTGAGTGTATGGTATTGTGTAAAGTTAATGTGTAGTTTTTGTGAATTCAGTTTCTGTGTTTTGTATGTTTGGTAATCTATAAAAGTGATTGTAAGTTACTTATAGTTTATTATCTATTTTAAGTGAATTATTAAATCATTTATTGTATTACTTAAGTATAATTAGTTTAATTATTTATTTTGTAATCTGTTAGTGAAATAAATATTTGTAATTGTAAACTTTAGTGTAATAATTATTTAATGATAAGTGTCACAATATAGATTTTAATTTATGAAAACAAATTGATTTTTATAATATTAAACAGCATAGTGGTTCCAGCATAGTAATCCATACCAAGATACCCAACAAAAATACCTAACTACTTGCACAACCACCAAACATCAAATCCAATCATCTAAAAACAAACTCTAGGTAAAGATTTAAACATACAAACAGTAAAATACATATTTTAAGTCACCTATTTAAACGGGCTCACAGTCTGAGCTAACCCCAGTGATTTTTACAAGCCACTGAGACTAGCAATTGCAAGTTTTACAACAGAATCCAGAGAAAAAGTCTAGATAAGTTAAAACAAAGACTTTAATCAACGTGAAGTTTATTATAAAATGAGTGGAGTGAGTTAAAGAAGTTAACAGTTGATCATATTTCAAACTTACAATAAAACTTTGTAAGAAGAAGTAATGAATATTTATTTTTATGTAAATTTTTATCAGGTTGAGGTATTGTAAGTATTAAAGTAATAATTACTTTATGAAAATTAAAAATTTAAATACCGTATTTTTCTTAAAACTTTGTACAAAAACCGAACAAAAAGTTTAAATTAGACCATCACCAAGGGTTTATCTAAGAAATGAATTTCTACGCAAAAAAGAATACCTATGAAAAAAATTAATACACTGGGTGTTTCGAAACTACTTACTTCAATTAATTTTTTCTGAGTTGCTCTATAATGCCTGTATACTATATCCCATCGTCGGTTTTTCCTAATCATATTTCTTAAAATCCTATATTTTCATTCTGAAATCTGAATTTCTTCTACCATTGGCTTCCAAGAAAAGTGTTTTGCTTCCAAGAAAAGTTTTGAAAAGTGTACCTCTTAATCTTTTCCAAAATCTATAGAGGTAATAAGAGTAGCCTACCCTTTTTAGTTACTCTTGTAACTTTTGTACTAATTCTAGTTCATTTATTAATTAAAAAGAGTTACTTTCACAACTTATATCGAATAACAAAAAATAATTACATTATAAATATAACCGGGAAAAGTTGTTCATTTTAGATAAGGCTACTTATAAATAGCCGTGATTTTTAAGAGAAATGCTTAAGACAAAAATTTTTAAAAATTACAATAATATTTTCTCTCCGAAAACTGCAAAAAAGTTTACTAGTTTCTATTTAAAATTAAAAAAACCTGTTCAGCTCCTTAGAAAATGTAAATTACTAACTTAGCTAATTCTCATAAGTAATCAAGTTAACTTATTTGTTTTTTTTTAAATTTTAATAAATAATTTCTTTTAGTTTTAAGACGATAAGCTCATAAAAAACTGTATTGAGTGTATATTCTTTTGAAATTGCAATCTGCTGTGAAAAAAATTCAATAAAATAACTGGAAATTACCTACAACTCTACTACTACAAAACTACCTACAATTCTATTACTGTTTCACGGAAGAGTGAAATGTATTTTTATTGTTTGAGGTAATATAAAATTTGTTTTTAATTTGAAGTAGTACGTTATTTATATATTAAACCATTAGAGACAAACTTGCAAAATTTTTGTTTTTTACTTTATAAAAAGTCGCATCAATAATCTGGTCGTTAGTGACTCCAGTGGAGTAAAAAAATAAATAAATAAATAAAACATCATCGTAATAGGTTATTCAGGTAAAATGTTTCATCGTGCTATAATTTTTTTAGAGGTCTGAAAACTGAATCATTCTGTTATAATTCTATTGTAGTCTATCAGTCTACGACAACGGACTGTGTAACGTTTTTTTAGAAACACCCAGTATGAAGTTTAAAACTGTTAAGCCCTGTTCATTATGAAATGGTACGGTAGATAAAGTAACCTGACAAAACCCTGAAACCCTTTATGAACTAATAATAGAATTAGCTAGTGAAATATAATAATGGTAATAATGATTAAAATGCACGGGATTAAAAAGTCTTGAGAGATTCTCTTACTTTTATAAACTAGGAACAACGAATCAAAAGGTTGCTCGTTTTCATCGGCTTTCCTTTTTGCTTCAACATTATTTAATCACCTATCCTACTACATTAAAGACAACTAAAACATAAAAAAAATCAACTTGCTTCAAACTTTTTTTGTAAAGAAAACTTACCATGTAACTTTATAGACTATTAAAATTTAATAAATAGCTTAAAAGACAAAAAAATTCGAATATTTACAAAGAAATAACTTTGTTTCAATTTATCCCACCAATACAAAAATGATGATAATATACTGCAGAGTTGTGACATTGGCTACGTCTTAAACAAAGCAAAACCTTTTTGTAAAAACGCTCCATTACAAAAGTAGACTGCTAAGTAATTTTAGGTAGTACAATAAAACCTCCTCTAAACGACCACGTACGGTGAACTGAGAAAGTGGTCGGTTTGAAAGGTGGTCTTTTTGGAGATTTGGAAGTCAGAATAATACCTAATTTTAAACAACTTCATTATTATGATAGGTGTATTATTATTTACTCAAAAAAAACTTTTTCAAAAAATTTCAACAAAAACAAATAGTAAACACAACATTACATATCAGTTAACATTGCAACTGACGTAACTGGTTTTTATGTGTAGGTGGTACATAACAGTATCTTACTGTCTGTAAAACTTAGATACTTAAAATAACTCAACTGCTACTACCTAAATAACTCTTACTACATATAACTAAAAAACGTTTGTTGACAATTTTGTAAGTGAATTTCGTAACTTAAAATACAAACTTTTGAGATACAAAAGTTTTTTCAGCCTAGACAAAAATAAGAATAAAAACTACCTACTACTTAGGTATAATTCAAGGCTACAGGGAGTTTGAAAGTCCAGGATCGTGTGTGGGATATGAATAACCGACTTGTTCTTGGTTATTGACGTAAGCAATAACATGTTAAAGGTAAACATTTCATTATAATATTAAAAGTACTGTATAAATATAAATTACTGCATAAAAGTTTTATCACATACATCTGCAATGAAAGGATTAAAACCGAATGATAAAATGAACATTTTTAGATTAGTTTCGCTTGCAAAGCTTATAAACCTGTCAATATCCGATGTAGCAGTATCAATTAGTGTACGGCTAGTCTGTAATACATTTTTATAAGTCCATCTGCCTTTAATTACTTTAGTACAAGTGTTAATTTAAAGTGGTCGTTTTTACTGGTCGCGGTCGCATTAGAGAGCAGTCGTTCAGCGGAGATCAATTTTTACGGTGAAGAATAGTTAATTTTTTGGTTTCCAAAAGAACTGGTCGTTTAGAGAGTTGGAGGCTGAAGAGAGGTGGTAGTTTCTGGAGGTTAAACTAAACTACAAGTTTTCTAAAGAAAGTAGGCGCATATATCTGAACAATCTTCCTTCCCCACGGTCAAAGTTGCCCGCTATCTGAAAGTACTTCTTTATAACTCTTTGCTTACATCAATAAGTTATACATGCCAGATCTACAACTTAGTTAAAACTGATTTTGGCTAAACTACAACGTTTTAAACAAATGGTGAGGACAGTTATTAACGCACATTCAGGCATTTCTAATTCTACAATCCACATCAATCGTAACACCCCTTACATAAGTTAAACGTTCCACCAAGCATATAATAGATTTAAATCAAAGTAAAAACCCACTAACATGTGTTCTGAACTTTCCACATTAAATGTTAATACACAAATACGCAAATAGTAATAAATACGGGTAAGAATCGATTGGAAGAAATAATCAATCAAGGATTGAGATAAGGGTGCAGTTTATCACCCACCTTATTTAACGTATGGATCACAATTTCCGCCAATGGAAAAACAAGGTTAATTCGGGAATTAGGTTGAACAATGACGTTTACTTGAATGCTTTACTGTTTACGGATGATCTGTGGATTGTACAAGAGAGTGAGGATGAGCTTCAGAGATTCGTACATGTTTTAAATGAATAATGCAAAAAATATAATTTCAATGTTTCGTAAAAAAAGTCAGAGATAATGGCAGTTACTGGTAAATATACAACCATATTTATATATTATATATATGTATATAATATAGTATATAGTAGGTAGTTTATTATGTATATAATGTAACAAGATCGAAGAAAAGACGGAATCGTTCGCGAAGGTTCCAGAATTCCATTCATAAAAATTGTTAAGGAATAATAAAAATAACAATACACAACAGCAACAGTGAATGACAGTTTTTACAATGATGACCATAAAGGTGTGTCTATTATAAAGTTCAGGTATTGTGTACAGCTATTATGAGGGGGGCAGGTTGTTTACGTTTTCTATTTACAAAAGACCTATTATTGACTTATTTACAACGGATTTTTCTCGCATTCATTAATAAAAGGTTATTTATTTTTTGTATTTTATTGTTTGCATGATTTCTCTACTTTTCTTTGGAACTATCTTTGTAAAAAGGTATATAAGGAGACCCCGAGCGCGGTCCAGTCAGTAGTATTTGTGTGACCTTTGCCGAGCGATTATCGAGGTGCGCAAACAGATTACGTATCCAAGTAACGATTGTTATACCGTTTTTGTGAGTGTATTGTAAAGTTAATAAGCAGTTTCTGTGAATTCAATTTCTATGATTTGTATGTTCGTGTATTATAAAGGTGATTATAAGTAGGCTAAGTAAATTATTTATTGTTTATTATTTATTTGAAGTGAATTATTAAATCATTTATCGTATTACTAAATTATAATTAGTTTAATTATTTATTTTGTAATCTTTTAGTGTAATAAATATTTGTAATTGTAAACTATAGTGTATTAATTATTTAATAACCTAGATCCCGAAACGGACCTTAGCAATAAGTGTCACAATATTATATAGGTCTAAAATTGTGGTAGATGATGTAGTGGTCGAACTAGTATCACAATGCAATTATTTCGGTTGTGACATCGGGTTTCATCAAGATTTGGACATAGAGAAGAAAATTGGTAAATTCCAAGCAGTGTGCGGCAATATTAGCCGTATCCTAGGCAGGGAAACAAGAAAAAACGTAGATAAAGTTTTACAAGATGATGGCTGCCCCAGTCCCACTCTATGGATCGTGGGTTAGTATCAGACCACAGGAAAGTAGAGTACAAGCGGAAAAGATACGATTACAGCGAAGAACAAAGGGTTGCAGTCGTAAGGACCAACTAAGAAATGAAGACTTTAGAACGAACTGGATGTTTATAACCTGAATGGGAAAATTGCTGAATATCGTAATCTATGGTGGGAGCACGTAGAGAGAATGCCTGAGGAAACGATCCCCCTCAGCGCATTGCAATACTAACTGGTGGGGTCAAGAAATGTTGGGAAGCCACGCAAAAGATGGCAATAATTCAGTAGTTTGTCGCTGATGTGAGTCGGAACAGGCGGAAGCCTAATCCTTGATAGTGAGAAGAAAAAGTATTTTCAACATTTACCAGGTAACCCTTATCGTCGGTTCCGCAGAAGGTAGAGCCGAATTTGGGGTAGATTTTATGTTCATCAGATTGTTTAACCATAAACATAACATTATTCTATGCTAATATGATTTTGTAATTTAAAAAAATTGTCATTACCTATATATTTTACCCATTTAACAGTACAAGTACAGCTTTAACCTTTTAAGTAAAGTCAATATGATGTTTAACCGCGAACGTCCTCTTATAGTGTTTTCAAAAGTTTTAAATACATAATAGATTGTTATAATATTTAATGGTTGTGCATAACTGCACAGTTGTACATTTAAAGGCACAGAATGAATAAAATAAAGTAGGAAGAAATTAAAAGTAAATTATCATATAAATATTCAAGTATAATGACCACTGTACGTAATTATGGTAAAATACAATTTTGCAGGTAACATTAAGCGCGGTTTACATTCATGACAAACACATAAGGACATTATTAGTTAGAGTGGGTCTACTATAATGTAGGAAAACAATACTGTACACGTAGGCACATTGGTTCATTTGTATGCACATATTGTTATGTAGGTTTAAGGCCTACTAAACACTACAGGCTACTATCAAAACATTACTACAACTACTAAAATTCTGCTGTAGGTGTAATTTATAGTCTTTTTTACTTCTTGGAAAAAAAGTTACGAAAAAATAATAATTACAATCATGAATAAAACACGGAACCTGAATCTCAAAATGTAAAAGTTTTTAACTTTATTATAAATGTGTATATAATGTGTCTAGCGCTACTAGCAACAAATGCAGAGAGAGCCATTTCCCAAGTTAAATCTCTAGAAGATATAGAAGGAAAGATAGGACTCAAAATATCGTATGAAAAAACTAAAATGATGAATTTAGGAGAGGACAAATTTAAACACATAATGATAAATGACAACAAAGTGGGATTATTTGAGAAATTTAATTATCTAGGGGAAATAATCACTAAAAATAATAATGAGGCAATAAATTGGGCTGAAAGATCAGCAAAGATGAACAGCACCTATAAGATGGTGAAAAACACATATAAGAAAAAATACCTCTCAATTCAATCTAAATTAAAACACTATAAAACAGTTGTCCAACCCAAAATTACCTATTGCAGTGAGACCCTGTTTAAAATAAAATCCAAGATTAACACTGACAGAGTTGTCAAAAAGGAAAGAGAAATAGTGAGAACCGTCATAGGCAAGAGAAAAAAAGTGGAAGGACACTGGAGACTTTTGCCCAATAGTGAAGTTTACAGAACTATTGATCCAGTAACTGAGATGATGAGGAAAAAGAGAATATCATACCTCGGTCACATATTGAGATATCCAGAAAATAGATATGTCAAACAGATATTGAATTTCTGTTGTGGACTCGCTCTCAAACCGGTATGGATGAGAGAAATAAATGAAGATCTGGAGGAGATGGGGTTAAAAATTGAAGACCTCCAAAATAAATCCGAAAAATTAAACATCATTAAAAGCCTTAAATTTGCACCTCCTCCAACTAAACAATATAAAACGAGTGTCGTATCAGATGAAGTGAGACTGGCCCGATCGCTTAGAATGATGGCCTACTGGGAGACGAGAAAACAACGTAAGACTAAATAAATGTTAAACTAACTTAAAGTGATCCAGTGTGGTCTTAAAAGTAAAAAAAAACGTGTATATGTGTGTGTGAATACATATTTTTTACAATAACAATTGAGTCTTTGTTGAAAATAAACCAAAGAATATGACATAATTATACAACAGACTACCAACGAAAGAAGCTTTAATGTTTATTCTTGAACTTAGTTTAATACTACCACTTATGATTACTTCTATTTTATTCAATCCAATTTTCAAAGGAGCAATTATGTTCTAAACTCTTTGTAGCCTAGATGGAGCCCCAGTAAATTTACTGAGCTAATAGGCTTGATTAGAACGTTCTTATCAAAAAAATGTACTGTATTAGGATTCCTGGCCTAATCCAACTTCAAACTTTATAATCTGTCATTTCTTAAAGAAGTTAAGCCGACCATCTCTTCCGAAGAAAGTCCAATATCACATTTTTCAATTAACTTGGAAGTATCTGGTTGTGTATTCGATCGTTTGGAATCCGCAAAAAAATGACTGTAACCCTCTTCCTTGTAATTCCGAATGGTTGACATCACCCCTGGTACGTTACAATCATGCCTAATGTCTTAATTTGCATTATTGCCCAGAAATGTATACCCTTTGAAAGGCCTAAATAATCTCACATAAGCAGCCTATATTCAACCTACAGAGCACTCACAATCAAAGACTCTGATCCACACAGATCTGCAAATCCAAAGTAAAATCGGAAAAAATTTGTTCTACCAAAAATACACCCTAGACAAAAACCGGCGCGACTACATAGGTGAACTGGGCGACCGCCTAGAAGACCAGAAGTTGGGAGATGCCAAATGCTTGAAGAGTTCTTTATTTTCATTGCATGTAT
This sequence comes from Catonia carolina, assembly GCA_035578175.1. Classification (NCBI taxonomy): domain Eukaryota; kingdom Metazoa; phylum Arthropoda; class Insecta; order Hemiptera; family Achilidae; genus Catonia; species Catonia carolina. The sequence continues at coordinate 298,362,801 of JAQMRL010000001.1, forward strand.
GTGCCTAACTTTTATTGGAAATTCATAAAACATGTTTTCATTAATAGATAAAAGGTTCATTACTATGACTTTTAACCATAAGTATTAGCAACTTTACGGAACAGGTTCATTTATAGATATTTCACCTAAGGCACGAAGTTACTTTTTACCCTTAAAAAATAATTAATGCGGCAATGGATAAAATAAGTTAAAAGAACTGTACTGTTGATAGTACCACATAACTTTACAGATTCGAATAATTGACTAAAGAATACCGAGAACGTTTAAGATATTAGAATTTTCTGAATCACATTTTTTATTGTTGGAATTTTGGAAGAAACTACAGAAAATCATTTTATAATCGGTAATCTATAACATGTAGGGAAAAACTTTAGACTATATTTCTTTCTTGCGTTGTAAAGATACTGTGATAAGTGAGTCAGTTCAAGATTTTGTTGTTACATACACAGAAAAATTAAAAAAAAAAAAACATATTTTAGATTATTTAATACACTAAAGTATACCATGTAAAAATGTTGGTTTAGGGATGAAGGAACAACTAAATGACGACAGTAAGGAAATCAGATTAATTTCTACGAGCAGGAGAGTGTCATGTTGGAAGAGAGGGAATTTCCCGTTTTTTTTTAAAATTCAGTATCCATTAATTGAGTTTGCTTTATGAGCTTTTTTTCTTCACGGAAAGTAATTAAAACGTGTAGTGAAGGAAAAGAGAGGAGGAGGTGTCGTGGATGCCAAGCACGCTTAGTTCTGGGGTAACCTAATGAGACCAGGCGCTTCGTCTAATTTGATTTCATGTAATCTTGTTCTTGGCACTCCCCTAGAATTTTCTCATCCCATTCGATAGGACTAAACTGTTCACTCGTTGCCGTTTCACGACATTCTTGCATCGAAGTGGTTCGGCCTTACACAGTTCAAACTCAAATCGAGATCTAACCACAACACAATTTGACCGGTTAACTGGCTTAAAACCACTGAAATTGAACGGATACACTTCAATTGTTTCAATGGCACTTTATATGCTTAACTCAATCAGATAGTAAATTAAGATATAAATTGTTTCCTTTACAACTTCCAAAACCCTATCACAAAAGCTACATAATATTTTTATCAACCAAATTAATTGCTAAATAAGTACACATGTAAAGTATACATAATTGTAAAGTTTACGTGAACAATTGAATCGTTCATTTCAGAAAGCACTCAAGTCAAAAAAACTAAATTTTGGAAAAATTAAAAAACTTGTAATTTATTATGTTTCAATTAAAAAAAATATTAAAAAATATAAATTTTACAGAAAGCTGCCCCATTAATATGTTGTTGTTGTTTAGGTCATCAGCCGAAAAGCTGGTTTAAACCTGTAGAGGTTTTACTAAGTAAAACGAGGAGTGAGGTGGTTTACAATTGCCTTCCTCACTGAATGGAAAAGTATGCTTATCAGCATGCTGGGTCCTCTGAAAAGCACATATTTTCCACTCTGCAAATGACACCTTCACTTCATTCACCACAGGGTCTGGCTGTATAATGAAATTCATTACTTTTAGAGGAGATAACTCTGATTAGTTTCTTTTACACCTCTACCTCTTCTGTTCTTAAATGATTCAGTCATTTAATTGGCTGACCATGTGATAAGAAACAGAACTATTTATTTTAGCCCTGCAACAAACAGATTGAGAGTAAATAATTTGACTCTCCGCCTGTCTGTTATGGGCAGCCCATTAATATAAAATATACTTTTGTCTTTTTAAAAGACAAGCCACTTGTTTAAAAAAAAAATTGAAAATTTAGACTTAAGGTGTTTCTGAAATAAATTGGAGTAAAATGTTAACTGCCGTTGTTTTCTGTAAAATACGTTGTTTGACCAGAAGAAAATTGTGCTGTACAATAATATTCATTTATTTATTTTAGTAAGTTAGTTTACATTATGACTTAAAATAGCTTTCCGCAATAATAAAAATTGAAATTTATAATTTAAAAAAAAAATTCTGATTTTCAGGGCTATTCACGTTCTTCATCGTTGTCATAAAAGAGTAGTTTTACACCTTAAAAAGATTTTTGCATAGAATCTTTGTATGGCTTCTTCCACTAGAAAGTAGAGTTTAGGCTTCAAAAGAACATTCACTTTCATTTTTTAATTAGAAGGAAACACTTTATATCCTTAAGGATAAGACATTTTTTAGTGTTATATATTACTTAAGGAAAGCCAGACTTATGTGATTTTTATAGGGATGGTGAGTTTACATACAGTTAGTTTTAAAATACACTAAAGAAAAAATGTAAAAATTTTGACTTAATATGGGTTTTCTGAAATGACTGATTCAATTACTGGCTTTAATATGCATTTGTGTCTGCTCATTGTTTTACAATAACAAATGAGCTGATAGTGACGATGATACAAATAATAACATGAAAACGTGAGGAAGCAGAATACCAAAACGATGATTCTACAGATTTGTTAAATTATTTATTTAAAAAAAAATTCAATTTAAAAATAACATTTTCAAAACAGTTTCAGAAAAACTGTTTTTGTAGCGAGCATGATACATAAAGAAAGACACGTTACAACAACGGTAAAATATTTTCTTGATCGCTACACTCTTTCATTTGATAGTAAAACAGATTCACGAGAAAGACAAAAATAAACAAAAAAAGTTTTCATTTAATCAACTAGAAAATATTTTCGACGAATCAATTTCTCTGTCGAGTTCAAATAATATTTCCTGATATTAAAGATCAAATCACCATTCAAAAAAGGCTTTTGTTTCCAAACATTACTTCCGTTCCATAAAACAACTTTAGTGAAAATATCTCGCGTTTAAAAATACAATCGTTAACGCAATGTTTTGTTTTTTTAAAAACATTTTAAATTCAATAAAATTTTCCAAGAGAATTTATTTTAATTAAAAAATTTAGGTTAACGAGTTCAAAACGCAATTAACATTTATGACTAATTAAGAATAACCAGTTATATCGTTAATCATTAATTAATTAGAATTTCTCGTCACATTCATGCAAAATTATAATGAAAAATACGTTAGTTTCAGGGGTATAAAAAATATTTGTTTCTTCTTAGAACAATAAATAAATGAAATATTTAAGAACAAAAGACGTAGTGATTCAAATGATGGTAATCAGAATTATCTCTTCTAACAAATAACGAATTTAATTAACTATTACTAGGGCCTAATATTAAAGGAAATAAAGTTTGTTTGATTTTACAAGGTAATATCAGAAAATTCTGAAAGTTATGTAAACCTATCAATTTTAAAAGTCGGTTAAGTAACTACTTAACCGACTTATTCTTTTACTGTTGAAAGCTTAGAGACTCCTGAGTAACAGGCTACATGACATTATGTATTTTTGAAATTTTAGAAAAACATTTTTGATTAGTAAAATGGAGCAAACTTGTATTTCATTTGTTTGTAGCAATTTTGGTTCTTTTATCTATATATTTATTGTATTATGCAAGTACGTACCAGGTACGGTACGATCTCGCTCTACGTCCATCGTCCTTCTTACTCCTTCCTTTCACTTGTCTCCAGAATTGTTTTAGTGACAGGTATCAAAAAATAAATCACATTTAATTTCTGCAAAGAAAATTATATAAACCTTCCAAAAATTAAATAGATCGTACCATTTTTTTTAAGAAACCGATTTTACCACCTTTTTTGTTGTTCTTTAGGTAATCAGCCAAAAGACGGGTTTGAACCTCTAGAGGTCTTACTAAGTAAAACGAGGAGTGAGATGGTTTACCATGCCTTCCTCACTGCGTGGGAAAGTATGCTTATCAGCATGACAGGCCCTCTTAAAAGTATTCACTTTCCACCCTGCAAATGACAGTTTTACTTTATTCACCACAGAGTCTGGCTGATGAAATTCATACACAGTAATGAAATTAATTACTTTTAAGTAAATTAATTACTCTCAGAGGAGATAAATCTGTTAGTGTCTCATAAAACTCTGCCTCTTCTGTTGTTAAATGCTTCACTCACTGGATCACCATGTGATAAGAAATAAAACTACTTTTTGTTGCCCTGAAACTAGCAGATCGAGTGCAAATAATTTAACACTCCACCTGCCTGTTACAGGCAAACAATTTTTATAATACACATTCCGTTTTCTCAGATGGTAGGTCTCTTCTTCAACTGGTGATTCATTCTGACGGCAAAATATTCCAGTTTCAAGAACTAATCGCGTTCTGAACCGGTTCTAAATTACGTCAGTAGTGCGTTGCACAAGGGTGGTATTTATCAAATGGTTGTAAACAGGTTAATCGTCGTTTTAACTGTTCAGTGACAGTATCTTAAACATAGGTGAGTTAAGTTTAAACTTTACCTTTTTTAATTAATTGAAGTGAAGCAGTCTAATAGTAATTGATTAGTAGCTAAGCTTAGTAATTAATTGTAATCATAAGTCGTGTTAATAAATAATTGTTACAAGTTTAAAAAACGGTTATTTATTATACCCAGATCCCGAACGAACCGAGACATAGGCGTCAGAATTTACACTGCATTTAACCCATATAATGTTCAATACAGAGTCGAATAAATATATGTATTCTTTTATGTACATGTACTTAATTATTGTTTTTTACAACTGTATGTTTAACCATACTATATGCATCATGGTATATTACCAACGCCGATATACATCGTGATATGGATGTTCAGACGGTACGGAAAGAAATACAAAGTTTCAGCTGTAAATATATCAAACGTCTAAACAACCAGGTAAATCACTTAGCACTGAATCTCTTAGACAACAGCAATTATGTCATAGACTAAAACGTGCTACGGTACTGGATCTCCCAGGGCGATTCTGATAGCGTGATTTTACATTGTAAATAATATAATGTTAATATTCTGTAGATGACTGGCGTGTTTGAGTGTGAATGTGTAAATAACTGGATGAAAATTTTTAATTATCTCCAGTAAAGTTCGGTGTACATATATTTTGGAATGATGTGCTTATTATTTATTACTTCTCATTCTGTTTTATTTTTCGTTTTAAAGGAGGCTTTGGTTATTTTATTTTGTTTTTGTTTTTTAAAACTATCTAATTTTGATTGTAAATAATAATTAAGAGCAGTATAATAAGTTTTAATGTTATAATTTGTTAATTACACCAGTGAGTTCTGCCCATAACAGACAGGTAGAGTGTCAAATTATTTACAATCAATCTGTTCATTGCAAGGCTAAAATAAATAGTTCTGTTTCTTATCACATGGTCAGCCAATTAAATGACTGAATCATTTAAGAACAGAAGAGGTAGAGGTGTAAAAGACACTAATCAGAGTTATCTCCTCTGAAAGTAATGAATTTTATTATACAGCCAGACCCTGTGGTGAATGAAGTGAAGGTGTCTTTTGCAGAGTGGAAAATATGTGCTTTTCAGAGGGCCCGGCATGCTGATAAGCGAACTTTTCCACTCAGTGAGGAAAGCAATGGTAAACCACCTCACTCCTCGTTTTACTTAGTAAAACCTGTACAGGTTCAAACCAGCCTTTTGGCTGATGACCTAAACAACAACAACAACCAGTGAGTTGTAATTTTTTCATGTGTTAATTCTAATTGTTAAGTTGTATTTATTGTTATACAACAGATTATGCATTAAAAAAATTATATATAAAAAAGTATATATTTCACTACTAGAAAATTTCACGATTGCTTTTGCAACGGTTAATAAAAATATGTCGTGAATGAATTAATGGAGAACTCAGTTTAAGACTCCCACGTGTAATTGTTAAATTATTTTACAAGATGTCTCTACTTCATAAATTATAGAACCTGCGTTGGGGATTTATCGGGTAAATGTGGTTTGTAGTGGTTCGTATTACTAGGTTTTCATTTACAGGAAGTTTTCGTTAAAAACCTCTGTAAGATTGATAACCAGAGAGTTATGGCAAAACTAATATTCTAATGTTTTTTAAGGCATGAATTGATGATTGGAATTCTACACTGTTGGCGCGGAACGTGTATACTTTAATTATATGTTATGAGTTTATTATCGGATTCTAATTAAAAAAAAAATATGAACATTACAGATATCGTTACTCAACGAATTTTTTTTCTTCTGCACTGTTTGTGTCTATACAAATGCGAAAATATATTAATAAAATCTAATAGAACTGATGTACAGTTGACAAATTATTTAGGTCTTGCGAGTAAGGCGGCCTACGTTGACGGTGACGCGCGTGTGACGTCAAAGGCAGGTATACTATCGGACCAATCAGAGTCTAGTATTCTTAACCAATGAAAAATCTCCAAATCTAGCCAATCAAATGTCTTCTTATGCGTCAATTTGATTGGTTATTATTATCCAATCAGAGAGCTTATTGTAATTCACTACGTCATCCGATATGAACCAATGAAATCGTTTCATTCAGTGTTACGTCATATGTCATAATGGACTTCCTGATTGGTCCGGAACTGTTCCTGCGCGTGACGTCGACTTACATTTTTACATAAGATCCGCCCATTGTCACCGCCCAGTTAACGATACAGCCGAATATTACAGAATAACGTCTACTGAAATGCTATACGTTCTAGAATTATAACACCTACCAAAAACATTTTAAAATTGTTAGAGATCTTCCGGGTTCGCAATGATTATGGTATTATTTTATGTAACAGCAGTATATTTACAACTGCTTTTTACATTATGAAATAAAAAAAGCCATGTGAAGGAAGCAAGAAAATAGATTGGGTTGTCACATACAAACTTGCTCAAACTTAACGAATTATTTTGTCGGCTACCATGCAAACACTACTATACGAACGTGACAAATTGTGATTTTGTCACTGTATATTAAGGTTAATTCTAATAAGGACGTCAATGCCGTTTCTTTGTCAAAAATCGTTAGTAGAATTGCCGGCATTGTCAAAATGAATTTTAGAACATACTTGAACTATACCTTGTTAGAGCTACATACAAATTGTGCCGTTTTGACGACAAACCGTCACATTAAAAACGGTTAACGATATGAACAATTTTTGGGCGATATTTTTCAACAGTTCTCCGCGTTGATTTGTAGCTCGTTTCTTAATTTTATTTTACGATGGGTAAATTTAGTATTGCCTATAACAGGCAGTTAAACTTTAAATATTTTTTTATATTTCATTTACTACTTCTACGGCTACATTTTTAGTTCTGTTTTTTGCACTGGAGAAGTTAAATTTCAACTAAATCACATTAAGTACAGAAGAAGTACTGGTGAAAGAAAAACTGTTATGAGCTTCTTCCAACGACAGTAGATTATTATACAGTTAGACCTTGCAGTGAATATTAAAAGAGCATTTGCAAGATGCAAACTGAAAGATTCTTAAAAGGCCTCCTATTCTCATGAAAACACTTTTCTACTGAGTGATACGTTTATAAACCAAAAAATATAACCCAATTATTTTTTCTGATTATATCAGATAACGTGTAAATAATTGAACTAACTTCCAGCCTAATGATCATAAAACCCAATTTAATTGTGCCGAAAATTTCACATCTCATTATTTACCTAATTTTAAGTTAATTGATAGACTGGATTTGAAAAAATGAATATTATCATCGTCGTTATGAAAGAACGTACAAATTTATTCTTACAAATTGTTCGAAAAATATAATCTGATAATAGTTTATTGAATTTAATGTTCATACCAACATCTTCCTTAAATAACGTACACGTAATCTAGTAATATGTACGGTCTTATTTCTCAGAATTATTATATTTTTTGTGCTTGAATTTTGACTATAACGATAATAATCAGAGAGCTATGGCAAAACTAATTTTCTAATGTTTTTTAAAGCATGAATTGATGATTGGAATTATACACTGTTGGCGCGGAACGTGTATATTTTAATTATACATTATGAGTTAACTATCGCATTCTAAATCAACAAAAAAATGAAACAGATATCGTTACTTAAAGAATTTTTTGCTTCTGCACTGTTTGTGTCTATATATATGCGAAAATATATTGATAAAATCTAATAGAACTGATGTACAGTTGACAAATTATTTAGGTCTTGCGAGTAAGGCGGCCTACGTTGACGGTGACGCGCGTGTGACGTCAAAGGCAGATATAATATCGGACCAATCAGAATCTAGTATTCTCAACCAATGAAAAATCTCCAAATCTAGCCAATCAGATGTCTTCTTATGCGTCATTTTGATTGGTTAGTATTGTCCAATCAGAGAGCTTATTGTAATTCACTACGTCATCCGATATGAACCAATGAAATCGTTTCATTCAGTCTTACGTCATATGTCATAATGGACTTCCTGATTGGTCCGGAACTGTTTCTGCGCGTGACGTCGACTTACATTTTTACATAAGATCCGCCCATTGCCACCGCCCAGTTAACGATACAGCCGAATATTACAGAATAACGTCTACTGAAATGCTATACGTTCCAGAATTAAAACACCTACTAAAAACATTTTAAAATTGTTAGAGATCTTTCGGGTTCGCAATGATTATGGTATTATTTTATGTAACAGCAGTATATTTACAACTGCTTTTTACATTATGAAATAAAAAAAGCCATGTGAAGGAAGCAAGAAAATAGATTGGGTTGTCACATACAAACTTGCTCAAACTAAACGAATTATTTTGTCGGCTACCATGAAAACACTACTATACGAACGTGACAAATTGTGATTTTGTCACTGTATATTAAGGTTAATTCTAATAAGGACGTCAATGCCGTTTCTTTGTCAAAAATCGTCAGTAGAATCGCCGGCATTGTCAAAATGAATTTTAGAACATACTTGATCTATACCTTGTTAGAGCAACATACAAATTGTGCCGTTTTGACGACAAACCGTCACATTAAAACCGGTTAACGATATGAACAATATTTGGGCGATATTTTTCAACATTTCTCCGCGTTGATTCGTAGTTTGTTTCGTAATTTTATTTTATGATGGATAAATTTAGTATTGCCTATAACAGGCAGTTAAACTTTAAATATTTTTTAAAATTTAATTTGCTACTTCTACGGCTACATTTATAGTTCTGTTTTATTTAAACTAAATCATATTAAGTACAGAAGAAGTACTGGTGAAAGAAAAACTGTTATGAACTTCTTCCAACGACAGTAGATTATTATACAGTTAGACCTTGCAGTGAATATTAAAAGAGCATTTGCAAAATGCAAACTGAAAGATTTTTAAAAGGCCTCCTATGCTCATGAAAACACTTTTCTACTGAGTGATACGGTTATAAACCAAAAAATGTAACCCAATTATTTTTTCTGATTATTTCAGATAACATGTAAATGTTTGAACTAACTTCTAGCCTAATGATCATAAAACCCAATTTAATTGTGCCGAAAATTTCACATCTCATTATTTACCTAATTTTAAGTTAATTGATAGACTGGATTTGAAAAAATGAATATTATCATCGTCGTTATGAAAGAACGTACAAATTTATTCTTACAAATTGTTCAAAAAATATAATCTGATAATAGTTATTGAAGTTATTGTTCAAACCAACATCTTCTTTAAATAACGTAGGCGTAATCTATTAATATGTACGGTCTTATTTCTCAGAATTATTAGATTTTTTGTGCTTGAATTTTGACTATAGCAATAATAATTGATACCGTTGACGTATGGTAGTTGTAAGTCGTTATGTAACATTTCGATATTTACTTACCATGTTCCGTTTGCAATAATCCGTATGCACTTGGGTTGAAAGAGTTGTAATTTGATGATTACTGAGGGTTTAGTGGAGCTTAACACCTGACACACGAAAGTCCAAAAAACGTCGGAGTGCTATATATTAACAGCGGAATTGACCGGCATAATAACATCAATACAAAGTCTAGACAGAAGCAAAACTAGAAATCAATTGTTATGACGTTTATGATCCTGATGTGATATCATTCTTAACATTTTACTTAAATTATTTGATCATAAATATTAAAGTAAGTTCCGTGAATGCCAATCCACGAAGTTAAAAATAAGGTCAAACGGATCATTAAATGTTCATCAATTTATGATCTGTTGTCCATTTATTACGTAACTACTACTCTGATCCCCTCTTATTGTTAAAGAAATTCGAAAAGGTTCATAAAAATGTTATTGGTTAGTTCCCATTTTAACAACAAAGTCTTTTTTACTTTTTTCGCAACTATTTGATTATATAGGTCACTTTCAAACAGTCTTTTTTAAATACAGGCGATATTTACTCACATTAATTAACGAGAAACTGTCACACCAATATACATCGAAAAGTATAGATTTCCGGGTATCTGGCATTTTATTTTATTTTTCTACAGTTATTTAATTTAATCTTACAATAGTGGAAAGAAAACTACCAATAAAGTTCAGAATGTGACTTCAACAAAAAAAAAGGCGTAATAGCTTAGAGGATGACACAACTTAGCGATAGTAATCCAGATAATTAAAATTGTGTTAAATTAAAATTTTTAATTAAATTTTTAGCTACTACTAAAGTATGTGACACATCATTGTGAGTTTCAGTTTCTAGTATTAATAATAGCTCCACCTTATCCCTAATCTTCCAGCGTTGAGGCGTATGCAGAGAGTAAGTATAACGTGAGTTTATGTCTTACAGTAAATATATGACGGCGCTGTTCAATTCGACATGCTTAAACATTCCTGAAATAAAGATCTTTTTTTTTCTCACAATCAATGCTTAGGTTTCCGCCTGTTCCGACTTACAACAGCGAAAAACTATTAAATTATAGTCATCTTTTGCGTGGCCTCCCAACATCTCTCCTCCCCTACGGTCTGTATTGCAGAGCACTGGAAGGGATCGTTCGCTCAGGCAATCTCTCTTCGGGCCCCCTCCATCGACTACGATATTCTGAAATCTTCCCATTCAGGTTGTGAACATCCAGTTCCGTTCTTATGTCCTCATTTATTAGTTTGTCTCTACGACTGCAACCCTTTGTTCTTCGCAGGAATCGCATCTCCGCCGCCTGTACTCTACTCTCCTGTGGTCTGGTACTAATACAAAACTCACTTCTATTGAATAGGACTGGGGCAGCCATCACCTTATAATACTATATCTGGGTTTCTTTTCTTGTTTCCCTGCCTAGGATACGGCTCATCGCCGCACACTGCTTAGTATTTGCCAACTTTCTTCTCTATGTCCTAATCTTGATTAAAGTCGATATCATAACTTAAATAATTGAATGACTCAACAGAAAAACGTTGCAACTGACAAAATTTACAACAGTGAAGTTTCAGTAAAATATGTCCAATAAGTCCTCTATCTGATCATTTTAGTGAATTTTAATAGGTAGAATTGTAACTAAAATCTCGAAAATTCTTGAAACAAAATCGTCATACCGTGAAAAATCATTATACAGCTAAGAATCAGATGGTATCTTTAATTCTGTAAAAATTTGTTTTGATACTTGCATCAAATGCATCAAACGAGCACTACATCATCTACCACAATTTTAGACTGGTAGGATATTTACCAGTAAATGCCATTACCCTTGACGTTTTTTACGGAAACATTGAAATTATATTTTTTGCATAATTCATTTAAAACATACTCCGATCTCTGAAGCTCATCCTCACTCTCTTACACAATCCACAAACTGTAAAGCATTCAGGTAAACGTCATTCTGAAAAAAACATTTCTATGTTAAAAGAAAACGAAATAATGCACATCGTTTTCGTTGAATTAAAAAAAATTAATTTTACTGAAGCCATTTTGTTTTTGTCTTTTAGTCGTAATGAGACTAAAAATATTTAACACATAACAACGATTGTACCTGAAATAATCTAATTAAAGAATATCGAACGTGGTTTATGAAATCAAAGAGTATAAACACCTAAAAATAAAAACCGTGACTTTAGGCCTAAATGATTCAAATTCGTTCAGTCTAAACAACTTCACACGTTACAAACAAAAATCAAATAAATCGTTATAAAAAGGATAAACAAATAAATTGTAATTTTTGGATTTTGTTAGTTTAAATTATAGTAGGGGTAGATTTGCAGGTAGAGAGAGAGGCATGTAAATAAATTTAGTAAAGATGAAAAGAAATTTGGCAAAACTCCAAGAGGTGAATACGAGAGGGGAGTAACGACGACATTCACGGCATTCTAATGAAGTTGAAAAAGGTAGGTTTGATTTCAAACGTTGGTCGTGACGTCAAGCGATTGTAAACGACTACAGGGAATCAAATCAAACAAAAAAAGAGAAATCGTATTCCCCATCCTATTTTCGGGTGGATTTATTTGGCGCAATTATCCTTTGGAATGGTCTGTCTGAAAGTGACACCAATCTGATTACTGTAACGCTCAAACAATTTAAAATTATCATGATTAAAATTTATATAGGCTAAAAACGGTTTAATCAGAATTGATCATCACGTAATAGAAGGTTACATCTTTTTTATTTTTGAAAAAAGTCTTTTGGTTAAAACCGTGTAGACTTAAAACTAGACGTATGTAGAATACTGGCAAGATAAATTGAGCGCTGGCAGTGGGAATACAATAATAGCTGTGCAGTCTCGCTATAAGCGTGCGCCCTCGCTACAGTGCGATTAGGCCTAATGTGCGTATTGTACTTGTATCACAACATAACCTCTTTCTTTTATAAACAAATCGTTTTATTTTATAACGGCTAATTTATTGTTTCTAAACTTTTTATTTAATCGATCGTGGATATCCTTTTATTTATTATTTTAAATTATTACTACATAATTAGATATTTAAGCAAGACTCAACAAATGCAGTCGTACGGCGACCATACTCGTATGATGCGAAATTTTTGATTTGTTAGGTGGTGAACCGATTGCACTTTACAGGAGCTGCGGGGAATGTGTTAACTGCGCAAGCGTGAACCAGCGCTCAATTTAACTTGCCACTATTCTACAGAAATACGCCTAAATTGTATTTTTCAAATACTATTTAGTTTCTTATTAACAGATATTATCTACAATATAATCTTGACAGAATAATACACACATTTTGGAATAGTAAAATTGCATGAAAAGAAGAAAGGTGTTGCCCAGTTAAGATACATCTACAAAAATATTGTTTACATAACCATACAGTTTGATGTTTATTACAAATTATCATGGAGATAATTTTTGAAAAGGTTTCCAGTCTAAGGTTTAAGGTCTCCGAGCGCTAACAGTTGCGCCCTGGTAAATGAAAAATAATCGCATTCACAATGATCTATTTACCTCAACAATTAAAGAAGAAATTTGAAATACGTTGAATAATATACGGAAAAACGGCTCGAATATCACAAAAATTGTTTGGCAATAAATTTATTGGACAACAGCAATTCAATAAAACAAGGAAACCGATAGACATCGGATTTAGTAATTAATTATATTTCTAATATTGTTTTTTCTTCAAAATTTAGCTTCATTATATTATTGTAATTTTTAAAATAAACTAACATGTGAAATGATGGTAAATAAAAAAAAACATATATGTAAGCATGTTGGTAAACGTTAAGTCGCTGTTATTCCGTAAGTTTATCGCGAAATTATTCGGATGTCCCTTTAGTCCTTGTTCGTATGTTCTACTAAATCGTGTAATTTCTCGTCTTACTGAGTTAAATCCTATGTCGTTATAGACTGTTTCGTATTTACGATGGTATCCTAAGAGCTATTCGTAAAATTTTTTCCAGAAAACGTTTTATAATGTTAATATTGGAATTTGTTTTGTTTGCCAGAGTTATATTCTGTACATCTAACAGGCTTAAAAATGGTCTTGTAGCGTCAGACTTTATTCAGTTGACAGTTGTAAGCGTCTTCCAGTTAACCAAAACGTATTTCTCATTTTTAAGTTCACTGTCTTTAAAAAAATCTAAGAAACAGAAACTTAAATGTTATTTTGTAAAAGGAGTCCGTTCGTTTGAATTTAATTACAAAAACCGGCTAATCAGATTAACCACTGAACGTCATAACTGGCAACTATTGTAATAAAAAAGAAGTTTCTAAACAATACACGGTGTTAGACGATCAGTAAATGAAGTAGTACACTATTCATGATGCGAAGCTGGAGAGTAGGGACTGCTAGTAAATTATACAATCTGATCTGAGAACAGAAATGTAGAGCTGCATAATTTATAGTTAAAACCATACAATCTGGAATAAAACTGATATACATTTTTAAAATAATTACCGACCAGAAAAATCTCAATAAATTAAAAAATATCTAATATAAAATACAATAAAAATGCATCCACAAGTTAGATAACTAAACTGTAACTTTAACAAAAGAAAATTCCCTAGGGAAATTACGAAGGACAGGAGCAGGTAGAGAGTGAAATGGGAGAGAGGGATGGTGCAATGGTGCCTAATGCCAGAAAACTTGAGCACAGTGAGGTCGGTTTTAAAAGAGAAGGTTTGTGGATTGAACGGTATGCAGAGGGGGGGGACGTTGTTGGTGCTTCTGTAACCATGTGCAACAGAAAATGAGTCAGGAGAGTGAGAAATGTAATTTCTCACGTGGAACCTTTCATCCAGTCCAGGGATGGGTTAACTCACGGTGGAGGTGAAAGAGAAGTAGGATGGAACGAAAGAGGCTGCGGTTGTATCTATCATCCGCACGCAACTTTTATCAAAGACTTTTCATCTTTTCCCACACCCAACTTTTTTATATATATTAGGGAATAGAACTTAAAAAAAGTTTATTATATAAAAAACCTCGTTTATAATATAAATAATTTCCCGTTAATGTTTTTTCTTTAAATATAGTCTATATATATTATCGGAATAATTTCCTAAAATTTATTACCGATATATGAGAGATAATGCACCCAGGCAATTTCCTTCCGCTTTTTATTACCTGTATTTAAATCACATTTAATTTTTATACATTTTATATCTTTCAATCGCCTAATTAATTTCAATATTTAAGAGAATTTGTAGAATAATATGGTTATTTTTAATTATATAATTTTTAATTGTAACTGTCTGGAAGAGCACCAAATATTATAACTAAACTAGAAAAAGTGAAATAGATACTTGAAAGAAAGAAGGTTTCAACCAAAGTTGTGCTTCTTCTTATAACTAGTTTAAAGGAAAAGTAATACAATTGCATATATACAATGACTATATCAATAACACGAAGAAACATTTGCTAATATTGAAGTACATATTTAAAAAAAAAGAAATAGAAATTTAAAACAATGATGATAATGAATGTGTTTGTATAGATCATGGTGAACATTGATTATAGTAAACAGATATTATAAGTTTACCAGCTCAAGCTGAAAAAATATGTCTACAAACATAATTTCCTAAAACGAAGTTGCTAACAAAAATTAAGAAATACCCGAGTAACATACCTTATTCAAGAAACAAAATAAAATAATAAGAGTGTTTAAATATTTGGGAGAATAGATCCATAAATAATAACGAGAAGCTTGAAAAAAGGCAGAAAAGAGAAACTGTAGACTTCAAATTCTTCTTGATATCATAAATACCAGAAATAACAAAAAACGCTTATCACAGGATTAAAAAATCAGGCATTATCAAACGGTGGTTAAACCGGAAGCATTGGATGGAGCAAAAACACTTAAAATTAGATTTAAAGGTGGAATCAATAAAATATGAGCATAGAAAGGAGAATATTTTGAACATCCTAGGACCTAAGAAAGATGAAGACAATCACAATAGAACCTTTCGAACGAAGAGTTACACGAAACACATAAGATTCGTTGCGATTTATTTTTATTATTTTAATTTTCCATAATTTAACCCCTAATTTAAGGCTGTATCACATTGAAATGGGTAAGCCTATGTGTCTAGAAATCTCAGAATTGGGATCTACCAATAGAACTGCCTTAGTACCAGCTCACATGGTCATGGTTGTGTACTATCTGTCTATAACTTGATGGCCTCCCGCAGAGAGGAGCAGAATCGGCCCGCTACTAGCCTTCTCAATAACATTTCATTATGTACTACTACTAACTAGCACACTGGACTTGGTACATAATGAAGTGTTATTAAGAAGGCTAGTAGCAGGCCGATTCTGCTCCTCTCTGCGGGAGGCCATCAAGTTATAGACAGACAGTAGATGTAAAAAGAATATGTTAAAAGACAAAATAAAATGTGTAGTTTTTATTTCAATTTTTAATTTATAGAGTTATCCGATATAAATTTCAGAGAAAAGTAAACCTCCATTAATATTACTAGATAAAGGGTGCATCAGTTCCTTTTGTAACCTACAAAAATCAATATATACAAATTACATTATTTAAAATACGTGATAATACGTACTGCACTCAAATTTTAGATGAAGATGTCAAAATATTAGAACGGAAAACGATTGAAACGAATAATTTTTCTGCTTATGTAAATAAGGTTCTAATAAAGCAGTGGAGGATGATGAGAACGGGAATAGGGTGAGAGAACAACCGGAGGGAAAATCCGGCAGTGTTTGCTGTTTACTGTCAGAGAGCTGGTCGTTGTCCAAATGATATTAGTAGGGATGGTTTTTCCGGAATCGGGGAAGGGTTTGTTCAGTAGGTAAGGTAGTGCAGGAGTGGTCATCAATAAAAACTGTCACTTGCCTTGCCCGGCGTCGTCTTCGTGCCTTCGTCTCTAGTTTTCTTATCTTCATTTTTATACCACCGACCGGTTCACAAACGCCATGCCGTATACACAATTCACAATACACTCTGCTGACGACCGTATTTATTTTGCACAAATTCTTTTCGTTCTCATTTATCATACAAAATAGAGATGATGAATGACAACGACAAAAGGGAATACCAATATGTAATTTACATAAGGTAAAAATAATATTATGATAAATAGACAACTATTTTAACAAACACGCACACAGCGACATAACATATTCACCGTTTTACTAAACTAACACCACCCTCAAAACCATAACATTGTAACAAGGACAATGGAATTCTTGGATTGTGATCGAAATAGTTTCAATATTGTTTTCTCTTGAAATAAGATAAAAATATTTTATTATCACCTGTTAATTATTTATTTTGTTGTATTATGTTGTAGATTGTTCTAGCCAAGCGTAGAAGGTTTTTGGTAGGGTCTGTTGTCCTTTATTTTTGTTTAATGTTCTTCGTCTTTCTAGAAACGACAACGACCGCCTTTAAACAAGGCCGTAAACTTGTTGCAGCGGTTTCAGTTATGAATGAACTTGGTGCGTTTAGTGTTAGTTGTTAACCAATCAATTTATGCATTGTAATAAGTTATATAGTCTACGCTTAGTAACACAGGTCTTCGTACGAAAAATACTGTATACAATATTGGTTTTAGGTACGAATAAATTATGTGCAATAAAATTTTCTAATCGACCTAGTCTAAAGTTACTTAATTGTAATTAATTATTATTCTAAGCAAAATAATTAATTGTAAAATAGTAATAATAAATCTTTAAAGTTTGTAAGAAGATTGTTATCATTTAATAAAACCAGATTCCAAAAGAACCTTGGGTTAAGTGTTATAGTATATTTCTGATACACATTTTTAACAAAACGTATCGAGCTAATACAAAAAAATTATTACTTATAAACTCGTAATACAAATAACCCAAACTACGTATTAGAAAATCGGAAAATAAAATGAGTAAAAATTTGGAATACCTAAGTTAATCTAAGAAAATAACTATGCAAAAATAGAAAATAATGTACAAGAAATAAAGAGAAAATATATACTGAAAAAAGATTTACTAAGAAAATCAATATCGTAAAACTGTAAATTAAGACAAAATACATTAATAAAACCTAAAGCATTAGATGGATATAGATGTTTCTTCCATTATTAGTAAAGGTTTCAAAAAGAAAATGGTGCAATGAACGAGCGAAAAGTTCCAAACAAACTGTAAGGTAAAAAATTAAAAACACAAATACAAGTACCGAAGTAACAATCAGATAAATGGGAATGTAAAAGTAGAAATTAAATTCAGTTTTGACGAAAAATTTATAGAACTGACCGAAAAAATTTATGAAAGATATATGATAAGATGAAAAATTTCGAAATAGAGTACATGGTTAATAGAAACTGAAAAACCCACGAAAGAGGTGAAAGTGTTAGATAAGTTAGAGGGCAGAAGTGAATTTATAAAAAAAAAATTAACTTAATTAAGGGGTTCCATGAAAAGACGACAAATGACAACATGATATAATCAGAAGAACGAAACAATGAATGGCCTCGTAAAAACGAAAAATAGCAACGAAAAAGATAAAACAATAGGCGATAATAAAAACGTGAAACATGGACCCTCGTAGACCGAAACGATACAAGAAGAAGGAAGAGAATAAAAAGAATAAGAAGAAAGAGGAGAGGAAGAGAAAATGTTATAAAAATTTTGATTGGTTCGAATCGGCCATTTAATTTTTAGATAAACAACGTATTATAGTCTGGTACGGAACTAACAGAAGCTATCCAGTTAATAAAATACATTATACAAAGGTAGAAGGGATGTTTAATTAAAAAACAACACCTGGAGCTGTTTTTGTTGTACCCGTTGCATTTGCGTTATAAATATTATGGAGAATAAATTAATATGGCAATGAAAGTGCTTTTATTAGTTGATAGTTAATGTAAATGAAAAGGTGCGCACAAAAATATTACGCACAGCCTGCAATATAACGACCGCAAATTACTAACAGCGCTACGTTATGCATCTTTTACATAAAACGGGCCAACTTCGTACGTTTATTAAAACAACTATCAAGACATTTTATAAATTAAAAAAACTGGAATATAATTCTACTGCTAGTATAAATGAGTTTTCCATTTCAACTAGATATGAGATTCTTTACACTTTTTTATTCTTTTTGATCTAATATGGACCAAAAAAAATATTTTTTCTTTGAATGGATTGTTTTAACATTCCATTTATCTCTTAGTCGTTTAATTTTATTATCATAAAACCATTTGAACTCCTGAATTTTTATACTTAATGTGTATATATTTTTTATACAACTTCAGTTGTTGACTCAATCTCTTAAATATCGTTCTCCATTTTCTTAATCCAATCATTTGCGGTTCTGCCATGAACACAATGAAAGATTTACTCGGGGAATCTTTCAAGATTTATTTTCACTAAGTGCCAGTCGAATGTTATTTCTCTTTTTCCTAATTTTATATCCGATAATAGCAAAAAGTGGATTCACTTAACTGGTCAACTCTTATAAAAATAATCCTTTCCTAATTTTTTTTCTTAACTGTCACATACATAAAATATTGTATTATTAAAATAAAAATAATATTTTCATTATTATTTATACGGCATGGTGGGTCTGGTTGTATTGGATTGGGATGAATGATAAGACGAGATCATGGAATAAAATTCCAGATTAAATAAATGATAAGTGCTTGTAAATGTGTAATGGTAGAGAAAAAGATAGATAGATAGATAGAGGGAGAGAGAGAGAGAGAGAGAGAGAGAGAGAGAGAGAGAGAGAGAGAGAGAGAGAGAGAGAGTTAATGAGATGAACTATGATTATAGGAAAGTACAAATGAGAAAAGGTTATAATTAATATAAAGGCTGTTATAATTACGGTACTTCACTAACAAAATATCTTGGAGTTCAAACCATGCAGCGTTTTGGATGTTATCTTTGTTTTTTATGCTATGTTTATATGTTATGTTAACAATACAAAAAGTAAAATACTTTATGCAATAATTATATTAGCTAAAATACTTTTACACACATCACTGTTCATTTAAAATCTGTTAAAATTCATAACAAACAAGCATTAATGAAAACGTTATTTTATCTTGTGTACCAAATTAGTAACTTTATTTAAACATTAATTTTGTTGCTAATAAACAATACCAATGATATTTCCTTTTCCTATGACAGGTTTCACACATTTCAATGTAGAAACCCTTAGGATGAATTTAATAAACCTGTCAACGCTTTATAATTTAGTGTACAATTACTCAACATATCTTAAACGTCAGAACAATTAATATGCATGCTATAGACAAACATGACACTAATTTGAAAAACTGATTATGAGAATAAATTATATACGAGGCGTGGCTATTAAATAACGAGACTGACGTTGTAAAAATTTTATTTTAATTTTATACATTATCACTTTTTGTAACCTTCAATATACACTCCTCCTCTATCCCAACAATGCTCCATGTGAATTTTCCATTGTTGAAAACAGTATTGGAAGTCATCTTCTGTCAGCTCCTTCAGGACACGTGCCGC
This sequence comes from Catonia carolina, assembly GCA_035578175.1. Lineage (NCBI taxonomy): Eukaryota > Metazoa > Arthropoda > Insecta > Hemiptera > Achilidae > Catonia > Catonia carolina. The sequence goes on from JAQMRL010000001.1 coordinate 298,382,953, forward strand.
TTTCTCATTACAGCTTCCACAGACTCAAATCTTGTCCCGTTTTAATGCAGATTTCACCTTAGGAAACAGGTAAAAGTCAGATGGTGCAAGATCTGGTGAATGAGGTGGATGTTCTAACAATAAGATGCTGTACTTGGCTAGGAACCTCTTGACAGATAACGCAGAATGAGCTGGCGCATTGTCTTGGTGGAGAACCCGTGATTTGTCGTGCCATATTTCGGGGCGTTTTTTCCTTACTCTTTGTCATAGTTTAGAAAGTACCTCAAGGTAGTAATATTGATTAATTGTTTGACCTTCAGGAACCCAGTGAAGGTACACAATCCCATGGATATCAAAAAAAACAATCATCATTGCTTTAAATTTTAACTTGCTTATTCGAGCTTTTTTGGCCCTCAGTAAGTTCGGCTCTTCCAGTGTATAGTTTAGCGCTTCGTTTCCGGATCATAAGTAAAAAACCACGTTTTATCACATTTTACTATCGTTTCCAAAAAATTTGGGTCATTTTCAATTGCGTATAAAGTGCCAGGAGAGTCATTTTTGCGAGCTTCATTTCAAACATTTTTAAGCGGCACGTGTCCTGAAGGAGTTGACAAAATATGACTTCCAGCACTGTTTCCAACAATGGAAAATTCGCATGGAGCGTTGTAGGGATAGAGAAGGAGTGTATATTGAAGGTGACAATAAGTGATTATGTGTAAAATAAAAATAAAATTTTTTACAACGTCAGCCTCGTTATTTAATAGCCACACCTCGTATTAATGTTAAAATTAATGACTATATCCAGGAATTATTCGTTAATCTTTAGAAAAATTAAGACAAAATAACAAAATATAATTACTACTTTATTAGAAAAACTGATGTTTTACATTTTTTTGTAAGACTGATCAACTCACTAAACATACAGTACATTGTCCTGCACCCTGGTAGGCTATAATATTATAATTTCAGCGTTGTGTCTCGTATCACTTTGTTTTCGATGCACCATCAATTCTATTCAAACGCTTGATCTTATAATCTACATTAAATTCATCAAAATATGAGAGTTTTTCCACATTCACACATTATAAGCGAAAGCTAACTTCATCCTCTACTACATGGAACATTATTATTGAATATATTTTTTGTTTGTTTCGTCAAAATGTGTTTTATGTAAATACGTATTGGTAGATTTTTGTAATAGTTATATTAATATTGTTTCAAAACTAACTTGAGATGACATTGTAAATGTCATTCAATTTAATAGTACGTTTAAAAACATCATTATTACTTACAAAATACGTACATTAGTAGCCAAACATTATGTCGTTTAACAAATAAGCTCTGAAATGTTTAATTTTAGTTAACAATTTAGTAACAACTCCTTCCCGTGCACTGGATTAAGCCTTTGCGGGAATTTGAAAATTACTTATAAAAGATTTTGCATTTTTGTTCTTGATAAATAAATAATTAACTTCCCCAACCATCCAGAAATTTATTTCAGGAATGTTATAGAAAAAACAATACAAGTAAAATTTGTTTTTGCCAGAGATTTATGAAATAGATAATTCGGTTTTTAACTAATATTATTTATTTAAAAATGTGTAATAAAGTAGGCCTACTACAAAATTAAATAAATAACATTATCGAACTATTAACTTTGACATCAATAAATCGATTCAGATTATTTAAAAATGATTAGGATACAACAATAGCCTAGAGTTATTTGAAACGAGTGGAGTTTTCGAACGTGGAATGGTTTTAGCATTAATTACAGGAAAAATACAAAAAGGGTTGGTTAATGGAATCGTTGGGACGGAAAGGCTTTTAGCTGTGTATAGAGGGCGCCACAAGATATCCCATCTCCACTCAAAACCCTACTGTGAGCCCTTAACACTATAAGAGCAGCTCTATCGGGAAAGCTGAAGGGTTAGGGAAGGGCAACAGTGATTAACATACACAATGAAACTGAAAAATTTGATTTCTTGCTCATAAAATAAATTCAAGTAAAATATTCTCTTCATAAAGAAGAAATTTTAGAGTTGATTTATTCATTACAATGTTAAAATTTCCCAGTGTACGTAGATACTACAATGTAAACAACGTTTCTATAACCAATGTTTAAAGATGAGAACCCCAAATAATTAAAACTTAGTCTAACTATCGGAGTAAATAAGTAGAACGTTTTTCTACGATTTCGGTAGTGTAAAAATAAGCAATCCTGTAACTAAACAAAAAACTATTACAGGTATTGTGCGGTTCCATGCACCGAGTAGTTGCAGGGTGAAGGGCACGGGTGAAGTATAATGAATGAGTGACGCATGCTGGGAGAACGATTGTTGTATTATTCTGATACAAAACATTCGTTTTCAAACTTTCCGTATTTAACATACTTGTTGTATTTATTACATTCATTTATTTACATATTTTGTAATAAATTTGTAGTTAAATATTATGAATCCGACCAAGTTAATAACCCGGTAGGTATTTGTTAAATTAATACGCCGGATGATAAGAATATTTTTTTAGTCTAGTTAGTAAACGCTACTACTACAAATGCATCAGCTGTAAAACACTAATAACTTATTCATTCTCCCATTACTATAACAACGCACTGTATTCCTTTCAACTACACGGAGCTGGGACTCAAGCAATATGTCAATTTATTCAATTAATTCCTGAGTAGCCATATACTATGTATGGTATCCTACGAGCTGTTCGTAAAGATTTTGTCTGAAAACGTTCTATAGACACAAATGCTAATATTGAAATTTTTTGTTATCCCCAGAGTTATATCCTGTACGTCCATAGGCACTTCAAAATTGTCTTATATATCATCAGTTGACGGTTGTGAGCGTCTCCCAGTCAATCAAAACATATTTCTCAGTTTTAAGTCCAACTGTTTTCGTTTTGTCAAAATGTGTTTCGTCCAAGTCAATCCGCGGTCGAGAAATCTGAGGAAACGTTAAGAAAATGCTGTTAGAGTATAGTGTTTTACGGATTCGAAACATGTACATTAGGAGAGGGGAAAGGCTAGAGGCATTTGTGGGTATGGAGACGATTAGAAAAAAATCAAATGAACCAACAGAAAAAGAGGAACGCAGAAATCTTTACAAAGAGTGAAAGACAAGATTTTTTTTACTAGGACACCCACTTACTATTATTATAATTACATTAAGTAACATTTAAGATGATAAATTGAGTTATACTGTACCGGAATAATTCATATTATTCTCTTAGAAAGGTAATTTTCAAATGATTATCAGCGTTATAATGTATTCGAAAGAACTGTTTTTTTATGTTGACAGTGAAGTAAATACGATTTAAAAAAGATTTATTTGAACGCATTAAGGAAATAGAGCAGTTGAAGCAGTAGTGGGGTATATTTTGACAGATAAGGTTGTACGAAAAATACGGAAACTGAAACCGCTATTCAGAGGAGTTCATCTCATGGATTATGTATTAAAAGTTTACCAAGTAAACTGATGCGAGATAAATACATATATCTGTACTGGCACATAGAAAATTATACATATATACAGGGGGTGTTGGAAAAATATAAAAAAGTCTAATATTTCATATTCGAATGATATTATACATCTGAAAGCTGTACTAATTTTTAATATTTATTAAAATAGTACTACAAATTTAGATATCATCAAGGATTTAAAATAGAAGTATACACGCTTACAAAATTAATCAGGTAAATTTGAAGCTTTTTTGTTGAGTACCTATAAATTGTCAAAAGTGTTTTATGCTTTTATGAAAAATAGTTAATATGTGCTAATCAGTTAACTTTTAGTTTAAAATTATTTACTTGTATAGACTTGTCTCCGATGCAGCACGCACATAAATTACTGTGGAGAAAGTCTCTTGGCCACCGGCGTTGGAGCATTCCCCACGGATTACCGGGCATAAGTCGCAAATACATCTGCTGTATGTAAGGATTTCCGGGTGTTTGAAATTGAATGTGAAATGCATTACCGAAGTGCTTTGCTAGGTTTGACGTATGGTAAAAGTAATTTTGGTATAGTGAGCTATTGATGAAATTGTAGGGACATTGCGTTATTGTAAATACGTAGTATTTTTTTATAATTAAAAGTATAGAGTTACGTTTAAAATAATAATATATTCAAAATAAGTTACATCCCAACAGGGTATTTTCAAAGATTAAAAAGTACTGGGAATTGGAAAAGTATAACCTGAAATTCAAGAAACAAATTAAAAACTAGAATAAATGATTTAAGAAGTCTAATTAGGTAGAAGGGAGAAAAACTAATGCAAAATAAAATGGGGTAATAAATAAATAGTATTTATTCAATTTCCTACGTAAACCCACCGATAGTACCTTAAGAGTAAATCAGTATGCAGAGCTGGTGCAATCAGTTTACATGAAAACGTTTATGACCGTTTCTTGAATACGTTTAACATCTTCGATAAAAGACATTGAAAGTGGATTAAAATTAATAATGATGTAAAAGATAAGAGGTGGAATTTTACAAAAGGAGCAAAATATGATGATCTAAAAAGTCTAAACGTAGCGTTTGTGTTTCAGTCTAAAAAGGGAAGCTCGTTATATAAATTAGGCCTAATAGTGTTGTAGGGCAGGCCTAACGTTCATGAGAAATTGCGAAAATAAGTGGGTTGTTTTATGAGGAAACTTTCTCAATTTGGTTGAAAAGTATGAGTACTACGAGAACGAATACAATGGTAGTTTCTCTTTCGTTTCTCTCTCGAACAAGCCCAGCCATCTTTAGAGGTTTTCATTTCAATTACTAATATTTCATTTCGTCAGACGTGACGAAATTAATAATGAATGAAACATATTCCTTGTGTTCCTTATTCAGAATAGACTTTATCATATTCAAACCGAAAATAAGCTAAACATTTCGAATCCACATTGGCTGTCTTGTTTGACACCACTTGTGAGAGCCTATCATCGTTTACAATTAGGCAAACTGATGTAAAGAGTTTTAATTTCAAATTTGAAATAGAATTTCATAGAACTAAAATAATATTTAAATTACAAAGTTCACTAAAGTTATATATTCCTATAACATACTTCTTCTAAAACAAGACTGACTGCTGTTCTATTTTATAATTATTATGTTATTTAATTGAAACGTAGAAAGGATCTAAAACGTGCGATGTATTGAATCGAACTAAGTACACACACATATTAAAGGTTACTGACTTTGAGTGCTTCGATGAAGAGCAAAATCAGAAAACAGAATGAACGTACATACAGCCTAAGTGAATTCTAAAGCGAGAGAATTCTGAGAATTCGAGATGCAAAAACATATTTCGGATATATATAAAGCAACCTAGTATGGTCTATCATGTATATCTTAAGACAGGAAAACAAAAAATAATATAAAAAATAGTATAATTTATTCCATGTAGGACATGAAAACAGAATTGGCTCACCTTGTGTACTAATGGCGACTCCTTTAAACACCGCAATAATAAGAAGGAATTTCCTATGAATAAAGGTATAACCATGTACTCAGAAGAAAAACTGGGATTGCAGAAAAACTACAATTCTATTTGTACATTCTTTATCAGTGACAAGTTATTGGTTACACGTGCACATGGAAATTGTACTTTTTCTTTTAACACGTTGATTTGTTCTATTTCTGTTTCTGTGTTCCTAGAAACGATTGCTCAGTAGTCTGCAAAAGGAAGAGAGTTTATCTTTATACATTTCTTTGATCCTCCAAAGTGTACTTGGTCAAACAAACCTTTATTGGCAAGTTACAACTCCCATTTCTGAATAACTTTCTCCGGAACACAGTTAAAAAGAACTGGTGACAATCCATCACCTTGCCTAACGCCTGTTTTAATGACAAACTTTTTGGAAATTTTCGCATAGGAATTTTATTTTTAATTGTGTCTGTCTCAGCGGTGGCTATTCAGGAGAAGAGCCTCTTCACCTATTTTCTGGATAGAACTGAGATGTATTTCTCTCACAAAATAAGGATAATTGCTGTTCTAATTATTTTTGTTTTACAATGAATGGAGAAGTTTTACGTACTTAGAGCGCTTTCTAATGTTTTACATAGCCCTTGTAATGGACACATAATAAATGTCCAAGTTAAGAGTTAAGACGGGTGACCGCCGCTACTCTTCCAGTGTGAGAGGGTTCGTTAAACAACGGAGATGTCAGCGGTAAATATGCACGCCTATCTGTCCCCATATCTCCCTATCAACCCCCTATCAAAAAAAATAAATATTACACATTAATATGGATAGAAGAATTGGTGGAGTATCGTTATAAAGACATTAATAAAAACTGAAACAGAATTTGAGAATTTCGACAAAACATTGAAAGTCGATTGGATTAGGAAGAAACGCAAGACCGCCTCCGAGGCGCAGTGACTATTGCGCTAGCCTACAAAGCGGAAGATTCCGGGTTCGATTCTCGGCTAGTCTGTAAATTTTAACATGATTAAACCTACCGTTACAGTACCGAAACCACGGTAGTCGCTAATTACCAAGCTGTTGATGCGACTTTAAATAACTTAAATAAAGTAAAAGAAGAAAAAAGAAATGGAAAGCTACAGAATAAGAAAGCTGAGAATGTATGGAGTAAAGAAATCTTCTATAAATGTCTAAACATAATTGAAGAGTGCCATTAATGACAATAAACCATATTAGAAAAAAATACAGCATAGGATAAACATATATACTCTAGTACGCACCTTAAGCAACACACCATCATCGCATGTATTTCTAGTATATATATATATATATATATATATTTTAATGAATATACTTTCAAAAAGTAAAGAAAAGATAAGAAAGAAGGTACGGTAGCTATAGAATAGCGACGTCGTCACTAAGTTACTTTGAAATCACTTTATTAACTATGTACATTGTATCCGTGTTCAAGGAAGCACGTGCTCTAAATACGTATTTATGAATCCCGAGGGATACATTCATTCTTTATCCTGTATGTATCCACATGAACTTAATATCGAGCGTCTTAGATTATTTCTAAAATAATTTCTTAAAGATAACTAGACTTATTGCTTTCTTTTAATGGCCATTATTCTCGGACGACGTCTAGTGAACGAAAATTTTAAGTTTAGCTTTCCTTAATTCCATTAAAAAAATCAGACCATTCGATTTATAAATTTAGAAGACAATTTATTGGTACGCAAAGCGTCATAAAATTTGACTTCTAGCTGGTATATTTAAAAATAAAAACGAAAAGAGAAAAACAACGTTAAATCAGGCAATTCTGATTTAACTCCCACGGCGATTCTGATAGTGTGATTTTAAATTTGTAAGTAATATCATGTTAATATTCTGTAGATAACTGGCGTGTTTGAGTGTGAATGTTCAAAATGACTGAATGAACATTTTTAATTATCTCCAGTAAAGTTCGGTGTACACATATTTCAAAATCATGTGCTTATTATTTATTACTTCTCATTTTGCTTTTTTCGTTTTAAAGGATTTTTTGGTTATTTTTTTATACATTTATTTCTTTTAAACACTATTTATCTAGTTTTGATTGTAAATAATAATTAAGAAAAGTATAATATGTTTTAATGTTATAATTTGTTAATTACACCAGTGGATTGTAATTTTTTTATGTGTTAAATCTAATTGAGAAGTTGTATTTATTGTTATACAACAGATTATGCATTAAAATAAAAGTTATATGAAAAAAAAATCAGGCAAGATATTCGAATGGTATACTTACAATTCTAAGTAAAATAAGTAAGCAGTTAAGTAGTGTCTAATAATTTTGGGTCAATCCGTTCAATGTTTAGCCTACGGGTTTCGTGGCGGAGAGAGAGAGAGAGAGAGAGAGGTTAAACTGGCAGCGGCCGCAAAGTCTAACATGTTCTTCTCAAAGCTACAGGCTTAATATAGGGCACTACAGTTAGTTCTCTGTGCTTGCATCCACTCATGGGAATAAATTGTTAACATTTCCTGGATTAGGTTAAGAGCTGGTACAGGCAATAAACCAGAATCTGTCTCTAGAAATACCGAACAACTTACAGAAGGTAAAGTGAGTCCTAGAAGTATATTCCAAATACCTTATGTTAGAAATTTCTAGTAGAAACTCTAGTTAAAATAAACATACTATAATATTACCTGCAATAAAGTATATATATATATGTATATATATATATATATATATATATATAAGATACTTACACGTATACAATTATTAAATAAACAGCGATAAAACTGTCTCACGAATTTTTAATCCAAATCAACAGGAGATTAACTTGCAGAAATGACATATAATTTATTAAGAAACGAGCTTTATTGAAAATACAAACAATTAAACTGGCTTTTACGAAAACAATTAAAATTATATATTGAAAATAAGGTCTTCATCTACAAAACAATTTTAAAACCTCTATGAAAGTATGGCGTTCAGCTTTGGGGTACATCGAGAAAACCCGTTAAAAATAATACAACGATTTAAAAACAAAGTTATAAGATCGATGTGTAATGCAGGTTGGTTTATAAGAAACTGAAATACACGACCATTTTTGAATGGATACCATAACGGATGAGATAAGAAACCAAAGCCTCAGGTACTAGGTTAAACGATCACCAGAACCAGCAAGCATTAAATTTGATGGAGATCAGTGAGGAAACGAAGCACGTCAAAGGATATCACATCCTCGATTTAGATCAACATTTCTAATCCATACTCGAAATTTGAAGTAATAAAATCCGCTACTCACCTTCATTAATCATATTTTATAACACCTAACTTAAAAAATGTTATTTTTCTCTTAAATCAAACTTTTATTAATAATTTCGTATACCATTATATTATTTTATAATTATTTTTTTCATAAATCTTTAATATTTTACTTGGATAAAGTAATAGCAAAGGCTACCTACTTCACTTATATTACTTTTGTTTTTTATCATAATGACTTGCTTAAATCCAGATTGTAAAGGCTGATTTTAGATAAAATATCATCAGAATAGATAAATCAATTTTATTTCTCCATTCGTCATAATAAAATAGAGAAGTTATCTCTAACAAAATAAGTGTTATTGTTTGAGTGGTACTATTTTATTGGACTCACCATACGGTGAATACAACGAAAGCGCTCCTCTTCTGGTAAATCGTCTTATTACATATTTGACCGGTCTGAGGGAGGTTTTTGTACTTGCTTCAAACACACAAATAGCCTACATTTAGGAAAAAAATTTCAAACAGTATACTTTATACACTATAATGTTTTATACAAATATAAGTTATATTCTATGGAATTGAACTCTGGGGCACAGCAAGTACATCTAATGTAAAAATATTACAGAGATTCCAATCGAAGTTACTTCGACTTGGTATGCTGTGCACCTTGGTATGTGCCTAATGAAGTACTCCATCATGACCTGGGCATACCTACGGTGGGAGAAGAAATTAGCAGTCGGAGTGAAAAGTATTTAACCAAGTTGGACACTCATTCTAATCATTTGGCTATAAATCTTCTCGATGACAATATTGAAAATCAAAGACTCAAGACGGCTAGAATATTAGATCTTCCATTCCGTTTCACCTGATCAAAAATGTTTAACCATCCTTTTAAGATTAAAAACTCAAAATTGACACAAAAAACACAATGCGGATGCTCAACTCTTATTTATCAATAAACTAAATCTTGATAACTCTCATTAATCTAAAATTAATCATCTAATAAATTTTCAATCATCAGTTACACAGATCATCAGTATCACGTCTTCATTCGCTCCTTTTTACACCTTCATTCACTTCATCCGTATAAAAAAAAGCTGTACGTCACCAGGACCAAGAAGAAACCCTTCATCAATTATTACCAAACGATCACACGGAAGCAACGCTGCTGAGTGCTGTCTTCTTCAAGTTATATTCATCATCAAAACATTTACTGAAAGTTTTTGTTAAAAAAAAATATTCTATGCCTCATAATCTATTATCGTAAACATATTAAAAAAAATATTTAAAAAATGTTTGAAATGGTTAATAAGGATACAATTTGCCCAAAACAGGCAGGTCGAGTGTTAAATTATTTACACTCGATCTGTAATTCCAGGGGTACAAAAAACAGTTCTGTTTATTGGTCAGCAATTACAAACAAACATGGTCGGCAAATTATATGACTTAAGAATTTAGGAACAGAAGATGTAGAGGTGTAAAAGACACTAAACAGATTAATCTCCTCTGCAAGTAATGAATTTTATCATTGTACAGCCAGACCCTGTGGTGAATGAAGTAAAGGTGTCATTTGCAGGGTGGTAAGTAATTTTTTTTTCAGAAGGCCTGGCAAGCTGATAAGCATTTCCACTTAATGAGAAAGGGAAAGGAAACCACCTAACTCCTCGTTTTACTTAATAAATCCTCGATAGGTTTAAACACCAGCCTTTTGGCTGATGATCAACAACAAGGATAATTTAATATACTTTTCAAAATAGAATTAACGTTTTTGAGTATTAAATTTGATATTAATTATAATAACTTTTTAATTGAACCTAAGAGGTAAATACACAATATTTTATTGGTTCAGTTAAAAAAAAATTAAAAATAGATTTACCGCTAAAAAATCGGTTGTCCGTCGACCAATTTTGATAATATTCATTTAGTAATTTTAATATTCTGGTTTTACTGTTGTGAAGTTATTAAAATAACAGAAAAATATTATTATACATATACCAAACAATGAGAAAAAACTTTCTTTGACTTGATTTCAGTTTATATGAGCAGATATTTTAAAGTCAGCCTTTCTTAGTTTGCTCCTACTGTCAAGAAATAATGACGTCACTGAGCATGCGCATTATATAAAAATGTGTACACGCTGATTAAAATAACAAAAAACTATTTTCAAAAGTATTTAAATACAAAATACTTTTAAAAGTATTTTTATAAATTAAATATTTAGGCCTACATCAAATCATGACTGATATTTTAAGTACTTGTAATTTAAAACATAGTTAATTTAATCGGAATACGACATCCATAAAGTCGTGGATCCTAGCGTGCACCCTGTAGTAGCTGGCTTTAGTTTGTTTACAGTAGGAGCAAACTTAGGACGGCTGAACTTAAAGTGTTTGTATGTAGCTGGGAAACCTATATGTCAACGCAATAACACATTCTCGTGTTTTGCATAGGAAGAGTACATAGAAGTTTTAACAATATCATTTTAAATACAGTAGTTCTCTGTAGAAATAAGATCTAAAAAAATTAAAAATTAAAAAAATTTAGTCTCAAAGAGAATATTATACATTATGAAACCAAGCGTCACGTAAAGAGGTTTTAAAATACAAAATTTAGGTAATGAAAGTTAATGACAACAGGAGTGAGTGTAGTTGAGAAACTGTATTTTACATCTAATGAACAATGGTTGAAATGATATTGTTTTTAATTTTCGAAACAAAAATCATTTCAACGGGTTGAGAAATAAACAGTCGTTTTATTGTGCTATCGTATCATAAAATGTAGATGATCTCATAAATTATTCCACAAAAGGTATAGGCCTACCTTTTGGTTGTAAGTATCCCTAACAAGAATTTAACAGGAAGTAAACAAACTTTAGCTGATAGTCATTGTGATAAATTAACAATAGCTTATATTGTTAACCAATGAAACTGCCATCTCTACCACAATATACGGTTAAAATAGATACATATAGAAAATTTTAATTCCGAAAAATTATACTGAATTAAATAAATCAAGTTAATTTATTATGGATATTTAAATTACTCGTATAAAAATAAAATGACGTGCTTAAAAACGAAAGTAACTTTATTAAAAAATGTTTTTATATTAAATAAATATTCAAAGTTCTTTATTTTTAGTCATTTATTTTTATAGTCATACAACCAAAATAATCATTAACGGCTACTTTGATTAAAAAAATCATTTTGAGTAGTACATAGTAATTTTCCACACCGTGGCCAGAATTAGAACTTAGAACCTTCAGCTTTACAGCGTAGCCTATTACTGCGCCACTGAGGCGGTCCTGATAAGTTTTACTGATATAAATGTTTATTCATATAAAATATTGTGACATTATTAATATTAGTATTTAGGGATATTTTAGAAATACCTAAGGAAATAAATTCTTCATTTTAAGACATTGCGTATTGTATTAAGTGGTGTGTATTGAACACGAATACCTCGTAAATTTCAAAATATGAGATTCTTTGAATAGAAATTGTCGAAAATGAAACTAGGAGAAACGTTTGTATTTATTTTGATACCTTCTATAATGTTCCAGTACAATGGAGAGGTGTTATAAGGGTCACGAGTTTTTGGAGAATCTATCAGACCACAAAAATAAAACGAATAGTGTCTTTGTAGTAGGTTAGTTGTTATTTGTACTGTAAATGGAATTAATCATGTCGGGCCGTTTCAAAATAAACGGGATCGGTTCTAAATTACGTTAATATTGCGTAGGCGCTATTCAAGTGGTTTTGGATTGGTAAATCATTTGTTTTGACTGAAGTGACAGTATTTAATTATAGTGGAGCTTAGTTTACGCTTTAAGGTTATTAATTAATTTAACTGAATTATAAGCCAATTGTATTGGTTACTAGTCTAAGTTTAATAATAAATTGTAATTATTAATTTTATCAATAAACTAAATGTTATAAGTTTAAAGAAAGTCTGTTTGCTAGTTTATACGCAGATCCCGAACGAACCTAAGTTTAGGTCGAACAATACAAACATAATTAGTTTTATTATCATAAAGTAAATTGTGTTATTAAAAGTAGCTTTATTTCTGTTGGATAACTTATTACGACGTCATATATTCAATTAGGAAATATATTTAAATATTTATGAAATTTACATACTAAAAAAATTACTTTCGTGTAATTTTTTTTGTAGTTAAATATTTAAATAAAAAAAATTCATTAGAATTTTCTCTTTGAGTTACTGTTTATTATTTGCTTGAACAGATTTCAGAAGGAAAGACAAGGATAAAGAGCGAGAGAGAGAGAGAGTGAGAAAGTATTGCGCTGGTTAAAGTGATATAGATGTTTTAAATAAATCTTGTGTAATTAATAGAAAAAGCAGAGAAAATCTTCAAAGAATTTTTCTCTGAAATGTTATTTTATTAGCAAGCAACTACAGTAACTAACACGCTGATAAAAATTATTACGGTTATTGTATCTACTGCTTACTTAAACATTTATTTTAACATTTTAAAAATTACTTGCTGACTTTTACGAAGAAGCAAAGTCCTTCCATTGAATTCATGAAAATATATAGTGGATTAGAAATTTATAACACGGCAGAATTGCCAGTTTCTACGAGTTAGTATCTTTTACCAGGTCCTATGGATATCTCTGAGGTATTTCCTCTGAAAACTGTTGAAAAGCTTCCAGCTTCCTGAGTAGAATAGTCTGTATGGTATTTAATTTAAAAATTTTGTAACTGGTAAAATGAAGTCATCTTCTATTTTATTTATTGTTTGGGAAGATTAGTTTTTCCATCTATAATATTGTAGAACTTATTGTACACATTGTATTGTGTTATGCAGTAAGATATCAGGTACGGTTCAGTACCGCCCTACAATAATACTTTTTCTTACATCCTTTACTCTTTCCTTTTTCAAAATTTTTGAAAATTATTTACGGTACAGATTTACAAAAATAAATTATATCTGAATTTTGAGAAGAAGTTAATTAATCTGTCAGAGACAAAATATATCTAGTTTTTAAGAAATAAATTATAAGCTACCTACTTTTTCTTAAAATACAATAATCAGGTTGTATTTCTCCTCTACCACAGTGATTAATATTGACGAAGAAAAATAAATTTCTAGTACTAATGGTTTTATTAGTGCAGATTTATGTTTTTTCTTTAAAAATTTTAGGTTTTGTGAAAAGATAAACGCTTTCAGTTTAGTTTTCCGTGTAGCGCAGCGAGAGGGGTTTTTTAATCTAAATAAAAAGTAAGTATACGTTGAAACTGTAACATCACATTTTTAAACATTCGGCCTACTGTTAAGTTATACACTACATAATAAAGAACACAATATAAAATATAAGAATGGAGTATATAACTTTACAGTGATTGAATTGGTCATTTCAGAAAGCCCATAAGTTAAAATTTTAAATTTTTTCTTTAGTATATTTTATTAACTAACTGAATGTAAACACAGCATCCCTACAAAAATGACATTAAGTTTGGTTTTTCTTAATTAATATAACACTAAGAAAAGGCTTATCCTTAAGAAGATAAAGTGCTTCCTTCTAATTAAAAAATGAAAGTGGATGATATTTTGAAGCTTCAGCTCTACTTTCTAGTGGGAGAGGTTGTGCAAAATGCCTATGCAGAAATATTTTTAATGGAGATAACTACTGTTTGTGACGACGACGACGAAGAAAGTAAATAGTCCTGGAAACCAACTTTTTTCTTAACTTTAATTTCTAAATTATTGCAAAAACCTATTTAAGTCACTTATGTAAACTAGTGTAATAAATAAATAAATAAATGCATACTAACTATTGTACAACCAATTTTCTTCTGGTCTAACAACGTACGTTAGCAATTTACTCCAATTTATTTCAGAAAAATCTTTAGTCTAAATCTTCAATATAACAAGTGGCTCATCGTTAAAAATATAAACGTATACATTTTATATTAAATGGGACAATCGACAGAACAAATTATATTTTTTAATATTGTATTTCATTCTTCTTCAGGTGCCTTCTCCATTACGAAGGTTGGCTATCATCATGGTCAGTCGCACCTTGTCCACTGCTGCTCTGAAAAAGTCATGCGACGAGCAGTTAAACGCTTCTCTCAGGTTTCTTAACCAGAATATTCGTCTGCGTCCCACCGAGCGTTTACCAACGACTTTTCCTTGAATTATGAGATGCAGAATCTCATATTTAGGCCGCCTCATGATGTGTCCAAGGTATGTCAGTTTTCTTATCTTTACGCTCTGCATGATTTCCAGCTCTTTCCCCATTCTTCTGAGGACCTCCATATTTGTGACCCTGCCTGTCCACGGTATTCGAAGCACATTTCATTGAAACGTAGTAAATTAGCAGTTTTTAATTTTTTTCGAAAGTTAGTTTTTTGACTTATAGGTTTTTTGAAATGGTCGAATTAACACGATATTAACACAATAAAATCTGTGAATTTCCACACCGATGTAGTGTATCCTACAGCAAATATTACAAAGTATGTTTTATTTGGTTAATTAACAAGAAAAAAATAAGGTAGGCTTATATTAAATAATAATAATAAATAATAAACAATTAGTTTTGTTATAAAAATTACACAAAAGCTAGTGTAGTACTTGTAAAATGAAATTTATTCAAATTAAATTCAAGTTAAATTGAATAATTTATAAAATATAAATTGTAAATCGAAATAAAAACTGAACAAAATTTATGTTTAATAAAAGAAAAGGTTTAAGGGATGCTTTATCAGAGCATTTGATTTTTAATAAACATGTATGAATAATTTCTCAACTACTGAAAAATAGAATGAGAAATCTGACAGATATTCGATGAATTATTTTCATTCTGAAAATATAGCATGCTAATACTGGATGGAATATTGGAAATCGGTTGAATACACGAACGGGGACACAGACATACGGAAAACAATGCAAATGTTATACTTTCACCTGAGACCAACAAACATTGTTTGTTTCCAGTTAAGCTATCAAATAATTGGTTGGTCAGTATTTGGATTAAAATGTCAATCAAGAATATCAGTGATAAAAAAAATTAACAACGAAGATATTGAGGTTACCCATTTTAAATGTGGTTTTTAAAATAAATATTGATTTTTTTTAAAATAATTTTACTATGCAATGATTATTTCACATTTATTATTTTACTAATACATACGTTCTCGTGAATTTAAAACTAAGTAACAAATGAAAAATGATTATTATCCCAATTTCAACAGATTTATACTAATAATTATTGTATACTATATTTATAATGTTATTTACTATATTACTATATTACCTTGCACCTAATTCGTTCAGGTGTACCTCAAGGTAGCATTTTAAGTCCTTTTCTATATACGCTATTTACAGCAGATATTCCTGTAAATGAACATGTAACAACAGCAACTTTTGCCGATGACACTGCTATTATTGCATCTGATGCCTCCCCAGTCCACGCTTCTGAAAAACTACAGCAACATCTAAATGACATTCAAGACTGGTGCCAAAAATGGAGGATCAAAGTAAATGAACAGAAGTCTGCACACGTAACCTTTACGATGAAACGAGAATCATGTTCACCAGTAACGTTTCGCAACAACGTAATTCCACATTCAGATGATGTGAGATACTTGGGCATCTATCTAGACAGGCGATTGACGTGGAGAAAACATATATGGACCAAACGGAAACAACTTGGACTCAAATTACGACAACTATATTGGCTTGTTGGGAGGCGATCACAGTTGTCTTTGGAAAATAAATTGACACTGTACAAGGTGATGATAAAACCAGTTTGGAGTTATGGAATTGAACTCTGGGGCACAGCAAGTGCATCTAATGTAGAAATATTACAAAGATTCCAATCGAAGTTTCTTCGACTTATATGCTGTGCACCTTGGTATGTGCCTAATGAAGTACTCCATCATGACCTGGGCATACCTACGGTGGGAGAAGAAATTAGCAGTCGGAGTGAAAAGTATTTAACCAAGTTGGACACTCATTCCAATCATTTGGCTATAAATCTTCTCGATGACAATATTGAACACCAAAGACTCAAGAAGGCGAGAATATTAGATCTTCCATTCCGTTTCACCTGATCAAAAATGTTTAACCATCCTTTTAAGATCAAAAACACAAAATTATACTGCGGTTGTCAACTCTTCTTTATTAATAAACTAAATCTTGCTAACTCTCATTACTCTAAAATTAATCATCTAATAAGTTTTCTATCATCAGTTACACAGATCATCAGTATCACGTTTTCATTCACTCCTTTTCACACCTTCATTCACTTCATCCGTATAAAAAGAAAAAAAAAAAAAAATTGTACGTCACCAAGACCAAGAAGAAACCCTTCATCAACTATAACCAAACGATGACATGGAAGCAACGCTGCTGAGTGCTGTCTTCTTCAAGTTTTATTCATCATCAACACATTTACTGAAAGTTTTTGTTAAACTGTTTGTAAATAATTCTAACTGTTAAAAAAAAAAAAAAAAAAAAAAAAAAAATTTACTATATTAACCCTTTCAGTACCAACGTCCGGAAAACAGGACGTCGATATATTTTAAGTAGGTATTACATTCGGTTTACCGGACACCCGTAAGTTATGCATATAGTGCCAACGTCCAGATAACTGAACACTTCCAGAAATACTTTTGAACAAAAATTAATGGTATAATGTATTATGAAACCGCCTCCGTGGCGTAGTAACTAGCGTGCTAGCCTAAAAAGCGAAAGATCCCGGGTTCGATTCCTGGCTAGGGTTAGGAAATTTTAACACGTTAAAACCACCGTTAAGGTACCAAAACCCACAGTAGTTGCTAATGAGTAAGCTGTCGTTGCGACTTTAAAAAAAACTATTTTGAATGTTTTTAGTGTAGAACGATTTTTTTTAACACAATAAAAATAATTTTTAACAGGAAATATTATTTTTCTGTAACGTTGACATTTTGGTCGGCAAAGGCAGGTTTACACCTGCAAATTTTCGAAATAAGGGCTGGCACCTTTTTTTATAGGCCTACCCTTATTCAAATTAAATGGCACTTTACACCAAACTTTTAAATATTGTTTCGGCACAGAAAGGGTTTATTATTACTATATTGTAGTGTAAATGTAGTACCTAATTATTCATAAGCCTATACGTTTTTATTTTACTTTATGTTTATTGTCTATCATAATTGTTCAGAAGACAGTTGCAGACAATTAAATTTAAATAAATTAATTAAATCACATGACCAGGAAATCCACATGCCACGGTATTTAGTCTATTGTTAGTACGATACAAGTACTTAATAAAAGTTGTCCAAAATTAATCAAACATTATTTCATAACATTTCTATTTTACATATTTTTGTTTAAAGTCTTTTACTAGAAACATAATTAAGTTACTATTAAACTAAATAATCAGTAGTGTTTAATATACATTTTCATTAGTCTTGTTCTATTCTAAGCATAAACTTATCATACTGTAAAAAGTAATTCAAGTGAAATGTAAGATAACTGAAACCGGAATAATAAGTTAAAATAATAAAATCATAAAAATGTATTGTCAAACCTTATAATTATTTTTCATTCGGTAAAATCAAGATATCCGAATATCGGTGGACTTTTCTATTTCATCCAAAATTATTCCGAAAAACTAACATAAACAATTAATTTTCTGATTAAATTCCTATCAAAAATTTAGTCGAAATAAAATAATACATCCTATTGTAGAAATATTTAATTTTTTATTGACCTGTTACAGCTGCTACATCATTTTTGTTTTAACCTTTTTGATATTGGCATGACTAGTCGTAATTTTGAAGTAAGATATAAAACACTAAAAAACCACTAAATTGTGATTACAGGATACAAAATTACACAAATTATATAAAAAAAAAAACCATAAGTTTGGTAAAATAGACAAACATTTCAGAATAATAACCATATAATAATAAAAACAAAAATGGAATCACAAAGTATAAGACGTTCCACATATACAAACATTTAAATGAACAGACGTTTTATAGAACAGATTTAATAAAACAAATGATGAAATAATACTTACTTTTGCTGATATTTGCACAGAATATGAATGAAGGTTAAATTTGAATAATTGAACAGGTTTATACGAATCACTAAGTCATCTTTTGAAAATTTTATAACATTTAAAAAAGTTTAGTTTCATTTTTATGTACTCTGATATCGTGGTTCCACTATGAAACATGGCAGTAGAAAGTAGGTTTATTTATTTTAAAAAAACCTTTACAAACAAGGTAATAGAGCAGCTGTAACAGGTCAGTATAAAAATTAAATATTTTTATTAAGAATATATTTATAAAACAATATAGTTAAGTTTTAAGTTATAAACCTTTTGCGGAAATCTTAAAAATACTCTAATATTTTAATTTAAATTTTTTATAATAATATAGTTTATTATTAACTGAAATATTTAGTAAGGTTAACACTTTTTTATTTTATTTCTCACTTGGCAATTGACTTTATCTAGTTAAAGATATAATTCAAGTGATATTTAAAACAATTAGAGGAGAAATGAATTAAAATAATATAAGATTATAAAAATAAATGAAGTTATTCCAACCTTTTATTATTAATAACTAAGTAAACACAAGTTATCCGGAAATCTTTGAGTTTTATCTAATTCATTCCAATTAATTATTTCGGAAAATTAATAATTATTATTAAATAAACAATAAATTTCCTAATTAAATTTCCTACAATACAATTAGTCGCAATGCAACAATATATTAATAATTCACATCCAAATTCGAAATGTAACAACTTATAATAATACTGTATTGCACGTCGAACAATACATCATACAATATTTGAGAAATACGTATTACTATTATATTATTACAGCATGGAACAATAATAATTAATAAATCAAATTAGAGTTGCTCAATGAATTAGTAGCTACACTAATACTGCAACATGTTTGTAAGTTATAGTACTTGTACAGTACAATACGGCGAAAAGTTGTTGTTCAAGCTTCAAAATTATAACATAGATAAATCAACCCAATTTCAATTACAAACATACAACACTTAAATACAAGAAGAGAAAATATTTACATACATCTAAACTATACAAAACATTAAAAACTATACACATTTAAAATTACAAATAAACGTAAAAACTGAAGCACTAAACGATCAATTTCTATATCAAACAATATAATTACATAATTTAGTTACTATAAAGAGAAGAACTGTTAATTCCCTGAAATTATTCAATAATAATATTCTCTGAAATACAGTTTATTATTTTTGAAAATATTTTGATATATAATTGACAATAATTTATAAAAAACAAATGTCATTAAAAAAAAAAGAAATCACTCAGTATGGAATTAACAGAGGTTTATATTAAAACAAAAAAGAAGTAAAAAAGAAAATTCACAGTATTACGATAGAGTATTGTATCATCAACAATAAAAGATGAAAACTGCTCGGAGTTCAGAAAAAGATCGAAAAATATTAAGGAAAAATGTAGAAGGATAAATGAGGCAGGAAAAAAGAAATTGAGAAAATTACAAATTGACTTTGCGTGATCAAGGAAAAAGAAAAATCCTTTTTTTATTTTTATTTTTTTAAAGAATTTATGTTATTTTTAACCAGGCAATAATAGTTAAGGTTATTAATTAGGGTCAAAGTATGATTTGACGAGAGTAGGCTATACCGATTTCAATAAAAAATTATAGATTTTTCGATTTAACCATTATATCGATAGATCGTTTTTCCTGTTAAAATTGATGTATAACAAGACTTTGGTTATTTTTTCTGTTGAGAAAAAATATTCTGTTGAGTTTTTACGTTCATGGTAAAGCTTATATTTCAATATTTTTCACGTTTTCCATTCTTGTAAATTGGGATTAATATCAATACTTTGCTTTAATATTATGGAGATCGCGTTCACATAAAAGTGCAATAATTTCTAGAAGGCATTGGAATCAGCTGTAACACAAGACAAAATAATTTTATTGGTGTATTTTTGTTTGGAGGTTAATTCGAAGTTGCAATATAGTTTCTGTTGCGGTATTATGCTTTTATATACACCCTACGTGTTTTCCGCATATTGTATTTTTTTGACTTTAGATAATTTTTTCTCAGGAACATCCCATCATTAATCAATTAATCATTAATCAAGGAGTGTGAAATTTTACGTAGTAGGCCTACTTTCTAATACTAAGGTGTGTATTTACTCCGGAGGTATTTCAAAAATTTTGGATAGTTTCTATTTTTTGGGTGTTTTTCTTTTCATAAAAACCATGGAGTACATTTAAACATTTTTTTCAGAAGAACTTTATTTTCAGATTGGATAAAGATAAATGAAAAATCTCCAGTACAAATGTGTAAAAATGTACTGTACGTAGGTGTGCCAAAGCTCAGCTTTGTACCTTTAACGGTTTTTACAAAAATGTAGCTTAGTTAGTATTACAGGTACAGGGATAATGAAAATGGTCTACTCTCTTTCAGATGTGAATTCGTAGAGGTATACATAATATGTATCTAATGAAATAGGTACGATACCAATGTAGCAAAAGTTAAATAAAAGGACTGAAATTTGTTATACTATCAAGCGAGAGGAGGTGAAAAGTTTTTGGCATAATAATGAGATAACCGGAAAGATAAACGGTTGCAGGTATATTAAAATCCATCATCCAGAATAAAATTAATGTTTTTTTCACAAAAGAATTTCTTAGTTCAAAAATTTAAGGACTTAGTGTAACTCAACAACAGACGGTCTGTTTGTTAACAGTTATGCCATACGACTAAATTTTTTTTAATGATTTTCACCGTGCAGTAACGGTTAGGCATGAGAAGACAGTTGATACAATATGAGAAAGTTGTAAAGAAAGTTAACGTATGAAATAAAAATTATCAGAAATATGAAATCTTAATGCACCAGTATTGCCACACTTCTTCAGGAGCAAATAGTATAGTATGAAGTATTTATTTTGAATGAAGGATGTATGACAACAACGCTTTACTCTAATGTAATTTAATTACCTTCAAATTTCTGTTAACCCTAACCGGCATAATACAACCAGTTCAAAACATATTGCTGAGATAACATACAACTGTATCTGTATTCTAACCGGGAATCAAACCGAAATTTTCTTTTAATAGTTTCAGTTCTACGAACTAAAACAATGGAGGCCTTTTAAACTACAAACTTTCAGACTGGCAGACTAGTTAGAATAAAGACATAATAAAACGAAACAAAACAGTTAAAAAATTAAATATACATTAAAAGAAATAAGAATATAAATGGACGATTTAATAAGGAAGGAAAGTAATGGAACAATTTAAAAGTAAAAGGGCAATAAATAAATAAATACAGAAGAGTAAAGCTGAAAATAAAATAAAGGAGAAGAATGATAATAATGAGATAGGGAGTAAAGATAAAAGGGGAGGAAGGGTAAAGCGTGAACAACGTCAGACATGGAATTTAATTCAACGTTAGTTAAAGAGGAAGAAAATTAGGATAGTCTATTATAAACAGTTATTGTTTTGATAAATTAATTTTAAGTCACATTCCTGTTTTCGAACAAAGTAAGAGTTAAGATATTGTTGTTATATATCGGGGAAGCTAAAGAGAAAGAAAAGTGAGAGAGAAAGATGAAAATTAAGCGCAACGAATTGTAAGAAACTTGGTTTGTATCAAAGAAATTACGCAGGTGAATGTGTTAGAACATACAGGCTGATCTTTGATCACGTACACGTAACAGACACATTATATATGTTGTAAGTAATAACATAACATTGAAACAAGATTAAATTATTTCACTGAATTCCGGTAAGAATATTATTAATGGAAATAATGGATTTTGTCAGAATAAAATCAAGAAATAAAGCTACGAAATAAGGCTAAGAATAAAGCTTCGCTGTAATGAAATTGTAACGTTCAGTGCTTCAGTTTTATAAAATAACACACAACAAAATAATTAAAAAAATTTATTATGCAGTTTGTTACAGTTCATTAAGTTTACTATGTGTTTATTTACTTTAGGTATTATAAAGAATTAGTACAAATGTGAAACTTTTACACTTAAAACAATAAAAATTCACATTTTTCTAATTTTATAGTAAAGTAAATGAATTAAATGAGTGGTATTTAAATTAAGGTTTAATATTTTTGGATTACTAGAATTTCAATTTATATTAACCATTAATTTTGTGTTTTAATAACAAGTGAGAAATTTGAAATATAAATTATAACTGAACTTATTCAAAGAAGTTAAAACCAAATCTTTAATACCATGTCATGATTAAATTATTGTCTTTTACTCTGAAACTACGAACATGCCTCTTTATAAAAGTAATTTTTGAAACAATGATATTACAATAAAATTTAAAGGGATATTTTTAGGTTAAAACGGTATCACGAAAATCGATAACACCGTTATAATAAAATTTGTTTAAACTGTACCAACTTTCGTTGACCTTGAGGTCAGTTTTTTAATTCCCAGGTCTATAATAAACTACCTACCAACTAATGTTTTATTGTTTTTGGATTTACAAGTACAGCTTGTAATCTGAGAGATTTTGTTTTCTAGATCCGCAGTGGTTCTAGTGAAAAGCGGAATAGTGGGGTTTAGACAGTAGCCAGTTTGGTACCGGAACCCAGTCAGTAAACATCGTGTGCTATCGATCTGTGAAAAGATTAGTCGGTCTGTTTACAAAGTAGTGCTTTTCGGTAACTATATTTCTTTTAGCTTTTAACAGTTATAAATTTATAAAAGTCATCTATTTGCATCATAAATTTGAGTAGGTACTGTTCATTTATTTAAAATTGTAGTTATAAATGTTGTTGTTACTACTCTTGATTCAAGCGTATAGAGCAATGTTTTGTAACTAGATTAGTAAGTGTCAATTGGGCATAATAGAAAGAAACAGGCAAGCGCCTTCACTCCCCTCTGTTTCCGTTTACCTCCACCTAGTTCCAGTGTTCGCTCTTTCCAGAGCTCATGTCTCACATTATATACATTGCAAGTACAAAAAACTAGCCACGTATGGCCTATATGTGAAAATATTGTTTAAATAACGTAAATAACAAGTAATATACAAGTATCATAGATTTAATGAATCATGATAAAATAACAAAATCCGAGATGGGTCATACGTTTCACTAAATCAGTGAATGTAGTTTGTATCCAATAGTACACAATTAATTCCGATCAGACAAGTTTTATTTATAGATGTTCTTTTCATTTCTTGGGAAATGGAATTTATAGCCTATACTTTGATGGGCATTTATGTGTAAAAGTAATTAATTTCGTTTCATGTATACCATTTAACAAAATAAAATGAATAAAAAAATAAATTACCATAAAAAGGATTATACTCGGTCGAAAAAATTACAATAGAGCCAAAAGTTTCAGAGTAATAATGCTGAGTTGTAATTAGCAATTGAAGTGTTGAGTAGATGGAGATGCTGTTTTGCAAAAACTTAGCTTATGATTTATAAAGATGTTCAGTGCATATTTAGTTATGTATATGAGATAGAATCCTCTTCAGTATGCACTTTTAGGAAATAATGACGACAAAATTATGATGACAGGGTTAAGTAAAATTTTCTGTTTTGCTTTCGATAAAGGTTTTAAGATCATCTAAAATATTCTTCCACGAGTTAAACCTTATTAAAATTATCTTTTTAGAATAATAATAGTTAATTGTAGTAATTAACATCTATCTTCGACAGTACAAAGCGTTTTATGATAGATTTCTTAAAAAATTAGTCTTATGAAAAATTTGTCTTGTAGGCCTACTATTATTGAATAATCATTAATCAATATTCTCTGAGAATACAGTATGCATAAAATATTTTAGTGATGAAAGTGTTTGACAAAAAGTAAAGCTTGAAGAACTTTTAATTGCATAATATAAATTTCGTGTAGGTAAAAAATGAAACAAAGTACAAAATTTACAAAAAGATAAGAGCTAAAAACTTTATTTCATTTTAAAACTAGAATATTTTTGTAACATAGTACCTTAGTCTATTAACATCTTTAACTATTACTGTTTCGTTTTCAAAATTTAAAACTTAAAATAACAAACTGCATAACAAACCAATTCCTAAAAATTTAAATTAAGGCATAATTAAGTACACGTATAAAAAATTTATAATAAATACTGTAAGTAAATAATGAATTCTTCATGATTTTGAATGAAAAATCAATAATACATAAAAATTTATAGGTCAAAAAAGAATATTAATGAATTTTCGTAAAACGTAATACAATGTAGAAAAAAGTTAAAGTTTTTGTTAGGTATGTGTATAAGCATTCAGATCGACCTAAAACGCTGAGTTTATCTCCGGTCCAGCGAGGACCGTCGGGTAAAAAAGCAATTTCCTTCGTTCCATCAAACGTATGGGAACAGAAGCACATTTTATGAATGTGTGAAAGTCTGCAGTAGTCGTCTTTCACAACGATATTTATTGCATGAAAACAGACCGAATAAAAAGACTTTGAATGGGATAAAGTTAATCCATTTAATCAAATACGGATTAAACCAAATATTTGATTAGATAATGAATTACATATCTAAAGAGCTATGCAAACAAAATCTTTTTCATTTTTGTTTTAAAAAAGAATCAATATTGTACTTAAATCAAAACCAACCCATCTTATTGTTAGTTGTCAGAAGATTATATAACTGGGATTTTGTTAAAAAAGTAAAAAAAAATTACTGAAAGTAGATTTGATCAAAATTATAATTTTTGTAATAAACGCTTCATTAATTAGAGATCTACAAAAAATTACACATAATCTACTTAAACTTGATCACGGAAGAAATCAGGCAGATTTGTTGCAGAGATGAAGTACCCAAATAAACAAAAAAGTGATGTCTTTAGAGTAGGCCAATTTCTCGAAAACACTGCCTAAAAACTACTTGTTAGAAACTGCTTGTTTCTAATCTATATTGAACGAAGGTTTCCACGGGTTAAAATATTATAAATAGAATATATCTAAAAGAAAAATGTGATGTCTCTTATGTGCAATCACGAGAAAATTAAAATGTCTCGTATTTGAAAAACTAAAATTGGAAAAATTCCTAAAGCCACTACAATCTGAGGAAATCACTGGTTCGTAAAGTGCGAAAGACGAACGTTTCAAAGTTTTATTACATCTTAATTCTGCCAATTTTAATGTATAGTTTATTTAGTGTTTGGACCCTGTCTACTTAACAGAAGCCAAGAAGAGTGCTTGCTGAGATGAGATTGTTACGACATGTATTAGAGTACCGATTGGTGGGCCAAAAAAGAAATGAAGACACAATGTAGAAAGCCAGGGGTGAGATCAACTGTTTGGAACTACAGGCAAGAGTGGTATAGTATTTGTTGCGAATGCCAGATGATCGAATAACAAAATGGGCGACCTCGGGAAATGGGCATCCCGACTTCTTTAGAAAATGGCAGATTATTAAGTCAGAGATTTGAACAGGCCAGGAGAGTTAATTATAGAGATGATCTAAACTCAAATCCTTCAATTAAACCACCACAGGGAGCGTAAATCTACAAGCAAATCCGTAAACGAATATGGTACTGCAACAAATAAAATAACGTAATAACTGAATTATCTTAAAGAAAATTTCGGAAACGTTTAGGCAGATTTTTAAATTTTCCCGTATTTATATTTTAAATTAGACGTAAAAATGTAAGTTAAATATTCCCTGGTTTAAAATAGATGTAATTTCGTATGATTTAAAAGAAATTACATAAGTTTCTTGTTGAAAAATAGGCTACTTCGTAAATTAAATATAAATTTATTTATTTGAATAGTTCATATAAATATTACATTTTAGAAACTTCGAGAACAAAAACCAATTACAATGGTTAAACAAATGAGACAGTTGAAATTTTTATCAATTTTATTTTTATAGATCTTTTAGTTATTTCCAGAAATATAAATAATTGCTTAAATAAATGATTTTTTAATAAAATGTATAAAATTGAATTTTAATACATAACATAACGAAGCAATAATATTAACTTTTATGTTATGTATTGATAAAATTTGTATTTGTCTTTTTCCTAGTACTGTGACGGTGACCTATAAAATAAATTACAAAATAAACTTAAATACAGTATATATAAAAACACGTAAATATATTTAAAAATAAAATGTACTATTTTATGTAGTTGAATCGTAATTTAATATAATTTTGTTACTTTTATATTTTTTATACATGTACTTAATTAAATAGGTGATGGTATATTCATTAACAGATTTTTACTTTTTTAAATCAATTTATAAAAATAATTACAATAATTATCTTTCCGAAGCCTAAATTATCATTAAAATCAATAAAAAGTAAATATATTTAAATAGTAACTGGATTTTCGCTAGCCAACACGTTATACAAATGTAATCGATATCTGTAATAAAAAAATATACAAACAAACGATTTTAAAATTATGGTACTGGGGGTTTAAAAATAAAAAAAAAAATTGTAAAGAAAGTTTTATAAAATAATACGGAAACGGCAGCTTCCATAATATTTCGGAATTGAAGTCTGGACAGTAAGCCAAAGAGATAAAAGGAAATTGAAGGCAACAGAGATACGTTTTATAAGAGCTGCTAAATTGTGCAGAAGATTTTATAGATTTCGAAATTAATATATTACAGACGTAATGGGAACAGATACTTAAAATTCCAGAATACTAAATTACACAAGGAATATTGAATGGATAACTCCCAAAAAACATCCTTTTGCACCATAAGATACAGTCAATTGGGGAGAATAAATAATGGAAGAACATGGAACCCTGGTTGCATACAATTTGGTGATAATGTAAGGCTACATGATATGACTGGCCTACTTTTTTTATATCCATGGAAGAAAAAAAGAAGGTTCACCAAAGAATAATGAGTATCAATACCGGAAAGACACAAAACAATTAAAATGGAAAAGGTGAAGGACTTAAGAACATGTTCCAAATTTGTAGTAAAATACCAGAAAAATATTACTACCTTCAAACCCGTTTTAAATCTTAAAAAGACTTACAAAATTGACGTCGGGAATCAATGAATGGCATACATTACATGATTGGTACTGAACAGAGAACCGTGAAATAGAACTATAAACACAATACCATTCAGGTGAAGGAAAGTAATCCAACAAAACTGTTGATTGGTAACTATTGCAATAAAACATGACCACGATGTTACTTTTATTTCTATATTTAGTCCTGCAAAATCGTAATAAACATTTCAAATAGAATATTCCTTTTACAAATAATTTTAATTAATATTGTATCAGTAATACATTACATAAGTAAAAATCTGTTAAAAATTATGGCATATTATATCTATAAGAAATCATGTAGGCCACTACTCAAAAAACAAAAGTAAAAAGTGATTCAAAACTCATAAAATGTTCCACCGATACTTTTGAATATATCTTAATATTAGTGGACATTTTTGTTTTTATATTTTTTTCAAAATCTACAGATGATTAGCGATTTTTTCCGTGATAGTTTTGGAACTAATCGGCGTATAATCAAGAGTTTACTTAATAAGAAAATAAAACAATACTGATTAAAAATCATCTGTATGATCTATGAATTCATTTGGAAAGAATTTTTGAATTACTTTTATGTACTTTTCTAACAATTTCTAAAGTAAATAAAAACTATTAATAAAAAAAATCATCACTTACTTTTTATAAGAAGGAGATTGTGTTCCATTTAGTAAAAAACGACGTAAGATTATAACGATGTATTTTGTTCACTAAACTGTAGTTTTTAATTTTTTAATTTTTCCATAAATATAATAAAACACATACGTGCGCACTTATTTAATAATAATTAACATTAAATCACAGAAACACGTTAACTATTTTATTAATTTATTTATTACAAATAAATAATACAATTTTTTTTTAAATTCACTTTATATTTTCTTAAAATTGATATAATTGTAAATTCACTTGAAGTAAAATTGCACACTAATTAAGTACCGTTTTATTTAATGTAGATTACACCTGGTTACACAACGATAAAAGATTTGTTCAATAAATTAAGCAAGTAAAAGTAACAACAGATTAATTAATTTGCCAAAAAATTTAATAAGAGATATAATTTGTTAGAAATAATTATGTAATGATCAGTAATTTCACAAAAATTTAAGATCAGCTGATGGCAAAAATAATCAAATAATGATATAAATTGTCTAGAAGTATTAAATAAATAAATTTAGTATTTATTAAATCATCGAAATTTAATTTTACATATACATAACAAATTGTACGATGTTAAAGTTAAAAAAATAAGACTATTTCAAAAAAGTTTAATTTTGAAACAAAACCATTAAATTAAATATTTTATTCACCAGTGAATTTATAAAAAATATTCGATAAAATGTATAAATCTAAACTTATTCAATATTTAAACTCACATAAATTGTATTTAAAAATAATTATATCAAATAATTTTATATCGATGCCGTACATAACAATGAAATGTAGGTTTGTCGGTGTACGACAGACGAACCAGACGCATATACTTTTGTGGTGTAAGAAGAAACTTAGTATTTTATTTTAAATATTTGAAATAAATATAGAAGATAGTTAAAAGAATTGAATACATGAATATATTGAGGAATATTAGAAAAGTATAAAATCTATTTAAGAAGTAAGAATGGCAAAAATTATATAAAATATGAAATACAAGAAATTGTAATAATTATAAAGATTGAATATGAAAATATCTACAGAATTGGAATAAATACTTCAATGTCAAGACTGGTTAAGATTGTCACCGATACAAATTATATTTATTAAAGTTTACATTTTTGACTTTTTTTGGCTTCAATTTAATTTTTATTTACAACTATAAAATTTTTTAAGCACAACTAGTAAATGAGATGGAATGAATGAGATAAGGCGGGAGTGTGACGTGAATGTGAATCGATCCAGTGATCGATTTCGGCGTGAAATGTTTCAAGGAATGTGGTGCCAATTTTTAATGATAATGATTTATCAACTATGATGATGATTTTTGTTGAGATGATTTTTTTATGAAATGAAACTCGTATGACAAGTTAAATTGAAATGTTTTTTTTAATTTTTATGGTGGTCGGAGAAGATCCATATTCCACCTGCGTTTCAGTCGTCTGTTGACAGGGAGATCGTTAGTTGAAAGAGATTGGACATTTGGATTTATGTGGTCAATTGTCTTTGTGCGTAATGAGTTGTATGTTGCGTTGACAATGTCTCGAACCGTTGGTATTTTCAGGTCTTTGTGAAGGGATTGGTTACGTAAAAAGGTGCGTTTGTTATTAATCTAAGTGATTTTGATTGGTGTCTTGTTACTTTTAAAAAAGTAACAAGAGAGTCAAAATTCCACATACAAACCAGTTAAAATTTCAGTTCAATAAATATATACAAATTTCGTTTCTGTTTATTTATTTATTGGTGTTACTGTAGGTATAACTTATTACAAATTATTAATTAAGTTTACAAGAGTTTATAAGTCTATATTATATAATTCGTTTAAGTTTTAGAAAAATAATTTAAAAAGATTTCTTCATATTCTAACACTGAAATGCTTAGTAAGGAAGGAAAAGCTATTAGCATATTCAGTTTAGAATATAAGTTAGTAATCTACTCAAAAAACTTCAAACATTATAAAACAGTCGTTAAAAATAATTGTTAGTATGCCAGTCAATACCTCCGAGAGATCAGGAAGTCTGCACAAATAAAAACTTAGATCTTGAAAAAAAATCCAACAGAAGAGAAAGAATCTGAAAGTTGTAGTTGTACAAATTTCAAGCAAAAATAATATAGACTATTAATATAAAGGAACGATTAATCAAAAAACCAAAACTAAAATTATTCAAAAATGAAAACTTGGTTTCGAAAAATCGAAAGGAAAACAATTCTTTCCTTCCTATATATTCATATAGGCAAAATACGATCAGCAGAATAGTTGAAAACAACATACATTTTGACCGCCTCCTTAGCGTAGTGGTAGCGCACTCGACTACAACGCGGAGGTCCAAAGTTTGATTCCCCAGCAAGGTTCGGATATTATTACAAGTCAAAACCCACCGTCAAAGTTATACAACCCAAAGTAGTTGCTAATAACCAAGCTGTTGATATGACTTTAAATAAACTAAAAAAATCATAAATTTTAACATATTTAGGCTATAAATAGATTTATAAGTGCGTAATATGGTTGAAGAAAATAAGGAAAGACCTCGTAAATATGGAAATAAATCAGCAAAACATTCGTAACCGAATCAAGTACAGATTAAAACTTAAATGGTTCTAAACCAAGTAAAAGTGGAACACGTAATGAAAGAAAAATTAACTAAAAGAAAATACTAAAAAGATGAAACTATTCTGTTCGATCCCAGTCATAGATCTGAAAGTAATTTATCGTTATTAACAAGGTTAAAATTAACCAAACCCAAAATTTTTACTAATGATATTAGCAACAAATACATCTATGTGTTTGTTTCTTTGTTTCTACGAGGTAATCTCAAAAAGAAACTACCAAACCGGTTTCAAAAATACCTTACCTGTCTTATCCCAAACAAATTAAATTTATGATGACTTCATTTTATTAATCACGAATTTTATCTAACGGGTGATTCAAAAAGAGCGCCGGTTTTTAAACGGCTGGTAAATTTTTGTTTATCGGTTGGCAACATTGTTAGACCTCATTTCTATTTCGGAGAACATTCCGATTGACGATTCAGTTGTAGTTCCTCTTGTTCGCAGTGTAGTACTCTCGCAGTCTGTGTCTAACCATGGAGAAGTTTACTATTGCACAACGAGTGTTAATCGTCAAAACATTTTACCAGATTGGAGAGAGTTATGCGGCTACTGTCAGGCGACTTCGCGGTACTCTAGGACGTAATGAAGCACCGAATGAATCAACAGTTCGCAGGCTCATGAAAAAGTTTTTTGAGACGGGTTCAACAGTCGACCTTAAAAGTTCTGGACGTCGTCGTTCTGGCCGAACTGAGCAGAACGTTGCGTTGGTTCGTGACAGTGTGGCTGTTAGCCCAGCAAAATCAATACGTCGCCGTTCTCAACAATTGGGTTTACGATGTTCTTCTGTACGGAGAATTCTTCGGTACGATCTCCAATATCACCCGTATAAAATTCAGTTGACGCAACATTTGAAAGT